>CM060901.1:1227480466-1230069633 GCA_030737815.1 Allium fistulosum
ACCTTTCGAGGATAGAGAGATTCGACAAAAGAAATGAGTTACAAAAAGCAAGCACGACTTCCAAAGCAAAGCGAGATGGGCACGAATTTTAATGGACAAAGCTGATCGCTTTTAACTGACAAAATCAAATCAAACTGGATTGATGAAGATCAATGGCATAAGTGAACTTATATATATATATAACACTATTTACATGAAATCATATTCCAAATTCAAGCACATATTAAAATCTTTATAATATGGAAAAATCAGTGTTAGATTTAAACATATATACATATATCCAGATCAAAATCTATATATATATATATACATATATATATATATTAAGATTGTTATTAAATTTAACCCATATATTTAGAACACATGGTATATATTTAAAAACATTCATATAAAAGTCAAAATAACTTACTTTATTAGAATATATCTATAAACTCAAACAAGTCATATATATCACTTATATTAACTTATCTATCTATAACATATCAGATGGACTAATAACAGGAACATATGGAAAAACAAAGTAACTAGCTAATTGTAATATATATAAACAAATATTCCTTTATCATACTTATAATATATGTATATATATAATTTAATATACATATAGAAAAGAGCCTGCAGCTTTTTAAAACAAAATATATGTGCAGACTATATATATATATATATATATATGTGTGTGTGTGTAACGACCCCGAATTTTATATAAATTTAAATTAATAATTCATTGAATTTTGAATAAAAATAGTGAAATAAAATGATTAAGTGATGCGAGTTTCCCCGAATCCATATATATTCTGTATAAATCATTTGAAATTAAAAATATATATGTATGCGCGATATATGAGAAAATTTGAAGTTAATATATATGTATATTGAATTCGGGTTTATAAAATAATATAAGACAATAAATATGAAGATAATAATACATTCAATAGTATTACAAAGCAATTTATGACCGAAGCAAAGATATGTGTATTCATGTACAAGAATACTTACTAGCATCTTCTCAGCCGAAGTCAACAAAACAAATGAAGTAAGTGTGAACTGGAAAACAAGTAAAGAAAGATGCAGGCAAGTAAAAAATTATATAAATAAACAAAGATATATACAAGTCAAAGTAAAATTTATATATGTACTAAGTATCTAGATTCGCAGGCAAGAAGAGCAAGTCGAAAACAAAATAAAATACACACTAGATGTACATAATAAAGTAAAGAAATGGTATGGTAAGCATGTAGATATGCTAGGCTGAAGGACATAAGGAAAGATATCTTCATATTTGTTTGTACATACATAAGTACCATACGAATAGGAATGGAGGGGATATGTATGCCACTTCTAATAAATGCTTGTACAAATAAATATCATATCAGCCCCCATCTAAAGAAAATCTCTGATCAAATCTTGTACAAATGCAACTTAGCCTCTGCATACTTGTTTTCTTTATTATCAAGTTTCCTTTCCTTTTTCGTTCATTCAAACAAAGCAAAGCATTCAAACCCTTTTCAAAACAAGAGAAAACAACAAACTCTGTAATCTTTTTCCAAAGCCTGAGCAAGGCTATTCATAAATGCAAGCCTGAAATCAATCCAAGCATTTCAGTTGTTTTTTAAAAAGAAATTAAAGCATCTCTCGAAAGAAATCTCTGAAGTTCCTTCCAGTTTCAAAGTCTCAAGTTTTAAAGCTTTTCAAGTTTCCAGTTTTCAAATTCAAGCAAATCCAAGCTTCTCTGTTCTTCGAATCATGACAGGTGAGCAAACCTTCTTTGTTTCCTTTACCTGTGAGTAAACATACACTTTCAAGTTTAAGTTTTAATCACAACAGTATAGGCTATTCATTTGATAATATGTGTTGTTGTGATTTATCTTTGGAAATAATCCTGTGAATATATATAGGATGTTTTGCATACTTTACTACCCTGTTTATTGATTACAGGGTTAAATATTTATTCAAATTCGAGTTTATTTCATCAATCATTATTAAGCTTTAATTTATTTTATCTTTTTGACAAAGCAAGATGTCTAAGCTCAAGTCAGGACTTTTAAAATTGTTTTAAAACAAAATAGTGAACTATGCTCTGGGATCAAGTTTACAGGCAAACAAGAGTTTTTTTTTTTGATAAATTTGATTTCTGTAAAATGCTAATTCAAATGCATAACTTGAATCCTAACTGTAAGATAAGATTTTTTTTAAAAAAAAAAACAAGAATGGGAATTTTTAGTGATGTATGCTTTGAGCAGTTCATAAATTAATAGGATAGGCTTTTTGATCAAATCCTAGTAATCAAATGAATTTTGGATGTTGTAATTTCGTGTGAAGCTAGTTTGGAACTCAAAGATGTTAGAAAAAATGTTGAAAAATTTATTTATTGCAAGAACTTTGGGGACAAGATCAAGATAGGGTTTAAGAACCCATTTTCGTTCACGCTAGAAACCACGGTACTGCACCATCCACAAGAGATCGGACTTCACGTCGGTGGGAAAAATCGAAGCGTAGCACGTGTGCGAGGCTTCGGGTCAAAGTTGGTGGCTGATAACGGCCAGAGGTGGTGGCGCGAGGCAGTTATTGGATGGCGTTCCTGATGATGGTTGGGTCGCAATGCTCGATTCGCGATTTCGAAACAAAAATTGAGATCTGGGCGTTCGTTACGTTTTGGGGGATGGACGGCGACTCACTGGTGGCCGCATCACCGACCAGAAACGGCGAAGTTGAACGTGCACGTGTACGTGCTCGTTTGGGTGTCAGTGGTGGAATTTGGGAAGGTCCAGGGGAAAACTCGAAGCAAGCTTCGGGGAGTAAGGGTTCGAGCTCGAGTTTTGACTCGAGGTGGTTTAGGGGTCTTACGAGTAGTACTTAAAAAAAAAAAGGGCTCGGGTTGGTTTTGGAGGAGACTCGAAGACGATGTCGTGATTTGGCCTGGAGGACTCGAAGCGGTGTTGGGTTGTCTCGAGTCAGTGGATTGTTCCAGGCTTTGAGAAAAACTGGCAGCAGTTTGTTTGAGTTTTTTTTAATTCAAATGAAACTTTAAATTGTAAACTAGTTTTATTAAACCCATATTGAAGTGAATCCAGGTTAATTTTTGAATTCAAATTTAAAATGAAATCCAAAGGTAGAAATTGAAATGAATGTTTTCAAATGTATAGATTAGAGAAGTTTTATCTTAATGAAAATTTGAATTTATGATATGTAATTCATTTAATTATTAAGATAAATGGATTAATTGGTTTGTAATTAATTAATGAAATAAATTTTTTATCAAAGTAATTAAAGGTTAATTACTCTAAAGAACAACTAATTAATGTGATTAATTAAGGTAATTAATTTAAGAATAATTTATTAAAGGTCAATTAATTAAAGTGATTAATTAATAAATGTAATTACCTAAGAGTAATTAATTAAAAGTTAATTTATTGATTAAGGGTTAATTAATGATTAATTATTAAATGTTTTGTAATCAATTGATTATTAATTCACCATGACTAGTAATTTATTCATAAGTAATTAATCTGATTTAAATTTATCAGATAATTAATTGATCTTACTTATGAATGTTTGGATTCTATTGGATGACTTGATTGTTTGATATCCCTGATTTGTGATGCTTTGTGATACACCCTGATTTGTGTTGTGATCTGTAATGAATGTAATTGATTATCCGCGATATATATATATATCTGTTTCTGTGATATATTACTATGTGAATATGAAACCCTTGACCCGTAAAACGGCACTTGAATTTCGATGCGACAGGGAGTCGGATTCCAGTTGGTTATCCGAAACCCACATCGAATTGTAATGATGAATCTTTGTGACTGATAAATTTATTTTATCTATGAATCTGTGAATGAAGATAAGCGTTATCGATTTTACCGCTTATCGATATATCTGTGATGATTGATGTTGCACTATTGTGTGTTAAAACCCCTGGACCACACCCATACACATACAAATATGGATTTCACGAGAAAATCGGTTAAATCATAGATGATGTAAATTTGATGTTTTTGAAATTGAAATTTTAATTTCAATTGATTTTGAAATTTGAAATTGGGGTTTAATATGAAAAGCTTTTGAAATGGGATTTCAAAGATAAAAGTTATTTCGAATAACTTAATCGAGTTTTGAAAATTTAAATAATTTGATTTAAATTTGAATTCAAGTTTGAAATTGAATTCTATGATTTGAAACTAAGGATTAAAGATGCTGTACAAGTTATATATGGGTTAAACCATTTTAAAGGTATTGATTTGGGAATTTGAATTTAATTCAAGGGTTTTTAACTCGTGTAAATATAATTGGATTTTTCTGAAACAAAACTATTTGTTTTCAAATAGTAAAAGCTTTCACAAAAGTAATGAACTCCCAATTTGTGTTGAAAGAATTTCAAGTTTGAAATGGAATTGAAATGTTTTGAAAACTATGAAATGAGTCTTTGATTTCAAAGACCGGATGAGTTAATCTAACTTGAAATGGAATTGTTTTGGAAGACTATGAATGAATCTTTGGAAACGAGTTTTGAAAGCTATAAGTTAAATCTTGATTTAAAGATTTAACGAGTTAATCCAATTGAAATGGAAATTATCTTGGAATCTATGAATGAATCTTTGTGAATGGGGTTAACTTTGTGAATTGAATCTTTTTGTTTAAAAGATTAAAAGTATGGAAATTGTTTAAACCATTGAAGGTTTTTGAATTGAATCTTTTGTTTAAAAGATCGGAAATGGTAATTTGTTTTAACCATTCGAATGAAAAGTTTTGGGCTTTAAGCTGTGATTTAACTGAGACTCCATGTGACGCCCCACCTCTATACCCACGCTAACCAAGAACACTACGGTGTAGTGCTGTCAATTAGCATGGAGAATAAGGCTGTTGAGGAGCGACCATCCGTGTAACTTCTTTGTGCGAGCACCGATATGTCAGATAGTATAGAATGCATATCATTTAAGGAGGAAATCCGACATACCGATACAAACTCAAAGCTATCACACGGTGGCTATATATAATCTTCGGAAACAAATATAGAAATAAACGTAACACAAATCAGTCACAGACAATTCATATCACAAAGGCGGAAATAGATATGAATAAATATACAACACATGAAAGTGTACATCAGAGTAGTGGTCAGAAAGATCCACGATAATACAATAAGAATAGCATCACGTGCTATACAAAAGAATAAGTACACAACATAGAGTCTATATCTCAAATGTGTACATCCAAAAACTACAATCTATGAAGTTAGCCAAAAGTCAAAATATCCTGAAGAGAAGTCAAGCAGAAGCACCTGTAACATCTCGGTCTGACCCGAGTATTATTTATAAGAAAATAATAAACGGATCAGTCTAACTATAAATATCAGATGATATGGTATAAAGTAAATGGCATGACATGAACATGAAATAACTATTACGACATACTACTATAAGTATGTAAATGATAATCAACAAAAGATTAATCAATATCACAAGAATCTTCTCAAAGATAAGGTAGGGTATCATACCCTAAACTTGTATTCATAACAAATCAATAACACATGAATTCACCAATGCACAAAAACTGATATCATATCAATGAAAATCATGAAAATTGGTGAAGCACAAAATTCCAGAAATCATCACCAGAAATCCAGAAAACACATAAAAGGGGGGAAGGCCTATGAGCCGAATGCTCCACGAATGGTCCGAAGACCTATGAGCCGAATGCTCCACGAATGGTCCGAAGACCGATGAGCCGAATGCTCCACGAATGGTCCGAAGACCGATGAGCCGAATGCTCCACGAATGGTCCGAAGACCGATGAGCCGAATGCTCCACGAATGGTCCGAAGACCGATGAGCCGAATGCTCCACGAATGGTCCGAAGACCGATGAGCCCAATGCTCCACGAATGGTCCGAAGACCGATGAGCCGAATGCTCCACGAATGGTCCGAAGACCTATGAGCCGAATGCTCCACGAATGGTCCGAAGACCTATGAGCCGAATGCTCCACGAATGGTCCGAAGACCGATGAGCCGAATGCTCCACGAATGGTCCGAAGACCGATGAGCCGAATGCTCCACGAATGGTCCGAAGACCGATGAGGTTTCCACACAGAAATGGCCCGAAGACCATGGGAGACATCGCTCAATCGCTAGTCTAAATCATAAAAATGATCGTCATGATCATAAGGAAGTGTCAATCACACCAAGCTAGTAAATATATGAGTTTAGCTTCATGTCCCATAACCACTTGCTTAACTTAAATATTTACGAACAAGCTGTAAATCTTCACTAGGAAATTGTCACAAAAAGGGTTCAATCGAACAAGTCCAAGAGCTAACCGACGAAGTGAACGCAAGCGTTTCATACCACCCGTTTTACTAAGTCGTTTAAGTCGATTTCTCATTCGAGTGAAGTAAAGGCTTGTATATACTAGTAGATTTGAAAATCGGTTTGAGAAAACGAACTTTTGATATTTAAAATAGTGTTGAAATCGCTTTGATGAAAGAGTTTTGATATTTACTATTAGTATTGAAACCTTCATATATCTTTAAAGTGACAAGTCATAAAACGATGGTAGAAACAAATCAATTCACGTTCGAAGACGTGAGTAAAGTCCAAAGAAGTCAGTCCCAAAACCATCAAAGTAGAAATTCTGACAAATGTTTTTCAGATGAGATTGCCTACGCAGAGTAATACGGGATTGACAAAAAGGGAATCAACCCGATTTGATTAGAGTTGGATATTCAAGCTAAAAAAACAACTAGGCAAAACACAGCAGATTCAGACGTCTGAGAACAAGAATTCAGACGTCTGAATCTGGAAAATAAACTATTTTCCAGAACAGAATTCAGACGTCTGAATCCTAGATTTCAGACGTCTGAAATAGGCTCTTTTTAGCCTATTCCTTTTCTGGTTCAAAACGAACCAATTCAGACGTCTGAAATTTTGATTCAGACGTCTGAATGCTGGGAGAAGAAAATTCTCAGTATTTCATTCAGACGTCTGAACCATACGTTCAGACGGCTGAAACTGTTATTCAGGGCATTCCCTGAACCTAGGCCAAAAAATGGCCAAACGACATCGATAACGATCGGTCGAGCCACAACGACTCAGGAATTGCACAAGGATAAGTGTTAGGAATTCATACCTAACAATCGAAGATAATTATTGACTTAGATGTGAGATAAAAATCTCACCTTTGAACCCAAACAAATGAAGAAGAAGCTTTGAAGCAATGGCAAGAGCAATCACTCTTCAATTCCAACTTAACAAGCTTGAATCTAAGCTAAACATTTCCCGAATTTAGGTTTAGGAAATTTCTGAGATTGAAAGGAGAAAGGGTTGGAGAAGGAGAAGAGGATGCTTACCAATGGCTTCAACTAGGCTTTGGAGCTAGAATTTGATTTGCAAGAGAGAACTAGGGCTTGGAGTTTTAATTCCTCTTCCTCTCCTCCATTTTCAGTTTGCTTGAGGAAATGAAATGAAATGGGAGTGAATGGATGAAGAGTTAGAGAGGTAGGAGGTTAAGTGGGGTTATTGGGCTGAAACCCAACCCAAAGCCCTAAGTGAAAAGTGGCAAAATTCTCCTAACTCCAAACATATCGAAGCTTACACTCAAAAAGATCGCAAACGACATTTTGAACTCAATGGAGGTGGTCTCGAGTCCCAATTCGACTGTTTGCAAAAAGTAGCTTTTTGGACCAAAGTCCGACGAACGACGAAATATTTAAATAAAATATTTAAATATAAAATCGACAAATATGCGGGTTGTTACACTCCAGTATCCATATGATTTTTTAATTGCGCTCGTTATTCGGTTTAGCCGGGAGAGGACCTTTGTGTCGTATAACCCATTTCGAATAATGATACGACGTATATGGATAGCATTTGAAGACCGGTGGTGAAGACCGGATATTTTTGAAAACGGAAGGATTACCGTCGAGTTACTCTGCATCGGCTGATCCCCGATATAGAGGTTTTATCACCCTTAGTGACGGGAAGTCCGGACGTGATTGGAAATTATCCGGATTTGCAAGGGCTTCATGAGAAGTGCCTTCGGTTCTGTTCGAACCCGGAACAGACTTGTATGGATGTGTGTCTGACATTACACTTTGAGATGTAAAGCTGGTTTCTATCAAATACATTTCTGTTGGTGGCGGAGAATTTATTCTCTTAGCTTAACACCCTTCTCTGAGACGTACGAGCTCAGAGGTTATGTAGTTGATGGTTACTAGTGATACATTCCCAATTTGGTAATGTGGCATACGAAGTGCTGCTGATCATTTGTTGATCGAAGCGTTGCTTTGTGAAAAAGCGTGGCTTTGTGAAAAAGCGTGGCTTTGTGAAAAAGCGTAGCTTTGTGGACGAGACTTCATCGAGCCTCACAACCCGGTAATGGTCGAAACAGGAATGTGGCGACAAAGGTTTGTAGGGGTAGCGCCCCTAGGGTATGTCATTTCCTTCTGGATAAAGGGTGGTATCATGGTATGGAGCCCAGATACTTAACTCGTGTGGACACTATACATTTATCACTTTGTGATGTTGCTTTGTTGGTTGAGGGGCCCCTCGGATAAAGGTCGGTAACGACCGGGGGATGACATGACTCGTGTGTTAGTTACCTAGTTACAGCTCGGTTAGAGCGTGAGGTAGCGTCGGCCTTTTGTTTGTAGAGATCCGGTTAGGATCCGGAGCGTCTTTCCAGAGGCGTTTCTATTTCGGTAAGGAAGTTCCTTTGCTTGATCATTTGTTGGAAATCCAAAGAAACAATACGAACCCTGTACGGTTTTAGTTGTATTACCTGCTATGGAATGTGGCGGTAACCTGCTATTGAACGTAGTAGCTATAGTAGGCATACGATGAAATGTTGTATGCTGGCTAAGATTAATATTATATTTTCGAAATGTTTTCGACACTATGCACTAATGATAATAATATCAAAAGAATTTCTTTTGCGTAGTAAGCATGTTTGATTATCATAAGGAGAAATCTCCTCCAAGTCTACGATTGCATTGTGTGTGTGGCGGGAGGCCTTATGGTAGTTTCATTTTCGAAAAGCATTGCGGATTTCAATGTTAAAAAGCCTTTTGTGTTTGTTTAAAGATAAACTGTTTTTGTTGCTCACACCAGTCCCATGACTGATCCGGAGTTTATTGTTCCCTTCCTAATTAAACTCTGGGTGCCCACTATTTTCCACACGGGCAGTCTAGAGTTGGGTTTTTCAGATATTCAGGTTGAGTAGATTATCTGGAGCTAGTCAGTCCTTGGACGACTGACCATGCTTTCCGCTAGCTATGGATTGGAGCATTCTATTGAAGATATTCTATCCACTGCTGGTGTTATCTATTTCCTTTTCCGCTGCTATTTCTTGTATCATATCTCTGATGTATATTGATATCTATTGTATCATTCTGTCGTATCAGATTTTGTATCTGTCATTGTATCAATGTTATGTAATTGATATATTCTTTTTCCGCTGTGTTGTTTACTTAATGTTGTTATAAGCTCCGGCGACTCGGATTTGAACGGTCGAATCTATGACATTCGAGTACGATGTAAAGTATGGATGTCGATTTTCGAACGCGAAAAATCCGTATCGTTACAGTGTGTGTGTAGATTATAAACAACAATTACGTGCAGATTCCATCTATATACAAATATATGCATAAGTCAGACTTTAAACACAATATGCACCAAAATATATTTATAAACAAATATATATACGAAATCATATTGTAAACAGTCATATACAAATTTATGTTCATACAAATATATATATATATACTTATACTGTAAGCAAAACATATGTTAATCTCCAAACAGAACTGACTCAAAAACCAAGTATATATATATCTACTTTTTCTTTCAAAAACAAACTATATATATACATACAACACATATCACTTTATATATATATACAGCATATACTAAACAAACTTATATAGATTTATATATAAATATGACTTATATAGATTTATATAAACTTACATATATTAACATTCTTATGTAAATATCATTCAAATCCATTATAATATAATACGAAAACACTTTATATTATATGCTTTAAAATATATGTTATTAAAATATATCTATAATATTTTTATAACTTTGTAATGTAACCAGATTATGATGTAAACTATATTTTTAAACAGATATTGTAACGACCCGGAATTTTGGACCATTCGCATCCATTATAAGTGTATAGGTAGACACTCATGCCGGAATTGAATTGCTCAAAATACCGCGTTGTTAATTTAAATTTGGCAAAACTGAACATATACAGTAAATAAATAATCACAGATCATAGACACAGAGTAATAAATGCAGCGGAAATAAAAGAGATAGTAGTTCATGAAGCTACTATATAAATGTATAAGTTACATCAGAGTTAGAACAGATACAACGGAAGAGTAATATGATACATCAGATACAAATCAGAATACATCACTGGAATCATCGAATACTGAAAGCAGAATAGATGGCTGGATCTTCAAGCAAAGCTCCAACTCCAAAGGTGAGTCTCGAATACTGGTACACTCAGTCTGACCCGAGCGTAAAGAAAAAACACAAGACACTCGAGTCAGGATTAACATTCTTATATCAATAAATCCAACTCAAGTGAAATAGCAATTTAAATACAAGTAACTCAAAGGATGTTTGGAATAACCATCCTTTAAGGATCCGTTAAACTATTTACTATGTAGTAGTGTACGATAAGTAGATAATGTCTATCAGTAATATAAGATATCAAAATAGTGTTAAGTCATGGCCCATTCCACCCTTAACACATTTTTATTCCCAAAAGCATATACAAGACCATAGTTTCCCCAAAACCGGAAGTCACCAGAGGGCAATCCATATACTAAAGGTACAAACCAAAATCGTAGTGGTCGCGAATAAAGGGATACAAGTATGACAAGGCACATGAGGCAATACCCAAGGTAGTGATACTACCATTTGCCTGATCCGGACTGGTGAGAACGCAACGCCGCAGCGCCCGCAACACCGTGAAACAACACTCCTAAAAATCAAGGGTGCACCAATCGACAACAAGTAATGAGTAGTTCGAAGAAGTGTGTCCACTTGAGGTAGCTAATCCTCCATTGGCCCGGCACGGCTCCTGTTTTAGTCATTTCCAATTTGACACAAGTGTCAAGGCTATCCATCATCGTTCTCTTTCTTCAGTCATCACGTACATCATTTCAACCACTTCAATCTGGATCATCACTCCGCGTATAGTTATTAAAGTGGTTTTCGGTTTAGATAGAGAGTATATCCATAACCGATTCCGGTCTCTTTAATAACTTTCGTAATTATTACACCGATTGGTCGTTTATATATTTCAAAAACCAAATCAAATTCAATTTCAATTTCAATTTGTAAACCAACATTTCATTTGTCTTTCTAAAACAATTTCCATAATTCACGTTTCAAAGCTTCCAAATTATCATTTCAAAATCTTATAATTCAATTTCAATCTGTATTTAAACAATTCAAATATCGATTTAAATTCGTATATAAGTTTCATTTCGAAATCATTTAAATTAATTTCATTCAACATTCAAATCAATTTAAACTCATTTATCTATTTCATTCGCTATTCATTAAGTAAATTTTCCATTCAAAACAATTTCTATTAAATTTCCAATTCATTAAATCCATTATTTAAATTCAACTTCATTTTATCAAAACTTACAAATTTAACTAAATTAAATTCATCAAATCACATTCTTTAAATTTCAACTCTTGCATTAATCCCAATAAATCACATTTTATTTCTTGATAAAGAAATTCAATTTCACTTATTTACTTACTTAAATGATTTTCCAAACTTAATTAATAAAGAAACTCAATTTCAATTATTACGAAGTAAAATTCACTTATTCAAAAATTCAATTCAATTTAATCATTAAATAATTCAATCTTATTTAATTATTAAATAATTCAAAACTTAATTATTAAATAATTTCAAAGTTTAATAATTTCAAACTTAATTATAATTTCAAACTTAATTATTAAATCATTTCAAACTTAATAATTTCAAACTTAATTATATCATTTCTCAAATTAAACATCGTTCTTTCATCAATTACATTGTTAATATTTTGTTTCAGATTATTAAAAATTAACATTTTCCTTTCATTAAAAATTCAAATTTCAACTTCATTTCAAAACCATATTATTTATTCAAGTAAAATCTTCGTTTTATTTTAAATCAAATTATTGACCAATCGGGTTTTATTTAATTTCCTATCCTAGGTCAAAGTTCAATTTGGGTATTTATCATTTCAACCCGATTCCAATTCAATTCAAAATCAAAACATAACAAAGGGAACTTGCAGTGTGATAACTGGGATGGTGTCAAAGTAAATAAACAAGCAATAACAACAAACAATAACAATCCAATAATCAATTCAAATAATCCCGAAATAACCGTATTAATTCGCATTGTTATTTGTACGAATTAATATAATTATTTCTAGAATATACACTATCATTTCATGTAGATTAAAGATTATTACATTACGGTTTTCACTTGTCATCTATTACAATTTCATCCATCATCAATTTAACAACATACATTCAGTGGTTCAAGATGTAATTGAACAAATCCTACGTGTCAATAAATTTTGACAGTTAAAAGGGGTCATATTATACAAATGTCATTTAATCAATTTAACATATATCAAATCTAACTATCCTACGTCAATTTCAATTTCAAATTATTCACTTACATCATTAACAATTTAACGTCCAATATAGACATCAAACAATCAATCATTTAACAACCAAACTGGATTATTATTGCATATATAACAGATAATGGTGTCAGATGTCACAGGTGAACTGATACAGGTAATACAGTGTAAATATCAAACAGCAGCATATTTCAATTGTCGTTTCAATTGAAATCAAATTTAATAAATAAAAGAACGTTAATCGTGAGTGATTGCTCACCTTTCGAGGCTAGAGAGATTCGACGATGAACGAGTTACAAATCCAAGCACAAAGTGTGATAGGCACAAATTCAATGAGGAAAACAGGCACGATGGCCAAAAGCTGATAAAAGAAATTGACGAAATCAAATTAGATCAGAAGTTATATATATTGTTGTTATTATTGTTATTATTATTATTATTTCCATGAAATCAATATTTAAATTTAAAACAAATATCAGGACAACATACCTATTATTGAAAATTATCGTTTAAAATGATATATTTGAGATAAATACCCATAGAGATATAACATATCACATATATATAACAAAAATCTTATATGACCAGATATATATATATAAACTCAGACCACAAGTTATATAAACTTATGCATTAACAGTTAAACCAAATGATATATATGTGTTTTAAAACCCAACCATACATACATACAAATCTGTACAGACAATGTATACAAACGTTGTATACAAAAGCATTATTATATTCATACTAAAAAAATACTAACATTATATGCTTATGCGACTCACAGCTACCATGTATATAAGTCACAGAATGTAATATATATAATACGATGCAAGTGACTGTTCAAACTTATATTTCTAATATGTATCTATATACATCTAACTACTCTATATACATGTATATATTATAACTAGTCAATATTTATTGTAAGACAACACATACCACTTATATACACAAATCTATAACCTTCTTATTATATATACATAAGATCAAACAGGTTGTATGCAACTTGAAAACTGTATGCATATGAAGTATAAGATATATATATTTGAAACAACAAGTATTATTCATTCGAAACCATATATATTACATTCGTACATATATAAATTTATATATAAATATACTAAAATAATACAACCTACTTTATATCAATAGCTGAAAGGTACATATATATATTTACTGACAGAAAATGACTCACACTACACGTGCAAATTTAAAATTCATAGACATGTTTAGACTTACATATACATGCAGACAACTCAATATATAACATAGTAATTATATTTAATATTTAAAACAGTATAAGGAAATACATATATATATATACGTTTCGAAATTTTCTTAGAATAGAAAGTATTTTACAGTTATATATATATAATATACACATAAGCCAACATAAATAAATAAAGGCTAACACAAAATAATATATACCATTTCACCACAAAGAAAGGAGAAGGCTTCGACGAGCACCGGAAGGAGGAAGGCGTGACATTTGGTGGAAGTAGGAGGGAGGATTATCGACCGGAGCTAGGTGCTTGCGTGGTAGGGGTGGTTCGGGCTAAAGCTAAGAAGTGACGAGAGGAGGTCAAGCAAGGGGAGAAGGCGGAGGAGGAGTTGGGTAGGATGGCCAAACGTATAGGGAATGGGTTGCTGATGGTGGCTGGATTCCAGTGGGAAGGCGAACGAAAGGGAAAGGCTTCAGACGAAGTGGAGGAAGAATAGGTTGTCGGAGGTTGGCAACCGAGGTAGAGGGGACGAGGGGGTCTCGGCGCTGCTGCAGGCGGCTCTGACAGGGCGGTGGATGGTGGCAGATCGATAGAGGAGGCGGAGCGGGCTGCTGAAGGATCAAGGCTGCTAACTGGCCTTGGTTGTGGTGGCTGCAGCGTGGAGGAAGAGTGAAGGCCAGCATGTTTCGATGATGGGGTTTGGAGGGTGGTGGAGTTCATTGGTGGGGCTGGAGGCGAACAGAGGGGAGGGGCTGCGAGGAGGATGGGACGGCGGTGGCCAGGGCGGAGGCCGAGGCTGTGGGGTGATGCCTAGCCGAGGCGAGGGGAAGAGGCGATGGAGTTTTGTGGGTTGTGAACTGGGAGGAGGCGGAGAGCGGAGGGAGAGAAGGTCGGCTGCGTTTGGGAAGAGAGAGGGCAGAGAAGCGAAAGGTATGAGGTGATTTCGTGTGAAGATGGAATATTAACATGGGTATATCTGTAGTGAGGAGGAGGAACAAAAGAAGAAGATGATCATATAAACTTCTATTATTCTCACAAGTTACGAACGGATCCAAATGAACAGATGTATTGAAGTATAGCAACCGTTAAAGTCAAAAATTAAATTAAGAAAATATTAATGACAACAGGCTGTTTGAATTCAGTAATTTATTAAAAGCAAAATAGCTGTTCGGTTCTCTCGGGGACAACGAAAAGATACAGGTAAACAAAAGGATATGAACGGCTATCCATATGGCGAACCATTTACGCGACTTACCGGA
Organism: Allium fistulosum; assembly: GCA_030737815.1. Lineage (NCBI taxonomy): Eukaryota > Viridiplantae > Streptophyta > Magnoliopsida > Asparagales > Amaryllidaceae > Allium > Allium fistulosum. Next base: position 1,227,495,630 of record CM060901.1, read on the forward strand.
CTCGGGAACACACAAATGAATATACCGTGGATCTCAACACGACGAGACGATCAAAACAGTATACAAATATCAGTGGTTCGATCGAATTATAAAAATTCAAATTTTTCTACTGGCGGAAAATGCAAGAAAAACGCTGAAAAATAAGATCGACGGAGCCAAAGATGTCCGAATTTGGAAAAACGACAAACTGACATCTTGCTCAGAAGATGGTTTATAATTTTTCTATGTAAAAATATTTAAGTTTCGGAAACATTTTATTTTCATCGTTTTTTAACTGATTAAATTGAAGTAAATTTACGTGCGAAATATTCATATTTTCGGATGAAAATTTACCAGTTGCTATGTTTAACTAGACGTATTCCAAATATTAAATTTTTATTTCAAAATTTTATCGTTTAAATTTTCACAAAATTTCAACTAATTACGTTATTAAAATAGTTGAAATTTACGGGTCGTTACACTCTCCCCCACTCAAAACTTTTCGTCCCCGAAAAGGAACGAGGTAGGAGAATAGAAACAACCAGAAATAAAACAGATTTGAAATACAAAATAACAATTAATTTAGACCATACAAATTCAAATTTTTATAAATTGATATTCAATAATTGATTTAATCCATTTGATTTCACTAAAATCAATCTCACAATCTCAACTATTTCTAAATTCATTGTCTTATTATCCCATTTTCTTCAATTTACAATTTCTAAAACCCTAGATTTGGAATAGTCTTTTATTATAATCATATATTTTTTCAGCAAATTTGAATTCTTCTTTATTCCAAATCATTGTTAAATTTATTCTACTTAATATATCTTATCACATATATTTAACCCATATAAATTAATTTAAACCATAAAAGTTTCGATTTAAATTAATTTATATTCAATAATTGGTTTAATTTTAAGATATTTCCATAAGTTGATCTAATTCAATTTGTTAATTCTTTCGGAACAAATTTATTTGCCTCATCTATTATCCAATTAACTTATTATTCTATTTATTTCAATTAACTTTTTATAATTAAAATTTAAGTGTATAGCATTTATTATAAACACTCAAATTTTATTTATAAATCCAATTTATCTTATATTATCCAATTACATATTCAACTTCTGAATGATTTAGGTAAGTTGTATTAGAATGTAGTTGAACAATATACAAATAAAATTTTCCCAATTCAATTATTCAAGTTTAAATATTTATTCCAAATTTGGTTTTATTTATAATTAAAATCATCCTTTAACAAAATTTAAGAATTAGATTTCCGAATAACTTTAAACAATTTAGAGATATATATAATATATTTATATCAAATCAAATTAAATTTTAAAATAAGATACTTATATATATATAAATCAAATTATACTAAAGAAATTCAAATCAAAATATTTTTCAAACAAACCGTAGCAAAGCTACAGAATAGTATCTCCGCTTCGAAACTCGAAAATGAATGTCGATGATGCGGCCGCCATCACCGAAATTATTTTCCAACGACAAAGAGAAGAGCACTGATTTCAACATTTTAAAATTCTTTGAAAATGATTTATATTCAAAAATATTTTCAATCATATATACTTTAAATTTTTAAAACCAAAGTTCGAAACCACCGGAAACTAAATTCTCAAATTTCTGAATTTAATTCATTTCAAATTCCAAATCAATTTATAAACCATATCTATAAATTCATTTATTTATATTATCCCATGATCAATGGTTTACAAGACAATGAATGCAAATCAAATATTATTATTTCTGACAACAAATTCATTAACAATTTAATTTCAGAAAACTTATATTTATATATAATATAATCATACAAAACTTTTATTTTATTTACCAAATTTAAAAATAATATTGTGTCAGTTTGCTCTGTTCAAGTGTTTTGGAAATCCTATCGATAGCGTTGATCAGACGAATCGATCGGAAACCCAAATCAACATCAACAACTCAAACAACACAGTATGTATTAAAACATTTTTAATATTAATTTACAAATACACTTCCTCGCTCGACGATACAGGTAGGGATTCCAAAGCAGTACAGAAATTCAAATTTTTATGAAATCAAATCAAAGAGAATTTTGATTCGATGATAAGTTTGAAACAGAAGAAAGGATGATTAAATAACAAAATAAGAAGGTAGATAAGTTTATATAAATCGCGGGCAACCTTAACCGGGTCGACCGTGACTTCAAAAATAAGATCGATGCAGAATTTCAAGGCAAATCTACATTTGATCTCAAGAAATAGAATTCAGGCATAGCAGGAGATAGATAGCATCGTAAACCGAGGGTATAGAAATCTCCGGTAAATCAATGCCTATTGTAAAGGAGTTTCACCCCTTTACAAATTATTCGAAGATTAGCGAGACCGCCAAGTTATTATAGAGATCATTATTCGAAGTGGAGTTATTGGATACTCTAGAAGTGAAAGAAGACGAAAAGTGAGGGACACGAATGAATTTCGGAACCGAGGGGAACGTTCCAAAATTCAAAGGAATTGAGTCAAAGGAAGAGATTGAAACTCGAAAGAGAGTGATTCTGTAAATACATTTACCCTATATGTTAAGTTTTGCCTAGAGCTACCAAAGCTCTGATACCAACTATAACGACCCAGAATTTTGGACCATTCGCATCTATTATAAGTGTATAGGTAGACACTCATGCCGGAATTGAATTGCTCAAAATACCACGTTGTTAATTTAAATTTGGCAAAACTGAACATATAAAGTAAATAAATAATCACAGATCACAGACACAGAGTAATAAATGCAGCGGAAATAAAAGAGATAGTAGTTCATGAAGCTACTATATAAATGTATAAGTTACATCAGAGTTAGAACAGATACAACGGAAGAGTAATACGATACATCAGATACAAATCAGAATACATCACTGGAATCATCGAATACTGAAAGCAGAATAGATGGCTGGATCTTCAAGCAAAGCTCCAACTCCAAAGGTGAGTCTCGAATACTGGTACACTCAGTCTGACCCGAGCATAAAGCAAAAACACAAGACACTCGAACCAGGATTAACATTCTTATATCAATAAATCCAACTCAAGTGAAATAGCAATTTAAATACAAGTAACTCAAAGGATGTTTGGAATAACCATCCTTTAAGGATCCGTTAAACTATTTACTATGTAGTAGTGTACGATAAGTAGATAATGTCTATCAGTAATATAAGATATCAAAATAGTGTTAAGTCATGGCCCATTCCACCCTTAACACATTTTTATTCCCAAAAGCATATACAAGACCGTAGTTTCCCCAAAACCGGAAGTCACCGTTTGAGTATCCGGACTGGTGGTAACGCATAGCAGCTACTACCTCCCACCTCGTGACACACTCCCAAATCAAATCGAGGGCGCACTCAATCAAATCACAAAAGCAATAGAATGGTATCGAAGAAATGTGTCCGATAGGAGGAATGACCTCACTTGGCCCGGCGTGGCTCCTGTTTTAGCCGCATCAAGCTGACTCACGGGAGTCAGGGCTACGTAAATACCATATAGAATCGTCACCAAACCATCCTACTTCATTCTGGAATCTCCACCACGTACACAGTTGTCAAAGTGGTTTTCGGAATTGACAGAGAGTATGACAATATCCGATTCCGGTTTCTTTAAAAACCAAACGTTATTATAACACCGTGGTCATTTCATTTCAAATCATATTTCAAAACCATAATTTCATATCCATTTCAAAACCAAATTAATACGATATCATTATCCATTTCCAAAATCATAATACTTTCCAAAATTTTAACACTTCGGAAACTATAACATTTTTTTGAAACCATAACACTTAGAAAACCACAACACTTGGAAATCATAACACTTGGAAATCATAACATTTTGAAAATTCTTAGCACTTTGAAAATTCATAGCACTTCCACTTAAACAGTTTAGATATTAAAATAGTATATATATTAAAATAGTTTATATAATAAAATAGTTTATATAATAAAATGGTTTATAAACAAATAATTAGTATATTGAAAATAGTTAAAAGTTAAAATAGTTTATATTTAATTAATTTATAAAGTAAAATATTAAAATAGTTTTAAATATATTTTAAAATACTTTATATAATAAAATAGTTTCCTCAAATTTCCTAAATCGATTCAGATCGACTCGAATTCCAAAAATTCAATTTAAATTTATCTCAATTCACCAATTTCGATTCAGTTCAAACCATTTAAAATTTATATCGATTTCAAATACATATATAGCCTACAATTTAAACCATTTTCAATTTCAATAGATTTCAAAGCTTAATTTGATTTATATTTCAAATTCAACTTTAGCATTATTTTATATTGAAAAGTTCACTTAGTCAATCCCATATCATTTAAATAAAACCATAAATTGCAGTTTATATAAACTATATTCCATTTAATTTATTTACTTGAAATATCCATTTAATCACTTTAAAATCAAAAATCAAGTCATAAATCATATCTTTAAAATTACAAATTTAATAAGTTTCAAATCGGTTTTATTTAAGTAAAATTCAAATTAATTTCTATTTCTCTTTCCAACTTAATTTATGAAAATTATCATAAATTTATACTAAAAATATAATATCTTGAAATCAATATTTATGAAAACCACATATATTTCTTTTCAAAACCTTGGAAATCATTTTCAATATATATATATATATATATATATATATATAGACCAACGGTGCCTGTATAAAATTTTCTATCATATGGTCAAGTGATACAGATATTTATCATTTCAATCCGCAATTTAAATATCTATGGGTATATATCTTTTCAACCCGCATTCCCAATTTCAATTCAATGAAAATCGCTTGGGTTTATCATTTCAACCCATAACGATTTTCTCCCATTCTACAAAATCGTTTGGGTATGTATCATTTCAACCCATAGGGAACCGGGAACTTGCAGAGTGAGAAAAAATATGATAATAATTTGATATATCAACAACAGACATATAATATCAATAACAATCACATATAATATAAACAACAGGATATGGTGTCATATCCCACAGGTGAACAATTACAGATAATAGCATATCATATATAACAATTTAAATAATAACAGTTCAAATTAGCAGCATATTTCAATTGTCGTTTCAATTGAAATCAAATTTAATAAATATAAGAATGTTAATCGTGAGTGATTGCTCACCTTTCGAGGCTAGAGAGATTCGACAAAAGAAATGAGTTACAAAAAGCAAGCACGACTTCCAAAGCAAAGCGAGATGGGCACGAATTTTAATGGACAAAGCTGATCGCTTTTAACTGACAAAATCAAATCAAACTGGATTGATGAAGATCAATGGCATAAGTGAACTTATATATATATAACACTATTTACATGAAATCATATTCCAAATTCAAGCACATATTAAAATCTTTATAATATGGAAAAATCAGTGTTAGATTTAAACATATATACATATATCCAGATCAAAATCTATATATATATATACATATATATATATTAAGATTGTTATTAAATTTAACCTATATATTTAGAACACATGGTATATATTTAAAAACATTCATATAAAAGTCAAAATAACTTACTTTATTAGAATATATCTATAAACTCAAACAAGTCATATATATCACTTATATAAACTTATCTATCTATAACATATCAGATGGACTAATAACAGGAACATATGGAAAAACAAAGTAACTAGCTAATTGTAATATATATAAACAAATATTCCTTTATCATACTTAAAATATATGTATATATATAATTTAATATACATATAGAAAAGAGCCTGCAGCTTTTTAAAACAAAATATATGTGCAGACTATATATATATGTGTGTGTATAGATTATAAACAACAATTACGTGCAGATTCCATCTATATACAAATATATGCATAAGTCAGACTTTAAACACAATATGCACCAAAATATATTTATAAACAAATATATATACGAAATCATATTGTAAACAGTCATATACAAATTTATGTTCATACAAATATATATATACTTATACTGTAAGCAAAACATATGTTAATCGCCAAACAGAACTGACTCAAAAACCAAGTATATATATATCTACTTTTTCTTTGAAAAACAAACTATATATATACATACAACACATATCACTTTATATATATACAGCATATACTAAACAAACTTATATAGATTTATATATAAATATGACTTATATAGATTTATATAAACTTACATATATTAACATTCTTATGTAAATATCATTCAAATCCATTATAATATAATACGAAAACACTTTATATTATATGCTTTAAAATATATGTTATTAAAATATATCTATAATATTTTTATAACTTTGTAATGTAACCAGATTATGATGTAAACTATATTTTTAAACAGATATTGTAACGACCCGGAATTTTGGACCATTCGCATCCATTATAAGTGTATAGGTAGACACTCATGCCGGAATTGAATTGCTCAAAATACCACCTTGTTAATTTAAATTTGGCAAAACTGAACATATACAGTAAATAAATAATCACAGATCACAGACACAGAGTAATAAATGCAGCGGAAATAAAAGAGATAGTAGTTCATGAAGCTACTATATAAATGTATAAGTTACATCAGAGTTAGAACAGATACAACGGAAGAGTAATACGATACATCAGATACAAATCAGAATACATCACTGGAATCATCGAATACTGAAAGCAGAATAGATGGCTGGATCTTCAAGCAAAGCTCCAACTCCAAAGGTGAGTCTCGAATACTGGTACACTCAGTCTGACCCGAGCGTAAAGCAAAAACACAAGACACTCGAGCCAGGATTAACATTCTTATATCAATAAATCCAACTCAAGTGAAATAGCAATTTAAATACAAGTAACTCAAAGGATGTTTGGAATAACCATCCTTTAAGGATCCGTTAAACTATTTACTATGTAGTAGTGTACGATAAGTAGATAATGTCTATCAGTAATATAAGATATCAAAATAGTGTTAAGTCATGGCCTATTCCACCCTTAACACATTTTTATTCCCAAAAGCATATACAAGACCGTAGTTTCCCCAAAACCGGAAGTCACCAGAGGGCAATCCATATACTAAAGGTACAAACCAAAATCGTAGTGGTCGCGAATAAAGGGATACAAGTATGACAAGGCACATGAGGCAATATCCAAGGTAGTGATACTACCGTTTGCCTGATCCGGACTGGTGAGAACGCAATGCCGCAGCGCCCGCAACACCGTGAAACAACACTCCCAAAAATCAAGGGTGCACCAATCGACAACAAGTAATGAGTAGTTCGAAGAAGTGTGTCCACTTGAGGTAGCTAATCCTCCATTGGCCCGGCACGGCTCCTGTTTTAGTCATTTCCAATTTGACACAAGCGTCAAGGCTATCCATCATCGTTCTCTTTCTTCAGTCATCACGTACATCATTCCAACCACTTCATTCTGGATCATCACTCCGTGTATAGTTATTAAAGTGGTTTTCGGTTTAGATAGAGAGTATATCCATAACCGATTCCGGTCTCTTTAATAACTTTCGTAATTATTACACCGATTGGTCGTTTATATATTTCAAAAACCAAATCAAATTCAATTTCAATTTCAATTTGTAAACCAACATTTCATTTGTCTTTCTAAAACAATTTCCATAATTCACGTTTCAAAGCTTCCAAATTATCATTTCAAAATCTTATAATTCAATTTCAATCTGTATTTAAACAATTCAAATATCGATTTAAATTCGTATATAAGTTTCATTTCGAAATCATTTAAATTAATTTAATTCAACATTCAAATCAATTTAAACTCATTTATCGATTTCATTCACTATTCATTAAGTAAATTTTCCATTCAAAACAATTTCTATTAAATTTCCAATTCATTAAATCCATTATTTAAATTCAACTTCGTTTTATCAAAACTTACAAATTTAACTAAATTAAATTCATCAAATCACATTCTTTAAATTTCAAGTCTTGCATTAATCCCAATAAATCAAATTTTATTTCTTGATAAAGAAATTCAATTTCACTTATTTACTTACTTAAATGATTTTCCAAACTTAATTAATAAAGAAACTCAATTTCAATTATTACGAAGTAAAATTCACTTATTCAAAAATTCAATTTAATTTAATCATTAAATAATTCAATCTTATTTAATTATTAAATAATTCAAAACTTAATTATTACATAATTTCAAAGTTTAATAATTTCAAACTTAATTATAATTTCAAACTTAATTATTAAATCATTTCAAACTTAATAATTTCAAACTTAATTATATCATTTCTCAAATTAAACATCGTTCTTTCATCAATTACATTGTTAATATTTTGTTTCAGATTATTAAAAATTAACATTTTCCTTTCATTAAAAATTCAAATTTCAACTTCATTTCAAAACCATATTATTTATTCAAGTAAAATCTTCGTTTTATTTTAAATCAAATTATTGACCAATCGGGTTTTATTTAATTTCCTATCCTAGGTCAAAGTTCAATTTGGGTATTTATCATTTCAACCCGATTCCAATTCAATTCAAAATCAAAACATAACAAAGGGAACTTGCAGTGTGATAACTGGGATGGTGTCAAAGTAAATAAACAAGCAATAACAATCCAATAATCAATTCAAATAATCTCGAAATAACCGTATTAATTCGCATTGTTATTTGTACGAATTAATATAATTATTTCTAGAATCTACACTATCATTTCATGTAGATTAAAGATTATTACATTACGGTTTTCACTTGTCATCTATTACAATTTCATCCATCATCAATTTAACAACATACATTCAGTGGTTCAAGATGTAATTAAACAAATCCTACGTGTCAATAAATTTTGACAGTTAAAAGGGGTCATATTATACAAATGTCATTTAATCAATTTAACACATATCAAATCTAACTATCCTACGTCAATTTCAATTTCAAATTATTCACTTACATCATTAACAATTTAACGTCCAATATAGACATCAAACAATCAATCATTTAACAACCAAACTGGATTATTATTGCATATATAACAGATAATGGAGTCAGATGTCACAGGTGAACTGATACAGGTAATACAGTGTAAATATCAAACAGCAGCATATTTCAATTGTCGTTTCAATTGAAATCAAATTTAATAAATAAAAGAACGTTAATCGTGAGTGATTGCTCACCTTTCGAGGCTAGAGAGATTCGATGATGAACGAGTTACAAATCCAAGCACAAAGTGTGATAGGCACAACATACCTATTATTGAAAATTATCGTTTAAAATGATATATTTGAGATAAATACCCATAGAGATATAACATATCACATATATATAACAAAAATCTTATATGACCAGATATATATATAAACTCAGACCACAAGTTATATAAACTTATGCATTAACAGTTAAACCAAATGATATATATATATGTGTTTTAAAACCCAACCATACATACATACAAATCTGTACAGACAATGTATACAAACGTTGTATACAAAAGCATTATTATATTCATACTAAAAAAATACTAACATTATATGCTTATGCGACTCACAGATACCATGTATAAACTCACAGAATGTAATATATATAATTCGATGCAAGTGACTGTTCAAACTTATATTTCTAATATGTATCTATATACATCTAACTACTCTAATATATTATAACTAGTCAATATTTATTGTAAGACAACACATACCACTTATATACACAAATCTATAACCTTCTTATTATATATACATAAGATCAAACAGGTTGTATGCAACTTGAAAACTGTATGCATATGAAGTATAAGATATATATATTTGAAACAACAAGTATTATTCATTCGAAACCATATATATTACATTCGTACATATATAAATTTATATATAAATATACTAAAATAATACAACCTACTTTATATCAATAGCTGAAAGGTACATATATATATATTTACTGACAGAAAATGACTCACACTACACGTGCAAATTTAAAATTCATAGACATGTTTAGACTTACATATACATGCAGACAACTCAATATATAACATAGTAATTATATTTTATATTTAAAACAGTATAAGGAAATACATATATATATATACGTTTCGAAATTTTCTTAGAATAGAAAGTATTTTACAGTTATATATATATAATATACACATAAGCCAACATAAATAAATAAAGGCTAACACAAAATAATATATACCATTTCACCACAAAGAAAGGAGAAGGCTTCGACGAGCACCGGAAGGAGGAAGGCGTGACATTTGGTGGAAGTAGGAGGGAGGGTTATCGACCGGAGCTAGGTGCTTGCGTGGTAGGGGTGGTTCGGGCTAAAGCTAAGAAGTGACGAGAGGAGGTTGAGCAAGGGGAGAAGGCGGAGGAGGAGCTGGGTAGGATGGCCAAACGTATAGGGAATGAGTTGCTGATGGTGGCCGGATTCCAGTGGGAAGGCGAACGAAAGGGAAAGGCTTCAGACGAAGTGGAGGAAGAATAGGTTGTCGGAGGTTGGCAACCGAGGTAGAGGGGACGAGGGGGTCTCGGCGCTGCTGCAGGCGGCTCTGACAGGGCGGTGGATGGTGGCAGATCGGTAGAGGAGGCGGAGCGGGCTGCTGAAGGATCAAGGCTGCTAACTGGCCTTGGTTGTGGTGGCTGCAGCGTGGAGGAAGAGTGAAGGCCAGCATGTTTCGATGATGGGGTTTGGAGGGTGGTGGAGTTCATTGGTGGGGCTGGAGGCGAACAGAGGGGAGGGGCTGCGAGGAGGATGGGACGGCGGTGGCCAGGGCGGAGGCCGAGGTTGTGGGGTGATGCCTAGCCGAGGCGAGGGGAAGAGGCGATGGAGTTTTGTGGGTTGTGAACTGGGAGGAGGCGGAGAGCGGAGGGAGAGAAGGTCGGTTGCGTTTGGGAAGAGAGAGGGCAGAGAAGCGAAAGGTATGAGGTGATTTCGTGTGAAGATGGAATATTAACATGGGTATATCTGCAGTGAGGAGGAGGAACAAAAGAAGAAGATGATCGTATAAACTTATATTATTCTCACAAGTTACGAACGGATCCAAATGAACAGATGTATTGAAGTATAGCAACCGTTAAAGTCAAAAATTAAATTAAGAAAATATTAATGACAACAGGCTGTTTGAATTCAGTAATTTATTAAAAGCAAAATAGTTGTTCGGTTCTCTCGGGGACAACGAAAAGATACAGGTAAACAAAAGGATACGAACGGCTATCCATATGGCGAACCGTTTACGCGACTTACCGGACTCGGGAACACACAGATGAATATACCGTGGATCTCAACACGACGAGACGATCAAAACAGTATACAAATATCAGTGGTTCGATCGAATTATAAAAATTCGAATTTTTCTACTGGCGGAAAATGCAAGAAAAACGCTGAAAAATAAGATCGACGGAGCCAAAGATGTCCGAATTTGGAAAAACTACAAATTGACATCTTGCTTAGAAGATGGTTTAGAATTTTTCTATGTAAAAATATTTAGGTTTCGGAAACATTTTATTTTCATCGCTTTTTAACTGATTAAATTGAAGTAAATTTACGCGCGAAATAAACTTTTATATTTTCGGACGAAATTTACCAGTTGCTATGTTTAACTAGACGTATTCCAAATATTAAATTTTTATTTCAAAATTTTATCGTTTAAATTTTCACAAAATTTCAACTAATTACGTTATTAAAACAGTTGAAATTTACGGGTCGTTACAGATATATGCACAAATCAGACCGAACAACATATGCAGTTCATAAACCAATATATATATCATACTGTGAACTTCATAAGATATATACCTTAATTAACATAATACATATATATAAAAATATACATACCATACAATAAAAAGAAGGAGGCTCAAGCAATCGAAGAAGATGGAGGGGAGTTAGCTATGGTGGCGGGCCGCTGCACGGGTGGCACGGCGGATGTTGGGTGAGGCTTGGCGTTGCTATGGGGTGAGGCTCGGCCGGCCACGTGATGAAGGGAAGAGGAGGCGTAGAAGGCATGGTCGGTGGTTGGTTCGGGTTTGGGGGGGGGGAGCAAGGTCTGACGTGGAAAGGGAAGGAAGGTGGCGAATGCGGAAGGCATGCGTGGCTGGAGGCGTTGCGAGGTCAGAGGCTGCTATATGATGGTGATGTTCATGGTGAAGGTTAACGGCGTGGGTGGTCGGTGAGAGGGGCGAAGGTGGCTCAGGGGGTGGCCAGGGCGGAGGCCGAGGGGAGAGCTGCGTTCGAGTGGTGATGCCTAGTCCAGGCGAGGAGGAAGAGGTGGTGGGCGGTGATTGAGGCATGGTTAGGGGAGGAAGATGAATTGCAAGCTTCTACGTATGGTGATGAGCAAATTGAAGATTCTTATTTTTTTTTTTGAAGGCATGAAAACTAGCAGCAGAGAGAAGGGAGGAGAACGGCTGGTTTGAAATGCGAAAGAGCAGGCATCAGTTACACTAAATATTCAAGTGGTGAACAGAACAAAACAGTAGAAAAAGTGATGGTAGGATATTGAAAGTCACACGCAAATTCAATTCAGGACGTATTAATGACAGATATATGGTTGACAATTGAAAGGACACGAACATGACAAGGCTCAAATCAACACGGGTACTGATACGGCTAGCCGCTTTCACGGATTTCGCTGCGTACCAGACCTTAAAATGCAGAATTGAATATACCGTAGAGATCAGCATGACGAGACGATCAAAACGGTATACAGATATCAGTGGTACGATCATCCTATCAAAAGTCGATAATCGGTACCGAAAATGCTGCTAAAACGTCGAAAATAAGATGAACGGAGCAATATCAGTCCGAATTTGATGAAACAGAAGATGATGTCTCACTCAGAAGATGATTTACAAATTTATTATGCAAAAATATTTAAGTTTCGAAAACATTTTATAATCATCAAATATTAACTGATTTGAATTGAAATAAAATTACACAATAAAATAAACTTCCATATTATTTGATGAAAATTTACAATTTGCTATGTTTATATAGACGTATTCAAAATATTAAATTTTATTTCTATATTCAATTATTTAAAAATTTCACAAAATTTATGTTAACTACATAAATAAAACTATTAAAATTTACGGGTCGTTACACTCTCCCCCACTCAAAACTTTTCGTCTTAAAAGGAGGAGGTAGGAGAATAGAAACAAGCAGAAAGAAAAATAGATTGAAATTCAAAAGAAAACAATTAATTTAAAACCATATAAACCACACTTATTTAAAAATTGGTTCATATTAAATTAGTTGATTCCAATTCATTTTATTTAATCAATCAAATTTATTGTGTTCACATTTGATGGCTTTCATTTCCATATATTTTATTCAATGATTTGTTTTCAATTTATTAACCTTTATTACAAAACTTTCACAACAAAATGTGTTTTATTATTTATTAAATCTATTTGATCAAGCTATAGTAAATTCCACCTCAACATTCAACTTCAACTATTCAAAACCATATAGATTTCAATTTTAAATAAATTAATATTCAACAATTTGGTTTAATCCATTTTATTCAACTAATAAATATTCATTCAATTTAAAATTGATTTTCTTTTAGTTTATCAACATTTCTTTCAAACAAATTCATTTTTATATTAACTCATTTATTTTATCCATTTATCTTCAGTTAAGTTGATTCCACTAAAATCCAAGTTCCCTATTCTTAAGTTCATATTTATCTGCTTAAATAGTCCTCTCTTTTATTTATTTAATTTATCTCTCTTAACATATTTTGCATCATATATTAGGTGTATACATTTTAGAACCATATATTATTCAACAATAAATTTCCTTTTATTATCCAGTTTATTATCCAATTTATTATCAATAAATTCTCTTAACAAGATATCATTTTTGATATCCTATTACTTATCATAGTGTATATCATCCAATTACATTCTAATTACATTTAAACTTTTCTAGGTAAGTTATATTAATGCTTATGAGTGTAATCAAACACTATACAAATTTCTTTCATTTACAACATTTATATTAAGCCAGATTTCATTTTGAACAATTTATTACTTAAGTTTTTTCTTGTACAACCCTTTATTATATCATAACATTTTAACTTTTTTGAATATTTTAGGCAAGTTATATATATTTAGAATGTAATTTAGTGTTATACAAACAAGTTTTATTCACATTCAACTATTTCAAGTTGGTTAAATTTCATTTTTCATTTAGATAACCCAATTATTCTAAGATTTCACTTTATTTCAATAATTGAAACCATTTCTTAATACAAAACTTAAGATTCACATTTCCGTTTTCACTTCAAACTATTTTGAAATAAGCATAATTATATACACATATATTTCATAAATCAATTTATACACAAGAAAATTCAAACAAAATTCATTGTCCAAAACAAAAGTGTAGCGAAGCTGCTACGTGGTCTCTCCACTTCGAGACTCAAAAATGAATGTCGATGATGATGCAGTCATCACCGAAAATTATTTCCCAGCGACAAAGAGGAGAGCACTGACTTCAACTTTTAAAATTCTTTGGAAATGATTTCTATTCAAAATATACTTTTAAATAATATACTCTAAAATTTAAAGCCAAATTTTTCCAAAATACCAGAAATTGAATTCTCAAATTCTTAATTTTAAATTCCAAAATCAATTTATAAACAATGTTTTATAAATTCATTTAGTCAATGGCCTAAAAACCATAAATGAGAATCAAATATTATTATTTCAATAACCAATCCAGTTGACTATTAAATTTCAGAAAATTTATACTTATATATAAAATATAATCATACAAAATTTATTTCATTTACCAAATTGAAAATAATATTATGTCAGTTTGCTCTATTCAAGTGTTTTGGAATCCCTATCGATAGCATTGATGTAACGACCCAGTATTTTGGACCATTCAAATCGACAATAAATCCACACATGCCGGACTTGAATAATTCAAAACAATGGATTGTAAATAAAATTTGGCAAAACTCAGCATAGACAGTAAATAAATAATCATAGAATCACAGACACGAAGTAATATAACAATATGCAGCGGAAACAAAAGAATAGTAGTTCATGAAGCTACTATATATATAACAGAGTTAAACAAGATACAACAGAAGTCTCGAATACATAGATATCTCAATAAAATAGTCAAATACAAGATCTGAATACATCACTGGAATCAACTGGATAACTGATAGTAGAATCGATAGATAGCTGGATCTCCAAGCGAAGCTCCAACTCCAAAGGTGAGTCTCGAACACTGGTACACTCAGTCTGACCCAAGCGTAAAGCAAAACACAAAACACTCGAGTCAGGATTAACATTCTTATATCAATAAATCCAACTCAAGTGAAATAACAACTGAAATACAAGTAACTCAAAGGATGTTTGGGATAACCATCCTCTGAGGATCCGTTAAACTATCTACTATGTAGTAGTGTACGCTAAGTAGATAATGTCTATCAGTAATATAAAGTATCAAAATAGCGTTAAGGCGTTACCATTATCCCCCTTAACACATTTTATATAAGCGTCATAGTCTATACAGCACTGTAAACTCCACCGTAAACTACTGGGCTATCAGGGAGTACTCCATAGGTATAACACAAAAAAAACGTAATGGTCGCGCATAGGGATACGAGTATGACAAGGCACATGAGGCAATACCCAAGGTAGTGAAACTACCGTTTGCCTGATCCGGACTGGTGAGAACGCATCGCCGCAACGATCGCAACACCGCGAAACAACACTCCCAAATCAAGGGTGCGCACCAATCAAAAACAAGTAATGAGTAGTTTACGAAGAAGTGTGTCCGCTAGAGGTAGCTAACCTCACTGGCCCGACACGGCTCCTGTTTAAGTCATTTCCAATTTGACACAAGTGTCAAGGTCATCCATTATCGTTCTCTTTCTTCAAATCCAACAACGTCATCATTCCAACCACTTCATTCTGGATCACACTCCGCGTATAATAGTTATTAAAGTGGTTTTCGGTTTAGACAGAGAGTATGTCACAAACCGATCCCGGACTCTTTAATAACTACGTAATTATTACACCGATTGGTCATTTAATAAACTTTCAAAATAGTTTATATTTCAAAACCGAAATATCATTTCCATTTCAAAACCATATCCATACGATATCATTTTCACTTCAAATAAATCCGTTTCCAAAATCATATCACTTTCCAAAGTTATATTGCTTTCGAAATCGTAAGTCTTTTAAAATCAAAACACTTTGGAAATCAAAACCTTGAAATTCATAACACTTTTAAACTATAGCTTGAAATCATAACATTTTGGAATTCATAACACTTTCCCCTTAAATAGTTTAGATATTAAAATTAGTGTATATAATAAAATAGTTTATAAAACACAAATAGTTTATATAAAATAGTTATAAGTTAAATTAGTTTAAAATAAAATAATATATATTGAAAATGATTTATATAAAATAGTTTATATTAAAATAATTTATAAAGTAAATATAAATAGTTGTAGATATAGTTTAAAAATACTTTATAAAATAAAATAGCTTCCACAAATTCACAAATCGATTCAAATTATCTCGACTTCCAAATTCAACTTAATTCAATCTCAATTCATAAATTTCAACTCAATTCAATTTCTCAATAAATCATTTCGAATTATAACGATTTCAAATACAGATTTGAAACACAAAATAAACCATTTCACTTCCAATATATTTCGAAACTTTAAATATTTCACATTTCAAAACACTTTATAAAATAAAATAGCTTCCACAAATTCACAAATCGATTCAAATTATCTCGACTTCCAAATTCAACTTAATTCAATCTCAATTCATAAATTTCAACTCAATTCAATTTCTCAATAAATCATTTCGAATTATAACGATTTCAAATACAGATTTGAAACACAAAATAAACCATTTCACTTCCAATATATTTCGAAACTTTAAATATTTCACATTTCAAAACTAAATTTGAAAATCTCATATATATATCGAATTCACTTAGATATTATTTAGCTTTGAAATGTTCACTTAATAAAATACAATATCATTTAAATACAATCCAAATTTCAAATCATTTAATATTCCTTAAATTTATTTAAAATTGAAATATTCCTTTAAATCATCTTAAATCAAAACCACGTTATAAAACTTATTCTTAAATCTTCAAATTCAATAAATTTCAAATCGATATATTTAAAGACAATACTTAATTCATCAATTCCAAATAAATTTTAAATCCACTTTAATTTAAACTTATTTATAAGAATAATTTCAATATCAATTAAAACCATATATATATATCTTTCCAAAACCATAGAAATCATTTCAATTTTTTTTTATTTAGATCAACGGTGTTTGTATATAATTTTCTATCATATGGTCAAGTGATACAGATATTTATCATTTCAATCCGCAATTTAAATATATACGGGTATATATATATCATTTCAACCCGTAATCCCAAATTCAATTCAATTGAAAATCGCTTGGGTTTATCATTTCAACCCATAACGATTTTCTCCTATTCTAAAGTCCGTTCGGGTATGTATCATTTCAACCCATAGTGATTCTATACTAACAGGGAACTTGCATAGTGATAACAGATATGATAATAATATAACAGACATATATCATCAATATAAATAACAGATAATGGTGTCAGATGTCACAGGTGAACTGATATAGGTAATAGCATATATAACAGTGTAAATAACTAACATCAGCATATTTCAATTGTCGTTTCAATTGAAATCAAATTTAATAAATAATAGAACATTAATCGTGAGTGATTGCTCACCTTTCGAGGTTAGAGACAAACGAGAATGAGATGATTTACGAATCCAAGCACGGATTTCCAAGCAAAGCAGGATAGGTACAAATTTGATGAAGCTGATAGATAAGAAATTGACGAAATAATCAGAATCTGCTCGATATAGACTGAAACGAAATATATTTTAGTTTATATTTTCTTAAACCAATATTAAATCTAAACACTAATAAATAAAATCTCAGTCCATTTAATAAAACCCAAACTTATGTATACATTTCTCTATATAAATAAGTATATAAACATAAACAACCTATATTTTGAAATCAATATAAATTTACTTTATTATAGTTATCCATCATATCAAAACATATCACGTTATAAAACCAAACATATATATGTTTGTTAGACATATATATCCTTTGCTGTAAAATAAAATCTATATAACAACAAAATCAATACTTACGTGTATATATAGAATAAACAATACAAAATAGCATTTAAAATAATGTTTATATATACTTCGAGATCAAATAAGACTTGTATAACTTATTATAACTTTATATACTTATAATATAGAACTGTATATACTAAAATTGGTTGCTTGACATGCATATACTCAACTACATAATATAATATATATAGTATCTACTAATATATATATACTCATAAAAATCAAAATACCGATACATATATTCAAAAATCTATACGTGTTAATAGCCTAATACCTACAACCATATATAGTATACGTATAAATAAAATATTATAAACTTTAAAATAAACAAATGCAGATACGCATAAACTAAATATAATATATACGTGCGTTAAAAATCAAAACCTGCATATAAAATATTCTTAAAACAATATGAAATACAAGGAAATCCCCGACCAAACCGTGATATAAGAAGATGCATATGAGGAAGCATGTAAATTTATACTTAACTTGTTATATAATACTCAACAGATCAGATCAAATACACTTATATAAACTAAAATATAACCTATAGAAAGTTCATGACAATATACATAAACCCGAACTAGATTACAATATATATATATATATATATATATGAATCTTATAATAACATATACTTAAACACGTAAATACTAACACATGTATATACTTTTAAACAAACCCAAAACTTATAACATACGTATATACTGACGTATTGTAACTTATAAAAAACTTACTTTTATAACTAACATGTATAAATATATATAACTAACAAAAATAAGTATGTACACTGTATATATATATATATAACCATCTGTAAAACATTCAAAACATATAATATGTACCCTTAAACATGTAAAACATACAATATATATATATATATATGTAAATAAAGCTGTGACGGTAGAATAAAGTAAGGCACAACACTAATACAAAGAATGAAACTATATATATACACACACGCATAACATACATATCCAATATAATTTAAAATTTAACATATAATTTTTATAATAAAATTTTATATGTACTTACAAAATAAAGAGGAGAGGGAGAGATATGCAGGCGAGTAAAGAGGAAGGGAAGGTGAAGAAGTAGGCGTCTCTGCAGCGGGAAGGCAGACGGGGGTGCCTGGGCTGAGCAGTGGCCGAGAAGGCCGGAGGGGCTGGGGTTCTGGCGACTGAGGCTGTCATGGGTTGAGAATGGCATGGCCTCGGCGAATGGGGAAGGATTTTGGGAGGTAGCTGTAACAACCCGGGATTTGCATTACCGAAAAAAAAATGAAATGAGGCAAAGTATTATTTTGGAACAATTAAAAGTTAATGGGAAATTTAAGAAGGGGATTTGGTTAAGTATGAGTTTTCATGGCTATGTTAACACTTAAACAATTTTTATACATGTTTAGAGCCACTCTCTCTTAAGGGGTCCATTAGCCTAACCCAAACCCACTTATCATTCTATAAATCATCTCAAACTCCTAACCCTCATTCATTCCAACCCAAATCAAATTCCTAAAACCCTAAACCTAAAAATGGCCTCCATGCTTAGGAAAGCTCCATCCTCTCTTATATTGGCTTAAGCTAGTTAAAGTAAGGGAAGGTAATGCAATAACCCTCTTGTAATCCGTTTCTAACTCTCTTTAATTTCTGGAATTAGCCTAGTAACACTTGATTTGTTGTGTTGCATGAATATCAAAGCTTGTTGATTATCATTTCTTCCATTTGGACATTGCACACAAGTTGCTTGCTATATTGTTTGTGAGGTAATGCTAGCTATATCCTCATCACTTTCATGCTATGGCTAGATATATATTTATGGTATAATTAGATAATTGCTAATGGTCATTACTAAATCATTTGAGCAAGAAAAATTGAATTAATTAGCTCATTTCTCTATGTTTTGCAAAATTCTAAAACTGATACTGCTGCAACTTTGACCATGTATATCTCTTTCAATATCTGATGAAAACATGCCAAATCACTTCCTAGTGATAGCTAGTATTGCCACCTATAACCCCTCCAAATTTCGTAGCATTAGGTGATCATTTGAATGGTGAAATACGGGCTCAAAAACGGACCTGAATGCAGTTTTTACTGCTGGTTTCTGAGCATTTGCATACGATACTCCCTGTTTCCAGTTTTGAAACTGAAACTTTGTGACACTGCCACGGTCACATCCATGGTCGGAATCCAACATTTTCGGACTCGTTGGAAAGCTGGAGTTCCGAACTCCATCTCTAGAAAGTTTGATTAGTATCTGAGTTCATTTGACTCTTCGAAATTGCTGTGGAAGAGGGACCCGGATCTCAGCCTGAAATAGTGTATTCTCTGTTGTTTCCGAGTCCGACTTTGGAGCGTCGCTGCGACTTCGTTTCAAGTCGGAATCGAGTAATTCTTTTTGCGTTCTGAAGTAGGAATGTCGGACTACGTTTCTACCAATTTTTATGCCATTCAAATTCAGTCTACTGGACCGAATAATTTTCCGAACTTGGGTTCGTGTCAGTTTTGGACTATTTTCCAACACTTAATATTTTCAGTGATTTTATGGTTTTATCGATTTCTTACTCCGTTTCCAGTTTTGAAACTGAAACTTTGTGACACTGCCATGGTCACATCCGTGGTCGGAATCCAACGTTTTTGGACTCGTTGGAAAGCTGGAGTTCCGAACTCCATCTCTAGAAAGTTTGATTAGTATCCGAGTTCATTTGACTCTTCGAAATTGCTGAAGAGGGACCCGGATCTCAGCCTGAAACAGTGTATTCACTGTTTCCTGGTCCGACTTTGGAGCGTCGCTGCGACTTCGTTTCAAGTCGGAATCGAGTAATTCGTTTTGCGTTCTGAAGTAGGAATGTCGAACTACGTTCCTACCAATTTTCATGCCATTCGGATTCAGCCTGCTGGTCCGAATAATTTTCCGAACTTGGGTTCGCGTCAGTTTTGGACTATTTTCCAAAATATTTTCAGTGATTTTTTAGTTTTATCGATTTCTTTGAGATTTGTCTCTGGATTTCATACACGGGCCTTATAAAAAGGTTTTAAAAGGATTTTTTGCTCCGAAATGGCTTTCGAAATTATTATATAATTTTATTTTTAATTATTAAATTAATCACTCCATAATATGAGAGTTTTCAAAGGCCGTTTTAAAATGATTTCAAACCAATTATAGATCTGTTTTCCGTAATTATTTTCTATAATAAAATCCCACACTCATACTTTAGCACTTCGAGCGATGTGGAAAGGTGCTTAAACGGTTGGGAAAAACTCCGGCCTATGAAACCGTGTGTATTTCCTTTCCGGTTAATCCCCGACCTGTTCGATTGATCATTTTGGCCTTTCGGCCTAGTTTACCGATGACATGAGGTGAACTTTGTACTGTTTTCAGTGTGGAAGCTTACGATTGGTTAGTAAACCGTTTAGTGAGAACGTGGGGTATGAGACTCACGTTAACACTTTACGGGTTCCTTGCTAAAAGTTCGTGACACACTCCTTGTATTACCTTTGGGATAGTGTCTTCAGACTGTCTCCCTTAGAGGTATCGTTTTGGCATCTCTACTAGATGGCCTGTTATACATCTCTACTTAGATGTAACATTTTTTTGACATCTCTACTTAGATGTTTTTGTTTTGGCATTTGTGCTTACGTTATGCCGATGATACGAGGCTTATTATACATCTCTACTTAGATGTTTTTGTTTTTTGCATTTGTGCTTACGTTATGCCGATGATATGAGGCTTATTATACATCTCTACTTAGATGTTTTGTTTTGATATTTGTGACTATGTTATGCCCATGATACAAGGCTTGTTATACATCTCTACTTAGATGTTTATTTCTCCTCTATGTGAGAATTTGTGGTCTATAGTACTATGTTATATATCGCCTCATTATCTATCATATTTATCTCAGTTTATTAACTGATTGTGTAGTTAGCCTGACCCGAGTGTTTTTCGCTCGGGTCAGACGGAATCACCTCCGTGATAGTTATAGCATAGTTACATTTGGTCGCTCATATTATACTCTATTCTCCGCATTAGCAGACGGAATCACCTCCGTGATTCTCTTTGCTAATGAGGGTCTTGGAGTGGGGCGTTACAGTAGCTGCCGTTAGGTGGTTCGGCTGGCCGGTCAGCGGTGGTTGCAGCAACTAGGTGGAGATCGGGTTTGATCGATTGTGATGACCGCTGGTTGGAGACAGATGGTGTGGCTGGTGAAAGGCCGAGGATCGGAAAAGGTGGATCTCGGCAGAGGCTTAGGGGTGGCGGCACTTCGGGTCGAAGATGGCAGTGTTGGAGATGGATACGGTAGGCATGGGAAAATATGAGCAGGCGTGGAGGCGTGGAGATGGTGGGGTGCTAGATGACGAGGCGGTATGGGTGTTTGCGTGGAAAGGAGGAAGGTGAATGACGGTGGATTTTTGTGGAAAGTTTGGGTTTGATGGTCTTCGGGCAAACGAGAGAGAGGAGAAGGATCCAAGCAGATGAAGAGAAAATGAAGCACCAGTAAATACACTTTTTCCAAAACAAAGATATTAACGTAAAATTTCGAAAAACAAAACAACAAAAGGGTATGCAAAAGTCACAGAATAATAAATCATAATGCTTTTGAGTTAACTGATGGAAAGTTGAATGGACAACGAAGTCAAAAGGTCACAAAACCAAAAGTCACGAAACCGGTACCGATACGGAATCGTTTTACTGATTTTGTGGTGTACCAGACTCCAAAATATACAAATGAATATACTACGAAGATCAACACGACAAGACGATCAAAACGGTATACAGATATCAGTGGTATGATTGAATTATAAAAATTCAAATTTTCTACTAGCGGAAAATGCAGCAAAAACGTAGAAAAATAAGATTGACGGAGCTAAAGAAGTCCATATTTGGAAAAACGAAAAATGACGTCTTAGTCAGAAGATGAATTAGAATTTTTCTATGTAAAAATATTCAGGTTTGGAAAACATTTTATTATCATCAATTTTAACTGATATAAATTGGAATAAAATTACACTAGAAAATAAACTTACATATTTTTTGATAAAAATTTACCAATTGCTATGATTTATTATAAGCATTCCAAATATCAAATTTTTATTTCAAATTTTTATCGTTTAAAATATCACAAAATTTCAACTAATTATGTTATTAAAACAGTTAAAATTTACGGGTCGTTACAATTGATCAGACAAATCGATCGAAACCCAAAATTCAAACTTAACAACTCAAACAACACAATATAAAACATTTTATATTAATTACAAATACACTCCCTCACTCGATGATTCCAGAATGGATTTCAACAAGAATAGAGGTTCAAATTTAGAGGAACCCTAATCAAAAAGAATTCTAACCAGAAGGTAAGCTCGAAATGAAGATAAGATGATTACAAAGAGAGAAAGAATGGATAGGCTTATATAAATCGCGGGCGACCTTAACCGGGTCAACCGTGACTTCAAGAATAAGATCGATGCAGAATTCTGAGGCAAATCGACATCCGATTACAAGAGAATAGAATTCGGGCATAGCAAAAGATAGCAGCATCTAAACCGAGGATACAAAAATCTCCGCTGAATCAATGCTCGTTGTAAAGGAGTGTCACTCCTTTACAAATCATTCTACGATTGGCGGGACTGCCGATTCATTATAGAGATTAACCGAAGTGGAGTTATGGGACACTCCAGAATCAGGAAAACACGAATAGGGAGAAACAAGAATGGATTTTAGAACGAAGGGAAAGGTTCCAAAATTCAAAGGAAATCCGAGTCAAAGAGGAAGAGATTCAAGTTCGAACGAAGGTGATTCTGTAATCAAATTTACTATATATGCTAAGTATTGCCTAAAACCAGAGCTTTGATACCAACTGTAACGACCCAGTATTTCGTGCCATTCGCATCCGCATATGTAAGACTTGAATTGCTCAAAATATCAGATTGTTAATTTATATTTGGCAAAACTCAACATATACAGTAAATAAATCAATCACGGAATCACAGGCACAGAGTATTACAACAGTAAGCAGCGAAATAGATAAATAACAGAGTTGAAATAAAATACAATAGAATATCTCAAATACAATGTTGTCTCGAATACAAATAGATGACAAGTCTAAACCAACAACTGGATAACTGGAAGATATAGGTGGATCTCCAAGCGAAGCTCCAACTCCAAAGGTGAGTCTCTAATGTTGTGGCACTCAGTTTGACCCGAGTGTAAAGCAAAACACAAAACACTCGAGTCAGGATTAACATTCTTATATCAATAAATCTGACTCAAGTGAAATATCAACTGAAATACAAGTAACTTAAAGGATGTTTGGGATAACCATCCTCTAAGGATCCGTGGAACTATCTACTATGTAGTAATATACACTATTATAATATGTCTATAGTAAAGTAAACTATTAAAATAGCATTAAGGCGTTACCCATATCCCCCTTAACACATTTTTATAATGCCATAGTCTATACAGATACTGTAAACTCCATCCGCAGGTGGGCTATCAGGGAGCACTCCATAGGTACGACACAAAACAAACTCGTAGAAGGCGCGATAGGGCATGCGATACGGCACTCGAGGCAATGCCAGGGTAGATATACCGTTTGCGTATCCGGACTGGTGGTAACACATAGCATCTACTACCGCCCACCTCGTGACACACTCGCAAATCAAATTGAGGGCACACCCAATCAAATCACAAAAGCAATAGAATGGTATCGAAGAAATGTGTCCGATAGGAGGAATGACCTCACTTGGCGTGGCGTGGCTCTTGTTTTAGCCGCATCAAGCTGACTCACGGGAGTCGGGGCTACGTAAATACCATATAAAATCATCACCAAACCATCCTACTTCATTTTGGAATCTCCACCACGTACACAGTTGTCAAAGTGGTTTTCAATATTGGCAGAGAGTATGACAATATCTGATCCTGGTTCCTTTAACAACCAAACGTTATTATAACACCGTGGTCATTTCATTTCAAATCATATTTCCAAACCATAATATCATATCCATTTCAAAACCATATTAAAACGATATCATTATCCATTTCCAAAATCATAATACTTTCCAAAATTTTAACACTTTGGAAACTATAACATTTTTTTGAAACCATAACACTTAGGAAATCACAACACTTGGAAATCATAACACTTTGAAAATTCATAGCACTTCCACTTAAACAGATTAGATATTAAAATAGTATATATATTAAAATAGTTTATATAATAAAATGGTTTATAAACAAATAATTAGTATATTGAAAATAGTTTAAAGTTAAATTAGATTATATTTAATTAATTTATAAAGTAAAATATTAAAATAGTTTTAAATATATTTTGAAATACTTTATATAATAAAATAGTTTCCTCAAATTTCCCAAATCGATTCAGATCGACTCGAATTCCAAAAATTCAATTTAAATTTATCTCAATTCACCAATTTCGATTCAGTTCAAACCATTTAAAATTTATATCGATTTCAAATACATATATAACCTACAATTTAAACCATTTCGACTTCAATAGATTTCAAAGCTTAATTTGATTTATATTTCAAATTCAACTTTAGCATTATTTTATATTGAAAAGTTCACTTAGTCAATCCCATATCATTTAAATAAAACATTAAATTGCATTTTATATAAACTATATTCCCTTCAATTTATTTACTTGAAATATCCATTTAATCACTTTAAAATCAAAAATCAAGTCATAAATCATATCTTTAAAATTACAAATTTAATAAGTTTCAAATCGGTTTTATTTAAGTAAAATTCAAATTAATTTCTATTTCTCTTTCCAACTTAATTTATGAAAATTATCATAAATCTATATTAAAAATATAATATCTTGAAATAAATATTTATTAAAACCACATATATTTCTTTTCAAAGCCTTGGAAATCATTTTCAAAATATATATATATATAAATCAACGGTGCCTGTATAAAAAAATTTATCCTATGGCCAAGTGATACGGATATTTATCATTTCAATCCGCAATTTAAATATCTGCGGGTATATATCTTTCAACCCGCAATTCCAGTTTCAATTCAATGAAAATCTCTTGGGTTTATCATTTCAACCCATAACGATTTTCTCCTATTCTAAAAAATCGTTTGGGTATGTGTCATTTCAACCTATAGGGAACAGGGAACTTGCAGAGTGAGAACAGATATGATAATAATTTGATATATCAACAACAGGCATATAATATCAATAACAATCACATATAATATAAACAACAGGATATGGTGTCATACCCCACAGGTGAACAATTATAGATAATAACATATCATATATAACAATTTAAATAATTTACAGTTTAAATTAGCAGCATATTTCAATTGTCGTTTCAATTGAAATCAAATTTAATAAATATAAGAACGTTAATCGTGAGTGATTGCTCACCTTTCGAGGCTAGAGAGATTCGACAAAAGAAATGAATTACAAAAGGCAAGCACGACTTCCAAAGCAAAGTGAGATTGGCACGAATTTTAATGGACAAAGCTGATAGCTTATAACTGACGAAATCAAATCAAACTGGATTGATGAAGATCAATGGCATAAGTGAACTCATATATATATATATATATATACAACTATTTATATGAAATAATATTCCAAATTCAAGCACATATTAAAATCTTTATAATATGGAAAAATCAGTGTTAGATTTAAACATATATACATATATCTAGATCAATATATATATATATATATATATATATATATATTAAGATCGTTATTAAATTTAACCCATATATTTAGAACACATAATATATATTTAAAAACAATATTTCATATAAAAGTCAAAATAACATACTTTATTAGAATATATCTATAAACTTAAACAAGTCATATATATCACTTATATAACCTTATATATCTATAACAAATCAGATGGACTAATAACATGAACATATGGATAAACAAAGTAACTAGCTAAATGTAATATATATATATATATATATTAACAAATATTCCTTTATCATACTTATAATATATGTTTATATATAATTTAATATACATATAGAAAAGAGCCTGCAGCTTTTTAAAACAAAATATATGTGTAGACTATATATATGTGTGTAGATTATAAACAACAATTACGTGCAGATTCCATTTATATACAACTATATGCATAAGTCAGACTTTAAACACAATATGCGCCAAAATATATTTATAAACAAATATATATACGAAATCATACTGTAAACAGTCATATACAAATTTATGTTCATACAATATGTTAATCACCAAACAGAACTGATGCAAAAACCAAGTATATATATATATATATCTACTTTTTCTTTCCAAAACAAACTATATATGTACATACAACACGTATCACTTTATATATATACAGCATATACTAAACAAACTTATATAGATTTATATATAAATAGGACTTATATAGATTTATATAAACTTACATATATTAACATTCTTATGTAAATATCATTCAAATCCATTATAATATAATAAAAAAAACTTTATATTATATGCTTTATAATATATGTTAATAAAATATATTTATACTATTTTTATTACTTTGTAATGTAACCAGATTATGATGTAAACTATATTTTTAAACAGATATATGCACAAATCAGACCGAACAACATATGCAGTTCATAAACCAATATATATATATATATATATATATATATATATCATACCGTGAACTTCATAAGATATATACCTTAATGGATATAATACAATATATATATAAATATACATACCATACAATAAAAAGAAGGAGGCTCGAGCAATCGAAGAAGATGTAGGGGGAGTTGGTTATGGTGGCGGGCCGCTGCACGGGTGGCACGGTGGATGTTGGGTGAGGCTTGGCGTTGCTATGGGGTGGGGCTCGGCCGGCCATGTGGTGAAGGGAAGAGGAGGCGTAAAAGGCATGGTCGGTGGTTGATTCGGGTTTAGGGGGGAGCAAGGTCTCACGCGAAAAGGGAAGGAAGGCGGCGAATGCGAAAGGCATGCGTGGCTGGAGGAGTTGCGAGGTCAGAGGCTGCTATATGGTGGTGATGTTCATAATGAAGGTTAATGGCGTGGGTGGTCAGTGAGAGGGGCGAAGGTGGCTCAGGGGGTGGCCAAGGCGGAGGCCGAGGGGAGAGCTGCGTTCGAGTGGTGATGCCTAGTCGAGGCGAGGAGGAAGAGGTGGTGGGCGGTGATTGAGGCACGGTTAGGGGAGGAAGACGACTCACAAGCTTCTGCGTATGGTGATGAGCAAATTGAAGATTCTTATTATTATTTTTATTTTTATTTTAAGGCATGAAAACGAGCAGTAGAGAGAAGGGAGGAGAATGGCTGGTTTGAAATGCGAAAGAGCAGGCACCGGTTACACTAAATATTCAAGTGGTGAACAGAACAAAACAGTAGAAAAAGTGACGGTAGGATATTGAAAGTCACACACAAATTCAATTCAGGATGTATTAATGACAGAAATACGGCTGACAATTGAAAGGACACGAACATGACAAAGCTCAAATCAACACGGGTACTGATAGGACTAGCCGTTTTCATGGATTTCGCTGTGTACCGGACCTCAAAACGCAGAATTGAATATACCGTAGAGATCAGCACGATGAGATGACCAAAACGGTATATAGATATCAATGGTACGATCATCCTATCAAAAGTCGATAATCGGTACCTAAATTGCCGCTAAAACGTCGAAAATAAGATGAACGGAGAAATAGCAGTCCGAATTTGATGAAACGGAAGATGATGTCTCACTCAGAAGATGATTTACAAATTTATTATGTAAAACTATTTAAGTTTCGAAAACATTTTATTATCATCAAATATTAACTGATTTGAATTGAAATAAAATTACACAATAAAATTAACTTCCATATTATTTGATGAAAATTTAAAATTTGCTATGTTTATATAGACGTATGCCAAATATTAAATTTTATTTCTAAATTCAATTATTTAAAAATTTCAATTAACTACGTAAATAAAACCATTAAAATTTACGGGTCGTTACATTCGTCCTCTCATTCGTCTTTCTTTCATCCTCTTTGTCGTCCTCCATTCTTCTCATATTTGATATACATATTGAAAACCGAAAACACAAAATTTGTTTTTAAACCAAACACTATCTAAGATGCTTAAAGCACTGGACTGTAAACACTAAATTGTTCTTTGATATGTTCAGCTGGCAATGTTATGCCATTTGATTGGGTAATTTTTAGTATTTGTTAAACTGTCAATCTATTAATTCATTATGGGTAGCATTAAGTGTATATTTTGGTGAAAATATACCAGAATTGTCAATTCACAACACTTATAACCATTACAAATCAAATTTGTAACGCTTATAACCATTATAAATAGGTACGTGACAAAATCTACAACATATTTCCCAACGGTTATAACCTTTGGGAATTTTCACATTCCCAACGGTTATAACCGTTGGTATATGATGTATTTCCCAACGGTTATAACCGTTGGTATATAATGTATTTCCCAACGGTTATAACTGTTGGGAATCTTCATATTCCCAACGGTTATAACCGTTGGTATATGATGTATATCCCAACGGTTATAACCATTGGTATATGATGTTACTAAAATACATCATTTATAACACCAAACAGATTTCATTTATAATGCAGATTTTATTTATAATACAAATTCAAATTTATAAATACAAATTTGGTTTTGTAGAACCATATCATGTCACAACAAACATCAAACAAATTTCATTTATAATACAAATTCAAATTTATATAAAAGACAAACATGTAATCAAATTTCAAATCCGTTGCACCAAATTTCAAAACAAACATCATACATACTAAATACTTCATATCTTCTACAAAGTTCATGAGAACTTCGAATTTTACTAGTACAAAACATCTAAAAGCTTACAAACAATGAATGCGACTTTTCGACCAAATTACAAAACCTTCCATCAACTAACTCGGCCAAATTTTACTCACTACTGATTTTTTCTTTTCTTCTGCAGCTTCTTCTAAACCCTGCATATGCAGAAACAATGCTCATTTTATAAATCAAATAGAAGGAAAGCTTTATTGTACTTGAAAATAGAACTGCACCAAATCTAATAATAAAAACCAAGCACTTTGCTCAATTAAAAATTGCGCTTTACAGATCAGTTTATAAACTGGGCTAAGCTTTGTTTTTAATTGAGCTTACTGCTCAATTTGTTAACCAAGTTTCAACACTCGGTTTGTAATTGAGTAGTAAGCTCAATAAAAAAACCAAGATATTAGTTAATGAGAAGATATAATTTGGATCGTCAACGAGAGGTAAAATAAATAAAAAACTAAGATATTAGTTAACTAAGATATTACTTAATGAGAACTTATAATTTAGATCATAACCAATACTTTTCAAGTCACATAACCAAGTAATATTAGTTAATGAGAAGTATAATAAAAATCGAGCTTCAACGCTCAATTTAGATCGTCGAAGCTGAATCTATCTCTGTCATATACTTCCTGGAGGCGGGTTAATATTTATAACAGTCATAGTGTGATTTAAGTGAAAACTTGAAAATTTATATACAGTTAAATACAAAAAAAAAGTACGTACAAGTTTGACAAGGATGGAAGGGTCTTCTACACAAAGAGTTGGTTGTTCATCCCATTCTGGATTTAGATTTTGTTGTTCATCCCATTCTGGATTTAGATTTTTCTTATCACTCGAGTCTTCAGCTTCTGTCGCAATAATTAAAAATGATGACATAAAGCAAAATTTTGAATTTCAACTCCATGTTAGTTCAAAAACATAGTCAATGCAAATTTCGAGCGTTTGAATTTTAGCTCCGTACGTAGTTGATTTAAAAGTGTTGCTTGTATCTTGTTACATTACATATGAATATTCTTTATGAATAGCAATTATAGCTTTAATCAGTTTGCACTGGTTTGTCTAAACAGCATGAAAAAATCATAAAAGGAGAGCTGATTATTCCATTAATGGATCTAATAAAAACTGTGAGAAAGGGAATGTCTAAACAGCATGAAAAAATCATAGAAGGAGAGCATGAAAAAACCAAATTCATCTTTTTGTTGGAGATTCCCTATGCTATTTTTCCTATGTATTAGCTTATTACTAGACACCCTCTTAGCAGTTTGGAAAGTGAGAGCAAAGGAAGTGTTGAGCAAAAGAGAATAGTGAAGTGTCAGGGGCAAATAGGAAATGAGGGGAGAGAGAGTAGGGAGCCTGAGGCAGATGTTCCTATAATTAACAGATAGGACTCTATTGATGCTAGCTGTCACTAAATATGAATACCTTCCCTACAAAAACAAGTGCGGGGGGCTACTGTACATTACCAGATTCATACTGCTCTTTTGGACCCACACAGTTGGCATTCTTTTTTTTTCCTTCATAAATTGTCGATTTGTTATTTTTATTTGTGGTGCGTTTTTATTATCTAAATAGTAACTTAATTATTTATGCAGCTCTTATATGTGTATCCGTTCACTTTCATCAATCATATTATATTCTTCCTTTGTGCATTATTAGTAGTTGATAGTAATGTGTATAGTTTTACCAAATTTGCTCTCATTTGTCAACTCCAAAAGATAGAGTTGTTAATTTTATAGTTGGCACAGTATTAAAACTTCTAATCATGATGAACAGACTTCTGATTGCCTGTATATTCATTTTTTTCTTTTTTTTAAGTTCAGAATTTTCCATATATTCAATATTTAAAGAAATGCATTGTGCTATAATAAACAATCAAATATCTTTAACAGTTAAAGTTGGAACTCACGTTGTTATCTTGCTGTGCACTAGTTCCTGCAACAAAGTCTACTTGCTAAGGTTTTGACAGTTTTTTGCACCGCTAAACGAATAACTACGCAGTGTTGAATATAACCCTGGAAAAAAAAGAGACAAACTTTATTCAATAATTACACAACCAAACTTAGAGCAAAATTCCACAACTGAAGCATACGATCTATCAACTCAAATTGCTTTATTTGCAAATGTCAGTGAGATTTATGCTAAAATGACAATGAAAACTTGCATTTTGTGCGTCACTTCTGACATTATTAATTAGATTTATGTTGGATAAATGATTCGTGACATCTACGGCATGCTACTGCAAATACATATAATATAAAGAAGCCAATACCTGAAGCATAAATGCAACAACCAATACCGTGATGAAGAGCGAGGTAGTTTCAAATAGATGAAAGTTCAAATCCAATGGCTTTCCCATCATCCGTTCTATTACCACACAAAACAAAATCTGCAAGGAAAAAAATGAAATTAAAGATAAAATGGAAAACTAATACTAAGATTGGAACTTGAAATATAAAGGACAAGAATTTTACATCCTAAGATGTAGACTTGTAAGCCATATTTAGTGATATTATTGGTATCATGCATGGCGGTACTTGCCTTAATTTTATTTGTGGAGCACAGAACAAATTTGCAGTGTATTCCCCTGCATTTTAATACAAGTTTGAAACTTACACTAAGTGACATTAAGGCTCTTTTACATGATTTTGTTCTACAGGATGCATGGCTGCACTAGATGCTGAGCACTATTTGCAGGAAACTAGAGTCCTGGTAGGCAAAAATGATTGAATACCTTCAGTACTCTCTAAACCAAAATTACTCAAAATGTGGGTATTAAAAATGTCAATTTATAATAATATGTGTTATTCACATATTACAATCCAATTTGTCAATAAAGAAATTATAGAAAGAGTTTGTTAAAAACTCAGTTATTTTTTATAAACTTAGTTTATTTATAAACTACATAAAGTTGTGTATGAATGCTTTAGCTTTTAAGCTTTTAAAGGGTGTTGATTATTTTATAAGACTATATATATTTTCCCAAGGTTTTAAAATGTGTTAACTATCTAATATTCAATTTACCATCAAATTATTGTTTCTATTTATTGGCTTAATTTGTTTCTAAATTTGGATCCAAATTGTTATTTTTTTAAGTTCTATTTTGGTTTGAGATTAATTACTAATATTAAGCTAAGAATGTTAAATCTACCCTTTTTTCATATATTTATGTGATTTTTTTGTTAGAGTTTAGTCTGAAGTGTACATAGGAGAAAGATTTAGTCCATTCTTAAAAAAGATATTTATATACATAATTGATGATTTTATGCTATAGTATAAGTAAAACAAGTATAATATAATGTTTAAATTGTACTATAATAAACTTATATACAGTATTGAAATTTATACACTAAGTTACCATAATGTTTAAATCGATATGTTATATAAGAAGTTTCTCATGTGGTATAAATAGAAAAAAAATATTTGTATACTAATATTAAACTATGAATGTTAAGCTATGACTGTTAAATCTACCCTTTTTTCACATAGTTATGTAAATTTTTTTGTTAGAGTTTAGTCTGAAGTGTACATAGGAGAAAGATTTAATCCATTCTTAAAAAAGATATTTATATACATAATTGATAATTTTATGCTATAGTATAAGTAAAACAAGTATAATATAATGTTTAAATTGTACTATAATAAATTTATATACAGTATTGAAATTTATACAATAAGTTACCATAATGTTTAAATCAATATGGTAAATAAGAAGTTGCTCATTTTGTATAAATAGAAAAAAAATATTTGTATATTTGGTTCCTTAAAATTTTGGTGAGAATTTATTACCGACATAAGAGTACTCATCTACTTATTACCAGTATATCTACTTTTAGGTTATAGTAGTAGATTAAGTGCTATATTTTAAACATCCTGCACTACATCCCAAATGGTAATGTAAAATGAAGTTAATGCCATATAATTAGCAGATTAAATTCTATATTTGAAACATCTCATCATATTATATTCCCAAATGGTATTGTGAAATGATATGTTACTGTCTATCATTTAGCTAGCAGATACGCTGCCACTTAATATAGTAGCGTCGTTCAATCTGGATAGACTAATATCAAGATGATTAAATGGCAATATCATTAATATTTTGGTTTTATGCTAGTGACACTCAATCTAGTAAATATTTTCAATTGAATTTTACTATATTTTCTTCAATTTTGAATGACATTAACAGTATATCTAGTTCTATATTAGAGCATAAAATGTTATTATACAATGAATATTAAGTGTTTGAGTTTATTTCGATTGCCTTTAGATGTTATTATCTGCTTGATTGATGCAAATATTAATGTATTTCTTATGTTTGCATTGAAATAATGGTGTTACCAACATTTATTTGCTTTACCATTTGGCAACGTTAAATAGTTGTATGACATGAAACATGTGTTGGGGTAAATAGGAAAATGTGACTATATGCACAAAATTTATTTTGTTACGGATATAATATTTACTAATCTAGGCAAAACTGACTCTTATTGTTGGAGAATCTCAAGTAATATACAGTTTAGAATCTTTAGATATACAAAGTTTTAAATTATCCTTTCAAAATAAAATGCAGAAGATCTAGATGGTGGTACATAGTAGTTCAAATGAAACAATGTTAAATACTTCACATGATTTACCATAACTCTAAAGGCTTTGGTAATTATAGATATGTGTTTTAGCCAAAGTAAGCATGTATGATCCATAAACAGTCTGTCTAGTTACATTGCAGGATAACCAATTGAAAGATTTACAAAGGACAACAAATCAAAAAAAACATACAGATTTTCTTCTCCCATTTTAAAAAGGGGAAATTAATTTAAAGGACAAAGATTTGTATATTTTTTGCCTCAAGGACACAACCTCAATATTTTTACCATAAGGACAAACATTCTTCTAAAAATTATTCATAATGACAAATATTTTCCAAAATTATTCATAAGGACAACAAAACTGCTACCAAGCTAAAAACTGATACCTAAAAACTGCTACCGATAACTACGAACTGATACTATCAATGACTAAAAACTGATACCTAAAGAAAGTTGTCCTTCAGGATAAAATATTGAAAGCATGTCCTTGAGGCAAAACGCTGAAAATTTTTGTCCTTGACAATAATTTCCTGTTTTAAAAACATGCTAGCAGGTTTTGATAATAATCTGATAATGTGGGTACCTTGTGACAGATGCATTAATTAAACACTACTGTAGTTTCCATATTCAGGATTTGGAAACAAACCATCCAAAAACCTATTTTACCAGTATTCCTATTGAGTAAAATAAAATGTACATAACCTCAAAAGCATATGAACGAGGGTTGACACCAACCACCGTTTTACCAGCAAAATCTTCTAGCTTAAATAAATATAAGTTCTATTCACGTGTACATAAAGCGAATGTTGCTACTTCCATATATCCAACAGCTGATACCTATAATTTGATTTCATTACAAAAATAAGACAAAGATTGACACCCTCCTATTATCACACTTTGCAGCTTTAACTTGGTAATATTATTAAACCCATAAGCAATTGCAACAACCTGTATTATATCGCAAATCAGTTTTTTTTATACATTTGTAAACTTGTATATACAACATAATACACATGCAAATCCGTTTCTTTAATATAAAGAACATTTCCCTCTACAATTAATTGGACTACAATCCATCCCATTGTTAATTTTGTAAACTTAGTCATTTTTATAAAACTTAGTTAACTTAGTTAATTTTATAAAAATAAGTTAATTTTTATAAATTTAGGTAATTTTTATAAATCTTAATTAATCGACTGAATATTTATATACAAGTTTATTTAATTTTTATAAAACTTAGTTAACTTATTTAATTTTTATAAAGATTAATCAACTTAGTTATTTTATAAACTTAGTTAATTTTTATAAAATATAGTTAAATTTTAGAAACTTATTTAATTATTATAAGACTTGGTTTACTTAGTTAACTTTTTAAAAGCTCATTTAACTTAGTTAAAATTTATAAAAATAATTTAATTTTTATAAAATTATTCAACTTGGTTAATTTTTTATAAACTTAATTTAATTCTATAAACTTAGTTATTTTTTATAAATACCTCATCAATTACTGGGACTAATCCCCATAACTTAGGGTACCAATATTGAAGTTGGATTATAAAATGGCAAGTGCAAGGAGGGAATAACCTTACAATAGGAACTACATTACTGGAAGCATTGAAGTCCATGATATCTCCAACCATTGAAATACTTTACTAAGAGTTTCCAAACACCAAACATTAAGATGATAAAAGAATTAATTCCATATGATATAGTTGCAGTAGAATAATACCCATATGTAGGGACAACGGGTGATAGATTCGCTTTGGAAATGATTAAGACGAGACCAAATACAGTGGCATAGGGACATAGGTCAGATCTGACCAGATTGAGATGGATGGTCGTAGTTATGAACATTTGCAAAATCACATTACAAAATGGATTATACTCCCAAGTTGAACATCTGAAAGTTGAAATTGGTATTGCATTCATGTTTCTTATTACCACCAATATAGCATTTCATGTAGCAGTTCCAGTTGGTATATATTCATATAATACCCAAACTAACTAGTTTTTTCCATAACAAATAATACAAGAAATTGTTGATATCTTAGGGAAAAAAAGTGATTCTAATTTTGGAAAGATCATAAAAATAGACTCTCATAACATGTATGATGTGGTTGTACTTGCACCTACAAAACTGCATATCAAATTAAAATGGATAAATGTATTAAACTGCACATGCACTAGGTAGAATGATGATGGCAACCATCTAATAAATTTGATTATTTAAAGAGATTCATGATATCAAATTGAAAAACTATAAACACCATGACATATTTGTATGTTCACTGTAATCAACATACCTTATGTATGGCTCTAGATCTTTCCATTCCCATCTCACCCTTTCTTGAAAAAGGGCAGCAAACCGCTCAGTTGGAACAGTTGGTAAGGATGAAATGCTAAAAGCCCTAATCCAATTCTCTAATCCAGTCTTTCATAAATCATTGCCTTCTAGCATAGTGACATAGGTTGGATCCGACCAGATTGAGACGGGTGGTCGTAGTTGTGAGTTTAGGGAGAAACCCTAGTTTCAAAACAATAAATGTTGACCAAATGAGCCAAATCTTAAGTAAAGAGATCTGATTGCAGGGAAGAACAGCACGTAAGGTGAAGAGAGAGGATAGGCGAGAACGGAAGAGCAAGGGAGAAGCGAAGATGAGTGTTAAAGGAAGAATTTAGATGGCGGTTGTAATTCCCAATTCCATTAGCAAGGGGTTTCATTGTTTACTAAAAATTTAATAAAGCTTTGGCCAGAGTATGCTCATAAAAGAGAAAATTACTAAGCACTCTAGCAAAGTTTTATATATTTACGGTATTACCAACTTTTGTAACGGTAATAAGCGTGGTAAACTTTTTTAACGGTTATATCCGTTAGTAATTTGTAACGGAAATAACCGTTACAAAGTGGGACGGGAAAAGTGTTGCAAAATGGACTGTTTGGTGTAGTGATAGCAGTGCTCCAAATCTTGAAGCAATCTTTTAACATTAATATATTATCTCTGTATAAGCTTTAATATCATTGCAAGTTACTTGCAATATTAATGGTGTCGATTAGGAACTGAATGCGAAAATGGAATAATGGCTATCCATGCTGGGATATTTAAAACCTTTTATAAACCTAATCTCTTTTTATTAAAAAGGTACCCAAGCTTCAAATTTTAAACATGATTGTTATAACTAGGTGTCGTTCTTCATATATTAATGAAGTTCACTTATCTATGCTCTTATCTGTCACTTTGATTTTTTTGTTGAACTAGTCTCTATCCTCCTTCAACATATTAGTTTATATAATATATTTAACAAAGTTTCCTTTTTGTTTTGTTACAATTGTCATCAAACTATCAATCAGTTGTTCGCAACTAACTTAAATGTCATACAGCTCACTACAAAATAATAATTAAAGACCAAAAATTTCGGTCTTTAGTTAAACAATTCAGTCTTTAAATAACACTTAAAAGACTGAATAAAGACCAAAAATGTCAGTCATTAATTCTCAAGTTCCAAAATATACTCAAGACCAAAATTTCAGTTCTAAAATTACAGACTAATTAATCCATCTTAAATTACTTCAAAGACTGTATTTTATAGACTAAAATATGGTTTTTAATAACTCTCAACCTATAAATATAGTTAAATGTTTATACCCTTAGTTAAAGCACAATATCCATTAATCTTTGCCACAATATGAGTAATAACAATGGTAATGGCATTTTGACTCTATATAGTGCAAAAAGTACTTTCCATTAAAATACAATAACATTACATCAAAATTGTCCTAATACAAACAAAATATATTAAAATTAATTTCATGTGAATATAAATAAATATACATAATATCTCACACACTAATTAATTTAACTTTCACACTGGTTAATATCTATAAGACACGATGAATTGCAAATACATGCTAAGTGGCCTAATTCCAGTTGCCTTCCAAAATGACATTTGACTTTAGCTTATTATAAACTTTCTTTCTCTTTGGTTCGTTTACCAAGATTGGCGCATTTGCAAACCAAGAAGCAATTTACTTACGAGCTCCAAGCTATAATTCGACTTTTCATGTTCGTCCTCGGAAGAATTGCATCTAAAAGAAAAGTTAAAAGCTACAAATTCCTTGAAATCTGAATGGGAAATTCTTCTAGGAATTTATGTACTTTTGCATGCCTTAACGTGAAAAAACCCACTACTTGTTGCTTTAAACATAGCTCTTTTTTTAGTCTTGTAGTGGACTACCCATTGGAAAATCTACTTATAAATTATTTGATTATGTGGGTTCAATGACAAGCTTGGAATGATTGTTGAAAATGCAAGTTTGCAAGAAACCAGAAGTTCATTTCAGTCAAAAGTCCAGAGTTTGTTTGATATCATTTTAATTTTTTTATTTTGCGTTTCAGTAAGTATTAAAAAATACGAGAAATGAGGAGAAATGATCTAAAATTATGAAAATAATGAATGGACGATGGAGGGAATGAATCGTTCTTCGTGCTTTTGTTATGTTCCAAAATACGGAAAATAATTTTTTTCTTCATGTTTTGGGAAAAACAAGAGCATAAAAAACAATCTATCCCCTCCATCGTCCTAATAGCTAAGAATTTAATATTTTTCCTCTCCACTCTCTTTATATTTTGTAGTATGCGTTGAAAATGTAAAACACAAAACTAAAAATGATACCAAACGGGCCCCTAGAGTTTCCCTTTTAAAGGATAATGATGGTTGATTTTGCGAGGGAGAGGAAAATCAAATAGAAAGTGTATTGAGTTTGAGGTAACAATTAATTGATTTCATGATTTTACTAGGAGGAGATCTCATGCTTTTAGTCATTAAAAAGGGAATAATAGTAACGTGAAGATAGAAATGGTTTGATTTTGCATCAGGAGAAAGTAGTTATTTAATAATGAAGATGGAGCGTTTAACGGTGAATGGGCCTTAAAGGAAGTTATTCTAACTTTTTTAGGTTAACAAAATTATTTATTTCATTTTAAGATTACAACTAATATGACACAGATTACAAATCAAAGCCATTGGATTCAAAGATCAAATTAAAAAGCAGCCAATCGATATTAAACAATTTAACCATTGATTAGAGATCGTAATTTAATATATAATCAGTCCTAAATTATACAAACCAATTAAAAACTAATTTCGATCTTTAATAATTGAATTTTTCAATCATGGGTCCATCTTTATTCAAAAACTGAATTTTTTTTTGTCTTTAGCGTGTAGTCTTTAATAGAGTATTTTTTTTATAACGGTAAGATGTGAAAATGTAAATTTATGATACAGAGATACATAAAATGAAATGATGGTAAGAGTTTATATGAATTTTAGGGCAGTTAAGTGAAGTCATTGTTCTGAAGTGAACTTTTATTCTATGACCGTTCTACCCTTTATATGAAATATTTTGGTTATTTCACCTTTAGGTTTGAATACTTACTATCAATAAAAATTGCAATCAAATCTTATGATCCCTACTGATTACAAATATATGAATTTTGAAATCTTTAGCTGAAGGTGGGATATAATTTCAGTTTTCAGAAGATGAAGTTAGCAATGGTGAAGATCAAGGTGTTAGTGGAACAAGTCTTTGTTCTTTAATAAGCCCTAGGTTGCAAGTTCTCGATGTACGTACAAAGCATAAGATAATCTAATAAAGTCTGCAATTTGAATTATTAACTGAATATATATATATATATATACGAGTACTTTGGCACGTGCGATGCACGTGTGCAGGAGGAATTGGTATTAAAAAATGATGTTTGTATGGCCTTTTTTTTACAAAATGACTATAAACTGTATGTAATGTTGCATTTTTTATGCGTGTACATGCACAAATCAATCTTTATCAAAATGTGAATGAGATTAAGTTATTTTAGAAAATTATTAAACAGCTAAAGAAAGTAATCAACTATTACATGAATATCTAGAAAAATGTAACAAATATAAAAATTAGGGCTTCCACTAATTTGGAACTCAGAAAACTTGCATTATCTCTCTTTTAAAAAGGTATTAAACCACCATACTAATATATAGATAACTTTTCTTATCAACCATAAAGTTTGGACTTCCCATGATACTCACTTCCTCATAAACCTTCAGTACTTTCTAAAGTATAAAACTACTTGGTGCTAGTGTATAGATTTCGAATTTTCTTTTACATTAATATCGTAATAAAATTCGTAAGACTTAAATTGATGTAATACTTTTTTTGGAAGCTTTTTCAAAGTTAATGTCAACGCAGTAGCTTGTAAGTAATATGTAAGAACTAACATACAGCTGTAGCAATCGTTCTTTCTCCTTCTTGTCCCAGGCTTGAGACCGGCATCAGCAATATGTAGATGGGGGAGTTAAAAACGTTATATAAGGGATTTTGTTACATAAATCATAATCTTATTTTAGTAATAAAATTGAAAAAATAAAATATTCATTCGTGTACAATAAAATTAACCCAATGATGTAATTTCTAAAAGCATTGCTTGGAAATATGAAAAAATAAAATGTAGAAAACGATGATAACTACCGTCCTTCTGGTATGCGTAGTACAATATCGTACATGTGAATTAAATAAGAAAATGAGTAAAGAGAATAACTTGAGACCCAAGACATGAAAAGCATTGAGTGCCTATGTGTACATACATACATATAGTATATTTAACTTTTTCAATTAGTGATACTCATATATAGCATGCCAGATACAAATTTGCCAGATACAAATTTATTGGCGTTTGCATTAAAATAGTCATGTAAATCCGGACATGGAAATAATAACTATTGCTAACTTTGAATGACAGCCAAATATTTTAATATTTAAACATAATTGTACAATTTGAAACAATTTTATTAATTTGAGTACTATGAAGAGCAGATTTGAAGAAAAACACATCAATAAGTTTTTATTTAAAAAAGAAAAGAGAAATAGAAGATACATGTCACAATAATATGTACAAATGCAAAGTTAAACTATTTGGTTTGACAGCTAAAATTTAATAAAGAATAAAATAACTATTATATCATTTGGGCACATAATACAATCAAAAGAAGCACAATATTTACCGTAATTACATGCATGACTGCTATGTTATACCTTTACAAAAGCTCCAATATTCTTCCAGGATTCTTTTCCAAAAGAAAAAAGCAACCAAATCCAACACTACAATTCCTACATGGCCAAATTGTTCTTTTCCCAATCTTGGTCGATGCTATCATGCTCTTAGTTACACTCATGAATGATATGTGAAGGGCACGAACCTATTTTAAAAAGTGAACAGTAAAATCAATCGATATCTATATGTTGAATTAAGACTAAAAACATAAGTTTCAAAACACACCAATCTACATGTTTTAGGAGAATATAACTACAATGATAAGTTTACCAAAAACCGAACATTATGGAGTAGAATGTATCGCCTATACACCAAGAACCTAACCATATATAGTTTACTATTAAAATTGCATTGTGTTGACAAAGCAGAAAAAATTCATCTTCGGCCACAATATATAATCAAAAAGGAAAAAGTTTGTTGTCACTTCCATCTCTAACATTGAAAATCCAGGAAAACAGAAACATGCCCAGGTGCCTTAACAACGTTTTTTTGAAGCGTTTGTGGCGTTTGAAGATATTAAAATAAACAATCGTCCGTCTATTAAAAAAAATGTTGATTAAAAATAGCTTGCCTGCAGTTAACGGCTTAGCTTTAATCTATTAACCGCTAAATAGAATGTGACGCCCCACCTCTATGCTCATGATAACAAAGAGTATTAAAAGAAATACTGTCTATTATTACGAAGAATAAGGCTGGATAGGAGCGACCATCCGTAGTTGGCCTTACACTAACATTAGTTATCTCGATAGGAGTGGTATATACTTTTTATTTTTCATCTATTATTTATTTACTCCCATCGACATATCCAATTATCAGTATAAAACAAACTACGATAGTTCATAATAGTTTAGGACATTAGATATAACAATAACACAGATAATATAAATGCGGAACACAGATTAACAAAAATCTCATATATATATAACCGATGTCAGTTACAATATAGTTGACACGATACATATGATACAACTACAACTGTCGACTCTAGAAGTTATATATACAAGTACATTATCGACTAATATACATGAATACATATCGTTCTATACAATGACACGACTACTACAAAATGACACTGACAACTTCAGAAGATGTGAAAAGTCTTCATATCCTGAACAGCAACTCAAAGAA
Organism: Allium fistulosum; assembly: GCA_030737815.1. NCBI lineage: Eukaryota > Viridiplantae > Streptophyta > Magnoliopsida > Asparagales > Amaryllidaceae > Allium > Allium fistulosum. The sequence goes on from CM060901.1 coordinate 1,227,538,478, forward strand.
GAAAATCTACAACCTGAAATAACTCGGGTCTGACCCGAGTATTACATTCAAAAGAAAATAATACCCAGGTCAGTCTAATTCAAACCAGTTTATTAGTGCATATAGGCAGTAATAATTTAAATAGACGACAGTCACAATAATTCCCGTCTATCCGATTCTTTAAACAAAGAAACCGGATAACGGTCAATATAACACTTAACAGTGTTTAACAAAAATCAACAGATTTGAATCATCAACAGAGATAAATAAACAATTTATCAAATAGACTAAATCAATTTAAAGCCATTGAAATTGTCACTTTAAAAACCATCAAAGTTCGATTGGCTGTCGTACACGCACGCGTGTACGGCCTCGCCAATACAGCATAAAAGATCAATGCATCACGACACAAAAGAAATATCAATTCAAAACTGTCGATTTTGGGTGGCTGCAGTACCGAAGCAAAAGACAAGGATGTATTGCTTTTCCGAAAACAATTACTATATAGTGCAAACCATCAATGCAAAGTCAAAGACAACAACACTACAAGCACCAGGTCAGAGAGACCATAGTGACAAACTCAAATGTACAGAGACATCAACAATTACAGGTGCAATATAATGCAACAGTGGACAAGGACTAGGCCACAACAACAAGATGAACCAGACAGTGATTTAAGAAATATCACAGTCAAGTATGCTACAGAAACACTAACTGATGAACAAAGATAGATGCAACAGACTTTAAAATGAAGACCACTTCATATTAAAGAAGACTCAAGTATATGCAAAGCTTCAACATGGATGCAGACATATCAAACTCCCAAAGATACAATAGTGAAGGAAACTGCATCTCAAAAATGCAGAACCCAAACCAAAAATGCAAATACCAACATAGATACAGAAACAGGTCAAAGCAATGAATCTGGCAACTCAGTAATGAATGAAGCATTTACTCAAAGTCCATATATCATTTGGATATACAACCATACATGAATGAAAATGATCAGCAACTACAAAGTGCAGTGGTGTTACGGAAATGTACCTAACAACAGAGATCCAGGTTACTGTCAAGGGTCAGTGATGAAAATGCAGACAACAAAGTCAGGTCTGGACAGCATGAATAGCTAAGCATATGTGCACTCAAATATAATGCACACTCTAAATGATAAAAATGTCAGTGAAACCAAACAGTTTATATAAAACTTAAACTGCATAATCAACTGCAATGGCCACGAAGGCAAAAGTGAACGACTAAATGAACTGGACAGTATACTACATCAACTAAGTTCGAATGAACACAGGCAACACAGTGATGTATCGTGAACACCAGGAACAGAACTAAAGCCATACATGAAGTAGTGCAATGCAGTCATGAAACCACAATGCAAGGATCAGTGATGCAACTAAATGCATGAATCCGACTAGACTACAACCAAATACTAACAAGGACCAGATTCATGTATCAGAGTTAAGGCAGATAACATCACGACTCAAAAGAATCTACAATGATGTATGCAGACAAAAGAATCAAGCAAGCTATACCAAAGATTTCACAACTTGCTTCACAGTATCAACATGAACCAGGAATATGAACAAATGACTGTGCAAGCAAGTGCCACAATGAAACAATATGAATGCAGTAACAACTACAGCATCAGGTCGAGCAAAAAATGACAATGGTGAAGTCGTGAACACAAGAAATGAACAAGAAGCAAAGTCGAAGTCAACCATTACACAAAAAAACAGATCAATTGAACTAGCTAAAGCATAGTTCGAATCAAGGGAAATTTCTCCAATATAATATCAACAAAACGGAACCAAAATTCATGGAGTCGAATCCACGAAACCGGATGGCCAAGTCAAAAAACCAAACCAAATTCAACACTGTATTATTCAAACAAAATAGGGAAATCAGTGAACAAGGCCAATTTCAATTTGAACGCAGTACAGTACCAGTCGAATGAGCCAAATTCCAAAACAGTTAAAGCCATACTAGTCACGAATTCAAAGACAAGAGTCGAGTAATCAAAACGACAAATGAATCAAGACGACTTGAATTAGATGTGAGTGGAAGGCCACTCACCTTAGCCACAATTTGGAACAGTCTCGAGTGATGCTACACGAAGTCCAGAAACGAGTCGAAGCTGTAGCAATCGAGGGAAGACGAGCGAAGTTCGAACCCCTTGCGGCCGTTGTCTTCGATTCTGATGCCCCAACTTGATTCAGGGGGACACGCGAGAATGAACGAAGTGGATTGTGGCCGCCATTCTTTTCGTTTTTGATTTAGGGTTCGTGAATAAAAAAAGAGGGAGGGAACGGGTTATTGAACGAACGAAACTTGAGAGGGGGATCGATTATTTGTCTTGAAAATTTTCACGGCCCTAAACACATACGGGCCACGATTTTTATAAAGCCCATAAAACCTTTTTAACAAATTGTTAGAAGAATTTGCCCGATTAAAACACCAAAAAGAAATCTGCCAACAATAATAATCGTCTATTAACGATAATAAATAATTGTGAAATACTGGGTTGTTACATAGAATTTGACAAATACAGGTGTATTTAAATACTAATGAGTCTTGGCTCAATGTTGAAAATTGCAGGGGAGCCTTTGCCAACTAAACACAAATTTTAGGCATGATGTTGCATTTCATTTCCATCATTAGATGTAACTTTTAATCAATGTAGCTAGAAGTTATTTAGTTGGGATAATAGACATATGATCAACAACATTATGATGAAAAATTTATGTAAATGTTCTATATTAATCACGTCTCTCTTTAATAATATCAAGTCTATTTATATGTTCAAATGGATATTGTTTAGTAGTTCTAAAGCCAACTATAATACATGTAAATTCAAAAAACCGTATGCATGGATGTATATAAACAGAAAGAAAAATATTTGCCTCTTAATACATTCATTTTCGTATTTCACAGTGGATATTGAAATAATAAGTATTGGCTCCTGCACACTCATCTTTCATGTTGATCAGTTAGTGCATGTGCCAAGGTTTTGAATTTTCCTTGAGTGTCATACAAAGATAAACATGAGGCAAAGTTTAGCTTGTTCAAATATATTACGCATAAAAATAAAGATTTATGCTCACTTCGCTAAGGCAAAAAGAGAGGAGAATTAGATTTTAATCTTTGAGAACATTGATATGAAGTTCTGTCATTGAAATTTTCATTAGTTCGTGTAAATAATGTGATACAAAATCTGTGATATTGTTTCTTATTTTTGGCACCATTATAACCTGAAATCCGCGAGTTGAAAATTTATATTGTGTCATAAAATAATGTGTCTGTAGGAATCAAATTTTCATACCTATAGGCTATATTAAATTTGAAAAGATGGGCACCGAAGGTAATCACATGTATACAGAAAAGGAGGTGAATTTTTTATTGTATATTTCTGCTCTTGGTACATGATATAACAGTTGGTACTAAAAATTAATACTAAAAACATAGATTGAAGAGAAATATAGCAAGGAAGATAGTAAATGCATTCTTAGATATGAAATGGTAATAATATCACAAAGTCTCAGTCATACACATTGATCTTTCTTCCATGTATGCCATCAGTCATACACATTCAACAATCATAGCATGTGACTCGCTATTTATTCCGAAGCAGCCCGGCTTCATAATTTCTCAAGTTCAAAAGACGCCTAACTGTGAAGCCATTTCTTTTTTATTTACTCAAATAAAAAAAAGATATACATCCAAATAACTCAGTGAATGCTTAATATGGGTGAAATATGTAATGGTATCTGGACATAAATTATAGAAGTTGAATCTTCAAAACTGTGCTGTGATCTTTCATAGGGCTCTCGGTTATGCCACCTCTGCTCTTAACACGTATTCCTACTCTCTGCAAACTATGCTCGGTACAACTTGCCCCAGCTTTAGAGATGCCCGTAGTTTCAATTGCAGTTCTCATATGCAACTCCAGTATCAACAACACACTCCAGCAGTTCACTCTGTGCAAGTCTTGCCAAATATGTGGCAGTTTTGTACATTCTGGCACCTCCGCCTTCGCAAGCCAGTTGTCAAAGGCAAGTCACCATAGCATATGCAAGCCTCTTCAGTGTATATTATGAGGGATTGGCACCTAAGTCGCTTGCAAGCTACCAATGTCCAATCAAATATATTTTTATTTCAGCCTTGGTTCTCAGTTCCCTCAGCATCAATTCTCCTACTTTTCCTCCATTTATTGTGAAGACATTTCTGTAGCTTCTAAGTATTGTTGTTATAGTAGGTCCACATGAAATATGTACTTCCTAGCTTCAGATCAAAGCATCGGTTCTTCCATTTTCACCCTGTTTTAGTCTATCTAGCAAACTACTCCATGTCTTAGAGTAGTGATTATAGCTTCTCATCATCAACAGCTTGGTGATTTGGTTACATCCATCGCAGCATGCAGTGATACTTGCTTCAGTGCAGTGATACCTGTCTTTGCTGCAGCAATAGTAGAGATCCTCATTTCAGCAGTGGTAGCTTCTTATGTAATTAGTTATAGCCACATATTTCCCTCACTTTAAGTCTATTATAACATTCAAAGTCATGGTGCACTACAATCATGCACACCTTAAATCATCACTTCATGCCATGCAATTCAGTCAACTTATGCCTTTGAATTTTACCTTCTTCAGTGTTTGCATTAACCAATCAGCTCAACTATATACCCATTTGACAAAGCATTTCAAATATGCTTTTAGTTGACACTCTATTACACTTGCTCTACCAAGCCTCATCATTTCATCTAACTAAATGCTTAATAAAGGGACTTTCAGTTATTTCCATTTATATATGTACATAAAGAAAAATGATGGGAAATACTCATTGGATTGAACATTTGTTTGTCTAATTAAAAATAGAAGAAAAAAGCAGAGGTCACTTTAAGAAATACTTATGTTTGCGAAGTCCAAAAATGTACATACAGCTTTAAGATAATTGCAAATTGAAAACCATATGAAGTCATTCAGGTTAACTATTTTGCTAATCACGTACTTGACACCACTGATATTTTTTACTATTTCAAATGAAAAATGTTGAGAGGAAGACCAACTGCTATGTAGAATCAATAAAAGAGAAAGGAAAAACTCACCTAGCAATATGTGGTTGCCAAACTTTCTTTCACTTTGCGGCACTTCTTCCAACCCCCTATTTTCCCATACCGTTGAGGTAGATATTGGCTAATATTCATCTCGACATAAAAATAGTCTGTTTAGAGATGTAGTATGATTTGCAATAAGACTCAAATATCTTTGTTATTCACAAACTTCCATGTCAAGAACTTCATTTGGTTCCCTTTATTTTGCCCGATATCTTGTGTAAAAGGTTTTCTCAAAAGGTTTTTGCATACAAAAGGCCTAGGTTGGTTTACATTAGGTCTGGAAAATAATTTTATTTTGTTATAGATTAAACTGAATTAAACAAACTTCTAATGCATTGTGAAAATAGATAATGTTTTCATAAAGTAATAGATTACCTGCAGCTTAACACTTTCAGAAATTAACTTGGTCATTGTCTCATTTTCATTAATGAATAACAGTAGACACCTAATCTGCCAACAAAATGAGAGTCTAATCAAACTTTTATTAGTTTTATACTCAAGTTGATTTGTAGGCATAGTAACTTGTTGATTGATATTTAAATCAAGCGGATGGAGTAATAAAACATCCAAACTGATAACTGGTAATACATCTAAAGCAAGCAACAAACAAATAATGGAAGAAAACATATCTTAAGGTTTTGATAATACATAAAATTAAGGTTTTGAAAACATATATGTTAAGGTTTTGATAAGCCAAATACTCATGTTAGCGTTAGTGGATTGAATACTAATACATGAAACTAATAAATTAAGCATTGTGTTGCTAAGTCTTCTCTCCGAAAAATATACATTTACAAATCTTATGGTCAAAAGTAAAGACTTTGCATGAATTAGTTTGCTTTCAGTGGCAGAAATAGCTAACCTCACGAAAAAATTGTATGATAAAGTAAAACATCTGAAGACATATATTGGTATGCACATTTGGCCAATCAAACTAAGCAATCATTACTTACTGAAGGATAATTTGAATAAGGTTTTGGTAGCTAGTAGTGATAATGCAAAACCCAAAAATAAAAATCCTGGGCTAGGTAGAGAAAACTAATTATGAAAGCAAAATTTTAAAGAAATTTAGTGAACCATGAGAAGACATAGTTTCAATATAACCATCACGGCGACTTGTCGAGTTGAATATGCTTAATCTTGTCTACAATTGGCTTTCCACATCCATCAAGAACATGCATTTATTAACATCGTAACTTGTACTGAGATCGCAACTGTAAAGAATAAATAAAAGACAGTTAGTATTAATCTGAGTTAATCTTTTGTTTGAACGAACAAAATAGTATAGGAAAAACAATATTGATTAAATATTCCTATTTACAGACAAAACAATAGCATATAAAGTAGAAATGGATAACCTTACACTAAGAAGCAATGTATTTCAGGTTGTTTCAACAAAACTAAATTGATGCCATTTTATAAATAACTGTGAATAATAATTCATACATATTTGAATGTACTAAACCGAACACATTAAATAGTGAAGGAACAAAATATATTTATAGCATCCCATTTCAAAAATAACAATTACATTCATTACTAAGAGAATCACAAACATATACACTATGGTGAATTTGTTGTATATTCTATATAACCTATTGTACAAAACAATAAATAGGTAAGCTTAAGAAAACAGAATAACTATTGAAAAACAAGCATCATCAGGTGTAACAAAAAGGTGTGTGCTAATGTGGTTTGACATATACTGCAAACCTCCAAACTCCCTTATCTGAAACAAATCATATACAGTAGTCATCATACATATTTCTTTTCAGAAGAAGGCAAATGAAAAATAAAATATAAACAAATCACCAAAGCGGATATAGTACTACGTCACATATGTCCTGCAAATTTTAGTTTTTTATACTAAATTTCATCAATAATGCCACTAACATGTAAGCGAACATTGGTTCCTGTTTTTGAGTTTAATTAATATATCAATATATTCTATGGTTAGCAAAACATTTTGTTTACTGCTCACGTAAACATTTTCAAGGAAATCTATGAAGATAGCATATAGTTTATGAGAATATCCCTCTGATATCTGCATGCAGGCCCTGTAATTAATATTTGTATCATCATTCAAAAATAAATTTGACATAAAAAGAATTAATACAGGCACTGAAACTTATCCAAGACATGCATAACTTACACTGTTAGAAAAACCTGAATAAATATTGCATTTGTAGCTACAGAGTCGAATAAATATGCAAGCTCATTCAGTAGTTCATTGGTTATGCAAACTCAAATGAAGAGGCAATATTTTTTAAGAAAATTTTGAAAGCAAAAAATTTCTCAAGACAGACCACTAATGATGAAAAAGTCAAATAATAACAGTAACAATAATAATAGCAATAACAACCTATGATTCTTCTCAATTTTAGGGATATAAAGAACGCATGATACCCAATTTAAGGGGAAGCAAGGTTACGTACCAACAAAACTGAAAAAATATGAATGAAATCATGAATGATGTAGAATAAAAGTAATTTCTATAAAAAATTAGTACCTAGTGAGCCAAATCCACAAACCACTGTGAAAAATCGACGTCTGTTATATGTCCATCTAGTCCATTGAACGGTAAGGGTTGTTGACAATATTGAGTATCAATAATTTGAGTAAGGCGATTTTTGTGAAACTAAAATGGGATGGGTTGAAACAGGGAGGGAGGTGGAGAAACAGTTTTGGGGACGTGGAGTTGAGGGAGAGATGGAGAAATTATGTGGGGATATGCGAACGAAGGCAGTTTAAAGTAAAAAAGTTATGGAACAATATTCGGGTATTTTAAAATGAGAAGCCGTAGCTCGCAAGGGGAATGACAAAAGTGTCCTTGTGTTAGCATGTCAGTTGAATTTTAGTAATGGCAATTTAGGTATCCTGAAAAAGGCTTCACTTTGACCGGTTTGACCAAGTATTTGCTTTATATATAAGATATATATATATATATATATAATTATTTAATATTTATCTGTGTACCTATAGAGATATATGTGATCATGATAACAATAAAAACCAGTGGATAAATGAAGAATTCAAAAAGCGTTATGAGATTCATGAAAGGCCTCTATTTTGTTTTGTTCCAAGGGAAAAGTATCTACCTTCATCCTCTATCAAGGAAGTTGCACGTGACTGTAGATGCCTTTTTGGATATCTTACTGAGGTTACTCCTAGTTCAATTAAAATGTTAGTATTTGTACTGAAAAATATGAGATTTTATTCAACTACGATATTGTTCTCTTAGAATACTATGATTATGAAGCAATACGTAAAACTAATTCATATTTTGGTGTATAAAACAAAGTAAAAATTTGAATATTTAATATATGTGTATTTATGTATGTATGTATATACATATATTATGGATTGATTAGAAAATGTGGTTTTATGATACAAAAGATTTTTTCTGTCACGAAAACTCAACATTAGCATTTTATAAATGTTATTACTAACATAATGCTAGCATTTATCAAATGTTTAATAGTATGTACGATAGCATTTAAAAATTACTATGTGAAATGTATGTGCGATAGCGTTTAAAATATGTTATTATATGAAAATATGTAATAGCGTTTGTAAAAAAGCTCATATACAAACATGTAACTGCATTTAAAGAAGTGTTCTGATAAATCGTTTACCTATTATTACATGTTGTTATACATCATTCTTTTAAACGCTATTAAAGCCTATGATAGCATTTTTGAAACACTATTAATAATCTTTTTTTGTTGTAGTGATATTGCCTAGATGAGATATGATATATACATGTGAAATCTCTTTCGATTTGTTAAGCAAACTCAAGATTGAGGCTGAGATTAAGACAAAGACTATGGTTAGGAGTTGTTTATAATACAACTGATAAAGAGTTATCCATTGTTATTGGGCCTATGATTTGTTGAACAAGCTCAAGCTCATAATCTCAAGGTATGAGTCCTAACACTCATTAGAGGAATCAAAAGGTTTCAATATTTCTCTTAGAGTTTAAAGGAATATAAAAAATTAGTTGGAGCCTTATTAGAAAAATGAAATAAATACATTTAACCTATCTAATATTTTAAGAACATATGCTATACAAATTAAGATTATCCACTATAATAAATTTATGCAATTAATCTAACTAAATATTGTTTATCAACTGAAATAAACTAATGAAATGAATAATGATTAACAAAGAAATATAAGAAATACTTACCAATAAATTATTTGGCATGTTGTCATTTCAGGATCTTGCAAGAGCCAAACTATAAAACTACTAAATACATTCATACCTTGATCACTTAAATATTTATTTTCCCGAGACTGTGAGTTGTCTTCAATGAATTTTGAACTCTAATGCAATACAAGATTATGGATTTTTAATCCATATTAAATCACATACAAAAGTTGAATGGTGACTCGTGTTCATGTATGAAATCTCAATGAAATTGCTTCATTTGAAATGAGCAAATAAAACATAGTGCTAGATCATATATTCAATTCGACTGAATATAATGAGAGTCTTGTTGTGTTGAAAATAGCGAAAGGCCAAGGACCAAAGACAAACCTAGGAATTCGATTATTAAAATGTCAGTTTTGTTCAGTTTACCTATGTGTAACGTATTCGATGTCCTTATATGCTAAGGACATCCGAAAGTTCTTTCGTAAAGAATTCGGTCCGGTTTTGTGATGAAATTTCTTCGGATGGTTTCACTATTTTAAATGAAAGCGAATGTTCGAGAGTAGATATAAAATAAGCACAAATGGAATGAAGAGAGTGAATCATCACCTCCACTTTATGAAGAGACCTCAGATGCGAGAATTGTATAAAATATAGTAAGATACTTAATATGAAATGAGAAATGTTGTTTTCATTCCAAATGTATTTTATTATAGAGAATTATTTTCTATAAAAGACATGTCCATGATTTCAAGATATTTAGTCTCAAACACTCGACTATAAACTAATTATAGTGGATGAAATAAATAGCCCATAATAAGTGGTTAATGGAGCTTCATGTTTCATGCCCTATTATAATAATGGAAAAAAGTAGTGGAAGCTTACTATATAACACTTACTAGTGAATGCATCTAGATATGAAAGATTTTTTGTATATATACCAAATATTATTTATGAAATAATAATTGTTTTTGGATACTAACTAAAATTAAATATAGTTTTATTTTGTTATGAATATTCATTATAAAATAAATCTATAATGGTATCTATTTTCATAACATTAGCGATGCATTAGCGATAAAAAATATAGAAGTATTTAAAACTTTTATAGTTATTTTGAAATTATAGACTAGGCCATATCTTTGAGAAATAATTTTTTGAGCGTATCATTATGAATCAAATAACACTAGTAAATTTAGCTCTAGCAATCAAGAGCAAAACATCCATTCAGTGGGAGTAACGAAGAGTTGATGAACTCTTTAGAGTGATGCATATAGATGTATTTAATCTAAGGTCCATTAGTACCAAAATGGGTCCACTTACTTCGTTAAGTTCACCGATGAATAGTCCTAGACATGAACAAGTGTATTTGATACACAAGTAGTATATCCATGATAAGTTCATAGAACTTAAAATGGAAGTAGGAAACATAGATGCAAGGGAAATAAAACAATTCGATTTGATCGAATAGGTGGGTATATTGGAAAAAGTTCCAACAGTACCTAAAAATGAATAAAATTTAATCTTAAGATCACTCCTCCTCATGCTACATAAAATGCATCGATAAGGAGTAATTAGACTTTGTTGAACAAAGTACAATTGATGATGAGTGATACTGAATTAATTTCTTTCTATAAGGATATGTAGTTAAGAGTAAGTGCATATGTTAAATTTAATTTCATATAAAGCACTATTTACGAAATTATATAAGATATGAATTAACATGTAACCCCTATATATCCTCTATCAAAGAGTTGACAAGTATGTTAGTTGAGAGGCTTCATGTAAAATTTGACCATGAGCGATCTTATGTGAACCACCCTAAAGGGTTTGAAATCGAAAAAGAGTGGTTGACTAATTTATGTTACATAAGTATCGTAAACTCAAAACAGTTTTATGTAAGTGTTGGATACAATACAAACATTATAAGTGGAAACTGATTATGTAAGATGAAAAGAAATTAACCGAACCTAAAATTGACAAAACTAATTACGATGTCTAATAAGAACTCTCGCACATTAAAGTGAAGCTACGATTTTGTTATCAATGTCAAGAAAAAAATTGTTAGTGATAATGACTTCCTCAATTTTCAATAAATCACAAAGAGTATAGACCCTGCCATATAGCACATTGTTTTAAATCGAAAGTGTATTCAAGTACATTACCAAAATACGATTTTAATAGTCTTACCTGAAGGGATATGATCCATTGGTCGCAGATGTGTCTTTGAAAGTAAAACCAATGCAGTTGGAATATAGTAAGCGACATTGATGAGAAAAAACTTCGTAAATTTTAATTGTTGAAATAAGCATAGCAGATTCATTAATCAACATACTTAAGTTAATTCGGATTCTACTGGTAAAATTATCGCCCAATACGACTTTGAATTTTGGTACATCTATGTTAAAACGGAAATGCTGAATAATAATTTAGAATAGACTGTGCACATGATAACTAAAATGCCACAAGTCGGTAGGAACGATAATTGAGGTTATGGGCTCAGTTACACCATGGTCATTTTATAAAACATTTTTAATAATAAATCCAGAAAACAGTTTATACATTCATCAAGATATCCATATACTTATTCCAAAAGTATAAATATGTTCATAAATACCGAGGAAGATTTCTTTTAATCAATTTTGAAAATAATTTATAAATCTCTTAAACCATTTATAAACTATTTATATGCTTCAGAACCATTTATAAAGCTATTTATAAATTCCAGAATAGTTTACAACTCTTCCCCTTTTCATAAACCTCTACGCAAATTTCTTTAAAATGCTTCCAAATCCCTTTATACAAGCTCTTTTATAAAACCATTTAAACCTTTAAACTCCTTTATAAAACCATTATAAAATCCTTTATAAAATCCATTATAAAAATCTTTTATAAAATCCTTTTATAAAATAAATATCCATTATAAAAATCTTTTATAATATCCTTTTATAAAATCTCTTACAAAACTATATTAAATATTCCTTACAGAACCATTTACAAAATTCAAAAATCTTTTACAAAAATCTTTTATCTATTAAAATTATTATAAAATTCTATATTTATTATCTTAAATCAAAACTATATTTATATATTAAATTTAATTTAAAAAATATATATATATATTAAAAATATATTAAATATTTTATTAAATTAAAATTTTAAATGATTTAAAATATGTATTTAAAACTAAATAAAATTATAAGTTAAAATCTTAAATTTACATTTAAAACCATATATTAACTTATAATTTGAAGCTTAAAACAAATAAAATAAATTATTTTTACATATATGAATTTTTAAATGAAATCATTAAATTAAATTTATAAATCAAATTTATAAATCAAACATACTTTACCCACTACAAAAAAGAGGGCTATTTTCCAACCCAGAATTCCCTACACCATCCCTACGCCGCGTAGGGGCGACGTAGGGAAAACGTGGAAACATAGGGAAGGGGTAGGGACGGCGTAGAGAATTCCCTACACATTTCCTACACGCACCAGGTTCTCCAACAATTGACTACGGCGTAGGGAATGTGTAGGGAATTGCCTACCCATTCCATACACCTTATTGTTCTCCCTACGCATTCCCTACGCCTGTGGAGGAAAGAGGTTGGAATTTATCTATGCTTTACCTACGCTAGACAATTATTAACTTTTGTAGTTTAACTTGAAATTATATTATAAAAATATATAATTTAATTTTTTAGTAAATCATATTAACTTTCGAAACTAAAATAAAATTATATGTATATATATATATATTAAATTTAAATTATAATAATTAACTTTTAGATGTTTAATTAACTAAAAAAGAATAATAATTAAATTTAATAAGTTGAAATACCAAATTAATAGTCCGAAATATGAAAATTATGATTCAAGAAAAGTAAACAAGAAATTTACATTATATAAAAAAAAAATTAAATTCAGTTAAACTTAAAAATAAAACTGATTAAACTTTGCGGAAAATCTGCTTTTGTTAGAAATGTGACATTTTTTAATGAGTTATTGTTTTTCTATATTATTGTAAAAGTCTTTTTTTTTCTTTTGATAATTGATTATACTTGGTTTAAATTTTAACCTGGTTAACATAAATTTGCAAAATATAGGCATTGAGATATATTTGTTCAACTTTTGCATCCAAATCATCTATTTTTTGTCTTTTTAACATATTAAACATTTAGTAATTTTTTATTTTACATGGCCTACAAAAGAATGAAATCGCGTAGGAAACGCATCAGCCACAGGCACTTAAACAATTACTTAAATAATAAATTATACAATAACAAACGCATCAGCCACTTTCCTTCCTCAGTACGCCTAAACTACCGAAACCCTAAATCCCAAATCGTTTCCACAAGCTTGTAAAGGTTTGCAGATCCAGCCACCAAGGCTCACACCGCAAACCGATCACTCACCCAAACCCAGCTACCATCCCACTGTCATGCGCCGACCCTTCCCGAGCAAGTAGCTCCGCCCACAGCAGCCAACAGTCGATTTCCCTCGCCTTCGCCTTGTCACTGACTCCGCCATCTAGCCACCTCTTCTGCCTCCTTCTTTCGCCGATTGCTTATATACTTAAGTAAAGTAGGATCTTATATAAATGTAAGTACAACTTCTCATTTATTCTTTAGTTTATATATATTTTTAAGTTGTTTACATCTGTCCTTATATATAAATTTTGTTGCAATAACTTTATATGCATATGTCAGTTTATATAAATGTACAAATGTTAGTTTATATATCAGTTTAAATATATATAGTAGTAGCATATATAGATGTTTATATTTATATTTCGTATGTTGTTGGTTTGCTGTGAAGAATTTAGTAATATATACATATAGATTTTTTTTTAAATTTTAAGCCTGTGATGAAGATTATAAGAGCTGCTGTCTATGCATAAATTTATTAAAGTATAAAAATTGAATAGTCTCCACAAGCTTGTAAAGGTTACGTACAAAAAGAAGGGGAAAAAAATGGTCGGCGCATATAAGCTTTAAGTGAATAACAAATTATGTTAACTAAAGAAAAACTACAGTTAAAGGTAATATAGGAGAATGATTAGACTAAGAATGTTGCATATTACAAAAACAGTGTAGGTCAGGGTACAATCAAACAAGAATCTAACTTGATGCCCATTATTATTTTTTATTAAAAGCTCTTCATTGTCCAATAATGCTATTAAATATTTTTAATTATAAACAAAATATATAGTATGATGACAAAAAAGACACTTAAGCTCTTTTCACATGTAAACCAATCCTTTGTGTCATCAAGTACACTAGTTTTATTTTGTAGGAAGAAGTGATAAAGTCATCGTCTCTTCATTCACATCTCAAGAACAACAAACAATAAATAGCCACCTAGTGAGTGGAGTTAGAATATAGTAGGGACTATGATGAAAAAAACTAAGTTATGTAAACTTCATTAAATCAGTGATGAATCATTGAGTAATATAAAGGAAAAAGATTGTATAGCCACATGTCAATATATTAAATTTTTTATCGCACCTCTCTTCTATCAAAAGCTATGAGTGGCTTTCCCAAACTATACACATGGAAGGTTCGATTAAATAAACAATAGAAAATTTTCTATTAGGGTTACGATAAGATGTATTTAATTTGCATAAATGTAAGAATTTAAACATTTAGAAGAATTAGAATTTTTAAGTTAAACTAGCATACATCTAATATTGTATTTATATGTATACGAATTTGAAATTATATCTATCTAAATAAAATAATACAATAATTGGGTAGTAATTAAAATAATGAAATAACTATAGTTCTATACAGTAATAATATAAGTACTCATCTTATAGTATAACATATCTTAATTATGCAGTAGAAGATGGAACATTTGAAAGTTCGTCGCGCTTGGATGTACAAAAATGTTGGGCATAGAGGAACAATTCCATTTTAATTTTTAAGAGGTTTAACTGAGTTCATGCTAGTGGCATCTTCCAATGGGACAAACATGACAGAAATCCGTTGTCCTTGTAAGAAATGCAAAGCCACAAAACATCATCCTTATGAAATTGTTCAAAGGCATTTGACTAAAAACGATTTTATGGACGATTACTATGTGTGGATACATCATGGTGAAGATGCGATGAACGTTATTAATATGTCGGTAGTTGTTGAGGATGATAACGTAAATATTGATGTTGATTTTGATGAATCTACTAGTACAGAAAATAGAATGACTGAATTGGTTATTGATGCCGCTGGTCCGAGCATGCTGCCTAATTCATTGGATGTAGAGGAAGAACCAAATCCAAAAGCTAAAAAAAATTTTGACTTGTTAGAAGCATCAAAAAGACCGCTTTTTGATGGATGTCCTATGACAGAGTTGGCAGCAACTGCTAGGTTTGTTGCTATAAAATCCACAAATAATGGTACCCAAAAATTAATGAATGACGTTCTTAGCCTAATTCGAGATGTGGTTCCATCCGGTTTGCAAACTAGATTGGCTGAAAATTGGTATCAATTAAAAAACCAAGTGTCCGCATTCGGATTGCCGTATGAAAAGATATATACATGTCGAAGTGGGTGTATGCTATATTGGAAAGAAGACATAGACCGTTCACAATGTAAATTTTATGGCTTAGGAAGATATGAAAAGAAAAAAAGTAACGGTAAAGGTGTGCCTTTTACTCGTTTACATTATCTTCCGATTATTCCTAGATTGCAAAGATTGTATTCGTCTTATGCCACTGCGGAGCACATGAGATGGCATAGTGAACGAGTTTGAAAGGAAGGGGTTTTATGTCATCCTGCAGATGGAGAAGCATGGAAACATTTCGATGACAAATATCCTGATTTTGCCCAGGAGTCACAAAATATTAGGCTCGGTTTATGCACTGATGGTTTCCAACCTTTTAGCCAGTATGGCAAAAAATACTCCACTTGGCCAGTTATTTTGACACCTTACAATTTGCCTCCTTGGATGTGTATGCAAAATCCATACATGTTCTTAACCCTAATTGTACCTGGACCCAAAAATCCGAAAAACGGAATAGATGTTTATTTGTAACCTTTAATCGAGGACTTGAAGAAAATGTGGATAGAGGGTATTGACACGTACGACGTGTCAAAGAAGAAAATTTTCAAACTATTTGCTTGTTTGTTGTGGATGATAAGCGATTTTCCCGCGTACGGGATGCTTTCGGGCTGGAGTACGGGAGGTAAATTATCTTGCCCCGTGTGCATGGATTCAACAAAAGCATTTACACTGAAGCATGGTGGTAAGCAGTGTTGGTGGGATTGCCACTGTTTGCACAAAAAATGGGCAAACACCTCCAAGTCGTATGATTCAATAGATTTTGCGTTGTTTTTAGTGATCTGGGTGATTTATGCAAATATGTAAAAAAGCAGGGACAAAACTGTAAAAGACACGCAGATTTATAGTGGTTCAGCCAGAATGTGCCTACGTCCACTTTATATATTATTTCTCCTTTCTTGTTCAGATTACAAGTACAAAGCTTTGGTACAAGTATATAAAAGTTGTTTGAAAGTTCTATCCGTCTCTCAAACTTCTCCACCATTGTTGTACCCCTGCCCCTCTATTTATAGAGTGAGGTTGGGGGTAGGGGTCTTGGATGGATATAGCTGCTGGTGGGCCTGGGCTGATGCAATCTGGCCTGGTAGGGTTGGTTCGGTACTGTTCGGTCCGGTAGTTGTTGGAGAGGCTTTGGTCCGGTAGTTGGTTGGTTCGGTAGTCATTGGAGAGGCTCTAGTCCGGTAGTTGGTTTGGTGGTAGGTGAGTTGGGGTTTGGTATTGATCCGGTGGTCTTGGTCCGGTGACGAATTGGTTCGGTGGTGGCCTTGGATCGTTGGCGATTGCTCGCCCAACAGCCACCGTCGATTTTTGCATACAAATGACATGTTTAGACGTGATAAGAAAAACTTTGAAAGAAATAAAACTGTAAATTTGCAACCACCAACATTTTTGAATGGAGAAGAAGTATTTGATATTGTAAAAGATTATGCAAAATTACACGAGACGGGAAACAAAGAGCCCAAAATTCCTGGCAAAGGTGTGACGACCCGGGTTTTTCTAACACGAAAAACCGGACCATTTGGGTAAAAAGAAGAGGTAGAAGAAGAAGAAAAATAGAAAACAACAACAGAATCTCACATACGCAGTGGAATAAAATATAATAGGTAATAACAGATCTTTACACAAAAAGATATCTATTTCTGTTTACATATACATCATCCAAATACATCATCAGAGTACATCACATCAATATCATACAACTGGACAGTAATCATAACTTGTCCTCACAATCTGAATACACAGCGGAATATATAACTCAAATACGAAAGTACGTATCACCATCCAGCTCCATAGCATCATTTCCTGTAATCTATAATACTCGGTCTGACCCGAGCATTATATAAAACAATACCCGAGTCAGTCTGGAATACCAGCGTGAGAAAATCACACTCAATTTATTATTAAAGTTTCAAAAATCCTTTGAAAACAAAAGCATCTCGTAAGACCACGCCACAAATAAACATGTCGGGTTTTTACCTTACGATAGCTAAAATACTTTTTATCAAATTCCTTTGATATTATAATAGTGTCTATATACAAATACTTATTAAAATAGCTGAAATTGTTACATTATTAAATTCCAGCATACTAGCCACAAAAGTGGGTAATACAAACAAATACCGTACAAGGCACGTAGGAAGAATGGATTTCCAACGAATGACTAGGCACTGGGGTACCACCTATCACAGTACGTGGCCTAGATCACCGTACCGAGGAGTACGCCCGCTCCCCTGCAACACAAGGCCGGAACCATCCCTTACTGGATGATCCCGAATAAAATCACCCCACGGTTGGGATCAGCAACCGCACCACTAAGCCGAAATAAAAAGGGACATCTAGACAGGGATGACCTTACCCTCCAGTGGGAGCTACCCACGAAGCCTTGCTGCATAACCCCTGATTTTCAGTCATTCCCGGTTGATGAGGTTCGAGGCTAAACGATACCTTTTAGAGAACATATCCCTTAGAATGCCCATCGTCCGCTGACGACGTTTCGCAAGCATTCGTCCATACCAGTCCGTCCTGGGTTTGAACGGAACCGAAAGCACTACTCCTACTACATCCATTTTGGAAATATCCTCAGGATTAGTAGCGACTAGCCCTTGCACTTCACTGCTCCATCTTCGACTCCGAAATCGTTACACGAAACGTACAAACCGGATCGAAGTGGTATTCGGGTCTCCAGACCTAGAATCCCGGTATACGGAAACCCGATCCCGGTCTCTTCGAAACGATCAGCGCATTTGGCCAATATTGATAGTCGGTTATTTAACTATCAATTAACATCCACAAGCAACCATCACACAATAAATAATTTCCCACATTATTTATTTGCCCAAATATCTTTCCAAGATATATTTCTAAATTTTCAAACTCCTTTTGAAAACAATTTCAAACAGTTTCCGCTTACGGAATACATTTCCAAATATTTATTTCCTCTGAAACACCAAGTACAAAACACTTAGATTTTAAAATAATCTTAAAACACTTTACTATAAATATACTTAATAATATTGAAATTAAAAAAAACTACTTTAATACCTTAACAAAATATATACTTAAGAAATATTTAAAATGAAACTACTTTACAAATATAAACTAAATTTCTCTTTTTAAAATATAATACCAAATCACTTTTATATAATTACTACAATAATAGATCTTTGAAAAATACTTACTTTAAAGTTTAAATATTTAAAAAGAATAGGTTTCCTAAAACATACTTACTTAGGAAATTAACATTTAGAAATAATAAATTTTCTAAAATATGCTTTTAAAAATACAATTAGAACTTTTAACTTATATTAAAATTGCTTTGAAAACGTACTTGGCTATACAGAGAAATACCCTTCTCACTCCCATCTTTTAAAAATAAAATAACATTTATTTTTAAACCAAACCATATCCTTTTATAAATTCCCACTTTGAAATTATATTTTCAAATATCCTCTGATATTTTATTTTACTTTACAAACCCAGTTTATCTCTCTCCCAAATCTCATTTCTCTTTAAAATTCAAATTCCAAAGTATTTAAATCAATTTATAATTGATTTCCCAATTTATTTTACTTTGAAATAATTTTCTTACTTAATCCATTTATTTCCAAATTCATTAACTTCCAGATTTTATTTCTCATTATGATTTAAAATCTTTAAACCGAAACACAAGTTTCAGATTTCCCAAATTCTTTCTCTTTTTAATTACATTTAAACATTGAATTAAAATAAATTTTTATCCCTTTAAATAACATCACATAAGTCTTCTTTAAATTCAACATTTCTCTATTTATTCAAAATTCCTCTTTTCCATATTTAATTTATTCGAATTCACTAGAATTACTTAACTTAATTTTACTCTTTTATATTTTTCCAACAATCCAATTCAATTGCTTTTGATAACTCATTATACTGGGAAATTCAATCCAACCAGATTATCCAATATAAATTATCACAGGATAACAACAATCATATCACAGAATATTTAAACAAAAATTAAATATTTTGAGGAATCCAGTTGGATCCCTCCAACCTGTTTCCCTGCATCCACAGACGTTAGCACAATACCAATTCCACTTCGAGGTGGAATATCGCGGTATATGGGTTTATAAAATATCATCCGCTATTATGCGGCGCATAGGGTCTCATCCGCTATATAAATGCGGGAATATCAACTCCAATATATACATATGCCAATATATATATATTGGTATATACTACTATATATATATC
Source organism: Allium fistulosum (assembly GCA_030737815.1). Taxonomy (NCBI): domain Eukaryota; kingdom Viridiplantae; phylum Streptophyta; class Magnoliopsida; order Asparagales; family Amaryllidaceae; genus Allium; species Allium fistulosum. Next base: position 1,227,558,525 of record CM060901.1, read on the forward strand.
ATATCAAATCAATCAATTCAATCATTCATCCATATTTAAATTTAACCAATTAAATTTAAATAAAATTAAACTGAGTGAGATTAACTCACCTTTGATTTTTGTTTTACATTCCATTCCCAATCCAGCTTGTCTCTTCCCGATTTAGACCTTGTCCAAACATTTACGGTTTTATAAATATTTTGAATGAATTGAACAATTAATTTCTATCTACCTAATTCATTTAACTAAAAATTTGGTTTTAAACTCATAATTTAATTTTACCTAGTTTTTTTCTTATTATAAATTATTTTTAAGAACCAAAATAGATAAAGAAAATTTGATTAAGCAATTTAATCATCAAAATCCATTAATTTAAATAAGCTAGTAAGCCTTAAAATATATTAACTAATTATCCCTAACCAGAAATGAAATTTTAAAATTAAACATCTTTTAAAACTTAAAATTAAAAATCCAAATTACCTTTTACTGTTTAAATATATATATGTCTAGCTGACTAATTTAAAATCAACTGTTGCCCTAGTGCAATCTCTGTTTTGAAATAAACCAAATAAAATTTTCTCTTCAGAGATTTAGTTAACTAACTCAGAAAAATTAACGAAAAGAATTTACCTTATCTCGCGAACCCTAACTGCTAATACTCGAACGCCGTCACCAAAACTACGGCGCTGCCCTGCTCGAGTACGAGCCACCACGGCCACGACGAAACCCACCAGAACGAACCCAGTACGCCTCTGCTCGACAATGATCCCACCATCTTCCACTCGAACGACCTAATCCCAGATCGTCTCATCTTCGAACCGCCCTTCAATCGTCGATCGCGATTCGAGACTCATCGCCAAGACTGTCCATAGAGGTGCTCGAAACCCTCGTGATACCCTCTCGCTCGCGAACCTAATGCTTCCCACGCGAGTACGAATCCCCTGCTCTGCCCAAATCGACGACACGCCCAAAAGATACATCGTCGACCAAGTTCGAACCCAGTTCGAAACCCTCCATTTGCCGCCTACATACGTGACTCGGCTACCGGCGTTGCCCAATTGATTGTCGAACATCTACAGGAGCTCGCATCGTATCCCCAAATCGCGAACGATTCCATTTTCGCTTCAAACTGAGATGAAGCAGTGGACTAAAATAAATTGAGGGGAACGAATGATTTCGCTCGGCTATTTCCATTTTCTTTTGTTAAGTAGATTTTTATTGACGAAAAGGGGAACTCGGTCCTGAAGTGATAAAAGAAAGGCAGTAGATTTTTTTCATTTGCTTCTGAAGGAAGCCTCTGTTCTTAATATTATATAATTTTCTTTTAGTTTAGTTCGAGCATTTTGATAGTTGATTGAACGGCTTAAAATTGGGAAAGTATGTGATTTAATAAAAGGAAGATGGCGTATACTAGAAGCTTGATTAACTAAATTAAATTTCATTAGATTATTACCAATTAAATTTCAGCGTGTTTATATCGTATACTCACATACTAACTCCGATCAGTACGAAATTTGAAATCCGATAATAATTCAATATTACGGATCCAATGAAACTGGTTTCGTCGAATTCCGAGAATGTGCCCTGACAGTCTCTTTTTAAATTCAAATTAAACGATAAAATTTAAAATTGAACAAAACACTTTGAAATTCCATTTTAAAAGTTCTATTATCTTCAATATTATTAATACAGATTTTCTGAACCTTTAAACTATTTTTAACAGGCTCAAAACTCAGGATTCTCTATTTTACCCTATTTTTGAATGTTTAATTCAATAATCTATCATCCAATAAATACTGTATATTTGAAAATAAAGCTAAAATTTAACCTTCGAATATTTAAAATAAATTAAATATTCCCATTTCAAATATACAAAAATTACGGGTCGTCACAAAAGGGGATTATCACAATTAGTGCAAATAGAGTATATTTTAGGAATTACCATATTGGAAAGATCTAAAACTTCGACACAATTTGGATGTGATGCATATTGAAAAAAATGTATTTGAGAATTTCTTTCATACAATTATGAATGCGAAAGGAAAAACCAAAGATGATTTGAGATCAAGAAAAGATATCGAATACTATTGCAATCGTCCAGAGCTTAAGATTAATCCTATTCGTCCAAACTTCAAAGTTCTTGCATGTTATGAGCTGGATAGGACTCGTTGTATAAAATTACTAGAGTGGGTTGATTCTTTGAGGTTTCCTAATGGAATTGCTTCTAATATGAAACGATGCGTTGATATGAAGGATCTTATACTGTCAGGTATGAAGAGTCATGATTGCCATGTATTTTTAGAGACTCTATTTTCGATAGTATTTAAGGAGCTTTTACCACAAAAGGTTTGGATGCCTATAACAGAGCTTAGTTTATTCTTTAAAGAGATATGTTCGACAACTCTATCTAAAATCCATTTGCAGAAGCTTGAAAGAGATATACCCAAATTACTATGTAAATTGGAGAAAATATTTCCCCCTGGAGTTTTTAATTGCATGGAATATTTACCAATACATTTACCAACTGAAGCGTTACTATGGGGACCAGTGCAGTATGGATGGATGTATCCTTTTGAGAGGTATGTAATAGTTATATTTATTTATGCAATGTTTAAATATAGAACATGTTATAGTTAATTTCACACATTTTCATATTAAGGTATCTGGGTCACCTAAAGAAAAAAGTGAAACAGAAAGCACGTGTTGAAGGTTCTATTTGTCAAGCATACATTATTGAAGAAGCATCCATGTTTTTTAGTCATTATTTCGATGATCACGTTAATTTAAATTTTAATTGTGGTCATCGCAATGAAAATGATATTGTGGATGATTCAATCGATAACGTTCTCCCGGTATTCAAAAAACAAGGACGTCCATCTGGTAAATGGAAGAATGTTAAAGGCTTCGCTACAACAAAGGATTATAATCTAGCCAAGGCAACTGTGCTTCTTAATTGCAATGAATTAACTGATCTTATAAGGTACTATAATAATTTGTTTATTCATTAACTAAATTATTGTCAATCTTTTCAAGCTACACACAATACTCCTTAGATATTAACATGCATATTTGATTTAAACAGCAAGTTCGAAAGTGAATATCCCAATTTTGAACTCTGTAAGGAATTCGAGGGATGGTTTAAACAATATGCAAGTATGATAAGTCATGTATTTTAACCTTGCGGTATTCATTATATATTAACTTGTGTACTTGATTCAAATTGATAGGTTGATACGAACAACATCACCGACATTTGCTATAGGAAACTTGCATTTGGTCCGTGTAATAGTTACAGAATATGTCCAATAATGTTTATAAATGGATTTAAGTTTCATACCGAAGAATATGGAAAGAAAAATACAACTGTTAATAGCGGAGTTTGTATCAAAGGTGGGAACAACGATGATGACATAAAGGATTATTATGGTGTACTTTAGGAAATAATCGAGTTAACTTACTCGGTGGTGCCGAAGTTAAAAACATTTATATTCAAATGTCGATGGTTTGATAGTAAGTCGAATATTGGAGTAAAACGCGTACATAAGGATTACCCTCTTATTGAAGTAAACCACAAAAAAATATTTAGGGTATGATCCATTTGTGTTGGCAGCACAAGCTACACAAGTTTATTTCACACCCTATCCTGCTATCGACAACAGTCGTTCAGATTGGTGGGCTATTATTAAAACAAAACCGAGATGGTCATTTCACTCAAACATGGTCATAACCGACAAATTGGCATATCAAAATGATCCAGAACCTAATGAACCACTGGAGATTGTACAACAAGTAGAAGACATAGGATCTCTAATTAATGACGTTAATGATGGGGTCGAAGTAGATGAAGATGACGATGAGCAAATTGAAGTAGAAGAAGATGAGTGTGAGCTTGAAGATGACAGTGTAAATATTGAGAGTGATGATGATAATGAAGATTGGTAGCATGTATATTTAATGTATATTTCACTTTGAAATGTTAGCTTATCTTATGTATATAGTTGCAAATGTTGTATTCATGTAATAGATATGAGTTCTCGTGGTGGTGGTCGTCGTAGTAGTGGTGGTCGTAGTAGTAGTGGTGGTCGTAGTGATAGTGGACGTGGTTTGGGTTTGATCGAACCAGCACCACCCTCTGTCGATCAACAACCCACCCCTTCAAATGGACGTGATCATGATCAAGGCACCCCTGGGCTATCTGGACATATGTCACAGACTGGCTCGACTTCCTCAGTCGGCATCATGTATATCTATTATAGGGAGAATGGCGAGTAAGTAAAATTTATGGACTTTCGAATTATTGTATATTTAAATAATGCATTACAGACTTTAATATAATTTGTTCATTAACAGCTGGGAATTCGCAAATAGTTCCTCGACGTCTCGTACTATATCTGCTATGCTTAAGGCCCGTTTGACATCATTTTGGCCTTGTTTCAGTATGATTCCTGCTAATATTAAGGATCATTGGTTTGAAGAGTTTAAGGTGAAATAATTTTGAAATTCAGGATGTTGCAATATTTAGTCCATTCATGATTAAGTTTTTCAGTTTATTTATTCGATTCCCAAATTCTTGTGTAGGCATTGTACTCTTGGGATCCCACCACTTCTTTTGCTGATGTCAAACGATTATGGGATCAAAAGTGTTCTTTGAAGTATAGGTGGATTATTGGAGACATGAAAAGGTATAAAAAGAAGAATGTGTGTATAATAGATGAGGTATGGCAACAGTTTTTAGCCTACTGGGAGAGGGAGGATGTGAAGGAGCTTTCTCAAAAGAACTCAATCGCTCGCAATAGCAATCCAAGGCCACATGGATGTGGTTCTAAATCAATGGCACAATGGATGAATGATATTGTAATTGTTTAAATTATTAACTAATAATAGTGTACAATCCAAATAAACACATGATAAATTATTTTTATTTTTTAGGAGAAAGAACAAGGTTGAAAACCGACATACATGCACGTGTACATTCGAACACATTTTGTTGAGAAACCGAACGGTTCTATAGATGGGGGATGGGTTGATGAGTACTCGAAACAGTTTGTTGTATGTAGTCAATAAAAGTTTTGAATTATAATTTACAAATTCCTAATTATGTTAAACAATACAATACCTAACTTTTTATGTAAATTACAGGCCAAATACAATGAGCGAGTTGCTCAAATGACCGAGAGTCAGGGTAGGGAGCTCTCTCACGACGAGCTAAACCTTCTTTACATGCAGCTTATTGGAGAAGGTGAGACGTCCGCTTCCTCAAGAAGCACACGAAGGCCTGGTACTGGCAATATTCCTGGGGTAATGACTCAAAAGTTGAATTTCTTTTCCAAAACTGCTTTGATGTGTTTGTTTCTAATATTCCAAAACTGCTTTGATGTGTGAAAACAGTTTTAATTAATTAAAATTTTGTTTTAATTTTGTTTTAATTAATTAGTGTGTGTGTGCACTGCATTACTTTGTTTAGGAAATTATTAGATAAGGCTAATTTTGGTGTAGAAAATGTTAATAGAAATTACTATTGATTTCTAAAGGAAAAACAAAATTAAGTGGTTAGACAGAAGCAAAGTTTGCAAAAAGAAAACCATCTTCCATTAATCAAGATGATATTTAAATGTATGTTTAATAGCAATACTAGATAGGCTGTTACTAGCAAAAAGGCAACTCTATGTACGAATTCCTAGAGATGAAAATAATGCCATATACTTTTCTAATATGTTAATCAGTTTAAGAATACAGCATTTATGCCACACCGGTGATCCATCTTGTTAGTTCTACTAATTTTAACTTATTTGTGGATACGTTTGTTGTATATGGTTCATAGGTTCATACTGATATTGCCAGTTTGTAGTTTAATTATAAATCAAATCCTTATATTAGTAAACCTGGATAAAGATCAAACCTTGGTATTTGTGAGACAGAGAAAAAAGGGACAAGGAACAAAGTATTTGATCCAGAATAATCAGCAGTAGACTTCAATTGGATTATGTAAACATGTGCTAGTTATACAGCGTTTTTGGAAAATCCAATCTTCAGAACTCTTTGCGTATCCAGTGTAATCTAATTCAGGAGATTTTGCAATATAATGTCATATTGTTTATATTAACTAATATATTATCCCATGAGACTTTGTCCCGTCTGAAGAGTGGACGTAAATGGTAGGCCTGGACTGGATGGAGTGTTTAAGTCTTGGTCTGGGTCTGCCATTGTTTTGGAATCGAAACATTTATCTTTTTGGTTAAGGGGTTTATGTTAGTATTGGGTGATATTTGGTTAAGGGGTTTAAGCTGACGGTTTTCTTTTTCAGTTGGAATGACAGAATGGAAATCATTGTAACTGCACTTAATATCATTTTTCCTTTCGGTATGGTTTATTTTTTATGGGATGGATTCGATGAGGATGAGGTTTATATTACTATCGACTGTATTCAAAATATTGATTGAGAGCGAGGGTCGTATATAGTTCTAAATTATTTTTTATGGGTTTGGTGACTTTGGTTGCCAGATCTTGTTTGCTTCCTGTTGTTATTAAGATGATCATGATTAAAGAGATTAATTAGGTTAGTTGTCACTGGATTTCTTTTTCCCCAATTTAATTTAGATATGTAGAAAGTGCAATTATTGCAAGTCGCCTTAGTTTTTTATGTCATTTATAAAAGCTAAAATAGAGAAGGGGTGACTGGTACCGGGGGAAATTGAATAAATATTAAAATGGGGTTCTACTTGGGAGTATTGGAGTAGTGGTTACAAGTGTGTTTTAAAATAGGTCATTTGTGGGCTACTAGTTTTGGAAATTTCTTTATAAGCGGTATCTTAATCTATAAAACCATACTTGGGAGTTTGACTTACAGAAATTTGGAAAGTTCTTTAAAATTTACGCACTATATAATGTATTTGTATATTATATATCCGTGTGTATAAAAGAAATATACCCAGGCCCAGCTCTGTCACGCATTGATAATTGATTCATGTGTGCTCAGTTTTGTGTTAATATAAGCTACCATATCCTCTGTGCTATTCTGAATTTGTATAAAATTTATTTTATCACTCACACAATTTGATTCATGTGTGCTCAGTTTTGTGTTAATATTATGTTGTGTTTGTGCCATCTGGATCATGTGTAAGATTTTTTTATTTTCGTTGTACTAATTTGATTAAATAATTTATATGTAGATATATAGAGACAATACATACACTGCTAGGTTTGGAGTTTCAGATGACAGAAAGAAACTTGTAGAGGAAGTAGAAGAGCTAAGAAGTAAAAATCAAGAAATGGATGTTACAATTAACAAACTACAAGGGGATTTATCTTCCATGTAGGAAGAGATCAATTCTGTGCAAGAGTTTATACGGGGGTTGAGGTGGGAGCAAGGATCGGAGATATGACATACTTCGTGAGTTAGTCTTGTTTTGACTGTGGGTTTGATGTTCTATTTTTATAAGGTACATTGTATGATGTTTGAATTAGATGAAACAACTATGTTTGAGTTATGTAGCAACTTTATTTTATTGTTGGACATGATTTTTTTAAATACATTTGTAGCAATTTTATGGTAATTTGATAATGATATGCATTCTACAATAATGTTTTGTAATGATATATATTGTTACGATTTTGCATGTGGTTATATATTATATTTAATGCTTTCTATTGTTGATGTTCGGGTTTATTATATTTTATTATGATCTGTGGTAGATGAAGATAAATACAATAGAATCATATTGAATTTTGGTGTACGGTGGCGTAAGGAAGGCGTATGGAACTCGTAAGGAAAATCTGATTCTGCACTTTAAAAGGAAGAAGGCTAGGCGTAGGGAAGACGTATGGAATTAGGCGTAGGGAACGCGTATGGAAATAGGCGTAGGGAATGCGTATGGAAATAGGCGTAGGTAAGGCGTAGGTAAGGCGTATGGAATGCGACGTAGGGAAGGCGTATGGAATGCGGCGTATGGAAGGCGTATGGAATGCGGCGTAGGGAAGGCGTATGGAAGGAGGCGTAGGGAACCCGTAGGGATTTTTTTGCGACGCATTGTTTTCCAACCACTTCTTTGGCGTAGGGATGGCGTAGGTAAAATCTTTTCCCTACGCTGCGCCTACGCCAAACTGGCGTAGGGAATCCAAAATTCTTTTGTAGTGACCACTTAGAAAATAATTTAAAACTGACCAACGGTGTCCGTATATAATTTTCCACCCTATGGTCAAGTGATTGGGTATGTATCATTTCAACCCAAAATAGTTAAATTTCCCGGGTATATATCATTTCAACCCGTATCCCGAATCAATAATTTCCAAATCAATAAAATCGCTCGGGTATATATCATTTCAACCCATAACGATTTTCCCTAATCTATAAGATCATTCGGGTATGTATCATTACAGCGGATAGCGATTTTCTTAACAACAAACTAAGGGAACTTGCAGTGTGATAATAACATATATAATATACATAACATCCTATCATCCAAAATGTCAATAAATAAACATCCATCACAATCAACATCCAAATCAGTTAATAAATCACAACAATTAACTGGTTATCATTATTAGGTATTTAACTAACAATTTAAAATTCAATATTAATTTAAATGGAATATTAATTCAATATAAATTCAATTTAAATTTAAATTACGAAACAACAATCAATAAATTTCTTATCACATCATAAACTTAATTTAACTAACATAAGAAGGTTTAGTATTTCGTGAGTGGGTTAAATCACTCACCTTTGATTTATCGTCGATTTAAAAAATCCAAAAAAGGCCCAAAATTTGAACAGTCTCAAAATTCAGCCAAACCCATTTCAGATTGTCTGCAATTCCGATACGATCACAATGGAAGAAACTGCTTCCAAATCCGAGATCGTATGCAAAAGTTATTTAAGTTAGAAGGTTTAAAATTTAAATTTTAAATTAAAATAATCAAAAGGGCAAAATAGTAATTTATTATCTATGAAACCCCAACAGCTATCGAGCATGACAACAACGGCCGCTGTGATGATCCTAAACTCGGCCTTCGAAAATCGGCACCCGTACTTCACTTGTACTCAAAATGCCGCAGATTCAAACGCCGAATCTGGCTCACCGGAGCTTATAACACATTAAGTATAACAACACAACGGAAGAAAGAAATGGATGATATCATGTACATCACAAATGATACAATATCCAGAATATGATATACAACAATGATATCTATATGATACAACAATCTCAGAGACAAATAATAATGCTACAGCGGAAACAACAGAACTGATAACTCCAAATGATCTGAAAAAGAGCATGAATCCAACAACTCCAACATCAAGCTCGAATCATCATCACAATGCACAAAGATAAGCAAGAGCAGTCAGCTCTGTGAACTCCAAAAACTGAACTAGCTCTCGATAATCTACTAAACCTGACTATCTGAAAAACCCAACTCTAGACTGTCCGTGTGGAAAATTGTGGGCACCCAGAGTTTAGGAAGGGAACAATAAACTCCAGGTCAGTCATGGGACTGGTATGAGTAACAAAAATAGTTTATCTTAAAAACAAACAACAAAAGAATTTTAAATATTGAAATCCACAATGCTTTTTGGAAGATGAAACTACCATAAGGCCTCCCGGCACACACACAATGCAATCGCAAACATGGGGGAGATTTCTCCTTATGATAGTCAAACATGCTTACTACGCAAAAATCCTTTTGATATTATTAATAGTGCATAGCGTAGGAAACATTTCGAAAATACAATATTAATCTTAGCCAACAAAGGTACCATTATATTATGCCTGCTATAGCAACCATTTTAAATGGCAGGTTCTACAACTAAAACCGTACAAGGCCCGTATTGTTTCTTTGGATTTTCCAACAAATGGTTAGGCTAAGGAACTTCCTATGCCACGTGGGAACGCCTCTGCAGGGACGTCCCGAGAGACAACTGCTCTCTGCCAACACAAGGCCGGTTACCCCCTTCCCGGGTAGTAAACCAGAGATATGCCACCCCCGGTCGTTTGCGACCTTTATCCAAGGGCCCTCGATCACAAAGCAATAATCACACAGTAAATGAGATTGGAGCAACCACACAGGTAAATATCTAGGCTCCATACCATGATACCACCTTTTTCTAGAAGGAATGGACATACCCTACGGGAGCTACCCCTGAAACCTTGCCGCATCTTTCCTGTTTCGATCATTTCCGGGGTGTGAGGTCCGATGAGGTCTCGTCCACAAAGCTACGCTTTACACGAAAGCTATGCTTTGATCAACAAATGATCAGCAACACACAACAACACTTAGCATGCCACACTACCAAATTGGGAGTATATCACTGATAACTTTCAACTACATAACCTCTAAGCTCGTACGTCTCAGAGAAGGGTGTTAAGCTAAGAGAATAAATTCTCCGCCACCAAACAGAAATGTATTTGAAAGAAATTAGCTTTATATCTCAAAGTGTAATGTCAGACATACAACCATACAAGTCTGTTCCGGGTTTGAACAGAACCGAAGGCACTTCGAAAGAAGCCCTTGCAAATCCGGATAATTTCTAATCACGTCCGGACTTCCCATCACAAAGGATGCTAAAATCTCTATATCGTGGATCATCTGATGCAGAGACATTCGATGATAATCCTTTCGTTTTCGAAAGTATCCGGTCTTCACCACCGGTCTTCAAAAGCTATCCATATACGTCGTATCATTATTCGGAATGGGTTATATGACACAAAGGTCCTTTCCCGGCTAAACCGAATAATGAGCGCATATTTAAAAACATATGGATAATGAGATTTCAATTAAGCAACTAAACAAATTTCCATTTCAATCTTTTAAACAAAAAGATTCATTTCACTAAGTTCACCCAGTTTCACAAAGATTAATTCATAGTTCTCAAAACTATTTCAATTTCCAAATCTTTTGTACAAAAGATATACTTTTCCAATTTCAAAACAAAATTTAACGATCTTCCACAAAGGTTCAATTTATAGCTTTTCAAACCAATTCAATTTCAAATTGAATTAACCCATTCAATCTTCAAACCAAAGATTTAATTGATAGCTTTCAAAACAATTCACAATTCAAATCATTTATAATATAAAAGATACACCATTTTAAATCCTTTTTTCCATTTTCAAAACACAATTTAGCCATCGTCACAAAGGTTAATTCATAGTTTTCTCAAACTATTTAAAATTTCATTTCAACTTGAAATGTTTCGATACAAATTGGAAACCCTTTCCTTTATGAAAGCTGTTATTACTTGAAACAACTAGTTTTCATTTTGGAAAAACGGATTATAATTACATAGGTTAAAGCCATCCAAGTATAAAACTTGGATTTAAATTTAGATTTCCAAAACCACACTTTTAAATGGTTAAAAACCCAGATAAACACCTTTTATAACTTGTACAATCTTTTAGACCCAAAATCCCAAGTTATTGAATTCAATTTCCAATATTGAATTCAAATTTAAATCAAATTATTTGAATTTCAAATTCTATTAAGTTATTTAAAATAACTTTTATTTTTGAAACTTATTTCAAAAGTACTCAATTCCAATTTCCAAAACTATTTGAACTCAAGTATTCAATTTCTAAAATTATTAAAAATCTGTGACTTAACCGATTTCCTCATGAAATCCATATTTGTGTGTATATGGTGTAGTCCAGGGGTTTAACACAATAGTGCAACAACATTCAATCATCATAGATCAAATACAACAATATATTTGATAAGCAGTATAAACTATAACGCTTATCTTTCATACACAGATCACAGATAGATATATATCACAGATAATAAATTACATCACAAGGAATTAATTACATTCATCCCAAAGAAACAGATCACAACATAAATCAGGATATATCACAAAGCATCATATATCAGGGATATCAAACAATTCAACCATTCAATATAATCCAAACATCCATAAGTAGGATCAATTTAATTATCTGATTAATTTAAATCAGATTAATTTCTATGAATAAATTTGCTAGTCATGGTAAACTAAGAATCGATTAATTTCAAAACATTGTAATAAATTATCCTTAAATTAATCCTTAATTAACCCTTGATTATTTCTTAATCACTTTCATTAATCAACTAACCTTTAATACATAAATTATTCTCCAATCAATTGCCAAGTCAATTTATCCTATTACTCTTAAATTAATTATTGCTTAATCACTTGATTAAACAACTTCGATCATTAGTTAATATCTAATTAAAAATCCTTAATTTACAAATTAATTATTCCTTAAACATTAATCTTTAAACCTTAATTAATTAATTTAAACCTTTAATTACTTATTTAATTAATCCAAATCATTAATTAATTAAATTAAATCAATTAATCATTCTTTAATTACCTCATTGATTTAGTCAATTTAAAATCCTAATTATCTCTAATATAATTCCTTTCCTTTATTTATGACTTAATTAACATTAACATATATATTTTAAACATTTTACTTTTGAACTTACATTTAAGTTCCATTTTGAATTTAGGATTCAAAATGATTAACCATTTAAACTTTAATCAAATAAAAAATTACTTTGTAAATCTTAAAATAAATGTAAAGGACATTCATTTCTTATATAGGAAATTTATATAAGAAAAAGATTTTAAACTAAATTATCTAATTATTTAAAATCAAGCTTTAAAAATAAATTGATTATTTAATTTATAAATTTTAAGTTAAACAAATTTTATTAACTTTTTATTCAATATTTAAGAAATCCTTTTATAAAAGAATATATATAAAGCAAGTTTAAACCTTGATTTAAAATCTTAAAATTAAAATTTTCAAAATAGAACAGGTTTTTGTTTTTAAACCCTGGGCAAAACATTTACCCGAGCCCATCTCTAAAACTCCGAGTCAAATTCCTCTCTGCTTCGAGTAAATACTAGAATTACTTGAGTTCGACCTCCTCTGTTCACATCCAAAAATTCACCAGAAAGGAAAAGTGCACGGTGCACTTGCACCGTGACTCTGACCAACTCCAGCCATTACCCACACCTTCATCACATCGGCGATCACCTCTAGATCCATTCGCGACCACCTGGACTTCGTCAACGCCTCGAAAATCAATTCGAATTCGAATGCCTAAACCTGAAAACACAACAGCAAACACCCCTTCAAACCTGTCATCGCCTCGTGCTCACCGCTCCGACCACCTGAAGGTCTACGACTCCGGCTATGAACTCGACAACATCCCCTCTATCATTTCCCAGAGCCACGTGGCACTCGGTCGACTATCGACAACGAACTCAACAAAATATATAGCCTCGACTAAATTAGGTTTACAGATTTTAAACGCTCGCCGCCGCCACGACGATCAACTACACACCATCACACTATTTTTCTCAGAGCCACTGATCACTCCTCCACCTCCAGGAGGAACCCCGACCTCCACATCCAAGTAGATCACCAGAAAATCACAAATTCCCATTTCCTGATGAACCCAAAATTACTCCCTTAATTCCAAACGAGAAATTATGATGTTTGGTTTAAAAATCATGTTATAAGTTAAGGATTCAACTCATGATTCTGAATTTATAAATTAGAATGTTTGGGTTTTTCCCTTATTCAAGTTTGCTCTGTTGTTTTGATTTTCCAGAGCAATATACAAAATTATTTCAACTTAAATAAAATTTAAACTCTAAGCTAGGATGGAACAAACAATTCTTTGTTTGTATTCTAAGTCCTGAAAGTTATCAGATCAAGGGACAAACAGTTTAGTCACAAAGACTACAACATGTACACACAATTAGATATTCACATCAGATTTTCACTTATATACACCTGCAAATACCTATTCATTTCAACCATACTTAGTATGCACCCAAATTATTTTCTTAATTTTAAAAGTTACTCACATTGATTTGAAAATGAACAGAGCTGCTACTTGAAACAGACTTGAATTTGCAAGCTGAAACCCATTCTTGATTCTCTGGTTTGCTTTGATTTGTATTGATGTTTTAAGTTGAGGTTTTGTTTTAAGTTTGGATGATATTTTCTTTAGTTTTACTTAGCTTTGAATGAACGAACTGAATTGGAAAGCTTGATATATAAAAGAAAGCAAGTTACAGGTGATGATGTTATTTGTACAAGTTGATATAATTTTGTACAATAGAAACCAGAGATATTTTTCTGTTTATTGTTTGACTATGCAAATGTTTGGTGGCTGCATTAATTGCTTTGGCTTCTTTTATAAGCTATTCACATATGTATGTTTATTTCTTCTTTTCTTTAGCAAGTGTACATCCCTATCTTTTATTTGCTTATACATAGTTGAATGTATTTTATTAAATTTTTTATCTTTTTATTTGAATGTATATTACTTGTTTATTACTGTCTTCTTTTGCAAGCCTTTACTTTGAAATATAAGTGAAGTTCCATAGTTAAGTTGGTGTTAGTTTTTATTTATGTGTTTTATCTTACTTTTTAATACTTATTTTTATTTTTTAAACAAAAATTTGTTTTTATACTTAGACTTAAGATTAATAAGATATATTTTATAAATTCAAATTATTTTTGAACCATTGACTTAAAATTCAAATTCAAATCCAATATATATATATATATATATATATTCGAATCTACTCACATATGCACATATACATATACATTCACCTATATATGTAAAATTTAATTTCAAATGATTTAACACATATTTTATTTAAATTCGGAGAAACTCAAATCAACTTACCAATTAATTTCACAATTTTATTCAAAAATTAAATAAATTATCAATTTAAACTTATTTAAAAATCGGGATCGTTACATCCGCCACCTTCATCCACTTGCTGCCATGCCCACATGCCTCCGACCACAAATCGGACATCACTCATGTCTCCGCCTCGCCCAGGCGCACCACTCTAGGGCCACGCAACACCACCATCATCGCTGGAGAAGCCATCTACACGTCGACGTTGTAGGATCTAGATTAACCCTAGAGGGAGGTGAATAGGGTTATAGCAAATTTTCTCTAATTAAAACACGAAAACAAACTGCAGAGAAGTAAATATGTTGAAAAGTAAATCACACACAAAATTTACCCAGCTTCGGCAACCCCTGCCTACTACTGCATTCCCAGATTTCTATTAGAATTAAACAGTCTCCCGCTTACAAACACTCTAACAGACTCGCAAACCCTGCTACCGCCTATAGAGTTTTGCAAACTCGCAAACCCTGCTTACTGAACTAATCCTAACTAGACAATCTGACACAACCTAAATCCTAGGTGGCGATTTACCAATATTTGATTTAAAAAATACAAACTTCGAAAATAAACTCAAGAGCAAAAGATAAATGAATAAAAGAACTTGAGAACAAATTCTTTTGCCCCTTTTAAAAATTTAAAAACTAAAGCCCTTGTTTAATTAACAAGGCCGGCCCCTTCTTTCGTTTATCTGATGCAATTGAAATTAGGGCTTCGGCTCGATCTTGTTCCTCTTTCACTGTTGCTATGAATTAGGACTTTGCCCTCATGTTTGTTCCTATGAGATTATCTACGGCTTCGGCTTCGTGAGATCCTCGTCTTCCTCTTGTGGAATTGATTTTGACTTTGGCCTTTCCTCTGTGAGAAATCAGGGCTTTGATACAGTTGGCTTCGTTGCTTCGAGGTGATCGAGTTCGACTTTATCTCTGGTATGTTGTTTGATTTCTGGTTTGTTTGCTTGAATTCGATTGTTCTTTCTTTTGTGCTGCTTTCCAGTCAATGATGATTTTGGGGGCTTTATATAGGGTTTTCGAAACCCTTGAATTCGTCTGATTCGAGTTGTTTCGCCTCCACGTCGTTGAATCTTTCCTTTATTTTGTTGTGCTATTTTTGGTATTTGTTTCGTACCCATGGCTTTGATTTTAAAACGTTCGATCGTTCTTTGATTGATATGCTAGAAACTTTCCTAATTTATTTCTGACTTTTACTTTTTCAATTTGTGTATATACTCGATTTTGGAATTGTGATATATTTGGTCAAAACAGAATTTTCTTGTCCATGACTTGAATTATATTTTTTAAAACATGCCTTCCGGTTTTGGTTTCATTACTTTCTCTTTGACTTTTGTATGCTTCCACGACTTCGACATTGATCATCTCGGCTTCATGTCCGATTATACTACTGTTGACTTTGTTTTGAATTTGGTATTGTTTCTATTCTTTGATCCATTTGCTTCTGCGTACCCATACATCTCTGTAGCATTGCATTGGATTGACTTGTGTGCTTTACTGCTTTATGTGCACTTTGCTTCGAGTTGTGTTGTTGGTTCATCATGCAGATTCCATTGATACATGTTTTCCAAACCTTTGTATATGCTCTCTGTAGCCTGTGTTGCTGTTGAGTTTTTTCCTTGTCACCATTTATGTAGATATCCATGATATAGTGATACTGCAATATTGGCTTGCATTTAATTGTAGCTGCTGTCCATTTTGATTTTGCTAGATGTACTTGTATTCACTTGAACTTGAGTTCATTATGTAGCTTTCCTCTGATCAGTTGACTATCTCTGTTTATCCACTTTAGTTCAGTTTTGTTTGTTGTTGCAGTTGCCTCCTCACTTGAACCTATTTCACTGATGTATTGGTTTAGACTTGCTCATGTTACTTGTATCACTGGTCCTTGTATCAGTGCTTGTTGACATGTTTGAGTCTTTGAGTATGTTATCACATCATGTTAGCATTGATATGGTGCATTCCGACTATGTAGTCTATGTTGTGCATGATTTCTTTTTGTTGACTGCACACACGAGTTGGCGAGGCAGTGCACACATGTATAAATGTACACGTGTGCATTGCAGCCACTCATGATTACCTGTCCCTGATAAAAATACTGATATACACAGATATTACACAATCAAAAATGATGACAATAACCCATATATCTGAGACATTAATAAAAAACAAATTTATATTTTTGCAAATTCAAATTTGTTTATTTTCAGATTACTGCTGTAGTTGCTAATTATACAGGTACACAGGAGACAGGACAAGAACTGGAGCTGGACAATGCAGATAGATGCAGATGTGTAGACAGAGTGAAAAACTGAGTGTTGAGTGTTGTAGTGAGAAAAAAATGTGAATGTGAAACGTATGAAACAGATGTATGTATATAGAGAGAGCTGAAAACTTTGTATTGTTTAAGTGTTGAAATAAAATATTATTTTGAATAAAAATACTGATTGAATTATATAAATTCTGTGCAATAGTATTATTATTCAATATGAATATTTATTCCTATATGTGTATAGTACAATCTGCAAACACATATATAAATTGATATATGTTTGTTATCATCAAACAAAAAATCACATCAAACAGACGCCGCCGCCTCTAAATCGCCCAGATCTGGCAAACTCCTTCGCTTACTACATGAATGAAATCCATGGATCAACTCCTCTCGGCCTCCTCTACGTCGCAGCACCTCCCGATCGACGAATCGATGAAGATCCACCGTTGAAAACAAAACCCTAGTTTTCAACGGTCGAGACTTCTTCACTGATTTTTGGCCAAACCGAACCTCGATTGCAAAAATGAATTATAGCATTAGATTACACCTGTCGAGAGCTTTCCAACGATATATAATTTGCTATGGTTTGAGGAGTTTAAAATTTGAAGATTGATTTGAAATTGAAATTTGGGTTTTGGAAAGACAGCCATTGAGAAGGATTGTGAACATGTAGATTGAAGTTTGTACGTATAGAAATCAAAAATAAAAACTGCTAGGGTTAGAGGAAAAATCTATTTATATAGATAGGAATGGATAAGAATGAATGGACATATCGAATTGGGTCGAAACAATAACAATGACCCGAAAAGCCCGTTTCGTCCCCGAAATGAAAGTAGGTCATCCAATATATCAAAATATAGGTTTTCGATTTTTTAAAATTCAATGGAACTAGTTTCAAACCCTAATTCCATTGTATATAGAAGTTAGCTTTCAAAATCAAATTACATTCTTTTAAATTCTTTTAATTGATTTCTATGCGTTTCGAGCTCGCAGGATCAAACAATAAGTCTGATTGCTACGAAACTTGAAATCCTAAAATAATTCACTATTATGGATCCGATGAAATTGGTTTTGTCGAAATCCGAGACATTACCCAAAAACCCAATTTTTCACGTTAATTAAATAAATTATTATTAAATTAATTTAATCACTTTTAAATTCAAATTTAAAAGTTAACAATTTTATCATTCTAGATTAAACAGGAATTTATAATCTTTTAAAAATACAATTTTCCATACTAAATCCAATATTTAAATATTGCACTAATTTCAGCGTTCAATTGCAACTGTAATAAAACCCTAGTTAATTATATTTTAATTTCAATCAAATCCTTTTATTTTGATTTACACTCTTATTATTTAATTAACTATTAAATTATGAATATATTTAACATTAGTTTACATTTATTACATTCATATTCTACAGTTATCATCTTAACTCATATTAACGACAAATTTAATTATATTAAATTCAACAATCGATTCCAACAATTATTTTATTCCTTATTTACAATTTTAACCAAATTAACTTTACAATTATTTCAATTAACTGAAATTACATTAAAGTAGTTGTCAATAACATTCAAACAATAAAATTAAATTATATTCTAATTATTTTCTCATTAATAAATCATAAATTTTAAATTTCTCACAATATTAATTTCAAAATCTTATTAAATTTAATATTTTTAATTATTAAAAATATGGGTCCTTACACTCTCCCCCACTCAAAACTTTTCGTCCTTGAAAAGGAATAAGAAGGAAATAAGAGGTTGATATATTTTTATTAAAAATAATCAATTTATAAAAATTAATTTACATAATTTAATTTAATAAAAATTTGAATATAACTCAACTTTCACAAAATTTTCCAAGTCCTAAATTTACGAAAAATTTCGCCAGAGTCTCCTTTGTATGGATAAGTCCTCAAAATAATAATATCAATAATTTCAATATATATATATATATATATATATCATATTTCAAAAATATAATATCTCAGACCATGGGAAAAACAATAAAATATCATTGCAAAACCGTAATCTGAAAACGTACCTATTTTTCGGGCAAACAACTTTATTCATGAAACCAAAAGCAGTAGCTATTGCTTCCATAAACCTGTATTTCATTTATATAATCCAAAAGAGTTAAAATTATGTACAAGAATAATATTTTAGTTGTTTCAAATCAATAGTACAAACAACATGTCATACATAATAATCTTATGCAAACAAAAGAAGACAACCATCATATGTAACAAAAAAGAATCAATCATACTTCCATAGCAACCAACACGAATGGTTTGGAAACTTTTCATCGTACAAGGATGATAAATAAACTAATAAGTGTACCTTACGCTCAACAACCTTAGATAATAACTTAATAGATTATTCATACTACCTTAAACAATTTGAAGTATCCTCTCCCGAACTTCCCATTAGCCAAACAATACAAAATTTAAATGTTATTTAAGTTTATTCAATCGGTTTCCCTTTTACACATTATTTACATTCATTTATTTTCAGTTCCCATTCAATATTTGAAATCATCATTGAATACATTGTTAAAGTATTACATTCATTTTATTTATTTTCAATTTATTCATATAAGGTTATCTCTTATTAATTTACATTCATTTATTCACATAGATTATTTCAAACTCAATTATTTAGAACATCAATAAATCAATTCTTAAAATACTATATAAGTTTCTTGCAGTTTAATTCACATTTATTGTTTATATAGCTTGATTTAAATTGAATATTAATACTCATTAATGAATCATTTCGTTCATTTTCTTGAGTATATAATCATTTACTTAAATAGTACTCACTTTTTATGTTTAATTTAATTACTAGCATTTCAAAATATTAACCTATGTTTATAACATTTCTTTGTACATCTTAAATGTTCATTTTGAAGCATTTTGTCACTTTAGCTTTCACTTGTATAATATTCTATTACGTATTCATATTAACATTACAACTTTTAAATGTTTTTGGTAAGTTTTATATATGTTTTTAGAATGTAATGAGTGTTATATAAATTTATCTTATTCAATTTAGTTAACAAAAATGTTCAATAGTTTACATCTTCTTAATTTCCATTATCTTTTAAATTACAAGTTACAAATCTCCAATTTCTTTACAGTTTCATTAATAACTTAGCTTCTAATTTCTTGTTTTTCATTTTAGAAGTTTCTAACTATTAAAATTTCACTTTATTTTTACAACTGTAAATCATTAATTTAACAGGAATTTAAGAACTAAATACCGAGTTCATTTCAAATCATTTTGAAATAATATATATTCATATCTTATATATATATATACACATATATATCAAATCATATTTAAGAAAATTAAATTAAATTTTTTTTTATCAAAACAACTATGTAGCAAAGCTACTATAGTGGTCTTCCCACTATGAAACTCGAAAATGAAAGTCGATGATGTCGCGATCATCACCGAAGTTATTTTTCAACGACAGAAGATGGGAGTATAGAACTTATTTCCTTTTAAATTTCTTTTAAAACATTTCTTTCAAATCACATTGACAATATTTATATCCGAAAATATTTCCAAATAATACTAATATTATATTCCAAAAATATTTTGAAAACCAATTTCAAAACCTCGGAACTTAAGTTCTTAAATTCCCAATTCATATTCACTTTATTTGTAAATCCCATTTTGCAACCAATATTTATAAAATTTCACTACCTAACAAACAAACATATCACATAGCACTATATCCATTTATAAAATTTATTCTTTTATATACAAAATATAATACTAGGTAAAATTATTTCATTTACCTATATTTCAAAACAATATTGTGTCGGTCTGCCCTATTAAGTGTTTAGAAATCCCTATCGATGCCATAGCATCCTATGTTATAACCAGAATTTATAAATACTAAACAGAACAAATTAACACAATATAAAAACATTTTTATAACACTAACAAATACGCTCTCTCATATATATACGCTCAAACAACTCATTCTAGGGTATTACTACCCTATCTCTAATGAGTTAACCCCAAACAGGCTAAGTTATCAATAAACCAAAGCTCTTATACCAACTAAAATGACCCACCTTTTTGGAAGATTTAAATCGACAATAAACCACACATGTCAACTCAAACCATTCAAAAGGGAGGATTGTTAATGGGGTAAATAAGAAAATAAGAGAAAAGAAGGAAAAAAACAAAACATAAAATCTCATAGTGGAATGACAAAATATAATAATCAAATAAAAAGTTCATGAAGCTATTTTATAATATACATTTGATTATAAAATTTTTACAACAATCAGAGTACAAAAAATGACATATCAATAATGATGCAGCAGAAAATTACTAAAAATATAATATATATACTAAACTCCGTCTTCGTCCTCTATAAATAAGGTCTTCAACACTAAAATGCTCAGGCTGACCCGAGCATAATTAAAAGGCAAAACACTCGAGTCAGAACTAAAAGATCTTATGTAAGTTAAATCAACAATAAGTAAATATGAGTGTAATGTCTTCAGAGATGTTTATGGAATTTTACATCTCCTATCCAGTGTGTAACGTGCATGCAATAACTTAAAAGATGTTTTAGGATTTTCCATCTCCTAAGGATCCATTAAACCATCTATATGTAACATCCCACTATTTTGGACCATTCAAATCGACAATAAATCTACACATGTCAGACTTGAATACTTCAAAACAGTGGATTGTCAAGAAAATTTGGAGCAAATAAAATCAAACACAGAATCATAGACACAGAATATCAGAATAACTCGCAGCGGAATAAAACACCATAGTAGTTCATGAAGCTACTATATACATACTCTCAAAACATATACAAAATTCTCATAGTAGAAGTCAGGATACAAAAATTAATAATACAGAGACGAATACAGAATAGGAACTAACTGGAAGAAGTAAACGAATAGATAGACCGATAAGCTCCAACAAAACTCTAGCTCTAGAAGGTGAATCCAAAGCTGTGATTCTCAGGCTGACCCGAGCGTAAAGTAAAACACAAAACACTCGAGTCAGGACATACATACTTATACAATGTAAACCAACTCAAGTGAACTGTAATATAAATGCACAATAACCTAAAGGATGCTTGGGATCGCCCATCCTTTAAGGATCCGTCAAACCATCAATTTAGTAGTAATAAACACTATCATAGAAATATCCATATTTAAAATAAATAATGCAAATAACAGTGTAAATGTACCCATGGTTATAAATTTCAAAATGATTTATAATTCCAAATTAAAATCATTCTTTTAAACCAATAAAAAGTGAAGTCATTATACTTACAAATCAAATATTTATTTTCCAAAAATTTAACCTTTACTGAATTCAATTATTCACTTAAATACTTTAAAAACAATTTAAATTTTAGCTTTCGCGGCACTTAAAAAATGCTGCTATTAGTTACATTTCAAAACAATTAAATTCAGCAAAGACAACATTTAAAGACTGCTGTAATAGTTCAGGGTTCAACTTAAAGGATTTAATTTAATTCAGCAACAAATAAATTTCAATTTAAACCATTTTATCTTATAAAATTTCATATTTTCCACTTTAAAAATGGTCATTTAAACACCCTTTAACTTACGATTTTTATAAAGTAAATTTCACAAATAAATATCAAATTTCAATAATTCACTTATTACCTTCAAGTGTACAATTTTCCTATTCTTTGCATTTTAACAATTTATTTAACACTTAAATTTTTATACTACCATTTCATAAATTAAACTTAATTTCTATTTTATTTAATTTACTTAAACTTCCAATTTAAAACAAATCACCAATTTCCAAATTAAGTTATATTCCAAATTTCCATTTAACTATCCATTTATTTAACATTTTAAACCAATTCAATTTTTCTCACCCTTAACTTATCAAATTTATTTTACCTTTCAAAATTCATTATTTGGATACCATTTAACCTATAATTTTATTAATTTACATCTTAATTAAATGAACATCCAATTTTAATTATAATTCCCTTACATACAGTAAAAATCCACTATAAGTTGCTTAACTTTACTTTACAATAACTTGTTTTTTTCTTTTACCTTAAATTTATGCAATTCTTACATCAATTATCAATTACCAAGTTAAGCTTATAATTACATTTTTATTTAAATTCCCATTATTAAGTTAAATCAAACTTCCACACTACAACTCAAACCATCTACTAACTTATACAATTTAACCCTTTTAGAAAATCGCTGCTTAACATTTTATATCCAATATAAGTCAAATTTCATATTTTTCCATTTACAATACATAAAATTTATAAGAAAACATATTTTGAAATCAACCACGGGTCCGGATAATATTTCACACCTAAATCAAGTGATACGGAAAATATCATTTAAATCTGTAATTAGTAAAATTCCGGGTTTTGATTATTTCAAACCCGCAATCCCAAGACAAAACAAATAAATAAAAATCGTTCAGGCCTATCATTTCAGCCCATAACAATTTTTCCTATTCTAAAGTCCGTTCGGGTATGTATCATTTCAACCCATAGTGATTCTATTTTACAGGGAACTTGGAGTGTGATTTAATAGAATAGAATAACAGTAAAATAAAACAAAATGTAACAGATGATATGACATGCAATTTAACAGGTTTAACATCATATATAAATAATCACAGGCAATTATAACATCATTTTTAATTCTACACATTCAGTTGTGGTTGCTTCACAATTATATAAGTATGAATAGTCATGTGAGATTTACTCACCTTAAATGCCGTAGAAGATTAGATTCGAAAACGATATCCACACCGGACAAATGTACAGAAAGCACGATCAAATTTCAACGGAGGCGATGATCAAATTCAAATCTTGAAACAAAACGAATAAAACTAATTACGCGAATTTAATTACGATCATAACAAATCTTAAATAAATCAAAACTGGAACGAGATCCAAATAAGAGGATAATTGATGAAATTTGCTCGACCACTTCACCACTTGGAGAAGACAAAATAGTGGAAACAAGAAAACAAAGCAAGAAACAAAAGAAAATAAAAGAAAGCAAGAAAATATTAGGCAGCCATTACCTGATGGAAAGCTCGCTCAAGAGAAGAGATGAAGTCAACTGATGTGGTGATGGAATTATGAACGTGTTTAGTATTTAAAAGAAAAACTTGCATTGATATTGCGTGGGTTTTGTTTTTATAAAGAGCTTGCGTGAATCAAGGAGGCAAAAGTGGCAAAAAATTTGAAACCAAATATTATTACAGTGGGTAATTGCATACGTGACTGAGTATTTAAGAGAAGTATAAGCGTTGATGTTGCGTATGAAAGGCAACAAATACATTCTGATTCCCATTATAAAAATGAAGCAAAAGGAAAGTGCAGAAAATCTACACGTGAATGGCAAGGCAAGCAATAAATGAAATTGGAACGGCTATGGAATTCATATAATTCCCACTTGGAAATGCATGGTTACTGATTAATTGGTTTATATATAGATAAGGTAAGAAATAAAATTTTGATCGGTAGAGGAATTGAAGGAATTTATTTCTATTAATTAAAAGAAGCAAACAGAAAGTGGCAAAGGAATGAAATAATTTTCGCGTGAAGTGTAAGGCAAGATTTCAAATTCCTTATAAAATGCACGGCTGATGACTTTGCAAAGCTAACGTATGGAATCAAAGGAGTGTGTATTATAAAGGCAATGAATAAATTTAAAACATATGCCCAAAATAAATAACAAAGTAACATATCTTAAATTTATTTGTTTCCTATTTATTAAATAAAATATATGCCAAAGAAACAATTCAATAAATAGCATACCGTTTATATAAACACCAAAGAATTAAATAAGAAAACGGATGTAGAAATATATAAGATAAAACGTATAAATTTATTTGATATTTACAACTTAGTATGTTATTTAATTTACAAAGTATATATCCAAATTAAATGAAACAAAAAAAAACGGAACAATTGTTGAAAATATATACAGTTTTAAATAAAGATTGGAAGTAAAAATTTGAATTTTAAAATTTCAAAAGTTTGACCCAAAATCTAAGATTCTAGAAATTGTTTTAATAAGATTGGGCAAATAGTTTATAACAAATTCCTACATCATTCAAGCAATCAATGTTTTAAAACGGCATGAGAAAATGAAGGGATTTAATTCCTATTTAATAAAAAGAATAAATGGAAAAATGAGAACTCTTCCTATCTTCATGTGAATTGATAGGCTACATGCAAGGAACGGCTATGGGTTTTGAGGAACAAGTTAAGGTAGGAAATATATAATTGATTTTAAGAAAAATAGAGAAAGAATTAAAGAAATAGTTTATTAATTTTAAACAAGGCTTAAAATTTACAAACAAATACCACTAGCTTTAGAAAAATTTCTACCACACTTTAAAACAAATAAAATCAGTAAATAAAATAAAACAAACTAAAATAAAGTGAAAAGAAAAATAAATAATTATATTTTAGGAAAATAGAAAGATAAATAAATAAAATAGCTTAATATATTGAAACTAGCTTAAGAAAATTGCAAACACAATCCACTTAACTTTGGAAAATTATAACTATACTTTTAAACAAATAAAAAGTCATGTGAAATAAAATAAATGCTGAAAAAAATAAAGAAAAGTGAAAATAAATAATTATCTTTAGGAAAATTAGAAAAATAAGCAAAGAAATAGCTTATTTAATTGAAACTATACTTACATTACAAACAAAATGCAATTACTTTGGAAAATTATATCAACACCTCTAAACAATTAAAAGGTCAAGTAAAATAAATAAATGTTGAACAAAACAAAGTTTAAATGAAAATAAAATAAGGTTTTAAGAAAATAGAAAAATAAATAAAGAATTATTTTAATTAATTGAAACTAGAAATTAATAATTTGTAAATAAATACAACTGTCATTAGAAAATTTCAATTATACTTCTAAAATGTTTTAAAACTAAAATATATACATAACATCATGTTCCATATGTAAGCATAAATTAGAATCTGGCATAACAAACAAAATATTATTTATATGAAATTAAAATAACAATTTTGTTAAATACAGCAATTTACATCCAACAGTGAAAAAGGCATAACTTTCACAATATAAATCAGATTTCAACGAAACGAAAAGCAGTATTTCTGAAATTTTATTTACTTTCACAATAAAATATGAAATTCCAAAAATTCAAATATTTAAATTTTAAATTTAAAAGTCAAAGTTTGACCACATTGACCAAAATTCACATTTCTGGAAAAGATTCTATTTTATTCATGTTTGGAATTATAATTCACATAAAATAAAAATTTATATTAAAATAAAAAAATTGCCTATTTTAATAAATTAAAATAAAGTTTTTAAATCGAAATTCAATTTAAAAAAAATTAAAATATACAATTAACATAATCACAAAATACAGGGTTGTTACACTCTATATATAGTAATATACGATCTATATATAATGTCTATCAATAAAGTAAAGTATTAAAATGGCGTTAAGGCGTTACCCATATCACTCTTAACACATTTTATAAATGTCGTAGTCTATACAGTACTGTAAACTCCACCAAACCGGTGGGCTATCAAGGAGCACTCCATAGGTATGACACAAAACAAAATCATAGTGGGCTCGATAAGGCATATGACAGGGCACACGAGGCTATACCCACAATAGGATTCTACTGGATTGCACCAGGCTAGTGGTAACGCATAGCAGCTACTACCGCCCACATCGAATAACACTCCCATAATCAATTCGAAGTGACCACCAATCTATCACAAAGTAACAAATATAGTATCGAAGAAGCATGTCCGATCGGAGGAGCGACCTCACTTAGCCTGGTTATGGCTCTTGATTTTAGTCATATCAAGCTGACCCGAAGGTCAGGGCTACATTCTTACCTCATACCAGTAGCGTTCACCAAACCATCCTACTTCGTTCTGGATTATCCACCACCTGCATAGTTGTTAAAGTTGATTCAAAATTAGCAGAGATTATGACAATATCCGACCCCAATCTCTTTAACAACCAATCGTTATATTTTTCACACCGTGGTCATTTTATAAAACATTTTTAATAATAAATCCAGAAAACAGTTTATACCTTCATATCAAGATATCCATATACTTATTCCAAAAGTATAAATATATCCATAAATACCGAGAAAGATTTCTTTTAATAAATTTCGAAAATAATTTATAAATCTCTTAAACCATTTATAAACTATTTATATGCTTTAGAACCATTTATAAAGTTATTTATAAATTCCAAAATAGTTTACAACTCTTCCCCTTTTCATAAACCTCTATGCAAATTTCTTTAAAATGCTTCCAAATCCCTTTATACAAGTTTTTTTATAAAACTCTTTATAAAACCTTTTAAACCTTTAAACTCCTTTATAAAACCATTATAAAATCCTTTATAAAATCCATTATAAAAATCTTTTATAAAATCCTTTTATAAAATCTATTATAAAATCTCTTACAAAACTATATTAAATATTCCTTACAGAACCATTTACAAAATTCTAAAATCTTTTACAAAAATCTTTTATCTATTAAAGTTATTATAAAAGTCTATATTTATTATCTTAAATCAAAACTATATTTATTATATTAAATTAAATTTAAAATATATATATATATACTAAAACTGTTAGTCCATGAGTTGATGGTTTTGAGGCCACAACCTTAGAATAAGATTATAAAATATAAATACTA
Source organism: Allium fistulosum (assembly GCA_030737815.1). NCBI lineage: Eukaryota > Viridiplantae > Streptophyta > Magnoliopsida > Asparagales > Amaryllidaceae > Allium > Allium fistulosum. The sequence goes on from CM060901.1 coordinate 1,227,586,231, forward strand.
ACATTATAGTTTAGATATATATGTATATGCAGGATTTAACCATGCAGGTACTAAGAATGAAGATTGTACAGTATAGAGATTCAAGATATCAAGATTGAAGACTCATGAGTATCAAGATTATCAAGAGTTCAAGATTTCAAGATAAGTATTGAGTCTAGAATTATGTTAAAACTTCACAATAGCACTGAAATCTTCACTCCATTTTTCTTTTACCCATTTCTACCTTTTAGTGGCTTACAAACCCACGACAAGTAGCTTACAAACCTACGACAAGTGTCTTACAAACCCACGAACATCCTGGTTTTGTACAAGTTCTCGAGTCCTGACATGATGGGATATTCTGTAGGAAGAAGCTTGCAAAACTACTTCAAAATGATTTTCAAAACTACTTCAGAATGATTTTCAAAACTGCTTTTCAAAATGTTTTAGCCTTAAAAATTATCTTTTCAAATGATTTTCAAAAAGATGTTTTAGCCTTAAAATATTCTTTGTTTTTGTTTTTAATAAACTCGTGTTTTTAAACTTCGTTTGATTTAAACTATCTTTATAATTAGATTTAAATATAAAATTATAGTAAAATTTTATATATATTATTCTCTATATTTATCTATGTATTTTATCTATAGTCAAGTATATTTATAAAGTTTAAAATAGTTTTAATATAAGATAAAGGTTATTTTCAAAGAAAATCAAATCATCAAAAAATGCTTTGGGATGTCGACATGCCCTAGTACCCCATGTCGACATAGTGACAGTTAGTTTCAAAAATTTGAATTTCAAAAGAAGTGTCTATTCGCCATAACCTTTCACGAATGGACATGACTATTGTTCTTCTATAAATAGGGGTTAGTTTCAACGAATTTTACATCAGATTTTCTAGTTTTTCACTTCTCCTCTTCTTCCACATTTTCTTATTCAAAATCCTATCATCACTCTGCCGAAATCAACATTGAATCTAACTAGATTATCTCTGGTTTGATTCTCTATCACTATCTCAACAAGATCTAAGTGCTATTCAGAGTTATAGGCTTCTTTGTAATCTATCTAGCGAGAAAATATATGATTGTAGCCTTGGAAATCAATCAAGCGAGAAAAGGCGTGATTGTAGCCTTGGAAATCAATTGGGTGAACTTGTTGCCCCGGAAATCAAGTATCTCTACCCAAAGGATTGTGATTCTGGAGGGTGTACCTCGTAGCCTTGAAACTGAGGGTTGTAATTGTTGAATTGCTTTTTGAAAGGAAATCCGTACTTAGTTGTGCAGGACTGGATGTAGGGTAACTCCGAACCAGTATAAAATCCGGTGTGTTCTTTCCTTTACTGCATTTACTTTATTTCTGCATCTATGTTTTTTTCTGTGATTATATCTGTGTCTAAATATTGCATACATTTGTGTTCAAATTAACATAAACTCAAAAAGATTTAGTAATTTCTTAAAAACACTATTCACCCCCCTCTAGTGTTATTCCTAGCCTTAAGATCCATATTCCGCATTCCTCACAAAAACTATATTAAATACTTTATTAAATTAAAATTTTAAACTATTTAAAATATATATTTAAAACTAAATAAAATTATAAGTTAAAATCTTAAATTTACATTTAAAAACATATATTAACTTACAATTTGAAGCTTTAAACATATAAAATAAATTATATTTCCAAATATAAATTTTTAAACAAAATCATTAAATCAAATTTATAAATCAAATTTATAAATCAAACATACTTTACCATTTAGAAAATAATTTAAAACCGACCAACGATGTCCGTATATAATTTTCTGCCCTATGGTCAAGTGATTGGGTATGTATCATTTCAACCTAAAATAGTTAAATTTCGTGGGTACATATCATTTCAACCCGTATCCCAAATCAATAATTTTCAAATCGATAAAATCGCTCAGGTATATATCATTTCAACCCATAACGATTTTTCCTAATCTATAAGATCATTCGGGTATGTATCATTACAACCCATATTGATTTTCTTAACAACAAACTAAGGGAACTTGCAGTGTGATAACACCATATATAATAAACATAACACCCAATCATCCAAAATGTCAACAAATAAACATCCATCACAATCAATATCCAAATCAGTCAATAAATCACAACAATTAACTGGTTATCATTATCAGGTATTTAACATACAATTTAAAATTCAATATTAATTTAAATGGCAAATTAATTCAATATAAATTCAATTTAAATTTAAATGGCAATTTAAATTACCAAACAATAATCAATAAATTTCTTATCACATGATAAACTTAATTCAACTAACATAAGAAGGTTTAGTATTTCGTAAGTGGGTTAAATCACTCACCTTTGATTTACCGTCGATTTAAAAAAATCCAAATAAGTCCCAAAATTTGAACAATCTCAAAATTCAGCTAAACCAGTTTCAGATTGTTCGAAATTCTGATACGATCGCAACGGAAGAAACCATATCCAAATTCGAGTTCGTATGCAAAAGTTATTTAAATTAGAAGGTTTAAAATTTAAATTTTAAATTAAAATAATCAAAAGGGCAAAATAGTAATTTATTACCTCTGAAACCCTAACACCTATCGAGCACGACAACCACGGCCGCTACCTTCACCACTTGCCACCATGCCCACACGCCCCTGACCATAGATCAGACATCATCCCTATCTCCGACTCACCCAGGCGTACCACTCTAGGGCCGTGCGACACCACCATCATCGCCGGAGAAGCCATCTACATGTCGACGCCGCCGCCTCTAAATCGCCAAGATCTGGCGAACCCCTTCGCATACTGCCTTAACGAAATCCATGGATCAACTCCTCTCGGCCTCCTCTACGTCACATCACCTCCCGATCAACGAATCGATGAAGATCCACCATTGAAAACAAAACCCTAATTTTCAATGGCCGAAATTCTTTACTGATTTTTGGCCAAACCGAACCTCGATTGCAAAAACAAATTACAGTAATAGATTACGCCCGTCGAGAGCTTTCCAACGATATATAATTTGCTATGATTTGAAGAGTTTGAATTTTGAAATTGAAATTAGGGGTTTGGAAAGACAACCATTGAGAAGGACTGTGAACAGGTAGATTGAAGTTTGTATGTACAAAAATCAAAAATAAAAACTGCTAGGGTTAGAGGAAAAATCTATTTATATAGACAGGAATGGGTAAGAACGAATGGACATATCGAATTAGGTCGAAATAATAACAATGACCCAAAAAGCTGGTTTCATCCCCGAAACAAAAGTAGGTCATCCAATATAACAAAATATTGGTTTTTGATATTTTTAAACTCAATGGAACTAGTTTCAAACCCTAATTCCATTGTATATAGAAGTTAGCTTTCAAAATCAAATTACATTCTTTTAAATTCTTTTAATTGATTTCTATGCGTTTCGAGCTCGCAAGATCAAACAATAAGTCTGATTGCTATGAAATTTGAAATCCTAAAATAATTCATTGTTACGTATCCGATGAAATTAGTATTGTCGAAATCCGAGACAGTACCCAAAAACCCAAATTTTCACGTTATTAAATAAATTATTATTAAATTAATTTAATCACTTTTAAATTCAAATTTAAAAGTTAACAATTTTATCATTCTAGATTAAACAGGAATTTATAATCTTTTAAAAATATAATTTTCCATACTAAATCCAATATTTAAATATTGCACTAATTTCAGCGTTCAATTACAACTGTAATAAAACCCTAGTTAATTATATTTTAATTTCAATCAAATCCTTTTATTTTGATTTACACTCTTATTATTTAATCAACTATTAAATTATGAATATATTTAACATTAGTTTACATTTATTACATTCATATTCTACAGTTAACATCTTAACTCATATTAACGACAATATTTAATTATATTAAATTCAACAATTGATTCCAACAATTATTTTATTCCTTATTTACAATTTTAACCAAATTAACTTTATAATTATTTCAATTAACTAAAATTACATTAAAGTAGTTGTCAATAACATTCAAACAATAAATTTAAATTATGTTCTAATTATTTTCTCATTAATAAATCATAAAATTTAAATTTCTCACAATATTAATTTCAAAATCTTATTAAATTTAATATTTTTAATTATTAAAAATACAGGTCATTACATTTTAAGTGATGGATAAGATCCAAGAACTGATATGATAACATCGTTCAACAAGCGTTAGAGTTGAGCAAGTATTTTGACAAAGAAATCACATAATTTGATTATAAGTCAAAATGCAGAGGAAGTGTGTGTCTATAAGAAAGAATATCAAGGGTACTAAAATTGTAACAGCTTAGAATTTTAGTCATTCGAATTTGGAATATTTAATTGATTTTAAATATTGAAAAGTTAATTTTATATGTTAAATAACTTTTATTTCAAATATAGCGATTAATTTGATAAATAAATTTTTAGATTTAATATTTGAAATTGTTTAAATAATTGAATCTTGAATTTCATATGAATGAAAAACGATTTCTAAAGTCGATTTAAATTCCATTTGAATAAGAATAAAGTTAGTAAAATTTTATTTTGGATTTAAAAGTAAATAAAGTGAAATTGGAAATTACTCATTTTAATTAATCCGTAAAAATAGTCTTTTTAGGCACTGTCTTGGATTTCAACAAAACCAGTTTCATTGGATCCGTAATAGTGAATTATTATATGCTATCGAATTTCGTAGCGGTTGGAAGTATCGTTTGATCGTGCGAGTTCGAAACGGGTAGAAATTTATTCAAGGAACTTAAATTAAAATAATTCAATTTTGAAAAGCTATCTTCTGAATGATAGAATTGGCTCCTGATATATATTCCATTGTGTTAGGAATAGGGGTATAACATATAGAACGCTAGGCGGCACGCTTTGTTTGGAGTTCGGTATTTTAACGTATGAATAGTGCCGAATTTATTTTCTATAAATCTCCCCCAACCTTCTTCCATTTGCAAACAAAACCCAAGCTTTTGTTCTCAACCTCCATTAAACTTAGAAATCCAACGACCATTATTTCACTACAAGCTAGGAGCAAAATTAGCCGAAACGTCCAACATTAAAGTTGGAGAGCTCGACTCCACTAACAAAGCTGTACGGATGGATCGTCGTTTGGCATCGAGTGGAGGGCGAAATCATGCTCCATTCATCTACAGCAAATGTGTTTCTCGATCGCGTTCATACGCATTTGGTGCACGTGCGCAGGGGGGTTCGCTGGGTGGAGGCGCGTGGTGGAGCAGCGGCGTCGGTTGGTGGGTGGTGGCGAACGATCGTCGTTTGAAGAGAAGAAACAAAAAAAGGCGCATTGCGCGAACTGGAGGTAGAAGGGCATGCGGCCTAGAGGGAAGAGCATAGGTTAAAATTTTAAAATTTTATTTTATTTAAGTTAATTAAATTTAATTACAATCGAATGTTAAATAATTCATAACTTTCTCGTACGAGGTCTATTTCGAGCGCGACAGGTTGCATTCGTATTAACGAACACTACGCCATGGAGTTGGATTGGAAGAATTTGGAGCTAGTTGGAATTTTGAGTTAAATTGAACGACCATTCGATTTTAATTCAACCGAAGCTCTTAGGCGATTTCTAGCATTTTTGTGAGTAAACTCACCTCTCTAGCCTGCTTATATTTTTTATATAAGTGGGAATAATTTTATTTATGATGATTGTTGCTTGTTTAGATGATATACTATATATATTAGTTGGTTTGGATATATTACCGCCTATTGGAGCGGATGAAACTCTATTACGTTCCCATGTAAGAGTGGATGACCCTTTGTATACGAACCCCGCCTCGAAGCGTTTGATTTATAATTTTATGATTATATGATGTCTGTGATGCAGGGGACGGGTTGAAGGGATCCAACAAGATTCTTCACAACTGTTGATTTTACTTTTCATATAGATGCTAATATATGATGTATGGGATGCCATGTTGACGTCTTTGATATGATTTGACTTATTTACTGCTTTAGTAGCACTGGGCCTTATGTTTTGCATTTTGAAATACTAAAATGATGATTTTGATTTGAAAAGGATTTCAAAGTGATTTTGGAAGTATAAATATGTTTTAATGATTTTTAAATTTTTAAACGGAAAGGAATTTGCTTTAAAGGAATAAAAAATTATGGTATTTGATGTTATGAAAGTATATTTTTATGTAATACTTTGAATAAAGATTTTTGAATAAGTTTATATAAAAGATTTATAAAAGTGATATTTTATAAATAAAAAAATAGATTTATAATTGAAAATTTTAAATGTTAGTAAATGGATTTGAAGTTTGCTGTGTAAATAGATTTTATATATAAATTTGATTTATATATATATATATATGGATTTTGATAGTAAAATTAGTTTTATAAAGAATGGATTTATAAATGGAATTTTGAAAATAAAGGAATTTTATAAAATAGAAGGTTTATAAAATCGAAGGAGATTTATAAAAATAGTTTTATAAATATGGATTTTTATTTAAAGGAATGTTTGAAAGAAATATTTTGATGAAGTAATGGTTTTTAAAATAATTTATCTTTTTAAAAGGCATGTTTTGGGAAGTAATGGTTTTAAATGGAATTAAATGGTTTGGAATGTTTTAAAATGTGATAAGTAACTGAAACATAGATTTCAACATCTATTGTTGTAATAGACGTTTTCGGGAAAGTATGGAAGGCATGGACTATAACACTGTTGTCATAGTAAATGATTGTCAAAAGGAAATGTTTTATATAGTATACGAAATTTATATATATATATATTAGTCTTAATCAAGACGAATAATAATTCCATCTCGATTTTGTTTTGAGTCATTTAATTTCGAATTTAAGGGTAAATTCATTTTTATGATGAATTAAATGATGATATAATTGATTATTGATTTGTTTAATTTAAACAAGATTGTTTAAATGGAATTATACACGGTTTTAGGGTAAAAATGATTTATATTGATGTTTAAATGCCATGGAAAAAATTTTATGTTGTATAAAACATGATTCTGGAGTTAGGTTTCAATTTTGATAATTTTCCAAGCTATGGAAAGATTGTTATGAATTTTCAAAGGAAAATATGGTTATTTGGGTTTATGAATTTATTTTAGAAAATATATTAAGAATTTGGGTCTGAAATTTTGATATGTTAGATAACATGATTAAAGAAGAGGGACTTCTTTAAAATATTGATGGAAGGGCTTATTTGATTAACTTAACCATGGTTTAGATCTAAAATTAGTGGTAGTTATCTAAGTAAAGAATTTGAAAATTTTAAGGCAACCAATCTGGTGTTGACATGTGGCAGGTTAGTTAGAAAAAGGTTTACTTTAATAGGAAATTATCGTCAAGGACAAAATTTCTTAGTGTTTTAGCCTTAAGGACATACCTTCAGTATTTTAGCCTGAAGGACAACTTTCTTTAGGTATCTTTTTTTAGTTATTTATAGCAGTTTTTAGGTATCAGTTTGTAGTTATCGACCGCAGTATTTAGGTATCAGTTTTTAGTTCGGTAGTAGTTTTGGAAGAATGTTTGTCCTTATGAATAATTTTGGAAGAATGTTTGTCCTTGTGATTAATTTTTAGAAGAATGTTTGTTTTTGTGGTTAAAATATTGAGGTCATGTCCTTGAGGCTAAAAATATACAAATTTTTGTCCTTTAAATTAATTCCCCTTACTTTAATTAGTATAAAACCAGGTTTACTCAGAAAAGATGGTTCGCCTACTTTTGAAGTACCTTTCGACACAGAGCTTCCGCCTTCAACCTAGTCAAAACCTGCTAAGCCGAAACCAATAAACAAGTTATCACAAATATGGTACGTAGTGAATTGGAGAAAGGAGAAAGGTTAGATGTCGAAAGCATGGCTTCCGAAGGAGTCGCTACCTTGGTTTGTTTTTAAAAGAGAAGTGCCTGCCTTTGTTTTGGTTAAACCTTCGAAGGAGTCGAAGCATATGGTTTGAAAGAGGTTTTAAAAGGTTTTGAAAGGGTTACCATAACATAAGTTTGCTTTCGAATGGGTTCCTTAAATTATGAAAGAATATTTTGAAAGAAGGGGTTCCGACCTAATCGAGGCCATGTTGCCATTCTTTAGCCTTTCGAAGGTATTGAAGTCATCAATGCTTTCAAAAGGTAGTGTTTGTTTTAAAGATGTTTTAAGTCACTTCCTAAAGTCTTTCGAAAGGTTCCAAGGGTTTCGAAGGCAATGGCTTCGAAAGGGATTTCGAGGCTATCCTTCAATGTTTGTTTAAATGGTTTAAAGCTTTCGAAAGGATGGTGCCAACGCCATCATGTTTTCCCCAATATTATTATATGATAAAGGATGGTTCTGAAAGAGATGCTTTCACCTATATTCACTTTGACCCAAATAATAATTTAAGTATAAACCTAATGGTTTCGAAGAGGGACTTTCAATGATTTCGGAAGGGTTACTTCCAATGGTGTCGAAAGGGGTACTTTCGACTAGTTCTGAAGCTATGCTTCTAAAGTTAAACGTTAATAATTTACTACAATCGAAAGGTTTTGAAAGGAAGGTTTTAAACTATTAAAAAGGCAAGAGCCTAATGTTTCGAAGATAGATTTTAATGCTTTCCAAGGAGGTCATCCTATGAAGTCGAAAGCAAGGTTTTGAAAGGTTTTGTAACCCAAACTCATTTTTAAAAGATAACCCATGGCTAAATTAAAGGAGTTTTTGTAATGGTTTTGAGAAGAAGCTTTGTTTGATTAAATAATAGGTTAAAGAGATTAACCATGTTTTATTTTAAACCCACGGTAGTGGTATTGTTATGTTATTATATTTGCTTCTTCAAATATAAATATATTCATATTATAATGAATGCATAACTGCGTTTTGGGGATAAAAGGGTAGAAGTACCAGCTAGGACAACCCGATAGTGAATATAAATCGATTTAAACTCCTGGATGAATAAAATTGCATCCAAGAGGTCAGGGAGACCAGAATATAGGATGCCTTAAAATGGAAGTTGTCAGGGAGACAGGTTCATATTGCACCCATGAAAACTATGATTAAGAAGTTATTGGAGTCACCAATAGGTTCAGGGGAACCCATGAATTAATTAAGTTAATTGGCTGGGGGCAATAGGTTCATAGTGCACCCATGAAAACTATGAAATAGGACAGGGAGTCCATACATTATATAAAGGTTATTAGTAAGCCCATGAAAACTAATAGGTTAATAGTGACCTTAGAAACTATAAAATATGACAGGTAGTCAATTTAAACAGAGGAAGTGCAAATCTAGTATGTTTTAAAATGTTTGCACATCATCATAATATTTTGAAACGACTATGTTTTTAACCATTGTGGACGTAGGAGCACAGTATATGGTTATATAAAGGTTTTAGGATACTAGTGAGGGGAAAACCCGTTCCGCTAAGCGGCGTGGTCTTACTAGATATCTAAATGATTTGAGATGGTACATTATTATTCATACCAGGCTTTATGTCTGACTCGAAGTTTTTTTCCCCTTAAACTCTTGGGTACTCAATTGATTTTGAGTAGTTTGAGAGTTGAGGTTATCAAGTACCTCATTATACGAATAAAGCTTCCAGAGACATGCAAGAGGCATGATAGCTACTTAGAGTTTTCTTTTATTTGATTCCATTGTGTTGTTTGTAATGGCAAAGTTGTTATATTGCCTGTATATACTCTGATCATCCAAAGGGGCATCTTCATATGTCGCTCTTGGCGTATGTTGTAATAAATATATTTTCTCTAAACGTGGTTTGCGATTGTGGGATTATGTAATGAATTGGAAATGATTTGAAATGGAATGTGCTTTTGTTTGAAGTTTAAGACTTTTCCATATTCATGTGTTTCTATGTATCAATGAATCTAACACCTCCATATTTGATCGCCGAGGATTAAAAACTATGGATGACTGCAGCATCCGTAGCCGTTAGTTTATGGCCTCCAAGTAGAGGGATGTTACAAGTTGGTATCAGAGTATAGGTTTATGAAACTTTAAAAGAAAAGATAAACCTCAAATTTTTTGAAATATAATCCCAATAAATTTGAAAAGAAGATCGGGGTTTGGTTAACGCTATAGTAACGTACTTGTATTTTATATATATATATATATATATATATATATATAAGTACATGTTCCCCTCTCTCTTAGACCGTTCTTCTATATCTTACTAAGGCTCGTATGCAGGTTTACGAGAAAGAAGATATGGAAGGAGGAAGCACCACAACCAATGGAAATGCTCAAACTAATAGCAGGAGGAACCAAGGTCGATCGGCTAATGCTAACCCAAATGCTGAAGCCAATGTTGGTGCGGGAAATCCGCCAGTAGATGCGGGGATGGTGTATCAATTGTTGGCCAATCTTTTGTAAGCTAGAGTTGTTAGTAATGTTGGAGGAGCTAATCATGTGGCTCCAGTTGGGAATAACTATGCTAAGTTGAGCAGAGATTGCACTAGTTTGGGTGGAAAGCCGTTTCCTGGAATAGATGATGCTGTTGAAGTTGAGAATTGGCTATTGCACTGTGAGAGGATCATTACTGATCTAGGATTGGATGATGGGCAAAAGAGGAGGCTGGCCTCTATGCAGTTGCAAGGGGCAGCGCTTCACTGGTGGAATAGTGCGACTGCCGGAGTTCCGAAGGAAGAGCTGACATGGGCTGATTTCAGAAGAAGGTTTGAGCAAATGTTTTTATCTGAGGCTGCTAAGTCGGTGTTGATGAGCAATTTTATGGATCTAGTCCAGGGTAATATGTCAATAATCGAGTACGCTGCCAAGTTTGATGAGCTGTCTCGATATGGATATGCCACTATAGACAGTGACATCAGAAGGAATGAGAGGTTCATTTGAGGACTGAGACTGGAGCTTGCTAAAATGAACATGACCCATATCCGTGATCCTTGTAATGTAGTGGTGGAGATGGCCATTCACAAAACTACCACCAAAATGAGGTGACGGAGATCAAAAGTTTTCTTGGACTTGCTGGCTACTACCGGAGATTCATCAAGGACTTCTCACGGATAGCAGCGCCTTTGACTAGGCTTACAAGGAAGGAGGTGAAGTTTGTTTGATCCGACAAATGTGAGGAAGCATTCCTTAAGTTAAAGCATTTGTTGATCAATGCTCCAGTGTTGGTAGTCTAGATGGAAACCAAGGGTTGGTAGTATAAACTGATGCATGTGGGACTGGATTGGGAGCAGTGTTGATGCAGAGGGGCAAAGTTATTGCCTATGCATCTAGGTAGCTCAGACCGCATGAAGTGAGATACAATACTCACGACTTAGAGTTAGCTGCGATGATTTTTGCCTTAAAGATTTGGAGGCATTATCTCTTAGAGGAGAGATTTGAGTTGTATACCGATCATAAGTCTTTAAGATATTTATTGTCTTAGACGAAGTTGAATATGAGACAGCAGAGGTGGTTGGAATTTTTGGCTGCTTATGATTTTGGTATAGAATATACCCCAGGGAAAGGTAATAAAGTGGTGGATGCTCTTAGCAGAAGACATGGGAATGTGGTGTTGGCTATGTTGGCAGAAGGGAAGGATTTATATGCTTTGGCCAGTTGCGGTGTGCAGTTAAGATCGACTGCTAGTTCTAGTCAGAGTACGGCCATGTTGTCTTGTTTAAAAGTTTGACCAGCGTTGATCGAGAAAATTGCTTTTAAATAGAAGGAGGATCCATTATTAGCCAGAAGGTTAGAAGGATTAAGGTTGGAACTGAGGTCGATGATTTGAAAGATTTTTGTCTTGACCAGAGAGTATGGATGAGAAAATAAGGGCAATTATGTGTACCAAATGTTGAGAACTTGAGGAGAGAAGTTCTTGAGGAATGTCATCAATCCAAGTTTACGATTCATTCTGGAGGGACCAAGATGTATCAAGATATGAAGAGAAGCTTCTATTGGGAAGGCATGAAAAGGGAGGTTGGCTTGTAGGTTAGGCAGTGTGTAAACTATCAACAAGTGAAAGCCGAACATCGGAAGCCAAGTGGGTTGCTTCAGCGTCTATAGATTCCAGTTTGGAAATGGGATTCGATATCCATGGATTTTATAGATGGGTTGCCAAGGTCAAGCAGAGGAAATGAGAGTATACGGGTCATTGTTGGACAGATTGACCAAAAGTGCCCATTTCATTCCAGTAAAGGCCACCAGGACGGCACCTGTTTTGGAAAAGTTATTCATGAAGAACATAGTTAGACTTCATGGAGTTCCTAGTAGCATAGTCAGTGACAGAGATGTTTTATTCACTAGCGAATTCTGGAAGAGTCTACAGGATGTGTTAGGCACTAAGCTCAAGATGAGTACAACATATCACCCTTAGACGGATGGGCAAATAGAGAGAGTCAATAAGGCACTCGAGGATTTGTTGAGAGCTTGTGTGTTGGATTTTGGTGGATCTTGGGAGGATCACCTACATTTTGTTGAGTTTTCCTAAAATAAAAGTTATCAAACTAGTATAGGAGTGGCAACTTTTGAAGCTTTGTATGGAAGGCCATGCAAATCACCAGTATGTTGGTTGGAGACTGAAGACAGATTAGTCTTAGGTCCAGATTTGTTTAGGGAGGCATCAGAGAAGATTGAGTTGATCCGAGAAAGGATGAATGAAGCTCAATCCAGACAAAAGAGTTACACAGATAAGAGGCGTAAAGACCTAGAGTTCTCAGTTGGAGACAGGGTTTTTATTAAGGTATCACCGATGAAGGGTGTGGTATGGTTCGAGAAGTCAGGGAAACTGGCACCGAGATAGGTCGGTCAATTCCAGATTATAGAAAGGATTGGGAAGCTCACGTACAGAGTAGAGTTGCCGAGTAGTATGGCAGGTTTCCATAATGTATTTCATGTGTCTCATTTTCGCAAGTATGTGCATGATCCAGAGGCCACTATTCCTCCGACAGGGTTGGAAGATCAAGTAATAGAGCCCAATCTGACTTTTGTTAGACAACCAGCTTGGGTTGTTGTGAGAGATGAGAAAAGATTGAGGAACAAGACAGTCAAATTGGTGAAAGTTCAGTGGAGCGACAACGAGAAGGACTGTACTTGGGTGACAGAGGACAGGATTCGAAATACTTAACCTGATCCGCTTTGAGGGAATGTCTATATTAGATTTATATAGATAATTCATAGTTAGGTAGACTAGTATGGTTGTTAGGAGTCGTTACAGATGATTGCTATGTTTAGTTTTTAGTCCTTACTGAATTTCGAGGACGAAAGTCTTCAAGTAGGGGAGCCTGTAACACCCCTAATTTTTGATAACATTATTCAGGAGATTTAATTAGATAAATTAAATAGAATAATATAAATGTTAAGTGATAAGGGGGTTGAGATTTGAATAACTTCAATTAAGGTCGTGCCAAATAAAATAATTAAAAGGGCTCACTGCACCAGAAAAGACTTTTGGTAGCGTTGAAAAAACGCTGCTATAACTTGTAGTAGTGTTTTAGAGAACGCTGCGATACGGCATGCAACTAAAAGTCTAAAACTTTTTGTTGTGTTCTAGTAAATGCTACTAAAAATCACCATATTGTTGCGTTTTTGAAATGCAACTATAGGTTTTTCTTTAGAGTTTAGAAAACACTACCAAAATGAACATTTTTTGTTGCGTTTTTTTGTATACTTTTTTTTATTTTCTACAGCATTTATAAAATGCAACTATATAATTTTTTATATTAGTTTAGATTTGTTTTTGTAGCATTTTTAAAACACTACTAAAAGTTATTGGTTGTTTGGCAGCATATTTTAAATGCTGTTATTTACGGTTGATGGCTTGTACCATTTCCAGCAACCGCTTATATAATATTCATATTAAAATAAACGATCGATCACATAATTTTCATATTCAAACGAATAATTAAATCACATAATTAGCATATACAAACAAACAATCAATCAATCATACGATCATCATATTCAAATAATGAAAAAACACGCTAATCTCATAATCAAATATAATATCCATAATCAATTCGATAGTAGTTTTTCACATACTACAAGCATTCACAAACAAGTTTACAAAAATAATACTGATAAAATATGACAACGTATATAACAATTAAAGTCGTGTTCATTGCTTGGTTACCATAATTCTTTGTTGCCGACAGTCTTCACTTCGAAATAGCTAATTACCTGCAAACGAGTTTAACAATCAATAATAAGAATTACAAACCAAAACTGAATGCTAAGTTACTGATTCAGAGACTAAAGCACACTTATCAATCAATGGCTGCTGGAACATAATTTATTTAAACTGTATTTGAGTTCTAGTTTCAAATAATTTCCTTTGATCAGTGTATTTCCTTTCATAGATTTAAGTGGGGACAGAGGTAATGGTCATAAAATGAATTATAGTTCGAGTACATACCATCTCAATTGCTAAATCTTAAAATGTCAAAACTTATATTTTATTTAAGTTAAACTTAAACATAAGGAGGGAGACAGTGTGTAATGATTAGCTCTTACCGTGATATTAATAATGGAAACCACTTTATCGCTTTTCTTAAAACTAGTTACTCCAGGACCAATGCCACACTTGGAAGTGAAGATAGTGTAAGCACTATTATCTAGCAATATTTTAAGTGGACATACCTTCGGTTTGCATTTATTGAAAGATACACAAGAGATGCATCAATGTGTGTCCACTATTGAAAAAATGCTATGTTTGTCACCTGTAATTAAAGTGCACTAAAGAAAAACATGAAAGCATTAATTGAGCTAAAGCAAGAGCAGAAAAGTCCATCTGTAGACATAATGTCATGCAAATATGATGATGTGAAAGTATATATCAAGTGTACCATGGTTCGTGATCCATATTGTAGTTACCTGAATGTTAGCGGCAAGTAAACTTTGTTTATCTACAAAAAACAGAATCACTCTCCCTATCTCTTATTTTAGGAGTATTCTCCTTTCATGGTGTATTGTATCATAAGCTACAAGTGATACTTCTTGCACCCCTCTATAGTAAATCAATATTATCTGGTTTAAATTTGTTAACCTAAAATAATGTAAAATGTCATATAAAAAATTAGTATATGAAAATACTGATATATCACAACAACAGTTTTTCATCTGCCTCTAAAAAATTGCCAGTTATTTCCACGAGATATACATTATACTTAGACCGCCTTGTATTTCAGAACTATGACAAAAAAATAAAATATTGAATGTTTAGTTCTATGAATGACCATGCAGGATCTTCCGAAATAATTACAGCTTATCGTTGTATCTAGAAGAACGAAACCAGATCTATAAACAAAAATATCAACATAGTTTTTACAGTATGAGAGGAGAGATTTTACTCACCAGTTCCCTTTTGATTTGTTCAAATGACTGTTTGTCCAGATTTTCGATGCTTGAGCAAACTGTTCTAAATTTTTCAGCAGGGACACCACATATCTCAAGCATTGCATCCAATAACTTACGATGGTTTAGCTTTACCTGTTTGCATTTGTAAGTATAAGGTTAGTAATTGGTAGTACATATGTGCAAGTAATTTTCCAAAATGAAAATATTAACAATGAACCATTGACTAATAAAAAATATGGGAACAAGTTAGCAAGCATAAAATAGGGGTTGTATACATAATCTAGCGATCATGCAGGCTATTTATGTATATTAAGATTTTACTCGATAACATTAAAAATGACAATGTGTGTTTATATTAAGATGAATATCATTCACAATTGACATCCTTGATTTGAATGCCATGGAGAGCAAAACAGGTACCTAAGTGAATATAACATGTCTAGTGATGTATATGATGACAGCGAGAATTGCCAATATAGAATAGAGCCAATCCTACTTGCAATAGTTTTATGCCATAAAATAGCTACAACATTTTTACTTTAATTCTAGCAATTGAATGCGAGTGGAGAACTATGAAGTAATATGTGATCCGAAGAGGGGATTTTAAAGGAATGCTGCTAGCCAGCATTAGATTATGGATTAAAACATAGTATTGCATAAAATAATTGAATGACGCGAGTGCAAAGTGAATAAAGTGGAAATGTCTCAGGGGGTAAAATAGTCTTGTTGGATCTAGATAATAAATACCTCATGGTCACCAATTTGCAATTCGTCGAGTAATTCAGTCAAGATTTTGACAACCTCAAAATCAGGTTCCATGGTTTCATATTGCCAAGCAATATCAAGGTCGCACTGATAGAATTCATGGTATCTCCCTTTATATGGATTACCTCTTCTGTATACTTTAGCTATTTGATACCTCTTCAACAAACTAATATTATTCATTGCCAGGTACTGAGCAAATGGAACAGTTAAATCATACCTTAACGAACATAACTCGCCGCCCTATAAGCAATTGATGGCAAATTTAATTAGAAATGTAACATTTTGAGGTCATGATGCTTGACTATGTCATTGGTCATAACACAACGATATGATAAACTACTTTTTATAGCCAACAAATGGTACATAAAATAATACTGAGGGCTTTAGAATGCCCATGTTAGCATTAAGTACATTTGGTGCGGATTGAAATGAGATCTTTGATAAAGTTACATAAAGTTTGATAAATATGACATGAATATTTTCATCAGTAAATCAAGATGGCCAAACAACTTAGCAAGAGTAACAAGATTTCATGAATTTTGAAAGGAATATGGATCATAGTTTGAGGTTATGTCGCCCAGGATGGTATAAACACACACATTTAGATGCATCTCCCATGGTATACAACACATGAAACACTACATTTAAATGCATATGGTACATCACCAGATGAAACAACAGCAACAACATTTATTACAAGAATAACAACATTCACTATAAGCTGAAATGAATCTTGAAACAAATCGAAGACAAAATATATTAAAAGATAACGCTTCACTAAAGGACATGAATAGTGTGACGAGCTACACGAATTTCTTAATGAGGGAAAAAGAACATGAATGGTAATTTAAAGATTTACCTCAAGCTATGCTCACTTGCAAAGATATATCAAATAAACTACAAATGTGCATGGTTGGTACAACAAGATGGACAAATTTAACATATGAATAAAAGGTTTGATGTTACAATTACTTATAGATTGGAGCCGATAGACTAGTAATTGAAATGAAGGATGTGGATAAAGGGTTGTAGAGCTTGTTGCTCGATATGGAATACCTAATCCTATCATGGGTGCTGCTATGGATAGGTAATGCAGACAAATATTAGAATCACATATGCTACATGAAGGTGTTTCTAGTAAACTTCAATAAAACTGAACTATCACAACCCTTTCAAAATAAAGAAGAAATAAGCTAACGTAGATGCATTATGCATACATATGATACAAGGAAATAGCAAAAATAAAGCCCTATGTAGTGAGTGGTACTCGAATAAAGCAATCGTGGAAGTGCATTTGATGCAAAGCAGCTGGAACAGTCTTATCATTTTTTGTTGCCTTTTTCACTACATCAGCGATAGCTTGCTCTGCATTTGGACATGTTTTGGCATAGTAATTTGAACTAATGACTAGCATATAAGAAAAAGTAACGACATAGAGCATACCTGATTTCTTGCACATGTAACATCCTCGTTTGAAACCCCATAACAACATACTTGCAAAAACATTTTGAATGCTTCAAAATTAAGTTTTACGGCGCTAAATGTTTGGCCATCGAATAAAGTATGAATTTTACTACTAGTATATACCTTAAACAAATTCAGAGGATTGTGCAACAGGCTAAACCTTGTGTTCGAGTCTCTAATTTGTGAAACCTTCACATCCCTTAAACCTACAGTTAGCAATAGCCTATCAGACCAATCACTATAAAACTGAAACGTAGATTGTGAAAGAGAAACCAATGCTTTGTTCATGAAATCTGCAAGGAGAACTATAATAGTTTGCATACAATGAGCAGAAATCGTTTCTAGCACTTGTATTGCTTCAGTATGAGGTAAATAGTATATTATGCCTTCCAAAATCCACACCATTTTTTGGTTTTGCATAAAGCCCTAGTTCTTCAGTTTATCTAACCAGTGAGCTTCTCTTATGTTAGCCTCCACTCTTATTAATGATTTTGCCTTCATCGATTTCTTCCTTGAAGCTCCCATTGCTTTTTTTATGAGCTTGGCTTTTACTTCTAGTAATTCATGGAAGTCCACTTCGAATACTGTTCAGTTCTTCAGGCAGTTTAGTCGGTATGATTTTGCTTCCATTCCTGTATCATTAGAAAAGATAATTATATATGCTATGCATTACTAACTTATTATGCTTTCTAGATTTAATCATGAACCTGCACCAAGCAGAACAACCTGAGCAGCACCATCATAAAATGAATAAATGTCATTTTTGAGTTTGGAATCGAACCACATGGTATGTACAACTAAAATAACACCAGAAACTTCTCTTGCATTTTTAATCAAATAGTTTCTCATCATCCAATATAGACTTCTACGAAAGCTTTTGCCGGCTAGAACCCCTACTTCCGGGTCGTGGATCACATGGTTCCACAAGGCACGTCCTACAACGGTCTGACATGTTATCCTATGTATCGAATCCCATTTCTGATCTATAGTTTCGTGTAATGATTTTGCAGTTTTTTATTTCATCATTTCAGGGAACTTGAGCTCTTCTAGCCATGCCAAACTACTTGTTTTTCCATTTTATGCAAATTGAATAGTAAATTTTAATTGTGAAGGAGTGAATGAGAATGCACTGCCTTAGATTTTTAGCTTGGCTTACATCTCATTAGTCCACCACGATCAATATTCATGGGGAATTATTTCAGGGTACTTGCACTTGCTTATATTACTAGTAGGTGAAGATAGTCAGTACTAGAATACTAAAAAATGGTTTTTGTTATGTAATTGTGTGTTGGACAAGTTTTGAAACTAATGCACTGTTCTGCTAAAAAAACTATTGCAGAACCATTGAAATAATCATCCTTACGAATGCCAAATTATGAGTTCATTGACAACATCTTCATTTAACTTCATTAGCTCAACAAATTCAGTGATTCCATTTGGATTCAATCTCTTCAATACCTAACCCAACACTTACAACTTCCAAAACAAAGCTCATAAATTTATAGATGTAAGGAAGTTATTAATGTGACTATTCCCAAAACCTGATCATAACACATATATTGATTAATCATACCATTTACAAAAGGACAAAGTCCCATTTGATTAAATAGAAACTTAGCATAATGGTAAATGACATAATTTAAGAATTAAGCTTACTTTTTAATTACCATCCTATCATCGAAATGGTCATTAAGAATCAATATTTTAAATAAGCTTACTGAGAATGTATCCTTTAGTGTGAAGTTTGATGGGTCGGGAAATGCAGCAAACATCTTATGTGCGTAAGGAAAATGTCAGCTCATGTATAATGCTCTATGTAAATGACAATACTAAATATAAAGATCTTTCTTTTTCACTTTTAACTTGATGTTTTATTTTCCATTCAGGGTACATAAAAGAAAGGTAAGAAAATAAGAAGAAAAAAATTCCTAATATAATGCTCTGTATAGTTGAATGGAAAAGTAGAATACGAAAGTTTGAAAAAAATTATGAACGAGAACTAAAAATTTATGCTAAGACAAATATTTGCAATGCTAATTTCTCACAAAACATTGTCTTCGGTTGCAATACTTACATTATACTAGAATATTTATCATAAAACTAAAAATTCTAAAATGTCATTTAGGTAAAAAATGATCTACAACAAGGTGGATGTGTATACTAAAGATTCATTAATTTGATAGTTCTCTAATTCCAGCTAACAGTTCGGTCCAACCAGCAAACATAAACTTTAATCACAAAGCAGCATTAATAAACCCAAATGGTCAGTAAATCAACCAATTATCGAGTATATGAGAAATAATTAAGAAATGATATACTAATTTAACCAGTTTGAATTCCAGCTCACCCATGGAGGCAACCGGTTGAAGCATGGCAATAGGATGAGGCATGCCACTAAGTTGAGGCATGGTGGCAAGCTAAGTTGAAGATCGAACCACCTTCTCTTCTTTGTACCTATCACCAGTCTCATAAATTCAGAAAACTCTAGTAGGGTTGTCAGCATAAATCTCATATCCAACTTTAAATATGTCAAGTCCACATATATCTAGTGTTTCCTTTTCCTTCCCATATCCTTTATTTTGTGGTTGATAAGCTTTCCCTGAACGGAGAACGTAATGATGGAGGAAAGCTAAAACTGATTTAGGGTTTCGCGGGAGGATAAGTAAATGGAGAAACAGGATACGGAGGGAAACGAAAATGGATTTAGGGTTTTGCAGGAGGAGAAGTAAATGGAGAGACACGATATGGAAGGAAACGAAAATGGATTTAGCGTTTTGTGGTAGGAGAAGTAAGTGGGGAAACGCGATAGGGAGAGAAATGAAAATTGATTTTGGGTTTTGCAGGTGGAGAAGTAAATGGAGAAATGTGACATGGAGGGAAACGAAAATAGATCAAAAAAATAGATTTTTTTCCCACAGAGTATAGGCGAGAGGGGTACTAGTAACATTTTAATCAAATAATATAGTGAAAATAAAAAGAGCCAAATACCATTAGTTGCACTTAGCTCACAAACGCTACTAATATATGAAACTAAAAGTAGTTTTTCTTGTAGTGGCTTAAGAATGGTTTGTGGGTTAATCAAATTACATAAGGGTATATTAGGAATTTGCCGCCCATAACCCTTACCCTTATATATTTTCGTTCCTAGCATTTTACTACCCATTCACGTCATTTTGAAAAACGAAAATCAAAAGATTAAAGAAGGGCCGGCCATTAAGGAAGAGGAATTCATTTAAAAGATAGAGAATCAAGCTTAGAGGAAATCATTCTCAATCCAATCTCCTTATCTTAATCAAGGTGAATAATAATTTCATCTCTATTTTGTTTTGAATCGTATATTTTTGGATTTAAGGGTAAATTCGTTTTTATGATGAATTGAATGATGATATGTTTGACTATTGATTTGTTTAATTTAAACAAGATTGTTTAAATGGAATTATACACGGTTTTTGGGTAAAGCCGATTTATATTGATGTTTAAATGCCGTGGAAAAAAATTATGTTGTATAAAACATGATTTTGGAGTTGAGTTTCAATTTTGATAAATTTCCAAGCTATGGAAAGATTGTTATGAATTTTCAAAGGAAATATGGTTATTTGGGTTTATAAATTTATTTTGGAAAATATATTAAGAATTTTGGTCTGAAATTTTAATATGTTAGAGAACATGATTAAAGTGAATTTCTGACATTTTTGGGGATTTTTCCAAAGTAATTTGCTATGCAAATTAAATTATTTTAGAAGAGGGACTACTTTGCAATATTGATGGAAGGGCTTATTTGATTAACTTAACCATGGTTTAGATCTAAAATTAGCAGCAGTTATCTTAGTAATGAATTTGAAAAAGTTAAGGCAACCAATCTAGTGTTGACATGTGGCAGGTTAGTTAGAAAAAGGTTTACTTTAATTAGTATAAAACCAGGTGTACTCAGAAAAGATGGTTTCGCCTACTTTGGAAGTACCTTTCGACACAGAGCTTTCATCTTCAACCTAGTCGAAACCTACTAAGCCGAAACCAATACACAAGGTATCATAAAGATGGTACGTAGTGGAATGGAGAAAGGCGAAAGGTTAGGTGTCGAAAGCGTGGTTTTCATAGGAGTCGCTACCTTGTTTTGTTTTTAAAAGAGAAGCGCCTACCTTTGTTTTGTTTAAGCCTTCAAAGGAGTCGAAGCATATAGTTTGAAAGAGGTTTTAAAAGGTTTCGAAAGGGTTTCCATAACATAAGTTTGCTTTCGAATGGGTTCCTTAAATTATGAAAGAATATTTTGAAAGAAGGGGTTCCGACCTAGTCGAGGCCCTGCTGCCGTTTTTAGCCTTTCGAAGGTATTGAAGTCATCAATGCTTGTTATCCCGCTTTTTGGTCAAAGCCGGAATATCAAACAAATCGACAAGAAAGGATGGGTATCAGGATTGGAGGTCGATTAGAGACAAGGTTGTGATCGATGTCGTCAAAATTTGACCGGGCTCCGATCGGGACGAAATCGATTGGAGATGATGATAAGGACTAGGAGAGGCTATATTTCAAGTTTTAGGTTAATCGGAGTTCATATGAAGGAAATATGGATGGATTACGATGTGCAGGGAATGGTTCGAATCGATGCATTTCGCATCGATCAAAAGGATGGCGGTTCGAATCGATACGTTTCGTGTCGACCATAAAGTAAGGACTTCGAATCGATACCGTTCGTATCGATCGACATGGGTTCGGTTTAGTGAAGTTCGAATCGATCAGGTTCTAGTTCAACTCGATGACTTCGTATCGATAGGATGGTGAAGGATGACAGCATGTTCGTATCGATCAGGTAGGAAAGCTAGGTGGATTTCGACTCGATGGTGACATGCCCAGATTGGTAGGAAAGCACGTAGAGGTTTGTTCGAATCGATATGTTTCGTATCAATCAAGATGGATTCAAGCTACAGGCTTCGTATCTATATAGTTCGTATCGGAAGGGAGGCGAGGAGTGACGATGCAGTTCGTATCGATCTATGCTAAAATCGATACGAAGGACTCACATACAGATCGATTCGAAGAAGATCAAAGGCATACGAGAAGGATACGTTGGGAGATGGCTTCGTGAATATGAAGTCGTGGATACAAAGTTGTGGATACGAACGAAACAGATTTTATGGATGCGAAGCAATGGATGCAAAGCAATGGATGCGAAGCAATGGATTCGAAGCACGCTCTGGCTATAGATGGATGTGGACTGGGCACGAGGTATGGATGCGAGCGCATATCCAGGAAGGAAGCGTTCAACATGGCGAGGAAGGAGGATTGACCCAGGAAACACGCACCACGTCATCACTTGGGCACGCGACACCATCGATTCGACCTAATCGATTCGAAGGAAGATCGATTCGAAGGGAGCTTATCAACCGGAAACATGATCTCGAATCGATCATATCTTGAGATTTACAAGTCCAAATGCTATGAAATTTTCACAGTAGCTTGATCACATGTTGAAGAATGTTCACACCAAATTTCAGCTCGATTGGACAATTTCTTGATCGATTCGAACGTAGCTTCGAATCGATCCCAAAGTGGGCCCGGATTTCCAGAAAGCAGGCATGTGGGCCCCCTCACGTGCCAGAACTGGTCTTCCTTCAATTTAGGCGAAATATCAGCCTCCTACACTTATAAATAGACCCCCTGGTCATTCAGAAGAGAGGTCGGACAATTTTGAGAGCTAAAGAGCGCCCAGACTCTGCCAGATTTACTCCAGATCACCATTGCTGCCTTAGATTCAGACTTAGCTCAGAAAATCAGTTGTAATACAACACATGAAATTGTAATCTTCAAGCATCGATCAATAAAAGATAAAAACTTTGGAGTGGACGTAGGCCGGAGATAGCCGAACCACTATAAATCTCGTGTTTTTGTTCATTATTTCTGGATTGCTGTTTGTAGCTTGTTTAGATCTGAGATTTGTGTTTGAATATTGCTGATTTGTATCCATACACTGGTGCTTTCACAACATTCGGGGTTTGTGACCATTTTTGGTACAAACACTTTGGTGCTTTCACTGAGAGGGACTAGCACCCGCTACATCGGATTGAAGTTTAGATTTGAAAGTTTGAAGGATTCAGATTGACTCGGCAATGACTCGACAAACAAGACAAAGAGCTGAGAGAAGCCAACAGGGAGGAAGTCAAGAGGCATCCTCCGGAGCTGGAGAAGGACAAGCTCCGATTTACATTACCAGAGACGAAATGGAAGCTATGGAAAATTCATTGCATGAGAGGTTGCTGAAGAGTCAACAGGATATGATGCAGACTTTCTTCGAGCAGATGAGAGCCGCAGGAACACAGAACCTTGGACCAACTATAGCGACTGCAAATGTGGAACAAGGAACTAGGGTTGCAGAACCCAATGGAGGACAGAATACAGAACCGGAAGGCAATCAATAAGGGCTTGGGGGCAGGCCTACAGGATCCAACGCAGAAGGACCTTTGGAAGGAGTTCAGCAGGCTAGAGCCAACGTTGCGGCTAATGAGCCACATGAAGAATATGTGACGGAGTTCCCTCGGGAGCATGGGGGGCAACACCTAACAGGCAATGCTGAATTAATGGAAATCATTAGGAAGACTATGCGTGGAGGTTCGACCAATAGAGACTTGGAAGGGGTGAACAGGAGTCCGTTCGCTTGGGAAATCAGGATAGCTCAGAATCCACCTAAGTTCAAGTTACCTAGCGTGGAAGTATATAATGGAAAGGCTGACCCGACTGATCACTTGATGAGATACACTAGACACATGGAAGTGCTGGGGGCATCGGAGGAAGTGATGGCCAGGTGTTTCCCTTTATACTTGATAGACCTAGCGGCAATGTGGTTTAGGCAGCTGGAAGAAGGATCTATCAGGACTTGGAGGGAACTGGTGGATAGGTTTTTGGGACAGTTTCGGGTTCATATCAAAAGACCTAAGAACGTGATGACGTTAACATCGGTAAAGCAAAGAACGGATGAATCGCTTAGAGCATTTTTAACTCGATTTAATGCGGCGGTTGCTTCGGTGGATCGGCCGGATCCATCGATGGTTTTGATGGCGGCAGTATTGGGAGTCAGAGAGGATTCAGATTTTAAGGTATCTTTAGTACGAGACCCACCACTGGATCTTGGGGAATTCTTCCATGAAGCTGAAAGGTTCCTTCGGCAAGAAGATGCATGTACTGATTTAAAGTTAAAGGAGGTGAATGTGACTGGGGGTGGAGGACCATCCAACGGAAGCTCGGATAAAGACAAAGGAAAAAGG
Organism: Allium fistulosum; assembly: GCA_030737815.1. Lineage (NCBI taxonomy): Eukaryota > Viridiplantae > Streptophyta > Magnoliopsida > Asparagales > Amaryllidaceae > Allium > Allium fistulosum. The sequence continues at coordinate 1,227,610,969 of CM060901.1, forward strand.
AAGCTAGACGATGATTCAGGAAAAGCCGGGAAGCGATGGAAGGATCCAAAGTTTTCCACATACACAGGATTAAACGAGACGCAGGAGCGGATATACATGGAAACCCGGAATCGCCTTCCTTACCGAAGGCCAGCTAGGAGAGAACCTTCTAAACGAGAAAGGGCATCGGGAAAGCACTGTCTCTTCCATGATTTGGATGGACACGATACCAACAGCTGTAGGCACCTAAAGGACATAATTGAGGAGCATGTGAGGAATGGACAATTGACGCAGTATGTTGGGGCTCGGAATGCAGTGGTGGAGCAGGAGCAACCACCACCCACCTCAAGCCATGATGGCATGAGGCCCAGGAATGATGGTCGATTGGTTATCCATTGACCAGGATATTATGAAATAAGTAACAAACCATTGGCGAGCAACCAAGTCATTTACACATGTATGGGGACAGAGATAGCCCCTAGGCATGCTCTGAATGATGATAAACCGCAAAGCCATGGTTTGCGAAATCTATCTTTTGTTTTTGATTGGACACTTAATTTTCTGGTTTGGTTTTGGAGTTTGGATTGAACTCCTGGTTTTTGTTTGCTTTCTGTTTTGGATTTTCGTTCGGATGACTGGTTTTTGTTTTGGGTTTTCTGTTTTGGATGTTGGTTTGGATTTCTGATTTTCGGATTTGATTTGGATTTTGGATTGGATGTTGATTGGATTCTTTTTAGTTTTTGATAAACGGTCATCGAGTATGGACTATGCTCGGCAAGGGTCCGGAGAGACCAGGATTCGGCCTAGGATTTAGGCCCTATATTATCGGTTATCATTTCAGGTCGTCGAGTATGGACTATGCTCGGCAAGGGTCCGGAGTGACCAGGATTCGGCCTAGGACTTAGGCCCCCTATTATCGATTATTGTCTCAGGTCGTTGAGTACGGACTATGCTCAGCAAGGGTCCGGAGCGACCAGGATTCAGCTTAGGACTTAAGCCACGGCATTACTTACGTCCAGGGACACTGGACCACGGTCGTCAGGTGTGGATTGCGCTTGGCAAGAACCCGAAGAGGTTAGCTCAACGTCCAGGGACACTGGACCACGGTCGTCGAGTGTGGATTGCGCTTAGCAAGAGCCCAAAGAGGTTATGGATTTGAATACAGACCCAGAGAGGTCCTGGATTCGGCTATTGGCTATTGGATAAGAATGGATTAAAAACTCAGTCTTCGAGTTCGGATGGGCATGGAATTTGCTATGGACTTTGGATATCGGATACGGAATTATTCAAAACACGCCTTCTTTTCACAAGGCATGTTTTGGGGGGCAAATGTTATCCCGCTTTTTGGTCAAAGCCGGAATATCAAACAAATCAACAAGAAAGGATGGGTATCAGGATTGGAGGTCGATTAGAGACAAGGTTGTGATCGATGTCGTCAAAATTTGACCGGGCTCCGATCGGGACAAAATCGATTGGAGATGATGATAAGGACTAGGAGAGACTATATTTCAAGTTTCAGGTTAATCGGAGTTCATATGAAGGAAATATGGATGGATTACGATGTGCAGGGAATGGTTCGAATCGATGCATTTTGCATCGATCAAGAGGATGGCGGTTCGAATCGATACGTTTCGTGTCGACCATAAAGTAAGGACTTCGAATCGATACCGTTCGTATCGATAGACATGGGTTCGGTTTAGTGAAGTTCGAATCGATCAGGTTCTAGTTCAACTCGATGACTTCGTATCGATAGGATGGTGAAGGATGACAGCATGTTCGTATCGATCAGGTAGGAAAGCTAGGTGGATTTCGACTCGATGGTGACACGCCCAGATTGGTAAGAAAGCACGTAGAGGTTTGTTCGAATCGATACGTTTTGTATCGATCAGGAGGGATTCAAGCTACAGGCTTCGTATCTATATAGTTCGTATCGGAAGGGAGGCGAGGAGTGACGATGCAGTTCGTATTGATCTATGCTAAAATCGATATGAAGGACTCACATACAGATCGATTCGAAGAAGATCAAAGGCATACGAGAAGGATACGTTGGGAGACGACTTCGTGAATACGAAGTCGTGGATACAAAGTTGTGGATACGAACGAAACAGATTTTATGGATGCGAAGCAATGGATGCAAAGCAATGGATGCGAAGCAATGGATTCGAAGCACGCTACGGCTATAGATGGATGTGGACTGGGCACGAGGTATGGATGCGAGCGCATATCCAGGAAGGAAGCGTTCAACATGGCGAGGAAGGAGGATTGACCCAGGAAACACGCACCATGTCATCACTTGGGCACGCGACAATATCGATTCGACCTAATCGATTCGAAGGAAGATCGATTCGAAGGGAGCTTATCAACCGGAAACATGATCTCGAATCGATCATATCTTGAGATTTACAAGTCCAAATGCTATGAAACTTTCACAGTAGCTTGATCACATGTTGAAGAATGTTCACACCAAATTTCAGCTCGATTGGACAATTTCTTGATCGATTCGAACGTAGCTTCGAATCGATCCCAAAGTGGGCCCGGATTTCCAAAAAGCGGGCATGTGGGCCCCCTCACGTGCCAGAACTGGTCTTCCTTCAATTTAGGCGAAATATCAGCCTCCTACACTTATAAATAGACCCCCTGGTCATTCAGAAGAGAGGTCGGACAATTTTGAGAGCTAAAGAGCACCCAGACTCTGCCAGATTTACTCCAGATCACCATTGTTGCCTTAGATTCAGACTTAGCTCAGAAAATCAGTTGTAATACAACACATGAAATTGTAATCTTCAAGCATCGATCAATAAAAGATAAAAACTTTGGAGTGGACGTAGGCCGGAGATAGCCGGACCACTATAAATCTCGTGTTTTTGTTCATTATTTCTGGATTGTTGTTTGTTGCTTGTTTGGATCTGAGATTTGTGTTTGAATATTGCTAATTTGTATTCATACACTGGTGCTTTCACAACATTCGGGGTTTGTGACCATTTTTGGTACAAACAATGCTTTCGAAAGGTAGTGTTTGTTTTAAAGATTTTTTAAGTCACTTCCTAAAGGCTTTTGAAATGGTTCAAGGATTCCGAAGGAATTGGCTTCAAAAGAGGTTTCGACGCAATCCTTCAATATTTGCTTAAATGGTTTAAAGCTTTCGAAAGGATGGTGCCGAAGCCATCATGTTTTCCCCAATATTATTATATGATAAAGGATGGTTTCAAAAGAGATTCTTTCGCCTATATTCACATTGACCTAAATAATATTTTAAGTATAAACCTCATGGTTTCAAAAGGGGGACTTTAAATGATTTCGAAAGGGTTACTTCCAATGGTGTCAAAAGGGGTACTTTCAACTGGTTTCAAAGCTATGCTTCTAAAGTTAAGCGTTAAACTTTAATACAATCGAAAGGATTCAGAAGGAAGGTTTTAAAGTATCAAAAAGGCAGGAGCCTAATGCTTTGAAGATAGATTTTAATGCTTTCGAAGGAGGTCATCCTATGAAGTCAAAAGCAAGGTTTCGAAAGGTTTTGTAACCCAAACTCATTTTTAAAAGAAAAACCCATGGATAAATTAAAGGAGTTTTTATAATGGTTTTGAGAAGAAGCTTTCTTTTATTAAATAATTGGTTAAAGGGATTAACCATGTTTTATATTAAACCCACATGAGTGGTATTATTATGTTATTATATTAGCTTTTTCAAATATAAATATATTCACATTATAATGAACCCATAACTACATATTGGGGATAAAAGGGTAGAAGAACCAGCTAGGTCAACCTGATAGTGAATATAAATTGATGTAAACTCATGGATGAATAGAATTGCATCCGAGGTCAGGGAGACCAGAATATAGGATACCTTAAAATAGAAGTTGTCAGGGAGACAGGTTCATAGTGCACCCATGAAAACTATGATTAGAAAGTTATTGGAGTTACCAATAGGTTCAGGGGAACCCATGAATTAATTAAGTTAATTGGCAAGGGCCAGTAGGTTCATGGTGCACCCATGAAAACTATGAAATAGGACAGGGAGTCCATACATTATATAAAGGTTATTAGTAAGCCCATGAAAACTAATAGGTTAATAGTGACCTTAGAAACTATAAAATATGACAGGTATTCAATTTAAACAGAGGATGGGAAATCAAGTTTGTTTTAAAATGTTTGCATATCATCATAATATTTTGAAATGACTATGTTTTTAACCATTGTGGATGCAGGAGCACAGTATATTGTTTTATAAAGGTTTTAGGTTACCATTGGGGAAAAACCCATTCCGCTAAGCGGGTGGTCTCACTAGATATCTAAATTATTTGAGATGGTAGATTATTATTCATACTAGGCTTTATGTCTGACTCGAAGTTTATATTTTCCCCTTAAACTCTCGGGTACTCGGTTGATTTTGAGTAATATGGGAGTTGAGGTTTTCAAGTGGCTCATTTGACGAATAGAACTTTCGAAGACGTGCAAGAGGCATGATAGCTATTTAGAGTTTTCTTTTATTTGATTCCGCTATGTTTTTGTAATGGCAAAGTTGTTATATTGGCTGTATATACGCTGATCATCCAAGGGGGCTCTTCATATGTCGCTCTTGGCGTATGTTGTAATAAATATATTTTCTCTGAACGTGGTTTGCGATTGTGGGATTATGTAACGAATTGGAAAATATTTGAAATGGAATGTGATTTTTTTGAAGTTTAAGATTTTTCTCTATTCATGCGTTTCTGTGTATCAATGAATCTAACACCGCCGTATTTGGTCGTCGAGGATTAATAACTATGGATTACTGCAGCATCTGTGGCCATTAGTTTTGGGCCTCCAAGTAGAGGAATGTTACAATATTATTGTTTGCTTTGATAGTTAAATAACCGACTATCAAATAATTGGCCTCTTTACCGCTGTTGATCCGAAGAGATCGGGGTCGTATTTATCCGAGAACCACTTCGGACCAACGTATATGCGTTCGAATGTGTAGGTTTGGAAGGAATTGATATTTGAGATTTTCATAATAAAGAATTGCTTGTTGATCATTTGGGGATAAACTCCCAATATAAATATTGTAGCAGTGGTCTCTTCGTTATGAAATATCCAATGCAAGGACTAATCGTCGATAGGATGTGGTAGGAGAGTGTCTTCGGTTTGTCCTGTTTCTGGACAACTTGTATGGATAGATGTGTGACATTGCATTTTTGAGATTACATCATTGACTTTTATAAACGTACATCTGTTTGGTGGCAGAGAAGGCAACTTCTCTTAGCTTAACATCCTTCTCCGAGACGTATGAGCTTAGAGGTTGTATGTTTGTGAAAGTCAATAGTGATCGAAGGAATGGCAATGTGGCATTCAATGAGGAAAGATGATGTTCTATGTGAAAGGTAAACATGACCTCAGGCCTCACACCCAAAAATGACCGAAACAGGATAGATGTGGCAAGGCTATGTGGTTTGCAATCATTAGGATATGATCATCCCCTTCCAGATATATTAATTCCAGCTATGACGTTCGGGTTTTAAATTATTGTGGATGTATGCTATGAGGGCCCACGGAAAGGTCGGTAATGACCGGAGCGATGACATATTCGGTATTATCTAGGAAGATGTAGGTCGGTCTTGTGTTGGTAGAGGACCATCAGTTGGGCCTCGGTACATTCCTCCAGAGATGTACTGCTAGAAGGCAGTCCCTTCACCTAGTCATTCGTATGAAAATCCATTCTCCACCACATGCCTGTCATTTTGTTTGTAGAACCCACAATTGTGGCTAATATGATGGAATTTAACCAATGTAACAATTTTGGCTATGATTGATATTATTTGTATACTAGCCACTAGTATAATATAACAGGATTTGATATGAAATGTTTTGGTTATCATAAGGTACAAACCTATCCATGTTTATGTATAGGCGTGGTCTTACGTGATACCTTTGTTTTGATAAAGGAAAGTTTTATAACTTTAAAATAAATTCAATTGAGATGTGTTTTCTCACACTAGTTTACCAGACTGATCTGGGCGTTCTTCCCTTTAAATGCTCGGGTCGGACCAAGTCTGTTTAGAGGTTTAGATTTGGATGCTTTGGAGCTTCAATAGACGAGCTTTGGTCGTATTCACATGTATGTTTATTTTCCGCTACATGGTTGTTTAAATTATCAGCATTTGTAATGACAAGTTATTTAACTGTCCAGGTTGATGATTAGTGATTGATTGTTGTACTCTGATGGATGTATGTATATTACAGTTTCTATTTTGTGAAAATCATTGATATTATATTATATGTTGTTCCGCTGCGATTGTGAGATTCTTTAATTGTTTTAGTTTCTATTTCTCTTCTTCTCTCTTTTCTTCTCTTCTCTTCTTCTCTCTTTCTTTCTCTCTCATGATTATCCGTCTTTCCGTTCGGTTTGGGTTGGGCATATGTGGTTTATTGTCAGCTCTAAATAGGTCGAATTTGCTATTTGTCACATTTTGGTATCAGAGCTTAGGATTTTGCGATACACCTAGGCTTTGATGGGTACTCATTATAGATAGGGTTAGTAATGCCCTAGATTGAGTTTAATGTGTATTATATATATGAGAGCATATTTGTTAGTGATTACAAATATGTTTTATATTGTGTTAATTTATCCGTTGAAGTGGCTTAGAAATTCTAGTCGATATGTGGGCCACCATGTTATCGATAGAGATTTCTAAACGCTTAAACAAGGCAAACCGATACAGTGTTGTTTTAAAGTGGGTAAATGAAATAATTTTACCTAAATTATATTTTATATATAAAGGAATGATTTTTAAGAAAATATTATAAGTTATATATGGTCTGTTGGTTGTTAGTGAATGATAATGTTTGATTATTATCATTTATTGTTTGTGTTTTAATAAAAGTTGTTATTATGATATAAACAAAGATAAGCAAATAAGAAATAGTTTTATATAACCAAAGTGAAATAAGTAAAATTAAATATAAGTATAAATTTATAAATATGATTTATAAATAAAAAAGGGAATAAAAGAAATAAAAACACTAACTCACTTTAGTCGCTGGAAAATAATTTGGGTAATGATTGCAGCATCACCGGTATTCATTTTCGAGTCTCTAAGTGATAAATTTCTACCTCAATAATTTTGCTTTTAAAGTTTTGTTTTGATAAAACAAGTTTTAATTATAAAATTCCAAGTATACTTTGATGAATATATGGAAAAAATATTTTTGAACTTATAATTTGGAAATAGTATAGATAAGGAATAAGTTTATAACTTATGAATTTGAACAGGAAAGTAAAGCCAAAATTTAAAATGGTTGAACATTTTGGTTAAGCAAACAAAAGGAAATTTGAATTTGAGATATGAAAAAAAAGAATTAACTTAAGTAAAGTTAAATAAATTGAGTTAGTGAAATGAAGTTTAACTTAAGAAAAGTTAAATGAAACTAAATTGAATTTGAAATGAATTAGCTAAAATAATGAGATTTAAATCAAGTTAAGTGAAGTGAGATGAAACGAGTTAAATAAATTAGAATTTAACTTTTGAAATGAAGATGAACATAAGTTATAAAATGCAATTCAACTTAAAATGTGAAAATAATTGAATACGTTTTAGAATGTTGTTTGATAGAATTGAATATGAACTTAAGTTTTAAAGTGAAATAAACATAAGAAATCTTGTATAACTATTTGAAATAAACTTATGTAGATAATTTTATGGAATGGTTGTTAAGTATCGTTAGTATTAAAGAAAATATCCTTAGTAAATTGAATATATGGAATGAAATGTTGTTAAACATGAATTGAATTGGAAGTGTAGATAAGTGAATATTAATGAATTGAATGTAAGTAAAATTGCTATGAATAATTGAATTTTATTTGAATTTATACGAATCAAATGAATGTAAAAGGAAATGAATATAAATAAAAGAAACGGGAATAAAAGAATGGGATATAATAAGAACCAATGGAAATTAATAAGTAAGTTGTACGTATATGGTTTTATTCATATAGGTGTTTGATCCAGATTCGAATATACGATTTCGATGTGATTTACACCGATCCAAGTTGGGATTTTTCACTCGATTTCTTGACGACGAACCTTGGATATGGATTTTTGATTGATTCTGATGTTCTCTATCATAGTATATGGCTATGCAAGGAGAATGACGGTTTTCTAATCAAGGAACCAGATCTGAGTCCGCACTAGAGTGGTCGTATGAAAGATGCTAGTTCGGAAGTAAAATTGTGTGATCGAGTGAGCGATCAGGTATGGTTTTGCATATGGATGATATATGTACATCGTATAGGGTTTAATATATTAAATGTTGACATTAGAAAATGCAAATTTATAGGATTATGAATTAACTGGATCAATATTAATTGTTTGATGGTTTCTCTTGTTGCTTTTGTTGCATTCGCTATATTTGCATATAGTTGTTGTATTAGCACATGTTATATATTGATATTACTTTTCCTATACATATTCTTATTGGTTGTTGAGTGATTAGTAGGTGTGGATGGCGTATGGTTTGCATTTGGAGCTCGCTTTCGCATTATATTCATTGTATATGCTTGCTAATATAATAAAAGGTACACATCTCGGATTACATAACGTACTTTTATATTTTTCCCTATGGGATGCCTCATCCTCGAAGATGAGATGTATATTTGTGATATATATATATATTGTTATTTACTACAATCAAATCTGGCAAAGGAGACGCCGGTGAAATTTTTCGAAAGTTTAAGGCGTTAGAAATTTTTTGAGAATTTTGGGAAAAAAATTTATAACTAAAAAAATTTGATTTTGAGTTATAAGTTGAAATGATATTAGTTGATTTTTGGAAGAGTTATAGTTAATAACTATGAATGAATTTGAAGACTTAGAAAAGTTTTAATAAGTTCAACTAATTGTTTTTGAAAAGTTAATCGGTTTTGTGGCATTTTTCTTACTTGGTAATTTCGGGAACGAAATTCTTTTAAGGAGGGGCGTCTATAATAACCCAGGATTTTAGTCATTCGAATTTGGAATATTTAATTGATTTTAAATATTGAAAAGTTAATTTTATAAGTTAAATAACTTATATTTCAAATATAACGATTAATTTGATAATTAAATTGTTAGATTTAATATTTGAAATTGCTTAAATAATTGAATCTTGAATTTGATATGAATGAAAAACGATTTCTAAAGTTGATTTAAAATCTATTTAAATAAGAATGATTTTAGTAAACTTTTAATTTGGATTTAAAAGTGAATGAACTAAAATTGGAAATTACTCGTTTTAATTAACGTGTAAAAATAGTCTTTTTGGGCACTGTCTCGATTTCGACGAAACCTATTTCATTAGATCCATAATTGTGAATTATTATATGCTGTCGAATTTCATAGCGATTGGACGTATCGTTTGATCGTGCGAGTTCGAAAGATATAGAAATTTATTAAAGGAATTTAAATTAAAATAATTTGATTTTGAAAAGCTATCATTTGAATATGATGGAATTGGCTCCCGATATATATTCCATTGTGTTCGGAATAGGGGTATAACATATAAAACTCCAGGCAGCACGCTTTGTTTGGATTTCAAAATTTTAACATATGAACAGTGCCGAATTTATTTTCTATAAATAGCCTCCAACCTCCTTCCATTTGCAAACAAAACCCTAGCTTTTGTTCTCAGCCGCCATTAAACTTAGAAATCGAATGGCCATTATTTCACTACGAGCTAGGAGCAAAATTAGCCGAAACGTCCAACATGAAAGTTGGAGAGGTTGACTCCACTAACAAATCTATATGGATGGATCATCGTTTGGCGTTGAGTGGAGGGCAAAATCATGCTCCATTCATCAGTAGGGGGGCAGTTCGCTGGGTGGAGGCGCGCTGTGGAGCGGCAACGTCGGTTGGTGGTTGGCGGCGAACGATCGTCATTCGAAGAGAAGAAATAAAAAAGAGCGTTGCCTGCATGCGACCTGGTGGAAGAAGGGTGTGCGGCCTGGAGGGAAGAGCATAGGTTAAAAGTATAAATTTTTATTTTAATTTAAGCTAACTAAATTTAATTATAATCGAATATTAATAATTCATAACTTTCTCGTACGAGGTCCATTTCGAGCGCGACAGATTTCGTTACATTCGTATCAGCGAGTACTACGCTATGGAGTTGGATTGGATGAATTTGAAGCTACTTGGAATTTTGAGTTAAATTGAACGACTGTTCAATTATAATTCAAACCGGAGCGCTTAGGCGATTTCTAGCATTTTTGTAAGTAAACTCACCTCTCTGGCCTGTTTATATTTTTATATAAGTAGGAATACTTTTATTTATGATGATTGTTGCTTGTTTGGATGATATACTACATATATTAGTTGGTTTGGATATATTTCCGCCTATTGGAGCGGATGAGACCCTATTACGTTCCTATGTAAGAGCGAATGACCCTTTGTATACGAATCTCACATCCAAGCGGTTGATTGATATTTTATGATTATATGTTGTTTGTGATGCAGGGGACATGTTGGAGGGATCCAACAGGATTCCTCACCACTGTTGATTTTACTTTTCATATATATGCTGATATATAATGTATGGGATGCCATGTTGACATCTTTGATATGATTGGACTTATTTAGTGCTTTAGTAGCACTGGGCCTTATTTTTTGCATTTTGAAATACTAAAAATGATGATTTTGATTTGAAAAGGATTTTGAAGTGATTTTGGAAGTATAAATATGTTTTAATGATTTTTAAATTTTTAAAAGGAAAGGAATTTGTTTTAAAGGAATAAAAAGTTGTAGTTTTGATGTTATGAAAGTATAGTTTTATGTAATACTTTGAATAAAGATTTTTGAATAAGTTTATATAAAAGATTTATAGAAGTGATATTTTATAAATAAAAAAATAGGTTTATAATTGAAATTTATAAATGTAAGTAAATAGATTTGAAGTTTGCTGTGTAAATTGATTTTATATTTAAATTTGATTTATAGAGAAATGGATTTTGATAGTAAAATTAGTTTTTATAAAGAATGGATTTATAAATGGTTTTGAAAATAAAGGAATTTTATGAAATAGATGTTTTATAAAATCGAAGGAGATTTATAAAAATAGTTCTATAAATATGGATTTTTATTTAAAGGAATGTTTGAAAGAAATATTTTGATGAAGTAATGGTTTTAAAAATAATTTATCTTTATAAAAGGAATGTTTTGGGAAGTAATGGTTTTAAATGGAATTAAATGGTTTGAAATGTTTTAAAATCTGATAAGTAACTGAAACACAGATTTCAACATTTGTAATAGACGTTTTCGGGGAAGTATAGAAGGCATGGACTATAACACTGTTTTTATAGTAAATGATTTCCGAAAGGAAATGTTTTATATAGTATATGGGATTTATATATACATACATACATACATATACATACACACAGATATATATATATATATATATATATATTAATCAAATCCCTATACTAACGTTTTTGGGATGTCGTAACGATGTTTTACGCAACATTCGTTTTGACCCAATAAATTACGTTTTAACCTTCCATTGCGAAATACGCGAATTTGTTCTTATGATCGTACTAAAGTCTTGGTGGTGTAGGAGCACTGCTTCCTATACTTAACACCCGTCCTGAGGCGTACGAACTCTAGATTTGTACGGTTATAGAAATCTATTTGGCGTGTCTCCAAATGGTAGTGTTATTAAATATACTTATACCATTGATATAAGTATATGGAAATATTTTCTAAGAGTTGAAAATGAAATGATTTGTGGATATGCTTATACTGTTGATATAAGTATATGGAAATGTTTTCCATTATCGATATTTTGAAATGGTTTTGTGAATATATCTTTTTAAAGGTAATTTGAAATGAATATTTGGAGATTGATTTAATTAATGAATGATTTATTAGATGGGCTCAGTGATTGGTTTTGGTGCTAGATATTATTGTTTGCTTTCATAGTTAAATAACCGACTATCAAATATTTGGCCTCTTTATCGTTGTTGATCCGGAGAGACTGGGGTCGGATTTATCCGAGAACCACTTCGAACCAACGCATATGCATTCGAATGTGCAGGTTTGAAAAACACTGATATTTAGGATTTTCATAATGAAGGAATGCTTGTTGATCATTTGGGAATAATTTGGGGATAAACTCCCAATATACATATAGTAGCAGTGGTCTCTTCGTTATGAAATATCCAACACAAAAACTAATTGCCATTGATCCTTGGGGTGATTCTCGATAGGATGTGGTAGGAGAGTGCATTAGGTTTGTCTTGTTCCTAGACAACTTGTATGGATGGATGTCTGACATTGCATTTTTGAGATTACATCGTTGACTTTTATAAACATACACCTGTTTGGTGGCGGAGAAGGCAACTTCTCTTAGCTTAACAACCTTCTATGAGACATACAAACTCAGAGGTTGTATGTTTGTGAAAGTAATAGTGATCAAAGGAATGGAAATGTGGCATTCAAAGAGGAAAGATGATGTGCTATGTGAAAGGTAAACATGACCTCAGGCCTCATACCTGGAAATGACCGAAACAGGATAGATGCGGCAAGGCTATGTGCTTCGCAACCATTAGGATACGATCATCCCCTTCTAGATATATTTATTCGAGCTATGACATTCGAGTTTTAAATTATTGTGTATCTATGCTACAAGGACCCTCGGGTAGGTCGGTAATGACCGAGGTGATGACATATTCAGTACTATCTAGGAAGAGGTGCGCTGGTCTTGTGTTGGTAGAGGACCATCAGTTGGGCCTCGGTGCATTCCTCTAGAGATGTACTGCCGGAAGGTAGTCCCTTCACCTGGTCATTTATATGAAAATCCATTCTCCACTACGTGCCTACCATTTTGTTTGTATAACCCGGGAATTTAATCAATGTAACAATTTCGGCTATGATTGATATTATTTGTATACTAGACATTAGTATAATATAACAGGATTTGATATGAATTGTTTTGGTTATCGTAATGTAAAAACCCATCCGTGTTTATGTATGGGCATGGTCTTACGAGATACCTTTGTTTTGATAAAGGAAGGTTTTATAACTTTAAAATAAATTCAATTTAGATGTGTTTTCTCACGCTGGTTTACCAGACTGATCCGAGCATTCTTCCTTTTCAATGCTCAGGCCAGACCGAGTATGTTTACAGGTTTAGATTTGGATGCTTTGGAGCTTCGCAGGCGAGTTGGAGGTTTTCTAGTTGTATTCACGTATATGTTTGTTTTCCGGTGCATGGTTGTTTAAATTATCAGCATTTGTGAGGACATGTTATTATAACTGTCCAGCCTGATGATTAGTGATTGATTGTTGTACTCTGATGGATGTATGTATATTACAGTTTCTGTTTTGTAAAGATCATTAATATTATATTATATGTTATTCCACTGCGATTGTGAGATTCTGTAATTGTTTTAGTATTTGTTTCTCTTCTTCTCTCTTTTCTTCTCTTCTCTTCTTCTCTCTTTCTTTCTTTCTCATGATTATCCGTCTTTTCCTTCGGTTTGGGTTGGACATATGTGGTTTATTAGCAGCTTTAAACGGGTCGGATTTGCGGGTTGTCACAAAAATATTTCTAAAACTATAAGTAAGGATGTTGGGATTGTCAATGATATACATAGACACCTTATTAAAATGTTTAATATGGAGCACATGAGATGGATTTCTTATGCATCAGCAATAGGAATTATCATATATGCTATATTGTCTACTATATCGTTATTCGCTTATGTAATTGATGCATTAAGTGAGTATCAAATCCGAATCAATATCACTAAATGGTAGTATGATTTTTCATGGGAGTTTACAAAATATTAGAGAGCTATTTATGGAAAAAACAAACTCCTTATAAAGGAGTATTTGCGATCGAACATCATAAGTGATATCAATTATAATATGTAAACCCTAAATTCATGTTCAACCTCAATTAAGGTGCTTCAAGTTGGAAATTTTTCAAAGAAGAAATGGTTGCTAACTAAATAGAAAGGCTAAGTATATCACCTTGAATAGCACCTCATTAAAAGTGGTACAAAAAAAAATTCATAAATTTATAACTAAGCTAGAGGTGATTAAATGTTGAGAATCTCATAGCATTGGTTTGTGAAAACAATATGCGAAAAGATTATAAAAGAAACTAAGGCTCATAAGATATCGACATGTATTTCGAAAATTTCACATGGTAAAGGCAGTTTGTCAACGATAGAGATACGTTGGCTGATGTGGTAGATAGTAGTACAATATTGCAGTTTTGCTCACTGAGGGACTAGGCCATTTAGTTCTGAAATGATTAGAGGAATGAGATTGAGGTTCCATAATTGATCCCAAGTGCAAGTGGGAGATGGAAAGATTTAGTGGTAAGCCTAAGGGAAAATTATGTAATTTGTTACATATATCTAACTCTATAGTCAATCTTGTTCGCAGTAATAGTGTTTTTTTCCTTTATGTACTTTGTTATATTGTGATATAATTAATCAAGTAATTAATTTAAAGTATATAACTAGAAAATCCTTAGATAAAATTTTACATGATTGTATTTGCTAGTAGCTGCAACGTGAGTAATTAATCATAAAATATAATGGCATTTCATTTTAAATATTCTTTGTCAAGGCGTTCTAAGAAAATGATATCAATTCATCTGTTGAGACCAGAGTGTGTAACACTTCCCAAATGTTGGACAACATATTACTATGACTGCTTGGGACACCAAGGGGTTATGTATTTGTAGTTATTAGACAACTATGGAATGATCGTTCAAGTGTTTACTATTGGTTGATAACAACTAGGTCAAACAAGAAATCTCTATGTGACAATGTTAACGGTTCCCTCAACTTGAGAATAACATGGAACTTTGATGTAAATACTCCACTTTGGTTATAGTAAAATCATGGTATTGCAATCCATCAAGCGGCTATAGTTGGGTCCGAGTTGAAGCATTGGGAGTGAAACGTTATTCGATAGAGAATTCGTCTTCTCGTTTGTATGAGTTTGGTATCACAATCAACCACAATCGACTCAAAGTCAAAATTTCTGACCAGAGTAGTACGGTTAATAATAAATGTTATTATTAAATCAAGGACTTTGTTTTTAGACTAACCAAGTTAAATGTGGATAATATTGGAATTTCAAGCAATACCAAATTCCATATATCCTATAGTGATATAGTTTTGATGAAGAAGACGTATAAATTATTGCTACTAGAGGTACCATGTAACAACCCATATTTTACGATTCGTATATTTAAATGTTTAATTTAAATATAGCATCGTTAGTCGGGTTTAAGTCCGAAATAGTCACTATTCGTAGAAGAACAGTCGAATTAGTGAAAAGTCTATGTGGATAGTGCTATTTGGAAGTGCCTATTTGAAAACACATTCAAACAGGAATTCAGACGTCTGAAATGGGTCGTTCAGACGTCTAAAATTGTTCGAGTCAATTCAGAAAAGAAATAGGCTAAAATTGCCATTTTCAGACGTCTGAAATGGACGATTCAGACGTCTGAATATTGTTCTAGACAACTTTTGTTTTTCCAGATTCAGACGTCTGAATCGTTCATTTCAGACGTCTGAATGAGGTTAGAAAACTCATATTTTTCCAGATTCAGACATCTGGTTTGGAAATTTCAGACGTCTGAATAAAGATTGAAATTAAGATTCAACAATTTGGACTCGACACCAATTCCATTGAGTTCAAAATGCCGTTTGCGACCTTTTTGAGTATAAACATCGATATGTTTGGAGTTGAGTGAATTTTGCTATTTTTCACTTAGGGCTTTGGGTTTGGGTTTCAGCCCAATAACCTAACATAAGACCCTAGCTCCACCCCCTCTTCTCTTCATTCACTTTCATTTCCTTATACCTTCAAGCTTGAGCAAAAATGGAGGAAGAGAAAAGGACATAGAAATTCCTAAGCCTTAGTTACTTTTACAAATCCAAGTGTTAGCTCCAAAATCAAAGAGAAGCTTAGGTAAGCATCCTCTTCATCTTCTCCAACTCATTCTCTCTTTAATTTCAGAAATTTCCTAAACCTAACTTAGGAAATGTTCTTCTTTTGAGCTTAGATTCAAGCTTCTTGGGTAGAAGTGAAGAGTGGTTGATCTCCCCTTTGTGATTAAGCTTCTCATTCATTGTTTTTGGGTTTAAAGGTGAGTTCTTTAACTCACATCTATGTTTATAGCTATCTTTGTTGTTAGGTATGAATTCCTAACACTTGTGCATATTCATTTGCTTTTGATTTGAATTTATTTGGTGAACATTTCAATTTTGGTGTTTTGAAATCAAAATCTATGAAAATCCTTATACGGATGTTTGGACATGTTGGTCGGAGAGTATTGGTGAGTCTTTAGGGTTGGGAAGTCGTTTGGCGTCAACCCCTAGCAATTGTCACTCATTCGATCGCTTCCGATATGATTTGGCCATCATTGGCCTAGGCATAACATTTCCCGGAGCTTCAGGTTCAGACGTTTGAAATATCAAAGTCAGACGTCTGAATCTGCTTGTCTCAGCCCAATTTGTCTATTTTCCTTGAGGTTCCAATTTTTATCGATTCGTGATTATCCGATTTATTGTTATCATTTATTATTGACTTTGATGACTTCTTTTTCGGGATTTTTGAGAATATCCATTTTGATGGATTCGGTATCGATTTCTTTGGATTTGATTCACATCTTCGTATGTGGATTTTGGTGATTGATTGTTTCTACAATCATTTCTATGCTTTGTCACTTTAAATTACAAAGGTTTCTATACTAGTAGTAAATACTCAAACTCTTTCACAAAAACGATTTCAACATTACTTTTAAATACAAAGCTCGTTTCTAAATCCGTTTTCTAATCTACTAGTATATACAAATCTTTACCTCATTCGTATGAGAAAATCTAATTAAACGGCATATGAAAACAAGTGGTATGAAACGCTTGCGTTTACTTCGTCGGTTAATTTTTGGACTTGTTCGATTGAAACTCTTGTGAAAATTTTCGAGTGGAAATCTACAATCTGTTCATAAATATTTGAGTTAAGCAAGTGGTTATGGGACATGAAGCTAAACTCTTATATTTACTAGCTTAGTGTAATCGACACTTCTTGATGATCGATGATGATCATTTTGTGATTTAGACTAGCATTGTGCGATGTCTCTTTGTCCACGTGGGGGACTATACCCCATTCTGTTGAGCTTCGTCTCATTTTTATGGGTTAGCGACCCATGGTCTTTGGACCGTTCGTGGAGCAATCGTCTCATTAAGTCGGTGCATGGGGTGTATCTTTTTAGGTGCATCGATGTTCGACTAGGCATGGGGTGTATCTTTTTAGGTGCATCGATGTTAGTTTATACATGGGGCGTATCTTTTTAGGTGCGTCAATGTTCGACTGTGCACGGGGCGTATCTTTCTAGGTGCATCGATGTTCGGTTTATAGTTAGCGACTATGGAATAGCGTTCCGTTTGTGATACACGTGTTGGTGAGTTTTCATGCTCCCGTTTGTGATAGGCCTTCCCCCTTTTAAGATTTCTGAATTTCTGGTTGTGATTTATAGAATTTGTGTGTCACCAATTTTCGTGGATTGGCATTGATATGTTTTGCCAATATTTGTGTTTTGGTGAATTATTTAAAGAATGTGATTCTTTTTGGTGCTTCAAGATGATTTGAGATATTGTATGATTTTTGTTGTTGTTTGATGTATACTTGACACAGTATGACATTTATGTTATCATACGTTTTTGGTCATATCTCTTATCCTATATCATTTTATCTGATATTTATAGCTAGACTGATCTGTTTATTATTTTCTTCTTAAAATAATACTCGGGTCAGACCGAGGTATTTCAGGTGCTCCTGCTTGACTTCTTATCATGGATTATCATCTGATTCTTTTGGCTATAAAACTACTTTAGATTAGATTAGTAGTTTTTGTTATTATACATTTGAGATATAGACTCCTTGATGTATAATTATTCTTTTGTCTAGCACTTTATCTACTCTCTTGTGATGTAGTGGATCTTGTTTTACCACTACTTTGATGTACACTTCTTTGTGTTATATTCATATCTGTTTCGCCATTATGATATGAATGTTTGTTACTGATTTGTGTTATGTTTATTTCTATATTTGTTTCCGAGGTCCACTTAGCCACTGTGTGGTAGCTTTGAGTTTGTATTTGACATGTCGGATTTCCTCTTGAAATGAAGTGTAAGTTATATTTTCTGACATATCGGTACTCGCACAAAGAAATAACACAAATGATCGCTCCTCAACAGCCTTATTCTTCGCGCTAGTCGACGGCATTACTCCGTAGTGTTCTTGGCTAGCATGAGTATAGAGGTGGGGCATCACCACTTGGTATCAGAGCCAAACTTCGGAACAATGTAGAATAATCTAGCAAGGATCATTGTCCTAAGTCTTCCTTAGGAATCATGCCATAGTATTTAATTCGAGTCTTTGTACCGTTCTATCCTATTTTCTTTTGTGATGCCTTGTTTTATCAATCAAGGTTGTTTGATATTCATTTTGAGAATAACCTTTTTCCTCTTCTTTCTTTCTTTCTTAGAGAAGAGAAATGGTTAGACCTGGCCGTCCCAGAGCCGGTCAATCTAGTGCTACTCCTCAGGATGGAGCATTTATGTCAGCTCAACAACTTTTAGATCTTGTGAACAATGCCCGAGCTGCCGGACCTGTTCCAGCGCCAACTCACCCTAAATCAAGGTTTGCACGCTTGTGTAGAGACTATACCGCTTTGGGTGGAAGGCCGTTCAAGGGATCCGAAAATGTTATAGAAATCCAAGCTTGGCTTAGATCATGCGATCTCATCTTTTCCCGCATGGATCTTATTGATTCACTTCGAGTCCAAGTGGCTTCTAGCATGCTCCAAGAAAGAGCATTAGATTGGTATGAGCTTTTGATTTCTGAAATTATCGAAGCGGATCTTACTTGGGAGCAATTCCGGGAAAGATTCGAATTGATGTTTGTGCCGAAGGCTGAAAAAGTAACTTTAGCCCGACGCTTTATTGACCTTGTTCAAGGTGAATCTTCTATGACCGACTACGTCGCATCTTTTGAATCTCTCTCTAAATATGGGATCGAGTATATTAATACCCCATTGAAGAAAAATCAGAGGTTCGTCTATGGGTTGAATAAGAACCTCAAAAAGCCCCTACTTTTGAAACAAGAAGTTTCTTTTGATCAGCTTATTGATATCGCTCTTCGACTTGAAGAGGCCGATAATGAAAGTAATGTTGAAGTTGTAGGTGCCAAACAGAACTTCAACAATAACATGAAGAGGCCTATTAAGTTCAAAGGCCCCAATCCCGACAAGAAAGGGAAGCAAGAAACTTCTGTAGCAAAGACTCCTACCACTAGTCGTGGACGATGCTACAATTGTGATTCTATGGACCACTATGCAAATGAGTGTCCGAAACCCCTTTATTATCGCTATTGCAAAAGTTTGAGTCATCATATATCTGCGTGTCCCATACTTCAAGCGAGAAGGAGGGAAAGCTAAATGTTGTGCAAACCTCTACTAGCACTTCTCTTGGCCAAGGTATTTCTCATTCTATCCTTGACGATATTTGTTTTGTGATTATCTTATTCGAGTTCTTGTTGATTTGGGTTCATCTCATTATTTTAAATCAAAAGAACTTGTTGATTCTTTTTCTTTAAAAATTATCGACTTGATGACTTCATTGAGAATTTCGAATCCGATTGATGGATTCGCAACCCTCGGTTTACTTTGTGAAAAAAATGTTGAGATTATTTTATGTGATTATTCTTTTTGACCCGATTTGCATGTTGCGTTACTTAGGCCTCGAAATTGATTTTTGGGAGAGGATTGGCTTAATTATAATGAAGCCCATATTCTATGTCCAATGTGGACTATTTATCTTCAACATTCTCAATCTGTTAAGCAGATTTCTTTGGTTCTTAACGATTTTGATTTTCCAAATTCGGTGATATCATTTTAATTCTTTAAACCTACGGGATGAGGAGAATATTATTTCTCTCATTCAGGTAGTTTGTGAATTTTTCGGTATATTTGAGCTTGTCTTATGATTACCACCTAAGTAATCTATTGTTTGGTGCTAAGGTCTTTTCAAATCGACCTTGCCACCGGTTTTCATCAGTTATGAGTTGCGGAGGGTAGCATTCCACTTACCGCATTCCGCACTCGTTGCGATCCTTGTGAGTGGTTCGTTATGTCATTCGGTTTGACGGACCTTCTACCTTATTTCATCCATCTTATGAATCGAGTATTATGCGAATATCTCAGTGAGACCATCCTTGTATTTATTGATTATGGATAAAAACAACAATTTAAAAAAAACTTGCAAATCTTTTTAATAAGATATTTATAAGTATATGATTTTGTGATTTTATTGCCCATTGAGTGCTTTAAGAATTCTGGTCGGTGTACTTGATCAACGTTATCGATAGGAATCTCCTAAACGCTATGATGAGACAGTCACACACAATAAATTGACTTGTAAAAAGTAATTTTTTCTAAAAAGATGATTACATAAAGTTAATTATAATTTTGAAAGTCTTAGCTTTTCGGGAAAGAGGATCATTTAAAAGAACTCTTTTCCGATGTTTTTATTCTTGCAATTCCCAAAGGGAATCAAAACTTTATTGTTTTTACCGATACTAGTCATGTTGGTTTAGGTGCCATTCTCTTGCTATGAGAATGTGTTATTACATATGCTTCTTGACAATTGAATCTTGTCGAGACTAGATATGCCATTCATGATCTAGAGCTCGCGGCTATTGTTTTCGCTCTTAGAATTTGGTGTCATTACCTTTTGGGAGAGAAATTGTTCTCTACCCCGATCATAAGTTTTTAAAGTATTTACTTTCTCGAAAGGAACTTAATTTGCGTCAATAACGTTGGCTTGAGTTCCTTGCATCTTATGATCTTGATATTCTTTGTACTCTGAAAAAGGGTAATCGTGTTGCTCATGCCCTTAGTTGTAAGCAACAAGCAGTTGTTTCTTTGATGATATCCGAATGGAATGATCTCGAGACTTTATCCACTTGTGAGATTCGAGATCGTGAATCCAATTCATGTTCATCTCTTTTTTTGTGTAGCCTCGAGGCTCGTCCTTCTCTTTTGGATTATACCTCTTTTGGCTCAACTCTATGTCCAGTTATATTACATGGAGTTCTTACTTCTATTGTTAGCAATCGTGATCCATTATTTTACTAGTGGATTTTTTCTGTAAGGTCTTCAAAAGCTTTGGGAACAAAGCTTAATTTTAGCACCGCTTAGCGTCCTCAATCCGATGGACAAACCGAGCGTGTGAATCAAACTCTTGAAGATCTCTTTCGTGCATGTATCCTTGGTTTTGGTGGAAGTAGGGAAGATCATATTCTTGTTTAATTTTCTTCCTATAATAGCTTCCAATCTAGTATTGGTATGGCACCTTTCGAGGAATTCTATGAAAGGCCGTGCCAATTTCCTTCGTGTTGGCTTGAAGCCGGTGAGAAGCTGATTTTAGGTGCAGATTTTATTTGTGTTCAATTGTGTTTCACCTATGAGGGGTGTTGTGCGTTTCAGTCGATCGGGAAAGTTAGCACCTCGATATGTTGGTCCCTTTCACATCACCGAACGTATTTGTTCTGTGGCTTATCGCCTTTTTATTACCGGCTCAATCTTTTGCTATTTGTGACATTTTCCACGTCCCTTTACTGCGAAAATACCTAGGGATTCCGATTTTTATTCTTGAGCTCGGTGTTATTGAGGAAATTGAAGTTTCACCAAATTTGACTTAAGAGCAACATTCTATTCGTATCATTACTTCGGAGGTTGAACGCCTTCGAAATAAAGATGTTCTTCTTGTGAAAGTTCAATGGTTCTCAAATCCTAAGGATTGCTCTTGGGAATCCTGAGAATTCATCGAGCGATCACATCCGGACTTACACTTTTGTGCTCTTTAGGGTGAACTTCTTATTTCAAAATTTCTTTTGTGTTGATATGCTTTGTGGTTGTTACTCTTTATCTTCTTCTTAATTATTGCGAGGATGCAATTTCTTTAAGGAGGGGAGTCTGTAACAACCCGCATATTTTACGATTCGTATATTTAAATGGTTAATTTAAATATAGCATCGTTAGTCGGGTTTAAGTCCGAAATAGTCACTATTCGTAGAAGAATGGTCGAATTAGTGAAAAGTCTATGTGGATAGTGCTATTTGGAAGTGCCTATTTGAAAACACATTCAAACAGGAATTCAGACGTCTGAAATGGGTCGTTCAGACGTCTGAAATTGTTCGAGTCAATCCAGAAAGGAAATAGGCTAAAATTGCCATTTTCAGACGTCTGAAATGGACGATTCAGACGTCTGAATATTGTTCTAGACAACTTCTGTTTTTCCAGATTCAGACGTCTGAATCGTTCATTTTAGACGTCTAAATGAGGTTAGAAAACTCATATTTTTCCAGATTCAGACGTCTGGTTTGGAAATTTCAGATGTCTGAATGAAGATTGAAATTGATATTCAACAATTTGGACTCGAGACCAATTCCATTGAGTTCAAAATGCCGTTTTCGACCTTTTTGAGTATAAACATCAATATGTTTGGAGTTGAGTGAATTTTGCTATTTTTCACTTAGGGCTTTGGGTTTGGGTTTCAGCCCAATAACCTAACATAAGACCCTAGCTCCACCCCCTCTTCTCTTCATTCACTTTCATTTCCTTATACCTTCAAGCTTTAGTAAAAATGGGGGAAAAGAAAAGGAAATAGAAATTCCTAAGCCCTGGTTTCTTTTACAAATCAAAGTGTTGGCTCCAAAATCAAAGAGAAGCTTAGGTAAGCATCCTCTTCATCTTCTCCAACTCATTCTCTCTTTAATTTCAGAAATTTCCTAAACCTAACTTAGGAAATGTTCTTCTTTTTAGCTTAGATTTAAGCTTCTTGGAATGAAGTGAAGAGTGGTTGATCTCCCCTTTGTGATTAAGCTTCTCATTCATTGTTTTTGGGTTTAAAGGTGAGTTCTTTAACTCACATCTATGTCTATAGCTATCTTTGTTGTTAGGTATGAATTCCTAACACTTGTGCATATTCATTTGCTTTTGATTTGAATTGATTTGGTGAACATTTCAATTTTGGTGTTTTGAAATCAAAATCTATGAAAATCCTTATACGGATGTTTGGACATGTTGGTCGAAGAGTATTTGTGAGTCTTTAGGGTTGGGAAGTCGTTTGGCGTCAACCCCTAGCAATTGTCACTCATCTGATCGCTTCCGATATGATTTGGCCATCATTGGCCTAGGCATAACATTTCCCGGAGCTTCAGGTTCAGACGTCTGAAATATCAAAGTCAGACGTCTGAATCTACTTGTCTCAGCCCAATTTGCCTATTTTGCCTATTTTCCTTGAGGTTCCAATTTTTATCGATTCGTGATTATCCGATTTATTGTTATCATTTATTATTGACGTTGATGACTTCTTTTTCGGGATTTTTGAGAATATCCATTTTGATGGATTCGGTATCGATTTCTTTGGATTTGATTCACGTCTTCGTATGTGGATTTTGGTGATTGATTGTTTCTACAATCATTTCTATGCTTTGTCACTTTAAATTACAAAGGTTTCTATACTAGTAGTAAATACTCAAACTCTTTCACAAAACCGATTTCAACATTACTTTTAAATACAAAGCTCGTTTCTAAATCCGTTTTCTAATCTACTAGTATATACAAACCTTTACCTCATTCCTATGAGAAAATCTAATTAAATGGCTTAGCAAAACAATTGGTATGAAACATTTGCGTTTACTTTGTCGGTTAATTTTTGGACTTGTTCGATTGAAACTCTTGTGACAATTTTCGAATGGAAATCTACAATCTGTTCGTAAATATTTGAGTTAAGCAAGTGGTTATGGGACATGAAGCTAAACTCTTATATTTACTAGCTTAGTGTAATCGACACTTCTTGATGATCAATGATGATCATTTTGTGATTTAGACTAGCATTGTGTGATGTCTCTTTGTCTACGTGGGGGACTATATCCCGTTCTGTTAAGCTTCGTCTCATTTTTATGGGTTAGCGACCCATGGTCTTTGGACCATTCGTGGAGCAATCGGCTCATTAAGTCGTTGCATGGGGTGTATATTTTTAGGTGCATCGATGTTCGACTAGGCATGGGGTGTATCTTTTTAGGTGCATCGATGTTAGTTTATACATGGGGCGTATCTTTTCAGGTGCGTCGATGTTCGACTGTGCACGGGGCGTATCTTTCTAGGTGCGTCGATGTTCGGTTTATGGTTAGCGACCACGGAATAGCGTTCCGTTTATGATACATGTGTTGGTGAGTTTTCATGCTCCCGTTTGTGATAGGCCTTCCCCCTTTTGAGATTTCTAGATTTCTGGTTGTGATTTCTAGAATTTGTGTTTCACCAATTTTCGTGGATTGGCATTGATTTGTTTTGCCAATATTTGTGTTTTGGTGAATTATTTAAAGAATGTGATTCTTTTTGGTGCTTCGAGATGATTTGAGATATTGTATGATTTTTGTTGTTGTTTGATGTATACTTGACACAGTATGACATTTATGTTATCATACTTTTTTGGTCATATCTCTTATCCTATATCATTTTATCTGATATTTATAGCTAAACTGATCCGTTTATTATTTTCTTCTTAAAATAATACTCGGGTCAGACCGAGGTATTTCAGGTGCTCCTACTTGACTTCTTATCAGGGATTATCATCTGATTCTTTTGGCTAACTACTTTGGATTAGTAGTTTTTGTTATTATACATTTGAGATATAGACTCCTTGATGTATAATTATTCTTTTGTCTAGCACTTTATCTACTCTCTTGTGATGTAGTGGATCTTGTTTTACCACTACTTTGATGTACACTTCTTTGTGTTATATTCATATCTGTTTTCGCCATTGTGATATGAATGTCTGTGACTGATTTTTATTATGTTTATTTCTATATTTGTTTCCGAGGTCCACTTAGCCACTGTGTGGTAGCTTTGAGTTTGTATTTGACATGTCGGATTTCCTCTTGAAATGAAGTGTAAGTTATATTTTCTGACATATCGGTACTCGCACAAAGAAATTACACAGATGGTCGCTCCTCAACAGCCTTATTCTTCGTGCTAGTCGACGGCATTACTCCGTAGTGTTCTTGGCTAGCGTGAGTATAGAGGTGGGGCGTCACATACCACTTAAGAGAATGTGAAATTAATTTTACCGAAAAGATATGTAAATGGCAAATTTGATCAAACAGTTACACCGCTAGCTAAGGTAATGTGTGAATATTAATATTGGAATTGTTCGAAATTTATCGCTGACTGAATTCACACATTTGAGTCTTACAACCATATTAAGAATTCTTCAAATAACCACATGATTTAATTAGTTAATAAAATGCTATAATTAATTAATCAATATTCAAGAAATATTTATTATTATTATTAATTTATTTCATATTTTGGGTGTTGTTAGTAATTAGTTGAATACATATATAAAAGTTATATTTGCATGTATTGATATACAATATCGGTACTTTTAAACTAGGTTTAAATGAAAAATTAATACTTGAAAATATTTGGAAATTTTGCATCATATAGACGACAACATAGGCAGGCCATATAAGGGGAGAGAAATGGTTAGAGTAACTGAAAATTAAGCAGAAATTAATTAAGGGAGTTTTAATTGAAGAATTGGAAAGATTTCATTCTCCCAATTAAAACAAATCTCTTGAATTAATTTTCTTCAGTTTTTTCTTTTTCCTCTTCTCTCCTGTCCATGGCCGAAATTTTCTTCTTCCATTTTTGAAACTACAACTCCAAAACAAAATAAAAAAATAAAATAAAATAATGAGCTACATGGTTCATCCATCTCCTTTAAAAATTGAGGGTTGATTCTAGAAATCCAAGGAGAATTCATAGATCAAGGTGTCATTTATTAGCCAGATCCACAAGGTAAAATTCTTTTTTCACATCTATATACTTGGTTATATTATTTTATAATGATTTTGTATATGTATCATTACTTCACCATAATTTGTAATTGACATCATAATTTAAACAACTAATTGGATAATGTGATTTAGTTTAATTCAATATTTAAAACCAAAAATGTACATATGTGTAAAATTATGATTTCAACCATAAATATGGTTTGATATACATGTAATGATTTTCTAAGGTAATATATAACTTCAATGAGTTAGATAATGTTGATTTGAATCAGTTTGAAACATGAAATACATTAACATCTTGTTTAAAACTTATTGTATATATTTTGATTTCAAAATTCCTTTTGATTTTTTTTATAAATTAAATTAAATCCGGTGATAAAATTAAATATTACACACACACACACACATATTAAAAGCATTAAGAAATATGTCAGTGTTATGTTTATATCAAAATAATTCAATTTAATATATATTTGTATATGTGTTTGTGTGTATATGCACTCTTTGAATAATTGAAATTATTTTCAGCTTCACAATTATATATATATATATATACATATACAATTTTAGTATTAGTACTTAATTCATTAAGGTTATTTTACATTAATCAAATGTAATCAAGATTTGAATTTTTAATAAATCTTGTCAAACTAAATTTATATTTCTAACCTCGAATTTTGATTTTTTATTAGTTTTGTCAAATTAATCTTTGTTTTTATTATTTATATTTCATAATATTTTGTAACCAAACATACATCTTACATTAATCAAAATTAAATCAAGGCAACAAATATATATACAAGTTGTGAGCATATATATGGTCGGTATAAATAAATCCCAATGTCTACACAGGTATATATTGACCATGTTATTGTTTTATTGTTATATGTCAAGTTAAACATTCTATTATCACACGTCGATTTTGTATAAAGATTTGGCATAGTTTTAGTTGAATGTTTGCAAAAGAAGAAGGTGCACAATTATTGATATCATCTTTTTACCCTTTTTATTTAAGATCATTAGTGATTACATCTAGATCAAATATTATGTTCATTCCCATTACACCAAGCAATCACATTCACTATGTTTATTTAGTATGCATGTCATTATCAAACTAGGCAGGTCTACAGTGGGTAAAATCCAATGTTACAAATTTATGCGGTACCTTCTAGTAATGATTATTTACACCAATTCCTTTCGTCAATACTATATCACAGTAAGACTTATAAAATTTTGTTTTGGTTAAAATCCCAATATCGTCCACATTCAAATAGGTTAGTCCATAAACAAAGCTCTTCATTCAATAACAACTTTTATTATTAATCATGGTATTTCTAGCCAGAAATTTTAACTTTGAGTTGACTACAATTGGTCATGATACTAACCTTATACAATTAAGGAAACAAATTCTCTATTGAATATTGTTTCACTTATAGTGCTTTAACTCAGACTCAACTATAGTCGTTGGATGGTCGCTATGCCCATGCTTTAACTATAATCAAAGTGGAGTATCTACATTGAAGTTCAACAATATTCTCAAGTCAAGAGAACTCTGTAGTATAGTCACTCAAGATTTTCTATTTGACCTAGTTATTATTAACCAACATAAATTCTCAGGCGAGTAATTCCATGGTTATCCAATAATAATCAATATGTAACCCCTTGGTGTTCCAGTAGCCAGGAGTAATACGGTGCCCAACATTTGGAGAGCATTATAAATTCTAATCTCAACGGATGTATTGATATCCTTTCTTGAAACATCTTGACCAGGATTATTTAAAATAATATGACAATTTTCTCTTGATTACAACTCCTTGTAGTTATTATCACATAACGTATCATTTATGGATTTTTCTATTAAATATGCTTAAATTAATCATTTAATTAATATCATAATATAACAAGTATAGAAAAACAAACACCTTTTATTTCGAGCGGGTTTTTACTACGAAGTTAATAATTTACAACAAATTGTAGAATTTCCCATATAGCATACTCCTTATTCTCTCATGTCAAACCGTGTAAGTGTATGTGTGTGTGTATGAATACATTGGATGTATTCATACTTAGGAAGATGTAATAATTAATAAACATGGATTTGATTAAACAAGATTGAAACAATCTTAATAAAATAATATTTTATTAACTCACCTGGTTGGATCTATTATTAAACATTAGACTTCATAGGTCCATTAAGATCCAATTAGGGTACCCATTTAACTCGTTGCAAAACAAATCGGGTTCCTTTACTTGTTGCTTTTTGGGTGTCATCTGTCTCAAAGGCAATACAATAGGTCTGTCATCCTTCAGTAATCAATGTGGAACTCAATCCCTCTATATGACGGTAATCCCATGACCTTCTCAAATATATCACGAAACTCCTTCGCTATAGGTACTAATGACAATTCATCATGAAGGATTTCTAGCAAATAAAAATCTAACCATCACTGCATTCTCATTAATGCAGCTCAATTCTATGTGATGCCCATCATCTGTCTCTTTCGTCACCAATAACCCCTTACAATCGACCACTACTCCAACTCAGTAAAGCCAATCCATTCCAAAAATAATACTAAACCTAAAAAAATCAAAAATAGACAAACCATAAGCAAATATGCATCCATGACTTGATAGAACAACCACAACAAACCATACTCAAATTAGGCGCCTCCCGTAAGATTCGACACTACCAAAGGTCTATATAGTAAGTTAGGTCTTAATCTTAGCATATGTACCAGATTATGATATACAAATGAATGTGATGCTCGGTATCAAACAAAACACGAACATTTATATCATAAACAGAAAGCAAACCTTGAATCATGATGCCCTTCGCCTTCTACTTAACCGATGGAGCACCCAATAAAAAAGGATGACATTCAGAGCATAAGCCTTCACAACCTGCTTATCATTTAGTGGCTCTGGACAATCCTTCTTCATAAGCCCAATCTTATTGCAATTGAAGCATCTTCTTTCTTCATATACTATTACCTTCTACACATGTGCTTTGATATCACATGTGACAACATATTTCACCATAGTTAAAGGAAATAACTTCCCATTTTCCTTTCTTCTGGACATCCTTACTCTAGAACTGCTTCTTGTCCTTGTTGTTCCACTTCCTTTTACCATCTCTGCCCACTTGCTGCTTAACCTCTTCTTTAAGGACAACACCTACCTTCGGCTTTTGGTACAAGCTCTTGTACCTCAAAGCCTTCTATGTTATCTTCTCAAAGCTTCCATCGATATTGTTCACTAGCTTCTCGCCAAGATAATCATTTGGGCAAATGATGAACTTCTCATTTATTTTTAGAGTAGTGTCAACGAATGACATTCCATACTTCGATAGTGTGGCGAACTCAAAAACATTTTCTAAAAAGATGTATCTCCCTGCTTTAGATCAATAAACTTATGAAACATAATTGACTCTGGGTAGCTGAATTTTCAAAGCGAGCTTTGAACTGATCCTAAGTGAACTGGTCCTCATGAATAGCATCTTTAATGGCATTCCACTAGCCCACTGCTCTACCCTAAAGTTGCCACGAGGCCAACTTCCTTTTCTGAGCAGCTTCCAACTCTATGTTATTAAATATGTGCTCACAAGTGTCTAGCTAGTCCTAGGCTTTCATAGAAAACTTCGTTCCTATAAATGATTTCCTTCCAAGACTAGAAAAGTCCATGTTGAGCTTTGTAAATTCAACTCTTTGCGAATGCACTGGAGCATCACCACTTACTGGACTAAGAGCTTCTACTTGGGCATTTCACATCTTGTTCATCAGCACCACTTAGGGGTTAGCAGCTGCCCTAGTGCCTGCTCCAGTTCTACTCTAGATACAGAGTTCCTTATTGTGTTCCTTGAATATCGGCTTATCCTTTCAATATGTGACAAGAATGGTCAGTCTCTCGTAAAACATAAAAGCTTAAATGGTACTTATGTATGTAATGTAGTTTACTATATATATATACTATATAGTTTAAAACCAAAATATATAACAAGTAGCTCTCTCCTAAATTGACTTGATCCATTCTAAGGAGATCTCCCTTACCATATCTCTATTGGACCCTCCGTGCAGTTAGGTATTCATTCAATCTAAGCTCTGATATCATATGTGATGACCTCCCTCCCCTTCCGGTACCTAAATACCAATTTGATACCATACAGTACAATGCCCTATATTAGTACCCGACCAATAGGAAAACGATGTAAAGTGTTAATATGATAAATAGTGAATTTGCAATATAACTTATAGCGCATAGACAAAATACAGTAACAAATAGATATAAAATAAGCGAGACAGTAGCATAATCAAATGAACCATAAATAACCACATATAAAAGTGCAATAGGTTCATCAGATTATACGAAGTAGAATTAATGGAGTTTGCATCTTTAATATACCAAAATAAACTCTAATAACTGTCTTTAATATATTTAATGCTAGATAGCTCCACATAGTATTGCACAATGGAATCTAAGCGATGGTGGCTTCAATGATAGATATATATATATATATATATATATATGAAAGTGTCCACCTCCTTATCCTCCGCATAGCTCCATGCACTATCTCATACTTTTCTCTCGGTCTACTTATTTAAGCTAATCGAGACAATAAAAGGCAATGCAAACAACTTTGGGTAAGACAAAAGTCTAATATGAGCGATCTATAATCTTAGAAATAGATATAAGTCATAAATATCATAAGTATGAATATATCATATGAAGAATCATACGTAACCTATCCCCGCATCCAACATGTTAACATATGAATACAGTATATGCTAATCTACTACATCATATGGATTTACTACTACTCTAAGTACAATCTAGGATATTAGGGTATAAATCTCAATAATACCTACATTTTATGAAATCCATAGCAAAACATAGTAAACATATCAACCATCACACTATCTCACATCTCTCAATCGAATGCTGTTAGACATATGATTACTCATATGACCATCATTAAGGTCGATGATTGCTCAACATTGCGAACTCATCAATACTCAAATTCCCACCACCACTAAGGCGAACTAAACTATCGATAAGGTCCAGGGTAGCCAAGTGAGCATCCTTACATACCCTTGCATTATAAGTATACATCACAACCTTTGAGTTATCAACAATCCCTTAACACCCTTCTCGATAATAGAGATCACTTTTTCTAGTCCATAAGTCATCACCACTATGAACTTATCTGCTTAGACGATCACACCAAGTTTCTACTACCACTTTCCACACGAATTACTCGATCAAAATCACTCAAAACATTGAGTCTATAAAGCTTCAACATCCCTTTGATTGTCTCAAAGAAAGTCCTGAAGTTTTCTATGCTTAATCCGAAGTCATTCCTCTATTGTCCCTATGTGAATTGCCAAAAGACTCGGGTCGGTTCCTGAAGAGTTAGTAGGTATGCCCTAGGGGCAGTTTTGTAATTTATTGTAAATTAATATCTTTGTGATAAAATCTCATTCGAAATAAAAGCAATTTGTTTTCTATTATATATTTCTTATATTGTGATATATTAATTAAAAATTCATTTAAGTATATCCTATAGAAAATCCTTAGATAGTATGTTACGTGATATTAATTACAAAATGTTGTTATTACGATAAATTTAACACATTTTATAATAAAATATCATTTTGAATATCCCTGGTCAAGATGTTTCGTGAAAGGATATTGATATATTTGTTAAGACAATACTAGGCAGTGTATTACTCATGGCTGCTGGGGGCACCAAGGGGTTGTGTGCTAATAGTTATTGGATAACTACAAAATGACTCATCCAGAAGATTCGTGTTGGTTAACAACAACTAGGTCAAATAAAAAATCTCCAAAAGACGATATTACACAGTTCTGTCGATTTGAGAATACCATTGAACTTCATTGTGGAAACGCCAATTTTGACTATAGTAAATTATGACATGACGTCCATCAAATGACTATAGTTGGATTTGAGTTGAAGCATTGGAAATGAAACACTATTCAATAGAGAATTCACTACCGTAGTTTTATGAGGTTAGTATCACATTCAATAGTAGTCAAATCAAAGTCAAAATCTCTGACTAGAGCAGTACGATCAATAATAAATGTTATTTTTAAACCAAAGACTTTGTTTATAGACTAACCGAGTTAAATATTGACGATATTGAAACTTTGACCAAAACCAAATTCCAGAAATCATAATATGATATAGTGTCGACAAAGAGAATTAGCGTAAATAATCATTACTAAAAGGTACCGCTTTAATTTGTGAAATTGGATTTTACCAATGATGTTTATAAGAGATGAATTAAGTTAAAATGTCACACCACTAGCTAAGATGATGGGTGAAAATTAGTATTTGAATTGTTCAAATATTAATCGCTAGCTAAATTCTTGCCCATGAGTTGCACAACCAAATATATTCGGTCTTTGAAACACTACTTGATTTAATTATTTTATAATTTTTATATATTAATTAAATTAATTAATATTTATGAAATATTAATTATTATATTATTGATTGTATAGGGTGTGTTTAGTAAAATGGAGTTGCCTCTAGAAATGTGTTGGTTGCTATCAGTAATTTATTGGGTATGCATATATAAGTTATATATGTATGTATTGATATATGATAACGATAAAGATTTAAATTAGATTTAAATAAAATAAATTGCTAAATGGGTTAATTGGGATTTTAGTGCACTGTGGATTCATATATGGCCAGCTAAGAAAGAGGGCAAAGGGGGTTTATTGGTTTTGAATTAGTAAAAGAGATTTGTGTAGATAATTGTTCTTAGATCTCACTATTTATTCAAGTCAATATCCTCCATTTTCATTTAATTTTTCAGCCTCCTCCCTCTTCTATTTTGGCTACAAATACCCTCTCTTCCTCTCTCTATTTTCTTACTTCAAAAACATCCCATAAGTTAAATATTAGTAGATCTGATGTTTGCATATCTGTCTCTTACATATAAGGATGCATATCGAGATCTGGGTATGAATTAGAGGCAAAGCTCATTAGGTAAACTTTATTTTGACCTTATACAATGATATCAATGTATTATATCTCACGTATTGTAACATCCCTAATTTTGATAACATTATTTAGGAAATTTAATTAGATAAATTAAATAGAATAATGATAATGATTTAAATGAATCATATAGAGGGTCGTGCTTAATAATAAAATAAATGGGCTTTAAATTGGTTTAGAGGTTAATTAAATTACACATGGGTATATTAGTAAAATAGCCTCTTTATCATACACGGATATAAACATCTCACCCTTGTCCATTCGTGTTCCATTTTTCATTTTTCCCAAACGCAAATCTAAAACCTAAGAGTTGGACATTACCAAGGAAGAAAGGAGGAAAATTTATCTAAAGCTAGGAAGGATTAATCAACAACAAATCTCAAATTCCTTATCATATCTAAGGTGAATAATAATTTCATACCATCTCTATTTTATTCTATGACTATATGTTTTTGGATTTATGATTAAATTCGTTTTTATGATGACATGGATGATGATACGCTTGAACTATATTATGTTGATTTATTTTAATTCATTCACATATGAATTTGCATGGTTTTGATGTAAAACCAAAAGTTTATGATTTTAGATTGCCATGGAAAATTTTATGTTAAATAAATCATGATTTTGGGGATGGGTTTTAATTTTCAGAATTTTCTGAGCTATAGAAAATTTATTATGAATTTCCAAAGGGAAATATAATATAATTGGGTTTAAAAATTATTTCGAGTATTTCAGGGATAAATTGGGTCTGAAATTTTATTTTTTTTGATTACATGATAAAATTGAATTTCTATGATTTTTGGGGATTTTTCCCAATTGAGTTACTAGGGAAAATAAATTATTTCAAGAGAAGGACTTATCTACAAATACTGGTTTTGTAAATGGAAAGGCTTAACCGTTTAAATTTATTTAGATTTATATTTGATAGATGCGACAATTTAATGGTAAAGCATTTGAAAAGTTTTAAAGTAGCCAATCAAGGACATACAAAAGGCAGGTTAGTTATAAAGCAATGGCCATATTTAGCTATAAATCAGCATTTTCAAAAAAATGAAATTCCACCTCTTTCGGAAGTACCCTTCGACTACTGTACTTCCGCTCTATCTTAGTCGAAACCAATGCACATGGTATCAAGGGTATTGGTATGAAGTGAATTGGTAAGTAGTAGAAGGTAGGGTGTTGAAAGTGATGCTTTCGTTAGGGTCGATACCAAAGTTTGCTTTTAAAAGATAAGCGCTTGCCTAGTTTTTAAAGGGCTTTCGACCAAGTCGATACTCTATAAGGTTGAGACCTTAGTTTGTTTTCAAAAGTAAATTCCTGCCTTGTTTTACTTAAAGCCTTCGACATAGTCGAAAGTCATGCTTTCGAAAGGGACTTTATAAATAGCTTTCGAAGGGGTGCCTTTTTCCTTTAGATCAGTGCTTTCGAAAGGATTGGTTTCAACAAATTTGAAACCCAGCCGCTATTTTCCTTTCGATTGTATTGAAGCCATTAATGCCTTTGAAAGGTTATCTCTGTTTTTACCTAAGCTAAGCCACTTCCTAAATGCTTTCAAAAAGGGTTAAGGGTTTCGATAGCATGGAGTCGAAAGGGGTTTCGACTCTATCCTTCGATGTTTTAATTTAAAAGGTTGATGCTTTCAACTAGATGGTTCCGACACCATCAACTTTCCCCAAAACAACTTTCTAATTGGTTTCGGTAGAGATCATTTCATATATAACCATTTTGACTCAATAGATGTTTTTAAAGAGTAAACCCAATGCTTTCAAAAGGGTACTTTTATTTGTTCCAAAGCTATGTTTTAAAAAACGTTTTGATACCATTGAAGGGGTATGTTTATTATGTTTTGAAAAGAAGTTTATGCTTTGGACGGAAGTCATCTAGAGGTTTCGAAAGAGATGTTTTAAAATTTCAAAACATAAGCCCAATCTCAATTTAAAGGAATAACCATAGCATAAGTAAACAAAAGGGTTCTGAAATGAAGAAGTTTCATTGATTGTAAAGGTTAAAGGGTTTAACCAGGATATATATAAGGAAGATGATAAACCACAGGTGATGATATTATTTGTTGTTATGAATACTTCTTCATATATTATTCACATTGTTATTAACCAATAACAATATTTTGGGGAAGGGCGGAATAACTAGCTAGGTTGACCCAATAGTGAAAATAATTTTAAAAATGTTAAAATCTAAATTAAAGATATTGGCAGGGGCTAATAGGTTAAAAGTAAGCCCATGAAAATTATGTTTAACTAAAGATATTGGTAGGGGCCAATAGGTTCGTAGTCAGTCCATAAAAACTATGATTGATATTGGCAGGGGCCAATAGGTTTATAGTTAGCCCATGAAAACTATATTTGGATTAAGATATTGATAGTTAGTCAATATGTTCCTAGTTAGCCCATGAAAACTAGGATAAGGGAAAAGATATTGGAGTTTCCAATAGGTACTTAGTGATCCCATGAAAACTATGAAATTTAAGAGATAGTCCATAAACGTTAAACAGGTTAATAGTAACCCTATAAACTATAATTGGGACAGGTAGTCAGAATGAATGGAGATGGGTAATCCAGATTTGATTTACTTGTTTTGTATATCATCATAACATTCTAAAATACTATGTTTTAACCATTGTGGATGCAGGAGCATAGTATATGGTTTTATAAATTGTTTTAGGATACTAGTGAGTGGAAAACTCATTCCGCTAAGCGGTGTGGTCTCGCTAGATATCTAAATGGTTTGAGATGATAAATTATTATTTGTACTAGGCTTTATGTCTGCCTCGAAGTATTTGTTTTCCCCTTAAACTCTCGGGTACTCAATTGATTTTGAGTAGGTTGAGAGTTAAGGTTTCCAGGTGTTCTTTTAGACGAATAAAGCTTCCAAGGATGTGCAGGAAGTAAGATTGTTATTAGAGTTCTTTTATTTCCGCTGTGTGTTTTAATTGTAAAGGAAAATTGTTTTCTTGCCTTATTATATACTCTGATCAACCAAGGGGCATCTTCATATGTCACTCTTGGCATATTTTGTAATAATTATATGTTATTTGAACGTGGTTTGCGAACTAGGATTATGTAATCAATTTGGAATATTTTGAAATGGAATGTGTAATTTGTTTGTTTTTAATTTTTTTCCATATTCTTGTGTTTCTATGTATCAATGTATCTAATATCATCGTATTTGTCCACCGAGGATTAATAACTATGGATGAATACAGCATCCGTAGCCGTTAGTTTTGGGCCTCCAATTAGGTGGATGTTACAAGTTGGTATTAGAGCATGGTTTATGAAACTTTAAAAGAAACTTAAACTTAGAAGATTATCCAAACATAATTTAATGAATCAGATAATAAGTTTGGTGTTTGAGTTAACGCTATAGTAACGTACTTGTATTTGATATATATAGTTATATATATAAGTACGTATTACCTGCTCTCTTAGACCGTTCTTCTGTCTCTTACTAGGCTCGTATGCAGATTTACGAGAAAGGAGATATGGAAGTAGGAAGTGAAAGAGGAAATCTCGGTGGAAGAAGCACCATAACTAATGGAAATGCTCACAACCACTACTAGGAGGAACCCGGGTCGACCGACTAATGCTAGTGATCAAAATGCTGATGCTAATGTGGGTGCTAGAAATCCACCAGCAGATATGGGGGCGATGTATCAATTCTTTGTTGGTTTGATGCAAGTAGGAGCTGCTGCTGTTGTTGTTGGAAATGTAGGAGGAGCTAATCATATGGCTCCAGTTGGGAATAACTATGCTTTGCTGAGTAGAGATTACACCAGTTTGGGTGGGAAGCCATTCTTGGGAACGGACAGCGCCATAGAGGTGTAGAATTGGCTGTTGCATTATGAGCATATATTTACTGATTTAGGTTTGAATAATGGCAAAAGAGAAGGTTGGCCTTAAGACAGTTGCAGGGTTCAGCACTACATTGGTGGAATAGTGTCACTGCCGGAGTTCAGGAAGAGCAGTTAACTTGGGCTGATTTTAAATTGAGATTTGAGAAGAAGTTTGTATCTATGTTTGCTAAGTCAGAACTGATGAGGAAGTTTATGGATCTAGTTCAGGGAGAGATGTCAGTAGTCCAGTATGCTACTAAGTTTGAAGAGCTGTCTCGATATGGATATGCTACTATAGATACTAACATCAAAAGGAATGAGAGGTTCATTCGAGGATTGAGGCCCGAGCTAGCTAGAATGACCATGACACATGTCTGTGATCCTTGTAATATAGTGGTGGAGATGGCCATTCGCCATGAAGAGTTACTTGCTGATTTCGCTAAAGAAAGGCTAGTGGAAACTCAGGGTTCTCAAGGTAAAAAGAGGAAGTTCTTTAAAAAGAAGGGAGCCCAGAAGGGAGATACTGCTAAGAAGTCAAAGACTGAGGTAGTTTGCTATAAGTGTGACAAGAAAGGTCACTTTGCGAATGAATGCCTATCAGGAAATGGGAAGAAAGCTGCAACCAAGAAGAATGTGAAGTGCTTCGACTGTGATCAAGTTGGGCATTACAAGAATCGGTGTCCAGAGCCAGTTAGGGAGGACAAAGGAAAAGTCTTTGCTATTGGGCCAACTAGGCCTACTGTAGTAGATAAAGGAAAAACTATAATGGAAGGTATGCTTTTGATTCATAGTATTCCAATTAGAGTACTTTTTGATACTGGTGCATCACATTCATTTGTATCTCAGTGTTTAATTGATAAGTTAAGCTTAGAACCCACCTACCTTGTTACTTCTTTAAGGGTTGCGAATCCAATAGGAGGGTATGCAACTCTAGGGTTGAGATGTGACCAGTTAGATGTTGACCTATTCGGTCATAAGTTTACATGTAGTTTGCATGTTATTAATTTCGTAGATTTTGGAATCATTTTGGATATGGATTGGTTAGGTAGGTATGAGGCTAGAATATTTGGCCAGGATAGGGAAATATCACTGAGACAGCCTGATAGCCATAACCGAGTTATATTCTCAGTAGAGAATACTGACCAGAGTGCTAGTGTTTTGCTTAATGCTATGGAGGAAGGAAATGAGTTAAATCAGGCTCGGGTAGCAAGAGAGTTTGCAGATGTCTTTGAGCCATTCACTGGACTGCCACCAAGAAGAGCTATTGAGTTTTGGAATAGATCTTATGCCCAGAGCTGAATCTGTAAGTAGACCACCTAGTAGGATGACACCAACCGAGATGAAGGAATTGAAGGTGCAGCTAGTGGATCTAGAAGGAAGGAGTTTTATTAGACCAAGCAGTTCGCCTTGGGAAGCGACCGTGATGTTCGTAAAGAAACCGGATGGGTCGTTAAGGATGTGCATTGACTATCGTAAGTTAAACGAAAGGACAATTAAGAATAACAATCCTTTGTCCAGAATAAATGATCTGTTTGATCAGTTGAGTGGAGCCAGAGTGTTTTCCCAATTAGATTTAGCAATAAGTTTCCATCAGTTAAGAGTGGTGGAGGACAGTATTCCTTTAACAACATTTCGAACTAGGTGTGGTTCATATAAGTGGTTGGTGATGCCATTTGGATTAACGAATGCATCTGCTTTCTTTGTGGATTTGATGAACCGAGTTTTCTGAGAATATTTGGATAGTTTGTGTTGGTGTTTATAGATGACATTCTAGTATACTCTAAGGATGAGAGAGAGCATGAAGTTCATCTTAGAGTGGTATTTGAGACGTTGAGGCAGAATCAGCTAAAGATGAAGTTTACCAAGTGTCATTTCTAAAAGAAAGAGGTTAAGTTTCTTGGTCACGTGGTTTAAGAGAAAGGATTGTCAGTCGATCCAAATAAGATCGAGGCCATGGATAATTGGAAGATACCAGAGACGGTGATTGAAATCAGAGTTTTCTTGGACTTGCTGGCTACTACCAGAGATTCATGAAGGATTTCTCGCGGATAGCAGCACCCTTAACTAAGCTAACCATGAAGGAGGTGAAATTCATTTGGTCCTACAAATGTGAGGAAGCATTCCTTAAGTTAAAGCATTTTTTGACCAATGCACCCGTATTAGTAGTTCCAGACGGAAACCAAGGGTTAGTTGTATATACTGATGCATGTGGAACTGGATTAGGAGCGGTGTTGATGCAGAATGGTAAAGTTATTGCCTATGCATCCAGGCAGCTTAGATCGCATGAAGGAAGGTATCCTACTCATGATTTGGAGTTAGCAGCAGTGATCTTCGCATTGAAGATATGGAGACATTATCTCCTAGGGGAGAAATTTGAGCTTTACACCGGTCATAATTTTTACGGTATTTATTCTCTCAGAAGGAGTTGAATATGAGGCAGCAGAGATGGCTGGAGTTTTTGACTGCATATGATTTTGGTATAGAGTATACACCAGGAAAAGATAATAAGGTAGCAGATGTTCTTAGCAGAAAACATCAGAATGTGGTGTTAGCTATGTTGGTAGAGTGGAAAGATTTAAAAGCTTTAGTCAATTGTGATGCACAGTTAAGATCGACTACTATTTCTAGTCAGAGTTCCACCAGGTTGTCTTGTTTAAAAGCTCGACCAGTATTGATTGAGAAAATTGCTTCTAAGCATAAGGAGGATCCAGTGTTGGCTGAGAGAATTAAAAGGATTGAGGTTGGAACTGAGATCGATGATCTAAAGGATTTTAGCTTTGACCAGAGGATGGTTGAGAATGAAGGGACGATTGTGTGTTTCGAATATTGAGGACTTGAGGAAAGAAGTTCTTGGAGAATGTCATCAATCCAAGTTTACGACTCATCTCGGAGGGACCAAGATGTATCAGGATATGAAGAGGAGCTTCTATTGGAAAGGTATGAAGTGGGACATTAGCTTATGGGTTAGTCAGTGTGCAAACTGTCAATAAGTGAAAGCCAAACATCAAAAGTCGAGTGGGTTGCTTCAGCCTTTAGAGATTCTAGTTTGGAAATGGGATTCGATATCCATGGATTTTATAGACATGTCGCCAAGGACAAATAAGGTAATGAATGTATATGGGTTATAGTGGACAGGTTGATCAAGAGTGCCCATTTCATTCCAGTTAGGTCAACCAGGACGACACCTGTTTTAGCTCAGTTTTTCCTGAAGAACATAGTTAGACTACATGGAGTTCCAGTAGTATAGCTAGTTACAGAGATGCTTTGTTCACTAGTGAATTCTGGAAGACTCTACAGGAAGTGATGGGTACCAAGCTTAATATGAGTATTTCGTATCACCCTAAGATAGATGGGCAGATAGAGAGAGTCAACAAAGTAACCAAGGATCTACTGAGAGCTTGTGTATTTGACTTTGGTGGATCTTAGGAGGATCACCTACATTTGGTCGAGTTTTCCTATAATAACAATTATCAGACAAGTATAGGAATGGTGTCGTTTGAAGCTTTGTATGAAAGGCCATGCAAATCACCCGCATGTTGGTTGGAGATTG
This sequence comes from Allium fistulosum, assembly GCA_030737815.1. NCBI lineage: Eukaryota > Viridiplantae > Streptophyta > Magnoliopsida > Asparagales > Amaryllidaceae > Allium > Allium fistulosum. The sequence goes on from CM060901.1 coordinate 1,227,651,275, forward strand.
GAAACAGACTAGTCTTAGGTCCAGATTTGTTAGAGAGGCATCAGAAATGATTGAGTTAATCCGGGGAAGGATGAAAGAAGCTAAGTCTTGACAGAAGAGTTACGCAGATAAGAGGCGTAAAGACCTAGAATTCTCAGTTGAAGATAAAGTTTTCATTAAGATATCACCTATGAAGGGTGTGGTGCGATTTGGAAAGTCAGGGAAGTTAGCCCCAAGATATGTAGGTCCATTCCAGATTATAAAAAGGATTGGAAAGCTCGCATACAGAGCAGAGTTGTCGAGCAATATGGCATGTGTCCATAATGTGTTTCATGTGTCTCATCTTCGTAAGTATGTGCGTGATCCAAAGACTACTATCTCTCTGACAGGGTTGGAAGACTTAGTAGTAGAGCTTAATTTGACTTTTGTTAGACAACCAGTTCGAGTTCTAGCTAGAGATGAGAAAAGATAAAAGAACAAGACAGTCAATTTGGTGAAAGTTCAGTGGAGCGATACCGAGAAGGACTGTATTTGGAAGACGGAAGATAGGATTATAGATACTTATCCTGATCTGCATTGAGGGTATGTCTATATTAGATTTATATAGATAGTTGCTAGTCAGTTAGACTAGTATAGTTGTTAGGAGTTGTTACAGATGATTATTATGTTTAGTATTTAGTTCTTACTGAATTTCGAGGATGAAATTCTTTAAGAGAGGAGACTGTAATATCCCTACATTTGATAACATTATTCAGGAAATTTAATTAGATAAATTAAATACAATAATGATGATAAGGGGATTAAGATTTGAATGAATCATATAGAGGGCCGTGCTTAATTATAAAATAAATGGGATTTAAATTGATTTAGAGGTTAATTAAATTACACATGAGCATATTAGTAAAATAGCCTCTTTATCATACATGAATATAAACATCTCACCCTTGTCCATTCACGTTCTGTTTTTCATTTTTCCTAAATGCAAATCTAAAACCTAAGAGCCGGCCATTACCAAGGAAGAAAGGAGGAAAATTTGTCTAAAGCTAGGAAGGATTAATCAACAACAAATCTCGAATTCCTTATCATATCTAAGGTGAATAATAATTTCATACCATCTCTATTTTATTCTATGATTATATGTTTTTGGATTTATAATTAAATTTGTTTCTATGATGACATGGATGATGATATGCTTGAATGTTGATTTATTTTAATTCATTCACATATGAATTTGCACGGTTTTGATGTAAAACCAAGAGTCTATGATTTTAGATTGCCATGAAAAATTTTTATGTTAAGTAAAACATGATTTTGGAGAAGGATTTAATTTTCAGAATTTTCTAAGCTATAGAAAATTTATTATGAATTTCCAAAGGGAAATATGATATAATTGGGTTTAAAATTTTCGAGTATTTCAGGGAGAAATTGGGTCTGAAATTTTAGTATGTTTGATTACATGATAAAACCGAATTTCTGTGATTTTTGGGGATTTTCCCCAATTGATTTACTAGGGGAAATAAATTATTTCAAGAAAATGACTTATCTGCAAGTACTGGTTTTGTAAATGGAAGGGCTTAATCGTTTAAGTTTATTTAGATTTATATTTGATAAATGTGGAAGTTTAATGGTAAAGAATTTGGAAAGTTTTAAAGTAGCCAATCAAGGAGTTACAACAGGTGGGTTAGTTATAAAGTAATGGCCATATTTTGCTATAAATCAGCATTTTCAGAAAATGGAAGTTCCACCTATTTCGGAAGTACCCTTCGACTCCTTTATTTCCGCTCCATCTCAGTCGAAACCATCCCAGTCGAAACCCACATAGTCGAAACCAATCCACATGGTATCAAGGGTATTGGTACGAAGTGAATTGGTAAGTAGCAGAAGGTAGGGTGTCGAAAGTGATGCTTTTGTTAGGGTCGAAACCAAAGTTTGATTTTAAAAGATAAACGCCTGCCTAGTTTTTAAAGGGCTTTCGACCAAGTCGATAACCTATAAGGTCAAGACATTAGTTTGTTTTCAAAGTAAATTTCTGCCTTGTTTTACTTAAAGCTTTTGACATAGTCGAAAGTCATGCTTTCGAAATGGACTTTATAAAGAGCTTTCGAAGGGGTGCCTTTTTCCTTTAGATTAGTGCTTTCGAAAGGATTGGTTTCAACCAAGTCGAAACCCAACCGCTATTTTCCTTTCGAGTGTAATAAAGCCATCAATACCTTCGACAGGTTATCTCTGTTTTTACCTAAGCTAAGCCACTTCCTAAATGCTTTCGAAAGGGGTTAAGGGTTTCGAAGGCAATGGAGTCGAAAGGGGTTTCGACTCTATCCTTCGATGTTATAATTTAAAAGGCTGTTGCTTTTGGCTAGATGGTTCCGACACCATAAACTTTCCCCAAAACAACTTTATAATTGGTTTCGGTAGAGACACTTTTGTATATAACCATTTTGATTAAAAGGATGTTTTTAAAGAGTAAACCCAATGCTTTCGAAAGGGTACTTTTATTTGTTCCGAAGCTATGTTTTAAAGAACGTTTGGATACCATCGAAGGGGTATGTTTATTATGTTTTGAAAAGAAGTTTATGCTTTCGACGAAAGTCATCCAGATGTTTCGAAAGAGATGTTATAAGATTTCAAAACATAAGCCCGATCTCAATTTAAAGGAATAACCATGGCATAAGTAAACAAAAGGGTTTTGAAATGAAGAAGTTTCATTGATTGTAAAGGTTAAAGGATTTAACCAGGATATATATAAGGAAGATGATAAACCACAGGTGATGACAATATTTGTTGTTATGAATACTTCTTCATATATTATTCACATTATTATTAACCCATAACAGTATTTTGGGGAAGGGCGGAATAACCAGCAAGGAATGTTAAAATCTATATTAAAGATATTGGCAGGGGCCAAAAGGTTCACGGTGAGCCCATGAAAACTATGTTTAACTAAAGATATTGGTAGGAGCCAATAGGTTCATAGTCAGCCCATGAAAACTATGATTGATATTGGCAGGGGTCAATAGGTTCATAGTTAGTCCATGAAAACTATATTCGGATTAAGATATTGACAGTTAGTCAACAGGTTCCTAGTTAGCCCATGAAAACTAGGATAAGAGAAAAGATATTGGAGTTACCAATAGGTTCTTAGTGATCCCATGAAAACTATGAAATTGGACAGATTGTCCATAAACATTAAACAGGTTAATAGTAACCCTAGAAACTATAATTGAGACAGCTAGTCAGAAGGAATAGGGATGGATAATCCAGATTTGATTTACTTGTTTTGTATATCATCATAATATTTTGAAATACTATGTTTTAACCATTGTGGATGTAGGAGCACAATATATGGTTTTATAAATTGTTTTAGGATACTAGTTAGGGGAAAACCCGTTCCGCTAAGCGACGTGGCCTCGCTAGATATCTAAATGGTTTGAGATGATAAATTATTATTCATACCAGGATTTATGTCTGACTCGAATTTTTTGTTTTCCCCTTAAACTCTCGAGTACTCAATTGATTTTGAGTAGGTTGAGAGTTAAGGTTTCTAGGTGTTCTTATAGATGAATAAAGATTCCGAGGAGTGTAGGAGGCAAGCTTGTTATTAGAGTTCTTTTATTTCCGCTGTGTGTTTTAACTGTAAAGGAAAATTTGTTTTCTTTCCTTATTATATACTCTGATCAACCAAGGAGGCATCTTCATATGTCACTCTAGGCGTATTTTGTAATAATTATATGTTATCTGAACGTGGTCTGCGAACTGGGATTATGTAATCAATTTGGAATATTTTGAAATGGAATGTGGAATTTTTTTGCTGTTTTAAATTTTCTACATTCTTGTGTTTCTGTTTATCAATGTATCTAATATCGCCGTATTTGGTCGCCAAGAATTAATAACTATGGATGACTGCAGCATCCGTAGCCATTAGTTTTAGGCCTCCAATTAAGGGGATGTTACACATATCACTTTGCAAATGTATATATCATTGTTTTTTATATTATATGTGTTTATTATTTGACATTAATATATATATTTCATTATTATAATATGCTATTGATATAAAAAAAAATATGCATGCATATTTTGTTTTCGTCCAGCAAAAAAATTGCTTTAAATTATTTAAATATATGTATATATTGATTATTTCTTTTTAAACATAATTTAGTATCTTAAATGATTAACTTATAAATTAAAATTAAATTAATTATTATGTGAATATATTTTTTCTTAATTTGTTTATGGAAAAAAGTTTGATCAACTTATTTTTAGATGAATATATATTATCAAGTTAAAAATTTTGTTTAAACAAAGATTTTAAATTTTTTATATACATACATATACACACACATATACATGTATACACATATATATAGATACATACATATGTGTGTATGGCAAGGATCGGTTACAACTCGTTTCTCCTACACCTCTATTCCCCCTCCCCCAGTTTCAACCACAGATTCTGATTTAAATAATGTACTTACTTTCTCTTACCACTTCATTATATTATTTAAATTGGAATATGTGGTTGAAATCAAGGGGTATAGAAGTGTAGCAAGAATGAGGGGTAGCCGATCCTTGCCTCCACACACACTTTTGGCTTATAAAAACATATTATTTTTAATTTTGTCAAAACATATATTCACACATATACATTATTTTATACAAATATTTTGAAATTTTTTTTTGAATTTGAATTTATTTTAATACACACACACACTCTTTTAGAATATTCAAAGTTAAAATATGATAGTAAAATTTGAATTTTAAATTTTTAAAGTTAGCTTTAAATTAGGATCTTTTTTACTAAATTTAATTTAATTGATATTAGACTAAGTCTAAATTTTATCAAATCTATTTACAATTAATATTCATTATTATTTTTGAAAAATATGTGTATATTTTTGTGTATTATGAAATATTTTATTCAGGCAATTAATGTATGTATAAATGTACGTATGTATATAAGATATATATAGATATATAAGATTTAAATCTCGGTATCTAATATATATAAAATTGACCATTTACACTTTATGTTATGTTGCATGTGCACAGTATACACAAATAAGTATATATTGATATACTTATATATTATACAAAACCCATTTAATAAAATTCATTAATCGGGTAAATCATAAAAATTGAATAAATATGATTTTATTTAAATTAATTAGATTGGACATAATTGTACCTTTAGACTTCAAAGGCCCAACAAATCCAAAAATAAGGGTATTTTTTGAAATCATTCTATTTCACCAGTTTCTGATTGGCCTAGATCCAACAGTTTTAACTTGTGCACATGCCCCATCTTTGCTTTAAAGTCCATACGATCATTACATAAGCTTTCCAGAGGCTTTCCTATGCAAAATTGAAATTTACTTTGGGTCAGTACCAATCGACCTTGGGTTGGTACCGATTGACCTTAGGTATGTACCGATTGGCCTTAGGTATGTACTGATCCCTTCACTTCGACACTTAGCCAATGTTTGGTAAAGTTCTCCTAGTTTGAAACTTCTTGCTCAAACCCACTAAGCACATCGAGTCTCCTATGCCACTTTACCAAAAATTTCGGTCCTCCCTTACTTCCATCTGCCTCGAGCCTTCCACGTGCATCTCGACCAAAAACACGGGTCGGTATAGACCCACATAGGTCGAGTTGGCAACAATATATGTCACTTAGGAAAAAATTTGTCAAAGTCCTTTTTTAGCCATTTCTACATGGATCTGGCTATGTTTTGTCTCCTTCGATCTGCATGCAAAATACATCGATCTGACTCCAAACACTATAGAGTCGATCCATTGAAGTTTGTTTAATTTCTACGGATTCTCCATCCTTTGTAAATTGAATTGAAGGGTCTCCCTTTACAAGAAGATCATTGCCCATAAAACAATCCAAACCCCAATTAGCTTCGATAAGCATTTCATCCATTCAAACATGCTAACACAATATTCAAACAAGCATACAAGCATTATATCATGGAAAAATAGTCAATATACATATATAAATCAATTTCAAAATCATATTTTGAGTTTAAAAGTGGATCAAAAACATATTTTATACATATATAAACATAAATAGAGGTTGTGAAATGATAAATCACTCAACAACCGATGTAAAATCAATTAATATCTTGCAAACCAATGCAAATTCGAGAATGAATAGTGGAGATTCGAATTTCCAAGCCTTAAAATGCTAATTTGACAATCTCTAGTTGATCTCCTTGTTAATTCTTCTTTAATTCCTAGATTTAATTATATTTTGTATGGTTTTATTATGGATTTGATACGAGATAAGTTTAATGGAGGATTAGATATGTTTTAGGAGGATGAATAATGATTTTGGACTGTTCCTGCAGTTGTAGTCAGCACAACTCCGGATATAGGTTAATGGGTCCAATAATGGGCTTAGACTAATCATCAGTAGATCTTCCTAAAAACTGTCAAATTAAAACTGCGATATATCCCACCTCTTAACTAAAAATCTTTTATGACCATGTTACAAAAGAAGAACCCTTATATCTTTCATACATAACAAGTTTTAGACTTTAATTTGGCTTCCATCAAAAGTTATAGCCATTACAAGATTTTATGTTTAAAACTAGTTACCATTAATTCTAAGGGTCAAAAATGTCAAATCACAATACTACGCAAAGTTTTAGCTTGTTTGCAGTCACTTTGGTTATGAAAATAATATTTTTACGATACACCAATATGTAAAAAGTGGGTTGTTATAGAAGGATAGTAGTGGTAATGGTCTTATGTTTATTGTGAGCTCGGGAGTTCTATAATGTTGAGCTATTTATACTCCTTAGATCTTTCTCACATGATGAACTGGCACAAATTCCCATTTTGTGGAATCTTGTGGATGCATTTAAAGTGGTTTTGGGTTTACCTCCTTGTTAAAAAATTGAATTCCATATTGATTTAGGGAGAGATGCATTTTTAGCATCAAGTCAATAAAGGGTAAATAATTCCATTTTTCCTTTTTATACACATATAAATTTTGGCCATTAAAATTTTCAAATATTTAATATAGACATACATATGTATATGTGTGTATTTATAATTAATTATGTTATATATATATATATTGAAATTGATATAGATACATACATATATATGGCTTATATATCCAAAACTATATAAGATAATTTATTAACTTTATGGTCAAGACATGTATGCACTTGGAAATATTTTAAAATATAACATATTAAAATATAATATACATAATATTATCTATCTTTATATATATAAATATATAAATATATATGTATGTATGTATGTATGTATGTATATGTATATGTATATGTATATGTGTATGTATGTATGTATATGTATATGTAAATTGATTTCTTTTTTCATCCTAGCGCATATTAGAGAGAGTGTGTGTGCATGTGTATCTTTTAAGTCATACTCTTACATAATGATATATGGTGCATGTTACGTCTCTTCATTATAAATGTGTCACTAAGACACCAAGAACTTCGTCAATGGTACATACTATAATAATATCTGGAGTCAATTGCGATGATCAACCTTTAAAATTTACAGTCTGATAACATTTAGCGATTAAATGTATGCGTTGGCTAAGGTCTTGTGATTTTTTGTCAATTTCCAATTACTATGACATTAACCTTCTATATCGAAGGAGGTGAATTCTCTCTTGAGTAATGTTTCACTTCATGAGTCTTATCACATGCCTAATAGACATAACACATTAATATATATATATAATATGCATATATAAATGTTTGACAACCAAGGAAAAAAGTATTTTATTATATATGTGTATGTGTGTTTGTGTAAATTTAAAATTTACTTCAAAATACCGCTTATTCGATATTATGTTATTATAAGCTGTCAACTGGCATTAAATGCACTTATATTATATTATTATGAATTGTTGATCTGGACCCACATTAAATGCGCATTAAATACAAAACATGCGCCTTGTACAAAGTGTCAGCTGGCATTCTTCTCAGCCACATGTTCCATTCCACCTTTATAGTTGTCTCCAATCAGCCCATGCGACCAAATCAATGGTCAAGAGCACTTCCTGCCTATTTTACTACACAATCTCAGCCATCCATCACCCATATCTACTATTATAAATACCACATGCCATGCAACATCAAAGGGTTGATTTTATGCTCAGACTTCTCACATACAGCCAGTACATCCTCTCAAGACTCTTTAATTTAGTATCATTATAAACTAAGTACTAATTTTTTTTTATTCTCTTGTAATTCTTTATAATTGTAAGAGAGAAACATAGTAAGAGATCCTCGAGTGGACGTAGGCAAGCTTAGCCGAACCACTCTACATCTTTGTGTCATTTACTTTAATTTTCTTATTTTTCTCCTCATTTTACAATTTTAAGCCTAGTAGTAGTAAGTGCCTCTTTCTAACACAATGTATTAGTCTAACTCTAAGGCTGACTAATCAGTTAGTTAACATTTTAGCACTAGAAGGATGGCCTCCCCTTAAAGTTCTCACCTTTCTTCAATTTTTCTTCTCTACACAACCTTTTCATGTTTTACCATGTCAAATTCTAACGGTAAGAATGAACTCTCATCAACTCTAATAACCACGAGATTAATAGTAACACTGTCGTCAATGCTACTAGTTCCAACCTTGGGCTCAGCAATGACATGTGGTGAAGTGTGCTCCAAAGCTTAACCAACGTGGAAATTCTAGCCTGTGAGGTAAATGAATTAAGGATGAGGTTGGGTGCTCAAACAATTGTGAACTTTGTTCCATCACCCCCACAAATGGTTGAATTTTCTCCTCTCGAACATGTTCTCCCCAATGCATACGACCTCATGAACACCGTCGAGGCTCAGGGTAGGGTGATGCCTAAAACCCTAGTTATGGATATTCATGCTCATCCAAGAAAACATGTTATATGTGGGCTATGTAACATTGCTAACATTAACCCAAAGATAGCCATGGATAAAGAACCAAGATATCGCAGTTCTTCTTTAATACTATAACAGTCAGCTTTTGAATGTGTTGGGGCGGCAAATGAAGCTCGAGATTTGAGGTTCGAGCATCTTACCGATGATGCTCATGCCATCGATGGAGAGCCAAGGGCCCATCGGTGCACTCCCAATCCCATAGGGGTGCAATTAGGCCTGGATCAGGAGAAGGGTGGGTTATTCATTTATGGTCCCTCTCTATGCATAAGGGGAGGAAGTTTCCCACTCCAACTCACCATAATCATAATCACTCACCATTATCTCCTCATTGCCGATCTCCCACTCCACAAAAACACTAGTTGAACCCAGAGTTAGTCATTGGCTAGACAATCTCATAGTAGGCTGATGCTGGCCTCCGGGAGGGAATGAACTCATTCATCAGTAGCCCAATAGAATGCAAGCTTGGAATGTCAATGGCGAAGCTTTTTCTGAAAATAAGAATGGAGAGCCATTTTCAAGGAAATCCTAAGCACTTACATCCATTAGTGGTAAGCTTACCAGCCATCGATAAGTATAATGGGAGTGCTAACCCATCAGATCACATTAACATGTTCAACTACATCACCCACGCCAACCAGCTTTCCGACCCAGCAAAGTGCCTACACTTCCCTTTACTCTCACAGGGTCGGCCTCTTATTGGTTCAACTAGGTAGCATTTATTATTGGGCCTAGTTATGTGTAGACTTCAGGACTAGGTTCTTCACTTTGAAAATTTATATTATGATGGATAGTGAGCTAGGTAACATCAGATAGGGGCCGACTAAGACTCTTCGGTCATATGTAAATCGCTTCAATAAGAAACCAATGCATACTAGGGGTGCTAACAAGAATAGCCTAGTTATGTCTCTCTACTTGGGAGTTAAGTACAAATCGAGAATGTGGAAGGAACTCCAAAAGTAGTCGGCCACGTCTCTAATCGACTTCTATCAATAGGCGAATGAGATTACGAGGATAGAAGATGCCGATCTTTTTAATAGTGATAATGAGAACTGACATACAAGACAAGCTAGTCCTTATAAAAATACCGACCGTCGACTTAATAGTCGTCTGAGTAACACCAAAAGATGAGCAGAAAGTGGCACCGATACAAGTCCAGGTACACTAGCTGTACACTATAAACATGAATATGGGAATAATATATCTCACCACTAAGGACCGGGTGTAATTCCATAGACCGAATGCCACTGAAGGTTGAAGAAGGGAGGAACCTCATGATAATAACCCCTCTATCAACGAATGTAGGGTGCTTAAAGATGATATGAAAGTTTGATGCAGGAAAGGATGCTTTTAGAGTTTGTTCGACATCATGTGGAACAAAGGGCAGCACACAACAACCAACCGACACCGCCTCAGCAAACCAATAATAACCTCATAGCCATCAGTTATATCTTGTTCATATGTAAGGGTCCTTAATTGGCCAACACATTTGGGTAGCACAATCTTGATATTAAAGAGAAGTAGGTTCTATCAGGCAAATCTTTTCTTTAGAGCATCGAGTATCCAAAGCACCCAAGTTGGAAATAGATCAGCCCATCGTGTTCACTGCCAAAGACAAATGGCATGGCGATCCAACTACCCTCATCTCTATGCCCACCTCTTCCCAAACCTGGGCAAAGGCATCGGTATTTAATTTTCTTTTAGAGATTGAGAAGCGGTGGTTTTGCCTGAGCACGATCTTTATCGGATTCCTCAGTCAGTTCGCCCATCTGTCCTTCTCTACCTTCTTAGTGGCCTCCATGCTTGTAAGGGACCACCTTCCAGATGTGTGTTATCATAGGTCATTCCACAGACACTTGGCTTCCTTCTCAGCCTTTACCAGACTCTCCTTAAGTTTAATGGCTCCATTACCTCCTTTGTCCTGGAGACCTTAGCATTACCGTCCTTAAAGCACCTTCTTTAGCCCTCAACTTCCTTTGGAGGTTCTCAAATTTTCCTGTATGCAGATGGAGTGGTTCCCGAACCGATCGACAAATGTTAGAAAAGTAGCAAAGTAATAAGAAAAAGATACAAAGTTGGTGACTTACTAGCAAGGCGTCCTGGGTTTGTGCATTCATCGTGGACTCTAGAAAGTATTAGCTTTGGCCAGTTCTAGTCTGTTGAAGATATGATACGGTCTCCATGGACATGAGATGGAAAGCCATCAACATAGGATCCAGATCTTCGGTATCTGAACCTAAGAGATCTCCAAAGTTAAATTCCCTAATTGCACTGCATCATCATTTGCGTCTACCTCCTCCTCATCGTAAATACGAAGGAACTTGGAATAAAGAGGGGTTACCTCAATAGACAAGGATGTGCCAACCTCGTCTCTCTTCCTCTTCTTGCTTTCAATGGTGTGCGGGAGTGACTGCTCGGGGCTGGGAGTCACATTGAAGATTTGTTGGAATGCTTTAGGTGTCTTGGACATAAGAGTCATAGCAATGAGAACATTACTGCCAAGGTCATCGAGTTCGTCGAATAAAAGCTTAGCAGCAACTAAAAAAACAAAGAAAATCATGGTTAGTTTATGTGAAAGAAAAAAAGAAAGTTCGAGTGTAAGTAACCTACCATTTGTACCGGTGCAGCCTTGCTTTTTGACAAGGGTAGGCATGATAAAGCTGAGCTGCCTACACTAGTTTGATATGTCCCAGCATAAGGCTCACCCAAAGGCATAACTCCATATCCGAGATACAAAGGGTCATACGTGGGAATTTTCTCGAAGAAGGGACCTACATCCCTACCAATGCCACACTCTTGTAACCTGTAACGACCCGCCATTTTGGACAATTCGCATCCATTATAAGTGTGTAGGTAGACACACATGCCGGAATTGAATTGCTCAAAATACCGCGTTGTTAATTTAAATTTGGCAAACTGAACATATACAGTAAATAAATAATCACAGATCACAGACACAGAGTAATAAGTGCAGCGGAAATAAAAGAGATAGTAGTTCATGAAGCTACTATATGAATATATAAATACATCAGAGTTTACAACAGAAGAGTAATACGATACATCAGAGTTAAACCAGATACAACGGAAGAGTAATACGATACATCAGATACAAATCAGAATACATCACTGGAATCATCAAATACTGAAAGCAGAATAGATGGCTGGATCTTCAAGCAAAGCTCCAGCTCCAAAGGTGAGTCTCGAATACTGGTACACTCAGTCTGACCCGAGCGTAAAGCAAAAACACAAGACACTCGAGTCAGGATTAACATTCTTATATTAATAAATCTAACTCAAGTGAAATAGCAATTGAAATACAAGTAACTCAAAGGATGTTTGGAATAACCATCCTTTAAGGATCCGTTAAACTATCTACTAGGTAGTAATGTATGCTAAGTAGATAATGTCTATAAGTAATATGTAAAGATATCAAAATAGCGTTAAGTCATGGCCCATTCCACCCTTAACACATTTTTATTCCCAAAAGCATATACAAGACCGTAGTTTCCCCAAAACCGGAAGTCACCAGAGGGCAATCCATATACTAAAGGTACAAATCAAAATCATAGTGGTCGCGTATAAATGGAATACAAGTATGACAAGGCACATGAGGCAATACCTAAGGTAGTGATACTACCGTTCGCCTGATCCGGACTGGTGAGAACGCAACGCCGCAGCGCCCGCAACACCGTGAAACAACACTCCCAAAATCAAGGGTGCACCAATCGACAACAAGTATAAGTAGTTCGAAGAAGTGTGTCCACTTGAGGTAGCTAATCCTCCATTGGCCCGGCACAGCTCCTGTTTTAGTCATTTCCAATTTGACACAAGTGTCAAGGCTATCCATCATCGTTCTCTTTCTTCAGTCATCACGAACATCATTCCAACCACTTCATTCTGGATCATCACTCCGCGCATAGTTATTAAAGTGGTTTTTGGTTTAGATAGAGAGTATATCCATAACCGAATTCCGGTCTCTTTAATAACTTCCGTAATTATTTCACCGATTGGTCGTTTATTTATTTCAAAACCAAATCAATTTCAATTTCAATTTCAATTCGTAAATCAACATTCATTTGTCTTTCAAAAACCAATTTCCAATAATTTACGTTTCAAAACTTCCAAATTATCATTTCAAAACCTTATAATTCAATTTCAATCTTTATTTAAACTAATTCAAATATTGATTCAAGTTCGTACAAAAGTTTCATTTCGAAATCATTTAAATTAGTCTAATTTAACATTCAAATCAATTTCAAATTCATTTATCGATTTCATTCAATATTCGTTAAGTTACTTTATCATTCAAAACAATTTCTATTAAATTCCCAATTCATTAAATCAATTTCTTAAGTTCAACTTCATTAAAACAAAACTTACAATTTTGAATTAAATTAAATTCGACAAATCAAATTCTTTACATTACAGGTCTTACATTAATTTCAAAAAATCACATTTTATTTCTTGTTAAAGAAATTCAATTTTTTCTTATTTACTTACTTAAATAATTTTCCAAAACTTAATTAATAAAGAAAACTCCATTTCAATTTATTTATGAAGTAAATTCACTTATTCCAAAATTCAATTTCTCTTATTAAAGAATTCAATTCAATTTGATCATTAAATCATTCAATCTTATTTAATTATTAAATAATTCAAAACTTAATTATTAAATAATTTCAAAGTTTAATAATTTCAAACTTAATTATAATTTCAAACTTAATTATTAAATCATTTCAAAGTTTAATAATTTCAAACTTAATTATAATTTCAAACTTAATTCAATCATTTCTCAAATTAAACAACATACTTTCATCAATTACATCGTTAATATTTTGATTCAGATTATTAACATTTTCCTTTCATTAAAATTCAAATTTCAACTTCATTTCAAAACCATATTATTTATTCAAATAAAATCTTCGTTTTATTTTTAAATCAAATTATTGACCAATCGGGTTTTTTATTTAATTTCCTATCCTAGGTCAAAGTTCAATTTGGGTATTTATCATTTCAACCCGATTCCAATTCAATTCAAAATCAAAACATAACAAAGGGAACTTGCAGTGTGATAACTGGGATGGTGTCAAAGTAAATAAACAAGCAATAACAACAAACAATAACAATCAAATAGTCAATTCAAATAATCCCGAAATAATCGTATTAATTCACATTGTTGTTTGTGCAAATTAATATAATTATTTCTAGAATCTACACTATCATTTCATGTAGATTTAAGATTATTACATTACGGTTTTTCACTTGTCATTCAATTTCAATTTATACTACAACAATTAATCCAATATACGTCGATGGTTCAAAGTGTAATTATCACTATTCTACATGTCAATTAATTTAACAATTAAAAGGGGTCATATTCAACTAATCAAATTTAACATATAAATCAGTTTTAAAATCGTTAACTATCCTATATCCATTTCAATTTGCATACTATTTATCATTTATCACTAACAATTTAACGTCCAATATAAACATCAACAATCAATCAATTATCAATCAAACTGTATTATCATCACATAAATAATTAACAGATAATGGTGTCAGATGTCACAGGTGAACTAATACAGGAAATAACATATATAACAGTGTATTTAACTAACAGCAGCATATTTCAATTGTCGTTTCAATTGAAATCAAATTTAATAAATAAAAGAATGTTAATCGTGAGTGATTGCTCACCTTTCGAGGCTAGAGAGAATAGACAATGAAATGGGCTATGAATACTAAAGCAACGCTAGGTGGACACGATTCGATGAAGAAACAGGCACGACGGACAGAGCTGATAAATGGAAAATCAATGATAACAAATTAGAATCAGTTTTTTTTTAAATAGATATATTATTATTGTATTATATATAAAATTTAAAAATACATATTAAATAACCATTCTATATAAATGTTTAAAATAAAATCAAACATACATTGAAAAATATATTGCTTTGCTGACTAAGATAAATACGCGGACCCAATACTCAAAAGCAACAAGGTACATTTATGAGCTATGCAGACTTACTAAAACATACAACACATATTTATGCACACTTACGCCTCATCTATATATACGCATAAACTTAATACACCATATATAAACTAATATGCACAACACCTACCATGCGCAAGCAATAAAGCTTTATATATCTATTATAGAACATATATGACTTATACAATGTGAACTTTGCATATACCAAACTTATATGATATATCACTTTATCATAGAAAGATTATACTTTAACTCAATTAAACAAAACATATACAATTTTAAGGAAGGCAGTACCTATAAATATATACTATATAAAACGTTATATATAATAATTGTAACTGATATATGTCACTTACTTATATAAACACTAAACATATGTAAATTTTTATTTTGAAATCTTTATACCATAAAACAAACGCAGCACTAAAAACATAACTTACTGCAAATACTATTGTAAGATAAAATATTTACCTATATATATATATATATATAAAACATTATACTGTAACTAAGTAGAATATAAACAAATGGTCTACAATATAATAGTTTTTCACGTAACATTCATATATCCCTTTTACTTTTATTTTTAAAACAAAACACATGTACACTAAACATGCACATACTTTATAAACCTTGTATGCTTTTATAAATAACAAAAGGTATATCTATATCTCTCGGTTCTTTTAAATGCATACCCAAAATAGTTCCAGATCCAACATAATGCAAATTTAGATATACGACCTTATACTATCATTATATTATATTAACATAAAATATATATTATATAAATATGTTGGTTTCCACTATATAAACTCTCGTATACAAATATACAAATATACAATCATGCGAAATCGAATATATGCAAACCCACCTATAAGTTAACACATAAGTTTATATGTAAATATATATATATCAACCAAACCCATATTTAAACCTATACTTTATAAATCAACTGGTTAAATATAATCTACTGTATATTTCATATAATTGAACACAACAGTATAACGTTTATAATAATAAAGGATAGATCTTATAGGTATAAATATATACACAAATACAATACCTACAATACCATGGCATGCATTCAACAGAGAGAAGAGACAGACGGAAGAGGAGAGGAAGGCAAGCTCGAGTCGCGAGCAGGTGGTTCGGGATGGGTTCCCAAGTCGGCGGATGGGCTGAGGCGAGTGGAGTTGATTGCGGGGTTCCTCTCATTTCAGGGAGGAGGCGGCGGGTTGAGGAGACGACGACAGGAGGGCTCTTGGCTGCTTGGAGAGCTGCTGCTCGGAATTGGAGGGAGAGGAGTGGAGCTCTACTTAGCCGGAGTTTGGGATGGTGGAAGGTCGTAGGCGCAGCTGCGATGGGGTCTGGTGGTCTTCGAGGCTGGTGGAGCAGCGAAGGGATGGTGGTGGTCACCCGACGAGATGTGGCAGTGGGTTTCAGGCGAGAGGTGGTGGCGGATGTTGGTACGGGCGGAGGTAGGGGAGTTTCGTCTTGGGATGTTGTTGCCGATGAAGGTGGGTTGAGTTGCCAAGGGAAAATGTTGGAGGCATCTTGGTCAAAAGGAGAAAGGCCGTAGGTGGGATGAAGGGGTGGGTGATAGAGGATGGGAAATAATTTATCACGGGCACAAGTTGCAGATAACAAAACGAAATAAAGTGAAAGAACAGAACGGAATAAAAGAAGTGAAAGTGAACCGGTGAGAAAATGAAAACAATATTATGATGATAGGGATAGTAATAGTCATAGTTTTGAATTACTGGGAAAGATAAAAGGTTGCAACCATTGGATGATTATACGGTAGACAATAAATGAAGGGTCACGAAAGCCAAAAAACTTCGACAACGGTTACCGATACGATCCAACGTTTTACAAATTTCGCCGGCCACCGGACGTCGAAACACACAAACAAATACACTGCAGAGATCAGTACGACGAGACGATCAAAACAGTATACAGATATCAGAGGTTCGATCGAATTATAAAAATTCGAAATTTTCTACTGACGGAAAATGCAAGAAAACGCTGAAGAATAAGATCGACGGAGCCAAAGATGTCCGAATTTTGAAAAACGACAAACTGACATCTTGCTTAGAAGATGGTTTAGAATTTTTCTATGTAAAAATATTTGAGTTTCGGAAACATTTTATTTTCATCGCTTTTTATCTGATTAAATTGAAGTGAATTTACGCGCGAAATAAACTTTCATATTTTCGGACGAAAATTTACCAGTTGCTATGTTTAACTAAACGTATTTCAAATATTAGTTTTTTATTTCAAAATTTTATCGTTTAAAATTTCACAAAATTTCAACTAATTACGTTATTAAAAACAGTTGAAATTTATGGGTCGTTACACTCTCCCCCACTCAAAACTTTTCTTCCCCGATAAGGAACGAGGTAGGAGAATAGAAACAACCAGAAAGAAAAACAGATTTGAAATACAAAATAACAATTAATTTAAACTATATAAATTCAAATTTAAATTAATTGATATTCAATAATTGATTTAATCCATTTGATTTTCTTAAGTTAAATCAAGCTTTAACTATTTCTAGATTGATTTTCTTATTATCCAATCATCTTTAATTAACAGTTTCAAAATCATAAATTTGAATAGTCACTTATTACAATCATATTTTATTTCAGCAATTTAAATTCTTCTTTATTCCAAATTATTGTTAAATTTATTCTACTTAATATATCTTATCACATATATTTAACCCATATAAATTAATTTAAACCATAAAAGTTTCGATTTAAATTAATTTATATTTACTAATTGCTTTCAAATTCAAGGTATTTCATAAGTTGATCAAATTTCAATTTTTCAAAACAAATTTATTAATTCTTTCAAAACAAAATTATTTCATTATTAACTGAGTTTTACTTATTATCCTGTCTAACTTTATTAACATCTTTATAATCAAAATTTAGTGTATAACATTTATTATAAACACTCAAATTTTATTTATGAATTCAATTTATCTTATATATTATCCAATTACATATTCAACTTCTGTATGATTTAGGTAAGTTGTATTAAAATGCAGTTGAACAATATACAAACAAAGTTTTCCCAATTCAATTATTCAAGTTTAAATATTTATTCCAAATTTTGGTTTTATTTATAATTAAAATCATCTTTTAACAAAATTTAAGAATTTGATTTCCGATTAACTTTAAACAACTTAGAGATATATATAATATATTTATATCAAATCAAATTAAATTTTAAAATAAGATACTTATATATATGTAAATCAAATTATCCTAAAGAAATTTAAATCGAAATATTTTTCAAAACAAACCGTAGCAAAGCTACAGAATAGTATCTCCACTTCGAAAATCGAAAATGAACGTCGATGATGCGGCCGCCATCACCGAAATTATTTTCCAGCGACAAAGAGAAGAGTACTGATTTCAATATTTAAATTCTTTGAAAACGGTTTCTATTCGAATATACTTTCAATACTATATACTTTAAAATTTTAAAAATCAAAGTTCGAAATCACCGGAAACTAATAAATTCTCAAATTTCTGAATTAGATTCATTTCAAATTCCAAATCGATTTATAAACCGCATTTATAAATTTATTTAGAATAATAAATGATAATCAAATATTATCATTTCAAACAAACAATTTAATTAACCTATTAAATTTTAGAAAATTTTACTTATATATGTTGATAATATATTCATACAAATTCATTCCATTTACCAAATTTGAAAACGATATTGTGTCAGTTTGCTCTGCTCAAGTGTTTTGGAAATCCTATCGATAGCGTTGATCAGACGAATCAATCGAAAACCCAAATCAACATCAATAACTCAAACAACACAATATATTTTAAATATTTTAAATATAATTTTATAAATACAATTCCTCGCTCGATGATACAGTAACGGATTTCAAAGCAAGGATAGGGATTCAAATTTGATGGACTCAAATCAAAGAGAATTTTGATTCGAAAATAAGTTTGAAACAGAAGATAAGATAATTCAATTACCACAATCGTGAGATGGATGAGTTTATTTAATTCACGGGCAACCTTAACCGGGTCGTCCGTAACTTGAAGAATAAGATCGGTTTAGAATTCCGAGGTAAATCGACATTCGATCTCAAGAAATAGAATTCAGGTATAGCAGGAGATGGATGGCATCGTAAACCGAGGATACAGAAATCTCGGGTAAATCACTGCTTATTGTAAAGGAGTTTTGCTCCTTTACAAATCATTCGAAGATTGGCGAGACCGCCGATCTATTATAGATATCATTCAAAATGGAGTTATGGGTGCTCCAGAATTGAAAGAAGACGAATAGTGAAGGACACGAATGAATTTCGAAACCGAGGGGAACGTTCCAAAATTCAAAGGAATCGAGTCGGAAGGAAGAGATTGAAACTCGAATGAGAGTGATTCTGTAAATACATTTACCCTATATGTTGAGTTTTTCCAAGAGCTACCAAAGCTCTGATACCAACTGTAACGACCCGCCATTTTGGACCATTCGCATCCATTATAAGTGTATAGGTAGACACACATGCCGGAATTGAATTGCTCAAAATACCGCGTTGTTAATTTAAATTTGGCAAACTGAACATATACAGTAAATAAATAATCACAGATCACAGACATAGAGTAATAAGTGCAGCGGAAATAAAAGAGATAGTAGTTCATGAAGCTACTATATGAATATATAAAATACATCAGAGTTTACAACAGAAGAGTAATACGATACATCAGAGTTAAACCAGATACAACGGAAGAGTAATACGATACATCAGATACAAATCAGAATACATCACTGGAATCATCAAATACTGAAAGCAGAATAGATGGCTGGATCTTCAAGCAAAGCTCCAGCTCCAAAGGTGAGTCTCGAATACTGGTACACTCAGTCTGACCCGAGCGTAAAGCAAAAACACAAGACACTCGAGTCAGGATTAACATTCTTATATTAATAAATCTAACTCAAGTGAAATAGCAATTGAAATACAAGTAACTCAAAGGATGTTTGGAATAACCATCCTTTAAGGATCCGTTAAACTATCTACTAGGTAGTAATGTATGCTAAGTAGATAATGTCTATCAGTAATATGTAAAGATATCAAAATAGCGTTAAGTCATGGCCCATTCCACCCTTAACACATTTTTATTCCCAAAAGCATATACAAGACCGTAGTTTCCCCAAAACCGGAAGTCACCAGAGGGCAATCCATATACTAAAGGTACAAATCAAAATCGTAATGGTCGCGTATAAATGGAATACAAGTATGACAAGGCACATGAGGCAATACCTAAGGTAGTGATACTACCGTTCGCCTGATCTGGACTGGTGAGAACGCAACGCCGCAGCGCCCGCAACACCGTGAAACAACACTCCCAAAATCAAGGGTGCACCAATCGACAACAAGTATAAGTAGTTCGAAGAAGTGTGTCCACTTGAGGTAGCTAATCCTCCATTGGCCCGGCACAGCTCCTGTTTTAGTCATTTCCAATTTGACACAAGTGTCAAGGCTATCCATCATCGTTCTCTTTCTTCAGTCATCACGAACATCATTCCAACCACTTCATTTTGGATCATCACTCCGCGCATAGTTATTAAAGTGGTTTTCGGTTTAGATAGAGAGTATATCCATAACCGAATTCCGGTCTCTTTAATAACTTCCGTAATTATTTCACCGATTGGTCGTTTATTTATTTCAAAACCAAATCAATTTCAATTTCAATTTCAATTCATAAATCAACATTCATTTGTCTTTCAAAAACCAATTTCCAATAATTTACGTTTCAAAACTTCCAAATTATCATTTCAAAACCTTATAATTCAATTTCAATCTTTATTTAAACCAATTCAAATATTGATTCAAGTTCGTACAAAAGTTTCATTTCGAAATCATTTAAATTAGTCTAATTTAACATTCAAATCAATTTCAAATTCATTTATCGATTTCATTCAATATTCGTTAAGTTACTTTATCATTCAAAACAATTTCTATTAAATTCCCAATTCATTAAATCAATTTCTTAAGTTCAACTTCATTAAAACAAAACTTACAATTTTGAATTAAATTAAATTCGACAAATCAAATTCTTTACATTACAGGTCTTACATTAATTTCAAAAAATCACATTTTATTTCTTGTTAAAGAAATTCAATTTTTTCTTATTTACTTACTTAAATAATTTTCCAAAACTTAATTAATAAAGAAAACTCCATTTCAATTTATTTAGGAAGTAAATTCACTTATTCCAAAATTCAATTTCTCTTATTAAAGAATTCAATTCAATTTGATCATTAAATCATTCAATCTTATTTAATTATTAAATAATTCAAAACTTAATTATTAAATAATTTCAAAGTTTAATAATTTCAAACTTAATTATAATTTCAAACTTAATTATTAAATCATTTCAAAGTTTAATAATTTCAAACTTAATTATAATTTCAAACTTAATTCAATCATTTCTCAAATTAAACAACATACTTTCATCAATTACATTGTTAATATTTTGTTTCAGATTATTAACATTTTCCTTTCATTAAAATTCAAATTTCAACTTCATTTCAAAACCATATTATTTATTCAAATAAAATCTTCATTTTATTTTTAAATCAAATTATTGACCAATCGGGTTTTTTATTTAATTTCCTATCCTAGGTCAAAGTTCAGTTTGGGTATTTATCATTTCAACCCGATTCCAATTCAATTCAAAATCAAAACATAACAAAGGGAACTTGCAGTGTGATAACTAGGATGGTGTCAAAGTAAATAAACAAGCAATAACAACAAACAATAACAATCAAATAGTCAATTCAAATAATCCCGAAATAATCGTATTAATTCACATTGTTGTTTGTGCAAATTAATATAATTATTTCTAGAATCTACACTATCATTTCATGTAGATTTAAGATTATTACATTACGGTTTTTCACTTGTCATTCAATTTCAATTTATACTACAACAATTAATCCAATATACGTCGATGGTTCAAAGTGTAATTATCACTATTCTACATGTCAATTAATTTAACAATTAAAAGGGGTCATATTCAACTAATCAAATTTAACATATAAATCAGTTTTAAAATCGTTAACTATCCTATATCCATTTCAATTTGCATACTATTTATCATTTATCACTAACAATTTAACATCCAATATAAACATCAACAATCAATCAATTATCAATCAAATTGTATTATCATCACATAAATAATTAACAGATAATGGTGTCAGATGTCACAGGTGAACTGATACAGGAAATAACATATATAACAGTGTATTTAACTAACAGCAGCATATTTCATTTGTCGTTTCAATTGAAATCAAATTTAATAAATAAAAGAACGTTAATCGTGAGTGATTGCTCACCTTTCGAGGCTAGAGAGAATAGACAATGAAATGGGCTACGAATACCAAAGCAACGCTAGGTGGACACGATTCGATGAAGAAACAGGCACGACGGACAGAGCTGATAAATGGAAAATCAATGATAACAAATTAGAATCAGTTTTTTTTTTAAATAGATATATTATTATTGTATTTTATATAAAATTTAAAAATACATATTTAAATAACCATTCTATATAAATGTTTAAAATAAAATCAAACATACATTTAAAAATATATTGCTTTGCTGACTAAGATAAATACGCGGACCCAATACTCAAAAGCAACAAGGTACATTTATGAGCTATGCAGACTTACTAAAACATACAACACATATTTATGCACACTTACGCCTCATCTATATATACGCATAAACTTAATACACCACATATAAACTAATATGCACAACACCTACCATGCGCAAGCAACAAAGCTTTATATATCTATTATAGAACATATATGACTTATACAAGGTGAACTTTGCATATACCAAACTTATATGATATATCACTTTATCATAGAAAGATTATACTTTAACTCAATTAAACAAAACATATACAATTTTAAGGAAGGCAGTACGTATAAATATATACTATATAAAACGTTATATATAATAATTGTAACTGATATATGTCACTTACTTATATAAACACTAAACATATGTAAATTTTTATTTTGAAATCTTTATACCATAAAACAAACGCAGCACTAAAAACATAACTTACTGCAAATACTATTGTAAGATAAAATATATACCTATATATATATTTAAAACATTATACTGTAACTAAGTAGAATATAAACAAATGGTCTACAATATAATAGTTTTTCACGTAACATTCATATATCCCTTTTACTTTTATTTTTAAAACAAAACACACGTACACTAAACATGCACATACTTTATAAACCTTGTATGCTTTTATAAATAACAAAAGGTATATCTATATCTCTCGGTTCTTTTAAATGCATACCCAAAATAGTTCCAGATCCAACATAATGCAAATTTAGATATACGACCTTATACTATCATTATATTATATTAACATAAAATATATATTATATAAATATATTGGTTTCCACTATATAAACTCTCGTATACAAATATACAAATATACAATCATGCGAAATTGAATATATGCAAACCCACCTATAAGTTAACACATAAGTTTATATGTAAATATATATATATATATCAACCAAACCCATATTTAAACCTATACTTTATAAATCAACTGGTTAAATATAATCTACTGTATATTTCATATAATTGAACACAACAGTATAACGTTTATAATAATAAAGGATAGATCTTATAGGTATAAATATATACACAAATACAATACCTACAATACCATGGCATGCATTCAACAGAGAGAAGAGACAGACGGAAGAGGAGAGGAAGGCAAGCTCGAGTCGCGAGCAGGTGGTTCGGGATGGGTTCCCAAGTCGACGGATGGGATGAGGCGGGTGGAGTTGATTGCGGGGTTCCTCTCATTTCAGGGAGGAGGCGGCGGGTTGAGGAGACGACGACAGGAGGGCTCTTGGCTGCTTGGAGAGCTGCTGCTCGGAATTGGAGGGAGAGGAGTGGAGCTCTACTTAGCCGGAGTTTGGGATGGTGGAAGGTCGTAGGCGCAGCTGCGATGGGGTCTGGTGGTCTTCGAGGTTGGTGGAGCAGCGAAGGGATGGTGGTGGTCGCCCGACGAGATGTGGCAGTGGGTTTCAGGCGAGAGGTGGTGGCGGACGTTGGTACGGGCGGAGGTAGGGGAGTTTCGTCTTGGGATGTTGTTGCCGATGAAGGTGAGTTGAGTTGCCAAGGGAAAATGTTGGAGGCATCTTGGTCAAAAGGTGAAAGGCCGTAGGTGGGATGAAGGGGTGGGTGATAGAGGATGGGAAATAATTTATCACAGGCACAAGTTGCAGATAACAAAACGAAATAAAGTGAAAGAACAGAACGGAATAAAAGAAGTGAAAGTGAACCGGTGAGAAAATGAAAACAATATTATGATGATAGGGATAGTAATAGTCATAGTTTTGAATTACTGGGAAAGATAAAAGGTTGCAACCATTGGATGATTATACGGTAGACAATAAATGAAGGGTCACGGAAGCCAAAAAACTTCGACAACGGTTACCGATACGATCCAACGTTTTACAAATTTCGCCGGCCACCGGACGTCGAAACACACAAACAAATACACTGCAGAGATCAGTACGACGAGACGATCAAAACAGTATATATATATCAGAGGTTCGATCGAATTATAAAAATTCAAAATTTTCTACTGACGGAAAATGCAAGAAAACGCTGAAGAATAAGATCGACGGAGCCAAAGATGTCCGAATTTTGAAAAACGACAAACTGACATCTTGCTCAGACGATGGTTTAGAATTTTTCTATGTAAAAATATTTGAGTTTCGGAAACATTTTATTTTCATCGCTTTTTAACTGATTAAATTGAAGTGAATTTACGCGCGAAATAAACTTTCATATTTTCGGACGAAAATTTACCAGTTGCTATGTTTAACTAAACGTATTTCAAATATTAGATTTTTATTTCAAAATTTTATCGTTTAAAATTTCACAAAATTTCAACTAATTACGTTATTAAAACAGTTGAAATTTACGGGTCGTTACATAACCCTTCCTATACTTCTTTCCTTAAAGCTCGCCTCAGTAGCCCAATCAACGAGTAGCGTCTTATGCCAAAGGATCAAGGCGTCAACTAACTATTACGGGTCTTATTCTTCTAACTATGGCATCAACGCTACCTTACTTGGATTATCAAGATCAGCTTGTTTCCACTCTCCAAGCTCCTCGCTCGTGAAAATGTAGCCATATCCCCATTCTGCATCAGTGATCGACCTACCTATGTTGTTGCAAAATTTGATCTTGGAGTGGTCATGTTTTTCCATGGCCACTATCTATGCCAGTTTATTTATTAGGGTAGACTATTCGTAACCATGGCCTAAGCTCTCTTCATTAGTTCGGCCCACTGGAGGTTTGCATCGGCAACAAAGATCTTTAGATCCCGGACATTAGCGGTAGCCATCTTCAACCTATGGACATATTCACTCAACATCCCCATGGTAAAGCCACCAAGCTCAATAGAAGCATCTATGAAGGATGAATTAAGCGAAGGAAAGGGAACATAGATGAAGGAAAAAGAGTGCGACAAGGACTTACTAGGGGTGTGGATCCTAAGATGTCGTAGCTCGGGATTGACCCAATGGAGGATGAAAAAAATTCTTGTACACCCAGCTTGGGGCAATCTTGCTCAAAATGCTCATAAAAATTATGGGCTTGGTGCTAGCCTGGAAGTGGAAATATGTGCCAATTTGGTAGCAGGCCTCCTACAAGCGGACGACCATGTTGACTAGTTGGGAGATTAACTTAGGAAGGTGAAGCTTGGTGTAGGTAACATAAAGACTGCATAGAAACCGGTAGCTATTGGGTGTGAGCTTGTCAGGGGCAAGATCATAAGCATTCAAGATGGATACAAAATAGGAGTTGAGGGGCAGTATGAGCCTAACCTTCAAGTAGCCAAGGGACCATGTGAAATAGCCCAATGAAGGGTGGTTAGGTTGATTGACGACAACAGGATATCGAACCATTTTGATCTTACATCCATGCTTGGCAATGGACTTGGCCAAATTTATCGTTCCCTCAACAAGTTCAGAAACTTTAAGACTAAAAACACCGGCCAAGGAAGACCTAGAGGCTACAATCCAAAACACAAATTACCAAGTTAAACAATAGCCCTGCAGCCAAGACTAGAAAATCTCGGGGGAAAATCCATGGAAAAAGATGAGACATGCACTCCAATGGCGTGCTCTGGCCAAACACCCCTTAAAGACTGGCAAATGACTCAAATGGCTCTTAAAAGCTAAGTTGCAAGCGTTATGAGACATATCTGTCACTCTTTTTTTTAGTTAAAGCTCGTGACTATCGAACTGAACCTAGACTATTGCCCATTACTAATATTATCATTAATATTACTTCTAATACAGGCCCACTAAGTTTGCCACTGACATAAAGGAACTGGGCCAACCAGAAGAGGGTTAAATGGGTGAATTTCAAAAGAAAATTCATTTTGATATTAAGTAACTCTATGAAGTCTAAATGGATTTTACATCCAATCTTATATTTTAAATAAAATCTTCATTTTATTTCAAAATAGTTTGAGTTTAATTAAAGCTGAATATATGTTGTAACAGGTGAAACAATTAAAACTTTGTGTGAAAGTACAAGTATAACATATAGAAAGTGTACATAGTTAATGTGTACGTGTTTAGATGTTGGGATTTACACCAAAATGGACACATTCCCCTTTTATATATGCCTTCGTTGTCAGAAATAATTATTTTTAAACAAAATAAGATTTATTATATATACAAACACACACACACATACTCGCTCGCAGCGCACATGCACATAGATATATATATATACACATACTTGTTTACATTAAGATTGATTTTATTTGTTCGACATGTTTTAAAGTTAAAGCATAAAGCAAACAATTTAAAGTTAGTGGTAATTAAGGAATAATTTAAAATCAAAATTACCATTTTACAAATAAGTTCATTTTGTAAACATTGAACTAAGAACATATATATATATACACACACACACACATATATACATACATATATATAGACACACACGCATCTGTGTGTGTGTATTCATATACATATGTAATGATCCATGTTTTACATAATAGATGATCATAAAATATTATTATTTAAATCGTATGAGGTCGTATGACTATATTTTGGAAAATGACTACTAAGGACATTTTTCATCTTTAGAATTTTTATTGGACAATTTTCAACCTGAAAATCTTTTAAAGTCTATAGCTTTAGATAGGAGCCGAATTAGGGTCTGAAACCACTTCCATTAGATCGAGGTGATGGTTTCTCTTTCCACAAAGCAGTTTTAATAGAAAAACAGACTTACCATTTAGGAGATATGGCTGTTTTAAGTTTGAAATGCTACTAGCCAGATTAGTGGATAATTAGTTAAGCCCAAACTTAAGCCCATTAATCCATTTCGAGATTTGTGCCTATTAGGGGATGATCAGATAGATGTAATCACTTTTCTAATTTCCAAAAGAAAGCCTAAACCTCTATTAACTTAATTTCTATCAAAAGCTCCTCTTTTTATACCTAATCTGGCCTAAAACATCATTAGAGAATAATTAGCATGGGAAGATCTTAGGTTCATCTTTTGGCTGCCTTTGGAATCATATTCTTGCTGTCTATTTCAGATTTGGGTAAAAAGTTGTGTAATTTTGGTGCTAGGTGAGTGATTTAGTATCTCTTACTACACTATGCATGTTTATATAGTTGTAAATGATGTTTTTAAGATGATTTTGATACTAAAAGTATTTTTAAACCTATATCTATATTTATTAACATTTTAGGCCGAATTTGAAGAGTTAAAAATCTATTTAATTTGTTTTGCAACCTATTTCTAACCATTTGTTATTTTGACATAAATTTAAACCTAGGCAATATCGTATATGATAATCACGTTTGGATAAATTGGATTTGTTATTTGAATGCTTATGGATGTTGTATGGACGTTATGCATTAGTTGCCTACGTTTGTTGTATGTTTTAACGTGTTTTGTGTAGTTAGAAAGTGGTGGTTATTTGAGTGTTTCAAGAAGAAAAATTGTTCAGAATTAGATGCGACATGAATATATTGTTGTAGGGGAGTTTGAGGAACTTGTGAATCAAGTCGTA
Source organism: Allium fistulosum (assembly GCA_030737815.1). Taxonomy (NCBI): domain Eukaryota; kingdom Viridiplantae; phylum Streptophyta; class Magnoliopsida; order Asparagales; family Amaryllidaceae; genus Allium; species Allium fistulosum. Next base: position 1,227,679,315 of record CM060901.1, read on the forward strand.
TGAGGTTTGGAGATGTTTCAAGTGGTCATATTCAAGTCAGTAGTAAGTTGCAGTTCAGGTCGTTGGAAGTGCATTTCATATAAGTGAAGGAGTGGCTTTAGGATTTTGGCTAACTTCGAAGCAGGCTTCAGATATAGCAAAGATGGAGTTTGGGGACTTAATTCCAGAATTTGAGAAGCAAATTTAACTTGGTATTGACATCTTTTTGGTCTGCATTGATATCTTTTAAGGAAAGAACATGGAGAAAGGACTTCAGGATATTGGATGGAGGGCACCACGTAAGCAAAGGAAGGAAGAGGACAGGGCATGAGGTACTTAACCAAATTTTGGCTAGGTAATTCATGTTGGCACCGACATGAATAGATTCATGTTGATACCAACATGACAGAAGGTTGATCAATTCTGGCCAAACTCCCAGGGTGTATTATGGAGGTCCTATAGGTCGTGTTGGAGGTGTTTGTTCGTTTGATGCTTAGTTGCGATATAGCAATGCAATGAAGGATGACGACTAGTGGATGAAGCAACGTTATAGTGCTTCGACATGATAACTTCGAGACTTTGATGATGGTAACTCGATGACAGTGAAGTTGCATTCTGATGATCGTTGTGGATCGATTCCGTAATTATGATTACTCACTAGGGCGGGTTCGAGGAGGGGAACTTATGGATAGAATATTGATGGGTTCTATCATGGAAAGAAGGAAAGTTGAAGAGTTTCATGATAAATGGAAACTAGATAGAGCGAGGAAGGGTCGGATACACATGCTAAGGGATCATTGATACTCGAAGTGTTTTCTGATGTACTAGTAAGCAAGGGTACTGTGAGGATGCTCATTAGGTACTTGGAATGACTATCCTAAATTGTTGAAGGGATTAGTTTACCATGGATTGAGGAAGGGATCAAGTGTCAGCTATGGGTTAGTGTTTGGGTACATAGAAAACTAGGATTTTTCTACTAATCTCTAGCAGAGGAATGGTCATACGGGTTATTGTATATCTAGGGCACATTGAGTGGCAGTAAGGATTGTTTGGTGAATGCTATGTGTAACGACCCGGTATTTCATGCCATTCACATCCGCACATGTCGGACTTGAATTGCTCAAAATATAAGATTGTTAATTTAAATTTGGCAAAACTCAGCATATACAGTAAATCAATCAATCACAGAATCACAGACACAGAGTAATATAATAATAATGCAGCGGAATAGATAAATAGTAGTTCGTGAAGCTACTATATAAACAGCAGAGTTTAAAATAGAATACAACAGAATATCTCAAATACAGTGAAGTCTCCAGTACAAACAGATAGCCTCTCTGAACAAATCAACTGGAAAGGCTGAAAGCTGAATCGATAGTTGGATCTCCAAACGAAGCTCCAAACTCCAAAGGTGAGTCTCAATTGCTGTATCACTCAGTCTGACCCGAGCGTAAAGCAAAACACAAAACACTCGAGTTAGGATTAACATTCTTATATCAATAAATCCAACTCAAGTGAAATATCAACTGAAATACAAGTAACTTAAAGGATGTTTGGGATAACCATCCTCTAAGGATCCGTGGAACTATCTACTAGGTAGAAATATACGCTATTAACAACCAACGTCATTATAACACCGTGGTCATTTCAAATTAATTTATACTTCAAAACCAAAATATCATTTCCATTTCAAATATATATTTCCAAATTTAGCCCTTTCAAAACTAAATTTATAATTTCATATATAACTTATTTTAACTTCATTATTATTTAGTTTGAAATATTCACTTAATAAATCCATTATCATTTAAATAACCTTAAATTACATTAAACCAAATATTTCCTTCGATTTATTTAAAACTTGAAATATCCATTTAATTACTTTAAATGAAAACCAAGTTATAAAATGTAACGACCCGCTATTTCGGACCATTCAAATCGACAATAAATCCACACATGTCAGAATTGAATAATTCAAAATATCAGATTGTTAATTTAAATTTGGCAAAACTCAGCATATGCAGTAAATAAATCAATCACAGAATCACAGAGTAATACAATAATACGCAGCGGAATAGATAAAATAGTAGTTCATGAAGCTACTATATAAACATTAGAGTTAGAAATAAAATACAACAGAATATCTCAATTGCAGTGAAGTCCCCAGTACAACAGATGACTTCTCTGAACAAATCAACTAGAAGAGCTGAAAGCTGAGGCGATAGTTGGATCTCCAAGGGAAGCTCCAAACTCCAAAGGTGAGTCTCAAATGCTGTATCACTCGGTCTGACCCGAGCGTAAAGCAAAACACAAAACACTCGAGTCAGGATTAACATTCTTATATCAATAAATCCAACTCAAGTGAAATATCAACTGAAATACAAGTAACTTAAAGGATGTTTGGGATAACCATCCTCTAAGGATCTGTAGAACTATCTACAAGGTGGGAATATACACTATGACACCGTGGCCATTTTAAATTTATTTACTTCAAAACCCAAATATCATTTCATTTCAAATATATCTATTTTCCAAAATAGTATATATATATTAAATGATTTAAAAAGTAAAGTATTTAATTTCCTCAAGTCTAGCAAATCGATTCAAATCAACTTCAAATTCCAAATTCAAATTTATTCAAAGTTCAATTCATCAATTTAATTCATTTCTAAACAGATCATTTAAATTTTCAATATATTTCAAAGCTTTAATATTCAACATTTTCAAAGTTAAATTTAACAGTTTCATATAGCTCTTGATTTAACTTCATTATTATTTAATCAGGGAATATTCACTAAATAAATTCAATACCATTTAACTAGCCTTAAATTACATTTTTACTAAATATTTCCTTAAACTTTATTTAAACAAGAAATATTCATTAGATTACTTATGAATCAAACTCAAGTTATAAATCATATCCTACATCTCAATTTCAATATGTTTCAAATCAGTTTAATTAAATAAAATTCTTTATTGAATACAATTTCAACTAAATTCAAATTATCTTTCTAACCTTAACTTATTCAAATTATTACCAAAATCTATTTGAAATATATTTTAAATACTCAACACATTATATGTATTTAAATCAATCATTCCCATTTATATATAATAATATAAGGCTCAACATTTATTAAAACCATATATTTCTTTCCAAAACCATAGAATTCATTTTTAAAATATTTATATATATGGACCAACGGTGTCTGTATATATATATTTATCATATGGTTAAGTGATACGGATATTTATCATTTCAATCCAAAATTTAAATATACTGTAACGACCCGAAAATTTTAACTGTTTCAATAACGTAATTAAACTGAATTTTTATGAAATTTTAAATAGTTGAATTTGGAAATAAGATTTAATATTTGGAATACGGTTATTTAATCATAACAACTGGTAAATTTTCATCAAATAATATTGAAGTTCATTTTATTGTGTAATTTTATTTCAAATTTAACCGGTAAATAACAGTGAATTTAAAAGTTTTCCGAAACCAAAATATGTCAACAGGAGAAAATTTATTCAGAGCATTCTGAATCAGACTGTGAAATTCGTTTCGCGAAATTCGAACGTTTCTAGCTCCGTTTGGATTTTTCCGTACGGAATAGAAACGTATATCATGGTCCGTATGGACTTTTGATAGGAAGGACCTGACACTGTTATTTCTGTTTCCTTTTGTCCGTCTCGTCGCGCTGATCACTGTGATGTATTCATCGGTGTATTTCGGAGTCCGGTACGCGACGGAATCAACATAATGCAAAATGTGACGATTCGCCAAATTGGATCCATTTGCAATTCTGTGTCCTCCATCTAGTTCAGCTTGTTGTGTTAATCACATGTATAACATGTGTCCTTTTATATTCGTCAGTTTTGAAACTCAAAAGTCAAAAATCTGAAAAGACAAATGTTTTCTGGGTGCACATATTTCATTTCTCTTTCGGTTGTTATCAAATTCTTTTGCATTCGTTCTTCACTATTTTTCTCCATCTCCTTTTAGCCTGTTCATCTCCAACCTACTTGTTCTTTCATCGTTTTCATGGAAACCCACTCGCCCAAGAAAACTTTCCTGCTCCTCTTTTATATAAAATCTATACGTATATATATATATAAGCTTCCATCGCCTCGGATCTGCCACCATCTTCTCCTTCGACCCCGTAACCACCTTCCTCTTCCCCACCAAAACCGAGCAACAAGCAGCATCGCTTGCTATCCTCTTTCCCACCACCACGTGCAACAACGGCACCAGCCATTGCCGAACCGTTCAACCCCAACTCCTCTCTCCTCGGCCAGTACTCCTCCTCTGCATTGTCAGCACCACCCACATGACCCACAACCGCATCATCCCTTGCACCTAACACGTCTGCCTACAGTCATGCTCACCCTCCTACCTCCGACCATCCATCACCCTAGGCAAACAAACCGACAAATGCCACCACCTTCCAACTAAGCACCAACCACCAGAGCACCGAGCAACCAACCACCGTACCTCACCTTTCCCCTCCGCCCGACTGCGATGGCCGCGTCAGCCCTCAACCCCTCTGGCCATAGCCGCAACCCTCTGGCATTTCCCGAGCCAACCCAGCACCATGATCCGCCCTTCCACGCAACTGTTCACCTACCATCCTTCACCAAAGCCGACCTGGCCCCACCCCAAGCTTGCCGTTTCACCCAAAACCCCATAGCCATCCCTCAAACTCCACGCCTTGCTTTCATATTGCTGTTCTTTTCTGTGCTTGGGGAATTGTTCGTCTGTCTGGTTATATATATATATTTTGAAACATGAAATATATATAAAGCATTCGTATATTGCTTTGTGGAACGTGTTGTCAGTTCTTGTCCTTCTTTTCTCTCCAACCAGGTTATGGAGTTCAAGTTTCCGGCTTCGTTCGTCGATTCGAGTTCAATCTTGCCTTGTGTTGAGATTTCATGTCTGGATTTCGTAACCACTTTATTGTCTATCTCTCTAACCTCGAAAGGTGAGCAATCACTCACGATTAACGTTCTTTTATTATTTAAATTTGATTTCAATTGAAATAGCAATTGAAATATGCTGCTGTAGTTATTTACCTTGTTATATATGCTATTATCTATGACTGTTCACCTGTGGCATCTGACACCAGTATCTAGTATTATATGCCTGTTATTACTATTATTTGTATCTGTTCACCTGTGACATCTGACACCCGTATCTGTTATTTATACTGATGATATATGCCTGTTGTTATATTTTTTTTAGTATCTGTTATCACTCTGCAAGTTCCCTGTTAGTATAGAATTCACTATGGGTTGAAATGATACATACCCGAACGAACTTTAGAATAGGAGAATTTCGTTATGGGTTGAAATGATAAACCCAAGCGATTTTCATTTGAATTGAAATTGGGATTACGGGTCGAAATGATATCTACCCGTATATATTTAAATTTCGGATTGAAATGATAAATATCCGTCTCACTCAACCATATGATAAATATATATACAGACACCGTTGGTCCATATATATATATATTTTTAAAAATGAATTCTATGGTTTTGGAAAGAAATATATGATTTTAACAAATGTTGATTCTTAAAATTTTATATAAATGGTAATGATATATAGATTAAATAATGATATTAAATTAAGATGGATTTAATACATATAATATGTTAATTATAAAATTTATATGTCCAAAAATAGATTTTGGTAAAAATTTTGAATAAGTTAAGGTTGGGAAGATAATTTGAATATTAGTAAAGAATTTTATTTAATTAAACCAATATAACGCTTATGGAAATTGGAATTTAAGATATGATTTATAACTTGAGTTTGATTTAAATAATTTAATGAATATTTCTTGTTTAAATAAATTTAAGGAAATATTTAGTAGAAATGAAATTTAAGGCTTGTTAAATGATATTGAATTTATTAAGTGGATTTTCCCTGATTAAATAATAATAAAGTTAAATCAAGATCTATATGAAACTGTTAAATTGAACTTTGAAAATGTTGAATATTAAAGCTTTGAAATATATTGAAAATTTAAATGGTATCTTTAGAACTGAATTGAATTGATGAATTGAGCTTTGAATAAATCTGAATTTGGAATTTGAGCTAAATTGAATCGACTTGTGAGACTTGAGGAAATTATAAATACTTTACCTATTAAATTAATTAATATATATACTATCTTGGAAAATAGTTATATTTGAAATGAAATGATATTTGGGTTTTGAAGTATAAATTAAATTGAAATGACCACGGTGTTATAATGTATATCTCCACCTTGTAGATAGTTCTGAAGATCCTTAGAGGATGGTTATCCCAAACATCCTTTAAGTTACTTGTATTTCAGTTGATATTTCACTTGAGTTGGATTTATTTATATAAGAATGTTAATCCTGACTCGAGTGTTTTGTATTTTGCTTTACGCTCGGGTCAGACCGAGTGATACAGCATTTGAGACTCACCCTGGAGTTTGGAGCTTCCTTTGGAGATCCAACTATCGCCTCAGCTTTCAGCTCTTCTAGTTGATTTGTCCAGAGAAGTCATCTGTTGTACTGGAGACTTCACTGCATTTGAGATATTCTGTTGTATTTTATTTTTAACTCTGATGTTTATATAGTAGCTTCATGAACTACTATTTTATCTATTCCGCTGCGTACTATTGTATTACTCTTTGTCTGTGATTCTGTGATTGATTTATTTACTGTATTATGCTGAGTTTTGCCAAATTTTAAATTAACAATCTGATATTTTGAATTATTCAAGTCAGACATGTGTGGATTATTGTCGATTTGAATGGTCCAAAATAGCGGGTCGTTACAGTTGGTATCAGAGCTTTGGCTCTAGGCAAAGCTTAGCATATATAGTAAATTTATTTATAGAATCACTTTCGTTCGAGTTTAATCTCTTCCTTTTGACTCGATTTCCTTTGAACTTTGGAACGTTCCCTACGGTTCCAAAATTCATTCTTGTCTCTCTCTATTTGTATTCTTTTGATTCTGGAGTGTCCCATAACTCCATTTCGAATGATCTCTATAAGAATAGGATCCCACCAATCTTTGAATGATTTGTGAAGGGGTGAAACTCCTTCACAATTGGCATTGATTCACCGGAGATTTCTATATCTTTGGTTTAGGTGCCGTTATCTCTTGCGATCGAATGTTGATTTTCTTGGAATTCTGCATCGATCTTGTTCCTGAAGTCACGGTTGACCCTAGGGTCATCCGTGATTTATATAAGTATATTCATCTTCTATTTTGAAATTAATTATCTCATTTTCGTTCGAACTCATCTTCGAATCAGAATCCTATTTGATTAGAGTCCCTCTAGTTTGAATTTCTATCTTTGTTTTGAAATCCATTCTTGAATCATCCTTTGAAGATCGGGCTTGTTTGTATTTTAGAAATTGTTATATATATCGAAATTATTATTTTGATAAATATGATTTTATTCTATATATGTAAAAGTGAAAATGTTTTCGATAAGGATTATATATACCTTTTAAAAATGAGAATTTGAAGTTTGAAAGGATTTGAAATCTTGAAAGTTATATAAGAAATTTGATTTATCTAAAATGATTTTTAACTGAAGGATTTTAAATTTGAAATTCGAGAATTGAACCCCGGTGTTTCGAAATTGGTTCTAAGATTTTGAAATATATAATAATAATATGATTTAAAAGTATTTTCCGAATAAGAAATGTTTCAAATGATTTTAATAAGTTTCGAATGATTTCAAAGAAATTTCAAAAGAAGTTAGAGAAAAAAAAAAGTCCAGAACTCACTTATGTCGCTGGAAAATAATTTCGGTGATGAGTGCACGCATCATCGACATTGATTTTCGAGTTTCAGAGTGAGGGAAAGGCCACTTTAATAGCATTGCTATGCGAGTAATTTTGTGAAACCATTTTGATTTCAAATTTCGAAGTAAGATTTGATACTCGAAAGATATATGAAATAAGCCGGTGTTCGTTCCTCGAGTTTTGGATTTGATATAACGCTATCTATTAAAATTAATTTACTAATTTGAGCTGATTTCCAACTCTTGAAATTGAAAATGATTTCTTCAACTATTTTGAAGGTTCGAGCACTTCCAAATCAAGGTTAACTTTTCAAAGCTAAGAAATTTCGAAAAGTATAAAGTATATAAGTTTGGTGTGTACGTTTGAAGTATGTAGTAATATGATTTAAATAAGTGGAAACTGTTTTGTTAAGTAAATGAATAAGGAAATTTTAAATTTTTCTAATATGAAATTTAGATTTTTGAAATGTTTCGAAAAGAATTTGGTCTTCAAAATATTTTGAATAAAGTTTAGTTTAAATGTTTTAACTTAGTAACATCTTTATGAAACTATATTTAACAAGTTGGAATAAATATATAAGTTGTATGTATGCTGTTTTATTCGCATAATTACTTTGATCCAGGTTTGAGTACACAAGTTCGAGGTGAATTACACCATTTCGCGTTAGGATTGTTCATTCGATTCTTGATGGCGAATATTTGATATGGATTTTGGGCTTGATTCTAGAATTCTCTATCATAGTATATGGCTATGCAAGGAGACTGATGGCTTCTAGTCGAGAAACCATATCGAAACCCGTATTAGGGAAGTCGAATGGACAATAGTAGTTCGAAAGCGAACTTGTGTGATCGAGCGAGCGATCAAATGTGATTTTGCGAAATGATGACGTATGTACATCTTATATCCTAATATCATTGATATATTTTGACGCTGAAATTGAAAGCTGTCGAGTTAGAATATCTTTGCTTACTAAAAGAAAATTCCAATTTAAATTACAAAGATATATAACCCATAAAAGCAAAGATATTCAATCCCATATGGCTCTTCATACAGCGAAATTTATTTTGAAAAATTTGATCCTTATATAAGATAGACCTTACATAAGTATAAGATGATTTTGAAAATATTTGATTTTGGAAATGGATTGGTTGACTTAAATTATTGATTTGGAAATTTGGATTTATTTTCTAAATCTATTACTTTGGAAACTTTGAAACTAAAAGATAATTAATTTGAGAAGAAATAATTTGGTGAAATTGTATATGATTTTGAAATTGAACTGATATTGAAACAAATTGAAATTTGGGAACCTTATGTTACTAAACACTTGATTTGGGAGTTGTCGAACTTATATAAAATTGATTTGTATGAGTATGAAATTGATTCGAAAACTATAGATTTGAAAAGGTACTCAATTTGAAGTGAAATCTTATATAATTGAAGTCTATATAAGTATGATTTGATATACTATTGATTTTGGAAAGTAATTGATTTGAAAATTAAATCTTATATATAATGGATTTTATATAAGTACGATATTTGAAAGTGATTTGAAAAGGTACTATATGATACATATTTTCGAAGTAAAGATATGGAAAGTGTCTTCTGCTTGATATCCGATTTGTGGCCACATCTTGGATTCATTCTATCGATATTATTCTCTCTGATTTGGTTTTCCGGATATGATACTCGAGTGTCCTTCGAAATTCCATGGCGTTACCCATGGTCTTACGAACTCGACTGCATAGCGTAATTCGTAAGGCAGTGATTGCTTAAAAGGTACGGATGTTTCCTGGGGGATCCAGGCGTAACCATTGTGTATCTGCGATCTATGGTCGTGTTAGTGGCGTAATCCGCAAGGCAGAGATTGCTTACGGGGTATGGATGTTTCCTGGGGGATCCAGGCGTAACCATTTTTATGTATCCTGCGGTCCACCGTTTTGTTGCATGGCGAAATTCGCAAGGCAGTGAATGCTTAAAAGGTACGGATGTTTCCTGGGGGACCCAGGCGTAACCATTGTGTATCTGCGATCCATGATTTGTTCGTTTTGTTTGGATTGTACTTTCCATATCTGTTTTTAAAGGTTTTTCGAGTATTTTCACTGGGTGTTGAAACAGGTCTACTAAGTACCTGGAGAATTCTAGTTTTGCGCCTGATCAACGCACTACCAGAGTCTACAGGAACAAGGATAAACTTGTTGAAACATCGAGTTATAAAAGTATTTTCGAAAGGAAATTTGTTTCGACTATAAAGGTATTTTATTATAAAGGTATTTCCAACAAAGAAATTTTGAATTAATATTTGAAATTGAAATCCTAATGGTTTGAATAAATTATTCGTGCCCGATGCTATTCTTTTGAATCCACCTTATCTGCTCAGCTTTATTTATTCACCTATATTCTGTTTCCAAATCCTCCTTCTTTTCCTGTTGACTATATTCTTTTAAGTATTGTTTAATTATAGACTACATGGTTTAATAGAAATTTTAGTGTTATAAATATGTTGAGGTTATTAATTAAATAAAACATATTTAAAGTAAATGATTATTGACTTATTAATAATATTTGAAAAGTATTTTAGATAGAATTAATAAATTTATGAACTATGAATTTAATGTTTTCAATTAGCTTCTTTGTAAATATAAGTAATAATGTAAATAATTGTTTTCAAATGATTTTCATACATTTATAAAGGTGTCATTTAAACATATAAATGGTATTTATAAAGGAAGCAAGAAATTTTACAAATGGATTTTTGAAAGGTTTTAAAGTATATAAGATAATTGAATTGCAAATGAAGTTTTCAAATTTTAAGTAAAATTTATATATTTTAAATTAATTGTTTAATCTTGACTTTCAATCTATCTTTTATTTCTGGTTGTTCTATTCTCCTACCTCCTTCCTTTTCGGGGACGAAAAGTTTTGAGTGGGGGAGAATGTAACGACCCGAAAATTTTAACTGTTTCAATAACGTAATTAAACTGAATTTTTATGAAATTTTAAATAGTTGAATTTGGAAATAAGATTTAATATTTGGAATACGGTTATTTAATCATAACAACTGGTAAATTTTCATCAAATAATATTGAAGTTCATTTTATTGTGTAATTTTATTTCAAATTTAACCGGTAAATAACAGTGAATTTAAAAGTTTTCCGAAACCAAAATATGTCAACAGGAGAAAATTTATTCAGAGCATTCTGAATCAGACTGTGAAATTCGTTTCGCGAAATTCGAACGTTTCTAGCTCCGTTTGGATTTTTCCGTACGGAATAGAAATGTATATCATGGTCCGTATGGACTTTTGATAGGAAGGACCTGACACTGTTATTTCTGTTTCCTTTTGTCCGTCTCGTCGCGCTGATCACTGTGATGTATTCATCGGTGTATTTCGGAGTCCGGTACGCGACGGAATCAACATAATGCAAAATGTGACGATTCGCCAAATTGGATCCATTTGCAATTCTGTGTCCTCCATCTAGTTCAGCTTGTTGTGTTAATCACATGTATAACCTGTGTCCTTTTATATTCGTCAGTTTTGAAACTCAAAAGTCAAAAATCTGAAAAGACAAATGTTTTCTGGGTGCACATATTTCATTTCTCTTTCGGTTGTTATCAAATTCTTTTGCATTCGTTCTTCACTATTTTTCTCCATCTCCTTTTAGCCTGTTCATCTCCAACCTACTTGTTCTTTCATCGTTTTCATGGAAACCCACTCGCCCAAGAAAACTTTCCTGCTCCTCTTTTATATAAAATCTATACGTATATATATATATAAGCTTCCATCGCCTCGGATCTGCCACCATCTTCTCCTTCGACCCCGTAACCACCTTCCTCTTCCCCACCAAAACCGAGCAACAAGCAGCATCGCGTGCTATCCTCTTTCCCACCACCACGTGCAACAACGGCACCAGCCATTGCCGAACCGTTCAACCCCAACTCCTCTCTCCTCGGCCAGTACTCCTCCTCTGCATTGTCAGCACCACCCACATGACCCACAGCCGCATCATCCCTTGCACCTAACACGTCTGCCTACAGTCATGCTCACCCTCCTACCTCCGACCATCCATCACCCTAGGCAAACAAACCGACAAATGCCACCACCTTCCAACTAAGCACCAACCACCCGAGCACCGAGCAACCAACCACCGTACCTCACCTTTCCCCTCCGCCCGACTGCGATGGCCGCGTCAGCCCTCAACCCCTCTGGCCATAGCCGCAACCCTCTGGCATTTCCCGAGCCAACCCAGCACCATGATCCGCCCTTCCACGCAACTGTTCACCTACCATCCTTCACCAAAGCCGACCTGGCCCCACCCCAAGCTTGCCGTTTCACCCAAAACCCCATAGCCATCCCTCAAACTCCACGCCTTGCTTTCATATTGCTGTTCTTTTCTGTGCTTGGGGAATTGTTCGTCTGTCTGGTTATATATATATATTTTGAAACATGAAATATATATAAAGCATTCGTATATTGCTTTGTGGAACGTGTTGTCAGTTCTTGTCCTTCTTTTCTCTCCAACCAGGTTATGGAGTTCAAGTTTCCGGCTTCGTTCGTCGATTCGAGTTCAATCTTGCCTTGTGTTGAGATTTCATGTCTGGATTTCGTAACCACTTTATTGTCTATCTCTCTAACCTCGAAAGGTGAGCAATCACTCACGATTAACGTTCTTTTATTATTTAAATTTGATTTCAATTGAAATAGCAATTGAAATATGCTGCTGTAGTTATTTACCTTGTTATATATGCTATTATCTATGACTGTTCACCTGTGGCATCTGACACCAGTATCTAGTATTATATGCCTGTTATTACTATTATTTGTATCTGTTCACCTGTGACATCTGACACCCGTATCTGTTATTTATACTGATGATATATGCCTGTTGTTATATTTTTTTTTAGTATCTGTTATCACTCTGCAAGTTCCCTGTTAGTATAGAATTCACTATGGGTTGAAATGATACATACCCGAACGAACTTTAGAATAGGAGAATTTCGTTATGGGTTGAAATGATAAACCCAAGCGATTTTCATTTGAATTGAAATTGGGATTACGGGTCGAAATGATATCTACCCGTATATATTTAAATTTCGGATTGAAATGATAAATATCCGTCTCACTCAACCATATGATAAATATATATACAGACACCGTTGGTCCATATATATATATATATTTTTAAAAATGAATTCTATGGTTTTGGAAAGAAATATATGATTTTAACAAATGTTGATTCTTAAAATTTTATATAAATGGTAATGATATATAGATTAAATAATGATATTAAATTAAGATGGATTTAATACATATAATATGTTAATTATAAAATTTATATGTCCAAAAATATATTTTGGTAAAAATTTTGAATAAGTTAAGGTTGGGAAGATAATTTGAATATTAGTAAAGAATTTTATTTAATTAAACCAATATAACGCTTATTGAAATTGGAATTTAAGATATGATTTATAACTTGAGTTTGATTTAAATAATTTAATGAATATTTCTTGTTTAAATAAATTTAAGGAAATATTTAGTAGAAATGAAATTTAAGGCTTGTTAAATGATATTGAATTTATTAAGTGGATTTTCCCTGATTAAATAATAATAATAAAGTTAAATCAAGATCTATATGAAACTGTTAAATTGAACTTTGAAAATGTTGAATATTAAAGCTTTGAAATATATTGAAAATTTAAATGGTATCTTTAGAACTGAATTGAATTGATGAATTGAGCTTTGAATAAATCTGAATTTGGAATTTGAGCTAAATTGAATCGACTTGTGAGACTTGAGGAAATTATAAATACTTTACCTATTAAATTAATTAATATATATACTATCTTGGAAAATAGTTATATTTGAAATGAAATGATATTTGGGTTTTGAAGTATAAATTAAATTGAAATGACCATGGTGTTATAATGTATATCTCCACCTTGTAGATAGTTCTGAAGATCCTTAGAGGATGGTTATCCCAAACATCCTTTAAGTTACTTGTATTTCAGTTGATATTTCACTTGAGTTGGATTTATTTATATAAGAATGTTAATCCTGACTCGAGTGTTTTGTATTTTGCTTTACGCTCGGGTCAGACCGAGTGATACAGCATTTGAGACTCACCCTGGAGTTTGGAGCTTCCTTTGGAGATCCAACTATCGCCTCAGCTTTCAGCTCTTCTAGTTGATTTGTCCAGAGAAGTCATCTGTTGTACTGGAGACTTCACTGCATTTGAGATATTCTGTTGTATTTTATTTTTAACTCTGATGTTTATATAGTAGCTTCATGAACTACTATTTTATCTATTCCGCTGCGTACTATTGTATTACTCTTTGTCTGTGATTGATTTATTTACTGTATTATGCTGAGTTTTGCCAAATTTTAAATTAACAATCTGATATTTTGAATTATTCAAGTCAGACATGTGTGGATTATTGTCGATTTGAATGGTCCAAAATAGTGGGTCGTTACATATACACGGGTAGATATCATTTCGACCCGTAATCCCAATTCCAATTCAAATGAAAATCGCTTGGGTTTATCATTTCAACCCATAACGAAATTCTCCTATTCTAAAGTCCGTTAGGGTATGTATCATTTCAACCCATAGTGAATTCTATACTAATAGGGAACTTGCAGAGTGATAACATATAATATAAAATATAACAACAGGCATATATCATCAATATAAATAACAGATACTGGTGTCAGATGTCATAGGTGAACATATACAGATAATAGTAATAACAGGCATATAAATACTAGATACTGGTGTCAGATGTCACAGGTGAACATATACAGATAATAGCATATATAAAAATTTAAATAACTACAGCATCATATTTCAATTGTCGTTTCAATTGAAATCAAATTTAATAAATACAAGAATGTCAATCGTGAGTGATTGCTCACCTTTTGAGGCTAGAGGATAGACAACGAAATGAGATAGGCTACGAATCCACGTACGAATTCCAAAGCAAGCAGTATTGGCACGAATTTGAAGGGTCAAAGCTGATAAAGGGGAGTCGAAGAGAACAAATCAAAACCAGTCGATTTCAATGAAATGAAATGTATATTATATATAAACATTTTCCTTAAACAAATACTCTATGTAAATGTTTTTTTTTAAAGGTCAATATACTTTATATTTTCAAACAATACTGAACAATATTTGTAAAGCAATATTTCAATAAAGTTTGAACACACTATTTGGTAAACATTAGAACTTTGCAATATACGTAAACTACTTTATATATATCTGTATATATACAGAAAACAAAATTTTTAATAAACAATATATTATAACTGAGATCACTTTATCAAACCAGTATACATACTTTAACATACAACAATACCACCTACTTCACAAAGTAACAATCCCACATTTTATATATATTTTCCCATATAAGCTACTGTAATATATATATATATATAACTTATTATACTGTAAAATATTCGCATAACTTAGTATATAAGTACAATACCTCTAAACTGTTTCATATATGCACATTAACAGTCGAAACAGTTATAGCTATATACAAAAACATAAACAGCTAATATAAACTTGTACATATTGAAATATACAGTAACACATATATATTTATATATAAATAGTATAAACCAAACAATGTAAACTAATCTATAATGTAATCTTCTGTAACTAATCATTTATATAAACACTCTATATATATTCATTTAAAAATCAAAAATAAGTTTTTTTTATTGAAAACTGGTTGAAAAGAAAACTACATAGATCATACTATAAACGAAAATGTTTAAAACCGATATTATATAAACGAAAATGTTATGGCTTAAACAGATCATACTATAACTTGTAAAATTTCAAATTTGTATATATAAAATCAAACAGAATATACAGAGAATACCAACATACTCACGTATCATATGTATACAAATTAACCCATACTTATATTTTTATAACTAATCAGATATGAATACACTAACATATTATACTATAACTATATATATAATATACAATTTAACAATGCTAATATGTATATACTGACTCACCGCAACCAAGACACAAAAGCTGCGGCTAACAGAAGAGGGGAGACTCGGCGAGCAAGGAAGATGGAAGGAGGAGGAAGCTTGCGCGGCTGGTGGAGAGGCACACGATGATGGGAAATGGAGGCTAAAGGTTCGAAGGGAGGAAAGTGATCGGAGCAAGGCGTCAAGGCAGATGGAAGGTGGCCACGGTGAAGGGTTCGGTTAGGGGAGATCGCGGCCAGTGATAGAGGGGGAAAAAGGAGGCAAGGTTGAAACGACGCCGTCGACCGGCGTTTGGTGGGGCTGCTCCACGCTAGGAGTGGAGGGTGAAGGTCGAGTCTGGGTTTCTACTGATGAAGACGTGGGTTTGAAGGCGTTGTTTGGCCGGGGCAGCGGTGCACGGGTGCAAGGGGAGGAGGGTGCCTGGTTGTGGTGGAGTTTTGGCTTCAAGAAGCGCGAAGGCCGGGTAGGTTCTGGAAGTGGAGGCTTGCTATGGTTAGAAGTGAGAGCCGGAGAAGGCGGGTCTGGCGAAGGTGGAAGGACCGGCATGGGTGCTTGGAGCCTGCACGTATGGGTTGTGGCGAGTGGGAAGAAGAAGTTGGAGGCGGGTCTGTTGATGGCTCGGCAAAGGTCAGGGAGACGTGGAGAAATTTGGGCGGAGGCGATCTGGTGAGATGAGGGCGAGTTGAACGGTGGTGGTTTGCTTGGTGACGTGCGGCTATGAGATTTCGTGGAGGAGGGAGGAGAACAGCCCCAAGCAAAAAAAGTAAAAAGGTTATAGATGAATTGTTTTCATTGTAAACAAGTGATGCAGAAGCAAATGGACGCAAATTAGAATTGAAATGACAGAAGAGAGTAATTTATCAAAAGGGAAAAGGAAAGGTTACGCGTGATTTTTAGGGAATTATTAAAGTAATGGCTATCGGTTATAGAAGTAAAAGTGGAAACGAATGGTTAAAAGAAAAGGAAAAGGAAACAGTGAATGGTACGAAAGGAAAGGTCAGAAAAAAAATAGAAATCGCACCCCTAAATTCAAAAATATAGAAGTAACGGGCTACACACTGATTAAGGAGCTATTAAAGCAATTTATTTGATACGTTTTGAATTTTGAAACGGAAGGAAATTAACAGTCATAATTAAAGGTACCGTTACAACAATTTAGTTTACTGATCCCTTCGCGTATCAGACCTCAAAAGAACAGAAATAAATATACCGCAGAGATCGGCATGACGAGACGATCAAAACGGTATACCGATATTGGTGGTATAATCATCCGATCAAAAGTCGATAATCGGTACCGAAAATGCTGCTAATTTGACTGAAATAAAGATAAACGGAGCAATAGAAGTCCAAATTTCGCGAAACGAATTTCGCAGTCTGATTCAGAATGCTCTGAATAAATTTTCTCCTGTTGACATATTTTGGTTTCAGAAAACTTTTAAATTCACTGTTATTAACCGGTTTGATTTGAAATGAAATTTTACACGAAAATAAACTTCAATATTATCAGATGAAAATTTTCCAGTTGCTATATTAAAATATACGTATTCCAAATAATAAATTTTTAATTTCAAATTTTATTGTTTAAAATTTCACAAATTTCCAGTTAAATATACTTTTAAAACCATTAAATTTTACGGGTCGTTACACTCTCCCCCACTCAAAACTTTTCGTCCCCGAAAAGGAAGGAGGTAGAAGAATAGAAACAACCAGACAGAAAAGATAGATTGAAAGTCAAGATTAAACAATTAATTTAAACTATATAAATTTTACTTGAAATATTCATTTGAAAACTTCATTTGCAATTTAATTATCTTATATACTTTAAAACCTTTCAAAAAATCCATTTGTAAAATCTCTTGCTTCCCTTTATAAATACTATTTATAAGTTTAAATGACACCTTTATAAATATATGAAAAATATTTGAAAACAATTATTTACGTTATTACTTATTTTTACAAAGAAGCTATTTGAAAACATTAAATTCATAATTTATTAATTTATAAATTTTATCAAAATTACTTTTCAAGTATTATTAATAAATCAATAATCATTTACCTTAAATATGTTTTTATTTAAATAACAACTTCTAAAATATTTAACTCTAAAATTTCTATTAAACCATATAATATATAAATAAACAATATTTAAAAAGGATATAGTCAACAAGGAAAAGAAGGAGGATTTGGAAAACAGAATATAGGTGAATAAATAAAGCTGAACAGATAAGGTAGATTCAAAAGAATAGAATCGGGCACGAATAAGTAATTTAGAACCATAAGAATTTTAATTTCAAATATTAATACAGAATTTCTTTGTTGAAAATACCTTTATAATAAAATACTTTTATAACTCGATGTTTCAACAAGTTTATCCTTGTTCCTGTAGACTCTGGTAGTGCGTTGATCAGGCGCAAAACTAGAATTCTCCAGGTACTTAGTAGACCTGTTTCAACATCCAGTGAAAATACTGGAAAAACTTAAAAAAACCAGATATGGAAAGTACAATCCAATCAAAAACACAAACAAAACCTTTGTCTAACCATGGTTCGCAGATACACAATGGTTACGCCTGGGTCCCCCAGGAAACAATCCATATCCGTAAGCTTTCTCAGCCCTGCGAGTTATGCCATGATGACTAGTAGAATGCAGGATACACAATGGTTACGCCTGGATCCCCAAGGAAACAATCCATAACCCCAGGCAAGACTCAGCCAAGCATTTGCGCTACTATTCGCGACCTACATAGATTGCAGGATACACAATGGTTACGCCTGGATCCCCCAGGAAACAATCCGTACCCCTAGGCAAGACTCAGCCAGGCAGTTGCGCTATGCAGTCACGAGAGAACAATAAGACCATGGATAACGCCATGGAATTCGAAGGACACTCGAGTATCATATCCGGAAAACCAAAATTAGAGAGAATAATATCGATAGAATGAATCCAAGATGTGGCCACAAATCGGATATCAAGCAGAAGGCACTTTCCATATCTTTACTTCGAAAATATGTATCATATAGTACCTTTTCAAATATCGTACTTATATAAAATCCATTATATATAAGATTTAATTTTCAAATCAAATACTTTCCAAAATCAATAGTATATCAAATCATACTTATATAGACTTCAATTATATAAGATTTCACTTTCAAATTGAGTACCTTTTCAAATTTATAGTTTCGAATCAATTTCATACTCATACAAATCAATTTTATATAAGTTCGACAACTCCCAAATCAAGTATTTAGTAACATAAGGTTCTCAAATTTCAATTTGTTTCAATATCAGTTCAATTTCAAAATCATATACAATTTCACCAAATTATTTCTTCTCAAATTAAATATCTTTAGTTCCAAAGTTTCCAAAATAATAGATTTAGAAAATAAATCCAAATTTCCAAGTCAATAATTTAAGTCAACCAATTCATTTCCAAAATCAAATGTTTTCAAAATCATCTTATACTTACGTAAGGTCTATCTTATATCAGGATCAAAATTTCAAAAATAAATTTTGTTGTATGAAGAGCCATATGGGATTGAATATCTTTGCTTTTATGGGTTATATATCTGTGTAATTTAAATTGGAATTTTCTTTTAGTAAGCGAAGATATTCTAACTCGACAGCCTTCAATTTCAGCGTCAAAACATCAATGATATTAGAATATAAGATGTACATATGTCATCATTTCGCAGAATCACATTTGATCGCTCGCTCGATCACACAAGTTCGCTTTCGAACTAGTATTGTCCATTCGACTTCCCTAATGCGGACTTCGATATGGTTTCTCGACTAGAAGCCATCAGTCTCCTTGCATAGCCATATACTATGATAGAGAATTCTAGAATCAAGCCCAAAATCCATATCAAATATTCGCCATCAAGAATCAAATGAAAAATCCCAACACGAAATGGTGTAATTCACCTCGAACTTGTGTACTCAAACTTGGATCAATTCAATTATGCGAATAAAACAGCATACGTACAACTTATATTTTTATTCCAACTTGTTAAATATATAGTTTCATAAAGATGTTACTAAGTTAAAACATTTAAACTAGATTTTATTCAAAATATTTTGAAGACCAAATTCTTTTCAAAGCATTTCAAATCTAAATTTCATATTTAGAAAAAAATTTAGAATTGCCTTATTCATTTACTTAACAAAACAGTTTCAACTTATTAAATCATATTACTACATACTTAAACATTCAAAACAAACTTATATACTTTATCAAAAAAATACTTTTCAAAATTTCTTAGCTTTGAAAAGTTAATCTTGATTTGGAAGTACTCGAACTTCAAAATAGTCGAAGAAATCATGTAACGACCCCGAATTTTATATAAATTTAAATTGATAACTAAATAAATTTTTGAATTAAATTTGTGAAAATAATCAATGCGGTGATGCGAGTTTCCCCTGTATTTAAGTATATTTTGTATAAATCATTTAAATTTAATAATATTGTAAATATTGTACATATATGTGAATATATATGTATACTTGATATATGAGAAAATTTGAAGTTAATACATATGTACATTGAATTCGAGTTTAAATCTAAATCTAAATAGTTTAAAAATATAAAGTAAATATCTTTGTACCAATGTAAAATAAGCATAAATTCACAAGCTAACCTAATACAAATACATGTAACAACTTATAAGGGTTTAAGTAAGTAAGTAAACAAAATGATTAAACAAAGTAACAAGACCAAAACAACATTATATACATTCAAGAATTAAACAAAACAAGAAAACATAGCACTAAGGAATGAAGACTTTCCAGCCTAATACAAAGCTTGCATAGTATAACATTGATGGTTCGAGGGCGATATACATGCAGACTAAAAAAGCAAACAAAAGAAATGAAGATAAGGCCAAAGCAAAATAAAAGTATATAAGGGAGCAGGCTGAAGCAAATTAAACAAATGCAAACTATAGTACTAATTTTCTATGCATAAGTTAGTAATAGAGAACATAAGTACTTGATCATTAAATGCAAGCATAACATAGAGTACCTTCAGCCGAAACAAGAAGAAGGGAAATAGCAAAGAAATAAAAGTATACAAATTGGTTAAGAGAGACATGAAGTACAAGGCAATTAATGTTAGCCACCACAAGTTTATCATCTCGGCTACAAGCAAGATCTGGAGCCAACAGAAGAGAAAATATCTCTGAATTGTGGTACAAAACATTTATCAACATGTTGTACAAGATGAACACACCCTGTACAAAGTTTATACCCAGTAAACTTCATTTTCCTTATATCTCCTCTTCATTTCTATTCGTTCATATCAAAACATAGCAAGCATTTTTATATTTGAGGCATCATCTACAAGCTACTTCATTTCCTATATACCAATCATCTCCATCAAATTCGTTCATTCATAGTTATGTTAAACTGAAGTAAACAAACTACAACTTGAAAACAATAATCCAAACTAGAGTATTAAAGATCAAAGGAAGATCCAGCTTCCAGTTTCAAATTGAAGAGACTCTGTTCATCCCTTAATCACTGCTGTTGATTATATGTCCTCTGTTCTTCTTCTCTGGAAAATAAGGTGAGCAACTCCTATTTTTAAAAGCCTAACTTGTTTTGGTTTCTTGATGTTTGTGAGTAACTCCTTGTTGAAAATTTTGCTTTAGTATAAATTTTATATGTTGCTTGAATAATATCTGGAAATGTGTATGTGTGTAGGTATATTTATATCTATCTATATATATAAGCCTCTGTGTATAAATAGTTGAAAGTGTAATGCTTGTTTCATCTCTGTTTGCTATAAAAATTGAAAATGTAATAAAGGAATTCAATAAATCTTCATACAAACATTTAAGCTTAGGATTTGTAAACAAAATAGGTTTGTTTAAACTTAAAGCATGGCCTAGAATTGGTTTGAAGAAATATTGACTCTGTAAACTCAATTTTACAGTAAAAAGAAATCATATGAATTATTTCGAATATTTTAAAGTACTGATTTGATTTTATAACTTGAATCTACAGTCAAAGATAGGATTTTCAACACTTAAATGGTGATTTTTAGTGGTATAATTTGTGAGCAGTTCATAAATGAAAGGGAAATACCTTTTGATCGATTTCCGGTCACCAAAGAATTTTTAGATGTTGAAATTTTGTTTGAAGCTTGCTTAGTCATCAATGGAGTTAGGAAAAATGTTAGATAATTTTTCTATTTCAAATAATGATCAAACAAGGTAAAACTAGGGTTTAAGCCTGGTTCTGGGTAGCGATTGATTTCGAGGAGAATGCAGCATCACCGGTGCATCGAGTCGAACCGGTCCGGTGGCGATCGATGCGTTGATGTAACAACCCGTATATTTGGACCATTTAAATTGACAATAATCCACACATGTCAACTTAAATAATACAAAACACGAATCATTATGGGATTATAAATACATAAATGTAAATGAGAATCAATACAACATCACAGAACAGTCACAGAATAATGCAGCGGAAAATACATCGTCATAATAGCAGTTCATGAAGCCACTATATAATATACAACAATGTCTCAACATCAAGTGACTAGTACCAAAAATGTCCAACAGACTAGGACATCAATACAGGAATATAAATAGACTGATAAAGATAAATGCTAAGCCTTCAGCATCTTCAACCAACCTTGATCAGCAACTGGATAGCTTCAGACTGACCCGAGCATATGCAAAAGAAACACTCGAGTCAGGACTCAAAATCTTATACAATTAAATCAAGTGCAAGGTAATAGTTCATAACTTAAAGATGGGTGAAATAACATCTCTAAGGATCCGATAAACTATCTATATATACAATAGAATACGATAGATAGGTAATGCCTAATCAGTAAAGTACGATATTAAAATAGTGTTAAGACATGGCCCATTCCATCCTTAACACGTTTTATTCCCAAGAGCATATACAAGACCGTAGTTTCCCCAAAACCGGAAGTCACCAGAGGGCAATCCATATACTAAGGTACAAATCAAAACGTAGTGGTCACGAATAGGATAATCAGTATGACAAGGTACATGAGGCGATACCAACTAGGATACTAGTAGTTGCGTGATCCGGACTGATGTTGAGCATAGCAGCTACTACCTCAACACCGCGAAACAACACTCCCAAATCAAGGGGTGCACCCAAATCGAATCACAAAAGTAATAGATATGGTATCGAAGAAGTGTGTCCGCTAGAGGTAGCGAACCTCAATGGCCCGGCGCGGCTCCTGTTTTAGTCATGTCAGGGGTCGTCCAATATCGTTCTCTTTCTTCAGTCAACGCGATCACCAAACCATCCACTTCATTCTGGATCAACACTTCGCGTGTAATAGTTATTAAAGTGGTTTTCGGTATCGACAGAGAGTATGTCCATATCCGATCCCGGACTCTTTAATAACTACGTATTTATTACCCAATGGTCATTTAAGTTAAAGTTTAAAACAAATCAAAGTCCGAAAGTCAAGGTGCAAATTTGACTTCCAAAATTTGACATTTCACGATTCAATTTATTTCGGATATTTAAAATCATATTTCCAAATGAAATTTGTAGTTCAACATTTTAACTAACAATATAGTTAAGTATTCAAGTTCAATTTAATAACTCTCTTATTAAATTTAGTTCAAAATCAATTTATCCAAATTTACCGGTCAATTAAGTTCGAGTCGTTAGATCAAATTCTATTTATCTCAATTCATGTTTACATTCATCGTTACATTAAATATAATCATAAATTTGATTAAATCGATTTCATTAGATTTAAAATCATTTTACATTTAAATTATCGCTAAATTAAATCCATAACTTTAGTTAGTTTCGTATTCCATTTTAAATCAAAATTTCCTAAATCTAAATTATTATTTATGACAAGTTCAAATCTATTTAATTTAAAACTCAGTCTAAATCTAAATCTACCAATTTAATAAATTAAGTTATTAAATTTTAAAACTCACTTGTTTTAAATCTTATTTCAATCAAATTCTCCAATTCATTTTCTTCAATTAAATAGATTTATTAATCCGTTTCAATTTTATCCATTAATTTATTTCAAATAAATCCATTAATTTATTTCAATTAAATCCATTTATTTATTTCAATTAAATCCATTAAGTCGTTACTTGATTTCCAAACAATTTAATAAGTTCATTTCTTAATTTCAAATAGATTTCAATTTCAAAATAATTTCGTTGACCAATCGGGTTTCTTATTTTTAATTGTCTATCCTAGGCCAAGTTATTTAAGTGGGTATTTATCATTTCAACCCGATATCATTCAATATAAACAAATCATAACAAAGGGAACTTGCAGTGTGATAACTGGGATGGTGTCAAAGTAAATAAACAAGCAATAGCAACCATACATAACAAATTAACAATTTATTCAAGTAATCCCGAAATAACCCTATTAACTTACATTTGTTATTATGTAAATTAATACAATTATTCCTAGAATCCTACGGATTAAAGATTATCACATTTATATTCTTACTTGGTGTCCGTTATCAAATTTCTACATCAATCGTACTTATCAATTTTAATGTCACTATTATTTACTCTAATTAACATCGTATTACAGTTCAACATGTTTAAACAATATATGGCGTCAACTTTTAGAAATTAACAATTCATTTCAACCAAATTTTAACAATCAACAATTTAATATCCAGATTAATATTAACAACAATTATCACTTGATTATCATAGCATAATAGATTTAGTCGTGAATATAAATTATTCACCTTGCGTGGTTGGAGAAGATGGCGCGGCACGAAGAAAATAGACAAAATAGATCCTAATAGGCACGACGCAAAATGAACACAAACGATCAACGGAACAAGGTAGGTTCGACAAGCGGATAAAATAGCTTATGTTTCCGGATCAATAACAGGAGCTGGATTAAAACACAAAGCAATAGACTGTATGTGAGCAACTGGGAATTTCGAAAATGTATACTGTTACCAACATAACAGGTTACACATTCATATTAATATATATAAAGTAAAGTAATAGTTTTTTTTTCATAGAAAATTTCTCTACATGAACTACACAACAGAACTTCGGGACTCCAGATATTTTTTTTTTTGCATGATGGAGGCTTCGGCTGTGGTCAGGCGGTGGGCTAGGGTCTGGTGGTACGGCGGAGGCGGGCTGTGGCAGTGGCGGAGGGGAGCTGGGTGGGTTGCGGCGTGG
The DNA here is from genome assembly GCA_030737815.1 of Allium fistulosum. Classification (NCBI taxonomy): domain Eukaryota; kingdom Viridiplantae; phylum Streptophyta; class Magnoliopsida; order Asparagales; family Amaryllidaceae; genus Allium; species Allium fistulosum. The sequence goes on from CM060901.1 coordinate 1,227,704,289, forward strand.
GCGATGCAGGGCAGGGGTCGGTGAATGCGCAGGTGGGTGGTGGGTTTCGTGAGTGGTCGCTGTAGGGGGTCTCGGCAATGGTGTGGACGTGGAGGCTGGGTGGGCGAGGAGCGGATGGAGGCGGAGCAGTGTGGTGTGGGAGGGCGTGGCCGAGTGGACTGGGGAAAGGACGTGGGGAATGTGCGGAGCTGGAATGGGCGGAGGGCTGGCGGCGGGCGACTGGGGGTACGGCAGTGGCGGGCGAAGGCGGGGTGGGAGGCTGGAGACGTAGGCGGGCTGGCTGGGGTATGGGCTGCAGGCGGGGGAAGTGGGACGGGCAGTGGGTTGCGGTTGGTGGAGCTGAGGGGCTGGAACGTGGGTGGGTGACGGAAACGAGCTGGTAGGGGCGGAGGTGGTGGGGTTGGGTGGGTTGTGCATGCAGGCGGACCGGCATGGAGTACGGGCAGGCAGCTGGATGTGGAGGCGGAGGCAGTGGGGAGGTGGTTGGCTGGGCACTGGACTGGGGACGTGGGTGGCCGAAGGTGGTGGAGGCTGGGGGTACGACAGTGGGGCGGAGAGAATTGGCTGCTGGGAGGTGGAGCGGAGGCCAGTGGTGGGGTGGAGTGTTTCATTTTCTGGGTTCACAACAAACAACAAAACAAAACAACAAAAAAAAAAAAAAAAAAAGAAAAAGTGAAAAAGGAAAGAAGGAGGAAGAGGTGGGTTTCATTAACCAGTTATGAAGAAGGGAAGAGCACGTACCAGAGAAAAGCAGTGCAATTAATGTCAACTGATGCAGAGGAGTTAATGAAGCAGAGGCATTAATGAAGGCACATATATAGAGAGGGCTTCAGAGTGTGCAGAGAACAATGCAATGATGATTTTTTTTTTTTTTTTTTTACAGTGGTGGCTATTTGTGTTCCCAAGGTCAGCTGAAAGGCTCTCTCAATTTTAAATATTGAAATGTTGGGTACCGGTTTTCGCTGCGTAACGGACCGGTGTGTGCTCCGTTAACAATTATAATTTGCAACGCCGAACTCCGATTGACACAAACAAATATACCGTTTTGATCAGCGCGACGAGGCGGACCCAACGGTATGAAGATATTGATGGTTTGACATTGTTTGCGAAGTGGCGAATCTTATTAACCCATTTGCACGAGTGAACATTTTAACTAGCAATTAAAAGCGAAATTTGACGAAACGAAATGCGCCGTTATGATCAGAATATTTTTCTTATGCAACATTGCGAAAAATATTAAAGTTCGGATGATAGAAAATTTACACGCAAAATTAAAACTAATATGTAAATTTGACGAGCGAAATTTTCTACAATATTTTTCGACGAAATTTGGCGTACGCCTATGTCTATCTAGACGCATCCCAAATGTGAAGTTTGAACGGTAACGGAAATCGTTTGTGAATATTTGAAATTCCTACTATGGAGAATGCAGCAAAACAGCGAAGAATAAGATCGACGGAGCTAAAGATGTCCGAATTTTGAAAAACGAAAAACGACGCCTTCGTCAGAAAATGATTTAGAATTTTTCTATGTAAAAATATTTAGGTTCGGAAGATGAAATTTTCATGCTTTAAAAATGAACTGATGTGCAGTAAAACGCGCACGAAGTTTACTGCGGTATTTTCCGACGAAACTTTACCCATATCTACAATCATCTTGGCGCAATTTAGAACCAAAGTTTGGACGCCGATTGAAATCGTATGTAAGTTTCTCATTTTTTTATTAAAATAACGGTTCTAAATTTTTTTTAAATTGGGTCGGAATTTCAGGGTCGTTACATTCTCCCCTACTCAAGACTTTTCGTCCTCGAAAAGGAACAAAGTAAAGAGTGGAAGAACAAATAACAAAGATACAAAGGATTTAGAATAGATCATTGAATATAGTAAAGAGTATAGAATGGAATTTACCTTCAACAAACAATTCTGGATTAGAATCCCGGATACTCTCCTCGGTTTCCCAAGTGCAATCCCGATCATCGGGACTCCATTGGACTTTGACTAGGCTAACCGACTTCCTTCTAAGTTGCTTTGTATCCCTATCAATAATACGAAGTGGTCTCCTCTCTATAGTCAAATCCGGCTCAATATCAACTTCATCTAACTGAGCAATAGGAATGGCCATGGATGGATCGTGTACAACTTTCCGAAGATGTGAAACATGGAAGACGTTGTGCACGCCCTCAAATTTCTCCGGTAGTGCAACTCTGTAGGCTAGTGTACCAATTCTCTCAGTGATAGTGAATGGTCCAACAAATCTAGGAGCGAGCTTCCCTCTACGACCAAATCGAATAACATTCTTTAAGGGTGATACCTTAAGGAATACCTTATCCCCAATCAGGAATTCTAAATCTCTTCTACGCCTATCAGCATAGCTCTTCTGTCTATCCTGTGCGGTCTTCATCTTTCTTCTGATTTCATTTACCTTCTCGGATGCTTCTATAATCATATCTGGGCCAAGAATTAATCGATCACCAGGCTCAATCCAACAAGCTGGCGATTTGCATGGCCGTCCATATAAAGCTTCGAACGGTGCCATATCGATACTTGCCTGAATATAAAGGTGGTTAAATTTCCATTCAAATTTACTTATTCAAATTGAAATTTTGATTTACCTGATAACTATTATTATAAGTGAATTCAACCAAATGGAGATGGTCTTCCCAAGATCCACCGAAATCAATAATGCAGGCACGGAGCAGATCTTCTAAAATCTGATTCACCCTTTCAGTTTGGCCATCTGTTTGAGGATGATAAGCTGTGCTCAGATTCAGTTTAGTGCCCAAGACGTCCTGAAATGCCTTCCAGAATTTACTAGTGAATAAAGGGTCTCTATCGCACACAATACTAGATGGAACCCCATGGAGTCTAACAATCTCTCTCATATATATCTCGGCCAAACTCAAAACAGTACGAGTGGTCTTAACCGGAATAAAGTGAGCAGATTTTGTCAACCTATCAACAATCACCCATATACTCTCGTTACCTTTTCTGGTCCGCGGTAATCCATCAATGAAGTCCATAGAAATCTGATCCCATTTCCAACACGGAATCTCTAGGGGTTGAAGTAATCCTGCAGTCTTCTGGTGATCGGCCTTAACTTGTTGGCAAGTGGTGCATCTACTGACATATATAGAAATATCCCTCTTCATCCCACTCCACCAATATAAACGCTTCATATTTCGGTACATCTTAGTGACACCAGGATGAAATGAAAGTGATGACCGATGGTTTTCTCTAAGCACTTCTTGTCTCAATCCATCAACATTAGGAACGCAAATACGATTGTCAATCCTCAGAACTCCATTACTATCTATCTGTGCTCCCACTTTACTGTCGGTATTTCCAACTCTACCAAGCACTAACTCCTTCATGCGATAGAGCAAGGTGTCTTCATATTGTTTGTCCTTGATGCGATCCACAAGAGATGGGGAGATAACAAGCTGAAATAGCATGCCTTCTACAAGATTACAGCATGACAATGCTTTGCTACGGCTCAAAGCATCAGCTACAACATTTGCTTTCCTAGGAGTATAATTGATATCGAGATCATATGCAGCTAAGAATTCAAGCCATCGAACTTGTCTCTGGTTCAAATCCTTCTGAGAAAAGATATACCTCAAGGACTTATGATCGGTGAATAATTCAAATTTAATTCCCAAAAGATGATGCCTCCACAGTTTCAGAGCAAATACAACTGCAAGAAGCTCTAGATCATGAGTTGCATAGTTTACTTCATGGATCTTCAACTGGCGGCCAGCATAAGCAATAACCTTTCCGCTTTGCATAAGAACAGCGCCTAAACCTTCTCGGCAAGCATCTGTATAGACAGTTAATTCTTCACTTCCATCGATTACCGCAAGAACTGGGGCTGAAGTTAACTTACGCTTCAATTCATTAAAAGCTGATTCACACTTCTCACTCCAAATAAACTTGACATCCTTTCGGGTTAATGCAGTGAGTGGGGCAGAAATCCGGGCAAAGTGCTCAATAAATCTACGATAATAGCCGGCCAAGCCCAAGAAGCTACGGATATCAGTAGGAGTTTTGGGAGTCTCCCAATCCTGTAGATAAATTTCAAATTAGAAGGGATAAGAGAAATTGAATAGAAATAGAGAATAGGATAGAACTTACATTGATTACGGCGATCTTAGCTGGATCGACCGAAATCCCATTTTCAGAAACAATGTGGCCCAAGAATCTCACTTCGTCTCGCCAGAAGTGGCATTTAGAGAATTTGGCCTTAAGTTGATGATTTCGGAGAGTTTCCAAGACATAAGCAAGGTGTGTCTCGTGCTCCTTCTTGTCTTTGGAGAAGACGAGAATATCATCAATGAAAACAAGAACAAACTTGTTAAGAACATCGCGGAAGACTCGATTCATCAAGTCGACGAAATAAGCAGGTGCGTTGGTCAAACCGAAGGGCATAACCAACCATTCATAGAATCCGTTTTCGGTACGGAAAGCTGTCTTATGAATACTATCTTCTGCTACCCTGAGTTGGTGGAACCCAGTGGCAAGATCAAGTTGGGAGAAAACTTTAGCTCCATGGAGCTGATCGAATAAGTCATTGATGCGAGGCATCGGATAGCGGTTCTTGAGAGTGCGTTTGTTCAGTTCCCTATAATCAACACACATGCGAAGAGACCCATCCGATTTGGTGACAAATACAACTACGGCGCCCCATTCAGAACGACTTCTCCTAATCAAACCTTTAGCAAATAGATCATCAATTTGAGTTTTAAGTTCAGCTTTTTCTTTAGGAGCCATCCTTCTGTGAGGGAGGACTACGGGAGTAGCTCCTGGAATAAGATCAATGCGAAAATCGATTTCCCGTTTAGGTGGTAGGGAGTTGACCTCTCCAAATACATCGGGAAATTTCCGAACAATGGGGGTAGTGCTAAGATCATCCGGGTGAGCATCAAGAGAGAATATGAAGCTTCCGGCATATTTCTGTGGTGATTTGCATTCAATGACAAGCGGTAGGCCCTTGTCATTGACTAGAGAAACAGAACGAGCCTTGCAAGAAATAACAGCATCGAATTTCCTTAACCAATCAGCACCTAACAAAATGTCAAATGCTGCGAAGCCAAGAACATAAAAATCCCAAGTGAATCGATATCTTCCATACAAGAGCACAACCTCTTTGCAAATTCGACTGAGATTGGCAAGTCCTCCAATAGGGTTGGAGACGCATAAGGAAGTAATAGCAAGAGTAGGTTCTAAGTTGAGCTTATTACAAAGATCAATAGATATGAAGCTATGAGAAGCACCAGTATCGAATAATACCTTAATAGGTAAATCATGTAATGAAAAAGTACTTCGTAAGGTACCTTGGTCATCCTGAGCAGGCGGTGTAGGAGTGGTGATGGCAAAAACTCCAGATGGTGTGCCACGCTTATACAGTGGGCAGTCTTTCTTGAAATGACCTGGCTGGAGGCAGACATAGCATAAGTCTTTCCTAGTCGTAGAAGGTGGTGGAACAGCAGCACCGGTAGATGGACAACTATTAGCATAATGGCCCTTCTTATCGCATTTGAAGCAAGTGATATTAGCAAGGTCGATTGGGCTTTTCTGGGCATATCCCAATCCAGTAGTCTTCTGCCAAGATTTCTTTTGTTGATCAAAGTTCATCTTCCTCTTCCCGAGCTGACTAGAGGAGGGCTGAGTAGGAGCAGCCTTGGTAGTAGGTCCCCTAGGCTTTGCCTCATATCTAAGAGCATAGTCAACAAGCTCTGTGAAGGTGCAGTGAGTGTGGCCAGTAAGCAAGTCATAATACTCTGGTCTAGCTCCCAGAATGAACTTCTCGTTCTTTAGAAGCGGTGTATCAATCAATCCCGGGCCGAACTTGGAGAGTTCGTTGAATTTCCTCTCGTACTCAGAAAAAGTCATACTGCCCTGCTTAAGATCCATAAAAGCTCTATAAAGTTGGGTTTTCCCAGCAGCGGGCATCCATTGTGCCGAGAAAGTATCCCTAATCAAAAGATAGGCAAGATGAATAACATTTCAAGATTAAAAGAAGAATTTAGACTACGGAATCCAATTAAATTTTATACCTAAACTGGGCCCAAGTAATGGTGTTCTCCTCGATACGAGAAGTAACTGATTCCCACCAATCTTGCGCGGCATCCTGAAGTTGCCAGGCAGCAAGCTGACGCTTCTGAGCATCAGTGATCTCCAGACCAGAAAATATCTTCTCTAAACCTTTAAGCCATTGCTGAGCCTCAATAATGTTCTCGGATCCAGAAAACTTAATACCTCCCAGCTGTGTATACTCCTTACTAAGAATGGTGAATTTGACAGGAGCTGGAGCGATGGGTGCAGCCTGAGCAGGACCATGGCCCCTTCCTCCCCTATGGTTTCCTCTGGTACCCATCCTGAAATACCAAAGAGATTGTTAAAGCCAAAGGATAGAAAATCATAGAATTTTAAGGAAGGTCTAATCAATGAATCAAACGAAGTTTGAAATGAAAGGATTTGGATATTGAACCGATTCTCCTCATTCTAGGGTATTGCTACCCTATCTCTAATGAGTTTATATATAATCCCAAACTAAGGTTTTTAGGGAAACCGAAGCTCTGATACCAACTGTAACAACCCGTATATTTGGACCATTTAAATTGACAATAATCCACACATGTCAACTTAAATAATACAAAACACGAATCATTATGGGATTATAAATACATAAATGTAAATGAGAATCAATACAACATCACAGAACAGTCACAGAATAATGCAGCGGAAAATACATCGTCATAATAGCAGTTCATGAAGCCACTATATAATATACAACAATGTCTCAACATCAAGTGACTAGTACCAAAAATGTCCAACAGACTAGGACATCAATACAGGAATATAAATAGACTGATAAAGATAAATGCTAAGCCTTCAGCATCTTCAACCAACCTTGATCAGCAACTGGATAGCTTCAGACTGACCCGAGCATATGCAAAAGAAACACTCGAGTCAGGACTCAAAATCTTATACAATTAAATCAAGTGCAAGGTAATAGTTCATAACTTAAAGATGGGTGAAATAACATCTCTAAGGATCCGATAAACTATCTATATATACAATAGAATACGATAGATAGGTAATGCCTAATCAGTAAAGTACGATATTAAAATAGTGTTAAGACATGGCCCATTCCATCCTTAACACGTTTTATTCCCAAGAGCATATACAAGACCGTAGTTTCCCCAAAACCGGAAGTCACCAGAGGGCAATCCATATACTAAGGTACAAATCAAAACGTAGTGGTCACGAATAGGATAATCAGTATGACAAGGTACATGAGGCGATACCAACTAGGATACTAGTAGTTGCGTGATCCGGACTGATGTTGAGCATAGCAGCTACTACCTCAACACCGCGAAACAACACTCCCAAATCAAGGGGTGCACCCAAATCGAATCACAAAAGTAATAGATATGGTATCGAAGAAGTGTGTCCGCTAGAGGTAGCGAACCTCAATGGCCCGGCGCGGCTCCTGTTTTAGTCATGTCAGGGGTCGTCCAATATCGTTCTCTTTCTTCAGTCAACGCGATCACCAAACCATCCACTTCATTCTGGATCAACACTTCGCGTGTAATAGTTATTAAAGTGGTTTTCGGTATCGACAGAGAGTATGTCCATATCCGATCCCGGACTCTTTAATAACTACGTATTTATTACCCAATGGTCATTTAAGTTAAAGTTTAAAACAAATCAAAGTCCGAAAGTCAAGGTGCAAATTTGACTTCCAAAATTTGACATTTCACGATTCAATTTATTTCGGATATTTAAAATCATATTTCCAAATGAAATTTGTAGTTCAACATTTTAACTAACAATATAGTTAAGTATTCAAGTTCAATTTAATAACTCTCTTATTAAATTTAGTTCAAAATCAATTTATCCAAATTTACCGGTCAATTAAGTTCGAGTCGTTAGATCAAATTCTATTTATCTCAATTCATGTTTACATTCATCGTTACATTAAATATAATCATAAATTTGATTAAATCGATTTCATTAGATTTAAAATCATTTTACATTTAAATTATCGCTAAATTAAATCCATAACTTTAGTTAGTTTCGTATTCCATTTTAAATCAAAATTTCCTAAATCTAAATTATTATTTATGACAAGTTCAAATCTATTTAATTTAAAACTCAGTCTAAATCTAAATCTACCAATTTAATAAATTAAGTTATTAAATTTTAAAACTCACTTGTTTTAAATCTTATTTCAATCAAATTCTCCAATTCATTTTCTTCAATTAAATAGATTTATTAATCCGTTTCAATTTTATCCATTAATTTATTTCAAATAAATCCATTAATTTATTTCAATTAAATCCATTTATTTATTTCAATTAAATCCATTAAGTCGTTACTTGATTTCCAAACAATTTAATAAGTTCATTTCTTAATTTCAAATAGATTTCAATTTCAAAATAATTTCGTTGACCAATCGGGTTTCTTATTTTTAATTGTCTATCCTAGGCCAAGTTATTTAAGTGGGTATTTATCATTTCAACCCGATATCATTCAATATAAACAAATCATAACAAAGGGAACTTGCAGTGTGATAACTGGGATGGTGTCAAAGTAAATAAACAAGCAATAGCAACCATACATAACAAATTAACAATTTATTCAAGTAATCCCGAAATAACCCTATTAACTTACATTTGTTATTATGTAAATTAATACAATTATTCCTAGAATCCTACGGATTAAAGATTATCACATTTATATTCTTACTTGGTGTCCGTTATCAAATTTCTACATCAATCGTACTTATCAATTTTAATGTCACTATTATTTACTCTAATTAACATCGTATTACAGTTCAACATGTTTAAACAATATATGGCGTCAACTTTTAGAAATTAACAATTCATTTCAACCAAATTTTAACAATCAACAATTTAATATCCAGATTAATATTAACAACAATTATCACTTGATTATCATAGCATAATAGATTTAGTCGTGAATATAAATTATTCACCTTGCGTGGTTGGAGAAGATGGCGCGGCACGAAGAAAATAGACAAAATAGATCCTAATAGGCACGACGCAAAATGAACACAAACGATCAACGGAACAAGGTAGGTTCGACAAGCGGATAAAATAGCTTATGTTTCCGGATCAATAACAGGAGCTGGATTAAAACACAAAGCAATAGACTGTATGTGAGCAACTGGGAATTTCGAAAATGTATACTGTTACCAACATAACAGGTTACACATTCATATTAATATATATAAAGTAAAGTAATAGTTTTTTTTTCATAGAAAATTTCTCTACATGAACTACACAACAGAACTTCGGGACTCCAGATATTTTTTTTTTTTGCATGATGGAGGCTTCGGCTGTGGTCAGGCGGTGGGCTAGGGTCTGGTGGTACGGCGGAGGCGGGCTGTGGCAGTGGCGGAGGGGAGCTGGGTGGGTTGCGGCGTGGGCGATGCAGGGCAGGGGTCGGTGAATGCGCAGGTGGGTGGTGGGTTTCGTGAGTGGTCGCTGTAGGGGGTCTCGGCAATGGTGTGGACGTGGAGGCTGGGTGGGCGAGGAGCGGATGGAGGCGGAGCAGTGTGGTGTGGGAGGGCGTGGCCGAGTGGACTGGGGAAAGGACGTGGGGAATGTGCGGAGCTGGAATGGGCGGAGGGCTGGCGGCGGGCGACTGGGGGTACGGCAGTGGCGGGCGAAGGCGGGGTGGGAGGCTGGAGACGTAGGCGGGCTGGCTGGGGTATGGGCTGCAGGCGGGGGAAGTGGGACGGGCAGTGGGTTGCGGTTGGTGGAGCTGAGGGGCTGGAACGTGGGTGGGTGACGGAAACGAGCTGGTAGGGGCGGAGGTGGTGGGGTTGGGTGGGTTGTGCATGCAGGCGGACCGGCATGGAGTACGGGCAGGCAGCTGGATGTGGAGGCGGAGGCAGTGGGGAGGTGGTTGGCTGGGCACTGGACTGGGGACGTGGGTGGCCGAAGGTGGTGGAGGCTGGGGGTACGACAGTGGGGCGGAGAGAATTGGCTGCTGGGAGGTGGAGCGGAGGCCAGTGGTGGGGTGGAGTGTTTCATTTTCTGGGTTCACAACAAACAACAAAACAAAACAACAAAAAAAAAAAAAAAGAAAAAGTGAAAAAGGAAAGAAGGAGGAAGAGGTGGGTTTCATTAACCAGTTATGAAGAAGGGAAGAGCACGTACCAGAGAAAAGCAGTGCAATTAATGTCAACTGATGCAGAGGAGTTAATGAAGCAGAGGCATTAATGAAGGCACATATATAGAGAGGGCTTCAGAGTGTGCAGAGAACAATGCAATGATGATTTTCTTTTTTTTTTTTTTTACAGTGGTGGCTATTTGTGTTCCCAAGGTCAGCTGAAAGGCTCTCTCAATTTTAAATATTGAAATGTTGGGTACCGGTTTTCGCTGCGTAACGGACCGGTGTGTGCTCCGTTAACAATTATAATTTGCAACGCCGAACTCCGATTGACACAAACAAATATACCGTTTTGATCAGCGCGACGAGGCGGACCCAACGGTATGAAGATATTGATGGTTTGACATTGTTTGCGAAGTGGCGAATCTTATTAACCCATTTGCACGAGTGAACATTTTAACTAGCAATTAAAAGCGAAATTTGACGAAACGAAATGCGCCGTTATGATCAGAATATTTTTCTTATGCAACATTGCGAAAAATATTAAAGTTCGGATGATAGAAAATTTACACGCAAAATTAAAACTAATATGTAAATTTGACGAGCGAAATTTTCTACAATATTTTTCGACGAAATTTGGCGTACGCCTATGTCTATCTAGACGCATCCCAAATGTGAAGTTTGAACGGTAACGGAAATCGTTTGTGAATATTTGAAATTCCTACTACGGAGAATGCAGCAAAACAGCGAAGAATAAGATCGACGGAGCTAAAGATGTCCGAATTTTGAAAAACGAAAAACGACGCCTTCGTCAGAAAATGATTTAGAATTTTTCTATGTAAAAATATTTAGGTTCGGAAGATGAAATTTTCATGCTTTAAAAATGAACTGATGTGCAGTAAAACGCGCACGAAGTTTACTGCGGTATTTTCCGACGAAACTTTACCCATATCTACAATCATCTTGGCGCAATTTAGAACCAAAGTTTGGACGCCGATTGAAATCGTATGTAAGTTTCTCATTTTTTTATTAAAATAACGGTTCTAAATTTTTTTTAAATTGGGTCGGAATTTCAGGGTCGTTACAGTTGAGGTCAGGCGAACCTCTGACAGAAGTCGCGTGGCCTCTGATGATCGGCATTGTCGTAGCGAGGTGTTTTCGATGGTCTATTTTGGGTTCACGTTCGATCGAGTTACTCGATTTCGATCTACGGCGAATAGGGAGATTCTGGATGGCTGGGCTAGTCGTGGTGGTTCGCGGTGACATGCCGGAGGTATCATCGATGATCAGATCGTGGATGATCGCATGTACATGTGCACGCGTGTGCACAGATATCTGGTATGGTTGAAATTTGGGGAAGATGGCTTCGTCTCGAGTTCGAGTTCGCGTATTCCTATGTTTGGATCGAAGTGGTGAGGACGAGAGAGTTTGTGAGTGTTTAGTCCAGATTTTAAAATTGTTAAACTTAAGCTAGAAAAGAAATGGGAAGAAGAAGGGTGCGTGAAGAACCAGAGGAAGGTCTCGGGGTTGAACTCGTGAAATCTGCAGTTTGACTCGAAGAAATTGTCGTGAGGCTCGGGTAGATTTCATGTTACAGGATTAAATCTGTGAGTGTTAAATTTAAATCTGGGTTCATATTTAAAATTTGAATCTTAGTTTTAAAATAAAGGGAGATTTTAAATGGTTTTGAACAGTTAAATGATAAAGTGGATTTGTAAATTTATTTAAAATTAAAATGAAAAGTTAAGTAAATTTTGGAAGTAAATTGTTTTAAATGTTTTGATCATTTATAAGAATAAAGTTTATCTTAAAGATAATTAGGATTTAATGATTTGGATTCATTAAATTATTAAGATAATTAAAAATGGGTAAATTATTGATTTGATTAATTTATGATATGAATGATTTATTAAGTAAAGTTTAATTGATGACAATTAATAAAAGATAATTGATTACTAAAGATTGATTGATTAATTGGGAATGATTAATTAATTATTAAAGGTTAATTTAATTTATGTGATTTGTTAAGAAATAATTAAATGGTAAATTAAATAATTAAAGATTTATTAATCAATGTAAGTGGTTAGGAATGATCACTTATTGAAATTTTATTAATTAGAGGTTAATTTATTAATTAAAGATAAATAATTAAATGGTAAATTAAATAATTAAAGGTTAATTATTTTAATAATTAAAGGTTGATGAATTATAATTAAAGGTTAATTAAATTTGTTATTAATGATTATTTAATAAATGATTAAAGAATAATTAATCAAAATAATTTGTAATTGATTAATATTAATTAACCAGAATTAGTAATTTATTCATAGAAATAAATCTGATTCAAATAAATCAGATAATTAAATTGATCCTACCTACGGATGTTGAATTCTATTGAATGTTGAATTATTTGATATCCTTGATATATGATGCTTTGTGATACATCCTGATTTATGTTGTGATCTAAGATGTAATTTCTATTTCTGTGATATGTTACTATGTGAATATGAAACCCTTTGCCCGTAAAACGGCATTTGAATTTCGATGCGACAGGGAGTCGGATTCCAGTTGGTTATCCGAAACCCACATCGAATTGTAATAGTGAATCTTTGTGACTGATAAATTTATTTTATCTATGAATCTGTGAATGAAGATAAGCGTTATCGATTATACCGCTTATCGATATGTCTGTGATGATTGATGTTGTGCACCATTGTGTTAAACCCCTGGACTACACCATACACACACAAATATGGATTTCACGTGGAAATCGGTTAAGTCACAGATGATTTAAATTTGATGTTTTTGAAATTGAAATTTTAATTTCAATTGATTTTGAAAATTAGAAATTTGGGTTTAAAGCGAAAAGCTTTTGAAATGGAATTTCAAAGATGAAATTTAATTTTGAATAACTTGATGAAGTTTTGGAAGTTTAAATAATTTGATTTAAAACTTAAATTCAAGATTTGAAATCGAATTCTATAATTTGAAACTTGGGATTAAAGAAGTTATATCGTTATATAAGGGTTAAACCATTTTAAAAAGTATTGATTTTGAAATGTGAATATAATTCAAGGACTTTAACCCGTGCAAATAAAATTGGATTTTTCTTAGACGAAAACTATTTGTTTTCAAATGATAAAAGCTTTCGTATATATAACAAATGAAATTCCAATTTAAAGGAATTTCAAGTGAATTGAAAGATGGTTTTCCAAGTTATGAATGAATTCTTTTTGAAAGCTATGAATTGAATCTGTTTATTTTTAACAGATTTAAAATGATGATTTGTTTAACCCATTCGAAATGAAATTGTTTTGAAAACTATAATTTAAATCTTTGATTTAAAGGTTTAACGAGTTAATTAAACTGAAATGGAAATCGATTTGGAAAATCTGGGAATGAATCTTTGTGAAATTAAGTGAACTTTATGAATTGAATCTTTTTGTTTAAAGGATTAAAATGGTAATTTGTTAAATCATTTGTAAAGAAAGTTTGGATTTAAATTGTGACTTAATTGAAATCCCAATATCCGTATGTTTTTAAATATTTCGCTCACTATTCGGGTTAGCCGGGAAAGGACCTTTGGGTCGTATAACTCATTTCGAATAGTGATACGTCGTATATGGATAGCATTTGAAGACCGGTGTTGAAGACCAGATATTTTTCGAAAATGAAAGGACAACCTATCGAATGTCTCTGCACTGAGTCGCGCCGGTATAGAGATTTATATCACTCTTTTGTGACGGGAAGTCCGGACGTGATTGAGAGTTATCCGGAATTGCAAGGGCTTCGTGAGAAGTGCCTTCGGTTCTGTTCGAACCCGGAACAGACTTGTATGGATACATGTCTGACATTACACTTTGAGATATAAAGCCGATTTCTTTCAAATACATTTCTGTTGGTGGCGGAGAATTTATTCTCTTAGCTTAACACCCTTCTCTGAGACGTACGAGCTCAGAGGTTATGTAGTTGAAATTTATCAGCGATATATTCCCAATTTGGTAATGTGGCATGCTGAGTGTTGCTGTGTGATGATCAGTGTTTGATCATTTGTGATATGATCATTTGTTTGATCTTATATCTTTGTGATCATAGGTTGATCATTTGTTTGACCCGAAGCATGGCTTTGTGAACAAAGCGTAGCTTTGTGGATGAGACTTCGTCGAGCCTCACACCCCGGAAATGGTCAAAACAGGAAGGATGCGGCAAGGTTCTAGGGAGTAGCGCCCCTTAGTGTATGTCATTCCTTCTGGATAAAGGTGGTATCATGGTATGGAGCCCAGATACTTAACCTCTGTGGTTACTGCATTATTATTATTATTATGTGGTTGTTGGAAATCGAGGATCCTCGGGAAGATCAGTGACGATCGGGGGATGGCATACGCGTGTCAGTAGTTACCTATTTTTGCAGAGGTAACCCGGCCTTGTGTTGGCAGAGATCTAACCGTAATGTTAGGTTATTTCTCGGGTCGTCTATTCCAGGGACGTACCCATCGTGGAAAAGGAAGTTCCTTAGCCTGATCATTTGTTGGAAATCCAAAAAAACAATACGAGACTTGTACGGTTTTAGTTGTAGAACCTGCCATTTAATATGGTAGCTATAGTAGGCATACTATAATGGTACCTATGCTGGCTAAGATTGATATTCTACTTTCGAAATGTTTTCTGCACTATGCACTAATAATAATATTCAAAGGATTCGATTTTTGCGTAGTAAGCATCTTTGACTAACATAAGAAGAAATCTCCTCCAAGTCTGCGTTTGCATTGTGTGTGTGGTGGGAGGTCTTATGGTAGTTTCATTTTCCAAAAGCATTGCGAATTGACTTTAAAAATCTCTGCTATTTGTTTTTAAAGATAAACTGTTTTTGTTGCTCACACCAGTCCCATGACTGATCCGGAGTTTATTGTTCCCTTCCTAAACTCTGGGTGCTCAAAATTTTCTACACGAGCAGTCTAGAGTTGGGTTTTTTAGATATTCAGGTTTAGTAGATTATCTGGAGCTAGTTCATTCATCGGAGTTGCTTATCTTGGGGTTGTGGATTCATTCTTGTCTGAAGATCATTTTGGAGTTATCATTTCTATCGATATTGTTCCGCTGCTGTTGTTAACTTTTCTTTTCCGCTGCTATTTGTTGTATCATATCTCTGATGTATATTGATAGTCATTGTATCAGATATTGTATATCAATGTATTATTTTTTTATTCCGCTGTGTTATTTCCTTAATGTTGTTATAAGCTCCCGAGAACCAGATTCGGCATTTGAATCTACGGCATTTTGAGTACAAGTGAAGTACTAGTGCCGATTTTCGAAGGTCGACTTTTGGGTCTTGACAAGTGGTATCAGAGCTAAGGTTAAACTTTAGCTCAGGAGTATAACACGTTAAGTAGCTCATTAGAGATAGAGTGAAGTAAACTCTAGAATGAGTAATTCTCAGATATCCGTCTGTACGCCTCATTAAATTCTCTTTCTATCCACTGATAGTGAGTATGAGTGCAAGAAGAGGACGAGATAGGGGACACGGAGAATACGACTATAAATGGTCAATACTCTGTAACAACAAGGAAGTAATCTTTTCTCTGTCAATCTCTTTTGTTCAGCATCTTTTCTCAATTCTTCGATAGTTCCTGGTAGATCCAGGAAGAAATTCGATATATAAATATGGGACATAAACTCCGGATAAGCCAAAATTGTTTGTTTAATTGAATTGTTTGCATTGGTTGCTATGGTTGATAGGTATATTTTAGTTTTAAACTAAAAAGTTTTGAAATCGTATCCATCTATCTATCTATTCCTTGGGTCCGGATATGTTCTACGAATAGTTAGTTATCCCTTTGAACTAACCGATGCCCTTGTATATTTCGTAGATCTGGATAACCCGAGTATCTTGTGAAGTTTTAAACAGATTCGTTCGTGTATCTGTTATTGATATTCTGATTTGGTAAGCCGAATGCAGAATAGCTGTTCAGTTTGATTTGATGAAACATTCTTCATCTATCTTTTTGTCTCCTTGGTAATTTCGAGGACGAAATTCTTTTAAAGGGGGAAGTCTGTAACGACCCCGAATTTTATATAAATTTAAATTGATAACTAAATAAATTTTTGAATTAAATTTGTGAAAATAATCAATGCGGTGATGCGAGTTTCCCCTGTATTTAAGTATATTTTGTATAAATCATTTAAATTTAATAATATTGTAAATATTGTACATATATGTGAATATATATGTATACTTGATATATGAGAAAATTTGAAGTTAATACATATGTACATTGAATTCGAGTTTAAATCTAAATCTAAATAGTTTAAAAATATAAAGTAAATATCTTTGTACCAATGTAAAATAAGCATAAATTCACAAGCTAACCTAATACAAATACATGTAACAACTTATAAGGGTTTAAGTAAGTAAGTAAACAAAATGATTAAACAAAGTAACAAGACCAAAACAACATTATATACATTCAAGAATTAAACAAAACAAGAAAACATAGCACTAAGGAATGAAGACTTTCCAGCCTAATACAAAGCTTGCATAGTATAACATTGATGGTTCGAGGGCGACATACATGCAGACTAAAAAAGCAAACAAAAGAAATGAAGATAAGGCCAAAGCAAAATAAAAGTATATAAGGGTGCAGGCTGAAGCAAATTAAACAAATGCAAACTATAGTACTAATTTTCTATGCATAAGTTAGTAATAGGGAACATAAGTACTTGATCATTAAATGCAAGCATAACATAGAGTACCTTCAGCCGAAACAAGAAGAAGGGAAATAGCAAAGAAATAAAAGTATACAAATTGGTTAAGAGAGACATGAAGTACAGGGCAATTAATGTTAGCCACCACAAGTTTATCATCTCGGCTACAAGCAAGATCTGGAGCCAACAGAAGAGAAAATATCTCTGAATTGTGGTACAAAACATTTATCAACATGTTGTACAAGATGAACACACCCTGTACAAAGTTTATACCCAGTAAACTTCATTTTCCTTATATCTCCTCTTCATTTCTATTCGTTCATATCAAAACATAGCAAGCATTTTTATATTTGAGGCATCATCTACAAGCTACTTCATTTCCTATATACCAATCATCTCCATCAAATTCGTTCATTCATAGTTATGTTAAACTGAAGTAAACAAACTACAACTTGAAAACAATAATCCAAACTAGAGTATTAAAGATCAAAGGAAGATCCAGCTTCCAGTTTCAAATTGAAGAGACTCTGTTCATCCCTTAATCACTGCTGTTGATTATATGTCCTCTGTTCTTCTTCTCTGGAAAATAAGGTGAGCAACTCCTATTTTTAAAAGCCTAACTTGTTTTGGTTTCTTGATGTTTGTGAGTAACTCCTTGTTGAAAATTTTGCTTTAGTATAAATTTTATATGTTGCTTGAATAATATCTGGAAATGTGTATGTGTGTAGGTATATTTATATCTATCTATCTATATATATAAGCCTCTGTGTATAAATGGTTGAAAGTGTAATGCTTGTTTCATCTCTGTTTGCTATAAAAATTGAAAATGTAATAAAGGAATTCAATAAATCTTCATACAAACATTTAAGCTTAGGATTTGTAAACAAAATAGGTTTGTTTAAACTTAAAGCATGGCCTAGAATTGGTTTGAAGAAATATTGACTCTGTAAACTCAATTTTACAGTAAAAAGAAATCATATGAATTATTTCGAATATTTTAAAGTACTGATTTGATTTTATAACTTGAATCTACAGTCAAAGATAGGATTTTCAACACTTAAATGGTGATTTTTAGTGGTATAATTTGTGAGCAGTTCATAAATGAAAGGGAAATACCTTTTGATCGATTTCCGGTCACCAAAGAATTTTTAGATGTTGAAATTTTGTTTGAAGCTTGCTTAGTCATCAATGGAGTTAGGAAAAATGTTAGATAATTTTTCTATTTCAAATAATGATCAAACAAGGTAAAACTAGGGTTTAAGCCTGGTTCTGGGTAGCGATTGATTTCGAGGAGAATGCAGCATCACCGGTGCATCGAGTCGAACCGGTCCGGTGGCGATCGACGCGTTGAGGTCAGGCGAACCTCTGACAGAAGTCGCGTGGCCTCTGATGATCGGCATTGTCGTAGCGAGGTGTTTTCGATGGTCTATTTTGGGTTCACGTTCGATCGAGTTACTCGATTTCGATCTACGGCGAATAGGGAGATTCTGGATGGCTGGGCTAGTCGTGGTGGTTCGCGGTGACATGCCGGAGGTATCATCGATGATCAGATCGTGGATGATCGCATGTACATGTGCACGCGTGTGCACAGATATCTGGTATGGTTGAAATTTGGGGAAGATGGCTTCGTCTCGAGTTTAAGTTCGCGTATTCCTATGTTTGGATCGAAGTGGTGAGGACGAGAGAGTTTGTGAGTGTTTAGTCCAAATTTTAAAATTGTTAAACTTAAGCTAGAAAAGAAATGGGAAGAAGAAGGGTGCGTGAAGAACCAGAGGAAGGTCTCGGGGTTGAACTTGTGAAATCTGCAGTTTGACTCGAAGAAATTGTCGTGAGGCTCGGGTAGATTTCATGTTACAGGATTAAATCTGTGAGTGTTAAATTTAAATCTGGGTTCATATTTAAAATTTGAATCTTAGTTTTAAAATAAAGGGAGATTTTAAATGGTTTTGAACAGTTAAATGATAAAGTGGATTTGTAAATTTATTTAAATTTAAAATGAAAAGTTAAGTAAATTTTGGAAGTAAATTGTTTTAAATGTTTTGATCATTTATAAGAATAAAGTTTATCTTAAAGATAATTAGGATTTAATGATTTGGATTCATTAAATTATTAAGATAATTAAAAATGGGTAAATTATTGATTTGATTAATTTATGATATGAATGATTTATTAAGTAAAGTTTAATTGATGACAATTAATAAAAGATAATTGATTACTAAAGATTGATTGATTAATTGAGAATGATTAATTAATTATTAAAGGTTAATTTAATTTATGTGATTTGTTAAGAAATAATTAAATGGTAAATTAAATAATTAAAGATTTATTAATCAATGTAAGTGGTTAGGAATGATCACTTATTGAAATTTTATTAATTAGAGGTTAATTTATTAATTAAAGATAAATAATTAAATGGTAAATTAAATAATTAAAGGTTAATTATTTTAATAATTAAAGGTTGATGAATTATAATTAAAGGTTAATTAAATTTGTTATTAATGATTAATTAATAAATGATTAAAGAATAATTAATCAAAATAATTTGTAATTGATTAATATTAATTAACCAGAATTAGTAATTTATTCATAGAAATAAATCTGATTCAAATCAATTAGATAATTAAATTGATCCTACCTACGGATGTTGAATTCTATTGAATGTTGAATTATTTGATATCCCTGATATATGATGCTTTGTGATACATCCTGATTTATGTTGTGATCTGAGATGTAATTTCTATTTCTGTGATATGTTACTATGTGAATATGAAACCCTTTGCCCGTAAAACGGCATTTGAATTTCGATGCGACAGGGAGTCGGATTCCAGTTGGTTATCCGAAACCCACATCGAATTGTAATAGTGAATCTTTGTGACTGATAAATTTATTTTATCTATGAATCTGTGAATGAAGATAAGCGTTATCGATTATACCGCTTATCGATATGTCTGTGATGATTGATGTTGTGCACCATTGTGTTAAACCCCTGGACTACACCATACACACACAAATATGGATTTCACGTGGAAATCGGTTAAGTCACAGATGATTTAAATTTGATGTTTTTGAAATTGAAATTTTAATTTCAATTGATTTTGAAAATTAGAAATTTGGGTTTAAAGTGAAAAGCTTTTGAAATGGAATTTCAAAGATGAAATTTAATTTTGAATAACTTGATGAAGTTTTGGAAGTTTAAATAATTTGATTTAAAACTTAAATTCAAGATTTGAAATCGAATTCTATAATTTGAAACTTGGGATTAAAGAAGTTATATCGTTATATAAGGGTTAAACCATTTTAAAAAGTATTGATTTTGAAATGTGAATATAATTCAAGGACTTTAACCCGTGCAAATAAAATTGGATTTTTCTTAGACGAAAACTGTTTGTTTTCAAATGATAAAAGCTTTCGTATATATAACAAATGAAATTCCAATTTAAAGGAATTTCAAGTGAATTGAAAGATGGTTTTCCAAGTTATGAATGAATTCTTTTTGAAAGCTATGAATTGAATCTGTTTATTTTTAACAGATTTAAAATGATGATTTGTTTAACCCATTCGAAATGAAATTGTTTTGAAAACTATAAGTTAAATCTTTGATTTAAAGGTTTAACGAGTTAATTAAACTGAAATGGAAATCGATTTGGAAAATCTGGGAATGAATCTTTGTGAAATTAAGTGAACTTTATGAATTGAATCTTTTTGTTTAAAGGATTAAAATGGTAATTTGTTAAATCATTTGTAAAGAAAGTTTGGATTTAAATTGTGACTTAATTGAAATCCCAATATCCGTATGTTTTTAAATATTTCGCTCACTATTCGGGTTAGCCGGGAAAGGACCTTTGGGTCGTATAACTCATTTCGAATAGTGATACGTCGTATATGGATAGCATTTGAAGACCGGTGTTGAAGACCAGATATTTTTCGAAAATGAAAGGACAACCTGTCGAATGTCTCTGCACTGAGTCGCGCCGGTATAGAGATTTATATCACTCTTTTGTGATGGGAAGTCCGGACGTGATTGAGAGTTATCCAGAATTGCAAGGGCTTCGTGAGAAGTGCCTTCGGTTCTGTTCGAACCCGGAACAGACTTGTATGGATACATGTCTGACATTACACTTTGAGATATAAAGCCGATTTCTTTCAAATACATTTCTGTTGGTGGCGGAGAATTTATTCTCTTAGCTTAACACCCTTCTCTGAGACGTACGAGCTCAGAGGTTATGTAGTTGAAATTTATCAGCGATATATTCCCAATTTGGTAATGTGGCATGCTGAGTGTTGCTGTGTGATGATCAGTGTTTGATCATTTGTGATATGATCATTTGTTTGATCTTATATCTTTGTGATCATAGATTGATCATTTGTTTGACCCGAAGCATGGCTTTGTGAACAAAGCGTAGCTTTGTGGACGAGACTTCGTCGAGCCTCACACCCCGGAAATGGTCAAAACAGGAAGGATGCGGCAAGGTTCTAGGGAGTAGCGCCCCTTAGTGTATGACATTCCTTCTGGATAAAGGTGGTATCATGGTATGGAGCCCAGATACTTAACCTCTGTGGTTACTGCATTATTATTATTATGTGGTTGTTGGAAATCGAGGATCCTCGGGAAGATCGGTGACGATCGGGGGATGGCATACGCGTGTCAGTAGTTACCTATTTTTGCAGAGGTAACCCGGCCTTGTGTTGGCAGAGATCTAACCGTAATGTTAGGTTATTTCTCGGGTCGTCTATTCCAGGGACGTACCCATCGTGGAAAAGGAAGTTCCTTAGCCTGATCATTTGTTGGAAATCCAAAAAAACAATACGAGACTTGTACGGTTTTAGTTGTAGAACCTGCCATTTAATATGGTAGCTATAGTAGGCATACTATAATGGTACATATGCTGGCTAAGATTGATATTCTACTTTCGAAATGTTTTCTGCACTATGCACTAATAATAATATTCAAAGGATTTGATTTTTGCGTAGTAAGCATCTTTGACTAACATAAGAAGAAATCTCCTCCAAGTCTGCGTTTGCATTGTGTGTGTGGTGGGAGGTCTTATGGTAGTTTCATTTTCCAAAAGCATTGCGAATTGACTTTAAAAATCTCTGCTATTTGTTTTTAAAGATAAACTGTTTTTGTTGCTCACACCAGTCCCATGACTGATCCGGAGTTTATTGTTCCCTTCCTAAACTCTGGGTGCTCAAAATTTTCTACACGAGCAGTCTAGAGTTGGGTTTTTCAGATATTCAGGTTTAGTAGATTATCTGGAGCTAGTTCATTCATCGGAGTTGCTTATCTTGGGGTTGTGGATTCATTCTTGTCTGAAGATCATTTTGGAGTTATCATTTCTATCGATATTGTTCCGCTGCTGTTGTTATCTTTTCTTTTCCGCTGCTATTTGTTGTATCATATCTCTGATGTATATTGATATTCATTGTATCAGATATTGTATATCAATGTATTATTTTTTTATTCCGCTGTGTTATTTACTTAATGTTGTTATAAGCTCCCGAGAACCAGATTCGGCATTTGAATCTACGGCATTTTGAGTACAAGTGAAGTACTGGTGCCGATTTTCGAAGGTCGACTTTTGGGTCTTGACAAATCATTTTCAAATTCAAGAGTTGGAAATCAGCAACAAATCAGTAAATCAATTTTAATAGATAGGGTTATATCAAATCCGAAACTCGAGGAATGAACACCGGCTTACTTCAAATCATTTCAAATATATATATACATATATCTTTCGAATATCAAATCTTACTTCGAAATTTGACATCAAAAATGGTTTCACAAAATCACTCGCATAGCAAAGCTACTGAAGTGGCCTATCCCCCACTCTGAAACTCGAAAATCAATGTCGATGATGCGTGCACTCATCACCGAAATTATTTTCCAGCGACATAAGTGAGTTCTGGACTTCTATTTTCTCAAACTTCTTTTGGGATTTCTTTGAAACTCATTAAAATCATTGAAACATTTCTTATTCGGAAAATATTTTTAAATCATACTATTATTATATATTTCAAAATCTTAAAACCAATTTCAAAATATCGGAGTTTAATTCTCGAATTTCAAATTTAAAATCCTTCAGTCATAAATCATTTTTAGATAAATAAAATTTCTTATATAGTTTTTTCCAAAATTACAAATCCTTTTGAAACCTTAAATTCTTATTTTAAAGGGTTTATAATCTTTATCAAAAACATTTCACTTTTATATATAGAATATAATCATACTTATCAAAATAATAATTTCGGTTTAGAAAACAATTTCTAAAATATAAACAAACCCGATTTTCAAAGGACGATTCACGAACGGATTTCAAAACAAAGATAGAGATTCAAATTAGAGGGACTCTTGTCAAATAGAATTTTGATTCAAAGATAAGCTCGAACGAGATGAGATAATTAAATTTCAAAATAGAAGATGAATATACTTATATAAATCGCGGATAACCCTAGGGTCAACCGTGACTTCAGGAACAAGATCGATGCAGAAATTCCAAGAAAAACCAACATTCGATCGCAAGAGCTAGCGGCATCTAAACCAAAGATATAGAAATCTCCAGTGAATCAATGCCAGTTGTGAAGGAGTTTCACCCCTTCACAAATCATTCAAAGATTGGTGGGATCCTATTCTTATAGAGATCATTCGAAGTGGAGTTATGGGATACTCCAGAATCAAAAGAATACCAATCGAGAGAGACAAGAATGAATTTTGGAACCGTAGGGAACGTTCCAAAGTTCAAAGGAAATCGAGTCAAAAGGAAGAGATTAAACTCGAACGAAAGTGATTCTGTAAAGAAATTTACAATATATGCTAAGTTTCGCCTAGAGCCAAAGCTCTGATACCAACTGTAACGACCCGCTATTTCGGACCATTCAAATCGACAATAAATCCACACATGTCAGAATTGAATAATTCAAAATATCAGATTGTTAATTTAAATTTGGCAAAACTCAGCATATGCAGTAAATAAATCAATCACAGAATCACAGAGTAATACAATAATACGCAGCGGAATAGATAAAATAGTAGTTCATGAAGCTACTATATAAACATTAGAGTTAGAAATAAAATACAACAGAATATCTCAATTGCAGTGAAGTCCCCAGTACAACAGATGACTTCTCTGAACAAATCAACTAGAAGAGCTGAAAGCTGAGGCGATAGTTGGATCTCCAAGGGAAGCTCCAAACTCCAAAGGTGAGTCTCAAATGCTGTATCACTCGGTCTGACCCGAGCGTAAAGCAAAACACAAAACACTCGATTCAGGATTAACATTCTTATATCAATAAATCCAACTCAAGTGAAATATCAACTGAAATACAAGTAACTTAAAGGATGTTTGGGATAACCATCCTCTAAAGATCTGTAGAACTATCTACAAGGTGGGAATATACACTATGACACCGTGGCCATTTTAAATTTATTTACTTCAAAACCCAAATATCATTTCATTTCAAATATATCTATTTTCCAAAATAGTATATATATATTAAATGATTTAAAAAGTAAAGTATTTAATTTCCTAAAGTCTAGCAAATCGATTCAAATCAACTTCAAATTCCAAATTCAAATTTATTCAAAGTTCAATTCATCAATTTAATTCATTTCTAAACAGATCATTTGAATTTTCAATATATTTCAAAGCTTTAATATTCAACATTTTCAAAGTTAAATTTAACAGTTTCATATAGCTCTTGATTTAACTTCATTATTATTTAATCAGGGAATATTCACTAAATAAATTCAATACCATTTAACTAGCCTTAAATTACATTTTTACTAAATATTTCCTTAAACTTTATTTAAACAAGAAATATTCATTAGATTACTTATGAATCAAACTCAAGTTATAAATCATATCCTACATCTCAATTTCAATAAGTTTCAAATCGGTTTAATTAAATAAAATTCTTTATTGAATACAATTTCAACTAAATTCAAATTATCTTTCTAACCTTAACTTATTCAAATTATTACCAAAATCTATTTGAAATATATTTTAAATACTCAACACATTATATGTATTTAAATCAATCATTCCCATTTATATATAATAATATAAGGCTCAACATTTATTAAAACCATATATTTCTTTCCAAAACCATAGAATTCATTTTTAAAATATTTATATATATGGACCAACGGTGTCTGTATATATATTTATCATATGGTTAAGTGATACGGATATTTATCATTTCAATCCAAAATTTAAATATACACGGGTAGATATCATTTCGACCCGTAATCCCAATTCCAATTCAAATGAAAATCGCTTGGGTTTATCATTTCAACCCATAACGAAATTCTCCTATTCTAAAGTCCGTTCGGGTATGTATCATTTCAACCCATAGTGAATTCTATACTAACAGGGAACTTGCAGAGTGATAACAGATAATATAAAATATAACAACAGGCATATATCATCAATATAAATAACAGATACTGGTGTCAGATGTCATAGGTGAACATATACAGATAATAGTAATAACAGGCATATAAATACTAGATACTGGTGTCAGATGTCACAGGTGAACATATACAGATAATAGCATATATAAAAATTTAAATAACTACAGCATCATATTTCAATTGTCGTTTCAATTGAAATCAAATTTAATAAATACAAGAATGTCAATCGTGAGTGATTGCTCACCTTTCGAGGCTAGATGATAGACAATGAAATGAGATAGGCTACGAATCCACGCAAGAATTCCAAAGCAAGCAGTATTGGCACGAATTTGAAGGGTCAAAGCTGATAAAGGGGAGTCGAAGAGAACAAATCAAAACCAGTCGATTTCAATGAAATGAAATGTATATTATATATAAACATTTTCCTTAAACAAATACTCCATGTAAATGTTTTTTTTTAAAGGTCAATATACTTTATATTTTCAAACAATACTGAACAATATTTGTAAAGCAATATTTCTATAAAGTTTGAACACACTATTTGGTAAACATTAGAACTTTGCAATATACGTAAACTACTTTATATATATATCTGTATATATACAGAAAACAAAAATTTTAATAAACAATATATTATAACTGAGATCACTTTATCAAACCAGTATACATACTTTAACATACAACAATACCACCTACTTCACAAAGTAACAATCCCACATTTTATATATATTTTCCCATATAAGCTACTGTAATATATATATATATATAACTTATTATACTGTAAAATATTCGCATAACTTAGTATATAAGTACAATACCTCTAAACTGTTTCATATATGCACATTAACAGTCGAAACAGTTATAGCTATATACAAAAACATAAACAGCTAATATAAACTTGTACATATTGAAATATACAGTAACACATATATATTTATATATAAATAGTATAAACCAAACAATGTAAACTAATCTATAATGTAATCTTCTGTAACTAATCATTTATATAAACACTCTATATATATTCATTTAAAAATCAAAAATAAGTTTTTTTTTATTGAAAACTGGTTGAAAAGAAAACTACATAGATCATACTATAAACGAAAATGTTTAAAACCGATATTATATAAACGAAAATGTTATGGCTTAAACAGATCATACTATAACTTGTAAAATTTCAAATTTGTATATATAAAATCAAACAGAATATACAGAGAATACCAACATACTCACGTATCATATGTATACAAATTAACCCATACTTATATTTTTATAACTAATCAGATATGAATACACTAACATATTATACTATAACTATATATATAATATACAATTTAACAATGCTAATATGTATATACTGACTCACCGCAACCAAGACACAAAAGCTGCGGCTAACAGAAGAGGGGAGACTCGGCGAGCAAGGAAGATGGAAGGAGGAGGAAGCTTGCGCGGCTGGTGGAGAGGCACACGATGATGGGAAATGGAGGCTAAAGGTTCGGAGGGAGGAAAGTGATCGGAGCAAGGCGTCAAGGCAGATGGAAGGTGGCCACGGTGAAGGGTTCGGTTAGGGGAGATCGCGGCTAGTGATAGAGGGGGAAAAAGGAGGCAAGGTTGAAACGACGTCGTCGACCGGCGTTTGGTGGGGCTGCTCCACGCTAGGAGTGGAGGGTGAAGGTCGAGTCTGGGTTGCTACTGATGAAGACGTGGGTTTGAAGGCGTTGTTTGGCCGGGGCAGCGGTGCATGGGTGCAAGGGGAGGAGGGTGCCTGGTTGTGGTGGAGTTTTGGCTTGAAGAAGCGCGAAGGCCGGGTAGGTTCTGGAAGTGGAGGCTTGCTGTGGTTAGAAGTGAGAGCCAGAGAAGGCGGGTCTGGCGAAGGTGGAAGGACCGGCATGGGTGCTTGGAGCCTACATGTATGGGTTGTGGCGAGTGGGAAGAAGAAGTTGGAGGCGGGTCTGTTGATGGCTCGGCAAAGGTCAGGGAGACGTGGAGAAATTTGGGCGGAGGCGATCTGGTGAGATGAGGGCGAGTTGAACGGTGGTGGTTTGCTTGGTGACGTGCGGCTATGAGATTTCGTGGAGGAGGGAGGAGAACAGCCCCAAGCAAAAAAAGTAAAAAGGTTATAGATGAATTGTTTTCATTGTAAACAAGTGATGTAGAAGCAAATGGACGCAAATTAGAATTGAAATGACAGAAGAGAGTAATTTATCAAAAGGGAAAAGGAAAGGTTACGCGTGATTTTTAGGGAATTATTAAAGTAAAGGCTATCGGTTATAGAAGTAAAAGTGGAAACGAATGGTTAAAAGAAAAGGAAAAGGAAACAGTGAATGGTACGAAAGGAAAGGTCAGAAAAAAAATAGAAATCGCACCCCTAAATTCAAAAATATAGAAGTAACGGGCTACACACTGATTAAGGAGCTATTAAAGCAATTTATTTGATACGTTTTGAATTTCGAAACGGAAGGAAATTAACAGTCATAATTAAAGGTACCGTTACAACAATTTAGTTTACTGATCCCTTCGCGTATCTGACCTCAAAAGAACAGAAATAAATATACCGCAGAGATCAGCATGACGAGACGATCAAAACGGTATACTGATATTGGTGGTATAATCATCCGATCAAAAGTCGATAATCGGTACCGAAAATGCTGCTAATTTGACTGAAATAAAGATAAACGGAGCAATAGAAGTCCAAATTTCGCGAAACGAATTTCGCAGTCTGATTCAGAATGCTCAGAATAAATTTTCTCCTGTTGACATATTTTGGTTTCGGAAAACTTTTAAATTCACTGTAATTAACCGGTTTGATTTGAAATGAAATTTTACACGAAAATAAACTTCAATATTATCAGATGAAAATTTTCCAGTTGCTATATTAAAATATACGTATTCCAAATAATAAATTTTTAATTTCAAATTTTATTGTTTAAAATTTCACAAATTTCCAGTTAAATATACTTTTAAAACCATTAAATTTTACGGGTCATTACATAAAATCATATCCTAAAACCCTCAAATTCAATAAGTTTCAAATCGATTTAATTAAACAAATTCTTAATTAAATACAATTCTGAATAAATTCAAATTTATCTTTCCAACCTTATAACTTATAGAAATCAATATAAAATATATTTTAAAATAAATTTAAATAAATATTTAAACAAAATATAAATATTAATTAAATCAACTTTATTAAATCAAATCTTAGTATTAAACTTCTTACATATTAAAACTTATTATATATATTTAAACCATATATAATATCTTAAAATCAATATTTAATAAAATCATATATTTATTTCAAACCTTGAAAAAAAATCATTTCAAAATATATATAGACCAACGGTGTTTGTATAAAATTTTCTATCCTAGGTCAAGTGATACGGATATTTATCATTTCAATCCGTAATTTAAATATATACGGGTATATATCATTTCAACCCGCAATCCCAAATTCAATTCAATTGAAAATCGCTTGGGTCTATCATTTCAACCCATAACGATTTTCTCCTATTCTACAGATCGTTCGGGTATGTATCATTTCAACCCATAGTGAATTCTATAATAACAGGAAACTTGCAGAGTGAGAACATATATGATAAAATATAACATATAACAACAGGCATATATCATCAGAAACGAACTGAATAAAATATAAACAGCAAGATATGGTGTCATATCTCACAGGTGAACAATTACATATAATGGCATAAATAAAGCAATGTAAATCTAATAACAACATATTTTAATTGTCGTTTCAATTGAAATCAAATTTAATAAATATAAGAACGTTGATCGTGAGTGATTGCTAACCTTTCGAGGCTAGAGAGATGAACGAGAATGAGAGAAGTTACGAATCCAAGCACGAATTCCAAAGTGAAACAAGATGGGCACAAATTCGACGATCCAAGCTGATAAATGGAATCGATGAAAAACAAATTGAATCAGTTTTGATATAAAAGGAAAATATATACTATTATTATTATTAAATATATTTTTATTTAAGACAAATATTAAATATTCCAAAATTATTTTTTTTAAAACTCAAATATTAAAAATCAAAGATATATATGTTATACTTAAGACCCATACTTATATATATTTCTTCAATAATTATTATAAAACAAATATAAACTAACTATATATATAACAACACTTATACCTAAACTGGCACCTTATAGCAAGCCTACACAACTAATGTCCCTGAAACCAGGAACATACTATACGCAACATATAATAAATTTCAGTGCAACATATACCCATATATATATAACCTAGGAGTTAGTAATCGAAATATATGTAAAAATATTGTAACACATATTTATACAACTTATATACATATATAAACTAATATATAGCAATCGAGAAAACCAAGTTGTAACTTTTACAAACCAATATTAAAATAATATATCGAAATAAGCACTGAGAAGCATACAGATTATATATATAACACGTAATAGCCAAGTGAGTTTAGTCAAAACACAGAAGTACAGTGGCAAGTTTTAGGCTACAAAATGCATATAACCATATATATATCATATTTTTTTTACATACAAACTATATTAACACCCTTCGACATTTTTAACATAGATTCAAACATACGTATTATAACATATACATACTGACAAATGTTAAAACTAGCATACGCATAAGACCCAGAATATAATATGACCTACATTGACTAAGAGCATATATATATATATATATATTCGAAAAAAAATCTATATCTATTAATATCAAAATACATGTTATCCATATTTATATATATTACCAAAGTCAAAACATGCCTTTTCTTATCATACAATATACTGCGGCCTATAAATATGCGAAATTGCTTTATATAAAACTACATGCTAATATACATATATAAACTAACTTATTATGTAATTTACATAAATTTATATATAACAAATAAATATCAGTTCTAATATAAACTGCACCTGCACTTTATTTCACATATATTTTATATTAAACCCATCCTTTCAAAATCATTATTATATTAACAATATATATATATACACCACGCTAAAAGGGATGTATACAGTAACTTATATATAAATTAAAACAGTAATATATAACTAACCTATCTATGCAAGAAGGGGGAACCGAGGAGAGGATACGCTAGGTGAATGCTAGCGAACGAAGGCGAACCCGAGGTGACTAATGGTGCTTGCTCGGCCATGTCAGAGGCTTCTTGAGTTGCGCGCGGTTGCCCGGTGGTGGTTATGTGAAGAGGTGGGGCATGGTTTCGGTGGAGAGGATGGTGAGAGGTGGTACAGGGTGAAGCGGCTAGGGGAGAAGGAGTTGGACGGGTCTGGTTGTTGTTTGGTGAGGCGGAAGTGAGGAGACGAAGCGGGAGGTGCAGTTGCCTGCGTACGGAGAGGGGAGTCACGGTCACGTTGGCTTGAGGTTGCAGATGGTCTCGGCAATAGGCATGGGTTTGGTTGACAAGGCTGAAAGCTAGAAGGGTTTCTCGCAGAGGAGATAAAGCTACAGGCAACAAAAAAATATAAGAGCAAGGAAGAAGAGAAGAGCTGCAGTGAAAGGAGAAGAAGAATCTATATTGTTTTATATAGCTTTTGTTAATTCCAGAGGCAAGAAAAATGGAATGGTATATTAGCCAGAATTAAGTATATGCTTTGGAATTTTATCTTATTTTGTAACAACAGACGAAAGAAGAGGAATGGGTGAGAATATGTAGGGGCGTGTACATGGTTTCAGAAGTTATAAATGTATATTATTCAAGGTTACGTTTCCATAATAATGGCATGCTCAAATAAAACGTACCCACATAAATACAAAGAAGTGGGTATGGGAAAAGTTAAGCACAAGATTCCACGTAATAATAAAGGAAATGACCGTTCAAAATCCAACCGTTGGTCAATTGAATGGGCAGAGGAATTCAAAAGGATCAAAACATACCGATACGGTGAACCGTTGCACGGTTCTGTCGCGTACCAGACTTCAAAGCACAGAATTGAATATATCGTAGAGATCAGCACGACGAGATGATCAAAACGGTATAAAACTATCGGTGGTACGACCATCGTATCAAAAGTCGATAATCAGTACCCAAAAATGCTGCAGATTTGTCTAAAATAAGATAAACGGAGCAACAATAGTACAAATTTGGAGAAACGAAATATGTCGTCTTGCTCAGAAGATGATTTACAAATTTTCTATGTAAAAATATTCAGGTTTGGAAAATATTTTGTTACCATCAATTTTTAACTGATTGAAATTGAAATAGAATTACACAATAAAATTTACTTGCATATTTTCTGATGAAAATTTACCATTTGCTATATTAAAATAGACGTATTCCAAATATCAAATTTTCATTTAATTACGTTATAAAACTATTAAAATTTCTAGGTTGTTACACTAACACTGATATACGTTGCTATCCCGTACGGAAAAATCCAAACGGACCTAGAAACGTTCGAATTTCGCGAAACAGATTACGCAGTCTTATTCAGAGTGTTCTAAATAAATTTTCTCATGTTGACATATTTCGGTTTTGGAACACTTTTAAATTCAACTGTTATTAACTGATTTAAACTGAATTTCTAGCGACTAATAGAACATCTATATTATTCGACGAAAATTTGCCATTTGCTATGTCTAGATGAACACATAGCAAATATCAAATTTCCGTCATAAAATTCTATTATTTGTTTTAAATGGTAGATTTCAGTTTATTATATTCAATAAAATTCACCTTTATTTAATTTCAAAATAAACTATATTTCAAATTAATATAATTGAATATTCATTGGTTTATAATTTCTAGTTCCTTAATTAAAATGCTAATATTAACTAATGCAGTATTTAATTCTCAATTTCTCAATTTCTGAATCAATTAACTAATTAAGCCTTATTAAATTAAAATTTATATTTCTTTCCTTTTATGAAAAATCCAATTATACTAAATTTTATTAACAATAAATTTCAATAGGTTGATATGTAAGATGAGCAAAAACCAAGACTAGAATTTAAATAAGTTTGAATACACCAATTTACATTTATTGTTTACAAATAGATCAGAAGTTAATTTACAATTAAAACCCAATTGCAGTTAATCTTACATTTATTTCATGCTTTACACAATATTAAAACTATCCAATTGAACTTTCATTACCATACGTTTGAAATCACACAAAATAGTTGTCACTTTATTAAATCAAAATCAGATGTTACAATTCAAAGTAAATTTTATTTAAAATCATAAATTTTTAATTTCTTACTGTATTAAATTCTAAAATTTGAATCTTCTTCTTTCTCGAAAAGTACGGGTCGTTACACTCTCCCCCACTCAAAACTTTTCGTCCTCGAAAAGGAACGAAGACAGGAAAAAAAAGGTAAAGCGGAATAGATAAAGCTGAGTTGATAAGGTAGATTCAAAATAATAGAATCAGGCATGCATAATTAATTTAAAACCACAAAATTTCAATTTCAAACATTAATACAAAATTTCTTTGTTGAAAATACTTTGATAGTAAAATACCTTTATATTGAAACAAATTTTCCTTTCAAAAATACTTTTATAACTCGATGTCTCAACAAGTTTATCCTCATTCCTGCAGACTTTGGCCATGCGTTGATCAGGCGCAAAGCTAGAATTCTCCAAGTACTTAGTAGACTTGTTTCAACACCCAGTGAAAATACTGGAAAAACCTTCAAAACCGATATGGAAAGTACAATCCAAACAAATCAACCGAACCGAATCATGGATCGTAGATACACAATGGTTACGCCTGAGTCCCCCAAGAAACATTCATACCTGTAAGCCATCACGGCCTTGCAAATTTCGCCATGATAACAAAAATGTAGACCGCGGATACACAATGGTTATGCTTGGATCCCCCAGGAAACATCCGTACCCTTTAAGCAATCTCTTCCTTGCGGATTACGCTACTAACACGACCATAGATCGCAGATACACAATGGGTACGCCCGGATCCCCCAAGAAACATCCATACCCGTAAGCCGTCACGGCTCTGCAAATTACGCTATGCAGTCGAGTTCGTAAGACCATGGGTAACGCCATGGAATTCGAAGGACACTCGAGTATCATATCCGGAAAACCTAAATCAGAGAGAATAATATCGATAGAATGAATCCTAAATGTGGCCACAAATAGGATATCAAGCAGAAGGCACTTTCCATATCTTTACTTCGAAAATATGTATCATATAGTACCTTTTCAAATCAATTTCAAATATCATACTTATATAAAGTCCATTATATATAAGATTTCATTTTCAAATCGAATACTTTCCAAAATCAAAAGTATATCAAATCACACTTATATAGACTTCGATTATATAAGATTTCACTTTTCAAATTGAGTACCTTTCCAAATCAATAGTTTCGAATCAATTTTATATAAGTTTGATAACTCCCAAATCAAGTATTTAGTCAAATACGGTTCTCCATTTCAATTCGTTTCAATATCAGTTTAGTTTCAAAATCATATACGATTTCACCAAATTATTCTTCCAAATTAAATATCTTCAGTTTCAAAGTTTCCAAATAATAGGTTTAGAAAATAATCAAAGTTTCCAAATCAACATAATTTAAGTCAAACAAATTCATTTCCAAAATCATCATGTAGATACTGGGTTTTAAATTCCAATCTATTTTCCGAAATCAAATATTTTTCTCAAAATTTCTTGTACTCAAAATGATTACCAAGTTTATAACCATCCCTTTAAAACCTTTAAACTATTTATTTCTATTTGAAAGATCCAATTTACCTTTTGAAAATTATTATTATCATTATATATATATATATATATAGTTTTATAGAAGATATTACTTAAGTTAAAAACATTTAAAACTAAATTTTATTCAAAACATTTCAAAACTAAATTTCATATTAGTATAGCTCAAAATAGTCTTATTTATTCACTTAACAAACAGTTTCAAATTTATTTAAATCATATTACTTCATACTTAAACATACAAAACATATATACTTTATCAAAAATTTATACTTTTCGAAATTACTTAGCTTTGAAAATTAAACCTTGATTTGGAAGTGTTCGAACATTCAAAATAGTCGGAGAAATCATATTTCAAATCCAAGAGTTGGAAATCTACAGCAAATCAATAAATCAATTTCAATAGATAGGGTTATACCAAATCAAATCCGAAACTCGAGGACTGAACACCGGGCTTACTTCAAATCGTTTAAAATATATATACATATATCTTTCGAGTATCAAATTATAATTCGGAATTTAAAATCAAAATTGGTTTCACAAAATCAATTTCATAGCAAAGCTACTAAAGTGGCCTCTCCCCCACTTTGACACTCGAAAATCAAAGTCGATGATGCATGCACTCATCACCGAAATTATTCTCCAGCGACATAAGTGAGTTCTGGACTTCTATTTTCTTGAAAACTTCTTTGAAATTTCTTTGAAATCATTGGAACTCATTTGAAGTCATTTGAAACGTTTCTTATTTAGAAAATACTTTCAAATCGTAATATATATATTTTCAAAATCTTAAAACCAATTTCCAAAATACCGGAATTCAATCTCTCAAATTTCCAATTTAAAACCCTTCGGTTATAAATCATTTTTATATAAATCAATTTCTTATAGAATTTTCAGAATTTCAAATCCTTTCGAAACTTCAAATTCTAGATATAATCCTTATCGAAAACATTTTCACTTTTATATATAGAATATAACCATACTTATCAAAATAATAATTTCGATATATAAAACAATTTCTGAAATACAAACAAACACGATTTTTCAAAGGATGATTCAAGAATGGATTTCAAAACAAAGATAGAGATTCAAATTAAAGGAACTCTAATCAAATAGAATTCTAATTCGAAGATAGGCTCGAACGAAGATGAGATGATTAAATTACAAAATAGAAGATGGATATACTTATATAAATCGCGGGTGACCTTAACCGGGTCAACCGTAATTTCAAGAATATGATCGATGCGGAATTCTAAGGCAAATCGACATTCGATCGCCAGAGATAGAATCCGGTACAGCAAAAGATAGCAGCATCTAAACTGAGGGTATAGAAATCTCTAGTGAATCAATGCCAATTGTAAAGGAGTTTCACCCCGTTACAAATCATTCAAAGATTGGCGGGATCGCCGATTTTTATAGAGATCATTCGAAGTGGAGTTATGGGATACTCCAGAATGAAAAGAATTTGGATAGGGGAAAACAAGAATGGATTTTGGAACCGAGGGGAACGTTCCAAAATTCAAAGGAAACTGAGTCAAAGAGGAAGAGATTTAAGCTCGAACGAAAGCGATTCTGTAATTAAATCTACTGCATATGCTAAGTTTGCCTAAAACCAGAGCTCTGATACCAACTGTAACGACCCGATAATTCATGCCATTTGCATCCACACATGTTGGACTTGAATTCCTCAAAATATCAGATTGTTAATTTAAATTTGGCAAAACTCAGCATATACAGTAAATCAAACAATCACAGAATCACAGACACAGAGTAATATAATAATAATGCAGCGGAATAGATAAATAGTAGTTCATGAAGCTACTATAAAAACATCAGAGTTTGAAATAGAATACAATAGAATATCTCAAATACAGTGAAGTCTCCAGTACAAACAAGTGGCCTCTCTGAACAAATCAACTGGAAAGGCTGAAAGCTGAATCGATAGTTGGATCTCCAAACGAAGCTCCAAACTCCAAAGGTGAGTCTCAATTGCTGTATCACTCAGTCTGGCCCGAGCGTAAAGCAAAACACAAAACACTCGAGTCAGGATTAACATTCTTATATCAATAAATCCAACTCAAGTGAAATATCAACTGAAATACAAGTAACTTAAAGGATGTTTGGGATAACCATCCTCTAAGGATCTGTGGAACTATCTACTAGGTAGAAATATACGCTATTAACAACCAACGTCATTATAACACCATGGTCATTTCAAATTAATTTATACTTCAAAACCAAAATATCATTTCCATTTCAAATATATATATTTCCAAATTTAGCCCTTTCAAAACTAAATTTATAATTTCATATATAACTTATTTTAACTTCATTATTATTTAGTTTGAAATATTCACTTAATAAATCCATTATCATTTAAATAACCTTAAATTACATTAAACCAAATATTTCCTTCGATTTATTTAAAACTTGAAATATCCATTTAATTAATTTAAATGAAAACCAAGTTATAAAATCATATCCTAAAACCCTCAAATTCAATAAGTTTCAAATCGATTTAATTAAACAAATTCTTAATTAAATACAATTCCGAATAAATTCAAATTTATCTTTCCAACCTTAACTTATAGAAATCAATATAAAATCTATTTTAAAATAAATTTAAATAAATATTTAAACAAAATATAAATATTAATTAAATCAACTTTATTAAATCAAATCTTATTATTAAACTTCTTACATATTAAAAATTATTATATATATTTAAACCATATATAATATCTTAAAATCAATATTTAATAAAATCATATATTTATTTCAAACCTTGAAAAAAAATCATTTCAAAATATATATAGACCAACAATGTCTGTATAAAATTTTCTATCCTAGGTCAAGTGATACGGATATTTATCATTTCAATCCATAATTTAAATATATACGGGTATATACCATTTCAACCCGCAATCCCAAATTCAATTCAACTGAAAATCGCTTGGGTCTATCATTTCAATCCATAACGATTTTCTCCTATTCTACAGATCGTTCGGGTATGTATCATTTCAACCCATAGTGAATTCTATTATAACAAGGAACTTGCAGAGTGAGAACATATATGATAAAATATAACATATAACAACAGGCATATATCATCAGAAACGAACTGAATAAAATATAAACAACAAGATATGGTGTCATATCTCACAAGTGGACAATTATAGATAATGGCATAAATATAGCAATGTAAATCTAATAGCAGCATATTTTAATTTTCGTTTCAATTGAAATCAAATTTAATAAATATAAGAACGTTGATCGTGAGTGATTGCTAGCCTTTCGAGGCTAGAGAGATGAACGAGAATGAGAGAAGTTACGAATCCAAGCACGAATTCCAAAGTGAAACAAGGTGGGCACGAATTCGACGATCCAAGTTGATAAATGGAATCGATGAAAAACAAATTGAATCAGTTTTGATATAAAAGGAAAATATATACTATTATTATTATTAAATATATTTTATTTAAGACAAATATTAAATATTCCAAAATCATTTTTCTTAAAACTCAAATACTAAAAATCAAAGATATATATGTTATACTTAAGACCCATACTTATATATATTTCTTCAATAATTATTATAAAACAAATATAAACTAACTATATATATAACAACACTTATACCTAAACTGGCACGTTATAGCAAGCCTACACAACTAATATCCATGAAACCAGGAACATACTATACACAACATATAATAAAATTTCAGTGCAACATATACCCATATATATATATATATAAATATATATATAAGCTAGGAGTTAGTAATCGAAATATATGTAAAAAATATTGTAATACATATTTATACAACTTATATACATATATAAACTAATATATAGCAATCGAGAAAACCAAGTTGTAACTTTTACAAACCAATATTAAAATAATATATTAAAATAATATATCGAAATAAGCACTAAGAAGTATACAGATTATATATATAACACGTAATAGCCAAGTGAGTTTAGTCAAAACACAGAAGTACAGTGGCAAGATTTAGGCTACAGAATGCATATACAACATATATATATCATATAGTTTTTTACATACAAACTATATTAACACCCTTCGACATTTTTAACATAGATTCAAACATACTTATTATAACATATACATACTGACAAATTTTAAAACTAGCATACGCATAAGACCTAGAATATAATATGACCTACATTGACTAAGTATATATATATATACATATATTCGAAACAAAATCTATATCTATTAAAATCAAAATACATGTTATCCATATTTATATATATTACCAAAGTCAAAACATGCCTTTTCTTATCATACAATATACTGCGGCCTATAAATATGTGAAATTGCTTTATATAAAACTGCATGCTAATATACATATATAAACTAACTTATTATGTAATTTACATAAATTTATATATAACAGATAAATATCAGTTCTAATATAAACTGCACCTGCACTTTATTTCATATATATTTTATATTAAACCCATCCTTTCAAAATCATTATTATATTAACAATATATATATATACCACACTAAAAGGGATGCATACAGTAACTTATACATAAATTAAAACAGTAATATATAACTAACCTATGAGGGAACCGAGGAGAGGATACGCTAGGTGAATGCTAGCGAACGAAGGCGAACCCGAGGTGACTAATGGTGCTTGCTCGGCCAAGTCAGAGGCTTCTTGAGTTGCGCGGTTTCCCGATGGCGGTTAGGTGAAGAGGTGGAGCATGGTTTCGGTGGAGAGGGTGGTGAGAGGTGGTACAGTGTGAAGCGGCTAGGGGAGAAGGAGTTGGACGGGTCTGGTTGTTGTTTGGTGAGGCGGAAGTGAGGAGACGAAGCTGGAGGTGCAGTTGCCTGCGTACGAAGTGGGGAGTCACGGTCACGTTGGCTTGAGGTTGCGGATGGTCTCGGCAATAGGCATGGGTTTGGTAGACAAGGCTGAAAGCTAGATGGGGTTCTCGCAGAGGAGATAAAGCTACAGGCAACAAAAAAATATAAGAGCAAGGAAGGGGAGAAGAGCTGCAGTGAAAGGAGAAGAAGAATCTATATTGTTTTATATAACTTTTATTAATTCCAGAGGCAAGAAAAATGGAATGGTATATTAGCCAGAACGAAGTATATGCTTTCGAATTTTATCTTATTTCGTAAC
This sequence comes from Allium fistulosum, assembly GCA_030737815.1. NCBI lineage: Eukaryota > Viridiplantae > Streptophyta > Magnoliopsida > Asparagales > Amaryllidaceae > Allium > Allium fistulosum. Next base: position 1,227,743,428 of record CM060901.1, read on the forward strand.
AACAGACGAAAGAAGAGGAATGGGTGAGAATTTGTAGGGGCGTATACATGGTTCCAGAAGTTATAAATGTATATTATTCAAGGTTACGTTTCCATAATAATGACATGCTCAAATAAAACGTACCCACATAAATACAAAGTAGTGGGTATGGGAAAAGTTAAGCACAAGATTCCACGTAATAATAAAGGAAATGACCGTTCAAAATCCAACCGTTGGGCAATTGAATGGGCAGAGGAATTCAAAAGGATCAAAACATACCGATACGGTGAACCGTTGCACGGTTCCGTCGCGTACCGGACTTCAAAGCACAGAATTGAATATACCGCAGAGATCAGCACGACGAGGCGTTCAAAACAGTATAAAACTATCAGTGGTACGACCATCGTATCAAAAGTCGATAATCGGTACCCAAAAATGCTGCAGATTTATCTAAAATAAGATAAACGGAGAACCAGCAGTCCAAATTTGGAGAAACGAAATATTACGTCTTGCTCAGAAGATGATTTACAAATTTTCTATGTAAAAATAATCAGGTTTGGAAAATATTTTATTACCATCAATTTTTAACTGATTGAAATTGAAATAGAATTACACAATAAAATTTACTTGCATATTTTCGGATGAAAATTTACCATTTGCTATATTAAAATTAACGTATTCCAAATATCAAATTTTTATTTAATTACGTTATAAAACTATTAAAATTTTCGGGTTGTTACACTAACACTGATATATGTTGCTATCCCGTACGGAAAAATCCAAACGAAGCTAGAAACGTTCGAATTTCGCAAAACGGATTACGCAGTCTTATTCAGAGTGTTCTAAATAAATTTTCTCATGTTGACATATTTAGGTTTTTGAACACTTTTAAATTCAACTGTTATTAACTGATTTAAACTGAATTTCTAGCGACTGATGGAACTTCTATATTATTCAACGAAAATTTGCCATTTGCTATGTCTAGATGGAGGCATAGCAAATATCAAATTTCCGTCATAAAATTCTATTGTTTGTTTTAAATGGTAGATTTCAGTTTATTATATTCAATAAAATTAACCTTTATTTAATTTCAAAATAAACTATACTTCAAATTAATATAATTGAATATTCATTGGTTTATAATTTCTAGGTCCTTAATTAAAATGCTAATATTAACTAATGCAGTATTAAATTCCCAATTTCTCAATTTATGAATCAATTAACTAATTAAGCCTTATTAAATTAAAATTTATATTTCTTTCCTTTTATGAAAAATCCAATTATACTAAATTTTATTAACAATAAATTTCAATAGGTTGATATGTAAGATGAGCAGAAACCAAGACTAGAATTTAAATAAGTTTGAATACACAAATTTACATTTATTGTTTACAAATAGATCAGAGAATCGACATAGTTTGTTCTGTTCCTATTAGGAACCCAATTTGTATTGGGTTGGTAAATAGGAATAGTACATGATGGAGCTCGCGCAAAACGTATTGATTCATTTATCGGGGGGGCGAATCTAGGGTTAGTAACAATTAATAAATTAGACTACTTTGTTAAGTATATCCTCAATATAGAAATTAAAATTTTAAATTGCAGGATTCAAATCCCAACAAGTTTGAAATAAAATTAATAATATTTTTTAACCCAATTTCAGTTAATCATGCATTTATTTCATGCTTTACACAATATTAAAACTATCCAATTGAACTGTCATTACCATACGTTTGAAATCACACAAAATAGTTGTCACTTTATTAAATCAAAATCAGATGTTACAATTCAAAGTAAATTTTATTTAAAATAAGAAAATTTTAATTTCTTACTGTATTAAATTCTTAAATTTGAATCTTCTTCTTTCTCGAAAAGTACGGGCCGTTACACTATGTTTACCATTATTGCTATAGTCGTTGTTTGTCCCTTCAGGGATATCACATGGCGTAGGTATCCAGAGATCGATATCTAGACGCCCTATAGTATAGCAGGATGTTCGTATACTTTATGACGACAGTAGAGTTGCATATTATTGTTGTTATGTGCTAACTCTTTTGATGCAGGGACAGATGAAATATGATTATAATACCTTTGTTCCTTACTATACCAACTTGTATTATTTTGAAATTTTCTTATCGCTCACACTAGACTGTTATCTGACTCAAGGTTTTATGCTTTACTTCTTATTATCTCGGGTACTCTTAAATGAGTAGACTAGATAGCAGGTTTGGGCGATACACTGTGCTGCTTAGAGGACGAGTAAGAGATGACACTTTCTCATATTATATTTTGGTTTACAATTGCTTATTCGATTATGAAACAATGCAGAACTAGGCAGTGTTAGCTATTCTGTTAGAGACATTTTATTCTGAGTTTATTTCCAGTTGTATAAACTCTACTATTATATGTGTATCTCCATGACCCGTGCTCTCTGATATTTGTGGTTCATCTAGTTATTACTATTTCGCATGTTTTATATCTATGATGATTATTATATTTTATTCGATGTGCTATAAGATATATGATAGGTTCTATGAATTTTTATCCACTCTTCATTCTTGACAATCATTTGACATTGGTGGGACACTATTGCACCGCACTCTTTAGGTATATTAAGTGCTAGATATGTAGGGTGGTCATCACATTTGGTATCTGAGCTTAGGTCGTGTAGTTAACCTGAGTTGATACCGTCACCCAATAGAGATTGGGAAGGAGTTATTACCCTAGACTAGATCAAGATTGTGTGTGTGTACATATTTGAGAGAGAGTATACTTCTAATATATTTTGGTTTTCAAAACTATATAGTAGTATATATAGTATATCTATCACATAGCACACACGAGTACAAAGGATGGAATTTTCTTTATGAGAGACTGATCATTCTTATTACAGATCAAGAATGAGCCACCATATATGACGCTGCAAGAAGCTCTCTCTCTATTATCGAGGAAGGAGCAAGCGTGGGGGCTGCTAACCATGATTTGCAAGCAATGTTCAATGCAATTATGGCAAACATGCTGCAAAATGCTCAAGCGACTACTATGAATGTTGTTGCAGGTGGTAGTGCTCAGGCGTAGTCCGTCAAAGTCAATTTTGCGAAGCTGAATAAGGATTTTTCCAGTCTTAGTGGAAAACCTTTCTAAGGAAAAGAATCGGCTATGGAGGTGCAAGACTGGTTGGATACCCATGAAAGGATTTTTGATGATTTGGAATTTAATGATGCTACGAGAAAAAGGTTGGCATCTCGATAGCTTAAGGTAGGGCTATTAACTGGTAAAATGCTATTAAATTGCCACATCCAAGGATCATTTCACTTGGGACCATTTCAAGGCTAGATTCAAAGAGAAGTTCATGCTTGCTGCCCAAAAGTCGGCATTGTTTAAGAATTTTGTAGAGTTGAAGTAGGGAGATATGTTTATCTCCGAGTATGTGGCTGAGTTTAATGCTTTATCGAAGTATGAGATGTCTTTCATTGACACTCCACTAAATATGAATGAGAAGCTTATTATGGGGTTTGATGATTACTTAGGGGAGATGCTCGTTGGGCACATTGTTGAGCCACTTGAGAAGGTAGTAGAGAAAGCCCTCTGACTTGAGAGTTTGTATCTTAAATTCAAATTCGATTTTGTTGCAAAGGAAGAGTCAAAGCTACATCAAGCAGTGAAGGCAAGAAGAAATGGAATAGTAAGAGGAAGTATTCCGAGGGGAAAGATGCTCATAAGAAGGCAAAGTGGAACCCTGTTTGCTATAGTTGTAGTGATCAGGGTCATCTGAGTCAAGATAGCAAATCTGAAGGAAAGAAGGGTTATAACTGTAGCAAAACTAGGCATATGCAAAAGAGTTGCTCTGAATTGATGAATCAGAGACAGAAGGTGAAATCATATGCTTAGATGTTGTCCTGACTTCGTCTAGTGCTCCCTCGATGAAGGAGAAGGGGAAGTGTCACTATTCAAGGTACGCTTTATTTTTATGGTGTTTTCATACGCGTTTTATTCGATGTTAGGGCTTCACATTCCTTTATATCTAGTGACCTAGTAGGTAGATTAGGATTGAGATCCGAAATAGTTGACCGACCTTTAGTAGTGAATAACCTAATTAGAGGCCCCACTAGTCTTTGTATGGTTTGTCGTGGTTTGGCCTTATAGAGTCAAGGATGCTCTTTTGTTTTTGATTGTTTTACTAAATTTCATTGGGTTCGTTATTATCCTGGGAATGGAATAGCTTCGAAAGTATGCGGTAGTGGTGGATTGCGAGAAGCTATTGGTGACAATTGAGGCTGAGGATGGGTGAAAGGTAAAGGGTGGCTGCCTATATGGCTAGCTTTCTATATTTGTTGGAGGTCCCATGGGATGAGTTGATATCCGAACCTATCATTAGAGAGTATTCAACGTATTCGAGGAGGTGACTGGACTATCGCCACACCTAGAGATTGAGTTTCGCATAGACTTATTGAAGTATGCCAGACCAATAGTGATGCCTTTGAGGCATATGGCACCCAGATAGCAGAAGAAGTTAGAGGTGCAAGTAAATGACCTTTTAAGGTGACGGTTCACACGTAGGAGTATACCTAAGTGGGGCGCTCCTATAGTATTCACCACTATGGCAGATGACTCTCTAATTTGTGTGTTGACTACCATGAGCTGAATAAGGGACAAGGAAGAACAAGTATCCACTATTGCATATTGATGACTTGTTTGACCAACTCCACGGTGTGAAGGTATTCTCTCAATTAGATCTTACGATGGGATTTCACCAGCTAAGAGTAGTGAAGGAGAGTGTCGATCATTGCATTTAATACACTATCTGGTTTCAATAGGTGGTTGGCTATGCCATTCGGGGTAATCCATGCTTTGACATATTTTGTTAATATCATGAATCATGCCTTTAGGGATCAGCTAGTAAGTTTGTACTTATGTCCATAGATGATATTCTAGTTTATTATAGGATGAAGGAGGAACACAAGGCACATTTAAGAATTGTGCTTGAAGCATTGAGAAAACACAGGCTGAAAATGAAGTTTTTGAAGTGTCTCTTCTGGAGGAGGGAAGAAAGATTCTAGGGTCATGTCATCTCCGAACAAGGTATCATAGTAGATCCTACGAAGATGGCAGCGGTTCATGATTCGAAACAACCCAAGAATGCCACTGATATAAACAATTTCCTTCAATGGCAGGATATTATAAATGTTTTATCAAGGATTTCTTAAAGGTAACAGCACCGTTAATCAATTTTATAAAGAAGGATTAGACCTTTTGTAACACCTCTAATTTTAAATAACATTATTCAGGAAATTTAATTAGATGGATTAAATAGAATAATGTAAAGATTATAGTGATAAGGGGATTAAGATTTGGAAATTAAATAGAGGTCGTTCTTAATTAAATAAAAATTAAAAGAATGAGTTTATGGAAATGGTTTCATAAGTTAACTAATAAGAGAAAAAGCAAGGGCATTATGGGAAATAGCCATCCACCATAACCCTTATCCCCTAAACCCTTATTCCTATTTTCATTCCATACGTTCATAATTCAAAAACATAAGAAAAGAAGAGCTCAAAGCCGGCCACAACCTAGGGGAAAAGGAGATTAAAAATATACTAAAGCTTAGGATTCAAGCAAAAAGGGATTAAGCAAGATCAAAATCTCAAGTTCCTTATCCAAAGCAAGGTGAATAATAATCAAAACCATCTCATTTTTGTTTTTAAAGAGCATTCGATTTCGGGTTTTATGTTTAAAACCTCTACGATGATTTTAAGGATGAGATGCTTGGATTACATGATATGTTTGATTCAAACAAGTATGTTTGATAAATGATTTATTCGATTTTAAGACTAAAATCATATATATTGGGTTTCGAATGCCATGAGGATTGATATGTTATATAAAACATTATTTTGGAGATGGATTTAAATCATCATAATTATCCAAGCTATGGATAATTTTTTATGAATTTTTGAAGGAAGAAATAAATAATTGGGTTTAAAATTTATTTCGGCTATTATATAAAGGATTTTGGGTCTGAAAATTATATATGTTATATAAGATATTAAAAGTGAATTATGATGACCTTTGGGGATTTTTCCTAAGTGATTGACTATGAAAATTAAATTAATTAAGTTGGAGGATTTAAATGTCCTAATTGTTTTGCTAAAGAGAAGGGCTTCTTTGTTAATTATTTTAAATTAATTCTGGATGAATTCGGCAGTCTTTAGAAAATATTTTGTTAAAGTTTATGGCAACCAATTATATTCTTAAAAATAGACAAGTTAGTTTCAAAGCATTTACTTAAAAAGGCAACAAAATAGTTTTGTACAGGATTTACTGCTTCGCCACTTTCGTTAGCCAAATTTCGACCTCATACTTCTGCCCCCAACTAAGTTGAAACCAATACACGTGGTATTAATGCTTTGGTACATAGTGGATTGGAGAAAGGCGAAGGTATAGAATCGAAACCGTGCTTTCGAAGTGGTCGAGGCCATTTTAAATAGCTTTCGAAAGGTTTTTGTTTTTCTTTCAAAGAGATGCCGCCTGCCTTGCTTTTAATGGATGCTTTTGAAAGGGTTGAATTACTTTTATATAGCTTTCGAAGGGGGTTACCGCCTTTTTGTTTAAAGGGTAGCTTTCAAGTGGGTTGTCGTATATTATGTTTTAAAGAAAAGCTTTTGAAAGGGTAGTTTTGAACCAAGTCGAAACCTTGCTGCTGTCTTCCTACCTTTCGAATAGGTTGAAAATTTTCAATGGGTTCGAAAATCAAACTTTTGTTTTATAAATATGACAAGTAGCTTCCCAATGCTTTCGAAAGGGCTCCAGTAGCCATTTAAACTAAAGGTTTCGAAGGCAATGGCTTCGACAGGTGTTTCAAAGCTATCCTTCCAATTATTTTACCTTAAAGATTAAAGCTTTCGAAAGGATGGTTCTAAAACCATCTGTTTTCGCAAAACTCTTTTACTTGAAGGTTAATGGTTTCGAAAGGGATACTTTCGCTTATGTTTACTTTGACCCAAAAGTTATATTTAAGATTAAACCCAATGGTTTTGAAAGAGGTATTTTCAAATGGTTTCGAAGCTATGCTTTTATAAGTTGGAAAGATATGCTTTAATACTTTCGAAAGGAATGTTTTGATGGTTTTGAATGGAAGGTTTTGATGCTTTCGAAAGAGGTATTTTAAAGTGTTTCGAAAGGAATATGTTTAAGTGTTTTGAAGAGAAGATTTGAATGCTTTCGAAAGATATATTCTAATGGTTTCGAATGTAAAGGTCAAAGGTTTCAAAAGCCATAGTTTTCAAAACAAAGAACCCAATCTCATTTTCAAAGAAAAACCCATGGCAATATAAAAGAGCTTCGAAATGGTTTTTAATTTTAGAGTTTTTGAAGAAGCTTTCCTTGATAAAAATAATAGGCTAAATGTATTAACCATGTTCCATGTGGAAATGATTTCAAGGATATTAAACCATAAATATTGGTATTGTTATGTTATTGTATGTGCTTCTATAATCATATTCACTATATAATGAATATAAATTAAGTTAAATCATGCATGAGTAGAATTGCATTCAGGAGGTCAGGTAGAACAGAACTTAGGATGCCTAGAGGCTGATCAAAGAAGCTGTGATTTTAGACAGGTTCATAGTAAACCCATGAAAACTATGTTTGGGAAGATTTATTGGCAAGGGCCAATAGGTTTGTAGTGATCCCATAAAAACTATATCCAGATAAAGTATTGATAGAAGTCAATAGGTTCATAGTCAACCCATGAAAACTATGATATAAGAGAAGTTATTGGAGATACCAATAGGTTCAGAGAGAACCCATGAAATACTGAAGTTATTGGCAGGGGCCAATAGGTTCTTAGTGATCCCATGATAACTATGAAACCAGACAGATAGTCCACAAGCTTTGAATAGGTTATTAGTCGGTCCATGAAAACTAATAGGTTAATAGTAACCTTAGAAACTATCACTGAGACGGATAGTCAAATGAATGGGGATGGGATATCTAGGATATTTTGCTTGTTTGCATATCATCATGATATTTTAAATTGATGTTTATTTAACCATTGCGGATGTAGGAGCACAGTATATGGTTATTTTAAATTTTTGTGCAAGATATTATTGAGGGGAAAACCCGTTCTGCTAAGTGGCATGGTCTCACTAGATATCTAAATGTTTTGAGATGGTAGGTTATTATTCATACCAGGCTTTTTGTCTGACTCGAAGTTTATGTTTTCCCTTTAAACTCTCGAGTGCACAATTGATATCGAGTAGTTTGAGTGCTGAGTTTTTCAGGTTCTCCTGTAGACGAATAAGCTTTCGGAGACTTGCAGGAGACAAGCTAGCTAATAGGAGTTCATTTCTATTTGATTCCACTGTGTTTTGATGTAAAGGCAAAGTTGTTAATTGCCTATGTATAGACTCTAATCATCCAAGGAGGCATCTTTATATGTCGCTCTTAGCGTATTTTGTAATAATTATATCTCCTCTGAATGTGGTTCTCGAATTTGGGATTATGTAATGAATTTGAAATATGATTGAAATGGAATGAGAAATTTGTTTAATGGTTTTAAAAAAAATTCATATCCATGTGTTTCTGTTATATCAATGTATCTAACATTACCACATTTGGTCACCGAGAATTAATAACTATGGATGTCTGCAGCATCCATAGCATTAGTTTTAGGCCTCCAAGTAGGCGATGTTACACCATTATTTGGGATGCAAAGTTTGAGCAAGCGTTCATGAGTTTAAAGAAGAGGTTAACGAGTGCATTAGTGTTGACCATTCCGAGTGGGAATGAGGAGAAGACATTTTACATTAATGCTTATGGTACCAGATTAGGTGCAATACTGATGCAAGGAGGTAAGGTTGTTTCCTACGCTAGTGGTAGTTGAAACCGCATGAGAGGAAGTACTCGACCCATGATTCAGAGTTGACGGCGATATTACTTCTTTAAAGATTTGGAGGCATTATCTATTAGGAGAAAGGTTCTAGTTTTCACGGACCACAAATTCCTGAAATACCTTTTCTTTCATAAGGACTTCAACCTTCGTCAATAGCGATGGTTAGAGTTCCTAGCCCCTTGTAACTATAGCATTTCTTGCACGCCTGGTGAAGGAAATTCAATCGCTGATGGTTTGAGCAAAAGACATACCAACTTAGGAGCGATGTTCCAAGAATGGAAGTAGTTGGAGCATATTGCCTGCTATGACTTCAACCTCATTGCAAGTTGGAGCCAAAGATATTGGCGATTTTGACCATCGGACCGACTTTGATCGAGAGGATTGATACTAGTCAGAAGCCAGATGCTAGACTAGTAGAGATCATAACAAGCTTAGAAGAAGGAGTGGAGTCTGATGAAATGTGGAAGTACGAACTCGATTAAGATGGTTGGCTCTATAAGGGTGAGAGATTGTTTTTCTCAAAGGTAATGGATTACGAGATGAGGTACTACGAGAGTGCCACCATTCTTGAATGACTATACATCCTGACGGTAATAAGATATACCATGATAAGAAGTAGGTGTATTATTGAGAGGGGATGAAGAAGGATGTTGGGACATTCATCTCAAAGTGTATGAACTCCCAGTTGGTAAAGGCAAAGCAGAAGAAGTATAGTGGGTTAGTGCAACCATTGGAAGTTCTCAAGTGGAAGTGGGAACAAGTTTTGATGGATTTCATCGATAGATTATTGAGGACCAGAGGAAGGTACGATAACATTTGGTGATAGTCTTTAGATTATCGAAGAATGCTCAACTCATACCCATTATGCCTAGTAGAATGACATCCAATTGACTGAGTTGTATATGAAATGGGTAGTGTGATTCCATGGTGTGCCGAAGAGCACCGTGAGTCACTTAGACACTTTATTTACTAGAGGGTATTGGATTAGCTTACAAGAGGCATATGGGATGGAGCTCCATCTTAGTATAGCTTATCACCTACAAACTAATGGGCATACCAAAAGGGTGAATCGTACATTAGAGGATCTTTTGCGAGCTTGCATTTTCAATTTTAGAGGTTCGTGGGATAATCACTTGCATTTGGTGGAGTTCACATACAACAATAGTTATCTTTCTAGTATCAATATGGCACCATACGAAGCATTGTATAGCCGACCATGTAATGCTCCTTCATGTTGGTAGGGAGCGAGCGAGATACTGATACTAATTGCATGGCTGCCTATCTGATATGTTTGATGGTTGCTTATGATTGTTAGGCATGCGGGGTAACTATGGTTGACTATTCCTTGATTTAGTTAGGGTTTTCGGGGGTGAAATCCTAAAGAGGAGGAGAGAGTGTAACGACCCGTGTTTTACATATCGAAAGATCGTAAAATATTATTATTTAAATCATATGAGGTCGTATGACTCTATAATTTTGGGAAATGACAACTAGGGACATTATCCATTTTTAGAATTTTTGTCGAAAAGTTTAGACCATAAAAATCTTGTAAAGCATATAACTTTTAATAGGAGATGAATTGGGGTCTAAAACCACTATAATTAGATTAGGATGATGATTTCTCTTTCTGTAGAATAATTATAATAGAAATGCAGACTTACCGTTTAGGAGATATGGCCATTTTGACTTTGGACTACTATTGACCAGATTAGTGGGTAACTAGTTAAGCTTGAACTTAAGCCCACTAACCTATTTTGGGATTTGTGTCTAATAGGGGATGATGAGACAGATCTAATCACTTTTCCCATTTCCCAATGCAAGCCTGAAACTCCATTAATTTAATTTCTATCAAAAAACTCCTCGTTTTCATACTTAATCCAGCCTAAAAATCATTAGAGAGTAACTAGCAAGGGGAAGTTCTTAGATTCATCTTTTGGGCGCCTTGGGAATCAGATACTTATTGTCCAATTTAGATTTAGATATAGAGTTAGGTAATTTTGGTGTTAGGTGAGTAATTTAGTATCTCTCACTACACTATGTATGTTATATAGCTAAAAATGATGTTTTACAGGTGATTTCGATACCAAAAGTGTTTTTAAACTTAGATTTATATTTAATAACATGTTTAGGCCAAATTTGAAAAGTTAAAATGCATTTTATTTTGTTTTGCAACCTTTTACTAACCTTTTTATTATTTTGACATAAAACTAGACCTAGGTATATCATATATGATAATCATGTTGGATGAATTGGATATGTTGTTTGAATGCTTATGAATGTTATGCATTAGTTGCATATGCTTCTTGTATTTTTTAACATGTTTAGTGTAAGTAAGAAAGTGGTCATTATTTTAGTGTTTCAGTAAGCGAAATTGCTTAAATTTGGATGCGACTTGAACATATTGTTGTGAGGAGTCTAGAGAGCCTATGGAGTCAAATTTAGGCTGGTGGTAGTTGCAATGCAGGTCGATGAAGGTGCATTTCATATCGGTGAAGGAGTTGCTTTACGATTTTTGCTGAGGAACTTCGAAGCAGGCTTCAGGCAAGGAAATGATGGAGTTTAGGGACTTAGCTCTAGAATTTGAGAAGAAAATTTAACTCGGTACCGATATCTTTTTGGTTAGTACCGATATCTTTTTTAGGCAAGTACATGGAGTAAGGGCTTGGGGATATTTCAGGAAGGGCTCTAGGCAAGCAAAGGAAGGAAGAGGTCGGGGCATGATGTACTTAGCCAAATTTTGGCTGAGTAATTAATGTCGCCTCGACATGAATGGATTAATGTCGACATGAATGGATTCATGTTGCCACCGACATGAACGGGGTTTAGTTAATTCTAGCTAAACTTCCAAGTGTATTATGGAGGTCCCATAGGTCATGCTAGAGGTGTTTGTTCATTCATTTGATGTTCGGTTGCGATGTAGCAACGCGATGAAGGATGATGACTAAGGGATGGAGCAGTGTTGTAGTGCTTCGACGTGATTGACTTTAGGACTTTTATGATGGTAATTTGGAGATGATGAAGTTGTGTTCCAATGATAATGGCTTGATGTTGATGGAGTCGTAATGATGATTATCCACCAGGGCAGGTTCGAGGAAGTGGATTTGTGGATAGAATGTTGAAGGGTTCTATTATGGAAAGAAGGAACATTGAAGGGTTCCATGATGAATAGAAACTAGATAGAGTGAGGAAGGGCCTGGATACGCATGTTAAGGGATCACTGATACTCGAAGTGTTTTTTATATACTAGTAAACAACGATATTGTGAGGACGCTTACTTGGTACTTGGAATGGCTATCTAGGATCATTGAAGGGATCCATATACCGCTGATCGAGGAAATGATCTAGTGTCAGCCATGGGTTGGTGTTCGGGCACATAGAAAACTAGGATTTTTCATTAATCTCTAGCAAAGGAGTCATACAAGTTATCATATATTCAGGGCACATTGAGTAGTAATGAGCATTGTTTAATGGATGTTATGTTTGCCATGAATTCTAATGTTGTTATTTGTTACTCTAGGGATGTCACATGACATTAGTATACAAGAGATCTATATTTAGACACCCTGTAGTATACCAAGATGTTTGTATACTTTATGATGATAGTAGAGTAGCATATTATTGTTGTTATATGCTAACTCTTTGAATGCAAGGATAGGTCTTGTATGATTCTTATACCTTTGATCCTTAGTATATCGACTTGTATAGTATTTTGAGATTTGCTAATCGCCCACACCAGACTGTTGTCCGACTCAAGGTTTTATGCTTTACTTCTTATTATCTCGAGTACTCTTAAATGAGTGGACCAGATAGTAGGTTTGGATGATACAAAGTGCTATGTAGAGGACGAGCAAGAGATGGCGCTTTCTCATACTACATTTGGAATTACTATTGTTTATTTGGCTATGCGAAACTATGGAGCCAATGTTAGTTATTATATTAGAGACAACTTATTCTTAGTTTTTTCCAGTTGTATAAACACTACTATTATTTGTGTAAGTCTATGAACTTGTGCATCCTGATATTTATGGTTCATTAAGTTATTATTATCTCGCTTGTTTTGTATCGATGATGATTATTATATTTTATTTGGTGCGTTGCGGTATATATAATAGGTTCTGCAATGTTTTATCTACTCTTCACCCTTGGCAATTGTCCGACATCGGGGGGCGTCTTGGTAACGCACTTTATAGGTATATTGGGTACTGGAGATGTAGGTCGGTCGTCGTAATATACATACAAAAAATAGTTGAATCAATTTTTTAAACAAAACAACATGTAATACATGTATTCAATTAGTTTGTAATTTAAAATATATATGTATAACCAATAAAATTAGCAAGCTTAGATCTAATTGTTAACTTAAGAAAGAAATCGAAAGTTTTAAGATCATACAGAAAAGTCCACTTGTCGATACTAAATTAAATCAATTATTATTCTCATGTAAGTACTGACTATATTTGTTTTAGAACAACTTGCAACACGTATATTCATTTCTCAAACTTATAACATGAAACTTAAATCAATAAATCATTATATTTTAATAAAGTTTGTTCAAAAAATAATTTTAAAATAGAAAAGAGTTAGATAACTTAGGCACAAATATATTCACGATAATGGGATTAGATCTAAATTAAACATACATTATGAACAAATTAATAAAATGGGTGATGGATTTAAAACTATTGATATAAATAACATATGAATAGTTGAATAAAAGGACAAAAAGGTGTTAAAATCGTACCAACAAAACAAGCATAAAACCAATTCAAGGGAATCCAAATGGGATCTTAAATACATTGCGAAATTCATATAGAATAAGAGATAATGGAAGTAGAGGATTCAAACCATATAAACATGATGATCTTGTATTTAACTAAAATAGAAAGTTATCTCGATATGTAGCCGAAAGAAATATCTTGAATGGTCAAAGGATTCCTAAATTCAATGAATCGATCATTGGATCATTGAAGAATCGAGAGATAACCACATTATGTTTTTATTTTTATTTTTTATTTTGTTTGGAACTATTATCCCTCAATTGCCATGAAAATTTTGGCTGATAAATGATAGAAAGAAGGAGAGAAAAATAAAAGAATGCAACCTCTTAAAGAAGTAAATAAATTATAATTAATGAGAGGATTGATTCACCTTCGTCTAGTATTGATTTTCCCTTTCATTTAAAAAAAACTACTCCACTCCCTGCAACTTTGGCCAGGCATAACATAGTGGTTATGGGCCATAAAAATTCGAATATCCAACTGGTATTAATCATGTTTAAATCTGATTTAAATATTTTAGCAATATCCTATATTGCTACGCGCATTTATATCTTTCATATGCACACTTTATTGAATACCAATGGTATTCAAACATGAAAATATATAAAGAAAATTATAATAATTTATAAAGAAAATATATAAAGAAAACATGAAAATATCATTTCCATTTCAAACACACACACACACACACACATATATATATATATATATAAAATAATTTATAAAGTAAAATATTTATAATTTCCTCACATTTCCAAATTCCAAATTAAATTCAACCTCAATCTAGCAAATTCAATTCAATTCGATTTCTAAATAAATCATCTCAATTTATATCGATTTCAAATATAGGTCTGAATTGCAAAATAAACCATTTAAATTCCAATATATCTCAAAGCTTTAATATTCAACATTTTCAAAGCTAAATTTAATAGTTTCATATAGACCTTGATTTAACCTTCATTATTATTTAGTCTTTGGGATATTCACTTAATAAATTCAATATCATTTAAATAACCTTAAATTACAGTATATATATATTTCCTTCAATTTCTTTAAACGTGAAATATTCATTAAATTACTTAAATCAAAACGAGTTATAAGATCATGTCTTAAATTTCCAAAATCAATAGTTTCAAATTGATTTAATTAAATACAATTCTTAATTAAATACAATTTCAATCAATTCAACTTTATCTCCCTTAACTTATACAAATCATTGTAAATCTATTTAAAAATATAATACTTAAACATATTATATATTAATTAAATTAACTTTTATTAAATTAAAGTTTATTTTTAAATCTACTTTATATTAAAACATATTTATATATAAAATAATTTCAATATTAAATAAAATCATATATATATTTCCTTTCAAACCATAGAAATCATTTCAAATTATTTATATATAGACCAACGGTGTCAGTATATAACTTTCTATCCCATGGTCAAGTGATACGGATATTTATCATTTCAATCCGCAATTTAAAAATATACGGGTATATACCATTTCAACCCACAATCCCAAATTCAATTCAATTGAAAATCGCTTGGGTCTATCATTTCAACCCATAACGATTTTCTCCTATTCTAAAGTCCGTTCGGGTATGTATCATTTCAACCCATAGTGAATTCTATACTAACAGGGAACTTGCAGAATGATAACAGATATGATAATAATAATAACAATCAGTAACAGGCATATGTCATCAGTGATAAATAACAGATAATATAACAACAGGATATGGTGTCATATCCCACAGGTGAATAGTTACAAATAATAGTATATATAACAATTTATATAACTACAGCAGCATATTTCAATTGTCGTTTCAATTGAAATCAAATTTAATAAATACAAGAACGTTAACCGTGAGTGATTGCTCACCTTTCGAGGTTAGATAGATTTGACAAAGAAATGAGCCACGAATCTAGGCATGAATCTCAAAACAAGGCAAGATTGAACTCGAATCGACAAAGAAGCTGATGAATATATATTGATGATAACAAATCAGAATCAACTTGATAGAAGCAACAATGATATATATATATATATTATTTCCATGAAATCAATATTTAATTTAAACAAAATAAAAATAAAATAGCATATATAAAATTAAAAATCGTTAATCTAAATTAAACACATATATCAAAATCAAAAATATATACATAAGATTGAAGTAAATACTTATATATTATATAATGATTGCAAGCAAATATATTATAATTAAATTGAACACAGACAAAGATTTTGGAAAAATCTATATATATAAGATATTATATATGTGACCTACCTTAAACAATGCAAATGAACCGACATATTATATACAAATCTTATATGTAAACATATATATATATATGGATCTTATATACCTTATATGTGATATCCCGGGTTTTTGGGCAATATAAATTTAATAATCAGTATTAAATATTTAATTGGTTTGATAATTATCCTATATAATTTTAAATTTTTAAATTGGTAATTTAATCTTTTAAAGGATAATAAATACTTAATCTGACAATATTGATAAGATTTATTTTCAAAGCAAATAAAATATTATTCTATTTATAATATATATATTTGTTATATATTGTGAATGGAAATATCTTTTGTTTTAAATTAAAGATGAATTTTCAAATTGTAATATATATGTATGTATATGTTATAATTTGGATTGTTTTGAATTTATTTTAATCTGTTGATAATTGATGTATGAATGGATATTGTCATTTTAAAAGCTTTGTTTAAAATTTAATATCTTTCAAAAAGTTAAAGGTTAATTCATTTGTTTTCAAAATATAAGATAGTTATTTAATTTTAAAATATGATAGTTTAAATAGGATTTAATAAAAGATTTATTTTATCTTGTTTTCTTTTAATAAGTATTAAATTAAAATGGTTATAAATAAATATAGATTTAAATTAGACCTTTCTTTTTAAAATATCTCTTGAATTAGAATGGTTTGTAAACATATAAAAGAAATAAGACATTTGTAACATATAAATAATCTTAACATAAGTAAATACAAATTCACATTTTACATAAATATATAAATATAAATACTTTTTACAATAAGGATTTAAACATAATAATCTAAGATTTTAACACTTGTAAACTAAATGAATTTGCATGGACATTTGTCTAACTTATAAAGATAACATGTGGCAACATTTTCTTTCATTTAGAAATTTAAATTTATAAAAAGAAATATGGTATTAAGGAGAAGCCTGGCATTTCGTTTCAGTTCAAAAGTTTTTCAGTTCAACTTTCTCAAATTTATTTTCTTCTTCAAACCTGTAAGCTAGTTTCCTCAAAAGAAAATCAAAACTATAATGGAAATCAAACAACAAGCTTGCAATACAAAATAGCAGTTTCAATTGCCACTTCAACCTGCAACTAAAATGAAGATCAATTGAGATTCAACTCTGCTGCAATTCAAAGGGAAGTACAACAGCAGTTTCAACTTTTAAAACATCATATTGCAAGCATGCAAAGTATCACAACAAATTCAAATGCAAAGTATCACAACAAATTCAAATGCAAAGTATCACAACAAATTCAAATGCAAAGAATTCAAAATGAAATCAAACCTGGAACATGCTCTGCCCTGTTCTCTGCTCTGTTTATAGGTGAGTAAATTTATTTTAAAAACAGTTTTTAATCTGACCCTATAATTGATATCAGTAGTAAATGTAGTTGTAATATAGTTTAAGATGTTTAATTGAATGTTGAATGTGAATGCTGCATATATAAAGATAGTCTGTGAAAATATTATGCATATGTTTCTCTGTCTCGAACTCCTGTTTTTCCTTTAAAAATTTCATATCTTTCCATATATCTGATGGTAGGCTAGGATTTGTAAATAGAAAATGATTGTAAGTATATAAGCTTAATTTTAAAAATAGTTTCAAAAATATATACCAAGTATTCATATCAAAATTTATAATTTACTGGGCTATTCAAAAACATGGGTAGAATCAATTATGCTAATTTAAATCAGTGAGTATAGAATATGATTTGTATTTACAAATGATGAATTTTAATGAGAATATCATGATTTTTAAAGTAGTATTCGTAGAGATATTTGGAGTTGGTCAGTTTCGTCAATTTCGTCGATTTGCGTTGATCGGCGGCGAGTTGATTGGCGATGTTTGGACTGGAGGTGGCCAGAGGGTTGGGGATTGCAAGAAAAATACTTAAAGTATTTATCGATGGTCGTGGCGATCTATCGGAGGCAAAGTAGGGTTTAGTGATGTGTTTTAGTCGTCGGAGTTATCGAGGTTCATTCGACGTTGACAAGGGACCGGACTTGTTCGCGATAGGAGGAATCAAAGCTGGAGGTCGGGACGAATCTATGGTGAAGTCGGCGGGGTTTGTCAGGGTCGAGTTCATCGGCATTGGGAGGTTTTCTGATCGGAATCTGGTTCCTGTTCTTGACTTTTGTGCTCGAATTCGAATGAGAGGCGATATCGATGATCTGGGTTTGGTATTGTTCTCGCATGCGATCGTGGGATGAACGGCGATGGTCGCGACGACCTATGGTGGCCGGCGACGTTAGTGCACGTGCACGTGTGCACGTTTGAGTGTCTGGGTTTGTTGCGTTTTGGGGAAGACGAGGTCACTCGAGTTTGGGTTCGCGTTTTCATCGTGTTCGACTCGAAGTAGATTGAACGTGGGAATAGACTCAGGGGAAGACTCGTGTTCTAGTGATGTTTACTCGGGTTGTTCTGGTTTTAAACTGGAAGCTTGAATTTTATAAATTGTGTTCCAGTCCAAAGCAAAGTAAACAAGTTTTAAAGTTAGTAAAATAATTAGTTTCAAAAGTAAAATGTTAACCAAGTTTTAAGTATATTTAAGGAAAGTAAATTAGTATTAATTACTTAGGTAATTAGTCGAAGATTTACTAATTAATGAATATGATTAATTTAGAGATAATTAATTAATGTAATTAATTAAGTTTAATTATGATTAATTAATGATATAAGTTAATTAGCGGAAATAAGGTAATTAAGAAATAAATGAATTAGAGATTAAGTGATGATTAATTTATTAATTAGTTAATGTAATTAAATTTTGATTAATTAATTAGTCTAATTAATTAAGATAATCATTTATGATTAATTAAGTGAAATTACTTAGTCAAGTAATTTATGGATAATTTCTGAATGTAATTAATTAAAATGGATAATTACTTATAGAAGTAATTAAATGGAAGTGATTAAGAGTTAATCATTTGATGTTATTAATTAAAGGATTAATTAATATAATTGATTTGAAGTTAATTAATTAAAGAGTAATTAATTAATTGAAGAGTTAAGTTTAATTTATAATGTGATTAATGTCTTGTTAAGGTAATTAATTAAAAGAGAGTAATTAATTAAGGTAAGTAATTAAAAGATGGTTAATTACTGTTTATAATTAATTAAGGTTAATTAAGGAATGTAGTTAATTAAAGATTAATTATTTAATTAACTAGAAGGTAATTAATTAATGAAGTAATTAGAGGATTATTAATTAATCAAGGTTGATTAATAAAAGCAATTAATTTAAATATGATTAATTAATTGTAATTAATTAAGGATTAATATAATTAATTATAGTTAATTAATTAATGAAGGTTCATTAATTATTGTAATTAATGATAGTAATTAAAGGTTAATTACTGTATATGGTTAAGGATAATTACTTGATGTAATTAAAGATAATTAATTAAGGAAGATCATTTAGATGTTTAATTAATTAATTTGTAATTAATTGATGATAGTGAGCAGGATTAAGATAATCCAAGTAATTAAAGGATAGTAATTAATTTAATTAAAGGTTAATTAAATTGATTAGAGTAAATCAATTCTGTTTAGATAATTGATTAATACTGGATGTTTGATATTGGGTGATTGGTTGATATTGGATGATTTGTATGTCTCTGATATATATATGATATATGCTGCTTTGTGAGATAAATGTTGATATGAATTATCTATTGTGATAATGTGATTTATCTATATATTTATATCATCCTGAATAAGTTTAAATGTGTAAACCTTTAAACAACTTGGCCTTAAAAGATACGTTTTGGATTTCGATGAGACCGGGATCGGGTTTCCGTATACCGGATTTCCAGGTCTGGAGACCCGAATACCACATCGATCCAAATTAACGATAGGTCGTGAATCTCAAGTGAAGATGAAGATTTAGAGTGCAAGGGTTATTGTCGTTAACTCTGAGGGTGATTCCAAAACGAGTGTAACGAGATAATGCCTTCGGTTTCGTTCGAACCCGGAACGAACTTGTATGGATTGAATGCTTTCAGCACATCGTCAGGCGGACGATGAGCATTCTAAGTGATATGTTCTGATTAAAGGTAATCGTAACCTCAAGCCTCATCAACCGGGAATGGCTAAAACAGGGGAGGTGCAGCAAGGCTTCGTGGGTAGCACCCACTGAGAGCAAGATAGATCCCTGTCTAGAGGTCCCTTTTCTTTTATTCGGCTTAGTGTGTAGTTGGTCGCGCCAACTACGGGATTGTCTTGTTCGGGATTATCCAGTAAGGGATGGTTCCGGCTTTGTGTTGCAGGGGAGCGGGCGTACTCCTCGGTACGGTGATCTAGGCCACGTACTGTGACGGGCGGTACCCCAGTAGCCCTGCCATTGTATGGAATCCAAACTCCAATAAGTGCCGTACGTATTAGTTGTGCCCAACTATGTTGGAATGTGAGATGTAAGCATTTCAGCTATTTCTGTATTTTACTTGAAAACCCTAGACCCTATTATAATACAATCGGATTTCCTATCAAATGTTTTAGTTAGCGTAAGGTAAAAACTTACCCATGTTTATTTGTGGGAAGTCTTACGTGATACTTTTGTTTTCAAAGGTTTTTGAAGTTAAACAGTTTTAACCCGTTTACTCACACCAGACCCATGTCTGACCCAAGTGTTTATTTTCTGTTTTATTAAACTCTTGGGTACTCAATATTGTATTGAGTAGTCGAGGGATTCAGGTTAGCTTTGACGAATTCTGGAGGAGATTTGGAGCAGGTGGCTTCAGCGTGTAGATATATTATGGTGTTTCCGCTGTGTTTGTATTGAGTCTGTATCTGTGATACTTGAGTTGTATGAATTAGACAGATGTTTATAACTGTCTAATATGTGTTGTATAAGTTGTGTAACTCTGATGTATATGATACTATGTAATATTTTATATGATATATTATATTTCATTCGTTCCGCTGTGAGTTTCTGATGTTGTTGTTCTTTCTTCTTTTCTTTCTTTTCTTCTTCTATCCCTTTCTTTCTTCATAACGATGCGTCTTTCTGGGCAAAGAAAGCCGGCCCGTTACATGTGGTATCGGAGCATAGGTTGAGCGATTGCCTAAGCTTTTGGTTAAGTGAATATCAGAACACTAGGTTGAGTGAATACCTAGGTTCGGAAGGATTGTTCATTAGAGATAGGATCTGTAGCAACCTGTTGAGTCTGAGTATATATATACGAGAGCACGTATTTGTTAGTTATATAAAAATGATTTTATATTGTGTTAATTGATCGGTTGAGTGGTATATGGATTCTGGTCAATACGAGTAGCTAACGTTATTGATAGGGATCTCTAAACACTTGACCAGGCCAACGGACACAATATTGTTTTAAAGAGGTAGATGAAATAATTCTACCCAGATATAATTTCTATATAAAAAGTATCATTTTAAATATATATATTTCTACCTATTTGTTGGGTTACCTGTTCGGGTTTTCCAATATAAGTTATAAAGGTAGATAAGGTGGTAGTGTGAGTAACACGACTACCAATAGTTAGAATCTTAGTGTTGAGATTGGAAGAGTATCTGTCGAGACTGTAAACCTAATACCATCTCGAGTGAACTTTACAGTTGTGTAAGGATTTCACAATCTCTGAAGGAAACCTGTTAAGGTTCGGAGTTCATCTTAGGAGTTGGATGAGTAGAGTTGGATCTGTCGGAGAACAGAAGCGAGTGATGGTATCTCAGGTAATAGTAGCTGTGTGATGAGACGCAGTAAATATGGATGTTCCCGAAGATGTTTTCTTTGGAACAAGTTGTGGAAGTGTGTCTGCTTCGGTGTTGTGGCTGAGTTCAGCATGGTGATTCTGTTTAGTTTGGGTTCGAGTTTCTCGAGAAGCTTTGGATTGAGAAGTCTTTGGCACCTGTGGCAGTAGTGCAGCTCGGAGTATTCTGTGCATTGGCAGAAAGTTTTTGGCTAAGCATTTTTCTGAAGGTGTAGTTCAGAAGCAGCAGAGTGGATCCATTTCTTCGATAGATTGGATAGTTAAGTATAAGCTGTTCTGATTGGTAAAGAGAGAACAGTTTTATTTGGAATTTGGCTGAATTGATCGCAAAAGTGACTTGCGATTGCTGAGTATTCTTTTGAGTTATCTGAGATTT
Source organism: Allium fistulosum (assembly GCA_030737815.1). NCBI lineage: Eukaryota > Viridiplantae > Streptophyta > Magnoliopsida > Asparagales > Amaryllidaceae > Allium > Allium fistulosum. Next base: position 1,227,765,495 of record CM060901.1, read on the forward strand.
TCTGGGATGAGTTGTCCAGTCTGTACTCGTGTTCTTCATCAGCATTTTCATTTTACTCCAGATCAGAATGGTGTAGCGGAAGCAGTTTGACAAGTGCTCCTGTTTGTCTTTTCCAGATAAGAGAAGTTAGTTCAGTCTTCTGATGTTTGTGAGTAGAGTTGGTGTTTTTTTTGGTCTTAGTTGATCAGGAAGGATTTGTAGGTAGCCCGAGATCGTCTGAAGATTTTGTGGATAAGAGACGGAGGAATTTTGAATTCAAAGTTGGAGACTTCGTTGTTGTTAAAGTTTTCTCTGGTAAAAGGGAGCTATAAGATGGGGTAAGTCTGGGAAGTCAGCTCCGAGTTGTTTTGGATCTCTTTTGTGTTTTGATTTGGATAAAAGCTTTGATCTACTGGATTGAATGGTCAGTTTGGATAACTGGAATTCAATGTATTTTACGTATCTCTAAGGGAGTACGTATTTGATCTATCTCTGGTTTTGAAACCAGCAGTTCTGGAGGTATTGGTTGTTGAGTCAGACTCGTCTGTAGTCTGATATCTTGTTTAGTTCTATAGATCTAAATGAGTAGAAGCTCTATAGCTTAGTAGTATTGATTGTTTGGATTCTGTAGAGCGAGTATCCCGGTATATATATATACTTGGGGAAACTCGAGGAAATTCTATCCAGAATTTTGTCTGGATAGTTAGAATTGTTTGTTTATTTGGATGATTGGTTGCTATGGTTGTTAGCATATGGATGATAATATTTGCTTGTGATTTAAATAGATTATTAAATTACCTTTGTTTTAAATTTCGGGGACGAAATTATTTTAAGGGGGGAGGAATGTGATATCCCGGGTTTTTGGGCAATATAAATTTAATAATCAGTATTAAATATTTAATTGGTTTGATAATTATCCTATATAATTTTAAATTTTTAAATTGGTAATTTAATCTTTTAAAGGATAATAAATACTTAATCTGACAATATTGATAAGATTTATTTTCAAAGCAAATAAAATATTATTCTATTTATAATATATATATTTGTTATATATTATGAATGGAAATATCTTTTGTTTTAAATTAAAGATGAATTTTCAAATTGTAATATATATGTATGTATATGTTATAATTTGGATTGTTTTGAATTTATTTTAATCTGTTGATAATTGATGTATGAATGGATATTTTCATTTTAAAAGCTTTGTTTAAAATTTAATATCTTTCAAAAAGTTAAAGGTTAATTCATTTGTTTTCAAAATATAAGATAGTTATTTAATTTTAAAATATGATAGTTTAAATAGGATTTAATAAAAGATTTATTTTATCTTGTTTTCTTTTAATAAGTATTAAATTAAAATGGTTATAAATAAATATAGATTTAAATTAGACCTTTCTTTTTAAAATATCTCTTGAATTAGAATGGTTTGTAAACATATAAAAGAAATAAGACATTTGTAACATATAAATAATCTTAACATAAGTAAATACAAATTCACATTTTACATAAATATATAAATATAAATACTTTTTACAATAAGGATTTAAACATAATAATCTAAGATTTTAACACTTGTAAACTAAATGAATTTGCATGGACATTTGTCTAACTTATAAAGATAACATGTGGCAACATTTTCTTTCATTTAGAAATTTAAATTTATAAAAAGAAATATGGTATTAAGGAGAAGCCTGGCATTTCGTTTCAGTTCAAAAGTTTTTCAGTTCAACTTTCTCAAATTTATTTTCTTCTTCAAACCTGTAAGCTAGTTTCCTCAAAAGAAAATCAAAACTATAATGGAAATCAAACAACAAGCTTGCAATACAAAATAGCAGTTTCAATTGCCACTTCAACCTGCAACTAAAATGAAGATCAATTGAGATTCAACTCTGCTGCAATTCAAAGGGAAGTACAACAGCAGTTTCAACTTTTAAAACATCATATTGCAAGCATGCAAAGTATCACAACAAATTCAAATGCAAAGTATCACAACAAATTCAAATGCAAAGTATCACAACAAATTCAAATGCAAAGTATCACAACAAATTCAATGCAAAGTATCACAACAAATTCAAATGCAAAGAATTCAAAATGAAATCAAACCTGGAACATGCTCTGCCCTGTTCTCTGCTCTGTTTATAGGTGAGTAAATTTATTTTAAAAACAGTTTTTAATCTGACCCTATAATTGATATCAGTAGTAAATGTAGTTGTAATATAGTTTAAGATGTTTAATTGAATGTTGAATGTGAATGCTGCATATATAAAGATAGTCTGTGAAAATATTATGCATATGTTTCTCTGTCTCGAACTCCTGTTTTTCCTTTAAAAATTTCATATCTTTCCATATATCTGATGGTAGGCTAGGATTTGTAAATAGAAAATGATTGTAAGTATATAAGCTTAATTTTAAAAATAGTTTCAAAAATATATACCAAGTATTCATATCAAAATTTATAATTTACTGGGCTATTCAAAAACATGGGTAGAATCAATTATGCTAATTTAAATCAGTGAGTATAGAATATGATTTGTATTTACAAATGATGAATTTTAATGAGAATATCATGATTTTTAAAGTAGGATTCGTAGAGATATTTGGAGTTGGTCAGTTTCGTCAATTTCGTCGATTTGCGTTGATCGGCGGCGAGTTGATTGGCGATGTTTGGACTGGAGGTGGCCAGAGGGTTGGGGATTGCAAGAAAAATACTTAAAGTATTTATCGATGGTCGTGGCGATCTATCGGAGGCAAAGTAGGGTTTAGTGATGTGTTTTAGTCGTCGGAGTTATCGAGGTTCATTCGACGTTGACAAGGGACCGGACTTGTTCGCGATAGGAGGAATCAAAGCTGGAGGTCGGGACGAATCTATGGTGAAGTCGGCGGGGTTTGTCAGGGTCGAGTTCATCGGCATTGGGAGGTTTTCTGATCGGAATCTGGTTCCTGTTCTTGACTTTTGTGCTCGAATTCGAATGAGAGGCGATATCGATGATCTGGGTTTGGTATTGTTCTCGCATGCGATCGTGGGATGAACGGCGATGGTCGCGACGACCTATGGTGGCCGGCGACGTTAGTGCACGTGCACGTGTGCACGTTTGAGTGTCTGGGTTTGTTGCGTTTTGGGGAAGACGAGGTCACTCGAGTTTGGGTTCGCGTTTTCATCGTGTTCGACTCGAAGTAGATTGAACGTGGGAATAGACTCAGGGGAAGACTCGTGTTCTAGTGATGTTTACTCGGGTTGTTCTGGTTTTAAACTGGAAGCTTGAATTTTATAAATTGTGTTCCAGTCCAAAGCAAAGTAAACAAGTTTTAAAGTTAGTAAAATAATTAGTTTCAAAAGTAAAATGTTAACCAAGTTTTAAGTATATTTAAGGAAAGTAAATTAGTATTAATTACTTAGGTAATTAGTCGAAGATTTACTAATTAATGAATATGATTAATTTAGAGATAATTAATTAATGTAATTAATTAAGTTTAATTATGATTAATTAATGATATAAGTTAATTAGCGGAAATAAGGTAATTAAGAAATAAATGAATTAGAGATTAAGTGATGATTAATTTATTAATTAGTTAATGTAATTAAATTTTGATTAATTAATTAGTCTAATTAATTAAGATAATCATTTATGATTAATTAAGTGAAATTACTTAGTCAAGTAATTTATGGATAATTTCTGAATGTAATTAATTAAAATGGATAATTACTTATAGAAGTAATTAAATGGAAGTGATTAAGAGTTAATCATTTGATGTTATTAATTAAAGGATTAATTAATATAATTGATTTGAAGTTAATTAATTAAAGAGTAATTAATTAATTGAAGAGTTAAGTTTAATTTATAATGTGATTAATGTCTTGTTAAGGTAATTAATTAAAAGAGAGTAATTAATTAAGGTAAGTAATTAAAAGATGGTTAATTACTGTTTATAATTAATTAAGGTTAATTAAGGAATGTAGTTAATTAAAGATTAATTATTTAATTAACTAGAAGGTAATTAATTAATGAAGTAATTAGAGGATTATTAATTAATCAAGGTTGATTAATAAAAGCAATTAATTTAAATATGATTAATTAATTGTAATTAATTAAGGATTAATATAATTAATTATAGTTAATTAATTAATGAAGGTTCATTAATTATTGTAATTAATGATAGTAATTAAAGGTTAATTACTGTATATGGTTAAGGATAATTACTTGATGTAATTAAAGATAATTAATTAAGGAAGATCATTTAGATGTTTAATTAATTAATTTGTAATTAATTGATGATAGTGAGCAGGATTAAGATAATCCAAGTAATTAAAGGATAGTAATTAATTTAATTAAAGGTTAATTAAATTGATTAGAGTAAATCAATTCTGTTTAGATAATTGATTAATACTGGATGTTTGATATTGGGTGATTGGTTGATATTGGATGATTTGTATGTCTCTGATATATATATGATATATGCTGCTTTGTGAGATAAATGTTGATATGAATTATCTATTGTGATAATGTGATTTATCTATATATTTATATCATCCTGAATAAGTTTAAATGTGTAAACCTTTAAACAACTTGGCCTTAAAAGATACGTTTTGGATTTCGATGAGACCGGGATCGGGTTTCCGTATACCGGATTTCCAGGTCTGGAGACCCGAATACCACATCGATCCAAATTAACGATAGGTCGTGAATCTCAAGTGAAGATGAAGATTTAGAGTGCAAGGGTTATTGTCGTTAACTCTGAGGGTGATTCCAAAACGAGTGTAACGAGATAATGCCTTCGGTTTCGTTCGAACCCGGAACGAACTTGTATGGATTGAATGCTTTCAGCACATCGTCAGGCGGACGATGAGCATTCTAAGTGATATGTTCTGATTAAAGGTAATCGTAACCTCAAGCCTCATCAACCGGGAATGGCTAAAACAGGGGAGGTGCAGCAAGGCTTCGTGGGTAGCACCCACTGAGAGCAAGATAAATCCCTGTCTAGAGGTCCCTTTTCTTTTATTCGGCTTAGTGTGTAGTTGGTCGCGCCAACTACGGGATTGTCTTGTTCGGGATTATCCAGTAAGGGATGGTTCCGGCTTTGTGTTGCAGGGGAGCGGGCGTACTCCTCGGTACGGTGATCTAGGCCACGTACTGTGACGGGCGGTACCCCAGTAGCCCTGCCATTGTATGGAATCCAAACTCCAATAAGTGCCGTACGTATTAGTTGTGCCCAACTATGTTGGAATGTGAGATGTAAGCATTTCAGCTATTTCTGTATTTTACTTGAAAACCCTAGGCCCTATTATAATACAATCGGATTTCCTATCAAATGTTTTAGTTAGCGTAAGGTAAAAACTTACCCATGTTTATTTGTGGGAAGTCTTACGTGATACTTTTGTTTTCAAAGGTTTTTGAAGTTAAACAGTTTTAACCCGTTTACTCACACCAGACCCATGTCTGACCCAAGTGTTTATTTTCTGTTTTATTAAACTCTTGGGTACTCAATATTGTATTGAGTAGTCGAGGGATTCAGGTTAGCTTTGACGAATTCTGGAGGAGATTTGGAGCAGGTGGCTTCAGCGTGTAGATATATTATGGTGTTTCCGCTGTGTTTGTATTGAGTCTGTATCTGTGATACTTGAGTTGTATGAATTAGACAGATGTTTATAACTGTCTAATATGTGTTGTATAAGTTGTGTAACTCTGATGTATATGATACTATGTAATATTTTATATGATATATTATATTTCATTCGTTCCGCTGTGAGTTTCTGATGTTGTTGTTCTTTCTTCTTTTCTTTCTTTTCTTCTTCTATCCCTTTCTTTCTTCATAACGATGCGTCTTTCTGGGCAAAGAAAGCCGGGTCGTTACATTATATCTATATCAAAACCGGTTATATATTTATATATAGTCCACAGTATAAATAATTCTATATTTACACATATATAGGTCACAGTTAAACAGTACATATACATACAATTTAAAAGTCACAATATACTGTAGCATACATATATTGAAACTTAAAAAAATAGTATAGCTTATATATACAGCAAGGAATATTACAAATCAAAATATATATTATATATTCAAAATTTATACTGACAGATCATATAACACACATATAAAACAACTTTGTGTAATTATATATATATATATAATTTAAAAATCAATATTTATAAAACTCATATCCATACAAACTGACAGATGAACTAATATATAACTAACTTACATATTATGTTGTAAATCTGTACTAACATATTTCCTTAATATATATATATATATATATTAATATCCATACAAATCATTCGGTATTGATATATATATATATATATATATTAATATCCATACAAATCATTCGGTATTGAACCTATATGTTACCAGAACAAATACATTTTATGTTGTACAAACAAATACTCTTTATTATATACATTAGAACGTAAGTTATTAAAATCTATACTAACATATTTCTTTATGATGTACATATTTATAAATACAAACTATTATACTTATACAATAAAACTCCACATGTGAATACTACTAAAATCGTATATATTTTGTAAATATATATATACTACCGTAAATTTATCTATCTGTAGATATATATGTATATAAAAGCAAGATAGCCCAAAAGTACAATTCGAAACATATATATATATATATATATATATAATATGCCTATATATATATAATATGCCTATATATATATGGTAACATAAAAGCACAACATATTACTATAAATATATATACCTGATTAACGTAAACATCAATATATGATAACATAACATATACCTATACCAAGCAAAAGCAGCTGCAGATTTCTCAATATGCGAAACTACTACATAAATAAACATACATATACATGACTTTGTAAACTTGTATATATAATACTTATAAACATATATGTATATAAAACTAATATAACCATATAAACAAAACAGATTTTATATATAAAATGACCTATTTAAGAAGATATATAACTTACGTATTAACCAAACATATATAACTTATATAAGCATATATCAAAATAAACTGAAAATTTATAAACTTAATAACAATTTTAAACCAGAATATATAACTCACACTTACCCAAACACATCAACAGAGCAGCTTCGACCAACTTATGGACACGCAACTGAAGGGAGAAAGGAGAGAAGAGGCGGCATGGGATGACATGGAGCGTCGGCTAGGCAGGTTTGGGTTCACGGAACGGCAAGTGGAAGTGGTGATGATGATGTGGAGGTGAGGCTATTTTGGTGAGGAGGAGCGGTGATTTATGGTGGAGATAATGATGTGGTGGCTGAATTTATGGAGAGGGAAGGTGCGGAAAAAGTTGGTGAGGAGGGCGGCGAAGTTTCGTACCCGAACAAATGAAGAAGAAGGAAAGAAATGTGGGGAGAAGAAGGGTCAGGCTAAAAATAAGGATGCTCAAAAATTTGAACGACCAGAAGAGAAAACGCATGAAGTAAATGCGAATGGTACAAAACGTGTACGCAAAAAAAATATGGACGGTCAGGCAAGTTTTAAAATTTGAACGGTCAGGAGCTATGATTTAGCCAAAAATTATTAAAGCCATTTACTGTTGCTTGGAGTACACGGCAACAGTGTAACGGCAGAGAGAATTTAAAAAGTTACGAATATGGTCCAGGTACATCAAACTACTATATTGTCTCCGTTGCGTACTGGACTTCAAAATACAGAAATAAATATACCATGGTGATCAGCTCGACGAGACGATCAAAACGGTATACAGATATCAGTGGTACGATCATCCTATCAAAAGTCGATAATCGGTACCGATATACGTTGCTATTCCGTATGGAAATACCCAAACGGAGCTAGAAACGTCCGAATTTCGCGAAACGAATTTCGCAGTCTGATTTAGAGTGTTCTAAATAAATTTTCTTATGTTGACATATTTAGGTTTCGGAATACTTTTAAATTCAACTGTTATTAACTGATTTAAATTGAAATAAAATTTCACAATAAAACAAACTTTAATATTATCAGATGAAAATTTATCAGTTGCTATGTTTAAATAGACGTATCCCAAAAATTAAATTTTTATTTCAAAATTCAATTATTTAAAATTTCACAAAATTCAGTTAAATACGTTATTAAAACCATTAAATTTTTTGGGTCATTACAATAATAACCCCATATAACTGAGGAGATAAATACTCTATTGAATGGTGTTTCACTTCCAATACTTTAACTCAAACTCAAGTATAGTCGTTCAATGGACGTCATGCCACGATTTAACTATAATCAAATTGGAGTATCCATAATATAGTTCAATAGTATTCTCAATTCGAGTGAACTATGTAAAATCATTACTTTAAGATTCTCTATTTGAACTTCAGTTATATTAACTAACAAAAACTCTTGAGTGAGTCATTTCATAGTTCTCCAATAACTATCAGTATATAACCCCTTAGTGTCCCCAGCAGCCAAGAGTAATACACTGTCTAACATTTGGAAAGCGTTATGTACTTTACTCTCAGTGGATTTATCGAAATCTTGTTTTGAAATATCTTGACTAGCAATATCTTAAAATGATATGTTATTTTTAATGTGATAAATTTACCATGATTACAAAACATTACAATTACTACAATTTAACAAATCATTTAAGGATTTTCTATTTAATATACTTAATTTATATAATTAATTAACATATCACAATTGTAAAACCCCATGTAATAAACGGTAATTAATAAACAATTATTAACACTCAAAAATGAAATTTGAGCAAATGCTGGAATTTGGCCACGAAACATGCATAATTGTGTTTATGGCGATTTTCTAAGAATTTTCATATATAAAGTTTTATGATCGGAGTTCAAACAAAGAAGTTATCAACATTTGAAGTTTTCGAAATGAAAATAATTAAAAAGGAACAAACGAAAATAAATAATAATATTCACGTGGACCGTATTGGTCAATCGCTTTCATGAGCCGATCTACTGCCTATAAAGGAGCGGTCGACTAATTGGAACAGTAGTGGCTTGGGTTGAACCTCGGTCGAACAACATAGATTTAATTAATTTAAATCTAATAGATATGATTGATTCGAGCACCAATAAATACAGGCCTAGCCATTCACTTTTCTTCTCATATTTTCTAATTAAAGCAGCAAAGATTTGCCATTTTTCCTTCTCCACTATTTCTATTAATTATAAAATATTATATATATATATATAAATCAGAGAAGAGTAGAAAATAAAACAGAAGAAGAGAAGGTGTGAATCGATACTGTGGAAAAGGGTAAATTTTATAATTATAAATCTATATTCCACTTAATTCGAATCTCCTCTCAAATCTGTAAGTCTAATTAGTATGTACATATCTTGTTATACATATTTTTGGGTAGAAAAGGGAAAAGGAGTCAAATTAAAAGGAGGAATTCGGATTTAGGAGATTTTGAAAGCTAGAAATATGAGTGAGAAATTATAAGATTTATATATAACATTGAAATTTATATCATTGAGTTTTATTTAATTATTCTGCATATGCAAGATACATTGAGTTGTAGGCTTAATAAGAACATTTTCAATTGAAATCTTGCCTACATATTTTGTAAGTTAGGTAATTGGATGGTGTAACATTCCCCCTTCTGACCGTCTCCAGTCGGTAATTAAACCAACTCGAAACGTTCAAAAAGACGAATTGTTATTTAGTTTATAACGTTTAAACAGAAACAGCCACAGAAACACAGATAATAACAATGAATTAAAACAAATGAGAATTTATTTCATTACTATAAATCTTTTTATATACATCAGAGTTTATACAATTTAATACTGATACAGCGGAATAACTTAAAATACAATTTTCTCGAAATAAATGATTCTTTACTCTCTCTCTCTCTAACTTCGCTGCTCGAAAATCTTCAAGCTGTAAAAATACTCGGTCTGACCCGAGTATTATATTCAAAAGAAAATAATACACAGGTCAGTCTAATTCAAACCAGTTTATTAGTGCATAGAGGCAATAAGAATTTAAATAGACGACAGTCACAATAATTCTCGTCTATCCGACTCTTTTAACAAAGAAATCGGATAACGAAAATATACAACACTAAACAGTGTTTAACAATAAATCAGCAGATTTATATCATCAACAGAGATAGATAAACAATTTATCAAATCGACTAAATCAATTTAAGACAATTGAAGTTGTCACTTTAAAACCATCAGAGTTTGATTGGCTGCCGTACACGCACGCGTGTACGGCCTTGCCAATACAACACACGAGATGCGCAAAAGATCAATCAATCAAAACAAAGAAATATAAATTTAAAATCAATGCTGAGTGGCTGCAGTACACACGTATTTTTATACCCGTGTGCACTGCCTCGCCAACTCGTGTGTGCAAAGCAAAATGCACAGCTACAAATCAAGTACAAGGTCAAACCCAGACAGGTTCAACTCAGGTACAACATGGTGTACAAACTCAAAACTAGAGACTAATCAGTTGGAACTACGAGTTCAAGAGTGACATGAACACCACACACAATGCTACAGATAACAAAATGACCGGGGGTAATAACAAGAATGGCCAAGTCAAATATGCTACAGGTTATGAAATGACCAATTTGTAAACATAAGTTGCCACACTAAATACAACTTTGTTTTCTAACTTTTAGGTAGAAATTTTGCACAACCCTAAATGCTCAAGTATCTGCATATAAAATATGCAAGAAAATATGCAAGACCCAAGTTGTAGTGAAACAACTAAATATGCAGGACTGTGATAAATGAAAAAAACCAAACTGAAACAATGGTAGAATCACAAATGCATTAAGTCCAGATACAACAAACTAAAGAAGCATGGGCAGTTCAAAATCATAGAGTATATGCAGAAGGCAATAAGTATACAAGTTAATCAAGTTTCCAGTCAATCAATGATGCAGACCAAAAGGCAAAGACTCCAGTATATGGATGCGAAGGTTCCACAAATTAAATAAGCTGAATGCAAAGATCCAATGTCTCAAACGACTCAAGTAATTCCAGAAGTCAAAATAGTTTCAAGAATGTAGGCACTACAAGGAAACTAACTCCAAACTGCATGTACACTCAAGTGAAACAAACAGTTGTCAAATGGAAGAATACAACAACAATGAAGGCACCAAATCAATAGAAATGAACACAGTGGCAACAGAAGTGTACACAGTGACAACTACTTCAATGACACAGACCAATGCAAAACAGTGGTCTAAAAATATCAAAGTGTATAGGTCAGGGAAGAACCCAGACCACATGAATTAAGTGTGCAACTGACTTGAATGTCACAAATCGCAACAAACCTAATGGATGCAACTGATGAATGGTGCATGGGACAACACACATAAAGTTCAAGTATAACAATAATGCACAGTGGGTTTGAGTTCAAAACAAAACAGATGTCATGAGAACATTGAAATGCAGTTTAAAATAGGCAGTGGCAATACCACCGTGACGTATGTAAATGCAGACTAGCTACTAATGATCAAGTTCAAAGTTGAAGCTAACAGTTCAACAACCTACATTTTAAATAACTCAAGTGAAGATACCAAATACAACATGGATGAACTAGCCTAGAAACATGCTCAAAACTCAACTGGCACATAACTACAAGCATGTAGTGGCGAACAATACCAAAGAAACAGTGAAAATCGAAAGATATTCAATAAGCTACGTGCAGTGTGCAAGTGCAAACTCAAATGAGCAAATGCAACAGTAAATACAATTAATCGTAGTGAAATTTCGTGGTGATGTTTGCTCAAAAGTGTTGTAGCAAACGAATATTAAAATAAACTGAAGCCATGAAACAGAAACGAACGAAAAATCACAGGATTCAAATACTAATATGCTAGAGGTATGAATTAGATGTGAGTGTCGAGAACACTCACCTTCGTCAGAAGCGGTCGCGAGCGAGAAGAGGAGTACGAAGCCCTAAGGAGCAGCTGCGAACGAGCGCAAGGCCGGAGTTCAGATTTGTCAGGGGGTCGAGATCGCCGAAGCCCTAATTCGTCCAGTCGCCATTTTCGTTCGTTTCTTCGTTTTTCTGGTTTTTGAAAATGAATGGGAAGGGAGGAGGGGTCTCTCGTGTTTTATCAGAGAAAAGGGGAAAAGAAATCGTGATTCTCGGCATTGCTTAAGGCATGATTTAAGGAGTAGCTGAAAATGGAGGAAAACGAAGCCGCCATTATTTTTCTTCGTTCGTTTTATTTTAGGGTTTCGAATGAGAATGAAAGGGGATCGGGTATAGGGTTTTAAACGAGACAAAGGGTATGGGCTGATATGGGTTGGGTATGGTATAGGGTATGGTTTTTATTTTATTTTCTTTTTAAATCAAATTTTGTTTTTTTTTTAATTTTGTTGTTAAAATCTAAACTATATATATATATATATTCATTCGTACAAATAAAAATTTAAATAAAAGAATTTCAATTGATTTACAATTTCCAAATTCAAACAGAAATTAACAATCGATATTAAATCGTTAATTTACGAAGATTTTATCGTTATAAAAATTTCAACAATAAACAGCAAATACCTGTCAACTTTAATCGTTTATTGATGATTAAAATTTTGGGCAAAACCCCAGTTGTTACAGAAATTCAAATTGAATTCAATTAAATTTTATACGCGTTTATACGCCGTATGTTCATAAAACAATTCCGATAAATACGAAATTTGAAATCCGGTAATAATTTAATATTACGGACCCAATGGAACTGGTTTCGTTAAATTCCGAGACTGTCCCTCGGAAGGTTATTTTTAAATTCAATTCAAACGATACAATTTCAAAATTGAACAAATCGCTTTTAAAATCAATTCTGAAGCTTCTATTATCTCCAGTGTTATCAATATGAATTTTCTAAGCCTTTAAATTATTTTTAACCGGCTTAAAATTGAAGATTCAAATGTTATTCAACTTTCAATAGATTAAATTCAAAAATTAAATCGCCAATTTACTCTGATAATTTGAAATTCAAGTCAAATCATCGTTCAAATATTTAAAATTAATTAAATATTTTAAATTTAAATTGTTTAAAATTCAGGGTCGTTACAAACTCCCCTCCTTAAAAACTTTTCGTCCACGAAAAGGAAAGGTTGTTAAAATTTCATTAATATTTATACTCTAGTCAATTTTTATACTAAGCTCAATACTCATTACAAATAAATAAATATAGATAAACATAGGATTCATTCCATTTGTTTAATCTCACTAGCTTTGTTCATTGGTTTCTACAATCAAACGCAAAAGTCTTTTACCAAAATTCTCGATTTATAACTCAGATTCGAACTTTAAAATTCTTCACGTTAGAGATTTATATAATATATCTCTTCCAAAGCTGTGGACTTTCCAAAACATTACAAAGATCCTCTTCCTTAGTTTATTAGGTAGGAATTTTGAAATTTTAATTTCAAATCATTGATTTGCTATTTACAGTTTGAAAATACTTGCTAACTCGAAATTTAACAAGTCCATCTTCGTTCTCACAAACATTAGACATACGCTGGCCAGGCGCAGGTCTAAAAATCTCCAAGTACTAAACATACTTGCTTCAATTTCCAGTGAAAATACTTTTAAAAATTCTTTTTCAAAAATGGATATGGAAAGCACGTTCCCCCATGGATTACAGTTCCACCCGGCGGTTACGCTACTATCCCAGTAGAGTCGCTTGTGGCTGTAGATTTCACATCTCTTAAATTTCGCCATGGTTGTTGCCATAGATTGCAGTACACACGACGGTTACGCTACTATCCCAGTAGAATCGCTCGTGTCTGTAGGCATCACGCCCCTCAAATTTCGCCTGGCATTAGATTGCAGTTTACCCGGCGATTACGCCACTATCCCAGTGGAATCGCTTGTAACTGTGGGCATCTCGCCCCTCAAATTACGCTAATCATCAATCAATCTAATCTCATCGCGATGATCTATCGCGAAGGATTTCCGATTCAAATAGTCACTCTGACTAAATGTAAATTCTACGTAGCTACGAATTTCAAATGGACACTCTTCGACAGTTCCAAAACCTTCTCAAATAATAAATGGAAGGTACTTTTCCATATCCTCAGTTTAGAAAACATAATATCATATATGTAGTACTTTCATTTCACATTTCGTACATATAACATCTATGTAAACATACATAAGATTTCCATAACAATGTCTTTCCAAACTAACGGTTTCAAATTTACCGCATTCATATATATAAGTTCTAAAAACTTACATATCTCATATTCATAACAAAATAGAGGATTTCAAAATTTCCCTCTAAGTCGATTTGGAAATTTAAGGTTATCTCAAACCTAATTCATATTCATAATTCCATTCATTATTGACTTTCACATTCAATTTGGATTTCACGCTTACATCGTCAATTCTCAACACAGAATTGATGTCTATCGATATATAACCTCTGAGCTCGTACGTCTCAGAGAAGGGTGTTAAGCTAAGAGAATAAATTCTCCGCCACCAACAGATATATATTTAATAGAGATCAATTGCTATGTCATCAATTCACAATGTTAGACATACAATCCAAATCATCATCTGAAATTCAAAGCTCAACTTATATTGTCTTTGATGTCGAAGTTAAACTCAATTTTAACTTAACGATTCAATCTTTTTGAAAAATTCCAAATTGAACAAATTGTTCAAATTCTCATTTAACTTTTCAACTTCGACTTCAAAAATGAATTTCAAATCATTTATCCCTTACGGAATATATTCACAACATTTCATTTCATATTGGAAAAACATTTCCATACTTATTTAAAAATAAGTAATTCACAAATCCATTTATTTTCAACATTTGAAAATATTCGATATACTTAAATCAAAATTAAGTATATATTTCATCTTTAAGGAAATCATTCTCTTTCACATATTTATTTGAGTTAAAACGAATGTTACGTAAAACATCGTTACGACAACTCAAAATCACTAGTATAGGGATTCGAAATTTAGATAGATGTATAAATCCCAATACTATACAAAACGTTTCCTTTCGGAAATCATTTACTATAACAACAGTGTTATAGTCCACCATTTCCTTATTTCTCAAAAACGTCTATTTCAACAATGAATGTTGAAATCTATGGTTTCGATATTCAATGCCTTTTGAAAACATCTTTTTAAAAAAATTAACTTCGTTTTAAAATATCACTTTCCCAAAACATGTCCATTTTATTCAATAATATATTCACGGTCCAAAATTGTGAATATACATCTTTTAACAAACTATACAGAATTTTACTTATCAAAATAAGTCAGTTTCGAATTTATAAACAACGTTTATAAATTCTATTCCTATTCATAAAGACTTCAATTTATAAAAATTGCTTTATTAACCCATTCCTTTATAACTCAATTTTATATCAGAATTTTATTTATAAGTAAATTACTTATAAATTCCTTTTATCTCGCAACTTCGATTCATTTTACAACTTCACAATTTTTAATTCTGTAATTTCCATTCACTTATGAAATCCATTAATATTTCATTTTCAACACTTATACAAACCATTTTATACTTTCAATAATTTATCAACACTTTCAAATCTTCAATTTAAACCGTTTATAATAATTCAAAAATTCCAATTTAAACTATTATATAAATTTATCGGTTTTCCATTTCCAAGATAATCAACTAGTTCTTTAGTAAATCATTCATCGACTTGGTTTCCAATTTTTTTTCACATTTGATTCATTCACATTGGATTTTCTACTAACATTCATTCATATTCAATTAGTTCACATTCACTAATTCATATTCAAGTCAGTTTGCTTTCCATTCAAATCAAATTTGATTCTCTTTAAATTTACTTATCTTTCAATTTGAATTCAATTTACATAGCTTTCAATTTCCATTAATTCAATTTCATTAACACTTAATGGGTTTCCATACGATCAACTAGCAACCAATGCACATTCAATTTAACCAAATTTATTTACTTTGCTTACATTCAATTTGGTTTAACACACTTAATTTCAATTGGTTTATATTCTAATTCACATTGAATTCTTATACTCATCATATTCACTAATTCACTTTTACAATTAAAGTCGAATTTTCTTATATAACTCAAATTCATATTCATTCTTCACTTTATCAATTCATTTTGATATCAAATTCATTTTGATATCAAATTCAATTTGATTCAATATTACTTAAGCTATGTTTCATTTATCTTCACTTGCATTTATTTTCACCATACAACTTTAAGTTCGGCTCAAATTTATTTGAAATTCTATTTTATTTAACTTTACTAAAGTCAAATTCATATCACTATTCAAAATTCAGATTTTGTTTTACTTAACAAAACTGTTTAACCATTTAAAAACTGGTTTTACTTAAACTTCTCATTTTATAAGTTATATAACTTATTAATTTAAAGTTTCCAATTCATATTATATAATCACTTATCTTTTAAGTTTAACTTTTCATCTCAATAATTTATCAAATCAAATTCATTTTATTTAACCTCCTTTAGTTAAATTTCAAATCATATATTTATTAATACTAATTCAATTTAACTTTTCTTAAGTTAAAAATCTTTATTTTCAAAAACAATTTTATACTTCTTTGGATTTGAAAAACGTTCTTTTTTAAAGTGTTTCTAGTAACTATTCATATTAAACATCATAAACTAAGCTTTGTGTAAACCAAAGCTCTGATACCACCTTGTAACATTCCCCCTTCTGACCGTCTCCAGTCGGTAATTAAACCAACTCGAAACGTTCAAAAAGACGAATTGTTATTTAGTTTATAACGTTTAAACAGAAACAGCCACAGAAACATAGATAATAACAATGAATTAAAACAAATGAGAATTTATTTCATTACTATAAATCTTTTTATATACATCAGAGTTTATACAATTTAATACTGATACAGTGGAATAACTTAAAATACAATTTTCTCGAAATAAATGATTCTTTACTCTCTCTCTCTCTAACTTCGCTGCTCGAAAATCTTCAAGCTGTAAAAATACTCGGTCTGACCCGAGTATTATATTCAAAAGAAAATAATACACAGGTCAGTCTAATTCAAACCAGTTTATTAGTGCATAGAGGCAATAAGAATTTAAATAGACGACAGTCACAATATTTCTCGTCTATCCGACTCTTTTAACAAAGAAATCGGATAACGAAAATATATAACACTAAACAGTGTTTAACAATAAATCAGCAGATTTATATCATCAACAGAGATAGATAAACAATTTATCAAATCGACTAAATCAATTTAAGACAATTGAAGTTGTCACTTTAAAACCATCAGAGTTTGATTGGCTGCCGTACACGCACGCGTGTACGGCCTCGCCAATACAACACACGAGATGCGCAAAAGATCAATCAATCAAAACAAAGAAATATAAATTTAAAATCAATGCTGAGTGGCTGCAGTACACACGTATTTTTATACCCGTGTGCACTGCCTCGCCAACTCGTGTGTGCAAAGCAAAATGCACAGCTACAAATCAAGTACAAGGTCAAACCCAGACAGGTTCAACTCAGGTACAACATGGTGTACAAACTCAAAACTAGAGACTAATCAGTTGGAACTACGAGTTCAAGAGTGACATGAACACCACACACAATGCTACAGATAACAAAATGACCGGGGGTAATAACAAGAATGGCCAAGTCAAATATGCTACAGGTTATGAAATGACCAATTTGTAAACATAAGTTGCCACACTAAATACAACTTTGTTTTCTAACTTTTAGGTAGAAATTTTGCACAACCCTAAATGCTCAAGTATCTGCATATAAAATATGCAAGAAAATATGCAAGACCCAAGTTGTAGTGAAACAACTAAATATGCAGGACTGTGATAAATGAAAAAAACCAAACTGAAACAATGGTAGAATCACAAATGCATTAAGTCCAGATACAACAAACTAAAGAAGCATGGGCAGTTCAAAATCATAGAGTATATGCAGAAGGCAATAAGTATACAAGTTAATCAAGTTTCCAGTCAATCAATGATGCAGACCAAAAGGCAAAGACTCCAGTATATGGATGCGAAGGTTCCACAAATTAAATAAGCTGAATGCAAAGATCCAATGTCTCAAACGACTCAAGTAATTCCAGAAGTCAAAATAGTTTCAAGAATGTAGGCACTACAAGGAAACTAACTCCAAACTGCATGTACACTCAAGTGAAACAAACAGTTGTCAAATGGAAGAATACAACAACAATGAAGGCACCAAATCAATAGAAATGAACACAGTGGCAACAGAAGTGTACACAGTGACAACTACTTCAATGACACAGACCAATGCAAAACAGTGGTCTAAAAATATCAAAGTGTATAGGTCAGGGAAGAACCCAGACCACATGAATTAAGTGTGCAACTGACTTGAATGTCACAAATCGCAACAAACCTAATGGATGCAACTGATGAATGGTGCATGGGACAACACACATAAAGTTCAAGTATAACAATAATCCACAGTGGGTTTGAGTTCAAAACAAAACAGATGTCATGAGAACATTGAAATGCAGTTTAAAATAGGCAGTGGCAATACCACCGTGACGTATGTAAATGCAGACTAGCTACTAATGATCAAGTTCAAAGTTGAAGCTAACAGTTCAACAACCTACATTTTAAATAACTCAAGTGAAGATACCAAATACAACATGGATGAACTAGCCTAGAAACATGCTCAAAACTCAACTGGCACATAACTACAAGCATGCAGTGGCGAACAATACCAAAGAAACAGTGAAAATCGAAAGATATTCAATAAGCTACGTGCAGTGTGCAAGTGCAAACTCAAATGAGCAAATGCAACAGTAAATACAATTAATCGTAGTGAAATTTCGTGGTGATGTTTGCTCAAAAGTGTTGTAGCAAACGAATATCAAAATAAACTGAAGCCATGAAACAGAAACGAACGAAAAATCACAGGATTCAAATACTAATATGCTAGAGGTATGAATTAGATGTGAGTGTCGAGAACACTCACCTTCGTCAGAAGCGGTCGCGAGCGAGAAGAGGAGTACGAAGCCCTAAGGAGCAGCTGCGAACGAGCGCAAGGCCGGAGTTCAGATTTGTCAGGGGGTCGAGATCGTCGAAGCCCTAATTCGTCCAGTCGCCATTTTCGTTCGTTTCTTCGTTTTTCTGGTTTTTGAAAATGAATGGGAAGGGAGGAGGGGTCTCTCGTGTTTTATCAGAGAAAAGGGGAAAAGAAATCGTGATTCTCGGCATTGCTTAAGGCATGATTTAAGGAGTAGCTGAAAATGGAGGAAAACGAAGCCGCCATTATTTTTCTTCGTTCGTTTTATTTTAGGGTTTCGAATGAGAATGAAAGGGGATCGGGTATAGGGTTTTAAACGAGACAAAGGGTATGGGCTGATATGGGTTGGGTATGGTATAGGGTATGGTTTTTATTTTATTTTCTTTTTAAATCAAATTTTGTTTTTGTTTAATTTTGTTGTTAAAATCTAAACTATATATATATATATATTCATTCGTACAAATAAAAATTTAAATAAAAGAATTTCAATTGATTTACAATTTCCAAATTCAAACAGAAATTAACAATCGATATTAAATCGTTAATTTACGAAGATTTTATCGTTATAAAAATTTCAACAATAAACAGCAAATACCTGTCAACTTTAATCGTTTATTGATGATTAAAATTTTGGGCAAAACCCCAATTGTTACAGAAATTCAAATTGAATTCAATTAAATTTTATACGCGTTTATACGCCGTATGTTCATAAAACAATTCCGATAAATACGAAATTTGAAATCCGGTAATAATTTAATATTACGGACCCAATGGAACTGGTTTCGTTAAATTCCGAGACTGTCCCTCGGAAGGTTATTTTTAAATTCAATTCAAACGATACAATTTCAAAATTGAACAAATCGCTTTTAAAATCAATTCTGAAGCTTCTATTATCTCCAGTATTATCAATATGAATTTTCTAAGCCTTTAAATTATTTTTAACCGGCTTAAAATTGAAGATTCAAATGTTATTCAACTTTCAATAGATTAAATTCAAAAATTAAATCGCCAATTTACTCTGATAATTTGAAATTCAAGTCAAATCATCGTTCAAATATTTAAAATTAATTAAATATTTTAAATTTAAATTGTTTAAAATTCAGGGTCGTTATAGATGGAATGATATTTACACCCTAATCTGGAAAATTTAAAATCAATCCTTAAATTTTGTTAATATAGACTATTGATGAGAGTATAAGATTTATTATAGGTTTATGATAATTGGGTAGTAAATTGTTAGTATTAATTTGGATTTCCTAATTTAACTTGGAATATGAACTTCTACGTTTTAATTTTTTGGGAGCGTTATGGGTACAATTTGGTTGTATCTATTCCTGTGTAATTTCCACAAATTATCTAATTCAACAATATGTATAAGAAGTGCATCATTTGAAATAATAATATACCAAAAAAGGGAAGAGATATATAAAGTACAGATGTTCTCCCCTCTAGTTTATACTGTTTATTTCAACAAAAGAAAAGAGATAATTCCATGTAATTTCAAATGGAGCAATAGTCTCACTTTTGGGTGACCTATGTAAAGTTTTTTTGAGAGAAATGTGTGAACCTCTATAAATAGAGGAGAGCACACATGTAACTATATATAACACAATGAAAAAAAAGGCGCTACCAACATGCCTAGCAGGTAGCAAAAACAATTAACGAGTTATCGAAGAAAAAACAAAAAAACAGGTACCCCTAAGATGAGTTCCGGCATGGCCACCACCCATCTCACCACCAATATCGAGTTTCGGCATGGCCACCACCCGATATTGAGATGTTAGAAGTACCATAAGCTAAAGATAATCCCAAAGATGCTGAATGCATCACAAAACTAGAAAAGAAAAATCCATGCAACTGGATCTCCGAGAAGAAAACCGCAAGAGACTCTGAGAGGAAGACTCATCTCTGATGACCTCGCAATAATCCAAAAACTAGCTATTTGAAGACATGAGAACCTGCAAGATGAATCGACACCCTATAACCCATAAATGTATTTGAAATGTTACTAAGAAAAAAATTAGAATAATACATATATATGTATATTTGAATAAATTATATACATATATATGTATTATAAGATAATTAGACCAATATTAAAGGATTGAATTACATGTATACTATAACCAATAATGACAAAAAATGACAAGTATCATGGGTATAGCTAAGCTACAAAAAATTCTTATAAACCTTTAATCATAAGTAAGTTATGATTAACGGTGAAATCTTCATATAAGTTTGAAATAATATTGGTACTAATAATGTGGGTATTAAATATATTATTTTTTTGTTTGAAAGAATTTATATTATAACTAACCTTGTCAAGATACTCTTTAAAAAGATTATTATTAGCTAATTTATATTTGGGATTAGAAATCCAATTAAAACAAAATGAAGACGTTATAAAAATTAGTTTATTAACATTACTACTATTATTATAACAGTAATATTAACAAGGATATATCTAATATATTAAAATGTGGAAATAAATGTTCTTTATAGATGTACATCTAAGTGTATGTTTTTGAATTCATAAGCATATGAATTAATGAGTTAGGGATAAGAATACACATACACACATACATATACGTATAGCCGCGTATACCCATTAAAAATATAAATAGATATAAGGTATCAAATAAAGTAGAATATACGTCGGTGTTCGTATTAGTTATAACTAGGACGACTAGTTATTAATAACATAGTAAATCATAAGACTATGTGGTTGAACCGGAAAAGAGATAGTAACTCCAAATTTTTTGAACAATGATTGCAAATATAGTTGTAACAACCCGTAAATTTTAACTGTTTTAATAACGTAATTAGTTGAAATGTTGTGAAATTTTAAACGATAAAAATTTGAAATAAAAATTTAATATTTGAAATGCGTCTAGTTAAACATAGCAACTGGTAAATTTTCGTCCGAAAATACAAAAGTTTATTTCGCGCGTAAATTTACTTCAATTTAATCAGTTAAAAAAAACAATGAAAATAAAATGTTTTCAAAACCAAAATATTTTTACTTAAAAAAATTCTAAACCATCTTCTGAGCAAGATGTCAGTTTGTTGTTTTTCCAAATTCGGACATCTTTGGCTCCGTCGGTCTTATTTTCTTGCGTTTTTCTTGCATTTTCCACCAGTAGAAAATTCGAATTTTTTATAATTCAACCATACCACCGATATCTATATACCGTTTTGATTGTCTCGTCGTGCTGATCACCATGATATATTCATTTGCATGTTTTGAATTCTGTTACGCCGCGGAAACCGCGAAATGGTCACCCGTATCGGTATTCGTTTTAGTCTTTTTATTCCCATACGTCCTTTCGTTATTTACCGTGCAAACCATACAACCATTTTCCTCTATCATTTATAATATCTGAATCAAACAGTTGTTTTTTTTCTATTCCCAAGATTCAATTTAATTGTTGGTTCATTTTTCCATTTCTTTCGGCCGTTCACTTTCTTCTTTATACGTTCCACTGACTAGTTAATTCATTTCATATTGCTGTTTGCATCCTCTTCCCTTCTTACTTCTATTTTGCTTTGAGAAAAAAAACGAACACATATTATAAAACAAGATTTCATGTACGTATTATGGAAAGTATATTTTTGGAGCTAGAATTCATGGTTTCCCTGAAGCTACTCCCAAGCATATATGGCATCCGCCCCTTCCATCCAAACCCCACCACCGAGCGAGTCCATGTTCACGCCGCTCCCCAGCCACTTCTTGCTCCCCTCCAAACACGTGTAGCAGCCGACTTAGCATCGGCCAGCATCACCTCGACCGCCTAGCTCCACGTCGCACCCAGACTCTGCCCCGCTTCTCATCTCCTTCCAGCTCCGCATGTTCCGCCGCCCACTGTACATCTCCCTCCACGTCGACAGCCGCCTCCCCTCTTTTTCTCTTTCGGCATCACTTCCTCTAGCCTCGGCCTGCCATGCCTTCCGACCTTGCTCCAGTCAGCCGTCCACTTGCCTAAGTCTTCCCCTCTTCTTAAAAAAACCTATTTTTGTTTGCGTGTAGCCTAACAGCCTACAACCCGCCTCCTCCAACATGTGCCGCTGCCTATGACTCCGCCTGTGCCTCAAACAACTCGGCTACCCTTCCTCTGTTACTTTTATATAGGTGAGTTTAGATATTTAAAATATATATACAGGTTCCTTTTATATATAGTTTACTGTTACTTTATATAAATGTTTCTACCTTCGTCTGTACACTAGCTTTATGTTGAATAAGTTATTTACCTGTACATGTTATTATATATATGTCACATTTGTTTTAAAGTAAGATGTTATATATAGTAGTTTATAAAATGAGATTTGAACAGTGTAATTTGTTGAAGTTTGGTTTGTATTGTAATTAAGTTGGTTTATATATAAATTTTATGTACATACATTAGTTTATAACCATTCAATAAGGTATTATATATATCTTATGTACAAAGTGTATAGTGTTGCATAGTGTTTGTACATATAGGTATATAAGTTATATTAGTCTGCTGAGTGTATGCATATGTTATATAGTACTATGTCAGTTATATACTGATTTTGATTTTTGAAATATGTATGAGTTTAAGTTATAAAAAAATTATACAGTTTTGTATTCCATTGAGCTTTATTATAGAAATTTATAAAGTTTATTTTATAAGCTTTTGTATTTTTGATAAGTTTAATTTGGGTGTATATATAAATGTGGTTACAACCTTCTTTACCGTACATTGTTTTAAAATATATATAAGTTATGTTTTACTGTATCCTATATTGTTTGGGTTGTTTTGCGGTTTTCAAAAAAAAAATGATGTTTTACACCATTATATTTATACTATTTTGGATTTAAGATGATTTTGTAAATGCTAAGCCATAATAAAAATTGTTTTAAATATAACATATAGTGTCATATTTTATCAGTCTTTAAACTTTCAGTTTGATGGTCGATTTCATAAGTCTTATATACATAAGATTGACTTTAATATTTGAGTTTAGTTAAAACGACGATTTTGAAAGATATGTATATTTAATTTAACGTATGTTTAAAATTTAGAATATGACTGGATATTTATACATAGAGTTGTATACGGTGATATTTATAAGTCCACTTATACATTTTAGCCTCATCGTCCCATTTATGATTGTTTCGCAAATTCTTATTTACCAGCTTCGCCATCGTGTTTGGTTTTCTATATCGAATGCGTGTCCATCTCACTTTGCCTTGAATTCGTAGCCCATTTCTGTGACAAATTCTCTAGCCTCAAAAGGTGAGCAATCACTCACGATTAATGTTCTTTTATTTATTAAATCTGATTTCAATTGAAACGACAATTGAAAGATGCTACTGTTAGTTATTTACACTGTTATATATGTTATTACCTGTATCAGTTCATCTGTGACATCTGACACCCTGATCTGTTACTTATATGATGATAATCAAGTTTGGTTGATAGATGATTGATTTTTTGATGTTTACAATTGGACGATAAATTTGTTAATGTTGTAAGTGATAAATAATTTGAAATTGAAATTGACGTAGGATAGTTAGATTTGATATATGAGTTAATTTGATTGATGCCATTGCATAATATGACCCCTTTTAAATGTTAAATAAATTGACACGTAGAAATAGTGTTAACCACACCTTGAACCATTTATATGTATAAATTGATGTAGTCTGAATTGGATAATAGATATCAAATGAAGAACTGTATTAATATTAGTGTAATAATCTTTAATCTACATGAAATGATAGTGTAGATTCTAGAAATAATTATATTAATTTACACAAATAACAATGTGAATTAATACGATTATTTCGGGATTATTTGAATTGATTATTGGATTGATATTGATTGTTGTTATTACTTGTTTATTTACTTTGACACCATCCCAGTTATCACACTGCAAGTTCCCTTTGCTATGCTTTGATTTTGAATTGAATTGGAATCGGGTTGAAATGATAAATACCCAAATTGAACTTTGACCTAGGATAGAGAATTAAATAAACCCGATTGGTCAACAATTTGATTTAAAAATAAACGAAGATTTTATTTGAATAAATAATATGGTTTTGAAATGAAGTTGAGATTTGAATTTTAATGAAAGGAAAATGTTAATATTTAATAATCTGAAACAAAATATTAAACAATGTAATTGATGAAAGAATGTTGTTTAATTTGAGAAATGATTTAATAATTAAGTTTGAAATTATAATTAAGTTGAAATTATTAAACTTTGAAATTATTTAATAATTAAGTTTTGAATTATTTAATAATTAAATAAGATTGAATTATTTAATGATTAAATTGAATTGAATTCTTTAATAAGTAAAAATTAAACTTTTGAATAAATGAATTTTACTTCGTAAATAATTGAAATTGAGTTTTCTTTATTAAGTAATTTTTGGAAAATTATTTAAGTAAGTAAATAAGTAAAATTGAATTTCTTTAACAAGAAATGAAAATGTGATATTTTTGGAATTAATGTAAGACTTGTAATTGAAAGAATTGATTTGACGAATTTAATTTAATTCAAAATTGTAAGTTTTGATTTAATGAAGTTGAACTTAAGAAATTGATTTAATGAATTGGAAATTTAATAGAAATTGTTTTGAATGATAAAGTGACTTAACGAATATTGAATGAAATCGATAAATGAGTTTAAATTGATTTGAATGTTAAATTAAATTTATTTAAATGATTTCGGAATGAAACTTATATACGAACTTGAATCAATATTTAAATGGTTTTGAATAGAAATTGAAATTGAATTATAAGATTTTGAAATGGTAATTTGGAAGTTTTCAAACGTAAATTATGGAAATTGATTTGGAAAGACAAATGAAATGATGGTTTATAAATTCTAATTGGAATTGAATTTGATTTGGTTTTGAAATAAATAAACGACCAATCGATGTAAAAATTTCGAAAGTTATTAAAGAGACCGGAATCGGTTAGGGACATACTCACTGTCTAAACCGAAAACCACTTTAATAACTACACGCGGAGTGTGATCCAGAATGAAGTGGTTGGAATGATGTACGTGATGACTGAAGAAAGAGAACGATAATGGATAGCCTTGACACTTGTGTCAAATTGGAAATGACTAAAACAGGAGCCGTGCCGGGCCAATGGAGGTCAGCTACCTCAAGCGAACACACTTCTTCGAACTACTCATTACTTGTTGTCGATTGGTGCACCCTTGATTTTGGGAGTGTTGTTTCGCGGTGTTGCGGTCGCTGCGGCGATGCGTTCTCACCAGTCCGGATCAGGCGAATGGTAGTTTCACTACCTTGGGTATTGCCTCATGTGCCTTGTCATACTTGTATCCCTATACGCGACCACTACGATTTGTTTTGTACCTTTAGTATATGGATTGCCTTCTGGTGACTTCCGGTTTTGGGGAAACTACGGTCTTGTATATGCTCTTGGGAATAAAAATGTGTTAAGGGTGGAATGGGCCATAACTTAACACTATTTTGATATCTTATATTACTGATAGACATTATCTACTTAGCGTACATTACTACCTAGTAGATAGTTTAACGGATCCTTAAAGGATGGTTATTCCAAACATCCTTTGAGTTACTTGTATTTCAATTGCTATTTCACTTGAGTTGGATTTATTGATATAAGAATGTTAATCCTGACTCGAGTGTCTTGTGTTTTTACTTTACGCTCGGGTCAGACTGAGTGTACCAGTATTCGAGACTCACCTTTGAAGTTGGAGCTTTGCTTGAAGATCCAGTCATCTATTCTGCTTTCAGTATTCGATGATTCCAGTGATGTATTCTGATTTGTATCTGATGTATCGTATTACTCTTCCGTTGTATCTGGTTTAACTCTGATGTAACTTATACATTTATATAGTAGCTTCATGAACTACTATCTCTTTTATTTCCGCTGCATTTATTACTCTGTGTCTGTGATCTGTGATTTTTATTTACCGTATATGTTCAGTTTTGCCAAATTTAAATTAACAACGCGGTATTTTGAGCAATTCAATTCCGGCATGAGTGTCTACCTATACACTTATAATGGATGCGAATGGTGCAAAATATTGGGTCGTTACAATAGTGGGCAATAAATATGTAGTTAATATGGAGTTACAAGAATTAAATAGGTACATAAATGCATATAATGAGACTGATTAAAGAATCTAATATAGTATTCATGGAAAAACAAAATATGCATATTAAGTTGAATTTGAATGAATAAATAAATTTTATTAGTGATTGTCCAATTTGAATAATAATGAACATTTATTACGAACAATTAAAATTTACAGGATAGAAGGAAGTGAGGAATATAGGAAATAGGCATATAAAATAGGAATAGGTTCATAGTGAATAAGTGAACTGAATACTAGTAAATAAACTTAGGAGGCAGTATAATTTTCATAGTAGGAAATTATATAGCCTTAATAATATGTTTAGAACGAGCATGAATTAGTGGGCCTAGCCCAATATTTAGGCCTAAGATAATTAGTTTGATTTAGAATGGGTTGGGATGCGAGATCAGTAGAGTTACATAACAAAAGTCTACCATTCACCTAGAGGCTACCAGCAATTGTGTATATGTACTACTAATGCAGGACATCTCTAATCATAGGACCCGTAAAGAAGGAATATTATTCGCGTATAGGTAAGGAAAATATACCTAGGGTTCGCCTTAGGTTTGAAGTACTAAATGGCTCAGTACCTTTAGAAATGTCAATGGGTTTACTTTGGGATGGAGGCATTAAAAGCCACTGGATCTGCCTCCCCTATGTACAAGAAGTTTTAAATAACCAACGACAATGCCTAATAGGGAAATGAGGTCTGCTTCATTTTTAACAAAAGGTATTAAGTAAATAGAGTGGGCATCTCCCTCAACTTATATTAGGTAAGTCTAAACGAGAATTCGACTATGGGAGGTCGGCAGGCTATGTCAGTGTTGTTGTTGGACCAGTATTTAGTAGTAGGGCAGCCATGTAGGCTTTGACCACCAGCGGCCCTAAGCGGTCGTTAACAAAGATTTGGTTATGCCCTGACGGATTTCGCTTCCTACTAGTGTAGATACCGTATGGGATATGCAAAGACCTCAAAGTTTTATTCATTATTTGTTTGGCGAAGTTAGGCTATAACCCTTAGATAAGTCTTTGAGATTGAAATGACCCTCCTATTTACACACTAATTTTATTAGTGATTTTTTTTTTTAGAGATGATATATAGATATATCATCTATTACAATTATACTTCCCAGGGTCATTTTCTTCCTCTATTAAACAAAAATATATCCAGGATCTTTCACAATATAGAAATATTGTTTTAATTCTAAATCATTTTTAACATACATATATGAAGATATCTATGTTATATTCTACTTGAATCAGAGCATGATAATAAGTAGAAATCCTTTTTAAATTTGCAAAAATGTGATAAATTCCCTTTTAAATTAAAACTTATTGTATCCTGATTTTTGACTATAGTGTCCACTGGAATATGTACCTTAGACTGTTATTATAATTAAGAAATAACCAAGCAATAATCAGTGGAAAGTAAGCTTATAATATAGGTGATTGTCTTAAAGTCTGAATATTATCAAACTCAGGTTAAAAGAAAGTGGATCCTAAGTGAACACAAGCAACATGTAGGCGTAATGGAAACGCGCCTAACTTATTCATGCAAGGTCACTAGTTCGAGTACTATGCTGGTCGGTTCAAACACAATTTTTGTTTTTCTTTTTATTTTCTCCTGTATGGCTGAAATCTGATACCTACCTATAATCATACATATATATTTAATTTTTGCCTATAACCTATCATACAAAACAATTCTTCTTGCATAACTATTTTTAAAACCCATTCTTTCAACTGTTTTTAAGAATTTACATCTATATTTTTGCCCAATATCAACATGTACACAGATATACATGTACATGTCAGTGTCTTTGTTTATTTTCCAGAAAACTGAGCTCAAATGTTCCCTTACTTCATTGATCTGAAGTGAAACATTAGGCCTGACCTATGGCCTAACCATGTGGTTACTCTGGCCATTCTTTTGTTTGCATTTTCACAACCCAGATTGTACACAAAACATTGATACCTTTCCTTTTCAAAAGCATGTGTATATATTTGTATGAATCAGACATTTTGTGGTCAGATATATCATTCTTCCTAATCATACTTCTCTTTTAAAAATACATCTTCAGAGTATAAACACTTTTTCTTGCATCTGGACTTATGTCAATATCATAAATTGAAGATATAGCAGTTTAGTTCTTTTCTAGGTTTTCCCAATATTATTTTCTGTATATCTATATTCTTTTTGAAAGAACTCAGGATTAACTGAAATCATCATAAAATGATTATGCTTATAAAATCCAGGTTTTACCTCTAAATCAAAACAACTTTAGCAAATAGGTTTCAAATCAGTTCAACATCAATATCCTTAGTACATACCAAATCAGAAATAACCAGAAACAACATAGCACATGTCTCTTACAAGTTCTTCCTACTTAATACATTTAGATAGCCATATTAATCAGGGAATACATGCATGAATTAACACATTTTAGCTTTTATTTCTAATTATCTTAGCATCCTCTATTCCATATCTTTTTAATCTTGCTTACTTAGCTCCATCATAACCTGCAAAAGCATTAGTGGCTGCCCCATTATAAATGAGACACCCCCATGTGCCATGAGCAATAAGGGTCAGATCTATGATCTGGTGTGAGCATTTCTAACATATCCATGATATTAAGCTAAGGATACAGCATAAATATACTTTGCATACTTGACAGGTATTATCATGTACAATACATAAGAGCAAACATATGCAATAAAACAACTTTTATCTGGAACTACTAGGTTGCCTCTTTTTTTTTTTCTTATAAATTCCTGGCCTCATCTGCTATAAGGAATCAAAGGGACACATTGCCATGAACTAATTAACATTATGGCACAAAGATCTCAGGACTTAAACAAGCCATGTGCCAACTTGTCTACTTCAAATAGGACAAGCATTCCAGCAGCCTTCTTGGCACAAAATCCTTAGTTATATCACTAAGTGTATTTATGTTCATTCTATCAATGATAGCTAGGTGTACATACCACCTGTACTCATGAAACATACTAGTTACCTTGCAGACATAATATTGCAATCAAGTTAAAGGTTACTTTCTAGAGGTATAACACCCCAGTCATTCCATCTCACATTGTTTAGCACATAAACACCCTATTCAAGCATATACCAGAATGTTTGCAACTGAGAATAAATACATGGCTCTATTGAGTTTATTTTGATTTTGCAAGCAACTATATTTAGCCAGATTTTCAATCTTGTTTAAACATAGTTTTTAGGCTTGTAAATTTCTGTTTAGTTTAGGGCTCAGCACTTATAGAGAAAAACTCCATTGCACCCTTAACCAATTATTTCTAGCCTCAGCACCATACCAATGTATATGCAGCTCATAGTTTTCTTTATCTTTTCATTCTTTGTCTTAAGCCATTATTCAAACTAGTTACAAATACTCTGATATATGTTCCTTAAGGTTTTGGTATAATATACAGAGATGAAAATAGAACAACAAAGTTATACATCCAGCATAGCAGATCATATCTCATCAAACATTCATGAAACCATCAGCAGCCAACATAGTTTGTAAATCAAAACATGCAAAATATAACATATAAAAGCTTGGCTGCCTAATCCCAGGTCTTAATGCCATGTATATGAGTGAGGATACTCACCTAAATGCTTACACAAGCTTAAACCAGAAAACCCCTCAAATCTTTAGCCTTATCTTCCTCTTCTTCCTTAGGTTGATTAATTAGTGAGAGAGCAGTTTTCTGATTGGGCTCTTGGTTTAAATAAGGGTTCTGTCTAGGGTTTTGGGTGATGCAAAATCCCTATTTTAGCCCAGACCAGAATCATGCATTTGGCATTGCACATTCCTTCCCTCCTAACCCTTAATGTCCCGGCCAATATTTTAAAACAAGACTAAATTGTGCCTATTTTCCTTTCTTTTCAGAAAGTGATAACTTTAAGTATTTTTATTATACTTACCTCAAACATGATAATGGTGTGACTTTCTATTTTCTGCCTATGCACATTTGCTTTCTTGCACTTTGGTTCTTACTGTTTTAGTGATTCCTTTATTAATTTTCTGCTCAAATAATATCTGGATATATATATACATTTATACAACTATGGGTGTTAGTTTAACTTTAACCTTTTATTTGCAGAAAACATGTGCATATTTATGTGCATTTTTACACACCCATTATTCAAACAAAATTCCACTTATTCATTGTAAATCAATGTTCTCTTCTGTCTTAATTTTCAGACAAGTAATATATATATATATACACACACATCCACAGGAATTTTAATATTCATGCCTAGGCCTATATTTCTTTTATTTAAACATTTTATCTGAATGTTTTCCTTTCTTGTTTTATTATTCAGGAATTCTGGATTTTTCTCTTAGTGCCAGATCTAGTGTGCACGTGCACACATGCACACAACCTTGCACCACTGAAAATCCCACCTATATAATAATTCTGATTTTCCCCCAGAATTCTAATCATTTATTTAAAAGAATTTTCCTCAAAATCTTGGGGTATTACAATCACCCCTTCTTTTAGGAATTGTGCCCTCACAATTTGCAACATATTCTTTGAGTACTCCTACTTTCTTAGGAAAATTATTTAAATATGCATGAGCAATTCAAATAGTTACTGTTTATCATACATATCAAACTTTCTTAGTAATCTAAGAATTTACCTTTTAAATTTGCAAAGAGCCTAGGGTAATCCATCCTGATTTTATCCTCTAGCTCCCAAGTACAATCACTGGGATCTATGCTCCATTGAATCTTTACAAGCTTCAATGTCTTGTTTCTTAATTTCTTTTCTTCCCTTGCCACAATTCCCACTGGCTCTTTTTCATAGATTAGATCTGGATTAATCTGAACTTCAGTAGGCTTTTCTAAGATTTCCTCCTTGTCATGTACCCATCTCCTTAGTTGTGACACATGGAACACATTGTGCATTGCACTCATCCTCTCTGGAAGCTCCAGCTTATAGGCTAGTGAGCCTATCCTTTCCAAAATCTTGTATGGTCCAACATATCTGGGTCTGAGTTTCCCCTGCTTGCCAAATCTCAAGACTTTCTTCATTGGTGAAACCTTAATGAAGACATAATCACCTACTTTGAATTCCACTGACTTCCTCTTTGCATCAGCATACTTCTTTTGCCTATCTTGAGCTACTGCCATCCTCTTTCTCACCAGTCCTATTTTCTCTGTGATGTCTTTGACATATTCTGGCCCTAGGATAGCTTTCTCTCCTGCCTCAGCCCAACACATAGGTGATAGACATGGTTTCCCATATAGGGCTTCAAAGGGTGCCATTCCAATTGTACTTTGGTGGCTATTATTGTATGTGAACTCAGCCAAATGGAGGTGGTCCTCCCAATTTCCTCCAAAGTCTAACACACATGCCCTAAGCAAATCCTCTAAAATCTTGTTTACCACTTCTGTTTGCCCATCTGATTGGGGGTGATAAGCAGTGCTTAGGCACAATTCACTCCCCATAGCTTCTTGGAAGCTCTTCCAGAATCTTGAAGTGAAGATTGTATCCCTATCACTCACTATAGTTTTAGGGACACCATGCAGTTTTACCACTTCTTTCATAAAAATTTGGGCTAACCTAGGTGCATTTCTGTCCGCTTTCACTGGTATGAAGTGGGCTACTTTAGTCAGCCTATCTACAATTACCCAAATACTTGTATTTCCCCTCTTGGATCTAGGAAGACCATCTATGAAATCCATAGATATGTCTTCCCACTTCCACTGTGGTATGCTAAGTGGCTGCAACAACCCTGAAGGTCTTTGGGTCTCAGCTTTTATTTGTTGACAAACCATGCACTTAACAACATATCTGGCTACATCAGACTTCATTCCCTTCCACCAATAGTCCCTTTTTAAGTTTTGGTACATCTTGGTGCTGCCTGGATGTATGGAATATTTGCTCCTATGGTACTCATTAAGGATTTCTTCTTTCAATTCTATGATGTTTGGGACACATATCCTTCCCTTGTACCTTAAGTATCCTTTTACATCTATGTGATAATCCTTCACTTCTTCCTTCTTTAATAGGAGAGACCTCTTTTCTGCTAAGTCTTGATCTTCTCCTTGCATTTTTGCCACCTTCAAGGCCAAATTTGATTGTAAAGTAATTAAACTTATCCTTCCTTTACTCTTTTCTTCCTCAATTATCTCCATACTTATCCCACTGTTCTCATCTATTTCCAAATCAGTGAGCATGGTCAAATCTCTAAACTCCTCCATCATTAACATGGCCATTTTTGCATGCTGCCTACTCAATGCATCTGCCACTTTATTAGCCTTGCCTGGTGTATAAAGTATATCTAAATCATAAGCAGCAAGAAATTCAACCCATCTGTGTTGTCTCATATTTAAATCTTTTTGTGAAAAGAGATATTTTAAGGCCTTGTGATCAGTGTATAAAATGAACTTTGCACCCAATAAATAATGCCTCCAAAGCTTTAAGGCATATACTACTGCTACCAACTCAAGATCATGAGTTGCATATCTAGTTTCATGGGGTTTTAGTTGTCTAGATGCATAGGCTATGACCTGATCTTGCTGCATCAACACAGCCCCTAGCCCTGACCCACATGCATCTGTATATACAATCAATCCCTCATTGCCTTCTGGTACTCTCAACACTGGTGATTTTACCAAAGCCTCCTTGATCTGGGTGAAAGCTTGTTCACACTTATCAGTCCATATAAACTTTTGGTTCTTCCTAGTCAGGTTAGTGAGTGGCATTGCTATTTTAGAAAATCCTTGTATGAACCTCCTATAATATCCTGCCATCCCCATGAATGACCTAACTTCACTGACATTGTTAGGCTTCTTCCATGCTTGGATTGCTACTATCTTATTGGGGTTTACAGAAATTCCTCTAGCAGAGACAACTTGTCCAAGAAAGTGTACTTCCTCTTGCCAGAACACACACTTAGAGAACTTTGCTTTCAAATCTTTTTCTTTTAATCTAGATAAGACCAAATGTAAGTGGTTCTTATGTTCCTCTATTGTTTTAGAGTAGATTAGAATATCATCTATAAAAATCAGAACAAACTTGTCTAAGTAATCTCTGAATATCCTATTCATTAGGTCTACAAAGTAAGAAGGGGCATTTGTTAGCCCAAATGGCATAACCAGAAACTCATACAAACCATATCTTGTGTTGAATGCTGTATATTTAATACTTGATTCCTCAACCTTCATCTGATGAAACCCAGATGCCAGGTCTAGCCTAGAAAACACTTTAGCTCCACTGAGTTGATCAAAGAGATCATCTATCCTGGGTAATGGGTATTTGTTTTTGATGGTTACTTTGTTTAATTCTCTGTAATCTATACACATTCTTAAAGTACCATCATGCTTTTTAACAAATACTACAGGAGCACCCCAGCATGAATTACTTGGCCTTATAAACCCCTTGGCTTCTAATTCTTCCAGCTGGTTCTTTAGCTCTTTTAATTCACTTGGCCCCATCCTTGTAGGCTTTTTGATAACTGGGCTAGCCCCAGGCATAAGGTTAATCTGGAATTCAACAGGTCTATGGTGTGAGACACCTTTTACTTCCCCAAATACATCCAAGTATTCTTTAACTATGGGGATTTCATTAATAGCTATTTCCTTGGGATTATTTTCTAACTCAATTAAATGATTTAGACTGTTTTCTTTGATAGGTTCACATAGAATTGTAACCCTTTGGCCTTTAGAATTTTGTAGTGAAATGGTGGATGCATCTAGGTCAATTATGGCTTTGAATTGTCTTACCCAATCTGCCCCTAATATAACTCCTATATTTGGGAAATTTAGAACATACAAATTGGAAACAAATGTGTTTCCTCCTATGTTCAAATTCACATCCACACAGATCATATCTAATACACTAGAACTTCCTAAAGGGCTTTGTATTAACAGAGGTATTTCAGCCAAATTGCAGTTCATTTTCAACCTTTTAACTATTTCATGGGAAATGAGTGAGTGGGTTGCCCCGGTATCATATATTACAGCTAAAGGTATGGTACAAATAAATAGTGTACCTTCCACTTGACCATGGTTTTCAGCATTGGCCTCAATTATGGCCTTGCCCCTTCCTTCCAGGTTTGCCACTTTCCCTTGTTGCTTGTATTCTGGGCAATTTCTTTTCATATGCCCTTCCTTCCCACATAGATAGCATTTGAAAGCTCCCCCTTTAAGCTCTGGGCATCTTGGCTTAATATGGCCTTCTTTCCCACAATGGTTGCAAACTATTTTTCTTTTGGCTTCATTGGGCTTTGCATCTACTGCCTTCTTACCATCTGCCTCTCCTTTCTTCTTATCATAAGGGTGGTACTTCCCTTTGTTCTTCTTGTTACTATTGTTTTTGAAGTTCCTGAACTTATCTCTTTCCTTGTCATGCTGCTCAATCTTCAGAGCCAAATCTATCACTTGATCAAAAGTTCTGTCAGCATAAGGTAGTATAGCCCTGCTAAGCCCTGGGTTCAATCCCTTGATGTATCTATCATTTTTGGATGCTTCATCAGCCACTAACATTGCCCCATAGGTTGACAATCCCTCAAACTTCTGGGTGTATTCTGTGACATTCATAGTTCCCTGTCTAAGTTTGATGAACTCCTCAAGTAAAGTGGTTTTTGCTGAGGCTGGAACAAACCTTGCCTCTAACATCTCCTTAAATTGATTCCAATTAATATCATTTTCATTCCGGCCAGCTATGATCACCTCCCACCAACTCAAAGCTGCACCTTTTAATTGCCTTGAGGCCACTTGCCTCTTCCTTTGGTCATCTAGTTGCATATCAGTGAAGATCCTCTCTAATGTCCTCAGCCATGCTTGAATCTCCATTACACTTTCAGTTCCTTCAAAGCTCTTGCCTCCCAAGTTGGTATAAGTCTTCACTAACTTAGAGAGCTCCTCATGTGGGTTCTCAGGTCTGTGCCCAATTCCATCTCTCAAAACTCTCACGAATTCCTGCATGTCAAGCATTTGTGGTGTGCTAGATCCTCCTTGATGATGAGACCCTCTTCCTACCATACTTCTAAAAGTATATGTATTTCATCTTATTAGTTTATAACACTTAGCCTTTATTTTAAATTGATTGTATCTTTTCCTATTTAATCATTGTGTATGTCACATGCACACACATACATACATTCAGGGAATACTTATAAACAGTCAAATAGACAAACAACCTAGTATAAACATAAGCATACAACATTTTGCTATGTTAATTAAAACATAGCTCTGATACCAAATGAAATGACCCTCCTATTTACACACTAATTTTATTAGTGATTTTTTTTTTTTTAGAGATGATATATAGATATATCATCTATTACAATTATAAAATGAAATGACCCTCCTATTTACACACTAATTTTATTAGTGATTTTTTTTTTTAGAGATGATATATAGATATATCATCTATTACAATTATACTTCCCAGGGTCATTTTCTTCCTCTATTAAACAAAAATATATCCAGGATCTTTCACAATATAGAAATATTGTTTTAATTCTAAATCATTTTTAACATACATATATGAAGATATCTATGTTATATTCTACTTGAATCAGAGCATGATAATAAGTAGAAATCCTTTTTAAATTTGCAAAAATGTGATAAATTCCCTTTTAAATTAAAACTTATTGTATCCTGATTTTTGACTATAGTGTCCACTGGAATATGTACCTTAGACTGTTATTATAATTAAGAAATAACCAAGCAATAATCAGTGGAAAGTAAGCTTATAATATAGGTGATTGTCTTAAAGTCTGAATATTATCAAACTCAGGTTAAAAGAAAGTGGATCCTAAGTGAACACAAGCAACATGTAGGCGTAATGGAAACGCGCCTAACTTATTCATGCAAGGTCACTAGTTCGAGTACTATGCTGGTCGGTTCAAACACAATTTTTGTTTTTCTTTTTATTTTCTCCTGTATGGCTGAAATCTGATACCTACCTATAATCATACATATATATTTAATTTTTGCCTATAACCTATCATACAAAACAATTCTTCTTGCATAACTATTTTTAAAACCCATTCTTTCAACTGTTTTTAAGAATTTACATCTATATTTTTGCCCAATATCAACATGTACACAGATATACATGTACATGTCAGTGTCTTTGTTCATTTTCCAGAAAACTGAGCTCAAATGTTCCCTTACTTCATTGATCTGAAGTGAAACATTAGGCCTGACCTATGGCCTAACCATGTGGTTACTCTGGCCATTCTTTTGTTTGCATTTTCACAACCCAGATTGTACACAAAACATTGATACCTTTCCTTTTCAAAAGCATGTGTATATATTTGTATGAATCAGACATTTTGTGGTCAGATATATCATTCTTCCTAATCATACTTCTCTTTTAAAAATACATCTTCAAAGTATAAACACTTTTTCTTGCATCTGGACTTATGTCAATATCATAAATTGAAGATATAGCAGTTTAGTTCTTTTCTAGGTTTTCCCAATATTATTTTCTGTATATCTATATTCTTTTTGAAAGAACTCAGGATTAACTGAAATCATCATAAAATGATTATGCTTATAAAATCCAGGTTTTACCTCTAAATCAAAACAACTTTAGCAAATAGGTTTCAAATCAGTTCAACATCAATATCCTTAGTACATACCAAATCAGAAATAACCAGAAACAACATAGCACATGTCTCTTACAAGTTCTTCCTACTTAATACATTTAGATAGCCATATTAATCAGGGAATACATGCATGAATTAACACATTTTAGCTTTTATTTCTAATTATCTTAGCATCCTCTATTCCATATCTTTTTAATCTTGCTTACTTAGCTCCATCATAACCTGCAAAAGCATTAGTGGCTGCCCCATTATAAATGAGACACCCCCATGTGCCATGAGCAATAAGGATCAGATCTATGATCTGGTGTGAGCATTTCTAACATATCCATGATATTAAGCTAAGGATACAGCATAAATATACTTTGCATACTTGACAGGTATTATCATGTACAATACATAAGAGCAAACATATGCAATAAAACAACTTTTATCTGGAACTACTAGGTTGCCTCTTTTTTTTTCTTATAAATTCCTGGCCTCATCTGCTATAAGGAATCAAAGGGACACATTGCCATGAACTAATTAACATTATGGCACAAAGATCTCAGGACTTAAACAAGCCATGTGCCAACTTGTCTACTTCAAATAGGACAAGCATTCCAGCAGCCTTCTTGGCACAAAATCCTTAGTTATATCACTAAGTGTATTTATGTTCATTCTATCAATGATAGCTAGGTGTACATACCACCTGTACTCATGAAACATACTAGTTACCTTGCAGACATAATATTGCAAGCAAGTTAAAGGTTACTTTCTAGAGGTATAACACCCCAGTCATTCCATCTCACATTGTTTAGCACATAAACACCCTATTCAAGCATATACCAGAATGTTTGCAACTGAGAATAAATACATGGCTCTATTGAGTTTATTTTGATTTTGCAAGCAACTATATTTAGCCAGATTTTCAATCTTGTTTAAACATAGTTTTTAGGCTTGTAAATTTCTGTTTAGTTTAGGGCTCAGCACTTATAGAGAAAAACTCCATTGCACCCTTAACCAATTATTTCTAGCCTCAGCACCATACCAATGTATATGCAGCTCATAGTTTTCTTTATCTTTTCATTCTTTGTCTTAAGCCATTATTCAAACTAGTTACAAATACTCTGATATATGTTCCTTAAGGTTTTGGTATAATATACAGAGATGAAAATAGAACAACAAAGTTATACATCCAGCATAGCAGATCATATCTCATCAAACATTCATGAAACCATCAGCAGCCAACATAGTTTGTAAATCAAAACATGCAAAATATAACATATAAAAGCTTGGCTGCCTAATCCCAGGTCTTAATGCCATGTATATGAGTGAGGATACTCACCTAAATGCTTACACAAGCTTAAACCAGAAAACCCCTCAAATCTTTAGCCTTATCTTCCTCTTCTTCCTTAGGTTGATTAATTAGTGAGAGAGCAGTTTTCTGATTGGGCTCTTGGTTTAAATAAGGGTTCTGTCTAGGGTTTTGGGTGATGCAAAATCCCTATTTTAGCCCAGACCAGAATCATGCATTTGGCATTGCACATTCCTTCCCTCCTAACCCTTAATGTCCCGGCCAATATTTTAAAACAAGACTAAATTGTGCCTATTTTCCTTTCTTTTCAGAAAGTGATAACTTTAAGTATTTTTATTATACTTACCTCAAACATGATAATGGTGTGACTTTCTATTTTCTGCCTATGCACATTTGCTTTCTTGCACTTTGGTTCTTACTGTTTTAGTGATTCCTTTATTAATTTTCTGCTCAAATAATATCTGGATATATATATACATTTATACAACTATGGGTGTTAGTTTAACTTTAACCTTTTATTTGCAGAAAACATGTGCATATTTATGTGCATTTTTACACACCCATTATTCAAACAAAATTCCACTTATTCATTGTAAATCAATGTTCTCTTCTGTCTTAATTTTCAGACAAGTAATATATATATATATACACACACATCCACAGGAATTTTAATATTCATGCCTAGGCCTATATTTCTTTTATTTAAACATTTTATCTGAATGTTTTCCTTTCTTGTTTTATTATTCAGGAATTCTGGATTTTTCTCTTAGTGCCAGATCTAGTGTGCACGTGCACACATGCACACAACCTTGCACCACTGAAAATCCCACCTATATAATAATTCTGATTTTCCCCCAGAATTCTAATCATTTATTTAAAAGAATTTTCCTCAAAATCTTGGGGTATTACAGAGATGCATTAGTAAAATGGAAATTAAATTATAAAGTTGTTTCTTGGGGTCATTGGCCTCTATAGCTAGGGCTGATTTACCAATAATTACTTTACGGAGGACCTACTTCAGGGTTAAGGTATTAAGTGGTCGATGGGTCTGCCTCCTCCCTATTTAAGAAGTATTAGGTGACCAAGGTTTCTTTTTGGATAGTATAATGTTTATATATACGGATATATATATATAGTTATACCTTGGAGTAGGTTTGATATATCATACGTGCATATGAAATTAAACAGACAAGCCATGAATAGTAGACATAACACTTAAATGGAAATCAATTGGCATAAATTTGTGTTATGGGTAAAGCATGTAATTTTCCAATCACCAGAATGTTGTTCTCACCCCCATCCTCATTACAATCCACATGATAGATTTAGAGAGATAGGTTACAAATGCAAGACGGGAATGGTAGATGGTGAAGTCATCTCATTCATGCTCAGCATTCGTAAGACAATCAAATACCGAAGGAATAATATTGATTCAAAAGTCATAGCCTTAGTCGATATATATGTTATATTGTATTTTACTATCCCGTTGTGAGTTCATTCTCTGATATACCTATGTTTATTACAGGTTACCAAACCAACTATTCATATACTAATGACTTGGGTTTTGATTTGGTTGAAGTTCAAGCCCATTAAGGTACAGGTTGTTGCATTTAATATCAGAACTTAGGTTACTCGATAATAGGAATCAGGATAAGCTAAGTGAATGTATTTATATTTTTACTTATAATTATGTATATATATATGCAAAAATCTATAAATTATGACTAGAAAGTAGTTACAACCATATTTTGAAAA
This sequence comes from Allium fistulosum, assembly GCA_030737815.1. Taxonomy (NCBI): domain Eukaryota; kingdom Viridiplantae; phylum Streptophyta; class Magnoliopsida; order Asparagales; family Amaryllidaceae; genus Allium; species Allium fistulosum. The sequence continues at coordinate 1,227,806,219 of CM060901.1, forward strand.
GATGGATGAGGTAACTATGAGTTGAAACAAAAAATAGAGTAAAATTTATACACTTACCCCAGTTATTCCATGGGGTGTAGGCTGTACCATAAGGCATGTGCTGAGAGAGCATAAGCATGACATATAGAAGGACCCTAGAAGTAGATGGTACTTAACTCCTTTGTTAGGCCTAAGCTACCTTACGGTTGTGGATTTTGTTAGATCACCAACTGAAGACCATATAAATGGAAAGTAAGAACCTATATGTTGCAACCATCCAAAAGTAAGATGTGAAAAAGGATTGAGCTAGTTCCCGCGAAATGATGTGCATTAACCACCATAAGAGGTTAGCTATATTTTTGATGTGTTCTTAATGAAGATGAGTTAAGAAACAGGAAGGAAGAAGGAAAGTTTAAAAGAAAAGACAATTAGAGTCTATTTTTGAATCTGACCCATGTGAAAGAATTTGAAAAAAAAAGATTTTGAATACTTCTTGAAACACTTCAAATGGTTTTCCAAATGATTTATATTTTAAAAATGGACACTGTCATTGGAAAGTTGTTGTCTTGAAAAAGCAAGGGAATTTTAAGTAGCTATTTTAGATTCTTAGTGAAGTTTAAAATTGGTTGGGTCAAAAAAAAATTGATTTAAAAGGATTTTGGTAAAGGGGTTTTTCGTTTTTGAAAAAAATGGGAAAGAGAGAGTATGTGTGGTTCGATGATTTTTCCTATCTTTGTAAATTCAGGAATTCCTTTTTAAAATTCTTTCTAAGGGGTGAATAAATGGAAATTGTACTTGATTGAAATGGGGTAAAGAGAATAGAAGGGTAAGAATGCCCAATTATGAAGATAGGAAGAATATTCTTATATAAGGAAAATACGAAGAATAACAAATGAAATACCTCTGTAATATAAAAGAAGGTTGATGGCCATAGCAATATAAGCAAGTGCACCATGAAATTGAATAAGGAGAAAAAGTTCAAATAAAGGAAGAAGAGAACTCGACGAATTAGACAGTAGGCTAAGGAACTGTCATGTAGTAGATAGGGATTTTTCAAAACAGTGCGGATCATACCAGATTGAAGAAAACGAAGCAAGAACAAAATGGTATTATAAATGGATTTAACTTGGCCTAAATAGGGTCCAAGTTCAACTTGGGCCTGAAAATAGGCAACCGGACAACGGCCTAGATTTAGATGATCGACCTGAAGCGGTCGACCGGTTAAACCTAGAGCAATCGACCTGTTAATGGGTTTGAGCATAACCTGAACCTTGAATGCGACATATAGCTTGGTCTAGGTTACAGCCTCCATTTTCATTGTCTTCCTCCTTTTCTCCTTTGACCCCCTCCCTTTCTCTCTTCCTTTGTCAAAAATCCATGAGCTCCAACCCTTCACACCAGCCGCAAGCAACCCCGACCCCAAGCTCGAAGGAATTTCGGATCCAGTCCCCTTCCAAACCAGATTTGAATCCCAAACTGCCCTCCCTGATAACTAAGTCCATGGAATCCCCCATATACTTCCAGTGCAACCTCGTGCCACCTGAATCTTACTCCTCAAGAGGTCGCCTAGATCGACGGGAACTACCAGAAAAACTCCACTTATAAAGCCTCGGCAAACTTCAAATTTCTGCAAGGTCGACCAGTGAAGTTCGTGGTTCACCGCCAATGGACTAAGGGATCTGTTCACGGCCATAGGACTATCATCGATCCAAAGCCATGACACTTTTGAGCGGGAGTGCTACCCATGCTACATGTGGCTATTTGATGCTAATTTGGAATACGAATTTCATGAAGACATCAGTCGTCTTACGTCGGAGGTGAAAAGGGTAGCAATTACTCTGATGGATAATGATTTTGGAGATATTTTGGGTATAACCACAGAAGGAGCAGATTTAGCAGACATAGAGACCACTAATCCAAATATTTTGTAGAAGATCTTTCTTAGAGCTGCTGGTGTTTGAGGCAAAACAATTTATAGCCTACAGCCTGCCTCGTCGTTCGTATTGTTCAGCAGAACATCATTCCAAAGATAGGGAGTTTTGACCAGATTTATCCATTTTTGCAGAAGGCGGCCCACACCATCATGGGTGGTATAGCTGTAAACAAAGCTCGAATCATCATGAGCAACCATGTGGAGCGGGGAGTGGGGACTCCGTGAAGCTGCATTTCGTATCGTCATCTTTTTACTCAGTATTCAGTTAGAGTGAATTTCCCTGGAAAACAAGTCCAGAAGAATGCCCCTGCCATATTTGATAAGACCTCACTAAAGAGGATGGGGATCATGGAGGCTGTGGTAGCGGGATTGGACGCTGAGGAGTAGGCGTAGCAGGCAGCGCAGCAGGGACAGGGTGTTGCCGAGTTACATCGTCATGAGTTAGTAGCTATCCGAGACTCTCAGCTTTGAATCGAGGTCGAGCTACGGGAGATAAGAGCTAAGCAATGGTGCTAGAGCCGCAAGCTTAGATGTATAGCTGCCTGGCAATGGATCGAACTCCCACAGGTGATTAAGACCATCCTCTTGCTCATAGGTAGTACTTAGGATCAGTAGTAGTTATTGTTATTTTTCTTCGAGCATTTGTCTCTTTTCTTTAGATTGTTTGGGTTGTAAACGTTAGTTGTCTCTTTGTATAAAAGTTACTACAATATATTATGAGATGTGTTCTTGCTGTTATTTCTGGATAATTTGACTGCTATGATATATTTGAGAGAAACAGTATGTAACAACCAATCATATTACTATCTTCTTTTAATCCAAATCTCTTAAATGAACAACCCACTCCTCGGTGGGCTTGAATTTTCACTTAATTGAAAATCCAAGTTCACCAAAGTACGAATCGTTGGTGTTGGTATCCTGTAATAAAAAAATATATATCAAAGCACAATCGATAAGAACTCATAATAGAAGTATAAAATATAATAAAACATATAATTAATGACCAAAAACTGATACCACTAGTATCTAGTGCCCTTGCTAGTGTCAAGCATGCATGACGAAATCTGACTTTCCACTATTCCCTCCTTGTACCAGTACCTGTCCATCTAAGTCTATCCTATGGGTTGTAACGAGGAGGGGTCGGAACAAAAGTTCAAGTGACTGGTAAATTACATAATTTATACATAACACTAGTTTATGTCGAATACTTTCTGTTATGTTATGTCTACTTTTTAAACTTAGCCATGTTGACTTCGTATACGCGTACGATACACCCTATCCACTCGAGATATACAATAACTATGTACATATGTGTATATGTATGTGTGTGTACAGGTACCACAGTCCCCCATTGGACCATGATAATTCCCCGCTAGTATTCGTAACTCAAGATCTCGACAGGATCCATCATCAATCTAGTATCATGTCCATGCCGCCATGTATACCTAGGAACTTCTATAGTGCCTAATAATGGAATTACAACTATTTAGCCATATTCTATCTCATCTTTCTTTATATCATGGATTTATCTTCATAGACTATTCTATTCGTTTGAAAGACCTCCATTAAAAGGTTATCTAGCCTAGCCTCTTACAATAAACAAACTAACAAACAACTGTAAGATAGTACATGTCCTAAATGTGGCCTACACTAGTAGGAGGTGTAGCTTGTTTAGGCATAACCCTTGTCTTTCCACTGACCGTTCAGGACTGATGAAGATCTTGACTTACATAAAAGTCCCTACTTCTTATATATAGTACCAACCTCACAGTCATAGCACCGAGCCTATGCTCACAGTCCCATTTAGATTGCCTAATGCAATCTAGAAAATGCCCATTTTGTTAATTAACTCGTACCCCCTAAAAGGTTGAAGCAGACTCTACTTGGCCCTTTGATCAGGGCAAACCATCCTACTTTGGTACATTCCCTTCACCTATACACGAACATATAATTCCATGGGTTCTACAGTTGGAGATGTCTCACATCAATACAATGTATACACAACAACTATGGCCCCATTCGGTGGATAGACTTCTGTTGTGAAACATTACCTCACATCCCAACCACACTAATAAGTTTGCCATTTTTATCTATTTTGGGTTATTGGCTAGTTCCAAAAATTCACACCCTTCATAAATACATATTTGAGGCTATATAAATTTATTTAATTACTACGCCTCTTATGTTCAACTGTCATGTTCAGTTACCTTTACACAACTTACTTCTTGTTTCATTAATTCCAATTAATGTCATTTATGGCTTACTTTTAATTTAATAGATTAATTATCTTTTACTGCTTAACTTCTACTTGATACTATTAAGTGTATTCTACTATTCCTTTTCAATTATTGCTATCATCCTTTGATTATTATAATCTTCTTACTTACTTATTTCATTGTTTATATATACTTTTCCCCTTACTGTTTATTTTCTAACTTATTGCATATGCTAGATTTATAATTGAATTATTGTTATTATCTTCACTTAAAATACTTTGGTGTATACTTAGGGATTTCTGTGTGTTTATGCATTGGAATTACATCCTTCAAATGGAAATGTTAACATTGTAAATGTTCATAACGTATCTAAAAGAGGACTTGTGTTACGTTTGGAATTACAAGGAATTTTCTTTTCTGTTATTATTGAAATAGATGGTACAAAATATGGTAAACGACCCTATTATGTACATCTCTTTCATTTGGGCATATTCCTTATCATTTCAATCGTTACACAATTACTCATTTTCATAAAAGTGGATAATTTATAGAAATTTACATTGCGGCACACTTCATTCCAGTGAATTAAAGTACTATCATAATCCCAATCCAAATGGTAATAACTTCCAATTTATATTTACTCACATTTATTATTCAACCAACAAACCTGGTATTTCTATACAATATTACAAATTTAGGGACTACTTTCACCCATACTTTCCAGATTCAAGTATATGCAATATTTAATCAAAGCTAACAATTCAAAGAATATGTAGGCATAGTTCTCAAATTCATTATATGTATATATTAAAGCCTACAACTCCAAATTATTTTCAAGCATACAAGGAACAGATTTACAACAATATAAACCCAACATTATATAAAAATATATAATTTCCCACTCACCTTTAAGCTTCCTAATCTCCAGATTTATATTCTATTACTTCTATTTGACTCCCTTTTCTTCCTATCAGCATATGCACCGAAAGCATACACATACCTATTAGAAATTTAGATCTGTGAAGAGATTTGAATTTGATTTGGATTTTGATTTACCTTGACTTTGGCTATCTGATTCGACCCTATTCTTCTCCTTTATTATGCTCTACTATTCTCTACTTATATATATTTATAGCATATAGTTTATACAAATTTTAGAATTTGTGGAGAAAAGAAAATGGCAGAGCTTCGCCGTTGCTTCAGAAAATATAGGAAGAATAGTGAGGGTTTAGGCCGTATTTATAAAGGTTTGAATTGACATCAGTCGTTAGATTATATTATATTAAATCCAGACCGTTCATCCTAGGTTCAATTTGAAGCCGCCAACCAATTAGCGATCAACCACTATATTATCTCCATCGGTCGACCGTTAGTAGTCGACCGGTCCCACTTAGGCATCGACCAATTACCTACTTTTTATTACATGTTCATTGGCTTTCCTTTTTACGTTATTTCTTACAAATTTAACCAATCAAATTAAACCTTGATTGTAATTAAACGTTAAGCTACCGTTAACATTATTTATTACTAACTAATTACATTTATTTCCTTAATTACATATATAATAGTTTCCATTCCAAAAGCTTTGAACATTAATAACTTTCCATTTGAACTTTGATCGTAAAACTTTATACATAAAAATTGATCAGAAAATTGCCATCCACAATGTTGTGTAGGTTTCGTAGTGAAATTCTAATGTTTGTAAAAATTCTATTTTCAGCTTTAATAATTTCTTATAATACCCTTTTAATTTTTTTTAAAAAATGGATAGTTTACATAAATACGTGCAGTAATTACACATACCTTTTAAAAGTATTCCTCGCATGATATTAAAGCCTCTGCTAAGGTTGAAAGTGGAAATAGCATGTGTGATAGGTAAGTAATAGGATGGCAGTTGCATTTATCTACTCTACTTTTTATTGTTTATAAAAGGTGTTTTAGAAACATTATAAAATGCATTTTTAAAAAGAAAAAAAAGAAAATGGTTTAGTATTAGAGTATAGGTTTAGTCGATCTTAAGAAATTAGGATACATTGCACGAACGTTTTTATAGTTTTATCTATAATTATATATATATATATATATATATATATTATACGCCAAACTCTACAAATTCCAAACAGATAAGTTATTAGAACCATTCTTCGAAAAGATGGACAACACAACTATTAGCTGGAATAATAGATGAAGTTAAAGATATACACCTTTCTCGATCACCCTATGGGAAGTAGGTCATATTGGAAGGCGCAGACTTAAGAAAGGCATGAATATAACATATGGAGGGTCCTTGAAGCTGAATGGTACTTGAATGCCTTGTTAGGCCTATGTAACATCCCGTAATTTTAAAGCTAATTAATTTAAAAGAAATTAATTAATAAATGATAATGCTAAAAAATAAAATTTTCGCAAATGTCAAAATTTGACAATAAAACTTACACCATTGGATTCATAGCAATTTTCTAATTAATTTTTATATATAAAGTTTTCTGATTGGAGTTCAAACAAAAGTTATTGACATTTAAAATATTAGAATCGGAAATAATTATATATGTAATTATGGTAATAAAAAACAATTAACATTAGTTACTAACATTAACATATACTTAAACGTTATAAAAATAACGTTAAAACAAAATCTCGAAAAAATTATAACGTGGGAAACGAATAATGATAACGATCATTTAAACAAAGCATTAAATCAAATGAATCGACATAGGAGATTAAATCACCACTTAAACCAACAGCAAGTCAACCCAAGAAGCACCTAGGTCGACCGGTAGCAGTCGGCTATAGGGCTTGAACTGTCGACCCTTGCCTGGTTAAGTTTAAGAATAAATAGTAGCCTAAACGACCTGAATTTAAACAGTTTAATCGAAAGGCTTTCATTGATCTGAACCGCTATAAATATAAACCTAAACCCCCACTACCAAACTCATATTTTTAATGGACACGAAAGCTCCACCACTTTCTCGTCTGCACAAATTTCTAAATTTTTAATTAGTTCTAGTTATATGTATACAAACAATTGGAGAATTGTGAAGAGAATAAAGAAAGGGAATAGACTCAAATCGAATTATCAAAGCCGAGGTAAACTATAAATCCAGATTTTTAAATACAAATCGAACCCAAATCTCTTTTCTAATCTATATTTCTAATAGATCTATATACGCTTTCGGTATACAAGAAAATCGAAAAAAAAGGAGTCAAAATGGAATAATATGGATTAGATCCGGAGGTTTGGAAAGCTAGAAAGAGGTGAGTGGGAAGTTACATATTGTAATAATATTGGATTTATATCGTTTTAGATCTATTTCATATATGCCTAGATCAAAATAATGATTTGGATATTTAATTTTATAAGCATAATGAATTGAGATAAATAACTATTTGGATACTTAACCATTCATGCGTAACGATTATGGAGAGTATGCATTTATGTTATGAAAACTTTAAACTTGATAGGTATTGTATACATATGGGATTCCAAATTTGATTAGTTCATATATATTGTTGAATATAAATCAGAATTCATGATAAACTAAATTGAGATTAGATAATATTTTTATACGTTGGAATGAATTGTGTAACAATGTGAATCTTTATAAATTATTTGAAATACAAATAAAAGTGTAGTGTATGAAGGTACAAAGAATGTAAACAAAAAGGAAGAGATGTACAAAAAAAGGAAAACACTGTATTTCGTACTTACTATTCCAATAGAAAATAAAAGATAATTCCTTGTTATTTTATACATAACACAAGTGATCTTTAAGTATTGAGAATTATAATGTTAACAATTTCATTTAGGAAAAGAAGTAATTTCAATGTATTAAGGTATAAAAATCCTTAAAGTATAACTTACAAACATATGTAGAAATAATAACAACTTAAATAGGAAACCTTAAGTATGTAATTTAAGATGGCGTAGAAAACAAACAGTAAACAAAGAAGATACAAATAAATGGATAAGGAAGTAATAAGTCTAAATAGGCGATTAAGGGGAAATATTGGTTAAAAAGAAAAACCATGGATTTCACCCAGTAATGTTAAATAAAAGGGAAAGGAAATAGGAAAAAATATTTAAAAGAAAGCGGTAAATGACTTTAAATTAAGTATGAAGTAAATGCATAGAAAAGTAAAGGAATGTTCTCAACAGTGAACAGTGGAGGTACAGCAAATAAACAAGAATGAATGAAGATATTAATAAATAATATATTTAGGTAGCCTCAAGTATGCATTTATGATGGGTGTGAACTAAAACGGAAAGTTAATATATGATAAAATGAATAGAATGACATAGCCATTAGAATAGGTTGGAATGCTAGGTCGGTAGTGTTACACAATAGAAGCCCGCCCACCGTAAGAGCTACCAGCAGTTGTGTGTACATTATACTGATGTGAGACATGTCCAACCATAGGACCCATGGAGAGTATACGCTTGCGTATGGATAAAGTAAATACCCTAGTAGAAAAGGTAGTCTACTTCATCAAAATTGGAAAGGGGTGTTTTGCCTTGATTGCAATGGGAAATCTAAATGAGATAATGACAAAGAACGGCACAAAGACAGCATGTCAGTTGAGTTGGTACCAAATAAAGGAGTGGGGTTGTGGATAGGTCGAGATTGTCATCAATCCTTAGGGGTCAATGAGAAAGACAAGGGTTACACCTAACGGACTACACTGCCTACTAGTGTACAGTCCACATTGGGTCATGCATCGCTAATTGATTGCTATGAGGCAAGGCTAGTTAAACACATTAGGTAAGTCTTTCAAACATGCATGGGGTAGTCTTTGGAGCTCAGTCCACAGCCTGTGGGGCTGAATCCACCATATTTATAGTTCTTAAAGCCGAGTCTACAACCAAGAAGTAAATAAGAAAATCCCTAAAAATGCAGCATACAGAATGACTAAATTATTGTAAAGTCGTTATTAGGCACTATGGGAGCTCCTCGGTACACGCAACGACGAGAGCGTGATACGGCGAGTGTGATGGATCCTGATAGGGTGCTGAGTTAAGGGATAATAGTGGGGATAGTATCTTGGTCAAAAGGGGGACTGTGGTATGTGTGTGTGTGTGTGTAGGTACATAATTATAGTCCACTACGGGTAGATGGGACGTATCGTATGTATAAGTGAAGTCGAGATGACTAATTAAAAATAAAAGACATAACAAGAGATGGAAGACAATTGGCATAAATTGGTGTTATGTGAAAAGTGTATAATTTACCAATCATTAGATTGTTGTTCTAACCCCCTCCTCATTACAATCCATAAGATAGCTTAGATGGACAAGTACTGGTACAAGGAGGGAATTATGGAAAGTCGTGTTCCTTATCCATGCTCGAAACTGACAAAGACACTAGATATTGAAAGTGTAAAATCTTAGTCAGTGACTATGTGATTTATTATATTTTATTATTCTGTTGTAAGTTATATCGTTAGTGATCTGATATGCATTCATTTATTTATTTGCTGAATACTAAACCAATGATCCATACTTCGGTAGACTTGAGTTTTTGATTTAACAACAATTCAGGCCCATTGGGATGTGGGTTGTTCCAGCCTAGATTTCCCAGTGGTTGTGGATCCCTGTAGGATTTCCATTGAAGATGTACATTAGGTCCAGATAAATGGGAAACGAAGAATCTATATGTTGCAGATGTCTGGAAGTAAAACTTGAATATGTTCCTGAAAGAAGGTATGTAGTAATCACTCTAAGATGATAGAAAGATAAGTAAGTAAATAAGTAGAAAAGAAGAAAAGTCCAAAAGAAGGGACAAATAAAATCTACTTTGAGCCCAATCCCATATGAAAGAATTTAAAAATAAAAAGGTTTGGGGAAAATATATGAAAAATATATTTGAAATGATTTTTCAAGGGATTTGTTTAAAAATAGAAAACTCTAACATTGAAAAGAAGTAAATATTAAAGTAGTTTGCAAATTATAATATCTTTCTATATTTTATTTAAATAAGAATTTCTAGAAGAATAAGGGGTGAATAAATTCAACGAAGAAGAGGTAATTTCTAAATCTAAAACTTTACAACTACATTTAATTCAAATCTCTTTTCAGATCTATAATTCTAATAAATATGTACATGCTTAAATACATACTTTGGTAGAAGGAAAGGGGAGTCAAATAAGAAGAATAAATTTAGATAAGGAGATTTGGAAGCTTAAAGGTGAGTGGGAAATTATATATTTTATATAATATAGGATTTATATCGTTGTAAATTCGTTCCTTATATGCCTAGATATAACTTTGGAGTCGAAGACTTAAATATATACATGTAATGAATTTGAAAATCATGCTACATATTCTATGAATTGTTAACTTTGATTAAAATATTGCATATGCTCGAATCTGGAAAGTAAGGGTGAAAGTGGTCCCTAAATTAATGAGATTGTATTGTAATTCTAGGATTGTTGGTTAAATGGTACATGTTAGTAAACATGAATTAGAAGTTATTATGATTTGGATTAGGATTTAATTAGTATATTAATTTATTGGAATGAAGTGTATTGGAATGTAAATTTCTATAAATTATCCAGTTTTATAAATATGAATAAAAGTGTATCATTAGAAATAACAAGGAATATCTAAAAGAAAGAAAGGTATAAAATATGGATGTTTATCGTATTTTGTACCGTCAATTTTAATAATAACAGAAAAGACAATTCCTTATAATTTCAAACATAACACAAGTCCCCTTTTAGATAATTTATCGAAATTACAGTGTTAACGTTTCCATTTGGGAAGATGTAATTCCAACGCATTAAAATGCAGATATCCCTGAGTATAAACCAAAGTATTGTAAGTAGAGCTAATAACAAAAATTCAATTATAAATGTAATATATGCGATAAGTTAGAAAATAACAATAAGTGATGAAATGTGTGTAAAGCAACGAAATGAGTAATTAAGAAAAATATAGTAATCAAATAAAGATAGTAATAATTGAAAAGGAACGGTAGAATATGCTGAACAGTATCAAGTGAAAGTTATGTTGTAAAGGATATCTAATCTAATAAAATTGAACGAAGTGGTAAATGGCACTAATGAAACAAGAAGCAAGTTGACTAAAAATAACTGAATTGAACAGGAGGCATAGTAATTTTAAATTTATATACCCTTAAATATGTGTTGTTTATGGTGGGTGTAGATTATTGAATCTAGTTAATAACTTAGGTTAATTAAAAATGACAGTCACTAATATGGGTTGAGATGCAAGGTCAGTAGTGTTGCACAACAGAAGTCTGCCCTTTAAAATGGGCTACCAGTAGTTGTGTATACGTTGTACTAATGTGAGACATCACTAACTATAGGACCTGCGCGATTATACGTTTGCGTATAGGTGAAGGGAATATAACAAAGTAGGATGGTTTGGCCCGGTTGAAGTGCCAAAGGGCCAAGTAGAGTCTGCTTCAACCTTTTAGGGGTACATGTTAAGTAACCAAGTGGGTATTTCCTTAATTGCATTTGGCTATCTAAATGGGACAATGAGCGTGGCCTTGTCACTATGTCAGCAAGGTTGGTACCGTATATGTGAGTACGGGTTGTACGCATAGGTCGAGATCATCATCGGTCCTAGAGCGGTTAGTGAAAAGATGAGGGTTATACCTAAACGAGCTACACTTTCTACTAGTGTAGATCACATTTAGGACATGCACTACCTCACAGTTGTTAGTTAGTTTGTTTGTTGTTAGGAGACTAGGCTAGATAACCTATAATGCAGGTCGTCCAAACCAATAGAATAATCTGTGGAGCTAAGTCTATGATATAAAGCGGTTAGATAAGTCTTCAAGATGAGACAAAATATGGCTACATAGTTGTAATGCCATTATTAGGCACCATCGGAGTTACTTTGTATGCAGAGGGCTGGGCCTTGATATTGTGTTGATGATGGATCCCCATGAGGTGTAGAGTTACGGATACTAGCGGTGAAAGTATCTTGGTCTAAAGGAGGACAATGGTTCTAACACACACACATACACAGAGACACACACCTATATATACATATGTAGTTATTGTATACAACGAGTAGGTGGGGCGTATCATACGCATATATGAAGCCAAGATGACTAAGTTAAAAAGTAGACATAACATGTACTGGAAAGAAATCAGCATAAAAAAGTGTTGTGTATAAAGTATGATATTTACCGATCACCAGAACGTTTTTTTGATCTCCTCCTCATTACAACCCGTACGATAAATTTAGAAGGACATGTATTGGTACAAGGCGAGAATGGTGGAATGTCAAATTTTCTTATGCATGCTTGACACTGACAAGGCACTAGATAATAGAGGTATCATTCCTGGCCAATAATTATATTTTTATTATATTTTATACTTCTTTTATGAGTTCTTATCGATAGTCTCTTATATAATTTTGTTTATTATAGGATACCAACATCAACAATCTATACTTTGGTGGACTTGGATTTTCAATTTAGTAAAAATTCAAGCCCACTAAGGAGCGGGTTATTACATAGTACAAATATGAAAATCTCATATAGACGTTTAACTAAAAAAAATGCAAAGTAAAACTGAAAGTTTATGAAATAAATTTTAGCGAGATAAAGACAGGTAAAGGTTGTTGCGAAACCATGGGTCATTATCCCTGTAACGACCCGGATTTTCGGACCAGTCAAAATCGCCAAAAATTCCGTCCATTCTAAAACTTCGAATGAAAACTACCAACTTTATACACAATATTTGATAAATATTCAACACTATAAAATGTATAGGATACAATTTCAATTTTACAAGTTATCAGAGTAATCAATTTAATCTACTAGGTGTGCTTTGATACATACTAAATACCAATACAAATAAATCTACCGCTGCACAACTCTGATGAGAGAGACAGCAATAGCCATTCCTTCTAACTCAATAAACATGTCAAATGTGGAATAAAATAGTAAGCAAGAAAAGTACATCAATACACGATATATGGCAAACAATAAACAGAAAAATGTTATGTTACTATTGGGGCTGCATCACTACCACTTGTGACTGCCTACGTACCCCTATCTAATTGGGTACCCAATTAGATACAGGATCAAACCAACGTAGTTCTCTTACTGCATATAGGACTCATGGAGCCTACGATGCAACAAACAATATGCAATTCCCAAAACTACCCACTTAGGCTTAATCTTCAATTTTAGATTTAAAATTTCATTAGCTTTACAGAAATGATCTCTTTGGACTTTATTCCCGAATTCTTATTTCAAAATTTTTGAAATATATATATATATATATATATATATATATCTTTAATATTCAAACTAGTCCTTTGCTTCAGGATCTGAAAACAAATCACCTTTTTGAAACGATATCAATATACAAGCATACAAAACGATATCAATAACATTTTAACTTGAAAACCAATTTTCAAAATAATTCATTAAATTGAAGTGAACCAAACATTACCGCTAAACACCTTATAGTCAAATCGTGAAATAAATCACAAGGTGTTAGGCTACAATTATTTTCTACCCAGCCCATGCATATGGATAATTAATTTCTCATAAACTGGTCGGGCAAGGTCAACAATCAATAAATAATAATCAGTGCTCATAAACTGGTCGAGCCTAATTCAAACAATCAATCAATGAAATGAACAAAAAAAAGAAATGATATTCAATGCTTCATTCTATCAAATATTTATAATACTTTTTATTTTATCTTAGGTTAAAACGGTTTGATATTTATTTTAGAGCATACGGGCTTTCCCTTCGACATGTTCAGTCCCTCTCCTAAGTCTCCTTGGATCTCATAGACGAAACACGTGCACTAGTCATTTCCGCATACCCCATTAAGTATTTAACTTCCAAATTTTAAAATACTTAATTAACCATACAAATAGTCAAACAAGGAAATAAAGCCGTTGTTTTAGCAAACAAAGTAAACAAGCATTCAACAAGGGTTTTCAAACAACACTTAACACTTAAATTTCCTTCAACTTAGCAATGATTTTAATGAACTTAAAGGAAGAAATAACTCATTTTGGATTCCACTCCGTCAAACTTTAAGGCAAGGAACTCCAGATCTAAACCATACTTCCTACCAATTTTACTAACTTTGTCACTATGGGTTTTGACTATAGCTTCGCTACTATTTCCCGAAACTAGTTGAAATCTGACTACAGCTCCGCTTCCTAGAAGTTGAGATGAGAAGAGGTGGAGATGGCTTTTAGGTGGGCATGGTCTTGGGTGGATGGATGGAACTTACTAGCTTGAACATGACTTAAGTAGTATATTTTTTTGTCGATTATTTTTGTCATAACTTTGTTACGCTTTTGGAATTTTTTTAAGAGAGGCATAGAAGCCATTAAAGAGTGGAAGAAGAGCTTGAAAATGGAGAAGAAAGGTGTGAAAAAAGTGAGAAAGTGTGTTGGTATTTATAGGAAAAAATTTGGATTAAAATAATATTTTGTAAAATGACCAAAATATCATTTGCTTATCCTTTAAGCAAACTAACACTTAATATCACATTTCAAATCATTACTTTATGTCATTTTCACTTAAGTATTAAGAAAGAATATAATAATTATATTTCTTTGATTTAATGTTTACTTTTTTATTTTTATAACACTTTTTGTCTTTTTATGCTTACTTTTTGTTAATTACACTCTAGAATTTTCTAAGTATGTTTAGTAAAAGTAAACTTCATTAGTGAATTAACTAATACTTATAGTATTTGAATATATGTTCATATATAAGAAAATAAAGGTGCAACAACGTTGCGACAACTTTAAATCGACAAAACGTTGATTTTCGACAAAATGTTTTACGATCACATTTTAACGTTTTAATTAAACTATTTATTTATGTAAACCAAATTTAAAAATAAATTTATATAATATTATTTAAAAATATAAACACTCATAAATTAATTAAATAATTTATTTAACCATTGAAACTTACTTTTCTGAAATCGGGATTTTGTCACTTTTGTCGATATAAGCAATTATTCCTATTTTTGTGTATATTTCTCTTTGCAAATCCTATCTAATATTATTTAAATCATAAAATATTGTATATTTTATATTTAAAATCACTTTAAATAGAATATTTTAAAGTGGTCAAATTCTGGGTCGTTACAATCCCTATACCTTAAAAAGCTAAAATTTATAAATAGGTTTGTGTGCCATGTTTTGAATAAAAGGAAAGATTTTCGAAGTCTTGGTTTTGTCATGCACACTATGGTCAATTATATGCATTAACTCGTTGACTAAATCCCGATTAAGTTAAGATATGGCTTGGTTTATTTTAAAAAGGGGAAAGACAAATGAATTTGAAAAGTTGAGTTCAAATGCTTTTGGAAAATTTTTGTTCAAATGCTTTTGAAAAAACGTGGTGGCTAAATTCTTTTGGGGGTTTGATTTTTTTTTCCATATTATTTTACAAGTTTGATTGGAAAGCAGAAAAAGGTTTTATGGGAAATGAGGAAATTTTTTATTTTCAAGTGCCACATGGTAAGAGTAGGAAGGCTAAATGTGTTAGCGGATATGAATTTTTCTATGCAGTAAGGGTGGCTTTATGCAAGGCATGGATGATCACAGGGGAAAAAGCTGTTTTAGCCTTCGAATTGCTGTTTACATACCTTTTTAATGTTAAACAGTTGAAATAATTATGTTTAGAGTTTAAAAATAAATCTCCTAATGTGAATTGTATATGGGAAAAATTAAAAAAAAAATGGGACAAAAGAGACGGTTCCAAGGTATAACAGAATTAATATCCAAGAGAAAGATGGAAATATAAGATGCTCCATCTAACTTCCTTTTCCAGCATAAGAGTATAGATTTCATAAACCAAAATTTGGTGTGTTAGATTTTGGATGGTAGGGATTGGATGCTTAATTGGTTGAACCATACTCATACTTGTAGGAGTGTGGAAATTATTGTGTTAAAACAAGGATTTTTTTATTTTTGAAAATTTATAAACATATAGAATTTCCATTATTTATATAGGTTGTTTGCATTATATTTTCAAAATGATTTTAGAAGAATGCATTAATATAGGAGGCGTCAATTTAGAATTATTTAGCATACATATCATATATGTTGTGATACAGTGTGCATTTGTACATGATTGGCTGCAAAATTGGTTGTGCACTAATTGGTTGGTTAGTTTAGAATGCTTGTACGCAATGTTACATGATTCACCCCTTGAGAAATTTCAGGGACAAAATTCTTTGAAGGGGGAGAATGTAACACCCCATAGAATAGGCTATAATTAATAAATAAATATTAAAGCTCAAAAATGGAATTAGAGATAACAATAGAATTTGGCCGCGAAACTTGCACCATTGTGTTTGTTGTGATTTTTTGAGCAACATTCATATATATAAAATTTTGATCAGAGTTCAAGCAAAGAAGTTACCAGTGTTTGGCAGTCGATCATCTATAGGGGAGCAGTCGGCTGGTCGAAATAGTGGTGGCAAGGGTAGAACCTTTATTGAACGACCCAGATTTAATTAATTTATATCTAACCGATATGATGGATTCAAGCGCCTATAAAACAGACCTAGCCCCTCACTTTTCTTCTCATCTGTTCGCCGCTATTTCTATTAATTATAAAATATTATATTATATATAATAAAAAATGGAAAATGGCAGAAAAGAAAAGGAAAGAAGAGAAGTAGTGAGTCGATACCACCAAAAATATAAATTTTATAATTATAAATCTATATTCCACTTAATTCAAATCTTATCTCAGATCTACTATTCTAATGGGTATTTATATATCTTGTTATACATATTTTTGGATTTAAAAGGAAAAAGGAGTCAAATTAAAGGAATGAATTCAGATTTGGGATATGTAACAACCCTGTATTTTACAATTATTTTTAAATTGATTTTTCCAGATTTAAAATCTTTATTTATGAAAAGAATAAATTTTGTTATTGTAAATATAAAAACTTTGATTTTGTATGTGGATTAGAATTCCAAATATGACTAAATTTAATATTTCCAGAAAATGTGAATTTTGGTCAAATAGTCAAACTTTGACTTTTAAACTTAAAAATTTAAAAGTTTGAAATTATAAATTTTATCTTTTATTATAAAAATAGATGTAATAACTTGAACACTACTTTTCGTTTCATTGAAAACGGAGTTAAAATGTAAAAGTTATGTACATTTCAATTTTTAGTATAATTTGTTTTATTGTGCAATTTTGCCTATTTTAAATTTTATAAATCATATTTTCTTTCTTATATTTTATTTTAATATGTGTCAATATTTTTATTTATGTATATTTCCATCTCTAGATATTTTAAAAATAATAATAGAATTTTTCCAAAATTTACTATGATGATTTCCTATTTTTAAAGGCTGTTTTCCTATTTTGTGCTATTTTCTTCATTTGAAATTATATGTAAATTAAATTTTAAATGTTTATTTTGTGAATATATTTTTATTTCATGTTATTATTTATGTTTAAAAATATATTACAAGCTCATATGAATTTTCTAAAATTATTTCATTCAGTTTCAAATTTTCTAGTCTAGTTCACTGTTTTAACTATTTTTCTTAATTTAACTTTATATAATTGATAAATATTTATATAAATTATTATATTTTGATAAAATTTCGAAATTTTATCTGGGATTTTTTTTTTCCAGAAATATAAAGTTATAAAAAGGAATTAAAGATATATGAAGAGTTTGATACCTTTTGTGTGCTTAGTCCTTTTGAATTCTACCGTTTCTTTTTCAATCAATACATCTTTTATTCTATTTTGCCCTAACTATTCCTCATTACTTTTTTTCAGCCGACTTCCTCCTGTTATTCACGAATTTTCAAAGCTCCAAAACCCTAAAAAAAATCATGCCCTCCATCTTGCAAAAAAATTTGGTAATCTCCCTCTTTTCTTTCTACTTTTTTCTTGCTTTTCTATGCAATTTTGCCTTGATCTCTTCACATGTTTGCTTGGCCTAGCCTCTACCACCTTCATCCCCATCATCACCTCCTCCATCTACTACAGCAAACACTCCCTTCCCTCTGACCAAGACAGGCCATGACCTTCCACTTGAAGCCATCACCACAAAACTCCACAAAACATTGCCTAGACCACACATATCATCACCTACCCTCCATATCTTGCTTTGGCCACCCCCTTAGCCACCACCACCACTTGCTACATGACCTTTGGCTGCTGCTACTCATCACCCAAACCTCTGTCCAGACCTGTACCAAATGATGGCCGAGCCATTTGACCCATAGACCGAGCCAAAAGTTGAACCAAACTCCACTATGTTGCCTAGTCTCTTGATATTTTTGTGTTGTAACTTCCTCCACATGTTCTAGCCTTTATGCCATGCATTCCTATGATCAAACCTGACCCAAAGTCATGTCAAACCTGACCTAAATAAACCCCTAGGCCATGCAAAGCATTGTAGAAAACAAGGCAAAAGATTTGACATTCAAATCTCTTTTCGTTTAAAAGTTATTCCATTTCAAGTGCGTTGAAATTGTGTTTGTTTTGATGTATGTTTTGGGTTGTAATACAAGAGTTGTAGCTTTGGATCTTGCTCTCCACTCAAGTCCGTAGTCTTGTCATCGTGCTTTTGTTTCCATTATGTCATTGGTTTTGATATCTCCAGCATAAACAGGTGAGTTATTCTCACTAGACAATATGTACCTATATAACTGATAAACCGACACCATTCGAATCTGTAATGTATATTATCATGTTATATATGCTTATATTATTATCATATGATGTTCACACCTATTATTACACATGTTATATCATTTGTTACTGTTATTTAATGTTATTCTGTTATTTATATCTGTTATCACACTGCAAGTTCCCTGTAGATTAGAATCACTATGGGTTGAAATGATACATACCCGAACGGACTTTAGAATAGGGAAAAATCGTTATGGGCTGAAATGATAGGCCTGAATGGTTTTTATTTATTTATTTTAACTTGGGATTGCGGGTTTGAAATGATAGAACCTGGATTTTTCTTTTTTAACTGCGGATTGAAATGATACATATCTGTATCACTTGACCTAGGTTAGAAAATTATATACAGGCCCGTGGTTATTTTATAAAGTGCTTTGGATATTTTTAAGTAATTTAAAAATTTTAAATTTATGAAATTTGATTTAAATAGATTTTGAAATGTTTTAAAATAAAGAAATTATGATTTTTTTCTATGTGTTAAAAATGTAATTAATGAATGGTTTAACTGGATTTTTGAAATATAACTTAAGTTGGAAATTTGGAATTTTGGTTAAAAATGATATTTAAGTTATATAAATAAAATGGATATTAAATTTTATTTGGAAATGGTAAAATATGATAATTTGATTAAATTTGAATTTAAGTGATTTATTAAAGTATTATTGATTTTTCTATGAATTTAAGTGGTTAAATAAATGAATGTTTAAAAGTGATCTTTTAAAATATAACTTGACTAGGAAATGTGAAATTTGGTTTTAATTAAAGGTTTAAGTTAATTAAATAAAATTGGAAATTTTGTTAAATTGTGAAATGGTAATTTAAATTTGAAGTGTTAAGTCTATCTGTTGAAATGTGAAGAATTGGAACTTTTACACTTAAACTTATTAAGTAAATTGTTGAAAATTGGATTTAATTATAAGAAATTTATTGTGAAAAAGATATATGTTAAATGATATGTAAATGAACATTTTAAATGTTAAAATATGATTTTTAAAATGTTTATGTGTTTTAAATTAAAGTTATTTAATTGCTGGAAATACACTAACACCTGAAATCTACTTTTAATAGCATTCAGAAATGCTATAGATTCTGTTCTGAACTAAAATTGTGTAAAAAGAGCTATTACAGCATTTCTGAAACGCTGTAGTTGCTGTAGTTGAACTTATAGGCTAATATTGAACTCAGGCCTATTATAGCATTCTCTGGAAATGCTATAATGGTCTACAGTCTTTGCTGAAACCAAATTTAACCCTTGTTTTGAAATCTGAACTACCGCAGCACTTCTGAAATGCTGTCTTTTCTATTTTGAACTATAATTCAACTAAAACTGAGTTTTAACAGCAGTTTTAAGTGCTGTCTTTGCTGAATTAAAAAATGTTTTCAAATATAACTTATAGTAGTTGTTTTTAAATGCTGTGAAATGCTGAAATTTTAAATAATTAGGGTTTTTGACTTAGTAAACGAACTCAGAATGGTTTGAAACTTTGGAAATTGAATACTTGATTTGAAAATATAATAATTACACTTTTAAAAGGTTTAAATGAATTATTTTGATTGGAATATAAACTATTTAAAGGTGATTTGAAATAATAGTAAATGAACGATATCTTTGAATTTAAAAGGTATTTAAAGTTGAATATTTGGATTTGAACTGATAGGATATTTTATTTTATTAAAATGATTTGAAATGAAGTTTTGTAAGGATATGATATTTTATTTTATTAAAATGATTTGAAATGAAGTTTTGTAAGGATATGATATTTTATTATATTAAAATGATTTGAAATGAAGTTTTGAAATGATATGAAAATTTAAATATATGGAAATGGTTTGGAATTGATTTAATCTTTATTTTGATAAAGATATGGTTCGAAATGATATTTTATTTTGAAGTAAAGTATTGTTTTTAAAAGTTATAACCACGGGTTATAATAACGATTGGTTGGCAAAGAGACCGGGATCGGATATGGACATACTCTCTGTCGATACCGAAAACCACTTTGACAACCGTGTACGCGGTGGAGATTCCAGAATGAAGTAGGATGGTGGCGACGTTCTTAAGGTATGTTACGTGGACCCAACTCCCGTGAGTTGGCATAAGGTGGCTAAAACAAGAGCGATCTCGGACCAGTGAGGTTGCACCTCTTCTCGGACACATTTCTTCGATATTATACTCTTACTTGTGATTGATTAGATGGCCATCCTCCGATTTGGGAGTGTTGTTTGAGGTGGAACGGTAGTGGCTGCTATGCGTATCCATCAGTTCGTGCGCGTAATTGGTATATCTACCCTAGCATTGCCTAGTTGTGCCGTGTCACCTACCATATCGAGCTTTACTATGATTAGGATTTTAAGATCCGACCGCGTTAAGGTTCTCCATCCCCTTAACGCTATTTTCTATATGATTATACTTTACTTATTAGACATTATTATAATAGCAAATATTACTACATAGTAGATATTTTAATGGATCCTTAGAGGATGGGCGGTCCCAAGCATCTTCTAAGTTACTTGTACCTTTATTACAGTTCACTTGAGTTGGTTTACATTATATAAGTATATATTGTCCTGACTCGAGTGTTTTGTGTATTTCTTTACGCTCGGGTCAGCCTGAGTTATTCACAGATTTGGATTTCCACTCGCTTGGAGATTTGAATCGCTGGAGATTATCTGCTTGTCTTGTCCTATCTATTTCAGTTCCGTTGTTCTACTCAGCTTGTACTTGGTTATTTTATTGAGACTTTTGTTGTACTCTATTTCTTCTGTTGTATCTTATGTAACTCTGACATATTTAGATAGTAGCTTCATGAACTACTATTTCTTTTACTTCCGCTGCATTATTTTACTCTGTGTCTGTGATCTGTGATTATATTTATTTACTGTATATTCTGAGATTTGCCAAATTTTATTTACAACGCGGTATTTTGAGCAATTCAACTCCGGCATGAGTGTCTACCTATACACTTATAATGGATGCGAATGGTTGAAAATATCGGGTCGTTACAGGATATTTAGAAAGCTAGAAAGGTGGGCAGGAATCATATGATTTATATATAACATTAATTTATATCTTTGAGTTTTATTTAATTATTATGCCCATGCAAGATCAGTTGAGTTGTAAACTTAGGAAGAACATATTCAATTAAAATCTTGCCTACATATTCTGTAAGTTAGGTAATTGGAATGGAATGGTATTGACACCTAATTTGAAAATCTGGAAATTGGTCCCTAAATTTTGTTAAAGTAGAATGTTGATGAGTTTGTAAGATTTATTCCAGATTTATGATAATTGGGTTGTAAATTGTTAGTATTAATTTGGATTGCTCTAATTTGATTTTGAATGTGGGTTTCTATGTTTTTTATTTTTTGGGTGCGTTTAGTTGTATCTATTCCTATGTAATTGCCATAAATTATCCTATTTCACAACTACATATAAAAAAGTGTATCGTTTAAAATAATAAGAAATATACCAAAAAGAAGAGATGTGTAAAGTACGAATGTTTTCCCCGTAGTTTACACTCTTTATTTTAATAAAAGAAAAGAGATAATTCCTTATAATTTCCAACGAAGCAAAAGTCTCACTTTTGGGTAATTTATGTAAAGTTATAATGGTAATCCTTTTTTGGAAGGATAGCTCTTATATATTAAAATATGGAAATAAATGTACTTTACGGAGTGTATATATAAGTGTATATCCTGGAATTTCTAAGCGTAGGAATTAATGAGTTAGAGATAGGAATACACATACACACATATAACCGTGTCTATCGATTAAAAATATTAATAAACATAGGGTAACAAATAAAGCGTAATACACGTCGTCGGTGTTCATATTGGTTATAATTACGACGATTGATTATTAATAGCACAGTAAATTATAGGACTAGGAGGTTGAAGTGGAAAAGAGATAGCAACTCCAAAGTTTATGAACAATGATTGCAAATTTACTGGGCTATAAATATGTAGTTAATAGGGAGTGACAGGAAATAAATGGGGACATAAATGCATTTAATATAACTGATTAGAGAATTTAATATGGCATTTATGGGAAAAAGAAATAGGCATAATAAGTTGAATTTGAACGAATAAATAAATGTCATTAGTGATTATTAAATTTGACAATTTATTATGGACCATTGACATTTATGGGATATAGAAGAAAGTGAGGAATTTAGGAAATAAGCATATAAAATAGGAATAAGTTAGCGGTGAACAAGTAACTAAATACTAATAAATGAACTTATGAGTAGTATAATGTTTTTAACACCCAGAAATTTGACCGAATTAAATAAGTGAATTTAATTAAAGTAAAATTAGAACTTAAAAAAATTCACAGGCATCTAAATTTGGTTACAAATTTGCGTAGCGATTTTCTGGATGATTTTCATATATAACTTTTCAAATTCGAGTTAGTATTAGGGAGTTACGAGCGTCAGAATGAAAATTGGAATTCAAAAATTAACTTTAAAAATTTAATGGCTTAGGTTGACCTAAGGAAACCTTAGATCGACCGGTAGCGATTGATCCTAGCATAAAGGCGGTCGACCCAACATAGAGTAAAATCGTGCGTTTATCGATCTGTAATGATGTGTTTCAATGATAGAGTTTGGTTGCTTGCATCTGAAGTGGTTGATGAGTGGTTAAGATGATAACTGAGATTAATCCAATGGTCCTAAGTGTTAACCTAACTCTATAAATAAGATATTAAATTAAACCCTAATTCTTTTATTGAACGTAGCATAACTAAACTCTATTAATATTCTCTTTAAATCCCTAATTTTCTTATAACCCAAAAATCAAAATCAAAATCAAACCGTAATCAATTTAAGAGGCAAGAGAAATCAACCAAAGGGAACTAAGACGATCTAGGGAACGAGCTATCGTTTGGAGGCCAATTTCTCAAGATCGTGAGCTTAGGATAAAGGTGAGTGGGCATAGATTAATAATTTGATTAATGAAATTGATTGTAAATTATTTTAAATGATTAGAATTTTAGGAACCCTAGATTTAAACTTGCTAAATTAAATTTGAATATGTTCAACCCTAAGCCCTAATCCCTAGAATTTAATTTGTAATTGAATTATAAAATTTGTTAATTTGACACTTGTTAATGCTAAATTAGGAAATCCCAAATTAAAATCCTAATTGAATTGAAATTGGACACTGAGATGACATTATAAAAATTAGGGTTAATTAACTGGAAATTAGGGTTAACTAGAATCATTAATCGATTGGAAATAATTAACCAAAATCAATCAACGTTTAAAAACTAATCAAAACTCTAATTTATAACTATGAACAGTCGACTCGGGATTGCCTGGGTCGACCTGTACCAGTTGACCTGGGCAAGGTTACGGTCGACTATTTGAATGAAAATTGTGAAAATTAAACCTTGGCCAAAGGCTCAAATTAAATGGGTGAAAATTATGTAATTTAGTAAGAAATTATGTAACTAGTGAATTGGTTATTGAGCTAACTTAGGCTATGTATATGCATGAGAGGATAGGGAAAATTGGACTCCCTATCTGAGTTGTAAGAGTGAATTTTAGCGTTTACTTAACCACTAACTCTAATTACTATTAGCTTTCAAATTTCAAATTTAAGAATTATTTAATTATTTAAATTTGAATTATAATTAAATTATTATAAATCTAAAAACTTCAAACGTCCATAATTTTTTTGTTTTAGCTCCATTTTCAACATATTATATATGGAAATTAATCGAAATTTTGCCATCAACACAGTGGGATAACTTCCATGGTTAAATTTCAACTTTTGCAAAATTTTCATTTTAAACTCATTTATCCAATTTATTTATTTTTGGTTGATTTTACGGGGTGTTATAAAACCTTTCTCAAAACAGGTTTTAAAGTACACTCCTAAAATTATTTTTGACAAATTTTATTTTTTGCTTGTTTTTCAAAATCAAATCTACACTTTATTGCAGCCTATTATGACCGAAATTAAACTTTTTTATTTCTAAATCTTATTTGCAAAAGTACAAATATTTGCAGCTTTCACTGCAAATATTTGTAGTTTACACTGCGAGTATTTACAGTTTAGAAACTGCAAATATTTGCACTCTGGCTGAAACAATATGGGTGCTTTTTGGAACATGTTTTTAAGATGGAAAGTGGTGTATTTTGAAACTTAAAGCGGGTGTTTTACAAAAGTTCCCTATGGTGAATTCATATTAAAATGACTATTATATTTAGTCTAATATAATTATGATATGATATAAAAAAATTGTTCATAATAACATAAACACAATCTTGTTCAAAATGATAAAATGGATCTATTTTGAAATTCCTCTCTTTTACACCATTATTGCTAATTTCGGTGATATAATATTTTCAAATTAAGGAAGATTTTAAAGGTGTTAATTACCTTTATTTTTAATGTATTAAAGGAAGCAATGTATTATCTATATGAGAAGTAATTATTTTGAAAGATGAAACTAATCAATCAATTACCTAATAAGCTGACTAAATAAAGCATTTTATCAGGCGCATGCATATTGGAGGAAATTGGAAAAATCATATAGTTAAACACTCCTATATGAATCAAAGAATTGATGTGACATTGATTTATTATCATAAATCAATTACTTCGACCGTAAGTAATAATCTTTATATAAAAGCAGTCATTCTTTAGAGATTGAATCAATTCTCTCAAATTATATTTCTTCATGTTCGTATTCCTCTTCTTAGCCTCCATTGTCAATCTTGTAATTTTATTTTCTCAAAAAAATAATAAAATCTCCTCTCTCCAAAGTGGCTACACACTATCTCATGATAGTGGAACCTATATGTGTTTTTCTTTTCTGTTTATGCATATGTGATCTATGATTGCTTATTTTGGAATATAAGTTTTTTAGTTGCTCTCCCACACCATCAACGCCATCTTATTATTTCCACTATGTTTGGGATCTTAATCCAAATTCCCCTAGTAGTCTGGTATTAGAGCTCTTTGTTTGGTTAAAGGAAGGTGTTAGGCAGTATGGAAGGAGATAAATATACCCTAGTTGAAGCAATACCCTATGTTAGAGGATCTATGTAGAGTTAGGATTTCGATTGGTGATAGAGAAGTGGAACAGGGATGGTGATTTTGAGAAGTGTCAATAGAGGATGAAAGCTATTCGAAGGAGGAATAAAGTTCATCAAGTGGTGTTTGATGCTAAGAAATTACCCATTAATATTTCAACTGCGGAGAAGGAGGAGATAATGAACTTTTACTACTCTATAGTTGGTCAAGGGAGAATGTTATTTCAAAGATTTGAAGTAAGGCCATTGCTAGAGGAATTTTGATGGATCTGGAGAATATTTATTTGAAGAAATCACTCACAAACTGTCTAATTTTGCTTGAGACATCTTTCACCATGAAGATGAAAGAGGATACTTTAGTGAAAGCACAACTTAGTTTCTTTAATGATCTTTTGATGAAGATGAAGACTGTGAATTTAAAGGTGGGTGATGAGCAAAAGGCGATGGTTATGTTGTATTCCCTTCCAAAGTGTTACACAGGTTTTACTAATAGTCTAATATATAGAAAGATGCTTTGATAGTGGAAGATGTGAAGTCAGGTCTTGTGTCCGAAGACTCCAGGAATCAAATAAAGGAGATGGGTGAAGGTAGAGGAGGGAGTTGTAGTTAGGGTCTATTCGTTGAGAGAAGAAGATTGTAATTCTAGGGAATGTTCCAATTACAAGAAGCCCATAAATGGTTGGAGCGGAAGGTTGAGAGATGGAAATTGTCACCGTTGTATGAAACCAGGCCATTAGAAGAGAGAATATCTGGACTTGAAGAGGAAGACTGAAGATGGGTCTTCATCAATTATGGTGAAAATGGTCACTACAACAAAAATACCATATTACAACGTTCTTTTTACAATGGGCAATGAATGCCCATTGTAATAGAAGGCTATTACAACGGTCCATTCTGGGCCGTTGTAATAGAAGGCTATACAACGCCCTTTTTACAACAGGCAATGGATGACCGTTGTAATAGAAGGCTATTACAACGGTCCTTGCTGGCCCGTTGTAAGGATGACCATTGTAAAATGAACTTCCCACTTACATTTTTATCTTCCCGCTTCACAATACGGCTTTAATACAGATATCCTTAAAACCCTAAATCTATAAACCTAAAACCTAAATTCACTTCTTTTCCTACTCCGACCATGAAATAACCACCGTTGTCCCTCCGTTCAACCATTCGTCCTTCTTAACCCTTCCTCCTCCGCAACCCTTCCTCCGAAAATAAATCCTTTCACTGACTACTTGCGTCATCGAAGAGTTTGTGCAGTCGTCATAAACTGGAAGCCGCCGCCGCCTAAAACCTCAAGCTGAGCTTAGATTTGCTTGCGTCATCGCCTGCAAATTTGATAACGATCTGGATTTATGTTCGAATGATACTATTATAAGAAGGTTTCTCAGATATACTGTTGAGCTGCTAAACGTCGTGACCTAGAAGTTTGGATCTGAAACTACAAGGTGAAAACGCTATTTGGTGATTCTAAATTTATTGATTCTACATTATTGATTCTCAGATTTACTGTTGAAATTACATAATTACTGTCAAGAGCATCTATGTTATTAATTCTAAATTTACTTTATTTGTTAAAGCAAGTATAAAATTTGGTGCCAATGGTTATTATTCAGGCATTGATAATCCAGGCTGGTTAGAATTTATCCTGCAACTACATTTATTCCTGCTGTTATGACCATTCTTGAAGTGTAGGCATGGCTGAATTTGGTACTAGGTGAGTATTTCTTAAGATGTTCCAACTTATGGTTCGATTAATGAAGTTTTAAGTTCTGTAAAACATTATGGATGCATTGAAACGATTCAACGTCTTCTTGTCCAATTGGAAACACTTAGTTCAAATAAGTACCAGTGGAAGGAAAAGGTAAATAAATGCAAAAGTTTATCTTGTCTATAACATGCATCCATGGTGCATCATACTCCATCTTTACTCTTGCATAAAATTTCAATTGTAATGCTTGTTTTCCATTTCATTACTTTATATTTTAGTCACATATTTCCATAAATCAACATGATAATTTTTGTTGTAGTATATGATGTCCTGTGAAATGTCTTATGCAGAAAAAATGGAATATTGTTTGTTCAGATTGATCACCATCGTCCTCTGTCAGATCAAGGACCCTTTGATATTGTACTGAACAAGGTTAACCCACTACCAGTTATTTGATTACTTTGTTGCAGAAATAGAAAATGTTGGTTCTAAAGAAAATATCATTTATCCTCTTTGAAATTACAAACCTTAGCTTTATTGGGCAATACATAGAAAATTTGTTAATCAGTGTTTACTTTACCATTGAGTCACTTAGTGATGTAATAAATTGATTTGAGTGAGATGTTACCCTTAAATTAATAGTGTATTCATCCATCTTCTAGAAAGGGGTTATGGTTGTTACATTCTGCTATGAACCTGTGTTCATGTCTTATTTAGCATGGGAATTACTTATAAATAGAATAAACTATATTAGAAAGATTATGCACTAAATGATATTTTTTATGAGTTCATGGATATTTGACATTTGATGCAATTTCTCTTTGTTTTTGTTCAGCTGACTGGAAAGGAGTGGCACCAAATTCTTGAGGTTAGTAAACTCAAAAACCTTGATTTTATTCATGTAGTCTTGCCTAATATCACTAAGTGCGACGATTGTTGTAAAATTTTATTTTTGTGTTGCCAATTAGTTTGCATATTCTGTTAAATTTAGGTATGAAACCTGACAAGGAAAAAAGTGAGACATAGAGCTGAAAACTCCTATCTCTTTGAACAACTTGAATTTTATGTTAGTTGACGATTCTCATATTCTGGATAATATGGGCTATTGCTTCTATCACCAGCTAATCTAGAATCTGGTGTGTTCACAGGCAGCCTTGTTGGAGTTGTCTTGCTAATAATTTATTCCATTTACTCTCTTTGAACAACTTGATAACATTATCCTTTGAAAATCATTTTATCAATGTTGAACTATCTATCTTTTGACATTTATCCAAGTCTTACAGAAATCCTTAAATATTTTCACTTGGTTGCTTGGTTTGATTATTATGGCACCGTTTTATGCATGCTATTTAATTGCTGTGTTAATTCAAAATGACGGACACACACACACCCCACCAACAACAACAAGAAGTCTTGTTCATTACCGTATTCACTTTATTATAACAATGAGTTGGATTTAGTGAAGAAGTACAAGTTCAATGGTTCAGTAAATTAGCATAATCAAATCAACTATTTTTTCAGCATCTATATTGTTTGTACCTATATGAAAGCTTACAATAATGCATATACTTATGGCTTTATTACTTCTAACATTGAAGGATTATCAGGAAAGACATCCAGAAGTGACCGTCCTTGATCCTCCTGATGCCATACAACATTTACATAATCGCCAGTCAATGCTTCAGGATGTAGCTGATATGAACTTATCTGATGCCTTCGAGTAATTCACATGAACATTTCAGTTTTGTAAGATTATTAGTGTAATTGTCTGTTGTATGTACTTATTTCAAGTTATGTGCAGTATATTCAACGTATTTAGTAAGGATTATTCTCCTAAGCATATAAGATAGTGTCTGAAAGTATCCTTATACTTAGATCAAAAATATATTAGGTAGTCATGTATTGGTGCTTAACGTTGGTTGCATATATTTTTAATAATCACAGGTGAAGTTGGTGTTCCCAAACAACTGGTTATCACCAAAGAGTCACTGTCTATTCCAAATAATCACAGGTGAAGCAGATAAGCGCTATTCTCCAATCAAGCGACGGCCCTCATATTTTAGCTGGAGGCTTGAATTCACTTGATGAAACAGACTACTCAGTTGAAAGATGGAACGATATTGTCAAGGTGATATTATACACTCAAATGATCATAACATGTGTTAAGTTTTCCTTGATTAGCAATTCCAGTTTTGTTATGTGAGTTTAATAGATATTAGTGCTGACATGTATCAGTATTACGAAGAGATTGGAAAGCCAACTCCAAAAGCTGAAGTGATGAAGTTCTTGAAGGAAAAGCAGTACACAGACGCCAAGAATTTTGCCCGCGAATGTGAATCTATTGTTATTGTAGTCAAAGGACAAGGTAACGCAACATCATAATGCCTACATTTGCTTTTGATTATCTTAAATGCTCGCAATGTGATCATTAAAATTAACAGATGTGCAAGGAACATGCAAGTACGGAACACGGGTAGATTACATACTCGCATCTCCAATGGCGCCTTATAAGTTTGTGCATGGATCATATGGAGTTGTTTCTTCGAAAGGCACCTCTGATCATCATATTGTGAAGGTCGATATGATTGTAGAGAAAAACACTGAATTTGTTGGTAGAAAAAACATCTGAAACAAAGAGTTGTGAAGATATGCAAGGATTCAACAGCTATATGGAGGACTTACTTGTAACTTTTTTTTTCTTCTCCTTTTTTTATAATTGTGACGTGTACATGCTGATTGAAACTAGTTTTTGGTTTGGGGAATAGATAAACAGAGTTAGTGATCTGGTTAACGAATTGGTGACAGATCTTTGTTATTGAATGTGTATTGAAATTTGTATTAACAACTAGCTACAAGATGATTTTGACTGTTATTTATAATGAGTTAAAAGGATGTGAATGTATAATTTGTTTTAGTTCTTTTAGCAATTGTGAGTATAATTTGTATACATGTTGCACAAATGCTCTGTTTTTTTTTCAACGGGCAATGTGCGTTATTATATGAGCTTCTTACAATGGTCACTGCATGTTGTTATATAAGATTTTTTCAACGGTCAACACACGTTGTTAAAGAGGTATTTTACAACGGTCAATACATGTTGTTAAATAGATATTTTACAACGGTCAATACCCGTTGTAAAAGGTATACTGCAACAGTTTTTACAACGTGCTTTGCCCGTTGTAAAATGTGGTGGATCTATTACAACGAGGCCTATTACAACGGGCATATGCCCGTTGCGAAAACCTTATTACAACGGGCATTGCCCGTTGTAAAAAGGCTGTTTTGTTGTAGTGGGTTGTATTTGATGATGTTTTAACTATACCAACTTCGTATGTATAAGACCATTGGGTACTTGATTCAGGAAAGTCATTTCACATGACGTCTAATAGAGATTACTTCAGCTCTTTTGTTGGAAAGGAGGGAAGTTCACTTCTTATATGGAATGATTCTAGTTGTAAATCCATGGGGAGGGTAAAACATGGATTCAAATTTTTGATGAAGTGATTCGCACTTTGATAGTGTCCATTATGTTTTAAGTCTTTGAAAGTCATCAATTTCTTTGGGGCAGTTAGCGTCCATGGGATGCAAAGTGACTATAGAAAATGATAGTTTGAAGCTTACTAAGGGTGTGCTAGCTTTGATGAAGGATGATGATTTCTGAAATCTACCTGCTGAAAGGAACTGCCGTGCTTGGAGAGTCTTGTGTTTAAGAAGATAGTTCCTATGATTTGGATGCCACTAGACTTTGGCATCTTAAATTGGGTCCTATTTCAAAGGACTTAGAGTTGATTCGTAGATGGAAGATGATCAAAGAAAAAAGCTTCAACAAGCTATATTTATGCCAAGAGTGTGTATTGGGAAAGCAGACGAAGGTAGCTTTTAGAGTTGAACTTCATACATCAAAGAGAGTATTTGATTATGTACATACGGATGTCTGGGGATCAATAGCCACCACTTCCATTAGGTAGCAAGTTATTTTATTTACCTTATTGAAGAATTTTCTCGAAGGTTTTGGGTGTATGTGATGAAGGTCAAAATAGAAAATTTGAGAAGTTAAACCTTTGAAGGTACTAGTTATGAACCAATGTGGTTGCAAGTTGAAGTTGATTAGATCTAATAACGGCAGTGAGTTTGTCTTTATGAAGTTTTTTGATTTCTGGAAACAGCATGGTATAAAGAGACATTTCACTAAATCTGGAGATCTACAATCCAATGGGATTGCTGATAAGATAAATATGACTATACTTGAGAAGGATGCTGCTTAAGTTTGATGATGGGCTTATCTAGAGGCTTTTGAACGAAGGCTTTATCTACTGTAACACATATCACAAATCAAAATCTATGCTTGGCTATATATGAGAAGATTGTAAAAGGAAAGTGGAGAGGTAAAGCAGTGTATCATGGTTATTTTCGTATTTTTGATTGTCCTGTGTATATGCACTGTACATGTGATCATAAGTTGAAGGCTGGAGCATACAAGGTCATATTTATGGGATACATGGATGGAGTTAAATAATATCGCATTTGGAACCGTTTTGATATGAAGACTGTACATTCTAGACATGTAACATTTAGTAAGTTTGCAATGTTCAAATCTAAGGAGGATTTATCTCTCACATTTGTTGATTCTGATAGACTTAAGGCGATGGAAAAATCTCCTACATTTCAACCTAGTTGTAGCTGTTGTTGATAGAGTTGAAATTGCAGCCGATGAGACGTCACAGAGTAGTCTACATGTGCATTTTTGTCTTGTTGGTGATGTGCATGAAACTAAATAAAGTTCAGTTCAAGGTGGAGCAGAAAGGAGTTTAGGTGATGTTATACCCGCTAGAGCTAGTCGTAGGACTATTAGGTCGCCTGGTAGGTATGGTGATGGACAGTACGCAAACCTTAGACTTGATGATCATTTTGACTATGCCTTAGATGTGGTTCATGATGAACCATTTAACATTGAAGATGTTATGAAGTCACTCGAAGTGGATGTGTGCTATGGAACATGAGTCAGAGTCATTAAAGAAGAATAAGACTTATGAGTTGGTACCACCTCCTCAAGGAAGTTAAGCTATAAGTTGCAAGTGGGTGTTCAGGGTAAAGAGTGATAGGAGATACAAGTTCAGATTAGTTGTAAAATGGTTTTCCTAGAAGAAGGAAATAGAGTATGATGAGATATTTTCTCCTGTAGTGAGGCATACCTCCATCTGGGTTTTGCTTGCCATTGTTGCTACTCATGACTTGGAGATGGAGAAACTTGATGTGAAGGCTGATTTCTTACATGGTGACTTCAAAGAGATCATTTACATAAAGCAGCCAAAAGAATTTGTTGTAAGTGGGAAAGAATAATGAGTTTACAAGTTGAAGAAGTCTCTTTATGAACTTAAGAAGTTGCCTAAACACTGGTACAAAAAATTGATTTTTAATGCTTTCACTTGGTTATAATCGCAGTACTAAAGACATATGTGTTTATTTCAAACATTTAAAGAATGGTAATCAGATGTATATGTTTGTGTATGTCGATGATATGTTGATTACTTCCAAGTATAAAATTGAAATTGATAAATTAAAGAGATGAAAGATTTTAGGGAAGCAAAGAAAATTTTGGAATTAAAATCCAAACAGATGGAAAGGTTGGGCTTTTGAGGCTCACTCAAAAGGAATATATTTGGAAGGTGCTTGCTCAGTTTAGCATGGAAGAAGAAAAGACAATTAGTACATCATGCTTTTGCATACAACTTTCTACTAAATACTCTCCGATCTTAGAGAAGGACAAGGCTTACATAGATAAGTTCCCTATGTGAGTGTAGTTGGCAACTTAATATATGCTATGGTTTTCACTACGCTTAGCATTGGACAGGCTATTGGATTGTTTAGTAGATATATGGTAAATCCAGGAAAAATGCATTGGAGGCAGTGAAATATATTTTTAGATATCATTGAGGGACTCCACAACATGGGCTTGTTTTTTATGGCAGAGATAGAGATTTCACTTTTGGTTAGTTTTTTTGATTTTGACTATGCCAGGGATAGAAATCGAAGAAAGTCAACCTCAAGCTATACGTTCACTCATGGAGGGACAACTATTAGTTGGAGAGCAGGGTTGCAGACGATAGTTGCTTCTTCTACTACACAAGTGGAGCTAATAGCTATTGTTGAAGCAGATAAAGAGGCACTTTATTCGAAGTGGTTGATGTGTGATTTGGGCTTTGTATATGATGGAGTTGTAGTGAGTTGTGATAGTCAAAGTGCGATTCACTTAACTGAAAATTGGGCTTTCAACTTGAGAATGAACCATATAAAGGTAAGAGGGTTCTTTCTTGGCTCGATAAATGAAGAAAAGCTAGTTCGCTTTAGAAGGTTCGCATAGAGAAAAATGCAGCAAATATGTTTTCCAAGTCATTATCTCTAGTAAAGTTCGAGTATTACTCGAAGTTGATCCACTCATTGAGGTGCTAGGTGCTATGTGCTGACACAGGGGGAGAGTAAGTGGGTAGTTGGAGAAGTTTGTTTTCGTTGTGGAGATTGATAGATCTTACTTACATGGAGTTGGTACTTTCAACACTTTATTGGCTAGTGGTGGCCTTTGCTAGAGTTTATTAACAAAATGCAAAGGGTGATGGCTATGCCGAAGCTTATTGGGAAAGTATCGATGGTGTCTTGCCTAAGATTGGAGTATGAGGATATAGTTGGAGCTAGTAGACTTGTATGGAAATATAGTATCAAGGTCGAGATTGTTAGATTTCAGTGATACAATATTTTCAAATTAAGAAAGATTTTGAAGATAATTTGAGTCAATTGCATCTTTTAATACATTAAAGAAAGCAATGACTTATTAACTTGAGAATGAATTATTTTTGGAAGATGGAATTAATCAATGAATTCTCCGATTAGTTGATTAATGAATACATTTTATCAAGCACGTGCATATTGGAGAAACGGGAAAAGTTATATAGATAAACATTTTCCATATGAATTGGAGAATTGACGAGGCATTGATTTATTATCATAAATCGATTAATTTAACCCCAAGTAATAATCTCTATAGAAATAAAGTTGTTATTTTGAGATTTGATAATGCTCTCAAATTGTATTTCTTCATATTCTTCTTCTTGGCCTTCATTATCAACCTTGTAATTTCATTTCTTAAATGTAACAAAATATTCTCTCCCCGTTGTGGATGTACACTATCCTATGATATTGTAACTACTATAAATCACGCATGTGATTTTTTTTCCTTATTTTTGCATATGTGTTTGTGACTGTTTATTTTGGAATACTAGTTTTCTATATGTTCTACCTCACCATCAATATGATCCTATTATTTCTGGCGCGCTTGGGGTGTTAATCCAAAATATTCCCTAACAACTATGTAACGTGTCTAATCCAAAAAGGAATTATAACCACTTTACATGTTATTTTGAGCAATTAATCGACAATAATGGAAATCAAATTAAATATTCAAATGGATTACTATCTAGGATAAGTAAGGATTGAAATATTTAAGATTATCTAATTAAGTAAAGTTTTATGAAGGGAAAATCTCCCTTCTACATAACATTTACCTAATAATTTGATGATCAAAATTAAGTGACGCAATCTAGATGTGAGGCACAAATCGTTTAAGTCTTAGTTTGATTCAAAAGCGTAATCTGAAAATTAAATAAGTTTATAAAGAGTATTAATAGAAACTAAAATCGTTTAAATTTCAAAGTTAAATTAAAATTTTAATTTAAAAAAAAATCAAGTTGTTTTAAACTGAAAATCAAACCATTAAAGTTTTAACTCAGTCTCTCGTAATTAAAAGGTTCGACAAAATATAAAAAATATGAAGTATATATTTATTTAGGGGATAAAATTATATTTTTATTTATTTCGATCGGTACACTTGTATGATATGTTGAAAATTTATTCGGGTCAAGCCTACATTTTTAGAACAAAGGACAATGGATACGTGTTTCTCCCTTAAACCAAGAGTATTGATAAACGCATCGCTTATAGTGTCTAAGTTACCTAGTTTCATTTGGTAGTATACAACCAAATGAAATTTAGCTTAAAAAGGGGAAAAAATTATTTCATTCAGGCAATATGGCTTTGGGTTATTTCACAACTATTTGCAATGTACTACCTAATGAATTTCTTGGTAAGAAGGATTACATGTGTTGTTGCATTTAGCACCACTCTATATCGACGGTAAGTTATCCTTTTCGTCACCCTCCAGGCAATCCAACTACCACCGTCATTACCGTTCAATCACCGCTCCGACCACCACTTCCTATGAACCACGTAATCTTCT
This sequence comes from Allium fistulosum, assembly GCA_030737815.1. Lineage (NCBI taxonomy): Eukaryota > Viridiplantae > Streptophyta > Magnoliopsida > Asparagales > Amaryllidaceae > Allium > Allium fistulosum. The sequence goes on from CM060901.1 coordinate 1,227,842,090, forward strand.
TATTCATTCATTACTCCCTCTTTAGTCCACTATGTCCTTCCAATTCTCTAATTTCTTTATAAAAGGAACAAAATACCTGCTGTTTTGTGCCAAAAGTTGGGCAAACTCGAATAAGTTATAAGAAAAGGTTAAAAGAAGAAATAAATGGAAAACGAAGTAAATAACGCATAAGAATTTATAGTGATTCGATAAATACTTTGGCCTACATCCACTTAAACTTTGTTAACGATTTCTGATGTTCTTTACGACTGTGATTTTACAACTTGGTAGCTTTAAAGTCAGTCTCGGGGTAAACCCCAAAAAAATCCATATAGTAAATAAAATATTCCTTTTCTGTGCTTCGCTCCTCCTATTTACAGACGTAGATCAATGAATTTGGATCTAATAATTACTACCCACGTTCTCAACGTTCAGGAGGAGGTTAAAGAGGAAGATCGTGGCCAGATTAGTTGAAACGACCCGAAATTTTCGATCGCGAAAATTCCAGATAGTTAGGAAAAGAAGAAAGGGATAGAAGAAGAAGAAACAGAAACACAGCACTCATTCTCACAAATCGCTGCGGATCAAAATATAATATCAAATAATAACAGTTTACAAAAGAATACCTATATCTGTCAATTATATTTTTACATCAGAGTTACACTCATACACAAACACTGGACATATACAAATTGCATGTCTCGGATAAACAGAAATAATATCACAGCGGTAACACTCCATACGTTCCTGCCATCCAGCTCGCCTCCTGAGCTCCAGAACGTCCTTACCTGAAAATCTGTAATACTCGGTCTGACCCGAGCATTACATCAAAGTAACACCCGGGTCAGGCTGGAAACCAGCGTGAGTAAACCCATCTAACATGAAATACTAAATTCAACATAAAAGGAAACCCGGGTAACTCGTACTTCACTACGAGTTCATTACTTGTTATGCTCAACACTTATTTCACAAATTGATCCCTAAGTACCTTTACTTAGTTTAAATGGTCCAATCCTTTAAATCATTTCATTCCAGTCTATCTATTTTTCATAACAAATCTATAAAGAATTATTGTAAATTACAAATCGAAGTGGTTTTGGTATTTACTGATACCCGACCCCGGTCTCTTTAAATCTAATGTTATTATTAATCCAAGTTGTTTAAGTGAAAACAATTCAATTCATATTCATAGTAACATATTCATATAGCGATTCCATTACAGAAAGATAATGCATATTATCACAGTTCAACCCAAACATATTATCTCACATAGCATCACAAATCACATATCAGAGATATCAGATAATCCAAGGCATTCAATATCATTCAATCATCCATAAGCAAGATTAATTAGTCACACCATTTCTAATTAATTTAAATTAATTACTTCAATCACTTTTAATCCTGCTTACTTAACATTAATTAATTACAAACCAATTAATTAATCATCCTTTAATTATCATCTTTAATTACATTAAGTAATTAGCCTTTAATTAATTACACAAATTAATTAACCTTACACCATTCACATTAATTAACCTTTAATTACTCTCATAAATTAATTAACAATAATTTATTACATTGATCCTTAATTAATTACTCTAATTAATTATTCTATAATCACTTACATTGATTAATTATCCTTTAATCAATCGCATTCATTGATTAACTAAACCTTTAATTAATTTCCTTAATTAATCAATCCTTTAATTAATTACACTAAGTAATTAATCCCTAATTACTTCCATTAAGTAATTTCCCTCCAATTACTTACATTATCATTTAAGTAATTAATCTCCAATTACTTACATTAATTAATCTCTAATCACCAATTAATTAATAATTCTCAATTATTAATTAATTAATCCTTAATCATTAATTTCTTTATCATATATTTAAATTAAGTTTAAAATAAACTTAAGAATCTACTTAATTAATTTAAGTAGAATATATCATACATCTTTTTAAACCAATATTTAAGAACATTTTTATACAAAGAATAAATTTTAACTTGAGTTACTTAAAGTTTAAAAACTTACTTTTATCTACATTTTAAAACTGTTAACACCCTCACTTCGGGTTCAACCCGGAACCCATCCCGAGACACCCCTAAGAAACTTCCCCTTTCTCTTTTTTTTTAAAAAAAACTTGTTTAAAACTTTTAACATGTTATAACACTCCCGTACACACTTGAAGACGAACCCGAGGAATCCCCTCCTTTCCCCGAGTCACTACTCGAGACAAAACTCATCATTCCCAAAACCCAAAACTCAGGTGCACAGAAATCTAGTGCACATGCACCGATCGCCGGCGATGCTCCGGCATCCACGACCACCACCAACAAGTCCTCGCTGGCTCCCTCAAGCCATCAGATCACCCAAATTCTTCGATCGAGCACAAAATCAAAATCGAACCCATCAGAACCCATCAGAACCCACTAGAACCAAACTCAACGACCAAGCAACCCCTCGTCTCGACGGCTCCAACCACCAGAGGGCACGAAACTCCACCCACAGCTTTGTCAATGACCTACGTGCCTTTCCCTCCATGACCGACCTCCTCCGATGCTACTGTCGTTGTCGCAGTAGCCTATTTCCTAACCTCGTTCAAAACCGAGCTAAAACCCTACTATGACTCCACGCCGCCGCCACGGTGAACTAAAAATTGACCCACCATTTTTGCCGAACTCACCTACCTCTAGGCTAGCTTCAGCAGAGACCCCGACCTTCCCGATACACCCGATTCATCAGAAATTGCTCGAAACCCATTTTCTGGTCAACTTCGAATTACACACTCGATTCCAAACTAAAAATCCTGATTCATCTCTTAAAAATCATGAGTCTTGATTGTGATTAAGATTATCTAAGTAAATCAAAGAATTATGATGCTTGAATTCCAACATGTTTTAAGTTTCTACTGTATTTTCTTGATTTTCAGAGATATACAAACTTGTTTTACTTAAATACATTTTTAAATCTTAATTTATATTTAAACAAACATAGTTTGTTTGATAACCAAAGTCTATCAGAGATTAGTTAAAGAGAATTTGAATTTTGACTTATTTTAAAACTCTGAAACTTGAAAACAGAGATGAACCAGACATATTCAGACATGCACAATTATATATTTGCATATTTATAACATGCAAGCAAAAATTTCATCCATGCAAACAATTGTCACAGCACCTATTAACTATATTCATTACAAGCAACAATTAAAAACAAGTTTTAGATTGTTTACTCACCTGAGAAAAGTTTGAACAGAGCAACCTCCTCCTTTTTTTGAAAATCTGTTAGCTTGATCTTCTTTGATCCTCTTGTTTTGCTTAGTTGAGTTGTAAATTTGAGTTGTTAATTCAGCTTCAGTTGTAAGATGAAATGCTTTCTTAATATATGATATGCTAACTCTTGGTGAACGAAAATGGAACAAGAGGAGATATATATATATATAGAAAAGGTTTTGCATGATATGTATTTGCTGGTACAAATTTGTTTCTTTGGTCAGAGATTTTTTTCTCTTCTTTGACCAGACAAGATTTTGTGGAAAATGAAATGATTTATAAACATTTCGAAATGACCTTGTTTCTGTGCTAGAATTGATAGCATTAAATGCAAGTGTCTCCTTCCATGTTTACATACTTATCCATACTTTTACAACTTTCCTATATTTTATTTCATATGGGAATATGTACATACATGCACCTTTATATACTTATATACATTATCAAATATCATAAGGTTTGTGTAATTTATATATATTCCTTTGGATAATTTATCCTAATTTTAAATGGTGGAGTTTGTATCTATATATATATATATATATATATATTTGAACGTTTATCTTTAATGTAATCTATGGGATTTATCTTATCCAGAGATATTAAAAATGAAATCTCTAATATAGTTTTTAATTCAATATATATATTAAGATATTTTAATTATCAGAATTTTATTTGTTTGACTTATCTAAAGTAATATTCCAATGATTTAATTCAATTAATTACCAATTAACAACCGTTAAAAATCTGGGTCATCACATTAGTATCTCAACGGCATAACTCGGTACCGAGTTGTGCATCACAACTAAGTGGCGAGTCATGGGTTTTTCAAGTTTTGAAGTACCAAGCTTCACCTCTTCATTCTCTTAAATGCAGCACCATTGGCCCATCTTTCTTAGCTCTATACTATGCTTTTCCTTCAATTTAGCCTTCAATCCCCTCGAAGTGGTAGTGTTCAACTCAATTTTGACACAGTATCGAGTTAAGAAAGTCAACTTCGTACCGACTTGAGAGTTGTTATTTTAAACTATGGGTTCACCACTTGGTTCATCTGGAGATTGGCAATGTATCTTCAAGTGGAAAGCAAGGTTATGTATTTAATTCTTTGGAATTTGATTGGATTCTGATCTTCAAACTTAGGATTCAGGATTTCCGTTTCACTTCCCAACCATTCAATGGTTCTGACTCGTCCAGATATGCCTTGGTTCAAAAGTAGGATAACACTTTCCCACAAAAGTATACCTTGTGTTAACAGTGTATGCATTGGATCAAGATAAGCCATCGACTTCAAACTTTGATTTGAGTAGATGTTTCGCTCTCTAAACTGCTTTCACAAAGTAGTGCGTCTTCTCTGTGGGTTGCGGAATAATGAATCTTAAGGCTAGTTTAACACTAGAGGGGGCGAATAGTGTTTCCTAACTTATGTAAATCTTTTTAAAATTCTTTTAGGATTAATATTAAATCACAGAATAACAACATAAATTATACTAACAATCAATAACAAATCCAATTACAAATAAATATAAAAGCAATAAAGTAAAAAAGTAAAGAGTTAGAGAGATGACACCAGGGATTTTATACTAGTTTGGATTACTCCTATATCCAGTCCCATACAATTTCTTGTACAGATTTCTTTTCAAGCGCCTACTTTGTACAGTAGCATAAAAACCAATTACAATCTCGATTTTAAGGTTACGAGACACACCCTCCTATATTCCGAGTTTGGGAAAAATTCACTTGATTTAAATAGGCTACAAGAACACCCACTAGATTTGAACGGGCTAATAAGCACACCGACTTGATTTGAATGGGGATACAAGCACACCCACTTAATTTGAACGGGCTACAAACACACCCCACTTGATTCGAACGGGCTACAAGCACACCCACACAAACAAGAGTAGAGTTGATGTTTTCCCAAAGACAAATAGTTGTACTTTGGATAGATCCTATAGCCTCTTAGATAGCTTTTTGATCTTTAAAATGAGAGAGATATTTGCAAAACAATAAGCAAGTAGTAGTAAATCAATACAATGAAGTATGAATTGATTTTATATGATTTTGAATTAAATAGAGTATATTTTTCAAAAGAATATTCAAGAGATTAAATAGTTGGAAGAAAGTAAGTAATTAATGAGTTAAAATTCATTTGCACACCCATTAAATAGTAAATGAGCAGATGTATTCATTCGTGAAGAGTTGTGTCTAAAAGGCACTTCCATTCAAAATTTAAAAAACAATTCAACGGTCTATATGTCAATATATAGAAACAAGTATGTTGACATATCTTAGTGATTTTTGAAAATACTTTTCTTTTAAATTGTTTTGAAAATATTGTACTTTGTAAAATAATTGAATACAGTTTTTAAATATTTCGAACTCTTAAAACTTTTATAAAATATTTTAAAAATATATTTTGAAATTTGAATAATTTATTTTTATTTAAAATATCAAGTGTTAGAAATCATAGATAAGGATTAGAGACTGCTATCAAGGAATTTAACAATGTATTCTAATGACTTTAAACACTAAACTATAACATTGGGTCTTCATTTCTTTGTCTTTGAACTCATGAGTGTTCATATTTTTACCTTGATTCTTTATACTGTACGGTCTTCAATTCAGCACCTGTGTAATATTCTGCACTATATACTATATAACTTGGCAAAACATTAGTATCTATATTTTATATGGCTGTTGTCATCAAAATCAATAATTGAGGTATTAATAATCTTCCCCTTTTTGATGATGACAACCATTAAATATTCATGTATATAAAATATGATACAACTCCCTTTGAGTTACATAACTCCCCCTAAATATATGCATATGTATATTTTATATTTTTCTCCTCCTTTGTCATTAACCAATGTGGGTGGAAAAAAACTCCTAAGCAAGATGATATATACATCAAAATCAATACATATTGTATCAAAATTAATATAAACTAGATGATATATATGAAATCAAAAGGGGCATTTCACCAAAACGACAAACTTTGCAGTCCAATTAATTTCTAGGACAAACATCTGAAATAATTACTTTCAAGGCCAAAGTCAGCAGAATAATTACTTTCAAGGACAAAGTCAGCAGAATAATTACTTTCAGGGACAAAGTCAGCTATCCAATTACTTTCAAGGACATAATTTCATAGGTTTTTAGGCCCTAGAAACTAATTATTTTGCGTATTGTCCTTAAAAGTAATTATTTTAGTTGTGTGTCCTAGAAATTAATTTCACTGGCTAAAGAGGCCCTTGTGGCTAATTCCCACAAATCAAAATTCAGTGATGAGAGTATGGAAAACAATTCAATATGACAAAAATGATATTATTATATAATCCTATATCCAAATTTGATAAAGAAATTTATATTTTAAATTTATTACATAAAATTAATATATTTACATAACTTCATACATAACAAACCATATTAATTGCGAAATTTAATCATAGCCTAATCACAATATTTGATAAGTGTAACTATGTATATGACCAAATTTATGTTTAATAAATTTTTGAGGTAAATATTATTTTATTTTTATACACTGTTTATTTCTATAAAGACATGATAATTTATAATAATTTTTTAGCCTAATATGCAAAGTATAAGTGAAATATGTAGAGTTAAAAAGATCATTAAAAAGCATCATATAAATTTAATAATAAAAAGAACCTGGGAATGGCATTAAAATGGTTGATCATATGTTTCAGCGTCATCATCATCTTGAAAATTTTCTCTTTCAGAGAATATCATGATATGATTGAACATATAAAAGGTTTCCATAGTCATTTTTTCATCTTTCTCTTTTTATTGTGCGCGGTGCCTGAAGATATAGATCATATTTGTATTGGTATCCATACTATATTAGATCCATATGGTTAGTCTTTCAGAAATCAAACCTAATATTTTTAAAAGTTTACGATCATGAATGTTTAAATTACGAAAAAGCATGAATGATTACATACAATGAAAACATAATGTTGAAAAATGAGGTACTCTACTAAACCTTTTATTTTCAAGAAAAGCACAACTTGGCAGTTGAGGTGTCCTAGAAACTAATTTCTAGGACAAACATCTGAAATAATTACTTTCAAGGCCAAAGTCAGCAGAATAATTACTTTCAAGGACAAAGTCAGCAGAATAATTACTTTCAGGGACAAAGTCAGCTATCCAATTACTTTCAAGGACATAATTTCATAGGTTTTTAGGCCCTAGAAACCAATTATTTTGCGTATTGTCCTTAAAAGTAATTATTTTAGTTGTGTGTCCTAGAAATTAATTTCACTGGCTAAAGAGGACCTTGTGGCTAATTCCCACAAATCAAAATTCAGTGATGAGAGTATGGAAAACAATTCAATATGACAAAAATGATATTATTATATAATCCTATATCCAAATTTGATAAAGAAATTTATATTTTAAATTTATTACATAAAATTAATATATTTACATAACTTCTTACATAACAAACCATATTAATTGCGAAATTTAATCATAGCCTAATCACAATATTTGATAAGTGTAACTATGTATATGACCAAATTTATGTTTAATAAATTTTTGAGGTAAATATTATTTTATTTTTATACACTGTTTATTTCTATAAAGACATGATAATTTATAATAATTTTTTAGCCTAATATGCAAAGTATAAGTGAAATATGTAGAGTTAAAAAGATCATTAAAAAGCATCATATAAATTTAATAATAAAAAGAACCCGGGAATGGCATTAAAATGGTTGATCATATGTTTCAGTGTCATCATCATCTTGAAAATTTTCTCTTCCAGAGAATATCATGATATGATTGAACATATAAAAGGTTTCCATAGTCATTTTTTCATCTTTCTCTTTTTATTGTGCGTAGTGCCTAAAGGTATAAATCATATTTGTATTGGTATCCATACTATATTAGATCCATATGGTTAGTCTTTCAGAAATCAAACCTAATATTTTTAAAAGTTTACGATCATGAATGTTTAAATTATGAAAAAGCATGAATGATTACATACAATGAAAACAAAATTTTGAAAAATGAGGTACTCTACTAAACCTTTTATTTTCAAGAAAAACACAACTTGGCAGTTGAGGTGTCCTAGAAACTAATTTCTAGGACACACATCTGAAATAATTACTTTCAAGGCCAAAGTCAGCAGAATAATTACTTTCAAGGACAAAGTCAGCAGAATAATTACTTTTAAGGACAAAGTCAGCTATCCAATTACTTTCAAGGACATAATTTCATAGGTTTTTAGGCCCTAGAAACTAATTATTTTGCGTATGTATTGTCCTTAAATGTAATTATTTTAGTTGTGTGTCCTAGAAATTAATTTCACTGGCTAAAGAGGCCCTTGTGGCTGATTCCCACAAATCAAAATTCAGTGATGAGAGTATGGAAAATAATTCAATATGACAAAAATGATATTATTATATAATCCTATATCCAAATTTGATAAAGAAATTTATATTTTAAATTTATTACATAAAATTAATATATTTACATAACTTCTTACATAACAAACCATATTAATTGCGAAATTTAATCATAGCCTAATCACAATATTTGATAAGTGTAACCATGTATATGACCAAATTTATGTTTAATAAATTTTTGAGGTAAATATTATTTTATTTTTATACACTGTTTATTTCTATAAAGACATGATAATTTATAATAATTTTTGAGCCTAATATTCAAAGTATAAGTGAAATATGTAGAGTTAAAAAGATCATTAAAAAGCATCATATAAATTTAATAATAAAAAGAACCTGGGAATGGCATTAAAATGGTTGATCATATGTTTCAGCGTCATCATCATCTTGAAAATTTTCTCTTCCAGAGAATATCATGATATGATTGGACATATAAAAGGTTTCCATAGTCATTTTTTCATCTTTCTCTTTTTATTGTGCGTAGTGCCTGAAGGTATAGATCATATTTGTATTAGTATCCATACTATATTAGATCCATATGGTTAGTCTTTCAGAAATCAAACCTAATATTTCTAAAAGTTTACGATCATGAATGTTTAAATTATGAAAAAGCATGAATGATTACGTACAATGAAAAACATAATGTTGAAAAATGAGGTACTCTACTAAACCTTTTATTTTCAAGAAAACACAACTTGGCAGTTGAGGTGTCTTTTTGAATTTAACAAAATAAAAGAAAACATTACATTAATTTAAAGTGCTCATCATTTTTTATGTAGTTATTACATATACTTATTATATTACAGAACATAATTTTTTACGTTAAAAAATTTGTGTAAATGGACAAAAAAATTTAAAATTAAAATGGCCTGTGTTAGAAAAATGGCTGTTGTAAACACCAAGTGTCTGTCTATTTGAAAATAAAAAAATAGTTAACTTTTGAATTTTGATATGAATTTTTTTTAAATATGTAGTTCATAGTGTATGTTATTGACATAAAAAGTTTCATGTAAAAGTATACATTTCATAATTTTTGATATTTTCTTGAAAATTATTGCGTTTAACATGCTTGTTCGACATTTAAAGAGAGTAGTCAATTTTGTAAGAAAATCTAGAAAATGTTAAATTATTTAAAATGCTTTTAGATTTTTTTATATAGTTAAATATATTAATTATTATCTGGAATATATTTTTATGATTGAAAAATGATTTAGTTTGAAGGCCATAAAAATTCAAATTTTGGCTTCAAAATCTGAAATATAGCTATTGTAACTAACTATGTGTCTGTTCATTCAAAAATAATAAAATAGTTAGAACTCAAATTTTGGCTCCAAGATTTTTATAGAATCAAGTATATTTATCTTATACTCATGTTAAAAAAATTATTTAGAAATTATTAATTTATAATTTGGACATTTAAAACATACTACTGCATTTAGTATTTTCTGCCATGTTTTCAAAGTGTACAGTCAGTTTTGTAAAAAAAATTTAAAAATTAAAAAATTAATATTTTGCTTTGAAATATTTCTCTAAACTTTTAATACATAATATTAATTACAATAAAAATATAATTTTTAATAGATAAATAATTTAGAATATTCTATAGATAAAACCATAATGCATTTCAAAAATTAAAGTTTCTTTTCAATTTGAAACTGGCCATTATTTTTAGAGGGAAAACTTTTTTCTACTTATTTAAACCATTTTGGTTATTTAGAACATAGAAGAAGAAGAAAAATTTGTTACTACTTAAAAAACTCATCAAAAAGTAATATATAAAAATTAAATAAAGTTTCAAGATTACCGACATTGTTGACGTCATCTAGTCCAATATTATTGTTTCTCCATCCAAAGGTTTGTCTTTAAGCATATATATATATATATATATATGCATTGTTGCTCTTCCTTTCTCTTTATCTTTCATCATGTCTTTTGAACATTTGTTGTCTGAATCCATTTATCCTTCCTGATTTTTGATGTATGATTATCAAATGTCTTTTCATCATCAGGCCTATAACATCCTTATTCATGCAATTCAATATTATACCTTTCCAAAATATTAAGTGAATTTTCAACATAATTAGTTTCTAATCTATTTGAAAATAACATATTAGGTTCAAAAAATTGTTTTTCTATAAAACAGTTAAAGAGAGTACCAACTATGTTACTTGCTATTAAAAAGTGTGGGATCTAGCAGTAGATTGTCCTTCGATAAAAGTGTTGAAAAGTAAACTAGTAGTGTTACTAGCAATTTATACTTTTTCAAAAAATAAATTACGAATTTTCGAAAACCGTGCTCTAATACCAAATGTGGATTGTCGAATAATGTATTTAAGCCTAATTTAACACTAGAGAGAGTGGATAATGTTTTCTAACTTATATAAATCTTTTTAAAATTCTTTTAGGATTAATATCAAATGATATATTAACAACATAGATTTATACTAACAATCAATCATAGATGCAATTACGTAAATATAAAAGTAATGAGGTAAAAAGTAAAGAGTTAGAGAGATGAAACCAAGGATTTTTGCTGGTTCGAATTTCGCCTACATCCAGTCCCGTATAATTTCTTATACAGATTTCTTTTCAATCGCCTACTTTGTACGGTAGCAAGCAAACCAATTACAATCTCGATTTCAAGGCTACAAGACAAACCCTCCTGTATTCCGAGTCTGAGGCAAACTCACTTCATTTAAATGGGCTACAAGCAAACCCACTATATGTAAATGGTCTACTAAGCACACCCACTCGATTTAAATGGACTATAAGTACACCCACCAGATTTGAACGAGCTACAAGCACACCCCATTTGATTTGAACGGGTTACAAGCACACCCACACAAACAAGAGTAAAGTTGAAGTTTTTCCAAAGTCAAATAGATGTACTTTGGATACAATGGATCATATAGCCTCTTAGATAGCACTTTGATTTTTGAAATGAGAGAGAGATGCTTGCAAAATAGTGAGTGAGTAGTGGTGAATCAATACAATGAAGTATGAATTAATTCTATATGATTTTGAATAGAATAGAGTATATTTTTCAAAAGAATTTTCAACAAAGTAAAGAGGTAAGAAAGTAAGTAATTAATCAGTCAAAAATTCATTTGCACTCCCCTTTATATAGTAAATGAACAGATGTATCCATTCATAAAGAGTTGTGTCCAAAAGACACTTCCATTCAAAATTTAAAAAATAATCCAATGGTCTATATGTCGACTTATAGAAACAAGTATGTTGACATATTTTAGTAATTTTTGAAAATACTTTTCTTTTAAATTATTTTGAAAATCCTATACTTTGTAAAATAATTTGAATATAGTTTTTAAATATTTTGAACTCTTAAAAACTTTTATAAATTATTTTTAAAATATTTTTTAAAATTTAAATAATTTATTTTTATTTAAAATATCAAGGATTATAAATTGGAGATAAGGATCACATATTACTATCAAGGACTTTAACACTATATTCTAATGGCTCTAAACACTAAATTATAAACTTGAGATTTTCATTTCATTCTCTTTGAACTCATAAGTCTTTATCTCTTTATCTTAAGTCTTTATACTGTACAGTCTTCAATTTAGCACATGTGCAATATTCTACACTATATACTATATAACTTGGCAAAACATTAGTTTCTATATTTTATATTTTTGTTATCATCAAAATTAATAATTGAGGTTTTAACATTCTCTAAATCGACTTTGGATGATATAAAAGTTGAGGTTTGTTGTTCGAATTTGCCATTTGGATTTTGAATTTTTTTTGAAAGTCCTTTCTTTTAGTTGGTTAGATAGGATGGCTTCACTTTGACTGCCTCCATATTTACTGTCAATAGTTATCAATTCTATTCTCCTCCTTTTTTTTTAAATTTACAATTCGGTACCGAGACATGAAGGTTGACTTGTTATATATTTTTATTGTGAATATTGGGGGGCGATCTAGTAATTAGGCATTTTTACTTCCCTTTTATCTTTCACTTCTCTTTTCTATCTTCATAACTTTCGAGCTCTAGCCATTTCATCTATTGTCGATTATTGAACTTGACTTCCGCTTCCATCATTATTAACTCGAAAAATACGCAGTCATCAACTTAGAGTTCTGGTGGGACGGTTTCATACGACTATTACATTGAACACGCTCCGGCATTCGAATGGATTTTTTCGTAACTGCATTTATCTGACACTTCACTCCGATGTCCCTACAAAGTGAAATTATTTGTTGCTCAGAGCAACGGTTCTGTTACCGTAAATCGTATGATAATGGGTAAAATCCAACACACGATTCCATTATGCGACGGTGCTCGTTTGCCAGCTCGAGCAAGCTATCTACACAGATTTTTCACATTCACCATACCTTGGATGCAAGACACACGCTGCATAGACTGAATTTCATATTATTTCCCCATTAATGTATAAGATCCGATTAGTCAATAAACTTGACATCCATTCGGTCTTATACATCGAGCACACAAGGTTATATTTTAGCACAATGATCAAACTTAAATTTTATGTATCCATGCTCATCTATGAAGTTTTTGATAGCTATGGGTCACATACGCTCTTTGTGTATCTCAGTGATGGGTGTAGGTCCATCATCATCAAGGTTAGCTTCATCTATGACAGAGTCAGATTCCACTTAAACTTCTTTTGCACCATCTACTTCATCCTCCTTTCAACCTCAATCACCTCAACGTTTGACAAGGGAATCTCTAGAGATCGTTTCCGTTGTGACATCAGATGAAGCATTCAGAGGGGTTACCCCCGACGTCGAGCATGAGGATGTTATAATTTTAGATAATCCTCTGGACTCTCCAGTATCTAATTTAGATAAAGTTACTGTTAGAATAATTTGTGAGAAGCACGGCATCCCTCTCAAAGATGTTCCAGTTCCAAAGCCCTTCCAATAGGCTCACAATCTGCCTGTAAGCTATACTGCATGTAATCAATATATATGCTTTTCTGGATGTGTTCCACCTTTTGATCGCTTCATCCGACTTATGCTCCAGTTCATGAAGCTTTCCTCTATCCAGCTTTATCCCAATAGTCATGCTTTGTTACACGACATGTATAAGGTTTGTCCTCATCATATAGGCAGGGTGCCCACATTAGAGGAGATATGTTATGTACACTTTCAATAAGCACAAAGAAAGCCCTTCTCTTTCTTATCTGGAACCTTCTAAGGGCTGTCATATTATCTTGAACCTTCTAAGGGCTGTCGTATTATCTTGGTTTTTGGAGTAAGCTCGGCTATTTCAAGGACAAGTACTTCTTTGTGCGATGCCCTCCTGGATTTTCTAATAAATGGCTGTCAAGGCATAAGTTCTAGTATCATACTTTGTCTCAATAAGGCTAATATGTTCAAATTATTAAGTTTTTTATTTCATAACTTTTTAGATATTGCTCTGATACCAACTGTAACATCCTAGGCTTTTCAACCTTCAGCAACGGTTCACGACCGGTAGGCTTTTCAACCATCCCAGCCCCGCTGTGGCTCACAGTGATACCTCGGGTTTGCTTTTACGGCCACCCTCTCGAGTCGCAACCAACCCCAAAAGGCCTTATACTACCCCCGGGGACATGTAGGGGTAAGAGTCTCCCGTTCGCCACCTAACGCAAAGCGAGAACCCCCTATCACGCTGTACTGTAGCAAACCCGATCCCGGGATATCACATTCCTCCCCCCTTTGAATCTTTTCGTCCTCGAAAAGGAACGAAGCAAGAATTTTATTACAATGTTGATTATTAGTTAAATTATTCCTTAGACATCTTAACTCTTAACTCTTTTTATTTAAAATTTTCAAAACATTTTAGAAAAATTTACATAATATTATAAAAATACTTTAAAATCTATATAATATTACAAAAAATAGTTTTTATAAAAATACTTTTATAACTCGATGTTTCAACAAGTCCATCCTTGTTCTCACAGAAATTCGGTCATACGTTGATCAGACATAGGACTGAAAATCTATAAGGACTTAGCAAACCCGTTTTCAACACCCAGTGAAAATACTTGGAAAATAATTTATGAAAATATAGAAAACATTTTTGAAAATAGAGGAAATATCTTTGGTGAGAATGCTCTGAAAATCATCACCCCCATCCATGGTCACAGTTACATCACGGGTTACGTTGCCATCGCAGCAAAAGTCCATGTAACTGATTACACCATGGAACCCACAACAGATCGCAGTTACATTCCAGGGTTACGTTGCCGTCGCAGCAAAAGTCCATGTAACTGTTGGCTCTCAGCGGCACACACGATTTCGCTGTCAAAATGAAACTTCTCCCACATAGGTCGCAGTCTACCGATATAAAATCAAACGTAGACAGTTGGCTCTCAGCGGCACACACGACTTTCGCTATGTTACCATAGTGTCACAGTCTACCGATATAAAATCAAACGTAGACAGTTGGCTCTCAGCGGCACACATGACTTCCGCTATGGTCTGTAGTAGATCGCAGTGACATTGAGTTAAACTGTCGTCACAGCATAACCCAAATGCCTCTGTGGGCACCAGCCCCTCGACTTTCGCTACACAAATAATCCTCAGGAACTAGTTTTGTCCGGACTCCTCACAGGATCAACTTTAGAATCCCCCCTTGGGGTTCAAGGCAGTACCACCCAGTGGCACTCCTGAGAAGTTCATTTCAAGGAAGCGCCTTTTTCCCCAGAGATATTTTCAAAACACTTTATACTATATACTTATAGTATCTTCAAATCATACCCTTTATGATTTATCAAAATCTCCTTTACACAAAATCGATTATCAAAATCGATAATTCTCAAACTAGGCTTTTCAAAATCCAAAATTGATTTTCCCAAAAATCAAAAAGCCTTTTTAGAAATCCATAGGTTCCCAAAACCTTTTCCAAAATCATTCTTATAAAACCCTTTATATATATAGCTATATATAACTTTGAAAATCTTTGGATCATTTCAACTTGTATAAAACCTCTTTTATACTTCAAATATTTAAAACCCTTTTCTTTTGGCAATAGATTTATCAAGGGAAGATTTATCTTATTTAACAAAGATATATAACTTTGTTTATTCCAATCAAATATTCAAATTTGATTACTCTTTTATAAAGTTATTAACCATATCACTTTTCTATAAAATGAGTTCTAACCACAGAAATATTCAACTCTATTATATTTCACAAAATATACTTTTCATTTCAAAAACCATTTCAAATTTCTTATCAACAAATTTTTAATGCCAATTTCATTCAACCCCGTATGATGTACACATATCATCCGTACGCTATATCAATTTGATCGCTCACTCGATCACACAATTTCTCTTCCGAACTAGTATCGTCCACCCGACTTCCTAGTGCGGACTCAGATCTGGTTTCTTGATTAGAAACCGTCATTCTCCTTGCATAGTCACAACTATGATAGAGAATATTCAGAACCAATCAAAAACCCATATCCAGGTTCGCCGTCGAAAATCGAGCGAAAAATCCCAACTCGGATCGATAATATTATCTCGAAATTCTGTGCTCGAATCTGGATCAAACCACTATGCGAATAGAATAATATACGTTCATCCTACGTATTTAACTTCATTGATTATTAGCCAAATCAATTCTCTTTTCTATTCACATTTCCTTTAATTCCATTCACTTATTCTCAATTGCTTCCATTTCCAATTGAGTTATTACTTTAATTACAAACAGTTTGAACTCTGACCAATTTAAATTTAAAAATAGCTTGAAAAAGTTTAAAATAGATAAGTAGTTGAATAATAGTTATTAGTTTGTAAAATAGCTGTAAAATAGTTAAGTAGGTATAAAATAGTTAGATAATTGCAAAATAGTTTTTAAAATAGTGATTAGATATAAGTAACTGAAAAATAATAATTAGTTTATAAGACAGTTTCAAAATAGTTAAATGGTTCCAAAATAATTGTAAAATAAGTATAAGATAGTTTGGGGTTTAAGAAGAAAGATTGTATAATAAATAGTTTGGAAAAAAATAGGTTTATATTAAAACAATTTACTTTGAAAATAGTCCAGAGTCAAACCGTTCAATTCCCCATCAATTCAATTTAAATTTCTACTTCCATTTAAATTGACTCAATACTTCAATTTCCATTGAATTTAATTTAATCCTAATTCAAGTTGAATTAATCTTAGTTCCTTTCCAAATTCAAATCAAATTCCATTTGATTTTAAACATATTCACTTTAATTACAATTTCAAATTATTCAAACTAATTTCAAATTGAATCCACTTCAATTTCAAATCATTTCAATTTCTATGTGAATTAATCCCAATTTCCCATTTGAATTTGAACTCATTCAATCTTCAATTTTTATTTCAAATTAATTCAATTCAAACCCAAAGCCACGCCTCGACATCGAGCTCCGATCCCCCCCTATGCGATCCGTCCCGGTGGACTGCCCACGTCGTACAAAACTCGTCAACTCTGACGATCAAAATCTCAACAAAACCCTATTTCCATGTCGATACGCCACCACGATGATCTACAAATCATGGCACCATTTTTCTCAAGTTTCTTGACCAACGAGCTTGCTCCAGCCACGATCTCGATCTTCCCAGAATCTTCGATTACTAGAAATTGACGAAATTCCATTTCCCATTCAACTCTCAATATCTCCACAATTTCTAACTTAAAAATCTTGGTATTTTTATTAAAAATCATAACTTTTAATAACAAATCAGATTACAATGGTGAAAATTGAATTTAAAATAATCGATTTTTCTGATACATTTCCTTTTTACTGAAATTTTCTCTTTACCAGATAATTACCTAATAATTCTACTTACAAATATTTCTAAAATTTGTATTACATTATTACAAACAATTTTCTTTTAAACATCACATGCTATAATTTATTATATGGAGAGATTTGAATTTATTTTGAGAGATTTTCAAGCCTGTTTAAACAAAACAGAGGCATACATGTATTCACACAGGCATGCATATAAAAATACATTTCTACATCCATGCAAATCTCATTCAAACAATTTCTACAATCAACACTTACATGCACAGTGATAACTAGCTTTAAAAAGTAAAGTTTACTCACAAATCTTGGCAGAACAGAGAAGCCTGAAATACTTCTGCCCTTGAACAGAAAATTTGAGTTTCCCTGGATTTTTGATTTGCTTACTGATCTGGATTTGCCTTTAAACTGATTTGATCTTGCTTGCTGATGATTATAATTGATTTCCTGAAATGATTTTGCTTGAAGATGTTTACAGGTTTGGTATTTTTTTTCTGATTTAAAACGTGGCTGCAGTTTGCTTTCTTAGAAAAATGAGATAGAAAAAAAATGAAAGAAGAATAAGAAGTATTGTTATATAGATTTAGTTTTTGATTTATTAAAATTTAAAGAAATAAAATAAAATGTGACACTTGTCACTAAACTCTTTTGATAACTTAACACATGTTATTTAGAGTGTTTATATGTTAACACATATATCTCTCATGCATAATTATATATTCTTTTTTTATTTAATAAAGCTTTTTAATTTATTTTCCTAATAACTAAATACATATATTAATTATATAAATGGAAATCTTTTAAAAGAAATGGAATAAAACAAACTATATTTATACAAAAATCATTTACACATACCTTTAAATTCAAAATATATATTAAGATATATATATATATATATCATCTTTTTGAAATCCAAATATAAGTTCAAACCAATTTTTAAATAAAATTTTAAAATCAATCTTAAAATCAATTTGATATATATATTTAAACATCCATCACATTAATTTGAAATAAGTACTCTATTTAAAAATCTATATTCACTCACACATATATATACAATATATAATACATTTTTATTATTTGAATATAACAATTTTGCCAAATTTAATTAATTTATTAAAGTTAGTTGTTAAGATGCTAGATGATTTGATAATAATTACTTAATGAAATTAATGGATTATAATTACTTAGGGAGGTAATTAATGGATAATTACCGAATATAATAAATTGAATAGGTGATTTATTAATGAGAGTAATTTAGATTAAATTACCTTATATAATTAATCAAGGGATTAATTAGAAATAATTAATTAAGGAGTAATTAAATTATTTGATAAAGTAATTAAGAGTAGTTAATTTCTGGATGTTATTAATCAAGGGTGATAAATAATTAGGATAAATAATTAATTAATGAAGTAATTAAAGGTTAATTACTGTATTTGGTTAAGGATAATTAATCGTGGAATTAATTTAGGGTTAATTACTTAAATGTAATTAAAGGATAAATAGAATGATATTGGAAGCCTTTGATAAATTGTTATCCCTAATATGTGGTTCGTATTGCTATGTGATATGATACGTTTGATTTAAAACTGTGATGATGTGGCTATCTATTGATGATGAATTACTGTGACATACTGTATTTAAAGTAGAATTGTATTTCACCTAAATAATTTAAGTTAAGTTGACATTGGTTTCGAAGAGACCGGAGTCGGGTATTAGTAAATACCCGAAACCACTTCGATTCTTTATAGATCGATATGTGAAGTAAGTATTGAGCATATCAAGTAATGAACTCATAGTGAAGTAAGAGTTACCCGGGATTTAAATAAGTAAATTTGCATTGGTATTTTCATATTAGATGGTTTACTCACGCTGGTTTCCAGCCTGACCCGGGTGTTACTTTGATGTAATGCTCGGGTCAGACCGAGTATTACAGATTTCAGGTAAGGACGTTCCGGAGCTCAGGAGGCGAGCTGGATGACAGGAACGTATGGAGTATATTCCGCTGTGATATATTATAGTTGTTAGAGACATGTTAATTCTAACTGTCTAGTATAGTTGTGAATGTTGTAACTCTGATGTATTAAAATGTAATTAACAAATACAGTTTTCTTTGTATAACTGATATTATTATTTGATATTGTATTTTGATCCGCTGCGAATGTGAGAATCTGTGTCTTGTTCTGTTTCTTTCTTCTATCTCTTTTCTTTTTCTTCTAACTATCTGGAATTTTCGGGTTCGAAATTTCCGGGTCGTTACATATAACAATGCACCTTCGGCATGTACTCTCCAAGATTTCCATTCTACTCCCCTCGAAAGGCAATAAATGAGATATTTTTTATAGATGAAAGGATGCGACACTTCAACCTTCTAAATAATGATCATAGCTTAGGCCTCATGCCAAATATTCATGGAGGTCCATGGTCTTCTCAAGAGGCTGAAGTAGAGCTCCATGTAGAAGAGAATCCATAGATCCCTCATATCCATGACCCTCCAGTTAATCAAAAAGAGAATGTGTAGGGTGACGATAATGATGATATCGTAGAAGGAGGAGATGATGGCGGCAACGACGATGATGATAAGGACAATAAGAATGGAGGTGATGATGAAGCTGTGCAGTTAAAGCGCTCGGCGGATTCAAAGCGGTGGAGGTGCAAAAAGTCATAGCGGGGATACAGCGAGGATATAGCGGGATATATCGGATGGATTTAAAATAGCATATAAAACTCGTACTTAATGTTTTTATGAATATATAAATGGTAATTAAATGAAAAATTATCATTCAATTGAATTGTAACTAATACATAAATAATTTTTAAATAAAAACATGTGCGAATATACTTTAAATAAACGAAAACTGTTATATAACATAATTGAATTTAGTAGAATATTAGAGTATTTTCATTTCTGAAAATATAATAAAAATTAAATCAAATAAATTAGTTTCATAATTTTTATAATGTATAAATTGAATTTTTCAATTCATTTTATTAAAGAAGATATAGCGGGAATAGCGGAATATAGCGGAAATAACGGGATATAGCGGAAATAGCGGGGATTAAAGCGGAAAGGCTATATTGTGGGGCTATATGGAAAAATCGTAGCGGTAGAAACCCGCTATGAGATATAGCGGGGTTATAGCGGGGTAATAGCGGGGCATTAACTGCACAGTGATGAAGAATGAACCTCGTTCATGAGTCTACTGGCAAGGCGGGTGGCGACAATCAAACAACAAGTATCCTTCGTCGTCTGAAGCTAAAGATAATTTCACCCCATCCCATCCCACAGCCACAACAAGCCTTGGTTAAGGAAGAAACACTGGCTCTTCCAACAAGCGATATATATGACAAATTTGGTAGTATACCGGACAAAATCCCCTCTTATGGCCTTGAAAACATTAACCTTGGTGACATAGGTTCTTATATCTATTTGACTACTGATGTGCCCACAACCGCTATAGGGGAGATAACTCCCAGTACTAAACTTCAAGAGCACGGTCTTTGGGGGCACTAGGACACATTAACACTTCACAACAATTTAAGTCATTACACATTTACACTACCCATCTTGCCTCTAGATTTCCAAGTGCTAACTTGGCCGTATTTTCTTTTCAAGTTCAATGGAATGTCAACATCTTTTAGATGGCCTTCAAAGCTATGGTGCTAATTATCGTAGGCCTGACTCCTCGTGTCGACATCGTAAGTCATCTTTGAATCTGATTCGAGTAGGCACCATAGAAGAGAGAAAGAGAGGCGAGACAGAGGTTACAAACATCATGATGATCATCATAAAGGGTAAGGTAGAACTTCTCCAACTTATCATAGGGCACACTCTCCCTTGCCCATAAGTATGGATTGAAACTCATCAATGTCTGATCCTATTTCTTATTCCCAAATTATTATTACGCCCACTTCATTGCCACCTGCCACGTAGCTAATGATATCCACTAAAAATCAAAGCAGCCAATTCAACCGTCTATGTTCGGATCTTTTGATCCCTCTTGATGAAGGCATGACAACGATCAAGTTGTTATTCCTACTTCCATAGCAGTTATTGAATCTGTTTTCAACCTACAGCTCATCGCGATGCAAAGAGCATTCCCTAAGATACATTTTAATGGAATTAAATTTGTATATAATCTAAAGTACATTCCCCATAATGTAGGCCTAGAAGTCACGACCTGTGTGGATGACGTTACGATCAGTATTACCCGTGGATGAGGCTTGCGGAAGCTCTCTTTGATGTTAGTAGAGAAAAAATGGTGGCTCATTAAAGGAAAGAATTGATAGAGCAAGATAACAAGCGCATTATCACAAATTTGGATAAGGAGATAAATGAGTTCAGGACGTCTTTGGTAGCTATAGAGAAGACATTGGAAGAAGAAAGAAAATCTTTCGCAAAAAATTCTCAGCAGTAGCAGAATAAAGTTGAAGTCGCACATCATAAGATTCGTACCTTACTTCGAAAAATGAGAAGCTTCAAAAGACTATTGATAAGCAGGCTTTAGAAATTAAGAATTTGAAGGCAACATTGGAAATTGAAAAGAAAGATAAAGAATGCCCTCGCCCAAGCCCAAGAGTATATGGAGCAACTGGTGGATACTCAACGAGTACAAAAGGACGCAAAGCTTCAAGTGAAGACTGCTGAGGACCGAATAAAGTCCCAAATTGAGCCTACCTTAGTTCACTTATATGCGAATTTCATCAAGTCTAGGAATTTGAGGTGGCTTGGCAAGGGATACCCTAGGGCCTTAGCGGTGGCCTGGTAGGAAATAGTAAACAAGAAAGGGAAATTCGAATGGCATTGAGTTTGATAAGGATAAGCTGAAATATGACCTCTTAGATGACAAAGATTTAGATACACTTACCGTTGGCCAAGTTATGTTGGAATCTGAGGTCGTTGTTCTTGTTGGTGTGCCCGTTGGGATCCCTCCTAAATTTGGCTCTAAATATTTGGGTGAAAGTTCTACTCCTACAACTAAGGGATTCTGATGAACGTATTTTTCTGCATTTTAAACCGTTTGTTTCATATTTTTTTATTTTAATAAAGCGGTATTATACGGGTATTTTATTATGGTTTTGCAGATTATAGATTCCAAAGTGCAACGTTGAAATTAATCGGTTGTGCCATCCATTGGTTCGAATGACATGCAGAAAAGAGTGCAATAATTTTGAGCACCAAATAAATCAAAGCAATGTCACACTTCAATTTATGCGTAATGAGTCAGTTCACGTTTTCACTTCAGCATATGGGTGCAAGCAACGTGGGAAACAAATCATATATATCTCAAATTGCTCCCATTTACAATTCAATAAAGCAAGTCACGTATTCAACTCAAAGTGGACCAAATATAATTAATTCAAGCAAATGTGGACCAACCAATGTACAGCATATATTTTCTTCAATCAATGACGTGGCAAAGCATGCACATGCTTTGATTTAGTAAATATTGGCTGCATTTTCTCATCTTTGAACCATTCAAACAAGGCTACGTGTTCAAATATTGCAATGGACCAGTTCTTCCAGAAGGTCCCCTATGAAAGTGGCAAGTATAATTCATTCAGGAGCCTATATATACCAGAGGGATACAACACTTTAGGATCATCTCTGACCCCATCACTCTTCTTCTAGTTCAGTTTTAAATTTCAACAGTGTTTATTTTTATTTCCGGACAGAATATGTAAGATTGTTAATTAGATTTAGCAATTTATTTATTCTTGTTCTTAGTTATTTTCTGCACTCTTTCCAGTTAGTTAATAAATTCAGTTCATTTTATTTCAGTTGTTTGCTCTGTTATTTTCTTTTAAGCACTTTTAGTTTCTGCTCTGATTTCTACAATTTTATATTTTTGACTGTAATTTTGATTAGATTCAAAATCGATTCGGAATATATTATTGTTTTTATTTCCTGTTCAAGAACCACCATCGAATTTGTTTAACACGCCTAAGATTTAAATATGGATTTCAAATATTTTAAAACACAATTCCCTGTGTTCGACCTGCATACTACACGCCTGTGCGCTTGCAGAATTAATTAAAATTTGTGCTTTTCTAACCAATAGAAAAGTCGCAACAAGTTTTTGGCGCCGTTGCCGGGGAATTGCTATTTTGAAATTTTCGATTTTTCTGTTTTTTTAGTCTATTCGTGTTAATTTATTTTTCTGTTTTTTTTCATTAGTTTTCAAAAAAAAAGTATTTTTTTTCGTTTTTCAATTCCTTTCACCAAAGTAGCGTTCATTGCATATTTTCAAGTTTCGCATTTGGTTTAGTTTCTGTTTCATTTGCTTTTCATGCTACATTTTGCATGTCAGTTGCATTTCATTCTGTTTCACATACTAGCTTACGTTAGTTTTAAAGCATTTTCAAGTTTCGCATTACATTTATGTTAGTTGCATATCAGTTACATTTTGCTGTCAGTTGAATTTTCAAGTTTCGCATTAAATTTAGTTTCTACGTCTATTACCGTTTCTAGTTTATTTTTATTTTTTATTCCTTTTCACATTCACTTTGCATTTAGTTGCATTCATCCACACGTTAGTTGCATTGCTATTTTTGTTTTCACGTAACCAAAAACTTGTTTAAATTGTTTTGATGCAATTGCTATTTTGGTTTCATTCACACTTCAGTTGTATACTCATTCACATGTTCTGTTCACGTAGTTGCATTTTGTTTTGTTTAGTTTCTGTTTATGCTTGCATTATTTATACATAACCACTTAGTTGTTGTTTTAGTTTCATTTTAGTTAGTTTTTGTTCTAAAACACACATTAAATTTCATATCCATGTTTTCACGTTTTCTGCATTCACACGTTAGTTTTTCCTCTATCTTAGTTCTGCATTCATGCCACGTGCTGCATTCAGGTAACATAATCACGTTTTATCCTGGTTTTAAGGCGTAAGGAGTAGACCAAGTCAGTGAAATTAAGCTTCAACTCAGTAGATCTCAACCATTCGCTAGCGCTACTCAGTTGTACTCTGGACGGACTGCCATACCCCTCTGTAAGTAATTTTCTACTCTACAGATGCCCAACTGAAAACTGTTTAATTTTACTTTTGGCTATTACACCTTGATTTGTTTATGCGTGTTTGGGCAAGAAATAATTTTAATCGTTTAGAAAGCCAAAATATGTCATTAAACAAATCAACGGAAATTTCAAATCAAACAAATATGAGCAATCATGGTTCGCAACACAGTTCACATCACAGTTCAGCAAAATCGTTACCTAAATCACATGTTGGAAATAATGAATTTCATGAGAACCGACCATTATCCCTTAGAGACCGATGCTATCCAACTAGGACCATTCAACCTTCGGTTATTTCATTTCCACCTGCCGAAGGAAATAATTTTGAGCTAAAACATTCTTTTATTCAAGGGGTACCAAAATTCACTGGGTCTGAAAATGCATATGAGTTTCTAAGTGAATTTGAGTTATATGCTTCTACAACTAAAATGCAACAACTTTCTAATGAATCCATCAAGCTAAGGCTTATTTCATTTGCACTCCTAGAAAGTGCAAAAAGATGGCTTAATTCTCTTCCTAAAAATTCAATTAAAAGTTGGGACGATTTCGTCACTATATTTTTGAAAAAGTTTTTTCCTTTCCACAAAACTCTTAAAATTCGAACTGAAATCAATCAATTCTCTCAGAATGAAGGAGAAACTTTTTCAAAATATTTTGAAAGGTTCAATCAATTGTTATATAGTTGCCCACATCATGCAATCCCTAAACACGTTTTGTGCCAAATCGTTTATGAAGGGCTTAACTATCAAACAAGATCCCAACTCGAATCAATGTGCGGAGGAGAATTCATGGCAAAAACAGACAAGGAAGCTTGGGAATTTCTAGAAGAGTATTCGGAAAAGGATATGCAATGGGAAACAATTCGTGTTCCAATTCGTACTCCAAACAGAGGAGTACATGCCATTGACCCATCACATCTTCCTATAGATACCCAAACTCCTCAAGAAGGAGAAGGACTACCCCATTACTACACACAAGACCAAATCAATGCTATAGCTCAAAACAGTCCTTATTCATCCACATACAATCCTAACTGGAAGCTCCATCCAAATTTTTCGTGGTCAAATCCAAACAATGTGGCTAATCCATCGCATATGTATCTGATGATACCAAATCTGAATTATCGAGCCCCAACCTCTAATGCTCAAAATTCTCAACCAACTCCTCAAACAAAACCTTCGAATCAACCATATAGGCATCCTAATTTCAATCCATCAACCCAACCTTCTCAGCCTTCACAAGAAATTGCTCGATTGGAAAAACAACTCTCTAAACAAAATGAACAAATCACTAATCAAGATGCAAGAATTGAGCAAATCACCAAACAAAATGAACAAATGTTGATAATGATGAATGATCTCATGAAAATCAATGAGAAAGGTAAATTGCCTAGTCAAACCGAAGTGAATCCAAAGTATAACTCTCAAGGAGTAAATCTATGTGAGGACGAAAACGTAAATCCAGTTAATGTTGTCACCACATTAAGGTCTGGAAAGAAGGTAGACAACCACGTCGACAACCCCGACATCCTTCTTAAGTATACCAATATTCAAAATTCTGAGACTCGGTTGACACCCGCTGTTGTCAATCCAATCGACTCTCATTCTTCATCCAAGGTTGGAAATCCCGACCACTCTTTACCTTCTGATGTTGGCAACCCCAACATTCCTGCTTCCTTATCTTCACCTTCTAATATAACACCTTCTTCTTCAAATGAAAAAACTACCGAACGAGTCTATAAACCCATAGCTCCATTTCCTCATAGACTCAACAAAAAGAAGAAGCCCGCTAATTTTGACCAAATTCTTGAAATCTTCAAACAAGTTCGAATCAATATTCCACTTCTTGATACCATCGAGCAAATTCCTCAATATGCCAAATGTCTGAAAGAGCTATGTACTCAAAAACGTGCCACTAACGTTCCTAAGACTGCATTTCTAACTGCAAACACGCGTTCTGTTCTTTCAAATCCCTCCCAAATCAAGTATAAGGACCCCGGTTGTCCTACAATCGGTTGTAAAATTGGTAACACTCACATTAGTCATGCCTTACTCAATCTTGGAGCGAGTGTGAATCTTTTGCCTTATACTGTGTACTGTCAACTTGGACTAGGGGAATTGAAGCCTACAAACATCACAATTCAACTAGCTGATCGATCTGTCAAAAAACCATTGGCACAGTTGAAGATGTTTTGATACAAATCGAGCAATTCTATTTCCCAGTCGATTTCATAGTCCTAGAGACTGCACCTGTCTCAAATCCTAACGGTCAGATCCCTTTGATATTAGGTCGTCCATTTTTAGCAACATCAAATGCTATTATAAATTGTAGGAATGGTCAACTTTGACTTTCCTTTGGGCACCTAACCATTGAACTAAATATATTCAATCTTAACAGACAACCAAGGGATCTTGAAACAGAAGAAGTTGACATGATCCAAACAATTGTAGAAAATGATTTTAGTGATACTACGGAATCTCTTAACATGTGCCTAGATCATTTTAATTCCAATTTAAATGAAGATGAATACATTTATGAATTAAATGATATGCTCTGCTCTTCTCATAATTCACTAGAATTCAATCAGTTGATGTCTACTGAAGCCTCAAAAAAAGTACGCCCTAAATTAGACCTCAAACCTCTTCCAAATGATCTTAAGTACGCATACTTAGATTCTTCGGAAAATTTCCCTGTAATCTTGGCCTCCGATCTCATTAAGGACCAAGAAGAACAACTTTTGAAAATTTTAAGGGAAAATAAAGAGGCATTAGGATGGGTAATCGCTGACATTAAGGGAATTAGCCCATCAATCATCGAACATCGAATACATTTAGTCGACAAGGCTAAACCCACTCGCGAAGCTCAAAGGCGATTAAACCCTAATATGAGAGAAGTGGTAAAGGAAGAAATTATCAAATGTTTAGACAATAACATTATCTACCCTATCTCTGACAGTACTTGGTAAGTCCGGTGCAAGTTGTACCAAAGAAGTCTGAAATCACTGTGACCACAAATGAGAATAACGAACTTGTTCTGACAAAAGTCAAAACAAAATGGCGCGTTTGCATTGACTATCGAAAACTCAATGCAGCTACAAGAAAAGATCATTTTCCCCTCCCTTTCATTGATCAAATGCTCGAACGTTTAGCCGGACATGAATATTATTGTTTTCTTGATGGTTACTCCGGCTATAATCAAATCCCCATTGCGCTAGAGGACCAACACAAAACGACTATCACCTGCCCCTTCGGAACTTTTGCTTATCGTCGCATGCCCTTCGGTCTTTGTAATGCTCCCGCAACCTTTCAGAGATGTATGATGAGTATATTTTCTGATATGGTGGAGGATTTCTTAGAAATATTCATGAACGATTTTTCAATCTATGGATCATCTTTTGATCAATGCCTCCTTCGTTTAGAACGTGTCTTAAAGCGATGTAAGGAGAAATCTCTTGTGCTTAATTGGGAAAAATGTCATTTTATGGTTAAGCGAGGAATAGTCTTAGGTCATGTTGTCTCTAAAAGTGGCCTAGAAGTTGACAAATCTAAAGTTAATCTTATTGTTGACCTTCCTCCTCCAAAGTCCGTCAAGGACATTCGCTCATTTCTCGGCCACGCAGGATTTTATAGGAGGTTCATTAAAGATTTTTCAAAAATTTCAAAACCTCTTTTGAATCTTCTGGCTAAAGACGTTAAATTTGAATTTTCCAATGAATGTAAAACGTCTTTTGAAACCCTTAAATCGATCTTGACCACTGCACCTATCATTCAACCTCCAAATTGGACTTTGCCTTTCAAATTAATGTGTGATGCTTCTGATTATGCCATTGGAGCCATCTTAGGTCAACGAATCGATAAACTTCCTCGAGTCATCTATTATGTTAGCAAAACTCTTAACGAAGCTCAATTGAATTACTCAACCACAGAAAAAGAGTTTTTAGTAGTTATCTTTGCCCTCGATAAGTTTAGATCATATCTCGTAGGTTCTAAGGTCATAGTTTACACCGATCATGCCGCATTGCGGTATTTACTCATGAAAAAGGATGCCAAACCCTGCTTAATCCGTTGGATTCTCCTTCTTCAAGAGTTTGACCTAGAAATACGGGATAAAAAGGGTTCTGAAAATGTCGTAGCTGATCATCTTTCTCGTATTGTTCATGAAAACTTCAATAACTCTCAAATCAATGATCATTTTCCCGATGAACAAATTCTTTCCCTCTCCAGTGCACCATGGTACGCGGACATCGTAAATTATCTTGTCACAAATGAAACACCTTCCCATTGGTCAAAACAAGATAAACAAAAATTTCTCTCCAATGTTCGAAACTTTTACTGGGACGATCCTTATCTCTTCAAATATTGCACCGATCAAATCATACGTAGATGTGTCCCAGAACAAGAATTCCATAGCATCCTCTCTTTTTCACATAATCAAGCATGTGGAGGACATTTTGGAGCAAAGAAAACTGCTGCCAAGGTGTTACAGTGCGGTTTTTATTGGCGTTCTCTTTTTCGTGATGCCCACGAATTTTGCTCCAAATGCGCTAGATGTTAACAAACAGGTCGTATTTCCAAACGTAACATGATGCCCCTAAACCCAATCCTCGTCATCGAAATTTTTGATGTTTGGGGCATCGATTTCATAGGTCCTTTTCCTAATTCTTTTGGAAATCTCTACATCCTACTTGTAGTAGATTATGTGTCTAAATGGGTTGAGGCCATTCCCACCAGAACGAATGACAATAAATTTGTTGTCAAATTTTTGAAAGAGAACATATTTTCTCGTTTTGGCACACCTCGAGCTATTATAAGTGATAGCGGTTCTCATTTTTGTAATCGTGCTTTTGAATCTCTTCTCAAGAAATACTCTATCACTCATAAACTATCTACTCCATATCATCCACAGACTAGCGGTCAAGTCGAGATTTCCAACAGACAAATTAAACAAATTCTTGAAAAGACAGTTAACTCCAACAGAAAAGATTGGTCATCTAAATTGATAGATGCTCTTTGGGCATTTCGCACAGCTTATAAAACCAATCTAGGAATGTCACCATACCGATTAGTCTTTGGAAAAGCATGCCATTTACCCGTTGAGCTCGAGCATCGTGCACTTTGGGCAATCAAATACCTTAATTTTGACCTAGAAAAAGCCGGATCGCATCGTAAATTACAATTGTCAGAATTAGAAGAACTAAGAAATGAAGCGTATGAAAATGCAAAGATTTATAAAGAGAAAACTAAATTTTATCATGATAAATCCATACTTCGTAAGACATTCGAAGTAGGTCAAAAATTTCTCTTATATAATTCCAGACTTCATTTATTTCCGGGCAAATTGAGATCTCGATGGACAGGTCCATATATTGTGAAAACAGTGTACCCTTATGGTGCAGTTGAAATTGAAAATCCTAGGGACGGTTCCATTTCAAAGGTTAATGGACAACGCTTGAAGCCATTTCTAGAATTCGAACAACACGAGGACGACGGGTTCGTGGATCTCCACGAACCTAGCTATTCGGCATGAGCCACTCACTATCTTGTACATATCAGGTTGTATTTCTTTTAGTTTTTCTTTTTAGTTTTTTTTTTCATGTGCATGTACATTCCATTTGACAGTTGGGACGCTGTCTCATTCCAGTGTGGGGGGGACACATATCTCATATTGTTTGTTCATATTTCACAGGGTGGCATCACTTTAACAAAAAAAAATTCATCTCAATATTTGTTTTCAAATTTGTTTTCAATTTTTTTCAAGCTTCATCTCATTTTCCATTATTTTCAGGACTTTGATTTATTTTTAACTAGTCAAGACAAAGTAAGTAAACAGTTGAAGTCAATTAATGAAATTTTTTGTGAATCGCTAATTTCAAATTTAAAATATAATGAAAAGTTGAATTACAAGCGATAATAGTGAGGTTAGTATATAGGGGAATTCGTAGGTGATGGTTATGAAATCCTTTCTAAATTGTAGTCTTTGTTTAAAAAAGTGGTAGATTTAAAGTACATGCGTTGACATTTCAAATCATTGAAGTTAAGTGGTGTTAAGTTGATTTGCATGACTCTCTTCAGTTCATTTTATTAAAAAATGGTTTAAGAAACACCTAGAGTCAATAGGTGTACACACTTATGAAAGTGTGTACACTCGCCACGCTCTGTACTCTTCTCACGTAAGCCCGCAAGGCAGTGCATGGATGGTATATCTGGCCTCAGCATTCTGAGTTAGGTGTATAAAGAAATTAAATAAATAATCACCTAAGGATTACCGACCTTTTCTGACATAGTCAGCATCGGTTTGCACAATCCGCCAAGCTCTGTCCCAACTCTGACGTAAGCTCGCGAGGCAGTGCATGGGTGGTATACCTTGGTCCAAAAGTTAGGTGTATATAACAAAAAGTAAAGAGAGAGTAAGCTATTGAAACCCAAACACTTCTTTACTTTATTGATTTGGCTTGTTATACAAATGGAAATAAAAAATACCATTTTGAAAAAACTGTGATTAACAATAAAGAATTTATTTCATGGATGCACTATGTCATCGACCGAAACAACTGGCCAAACTAGAATCTAATGTATGAAAACTTGAGTTATATTGAAATTTGTGATTAGTGAGGAACCAAAAAAATTTCTAGAAGTTGACTCAAACGGATATACATTATTTTGTTGTTATGAAGTAAATCGAGTCTCCATTTGTTTAAAATTTTGTATTCATGTAGTACATTAGAATCATCACATACTGCATTTGGATTTTGTGGTAGTATCCGCTGAAAACCCTCACGAGACACCACTCGTCCTACTAGGGACACCTAGAGGTTTAACGGCTTGTTGCATACGCTCAATGCAATCGTGTTTCCTACGAAAAAGGATTTAGTTAGTTTTTATTTTCTTGCTTATTCGAGGACGAATAAAGTTCTAGTGTGGGGGTATTTGATGAACGTATTTTTCTGCATTTTAAACCGTTTGTTTCATATGTTTTTATTTTAATAAAGCGGTATTATACGGGTATTTTATTGTGGTTTTGCAGATTATAGATTCCAAAGTGCAACGTTGAAATTAATCGGTTGTGCCATCCATTGGTTCAAATGACACGCAGAAAAGAGTGCAACAATTTTGAGCACCAAATAAATCAAAGCGATGTCACACTTCAATTTATGCGTAATGAGTCAGTTCACGTTTTCACTTCAGCATATGGGTGCAAGCAACGTGGGAAAAAAATCATATATATCTCAAATTGCTCCCATTTACAATTCAATAAAGCAAGTCACGTATTCAACTCAAAGTGGACCAAATATAATTAATTCAAGCAAATGTGGACCAACCAATGTACATCATATATTTTCTTCAATCAATGACGTGGCAAAGCATGCACATGCTTTGATTTAGTAAATATTGGCTGCATTTTCTCATCTTTGAACCATTCAAACAAGGCTACGTGTTCAAATATTGCAATGGACCAGTTCTTCCAGAAGGTCCCCTATGAAAGTGGCAAGTATAATTCATTCAGGAGCCTATATATACCGGAGGGATACAACACTTTAGGATCATCTCTGACCCCATCACTCTTCTTCTAGTTCAGTTTTAAATTTCAACAGTGTTTATTTTTATTTCCGGACAGAATACGTAGGATTGTTAATTAGATTTAGCAATTTATTTATTCTTGTTCTTAGTTATTTTCTGCACTCTTTCCAGTTAGTTAATAAATTCAGTTCATTTTATTTCAGTTGTTTGCTCTGTTATTTTCTTTTAAGCACTTTTAGTTTATGCTCTGATTTCTACAATTTTATATTTTTGACTGCAATTTTGATTAGATTCGAAATCGATTCGGAATATATTATTGTTTTTATTTCCTGTTCAAGAACCACCATCGAATTTGTTTAACACGCCTAAGATTTAAATATGGATTTCAAATATTTTAAAACACAATTCTCTGTGTTCGACCTGCATACTACACGCCTGTGCGCTTGCAGAATTAATTAAAATTTGTGCTTTTCTAACCAATAGAAAAGTCGCAACAGATTCCCAATGGAGACTTTGATGCTAATGGAGACTACTTCTACTATTGTCACTTCCTCCATATCAGGACCTCTCTATACTAAATCTACCATTCCATCCTCTACATTATGATAGATTCAACTATAACGGTGATTTTGGGAACCTTTACTGCTTTGACATATTTAGCCAAAGTTCCATATAATTTTGAAGAGCCTGGCTACACACAGCTAGAGTCCATTCCAAATTTTCTCATCTTATCTCCGATTATAGAGGGAAGTTCTACGGGAACTCACTCACAAGTGACCTCTACTTATCTTGGATGTATATCATTGACTTCTCTTATGTTCGAGAAGGCTCAAATAACTCCCATCGATGCCTCAAATCTCTATTTTTCACTTTCTTAAGTTTTAGGTCCACCCACTCTTGCCCCTTTACTAGAAGGAGATATTACTTCGGGCACCTAGGATTCAATGATAGAATAAGTTATCTTGTCTTCCCCCACTCATATCCCAACTTCTTCAGCTGGTAAAATGCCCCATCCCAAGGCTGAAAAGTTAAAGCATTGACTGAAGAAGTTATGGATGATCCTGAAATGGTGTAGGGGAGTGAGCATATGTATGGGCCGTCAAAGCAGGAGGATAAGACCATACTACTTAAGAAGGTCAAAGAAATTAAGAAACAAAAGATTAATGGTGTTCTTCCTCCTCTTTCGGTTTTATTGTCGATACCACTGGTTGTCATCCCAACTTCTACTCCTACGACGAGTATCATTCAAGCTGATGCTCCCGAGTCTTCGGGGAGTGGCTATGACTAGAATACATATGCAAAAGGCTACCTGTCTAAGGGAAGTAAAGGCTGTCCGGAAAAAGGCATGTCATAGTTTCTCCCAAAGGAAAGAAGGAGGAGAAGAGGAAGAAGAAGTACACTTGATTGTCATTTCCTTATGTTATCGTTTGTTCTAGTTTTTTGTTTGTGTGTATACGCCATTACTGTGCGGGTACGACCCCCGCTTTTGCTTTTGAAGTTGTTCAACTATTAATAAAGTAGTTTTTCTTTTGGTATTTCACCTTTTTTTACCTATATACTTAGTTTTATTAGGTCAATTGTGATTGCATCTAAATCAAAACAATATTATTATCCACCATAACCATGTATGTATGAATAACCTTTCACCATTGCTTGGCCTATTTCACTATTTCATTCTATTCATCGCTGCACAAATGCTTCTTTGCTAGCGAGCTGAATCATAATCGTCTGGCTAACTCTGTAGCCTACCGAACCCATTTCCAAATAGGTTCCATTTGGCTAAAGATGGGATTAAATTTCCACATCGTTTCCTATCTCTGGGAAGTGATGTTTGGGATATCATCTCTGGGCATCCATGTTTGATCTCGCATGTCCCTGGGTGTTCATTGTTAATGTTCTTCGAAAGTGGTGTTTCAAACGCCTATCTCTGGACATCTATACTCAGTCTCGCCTGTCTCTGGTTGTTTATCTTAGACTTTACCTATCTCTAAGCAATGGTCGAAGGTTAAACTTATAGGGTAGGCATGATCAACTCCGGTGTGGTTATACTCCGCGATCTTATTTTGATTGAAGGATTTGGTCGGTACCTATCTCTAGATACCTGAAATGATTATACTCCTGCGATCCGATCATAAATCGAAGGAGGCCGTCGGTACCTAACTCTATATACCTAGATATCTGCATTTTCAAAATATAGAATATTCAATTTCGCTGTTGTTCACGAAACATAGAGTCGAGCTATTGAACATATAGTTCCATCAATCCCCAAAGTTAATTGTTTTTATAGACGTAAGAATGGCAGACTCTACCTTATTACAACTGAGCATAATCAGATATTTACACAGATACGTCTAAGCGAAACAGCATCGTAAATCTTTGCTATTCCATGCCCTCGAGAACGATACTCTGTCGACGATTGCTAGCCTAAATGTTCCATCTCCAATCTTGTGTTCAATTCCATACAGACCTTCCCAATTCAGGCCTAGAGCCACCGGACCAAGGAAGATCCGTTTTAGAGCGGATTGTTGATCTCGAAGGTCCAATTCTTGATCTTACATTGAATTGTCGCACTACACTTTTTTGGTGAGCAGCAACCCTTAAATCGGCTTCTTCACACCTCTTATCATACCAAGGGACTCGAGCAAGAGTTCCTCATAGTAAATCTTTTGATAAGAAGACACTTCCAATTCAATTGGAATTATGGCCTTTAATCCGTAGGCCAAAGTAAATGGAGTATGGCCAGTCGTGGACATATGAATCATTCGGTAAGCACACAATGTTAGAGGTAATTCATCGATGCACTTGCTCTTGGAATTTATCAGTCATTTCTTCAAAATGTATTTGATAATCTTGTTTATCGTCTCTACCTATCCATTTGCTTGTGCTACAATCGCAAATCTCTTTTCAATCCGGTACTTGCTGTAGAAATTTTGAATTTCACACTATTGAATTGGGTTCTATTGTCATGGATTATTATTTATGGAGTTCCAAATTGACAGATGATGTTCTCTACTATGGATGATCATAGTGATTGTGGCAAGCATTTCCACTTCATCCTACTTCATGAAATAATCTACTGCAACAATGGAATATTTCGCTCCACCTTTCGACGTTTTTAGCACATCGATAATGCTAATTGCCCAAATTGCAAATAGGAAAGGGCTAACCATTTGAGTGATCTTCACGGAGGGGGTTCTAGGAATCTTTAAAAAAACTTTGCCACCTATCACACATTCTGCTATAATTAGCTGCATTCCAGTTGATTATTGGCTAGAAGTATCCGCAACGAAGAATCTTCCTTGCCAAAGTTAGTCCCCCGATGTGATCAACATAAACTCCTTCATGCACATCTACAATAATCTTTTTAGCTTCCTCGTTGGTGATGCATCATAGTAGGGGAGTAGAGAATCCTCTTCTGTATAGCACTCCATCATGAATAATGAATTACGGTACTTTGTGTAAGAGCTTCCTTCGTTTATTTCTTCCATTCAGGATAGTTCCCTTCAACAAATATTTTATAATCGAAGTCATCCATGTCTCCTTCTCCACTTTGGCCTCCAAGATATAGTCAATGTTCACCTAGTCGATGCTCAAAGCCAATTAAACCTTCATTGGAACCAATTCCATAAGTTGTGCATCCCTAAAACTGGCCATCATAGCCAACGAATCAGCCTTCTTGTGCACTTCTATAAGAATATGCATTATTATGTAATATTCAATGTCACTTAGCAGTTCCAGCACCTTCATTGGGTTGGGGAAAGTCTCGCTCCCTTGGCCTAAATTCCTTCACTTGGCAAACCACCCATTGAGAGTCACTAAATATGTGCAATGCCTTCAGTCCCAATTCTTTTGTTATCTTGAGCCGCACAATCACTGCTTCGTACTTAGCTTTATTGTTCATTGCGGGAAACTCAAACTTCAAGGCATAACAAATTATCTGTTGCTTTAGAGTTACCAAGATCACTCATGCCTCCAAAGTAACGTTCATTAGATGCTCCATCTATGTATAGTCTCCACTGAGCAACCTATACCACATCATCTTCCATTTCTATAATACTCCATAAAATTAATAGGAAATTAATTAGGAAAAATTAACTGATTAATAATAATGCTAAAAATGGAAATTTTGCAAACATCCTAATTTGGCTACGAAACTTGCACCATCGTGTTTATAGCAATTTTTTGAGCAACTTTCATATGTAAAACTTCGCGATCGAAGTTCAAACAAAGAAGTTATCGATGTTTGAAAATTTTAAATCGAAAATAATTCAAAATTTATTAAGTAATAAATATTATTAAGCTTAACATTAAAGTAATTGTTAAATATGAAACTTAACGTCTAAGCAAATGATAAAAGTGGATAATAAATATTTGTATAACATTAGCATTTGATGGGGAAAAAATAAGTGACCAGAAGACAAATCAGTCGACCGCATCATTGGACTGGAAGATTGCTAGTGGTCGACCGATCATTGTTGAGGCAGCTAGGTATTGCCTTAGCCTGAACGACCCAGATTTAAATTATTAAAATATTCTTGATCTGACGGTCCTAGCGCATCCAAGCAACTTTAAATAAGAGTCTGGCCCTCTCATTCTTTTCATATAAATCTAAAAATAGAACAACGTTATGCCAATCCTTTTCCTCTAAAAAAACTCATTTAACTCAAAATAAAAAATAAATATATATCTTCAAGGATTAGGAGAATATTTGAAAGAAGAATCCAAAGACAAAGATAATAAATTACACACACACTCATACATGTAATTCTCTTCCCTAATCTACAAGTTCTAAGTCTAATATGTATAAATAAATCAATTATACGTTATACAATAAGTAGAAAATAAATTAGTGGAAGGGATAAGGCTATCGTACAAAGTGAATCGAAGGAGATTCATTGGGCATTATCTATGAGTGGAAATCTTAATTTTTCCCTAATAGTATATTATGCAGTTGATATTTGGATTTTTGTGCCTTGGGATTATAATAAAAAATATATTAACTTAAAAACCTAAAATATCCCCATAATATTTTAAGCTTGAGTTGTTTGGAATCCTAATTATTTTATCTTAATTTGGTAAGAACTGGATTCATTAATATTTACAATATAAATAATTTGTATTCAATTTAATTCCACTTTTCAGTTTGTGATTGTAATGACAAAGAATTCGAAAACAAAATAAGTATTATTTCTTTGTCATTTCAACACTATTCATTTAAAAGTTGAATGGAATATAAAAGATTTGTATTGTAAATTAGCTTCTTTGAGAAAAAGGACCATAAGTCTACTATATTAAAGTAAAACAAATTTTATGTTTTGGATTCCATTTTTGAATATACACACACATATACATATAAGTCTATTGTGTAATTTATTTATTTATGAAATTGGTTTTTATGTGAATTTCTGTATTAAATTGGGACTTTTATAGTAATTATAGTTGTGAACATTAAAATAACGTAACACCCAAAATAAGAAATGGCAAATTACTTAAATATGCTTAAAACTAATTAGGCATAATTTAATATTAGGCATAAGTATAATGGTAACATTTCCTTTTAAAACTTAAAATTGGTAATTATAATTGTAAATCCATAACGCATATAATAATTAACAATCTAATAAAATAAGTTAAGGATGAAAATGGAATTTAATCCATAAATAAAATACGAAATAAGGATTTCCCTTTATGGGACCTTTAATACGTAAATACAGGTGAGGTGTGTGTATAGGTATAGGTATATGTTAATGTAATTTTACGCTAAATATTGGAAAGTGGAAAATATGGCTAAGTTATAGGGATGCGATGTCAGTTGAAAGCATACAGAAGTCTACCCAGCTATCCTGGCTACCAATAGTGTGACTTTTATAACTGATGTTAGATATCGCCTATAAGAAATACCCACGATAGATGTTCGACGATGGAAATTCTATCGGTTTAGAAAACCGTCGAACGAATTTAGAAATAAAAATAACCGCAAGCGCACGGTGTACGAATGTAGCACGTGGCGAATACGGGTCGATCCGCAGGGAATTGATGATTTTAAAATTCTATTCAATCAAATTAAACCAAAGTCGAGTGATTGTTAACTAAATAAAAGAAAGTAAAAACAAACTAAAGCTAAGGAGAATAAAAAGATGAGATTAAAGAGCAATTTAGAGGCAAATCCCCTCTCATGATCATATAAATCAACTTAATGACATTATGATCTCTTTTTGGTCATGTGTGAGTTTAGTTGATGCATTTATCATAAGCATGGTCTAATTGTGTTATTAATTAACACACTTAAACCATCAAACTTTAATGCACCCTTTAACCCACTTACTAACTTCAATGAAAATGATATGAAATCAAAAGTAGAATCTATTTTAAGCATGGTTTATTAACTATTGAATTAGAAACATAAACCATCAAATTTTGATTCTAAATCCACTTCCATTACCATGATCATATGTAGATGAAGAGGTAATTAATGATTCATATGACTAAGCATAGCCTATTTGTTTTGAACAATATAAGCTATCAAACTCAATATTAAACACAAAACCACACAAACCTCTACTTTCCATTAAGCACAAAAGAGACATAAAAGAAATTATGTTGCATCTACATGATTAAAGAGAGCATCATTACCCCTAAATTAAAGGGATTAGCCTCTCATTTTTGTTATCAAATCAACAAATGTAGAAAGCAACATTAAAAAACAAGAGGAAAAAGAGAGAAAAAAGAAAGGAAAAACTAATCTACTTGCATGAAATAAGATGGATCTACACTGCAACATGAAAGGAAAAGAAGCATGTAAAAGAAAAGAGAGCACTAATTAACATTAAAAAAAATGAAAGTTACATGAAATAAAAATATGGCTAAGTAGCCATGAAAAGAGAAAGAGAGCTTTGAGTTTTATTTTTGAGCCTAAACTAAACTAAGAGAGACTAAGGGAGAGGAAGGGTTACATGAAACATAAGGGGATTTTATACATGTGTTAAACCCTAATTCATATTTTTTGGGAATACCCAAAATACCCTCTTAGGAAGTGTGGAGGCCAAGTAATCATTAGCTTCAAATAATCCTCATTTAAGTGTACATGAAGCCATTAATTCCATAAGCATGTACATTAGCCTCTAATTTGTACATTAAGGTAGGTGGGTAGGTGGGGTCCTCCATTGTAACGATCCCGGATTTTGATTAATTTTAATTTGCTAAAATTTTAACAACAAATTAAAATCTAGGAATTTATCTATATTACAAAATAAATATATATAGTTTTATAAAATATAAAGTAAATACATATATATCTTAATCTCATGATTAATAAACAATACAAATAAAATTGATACAAAAATAATAAAAGGAAAATAAAATAAAGTAAAAATAGAAGCAAACAAATATATATTCATTCATATACATTCAAACAAGAAAGAAACAAAATATATAAAATGAGGAGCTTGTAAAAGAAGCCACTAGATCATACTCACGCATTGTACAAATGAAGAGCCGAAATGAAAATAAGATAAGTATATGGTACAACTAATTAATGCAGCCACCAAGTGATTGTCTCAGCCAACAACAAAGAAAATATCCCTGCTAAAAATTTGTACAAACTCATTTTTTTTATCACACTGTAACCCATTTTATATATATCAATCTTCTATCTCACTTTCGTTCACCAAAGGATGAAGTAAAAAGTTATCAAAACTTAAATAAAATTTAACATAAAATACAATACAAATCAACTCAAGCCAGAGGATCAAGTGAAGATTTACAACTGGAAGTTCAAAGCCTGTGTCAAAAGAAAGAGGCCTGTTCATTCTTTCTTCTGGAAAACAAAGTGAGTAAACTAACACACTTAAGCTTGAATCTGTTAATATATCTTGATATTTTAGGATTAATACTTGTAGTTATTATGGAAAATGTTGTATGAATGTGAATATATCAGTGCATGTCTGTTATATAGGCATAGATACCTGTTCTTGTGTTTACAGGCTAGAAACAGAATCATAAATCAAAATCTCTTCCATCATTCTCTTATAGGCATTGAGGTTTAAATGAAAAATGCTTGAATAAACTAGATCCTAATTGTAAAAATATTTTTAATGATAGTTAGTTTAAGTTTTTCTGGAAAATTTAAAATATACAAAGGAAAACTTAAAATCTTGTCAATTTCGAGTATCACGGTTTCGAATGTCACTTACATTACCTAACTCGATTCCAAAAACCATGAATTTTAAGAATAAAATCAAGATTTTTAATTTGGTAAATTGTGGGAAATTGCGAGATGAACGGAATCTGCATTTTCGTCGATTCTCGACGATCGGAGAATGGTTGGATGTCGTGCTCGTTGCTGAAGGTAGCTGGATTGCAGGAGATCGTAGGAAAAATGGTCGGGGGTTTTATAGATCGTCGTGGTGGCGAGGCGGCGATGATCTAGGGTTTTAGCCCAGATTTTAGTTAGCGTCGAATTTAGAATCGCTGACGCCTCATCATCGCATCGGAGTCGATCGCT
Organism: Allium fistulosum; assembly: GCA_030737815.1. NCBI lineage: Eukaryota > Viridiplantae > Streptophyta > Magnoliopsida > Asparagales > Amaryllidaceae > Allium > Allium fistulosum. Next base: position 1,227,882,587 of record CM060901.1, read on the forward strand.
CCGGTGGCGATCGAAGCCTGAAAGTCAGGCGATGCTTTGACCAGAACCTCGTGACCTCTGATGGTCGGAGGTGGGAGTACGAAGTAGTTGTTGGTGGCTCGGTATTGTTTCAATTTTGGTCGAGAAGACTCGATTCCATTTCGAGTTAAATTCGAGTTCCTGGGTGGTCAAACGGCGTGGGGTGGTCGAAGAGGACTTGTCGGCGGTGGTCTTGGAGGCCGGAGCTCTGGCGATTGACGGTGCATGTGCACATGCCACTGGGTTGTGTCAGTGGATAGGATTTGGGAAGAGAGGTTGTGTCTCGAAGTCAATCTCGAGGGATTCGGGTGCTGACTCGAGTCTTGGACCGGGTATTTTCAAATGCATACTGGGTTAACACTTGAACAAAATTTAAGTTTAGAAAAAATGGCATACGGGTTGATTTTTGATAAAACTCGAAGCAAACAGGGAATACTCTCGGGTAACACTCAAAGATGTCTCGGGTTTTATAATTTCCAGTTTTTTAAAACTTTAACGATTTAAGCCAATTAAATTTCTAAATCTATTCTTTTTAAAATGAAGATTGTTGTTTAATTGGTATGTGTAGATAAAAGTTTTGAAAGTAAAATATTTCAAATTAATTAAGTTTAAGATGTTTTAAACTTATATTTTTAAAAGAGTTTATTTTAAATGAAAAACTTAATTAAGTAATTAAGGAATTAATCAAATGTGTTTTAATTTGTTAACTTAAAAGTTAAGTTAATTTATATTATTAATGATAATTTAATAATTAGAGATTAATTTATGGGTAATTAAAGGTTAATTAACTTGTAATTAAAAATGATTAATCTAAGATTAATTACTTAGGAGAAGTAATTAAAGATTTGTTAATAGTTAATGAAGATCATTAACTTGAGATTATTAAATAATTAATTAATGTGATTAATTTTAATAATTAATTATATCAATTAATTAGAGGTAATCATTTATGAAATTATTTAAGTAAAATTACTTAATAAAAGTAATTTAGGAATTAATTACTCATTGTAATTAATTGAGTTAAATTTGATTAGTTTAAGTTAATTAATTAAGTTTAATTAATTTAAGATAATCACTTGATGATTTAATAAATGTAATTACTTAATGTAATTACTGAAGTATAATTACTTAGTGAAGTAATTAAGGGTAATTACTGGATGTAATTAGTGGAAGATGATTTAATAATGGAAGTAATTTGGATTCAATTACTTTGTGTAAGGGATTAATTAAAGATAATTAATTAAGGAGTGATTAATTAGTTATTGTAATTAATTAAGAATAATTAATTAAGGATTAATTATTAATTAAGGGTTAATTAATGATTAATTAAAGGATAATTCATTAAATGTTTTGTAATAAATTGATTAGTAATTTACCATGACTAGCAAATTATTCATAGAAATTAATTTGATTTAAATCAATCAGATAATTAAATTTATCCTACTCATGGATGTTTGGATTATATTAGTTGTTGAATTGTTGATATTTCCTGATCTGTGATGCTTTGTGATATATTCTGATTTGTGTGTGACCTGTAATGTAGTTATTTATCTGGGATGAATGTAATTTATTATCCGTAATATATATATATATATATATCTGTGATCTGTGATCTGTGAATAAAAGATAAGCGTTATAGTTATACCGCTTACCAACTATATTTCTGTATTTTGATCTGTGATGATTTATTGATGTTGCACTACTGTGTTAAACCCCTGGACCACACCATACACACAGAAATATGGAATTCACGAGGAAATCAGTTAAGTCACAAATGATTTAAATTTAATATTTTTGAAATTGAAATTTTAATTTCAATTGATTTTGGAAATGGATTTGGGTTAAATGTTAAATCTTTTGAAAAGGAGTTTTTAAGATAAAAGTTATTTTGAATAACTTGGTAAAGCTTCAAATTTAAATTATTTAATTTGAATTTGAATTCAAAATTTTGAATTGAATTCCATGTTGGAAATTATGGTTAAAGATGTTACAAATGTGTTTATATGGATTTAAAACCATTTTAAAAGTATGGTTTTGAGAATTTGAATTTAACCCAAGGACTTTAACTTGTATAAATGAATCAGATTTTCAGAAATGAAAACTATTTGTTTTCAAATAATAGAAGCTTTCATATAAGGAATGAATTTCCAATTTGTGTCAAAAAAAAATTTCAAGTTTGAAATGAAAATGGTTTTCCGAGTTATGAATAAATCTTTGTGAAAGATTGTTGAACTTTTTTTTGAAATTGGAAAGGTGTACCTTTTGTATAAAAAGGTCAAAATGGAATTGTTTTGAAAGCTATCAATTAAATCTTTGATTTAAAGATTTAACGAGTTAATCCAAATTGAAATGGAAATCGATTTGAAAATCTATGAATAGATCTTTGTGAAACTGGGTGAACTTTGTGAGACGAATCTTTTTATGTAAAAGATTAAAATGGTAATGTGTTTAAACCATTTGAAAGAAAAGTTTTGGGTAATAAGTTGTGACTTAACTGAAATCCCAATATCCATATGTTTTGAAATATTGCGCCCACTATTCGGTTTAGCCGGAAGAGGACTTTGTGTCATATAACCCATTCCGAATAGTGATACGACGTATATGGATAGCATTTGAAGACCGGTGGTGAAGACCGAATGCTTTCGAAAACGAAAGGATTACCATCGAATGTCTCTGCATCGGCTGATCCCCGATATAGAGATTTTAGCATCCTTTGTGATGGGAAGTCCGGACGTGATTAGAAATTATCCGGATTTGCAAGGGCTTCTTTCGAAGTGCCTTCGGTTCTGTTCAAACCCGGAACTGACTTGTATGGTTGTATGTCTGACATTACACTTTGAGATATAAAACTGATTTCTTTCAAATACATTTCTGTTTGGTGGCGGAGAATTTTTTTCTCTTAGCTTAACACCCTTCTCTGAGACGTACGAGCTCAGAGGTTATGTAGTTGAAGGTTATCAGTGATATACTCCCAATTTGGTAGTGTGGCATGCTAAGTGTTGATGTGTATTGTTGATCATTTGTTGATCAAAGCAAGGCTTTCGTGTAAAGCGTAGCTTTGTGGACGAGACCTCATCGGACCTCACACCCCGGAAATGGTCGAAACAGGAAAGATGCCGCAAGGTTTCAGGGGTAGCTCTCCTAGGGTATGTCTATTCCTTCTGGAAAAAGGTGGTATCATGGAATGGAGCCCAGATATTTTACCTGTGTGGTTGCTCCAATCTCATTTACTGTGTGGTTGTTGCTTTATGATCGAGGGCCCTCGGATAAAGGTCGCAAACGACCGGGGGTGGCATATCTCAGGTTTAATACCCGGGAAGGGGGTAACCGGCCTTGGTTGGCAGAGAGCCAGGTAGGTTCTCGGGGCGTCACTCCATAGGCGTTCCCATGTGGCATAGGAAGTTCCTTAGCCTGACCATTTGTTGGAAAATCCAAAGAAACAATACGAGCCTTGTACGGTTTTAGTTGTAGAACCTGCCATTTAAAATGGTAGCTATAGTAGGCATAGTATAATGGTACCTATGCTGGTTAAGATTAATATTATACTTTCGAAATGTTTTTTGCACTATGCACTAGTAATAATATCAGAAGAGTTTTTCTTGTGTAGGAAGCATGTTTGACTATCATAAGGAGAATTCTCCCCCATGTGTGCGGTTGCATTGTGTGTGTGCCGGGAGGCCTTATGATAGTTTCATTTTCCAATAAGCATTGCGGATTTCAATGTTTAAAATTCTTTAGTTGTTTGTTTTAAAGATAAACTATTTTTGTTACTCATACCAGTCTCATGACTGACTCAGAGTTTATTGTTCCCTTCCTAAACTCTGGGTGCCCACAATTTTCCACACGGGCAGTCTAGAGTTGGGTTTTTCAGATAGTCAGGTTTAGTAGATTATCGGGAGCTAGTTCAGTCTTTGGAGTTCACGACGAATGACCTTGCTTCTCTTCGTGAAATGTGATGGTGGTTCGAGCTTGATGTTGGAGTTGTTGGACTCATTCTCTTTTGAAGATCTTTTGGAGTATCACTTCTGTTGTTTCCGCTGTAACATTATTATTTGTCTCTGATATTCTTGTATCATAAAGATATCATTGTTGTATATCGTTTCAATTGGTATCAGAGCTAAGGTTGAACTTTAGCTCAGGAGTATAACACATTAAGTAGCTCATTAGAGATAGGGTGAAGTATACCCTAGAATGAGTAATCCCTAAGATATCTGTCCGTATACCTCAGTAAATTCTCTTACTATCCACTGATAGTAAGTATGAGTGCAAGAAGATGATGAGATAGGGGACAGGGGAATACGACTATAAATGGTCAATACCTTGTAACAACAAGGAAATAATCTTTTCTCTATCAATCTCTTTTGTTTAACATCTCTTTTCAATTCTTCGATGGTTCCTGGAAGATCGAAGAAGAAGATTTAATATATTTGTATGGGACATAAACTCCAAATAGGTCAGAATTGGTTGTTTGGATGAATTGGTTGCTTTTTTTGCTATAGTTGATAGGTATACTTTAGTTCTAAACTAAAAGCTTTGAAATTGTATCTATATATCTATACAATTTGGAGGCCCAATATGTTCTACGAATGGTTAGTTATCCCTTCGAACTAACCAATACCTCTACATATTTCGTAGATCTGGATAACCCGAGTATCGGGTGGAAAAATTCAATAGATTCGTTCTTGTATCTATTATTGATATTCTGATTTGGTAAGCTAAATACAGAATAGATATTCAGTTGATTTGATGAAATCTTCTTCACCTATCTTTGTGTCTCCTTGGCAAATTTCGAGGACGAAATTTCTTAAGGGGGGAAGCCTATAACGATCCCGGATTTTGATTAATTTTAATTTGCTAAAATTTTAACAACAAATTAAAATCTAGGAATTTATCTATATTACAAAATAAATATATATATTTTTATAAAATATAAAGTAAATACATATATATCTTAATCTCATGATTAATAAACAATACAAACAGAATTGATAAAAAATAATAAAAGGAAAATAAAATAAAGTAAAAATAGAGGCAAACAAATATATATTCATAAACACTTGTAAAATGAAGAAGCAAACATATACATTCAAACAAGAAAGAAACAAAATATATAAAATGAGGAGCTTGTAAAAGAAGCCACCATATCATACTCACGCATTGTACAAATGAAGAAAAAAAATATAAGTTTGTACAGCCGAAATGAAAATAAGATAAGTATATGGTACAACTAATTAATGCAGCCACCAAGTGATTGTCTCAGTCAACAACAAAGAAAATATCCCTGCTAAAAATTTGTACAAACTCATTTTTTTTATCACACTGTAACCCATTTTATATATATCAATCTTCCATCTCACTTTCGTTCACCAAAGGATGAAGTAAAAAGTTATCAAAACTTAAATAAAATTCAACATAAACTACAATACAAATCAACTCAAGCCAGAGAATCAAGTGAAGATTTACAACTGGAAGTTCAAAGCCTGTGTCAAAAGAAAGAGGCCATGTTCATTCTTTCTTCTGGAAAACAAAGTGAGTAAACTAACACACTTAAGCTTGAATCTGTTAATATATCTTGATATTTTAGGATTAATACTTGTAGTTATTGTGGAAAATGTTGTATGAATGTGAATATATCAGTGCATGTTTGTTATATAGGCATAGATACATGTTCTTGTGTTTACAGGCTAGAAATAGAATCATAAATCAAAATCTCTTCCATCATTCTCTTATAGGCATTGAGGTTTAAATGAAAAATGCTTGAATAAACTAGATCCTAATTGTAGAAATATTTTTAATGATAGTTAGTTTAAGTTTTTCTGGAAAATTTAAAATATACAGAGGAAAACTTAAAATCTTGTCAATTTCCAGTATCACGGTTTCGAATGTCACTTACATTACCTAACTCGATTCCAAAAACCATGAATTTTAAGAATAAAATCAAGATTTTAAGTTTGGTAAATTGTGGGAAATTGCGAGATGAATGGAATCTGCATTTTCGTCGATTCTCGACGATCAGAGAATGGTTGGATGTCGTGCTCGTTGCTGAAGGTAGCTGGATTGCTGGAGATCATAGGAAAAATGGTCGAGGGTTTTATAGATCGCCGTGGTGGCAAGACGGCGATGATCTAGGGTTTTAGCCCAGATTTTAGTTAGCGTCGAATTTTGAATCGCTGACGCCTCGTCATCGCATCGGAGTCGATCGCTCCGGTGGCGATCGAAGCCTGAAAGTCAGGCGATGCTTTGACCAGAACCTCGTGACCTCTGATGGTCGGAGGTGGGAGTACGAGGTGGTTGTTGGTGACTCGGTTTTGTTTCAATTTTGGTCGAGAAGACTCGATTCCATTTCGAGTTAAATTCGAGTTCCTGGGTGGTCAAACGGCGTGGGGTGGTCGAAGAGGACTTGTCGACGGTGGTCTTGGAGGCCGGAGCTCTGGCGATTGACGGTGCATGTGCACATGCAACTGGGTTGTGTCAGTGGATAGGATTTGGGAAGAGAGGTTGTGTCTCGAAGTCGATCTCGAGGGATTCGGGTGCTGGCTCGAGTCTTGGACCGGGTATTATCAAATGCATACTGGGTTAACACTTGAACAAAATTTAAGTTTAGAAAAAATGGCATACGGGTTGATTTTTGATAAAACTCGAAGCAAATAGGGAATACTCTCGGGTAACACTCGAAGATGTCTCGGGTTTTATAATTTCCAGTTTTTTAAAACTTTAACAATTTAAGCCAATTAAATTTCTAAATCTATTCTTTTTAAAATGAAGATTGTTGTTTAATTGGAATGTGTAGATAAAAGTTTTGAAAGTAAAATATTTCAAATTAATTAAGTTTAAGATGTTTTAAACTTATATTTTTAAAAGAGTTTATTTTAAATGAAAAACTTAATTAAGTAATGAAATTAATCAAATGTGTTTTAATTTGTTAACTTAAAAGTTAAGTTAATTTATATTATTAATGATAATTTAATAATTAGAGATTAATTTATGGGTAATTAAAGATTAATTAACTTGTAATTAAAAATGATTAATCTAAGATTAATTACTTAGGAGAAGTAATTAAAGATTTGTTAATAGTTAATGAAGATCATTAACTTGAGATTATTAAATAATTAATTAATGTGATTAATTTTATTAATTAATTAGAGGTAATCATTTGTGAAATTGTTTAAGTAAAATTACTTAATAAAAATAATTTAGGAATTAATTACTCATTGTAATTAATTGAGTTAAATTTGATTAGTTTAAGTTAATTAATTAAGTTTAATTAATTTAAGATAATCACTTGATGATTTAATAAATGTAATTACTTAATGTAATAACTGAAGTATAATTACTTAGTGAAGTAATTAAGGGTAATTACTGGATGTAATTAGTGGAAGATGATTTAATAATGGAAGTAATTTGGATTCAATTACTTTGTGTAAGGGATTAATTAAAGATAATTAATTAAGGAGTGATTAATTAGTTATTGTAATTAATTAAGAATAATTCATTAAGGATTAATTATTAATTAAGGGTTAATTAATGATTAATTAAAGGATGATTCATTAAATGTTTTGTAATAAATTGATTAGTAATTTACCATGACTAGAAAATTAGTCATAGAAATTAATCTGATTTAAATCAATCGGATAATTAAATTTATCCTACTCATGGATGTTTGTATTATATTAGTTGTTGAATTGTTGATATTTCCTGATCTGTGATGCTTTGTGATATATTCTGATTTGTGTGTGACCTGTAATGTAGTTATTTATCTGGGATGAATGTAATTAATTATCTGTAATATATATATGTGTGTGTGTGTGTGATCTGTGAATAAAAGATAAGCGTTATAGTTATACCGTTTACCAACTATATTTCTGTATTTTGATCTATGATGATTTATTGATGTTGCACTACTGTGTTAAACCCCTGGACCACACCATACACACACAAATATGGGTTTCACGAGGAAATCAGTTAAGTCACAGATGATTTAAATTTAATATTTTTGAAATTGAAATTTTAATTTCAATTGATTTTGGAAATGGATTTGGGTTAAATGTTAAAGCTTTTGAAAAGGAGTTTTTAAGATAAAAGTTATTTTGAATAACTTGGTAAAGCTTCAAATTTAAATAATTTAATTTGAATTTGAATTCAAAATTTTGAATTGAATTCCATGTTGAAAATTATGGTTAAAGATGTTATAAATGTGTTTATATGGATTTAAAACCATTTTAAAAGTATGGTTTTGAGAATTTGAATTTAACCCAAGGACTTTAATTCGTATAAATGAATCAGATTTTCCGAAATGAAAACTGTTTGTTTTCAAATAATAGAAGCTTTCATATAAGGAATGAATTTCCAATTTGTGTCAAAAAAAAATTTCAAGTTTGAAATGAAAATGGTTTTCCGAGTTATGAATAAATCTTTGTGAAAGATTGTTGAACTTTGTTTTGAAATTGGAAAGGTGTACCTTTTGTATAAAAAGGTCGAAATGGAATTGTTTTGAAAGCTATCAATTAAATCTTTGATTTAAAGATTTAACGAGTTAATCCAAATTGAAATGGAAATCGATTTGAAAATCTATGAATAGATCTTTGTGAAACTGGGTGAACTTTGTGAGACAAATCTTTTTATGTAAAAGATTAAAATGGTAATGTGTTTAAACCATTTGAAAGAAAAGTTTTGGGTAATAAGTTGTGACTTAACTGAAATCCCAATATCCATATGTTTTGAAATATTGCGCTCACTATTCGGTTTAGCCGGGAGAGGACTTTGTGTCATATAACCCATTCCGAATAGTGATACGACGTATATGGATAGCATTTGAAGACCGGTGGTGAAGACCGGATACTTTCGAAAACGAAAGGATTACCATCGAATGTCTCTGCATCGACGGATCCACGGTATAGAGATTTTAGCGTCCTTTGTGATGGGAAGTCCGGACGTGATTAGAAATTATCCGGATTTGCAAGGGCTTCTTTCGAAGTGCCTTCGGTTATGTTCAAACCCGGAACAGACTTGTATGGTTGTATGTCTGACATTACACTTTGAGATATAAAGCTGATTTCTTTCAAATACATTTCTGTTTGGTGGCGGAGAATTTATTCTCTTAGCTTAACACCCTTCTCTGAGACGTACGAGCTCAGAGGTTATGTAGTTGAAGGTTATCAGTGATATACTCCCAATTTGGTAGTGTGGCATGCTAAGTGTTGCTGTGTGTTGCTAATCATTTGTTGATCAAAGCATGGCTTTCGTGTAAAGCGTAGCTTTATGGACGAGACCTCATCGGACCTCACACCCCGGAAATGGTCGAAACAGGAAAGATGCGGCAAGGTTTCAAGGGTAGCTCCCCTAAGGTATGTCCATTCCTTCTAGAAAAAGGTGGTATCATGGTATGGATCCCAGATATTTTACCTGTGTGGTTGCTCCAATCTCATTTACTGTGTGATTGTTGCTTTGTGATCAAGGGCCCTCGGATAAAGATCGCTAACGACCGGGGGTGGCATATCTCAGGTTTACTACCCGGGAAGGGGGTAAACGGCCTTGTGTTGGCAGAGAGCTAGGTAGGTTCTCGGGGCGTCACTCCAGAGGCGTTCCCATGTGGCATAGGAAGTTCCTTAGCCTGACCATTTGTTGGAAAATCCAAAGAAACAATACGAGCCTTGTACGGTTTTAGTTGTAGAACCTGTCATTTAAAATGGTAGCTATAGTAGGCATAGTATAATGGTACCTATGCTGGCTAAGATTAATATTATACTTTCGAAATGTATTCTGCACTAGTAATAATATCAAAAGAGTTTTTCTTGCGTAGGAAGCATGTTTGACTATCATAAGGAGAAATCTCCCCCATGTGTGCGATTTCATTGTGTGTGTGCCGGGAGGCCTTATGATAGTTTCATTTTCCAAAAAGCATTGCGGATTTCAATGTTTAAAATTCTTTTGTTGTTTGTTTTAAAGATAAACTATTTTTGTTACTCATACCAGTCCCATGACTGACCCGGAGTTTATTGTTCCCTTCCTAAACTCTGGGTGCCCACAATTTTCCACACGGGCAGTCTAGAGTTGGGTTTTTCAGATAGTCGGGTTTAGTAGATTATCGGGAGCTAGTTCAGTTTTTGGAGTTCACGACGACTGACCTTGCTTCTCTTCGTGAAATGTGATGGTGGTTCGAGCTTGATGTTGGAGTTGTTGGACTCATTCTCTTTTAAAGATCTTTTGGAGTATCACTTCTGTTGTTTCCGCTGTAACATTATTATTTGTCTCTGATATTCTTGTATCATATAGATATCATTGTTGTATATCATTCTGGATATTGTATTCATTGGAATTGTATATGATATCATCCATTTCTTTCTTTCCGTTGTGTTGTTATACTTAACGTGTTATATGCTCCGGTTAGCCAGATTCGGCGTTTGAGTCTGCGGCATTTTGAGTACAAGTGAAGTACGGGTGCCGATTTTCGAAGGCCAAGTTCAGGATCACTACATCCATTATCTTCACTTTGAATTATTTCCATCTTCATTTGTTCTCTTCACTCTTGTGCATGCATATATCATCATGAAGCCACTTGTAAAATTCACCAAATTTCCTACAAAACAACATAGAAAATTCCAAGTAAATTTTCACAATTTAATAAATGCATAAAATGACTATTTTGCCCCTATATGAAGATGAATATGTGACAATTTCAAATAATTTGAATTTTGGTTTAAACAAGTTAAAATACCCAATATGATCATTTATTTAATTTAAATAGATTAAATATGGTGGTAAAAATATACACATTTACGTGCACATCAGTAGACATAAGGGATTATTCTTAATTTTGTAGGATAAGTCTGCCCGGCTAATCTAACTACTGGCACCTATAAATAGTCGGACTAATATGGGACGTTACGGTTGAGTTATGGGTCATAAGGGAAGATATATAAGTTGGGCTTGCTTTGGGGTTGAGGTATTAAATGGTCGTGTTAGGGTCTGCCTCTCTCTATTAAAGAGGTATTAAATGGTCGGGATTATCTTTTAGGTGTGTATTAAATGGACAGGATTATCTTTTACATGCATTTGTGAAAATCTATTAGGGAGGTCAACTTTGGGGTTGAGGTATTAAATGGCTATTAGAGGGTCTGTCTCTTCCTTATCTAAGAAGTGTTAAGTGGCCTAGAAGAGATTTTCTATGATAACAGTTGAGGAGTATCGGGAGGTGTTTGCCTAAGGTTAGGTATTAAATGGCTGTTGAAGTGTCTGCCTATTTTCCACTTTAAGGGTATTGAGTAGCTTAGGTTCTTCCTCTTGCATCGTTAGGATATGATTGGATAAGAAATGGAATGTTGAGCCGGATATACTCCATGGTTGCATTGCATTCACTTTTGCAGTCATGGAGTAGAACTCGTAGGGCCACTAGCCTATAGTTGGAGGTATATGTGGAGAGATATAATAAATACATAAGACATAATACTTATGTGAATGCTTACTTCCCACATAATATTACTGTTAAACTTAAGATTTCATTCACCAGACATTGTTGTTTTGACCTCTCCTCATTACAACTTACATGCTAGATTTGACGATGAATGTGAAGGAGGAGAGACGAAGACCTCGTGGAAGTATTAGTTATCTATTTATGTTTTTGATGTACCGAAACAACATATTTAACTTGATTTATGCGGTATTGGTAAATTTATTTTTGAGATATTATGAAATGGCTACTTATTTGATTATTATATTTTATCCCTTCCCATGTGAGACTCCAAAAGCATAGATATCTCTACATATTGTTCTACTAAATTAATTATATCAACTAAAAACTAGCTTTAGAATGGATCTAAGGTTCGATGGACTTTTATTGGATCGAAAATTAGGCCTATTTCAAAGAGGGTTGTTACAATTTTCCATCCTGAATAGTGAATTTAGCAATGAAATCAGACAATGTCTGTGCTCGTATCACTCTCCTAGGATGGCAGGTACTATCATATTGGCTTAGCTTAATATTCAATTTCAGTAACCTTCCCAAAGTTTCAGGTCAGTGAACCACTAGTCTCAAAGGTTGATCGGTTGACACTTTAATCAGATGAGTCTGGAAATACGGTCATAACTTCGTCGAAGTGATCGACAAGCAATAAGCAGCTTCTATAACCTTGGATAGTACTTCTTTGCTCTAGTGAGTTGCTTGCTAATGTAATACATAGGCCTCTGGAGTCTGGATTTTGGACACTTCACATACCAGGGCAGCACTTAGTGCAATAGATACTGCCTAATAAACAAATAAGTCATTTCCTTCCAACGGCTTTGATAAGACTGGTGATCTCTCCATGTGGTCGAGAAAGGCCCGGAAAGTTTTTTGACATTCCTCTATCTAAACAAAATTTTATTTCTCTTTTTTAAGGGCATCGAAGGATGTCATAGATTTGTCTATCGATTTTGAGATAAATCAATTTAGTGCAGTGACCTTTCCATTTACGCTCTTGCCTGACGTGACTTCGAAGAAACATTTCAATGGATTGACTTTCATTCCATATCTCTGAAGTACATTAGACATCTCCGAGATGTCTCATATATGGTTTACAAGTCACTGTGACTTCACCAGCATATCATCCATATAAACCTCAATTGTACATCCAATCTGATCTCTAAACATTGAATTTACTCATCTCTAGTGGGTAGCTCTTACAATCTTCAGACCGAACAACATGACATAGTAATAATACATCCTCGGATCAGTGATGAAACTAGTGTATTCTTGATCTGGAATGTGATTCGCATCCGACTATAACTAGAATAAGCATCCATAAAGGATAACTCATGTCTAATGGTTGGGTCCACTAACTGGTCTATCTTTAGCAACGGGAAGCTATCTATTCAGCACGCTTTATTCAAATTTGAGTAATCGATAGATGTCCGCCATTTTCCATTAGGCTTCTTGACCAGCACTAGATTTGATACCAGTTTGGGGTATAAAGCATCACGTATGAAATCGTTGGCCTTCAACTTATCCACTTCCTCTTTCAATGCAGTGGATCGTTTTGGAACTAGGATGTGCTTTTTGTGCTTCATACGAGGGCATCTGGGTTCCACATTCAATGCATGATACGTTATCTCCGGAGATATTTCACACATATTGGAATACGTCTATGCAAACACATCTAGGTTTGCCCAGAGAAACTCTGTTAACTCCTTCATCTTCATGCTAAGATGAGATCCGATCTTAAGGACTCGAGTAGGGCCATCCTGATCGATCGAAATGTAATTGTCAGCTCGATTGGGGCTGCCTTCGCATCCTTTGGCTTTTTCCTCGGATCCATATATTTATAATTTTATTACGTCATTCGAGTCAGGGCTTAGGCAGTGGTTGTTATGCATCAATAGATTTAACGCAGATAGTCCTCTCTGCATCTTTTCCTTTCTCTCTTCGCTTCGCCTCTCTCAGCTCAGCGATATAACATTCCGGTCCAATACTCTAATCTCCATAAATGACACCTCCCCCAGTCTTAGTAGAGAACTTCACTACTAAGCAACACGGGGCTAAAGCAATTCTGAAATTTGCAAGGTCAATTGGCCCAAAAAATGTTGTAAGCATAGTACGTGTATCACAACGAAGGTCTAAACCCGCACTCTCTTACGGTCACCTTCACCAAGTTCCATAAGTATGCATATACACACACACACACACATATATACACCGACAAGCTCTGTAGCCCACTTGGTAAATCCCTAGACGCAAGATTTACACAACTTTAGATCATGCCCATCCATCCTTATATAGTCATGAGTCTTTTTAACCAAAATATTGGCTAAGCTCCAACAATCAATGAGAACCCGTTTCACAAGAGCCGGTCCAATCATGGCTGTAATCACCAAGGGGTCTAGCATCGACGCTTTTACCACATCAACATCTCGGTTTCTAAACACTTATATCATCAGTCATCAATCTTAGTTGCTTTTCCTTAGCTTCATCTTCTACAGCAAAACAACTCTCCTACACAACATGTTTCAACAAATTCTAATATCGTTCCATTTCATTCCAGCATTTCTCGACTAGGTGAGGTCTGCCAGTTATAGTGTTAATCACAAGCCTTTATTCAGGCTGCCTATGCCATCCTCACTAGGCCCAACCTGCACTCGTTGAGCCATCTTCCCCAGGGATCAATTATTCACTTGCCCACCATCACATTGTTCTTTCACATACTATTAAAGCTTCTTCTTTCTAATCAGATCTTCGATTATATCCTGCAAATGTCGACACTCGTTTCTATTATGCCCATGGATTTCATGGAAATGGCAATATTTCCCAGACATCTTTTCTCTTTCAGTCGGCTCCCTCCAAACTGGCTTTTATAATTCTTTGTATCTTGCATGGAATGTAAATATTCTCCATAGTGTCATTTAACGAGGTATAATCTTCGTATTTCGAGTACCTTGGACTCTTCTTAAAGTCTGGATTCCTACCTCCACCAACATTATTTCCTCTTTTCTTATTGTTATTTTTATTCCTAACACTAATAGTAGCATTCTTGCCACTCTCACCATCTGCATCGTAGTGACATTACTTTACAATACATCAGTAGATGGTCTTCCAACTTTTCCAACGACTATATCTACCTCTTTCAAGCGCAGATGCTGGGTCACTTTTCAATGAAACTCCTCCATGATTGGAGGTGGCTTCATCTTCGTCCACTTACAAAAATCAGCTTCTGAATGGATTCCTTTAATCAATGTCATCAACACAATGTCCTTTTTGCCATTGCTTACCTCCGTCACATCTTGTTCGCCGATGGATTTTCTATCGGTTTAGAAAACCGTCGAACGAATTTAGAAATAAAATAACCGCAAGCGCACGGCGTACACTTGTAGTACGTGGCGAATACGGATCGATCTGCAGGGAATTGATGATTTTAAAATTCTATTCAATCAAATTAAACCAAAGTCGAGTGAAAGTTAAGCTAGAGAACTATAAAATTAGTTAACTAACTAAAAAAAAGAGATGCAAATATAAGAGTTAAATGACAATTTAGAGATAATTCCGCTCTCTAGATCATACAGTTCAACAATTTATGAAATTACGATCTCTCTTCTTTGGTCATAAATGAGTTTAAATGATGTGTTTATCATAAGTATGGCTCATTTGTGCTATTAATTAGCTCAACATAAGCCATCAAACTATAACACAACCTTTAAACCATTTTTAATTCTCATGAAAAATGACAACAAGTTGAAAGCAAAATATATTTTAAGTATGGTCTATTAACTATTAATTAGAAATATAGACCATCAAATTTCAATTTCAACATTCACTTCTTTGCCATAATCATATTTAGATGAAGAGGCAATTTTTGTTTGTGATTGTTTAAGCATAGTCTATTTGTTATGAGCAACATAGACTATCAAATTCAATATGAAACAATAAATCACATCAACATTCATTTGAGCACAAAAGAGAGTTAATTATCAAAATGTTGAAGCTACATGATTAGAGGCTTCATTACCCCTAAATTGAAGGGATTAGCCTCTCATATTTATTATCATATGAACAAGTGTAGCTAGCAACATGAAAGCAAAAATAAAAAAGAAAGTGAAAGCTAATGGAAAAGAGAAGCTAATGAACAAGAATTAAAACTAATCTACTTTGCATGAATGTAAATCTACACTACAACATGAAAGGAAATAAACAAGAAAAGAAAAGGAACATGTATTGAATTGCATAAAGAAAAGATTACATAAAAGAAATGACTAAGTAGCCATGAAAAGAGAAAGAGAAGAGCTTGTTTATTTGTGAGCCTAAACTAAACTAAAAAGAGACTAAGGGAGGAGAGAGCTACATGAAGATATGGGATATTTATACAAGTGTTAAACCCTAATTCATATTTTTGGGGAATGCCCAAAATACCCTCTTAGGAAGTGTGGAGGCCAAGTAATCATTAGCTTCAAATAATCCTCATTTAAGTGTACATGAAGCCATTAATTCCATAAGCATGTGCATTAGCTTCTAATTTGTACATTAAGGTAGGTGGGTAGATGGGGTCCTTCATTATCTTCACTTTGAATTATTTAAATCTTCATTTGTTCTCTTCACTCTTGTGCATGCATATTCCTTCATGAAACCACTTGTAATTGAGTTTAAATTCCTACAAAATAATATAGAAATTTCCAATTAAATTTTCTCAAGTTAATTTATGCACAAAAATGACTATTTTGCCCTTGGATGAAGATGAATATGTGACAATTTGGAATTATTTGAATTTTGGTTTAAACAAGTTAAAATACCCGATATGATCATTTATTTAATTTAAATAGATTAAATATGGTGGTAAAAATATGCACATTTACATGCACATCAAATACCCCCACACTTATCTTTTTATTCGTCCTCGAATAAAGGAAAACTAAGATAAATCCGTTTTCGTAGGGAGCACGATTGCATTGAGCGTATGCAACAAGCCGTTAAACCTCTGGGTGTCCCCAGTAGGACGAGTGTTGTCTCGTGAGGGTTTTCAGCGGATACTACCCACAAAATCCAAATGCAGGATGAAAATATTTACAAAATGCAAGATTTACTTACAAAGATGTGAATGCAAGCTTTTGAAAATATTTACGAATGAAGGATATACTTTTAAATTAACACAAATAAGTTAAATATAGGTTTGGTCATTATCTTGAAATTTAAGTCATTTACTCATCAAAATTTCCAACAAAAATTAAGTTATCATAACAAATAGACAATAGTTTAACTCGTTGTTTCAATTGATAACAAAGTGTAACCATGAAATAGGTCCTTAGTTGATTATCAAAGTTTATCAAAATGGTATTTCATTTCATTTCAATAACAAATCAAATCAAATAAGTTAAAATAGTGCTTGGATTTCATTTGCTTACTCTCTCCATTTTTTTGAAAATTTTATTGATATTTAAAATATTTACATATGCCTAACTCAGATAAACTGAGGCCAAATATATTACCCATGCACTGCCTTGCGGACTGATGTAAGCGAAATACAGAGCATGGCGAGTGAACACACGAGCGTGAACACCTATTGACTGTAGGCGTTATTAAAAAGAATTTTTATATATATACACCTAGCTCAGATAAACTGAGGCCAGATATACCGATCATGCACTGCCTTTCGGGCTTACGTGAGAAAGGTATAGACCATGGAGAGTGTACACACAAGTGTGTACACTTGTCGACCATAGGTGTTAATAGAAAATATTTACATATATACAAATGTTTTGTTTTTTTTTAGTTCTTTTTTATATGTTTTTTTTTTCAAATTTTTTTTTTTTCAAAGAGAGAGTTTTGCAAAAATCATCTTAGCACCATTTAACTTAGAAGACAAAAAAAATGTTATATCCTTTACTTTAAATTCACCACTTTTTAAAACAAAGAATTTCAATTAGGATATATTTCACAATTAACATGTATGAATCTTCCTATATACTAGTTAAACCATTGTTATTTGTAATCAAACTTCATTTTTATTTTTGTTAAAACAAATAAATTTTCAAAAATTTCAATTTAATAAACCAAAGTCATATATTTATCCTATAGTGTTTCTTTAAAAATAAATCAAAATGCTTAAAAAAATTGTTTTTGGGATTTTTTTTAATAATTTTTTTTTGAGTTTTTAAAAGAAAAAGCAAAAATAAATCATGAAAAATTAAAAATGAAGATGAGTCTCCCCCACACTTGATTTTGACCGTGTCCCCACAGTCAACCCAAGTGGAAGGAGAAAAATAAAAATAAAAACATGATCTTTATTTAAATGAAAATGAAAATGAAAAGATGATTATTTACATGACATCAGAAAGTATATCGTTAAAAAGTAAATGAAACGGTCTTCCAAAGACCGATTCATTTGTCTCGTGAGGTATACGAGACACAGCTTAAGCTCGAAAAACCAAATCGTAAAAGATTTCAAAATTGAATGTTGATTTGGAAAAACGAATGTCGTTTTATTAAAAATCGTACGAGTTGTTTTGTTTTCGATAATGTTTAGGGTAGATATAACGATTGATTGAAATTCAAGTTTATTTTCACCAAATTTTAATTCAAGCTCTCCATTGAAAAATTCTTCAAAATTATTGATTTCAAAATTAAAATGGTGTTTTAAATCTTCCCCGTCGCAATTTAACAACTCGTCGTCGAAAATTCCAAAAAAATCGTGTTTATTAAATTCGTCTTCCTTTGTTGGATTATCAACAACTTCATTGCATATCTCAAGTTCAAAATCCAAAGTTGTTGTATTCAAATTTTCGAAATCAAGAAAAGGAAGATCGAATTTTAAATTTGGTCCCACACCCTCAAAAGAATTGAAATCCAACTCAATTACCGTGTTTTCGACAACTTCATTAAGATCATAACTTTCAATTTCAAAAGTTGTTATTTGAAAATCGTCGATTTGGGTAAAAGATGGATTATTACTTGACTCATCACACATTGGGATTTGATTTTGTTTCTCACGTTGTTTCATATAAGTTTCAAACAACGAATCCGTGTGATCATCATAAATTTCGTTCATTTGTTCAACAAAATCCAATTTATAGTTATTAGTATGAGAATTTTCACTTTGAATTTGTTGAGAACAGAGATTTTCAATCGTAGCGTGGTTAAGATTATTCCCATTGCCAAATTCGTTTGAAAAGTTGTTTCCATTTTCATTTTGAGTTTGAAATTCATTTTGGAGTTCGAAATTGAATTGGCATGGGTTATACTCGAAATCTTTTGAATTTTGAATTGAATTCAAATTTTGATTATTTTGAAAACTTTGATTTGAATCATTTCCCAAATATGAATTACACAAATCATTTATCATTTGATTTTGTTGTGTAGATATTTCAAGTAAAGACGAAATGCTCTTTTCAAGATTTGAGGGTTGATCATCATTTTGAAAATTTTGTTGTTCAAAATTTGAATCATTTAAGCAATAGTTGTTGTTAAAATATCCATACGAATTTGGAGTGAAATCATATGGATTATATTGATTTTCACAACCATTGTAAAATTGACGTAAGTAGGGAAACTCGGACATTTTAAAGAAATTTTTTTTTTGTGGGTTTTTTTTAAAGGAATTTTTTTTTTACAAATGAAATTTATTTTTCAAAAGGGAAATTGATTTTTGTTTTTTTTTTTTGGTTTTTCAATTTTTTTTTGAAAAGGTTTTATAATTTTTTTTTTTGAATTTTTGGTTTTTCTATTTTTTTTCTTTTGGATTTTTGAAATTTCAAAGAAAAAGGATTTAGAAATTTCAAAGAAAAAGGAATATATACAAAAAAAAAATTGTTTTGGATTTTGAAAAAAAAAAATTGTTGTTTTTTTTTAAAATATGCATGAACTAATGCAACTAAATGAATGCAGTGGTTAATTACAAATGATTTATCCTAAGTTAACCCAAAATTGTATAATCACACATTGTCTTAGATAAACAAGATAGTTCTCAGCCAGGTAACGGGCAGGGGTTATCGGTGCACCACGAATCACCGTAGCAATGCAACCGAAGGTTTAAGTACCTTCAGAGGAACAACCACTATAACATTTACGAATCACCGTAATATTTATAAATGGTTATTTCTCTGCCGTAGCCTAGACACCAAAAAATTAAATTGTTCAAAGAAGACAACTTATCAATATACAATTAAAAGTTATCGATGTCTAATCGTTATTATTAATCAAAATCTAGGATAAAATGCAAAGCAGAAAATAAACGTGTATTAACAAAGCAACTACGAATGTAATTTTCTTTTTTTTTAAATTTTTGAATCTTTTTTTTAAATATATATATGCAAATGCAAGCAATCAACAATGCAACTAAAATAAAAACAAGAGATATATACAATGCAAGGCAAATAAAGACAAAATTATAAATAAGCAAGCAGTTTTTTTTTTGCAAGCTCAGCACGCAAGCAATTTATTTTAGCAATCACTTCTGCTCCTTCTGCAATTCTGCTTTGCCAACCTGAAATAAAAACCACATATATATACAGTTTTTTTTTTTGAAAATTTTTTGAATTTTTTTTTTTTTTGGAAAGGAAACTTAAAAGTACTGTTTTACTTAAAAAAACAGTTTTTTTTCTTTTTTTTTGAAAGAACAATGGACAATGGAACTAAAAACAAATTACCAACCCATCATGAAATTATTATTTTTAACGGCCCAGCCCAGAAGAAGATAAATAATGCTCGTTATCAATTGAATATAAAACTTCCAATTCCAGCTTATGAACACCTCGTTTTCGTTTTCTTTCAAATCCTTATTCGACTGCTTAATCAAAATCAAAACGCCTAATTGTTTTTCGTTTTCTCTTCTTTTTCTTTTTTGGGTGAAATACGACGATCAATATCGCGATTTAATTTAGAGTCGATAGGTTGAGATGAGGATTGGGGGATTTTGGTGAATTTATGGAATTTGGCTGTCAATTGGGAGGCTCGATTTGGATGTTGAGGCAGTGGCGATTCGTAATGGGTTTGTGGTCGAAATGAGGCAGGCGAGTGTGATGAGATTGCAGAGGTGGTTCGTTTGTCAACGGCGAAGTGGATAATGTGAGGTGGCTCTGTGTCAGGCAGTGACATGTTAATGTGTTGATAGTTGATTGTTGAAAGTGGATGACAGTAAATGGTGATGAGGCTGGAATTTGCAGTGATGGGTTTCTCTGGTGAAGCTTGTATACAATAGTGAGCAGGTATGACACAGTTGTAAGCTATTGTATGTATGCTGTTGATTTGAGTGTTGATAGAGGAGGGAGGGTAGTAATGGGGTTTTGAGGAAAATGTGGCAATGTAGAGATGGATGTGGAACTGTAGCTTGCAGTAAGTTGTTACTGTTGGTTGACAGGGACAGAGGCCAGTGGTTGCTCTGGTAGCAAATGGATGGGAATAGGGCAGTTTTGTTTGATATGTATGTGGTAATGGGAGCGAGGAAATCGAATGGCAGTGTGATGCTGAAATGCAATGTTTGGCAAGTTGTGGCAGTGGGGTTGATGGACTGTAGAGTGGTTGGTAACTCTAAAGAGGTGTTGTTGAAAACTTTGGCAGTAGAGTGGTGAAAGTAGGAGTGTACTGCTGTGGGATGGTGAGATGAAGTGCAGTCTGTAGAGGAGTATGGTGATGGAGTGGTTCAGAAATGTAGATATGACGGTGTGGTAAGGTTGACACAAGCAATTGTCATGTGTGGCAATCGAGGAATGGCAGAACAGTGGACAGCTGCAGGGTTGTTGAGTGGGTTTGCTCTGTTGGTTTTGAGGATATACTGGCAGGGGATGAAGTGAACTGTAATGTCGTTTGTTTGCAATAGTGTGATTGAAACTGCAGTTTCATGCAGCAAGCGATGATGGTGGGTAAACAGGGGTTTGATGTTTGAATGCGAGAACAATGTGGATGTGTAGGAAAGTATGTGATGAAGTGAGTAGAGTGGGTGGATGCAGTAGGTATGTATGTAATGTATGAAGAGCAGTGTAGTTGTCTATGGACGTGAGTTGTAGGATGATGTATACAGTTATTTGTATCAGTGATGTAGGGGAAGTTTGAGAAGTGCAGTGGTAAAAGAAAGAAAAGAAGCAGGTAATGGATTGAGAAATAAAGCAGCAGTTGATGGGTGAAGTTTGGTGGAGATGAGGAGCAGTAACAGTGTGATGGAAGTTGTATTTTTAGTGGTTGGGGATGGTTGGATGAAACAGTGAATGAATGTGAGTGGTGCAGTCAGAGGAGCTAATGCAGTAGAATGGAATGGTGCAAGTTTTGAGAAGACAGTAGCAATAAGCACAGAGAAGTGTATTTGCAACAGAGAGTGAACAATGTAACAGTAAATGAACAGTGCACTTTCTAGATTTGAAAATGAAAATTGTAAATTCAAGCTTGAAATTGTTAATGTAAATGAAAACAGTGCAATTCTTTTTCAGTTGAAGTTGTGCCCTTTTTTTATTTTTTATTTTTCTTTTTAAGAAAAAGATATGCAAATGCTATGCAACTAAAAAGGAAAACTATAAGCACACTACAAAGTAAAAACACAAACCACACAATAAACACACAATTTTTTTTTTAATGCAAACACACACAAAATAAAAACACGCAAAGCAAACGAAAATAATTCGAAGAATAGAAAATTAAAATCAAAACAATTCCCCGGCAACGGTGCCAAAAACTTGTTCGTCGATGGATTTTCTATCGGTTTAGAAAACCGTCGAACGAATTTAGAAATAAAATAACCGCAAGCGCACGGCGTACACTTGTAGTACGTGGCGAATACGGATCGATCTGCAGGGAATTGATGATTTTAAAATTCTATTCAATCAAATTAAACCAAAGTCGAGTGAAAGTTAAGCTAGAGAACTATAAAATTAGTTAACTAACTAAAAAAAAGAGATGCAAATATAAGAGTTAAATGACAATTTAGAGATAATTCCGCTCTCTAGATCATACAGTTCAACAATTTATGAAATTACGATCTCTCTTCTTTGGTCATAAATGAGTTTAAATGATGTGTTTATCATAAGTATGGCTCATTTGTGCTATTAATTAGCTCAACATAAGCCATCAAACTATAACACAACCTTTAAACCATTTTTAATTCTCATGAAAAATGACAACAAGTTGAAAGCAAAATATATTTTAAGTATGGTCTATTAACTATTAATTAGAAATATAGACCATCAAATTTCAATTTCAACATTCACTTCTTTGCCATAATCATATTTAGATGAAGAGGCAATTTTTGTTTGTGATTGTTTAAGCATAGTCTATTTGTTATGAGCAACATAGACTATCAAATTCAATATGAAACAATAAATCACATCAACATTCATTTGAGCACAAAAGAGAGTTAATTATCAAAATGTTGAAGCTACATGATTAGAGGCTTCATTACCCCTAAATTGAAGGGATTAGCCTCTCATATTTATTATCATATGAACAAGTGTAGCTAGCAACATGAAAGCAAAAATAAAAAAGAAAGTGAAAGCTAATGGAAAAGAGAAGCTAATGAACAAGAATTAAAACTAATCTACTTTGCATGAATGTAAATCTACACTACAACATGAAAGGAAATAAACAAGAAAAGAAAAGGAACATGTATTGAATTGCATAAAGAAAAGATTACATAAAAGAAATGACTAAGTAGCCATGAAAAGAGAAAGAGAAGAGCTTGTTTATTTGTGAGCCTAAACTAAACTAAAAAGAGACTAAGGGAGGAGAGAGCTACATGAAGATATGGGATATTTATACAAGTGTTAAACCCTAATTCATATTTTTGGGGAATGCCCAAAATACCCTCTTAGGAAGTGTGGAGGCCAAGTAATCATTAGCTTCAAATAATCCTCATTTAAGTATACATGAAGCCATTAATTCCATAAGCATGTGCATTAGCTTCTAATTGTACGTTAAGGTAGGTGGATAGGTGGGGTCCTCCATTATCTTCACTTTGAATTATTTTCATCTTCATTTGTTCTCTTCACTCTTGTGCATGCATATTCCTTCATGAAACCACTTGTAATTGAGTTTAAATTCCTACAAAATAATATAGAAATTTCCAATTAAATTTTCTCAAGTTAATTTATGCACAAAAATGACTATTTTGCCCTTGGATGAAGATGAATATGTGACAATTTGGAATTATTTGAATTTTGGTTTAAATAAGTTAAAATACCCGATATGATCATTTATTTAATTTAAATAGATTAAATATGGTGGTAAAAATATGCACATTTACATGCACATCACATCTATATTGTATCTGCTCAAGAAATTTTTCAAAGACTCTCCAAGACATTGGAAAATACAGGATAAGGACATCACGTCTTTTGGACAAGCAGCGTAAAGTCGGAACTGCTTAACAAACTTTCTGACCAACTGGCCAAATGAAGATATGGACCTCGATGGAAGCCGAGTGAACCACATCATAGCCACTCCTTCGAGAAATATCAGGAAACGTCTACACCTAACAACATTTTCCTTAACACTATCCATGTGTTACATACTTCAGAAGATGTTATCTCAGATCAATCATTCCATTATAAGACAACATTGTAGGCATAACAAATCTCCTAGGATACTCCTCCTGTAAGATCTCCTCGGTAAATGGGTTTTCCTGCTAGATAATGAACCTGAATCATCACTACTTCTATGTTGGTTCTCATTTACCAACTTTATCACTATATCGGCAATATATTCTAGGTCTGTTGAATTGACCAGACGATGACCATTAATGCATATCCCAAGTGATTGACCTCACAAAGGGCCTCAGTTAGTTCCATTGTATCTAGGTTTCCTTATCTCCTAGAGAACCGTTCGTCCGGATATTCGACTTCCACATTCTCTGTGTAATGGCTCAACAGCAATTGCTAGAACTCCACCACTCCAGCCACCAATAGCACTACCAACATCAACATCATCTTGCAACCTAACATCTACGTCATCAATCAAGATTCCGGACCTTGGATCGGTACCGACTTGAAAGTTGGATCGGTACCGAGTTAACTCTTGTTGACTTGAGCTTTTCCAGTTCCAACTTTTGAAGTCTCATCTTCCCCTCTCGGCATCATCTATTTTCCATCTATACAGTTTCTGTCCAATGAAAAAGAACTTTTTTCTTCTGAATCAAAAGATAACAACTCATTTATGCTCCTTCTACGCCTTTGTGATAGTTGGGTTTTTCTATTTTATTTGCTTCATCATAGCATTCTGGCTCTCCATCAACTTTTTGTTCATTCCATCATCATCCTATCTAAATTAACCTTAATTATCATTTCTGACGCACTTTGAATTTCTACATCAATAAGTTGAATGGTTACTTCTCCATGTTGAGATCCTTCATTTTCAACATCATTAGTAGGACTAGAAGTGGTTGACTTCTCTTTGGCATTTCTAGATGCCATGGCTTTCTTAGACCTAATGATAGACTTTAAGAAAATCTAAGTAATTAAGGATCCTCCAACAATAATTTTTTGAACTCGGTAATTATAATAATTCAAAAGTTCAAGATAGATCCAAGTAGTGAGATTTTCGATCTCAATGAAAGCAATAAAATATTTGTGCCAAAAGTTGGACAAATGCCCTATCATATTATAAAAAGAGATTAAATGAAGAAATAAATGGCAAAATGAAGTAAATAACATATAAGAATTTATACTGGTTCGACAAATGCTTTGGTCTACGTCCAATTAAACTTTGTTAACGATTTTTGATGTTATTTACAACTATGATTTCACAATTTGATAGCTTACAAGTAAGTAAGAATCCAACAGAGTCTCGGGGTAAAATCCAAAATTCAGTAGGTAAAGAAAAGATCTTGTTTTTGTGTTCATCCCCTCCTGTTCATAGACGTAGATCAATGAATTTGGCTTCGATAATTACTACTCACGTTCTCTATGTTCAGGAAGAAGATTGTGGCTAGATCAGCATCTCAGCTGTCAACTCTTGTGTCTCACAACTTAGTGCCGCATTATGGGTTTCTGAGTTTTTAA
This sequence comes from Allium fistulosum, assembly GCA_030737815.1. NCBI lineage: Eukaryota > Viridiplantae > Streptophyta > Magnoliopsida > Asparagales > Amaryllidaceae > Allium > Allium fistulosum. The sequence goes on from CM060901.1 coordinate 1,227,908,033, forward strand.
GTACTTGACTACACCTCTTCATTCTCTTGAATGCAGTGTCTTTAGCCCATCTTTCTTAGCTCTATACTAAGTTTTTCCTTTAGTTTAGTCTTCAACCCCCTCGACGTGGTAGTGTTCAAGTCAACTCTACGACTTGGTACAGAGTTGAGAAAATCAACTCAGAACCGAGTTTAGAAAGTCAACTCGGTGTCGACTTAAGAGTTGAACTTGGTATTTGCAACTTTGGCTTTCACTACTTGGCTCATCTGGAGATGGACAAGGTATTTTCAAGAAAGCAAGATTCTGCATCAGCTTTTTGGACTATGATTGGATTCTGCTCTCCAAAGTTAGGATTTGGAATTTAGTTCAAGAGCAAAATAATGCCTACAAACCTTGAAATTTCATGTAGTGATCTTAGTTCTCTCATTTTATCGAGGGTTTAAATGAATCGATCCAATTTTAGACTCCAACTCTAAACTAAAGACAATGAAATCCTAATTGCAATTACAGAAAAACATGTCCCACGGTTGATAACGTTTGCACTTCAACACCAAAAAGAGAAGAAATTCAACTACATGAGAGAAACCAACTAATTGTTTGAGGTGTTTCAATTATTACTTATTGGTAGAAATAGTCCATTATGTTTGCAACACATGTATGGTTGGACATGGATTGTTTGGGGAAATGTCTTCATAGAAGAAAAAAGACGGGTGATGTTCAGGTTGACAATAAGGAGATAGAGAAATGTTTTTTTGAGAAGTTGGAAACAACCTATCTAGATTTTGATGATTGTGATGAAATTCTTGTTAAAAAGGATGAAGAAATTGATTTGTTTATTGTTCATTATATAGGAATTTGTGATAGTCGATGTGTTGGTGCATTGTTAAGTTTGCATAAAGTCGAAGATAGTAGAGTAATCTGTGTGAATCAATTGCTAATGCATGGACCAAATGTCATAATTTGTGGCTGATGATGTTAAAATTGTTATAGGAGAATGTATAGCTCCAACTACAGTAATTCATATCAAGGATTTTATTGATACTTCAACTTGGAAATGTTCAGGTATACATAAATTCGTAGGAATTTGGTTTACAAGGCACCTCATAAATAAAAAATTAGCACCAAATTTATAAATTTAGACTTTGACATGGATTTGATGAACAATGTTAGTCATGAAAATGTGTTAGGTGATAATATAGCTGAAGTGAATGAAGAAATAGAGCATAAGAAAGGAATTATACAGTCAGATTTTATCCAAAATGACCACAGTATTTACCTCAAAGACTGTAATGATACTTCAAGCTTGCAAAATGTTTAACTAGCCACCCAACCGCAAATAACAAGACGAAGAACATCATCTTCAAGGCTAGTGGAACTATAGGTATTGATTCAATGCACTGTTTGAAATATGATAAAGATAAGAAAATGTCATATAACCACATTCTTATTGAAGCAAGAATCCTGATGCTATAGGAAAAGTAAATAAGAAACACATTCTACGACTACTAGAATATCCGACACAAAGTCTACTGACTAAGCCCAAACATGCCTGTTTACACCCAAAAGTTGGACAAACACCCGATCAGATTGTAAGTAGAGAAAAGTGAAGAAGTTAAATGAAAAATGAAGTAAATAATATACAAGAATTTATAGTGGTTCGGCAATGTTTTAACTTACATCCACTTACACTTTGTTAATGATTTTTGAGAATTTCTACATACTATAATCTTATAACTCGGTGCTCACAAGTCGGTGAGATCCAACAAAGTAACAGTGTAAAATCAAATTATTCAGAATGCAAAAAGAAGATCTTGATTTTATGCCCCTCTCCTCCTATTTATATATGTGGATCAGCAAAATAAGCTTCGGTATTTGCTACCCACGTTCTCCACGTTTAGGAAGAGGTTCAAGAAGGAGATCATGGTCACATTGTGAGTTTGATAGCCCACTTGGTACCGAGTTGTGCTTCACAACTTAGTTCCAAGTTATTAGTTTAGTTTTTCAGTTTTCTAACTTTGCCCGTTTGTTTCTCAAACATAATTGTCTTAGCCGCCTCCTTTGTTCTAGTGCTTCACTTTGTGTTTAGCTTAGTTTTCAACCTTCTTAAAGTAGCATTGCTAGTTCGATTCCATGACTCGATACCGAGTTGAGGGCTTCAACATGGTATCAAGTTGACACTTGAGCTACTTTTTATCAACTTTTATCTTTATCACTTGGTTCATTTGGGAAGATGGCAAGCTACTATCAAGTGGCAAGCAGGGCTCTATATCAACTCTTCGGACTTTGATTGGATTTCGATCTCCAAAGTTAGGATTCAGGATTTCTAGTTCGCTTTCTGAGCATTCAATCGTTTTGACTCGTCTAAATATGGTTTGATTCAAAGGAAGGATAACACTTGTCCCCCAACATACACATTGTTATCAACAAGGTATGCTTTGAATCGAGACAAGCCATCGATTTCAAATCATGATTCGAATAGATATTTTTTTTCTTTGAACTGTTTTTCCAAAATGTTATGTCTTCTCTGGACCATAACATCACTTGGAACAATTAAGATTCATATCCTTTGGATGATATAAAAGTTGAAGCTTGTTGTTCGAGTTTGCCATTCGGATTCTGGAAGTTCTGAAAGTTCTTTCTATTAGTTGGTCGGGTAGGATGGTTTCACTTTGATAGCCTTCATAGTTACTGTCAATAGCTATCAATTCTACTTTCCTTCTTTCTTTTCTTTCATCATCTTTTTTAAGATCGATACCGAGTTGTGACCCTTAATTCGGTACCTACTTTCTTACAAAAATTGGAGGTCGATCTAGTACTTAACTGTTTTTGTTCCCTTTTATTTTTCACTTCACTTTTCCTTTGTTATCATCAAACTAGGGGCTTTCCACCATTGTCGATTTTTGACCTAGGGACTACATCATCACCACTTGATTACTCTATTGCCACCGACCTTAATGCTTCACCACTGCCATCAAGGCTTATTCTATCGAGATCCAATTCACACGACCTCGCCCCCCAAATTGATTTTGAATCGAATTTGACTTCCTTCATTTCTATGTAGTTAAAACCCCGCAAAATCCCCATTATAGCACATAGCGCTCTCCAACCGCTACGCTGTTTTGATTAAGCGCTATTAAACGATGGATCCACTTTAAGCCCCATTATACCCGCTAAATCAAGGCTTTGTAGCATCCACTTTAGCAACATTTAATATACAAAGGTTGATTTGAGTGGTTTTCTTTTAAATTAAATCAACAAAGTTAGGTTAAAGACCTAATTTTAAGACATAAATGCTCACCAACTAATCTGCAAAAATCATGATATTCTTCAGTTTTGTTATATAAGGTTAAAAAATATTTCTTTTTCCTACACAAATGGTGTGATAATGAGAATAAATTAACTTTAAATATTTGGTTCCATATATAATGAAGCTTTTCGCACCTCCGCTATTGTTCGCTATACTCATGCTTTATCCCGCTATAACCTTTTGCACCACCACCGTTATAGAACCACCAAGCACTTTAACCGCACAGCTTCATTTTCAACCATGCCACCTTCATCTGCTTTTGATTACTGGTAGGTAGCGACGCAGCTATAGGGGGTCATGGATGTTAGCAGTAGAGCATCACGTATACTCGACCATGAACAAACTTCATTTTCCTCCCTAGAATTAACCATGATTTTACAAAGACTTAGACATTAACTTAGCCCAGAAAACTCAAAGCTAACTCAGAGTTCTCTTACAAATTTTCTAGGCATGACTCGTGTCATTGCCTTTGATGTTTGCTTCGAGTCAGCCTCGAGTTATACTTAGGTTGAGCTCGATTTTTTGTATAGCTATGGATTTTCAGAAATGGGATTAATGTTTTCCAAGTACAAAGGGTGGAAAATGGAATACTCGAGCTATTTTGGTCGAGTATGAGCTAGTGATATAATTTCGATAGGATGGTTCTAGATAACGGTCACATCGAATGCACTCCAGCATTTGGACGAACCTTTTCATCATTGTTTTAATCTTGACACTTCACTTCGGTGTCCATGCAAAGAGGAAGTGTCACTCTGAACAATGGTTTAGCAATCTTAAATCATACAATAATGGGTAAAATCTGTCACACGGTTTAGTTATGCAACGGTGTTGGTTTGTCAGCACGACTGAGCTGTCTACACAGAATGTTCATATTCACTATTCCCTAGACACTGGACATAGACAACATAGGTTAAACTATATACCATTTCCCTCATCAATGTATGAGGTCCAAATTGGCCAATACACGTTGACATTCGTTGGGTCTTATGCATCGACTATACAGGGTTTTAATTCAGCATGGGAATCAAAGTTAAATTCTACCTAACTTAGCTCATCTGTGAAGTTTTCAATAGTTATGGATCACAGACGCTCTTTGCATATCTCAACGATGCGTAAAAGTCTAGCAACATCTAAGTTAGTTGCATCCTTGGCAGAGTCTTCAAATTCCACTTTAACATCTTCTATGTCGTCTACCTCATCATCCTTTCGACTTTAATCATCTCATTATTCGACAAGGCAGTCTCTAGAGGTCGTTCCCTTTGTGACCATGGATAAGGCATTCGTGGGGGTTGATCTTGACGTTGATCTTGGGGATGCTATAATCTAGATAACCCTCCGGACTCTCCCGCATCCAAGATAGATGAAGTGAGTGTCGGAAGAATTTGTGAAAGGTAGACATCCTTTTATAAGACGTTCTTGTTCCAAAACCTTTTCATCGAGCCTACAATCAATCTGATGACTATACTACATGTAATCGGTATATGTGCCCCTCCTTTTAATCACTTCATCCGGCTCGTGCTTCGGTTTATGAAGCTTGCTCATGCCCAACTTCGTCCAAATTGTTATGCTTCAATACACATGTATATGGTCTTTCCCCACCACTTGGGCAGGGTGCCAACACTGGAGGAGATTCGTTATTTATATGCCTTTAAAAGACGGGAAGAAAACTTTTCTTCCACTTATCTGGAGCCATCTAAGGGTTGTCATATCATCTTTGGTCTTTGGAACAAGCTCAGCTATTTCAAAGATCAATACTTCTTCGTATGATGCCCTCTTAGCTTCGCTCAGAAATGCCTATCAGATGTAAGTTCTACTGTAATACTTCATCATAATGATGCAGATCCATTTGGATCACTAATCTCTTTATCTTATAATGTTTTAGATATTCCAAAGAGGCCTGACAACACAGCTTTGGTGACACTCTTCGAGATTTGCATGTTATTCCCAACAAAGAGTAGAATATAAGATATTTGTTGATGGGTGAAAGAATGTGACACTTCAACCTCTTGGATCATAATCGTAATTTGGGCCTCATGTAAAATGTTCGTGAAGATGCCCAACCCGCTTACGAAGCCGAGGAGATCTGGATATTCCTCCATTCAAGGTCCTTAAGTTAATTCAGAAGAGAATGCAGAGGGGAGATGGGAATGATGATATCACCATAGGAGGAGACGATGGTGGCAATGACGATGATAGTGATAACGACAACCTGGGTGATGGTGAGGAAGTAAACCTTGGCCATGAATCTGCTTGTGAGGTGGGCGGCGATGATCAAGTGCCACTCATTCCTCATTGACCGAAGTAAAAAGATTGTCTCACCCCATCCATTTCCATAGTCATATCAGGTTCTGGTTGAAGAAAAGATACCAATTCCTCCATCTGGAGACACATGACTCACTCGGGAGCATACTAGATAAAATACCTTTTTATAGCCTCGACAACATCAGCCTTGGTGATATTGGTTCTCCCATTTGTATGCCCACTGATATGCCCACTACCTCTCTAGAGGAAATAACTCCCCATAGCAAACTTTAAGAGCACGGTCCGTGGAGGCACTAGGACACATTAACACTTCATGACATTTTGAGTCGCTGCACATTTGCACTACACATGTTAACCTTTGATTTCCAAGTCTTAACTTGACTGCATTTTGTTTTCAGGTTTTATGGATCACCAACCTTCGATGATCTTCAAAGCTATGGTAGTGATTATCATAGGACAATCGCATCCCGTCGCCATATCTCATGAGTCCGACTCAAATAAGAGTCATAGGAGAGAGCAACAGAGATGAAACAGAGACTACAAACATCATGATGACTGTCATGGAGAGGTTTCATTTTCCTTCTCAACATAGGGCTCGTTCTCCTCTTCCCATTAGTTTGGATCGATATACGACGAGGTCCGATCCTATTCTTCAATTCATATTCCTACCACACCCACTTTGGTGACACCTATCACATAGCCGATGGTATTCACACATAAGTTCAAGCAACATGTTCAACCATCTAGGTTTGAAACTTCTGACCTTACTAGGTGGAGGCAAGCAAAGTCCAAATTCATGTTTTCACTTCTACAGTGGTCACCAAACTTGTTTCAAATCCACATCCTGCCGTGATATTGAAAGCTTTTCCAAAGATTTGTTTTGACGGAGTTAAATTTTCTTACAACTTGAAAGATATTCCTTGCCATGTGGGACCAAAAGTCACGGCTTATGTGAGTGATGTCTACGATCAATATTACACATAGAGGAGGCTAGCGGAAGCTCTTTCTATGGTTAATATGGGAAAAAACGTCGGCTCTCCAAAGTAAGGAGATGATAAAGAAAGATAACAAATGCATTATTGACACTCTTAATAAAGAAATTAAGAAGCTTAAGACATAGCAGCTGTAATATCCCGGAAATTTTAACAATATCAATTTAATAATCTGTTAAATAATTAAATTGATATGGATAATCTTTGATAATAAGATTTGAATTTAATTTAATAATCTGATTAAATTAGTATTAATTGATGATTTTATCTTTTAAAAGTTAATAAGATATTTTCTATTTGAATATATATATTTATTTATATATATTGTAAATAGAAGCTTTGGTAAATTGGAAATTTATATTTAATTTAATCTGGACTTTTCAAAGATATTTAAATAAGTAATTTTATAGTTTTAAAATACTTTAAGAAAATATTTAATTGGTTTAAGATATTTTTACTTAAGCTTAAATATAAATAAGATTTACAAAAATGGTTTGTTTTATTTCTTTTTAAATATTTCTTGATAATATAATCTCTTGTTTAAATTATAAAATATGTTAATTTCAAATAATAAGTATAATGTATTATTTTTAATATGTATGAATTTTAATACTAAAAGGAATTGTTATTTTAAATTGAATAAATAGTGTATGTAAATATATATAACTTGACTTTTAAATTGAATCTTAGGATTTAATTTTATTTAAACTTGAATTTAAAGTTTAAAGTTCAAAAGAATAAATATTTAAATTGTTGGATATTATAATATTTGTATAAACTTATATTTATAAAATATAATTAGTTTTTGTTTCTCTTTAAAAAGAAATATATATAGATAAGTGTTTAAATAAATAAGAAAAGGCTTTTTAAATAACTTTTAAAATAAATAGAAATATGAATAATTACTTAAATGACAAGTGTCATTATCTAAAGCTTCATTATAACATGTGTAATTTAATAAACAATTGTATAGGACAAGTGTCCTTAATTATTTTCATTTTCTTTTATTTTATAAAATCAAAAATATACATGTATATAAACATTGCATTTCTTCATTTCCCATTCTTTCTAATCTTCTCATTTTTTTCAAAAGCCAAGAGAAATCAATAATCTTTCTTTTAACTAAAATCTGAAACAAATCAGAAATTCAAATGCCTCAAACTAGAAATTAAACTCCTCACAAAACCAAAACTTCAATTCAAATCAAATCTGAAATTCTTATTCAAGACAAAACAACTCAAAAGGCCTGCAGCCTTCATTTTCTCAAATCTGAAATCAACTCAGAAGCAACTGCTGCATTCTTTTCAAAACTGGAAGCCAACTTGCATGTAGATTTAAAGCAATTTAAAGATTCAACAATTCAAGCTTTTAAATCAATGAGGCATTCCAGTTTAAGATTCCCAGTTTCAAAAAAACTATTTCCAAAAGATAGGCTCTGCCTCTGTTTCATCTTTAATCAAGTGAGTAACATTTTTACTTAAATTAACTTAGGTAATTATGATGCATGTTTAACTCTGTGGTAAATATTGTTTGGATGTGAATGTTTGTAGATGATTTTGTATATACATGAATGAATATAAGTGTGCATGTATGATATTGTTCTCTGTTCTGTTTATTGCCAGACTCCAGAATTCTCTCTTAAAACTCTTACTACTTGATTTAGTTTTTATTAGGATTTAACTTATAAGTAAGTATTGTTTAATTATCATATACTAAGGTTTAACAAGCCTAGTTAAATCAAATTCATATCTGAGTGCCTCTGTAATCTAAAACAACAGAGACATGTTTTATAAAGTGAAAATTTGAACTCTGTAATTTATAAATTCAAATGTATAAATTGAAAACATAGATGATAATATGATTTTTAGCATGAATATCATAGTTTTTAGTCTAGTATAATAAGAGCAGTTCTGGTTTATGTTGGAGATGAAGTTCTGATGATTTTGATCATCTCAGTGAAATTGGAAGTTCGAAATCTTTAGTAATGGTAGTGGAATGATCATGGATGATAGAAAAATTGTCAGGAGAATTTTTAAGGTAGTAAGACAGAAATGATTTAGGTTTGAAATTTTTAAACCTAGTTTTACTGGGTTAGGGGAAGATGATCGAAATGGGATCTGTGGTCGATCGAGTTGAACGGGAATTTGGCAGATGGAAGTTTGGTCGTGGATGAAAGTATGGCCGGAGTTGCTAGATGTCAGATGATCGGAGGTTGGCGAACGAGCGATGTTGCCAGGTTTGGTCAGTGGTGATGGTTTCTTGTTCCAGGTTGGATGAATGCTCGAATTTGAATTCGAGTAGGAATCGAAGAAGTGATTGTCGTATTCTGGTTCGTGAGTGATAGTCGAGATGATGGAGTCGTCGTCGATGACCGGAGTTGCCGTAGGTGACCGTGCACGTGCACGAGATCGAAGATTGTCTGGGAGAAGTCTGTTTACTGGAGAAGACGAATGCAAGTTTTTCTCGGGTTTGTTCGTGGGAGTCTCGGGAATTTTGATGTGCGACTCGAAGTAGTTGGAGCTGGAAGGTTGGACTCAAGTGACAAGGAAAGACTCGTGATTTTCGAAGTTTTTGCGGGAAAGACACGGGTAAGATAGGGTTGCGACTCGAAGCAAATTAGGCTGGGCTCGAGTACCTTTGTGTTGACAAGTTTTTAAAACTGTCTGTTTTTAAAACTTTAAACTGATTTTAAATTTGTAAAGGAAATTTTAAAACAAGAATTTAAATCAAGTTTAACTATATAGATTCAAGTTAGTTTTGAATCTTAAAGGTATGAAATAAATAAGTTATAAATTTATATGTTTTAAATAGGTTTTAAATGGTAGTTAGATTTAATTAAATGTTTAAAAATAAAAAGGAATTTGGTTTAAACTCTTCTTAAATTTCTTTTATAAGAGATAATAATTTTTAATAAGTAAAAGTTTTTAAATTGGTTTTAAAAACTTAGTTAAAAATAAATTGGAATTCATTTTAAATACAGAATTTAAAATGAAATTTAAAAGTAGATTTGAAATGGATGTTTCAAATATAAATTGAAAATGATAACTTGTTTATCAATAAAAAAATAAGTTTATCTTAAAATAATTAAAGACTTGTGTTTATTTAATTTATTAGGAGATTTAATAGATAATTAAATTATTTGATTAATTAATCATTTGGATTAATTAAATAGGTAATTAAAGGTTTAAACTAATTTATTTATGATTAAGATTAATTAATTAGGGATGATTAATTTGTAGTTAGGGATTATAAATTAGAGTATTAATTAATGGTTAGGAATTAATTAATAAGTAATTAAATATTAATTAAGTTATGGTTAACACTTAATTAATTTAGTAATTAGAGATTAATAAATTGGTTATTAAGATTTACTAATTTAGAATTAATAATATTAATATAAGTTAATTACTTAAGGAAAGTAATTAAATAATAGTTAATGAGGTCATTAACTATGGGTTATTAAATAATGAATTAATAGAATTAATTTTGATAATTAATTAGTTAAATTAATTTAAGAATAATCATTTATGAAATTGTTTAAATGAATTACTTAATGGAAGTAATTAAGAATTAATTACTTATTGTAATTAATTGAAGTTAATTTGATTTAGTTAAATTAATTAATTAAGTTTAATTAATTTAGAATAATCAAGAGATGATTTGATAATAATTACTTAATGTAATTATTAAGATAAAGATTATTTAGGGAAGTAAATAATAAGATAATTACTGGAAGTAATTAGTTGAATAAATGATTTTATTAATAGAAGTAATTTGAGTTAATTACTTTGAATAATTAATCAAGGGATTAATTAAGAAATTAATTAAGGAGTAATTAATTTAGTTAATGAAAGTAATTAAGGGTAATTAATTACTGATTGAAGATTAATCAAGGTGATTAATAAATGTTGTTTAATTAAAGGTTAATTACTTAATGTAATTAATTTAATTAAGTAATTAATAATTAAGTTGTAATTAAGGATCATTAATTAATATAATTAATGATGTAATTAAGATTGATTAATTAAGTAATAATTAATAAATGAAGTGATTAATCAATGTAATTAATTAAGGATTAATGTAATTAATTATAGTTGATTAAGTTAATTAATTTTAGTTAATTAATTAATGAAGTAATTAAAGGTTAATTACTATAAGTGGTTAAGGATAATTAATTTAAATAATTAATTAAAGATAAATTACTTGGATGTAATTAAAAGATAATTAATCAAAGATGATTAATTGAAATGAAATATTAGAAGATAATTAATTAATTAAATTGTAATTAATTAATGGTTAAGTAAGCAGGATTTATAAAATAAAGTAATTAATTTAATTCACTTTAAATTAATTAGAGATGATATAAATCATTACTTATGAATGAGTGATAGTATTGAATACTTGGCATTGATTGATATCTCTGATGAGATATATGATGTATGATATGGATGTTAGTTGAATTGTATGGATTATCTGATAATGTTGATTATCTGTTGTGAATTATCTTTCTTTGTGTATAAAGATAATGAATTGAATTTTTTTAACCTTTAAAACAACTTGGCCTTAAAAGATACGTCTTTGGAATTCGATGAGACCGGGATCGGGTTTCCGTATACCGGATTTCCAGGTCTGGAGACCCGAATACCACATCGATCCAAATTAAAGATAGGTCGTAAATCAAGTGAAGATGAAGATTCAGAGTGCAAGGGTTATTGTCGTTAACTCTGAGGGTGATTCCAAAACGAGTGTAACGAGATAATGCCTTCGGTTTCGTTCGAACCCGGAACGAACTTGTATGGACTGAATGCTTTCAGAACATCGTCAGGTGGACGATGAGCATTCTAAGTGATGTGTTCTTTTCTAAGGTAATCGTGACCTCAAGCCTCACAAACCGGGAATGGCTAAAACAGGGGAGGTGCAGCAAGGTTAGTGGGTAGCACCCAAGTAGGACAAGATTACCTCTGTCTAGATGTCCCTTTCTATTTTCGACTTAGTGGTGCGGTTGCTGATCCCAACCGTGAGGTATCTTGTGCGGGAATTATCCAGTAAGGGATGTTCCGGGCTTGTGTTGCAGGGGATTGGGAGTGATCCTCGGTACGGTGATCTAGGCCACGTACTGTGACGGGCGGTACCCCAGTAGCCCTGCCATTGTATGGAATCCAAACTCCAATAAGTGCCGTACGTATTAGTTGTGCCCAACTATGTTGGAATGTGAGATGTAAGCATTTCAGCTATTTTTGTATTTTACTTGAAAACCCTAGACCCTATTATAATACAATCGAATTTCCTATCAAATGTTTTGGTTAGCGTAAGGTAAAAACTTACCCATGTTTATTTGTGGGGAGTCTTACGTGATACCTTTTCTTTCAAAAGGTTTTGAAGTTAAACAAGTTTAACCTGTTACTCACACCAGACCCATGTCTGACCCAAGTTGTTTATTTCTGTTTTATAAACTCTTGGGTACTCAAATTTTTACGAGTAGCCAAGGGATTCAGGTTAGCCTTGACGAATTGTGGAGGAGCAATGGAGCAGGAGGCTTCGGCGTTGTAGATAGATAGTAGTTTCCGCTGTGTTGATTTTGTATTGATCTCTGTATTGGATTGAGATGTAATAACTAGACAGATGTTTATAACTGTCTAGTATATGATGTGTAATCTGTGTAACTCTGATAAGTGTTGTATATGATACTATGTAATATTTATGTGATATAATATATTTTGTTCGTTTCCGCTGTGAGTATCTGTTGTTGTTTCTTTCGCTTTTCTCTTCTTCTCTTTTCTACTTCTCACCCCTTTCTTTCTTACTGTCGATGCGATTTTCCGGGAGTGGAAAGTCGGGTCGTCACAGCAGCTGCGGAGAAGAAGTTGGAAGAAGAGAAAAAGTATTTTAAAGAAAAGTCCAAAATGCAGTATAATCAAGTCGAAGATGAACATCATAAGAGTCGTGCCCTCATTCTGGAAAACGAAAAGCTTAAAAAAAATGTTGATGAGAAAACTTTAGAGATCCGGAAATTAAAGGCTACATTGGAGGTTGAAAGGAAAGAAAAATATAATGCCCTCACCCAGGCCCAAGAGTATCATAATCAATTAGTGGATGCCCAATTAGTACAAAAGGGAGTCGAACTCCAGGTGAAGATTGCTGAGGATCGAGTTAAGTCCAACATATGGTCAACCCTAGTTCGCTTCGACGTGAACGTCATTAAGTTCGGAAATTTTAGGTGGCTCGACAAGGGGTACCACAAGGCCTTAGCTATTGTATGGGAGGAAATGATTAAGCAGGAATGGGAGCACTCTGACGGTGTTGAGGTTGATGAGAAGGCATTAAAGTGTGACCTCCTAGAGGATGAAGATTTAGAAGTGCTTGAGATTGGTAAAGTTTTGCTAGAGTCTAAGGTTGTTTCTTGAGCTAGTATGCTTGTTGGGGTCCTTCTCAAACCTAGCTTTAAAAGTTTGGATGAGAGTTCCACTTCCATTTCTAAGAGATCCTTAGCAGAGACTTTGATGTTAATGGAGGCTGCCTCTAGTGCCATCACCTCTTCCACATCAGGCCCTCTCATTACTGAACATGTTGTTCCTTCTTCTGGTATTATTATGACTTCCACCGCCATGGCGACTTCGGGAATCTAAAATGTTCTGACATCTTCATTCAAAATACAGTACAACCTCGAGGAGCTTGGCTATACAGAGTTAGAATCCTTTCCAAAGCCACCCATCTTATATCCTATCATGAACAGTAGTTCTACAGGGTTTCCTTCGCACATGACCTCCGTTTCTCCTAGATGTATATCATTAACTTCTCATGTGTTGGAGAAGGCTCACATAACATCAATTGATGTTTCTAATCTCTGTTTTTCGCCTTTTTAAGTTTCAAGTCCACCCGCTCTTGCCTCTTGCCAGAAGGGAACTTATCTTTAGGCACTCAAATTTCAATGACGGAATCAGTTATTGTGTCTGCCCCCACTCTCATTCCAACCTTATCAGCAGGTCTCATTCCTGGTCCTAATGTTGAAGGATACATGCTTTTGATGAAGAGGCCACGGAAGAGGCCACCGTCACACAGTGATACGAAGATATAGTCATTATAGTGGCACTGAGCAAATGTTTAGGCCTCAATGTAGGAGTTAAAAATTTCGCAAGTTAAGGAGGTTGGAGAAATTAAGAAGGAAAAGATTAGTGACGCCCTCCTCCTCTTTCAGTCTCATTGCTTATACCACCCGTTGTCATCCTCACTTCTACTCCTATGAAGGGTAGCGTTCAAACTAATGTTCTTGAGTCTCCAAGGAGCGATTATGACTAGAATACTAACCTTAAGGCTACCTGTCCGAGGGAAGGAGTGGTAGATCTGGTAAGAGGTGCAATGCAATTTCTTTCGAGGAGAAGAAGGATACAAGAGAAAGAAGAAAAGGAACACCTAGTTGTTGTCTTTTCATGTTATAATTTTTTGCTTTAGTTTTTGATTTGTGTACATAGGCTATTATTGTGCGAGTATGGCACCCCTATTGGTTGAAAAAATTACTATCTGTCAATAAAATAGTTCTTTTAGATTTCCATCTTGTTCTCACATATATACTTAGTTTAACTATATTTATTATGATTATATTTGAATCATAGCACTGTTATTATTCGCCATAACTCTATATGCATGAATAATTTCTCGTTATTGCTTAGTTGCATGTCATTATTTCATTTTGTTCATTGCTGCCGAAGCATCTCTCCTTTGGCGAACAAAATCATGATTGCTTGGTGTTATGGGAAATTTCGCCCACGAGAATCTAAGCATTGGAAGGCTGGGAGGGTAGCCCAGACACACGACTAAGGAGAGGCGAGTTGATAGGCAGGGCAAAGGAGTAGAGAAGGAGGTAGACCCTCCTTCCCCGTTCCATACTTAAAGTACTGAACAGGAGATCATATTCGGTGCCCAACGTACTGAATAGGATCATCTATTCGATAAAGAGGGGACCAAACCAAGTGAGGCATCATATGAAGGCTGGACCGTGGCCTAGCATGGGAAGTTGAACCAAGAAAATAGAGGTAGGAACTTCCCCGGCAAAGTGTCCACGTGCACTACACTGAACCAACCAAGCTTTCAGTTGAACCAGGCAAGCTATATATGAAATAAAATCTACATATATTTGGAAATTAGAAATCATGTCTATTATACATGGGAATACCCGATTTGAGAAAGTTATTCATGGAAATCTCATGTATTTCTGGATTGACCATACCACCTCTTCACCCTTATAATATCCAAGCATTTGGCATTCATAGGGATAATTTCTGAAGCTTAGAGACTCTATGCTGCAGAAAAAACCAAATCGAGCTTCATATCACTATTTTGAGTGATAATTCATTGTATTTCTTCTCAAAACTCTTGTAAAAACTGAATAATAAGAAAAGGAATAAATATGAACAGTGGATGTAGGCTCGTTATGGTTGAACCACTATAAATCTGCGTGTCTTTTACTTTCTTCGCATTTATTTACTATTGAATCTGCTATTGATAATTTGATTGGAGGTGTTTGTCCATTTTTGTCCAAACATTTTTGGTGCTTTCACTGAGAGTTTTTCAACATGCCTCCCAAATCTAAGAGCAAGACATGTGGTATTAGCACGGGTGCCAACCGCGACACTATAGAACAGGATAATCATTCTTCTGGTACTCCAGCTCCGTATACCATCACCGACTTAGATAGAGTTGTGACGGATGTTGATACCCACTTCATTGCCCAACAGTAAGTCATTATGGATCAAATCATAACACGCTTAGGGCAGACGAAGCCAACCGTGACCAAAGGGAGGTCCCAATCTCGAGAGCCCAAGAGACGAAGGAGGTCAACCTCTAGTGGAAAATCGGATCAAGAGAATCAAGGAGCTAGACAAGCAAATGCCTTGGAAACAAGTCGAGTAGGAACTCTGCCACACGCTGCACCCGAGACTGGTTCAGTCCTGACCCAAAAAGGGGAGGTAATGAACCAAAGGCAGACACTGTTGAACCTTCCTGACCTAGGCAATGCTCCCCAGTTTTGGCGGAAGTAGCAACTGATGGAAGTCGAGCTCATAACCGTGCACGATCCCAAAGCAGGGAATGAAGCCAGGATCGTAGGTCGAGTCATCATAGAAGGTACGAAAGAAGCCTCTCGCCTCAACGGGAAAAGTTTACTCAACTCTACTCATCCCTAAACCAGAAGATCACATGGTGCGACCTGTAAGGGAATGAGTTAAGAAATTAAATAAAAAGGAGAGTAAATAGCACACAAGAATTAATGTAGTTCAACAATGCTTTGACCTACATCTACTTAAACTTTGTTAATGATTTTTGAAATTTTCACAGACTGAGATCTTATAACTCTAACAAGTTGGTGAGAATCCAACATAGTAACAGTGTAAAATTAAATAATTCAAAATACAAAAAGATTATCCCAATTTTTTTTCCTCTCCTCCTATTTATAGACGTAGATCAAAGAAATAAGCTCTGGTATTTGCTACCCACATTCTCTACGTTCAGAAGGAGGTTTAGGAAGGAGATCGTAGCCACGTTATGGCTTTGATAATCAAATCGGTACCGAGTTGTGCTTCACAACTTGCCAAGTTGTGAGTTCTTTTATTTTCCAATTTTCTAACTTTACTCATTTTTTCTCTAAACGTAATGGTCTTGGTCCACCTCCTTTGTTCTACTGCTTCACTTTATGTTTAGCTTAGTTTTCAACCTTTCTGAAGTAGCGTTGCTGGTCTGATTCCATGACTCGGTAGAGGACTTCAACTTGGCACCGAGTTGACATTTAGCTACTTTTTCAACTTTTCTCTTAATCTCTTGGTTGATTTAAAGATGGCAAGCAATTATCAAGCGGCAAGTAAGGCTCTGTATCAACTTTTAGGACTTCGATTGAATTTTGATCTCTAATGTTAGGATTTAGGATTTCTGATTCGCTTTCCGACCATTCAATAATTCTAACTCATCCAAATATGGTCTGGTTCAAAGGCAGGATAAAAACATCATTCTCAAGTCAGATAGTAATGTTGCCACCGATTCATTTACGCCATGAATTGTATTGATACTTCAACCTTGCAAAATGATGATGTAAACAGTGTTTCATAAGAACTGAAAGAGGTGGATCTTCCTGTGTTTCACATAAGAATGTGTTAGCCGATGATATATATGCACCAATGAATGTGTTCCTCTCGTAGAAGGAACATTGTGAATTGGAGTTGTATTATTAAGCTTTATATGTCCTAAAGCTTCCATTGCGATATTTTTAAAAATCACTTAGAGGCTAAATACTACATTCGTAGGAAGTATGATATACCCATGATTTTGAGGAAGTATCGAAGTAGTATAGAAACTTGAATGCCATTTATTCAAGAAGTAATGGATGTTCACACTTCACACTCATGAAGCTTTCGATGTGATAACAAAACATATGCATATGATATTGTTGATTTGTAAACCTGGCTTTCTTAAGGACTATCTAGTCTTAATGTTTTAGAAATTGAGGTTATATCAGTTGGAAGTAGTTTATCTTATACAGTTAAATTACTAAAAAAGTCTAAAACTAATTTTGTAGAAATATTTGTAGTGGACATTTCATCATAGAAGGAAATGAAAGTGAAGGAAGATTCAACCTGTACAAATGCATTTGATTGTTCTAGAATTCCATCTTTACACTCCTTGAATGATATATCGTTTCGCATTAATAACTTATAAAATGCCAAAGAATATAATTCTCTCATCCGAAAACTAATCTTTATGCTCATAATCAGAGGTTGTCATCTCTTCTTCATCTTCTTATAGTAGGTTTAAGATATCTATACGAGTTATGGTTATTGTAATGTAGAAGGTAATTTTATTCTTGACCATGGTAAAAGCACTGTTTCTGTTTTGAACATTGTGAAGCTGAAAGGGTCATTTGATCATTGAATTTGAATGGGATGTTTCTCTTTTTGATCACGAGTAGAAAACTTGAGGAATTGTTGGCACGTTATCCATATGTCAAAGTTTATATTGTGAAATGCTCTTTTTTGATCTTTTGTATAATTCTTAGTTTTTTTGTGTACGGTTCATTTTACTAAAGCAGTAACTGCTTTATTTTGTTTGCCATGGAATGCTTTGAAATAACTGATGAAACGAAGTAGAAATTATAATTTTTTCTAGCTAGAAGAAAAGGTATTGGAATGGTATTGTAGTTTTTGAATGCACTTGGTATTCATGGGAAAGAAGTGAAGTGGCTTTTCATGAATGTGAAAAGTGGTTTGAGATATATATATATATATATATCAAAATTTTAAGTGAAGTGGCCTTTCATGAATGTAGAAAAGCAGTTTTCTTGAGATTTATATTTATCAAAATTTTGGCAGATACCAACCAACAATGACTTGGTGGTGGAAAAATTAAATTGAAAAAAATGCTACCAGAACGCAGCCAGTATGACTTGTTTACTTGTCCATGGCTGGTTCAATTTGATTTTGTAGTTAATGAACTAAACAGAAGACTAATGAATAAAATGGCAAAGAGTTTCCATTTTATTCCAAATTGGGTTAAAAAGGGCTAAGACTTTCCATTTTATTTAATTTTTATAGTAAAACGGCAAAGTCTTTGCCGTTTTATTTGTTTGCGATTATTTTAAAAACCGGTTCCATTTTTGGTTTTTTTTCAAGTGCATAACTCGTTCGTTCAGTGTATAAACAAGAAAGAAGAGACAAGTGAATAGACGTGTTGTTGGCAATGGTCTTACTTTTATTAGGAAAGACATACGAAATGTACTTAGTTGTAAAGGATTTTGAGAAAATTAGGTCGTATTTGGTTAGAAATTGAATTTTGCGTTCGGTTAAAATTCACCAAAAAGGAAAAAGAGGTGGAAAAGATCAATTTGAAAAATGATTTAAACGTATAAAATTGAGAATTGAAAATGGTTTATTCAAAACGAGAGACCTTATGTTGCTAATACCATTAAGTATATGATTAGTGGGGCTATAACCTATCTACCCACATACGATAATTTTGCGTGAACGATATATAAGAGAATCATTGGTGTGAGCCTTGGATGAAAACCAATGTTTGTAAATATTTATGAAGAGACTTTACTTGTCACGGTATAATTGCGTACAATCTGGAAAATGTGCTTATTGTCACTTGCATATCCGAACTCATGTGTGACATTGTTGAATTTTAGTAAATAATCAACAATTTTGGCCTTAAAATTATTGAGGTAAATTTACAAAAAAGACTGTAAATCAATCAAAATAAACGCGAAAGCAATACGGTCGTGTTGTAGTGCAATAAAACAAACAGCAACAAGAGAATTTAAACAACAAATAAAAAAACAGATAGAGAGTTCAGATTTATAGCAGTTCCACTATCGCAAGACAGTGTACATCCACTTTGGAAGGAGGAGATTTTATTACTTTCTAAGAGAATAAAATTTTACAAGATTGATAACGGAGGTAAAGAAGAAGAATAAGAAATACAACTGGAGAGGATGATACTAATCTCTACAGTATCTTTGTATAGAGATTAATACTTAGGGTTCAAGTAATTGATTTATGGTTATAAATCAATGTCTCATCAATTCTCTTATTCATATGGGAAACGTTTATCCGTCTGATTTTTCAATTTCCTCCAATTTACACGTGCTTGATAAGATTCCTTTTTTAATCAATTGATTAGGGAATTGTTTGATTACTTCAACCTTCCAAATAATTCTCCTTCTCATGTAGATAATTTATTTTCCCCTTTAATGCAATAAAAGAGGTAATATATTTGAGTCATTGTCTCATATATCTTCCAATTCTTCTTTAATTGGAAATATTGTATCACCGAAATCAACAGTATCTTCCAAATCTTCTCTAATATGGAAATATTGCAACATTGAAATCTATCTATCTCTGTCTTGATACTATGTTTTCATCCAAGCCTGCCGACTCCACCTAAATCCTCGTACTCCATGCAACTCTCAGACAAGACACCATGTATACTGAGCTTCAGCATGGCCATCACCCATTGCACTTTGTCAACGAATTCTGGCAAGGCACTGCCCGCCAACAAAGTGTTGAACGTACCCTCTCCATGTAGGACCTATCAATCTCCACAAACGTCTCCATCTACCAACTCACTCTTTCCATGTGCCACCAAGTAGCATATAGTACTTTAGCAAGCGAATCAAGTTCGAGCAATTGCAACAGGCAAAAACTTAGTGAACATGCCTGCTGCGTTCTCCTCGGTATGAATCTTCTAAAGATGTGTTTGCTTTTCTTCATTCATAGGAACAAGGAAAGACTCTCTTACATATATGTGCTTTATCCTCGAACTAAATGCCAGATTCTCAGCCAGATGTATTGCGCTTTGACTGTCGCAATTTACTGCTATAGTCCTATGAATAAAGCCTAAATCACACAACAACTGCTTCAAGTAAAGTGCTTCCTTAGCTGCTTCAACGACAGCTATCAATTTTACTTCAGTGGTAAGCAAGGCGACTATAGACTATACCCTTGCTCTCCAACTAAGGGTTGTCTTTCCAAGTGTAAAGACGTAACCTGAGGTTAACTTCCGTCGATCTGTCTTCGGTATAATTAGAACCACAAAATCCGACCGAGATGAAATCTTTCTCCCGTCGTCAAAAATAAGCCCATAATCTGCTGTTCCTCTAAGATACCTCAAAATGTACTACGTTGCTTCCCAATGCGGTTTTCTCAGATTAGCCATATAGGGACTAACCAAACCAACCATCTTTGCAATATCCAGTATCGTGCAGACCATAGCATACATCAAGCTTCCAACCGCACTAGCATAAGGTACCTCCTCCATATAAGCTTTGTCTTTATTTGAGAATGGAGAGTTTTATTTCTGAAAGATGAACGTGCAAAGGCATGAGAGTACTGATTGCCTTTGCCTTTTTCATGCTGAACGGAGTAACCGCTTTCTGGATATATTCTTTCTATGTTAATCCCAACATCTGCAGCTTTCTATCTCTCTGGATTTCCATCCCTTAAATCTTCTTTGCTTCATCAAGATCTTTCATCTCGAATTCCTCCTTTAGCTTCAGTTTTAACTTGTCAATTTCAGCTTTATCCTTGAAAGCGATTAGCATATCGTCCACTTACAAGAGTAAATATATCCAGCTACCATTATTCATATGCATAAATAAGCACAAGCATCTTTAACACTTCTATCAAAGCCAAGAGCAAGCATAAAAAAGTCAAACCTCTTGTATAATTGTCTGGGCGACTGCTTCAAACCATATAGAGACTTCTTTAGCTTGCAAACCCATTCTTTTTCATCCTCTACAAATTCTTCTAGTTGTTTCATATAGATGGTCTCCTCTAAGTCTCCATGCAAAAAATTTGTCATTACGTCTAATTTTTCCAACTTCATGTCATGAGTTGCAACTATAGCTAGCAATATCCGGATAGAAGTATGTCTAACAACTGGAGTAAACACCTCATCATACTTCATTATCTTCCTCTGTGAAAACCCTTTTGCAACAAGTCTAGCTTGGCATCTTCCATTATCCTTCATCTTATATATCCATTTGCATCCTATGGCTCGGCTTCATTGAGAGGGCGGTACCAATTCCCAATTCTGATTCTTCTTCAACAAATACATTTCCTCCATAGCATGCATCCATTTCGAGCTAGCACTCAAATTCATAGCTTCTTCAAGGTCGAAAAGCTCATCTTGCCTATATGCAGTGCGTAGTTAAATTGATCATCAAGACTAATATTTGCATAGTTCCAATCTCCATACCTTTGGTGGCCATCTTACTCTAGAGCTAGCCCGAATAGGTGTAACTTCGCTTAAGCTTCTTTCAACTCCACCTTGAATTTGAATCATCTCTAATTTCACAACCATTACCATCATTTCTAAAAGAATTTTATAGACCTGCATGTGAAGTGTCAACAATTGCAATTACTCTGCCTTCTTTTGCAACTCTGGCTCTATTACTAGGTTGATATATGGGAATAGTTTCCATCTTCTTAGGCCTTTTAGATTCTAAATCTGCTAAACTAGGTGGATTCTCCTTCGGCTTGAACATAGTGGACTCATCCAATGTGACACGTCTTGAGTGCACTATCATCCTATCAACAGGGTTCCAAATGAGATCCCATTTGATACCTTTTGTATAGCCCAAAATTATGCCTTGATAGGCTCTAGAGTTGTCGTTTCTTGTATGGTGAACATACATAGGGCTACCAAAGATACAAAAATAACCGATATGTATAGATGTGCTTTTCCCCTTTCCTCTGGATTCTTCCCATCAATGGCTGAGCATGGAATTCAATTGATAATATACGCTGCAGTCGATAAAGCTTCAGCCCAAAAGCCTCTAGATAAATCTGCCATCAATTTCAAACAAGAAGCTTTCTTCAACGGAGTCCTATTCATCCTTTCAGGAACTCCGTTTGATTACGGATCTCCGAGCATAGTGAAGTGTCTCTGAATTCCATACTGCTTATAGAAATCTATGAACTCCTTAGAAACAAACTCGCCGCCATTGTCAGATCTCAGCACCTTCGACTTCCTTCCGACTTCATTCTCTACCAGTGCCTTCCAAGTTTTGAACTTCTCAAACGACTCTGACTTGGCTTTCATCACGAGCACCCAGACCTTTCGAGAGTAGTCATCAATAAAAGGGATAAAATACTTAGCTCCACCAATTGAAGTTGTAGATACTAGTCCTCAAACATCTGTATGGACATACTCTAGTACTCCTTTGGACTCGTCTATATTAACACCAAAAGAAACCTTTGTTTGCTTCCCCAACATATATTCCTGGCAGAATTCCAGATGGTTGAAGCTTTCACTCTTGATCATATTCCTCCTACGAAACAACTCTGAGTTCTTCTCTTAAACATGACCCAATCTGAGATGCCAAAGTTTAGTGGCATCCAAAGCCCGTGGATTATCAACTCCATTACATGACTCTCCAAGGTTGTAGATCCTTTCAACAGACAAAGTTTCCAGATCATCACTCCTGTCATCAATACAAGAGCACCACGTGTCACCTTCAAACTATCTGACTCCATCATAATTCTGCAACCCAAAGATGCTAGCTGATCCAAAGACGGAAGAGATTTCCTTAAACTTGGAGCATCGCGGACTCCAGTGATAGTGCGCACCACATCATTGTGCATGCGAATATGCACTAATCCTTATCCTAATGACTTGCAAGTAGCACCGTTCCCCTCAATATGGCACTTTCCTCCTTATCTTCATTAGAATAGAAATATTCCTTTCTACGCGTCATGTGAAAAGACACCCCTAAATCCAGCATCTGATGGTCTGATACATCAGAAAAGATGCAGTAAACACATCATCAGAAACAACATTCTCCACCGCAATAGATGAACAACCATCTACTTCATTTCTCTTCCTCAAATCTAGACAATCTTTCTTCTAATGGTCAAACTTCTTACAATGATGGCACATGTTATATCTAGACTTGCCTCTCCAACCACTTCTGGGCTTCCTTGTCGAAATTATTCTCCTTCTTCTTCTTTATTCCTCTCTCTATGAACAGTCCTTGACTACTACTTCTCCACTTTCGCTTATAAGCTTCATTTGATCGCTCGTCTCTTCACTCAAGAGTTTCGACTTCACATCTTCTAATGTCAACGTGCTTCTGCCATAAATCAAGTTGTTAGCAAATACCGTGTATCGCTCTGGAAGAGAGCACACCATAGCCTTTTGCTCTTCATCAATATTCAATTCAACGGCTTTCATCTTCATCATTAAGTCATCGAAGAAGTTAAGATGTGCTTTCAATGTCGTACCTTCCTGCATCTTGTAAGTGAAGAAAGTCTTCAACAAAATTAATCTATTCATGAGCGACTTCTTCATGTAGAGATCCTTCTATTTCTTCCACAAGTCTCTAGCGGTAGTTTCACTATTAATCTTGGGCTGACGTTCTCACCTATGGCCAATTGGAGCATAGAAAAAGCTCATTCTTCCATCTCCTTCCTTAGCAATTCTGAGATACCCGTTGACAACGATTCTACGTCAAACACAACATAATGAACACGATTTCTTCTCAACACCGCCGTCATGTTCCACTGCCACTTCTTAAAATCATTATCTATGTTCCATTTTTCTATAGCCTACTGCGAACCAGGTGCTGCATATGAACCCTTAGTGTATGGTGCATACTTCTGGGTAGGTCTAATCTCACTTCCATCTCTAGACCTGTCATTTTATCGATCACCTTCTAGCCCCAGGCTTCAACAACCTTCAAAGGTCCGATACCAGACTGTCGATGTAAATTTACACAAATAACTATAAATCAACATAAATAAATGCAAACAAAATAAGATTATGTTGTAGTGCGATAAAACAAACAACAAGAGAATCTAAACAGCAAATCACAGATAGTGAGTTCACACATGGATTTATAGTGGTTCCACTATCGCAAGATAGTGTACATTCACTTTAGAGATAGGAGATTTTATTACTTTCTAAGAGAAGAAAATTTTACAAGATTGATAATAGAGGCTAAGAGGAAGAATAAGAAATACAACCTAAGAAGATGATACTAATCTCTACAGAATGACTATATTCATATAGAGATTGTTATTTAGGATTGAAGTAATTGATTTATGGTTATAATATGGTTATAAATCAATGTCTTATCAAATCTCTCATTCATATGAAAAATGTTTATCCGTTTGATTTTTTAGTTTCTTCCAATTTGCACGTGTCTGATAAGATTCTTTCTTTAATCAGCTGATTAGAGAATCGTTTGATCACTTCAATCTTTCAGATAATTATCCTTCTCATGTAGATAATTTATTGTTCTCTTTAATGCAATAAAAGAGGCAATATATTTGAGTCATTATCTCAAATATCTTTCAAATCTTTTTTATTAGAAATATTGTATCACCGAAATCAACAATATTTTCCAACCCTTTTCTAGTATGGAAATATTATATCGTCAAAACTTAACAAAAACATATTATAAGGATCTTTGATCTGTTTCTCTATATTGAATGCCCATGTTGTATTGTTTAATGTACTCACAGTATTGAATTTCTAGGCCAAAATCAGTATGCAGGTCATCAAATTTTGTAGTAAACATATATCTATTCTTCTTAGATGGCAAAAGCAAGATAGTTCGTTCATTCAACCATCCCAACAAAAATTTTAAAATAAACATTTTGGCAGGTGGAAAGTGGGTCATAAAGTTTGAAGGTAAAGTTTGAAGGTGATGATTCAGTGAATAATGCATGATTGTAGTATATACCATGATTGTAGTAAGATATTACACTTGGTTGATCGTATTATCAAATTAAAATAATTTAATTTAAAATATTTTGACAAATGAACTGAATGATTTTTAGCTCAAGCGGTTAAAAGTATAAAATAGAGGTTCAAAAGATCTACGGCTTGAATAAAATATCACTGGATTATTTTTAATTGGCACCTGAAAAGTGGATCCTGGAATTTAAAGTGATGATTCAACTGTTGTGGTGTGAATTGTGAAAGACGAGTTTTTATATCGATCACACAAGATAACACAAATGTCGGGCATAAAAATTCATACTATCGGCAATAAAATAGTTCATCGACATATATAATATACAGAGAATCGCAACATGCATCATTTCCTATAATCATCGTAGGACAAATTTTGACCCTATTGGGTTGAAGAGCTGGTTCTTTATTCGAAACAATTATATGTAAAAAAGCCATCACTATAAAATAAAATTATCGGTCACACAACTGCAATAGAAACTTATTAAATTCCAATCTTTTGCAAAAGGAATTGACGAAAGCAATATGCAAGGACATATCTTTAACATTGAAGGTGTGATACATATGAAGTTAATAATAAATCATACATAAAACTGATACAATTTATTTGCAAGCACATATCTTTAACATTGAAGGTGTGATACTATGAAGTTAATATATCACATAATACGTAAAGGAAACCAGGTTACTCAAATAAATTTATGAAAAATCTACGCTGAAAAAGCAAATAACTTGATGAGAGAGAAAAATTAGCAAATTTATTTATACCATATAAAAGCACGAAGAACATATAACATTTTCGAACATATAACGTTTTCCATATAAACCCATAAGACTGGCATGGAAAACATGAAACAGACAACGATTCATTACAGTAACAGTATAATTACGTTTTTTAAGCTAAAAACTTGAGTAAACAAAATTGCTAGCCTAGGCTTTTGTTCAAAAACAAATAGAAAAAGGAAAAAAAATAAAAGGCTATTACTGAGTTAGGAACAGATGATTGACCCACTAAGTTAGAAAATGTTACTATTTCACTATGTTTAGGATTGAAAACTATATAAAATTATACATCTAACTTTGGATTGTGAGGAAATTAACCATTTAGGACCTTTTGGTTTTATTTTAAATTCTATGTTTTGCGTTTTCAACCAACATTATTAAAACATGAGTATAACATTGGAAAACATTTAAAATTCTAAATCATCACGATGATGGAGGAATAAAGAAAAGGATTGAATGTTTTCTATGTTTTTGTTATTTCTCGAAACATGGAAAACAAAATATATTTGTTTTCATTTTGTACGTTAGCTTCATTTTTCAAATTGCTTGTTTTTATAAAAATAGTGCGTGTTTTCATTTGGACTACTGCAATTTTCACATAAAAGAAATCCTCAACTTTGCCCTCTTGTGAGAACAAAAGATACACAGTCAATAAAATGCTTCTTGCTTGACCTGTATGGCAATGTTCTTTGAAGCGGAAGTAAACTTACGGAATTCCTCATACACATGGTGTCTAAATGGTCGACAGAGAAAAACCAACTTATTCAAAAATAAATAACGGACTCGTTAACTGCAATAAAAAAAAATTCCATCTAATAATATACATATAAGCTCGCACGCACATATATGTAAGTAAAGCTGAATCAATACCATTCGTTTTCCTCTTTTCTTTATTGAATACTGGGAATCTTTTCTAAGTTTAAAACTAGCAGTTTCTTTAATTTATGACAGTAGGCTAGTAGCATACAAAAATATAGCTTTAAGTGAGTTTAAAACCGAAGAACATAAAAGTTCACATTACTTGTAACGATATCATTAGGAATATGCAATGAAAGAATATTATATACGACAGATCTAGAACCTTTGCAGTTAAATTTCACAACTCGTACTATTTATTTCACTTGTAATTTGAGAAAGAGGTAAAAAAGGAAAACATGGTAATGTTGACAAAAATGCTTGGAAAAATGCGATTCACAATAACATCCATTATTATCGATTGATTAAAGCCATACCAATTGTGCTTAGAAGGTTTTTCCGTCAAAATGAAAAACAAATAAAATTGAACAAAAACAAAAATGGCGAATATATTGAAAACTAAAAATAGTTATCAAATGCAATTCTAAACTTTCAAACGTTAAAATCGACAACGGAATGTGTTACTACAATTTAGTGGTAATTTAGAAATGGCACACAGATTAGAAAGTAGAAACAAACTCTTAGAAAATTGGAAGAAAAATACAACAGAACCCATGGGACTGGATAAAAGAGGGAGGAGGATCAGTGCCATTGGATGCAGTTGGAGAAGTGATTGGATGAAGGCGAAAAGATAAAGGCTTCACTGAAAGCTGACAGCATGGAAGCAAACAGAGAGGAAACTGAAGCTGCTTTATTCTTATTATTGCTCTACATCACCATTAAAGGCGAACTTCTATTATTTTTTCTTTGTTAAAATGACCTTTATTTTGTTCATGGAGTTCTTACTTATTGTTAATCACGTGTGCAGGGTAAAAATCGATCTTTCAGTTTCTCTAATTTTGTACTATTGCCTGAAAATCAGGATAAACTTTGATATAGTTCTCAAAATTCTATAAAATAAGAAATAAATCGAGCTATTCAGCTTTTTGTGTGTGTAGAATGAAACTTGGCTGCTCAGAGATAACTGGGTTATCTATTTATTTATTTTTAAATAAAAAATAAAACTAATTGTAATTCTTGTTCAGTTTGCATTCTTTTGGCACAACAACAAGGCACGAAAAAAGGTAATTTGAAAAGTGCACAAAAAATACGCATTTAAAAGGAGCACGAAAGAAGAATGTTTAATGAAAGAATAATGCGTTATTGCGTAATGAAAGAGGCATTTGAAAAAAGTATTTTAATTGTTTTGTTATGAATAATTATTATGTTTATTTTGTAATTCAACTCTGCTTACTTAATATAGTTAAATGAATTTATGTTACTTATAAATAAATGAAAAATTGTAAAAAACAATTTTTATTAGATACTAGCAGTTCCGAGTACATATACAAATACAATACTACCAAACTGATAAAATACATGGACAATAGCCAATTTGACCTTTGCGAGATCCGATGCTGACGAAGCAAATGTCAATACAGGCCAACGTCATTCCTCGATTATGTCTATAATGTAATGGGTAGACAAATGGAAGGTTAATGGGTTGACATTCTGAAGGAAAATATATATATATATATATATATATATATATATATATAAAAGGTACATATTGGTATGTAAAACACAAATTCGATGATAGTTATCTCAAAAAAAACGACAAAAATTAGAAGAATTTTCAGGTTGCAGGGGAAGTAAGTGTGATTTTGTGAAAAGAAATGGAGGATAAAAGATTTTGAAAAAAATGAAAGGGTGAACCGTTAGAATTTGGGCAGTGGTATCTGATATGTCCGACACGTCGGATGACAACTGTTCAATTCCAACGGTTCAACCAAACAGATCAAATACATAGGACTCATGCGCCTCGGACGCGATGCCAACTTCAACTGGCCGTTTTTTTGCTGCAAATGGTATCTTAAATAAAACTATATTGTCTTACCGCTGGAATGCTCCTCAACCTATTTTTATAATCACACTTATACATAATGTCCAACCAAACAAACACCCTAGTCTTATTCCATTAATGGAACAAGGAAAATAAACTCAAACTAGGACTCCGGCAATGGGGAAAACATTAGAATATATAGTAACAAAAGGTGCATGTTGGTATGTGTATAAAGAAAAAACATTATCGCTTATATGGAATGAAAATAACAAAGAAAGCTGACCATACTTTCTTCTTAGTTCTTAACATGTGACTCATCATGATTCATCTATGCATGCATGCACGAAGAGAGCCTCCATCCTCAATTATATCCATCCATCCAGCACCTGTATGTACTGTACATAGCACAATTTTTAATTAGCGTCCATTGGTAAACTGCTTAGTTTAATATATACTTAAGTACGGAATTTGTAAATTTACTTACTATACTCTGCCCATTTTATGATCAAGTGGGAATAGTAAAATAGATTATGCTATATTTTTTTCTTTCCAAATTTGTAACTGATGTTCAGCTGATTCCAATCACGACTTCTAAATCAACCATCTAGAGGTCTTACAACTAACGAGTGCTCCTACGCATGCTTCTATAATCTGCTCATATCTAATATCAAATCAAACAACAGCCTAGTCTTGTTTAAATGGAGCAAGGAAATAGCCTAGCCTGGAACTCTGGTAGTAGGAAAGAACAAAACAATACATAACTTGGCTACTCAGAGATAACTCTATGATAACAGCAACATAAATTAGTGCATCAATAATACGAAAAAGGTTATTGGGTTTTCGCTTCTCATCCCCGAAAGAGTTTATTATGACAAAAGGATTTTGTATAAAAATACATTATATCCTATATTTGCAAGATAATACAAATCGATTTATTTGGGTAACACAAAAGGTGTGCATCCCATTATTAGCGTTTCTAATACTATATAAATACATATATGAGTGTGAGCGACACAAGCGTGCCATTCAGTCTTCAAATGTCAAAATCTATTTATTTAACTTTCTGTATCTAACATGTCCATTAACTAATTGGTTGCTCCTTAGAAGCAAATTCATGGACCATGGCTGGAAACTTGGACTATGAATAAAAACCTTTCTGTAACCCTGAAAATAGGATATAATAACAGATACGTCTATAAAAAATTAAGTTGGATCAGGATGTGATTTAGGTGCCAATTGTTTCACAAAAAAATAGGAGTTGCCTACTATTCTTAGTAAAAAAACAGTATAATGGTTTAGCTATTTTTAATAATTAGATAACTTTAATTAATCGGACATCCTCCTCGTAAATTTGTTTCTTTCCTTCTCCTGAAAAAGGAGGAAGGAAACAATGGCAGCCAATAGTGGGTACGATGTCCCCACTATGGAAAGTGTAAATGGCCACAATATGTGTGTTGATTTCGAAAACAATGAATTCAGGGTACACTCATTTGGCTACTTCTCGGGCGAGAATCCAATCATATTCCCATTTCCGATTCTCATGTTGCAGATTGTATTCATCATGTTTCTCACCAGGATCGCCTACTACATACTTAGGCCCCTTAAGATCCCTCGAATTGTCAGCGACCTTCTTGTACAATACTAAATCCTCCTTTATTTTTGTGTATCATAATCATGTGCAAATATATTTTCCTTTTTAAAACCCTAGTAAATATGGCATTGTCCTTAAACTACTGAAGCAATATGCATATTTGCATCTCTATGCTTTGACCAGATGAGAAATTACAAACTAATGCACGATATCTTTTTTTACAGGGTGGTATGGTACTAAGTCCTTCTATACTTGGACGATTTAGATTAGACTACACGGACGATGTCGGTGAAACACAAAACACTTCGTTCATCCATTTTCTGTACCCAATTCGAGATTACTCAATCCTGCGCTCCATAGCCGGATTAGGGATAATGTTCTACCTCTTCCTAGTGGGAGTGAAAATCAACCCTAAAATGATCGTTCAGTCCGGTAAAAAGGCATGGGCTATCGGTGCCATTAGCTTTGTCATCCCTTTCACCTTTCTCGCCCTCATGTCCTACGCTTTCCGCAAATACCTTTTCCTTGTTATCCCAAACAGCCCGTTCATTCCATTCATCATCGCCTCTGCGACCCTTTCCACTTTCCCGGTGCTTGCCGACATCTTAATGGAGCTCCAACTGCTCAACTCTGAAATGGGTCGAATTGCCATGTCAGCATCCATGGTGCATGGCTTGATAGGGTTTGTGTTCATGTCAATCTTCATTGCACTAAACCAGGCTCAGAGCGGTGCTCTTGCAGTGGAATCTGCATTAGGGTATCTTGCAGGTGTAGTTGTCATAACGGCCTTTGTCTTTCATCCACTGATGAAATTGCTTATCAAACACACCCCTAAAGGTGGCCGCATAGGAGAAATGTACATTTTCACAATCTTTGCAGTTATGATACTTATGGCATTCATTAGTGATGCTATTGGAGCTTCATTTGTGTTTGCTCCATTTATAATGGGATTGGCTGTACCTGAAGGCCCCCCGTTAGGGTCAGCCCTAGTGGAGAGAGCCCAGTTATTAGCAGCAGAAGGGTTGATGCCTCTAATTTATGCAGTGTATGGCATGTCCACTAATTTTTTGTTCCTCTCAAAACCCAGAATTTGGGCTGGGATCATATTTGTGTTATTTATTGGACATGTTATTAAGGCTTTGGCTACTGCGTTGCCCGCCCTTTACTGGAAAATTCCAACACAAAATGCTATTATTTTAGGGCTTATGATGAATTTTAGCGGGATTGTGGAGGTTTTAACACTTCTTAACTTGAAGAATGGCAGTGTAAGTACATCCTATCAAATTATCATCAAATGAATGCAGAGATATGAGAGTTGCTATTAAGATAGATATAAAAACACAATGGGTTACACTATAAATCTCTAATGAGATGAATCGTGTCACCCATTGTGTTTTTATCCCTGCCTTGATAGTTGCTAATTAACAGTTAATTATCATTATTGCTTTAAAAACTTACAGGTACTCACGGACAAGGGCTTTACAGCGATCACATTTGTAATGATAATAGTAACAGGCATTTCAGTGTCCTTGGTTAGAAAATACTACAGTCCCTTAGCCATGGGGTACAGCATTGGGAGACGCACAATCCAGCACTTGAAATCTCATGCAGAACTCCGAATCTTGGCATGCGTGCATAGCGAAAGCCCTGTTCCATCCATGGTCAACCTTCTAGAAGCATCAGCTCCAGCTAATGAAATGCCAGTATGTGCGTATGTACTTCATCTAAGCCAGATAGAGGGCCGTGTCATATCACAAATGATAGCACATAGGAACAAGAAAGGATACATTAACCCATCTGAAATGGACCGGTTGCACAATGTATTTCTCAGTCTTGAGCAGAGCAAAACGGGGCAAATTGCAGTGCAGCCATATACATCTATCACCCCTCTTAATACCATGCATCAAGATATATGCTCATTGGCTGCACAAAAAAGTGTAGCCCTTATTATCGTTCCTTTCCAGAGGAAAGATGGGGCACTGCTGACTGATCTTGATAATGCCATGCATGCTAATATTCCTACAGTTCGGTCACAGGTATCTATCATTGTTTGCTGAGATCGTGTAATCAAAAGAATGTTATACCGTAAAAATTCTACTTCTCCAACCATCATAAAAGTATCATTGTATATATGTGAAATAAAATGAAATATAAGCTCCAGTAGTATTACTGTGTTCAATTATCATTTATCTCACTTATGTATAGTGTTATATATGTGATGGTGAGAAAATCAACATCACTCTTTTGCAAATAAGTACTTAAAATGAACTCCCTTTTTTGGTATATAGGCACCATGCACAGTAGGAATACTCGTGTATCCAGACATAGTCACAACAATAAATCAAAATGGACGGCAATTCCAACACAAAGCGGCGGTGCTATTCTGGGGAGGGCCAGACGACCGGGAAGCTTTATCTTATGCTTCTAGAATGGTTCGCAAAGTTGGTGTCACACTCTCAGTATTTCACTTTGCGACTCAGGGAGATAGAAGAGAAACAAAGGACAAGAAACTGGATGACAATCTACTAGCGCTGGTGCAATATGAAAATGCTAACAACAACCAACTAACAATTGAGGAAATAGAGGTGAATGGTGTGGAGCAAACCATAAAAGCAGTCAGGTCCATTGGAAATGCTGGGTATGATCTTACACTTGTAGGGAGAAAACAAGGAGAAAACTCTTTACTGGACGAGAACATTGCTGACTGGTGTGAGTTTCCTGAACTTGGTGTCGTTGGTGATATACTTGCTTCTAAAGATTGTGAAGGAAATGGGTCTATACTTGTCTTAGAGCAGCAAGTTTAGAATATACGAGTCATGAGGGAGTATTGTACTCATTTTGATACACCAAACGAAACAACTAAATTTGGCGCTCTACATCAAAGAAGTCACGGTTAATCTCAATGTTATAAATATTGCGTACCTTTGAACACAAAATCAAACAACTGCTCGGTAATTAAAAAAGAATGCAATATGAATCAAAATGGAAGCCAAATAAGAGTAGTATACTATCATCACCTAATGTTGTGTAGCAAATGTGTGTGAGAAGCATACATGAAAATGTAAGAACAAGTTGAGAACAAATAATGTGCAGAGTAAATGATATATCTATGGACCTACTTGACGATCACACCATATCAGATATAGAAAGAGCAGCGAAACCAATATGCGTTCTTCCATTGCAACCTAATTAAGGAGAAAAATCCATTTGAACTCATGTTTTGTGTCCAGGTGCAGGCACAAATTGCTGCGTCTTCAGATGCAATGACGTGCTCGATTTTCACATCTTTAATCAATTTTATGTCAGAAATATTAATGGACAATTGATACTCAATGTCACAGATATTAACAAACAACTGAACTGCGTTAATTATTTATGATTAAAAAATTACTAACCACAGTAAATAATTAAATTACTAAAACAACAACGTAATTCCTGGAGGTGTTTTGTACACGGATTATAGGAGCGTCACTACTGCTACTAGCCTACTAGCACCATAAATAACAAAAGGAGGAAAGTTGAGTACGTAATTCTTTGAAAGGAGCAAATATTGAAATCGTATTACCATTCCTAGCTTCAGCGTTCTTCTTCTATTTCCTGGGCTTACTTCAGCTTCAGTTCTTCCAACAATAGATAGCTAAGGCTTTTTTTTAATCGAACTAGTTATAAGAATTTTTTTCTTCACAGTGATCGAACTTTTCGTCCTAAATTTTTTAATTAAACATGATGAATTTTTCCTTTTGATTTTCCTACCATCTAGATAATTGCGACCCATGTGGTTCGATATCCGACGCATGGCTTTGGGATAGAGATACCCTGAGGAAAGGGAATAAAGTATCTGATGGCTTAAGCCGAGGACAAAAGAGTTGTTTTATGCAATGATAGAAAAGTGGAACGTTTTGAAAATATTAGGTCTT
This sequence comes from Allium fistulosum, assembly GCA_030737815.1. Taxonomy (NCBI): domain Eukaryota; kingdom Viridiplantae; phylum Streptophyta; class Magnoliopsida; order Asparagales; family Amaryllidaceae; genus Allium; species Allium fistulosum. The sequence goes on from CM060901.1 coordinate 1,227,941,838, forward strand.
GTTTGGTTTGTGGTTTTTAGTTTTTTATTTTCGTCTATACAAAAGCGCGCCCGTTGTATGTATTGTTGAAAAACAAACAATTTTGAAAAATGAAATTAACATGTAAAATAGAAAACAATTTTATTTTATTTTTTGTGTTTCGAGAGATGACAAAAGCACGAAGAACAATCCAACTCATTCTTTGTCCGTTGGTCGGCGCAATGATTAAGAATTACAAATCTTCCTCTTATATCTTGCTATTTCTTAGTGCAAGTTGAAAACACAAAACTCAAAATAAAAAATGAAATCAAACGGGCCATTAGCTTCCTACAATATGCGCTTTCACTCGAGTGCTCATTCGAGTAGGGTTTACGGGATACTATTGTGCTTGTAAGTTCGGCTAGCTCTTATGGAAGGGGTTGCTGAGAAGCAAAGAGGAAGTCCACTCTATACTGAAAGAGAACACCTAGAGTCGAGAACAAAGGCAGAGGAGATGAAAGGTTTCGATGTGGATGAAAGAAGTAGACTTTAGAAAAGAGGAAGGTTGTATGCTCCTGATACAAGAGGCCTTCGAAAAGAAGTCTTGAATGAATGTCATCGTTCAAAGTTCTCTATTCACTCAGGTGGTATTAAGATGTATTAAAATATGAAGAGAAGCTTCTTATAGGAAAGAATGAAAATGGATGTTAAAGAGTATGCAGAGAGATGTTTCATATGCCAATAGGTTAAGCAAAGCATCAGAAGCAAAGTGGACTTTTGTAGCCTTTGGAAGTTCTGATATGGAAATAGAACTCGATTTCTATGGATTTTGTAAACAGCATGTTGAGGTCTAGGACTAGGAACGAGAGCATATGGGCTATAGTTGATAGATTAACTAAGAGTCCCCATTTTATCTCAATAAGACCTACAAGGATGAAAACAATGTTAGCTAAGATTTATTTGAAGACTATAGTGAGATTACATGGAGTATTAAGTATGTAGTTAGTGATCGTGACCATTGTTTGCTTGTGAAATTCAACGCATCATGGAGAGTGCTTTGGATTCGGGGTTATGTATGAGTATAGCATTCCATCCACAGACCGACGGATAGATCGAAAGGGTTAATCGATTGCTGGAAGACTTGTTATGAGCTTGCATTTTAGACTTTGGAGGAGATAGTTTGCACTACTAGAACTACAGTATATTCCGACAACCATTACTGACGACCGCCGATGGCAGAATACCGACAGCTTCCAATGGCATATATTTTCTGGACTTTGTTACGATTAAATAATTAGTCGTCGCTAGCCGTTGGAAAATTGCCGTTTGCGGCCGTTGAAAGCCGTCGGAAAGTCGCGTATATCTTTTTCTCCAAGCCGAAACCAGAAACATTTCACTCCTCCCCAAATCAAAAACCCTCCTCCACTATTTCCCCCTCCAGCTCCCAGTGACGAATTTCTACCTAAATCAACTCCAACTTCATCAAATTGGAATCTCATCTCCTCCAAACCCCTAATCTCCTCTATTTTAGGTATTATCTCTAAACCCTAATTTAATGAATTTGTTAATTTATGGTTAATTTGTTAGTTTAATTGTTTATATTATCTCATTGATTGTGTAGTATAGTTTATTGAATGTTATTTGTTAGTTTAATTTGTTAGTTAGTATAGTTTAATTTGTTAGTTTGTGCGATAAGAAATTAGTGTGTATTAGTTGAATAATTTAGTGCTTTTACGCGTTACTTGGGTTATTTAGTATGGATGAGCATAATTTAATTTATGCGTTTTCGAAAACGTCGAAAACGATAATTAATTTTATATGCGTACTGTAAAGGCCTGTAAATCCATACCCCTTTGAGTCGACAATATTTCACCTCAGCTCAACTCAAATTGGACGGAAATACGAACCTTACAATCGCAGCGGAACAAAATATAATGTATAATAACAGATTTAATACAAAGGAATCTGTAGCTGCTTATACTTACAATCATCAGAGTACACAATCGATACATAAATCTGGACAGTTATATAACTTGCCCTTATACAGCGGAATATAAATCAAGTACGGAAAAGTACATCTGACACTCCTCCAGCTAGTCTCCTGAGCTCCATAACATTTATCCAGAATCTGTAATACTCGGTCTGACCCGAGCATTATAATAAAATAACACCCGAGTCAGTCTGGAAAGCCAGCGTGAGAAACACACTCAATTTGAATATTAGAGTTATCAAATCCTTTGAAAAACAATGGTATCTCGTAAGAGCACGCCACAAATAAGCACGATGGGTTTTTACCTTACGATAACCAAGACATTTCATATCAAAATCCTCTGATATTATAATGGTGTCTAAGTACAAATACTTATTCAAATAGATGAAATGCTTGCATCTCACGTTCCAGCATAGTTGGGCATAATCAAAACCGTACAGCGCTTATTGGTGAATGGATTCCAACTGAATGACTAGGCACTAGGGTACCACCTGTCATGGTACTTGTCTAGAAACACCGTACCCAGGACCACTCCGAGGCCCCCTGCAACACAAGACCAGACTACCCCTTAAACTAGGTAGCCCGAATAAGATTACCCCGCGGTTGGGATCAACAACCGTACCACACAGCCGAATAAAAGAAAGGGACTCTAAATAAGGGTAACCTTACCCTACTTGGGTGCGACCCACTTAGCCTTGCTGCATCTCCCCTGATTTTCAGTCTTCCCGGTTGATGAGGCTCGAGGCTAAGCGTTACCTTTTTAGAAATATTCACTTAGAATGCTCATTGTCCTCCAATGACAATCTACTGATAGCATTCATCCATACAAGTCTGTTCCCAGTCCGAACGAAACCGAAGGCACAACTCCTACTACATTCATATTAGAATCACCCTCAGGAATAGTAGCGATTAGCCCTTGCACTTCACTGCTCCATCTTCGACTCCAAGCTCTTGTCTTCATTTCAAAAACGTACTCGTTGGATCGAAGTGGTTTTCGGATTCACAAATCTGATCCCGGTCTCTTCGAAACAATGTTCGCTATTTCTCGGTAAACTCAACCCTGGTTCTTTTAGGAAATACACAGGCAAAGATAAGATCGGAGATCACCTCCTAATCGTTAGTGGACGGATTTCCTTATCAACGTCCTAGAAGAACGAAACGAGTTTATACATACAGTATAGCACCTCGAACGGTAACTGTACCATATAAATCACATACTTCTTCTAGATATTTCCAAAGTTATATTTGGATCCAGATTTGATAGTCGGTTATTTAACTATCAAATAAACAATCAATTCAACCAAACACTTCATTTTTCACTGAAAACCCCAAATCTCTTTTTAATTTAATTTTAATAAATTAAATCTCTTATCCAAAATATAGACTTATCTTATCGAGTTAAGTAAATTCACCAAAGCTATATTTTTTTAAAGATATTCGAAAAACCCATAAAATAATTTTGGAAAGTACCACTGCGGTATCAAACCATGGATCACAGCTCAATGGTTACGTCCCTATCCTAGATAAATCCAAGTCTTAACTACAGCCACTCAATGCCTCTGATTACGCTACGCGAGTATACCAATACTTTCCAAAAACTCTATTTAATCATTTCAAATAGTATTTACGAAATTCCTATAATAACTCTTTAGGTAAAACTTTAGCCAAAAACAACCTTTTTAAATAAAGCTATTTTATAAAATATAATTATTTAATAATTATCTTTCAAAATAAAAATGCTGCTTAAACCTTTAATAATAATTAACCACTATAACTAACTTAATTAATAAATACTTAACAGAATTTAAAACAATTAAATAATAAATTTTCTAAACATTCTTTAAACACTTTAACATTTCTAAATAATACTTTAAAAAAACCTTTCCTTTTTAAAATAACTTATCTTCCTAGAAAAATACTTTTTTAACTTCACTATAGCCAGTCTAATCATTTATAAATCCTTCTCGATTTATTTCCAACTTAATTTACGTCCAATTCCGTAAATTTCCTTTTCCACACTTTAAAAAATAAAACTACTCTTTATTTTTAAAACGATTTACTCATCTCCTTATAAATTTCCACCGTGAATTTATAATTTCAAATTATCCTCTGATAAACACTTCACTTGATTTATGAAACCAGTTTATAAATCTCATAATCTCATTTCCTTTTATAACCGTTTAAAAAGAAATACTTAAGTCGATTTCAAATCGTTTTCTGAGTTAAATTCCATTTTAAATTTATTCCTTAGTTAAACCAAACTTATTCCAAAATCCACTAATTTCGGATTCACTCCCTTTTTATTATTTAAAATCTTATTTAAATCTGAAACATTAATTTCATATTCTATTTTATTTTTTTCAAATTCCCTCTTTATTTTCTCAAATCTATTCTAAATCTCGGATTTAAAAATAAATACTTTTATACTTAAAAAAATCGCTAAAGTCTCATTATTAAATACTTTTATCCAATATTTTCAAAATCTCTATCTTTCCATATTTAGAAATTTTCAAGTACAATTTTTAAAATCAAAACTATTTTTCTTTCCAGATTTATTACTTTTAAATTTATCCATCTTTACTATAAATCTCTTACTTTACATTTTCCTTTTTATTTCCCTTTTGAAAATTCAATATTTATATTTTTAAAATGTCAAAAATATATCCAGTAATATCATAGCATCCAATAAAACAATTTCCAATATATTCTATCATAGATTATTCAAATAAATCATATTACTACATATGAAAATAATTCCAACATTTTTTAGGAATCCCGTTGGATCCCTCCAACCTGTTTTCCCTGCATCCACATATGTTAACAAAATATAAAAATACCTATCCCACTTCGAGGGGGATATCGCGGTATATGGGGTCATCCGCTATTATGCGGGGCGCATAGGGTCTCATCCGCTATATAATGTGGAAATATCAATCACTCCAATATATATACTACTGTATATAATATCACACACAACTGATAAAAATTTTCATTTTCAACAGTCAATTAATAATAAATTTTAACTACTTAAAATTAATTTGCTGTAATCCAAAATCGAGTGAGGTTAACTCACATTGATTTTCAATCGCTTCCGCGTTCCGTTTTCAATTGAATCCGAATGCGTTTTAAATCATATGAAAATTCCGGAGGCTCAAATTTCGTCCAGACCATACCCTAAGCCTAGATGACGACATCACGGTCCCAACGCCTCTTGATCGTTCGAATCGGACCTCGTAAGTATGAGTTATATATTTTATAAGCTTTGAATTTTTTTTAAACAAATTATATAACTTTCTTCTTTTTTTAAAAAAAACATACCTGGACCCACAGAAGAACCTGACCCACTCTCCACCCTCCTTCCCCAATTTCAAAAATGTCGCTTCTCCCTGCTTCCCCTTACTCTCGCCAGTAACCCAATTCCCCGCCACAACCGTGTACGTGCACACTCCACCAAGCTGCCATTCGACCCAACGAAGCCGCCAATGCATCGCCCTCCGCCTTCTCATCTCGACCATCACCACATCGTACCCTCTGCCACCTCCTATCAAAAATTGATCAACCCAGGCGACATCGAGACTTCCAAATCATGGCCGAGCTTCACGAAAATCTGGCCAGAGGTACGTCTTGACGTGCTCGACTTAAATCCATCAACCAAGGTTTTAAACCCTGTAGGATCGATTTCACCCTAGAAGGGGGGTGAATAGGGTGATACTAATGATTATAAAAATTTAATGCGGAAGTATAAAATAATTTCAGCACAGATCACAGCAGAATAATAGCAGCACATATAATAGCAGAATATAAAAAGCAGACAATAGAACACATAGATTTACCCAGCTTTGGCAAAAGCCTGCCTACGTGCTGCCCCCAAGGTTTCTACCAGAAATTAAGTAGTCAAATGCTTACACACGTAAACTCGCGACACCCGCTATCGACTAACCTAACTCTACGCTCAAAACCCTACCACAACTCAGCCACTGAGTTGCGAATTCTCAAACTACACCACCGTAGTTCGTCCCCTAGTCACACGACTAGAATTTACACATGTTTAAAAAGAAAAATACAAATTAAAACAATTTAAAGATAACAAAACCCTAATTTAAATATTAAAGCCCAAGTATATAGGTCGGCCCAATAAAAAAGTGATAAAAATTAAATCCCCTTTTCTTTCTATTATTCGGCCAGCTTCGTTGCTTGGTGAAAATGGCGGCTTCGATCTTCGATTGTTCCTCTTCAAGTAAATTAGGGCTTCTGGAATTTCAAATGCGCCGACTCAGTTACTCGATCGAAAATATGATTTATCGTTCCTAGCTTTGTCGATCAAGTGTTTCTTCACTTTGCACACGGCTGCTCCTTCTCGATCGAGTTCGGTATGATTTGGTATGTGATTTTATGCTCTTTTCTTTACAGATTAGCTTGCTTGAACTTGATGTTCTTCGTATGCCGATGATGTTACGGTTTAAATAGGAATCGAATTCCTATAATTTTGTTAATTTGAATTTGTCATTTAATTTAGCTCGGCCATTGATTTTGCTTGAATGCTTGAGGTCTATCCTGACCTTTTCAATACGTATATTTTGTGTTACTTGATTCCCACAGCTTCGATTCTGACTTGTGTTTGATTTCTTGCCCACCACGGTTTTGGTTCTTTGGTATTTTGAATTTGATTCCGTTTTGACTTCGGCCAATGCTTACGACTTCATGTGATTATTCGAATTTGATTTTTTGATAAATTTGATTCTGCCTTGATTATTTTGAAACTGCTACTGTTAAAAATGTTCGACCTTGACTTCGGCCTGACTTTGTTATAACTGTTAAATGTTTTGAAATCTCCTCTGTCTTTTTTCGAAACTGCTACTTGACTTTATTTGTATCAATTGTTTGTTGGCTTCGATTATGGTGTTTGTTTCGGCCTTGAACACTCTGTTGGTTGCCATTTTGAACTGCTGCACTACTTCCATGTTGCCTCGAGTACATGTATATTGTTACTGAATTTGTTGTCTAGGCTGTAGCCTCGAGCTCTATCTTCACTGCAACCATATGTATGCTGTATATTTGCTTGAGTCTGGTTGCATTGATGATGCTATGTGCTTGTTGTATATATGCGCTTTGTATATACATGTGTGATTATACATGTATATATGTATGTTGTATATGTTGATCTGGGTTTGCACTTTATTCATTTGAGTCGTGTTGTAGCTGAAACTTTTAACTGCTACATGTGTGCTCGAGTTTGGGTTTGCATATGTACTGGTTCATGACTTGTTGTTGGTTCTAGCTGCATTGTGACTCAAGTCTTCTTGCATCTGCAGTGTTGCAGTGTAGTTTCATTGAGTCTGGTCCTTATGCACATGTATACTTGTTGTATACACTTGGTTTCCCTGTCCACGGCTTGACTCGAAGTCTGATCTTTATGAAACTTGATTGATTGAGTCGAACCTTCTTGTCACTTCAAGTTTGAGTTAGTTTGTTATTTGATGTTGAGGCCTGTTATAGTACATATCTTTGTTGTACCTGATCAGTTCATAATTGTGGTCTTTGTGGCATGTCACCATGTGTACATTTGTGTGTGTACTTGGTTTCTGTTTGGTGCCTGGTCGACATGTGTACATCACTGACTTTTGCTTCACTTGAGTTTGTCTTCATGTACAGTCTACTTGACTTGATTACTTGATGCAGTCTTGTTCTCTTCATGGTTCACCACTGTTGCATTGACTTTGTACATATTGTGCTTGTATTTTTGGACTGCACCTATGTTGAATCCAGCTTATAGCTTGGGTTTGACCTTGTGCTCGTGTCCTGACTTTATTTGTATTTCACTTGAGTTGAACCCGGCTTTTGATTTGGGTTTGACCTTGTGCTCACCCGTCCCTGCAATTTTATCAAGTGTATATCGGTGTGCACGGCCTTGTGGCATGTATAGCGATACACTGTGCATGTCACAAGCTGTTCGTTTGTGATGAATTCAAAATTAAATGATGACGAACAACCCAAATAACTGAGGCAAATAATATTTTTAAAAATCATTTTATTTTACACTGCAAAAATATTTTTTTTCAATTTTACTGCATCAGTGTGTATTTTTCAGATAGCTCAGATGTTGGATTCAATATGGACTGGAGTTGAAGATAAATACGAGTGAATGAGTGATATATAGTGAGGTGCATTTGTAAATGAAAATTTGTGATGTGATTGAAATTGTAATGTAATTGAAATTTGTATATATATTGTGAGAGCTCAAATTTTTACTATTCAAAATTGTAATAAATATTTGTTTGGATAAAATATCCGTTTGAATTTAAATTCTGTGTTAGTTATTTTGTTCAACAAATATTTATTTAATTATGTGAAAAATAAAATAGTACATTAACAAATACATTTAAATGAATATATATATATATATGTTTATTATCATCAAACAAAAATCATATACTTGCATATTCAACAAAACCCAACTCAAATCCAAAAAAACCTAGCTTAAGGCTCCTCACGACAATACAGTCGAACCCATAAATCGAAACCGCACCCATCAATTTTTTATATCAGATCGAAGAGGATTGAAAATCTTGAATTTTGAAAGTGATTTCATGATATTTAGTCTAGTATTGGAGGAGGAACGAATTTATGAAGTTGGCTTCTTCCTTTTCTTGTTTGGTTCGGCTGTACTGTTTTAAAGAGGGAGGAGACGTAAGTTTTATAACAGGAGGGAAACGTGTTTAAACTGCCTTGCGTGAAAAATATGCCTTGCTACAGTGATTATGAGATGAAAGTAAAAAGATCTGATGGGAATACATATTTGAAAGGAATATATATATATATATATTTAAATCGTCTCAAAACCATAGCTTAAAATCTTGATCTCCTATCGAGGCATACCGCTAGGCATTCATAATGTTATACCCATATTCCGAACGCGATGGAAAAGGTTTCGAGTCTTAATTCGATCGTATGGAGAAGATAGCTTTTTGGACCCAATAATTATATTAAATTTCCGATAAAAATTTCAGTGCGTTTTTAATCCATACGACCAAACGATGACTCCAAACACTACGAAATTTGAAATCCAATGATAATACATTATTACGGATCTAATGGAACTGGTTTCGTCGAATTCCGAGACTGTGCCCTGAAAGGCTATTTTTTTAAATATCAATTTAAACGATATATTTTTAAAACTGAACAAATCGCCTCTACATTTAATTTTAAAGCTTTTATTATCTTCAGTATTATCAATATAAATTTTATAAGCCTTCAAATTATTTTTAACGAGTTTAAAACTCCAGATTCAATATTTTACTCAATTTCCAATTATTAAATTCAATAATAAATTGTCCTAAAAATTTGTTATATTTTTTTTTTTGGCAAGGCCAGCGGGGTTAAATGGACCCCTACCATTTTATTGATATACCAAAGAAGGAAAATACAAAGAGGGGAAAAGCAGAAACTTCCCGAACAAAGACAAGAAAGAGATAGAGGAACAAGAGAACAAATAGAGAATACAGGGCATATCAAGGAGAACAAACAGAAAAACAAACACAGAAACACAAACAAGAGAACAATAACATAAGCAAGCAGAGAAGCAAACTAAGAGAGAGCACCTAGTAAGCCAGGATCAAAAGCATTCCTAGAAGCAGCAATTCCAGACTTCAATGCACTCTTAATACTTTCTTTCATTTGCAGAACAGTTTTCCTCTTAGCTTTAAAAATTATTGCATTTCTTTCTTCCCAAATGATTGAAATGAAGACTTTAAGAGTAAAAAGGAGAATAAAAGTAGTTTCACTTTTCAATCTCATTGCCTTGTAAATAAGGTCCCATTCAACTTCACTAATATTAGAGACATTCCTGCCATCAGTGAGATTAATTATCGAGCACCATAGCATATGCACAAAGGGGCATCTAAAGAATAAGTGCAAAGTATCTTCATCAGCAGATTGACAAAAACTACATGTGGTGTCTATTGAAACTCCCTTTTGTCTCAATAAAACTTTAGTTTTCAGAGCATTGCTGAAGAGCTTCCATAGCAGAAGGTTTTGTCTTTCAGAATTGTGGTTAAGCCAGATTCGCTTGTGCCAGCTAAATGTAAACCGATCATTTTGACATGCTAATAGTTTGTACATGCCATCAATTTTAAAGGCATCATGACAGAAAGACCAAGAAACGCCGTCTTCTTGAGCAAAAGGCACCTGACAGTCCTGCAAATGGCACCATAACTGCATAACATTTTGATTACTATAATAAAGGAAAACAATACGACCATCTTGAATATAATTAAAGGCCTTGGCCTGAGAGCTTATGCCAGTTTGAAGTTGTTGGTTATAAGAAAGAACCTGGCTCAAAATTAGGCCTTCCTTAATCCAGGGTTCATGCCAAAATGATAACCGACCATTAAAGGCAATCTTACTTTTAGAAAAAGGAAGAATAACATTCCTCAATTTCAGAATACTACGCCAAGTCCAACTACAAGTTTGGGGTATAGGCATGGTCCAGAAATTCTTGTTGCCTATAAAATGTTTGTAAGACCATTTCACCCAAATATTATCTCTATTATTCAGAAAGCTATCAATGTGATGGGCAAAAGCGGCCCTATTCCATTGAATCATGTTTTTAATTCCTAGTCCACCTTTGGACAACGGCAATTCAAGCTTGGAGAATGCAGAGGGGGTTAGTTTATTAGAATGAAAGTTCCATACCAGAAAAATCTTAACATCGCACTCCTTATCATTTTAATAAGCTTTATAAGGAGGATGAAACATCTCGACTAGTACACTATCATGGAGAAAATGATAGATTTAATAAGCGTGAGCCTACCAGCCTGACTAAGGAGCCTATTACTCCACACATCAAGTCTAGCCAGTATTCTCTCATACAATGGTAAGCATTGAGCTCTTGAAATTCTCGAAGTAGCCAAGGGAATCCCCAAGTATTTAGATGTTTCAGCTCTTTGATGTATGGAAGTATAATTAGAGATTTGGTTGATCAAGTCATTTCCCACCCCAGCTATCATCATATCAGACTTCGATAATGGATAAGCCAGTAATTTTAAAGAACATATCTAGACCCCCCATAATAGAGTTAACAGTCATCATATTAGGCTTGAAGAAAACCACCAGATCATCAGCAAACATTAAGGAAGTAATAAGTGGGTCCTTGCATTTTGGGTGAACAGAGAATCTACCATCAAAGACATGCTGGTTGAGAATTTGAGTTAAGACTTCCATAACTAAAATGAAAAGATAGGCAGACATTGGGTCGCCCTATCTATGCCTTGTTTGCTTTGAAAATAACCCACATTCCTATTGTTAACCATAATAGAGAATCTAGCTGTCGAGATACATGAACTGATCCATGCCACAAAATGCTTGGGGAAATTCATCAACCCCATGATTCTAACAATTGAGTCCCAGTGCAGCGAATCAAAAGCTTTAGAAATGTCAAGCTTCATCATTGCCCTAGGGGATACATAAGAGGTGTTATACCTCTTCAGTAATTCATGAGACAAAAGAACATTGTCCAGAATACTTCTACCACTAAGGAAAGCTGCTTGATTGGTAGAGATGATGGTAGGCAGCACCTTTTTAAGTCTAGAAGCAATGATTTTGGAGATGACTTTATAGATGGAGTTACAACATGAGATAGGCCTGAAGTCATAAACATGACAAGCATTTTTCACTTTTGGAATGAGTGCAATATTAGTAGCATTGATAGAGCCTATCATTCTGCATTTGTTAAAGAAATTATGAATAGCCTTAGTGAAAACAGACCCAACTATACCCTAGCAAGAAGTAAAAAAGAAAGCATTAAAGTCGTCCGGACCTCCACATGCATTAGAATTGAGAGAGAAAAGGGGATGATCTCAGAGTTATATATAGCAGTTGAGAGAAAATCATTATCTTCTGGACTGATTCGGGGAATGCTTATGGAGTCAAGTAAGTCAAGGGAAGAAGTGAACTCATTACTGTTCCCCAGCAGATTACTGAAATAGTCAAGAAACATATTAGAAATAAGGGTAGGATCAGAGATATACTCACCATTGACATCATTAAGCACATTAATTGTCTCTCTCGACTGCTTAGCTTTTAGGGATGAATGGTAGAAAGAAGAGTTCCTATCACCATCTTTGAACCACTCCATCCTAAGTTTTTGTTTAATCATGAGGCCCTCATGCTTCAATACCTCATAAAGCTGGGTTGATAAGGTAGCTTCTTGTGCCGCCAGCTCACTGTTGCTAGTATCATTGAGCATCATCTCTTGAATATGTTGTAATTTGAGTTTAAGGTTGGTGGAAGCCAAGTTCCCGCTACCGAAGTTTCTCGTAGACCATTCCATCAAGGCATGCTTGACAGCCTTAAGCTTGCACTGCAAAACATACATAGGATTACCAAAGAAAGGAATAGACCAAGCTTGGTTAACAGTAGAGAAAAATTCAGGGTGTAAAACCCAAGCATTAAAAAAAATTAAAATTTGATTTTCTTTTCATCGCAGCAGCACCAAAAGAGATAATTTGAGGAGAATGGTCAGATAGTGCAGGCATTGGGAGGAGGCTTAAGATATTGGGCCATTTATTGAGAGCATTAAGGTTAGAGAATGAGAAATCAATTTTCGAGAAAGTTCTAGGAGAAAATCTTCTGGAGTTGTTCCAAGAGAATGGAGCACCCACAATAGGGATTTCAATTAGGTTAGATTGAGAGATGCAACAATTAAGAGGCCTAATCTCATGAAGGGACAGGGGATTGCCACCCTGCCTATCAGATAAAGGGAGCAGTTAAAATCGCCAAGGACTAACCATGGGTGAGTATCTTTCCTAAATGAGGCGAGAAGGTCAAGGAAAGATTGCCTAGTCGTAGCAGAGTTAAGACCATAAATCACAGTTAGGTAAAAAGAAGTGGAGGGAGAGACATGGATAGCATGAAAATGGATGAGCTGAGAAGTTGATATGATAGGAGATAAGGTATAGATTATGGGGGTCATACAGGACGAGAATCCTTCCATAAGAAGCTTCAGACAGATTAAACATCTTCCATGAGGGGTTGATGAAATTAGCAGCTTTGGATGTTAAAGTAGCATTTAACTTGGTTTCTAAAATTGCAAGAAGGCTTAGAGTGTGAGTAACAATAATGCTTTTGCATTGGTCTAGCTTGATTTCTGTGTGAGCACCTCTTATATTCCAAGCTCCTAAGTTGTTCAACATTGATAAACAGTTTGATTAAAAAGGAGTTTCTTTTTGTTACTCCTAGTCAAAGGAGTGGATTGAACAAGTATTCCTGGAATAATAGAGGTGGTAGGGGAGCTGCCACTCGGATTGAGATCCAGATCAGATGGAGATTTCATTTTATTGGTTAACTTGCTGCTCAAAGAAGAAATGTGAACAGTGGGTTGAACCACTTTCAAATTAGCGACTTTGGAGGGTTGAGAAGAAGGAGGAGGGGAGAGAGAGGGAGTAGGGGGCTTCCATGCAAGGGGGCGGGAATATGGTTATAGGGTTTAGCATGGTTGGATGAAAGGAGATTTGAAGGATTAGAGTGACTTATATCGCTGTTTGGTTTGTGCACGTGCACAGAGGTGACATGCACAGATTTTGGAAGAGTGCCAGAGGTGCTTGGCTTAACATTGGAGATTGTTTCTTAGCTATTGTTTGGTGGGGAAGAGATTGAAGTTTCGTGGAGATTGGCAACAGAAAAACAGGTAGGGGTGGAAGAGTTTGGCTGTGTAGGGGGAGAGGGTTCAGAAGAAAAAGGAAGCAAAATCTAATGATCACAATAATTTTCATTAATAGAATCATATGTGCCATCACTATGAGTCACTTTGTTTTCATTGGCTTCATGGATAGGGCACGCAGAAGTGAACGCATCAGTACTCAATTTGCATGCGCACACATTTTTGAAAGCAACACAGTTTCTCTTAACACCATCTAACTGTTCATCATTTGCTTCTATATTACAACTCATATTATCATCACTTGCACAGTTCCCTACACGAGGTATCACACGTGTAGCCTCGTCAGCGTCTAAATCACCCATATCAGCTAGTATGCTATATCTATTTTCTTTTAACACAATTATATCATCATTATTTCTATCCTTTTCCTTTTCCACTTCAACTATGTCAGATAAATGAATTTCAATCTCTCCTTCCTCAATCACTTCATTTCCTAACTCCTTGTAAACATCAATGTTTTCATCTTCTGGAATAACCTCCATATTAACAGTTTTTTTAAGATGTTTAATTTTTTGTCTTCGAGTTTTATTCACAACTTGCCATCTCTATTTTTTCTGAAAAAATTTGTTGTTAGATTCTTTCTTGTTATCCCTATTAGCATTATCGCCGACTTTATAAACTTTATCCTTAATTTCATTCTTCTCTTTAGTCTCGCCTCTCTTTAAGCTTTTCTTTTCACAGCTATTTTCAGTATGTCCAAAGACACAACACATATGGCAAATGTCAGGCTTCCAGTGGTATTCAATATGAACATTTTGTGTTCCTCCATCAAGAAGCTGAACAGGAAAGGATTCAATCAAATCACGATCAGGTTTTATTTCTACCATACACTTAGCAAAAGATAACCTCTCCAATCTCTCTGTTGATTCATCCATACAAACGAGCTTTCCCATCCTACTAGCTAACCAATTAATTCCAATGTGAGACCACGAGTATAGTGGACTATTACTGAATTTAACCCACACAGGCACAAAAGAAATACTTTCACATGCATTTCCCACCATTGGATCCCATTGCTTGACTATAAAGAGTTTATTTCGCATAACAATAGGGTCACCTTGAAGAATTCTGTTCATGTCTTCATCACAGGACAACAAGAACATGATCCATTGGATCTGACTTTAATCGAACCTTTAAGCTTCCAATACTTTTTCAAGAAATTAATAACAGTAGAATATGATAGAGGCTTATCAAGGAAAAATCCTACCAGATACTCACTCCATTCAAGAGCTCCGGCCTCTATAACATTGGAGGGAGGGATCATAATCTCGACCTTGAACTCGGAGGACATCTCAACAGGGATGTACTTCCCTGCGTTACTAGGTTTACGCTTGAAGAGGGAAGTCCATTTCGGTTGAGGAGGCACAGGCAGAAGAGGTGGGAATGAGGGGGATAAGGACGAAGGATTAGAAGTAGAGGTGGGAACACAGTGAGATGATACAGCTGAAAGCGGCGGAGGAGGGAGATCAGGAGCAGGACGATGGTGAAGCAGAGGAGGAGACGTTTGAAGAGAAGGGTTGGGAGCAGATTGAACATGAGGGGACGTAAAAAGGACGGGAGGGATGGAACCAGCTGCCATGAAAAAAAGAGACTTTCAATATTTTTAAACACTCAAAATTTGTTATATTTGAAAATTAAGTTAAAAATTAACCTTTAAATATTTAAAATCACTTAAATATTTCAATTTCAAATATTTAAAATCCCGGGTCGTGACACGTACGGTTAGTTAATTAAAGTTTTAAACTGTGCATATGTGATAAACCATCGTATACGCTAGTTTAACTTAAGTTAAATATTAATCGATTTAATGTAAACGACGAAAGCCATTTTTTTTAAAATATAAAATATGTAATATATTTTATTCATAAAACCCTTAGAGTGTTTTCTGGCCCCGTCTGATAAGTATTGTATATGATTGTTATGTGGGTATTCGTTTTTTGACAGAACGGACATCTATATTCATCATATACAATATTTGTTGGATTTGTCCCTGTATTCGACAAGTTACAAACACAGTAACGTAATTAAATCTAGTAAATCATTTCATTTTAAACGGTTCACAAAATTTCGACAGCGCTTCCTTTGTGTTCCATGTGTACACGCAATCGTGTATGACTCAAGGAACAAAAGGGAAATTCTGCCAAAATTTTGTTGAATCATTTAAAATGAAATGATTTACGAGATTTGATTACGTTACTGTGTTTGTAATGGGAAGTAGGATGACCCAGCAACAAAGTGTCAATGATTAATTAATATAAAACATTAAACTGTAAAATTGTATTGAAAAATAAATTGTGAATGTGGTTTTCATTTATATCGTATTTTTTAATTACAGTAGGAGAGATGATGAATTATTTTACTGATCGAAGCTGGATGTATCAACAACAAAGGAAAATTGGAGGCTCAATAAGTGAACATTTTAATAATGGTGTACATGTATTTATTGATTTCTCTTTAAGTAATAATGGAAACGATGAAGAAATACGTTGTCCATGTAGTAGGTGTAAATTGTTGAAGCATTTGATACTAGAAATGGTTAGAGTTCATTTGCGTCAGTATAGTTTCGTGCCAAACTATTTGGTATGGGATCGACACAGAGAACTTGTAGCACCTAATCCTGTATAGTTAGAGAAGGTAGTGAGTAATGAAATTGTTACAACGAATCTCATAGAACATATGGTTGAAGATGTAGCACGTTCAATATTCCCTGCTGCACAATTTTTTGACGACGATGTTAATGTTGAGGAAGAACCAAATATTGGAGCAAATTTTTTTATGATTTATTAGATTCCACGAAGAAACCCCTTTGGGAAGGCTGTACAAGCGGCACCCAATTATTAGTAACTGCAGAATACATTGTGATGAAATCTAAATACAACCTAACAGAAGCTGGATTTACAGCTTTGTACAAGCTATGAAGCGGCATATGCCTCCCGACAACTTAATGTGCGAAAATCATTATGAAGTGAAAAAACTTATGTCGGCTTTTGGTTTACCGTATCAAAAAATAGATACATGTTTAAACGGTTGCATGTTGTTTTGGATAGAAGATATCAATCTTAGGAATTGTAAAATATGTAATCAAGAAAGGTATAAACCAAGAAAGAAGAAGGGAAAGGAAGTCCCGTATAAATGTATGCATTATTTACCTATTACTCCTAGGCTTCAAAGATTATATGCATCTTCTGTAACCGCGCATCATATGAGATGGCACAGTGTTAGAACGCAGGAAGAAGGTACGTTAACACACCCAGCTGATGGGGAAGCATGGAAGAATTTTGATCAGAAATATCCCCATTTTACAGCGGAGAGACGTAATGTTAGACTTGGTTTATGTACGGATGGATTTTCACCATTTTATCAATT
Source organism: Allium fistulosum (assembly GCA_030737815.1). Taxonomy (NCBI): domain Eukaryota; kingdom Viridiplantae; phylum Streptophyta; class Magnoliopsida; order Asparagales; family Amaryllidaceae; genus Allium; species Allium fistulosum. Next base: position 1,227,958,868 of record CM060901.1, read on the forward strand.
TGGTTCTAAATATTCATCTTGGCCTATAATCGTTACACCTTATAACTTACCTTCATGGATGTATATGAAAACTCCATATATGTTTCTCACAATTGTCGTCCCCGGCCCTGATGATCTGACACAAGGAATCGATGTTTATTTACAGCCGCTGATTGAAGAGTTGAAAACATTGTGGTAAAAAGGAGTTGAAACATATGACATCTCAAAAAAAAAAAGAATTTTCGTATGTTTACTTCTTTGTTGTGGACTATTAGCGATTTTCCTGCGTATGCAATGCTTTCAGGTTGGAGTATGACCGGTCGCCTAGCTTGTCCTTATTGCATGGAGAAAACACGAGCATTTTCTTTACCGCATGGAAGGAAAATTTCATGGTTTGATTGTCATCTTTTTTCTCTCCATATTAATCATCCTTTTAGAAGAGATAATTTTTTTTATAGCTAATAGACACGAGCCCTTGCAACCACCAACGATTTGGTCAAGCGAAGATATACGAAATTGTAAAGGATTTTCCAAAGATACATGAGACCGGAGAACAAATTGAAGTTCAAGGTAAATCAACGATTCATAATTGGTGCAAACAAAGTATATTTTGGGAGTTGCCGTATTGGAAAAACCTACTACTTCGTCACAATATTGACGTGATGCACAACGAGAAAAACGTGTTTGACAACGTTTTTAATACAATTTTGAATGTTAAGGAGAAGACGAAGGATGATTTGAAATCAAGACGTGATATCGAAGCAATATGTAATCGCCCTGAGCTTCATATCAAGCCAAATGACACAAAAAACCAAAAACATGCTATGAGCTAGACAATAACCAAGTTAAAATACTTTTTAAATGGATGGAAGGATTAAGTTTTCCTAACAGTATTTCTTCCAATATTCGTAAATGTGTCGACTATAAGAACAACGGACTTAGTGGGTTGAAAAGCCATGATTTTCATATTATGATGGAAAATTTGTTACCTATTGCTTTTAAAGAACTGTTGCCCGTAAAAGTTTGGATGGTTATAACAGAACCTAGTTTGTTTTATAAGGAGCTTTGTTCTACTACGTTAAAAGTTGATCATCTACGTAAACTTGAGGAAGAAATCCCCATACTGCTCTGCAAACTAGAGAAAATATTTCCTCCAAGTTTATTTAATGTAATGGAGCATTTACCTGTTCATCTTCCATCTGAGCACATCTTTGAGGGCCTGTGCAATATGGATGGATGTATCCATTCGAGAGGTATTAATATTTAGTACGTTAAATATTAGTTTACTTCATGTATAAATAAATTTTAATTTGGAATGATTCTTAATAAGTACTTAAATCATCTAAAGAAAAAAGTGAGACAGAAAGCACGAGTCGAAGATTCGATTTGCAAATCATATATCGAAGAAAGCTTCGTATTTTCTCTCTCATTATTTTAGTGATCATGTGAACATATCGTTTGAAAGTGCTACGCGTAATGATGAAGGTATTGATCAAGATGATTGTCAAGCGAGTTTATCTATTTTTAAAAAACATGGCCGACCTGTTGGTAAATGCGTGAATTATGGTTGGACGATAGAGATTACCATGTAGCACATACATATATTCTTCTCAATTGTGCTGAAGTTGCACCATTTGTTAGGTAATGCACATATATTCTTCTTAATGCATTATATCATCTACATATGCGTATATATACATATGCACACGTGTCTGTTAATTATAATGCAATATTTCGTCTATAATTGCAGTGTTTAGGAATCACAACATCCAAATGGCGATATCGGCAAAGATTTCGCTACTTGGTTTTCAAATTACGTTTACGACTCGACAAACTGTGTGGTCGACGAAGGATTGAAACATTTAGCTATGGGACCAAAATGGAAAGTCAAGACCTATCCAATATTCTTCGTTAATGGATATAAATTTAACACCAAAGAATACGGTGCTGAAAAATTAACTAATAATACCGGTGTATTTGTTAAAGGTAGTGATGATCCAAATGATCATGTAAAAGATTTTTATGGCGTGTTAACTCGGGTTTTGCAATTGACATATTTCACAAGACCTACAGAAGAAGTTTTTTTGTTTAAATGCAACTGGTTCAACAACTTTCCAAGTTCTGTAATCAATGTGCACCCAAAGTATAATCTTATAGAAATAAAGCATACCTCGCGTTATTATTAGTACGATCCTTTTATACTTGCTAAACAAGCTCTTCAAGTTTATTACGCTCCGTACCCATCTCTACGAATAGATAAAGTAGATTGGTCAGCTATTTTTAAAACAAAGGCAAGATTTACATTTGATGGATAGAATATTCCGGACGAACAAGCTTATCCAGCAGATATCGATGAAAATACAGGAATAATAATAACCGGCGATCAAACCGATTTTGGACCTATAAACGATGAATCAAATGCATTAATAGAAGCATTTGGGACTACAGAGGAACAAAACATAGAATACAAAACGGAGTCTGAATCAGAAAACGACGAGAACTGATTAATAATCCACATATCGGGAGAAGGTAATTTCTGTGTTTATTTATGTTACATTTTCTCATTAAAAATGATGTGTTCTGCTAATGATATGTTTAGTCGTAATCTGTTTCACATAATTGTTTTATGTTTCTGCCATAATGTATGTTTCATTTAATTAAATGATATATTTCTCAGATATGATATGTCTGTAATAGGTACTGTATATACATGTCGTTTTTCCAAAGACGCAGCTCGTCCCATACAGGATCTCCCTCTTCTTCTCAGAGAGGGACGGGTGCGCCTTCACCTGATGATGTCCCCGACCCATCAAAGGAGTCAGCTCTTCCTGTGGTCTGGTTGCAGGCCAAACCCGATGGATCGTAAGTATTAAATTTATTTCGGTATTAACAATATTTTCTGCACGATCTATTATATATTAGTCTTGTTTTATTAAATATTTGTTTCTTTTTGACACAGTGGCTTCGAGCTCGAGCCATCAGCCATAATGCTCTCCATATCCAGACAGGCATATAAATGCAGGATAACTGCCTGCTGGCCTAAATGGAGCAAGATACCGGATAATGTCCAGGAGAGCATTTGGCAGGATTTTCTGGTAAGTGTAAATTTATATTCGCACTTTCTCTTTGATCATAGATCACTTTATATGCTGTAGACTATTTATAAATATGTATAACTTTTATTTCTAAACGTGTAGGGTTCGATCGACCTACAAGAGACCGATGTATCCCTGGTGCACCGGCATTGGAATAACAAAATGGACAAAAATTATAGGGATACAGTGTCCGCTATGAGAAGAGCGGGGAAAAAACCCAACTGGATGAGTGCTAGCATTTGGGAGGCCGGGGTCGCATGGTGGGGCAACGAGGAGTTCCAGGTAAGTTTACCACATATTAATTACTTTAAATTGTTGTGTGTATTTAATACATAATTTAGAACTGTAATGTTATTTCCAATTGAAATTCGCAGAGAGAGTCAGATAGGAACTCTACAAATAGAAATAAGAATCCCATCACTCATCGCGGTGGTTCCAAGTCGTTCCAGCATCATCGCGAGAATTTGGTAAAATTTTATATTCACATTTTTATATTTTAAGTTATAAGTTGTTAATAGATAGTTAGTAAAACTATATATATATATATATATTCATATTTCAGTAAAGAGCGTAAGGAGGTGTTGTTTCGTATTGGGATGTTTTTGCTCACACTCATGCCCTGAAACAGACCGACGATTCGGGCTCAGTCGTATACTTATGGGAGCATGATGATAAAGTAACTGCTGCCTATGTAAGTATATTATAATTAATTTAAAAGTTATCAATTAATTATTTAAGTACACATTTCAACTTCTTGTCAATTAGTATAGCGATTAGTCTACTAAATTGTATTCTGTATTTTGCATTACAGCAAAAGTTTCAGGAAGCACGGGCACAGCTGCTGGCTGAGACATGACGGGATGAGTTGACAGCTGACGAGGAGGACGCTATTTTCGAGCCTGTCATGGATCCATTATCCCGCAGCAAGCGCTATGGATTTGGGAACCAAGCGGTAATTTTCAGAAAATAAACTAAATTCAAATATAGCGTATTTTCAATTAAAGTTATGTAAATTACGTTTATGATGTTGGAGGAAGTATAACAATTTATTTATATTCGCAGGTGTAACGACCCGCTATTTTAGACCATTCGCATCCGCACATGTCGGACTTGAATAATTCAAAATATCGCGTTGTTAATTTAAATTTGGCAAAACTGAACATATACAGTAAATAAATAATCACAGACACAGAGTAATAAATGCAGCGGAAGAAAAAGATAGTAGTTCATGAAGCTACTATATACATATCAGAGTTAAATAAGGTACAACAGATGTCTCGAATACAATAATCAAATACAATATCAGAATACATTACTGGAATCAACTGAATATCTGAAAGCTGGATAGATAGTTGGATCTCCAAGCGAAGCTCCAACTCCAAAGGTGAGTCTCGAATACTGGTACACTCAGTCTGACCCGAGCGTAAAGCAAAACACAAAACACTCGAGTCAGGATTAATATTTTTATATCAATAAATCCAACTCAAGTAAAATAACAATTGAAATACAAGTAACTCAAAGGATGTTTGGAATAACCATCCTTTAAGGATCCGTTAAACTATCTACTATGTAGTAGTGTACGGTAAATAGATAATGCCTATCAGTAATATAAAGTATCAAGATAGTGTTAAGGCGTTACCATTATCCCCCTTAACACATTTTATATAAGCGTTATAGTCTATACAGCACTGTAAACTCCACCGTAAACTAGTGGGATATTAGGGAGTACTCCATAGGTATAACACAAAACAAATCGTAGTGGTCGCGTATATAGGGATACAAGTATGACAAGGCACATGAGGCAATACCCAAGGTAGTGAAACTACCGTTTGCCTGATCCGGACTGGTGAGAACGCATCGCCGCAGCGATCGCAACACCGCGAAACAACACTCCAAAAATCAAGGGTGCACCAATCGACAACAAGTAATGAGTAGTTTTCGAAGAAGTGTGTTCGCTCGAGGTAGCTAACCCCCATTTGGCCCGGCACGGCTCCTGTTTTAGTCATTTCAAATTTGACACAAGTGTCAAGGCTATCCATTATCGTTCTCTTTCTTCAGTCATCACGTACATCATTCCAACCACTTCATTCTAGATCACACTCCGCGTATAGTTATTAAAGTGGTTTTCGGTTTAGACAGTGAGTATGTCCCTAACCGATTCCGGTCTCTTTAATAACTTTCGTAATTATTACACCGATTGGTCATTTATATATTTCAAAACCAAACCAATTTCAATTCAATTAGAATTCGTAAATCAACATTCCATTTGTCTTTCTAAATCAATTTCATTGATTTACGTTTCAAAACATCCAAATTACCATTTCAAAATCTTATAATTCAATTTCAACTTTTATTTAAACAATTCAAATATTAATTCAAATTCATATAAACATTTCATTCCGAAATCATTTAAATTAATTTAATTTAACATTCAAATTAATTTAAATTCATTGATCGATTTCATTAAATCTTCGTTAAATAAATTTATTCTTCAAAACAATTTCTATTTAACTTCCAATTTATTAAATCAATTACTTAAATTCAACTCCATTATATCAAAACTTACAAATTGAATTAAATTAAATTCGTCAAATCAAGTTCTTTAAATTACAAGTCTTACATTAATTTCAATAAATCACATTTTATTTCTTGTTAAAGAAATTCACTTTCACTTATTTACTTACTTAGTTACAAATTTCAAAGCTCAATAAATAAAGAAACTAAACTTCACTTATTCAAGCAGTTCAATTCCACTTATTAAAGAATTCAATTTATTTAATTATTAAATAATTCAATCTTATTTAATTATTAAATAATTTCAAAACTTAATTATTAAATAATTTCAAACTTAATTATTAATAATTTCAAATTTAAAACAGCATTCTTCATCAACTACTATGTTAATATTTTTGTTTCAAATTATTAACATTTTCTTTTCTTAAAAATTCACATTCCAACTTCATTTCAAAAACTTATTATTTATCCAAATAAAATCTTTATTTTATTTTTAAATCAAATTATTGACCAATCGGTTTTTATTTAATTCTCTATCCTAGGTCAAAGTTTAATTTGGGTATTTATCATTTCAACCCGATTCCAATTCAATTCAAAATCAAAGCATAGCAAAAGAAACTTGCAGTGTGATAACTGGGATGGTGTCAAAGTAAATAAACAAGCAATAACAACAATCAATATCAATCCAATAATCAATTCAAATAATCCCGAAATAATCGTATTAATTCACATTGTTGTTTGTGCAAATCAATATAATCATTTCTAGAATCTACACTATCATTTCATGTAGATTAAAGATTTTTTACACTAATATTAATACGGTTCTTCACTTGATATCTACTATTCAATTTCATACTACATCGATTTAAACAACAAACATTTAAATGGTTCAAGGTGTATTTTACCCAATTTCTACGTGTCAATTTATTTAACATTTAAAGGGGTCGTATTATGCAAATGTCCTCTAATCGATTTTAACATATCTCAAGTCTAACTATCCTACGTCAATTTCAAATTATTATCATTTTCTACATTAACATTTAACGTCCAATGTCAAAAATCAAACAATCAATCATTTATCAACCAAAATTGGATTATCATTTCATAAATAACAGATAATGGTGTCAAATATCACATGTGAACTGATACAGGTAATAGCATATATAACAGTGCAATTAACTAACAGCGGCATATTCAATTGTCGTTTCAATTGAAATCAGATTTAATAAATAAAAGAACATTAATCGTGAGTGATTGCTCACCTTCCGAGGCTAGAGATGGATGAGACTGAGATGGGTTATGAATCCAAGCAGAAATCCAAATCAAATCAAGATTGGCACGGATTTTGGCGGCAGAGCTGATAAATAGGAATCGATGAGCACAAATTAGAATTGGATCGATGATGATAATGGTATAAGTAAACTTAGGTATATATAACCATATATATATAATCATATTTTTTATAAATTTAAACACCTATTAAATTAATCAAACATATATTTATTTCCGAATAAATAGTTAATCCCAAACGTATTATATCCATATAAAATTGAAAATCAAGTTTTCATATATATACACAAATGCAAATACACATATATGCGAACTTATACACGTGTTATAATTTTTTAAAAGTTAATATTGTTTAACATACCCTTAAAGCGATGTTACAATAACATAATATATATTTATACATTCATAGCAAAGATTTGAGTAGTAATATTAAAATATTCGTATACCTTTCAAATAAAATATGCGGCAAATCAATATAACAAACTTTTTATCGTCTTTGAAAATCAAAATATAAACTATATATAACTAAACACAAAACTATTTATCACTAATATAAAATAAATTGACACAAAATGCAACTTATATATATAACTAACAGACGTCATGACTACATACAAATATAAATGCTTATTCAAACAACAGCCTATATCTCCTGGATATAATACTAAAACCAAACTGTACTTAGGTTATGTACAATGCTTTATACAAAATATATACTATAAATGTATATATATATATATATATATATAAACAGCTTTGAAAACTGGGATATAGGCAAACATGTACAGGACTAATAACTTTAAAACATTGCATACATATAATACTTCGCTTACAACATAATATACTAAAATTTGATACAACCATAAACTTATACAAACATATCGCAATTATATATATATATATATATCCTTTCATACAGAACCCAAAAAAAAATAATCAACACTTAATATAAAACAACACAACTTTATAACCAGATTATATAACTAATATAAACCAATAGTATTGTCTAAAATATATATAAACTAATATATGTAAAACCGGTATAAAATTTACACACAGCAAGCATATTTAAGATTTATACAAACTAATATTTACAACATAAAATAAACTATAATATATGTAACCGATAATATTTTAGTACCAATATACGTAATCTTCATATAAACTAATGTATGTAAATACTTACAAATATAAAATCTGACACATTAATTCATCACACATGTATGCTTAAAACTAATATCTAGTTTAAACTTAAATAAAAATATCTATTTTTATACAAACTATATAAAATGACTAACAGCATGCAACACAGATGTATATGGTAAAAGATGTATATTGTAAACGATGTATACTATGAACCGTAAAATTGTAAAAGAAGAACAAACGAAAGTCTATAAACTCATCCATACTATAACATATACTGCAATCTAAACATTTTATCTATAACTACTCTAAACACACACATATATACAATATATATTCATAACAACAAGGCCAATCCTATGTAAATTGCAGAAAGCACAATATAAAGTTTTAAAAACAAACCTACCTATACTTACATACGCATGAATAGGTGAAGCAAGTAGGAGAAGGCCGATGGACCGAGCGGGTGAAGGAGGAGTGAGGTGAAGTCGGTTAGCAAGCTTGGACATGAGAGGTGAGTCGAACGGAATTATGCAGGCTTTCGCATTTTCTGTTGAAGAGGAGAAGGTGTCGAGGTGGAAAGAAAGAGCTGAGGGGTGTAGATCGCAAGAAGAAGATGAAAATATTTCTCTTTGCAAATAAAAGACAGAAACGAATGGACGAATCCAAAAGTAATTTGTATTGAATATTGGAAATGGGATGGTCGCAAGGTAGAATTCAGTGGATAACATTAATTTCCTGACTATTGGAATTATATTGTGAAATTTTATGGTCACCGGAACCCAAAAGGTTAAAGATTGAGTACCGATACAGTTATCGTTGTACTGATTTCGTGGCGTCCCGGACATCAAAACACGGAATTGAATATATCGTAGAGATCAGCACAATGAGACGATCAAAACGGTATATTGATGTTAGTGGTACGATCGAATTATAAAAATTCGAATTTTATACCGGCGGAAAATGCAGTAAAAACGTCGAAAAATAAGATCGATGGAGCTAAAAAGTCTGAATTTGGAAAAACGAAAAATGGCGACTTGCTCAGAAGACGATTTAGAATTTTTCTGTGTAAAAATATTTAGGTTCCGAAAACGTTTTATTTTCATTACATTTTAACTGATTTAAACAGAAATGACATGACTGAAATTTACTTTCATATTTTCTGACAAAACTTTACAATTTCCTATGTTTAAATAGACGCATTTTAAATATCGAATTTTCGTTGTGAAATTTTATTGTTTATTTTAATTTAACGAAAATTTCATTTAAAGCACAACGCACGTTTCTTACGTTAAAATTATTATTTTGGTTTCTGTTATTGGTTACAACTATTTCATATTATTACATTACGTTTTTAATATGTATTACATTATCGGTCTTATCAAAATTGGTTTTGGATTTGTAACTTATATACAAATAGATTTCCATTTAATAAATCGTAAAATTTTATTTCTATCGGATTTTTAATTAAATTTTTATTTAATTTAGTATTTTTAAAGCGTTAAAAATACGGGTCATTACAGCAGGCTAGTACATCGTAGAAGGCGTATAAGATGGCTCAAGACAAAGAAGAAATTGCAAAGCTACGAGCCCAGATCGCCGAGCTGCAGGAGCATGAACGCCGTCGTGCTGCGTAAATGGAGCAGCTGAACCAACGCTTGGCGGAGTATATGGAGCAGCATGGGAGGTTTCCTTTGTCGGGTGGTTCTGCAAGGGATGATGATCAGTGATGCTAGGTATGTTCTATTATGTTTTTTTGTATGTAAATATACGCTTCGAGTGGGTGAGGATGTGTTTGATACATTTTGATGGATTGTATATTGTTTTATATGGATTTGGATGTTGAGTTTGTGGATTTGGATGTTGATTTTGTATATTATGTTGGATTTGGATATGGATTTTATGGATGGAATATTATGTATGCTTATCTATATGATTATTGGTTTATATGTGCTCGAAAATGAGCTGTTATTGATATTGATGGATATGGGGTGGCTGGAAGGAAGCAGGTTCAAATGCATAAAAATCACCCAGATTACCGACGGCTTGCAACGGCTTTTAACGACATATTGGTCATATTTTCCAATGGCTTCCAATGGCATTTTCCGACCATTACCGATGGCTTCGAACGGCTATTTGGTTATTCGGGATTGCCACGTGTTTCTTTTGGAAACCGTTGGAATTACTATTGGAGGCCGTCGGAAAGTTGTCGTTAGTGTCGTTGGAAATCGTTACAAAACGAGATTTGTATTCCGATGGATGTCCCTACGGTTTCCGATGGCCTTCCAACGGCCGTCGACGGCTTTGGGCCGTTGGAAACCAGGGTTGTTCTCGTAGTGTTGTTTGTCGAGATCTCCGAAAAAGTCGAACATGAAATAATAAAGGTGATTAGAGTTTTTAGTGTCTTATCACTTTTGGATAGAGTACACCCCGGAGAAGGGAAATAAAGTTGTCGATGCCTTAAGCTAAAGTAGCAGAGTTGTCTTTGGCAATGATTGAAGTGTGGAAAGTTTTGGAAACATTAGCTTCTTGCAATATACATTTTCGGTCGAGTGCTGGTTCGAGTAGATCTTCTTTGATAGTATCGTGCTTAGGAATTTAGCAAACTCTCATGGAAAGGATTGCCTAGAAGCAAAGAGAATATCCACACTGTGCTGAAAGAGTAAGACGCCTTGAGTTTGGAACTGAAGCGGATGAGTTGAAAGGTTTCGGTGTTGATGAAGGAAGCATAGTTTGGAAGAATGGAAGGTTATATGTTCCTGATATAGAAGGCCTTCGAAAATAAATCATGAACGAATTCCATCATTCAAAGTTTGTAGTTCACCCAAGAAGTACTAAAATGTATTGAAACATGAAGAAAAGCTTCTTCTGGAAAGGAATGAAAAAGGAAATCAGAGAGTGTGTAAAGAGATGTTTCACATGTTGACAGGTGAAGGTAAAGCATCAAAATTCAAGTGGACTTTCGCAACCTTTGGAAGTTCCGGTGTGGAAATGGGAATCAGTTTCTATGGATTTATGGATGGCTTGCTGAGGTTAAAGCCTGGGAACGAAAGCACATGGGTTATACCTAATAGATTAACTAAGCATGCCCGTTCTATCCCAATGAGACCAATAAGGACACCAACAAAGTTGGCTGAAATCTATTTGAAGACTATTACATAGACTTTTGAGTACAACACTCTATTGGAATTGGGCCAACCTGCAGCGGAAATTATAAGTGAATTTCAATTTTTTTTATCCTATTGGATCTTTATTGGGCCTATGAAGTCTAATTTATTTAGAACATTTCTAAATTTAATTTAAATAAAATCATATATTTCATTTAAATTCTAAATTGTAGATATAAATTTATTTAATTTATTTTCAGTTTATATATAAGTATACATATGTATCATATACATACGTGTAAGTGTGTGCATGTGTAACATGATATTTCGTGCGAGGTATAACATACCCATATATAAATGCTAGGATTTACATTGCAAAAGGACATGTTAGTTCATCATATATGTATTGTATGTTGTCCAAATATATGTATATATTTATACTTATTATATATAAAGACCTAAGTGTGTTTATATATGTATGCATGTGTATATATGTATGTATGTGTATTATGAGAAAATATTATAAACATATTTAGAATTAAAATATTATAGTGTTAAGTATAAAATAAACATATATATATATATATATGCAAAATATAAGTTTAATTTTTAATTTTTTTAATATGTGTATATATATATTTATATGTATGTATGTATTAAAGTAACATAATTATATATATAACCATATGTGTATATATATAAACATAATAATTAATGTAAATATGGGTTAGAATAGTTTATATAAATATATATAAATTATAAAATTTAAAAATTATATATATATAGGTTTTTTTACATTTTAGATCGAATTAACAACAGGTCTAAATTAAATTATAATTTTATTATATTATATATATGTATATTATGAATTAATTAGTTAAATAACAAGAAATAAATGATAGAAAATATCTAAATAATAAATATTTTGAATTTTAAATTTTTTTGAAAATCGAGAATGATATTTAATAGCTTAGGAAAAAATTTCAAATTTTTATAAGTCAAATTTTTATTTTTTATTAATTAAATACTTTCGACCAAATTTAGAAATGATTTTTAAAAAAATTCAAGTATTGATTTAAAAATTATGAATTTTTGAAACATAATTTATTTTATATTAATTTATTAATTCATATAATGATTGAATAATAATAAAAAATATTAAATAATTACCAAAAAATTATTTTCGATCATTAAAAATCATAATCAATGTAAGTATACAATTGAAAAATATTAATTCACTTATTTTGTGAAATAGTTATATAGTTTAATACAAATCACATAAATAAATTAATTAACTTATTAATATATATGTATAAATTAATTAATAAAATATAATGATTTTAGATCCTTAATGAAAATATTGTTTTTTATTTTATTTTATTAACATATAAACGTAACCAATCAATATGTGACAGCATCAATACCTATAGTAATCTCGCCTGACTAATAATACAATAATCAGAATATATGTATGTATGAACAATATACAGTTATACAGAGGTTATGTATCATGAATATGTGAACACTTACCTAAAACTAATGCCCTTAAGTCCACCTTGTAGTGATGAGTTCTCCTCTTTGGAAAACTTCTCGATTCTACGGACTGCTAGTTCTGAATCGCAAACCTTTTTGTTATCAAATAGCTGTTAATTTGAATTTATTTGATTTGAGTTTTGTTGGAGCTTTTGGAAGGTGTAATTCGACCAAGGTAAAGGAGATGGGAGGTAGCAGAAAGCTCTTCTAAAGTTAGGGTTAGGGTTCCTTTATAATGGTTGAATAAGAGAGAAAAGTGGATCACATCACATACCTTTTCTCAATAAATCTCTATCATCCATTTCAAACCCTTTTACCCTATTTTGGCTGCCCCCTGTATCTAATGTTTGCTTTCAAAAAATTACCTCCAACTTCATGGGCATGTAGCCCATTTAAGCCAAAGTAAATATATTTAATTAAATCCAATTTAATTCATTATTGATATCTCATATCGATCGATATATTTATAATTATTATAAATACACATATAACTGTTATATGGATGGAGAGGAATAGTAGTGTGTTTAGAAGTGTTACTACTTCCAAACATATACTTATCAACTCCATCTTTAATAACTTTAGTCATTAATCTCTTTGTTGTTGTTTTTCTGTTTCTTTTTGGATCTGATGGTATGCCATGGATCGTTGTAATTCTTTTTTCTAATATATGGTAGGGGCCATTTAACCCCGCTGGCTTTGCCAAAAAACAATATTTATTCCCCAAATTAAAATTTTATAATTAATATTCCATAAATATTAATTTAATTAATTTATAACAATTATAAACTAATTAAATCATTTAGCCTAAAGAGAATTCATCATTTCAATTGTCTAACTCGTGGGTGTAAATTCGATCAGCGATTAACATCAAACCACTTGAATGTTAACGTCCACCCATCATTTAGCAGGTGGTGTGACATTTTTGCCAAATCTATCGCATACTTAGTTTCGATAAATCCAGTTTCACTTTATCAAGTGTTACCCTGTTGTGATATTTATTTACACCAATTCTTTTCATCAAAACTATATCACTTTAAACTTATGGAATTTGGTAATGGTCAAAATTCAAATATCATATATATTGAACACTATAGTTCAAACATAAAGTCCTTGGTTCAATAATAACATTTATTATAAACCGAATTGCTCTGGCCAGAAACTTAGACTTTGAATTGACTTGAGTTGACCGTGATACTAACCCCCTATAACTAAGGAGACAAATCCTCTCTTGGATAGTGCTTCACTTCCAATACTTCCACTTGACCCAACTATATCCACTCGATGGAACGTCGTGCCATGATTTGACTATAATGAAAGCGGAGCTTTCATATTGGAGATCCATAGTATTCTCAAGGCAGGAGAACTGTGTAAATCAGCCACATCTATATTTTCTGTTTGACCCAAGTTATATTAACCAACAAAAAAACTATCGAGTGGGTCATTTCATAGTTATCCAATAACTACCGGTACGTAGCCTCTAACAGCCTCCAATAGCCATGAGTAATACATTGCCCAACACTTGGAGAGCGTTACATACTCTAGTCCCATCGGATACATTGATATCTAGTCTCGATGCATCTTGACTAGGAACATGTAAAATGGTATATTCATTTTCATTGTGATAATTTACTCATGGTTACAACAATTTGTAACTACTATCACAAAATGTGCCACTTACGGATTTTCTATTAATATACTTTTAATTAAATTAATTAATTAATATAAAACACTATATCATATCTATAATAGAAAGAAAACACCTTTTATTTCGAAAAAGATTGGTTATCGAGTTAGATATATGTAACAAATTACATAATTGCCCCTAGGGCATACCCCTAACTCTATCAATCTCCCACTTGCACTTGCGGTCAATTATGGAATCTTATTCCAACTTCTCCAATCAGTTTACTCAAAACCGATTAGATCAGTCCCTCAGTGAATGGATATACTATTATATTTTAATTGTCTACTATGTCAATCAACTCTCTCTGATGTTAATAAACTACTTTTATCATGTAGAACAATTCGAAGTATGTCTCCCGACTTCTAATGAGCTCTAAGTTTTGTTACGAACTATATAGTGACGTTGTTATCATATAACAATGTTATAGGATTCTCAATATTTGGAATCACCCTCGGGTCATTTATAAATTTTTGCATTTATATTTATATATGTTTCTTTATTGCTGCCTATTCAAGGCAATGTACTTAGTCTTTTCCATTGAATCAGCTACGGTCTTTCATTTGGAACATTTCCAATACAAAGATTTTTAACTTGAATTTATTATTGACATAATATACATAATATCACTTATGAAGTTTGAGTCCAAATACTCCTTCACAAGGATTTTTTGTTTATGTAAACAATTCTCTAGTATTTATAAATACATGAGAACATTTCAAACAAACATTTAGTGATATCAATTTGGTTTTGGTATTTGCTTCATGTATCAAATACATTAACAAATCACGTGTAACGACCCGCTTTTCCGTACCATTCAAGCTGATAATAAACCACACATGTCTAACACAAATCGACCAGAAAGATGGATAATTATGGGGAAGAAAGAAGAAAGAAGAAGAGAAAAAAACTAAAAACAACACAGAATCTCACAATCGCAGCGGAACAACATATAATATAATATTAATGATTTTTATAAAAGAGAAACTGTATATACATACATCCATCATAGTACAACAATAATCACGATTATCAGTCTGGAGAGTTCTAACAACCTGTCCTCATAATTTCTGATAATTTCAATAAAAAAACAGCGAAAAATAAACATATACGAGAATACGACTTGAAGAGCTCCAACTCGTCTCCTGAGCTCCAATGCATCCAAAGTAATTTGTAAATATGCTCGGTCTAACCCGAGCATTATAATAAAATAACACTTGAGTCGGTCTGGAAAACCAGCGTGAGAAAACACACCCAACTGGATTTTAAAGTTATAAAAACTTATGAAAACAAAGGTATCTCGTAAGACCACGCCGCACATAAACACAGACACGTTTTTACCTTACGATAACCAAAACATTTCATATGAAATCCTCTGATATTTTGATAATGTCTAAAATACAAATACTTATTAATCATAGCCGAAATTGTTACATTATTAAATTCAAGCATACTAGGTTCTACAATCAAAACCGAAGGCGCTTATTGCAGAGTGGATTCCAACTATGAAAGGTTAAGGGTCTACCCACCGAATCCGTACACCTCCAGATAAATTGTACGGGAGGTCGCAATCGCAACTGCACCTCAGCTACTCAGGACCGGCCCTACCCCTTATGGATAGCGCTGAATATGATCACCCCATGGTTGATAAACAACCATCATGGGCCCCGAAGCATACATAAAGACATCGACACTAGATTTTGGGATGATAATACCCTAATGGAAGCAACCCACATAGCCCTGCCGCATGTCCCTGCTTTGGTCATTTTCCCAGTTGATGAGGCTTGAGGCTACGATTACCTTTATATGGCACTTCCCACTTGGAATGCTAACACTGCCATCCAGGCAACAATGCAATGCCAGCATTCATCCATACAAGTTCGTTCTGGGACTGAACGAAACATTTGAGAGCTCCGTCTCTGAATTCCCATCATCCTCAAGATGTCTTCACTTCGCAACGCTTAAGTTGGATCGAATTGGTTTTCAGACAACATATCTGATCCCAGTCTCTTCGAAACAACATTCCACAGTTTCCGATAAATTCAACCCCGGTTCTTTAGGAAATAAACAGACAAAGATAAGAGAGGAGATCACCTCCTAATCGTTAGTGGATGAATTTCCTTTTCATTTTCCTAAGAGAACAAGATGAGATTTATACGCATAGTACAGCATCATCGAAGATGACTGTGCCATATAACTCACGTGTTTCTCCTAGATATTTCCAAAGTTACTTTTGGGTCCAAATTCGATAGTCGTTATTTAACCATCGAATAAACAAATATTCAAATCATAGATTTCATTTCCCATGGAACCCACTGACCCTCACATTCATAAATTTAAAATCACTTTCCAAATACTTGGAAATCACTTCCATATACTTATCTAAACAAAATAAGTATATTCACAAAACACAATATTTTCGATACTTAGAAAATATAACCATGTACTTATCTTAACGGTATAAGTATATTTTCAAATCATTTTTTACGAAACTTGAAGTACCTTTTCCATATACTTACAAAATGGTATAAGTATCTTAACCGATCACATAGAATGGTTTACTTATTTCAATATCATATTTAAAATGATATCATCCAGTGGTCCACTTGATCAGGCCATAATGCACACTGTTAATTTTATACTTGAATCTTTCAGTATAAGTGGAGGAAAATCACAATCAGTTAGTGATAATCAGGAAAAGAATAAAAAAAAGGAAGCTCGATCCCTAGTTCAATGCATGAAGAAACTCACTTCAGAGAATCACTGGAAAATGAAATATTCAACTTGTGCATCTCTGTGCACAATGAAAACAATCTTCACACTGCAAACTTTTACTCTTTCTCTGGTGTTCTGCCTGGTTGGACCTCCCTGCCATCATCACCAAGGAGCTCTCCATCCTTTCCAATGGAAGATTATAAGAGTGAAAAACGAAAAAGCAGTAGAAAAGAAGACATAGTAGACAATATCACTAGTCATAGGGGATCTCCTTCAACAAGGAGCATGAAAAATGTAGTTCACCAATCATTAAAGTATACCAAATGATGCAGTCCTATGCAATATGGAATATAAGAGGAGCGCATTCCTTAACCAAGCAAGATCAAGTCAAGTATCTCATCAACCATCATAATTTAGCTCTTTTTGCTATTCTGGAAACAAAGCTGAATGAAACACTAACAATCAAAGCTACTAGGCACATTAATCCTTCCTGGTCCCTTAACCATAACTTGTCTAATGCATCTTATGGTCGAATCATGGTCATTCATGACCCCTCTGTTTTAACTCTTTCCACTATTTTATGTACTGATCAACTAATGCACTTCCATGCCAAACTCATTGATTCCTCCAATTCCTTTTACCTATCTATTATTTATGCTCACAACTCTTCCAACTCTAGGCAAACTCTTCTTGATCTTCTTCCAGCATTCAGGCAAGATTCCCATCCCTGGCTTGTCTTCGGGGATTTCAACTGCTGTTTTTCCCTGCAAGACAAGCAAGGAGGCTCCCCCCTCCTTCTTAAAGACATTATCCCTCTTAACAAGGCAATTGATGACTCTAGTTTGCTTCACATTCCCACCTCTGGTGCTAAATTCACTTGGAATAACAGGAGTCGATCTGGAGTCAGAACTTTTACCAACATTGATCACTCATTTGCTAACCTCAAAGCCTTATCCTCTTGGCCAACTATGACTTCCTTTATTCCCCTCCCTGTCCTGTCTGACCATTCTCCTATCATTTTCACCTCGGGACAGAAGCTGTTAAAGGAAAAAAAAGCTTCAAATTTTATAATACTTGGGTCCTTGAACCTAAGTATTCTATTATTATAAAAAAAGCATGGTCTAAAAATTTTAATGGAAACCCTATGTTTATTTTTTGCAGGAAACTACGAGCTACTAAGTATGCTTTAAGAGAATGGGCTAGGAACAAATTTGGTGATGGAACATTGATAACAACTATGCTAAGAAAGAAACTCAAGGAAGCCCAAGAGCTAATGATGAACAACCCGGCTAACGTAGCTGCTGCTGAATCGGAGAGAAAACTCTTTGATGATTTAAATAAAGCTTTGCAAACTGAAGGAAATATGAAGAGGCAGCAATTGAGACAAAAATAGACAGCTGAAGGGGACAATAATACTGCTTATTTCCATGCGGCAATAAAAGTCAAACATGCTAAGGAGAATATCACTTCAATTTTTGATGAGTTTGGGGTACTGCACTCTGACCCACCTGAAGTTGACAAAGCTCTTCTCAATTACTATAGCAATTTGTTGGGTAACAGTGCTGACTTCAATCCATTGCTCGATGATCTATCTCATCTGCAGTTACCAACAGTTCAAGCTGAGGAAGCTAACTCTCTTGTCAGTAGAGTTACAGACAAGGAAATTAAGGATACTCTTTTTTCCATGAACAAACAATCAAGTGGAGGTCCGGATGGTTTCAATGTGCAATTCTTCATTCACAGTTGGGATATCATTGAGAAATATTTCTTAAAAGCTGTTCATAACTTTTTCTCCAGTTTCAAAATGCTTAAGGAAGTGAACACAACCAACCTTGTTCTTATTCCTAAGGTCCACCCACCCTCTACTGTTACATCCTTTAGGCCTATCTTGTGTTGTAATGTTATGTATAAGTGTATTTCGAAGATTTTAGCTTCAAGACTTGCTGTTGTGCTTAGCAGAATAATTTCCAAGAATCAGACTGCCTTCCTTCCCAGGAGGAATATCCTTGATAACATTCTCTTAACTCATGAACTACTTAAGGGCTATGGGCGTGCACATGCTACACAAAATGCCATGCTGAAACTAGACTTAATGAAGGCTTATGATAGTATACACTGGACATCTATTGTGAGAATCATGGCTCTCATGAGATTTCCAAAAGCTTATGTGGCCTGGATTTACAGCTGTATATCATCCCCCACATTCTCTATAAAATATAATGGTTTCTCTTCTGGTTTCTTCAAGAGCAAGCAAGGGATCAGGCAGGGTGATCCTATATCTTCTTATCTATTTATTCTAGTTATGGAAGTTTTTACTTCAATGCTGAATAAGAAATATGTGCAGAAGGATATTTTGTTCCATTCGAAATGCAAGTCCCCTCAAATCACATCCCTCCTTTTTGCCGATGATATTATGATATTTACTAAGCCTGACCAAAGCTCCATGGAACAAATCTTAGCTTCTCTCCACAATTTCTACCTAATGTCTGGGTTGAAATTGAATGCAACCAAATCTCATATTCTCACTTCTGGCATTTCACCTGAAGAAACTCATCATTTGACTGATATATTAGGCATGCAATCAATGGAAAATAGCATGAATTATTTGGGCCTTCCTCTTTGCTCTTCTAGAATTTCTTATACTGACTGCCTGCCTCTGTACTCGAAAATATGTGGCATTATGGACTGTTGGGCTAATAGATTCATTTCCCAAGCTGGTAGACTTGTGTTGATCAAGTCTGTCATTTCATCTATGATGGTGTATTGGTCTAGGGTGTTTATTCTTCCATATAAGCTTGTGAATATGGTCAGAAATGCTATGTTGAGATATTTCTGGACTGGGTCAATACACTCTAAGAAAATCATCCCATGTTCCTTTGCCAGGATGGACAAACCTAAAATCAAAGGTGGTCTTGGTATTTTTAACTTGTTAACATGGAATAAGGCTGCCTTCAGTGTGCACTTGAATGCCCTGCTTTGTAATTCTGATTCACTATGGGTTGCTTGGACAAAAAAGTATAATCTTGGTAGTAGAAACTTCTGGACTATGTCTGTGCCCCAGAATTCAAGCTGGACTTGGAGGAAGTTGCTTGGCTTAAGAACTACCTTCCTACCTTTTTTAAAATTTACTCTCTCTCATTCCAGTTCTATCAACTTCTGGAATGATCCGTGGATGTCTGATGGTTTGCTGCTTGGAAAGATTTTTTCCCCTCAACAGATTGATCAGACTGGAATTAATAGTGATGCTCATGCTACGGACTATTTGGCTGATGGTATGCTAGTATTGCTCTACACCAGTAACCAGGATATAAATGCTGTTTGGAAAAATTATCAAGCTATCAAGTTTCTTACTGCTCCTGATGACATTCTGCTTTGGAGTGGTAAGATCCACACAATCTCCGTTGCTTATGATCTTCTAGTTAATGTTTCTGGAAGCCCTAAGTTAGTTTGGCATAAAGTTTTATGGAAAAGAACCTCTCCAGCCAGGGAAAACTTACTGATGTGGAAGGTTATAATGAATGCACTTCTGACCAAGAGTAAAATAATGAGTTATGGTATGAATGTTGACCCTCTTTGTGTTTTCTGCAAGTTGCAGAATGAATCTCTTGAACATCTTTTCTTTGAATGCACTGAATTATTAGTTCTGTGGGAAAGAGTTGTGAGAAGAATTAACATAAATCATGAGCATGGTCTGTCAACTGTGGAGTGGGATTTGATATGCAAATCTACTAAGTGGAAGAAGCATGACAGAAGTGTTTACTTCTTTTACTTCAAGAAGTACTTGAATCTGGTATGGGATGAAAGAAATCTTTGATGTTTTGAAAATAAGAGCAGGAGTATGGATCAACTATGGGATTACCTAAATCATGTTATCATAATTGGTATGAGGGATAGTCAGTATGACTTCAGTTGTCATATGGCTGATCTGTAGCCTTTGCTCATGTTTGTGTGTTTTCTTTCTGCTCCTTCTTCTAGTCTTGTATCTCTGTGTGTTTGTCTTCTTAGTTTGCCTTTGTGTGGTCTTGCAGTGTTTTGTTTTGTTTTTTCTTGTGATAATGAGCATGTTCATTATCATTTCTCCTTTACTTTTATCAATAATCTGGTAGGGGACCAGTCAACCCCGCTTGCCTTGCAAAAAAAGGTATAAATATCCCAAAATACCCTCCCTTTCTTTAACTCTTTTGTTTATTTTAAAATATCTTAATAAATTCCCACAATCTATTTATAGAATTCCTTATAAATTCCCAAGTTTTATTTATAAAAGTACTCTTTTATAATCTCCTAACCCATTTATAGAATTTCCTTTTTAATTATTAACCATTTAAAATCCTCTTTTTCACAATCTTTCAAAATCCAACTCTTTTCCAATTCCAATCCTCTTCCCAAGTTTATAAACTCCTTTACATAAATCCTTTTATAACAATTTATTTATTTTATAATAAATACCAAAACATCATAAACTTATCTTTAATCATTTTTAAATAATATAAAGAAATATAACTAAAAACTTTTTTAATAATATAATAAATAAATTCCTAAACCTTTAAACATCTCCAATAGATAATAAAATAAAATAACTTTAAACAACCTTTTAAATAAAATTAATTATCTTCAATAATATTTTTAAATGAAATAATCATCTGGTTTTAAATAACTAATAACAAAATAATTATTATCTTCAAAAATTAATAAAATAATTTATTTTAAAACACTATAGATAATATAGTAATTAACTTACAAAAATAATTTTACAATCATTTGTTATTAATTATTAATAAAGCTCCTTGTATATATAGAAATAATTAAAACATTTTTCTTCCAATTTATAAGATCAGAAGTTAATCAAACCCAAAATTTCTGAATCTAGAAAAGTCTCGGCAATCTCGGTGGTACTTAACAAGCTACCATTACCTTCCATTTAACTCCTCAAGTCAAATTGCTGGTATTTACATAATCAAGCATACATGTAAACCAATCCATAATTAACGATCAATTGTAAATGTCCAAATTAATATAATAGCAAAACTGGGATTTATTCTGCTAACCAATGTCATTCAAAGATGCACAACTTACATTTATTAAACGGTGTTTATTTGGCCAAATAGATAACACCAAGAAGTATACTTACATTAACTACGTCATAATTTTAAACAACAAAATTATATTAATCAAATTCAATATCAATTTATCACCTCATATATGATCCATTACTTAGAACAAGTTTAAATACAAATTTAAACTCAAACAATCTAATAGCATTTCAAGATGCTATATCGCGATCCTAGATCAAATTTAACCAATCTAATAGCATTTCAAGATGTTATATCGTGATCTTAGACCAAATTCAATCAACCAGCCAAATTCATCAATCCAAATAGGCATAAATAAATTTTATTTACGATAAACATACTAATTAACCAAAAAGAGCGAGTATTAAACTCACCGAAGTGTTCCGCTTTGAACAAAAATCGAACAACGTTCGATTTTAGCCGAAATTTCTTACTTGCTCCAAACCAGTTTCATTACGAAGCTATCATCATAATGAGCGCAACGCAAAAAGTTTCATCTCGATTGGACCTTGTATGAAGAAGTTATATAGCTTTTATAAGATTTTGAGATAAATTAAATAATTAAACAGCTTAATTACTTTATAAATTTAATTACCCTTCATAATTCAAACTTCTTCTTCTCCAATTAATCTTGCCTATGCCAGAAACTACCCAAACTTGACCTAACTTCCTCTCTCCTTCCCTCGATCGTTCCAACATGAAATCGACTTCCGACATCGTCGGCGACCCGCCCTAGGCCTCCTCTACGCATCAGTCACTATCAAATGACGCTCCACCCCATAGTCGACCGAACCTCTTCTAAAACTCGACGCCGAAGCTCCAAGCCATCGAGAACCCAAATCAAGGCTCCGATCGAGCCAATCCTTCCTCAATAATAAAAGAAAGTCAACCCTAGTTCCTATCTCTTCACCGTACACTATCAAGTATTGCACAGAGATGCCGCAACCCCTCCAAATCACGTTTTCCTGTAGATCTAGGCTCCAGAATGCAAAGATATACGTTTTGCAATTTTCAAAATTTTATTTACATTTGTTACTAAATTCAAAAGGAGGTTTTTTTCTTCTATTTTCTTGCTTCAGAATTTCAAAACGAGAGAAAAGAAAAAGGTACAGAGAGGAAACAAATACGTTAGCTACTCGTCCTTGTTGTCTAAGTGTTGACTTAGATATATATATTGATTATTCCGGTATCTCGCTGCACCACTTTTTGTTCACGTACAGACCCCGAATCGACCGAACAAAAATACAATCGTGCTTAGGACAGCAGCGCAATTCCAAAACAACAATAATATATACTTGTTATTAAATTCTGTAATATTAAACACGCCATCGTTTGCCGAAAAATCATCAAACGACAACTTTAATATTTTTCAAATTAGAAATTATGGAAAAATCAAATAAAATAAAGTAAAAATACGTCAATGGAATTCGGGTCGCAAAAATAAAAATAAAATTTCTGATTATTCATTTGAACCATTTGTTATTGTAAATAACTTACAAATTAAATTTACTGATATTATTTGTAACGACCCGATATTTTCAACCATTCGCATCCATTATAAGTGTATAGGTAGACACTCATGCCGGAATTGAATTGCTCAAAATACCGCATTGAAAATAAAATTTGGCAAATCTCAGAATATACAGTAAATATATATAATCACAGATCACAGACACAGAGTAAAATAATGCAGCGGAAGTAAAAGAAATAGTAGTTCATGAAGCTACTATATAAATATACCAGAGTTAAATAAGATACAATAGAAGAAATAAAGTACGACAGAAGTTTCCATATGATAACCAAGTACAAGCTGAGTAGAACAACCGAACTGAAATAGATAGGACAGGACAAGCAGATAATCTCCAGCGATTCAAATCTCCAAGAGTATGGAAATCCAAATCTGTGAATAACTCAGGCTGACCCAAGCGTAAAGCAAAACACAAAACACTCGAGTCAGGACAATATATACTTATATAATGTAAACCAACTCAAGTGAACTGTAATAAAGGTACAAGTAACTTAGAAGATGCTTGGGACCGCCCATCCTCTAAGGACCCGTTAAAATATCTACTATGTAGTAATATTCGCTATTATAATAATGTCTAATAAGTAAAGTATAATCATATAGAAAATAGCGTTAAGGGGATGGAGAACCTTAACGCGGTCGGATCTTGAAATCATAATCGTAGTGGGTTCGATATGGTAGGTGACACGGCACACAAGGCAATGCCAGGGTAGATATACCAATTACGCACACGGACTGATGGATACGCATAGCAGCCACTACCGTTCCACCTCGAACAACACTCCCAAATCAAGGGTGGCCACCAAAAATCACAAAGTAATAGAATGGTATCGAAGAAGTGTGTCCGATACGAGGTGCTACCTCACTGGCCCGAGATCGCTCCTGTTTTAGTCACCTTATGCCAACTCACGGGAGTTGGGTCCACGTATATACCTTAGGATCGTCGCCACCATCCTACTTCATTCTGGAAACTCCACCGCGTACACAGTTGTCAAAGTGGTTTTCGATATCGACAGAGAGTATGTCCATATCTGATCCCGGTCTCTTTAACAACCAATCGTTATTATAACCCGTGGTTATAACTTTTAAAACAATACTTTGCTTCAAAATAAAATATCATTTCAAAACCATATATTTATCAAAATAAAGATTAAATCAATTCCAAACCATTTTCATATATTTAAAATATCATATCATTTCAAAACTTCATTTCAAATCATTTCAATATATCAAAATATCATATCTTTCCAAAACTTCATTTCAAATCATTTTAATATAATAAAATATCATATCCTTACAAAACTTCATTTCAAATCATTTTAATATAATAAAATATCCTATCAGTTCAAAACCAAAAATTCAACTTGAAATACCTTTTAAATTCAAAGATATCGTTCATTTACTATCATTTCAAATCACCTTTAAATAGTTTATATTCCAATCAAAATAATTCATTTAAACCTTTTAAAAGTGTAATTATTATATTTTCAAATCAAGTATTCAATTTCCAAAGTTTCAAACCATTCTGAGTTCGTTTACTAAGTCAAAAACCATAATTATTAAAATTTCAGCCTTTCGTAGCATTTAGAAAAAAGCTGTTATAAGTTATACTTGAAAACATTTTTATTCAGCAAAGACAGCATTTAAAACTGCTGTTAAAACTCAGTTTTTAGTTAAATTATAGTTTAAAACAAAAAAGACAGCATTTCAGAAGTGCTGCGATAACTCAGATTTCAAAACAAAGGTTTTATTTGATTTCAGCAAAGACTACAGACCACTATAGCATTTCCAGAGAATGCTATAATAGACCTGAGTTCAATATTAGCCTATAAGTTCAATTACAGCAACTACAGCATTTCAGAAATGATGTAATAGCTCTTTTTACACAATTTTAGTTCAATTCAGAAACTATAGCATTTCTGAATGCTATTAAAAGTTAATTCCAGATTTTAGTGTATTTCCAGCAACTAAATAACTTCAATTTAAAACACATAAACATTTTAAAAATCATATTTTAACATTTAAAATGTTCATTTTCATATCATTTAACATATATCTTTTTCACAATAAATTTCTTATAATTAAATCCAATTTTCAACAATTTACTTAATAAATTTAAGTGTAAAAGTTTCCAATTCTTCACATTTCAACAAATAACTTAACACTTCAAATTTAAATTACCATTTCACAAATTTAACTAAATTTCCAATTTTATTTAATTAACTTAAACCTTTAATTAAAACCAAATTTCACATTTCCAAGTCAAGTTATATTTTAAAAGATCACTTTTAAACATTCATTTATTTAACCACTTAAACTCATAGAAAAATCAATAATACTTTAATAAATCACTTAAATTCAAATTTAATCAAATTATCATATTTACCATTTTCCAAATATAATTAAATTTTCATTTTTATTCATATAACTTAAATATCATTTTTAACCAAAATTCCAAATTCCAAACTTAAGTTATATTTCAATAATCCAATTTAACCATTCATTAATTACATTTTTAACTCATAGAAAAATCATAATTTCTTTATTTTAAAACATTTCAAAATCTATTTAAATCAAATTTCATAAATTTATATTTTTAAAAATACTTAAAAATATCCAAAACACTTTATAAAATAACCACGGGCCTGTATATAGTTTTCTAACCTAGGTCAAGTGATACGGATATGTATCATTTCAATCCGCAGTTTAAACAAGAAAAATCCGGGTTATATCATTTCAAACCCGCAATCCCAAGTTAAATGAATGAATTTGAAAACCTCTCAGGCCTATCATTTCAGCCCATAACGATATTCCCTTATTCTAAAGTCCGTTCGGGTATGTATCATTTCAACCCATAGTGATTCTAGTCTACAGGGAACTTGCAGTGTGATAAACTGATATAAATAAACAGAATAACATAAAACAACAGTAACATATGATATAACAGGTGCAATAACAGGTGTGAACATCATATGATAATAATATAAGCATATATAACATGATAATATACATTACAGATTCAAATGGTGTCGGTTTATCAGTTATATAGGTACATATTGTCTGGTGAGAATAACTCACCTGTTAAAGCTGGAGATTAGCGATCAAAACACACAGAATAGATTCCATAAAGCACAACAAGCACGATATAGCATGACTTTTGATTTGAATGAATGGAGAGCCTTGATATTTATCTTGTAAACAATAACCAAACAAGACAATATACACATAAATATTCAACGCAAACAATGTTGAAACAATGAAGATAAGAAGCAACAACGGAATAGATTACTTGACTGTGGTTTAACCATTCAAAAGCTCGAACAAGGGGTTCATTTTCTCATCCATGATGATGATGAGTGTGGGAGAGACAAGGTTAACTTCCTCGAATACATAAGACAAAACAATACAAACAATATGAGTTTTCAAATGCACAATACGATAGAATAATATAGAATCAACTGCACGAATCAAAATAGAATTGCTTTGCACTTGCTTCCAACAACCTTCAGGTTCAGCCATATGGTGTACTACAGGTCTAAGGCAAGATTTGGATCAGGTTTTGGTTGCCTAAGGGTCGGCCAAACATGTTTAGAGGATAGCAAAAGGTGAGTATGCATGAAACAACACAACAAGGCAAAACAATGTCACTTTAACATGGATTCAAGGCAATTCAAGGCTAGGCCAAGGCTCATGGGGCATGGCCAGAGGAGTGGGGTCCAAGGTGATGACGTGGCATAGGGTCCAGGTGGTGCTGGAGGTGGTGGAGGTGGTGTTGGTGGCGGCCATGGGTGGTGGAAGGTGATGGTACCAAAACTAGGTCAGCTTGAGTGCATAGGTGATGGCTAGTGCTAGTTTAGATGGATTTTTGTGATGATCTTCATCATGGCTTGGCTTGACCTGAGGAGGAGAGGTGTTAGGCTGTGTGATGGTCAGGGAAAAGTGGTGGTGGTGGTCAGCCACAGCTTGGAGGAAGGGGAATACAACTATGAAGGTGGAGAGCATGTGCAAATTCAAGTAGAAAATCATAAAAAGACAAGAAGAAGATAGAATTTTTTACCTAAGCTTCACAAGGAGAATAGTCGTGATTTTTTTGTGAGAGGAGGAGAAATGAATTTCGTGAAAGTGAAAAAAAAATGCAGCTGAAATGAGTAGATTACACGTCCAAAACAATTAAGAGAAGAGTTGGGAAAATGAAAGGTCGGGAGATGGAAAGCCTTAGGAGTTTCAAGAGTTTAAAACTTTTCAAATTTCCTCTATTTCTTTTTAATAAGTTTAAATATCTGGAAATACATATGATTTTAGTTAAAATTCGAAAATGTAACAAATAAAAAAATAATTTAAATAAATAAATATTAATTATAAATAATTAAATCAAGAAAATAGCAAAAATTGAAAATAAATGGTATAAACTTTAGAAAATTCATATGAGCTAGTAATATATTTTCAAACATAAATAATAACATAAAATAAAAATACATTCACAAAATAAATATTTAAAATTTAATTTACATATAATTTTTAATGAAGGAAATAGCAGAAAATAGGAAAACAGCCTTTAAAAATGAAAAATAAATACAGTAAATTTTGGAAAAAATCTATTATCATTTTAAAAATATAAAAAGACAAAATATACATAAAAAAACATATTAACACATATTAAAACAAAATATAAGAAAGAAAGAGTAATTTATATAATTTAAAATAGACAAAATTGTTAAATAAACAGTTTATACTCAAAATTGAAATGTACATAACTTTTACATTTTAACTCCGTTTTCAACGAAACGAAAAGCAATATTCAAGTTATTAAATCTATTGTCATAATAAAAGAGAAAATTTAAGATTTTAAATAATTTAAATTTGAAGTTTAAAAGTCAAAGTTTGAACAGTTTGACCAGAAATTCACTTTACATTAAAATATTCAAATTATACTAGTTTGAACTATAAATAACTTAATAATCAACATTTATATTTAAAAATGAAATGTTTGAAATAAAACAAATTTAAAATAATTTAAAAAAAAATAAAGTCCAATTTAAATAATATACAAAAATCTAGGGTTGTTACATTATTTATCATTTAAAAGAAATTAACAAGTCTATTTAATCCATAGAATTAATATTCAATTTAAAATCCAAATATTTAAATCACTATTCAAACAATAAGTTCACAATTCCAAATTTAAATCATATTCAAATATTTATTCACAATTCAAAGATTTTAAACAATCCTATAATTTAATTTGAGCTTTAAATCTTTTAAAACCATATTTAATAAATTAAATAAATTAAATAAATTAAATATCCAAAATCAAATGACTAAAATCGCAGGTTATTACACTACGATATTATAGACAACATAACATGTATGATAATTCCTATTGCTATGCATAAGGAATTCATCTCACATGTTCCGTATTAAACAATTTAATTAGGTGTCTTTGCATATCGATTTGAGGCATTCCCAATATCTTTTATACTCACTATAAAAGACATCATTTACAACCCAACGTTGAGTATTAAAAAAAATAAGGCTGATTTTAATACAAGTACATTATTAAAATCAGCAACATGTTGTTTACTTACAGTTTAGAAATATCAGTGTACCTTTTAACGTTCTTTCTCATGAACACACATTTTTCTCTGCATTTTAATGGATAATCAAACTATTTGATATTTCTATCAAAATACATGTTCAATTCTGATGCTTATAAAATGATACTTTCTATCATTTTAATGGTTATTATGTGTAAACATCTTACTCTAAATCATTATTTAGAATTTTCTATTTGAATCCATACGTGCCAAACATAACGTCGTACTAAGTGATAATTTTGTGTGTAAATCCGAATTAACTTGAGCACGTAGAATATCAAATCTATTACGCTAATTTCAACAATTGAAATTTGCGATGTTATTCTTATCAATGTTACTCATTATATTCCAACTGCACTAGCCTTGATCTCGAAGACACACTCACAGTCGATGGATCATGTCCCTTTTAGGTACATCTACCAAAATCATATTTTGATCATGAACTTGGAATCTATTTCGGATCTGCGCATCATGTCATATCATAGACGCAACACTCTTAATGGCTTAATTAAACAACCGAGGGTTATATATTTTTGACATTGATAAGAAACTCGTAGTTTCTCTTCAATGTGCGAGAATACTTATTAGACTCTAATGTGATGTATATGTTTAGGTTAGTTGGTTTCATTTCATCTCACGTGATCAGTTTTATCGTTGGATCGATCCAATTCCATTTTACTACCAATAATGTCTCAAAGAAATTCCTTCACTATGAAGTTGGTACTTCTTGAAACAACAATTGTTTCTCGATGCAATGGAACATGTATTCATAAACACTTTATGAGTTGTCTATTATTTAAAATCGATTTATCTTTAGCTTACAAAACTGATGTTAAAAACATAAATATTTCATCCAATGATAGTCCTTCCCAAACTCCTTTTTGGGGAGATTCATACAAAATCCATCACAAACAATTATTATGTACAGACTTTCGACTCGCACAACCTGCCAACTCCTTGATCTAGGATATGTTGGGGTTTCTTATAAATCTTTACCTTGTATGATTTTTTAAACTATTATTTAGATGAAAAAATATTAACTTTGTTTACTACTCTTAAGTACATGCCCGTAAAGAAAGAAATTAACTCAACTTCACTCACAATAAATCGTACTCTATTCAACAAAATTCGATTACTCCTTATCGATACACCATTATGTATTACATGGAGCAGTGACTTTTGAGTTTGAATCTTTATTTGTTTTTAAGGACGTTCGATCAATATACTCACACATTCGATCAAGTTGAGTCATTTCTATTGCATATCATATTATTTTCTTTCATTTTATACTCTTTGAATCTATCTTAGACATACTACATGTGTATCAAATATACATGTCTGTGTCGGTGATAAATCATCGGTAAATATGATGAAGTATGTGGAACTGTTTTGGTATTAATAGTCTTACGATTGCATACATCTATATATATCAATCTGAAGAGTTCATCAACTCCTATGACACTTCCACTAAACGAGTGCATAGCTCCTAATTGCTTGAGATATAATTAACTAGTATCATATGATTCATAATCATATAATAAAAATTATTTCTCAAAACTACGGCATAGTCTATAATTCCAAGTAATTGTAAATAATTTTAGATACTTCTATATTTTCTAATGCATCACATTTGTTATGAAAACAAATACCACATTAAGTTTTATTTCATAACAAATTTTCGCATTGAAATATAATTACTTCTATTTTTCAGTCGACGTCGAAAGTAGTCGTTATTTCATAAATAATGTTCGGTGTATTTTATGAAAACAATTTTCATAATTTGATGCAATCACTCAGTGCTATATGGCATGCTCCCACAATTTTCGCCATTACCATAATAGCATACTAAATTCGAAGGTCCATCATTCACTTAATATAGATTATTTATTCCATGTACTGTAACTATATTATAAGGGAGAGTTCTTTGACCAAATATGTTGAACTCAAAGAAATAAATCTTATAGAAAAAAAATTCCTATATGAAAATATATTTCGGAATAAAAATCATATTTCTTATTCCAATATTAAGTATCAATTATTATTACAATTCTCGTTTTGATGTTTCTCTATAAAGCAGAATGACCATTCTCTCTCTCCATCCCAACTGTACCTTATATCATATCTACTCTTGTACATTCATTTTTCTTTCTAAATGGACGAACAATTCAAAAGAAAATCTTAACTACAACATCATAACGAACTCTTTATAAAGATGCATTTAATCATTTTTAACATTTAAAGACATCAAATATGATGCACCTTACGTAAACTGATCAAACTGACATTTCATTGATCAAATTCTTAAATTTATAGTGTAGTTTTGGTCTTGTGTTACATTTAACACAATATGATCTTCTATTGTAATCAATCAAATTTAACACTCGACCTTATAATAATGTTTAATTGGTTGTTTTGAATGAACTAATTTCATTGAAGTATCATACATTTCGAACTATGACCTTTCCTTATATAACATCTATATGCGATAGTATATGAATTAAATATCCATAGTCTCATATTGCTTTTGGAGTTCGAAACTCATAGAATGCAATACACAGTCTCGACCAAAATAACACGTAAGCGGCCACATTATGAACGTAATAAGCAGTTGTAAAATTAGGCACTTGCATGGGTGTAGAAACGTTAACATGCAATAGACATTTATTAGTAAGTATATGTTATATTTCTATTTGTCAATATTCAATTCAGTTCACTTGTATATCTTAATTGATAAACGTTTTATCAATCATATTAAATGCACAAATTTATCATTGTAGATTACTATAACATTATATAGAATTTGTTCTTACAATATTAGATGTTATCATTTTATTTTTCTAATAAGGCCCCCACTAGTCTTTTATGTTTCACCATACCTTAAGCGAAACATAGAAGTCTTACGACTTCACTAGTGAGTGTTAAGACTCGTATGTCTTGGGATTCTGACCTTGAGAAAAGCTTAACAAATCATAGACCCCCATACGATGGATAATTCTTTATCGGTTGTACTACATACAACTCCTAACCTGTGGTTCGTAGTCCTAATCCTGCCTTTACCTTGAGGAAACCTTAATAAGTAAAGTAGGACTATTCACTCGGACCTATAATTTCGCGACGGCCTAAGTATAATGTACATACCTTAAGGAAAGCTCAACAAATATATGCAGTTATCTTACCTCGTCTATTCAATATATTAATAGTACTGTACATAACATCCTTAGCTTAAGGAAAACTAAACAACCAAAAAGTATGCAAGCAATCTATTAATATATAAATGATAGAGGAAAACTTTATATTAAAGATTCATAATCTTTAATATATTATATCGAGTGATATCGACTTATGGAATAATGTATTTTTTTATGAAATGCCCTCGTGATTCAAGTGGGCACATCTGAAATCGCAGTATACGTACAATACATATGTATTTATCCCTTAAGTATATTTAGGGTTTCTTTAATGTTCCACATTTAGTTTATACATTCATATTATATAAGTCTATTATTATGCAACTTTTATATTTTATAGTACTTATATAATAGTCTTATGTATAATATTATATTAATTAAATCTTATTTAATTAATTTTTAATTCATTAACATTTTAATTAATTTTATATTAATTTTATATAACATTAATATTAAATATTTATTACATACTATAACCTTTATAATATTACACATATAACTTATATATGTGTATATTCATTTAATTAATTAACCTTTAATTAATTTACTTAATTAATTAACCTTTAATTAATCTATATAATTAATTGACTTTTTGATTAATTTATTTAATTAAACAATTTTAATTAAATTATATTAATTTCAAAATTCAATTCATACACATACATTTATACTTATGTTTTTTAAACATTTTAAAATATCATAACATATATCATAATATATAATACATGCATATATATTTTTATTAATTAACTTATTTAATTAATTTATTTTTTTAATCCAATTAATAAATTTTAAAATTAATATATGTATTTTCAAACATTTTTAAAATTTTATTATATTATAACTATTATAATATATATTTATATCTTATTTGAAATTTAACTTTTAAATTTAAAATCTTATATTTTAGTTTTCAAACAATTTTGAAAATTAGCCCAAGGCCCAATTTCAATTTGAGCATTTTCTATTATGGACAACTTTTGGGCTGTGGGCTTAATAGTTAACCCTAATATGACTAATTTAGACCGCATAAGCTATTGAGCTCTGATACTATTGTTGGAACTAGGTCAGCCTGCAGCGGAAGTTATGGGTGAATTTCAAAAACTTATCATATTCAATCTTTATTGGGCCTATGAAATCTAATTTATTAGAACATTTCTAAATTTAATTTAAATAAAATCATACATTTCATTTAAATTCATAAATTTTTGATAAAATTTTATTTAGTTTATTTAATTTTTCTTAATTTATATATAAGTATACTTATGTATCATATACATATGTGTATGTATGTGCATGGCTAACATGATATTCCATGCAAGGTATAACATGCCCATATATAGATGTTGGGATTTACATCGCAGCGGACATGTTAGCTCATCATATATGCATTGTATGTTCATATATACGTATATGTTTATACTTAGTATATATAAAAACCCAGGTGTGTGTGTGTATGTGTATATATAGATACATACATATATTGTGAGAAAAAATTATAAATATATTTCTAATTAAAACAGTGTTAAATATTAAATAAACATATATACGTATATATGCAAAATATAAGTTTAAGTTTTAATTTTTATTTTAATATGTGTATATATATATATATTTATATATATTTATGTATTAAAATAACATAATTTCATATATATATATAATAATATGTGTATATATATAAATATAAAATTATAAATATAATATTAATGTAAATACGAGTTAGAATAATTTATATAAATATATAAATTTAAAAGTTTAATTTTATATATATATATATATATTTCATTCCAGATTGAATACACATCAGCTCTAAATTTAATTATAATTGAATTATATTAATATATATATTATGAATTAATTAGTTAAGTAACAAGAATTAAATGATGAGAAAATATTTAAATAATAAATATTTTGAATTTTAAAATTTCAAAAAATCACAAATGATATTTTATAGCTTAGTAAAAAACTAAAAATTTTCTATGTCAAAATTTTACTTTTTATTAATTAAATACTTTCGGCTGAATTTATAAATGATTTTTTAAAAAGACAAACATTGATTTAAAATTTTTGATTTTTTGGCCTACAGCTTCTATAATGACAGTCTAATTGTAGAAAATTTTAAATTGAATTTTTGAAACATAATTATTTTATATTAATTTATTAATTCGTATAATGATTAAAAAATATTAAATAATTACCAAAAATTACTTCTAGTCATTAAAAATCATAATCAATGTAAACATACAATTGAAAAATATTAATTTAGTTATTTATGTGAAATAATTATGTAGTTTAATACAAATCATATAAACAAACTAATTAACTTATTAATATATGTATAAATTAATTAATAAAATATGATGATTCTAGCTATGTGTATCGGATCCTTAATACAAAAAATTGTTTTTTATTTTATTTTATAAACATATACACATAACCAATCAATATGCGACAACATCAATACTCATAGGAACCTCACCTAACTAACAATACAATAATCACAATATATACATGTATGAACAATATATAGTTATGTAGAGGATATGTATCATATATATATATATATATATATATATATATATATAATTGAACACTTACCTAAAACTAATGCCTTTAAGTTCACCTTATAATGATGAGTTCTCCTCTTTGGAAACCTTCTCGATTCTACAGATTGATAGTCCTGAATCGCAGACCCTTTTGTTATCAAATAACTGTTAATTTGAATTTATTTAATTTGAGTTTTGTTAGAGCTTTTGGAAGGTGTTATTCATCTATGATGAAGGAGATAGGAGGCAGCAAAAAGCCCTTCTAAAGTTAGGGTTAGGGTTCCTTTTATAATTGTTGAATCAGAGAGAAAAGTGGATCACATCACATACCTTTTCTCACTAAATCTATACCAACCATTACAAATCCTTTTACCCAATTTTGGCTGCCCCACATATCTAATGTTTGCTACCGAAATTTTGCCTTCAACTTCATGGGCTAATAGCCAATTTAAGCCCAAGTAAATATATTTAATTAAATCCAATTTAATTTCATATATTGATATCTCATATCGATCGATATATTTATAACTATTATAAATATATATACAATAATATTTATTTGTCAAATCAAATTCAAATTTTATGATTAATATTTCATAAATATTAACTAATTTAATTAATATATAACAATTATAAACTAATTAAATTGTTTGGTCTAAAGAGAATTCATTATTTCGGTTGTGTGACTCATGAGTGTAAATTTTGTCAACAATTAACATCAAACTATTTGAATGTTAATGTTCATACATCACATAGTAGGTGGTGTGACATTTGGCCAAATTTATCACTTACTAAGTTTCGATAAAATCCAACCGGTTGTGGCATTTATTTACACCAATTCTCTTCGTCAAAACCATATCACTTTAGACTTACAGAATTTAGTAATTGCCAAATTTCAATATCATCCATATTCTACTCTATAGACCAAACACAAAGTCCTTGGTTCAATAATAACAATTATTATTAACCGAAATGCTTTGGCCAAAGACTTTGATTTTGAGTTAAATTGAGTTGATCGTGATACTGACCCCATATAACCGAGGAGACGAATCCTCTCTTAAATAGTGCTTCACTTTCAATACTTCCACTCGACCCAACTATAGTCACTCGATGGAACGCCATGCCATGATTTGACTATAATCAAAGTGGAGCTTTCATATTGAAGATCCAAAGTATTCTTAAGTCGAGAGAACTTTATAAATCAGTCAAATTGCTATTTTCTATTTGACCGTAGTTATATTAACCAACAGAAAACTATCAAGTAGGTCGTTCCATACTTATCCAATAACTATCAGCACGTAATCTCTAGGTGCCCCCAACAGCCACGAGTAATACACTACCCAACATTTGGATTGCATTACGTACTCTAGTCTCAATGGATACATTGATATCCAGTCACAATGCATCTTGACTAGGAACATTTAAAATGGTATATTTATTTTCATTGTGGAAAACTACTCACGGTTACAATACTTTGTAACTCTTATCACAAAATGTACCATTTATGGATTTTCTATTAAATACACTTGTAATTAAATTAATTAATATAACACATTATATTAAGCATATAATAGAAAGAAAATACCTTTTATTTCAAACAAGATTGGTTATCGAGATATATGTAACAAATTACATAATTGCCTCTAGGGCATCCCCTAAATCTATCATAGTCAGTGTCCAAGACCTGTTGTTTGCTAGTGAGTTTCGGCAAGGCTTGTAGAGTGCTTTAGGTTAAGAGTATATATGAGTACAACGTACATCCACAGACAGAAGGACGGATTGAGAGAGTCAACAGAGTGCTGGAGGACTTGCTTCGAGCTTGTATGTTTGACTTTAGTAGATCTGGGAAAGATCACCTACACTTAGTGGAATTTTCATACAACAATAACTACCAATCCAATATAGGGATGATGGCATTTGAAGAGTTGTATGGAAATCCATGTAAGTCACTCATATGTTGGTTCAAGAGAAAAAAGAAGCTTCACAACAAGGGGTGTAGCTTGTATGGGTCTAATGGAGTAAGGACTAAAAGGATTGTACTTAGGAAATAGAGGATAAGGTCCGGGGTGATAGAGTTACAGGTATGCCCTAGGGGCAATTATGCAATTTGTTACATATATCTAACTTCATAACCAATCTTGTTCAAAGTAAAAGGTGTTTTATTTCTATTATATACTTGATATAATGTATTATATTAATTAATTAATTTAATTAAAAGTATATTTAATAGAAAATTCATAAATGGTACATTTTTGCGATAGTAGTTACAAAGTGTTGAAACCGTGAGTAATTTATCACAATGAAAATAAATATAACATTTTAAATGTTACTAGTCAAGATGCATTGATACTGGATATAGATGTATCCGTGAGACTAGAGTACGTGACGCTCTCTAAATGCTGGATGATGCTTAACTCATGGCTGCTGGGGGGCACCAAGAGGTTACGTAGTTATAGTTATTGGATAGTTGTAGAATGACCCACTCGATAGTTTTCTGTTGATTAATATAACTAAGGTCAAATAGAAAAATCGATGTGACTGATTTACACAGTTCTCTCGACTTTAGAATACTGTAGATCTTCAATATGAATGCTACACTTTAATTATAGTCAAATCATGGCATGGCGTTCCATTGAGCAACTATAGTTGGGTTGAGTGAAAGTCTTGGAAGTGAAGCACTATTTAAAAGAGGATTTGTTTCCTCGGTTATATGGGGTTAGTATCACGGTTAGCTCAAGTCAACTCAAAGTCAAAGTCTCTCCAAAGAAATTCGGTTAATTATTATTATTATTATTGCACTAAGGACTTTGTGTTTGGACTATAGAGTTGAATATGGATGATATTGAAATTTTGTCCATTACCAAATTCCATAAATCCAAAGTATATAGTTTTGGTGAAGAGAATTGGTGTGAATAAATGTCACAACCGGGTAACACTTACTAAAGAAAAATTGGATTTTATCATAACTAAGTAAGCAATAAATTTGGCCAAAATATCACACCACCTGCTAAGTGACGTGTGAACATTAACATTCGAATAGTTCTGATAATTGCTGACCGAATTTACATCTGAACGTCACACAACCGAACTGATGAATTCTCTTTTGACCATATGGTTTATTTAGTTTATAATTGTTATAAATTAATTAAATTAATTAATATTTATGAAATATTAATTATAAAATTTGAATATGATTTGAGGAATAAATATTATTGAATATATTTATGATGGTTATAAATATATCGATCGATATATGATATCGATAAGCAATTAAATTAGATTTAATTACATTATATTTATTTGGGCTTAAAATGGTTTTAAGGCCCATAATAAGGATGTAAATTTCAACTATAATAAGGCTATAGGGTGGCTCAAATTAAGTTTAGGCGACAGATTTCGAATGGCTCATATTGAGAGAGAAATGATATGACGTGTGATCCATTATATTATCTCTTCCATCCACTATTTAAATACCTCCAACCCTGATTGAAAAATGATTTTTTTTGTTGACTCCTCTATCTATCTTGTGGCTGAAATATTTTTCCATAGACCATACCAAATCTCAAATCAATCCAATTCAAGTCCACCGCTATGTGATAGCAAATGGTTTGCGGTTCTAAGATTAGCAATCTGTCGAATCAAGAAGGTTTCAAAGGGAGGAGAACTCATCATTGCAAAGTGGACTTGAGGGCATTAGTTTAGTTAAGTGTTTAGATTATATATGATGTATTATTCTTATATATTTGTTTCTTATTCATGTATACATATATATTGTTATTATTATATAGTTAGTTAGGTGAGATTCTTGTAGATATTGATGTTGTCGCATGTTGAATGGTTATGTGCATATGTTTATCAAATAGAAAAACAATTTTTTATTAAGGATCTTATACACATAGCTGATATTATTATATTTTATTAATTTATATATACATAGATTAATATATTGACTAATTTATTTATATGACTTGTATTAAACTACATAATTATATTACATAAATAATTGATCTAATAATTTTCATATGTATATTTATATTAATTATGATTTTAGTAACCGAAATTATTTTTTGGAAATAATTTAATATATTTTAACATTATTTTATATTACACGAATTAATAAATTAAAATAAAATAAATTATGCTTTAAAAATTCAATTTCAATTTTCCTAAAATTAATTTGTTATCATATATGCTCTTAGTAAAAAAATCCATAATTTTTAAACCAAATTTATATTTTAAAAAAATCATTTAAAATTCGGTCGAATGGTATTAATTAATAAAAAGTATTATTTTGACTTGAAAAATTCTGAAAATGTTTCACCACCTATATAATAGTATTCCAAATTTTTAAAAATTTTAAATTTTTAAATATTTATCATACAAATATTTTCTATTATTTACTTATTGTTGTTTAACTAAATAACTCATTATATATATATTAACATAATAAAATTATATTTGTATTCATATTTGCTGTGTATATGGTCAAAAAAGTTAATATTTATTTTAATTTTATGATTTATATAGACTAATCTAAATCATATTTATACTTTAATTATTATATTTATATTTATATGCCTACATATTTATATATAAATATACATATATAATTATGTTACTTTAATACATATATATATATGTAAATAATAATACTAAAAATAAATCATTCTTATGACTTATATATATAGTTTATATATATATGTTTATTCAATATTAAATACTATAGTATATTATGTACATATATACATACATACATATAATATTTTCTCATAATATAAATATAATTTTTTTCACTTGGATATATATATATATATATATATTATAACTATATATATATATATATATTTAGTGAATATACAATACATATAGGATGAGCTAACATTTCCATTGCGATGTAAATCGCAGTATCTATATCGGGCATGTTATACCTTGCATGGAATATCATATTACACATGCACACACATATACATATGCATATTTATATATATACATATATATATATTGAAAATAAATTAAATAAACTTATATCAATAATTTATAAATTTAAATGAAATATATGATTTTATTTAAATTAAATTTAGAAATGTTCTAAATAAATTAGACTTCATAAGTCCAATAAAGATCCAATAGGATAAAAAAAATTGAAACTCACTCAGAACTTCCGCTACGGACTTGCCCAGTTTCGACAATGGTATCAGAGCCCAAAAGCCTATGCTGTCTATATTAATCATATTAAGGTTAACTTTTAAGCTCACAGCCCAAAAGGTTATCCCTAATAGAAAAAGCCCAATTTGAATTAG
The DNA here is from genome assembly GCA_030737815.1 of Allium fistulosum. Classification (NCBI taxonomy): domain Eukaryota; kingdom Viridiplantae; phylum Streptophyta; class Magnoliopsida; order Asparagales; family Amaryllidaceae; genus Allium; species Allium fistulosum. Next base: position 1,227,999,150 of record CM060901.1, read on the forward strand.
GCCTTGAACTAATTTCAAAAACTGAATTGAATTAATACCCATTCACAAAGGGACTGACCCAACTAGTTTTGAGAAAACCGATTGGAGAAGTTGGAATTAGATTCCATAATTGACCCTAAGTGTAAATGGGAGATTGAAAGACTTAGGGGTATGCCCTAGGGGCAATTATATAATTTGTTACATATATCTAACTCGATAACCAATCTTGTTCGAAATAAAAGGTGTTTTATTTCTATTATATACTTGATATAATGTATTATATTAATTAATTAATTTAATTAGAAGTATATTTAGTAGAAAATCCATAATGGTACATTTTTGTGATTGTAGTTACAAAGTGTTGTGACCGTGAGTAATTTATCACAATGAAAATAAATATATCATTTTAAATGTTGTTAGTCAAGATGCATTGATACTGGATATCGATGTATCCATGAGATTAGAGTGTGTGATGCTCTCCAAATGTTGGACGTTGCATAACTCGTGACTGCTAGGGGGCACCTAGCGGTTACGTATTGATAGTTATTGGAAAATTGTAGAATGACTTACGCGATAGTTTTTTGTAGTTAATATAACTATGGTCAAATAAAAAAATCGATGTGACTGATTCACACATTTCTCTAGACTTGAGAATATTGTAGATCTTCAATATGAAAGATACACTTTGATTATAGTCAAATCATGGCATGGCATTCCATTCAGCGACTATAGTTGGGTTGTGGAAGTCTTGGAAGTGAAGCACTATTTAAAAGTGGATTCGTCTCCTCGTTTATATGGGGTTAGTATCACGGTCAGCTCAAGACAACTCAAAGTCAAAGTCTCTGACCAGAGAAATTCGGTTAATAATTATTATTATTATTGAACTAAGGAATTGTGTTTGGATTATAGAGTTGAATATGGATGATACTGGAATTTTGGCCATTGCCAAATTCCATAAGCCCAAAGTGATATAGTTTTGATGAAAAGAATTGGTGTAAATAAATGTCACAACCGGGTACGCTTAATAAAGCGAAATAGGAATTTATCGAAACTAAGTAAGCGATAAATTTGGCATAAAATATCACACCACCTGCTAAGTGACGTGTGAACATTAACATTCGAATAGTTCTGATAATTGTTGACCGAATTTACACCCGAACGTCACACAACCGAAATGATGAATTCTCTTTTGACCATATGATTTATTTAGTTTATAATGGTTATAAATTAAATAAATAAATTAATATTTATGAAATATTAATTATAAATTTTGAATATGATTTAAGGAATAAATATTATTGAATATATTTATGATAGTTATAAATATATCAGTTGATATATGATATCGATAAGCAATTAAATTAGATTTAATTACATTATATTTATTTGGGTTTAAAATGGTTCAGGCCCATAATAAGGATGTAAATTTCGACTATAATGAGGCCATAGAGTGGCTCAAAATAGGTTTAGGTGAGGGATTTTGAATAGCTTAGATTGAGAGAGAAATGATATGACATGTGATCCATTATATTACCTCTTCCATCCACTATTTAACTACCTCCAACCCTAATTAAAAAATTGATTTTTTTGCTGCCTCCTCTATCTATCTTGTGGCTGAAAAATTCCTCCATATACTATTTATAACCTATTTTAAATCATATTTATATTTTAATTATTATATTTATATTTATATGCCTACATATTTATATATAAATATATATATAATTATGTTACCTTAATACATATATATACCTATATATGTAAATAACAATAAAAAATTAATCTTATAACATATATATATATAGTTTATATATATGTTTATCTAATATTTAATACTATAGTATATTATGTACACACACACACAATGTTTTCTCATAATATAAATATAATTTTTTTTCCACTTGGATATATATATATATATATATATATTATACTATAAATATATACACATATTTTGATAATATACAATTCATATAGGATGAGCTAACATTTCCATTGCGATGTAATCCCAATATCTATATACGGGCATGTTATACCTTGCATGGAATATCATATTACACATGCACACACATATACATATGCATACTTATATATAAATCGAAAATAAATTAAATGAACTTATATCAATAATTTATAAATTTAAATGAAATGTATGATTTTATTTAATTAAATTTAGAAATGTTCTAAATAAATTAGACTTCATAAGTCCAATAAAGATCCAATAGGATAAAAAATGGAACTCACGCATAACTTCTGTAACAAATTAGTCCAGTTTCAACAATGTTATCAAAGCCCAAAAGTCTATGCGGTCTATATTAGCCATATTAAGGTTAACTATTAAGCTTATAGCCCAAAAGGTTATCCCTAATAGAAAAGGCCAATTTGAGTTGGGCCTTGAACTAATTTCAAAATTGTTTTGAAACTAAAAATAAAAGTTTTAAATTTAAAAAGTTACATTTAAAGTAAGAAAAATATTATAAATGTTATAATATAAATTTTCAAAATTGTTTGAAAATTAAAATATAAGAATTTAAATTTTAAAAGTTAAATTTAAAATAAGATATAAATATATTATAATAGTTATAATATATTAAAATTTTAAAAATGTTTGAATATATATATATATATTACGTTTGAAAATTCAAGAATTTATTAATTGGATTAATAAAGTAAATTAAATAAATAAGTTAATTAATAAAAATATATATGCATGTATTATATATTATGATATATGTTATGATATTTTAAAATGTTTAAAATAATATAAGTATACATATATGTATATGAATTGAATTTTGAAATTAATATAATTTAATTAAAATTTTTTAATTAAATAAATTAATTAAAGGTTAATTAAATAAATAAAACTAATTAAAGGTTAACTAATTAAATAAATAAATTAAAGGTTAATTAATTAAATGAATATATACATGTATAAGATATATGTGTAATGTTATAAGGGTTATAGTATGTAATAAATATTTAATATAAATGTTATATTAAAATAATATAAAATTAATTAAAATGTTAATTAATTAAGATTTAATTAATATAATATTATATATAAGACTATTATGTAAGTAGTATGAAATATAAAAGTTATATAATAATAAAACTTATATAATATGAATGTATAAAATAAAAGTGGAACATTAAAGAAACCCTAAACAGACTTAAGGGATAAATACATATGTATTGTACATATACCATGATTTCAGATGCGTCTGACACTTGATCACGAGGGTATTTCAAAAGAAATACATTATTCCATAAGTCAATATTACTCGATATAATATATTGAAGATTATGAATCTTTAATATAAAGTTGTCCTCTATCATTTGTATATTAATAGATTACTTGCATACTCTTTAGTTGATGAGCTTTCCTTAAGCTAGGGATGTTATATGTAGTGCTATTAATATATTGAATAGACGAGGTAAGATAACTGCACATATTTGTTGAGCTTTCCTCAAGGTATGTGCGTTATACTTAGGCCGTCGCGAAATGATAGGTCCAAGTGAATAGTCCCACTTTTCTTGTTAAGCTTTCCTCAATGTAAAGGCATGACTAGGACAAGGAACCACGGGTTATGAGCTGTATGTGATACGACTGATAAGGAGTTATCCATCGTGTCTGGGAGTATGATTTGTCGGGCTTTACTCAAGGTCAGAATCCCAAGATATACGGGTCCTAACACCCACTAGTGAAGTCGAAAGACTTCTATATTTAGTTTAGGGTTTGGTGAGACATAAAAGACTAGTAGGGTCTTAGTAGAAAAATGCAATGATAACATTTAACCTTTCTAACATTGTAAGAACATATGTTATATAATGTTATAATAACTTATAGCGATAAATTTGTGCATTTAATGCAATTGATAAAACATTTATCAATTAAGATATACAAATGATTTGAATCAAATATTGACAAATAGAAATATAACATATAGTTACTAAGAAATGCTTCTTGCATGTTAATGTTTCAATACCCATTTAAGCATCTGGTTTTACAACTACTAAATACGTTTGTAATTTGGTTGCTTATGTGTTTATTTGGTTAAGACCGTGTATTGAACTTTATGAGTTTCGAACTCTAAAAGCAATATGAGACTATGGATATTTGATCCATATCACATATATGTTATATGGGGAACAGTCACGGTTCGTAATGTACGATATTTCGATGAAGTTAGTTCATTCAAAATAAGCCAATAAATAGTACTGTAAGATCGAGTATTCAATTTTATTAATTATAAAAGGATCGTATTTTGTTACATGTAACACTAGACTCAAACTACAAGAAAAATCTAAGAATTCGATCACTGAAATTTCGGTATGATCGATTTACACAAGGTGCATCATATTTGACATCCTTAAATGTTAAGGATGATCAATTGCAACTTTGTAAAGAATTTGTTATGATGTTGTAGTAAGGGTTTTCTTTTGAATGGCTCGACCATTTAGAAAGAAAAACGAATGTACAAGAGTAGATATAATTTAAGGTGCAGTTGGGATGAAGAGAGCGAATAGCCCCTTCTACTTCATAAAGAAACATCGAAAATGAGGACTGTAATAATAAAATTTGATACTTAGCATTGGAATTAGAAATATGATTTCTATTCCAAAATGTATTTTTTATATAGAAAATTGTTTTTGTGAGATTTATTTCTTTGAGTTCAAGACATTTGATCAAAGAACTCTCCACTATAATATAGTTATAGTATATAATATAAATAAACTATATTAGTGAATGATGGGCCTACAAATTTAGTATGCTATTATAGTAATGATGGAATTAGTGGGAGTATGCCATATAACACTTATTGATTGCATTAAATTACAAATTTTTTTTTCGTAAAATGTACCGAACTTTATTTGTGAAATAATGATTATTTTTGGGTATCGACTGAAAGATAGACATAGCTATATTTCAATATGAATATTATGAATATTCGTTATGTAATAAAACTATAACATGGTATTTGTTTTCATAACAAAAGCGATGCATTGGAAAATACAGAAGTATCTAGTATTATTTATAGTTATTTGGAATTACAGACTAAGCCATAGTTTTAAGAAATAATTTTATTATATCATTATGATTATGAATCATATGATACTGGTTATTATATCTCAAACGATTAAAGGCAGTGCACCCATTTAGTGGGAGCATCATAAGAGTTGAACTCTTTGGATTGATACATATAGATATATTTAATTGTATGTCTATTGATACCAAAAAGGTTCCACGTACTTCGTCATATTCACCAATGAGTTATCACTGACATGGACATGCGTATTTGATACATATATAGTATGTCTAAGATAGACTCGTAGAGTATAAAATGAAAGTAAATAATATAACTTATAATAGTAGTGATTCGATTTGATCGAGTGGGTGAGTATATTGGAAAGAGTTTGAAATGCACCTAAAAATGAATAAAGATCAAATCTCAAAAGTCACTCCTCTATGTGATACATAATGATATATCGACAAGGAGTGATCAAAATTTGTTGGGCAATGTACAATTAATTGCGAGTGAAGTTGAGTTAGTTTCTTTCTATAAGGTCATGTATTTAATAGTAGTACACAAGGTTAATATTATTTCATCAAAATAATAGTTTAAATCATACAAGATAATGGTTTATAAGAAACCCCAACATATCCTAGGCTAAGGGGTTGGCAGGTTGTGTGAGTCGAAAGATTGCACGTAATAATTGTTCGTGAGGGATCTTGTATGAATCTGCCTAAAAGGATTTTAGGAAAGACTGTCATCGGATGACATATTTATGTTTTGAACATAGGTTTTATAAACTAAAACCAAATCATTTTTATAAATAAGGAAATGCATAAAAATGTTTATGAATACCTATTCTGTTGCACTGAGAAACCATTGTTGTTTCAAGAAATACAAACTTCATTGTGAAGGAATTTTTTTGAAGAATTATTGATAATAAAATGGAATTGGTTATGATCCATAGATAAAAACAATTAGATGGGACGAAATGAAATTCACTAACCTAAACGAACACATCGCATTAGAGTGTCTAATAGTATTCTAATACGTTGAAGAGAAACTATGAGTTTCTTGTCATATTGAAAATATACAATCCTTGGTTGTTTAATTAAACCATTAAAAGTATTGACTCTATAATATAGTCTGATGCAAAAATTCAAAATTAAATTCCAAGTATGTTATCAAAATATGATTTTAGTAGTCGTAACCGAAGGGGTGCGATCCATCGATCGTGATTATGTCTTTATGAGCAAGACTAATGTAGTTGGAATTAAGTGAGCAACGTTGATAAGAATAATCTCATAAATTTCAAATGTTGAGATTAGCGTAATAGGTTCATCATTCAACATGATCAAGTTATTTTGGATCTACTCACTAGATTATCGCTTTATAGGACTTAGTGTTTTGGAACATATATGCTGAAATAGAATATTCCAAATAATGATTTAGAGTATACTATTTGCACATAACAACCAATGTGTCTCGAAGTCAGTGGAAGCGATGTAGACGTTGTGAATTTTTGCGTATGGTCCAAGAAATGATAGAAAGCAACATTTTATAAGCATCGGAATTGAACAAATATTCTGATAGAAATATCAAATTGTTTGATTATCAATCAAAATGCAAAGGAAGTGTGTGTTCATAAAAGAATGTTAAATGGTACATAGCTTTTTCTAAACCATAAGTAAACAAAACAACGTTGATTTTTTAACGATGTACATGTGTTAAAATCAGTTTTAGTTGTTTTAATACTCAATGATGGATTTGTAAACAATGTCTTTTATAGTTAGTACAAAAGATATTGGGACTGTCCCAAACGATATGTAAGGATGCCTTATTAAATTGTTTAATATTGAACATGTAAAATGGATTCCTTATGTATTGGCAATAGGAATTATCATGCATGTTATGTTGTCTACATATCATGTTTTGTTTATGTATTTAATATATAAAGAAAATATCAAATCCAAATTGATATCATTAAACCGTAGTTTGAAGTATTCTCGTGTATTTATGATACAATAGAGAATTGTTTACAAAAATAACGAACTCCTTATGAAGAAGTGTTCAAATTCAAACTTCATAAATGATATTGAGTATAACATGTCAATAATAAATTCAAGTTAAGAATCTTTAAGTTGGAAATGTTCCAAATAGAAGGGATTATGGCTGATCCATTGACATGAATAGGCCCCACAATAAAACAATGTACGTATATAAGGAATGCACAAATTTATAATTGAGCCGAAGGTGATCCAAATGTTGAGAATCTCGTAACATTGTTATATGATAACAATGCCACGGTATAATTCATAACCGAACTTAGAGCTCACAGGATGTCAAGAGACATACTACGAATCGTTCCACATGATAAAGTTAGTTTATCAGCATCGGAGTGAGTTTATTGACAAAGTAGATGATTGAAACATAATAGCATACCCATTCACAAAGGGACTGACCCATTTAGTTTTGATAAAACCGACTGGAGAAGTTGGAATTAGGTTCCATAATTAACCCTAAGTGCAAGTTGGAGATTGAAAGAGTTAGGGGTAAGCCCTAGGGGCAATTACGTAATTTGTTACATATATCTAACTTGACAGCCAATCTTGTTTGAAATAAAATGTGTTTTCTTTATATTATATACTTGATATAATGTATTATATTAATTAATTAATTTAATTAAAAATATATTTAATAGAAAGAGGGAATTAGAGAAAAGGACAAACTTTGAAAAAAAATTAGGCTGATGGACACCAAGTTTCATTTTTAGGCTGAAGGACAAATGCTAGTTATAATTAGCATTATATTCAACTTTTACACTATACAAAATGCTAGTTATATCTAGCATTATATTCAGTTTTACACTATACAAAATTCTAGTTATAACTAGCATTGTCCATCAACCTAAAAAACAAACTTGTTGTCCTTCAGCCTAATTTTTTTTCTAAGTTTTTCCTTATGCCTATTTTCCTGTAATAGAAAATCCATTAATGGTGCATTTTTGTGATGGTATTTACAAAGTGTTGCAACTGTGAGTAATTTATCGCAATGAAAATAAATATACCATTTTAAATGTTCATAGTCAAGATGCATCGAGACTGGATATCGATGTATCCATGAGACTAGAGTACATGACACTTCAAATGTTGGGCAGTGTATTATTCATGGCTACGGGGGCACCTAGAGGTTACGTGCTGATATTTATTAGATAACTATGGAACGACTCACTCGATAATTTTTTGTTGGTTAATATAACTAAGGCCAAGTAGAAAATATTGATGTGACTGATTTACATGGTTCTCTAGACTTGAGAATACTGTAGATCTTCAATATGAAAACTTTGCTTTAATTATAGTCAAATCATGGCATGGAGTTCCATCAAGTGACTATAGTTAGGTCTAGTGCAAGTATTGAAAGTGAAGCACTATTCAAGAGAGGATTCATCTCCTCGGTTATATGGAGTCAGTATCACGGTCAGCTCAAGTCAACTCAAAGTCTCTGGCCAGAGCAATTTGGTTAATAAAAATTGTTATTATTGAAACAAGACTTTATGTTTGGACTAAGAGTTGAATATGGATGATACTGGAATTTTGACCGTTACTAAATCCATAAGTCCAAAGTGATATAGTTTTAATGAAGAGAATTGGTGTAAATAAACGTCACAATCGGGTAACGCTTGATAAAGCGAAATTGGATTTTATCAAAACTAAGTAAGCGATAAATTTGGCCAAAATATCATATCACCTGCTAAGTGACGTGTGAACATTAACATTCGAATAGTTTGATGTTAATCGCTGACCGAATTTACACCCAAGAGTTACATAACCGAAATGATGGATTCTCTTTAGACCATATGATTTAATTAGTTTATAATTGTTATAAATTAATTAATATTTATTAAATATTAATTATAAAATTTAAATATGATTTGAGGAATAAATATTATTGAATAAATTTATAGTTGTTATAAATATATCGATTGATATATGGCGTCGATAAGCAATTAAATTAGATTTAATTACATAATATTTGCTTAGGCTTAAAATGGTTCTAAAGCCTATAATAGGGTTGGAAATTTTGACTATAATGAGGCTATAGGGTGGCTCAAATTAGGGCTTAGGTGTTGGATTTTAAATGGCTCAGATTGAGGGATAATTAATATGACATGTGATCCATTATATTCTCTCTTCCATCTATCATTTAAATACTTCCAACCCTAATTGAAAAAATGATTTTTTTTGCCGCCTCCTCTATCTATCTTATGGCCAAAATATTCCTCTATATACCATACCAAATCTCAAACCAATCCAATCCAAGTCAACTGCTAAGCGATAGCAAATGGTCTGCGGTTCTAAGACTAGCAACCTGTCGAATCAAGAAGGTTTCAAAGGGAGGAGAACTCATCATTGCAACGTGAACTTGAGGTCATTAGTCTAGGTAAGTGTTTAGGTTATATATGATGCATTATCCCTGTATATTTGTTTATTATTCTTGTATATATATATATTATTATATAGCTGTTAGGTGAGATTCTTGTAGGAATTAATGTTGCCACATATTGAACGGTTATGTGCATATGTTTATCAAATATTAAAAGAACAATTTTTTTATCAAGGATCCGATACACACAACGAATATTGTTATATTTTAATTATTTATATTTTATTAATTAATATATACATAGATTAATATATTAACTAATTTATTTATATGGCTTGTATTAAACTACATAACTATACTGCATAATTAATCGATCTAATAATTTTCATATATATATATATTAATTTTGATTTTTAGTAATCGAAAATTATTTTTTGGAAATTATTTAATATATTTTAATATTATTTGATCATTACACAAATATATATACATATAAAATAAATTATTTTCGAAAGTCCAATTTCAAATATTTTTAAAAAATCATTTAAAATTCGGTCGAATAGCATTTAATTAATAAAAAGTATTATTTTGACTTGGAAAATTCTGAAAAAATTTCACAACCTTCATAGTATTATTCCAGATTTTTAGAAATTTTAAAGTTTTTAATATTTATCATATAAATATTTTCTATTATTTACTTGTTGTTGTTGAACTAAATAAGTCATGTAATATATATAGACACACACACATTAATATAATAAAATTATATTTATGTTCGGATTTGCTGTGTATATGATCTGGAATTTTTTTTTAAAAATTAATTAACTAATATTTATTTTAATTTTACGATTTATATAAACCATTCTAACTCATATTTATATTTTAATTAATATATTTATATGCATAGATATTTATATGCCTAGATATTTATATACAAATATATATATATATATATAGTTATGTTACTTTAATACACATATATATGTAGATAATTAAAAGAAATGTAATTAAACTTATGACTTATATATATAGTTTATATATATGTTTATTTAATATTTAATACTATAGTATATTATGTACATATATATATACACAATATTTTCTCAATATATAAATATAAATATATTTTTTCACTTGGATATATATATATATATATATTATAACTATAAATATATACACATATTTGGACAACATACAATACATATATGATGAGCTAACATTCCCGTTGCAATGTAAATCCCAGCATCTATATATGGACATGTTATACCTTGCATGGAATATTATGTTAAACATGCACACACATATACATATGCATATGATGCATATGCATACTTATATATAAATTGAAAATAAATTAAATAAACTTATGCCAACAATTTATAAATTTATATGAAATATATGATTTTATTTAAATTAAATTTTAGAAATGTTCTAAATAAATTAGACTTTATAGGCCTAATAAAGATCCAATAGGGTAAAAAATGAAATTCACCAATAACTTCCACTTCGAGCTGGCCCAGTTCCAACACAGGGGACTTATTCCAAGTTGTTTGTTTGAACTTAGCATGTATGTTTGCTATATGTGTTATATACCATATATGTGTATGTGTGTGTTGTTATGGTTGATTTTGATATGTACTAGTAGATGCACCGATACATTTTATGTGACGCCCCACCTCTATACCCACGCTAGACAAGAACACTACGGAGTAATGCTGTCGACTAACATGGAGAATAAGGCTGTTGAGGAGCGACCATCCATGTAACTTCTTTGTGCAAGCACCTATATGTCAGATAGTATAGCATGCATTTCATTTAAGGAGGAAATCCGGCATACCGATACAAACTCAAAGCTATCACACAGTGGCTATATATAATCTTCGGAAACAAATATAGAAATAAACATAACACAAATCAGTCACAGACATTCATATCACAATGGCGGAAAAAGATATGAATATATAACACATGAAAGTGTACATCAGAGTAGTGGTCTGAAAGATCCACGATAATACAAAAGAATAGCTACAAGCTACACAAAAGGATAAGTATACATCACGGAGTCTATATCTCAAATGTATACAACAAAAACTACTAGTCTAAGTAGTTAGCCAAAAGTCAGAGTAATCCCAGAAGAGAAGTCAAGCAGAAGCACCTGTAACACCTCGGTCTGACCCGAGTATTATTTATAAGAAAATAATAAACGGATCAGTCTAGCTATAAATATCAGATGATATGGTACAAAATAAAAGACATGGCATGAACATGTAATAACCATAATGGCATACTACTATAAGTATGTAATTGAAAATCAACATGAGATTAATCAATATCACAAGAATCTTCTCAAAGATAAAATAGGGTATCATACCCTAAACTTGTATTCATAACAAGTCAGTAACACACAAATTCACCAATGCACAAAAATTGATAAAACTTATCAATAGAAATCACGAAAATTGGTGAAGCACAAAATTCCAGAAATCATCACAAGAAATCCAGAAATCACAAGAAGGGAGAGGCTTATCACAAGACGGGAGTATGAAAACTCACCAACACGTGTAACACAAGATGAGACGCTATCTCATGGTAGCTAACCATTAATTTTGAGCCGAAGCTCCACAAGAATGGCCCGAAGACCGTGGGGCGCTACCCCACATATGTGATGTAGAAACATCACACAAACGGGGTTTAGTCTCCCTCGTAGACAAAGAGACATCGCACAATTGCTAGTCTAAACCAAATCACAAAAATGATCGTCATGATCATCAAGAAGTGTCAATCACACCAAGCTAGTAAATATATGAGTTTAGCTTCATGTCCCATAACCACTTGCTTAACTTAAATATTTACGAACAAACTGTAGATCTTCACTAGAAAATTGTCACAAAAGGTTCACTCGAAAAAGTCTAAGAATTAACCGACGAAGTAAACGCAAGCGTTTCATACCACCTGTTTTGCTAAGCCGTTTAATTAGATTTCTCATCCGAGTGAAGTAAAGGCTTGTATATACTAATAGATTGGAAAACGATTTAGGAAAAAGAGTTTTGTACTAAAATAGAGTTGAAATCGCTTTTGATGAAAGAGTTTTGATATTTACTACTAGTATTGAAACCTTCATATTTTTAATGTGACGAATCACAAAACGATTGCAGAAACAATCAGTCACCAAACTTCACATACGAAGACGTGAATGAAATCCAAGGAAATCAGTTCCAAAACCATCAAAGTAGAAATACACTTGCGACCTAAAGTGGTCAAATTAAAGTGCAACGATTTAAAGGAAAATAGGTCGAATGACCTAAGGGTAGCATGCCGAGCGACCTAGGGGAAAAACAGGCCGAGCGACCTAGTGGTTAACGAGCTAGGCAGAAAACAGGTCAAGCGACCTAAAGCATAACAACCTAAGGAATAGCACACGACCTAAGTGGTGCGAACTAGGGCGCAAGCGACCTATCAGGGGCGAGCGACCTAACATGGCCGACCTAAGTATGGAATGACTTAACTGGGGCAAGCGACCTAAAGGAGACAGGTCGAGCGATCTAGTGGACGTGACCTAATGAACAGCTTAGGCCTAAGTGGTGCGACCCAAGGGGTTCGCGACCTAATGTGGTGAGGTCGAGCGACCTAAAAGATGTAGGGTCTAACGACCTATAGAAAATAAGGCCTAACGACCTAAATGGCGCGACCTAGTATGCGCGCGACCTAACGCCGAGCGACTTAAGAAAATGGGCTAGGCATGCGACCTAGTGTGGAACGCGACCTTGTGGTTGCGACCTAATATGACAACCAGGTCGAGCGACCTAGTGGTACGCGACCTAAAGGGATACGTAAGGCCAAGCGACCTAACGACTAAATGCCGTGCGACATAACGAGGTAAGTACGGCCTAACGACTTAGTGGCCGAGCGACCTAAGGATTTGAACGACCTAACGTAGCCGTGTTATTTGTAGGCAGAACGACCTATGGCTGGAACGAGCTATATACAGGTGCGAATTTTCAACTGCCGAATGACCTAAGCCCAGTTTTGCTGAAGCACACTAAAAATTGGAATTCCCCACCGATTGAATTCAAACCAAAGGCAAATTCACATGAACAAATGCTAGGAATTCATTCCCAACAATCCAATGATAGTTATAGGCAAGAATGTGAGATAAAAATCTCACCTTTGCACCAAAAATCAATGAAGATGAAGCCTAAAGCAAACAAGAATCAGTCCCTCTTCAATCTCAACACAAGAAGCTCGAATCCAATGTCTTCCTCTTGAATTTGGAGTTGAATGATGAATTGCAATTTGAATTTGAGCTTGGAGTTTTAATTTCCCTTTCCCTTCTACATTTTTGATGAAGCTTCAAAGTTTAAGACATTAGAAATGAAGTATGAAGAGAAGGAGGGGGTTGGGCTGAGTTAGTAAGTGATTCAGCCCAAAACAAAGCCTTAAGCTAAAAAAAAACGAAAATTCCACTATCTCCAAACATATTAAAGTTTATACTCAAAAAGATCGCAAACGTCATTTTGAACTCAATGGGGGTGGTCTCGAGTCCTAATTTGACCGTATGCAAAAAGTAGCTTTTCGGGCCAAAATCCGATTAACGATAAAATATTTAAATAAAATATTTAAATATCAAATCGATAAATATGCGGGTTGTTACAGACTCCCCTCCTTAAAGAAATTGCGTCCTCGCAATATATAAGATGGAAATAAAAAGTAACAACCGTAAAAGCATATTAACACAAAAAGAAATTTGAAATAAGAAGTTCACCTTAAAGAGCATGAGAAAGCAAGTCCGGATGTGTACGCTCGATGAATTCTCTAGATTCCCAAGAGCAATCCTTAAGATTTGAGGACCATTGAACTTTAAGAAGCGGAACTTCTTTATTTCGAAGTCGTTTAATCTCCGAATCAACAATTCGAATAGGATGCTGCTGACAAGTTAAATTAGGCAAAACTTCAATCTCTTCCACAACACCGGGCTCAAGAATAGAATCGGAATCCCGAAGGCACTTCCGTAATTGAGAAACGTGAAACACGTCATGCATGGCAGAAAACTGAGCCGGTAATGAAAGGCGATAAGCCATAGAACCAATACGTTCAGTGATAGGAAATGGCCCAATATATCGAGGCACTAACTTTCCCGATCGACTGAAACGTACAACACCCTTCATAGGTGAAACACGAATAAATACAAGATCTCCCATAGAAAATTCTAATTTTCTCCTTCGGTTATCGGCATAGGATTTTTGTCTACTTTGGGCTTCTTTCATCCTATGTCGAATAAGTTCAATCTTTTCTGTGGAATCACGAATAAAATCTGGACCTAAAACCAGCTTCTCGCCGGGCTCAAGCCAACAAGAAGGAGATCGACATGGCCTTCCATAGAGTGCCTCGAAAGGTGCCTTACCAATACTGGATTGGAAGCTGTTATTATAGGAAAAATCAACGAGAGAAATATGATCTTACCAACTTCCACCGAAATCAAGCACACAAGAACGAAGAAGATCTTCAAGAGTTTGATTCACACGCTCAGTTTGTCCATCGGACCGGGGGTGATAAGCGATGCTAAAATTAAGCTTCGTTCCCAAAGCTTTTTGAAGACTCTTCCAGAATCCACTAGTAAACAATGGATCACGATCACTAAAAATAGAAGTAGGAACTCCATGTAATTTAACAATTTCTTTGATAAAGAGTTTGGCCAGAAGTGGAACGGTTCGGTTCGACCGAACGGGAATAAAATGGGCGGATTTAGTAAGTCTATCAACGATCACCCATAAGCTATCATGACCCGAACGAGAACGGGGAAGGCCATCAATAAAATCCATGGAAATTTGATCCCACTTCCAAACTGGAATTTCCAAAGGTTGTAATAACCCACCGGGCCTTTGATGTTCAGCCTTGACAAGTTGGCAAGTCATGCAACACTTAACAAAGTTAGCAATATCAGATTTCATTCCCTCCCAGTAATAAAGTCGTTTCATATCCGCGTACATTTTACTACTACCGGGATGAATGGAATATTTGGAACGATGAGAATCTTCTAGAATATCTTTACGAAGATCACTAATATTTGGTACGATAAGTCTACCAAATTTTCGAATGCCGCCACGAGAATCAAAATCAAAGTCTTTCAAACCTTCAATATTGGTTTTATCCTTAAAATTTTGGCCAAGCAAAGCCAATTCAGGATCTAGCTTTTGAGCTTCAAGAATGCGGTCCAAAAGAGAAGGATGAGCCTCGAGGCTACATAAAACAAAAGATGAACATAAATCGGATACATGATCTCTAATCTCACAAGTGGATAAAACCTCGAAATCATGCCATTCGGATATCATCATAGAAACAACCGCTTGTTGCTTACAACTAAGAGCATCAGCAACTCGATTTCTCTTTCCGGGAGTGTAAAGAATATCAGGATCATAAGAGGCAAGGAATTCGAGCCAACGCTGTTGATGCAAATTAAGTTCCTTTTGAGAAAATAAATATTTCAAAGACTTATGATCAGTATAAAGTATAAACTTTTCTCCCAAAAGATAATGTCGCCAAATCCGAAGGGCGAAAACGATAGCCGCGAGTTCTAAATCATGTGTGGCATATCTAGTCTCAGTCGGCTTCAATTGCCTAGAAGCATAAGCAATAACACGTTCTTTTTGCATAAGAACGGCACCCAAACCAACGCGACTAGCATCGGTATAAACAACAAAATCTTGATTCCCTTCGGGAATAACAAGAATAGGAGCATTAGAAAGGAGTTCTTTTAATTTCTAAAAGGAAGTTTCACATTTGTCTGACCAAATGTATTTAACACCTTTCTTTGTTAAGCCAGTAAGAGGAACGACAATTTTAGAAAAGTCCTTAATGAAACGACGGTAATAACCCGCCAATCCAAGGAAGCTACGGATTTCCGTTACACTCTCCGGTCTCTTCCAATTTTGAATCGCTTCAATCTTTGAAGGATCCACTGATATTCCGGATTCGGATATAATATGACCGAGAAACTTCACATTAGATTGCCAAAAGTGGCATTTAGAAAATTTTGCTTTTAATTGATTGCTCCTAAGAGTTTCGAATATAATCCGAAGATGCTTTTCATGTTCCTCCTCGGTTTTAGAATACACAAGAATATCATCAATGAAGATGAGAACAAACCGATCGAGGAAATCTTTGAAAACTCGATTCATAAGGTCAACGAAATAAGCCGGAGCATTCGTTAAACCAAATGGCATAACTAGCCATTCATAAGATCCATAACGTGTACGGAACGAAGTCAAAGGAATACTATCCTCTACAATACGAAGCTGATGGAAACCGGTAGCCAAGTCCAATTGTGAAAAGACTCTAGCACCACTAAGCTGATCGAATAGATCATTAATCCGAGGCAAAGGATATTTATTCTTAATAGTTAGATCATTAAGCTTGCGGTAGTCGACGCAAAGCCTAAGTGTACCATCAGATTTCTTCACGAAAATTGCTGAAGCTCCCCAAGGCGAGGAACTAGAGCGAATAAATTGCTTCATCTTCAATTCGGATAATTGTTTGCGCATCTCTTCATTCTCCTTATTGGACATGCGATAAGGAGGACGAGTAATAGGTTGAGCTTCCGGTGTAAGATTAATTCTGAACTCAATTGCTCGCTTAGGTGGTAATCCTATAACGGGCTCAAATATGTCAAAAAATTCACGAACGACGTGAATACAAGAAATGACATCTTCCTCATCATCATTGTCATCATCAAGAGGATTTAGAGAATATAAAGATGCCGTCAAAGTGGAATCCGAATCTTTAAGAATAATAGAAATCTGCTTAACAGATAGTGGATGTCGAAGATAAATAGTCCGCTCAGGACATAGGATATGAGCTTCATAACGGTTAAGCCAATCCATACCCAAAATCATTCCAAAGCCTAAATAACGCATGACATGCAAATCGGCTAGGAAAGGAAAATCACACAAAATAATCTCCACATCTTTACAAAGCAAACTAAGAGTTGCGGATCCACCAACCGGATTCGCAATTCTTAAAGAAGTCATTAAAGCAACAACACTTAAGGAAAAAGTATCGACAAGTTCCTTTGATATAAAAGAATGGGATGCACCCGTATCAAAGAGAACTCTAATAGGTTGATCATGAAATATAATAATGCCATCAAGGACAGAATGAGACATACCTTGATCGCGAGATGTGTTGCCAGGGGCTTAAGCCACGTTTAACTTTCCCTCCTTCTTGCCTTGACGTCTGGGGCATAAATGTATATAATGATCCGGGCTCTTACAATAGCGACAAGAATGTGGCTTTGAACACTTGTTCGCAAAATGGTCCTTAGAACCATAGTTATAGCATTTCCCGCTACTAGGGGTAGAAGTCTTTGCTGCCGGAGGTGCAGGTTTACCTTTTTTGTTGGGATAAGGACCTTTGAATTTGTTTGACCTCTTCTTGTTGTTGAAGTTTGGTTTGGCACCCACCACTTCAACATCACTTTCCCTATCCGCCTCTTCAAGACGAAGAGCGATATCAATGAGTTGATCGAAAGAAACTTCCAATTTTAGAAGTAATGGCTTCTTGAGATTCTTGTTTAAGCCATAGACAAATCTTTGATTCTTCTTCAATGGGGTGTTGATGTATTCAACCCCATATTTAGACAGCGACTCGAAGGATGCGACATAATCTGTCATGGAAGATTCACCTTGAATAAGGTCTATGAAACGTCGAGCCAATGTCACTTTCTCTGCTTCTGGTACGAATTTTAATTCGAAGCGTTCCCGGAATTGCTCCCAGGTGAGATCTCCTTCATTAATTTCAGAAATAAGAAGTTCGTACCAATCCAATGCTCTCTCTTGGAGTATACTCGAGGCCACCTGAACACGGTGAAGATCGATAAGATTCATGCGAGAAAAGATTCGATCGCATGTTCTTAACCAAGCCTGGACCTCGATAATAGTTTCGGAACCTTTGAATGGTTTCCCACCCAAGTTGGTATAATCGTTGCACAAGCGTGCAAATCCAGACTTAGGATGAGTAGGTTCCTGATTAGGACTAGCTGCTTGAGCATTCTTTACTAAATCAAGAAGCTGTTGAGCGGTCATAAAAACTCCATCTTGGGGAGTAACAGTAGATGGTCCAGCTCTGGGACGACCTAGTCTAGACATTCTCTTCTTTAAGGAAGAGAAAAGAAGAAAAGTTATTCACCAAATAAATACCAAGCAAATCTAGATGAATAAAACAAGGATACATAAAAGGAAATAGGATGAATCGGTTCGAAGACTCGAATTAAATCCTAAGGCACGACTCCTAAGTTGGACTTAGGACGATGATCCTTGTTAAGTTATTCTACATTGTTCCGAAGTTTGGCTCTGATACCAAGCTGTGACGCCCCACCTCTATACCCACGCTAGACAAGAACACTACGGAGACTAACACGGAGAATAAGGCTGTTAAGGAGCGACCATCCATGTAACTTCTTTGTGCGAGCACCGATATGTCAGACAGTATAGCATGCATTTCATTTAAGGAGGAAATCCGACATACCGATACAAACTCAAAGCTATCACACAGTGGCTATATATAATTTTCGGAAACAAATAGAAATAAACATAACACAAATCAGTCACAGACATTCATATCTCAATGGCGGAAAAAGATATGAATATATAACACATGAAAGTGTACATCAGAGTAGTGGTCTGAAAGATCCACGATAATACAAAAGAATAGCTACAAGCTACACAAAAGGATAAGTATACATCACGGAGTCTATATCTCTAATGTATACAACAAAAACTACTAGTCTAAGTAGTTAGCCAAAAGTCAGAGTAATCCCAGAAGAGAAGTCAAGCAGAAGCACCTGTAACATCTCGGTTTGACCCGAGTATTATTTATAAGAAAATAATAAACGGATCAGTCTAGCTATAAATATCAAATGATATGGTACAAAATAAAAGACATGGCATGAACATGTAATAACCATAATGGCATACTACTATAAGTATGTAATTGAAAATCAACATGAGATTAATCAATATCACAAGAATCTTCTCAAAGATAAAATAGGGTATCATACCCTAAACTTGTATTCATAACAAGTCAGTGACACACAAATTCACCAATGCACAAAAATTGATAAAACTTATCAATAGAAATCACGAAAATTGGTGAAGCACAAAATTCCAGAAATCCAGAAATCACAAGAAGGGGGAGGCCTATCACAAGACGGGAGTATGAAAACTCACCAACACGTGTAACACAAGACGAGACACTATCTCATGGTAGCTAACCATTAATTTTGAGCCGAAGCTCCACAAGAATGGCCCGAAGACCGTGGGGCGCTACCCCACATATGTGATGTAGAAACATCACACAAACGGGGTTTAGTCTCCCTCGTAGACAAAGAGACATCGCACAATTGCTAGTCTAAACCAAATCACAAAAATGATCGTCATGATCATCAAGAAGTGTCAATCACACCAAGCTAGTAAATATATAAGTTTAGCTTCATGTCCCATAACCACTTGCTTAACTTAAATATTTACGAACAAATTGTAGATCTTCACTAGAAAATTGTCACAAAAGGTTCAGTCGAACAAGTCTAAGAATTAACCGACGAAGTAAACGCAAGCGTTTCATACCACCTGTTTTGCTAAGCCGTTTAATTAGATTTCTCATCCGAGTGAAGTAAAGGCTTGTATATACTAATAGATTGGAAAACGGTTTAGGAAAAAGAGTTTTGTACTAAAATAGAGTTGAAATCGCTTTTGATGAAAGAGTTTTGATATTTACTACTAGTATTGAAACCTTCATATTTTTAAAGTGACGAATCACAAAACGATTGCAGAAACAATCAGTCACAAAACTTCACATACGAAGACGTGAATGAAATCCAAGGAAATCAGTTCCAAAACCATCAAAGTAGAAATACACTTGCGACCTAAAGTGGTCAAATTAAAGTGCAACGATTTAAAGGAAAATAGGTCGAACGACCTAAGGGTAGCATGTCGAGCGACCTAGGGGAAAAACAGGCCGAGCGATCTAGTGGTTAACGAGCTAGGTAGAAAACAGGTCAAGCGACCTAAAGCATAACAACCTAAGGAATAACACACGACCTAAGTGGTGCGACCTAGGGCGCAAGCGACCTACCAGGGGCGAGCGACCTAACATGGCCGACCTAAGTATGAAACGACTTAACTGGGGCAAGCGACCTAAAGGAGACAGGTCGAGCGATCTAGTGGACGCGACCTAATGAACAGCTTAGGCCTAAGTGGTGCGACCCAAGGGGTTCGCGACCTAATGTGGTGAGGTCGAGCGACCTAAAAGATGTAGGGTCTAACGACCTATAGAAAATAAGGCCTAACGACCTAAATGGCGTGACCTAGTATGCGCGCGACCTAACGCCGAGCGACTTAAGAAAATGGGCTAGGCATGCGACCTAGTGTGGAACGCGACCTAATATGACAACCAGGTCGAGCGACCTAGTGGTATGCGACCTAAAGGGATACGTAAGGCCGAGTGACCTAACGACTAAATGCCGTGCGACCTAACGAGGTAAGTAAGGCCTAACGACTTAGTTGCCGAGCGACCTAAGGATTTGAACGACCTAACGTAGCCGTGTTATTTGTAGGCAGAACGACCTATGGCTGGAACGAGCTATATGCAGGTGCGAATTTTCAACTGCCGAACGACCTAAGCCCAGTTTTGCTGAAGCACGCTAAAAATTGGAATTCCCCACCGATTGAATTCAAACCAAAGGCAAATTCACATGAACAAATGCTAGGAATTCATTCCCAACAATCCAATGACAGTTATAGGCAAGAATGTGAGATAAAAATCTCACCTTTGCACCAAAAATCAATGAAGATGAAGCCTAAAGCAAACAAGAATCAGTCCCTCTTCAATCTCAACACAAGAAGCTCGAATCCAATGTCTTCCTCTTGAATTTGGAGTTGAATGATGAATTGCAATTTGAATTTGAGCTTGGAGTTTTAATTTCCCTTTCCCTCCTCCATTTTTGATGAAGCTTCAAAGTTTAAGCAATTAGAAATGAAGTATGAAGAGAAGGAGGGGGTTGGGCTGAGTTAGTAAGTGATTCAGCCCAAAACAAAGCCTTAAGCTAAAAAGTGGCGAAAATTCCACTATCTCCAAACATATTAAAGTTTATACTCAAAAAGATCGCAAACGTCATTTTGAACTCAATGGGGGTGGTCTCGAGTCCTAATTTGACCGTATGCAAAAAGTAGCTTTTCGGGCCAAAATCCGATTAACGATAAAATATTTAAATATCAAATCGATAAATATGCGGGTTGTTACATTTTATGTGTAACATAGGGATGGAAGCTTATGTGTTTATGCTACAGCTAGGATGAAGTAGATTGAGAGTTACTACCGTACCTTATTTGAATTTTGAGGATGAAATTCCTATAAGGTCTAAAGTTTGTAACGACCAAAAATAATGAGTGATTAGTTAAGGAATTAATTATAAGAATAAAAGGTTTAAATGATTTAATAAAGGATTTGAATAAGAAATCAAATGAATCAAAAAAGTAAACATACGGGGGATGTTTACTTATTGTGTATATAGGATTAAATCAATAGTAGGAAACCATTGAATGAAAATTTAGGGAATTTAATGAAATGAGATATAATTAAATTCATCCACTTGTATAAAGGGAAATATAAACATTTAAATGAAGGAGATTTTTGTTTAGGGAATTAAATTAGGCGAGGAAAGATTAAATGCAGAAGGTCTTATATTAAGGGAAACAAATTAATATATTGAGGAAAGGAAGGATTCTCCAAATCAAAAACCCTTCCTATATATATATATACCACTAAACATATCATTTCCTCATATATTCATTCTCTCTATAAATAAATGAAACAAAACCTTGCTAACTATCATTGCAAAGAATAAAAAAAGGTTGAGGAAACTAAAGAAAGTTAAAAGACCAAGTGAAACACTAGGACTGGGTGAGTAAAATAGTTTCATTTATGATCATTTTCATAATGATCGAATATGATTTTGTTTATATACAATAAAGTTCATATGGTTTGTGTTTATATGGTAGATCTCGATTTAATGAATGTTTTGGGTTATAATAGCTTAACTAAATAATATTAGCTATGTTTCCTACCTTAAATGTTTCCGTAATGAAGTAAAAATTCAATATATTATTGGGAATGAATTTTTAGAAAGGGGTTTTAAATTGGAAATTTTTTTAGCGTTAAAGTATTTGGTTTTGAATTTTTGAAGGAACCTATGTACAAAATAAATAAGAGAAAAGGTCTTAACAATGGAAACTTTGGTAAAATGTGCGAAATAATTTATTTGTGAATTTCTGCAATCTTATAAGTACTTTCTTGATCAAAATTATCCATTCTGAAAGATAAATATGAATGCTGAAACTAAATTTAAGGCAAACGAGACTTAATTATGCATGTAAATTCCACGACTAAGTAATAAGGGGACAAGATCCTATAAAAGTGTAATAAAAGTAAAATAAAGAACACTGCCACTAACTAAAAGTGGAGGCGGAACGAATAAAGAGACAAAACATGGAAAGACATGCGTGGATTTGCTCAGAATTTCAGATGCATGCGGTTAATTATGCAGGCTTTATTATGTGTACCTAACGAAGAGACTAACTGAAGGTGTTATGCTGAGTTTATAACCCCCAAAACCTAAAATGAGCTAAGAAATAATAAGAAAAATTCTAAGTAAATAAACTAAATAAGAGCATTACCAAAGTGATGGTCAATAGAGTGCGTAAACAAGGCTTCCTTAATACGAAACTCGAGGGTAGTTGTTCAATAGCCGAGATGTATTCACTTTTTGAGAAAGTCAATATCGAGACCTATTAGCTTTCATAGGAAAGCTAATCCCCAAACCCTAGGCATAAGATGGTCGAAGGTAAAACTTAGAATTTTCTAAAGCATGATGCATTATGAAAATAGTACCATGGCCTAAGATAGTCAAAGGTAGGTTGGGAGCCTAACGAAGCAAAAATAATACTACAATTGAAACCTAATAAATGAACTATTAAGTGAAGTTTGGAAAGTTAAAGATAACTAAGAAGTAAATAAGTAGGAACCAAAAAATAATGCTGATTCGGAACAGTTATCAATGTCGATTGGGGATGCTCACTCGAATGCACCTACCTCAAAATGTAGGGTTTTTAATTCGATTTTAGGAGAGGGTGGGACATCCGGGTAGGTTGTATCTTTCATGGGAGTAGATGCAACTCTCTTATGGGATTCATGCTTAATAAAAAGATAAAGAGACCGCTTAGGTTTATACTTTGCAGTATAAAACTTAAAGAACCAAATCTGCTTAGGGTTGTATTTTGCGATATAAACATTATAAAAAAAGACTGCATAGGGGTGTACATTTCAATATAAACATAAAAGAACTAAGGCTGCTTGTGATTGTACCTTATAGAATAAACTAAGTAAAAGACTAACCGAGACTGCTAAGGGTTGTACCTTGTAATATGAAACTAAAAAATGGGTAACCGAGACTAAAAAGGGTTGTGCCTTCTGGTATAGAAACCATAACAAATGATACCACAAAGGTAATTTCATAGATAGTGCATCTGAAATCTGAATATGATCCTACATTAAGTATTATGCTTGAGACCTTAAAACCTAATATGGCTTTGGGTGTAGTTTTGTTGAGACTTGTTTTGTAAGTTTAAGTGAACATATAGTTTGTTGTGAGTTATGACTTACGATAGTTTTATATTGATTGAGTAACTAAAGCTAGTGTGGGAGAAAACTCGTTCTGTACTTTTGCGGCATGGTCCCACTAGTGGACGAATATATAGAAAATGATATTATTCACTTATGTCTGACCCATGTGTTTATTATTTTCCCGTATAAACTCATGGGTACTCATTTGAGTAGGTTGAGTTTATATTATTTCATACTACAGTTATTAGCCGAAGGTAAGACTTTGTCGATATTATGCTGAAAATGAAAAGGGGCAGGAGGCCTTACTGTTATACATTGTCTTAGCCTAAATTGCATTGCGTAATGTAAATATTTGTTAACTCCAAAGGACTACATGGGTTCGACATCATTATATGTTGGACCTTTGATGCTACCATGTATTGGTTTATACTTTACCCATGTATGGGCATAGTTTGGAATTTGAAAAAAAACGATGTAAATATTTGAGAAAAAAAATGAAGTTTATTTATTTTCTATGTTCACTTAGATTATTATATATGCATGTGTGTGTAACTTGCTCTATCGCCATAAGATAATTTCAAGGTGACTATAGCACATTAGGGTTCTATGCTTGGATTTCAGAATGGGGCATGTTACAATTATCCTATCAATCTGTAAAGTAGGTATAAAGAGGGAAAGACGGTGTGGGTTGGATGTAGTCTGGTGAGTAACAAATATCACTACTAGCATAGTGTTAATAGGCAAATAAATTATAATCTTGGCAATCTAATGATGTTTATCTAAACATGTACATCTACAACTAACAAGTTAGCCAACTTATTTAATATAGGACGATAACCTATGATACTCCTACAATATGATAATTGTTCATGTGGATTTCACTCGAAGGTTAGACATCCCAAAATTGGATAACCTAATAATACATTGAGTATACAGTCTCAGCGATAAACCACATATATAATACAATACATCGAGTACACGGTCCCGACGGTACACCACCTAACAATACATCGAGCACAATCTCAATGGTAAACAGCTTATACAATTACACTACTATGTCATACACTTCCTATTGTTCAACTGATAGCATAAAAGGATCTAACAACAAATAGATTCCCCATAGTTACATCAACCGATATGATATAAATCCTGCTAATATGAATATCTTCATTCTTCCAACTATTCACATACTAATATATGCAACTCATAGTGCTAACGGTAACAATAAGCGCAATCAAACTGTGATATAGTAGTATTCCGGGTTGTATGTCATGTTATACAACATTGAAACATTATGTGAACTCAAACACTGACAAAGCGAGAGAAAAATCCCCAAAACTACCCCACTTAGCCTATGCCAAGTCTAGGTTCAACCCGCATTTACTACAAATGGTCAGTCAACTGTTAAACGTCAAACAGTCGACTGTTCACATGTATTTTTTTATATAATAGCGCATAAGTTGATTGACTGAAAGTCACCGGTCGACTGTTCGATTGTTCAGTCGATTAATGGCTATTATTAGTCGACTGTTCTACTATGATTTCACACCAATTTTTTTTAACTTTTGCATTGGGTTGCATCAGGTTTTCCTCGAGTCAATTGGTTGAACGATGATACATGGTCGGTCGATCATTTGCTCAGTGTTGGGATTTTCAGCATTTTAACTTGTTTTTTGTCCAATTTTGCTCGTTCGTCGTTAAATCTTCTTTTCGAACTTTGAGCACAACTTTTAATTCATTACAATTTCATTTTAAACACTTATTCATAATCATTCACATCTTTTAATATGCCCAAATGATTATTTATTCCTCTATCTCAATTATAGCTCTTTTTTGGTGTATTTTATCAATCCAACCATATAAATTATACTATGATCGATATATCTATAAAATTAACTTTATTTATCACAAATGTGCATCTATCTACTGTTTAAATCTATCTACATAGTTAAAAGTGAACCTTAGATCCAATTTACCCTCTCCCTAATTCATATTAATTTTTATTATCAAAATGATAACCTATGATTCTTCAATTTATCAAAGTAGCAATAATCACCAACAAAATTATCAAGTCAGTCCTAAATCATGTTATTAGACTTTAATAAGATATATAAATAAAATTTATTGCATTTCGAACCACATAATATTTTCGTAGATAAACCTACTCATCTAGAATTGTCGATTTAATTGAATTTATTGAAATCTTCAAGCTTTCTCCTCCGATCTAATTATATCATGCAAGCCTTTTATAAGAGACAACCAACAGTTTTACAACCCAACAATCCAAAAGAAAAGAACAGATACTGGAAATAAAAATACACAACAATCCCAAATAAAACACCGCCTAAAAAATGTGAGAAGGTCTCGCTCCACGACTGGAGCTCGAGCTATTACGACGACCGCAGAATGGTCGTAGCATGGCGGCTATGCACCCAATCTCATGCCCTTGGCATTGTTGCTCCGCCCTAATCTCTCAGAGCTTTGCCTGAACCTGATGGATAGAAACAAGCTCAGAACACATGTATCCCTCGACACCCTATGCTATCCCCCGCTGCTGGTGTTGTGCTCAGGTGCTGGTACAGGTGGTGCGGCAGGCGGTAAAGGAATATTCATCCTCTTAGGTGGTCCGGTCGAAGGCGAAAGGGACCTTCCTCACTGCTGGCTCTCCACTCAAATTTACCTCGTAATGCCTAAACACTCGAGTCAGCAAGTGGCAAAATGGAAAGTGAGTCCTTGGGGTACCAACTCCCTGATCAACCATATGTAGCTTCAAGACACGAGCTCAATTGTTGGCTATGCCACCAATTATAGCATGGGCGGCTCTCCGCACTATGGTATAGATGTGGTCAAGGCTTCCCATCTTTGGAATGATGTTGTGCTGAATGATGCGCACAATGAGGCAGACCACCGATCACAAATTGTTGGTCCTACAATCACCGACATTTCCAGAAAAGACCCGCTGTAGAATCTCAGGATCAGTCATCTCCATGTCATCCAAATCCGCGCCTACTATAGATATCTCCAAAATCCTAGCAAGATCATCATCCGTCATCTCAATCCGAATTCCTTACAACTCGGACTCAATGTAGTTGTTGTCATCATCAAGATTCTGCGTCATCTGTGCATTAAAAATGCGAATGCAGCGTGGGTAATATTCCCGCTCATAAATCTTAAAGCGGAGGATCGGTGCAAGTCCTGCCGTGACGAAAAGCTCTTCAAGCCTAAAAGCGGCGAAATCTTTGAATTTCACTTGTTGCCTATGGAGAAAATCAAAGTCCATAGTTTCGAGATAAGTAGCGATTTTCACTCGCTCTGGTCAAGCCAAGCAGCTTCTTGCGAAGTGAGGCCGGGACGATGAGAGGAAGAGCCGCCGGTGCGTGGCAGTGCCATGGGCTGAGCGGCGGTTGGAAAACGAGAGAAAAGGGTTTAGATCCGAAGTAGTGGTGGAGCGAGATCTGATGTGCAAGAATATTGGCATCGGTTGGTTGAGGAATGGAGGAGAGAGGCTTTGGTTAAATGGAGGAAGGGGGAGGTGGAAATGGGTTCGGCTAAAAAATGGAGAGGAGGAAGAGAGTGAGGAGGGTGCGACGGCTGAAGGTTTTAAAGCAACTTACAGTCACTTTCTAAGTTCGGGTTCAACCCAAATCCACCTAGCAGTCGATCGTTGTTAGGTCAACAGGTGGACCGCTACGGTCGACCGCTAGCCTAGATTTGGGCACGGCCTGAACCTGGACCCAACAGGGTCGGTTAAATTAATTAATATTCTAATGATCGTTCCGCACACAATCTTCAGCTTAACCCATCCAAAAAAATTCTACCTTCCGTATGACGGTATCCACCATACCGTGTAGACCCTTCCTTGGCCAGATTTCGATAGGCTCAGCAAAACTGTTGCGACCAACAACACTTTCAAAAAACCAAAAAGATTCCAGCTGCTATTTCCTGCCTACTTTGCACGAAAATATTTCTTGCAATAACTAGTTGGTACAACAACACTTCAAACTACATACCCAAATATAATTGAATGTTATTCCTATTTTGTATGTACCTTAAAGAGAGAAAAATATAAAAACCTCGATTTTACAAACCAAAAAATCACCGAGCTAAATATATGCTCCTTTATACTTATTTCTAAATAAAAGAAACTATTTCATACCAAAACTTCCCTTAAAATTCAAACTTATATATATATATATATATATATATATATATTTCAGGGTTTCCAAAAACCTTTTTAAAACACAAATTTTCCAAATTGGAAAACAATTTTCTTGAAAAAAATTAATATCAAGCCTTTACTGATATATATTAATATTTAAGGATTTCAAAAATTAATCTTTTATAAGCTAAGAATTTCTTAACATGATCAATTTAGTGGTATACGTGTTTCTTTGAAAATTTAAATTTCAAAACTTTCCTGAAATAAAATTTCCAAATTAAATCTTTGGGAAAAGAAATCCTTTGAAAACCCTTTTTTCAAAATCTAAGACATTTCCGAAATATACTTTATAAAAATTCTCTCACAGGTTTTAGACTAAGGAATTGACATTAATTATTCAAATAAAAATCCAGTTTGCCATCAAAGAGGTGATCTATGAATGCACCCTAGTACAAACTTGCTTCTGGACAATTGCGACATACAGACTCTAATTTCCTGCGCATCTAGAATAAATGTGTGTCTTCGACTGGAACTCAAAATCCAAAATCATAAGGTAGCTAGAATCTTAACCATCAAGTCGAACACCTCCTGTCTTCGGAATTCAGCTATATGTCGTACTCATGCTCTTATTCAACAACGCGTTACGCATCGCCAGCACTCCGTAGGGTATTTCGGAGTCGGCATGAAAATCTTAACTCTAAGATATTTTCAACCCATAGTTGTTTTGTCCATTCCTTCAGAGTGGAGCTACAACTAAATCTATAGTCAAAACTCTTATAATCTAGCATACTAGATAGAAAAGTACGAATATGTTCTCTCAATTTATCCTAATTACTTTGATCTATTAACCTAGGCTCTAATACCAAATGTAACAACCCATACCTCTACAGGTCTAAATTGCAACAAAAATCAAAACCCAAGTCCATCAAAGCACATATCGTTGAATTTGGTACCTGCAAATAAGCATGAACATTATCAGAGATTGATAGAAATCTAAACTCATAGCGGAAACAATAATAGGATAAGAATACTGTTTATGACCACTACCTTGGAACTAATGGTATTCCTTGGATAGCAGATTGTCACATCAGCATCGAGCATGAGAGAAAAGAAGACTCTCAAATAACAAAGCACATCCAGCTCTAGTGACCTAGTCCTCTAAATTCTATCCTATGGTTGTAATGAGTAGGGGGTTAGAACAACATTCTGGTGACTGAATAAATATAAACTATCCACAACATAAATTCATACCGATTGGTTTCCATTTAATAGTTATGTCCATCAAGGTTAGCAATTATAATCTGACCTTATATTACACAAATGATTACTTACTTACCCCTTCCTAAGGTACAAAATACTAATGAAGCCTTATCAACCAGCCAATACTTCCAAACCCATTTTCCATTTAGTACTTCTAAATATGAAGCGGACTTTTGTAATACTTTTAAAAAGAGAAATAGACAGACTCTGCCATTTAAGATCTTAATCAAGGTAGATCCCATCATTTAAGACCTATTCCTAAGGTGGTTTCCTAACAATGTTGTCAATGGTTGGTGGGTCTTAACTACAAGACCTCTAATCACTATTTAAGGCTTCCAACATTTAATATCCAACTATTACCGCATCTGTCATTGATAAAACTGTAGCCATGTAATTAACAATACCTAAGCCACAGAATACCTTTTGGTGGAAAATAGGCAGACTCCGGTCATTTAAGACCTTAACTAAGGTAGACCCCATAATTTAAGACCTATCCCCAAGGTATGCTCCTTAATGGTACTATTGTTATTACGGCCTTAGAAATGTGAGAGACTGTATCCAAGCCATTTAATACTTCCAAGTGGAAAATAGGCAGACTCTGGTCATTTAAGACCTTAACGGCAGACCCCATCATTTAAGACCTATTTTCAGAAGCGTGCTCCTCAATGGTACTATCTAGTTGTCATTGCTTGGAAATCTCATCGCGGCACTTAATACTTATTTTATAGGGAGGAGGAGGACCCTACAGTCATTTAAGATCCCAAACCTAAAGCGAACCCTCCTCGAGATATCCACTATTATTTTTAATTATAAATATGGAACTCATTAGGATACTTCTTTCGGTAGGGAGGCGGACTCTTCATCCACTTAAGACCTCAACATTGAATTAAACCCTTTTTAGAGACATCCTTATTTATTTATTTGGAATCTCACTAGTTTATACTTCCATTTAGGAGAGAGGCGGACCTTTCAACCACTTAAGACCTCAAACCAAAAGCGAACCCCCATGGAGATATCCCTCACCGCTCATAATTCCAAATTTGGATCATTTAATACTTTCCAATTAAGAAAGCAAGCCCAATCCCTCACATCATCACGGATCCTAAGATTAGTGATATCCCACATCAGTACTAAGTACACCCGACTACTGGTAGCCTCAAACTGAAGGGCAGTCTTCCATCGAGTGACTCTACTGACCTCGCATCACTAACCTACTAAGTCCAATTGACCATCGTAAGTCTTTACTTATATTATCTTAGTTAGACATTGGACTTTGCTTACTGATTCCCTTTTTATTTAAGGCAATAAGATTTACCTTAAATATTTATCTATCCATAAATCCCCATTTAATACTCATAAATGTCAATTTGTCCATAAAATTCTAATGGACATTTCCTAAGAAATTTATGTATGATTACCAATTTCAAATTAGGAACATTATATCTATTTCATTTTTATCATTCTCATTAATCCATTTACTATCAGATTATTGCAACTCCCATATTTATTACCATTTATCGGAGTTGCAACTTTTTAAATTCTTTTTCCATTAGCTAATTATCCTAAACGTGAATATTACATGCAAGCATCGTTATTAACTTTTTATTTAATTATTATAAGTGTAGTAATTTACGTACAAATATTCACTTTTATCAAATATACTCTAGTTATATATATTCACTAGAATATTCTTTTCAATGTTAAATTGTTGGAATCATATCTAAAATGGCTATCCATTATAATTTCCATAAATTAGCCCAAAACAAAAGATTTAACTAAATATAAAAGATTACATTGTTTGAAATTACAAGAAATAATCATTTCCTTTTATTACTAAAATAGACAGTGTAAACTACAATAAATTCATAATTTACACATCTATTTCTCTTTCTATTTGCATTTATTCCTTGTTAGATCAAACGTTGTATTTTTCTAAAATGGAAAGAAATCAAACTAATTTACAAATATTAAACGGATCTAAATTTCCAGCAATTCCAAACATAGAAAAGTTTACATTACAATAAGATTAAGGTGATAATCCGAATTTATAACATTATTATACAACTAATTTCAGATTCGGAATAAATTTCATTTAAATCAATATTCTAAATTCATACTTTTGGACTTATTTCCAAATCAGGTTGTAAAAAATGCTAAATCAAACCATAAACAATAACATCTAGGCGATATTTATTATATTCTGATCATATTAAATTCATTGCCTACAACTCATATCCAATTATCCAATTAGTCATGAAAATCAAATTAACACCAATGGGATAATTTTCATATTATAGCAATCTATAAAATTTCCCACTCAACTTTTAATAGCGATCTAAACCCCAGATCTGTAGTAGAACCTTTGATTCATCTTCAAATCCTTTTTAATCCAAGAGATATGTATAAAAGGGTATATACATACATTAGAATTATAGATCTGAGAAGAGATTTGGGATTAGAAGAGATAATAGATACAAATATCTATAATTATATAAATTACCTCAAATACGCATATGGTTGATTCTCTTCTCTTCTTCTTTTTATTTGATTTTTACTCTTCTCCGATTTGTATGAATATAGATACAAATATCTTATCTTTATAATGTAGAAAGAAAGTGAAGAAGAAGAAATGGTAGAGCTTCGCCACTGCCTCCATCCAAATATGAGAAGAGAAGAAAGAGCTAGGCCTGAATTTATAGGCACTGGAATCGACTAGATCCGTTCGATTTAAAATATTAAATTCGGGCCGTTGTGGCCTAGGTTTATTGTAGCCGCCAGGTCGCTACTGGTCGACCGCTAGTCCCCAATTACGAGTCGGCCTATGAGCCAGGCAATTAATAATTTTTCTTATTTAATTATTTTCATTTCAAATTAGTTTTTCCTCCGTAAGTTTTTCGTTTGTACTTCAATCGCAAAACTCCAAATATGAAAATTGCTCAGAATTTTGCTACAAATGCAATGGTACAAGTTTCATGGTCAAATTCCATTTTTGGAGCCATATTAATTAATTAACTAACTAATTAGATAACTAACATCAAATTACAGGGCATTACATTCTTCCCCCTTAAAAAGAATTTCATCCTCGAAATTTCACCAAAGACTAAGTCAAGGTTTTGGCTTCTAATTATTCTAAACTACACAACCAACAAGTGTAAAACAAATTTTGCAACCAAATATGCATAAGTGCATTGTATATTACTGTATCACCACACAGAAAATATGTATGCAGAATGATTCTAAATTAGATCCTTCTGAATGAATGTATTTTTTGATAGCATTTTCAAAAAATATGATGCACACATCCTACATATATGTTGGCAATTCTATATGTATTCAGCGTTTTGAAAAATATTTCAACAAAAACCCCATGCTGATACAAATAGAAGTATGAAGCAACCAATTTTGCATCCACTTCCTACCATCTAATAATCTAACGCATCAAAAAATCTCTTCATAAACTTTACTCCTATGCCAAAAAAAAGAATTTAGGCCGAGAATTTAACATTCTTACCACTATATAATCTTCATATTTCCATAGTACAGTGGAAATTTCTTTGCCGCCTCGGATTTACTCCAAATTTTCCATGTACAAAAAGCATAAGAAGGCTTATTTTCAAGCTCTAAAACAGAATTAAGTCTAAAAATAAACTTGTGCACGTCGTCGACAAGGTATATAAATAGAAATTCCAAGGCTAAAACAGCTTTTCCCTTGTTATCGCTTTCATTTATCGCATCGTCGACCCTAGTGCACCGCTAAATTCGCAAATTCTAACTCTATTTGCCTTCCCTATGCTAACATGTGGCCTTCAAAATCAAAGTTTTCACAAAAATCTTTCTTACTTGTCAAATTTGTACGTCATTTGGAAAATAATATCCCAAAATATTTAGATGCTAACATTTTAAAAAAAAACTCTAAAATAGTTTAAGAGATAAAATAACTTGAACACAAACCTTTTCTTTCTTTTTTTCAAAAGGAAACATTTCAAATCAATGGGAAAATTTTCAAAATATTTTTCTTCTCAAAAATTTTGATAAATCAAACCAAAATTCAGCATAATCGGAAGTTGGTTATGCGCTAAACGCATAAACTAAATTCTAAAATTATACAACCAACCTTTACCCAAAAATTTGACATTTTATTTAAAAATGTCAACACATCTATTATTCAAAAAATTTAGCTTTTAAGGAACATGAGCAATGACCCGTGATATCGAAACAACTTTATCATGTCCTTCGCTAAAATTTCCAACTATGATAAACTTCCAGTCTTATATTGCTTTTTCTGTTAGTTAATTATCCTTATGAGATTACCATATTTATATTGCTTCTCTACTATGAATATATAGGAGCCATTCGCATATCTAGAACAATAACACAGAAAATGAATAGAAACTCATAATATTGTGCATACCTTTTATAAGAGACAACTAACAGTTTTACAACCCAACAATCCAAAAGAAAAGAACAAATGCTAAAAATAAAAAGTTACAACAATTCTAAATAAAACACCGCCTAAGAACTGTGAGAAGGGCTTGCTCTGCGGCTGGAGCTCGAGCCATTTCCACGACTGCGGAATGGTCGTAGCATGGCGGCTATGCACCCAATCTCATGCCCCTGACGCTATTGCTCCACCGTAATCTCTCGAAGCTCTGCCTGAACCTGATGGATAGCAACAAGCTCAGGACTCATGTATCCCTCGGCACCCTGTGTTATCCCCTACTACTGGTGTTGTGGCTCAGGTGTTGGTACAGGTGGTGTGGCAGGCGGTAAAGGAATATTAATCCTCTTAATGGTGGTCCGACCAATGGCGGGAGGGACCTTCCTCACCACTGGCTCTCCGCACAAGTTTACCTTGTAATGCCTAAATACTCGAGTGAGCAAACGGCAAAATGGAAAGTGAGTCCTCGCCAACTCTCTGATTGACTATATGGAGCATCAAGACACGAGCCCAATTGATGGCTATGCCGCCAATTATAGCATAGGCGGCTCTCTGCACTGTGTTATAGATCTAGTCAAGGATTCCCGTCTTCAGAATGATGTTGTGTTGAACGATGCGCATGATGAGACAGGCCACTAGTCATAAATTGTTGGTCCTCCAATCACCAACATTTCCAAAGAAGATGCGTTGTAGAATCTCAAGATCAATCATCTTTATATCATCCAAATCTGCGCCTACTGCAAATATCTCCAAAATCCCAATGAGATCATCATCCATCATCTCGATCCGAACTCCCTTCACCTCGGACTCAATGTAGCTGTTGCCATCATCAAAATTCTACGACATATGTGCATCGAAAAGATGGATGCAGTGTGGGTTATATTCCCGCTCATAATTCTCAAAGCGGATGATTAGTGTAAGTCCAACCACAATAAAAGCTCTTCAAACCCAGGAGCGGCGAAATCTTGAATTTCACTGGTCGGCCATGGAGAAAATCAAAGTCCGTCGTTTCGATATAAGTGGCGATCTTTTGCTTTCTCCGGTCAAGCCAAGCAACTTCTTGCAGAGTGAGGCTAGGACGATGAGAGGAAGGGCCATCGGAACGTGGCATTGCCATAGACTAAGAAGCGGTTGAAAAAAGGAAGAAAACGGTTTAGATCCAGAGTAGTGGTGGGGCAAGATCTGGCGCACAAGAATACCGGCGTCGGTTGGTGTAGGAATGGATGAGAGAGGATTTGGCTAAGTGGAGGAAGGGGGAGGTGGAAATGGGTTTGGCTAAAAAATGGAGAGTAGGAAGAGAGTGACGGGTGCGGCGGGTGAAGGTTTGGACGCGACTTATAGTCGTGTTATAGGTTTGGGTTCGGTTGAATCCACTAGCGGTCGACCGCTAGCCCAAATTTGGGTGCGGCCTGAACCGGAACCAATATGGTCGGTTAAATTAATTAATATTCTAATGACAGCACTGCACACCATCTTCAGCTTAACCCATCCAGAAAAATTCTACCTTCAACATGATGGTATCCACCTTACCGTGTAGATTCTTCCTTGGCAAGATTGCGATAGCTTCAGCAAAACCTTAGCGACCAACAACACTTTCAAAAACCCAAAAATATTCCAGTTGTTATTTCTTGCCTACTTTGCACGAAAATATTTCCTCCATAGCTGGTGAGTACAACAACACTTCAAACTACAAACACCCATAAAATTGAATGTTATTTCTATTTTGTCCGTACCTTAAAAACAAAAAATATAAAACCTCGATTTTGTAAACTAAAAAATCACTAAACTAAATATATGATCCTTTATACTTATTTCTAAATAATAGGAACTATTTCATACCTAAACTTTCGTTAAAAGTCAAACTTATATATATATATACATATTTTAGGTTTCCAAAAACATTTTTAAAAAACAAATTTCCCAAATTGGAAAACTATTTTCTTGCCAAAAATCAATATCAAGCCTTTACTGATATATATAAATATTTAAGGATTTCAAAAATTAATCTTTTATAAACTAAGAATTTCTTAACATGACCAACTTAGTGGTATATATGTTTCTTTGAAAACTAAAATTTCAAAACTTTCCGAAAACAAAATTTTCAAAATAAATCTTTAGGAAAAGAAATCCTTTAAAAACCCTTTCTCCAAAATATACTTTACAAAAATTCTCTCACAGGTTTTGACTAAGGAATTGACATTAATTATTCAAATAAAAATCCAGTTTGCATCATAGAGATGATCTATGAATGCACCCTCGCACAAACTTGCTTTCGGACAAATGTGACATGCATACTCTAATTTCCCACCCATCTGGAATAAATGTGTGTCTCTGACTGTAACTCAAAATCCAAAATTACAAGGTAGCTAGAATCTTAACCATCAAGTCGAACACTCTCATCTATGAGATTCAACCATATGTCGTACTCATTCTCTTAATCAACATCACTTTACGCATCGTCAGCACTCAATGGGGGTACTTCAGAGTCGGCGTGAAAATCTTAACTCTAAGATATTTCTAACCCATGGTTGTTTTGTCCATTCCTTCGGAGGGTGGAGCTATAACTACTTCTACAGTTGGAACTCTTAGAATCTAGTGTAAAAAATAATATTACTAGATAGGAAAGTATGAATACGTTATCTCAATTTATCCTAATTCCTTTGATCTACTAACCTAGGCTCTGATACCAAATGTAACAACCCATACCTCTATTGTAACGACCCAGTATTTTGGACCATTCAAATCGACAATAAATCCACACATGTCGGACTTGAATAATTCAAAACAATGGATTGTAAATAAAATTTGGCAAAACTCAGCATCTACAGTAAATAAAATAATTACAGATCACAGACACAGAGTAATATAACAATAATGCAGCGGAAACAAAAGGATAGTAGTTCATGAAGCTACTATATATATAACAGAGTTAAACAAGATACAACAGAAGTCTCGAATACAATAGATGTCTCAATACAATAATCAAATACAAGATCTGAATACATCACTGGAATCAACTGAAAGCAGGATTGATAGATAGTTGGATCTCCAAGCGAAGCTCCAACTCCAAAGGTGAGTCTCAAATGCTGTATCACTCAGTCCGACCCGAGCGTAAAGCAAAACACAAAACACTCAAGTCAGGATTAACATTCTTATATTCAATAAATCCAACTCAAGTGAAATATCAACTGAAATACAAGTAACTTAAAGGATGTTTGGGATAACCATCCTCTAAGGGTCCGTTAAACTATTTACTATGTAGTAATATACGCTATATACAGTAGTGTCTAATTTGTAAAGTATAATCATATAGAAAATAGCGTTAAGGGGATGGAGAACCTTAACGCGGTCGGATCTTAAAATCATAATCGTAGTAAAGCTCGATATGGTAGGTGACACGGCACACAAGGCAATGCCAGGGTAGATGTACCAATTATGCACACAAACTGATGGATACGCATAGCAGCCACTACCGTTCCACCTCGAACAACACTCCCAAATCAAGGGTGGCCACCAAAAATCACAAGGTAATAGAATGGTATCGAAGAAGTGTGTCTGATACGAGGTGCTACCTCACTGGCCCAAGATCGCTCCTGTTTTAGTCACCTTGTGCCAACTCACGGGAGTTGGGTCCACATATATACCTTAGGATCATCGCCACTATCCTACTTCATTCTGGAAACTCCACCGCGTACACAGTTGTCAAAGTATTTTTCGGCATCGACAGAGAGTATGCCCATATTCGATCCCGGTCTCTTTAACAACCAATCGTTATTATAACACCGTGGTCATTTCAAAATAGTTTATACCTCAAAACCAAAATATCATTATCATTTCAAAACCCAATTTAATACGATATCATTTTCACTTCAAATATATCCATTTCAAAATCATAGTACTTTTCCAAAGTTATAACGCTTTCGAAATCATAGCATCTTGGAAATCATAACACTTTGAAATTATAACATCTTGGAAATCATAACACACTTTTCTTTTAAACAGTTTAGATATTAAAATTAGTATATATATTAAAATAGTTTATAAATAAGATAGTTTATATAAATAGTTATAAGTTAAAATAGTTTAAAATAAAATAATTTATATTAAAAATGATTTATATTAAAATAGTTTATATTAAAATAATTTATAAAGTAAAGTATCAATAGTTTTAAATATAATTTAAAATTTCTTTATAAAATAAAATAGTTTCCTCAAATTTCACAAATCGATTCAAATTAACTCGAATTCCAAAAATTTAATTTAATCAAATCTCAAATCATCAGTTTCAACTCGATTCCGCTTCTAAATAAACCATTTCAAATTATCGATTTCAAATATATATCTGAACCATAAAATAAGCCATTTCAATTTTTAATATATTTCAAAGCTTTAAATATTCAACATTTCAAAACTAAATTCAATAAATTTATATACATATCAAATTCACTTTACAATTATTTAGTTTTGAAATATTAACTTAATCATTTCCATAACATTTAAATACGATTTCAATTTACAAAATTAAATAAACAAAATATCCCATTTAAATATATATAAGTTTGAAATATCCATTTAAGCTACCTTTTCAAATTTCAAGTTGTAAAACGCTTCTTTAAATTTCAAATTCAATACATTTCAAATCAAACTTGTTTAAGTATAATTCTTAAATAAATATAATTTCAATCAATTTCAAATTATTATAAATTCTATGTTTGAAAATATAGATATTAAATAAATACTTAAACATATTATTTATCAATTTTATTAAATCAACTTTAATGAATCTTTAAAATCAATATTTATCAAAACCATATATTTCTTTTCAAAACCAAAGAAATCATTTTCAAAACATTTATATATATAGACCAACGGTGTCTGTATATAATTTTCTACCCTATGGTCAAGTGATACGGGTATTTATCATTTCAACCCGCAATTTAAAACATATTCGGGTATATATCTTTTCAACCCGAAATCCCAAATTCAATTCACTGAAAATCGCTTGGGTTTATCATTTCAACCCATGACGATTTTCTCCTATTCTACAGATCGTTCGGGTATGTATCATTTCAACCCATAGTGATTCTATACTAACAGGGAACTTGCATAGTGATAACAGTTATGATAATAAATAACAACAGCAACAGGCATATATCAACAATATAAATAACAGATAATGGTGTCAGATGTCACAGGTGAACATATACAGATAATGGCATATATATATAACAATGTAAATAACTAACAACAGCATATTTCAATTGACTTTTCAATTGAAATCAAATTTAATAAATATAAGAACATTAATCGTGAGTGATTGCTCACCTTTCGAGGCTAGATAGATTAGAAGATGACACGGACACAGGTGCGCATACGGAACATCGACAGGCTAGGAATGACTGCGACAATTCAATATTGGAATGATAAGTCAAGATAGGCATGAGATTTGATGAAACAAGATATATATACACATATATATATAAAATAAATAAATAAAAATCAATTTAACATAATTTAAAATAAATATATATTTTTAATTTCATATCAATATTAAATACCCACATATAAAAATATCTATACATATTTGAAAAGATCAAATTCACATGCAATCTACATATACTAATGTATATAAATGTATGTACAAATTACATACCTGTTATAATAACCATCCATATTTATTTATCAAATCAACAAAAAAAAACAAAAAACAAAAAAAAAATTATGTATAATATATTATATAACTTACATCTTCTATACATCAACAGACAATTATTAACTTGTAAACTGAAAACAAAATAACAAGATGGAAATTTCGCAACTCTAATACGCATGCAACATGAAAACTATAAGTATACCTATAACCAGAAATGAAATATATAGATATATATATATAAACAGGCCAGTAAATAGTATTTCGAAACCCATATATATATACCAGAATAATTTGAAGTTTATATAACAGAACACAATATAACCTACTACTATAAACAATCTCAAGTATCTATACAACTAATATATATATAACTAATCCTTTTTCCAATTTCTATACTATATAGACTAGAACATACCACTGTTAATAAACTCAGCACTATTTATGTAAGAAAATAGAACAAGACCACAGCAGCTTTTAAAATGAAATATAAGTTCTGCCCTAGTAAAACTATATATGTATAACTTACTTACAAATAACTTATGAAATAACTCCATTGATTCCTATACATACCTTTCAATTTCATAAATATATTACCCTTTTAAAACAAATACAAACACGAAATCTTAAATCCATGTGTTAAAATACATATAACATAAAATATACTTTAAAATCATCAATATAATACAACTCACGATACAACAGGTAATACATTTCAAATAACAGATCTTAGGTAACTTACCAACCTATATATTATATTTTATATAAACCGATAATAGGTGATACTGTAATATAATATAACTTCATATATTTTAAAAACCTAAACAGATCAAAGATAAGTTTATATAAACATATTATATATATAACTAATAAACTTAAATATACATACAACACATAATATGCAAAGATATATACATATTACCTAAATCCTTTCCAAGTATAACAAAGTGGAGAGAAAGGCTAGTGGCAGTGGGATTGATGCTGCTGCGATATGAGAGGGTGACAGTGCGACTGGATCAATGTTATCTCAAATACGAGCAACATATATATAGCTGAGCAGCATATAAAGAAGGAGAGGGCAAGAGGCAAGGCTGCTCGAGTGTCGGGTCAAAGAAACAAGGCAATTCCAGGTGGCAAAGCTGTGGACGGTGGCATGGCACTACAATTGAGGCGAAGGTGGCTGCTCATTCATGGCTAACGGCCTGCACGTGGTGGCTCGCTGGGGTAGGGGTTCGGCATGGACGCAGGTAGATGAATCTCGGGCGGCATGGTGGTGACAGGCCAAAGGCCGTGGATGAAGTGGAAGGCACGGTGACGTGGTGGCCAAGTGGGCGAGGCAAATGACAGGGAAGGAGGCGGTTGCTGAGTAGTGGCATCGGTTGATGGGTGTGGAAATAAGGAAGAGAGATGCAACTGTTTAACAGGAGAAAATATAAACAAGAATAGTGAAAGGCCAAGAATATTTAAACGAACGGAAGAATGAATAGGAAAGGAACAGTCAAATTAAAGGTGAACACAAGAAGAATTAGGAAATGGGAAGTCAGGCGAATAAAATGAACGTGCATCTTAAATTCAGCATAGCTATTCATTAAAAGACGGTGAAATATAAAAAGCAAAGGGAAAACCAAAAGGTTTTAAAACCGATACCAATACGAATTCGCTTTCACGACTTCCGTTGCGTATCAGGCTTCAAAACACAGAGTTGAATATACTGCAGAGATCAGCACGACGAGACGATCAAAATGGTGTATAGATTTCAGTGATACGATCGAGTTATTAAAAGTCGATATCGGTACCGAAAATGCTGCTATTTCGCCGAAAATAAGATCGACGGAGCAATAGATGTCCAAATTTGACGAAACGAAAGATGACGACTCACTCAGAAGGTGATTTACAAATTTTCTATGTAAAAATATTTAGGTTTGGAAAATATTTTATTACCATCAATTTTTAACTGATATAAATTGGAATAAAATTACACTAGAAAATAAACTTCCAAATTATCTGATGAAAATTTACCAGTTACTATGTTAAAACAGACGTATTCCAAATATTAAATTTTCAATTCAAAATTTTTATTATTTAAAAATTTCACAAAATTTCAATAAAATATTTTAATAAAACCACCAAAATTTACGGGTCGTTACATCTATGGGCCCAAATTTTGACAAAAATCAAAACCCAAGTCCATCAAAGCCTAGATCATTGAATTTGGTACCTGTAAATAAGCATGAGCATTATTAGAGATTGATACAAATCTAAACTCACAACGAAAATAACAATAGGATAAGAATACCGACTATGACCGCTACCTTGGAACTAATGGTATTCCTTGGATAGCAGATTGTCACATCAGCATCGAGCATGAGAGAATAGAAGACTCTCCAACAACAAAGCACATTCAGCTCTAGTGACCTGTTCCTCTAAATTATATCCTGTGGGTTGCAATGAGGAGGGGGTCAGAACCACGTTCTGGTGACTGAAAAAATATAAACTATCCAAAACATAAATTTATACCGATTGGTTTCCATTTTATAGTTATGTCCATCAGGATTAGCAATTCTAATCTAACCCTGTATTGCACACATGATTACTTACTTACCCCTCATAAGGTACAAAATAACAATGAAGCCTTATCAACCACCCAATACTTCCAAACTCATTTGCCACTTAATACTTCTAAATATGAAGCGGTCTTCTATAATACTTTTAAAAAGAGAAATATGCATACTCTATCATTTAAAACCTTAATTAAGGTAGACCCCCTCATTTAAGACCTATTCCTAAGGTGGTTTCATAAAAATGTTGTCAATGATTGGTGGGTCCTACCTACAAGACCTCTAACCACTATTTAAGGCCTTCGACATTTAATGTCCAACTATTACCGCATCTATTGCCGATAAAACCGTAGCCATGTAATAAACAACACCCAAGCAACTTAATACCTTTTATTGAAAAATAGGAAGAATTAGTCATTTAAGATCTTAACTTTGGCAGACCCCATCATTTAAGACCTATCCCCAAGGCGCGCTCCTAAATAGTACTATTGTTATTACGGCTTTAGCAATGTAAGAGACTACACCCAAGCAACTTAATACTTCCAAGTAGAAAATAGCCAGACTCTGGTCATTTAAGACCTTAATTAAGGCAGACCCGATCATTTAAGACCTATTTCCAGAAGCGTGCTCCTTAATGGTACTATCTGGCTCTCATTGCTTGGAAATCTCATTGGGCTACTTAATACTTCTTTTATAGGAAAGAGGAGGACCTTACAGACACCTAAGACCTCAAAACCTGAATCGAACCCTTCCAAAAATATCCACTATCACTCTCAATTATAAATATGGAATCTCATTAGGTAACTTCTTCCGGTAGGGACGCAGACCCTTCAGCCACTTAAGATCTCAACACCCAAGTAAACCATTTTAGAGACATCGTTATTTATTTATTTAAAACATTCTAGGATACTTAATGTTATCCCACCTTTTGGCAAGGCCGTGACACCGAGGAATCGACGGGAAACCAAAGATAATTATCATCAATTGCCAGTTATGAACAAGTCAGCTATGGATGTCGGTGAATTTTGACCGAGTCCAGATCAAGCTACAATTGATATGACAAGACAAGAAAAGCTATGAAAGCCAACGTTCCAAGTTTCAAGTCAATCAGAGTTCATGTGCTCAAGATATGATCGATGCAATTCAAGCAGTCACCTTGTTCATATCCATCAAACCACCAGGAAGAAACCACATTCGAATCGATCTGATGTGAATCCATCGGGCGCGCACGGTTTCGTATCGATCAGGAGAGCAGTGTTCTTCATATCCATCAATTATCTATCGTTCGTATCCAATAAGCCTCACTGTTCATATTCATCAACGAATATTGTTTCGTATCCATCGAGTGCACCACTCTCTTCGTATCCATCAACTAGTAACATCATTCCTAATCCACTTAGTCAACTGTTGCCATCTTCGTATCGATCCCTTTCTACCCATTTCATATCGGTCAGCTGAGGTGAGTGATATGAACTCAAGGCTTTCCATCGATACGAAATGGCCCATAGTGATCGATGGGAATACACAAATGCCATCGATACGAAGTTGTATCCAGAGGATCGATACGAAGAGCTTACATAAGAATGGATACGAAGCAGCCTCCAGTCATCGATACGAAGTGGCCTGTGATCATCGATATGAAAAGAAGTAGTAATGATCGATACGAA
This sequence comes from Allium fistulosum, assembly GCA_030737815.1. Classification (NCBI taxonomy): domain Eukaryota; kingdom Viridiplantae; phylum Streptophyta; class Magnoliopsida; order Asparagales; family Amaryllidaceae; genus Allium; species Allium fistulosum. The sequence continues at coordinate 1,228,042,929 of CM060901.1, forward strand.
CAGAGCAGGGGATCGATGCGAACAAGGCTAGTCCGGGTCGACGCAAACAAGGCACATCCATAGGAAAGACTCGATCGTTCGGCATGAAATGTGGATCGATCCTAAAAGCAAGCGCCACGTCAACTGGCATCACGTGCAGACTAATCGATGCAAACAACATTGATACGAACAACATCGATACGAAGAGAACAACAATCGAAAAGCCCAAACTTGCATCGATCATAACTCACAATCTACAAGTCCTAATGCTATGAAATTTTCACAGGAGTTTACGTACAACCTAAAGAATGTTCATGCTCAATTTTGACTCGATTGGGCCAAATCTTGATTGATACGAAATTCATTCGTATCGATCACGGACCGAGTGCAAACCACATGGGATCGATCGTGTGGGCCCACCCACGTGCAAGAAGAGGTCTCCCGAGATCTGAGCGAGATATTTGCGACCTACGCCTATAAATAGCCGCCCAGAACCTACAGAAATGGGACCTTTTGGCTCTTTGACGTCCAGCCTCTGCCGAAACCATTGTTGCACTCAGAAATCACTGTTGTACTCAAAATTTACTGTTGTAATCCGTTGTAACCAATAAGCAAAAGTTAATAAAAGTCAATCATTTCATAGTGGACGTAGGCAACACGCCGAACCACTCTAAATATCAGTGTTCTTTTGTTGTTTTTTTGATTATTGTTTGGAGTGTTTGTTAGATAATCCTCTTTTTACATTTACTTTCTTCTTTTTATCTCTTCAAACACTTCCGAAGAATGTTGTGCCCAATTTTGGTACAAACACTTTGGTACTTTCAATGAGAAAACCCAGTTTTTCTCCTGCTCGTTGAATCTACTATCGATATCGGATTGCATAAATCTAAGAAGAAGATCCAGATTCAAGTTAAAAGTTCTTCCATCCTATTCAGATTTGCATCAAGTCTAGGAAAGAGCTTCGCTACCCATCATGGTTAACACAAGGACTACCTCAACTGCCGCAGATCCAAAAGGACGGGACAGACAGAACCCCGTACAACCACCTCCAACCGACCAGAATGTTGCCCGACCATCAGATCTGCAAGGCCTTGTCACCAGGGAATAATTTCAGATGCTAATGCAAAAACTGACTCAGAGCCGTCAACAGCTTACTCAGCAGCTCCGTGCTAATGCAGAATTGACCAGTCAGCTAAACCGTCAAAGACGAAGGAGATCCAGAAGGGATCAGGCCTCTTATTCATCCACCGAAAGTTCAGCCTCTTCTGATTACCATCATAGATCCACGTGCCCGCGACTGGACGGAAGTTACACACAGCCACTTGGCATCAGCATACATTAAGTCTTGGGCAAACTGAGAGTTGGCCCTTCAACCAGCTATCAGACTGGACCCTCCTCCCGAGGAGGCGCTACCCCATATCATATTACTGACAACCGCATTACCACTGCTACTGATTTGGGAGTTGACGCTCGAAACCGAACAGATCTGACCCACCACCAATGCAACCATACTCCCGAGCCTTATGTCCCCGAAGACATAGAACCAAGGAGGTGAGACATGGACCGTCGACAGCGACCGACCCCTCCTCACATTGTGGAACCGGACCACACCTTGGCCCAACATGCTCAAAATGTCCAGATGCCCGACATTCCGACGATGATCCGTCAAATGATCCGTGAGAGTCATGGTCTTAGCAGTAACGACTGGGGAATCTCCTGGAGTCATACCCCTTTTACTAATGAGATACTCCATGCTGAACCACCTAGGCGATTCAGGATGCCGACTTTACATGTTTATAAAGGGAGCTCTGATCCTAATCAACATGTCCTGAAGTACGAATGGTTGATGAATGCTGCACGAGCCGATGATGCAGTTAAGTGTCGAAGCTTCCCGATATCTCTAGGGGGCATAGCAACTATGTGGTTTACCCGTTTACCACCTCGATCTATCTCTTGTTTCGACCAATTAGCAACAAAGTTTATTGAGTAGTTTCACATGCATGTCGCAAGACCGAAAGATGTTAATACTCTGTCTAGTGTCACTCAAGCTCCTAGAGAGACACTCAGACGTTAGTTGGAGAGATTTCATGCTGCATGCACTGATATCAGCAACTCTAATGATAACTTCATTCTAATGGCATTGACTAAAGGGATTGATCCCGATTCTGAGTTCGATAACTGGTTGGCCGGAAAACCTCCTGCGTCAATTGACCGTTTCCATTCCAAAGCAGTCCAATTCTTGAGAAGGGAGGATGCGAAACAGTTTAGAAAAAAGGATGACATAGGGCCTAGTATGGAAGGAATTCAGAGTAATGTTGCTGTTAAACAATCCCGGGAGAGCTTCGGGAAAGTGCAATTGAACATTCAGAATAAACAAAATCAGCAGAAAGGTAATGGTAATCAAAATAGAAAACAGGATCAGAATCGTGGTCCACGACGTTGGGCTCCTATGTTTGATAACTACACTCCTTTGAATACGTTGTTGGAAAGTGTGTATTTACAGACCTGCAATACTATTTAGTATAAGAAACCTGCTCTGAAACAGTCATCGGAGAAATAGATTCAGACAGGGAAGTTTTGCAGATTCCACGAAATCTACGGCCATAACACAAATGAGTGTCGTCACCTGCAGGATCTCATTGAAAAGTTGATAAGAGAGAGAAAGTTGGAGCAGTTTGTACGGGCGCCGTAGTCTGGAGGTGCGGGCCCATCAAATCAGAATCATGTACCAAATCAGGCAAGATAGGAGAAACCTGCACGTACTGGCGGGAGGTTAGTGATAAATACTGTTAGTGGTGGTCCTTATCTAGCATACCGAAGCTGGAAGGAAATGGAGTCGTATGCCAGTTCTATTAGGCATACGAGCTTCGAGTGTTGTAGTAGTTTGGAAGATGGGGCTCTGACCAAGCAACAGAAGATAATGACTGACGACATCGTCTTCCGAGACAGAGATGCCGACAGGATCGAAGCTCTAACCATCGATCCACTTGTCATATCAGCTCAAGTAGGTCCTGCTTGGATGAAGAGGATGGTAGACAGTGGAAGTTCTGTGAATATATTATTCAAGCGAGCCTATGACCAAGTGAAAATGAAGACTAAAGATTTGAAACCTTGTCAGTACCATATCCATAGTTTCAAAGGGAGTGCGACTATACTCACTGGAGTGGTGGAATTGCCGGTGGAGTTAGGAATTGGAGAACGTCGGAGAGTCCGGATGTTACAATTTGTGGTGTTGGATATAGACTCGCCATATAATGCTTTCTTGGGCCGACCGACCCTAGCTGAATTCAGGGCTGCTATTGCCCCATGGTATCTGACTCTAAAGTTCCCCACCGATCATGGATTTGGAGTCATTCAAGGAGATCAGGCTACTAGACGAGCCTGTTATGTTGCCGAGCTACGAGATGCGCAACGAAGAGAAAAAGGAAAGAGCGTAGAGGAATCTCTCTGCGTCCGCTTTGTTGAAAATTGACAATTGACGCCCGGGCCTAGGCCCGGGCACCCCAACCAATTCCAAAGGGATCTTGACCCGAGAGATACCGAAAGTGAAGACAAAAGTAAAGACAGTCAAGCTTCTCCGGTCGAACCGACGATCGATGTCCCGATCGATGATAGCGATGATTCCAGAATGATAAAGATTGGATCTCAGCTAAGCCAATAAATGCAAGAGGAATTGGTTGAATTTCTCCGGGCAAACCTTGACGTGTTTTCCTAGACGCACTCTGACATGTGTGGGATCTCGCCGGACATCGTGAGCCACGCATTGAACATTGACCCGCGGCATGTCTCGGTCAAACAAAAAAGGCGTGGTATGGATCCAGAGAGATCTGCCACCCTTAAGGAAGAAGTAGATAAGCTTAAATCGAATGGATTTATTCGAGATGCATTGTACCCGGAATAGGTATCCAACCCTGTACTTGTTCGAAAGACAAATGGGAAATGGAGAATGTGTATCGATTACTCTGATCTGAATAAAGCATGCCCTAAAGACAGTTTTCCACTTCCTCGAATTGATCAACTGTAGATTCAATGGCTGGGCATGAACTCTTATCCTTCATGGATGCGTATTCCGGCTACAATCAAATACCCATGCACTTACCCGACCAGGAGCATACCGGCTTCGTAACCAATATGGGACTTTATTGCTACAAGGTTATGCCCTTTGGACTCAAGAATGCTGGCGCAACTTATCAACGGTTTGTTAATCGAATGTTCGCCAATCAGATTGGGAAAACCATGGAGGTATACGTGGATGACATGCTAGTCAAGTCACGATTCTCTACTGACCACGTCAAGGACCTAGAGTCAATGTTTAATATTCTCCGAGAATACAGAATGAAGCTTAATCCATTGAAAAGTCACTTTGGGGTCGCATCAGGAAAATTCCTTGGGTTTATCGTCAACGCTCGAGGAATCGAAGCCAATCCCAAAAAGATCTAGGCGATTAGAAACCTTGGAACTTCGAGAACTATAAAGCAAGTCTAGAGCCTCAACGGGAAGGTAGCAGCACTGAGCAGGTTCATTTCAAAATCTACTGACAAATGCATTCCCTTCTTCGATCTGATCCAAAAGGGAAACGAAATTTTGAATGGACTACGAAATGTAAGGGCACATTCCGAGCACTAATTCAACACCTCTCCACACCGCCAATTTTGTCAAAGCCTATCAATCACGAGAAATTGTACATTTACTTGGCGGTATCAGAAACGCAATCAGTGCTGCCCTAATTCGGGAGGAAGACCAAATACCAAAGCCGGTCTACTATATTAGCAAATGACTAACCGGAGCCGAGAGAAATTATCCGAAGCTAGAGAAGTTGGCTTATTGTCTTGTTATTGCTTCAAGGAAGCTCCGTCCGTATTTCCAGGCTCATCCTATCATCGTTTACACCGACCAGCCGTTACGATAGGTCCTTACACGGCCTGAGACGACTGGTAGGTTACTCAAATGGAATATCGAGTTAAGTCAGTTTGACATTACTTACACTCCAAGGCGAGCCATTCAAGGACAAGTCCTCGCAGATTTCATAGCTGAATTTACCATCCCAGAGGACTTACCCGAAACTAGTGAATCTCCCAAGTATATCTGGAAGCTGCATACCGATGGTGCATCAAATGACCGTTGCTCAGGTGCAGGGATTGTACTTGAAACTCCTGAAGGCCGATCTATATGCTATGCTTTAAAGTTCGATTTTCGCCCGACCAACAACGAAGCTGAGTATGAAGCCTTACTTGCCGAATTGAGACTTGCCAAAGATTTGAGAATCATTGATATGGAGATTTATTGTGATTCACAATTGGTCGTGTGTCAAGTTTGGGGGGAATACCAGGCCAAAGACCGAAGGCTGGCTGCTTACTTAGCTCGAGTCCAAGAGATACTGAATCAGTTTGATTATTATGCCATCTACTACATACCCCGAGAGCGTAATTAGAAAGCCGATTCATTAGCAAAGTTAGCCAGTACAGGCTAGGCACAACAAATGGGATTCGTTCCCGTAGAGACGTTAGCTTCCTCGAGCATCGACCAAATGGAGACAGATTGGGTATTTGAGGTTATTCCTGATAAGGAGCCATGGATGACTCCGTTTAAAAATTATCTCGAGCATGGCACCCTGCTAGAGTGTAGGAGTGAAAAGAGACAGATTCTTCGAAAAGCCTCGTGGTTCACTATTCAGAATGGAGTTATGTATAGAAGAGGATACTCTGTTCCTTTACTCCGGTGTATCGCTCATGATGAAATCAAACGAGTGTTGCATGACGTGCATGAAGGAGAATGTGGCGATCACACCGGGAGGCATGCTCTTGCCAAGAAAGTGCTCCGATATGGATACTATTGGCCAACCGTAAATCGCGATGCATCGGACTATGCCAGAAAGTGTGACAAATGCCAGAAGCACGCTCGGATTCCAAGGGCCCCACTTACCGAAATAACTCAAATGGTGAGTCCATGGCCGTTTGCACTATGGTGCATTGACATTTTTGGCTCTCTACCTCTAGCCAAAGGTGGTGCGAAGTACGCCATCGTAGTAGTTGATTACTTTACCAAGTGGGCGGAAGCTGAACCCCTTGCTACCATCACAACAAAGAAGGTGATCAACTTTGAAGTGCGCAACATCATCTACCGATTTGGTCTCCCACATACTATCATCACTGATAATGGGACCCAATTCGACAGTGTTGAATTTAAGGGTTTCTGTCAACGATTCCACATTTAGAAGAAATTCTCTGCAGTCACACACCCTCAAGCGAATGGACAAGTCGAAGCTATTAATAAAGTTATAAAGTCTATTCTGAAGAAACAACTGGAAAAGACTGGAGGCAAGTGGGTCGATGAACTTCCTATGGCTTTATGGGCTTACCGATCAACCCACAAGTCCGCAACCAGCCACACTCCATTTTCTTTTTCTTATGTTTCAGAAGATGTTATTCCAGTCGAATTAGAAGTGCCTTCTCATCGTGTGACATACTATGATCCGAAGACAAATGCTATATTACTTGCCGAATCTCTGGATTTATTGGATGAGAAGCATGAAGAGGCTGATTTGAGGGCAGCCGCATATCGAAGTCGAGTCACCCGATTATACAATGCCAAGGTCCGATCCCGAACCTTTGAACTCAGCGATCTCATCCTTAAGAGAATTTACCCGGTCCCTTCACATATGAAGCCAACTTGGGAAGGGCCGTATGTTATTGAATGAAAGCTCGGAGATGGTACCTTCAAATTATCGACCGTTAACGGTCTCACTCTTCCGAGAGCCTGGAATAGCGAAAGCCTTCGTCGCTACTACACATGACAGGCTCTGTTTATTTATTCAGTCCATTTTTCATTTGCAATTTGTTTCTGCATTTCGAAATTTGAATTTGTAATAAGGCAATCGATTTTGCCGTATTTCTTATTTAAGCAATAAAATGCAATATCTTCGAGCCAGAGATGTGATTTATTGAATGCATCATACAACTATCACTATGCACGGAGAGCTAAATTCCACCCGATGGTGGAATTTATTCAAATAGGGAGTGACTATGAAACGACCGGTTACTCGCTAAGTGAAACCCAGGCTCGGGGGCAAGTCATCACACTAAAGTCAAAAAAGGATTGATACACGATAATCCTTTAACCAACTCCAGATTCCTAGAGTGTGAACTGGAGTATAAGCTTACAAATACGGTCTTGAAGAGGGTGGATCCATCCACCTAACAACTTCACCCGTATCTTGACCAAGTTTGAGGAGGATGGATCTGTCCATCTAACGACCTCTCTTGTTAACTCAGGGTGGATGTGAACCGACCATCCAGGATCCTGATAGATTCGTTGTTCTCGGAGTGCGAACGAAATCCTAAAGCCTGAACAGATATGACTGACCATCCGTCGGCCAACTCCAAGTTCCTAGAGCACGAACGGGAGTACAAACATCAACTAACTCCGGATTTCCAGAGTGCGAACCGGAATGCCAACATAAACACCGACTCCAAATTCCAGAGTGTGAATTGGAGTATAAACGTTAACTCTACATCCCCGGAGAGTGGATTGGAGTTTAAACACAAACCGGATTGGAATCGATCGTCCGTAAAACAACTCTGAGTCCCCGGAGTGTGGTCTGAGTGTAAATGTAAATCGGGTGTGACCGATCACTCGCGAATCCATTTAAAGTCCCCAGAGTGTGGACATGGTGGCAAACGTTAAAAGGGTGTGAATGACCACCCGTGAAAATGACTTAAGTCCCCGGAGCGTGGACGTATCCTTGAAACTTAAGCAAGCGAGAACGACCGCCGATGTACGAATGAAAGTCTCTGGAGTGTGGATGCAGTCATCGAAAAATGACCGAGTGCGATTCGACCACTCGAGTTTCCTTGTTTCAACATCAATTCAATGACGTTAAGCTCGATGTGTTGAAGGCGAAGCACAATTGCCACCTAATCTTTGCAATTCATCCCTGAAACTGGGGGTAGAACTTAAGTGCCAATCACTGATTGAGATAGTGCGACATCAGAGTCCGGCTTAATGATCGGTCATGATTCATAGTTGTGATTTCAGGACTTAACAAATAAACTCAGATCCAATCCAACGGTCGAAACTTCACAAGCATACCGGACTGGAGTTAAAATGCTGAAACACTTAAGCAATTAAACGGAAATTGAGTTAAAGACAAAATGGAATTTCATTTCAACTATTTGTGGAAGAAAACTAAGTACAAGTTTATCCAAAAAATTCTACTAGCAAGGGCCGAGCCCACATCTATACGCGGCCTACAAAAGCTAAAGAAATTCCTATCTACTCAAAAACGAGCCGAAGAGATGTATCTACTCTTTTTTCTTTTTTGGTTTCCTCTTCGGTGTGGACCCGCTGGAGCTCTCACTTGGTTTTCTCTTTGCGCCCTTGCCTTTCGGCGGCCGATCTCCAGTCAGGGGCATTATATCAATTTCCTCCTCCGAACTCAGATGTATTGGAACGCTTCCTAAAGGCGGAGTCGGAGGAACAGGATCAACAATAGGAGGCGGGATAGGCACACTTGTCTCAATGACCGTTCCTCCCGGAGATATCATTCGTAATGGGGCTGGACCGGGGCCCGCCATTCCACCTCCAAAGCTGCTGGTCCGGGCCACTTCTTCCATTTCAGCATTAATCTCAGTTATAATTTCCTCCTTGTGGAGCGTTTGGGCCTCGTTTGGAATATTAGTGGATGGGACTGAGGAGCTAGTCGCCGGCGCTACTCTACCCATAACAAATGGTAAATCAGCAAAGGGGTCGCTGTGACGACCGAGGAGTTCCTCCATCATCTCTTCATCAAAAGTCAGTGTGCTCCCTTATGCACCGTCCGTAGGGGCGGTAGCCGTCATCGTGGTTGCCTCGGTTATGATGGCCACCTGCGCTTGGTGTTGTTCTTGAATTGCAGGAGGCACGAATGGTGTAGCTTCAATCACTGGATAAAAGCAAAAGAAGAACTGTTAATAATCACCTCATGTACGCTTTCGGTTTTGGAACAAACGTACAAAATGTTCGGAGTACCTTCCTCAGTTTGACTCGTGATCGGCGGAACGGCCTCATAGATTTGCTCGCCAGCTTGAGACAACTGTGGCTGATCCGGGTTGTAAGCAGGAACGGATTGAGAATCAACTGCGGGAGTCGGTTCAAGCTGAGTTGGCACAAGAGTTTCAGGACTTGTATCGCGGTGCTCGACACCAGAGCCTTCTCCGACCTCCGAATGCTGAGCACCAAGCTTCTCCTTTTCATATGAAATCATGGCATCATGGAGAACTTTCCATTCATCTTCGCTCAACACCTGGTTCTCAAGCTCGAACTCGTCAATTGATTCAGCTTGGTGGGCAGCTTTTTCATCTCCTACTAATCGGCCCCAGGCGTTGTATAGATGTGTCGAATAATTTTTGAGCCAGGCTAGATTCCTATGCTTCAAGACGTTAGCATTGTAAGTGATGAGGAGATCTTCATATCAGTTTCTAGCCTGGACTCCACCATTTTGACTTCCTCCTCAACTTTGGCCTCCACCTCTTGAATTTTGAGCACTGCTGCATCCCTTTCGTCCCGAAGCACCACCGCTTGTTCGCACGCCTCCTGGGCTGCTTTATTTGCATCATCCTTTTCCTTGATCATTTCAGAAAATTTGGCTTTAAGCTCGTTGAGTTCTTTCAGAGCAGCTTCCCTTTTAGCGGTAACTGTGGTGTTTCGGTGGCCCATCTCCTCCACCAAAGCGAAATGCGTTTGTCGCATTCTCTCCATAGATTGAGCCACCTCATCAGCTTTTTGGGTGGCCTCCATCTCAGATTTTCGAGAAGATTCGGCTTCATCATTGAGCACTTGGATAATGCGGTCCTTCTGAGCAAGTTCAGTTTCTAGTTTCTCAATTGCCTTTGCCTGCTCGAAGGCCACTACCGATGCTTTGTCTGTGGCTTTCATCCACTCCTTATATTGGGTATAGATACCATGAATATAGTCATGCATCGTGTTTTCTGCTTCCGATGGAATTTTCTTTAAGTGAGGGGGAAGATGAGGTCGTCAAAACATATATTCGGGAAGTCTTTTCTTAACTGGGCAATTCTTATAGCTCCTTCCCCAGTGGGCTCAAATATGGCTTGTTCAGTCACAATGGAGGTTCGACCTCAGGCCTTGGAGCGTGAGAAGATGGTTTTTGGCGTGGAGGCTCCGGGGGATGTGAGATGTGAATAGAAGGTTGTGTTGGGACTTAAGGAGGTGGAGAACGCGATTGGGATCAGTATTTGTATTCTCTATCCCTGTCTCTATCCCTCTCGTAGCGCTCTTGGCTGGAATAACCGCGATCGCAGTTTCTATCATTGGAGACTTCCGAGCATAGACTCTCGCCTATTCATCGTATCTGTAAAGTAAAAGAAGAACGGAGTTAGTGAATTCTCGAAGCAGGCAACTTAAGGCTGGAAACCATGTAATGTTGTGAAGTGTATATGTGTGTGCAACCCCCCGACCAACCAGTAATGTCGACCGCACTGATGGGTAGAGACTCGCTTAAATCTAGAGCACTTTGAAGCCCCTCCAATCCGGTGTCATGTTGAAGTGACACATAATCCAGAATTGGAATAGCAGCAAGTCCTTCAAAAGGGTTCTCTACTAGCAAGGGAGGGGGCTCCGAAATTCTAACGCCGAAGGCTGGTAGGGACACCACTACAGATTTCCATCTCGAAGATTTATGACGCTTGTGTGCAACTGCCTTGCCTTTTCTCCTTTCACTCTGAACCTTGAAAACTGTCAGAAGGTCCGGCCATGGGTTCGTCATTCGTAGGCGTGTGTTCTTCATCACCCCCTCAACAATTACGACCTCGGGCGCTTTGCGCTTTACCCACTTTGTCGGGGCTGCCCTAAGCACTCATTCAAGTCTTATTCTTTGTTTTCGTTCGATCAGTCCAACGATCCTCAAGTTTCTGTCTGTTAGCACAGAGTCAAAGTCTCTTATCTCACTCGGCACTTCTTAGAGAATTCACACTATTTCTTTGAAGTGAGCACCTTTGGGTCGCGGAATTGCAGCTGTAAAGAAAATATGATATTAGTTTCAACATCAACTACAGCTATCTCATTAACTATTGAAACAAGTGCAACACTTACGTCTGGCTAACCATCAACTAGCAAACCCTGGGGGGCATCGAACATAGAACCACTCAGTTTTGAAGTAGCTCAATCTGGCCAAGGCACTAGTCACAACTTGGCAGTTCCTGACCGCCTCCAGGAATGTGAAGGAAGGGCTATCTCCCCAACTCTTAACATTAAAAAGGTATCTGATTTCGATTGGAGTCGAGGGTCGGAAAAGATGCTCCATGAATACAATAAATAGACTGTTCAGCAATGCGTATCCATTGGGATGTAATTGTGAGGGGGCAATTCCAAAAAAAGCCAACACTTCCCGAATGTACTGGTTGAATGGGGAAGTGTTATGGAAGTGCACGAATGTCGATTGAAAGCAGTAAACCCTTTCGGGGGAGCGTGCGGTCTGTCATTCGGTCCCGGTAATAAGACGTCATCCAACGACAGACCGTGCCTTAGGCAAATCCATCCCAGCATATCTTCATAGATGTTGGACGGCGCAGAATCTTGTGGGTTCCCAATGAACCTGGCACCTGACAGTTCGTCCGGAGCCGAATCTATAATTTCGGCCGCGATAACCGGTCTCTCTATGACTAAGGGAGATGAACTTTGTGGCTCCTGCTGTTGTGAGCTTCTAGACTCCATAACTAATCAACTTATCAAAACCCATCATTAGATGATAATAAGCCCGTGTGTTCCCCAGTGTGAAGTGCAAGAATATGTTGTGCAGTGCAGTGCTACATATTACTTGAGAAATTCTACAGAGTTTGAAGAAATATTCGAACGACGAGACTTCGAAATTCAACTGGAGTGACCGTCATTGCTGACCATCACAAACGTGCCATCCAGACTTTGGCGATCGGTTCAAGTTGAGGGTAATTACATGTTGTCAAGTTATAGTTCCATCGACGAGCTTCAAAAGGTAGTCAAATATGCAGTTTAGCAGTTAAGTTCAATTGTGCAAGGCCGAAGCTCGGCGGAATCAAATGCTCGAATCTTCATGAAGTTCGTATCCATCAAAGTCGAAGTTCGGATCGTTCGTTTCAAAGGCCTTATTTTCGTATCAGTCAAAGACTCTAATTTCGTATTGATCAGTAGCTTATTTACTTCGTATCGACATGAAGCTCTCATTTCATATCGATCAGTACACTTTTGATTTCGTATCGATCAAGTCACACTGGCTTTACATCGATCGAGTTGCAATGAAGTTCGTATCAGTTCAAATTTTTCATTTCGTGTCAATCAAACATTTGCTGGTTTCGTGCCGATCTCAAACCACGAAGTTCGCACCGATCTAAAACCACGAAGTTCGTATCGATCGCTTGTTGCGGGTTTTGTTTCCATTGGAGGCCATTCGATTTCGTATCGATCGACTTCGATCAATATGAACTACTATCACTCTGGATCGATACGAAATTCACCATTTTATCAATTCATTTTTCATCGATACGAAACTTATGCCCCAAATCGACACGAAGCCAAGTCTTCTCCTTCCTTTCATCGATACGAAATTGAAGTCGTGCTGCCCTCCACACTTCATCTTCTCCAAAACCACTCGGGTGCCACCCTCTCCTTCTTCGACCTCATGACGATCACCTCCGGCCACCACTTCGTCAGGATCGGTCACGGAGGCAAGCAGGACGGCACGAAATTCCAAGTCTCATTGTTTTTTCGATACAAATTCATGTTTTATTTACCTAGCTTTGGTAATTGGTTGGAAGGATTAGAGTTCAGTTCGATTCGAAGGCAAGAACGGTTTCTTGATTCTGTGGAGTCTGGAACGATACGAATGCCAGAAGAATACAATGACAAGTAGAAAATTTGGCTAAGTCCTAAGCATTTTTATATGGACTCGAATGTGAGAGAGAAAACGATTCGTATCCCGGTGATAATTAACCGGTCGAAACAGTCAAGAACAAGACGATACAAAAGAGCCTCCTTTGTATCCATCTACGGTTGACTATGGGTGAAGCTTTTCGAATCCATCAATCCATCGATATGAAAGGAGCAGCCAGGCTGCGCTGGAGCCGCGTAATTTCATCGATACGAAGCGCCATTTCGTATCCATAAGCTTAGAGGCCTAAGCTCCATATCATCGATACGAAATGACAATTTCGCGTCCATCATTTTGAAGACCGTATGAGTTCATATCCATCGAGGAGAACTACATTAAAACAACAACTAAATTCGTGTCGATCGACATCGATACGAAAACAAATTTTCAACCTTTTACATCGATCCAGGAGAGGATCAATACGAAGGGACGTCCCAAAACAACCTTCAGGCGTTGTTACAAATCGAATTTCATGTTGATTCAGGAGAGGGTCAATACGGAACTCGATACAAAAAAAACTAAAAAATTTGCAACGACTCGTGAACGTGTGAACGTTAAAGAGAGTCAGGCTAACATACATTCGTGTATAATGGACTAACATCCAAATTTTAAAATTCACAGGAATTGAATTCGTCTAGTGGAAATTACAACAACAAACAACAAATCACTATCATACAACACTCAGTTACAACAGTACATAGTACAACAATTGGCAGTCAAAAATTCATGTTACTGAAGATCAGTCAAAGGTTACATTTTTCGGTAAAGAGATAACAACCGTTCGACAAGTCAAATAGAATTATTCAGAAATGAAGACTGCAGCTTTTCAAAGCACGTCATGTTCATACAAGATGTACTTTGGGGGCCAAATGTTATCCCACCTTTTGGCAAGGCCGTGACACCGAGTAATCGACGGGAAACCAAAGATAATTATCCTCGATTGCTAGTTATGAACAGGTCAACTATGGATGTCGGTGAATTTTGACTGAGTCCAAATCAAGCGACAATTGATATGACAAGACAAGCGAAGCTATGAAAGCCAACATTTCAAGTTTCAAGTCAATCGGAGTTCATGTGCTCAAGATATGATCGATGCAATTCAAGCAGTCACCTTGTTCGTATCCATCAAACCACCAGGAAGAAACCACATTCGAATCGATCTGATGCGAATCCATCGGGCGCGCACGGTTTCGTATCGATCAGGAGAGCAGTGTTCTTCATATCCATCAATTATCTGTCGTTCGTATCCATCAAGCCTCAGCTGTTCGTATCCATCAACAAATATTGTTTCTTATCCATCGATTGCACCACTCTCTTCGTATCCATCAACTAGTAACATCATTCCTAATCCACTTAGTCAACTGTTGCCATCTTCGTATCGATCCCTTTCTACCCATTTCGTATCGGTCAGCTGAGTGGAGCGATACGAACTCAAGGCTTTCCATCGATACGAAATGGCCCATAGTGATTGATGGGAATACACAAATGCCATCGATATAAAGTTGTATCCAGAGGATCGATACGAAGAGCTTACATAAGAATGGATACGAAGCAGCCTCCAGTCATCGATACGAATTGGCCTATGATCATCGATACGAACAGGAGCAGTAATGATCGATACGAACAGAGTAGTGGATTGATGCGAACAAGGCTAGCCCGGGTCGACGCAAACAAGGCGCATCCATAGGAAAGACTCGATCGTTCGGCATGAAATGTGGATCGATCCTAAAAGCAAGTGCCATGTTAACTGGCGTCACATGCAGACTTATTGATGCGAACAACATCGATACGAAGAGAACAACAATCGAAAAGCCCAAACTTGCGTCGATCATAACTCACAATCTACAAGTCCTAATGCTATGAAATTTTCACAGGAGTTTACGTACAACCTAAAGAATGTTCATGCTCAATTTTGACTCGATTGGGCCAAATCTTGATTGATACGAAATTCATTCGTATCGATCACGGACCGAGTGCAAACCACATGGGATCGATTGTGTGGGCCCACCCACGTGCAAGAAGAGGTCTCCCGAGATCTGAACGAGATATTTGCAACCTACGCCTATAAATAGCCGCCCAAAACCTACAGAAAGGGGACCTTTTGGCTCTTTGACATCCAGTCTCTACCGAAACCATTGTTGCACTCAGAAATCTCTGTTGTACTCGAAATTTACTGTTGTAATCCACTGTAACCAGCAAGCAAAAGTTAATAAAAGTCAATCATTTCATAGTGGACGTAGGCAACACGCCGAACCACTCTAAATCTCTTGTTCTTTTGTTGTTTTTCTGATTATTGTTTGGAGTGTTTGTTAGATAATCCTCTTTTTACATTTACTTTCTTCATTTTATCTCTTCAAACACTTCCGAAGAGTGTTGTGCCCAATTTTGGTACAAACACTTAATACTTCCATTTAGGAGAGAGGCAGACCCTTCAGCCACTTAAGACCTTAAACCAGAAGCGAACCCCAATGGAGATCTCCCTCACTACTCCTAATTCTGAATTTGAACCATTTAATATTTTCCAATTAAGAAAGCATGCCCAATCCCTCACGTCGTCATGGGTCCTAGGAATAGTGATATCTCAAATCAGTAGTAAGTACACCTGATGAATGGCAGTCTTCCGTCGAGTGACTTTACTGACCTCGCATCACTAACCTACTAAGTCCAATTAACCATCCTAAGACTTTACTTATATTATCTTAGTTAGACATTTGACTTAGCTTATTAATTCCCTTTTTATATAAGGAAATAAGATCTACCTTAAATATTTATCTACCCGTAAATCCCCGTTTAATACTCATAAATGTCAATTTGTCCATAAAATCCTAACGGATGCTTCCTAAGACATTTATGTATAATTACTAATTTTATAGTAGCAATCTTTTATATCTATTCCTATTTTATCAGTCTCGTTAATCCATTACCCTATCAGATTATTCCATATTTATTACCACTTATTGGAGTTGCAACCTTTTAAATTCTTTTCCCATTAGTTAATTATCCTAAACGCGAATATTACGTGGGAGCGTCATTATTAGCTTTTTATTTAATTATTATAAGCGTAGAAAATTACGTAGAAATATTTACTTTTGTCAAATATATTCTAGTTATATATCTTCACTAGAATATATTTTTCCATGTTAAATTTTTGGAATCATATCTAAAAGGATTATCCGCTATAATTTCCATAAATTAGCTCAAAAAAAAATATTTAACTTTAAAATATAAAAGATTACATTGTTTGAAATTACAAGGAATAATCATTTCTTTTTATTACTGAAATAGACAGTGTAAATAACAATGAATTCAAACTTTACACGTCTCTTTCTCTTTTTATTTGCATCTATTCCTTGTTAGATCAAACGCTGTATTTTTCTAAAAGGAAAAGAAATCAAACTAATTAACAAATATTAAACGGATCTAAATTCCAACAGTTCCAAATATAGAAAAGTTTACATTCCAATAAGATTAAGGTAATAATCCAAATTTATAGCATTATTATACAAATTGTTTCAGATCTGAAATAAATTTTATTCAAATCAATATTCTAAATTCATACTTTTGGGACTGAAATTAATTCATAAACAAGAATATGTAGGCGATATTTATTATGTTCAGATCATATTGAACTCATTGCCTACAACTCATATACAGTTAACCAATTAGGCATAAAAATCAAATAAACGCCAATGAGATAATTTTCATAGTATAACAATTTATAAAATTTCCCACTCACCTTTTAAAAGCAATTCAAAACTCCAGATCTAAAGTAGAACCTTTGATTCGTCTTCAAATCCTTTTTAATCCAAGAGATATGTATAGAAGGTTACATACATACATTAGAATTACATATCTAAGAAGATGTTTGCACAAAAAATGGACAAACACCTCAAAGTCGTTTGTTTTAATTGATTTTATGTTGTTCTTAGTGATTTGGGTGATTTATGCAAATATATGAAAAGCAGGGACTAAACTGTAAAAGACACGCAGATTTATAGTGGTTCAGCCAGAATGTACCTACGTCCACTTTATATATTATTTCTCTTTTCTTGTTTAGATTACAAGTACAAAGCTTTGATACAAGTATCTGAAAGTTGTTTGAAAGTTCTCTCCGTGCTTGAGCTCTCAAACTTGTTCCCCATTGTTGTACCCCTGCCCCTCTATTTATAGAGTGAGGCTTGAGGTAGGGGTCTTGGATGTGTATAGCTGCTGGTGGGCCTGGGCTGATGTGATCTGGTCTGGCACGTCTTGGTCCGGTAGCACTTGGTCCGGTGATGGTTTTGATTCGGTGAAGGCTGGTCCGGTAGGCAGTGGGAGTAGGTTGGTTCGGTGAAGGCTGGTTCGGTAGGCAGTGGGAGTAGGTTGGTTCGGTAAGCAGTGGGAGTAGGTTGGTTCGGTGAAGGCTGGTTCGGTAGGAGGTGGTCCGGCACCTCTGGTCTTGGATGATGGTTCGGTAGAGGCACCTTGCTCTGATTCGGCAGGTAGTGGAACAAGGACTGGTTCGGCTCTGCGTGGGAAGAGTGTTGGATCGGTAGGAGATGGAAACACGCCCAACATTTGCCCCCCAATGTGGGGCATATGTCAACATATGTCGCGCTTTTTTTGAGGCCAGTTAGCTTTGAGGAATTCTTATCCGGTTCTGTGTGCCGAACCCATCGGTCCGGTTGTTGGTATTGGCCTATAAGTAGGGGCTTCAAGTTATGGTTCATACCTTACCAAGAGGGATAGTCGAATCGGATTTCCTTGCCGAATCAAACCTACTGCGGAACCGTGTTAGAATACCGAATCAGGTGATTTAGCCTTCCCTCGCCGAATGGCTCTCTCTCTCTCTTTTTTTTTTGATTTACCGAATGAGTAAGTACCGGATGAAACCGATGACCTTGATTTATCCAATGGGCAAGGGACCTTAAGTACCAGATGAAACCGATGATTTTGATTTACCGAATGGGCAAGTACCGGATGAATGATGACCTTGAGAACTTTTAATACCGAATGAGTTTATGTTTCGAACCATACTCCAGACGTCATACACTTGCTTGTTTTATATTTCTACATCCTTTGTTTTAACGAGGTATTCTTTTGTGTTGCAGATAATGTCTCATAAAGTTGAAACTCGATCAGAGAAGAATAAATCTATGGACAGAAGAGAATCTCCCGTCGTGCCCCCAGTCCAGCCGAATCCAGAACGACATGGACCCACTCCGAGATCGCTGGTGGATGGGTACGGTCCTCAAGAACTTCTGAACTCACCTCCCGATTTCTTCCCTAGCTCCCTCAAAGACAAGCAGCTTGATGTCATTTCTCACTCTTTCGGGATTGACAGAACGCGTATGCTGTTGCCGGGGGAAGGAGGTAGGTGTGCAAGTAGAAGATGATGATCAAGACGATCAAGGAGCAGATGCTGGTAAGTCCTCCCCTTTAGTCTTTCCGTTAAATTGGTTGCTTATCACTAATGAATTCTTTCCTTGATCGGATAGGCGGTCAACAGGACAAGGGTAAAGCTCCGACACAGCCGACTCCTTGACTTTACCTGGATATCTTTTTGCTTACTGAACATTGTTGTATATGTTAGTCTCAAAATAGTAACGTAACTTTTAGGTCGTAATTATGTTAATATTAATAAACAACATTATCCTTGGCATGTAATTTTTAAACTTAAGCTAATTCTGTCGTATTTGAATGCTTTTGTTATTTTGCCATGTTGTATGAGAAATATAGCTATGCATATGCTTGTAATTCAGTTGTGTTTGATGTCAAGTTCTTGCTTAAAACATAATTTCATGCCTTGCAATGCTAGTGTGATGTATGAATAAATTATAGTCATGTGTTTACATATGAAAGAAGGAAATACCGCCCTTTATATTTGGCTTGTAGATGACAGCCTTGAATATCCTGTGTGACCGAGTAAGGGATGCGGTCCAGTATCTTGCAGTGAGTATCCGCTTCTATTAGCAAATGTCTCCTATTCCGTGTCCTATACTTTAGGGATTGTTATAGAGGATAGGAGAAAAGTTTTTCAAATAAAATTGAAATATGAGAAATAGTAAAACTTCCAATCACGGAAGGCCTTCGATGTGCTTAAGTTCGTGGCAAACGGGCTTTGTAGTCACTTTCCCTAGCTGTGGGTCTTGGAGACATTTGTCACCCATCTTACGCCTCCGCGGGGAGTTAATTCTTTTTTACCACAGCCGCACTTAAGACACATCGGAGCCGAGATCGCGCACAGTAACTACCCGGGCCATTATGGCCCGTAATCGTGGGTATTATTCGATTTACTGTGGCCGGCTAGCGTGGGTGCCGATCGTCAACCGTGAACTGCCCCTGGCTGGCCATACCTTATGTTGGGGATTATAGTCGGTTCACAGTTGCCGGCGAGCCGAACGCCGTAATGAGCTGCCTCGGCTATAGTCAGCCTTCTCAGTGGCTTATAATCGGCTCATTACAGTTGGCTTTGAGGGCCGTCGCGAGCAATGAGTTAACCCGCAGCAGAGGGATGCCAGAGCAAAAGTGTCTCATTGGCGAGGGCGTAGATTCGTATAGTACATGTTAGGTCTTGTCCAGGAGAAGTCGCGCTGTGGAGCGCCTTGAATGGAAATGCTATTTGCACAAGATTTTGTTCAACAGAAAAGGATAAAGTTAACAAGCAGCCAAGATATAAAGGAACAAGTTAAAAAAGAGACAAGGTTTTTTTTTAAAGTGGTTCGGCACGAAAATGCCTACGTCCACTGATTCTCTTTGTTAATTCGCTTCATATGGGCAGTGCAAGTTAAATAAAGTATCGACGAAGGTGTTGGATGTTCCATGCCCTCTGGAACACCTCCCCGTCCACTGTTGACAAAATATAAGCTCCATTGTGGAGATCTTTATGAATTACATACGGTCCATCCCAGATTGGATCTAGTGCTCCGGGGCGAGGGAAGATTCACTTGAGGACAAGATCCCCTTCTTGTAAGGTACGATGCTTGACTTTGGAGTTGTATTGTGCTGCCACTTTTTGCTTGTGGGCTGCTGCTTTGAGGACTGCATCATTTCTTCTCTCCTCAATTAGATCCAAAGACACGTGAAGGAGTTCTTCTTTCTCTTCTGGGTTATAGTGGATCCTACGGTGGGAAGGCACGATGGTTTCAACTGGGAGCATAGCCTCCGATCCGTATGCCAAAGAGAAAGGAGTATGCCCTATTGATGTTCTGAAAGATGTGCGATAAGCCCACAGTGCCGTAAGGAGTTCATCCACCCAAGCGCCCTTTGACTTTTCGAGTTTCTTTTTATTAGAGTTTTCAGAAATTTGTTGACGGCTTCGACTTGTCCGTTTGCCTGGGGATACGCTACGGATGAGAAGCATTTGTGAATTCCGTGCTCTTGGCACCAGTTGGCGAATTCCTCGCTGTCAAATTGAATTCCATTGTCTGATATGATTTTGAATGGTACTCCGTACCTGCACAGAACATTTTTGATCAAGAAATTAATAACTTTTGCAGAAGATACTTTATTCAGGGGTTCTGCTTCCACCCATTTGGTGAAATAGTCGACTGCCACTATAGCATATTTGGCTACGCCTTGGCCCATTGGTAGTTTGCCGATTAAGTCAATTCTCCATACTGCAAAGGGCCATGGGCTGGTCATTCGAGTAACCTCAGTTGTTTGTAGCCGCGGAACTTTAGCAAACTTCTGGTATCTGTCACATTTTCTGACGAAATCTAAGGCGTCCTTGCTTAAGGTGGGCCAGAAATATCCATATCGGAGTATCTTTTTTGCTAAAGTTTGCCCTCCGGTGTGATCTCCGCAGCTTCCTTGATGAATGTTGGATAAGATTTCCTTGGCTTCCCTTCCAGCGACGCACCTTAATAGGGGGTTAGAGAATCCGCATCGATAGAGGGTGTCCTCTTGTATTATGTAGCGGGAAGCTTTCCTCAAGATTTTCTTTACTTCGTTATGCCCGTTGAGTAGTGTGCCACTTTGTAAGTAGTCTCGGATGGGAGTCATCCAAGTTGCTTCTTCAGTTGCAGCTATCAGATTCACTTGCTCAAAACTTGGGGTCAGTTGCTTCGAGATGGCTACTGCTCCGGAAATATCGCCGTCTCTCACGCTTGCTTGCTTCGCCAATTCGTCGACCTCTTGGTTCTCTTCCCGAGGGATGTATTTGACCAAGTAGTGGTCCAATCGACTGAGAAGTAACTTGGTCTTCTTTAAATATGCTATGAGTCGTTCTTCTCGAGCCTGGAATTCTCCTAGTATTTGATTAACAATAAGTTGAGAATCGCTATGAAGACACAAAGAATTGGCTCCGATTTCCAAGGCAAGTTCTAATCCAGCTATCACTGCTTCATACTCTGCATCGTTGTTGGTGGCAGCGAACTCCAACCTTATAGCATAGTGTAGCTTATTTCCCATAGGAGTGATTATTACCACACCTGCCCCCGAGCCTTGTTCGTTTGACGCACCATCCACGAAGAGATTCTACTTGATGTCTTCTGCTATTTCCGATTGCTCCTTACTTTCGTTGGTAGTGAATTCTGCAATGAAATCGGCCATGGAGTGTCCCTTGATAGCGATGCGAGGGTGATAGGTGATATCATACTGACTTAGTTCAATGCACCATTTAAGTAGTCGCCCAGAAGTGTCGGGACGATGGAGTACCTGCCTCAGTGGTTGGTCGGTCAGAACTTTGATGGAATGGGACTGGAAGTAGTGACGCAGTTTCCGTGATGTGATTAGTAAACAGTATGCTAGCTTCTCAAGTTTAGTATGTGGCATGCTATGTCAGGGGAGATTCCGGTCATGTCAGCATGTGACCATGCAAATACATCCAAGTTGTGGCGGAGAAAGTCAATGAGTTGTTCCTTCAACTCTGTTTTTAGTTGGGACCCGATTTTTCAATAGTCTACTCGAGTCATGTTTGTCTATAGATACAAATTCCATAGCCTCTACAGGCTCGCCGTCGGCCTCCTCCTCCCTGTCCCTGGGGCCTAATTCATTGAAGGGATCGCTGGTATATCGAAGAGGAGGGGCTTTCTTTAGTTGCTATGCTTCCAAAATTTTTGTGCAGAGGGCAACCTCTACACTCTTCCCTTTATCCTTTGTTGCGAAGTTCAGTTACATAGCAGTCTCGAGCAACGTCCTGGTCTCCCTCTACTTCCCTTACTCCATTGTCCGTTGGAAATTTCATCTTTAGGCATTATGGGGCCAGGACAATTTGGAAGTCAGACAGGGCTGGCCTTCCCAAGAAAGCGTTGTAGTTTCTCCCTTCTGATGTGTTCTTCAATCAAGTCCCGGAGATGATGGCATTCATTGGTATCATGCCCATGAGATTCGTGGAAGCGGTAGAACTTTCCAGACTTCTGTGCGTTATCTGATTCCTTCTTGTACGGTGGGCGTTTGTATCTAACTTCGCCTTGGGTGGCAATGAAGATGTTTTTCGACGGTCTCGTTCAAAGGAGTGTAAGTATCGAATCTCGGTCCTGGCCGATATAGGCGCTTTTCTCCCTTCTTGCCCCCAGCATTGTCTCTGGAATCATTTCTTCGAACGTCCCTTGCCACATCAGGTGCGTTGCTATGAGTTGTCTTATTTTGCTGTCCTGACTGCCCCTCAACAGCAGCATCCTCAAGCCTCATATATTTCCCGGCTTCATGGAAGAAATCGGGTAAAGTAGCTGGCCTTTCTTTTGTCAACCTTCTAGCAAATTTAGTATCCGGATGCACACCACTACAGAGGGCCATTAGGATAAGCTTTTCATCGGCATCTTGGACTGCGGCCGCTGCGACATTGAATCGGGTTAAATATTGTTGCAGCTTCTCTCCAGGTTTCTGTTTGATATTGGATAAGGAATAAGTGTCCTTGGGTTGTTCCACATGAATGCGGAACTGACTGATAAACTTTTCTTTCAACATCTCCCACGAGCTGATGGATCCTTGGGGTAGATGGCAGAACCAGGAGGTAGCTAGATCTGCTAAGAATAGTGGAAAGCATTTGCATAGTACTCCCTCTATTGCTCCACTCATGAGCATATGCTGTGTGTATCTCTGTAAGTGTACAACGGGGTTGGAGGTTCCTTTGTAAGGTTCCATTGTTGGCATCTTCCATTCTCGGGGGGTGATAGCGATTTCGATATTGCGGGCGAAAGGGCTGGTTACCCTAGCGCCTATCCGTCGATCTCTTTGATCCCGTTGGACGCACTCTCTGAACGAGCGTGCCATCCTTTCATCAGAATTTGGAGCAGATAGAAACGAGTTCGGTTCTGTTCTGTGGGATTGATTCTGTCCAAATGACCTGTAGGGATGGTACCGTCTATCATTCCTCATATTTTCCAGTGGCTGCCTTTGGTCTTCTGGGAGCATGCTAGGGTCAGCTATAGTTGGCCCTTGCCTTGATCTTCCCCTGCTGGGTTCTGATCTAAGCACTTCCTCGGGTCCAACTTCGGGCTGGATTCTAGCTCGGCCCCGTTCATTGGCGTTTCCGTGGTTAGGCAGTACGACCGGCTCAGCTACAGTTGACCTCCGCCCGGTACCTCCCCCGTTGGGTTCGGTTCCAAGCCTTTCCTCAGGCCTAACTTCGGGCTGTGCTCGATCTCGGCTCCTACCATGGCTGCTTCTGCCGTTAGCTCCTTCGAAGAAGGAAGATCTTTGTTGTCTCTGAGATCCTCCAGACTGGGATTCACCCCATGACTCAGTGTTGTGGTTGGACTCTTCAGCATCCCTTAAGTGTGACATGAGATGGTCCACCAAGGCTTCCTGCTGGGACGTGAAGCGGTTAGTTACTTCAGCCACAACCCTGTCTAGATCTGCCCTAGTAATTGCTGCGGGCTGTTCTGTGGCAGGAGTGGTCGGATTAGCCTGTCCTTCATTTGGTACTGTTGCTGGAGGGGGACGATTTACTTGATCTGTGTCCACTGGATCTGGAAGACTACTGGTTGCGATGTTTTTTCCTTTGTTAACATCTTTCTTCTGCTTGGGAGGCATGTTTTCCAAGCGATGAACGATGCTGTTAGGAAAAAGGTTAAGTGGAAGAAGCTGAAGCTTCGAGCTTCTAGCTCTCAATGAAAGCACCAAAAATGTTTTCACAAAAAATGGACAAACACCTCAAAGTCGTTTGTTTTAATTGATTTTATGTTGTTCTTAGTGATTTGGGTGATTTATGCAAATATATGAAAAGCAGGGACTAAACTGTAAAAGACACGCAGATTTATAGTGGTTCAGCCAGAAGGTGTCTACGCCCACTTTATATATTATTTCTCTTTTCTTGTTTAGATTACAAGTACAAAGCTTTGATACAAGTATCTGAAAGTTGTTTGAAAGTTCTCTCCGTGCTTGAGCTCTCAAACTTGTTCCCCATTGTTGTACCCATGCCCCTCTATTTATAGAGTGAGACTGGGGGTAGGGGTCTTGGATGTGTATAGCTGCTGGTGGGCCTGGGCTGATGTGATCTGGTCTGGCACGTCTTGGTCCGGTAGCACTTGGTCCGGTGATGGTTTTGATTCGGTGAAGGCTGGTCCGGTAGGCAGTGGGAGTAGGTTGGTTCGGTGAAGGCTGGTTCGGTAGGAAGTGGGAGTAGGTTGGTTCGGTGAAGGCTGGTTCGGTAGGCAGTGGGAGTAGGTTGGTTCGGTGAAGGCTGGTTCGGTAGGAGGTGGTCCGGCACCTCTGATCTTGGATGATGGTTCGGTAGAGGCACCTTGCTCTGATTCGGCAGGCAGTGGAACAAGGACTGGTTCGGCTCTGCGTGGGAAGAGTGTTGGATCGGTAGGAGATGGAAACACGCCCAACAGAAGAGATTTGGGATTGGGAGAGAAAGCAGATATAAATATATATAAATGTATAAATTACCTCAAATACACTTATGGTTGACTCTCTTCTCTTCTCCTTTTTATTAGACTTTTACTCTTATCCGATTTATATAAATATGGATACAAATATCTTATCTTTGTAATTTAGAAAGAAAGTGGAGAAGATGAAATGGTAGAGCTTCGCTACTGCCTATATAAAAATATGAGAAGAGAACGTAGGGCTATGCCTGAATTTATAGGCACCAGAATCAATCAGAACCATTCGATTTAAAATATCAGGTCCGGGCCATTGCAGCCTAGGTTTGTTGTACCCGCCAGGTCACCATCGGTCGACCGCCCATGGGTCACCAGTCGACCGTCCCCAATAACGATATGGCCTGTAGGTCTGGGCAATTAATATAAAAATGTTAATTTTTCTTATTTAATTATTTTTCGTTTCGAATTCGTTTTCCGTCCGTAACCACTTCGTTTAGACTCCAATCGCAAAACTCCAAATATGAAAGTTGCTCAGAATTTTGCCATAAACGCAATAGTGCAAGTTTCATGGTAAAATTTTCCTCAATATTTTCGGAACCTTATTAATTAAGTAGCTAACTAATTAGATAACCAATGCCAAATTAAGGGGTGCTACATTTAATTGAACATATTTACTAATTGTAAATATAAAACTTGTGTTTATACGAATATAAACAATTTTAAATTTACTTATCTATAACCTTTATGAATACAAGTTTAAATAAATTTTAAATTATATTCATAACCCTTACAAAATTTAATTTAATTCAAAACACTTTAAAATTAATTTATGTATAACCTTTATAAACAATTTTATTAATTTAAACTGTGATTTACATTCATATTTTATAACTTTTTTTTAAAATTTATTATATTCAAATACGTTTATTTGAACCAACCTAAGACCCTAAAATCTTTTGAGGCTAGCACTAGAGCATACCCTTCGAACATATCACTTCGACGAGTCAGGTAAGGACCAGAAGATCGTCAGGTTTTTGGTTTGTAAGAACATTCCTTAATTAGAGTAATACTCTTTTTAGTCAAACACCCATTCCTTAGACACTCTTCTAATTGGTTTTTCCAAGTGACTGCCATACGTGCTAGTTAAATATTCATGTGAACATAATATGGGCTCAAATACCATTGTTGGATTAGGTGCATTTATATTTAAAAGGGATAAATTTTAAAAAATGTTCTATTATTAATTTGCACTATATCGTACTTTGTGTTTACATGAATAATAATTTTGTACTAAATCAATTTTAGTGGTTTTTAATAAAAGAGTATTGTGGTTTATTTTTAAAATATAATTATAATATATATGTCATGATTTAATTATAATATATATATATATGTTTTAATTTAATTTAATTTAATATTTTAGTTTATAATATGTTAGCATTCATAATGCAAACATTACAACTATTATAAATATAAGATAGTAGCCTAAGGTATAAATAATGAATATATGACATAGATGTATAATGATTCACTGAGTTTAAGGTTGATATAATATAGTGTCAAAGGTTCAACATTGATATGACACACACATACAAACACACACACACATGTATACATAATGTGTAAACATGTATACATGCTAATATTTTTTACTTTTTTTCTCGACCATGAATTTATTTTATATATTTATATGTATAATTTTATATTAATTAAATAACATATGTATACACACACACACATATATAGTTAAATGTTTATGTTCAAATTCATAAAAAAATTCTTTTACAAAAACCAAAACACATTACGTATATAAATATTATAAAACATTTTATTTTACATTTGAATTTTAAATATATTTTAATAATTAGATACTAATATATTTAACCAATTCAAATGTTGATTTTTTTTAAAAAGAGGTCAATAGAAAATACTTTTTGTTTATTTTTAAATCTATACATTTATAATTTAATTGTATATGTATATTCAATTTAATAATTCGAAAATATAGGTATATATAAATATATTTATACATAACTTTAGATTGGAAAAAAATGTTTTTTAAAACCAAGAAAAATAAAATCGATTTTTTTCTTTCTTTTTGGTGGTTAAACAGAAAACATTTTAGTACGTACATACAATAGATGCATGCATACATACATACAAATATATATATATATATATATCTGTGTGTGTAATGTTGTTTCATTTATCTAGCACCCGAGCAAATGTTTTTTATATACTGAAAGCCGAATCAAAATATCATGAATATTCAAAAATATGTATATATTGAACTATTAAATAAATAAATATATATAATAATTTTTGAACTTTTAAAATATTTTTGGCCGAATATATAAATTTGGGATATCATGCATATAAACATAAGTTTATGAATTATATTTTAAAATTGAATTTTACCTTTTTAGATCTCGTTGATTGCCAACACCTTCGCTGTTAGTGATCTCATTCTTCGAACCCTATGTTCCATGTCCTCGACCATGGGATGTAACTCCGTCCACAATATGTCACTAATATTAATCAATGGAGTTATGGTTTTCTTATGCATAGAGTGTATGAAGGGGTTGGCTATTTATAGCCATCTAAATCACAAATATCTAACATCATTCTCTCTATATCGGAAGAAAAAACCTCCAACCCCTCATCTCCCTTGATCACTGCCTTATCTAGACTTTCAAGAATTTAGTCCTAATTAAATGAATCGTTAAATTAGATATTTAAATAATTTATTAAGCTTGTATCTTAATTAAATCAATATATAACAATTATACGTCATTTTTATAAATTATGAGGCTTTAACAAGTAATTAAAATGTCATTAAAATTCAATACAATATTTGTACTAATTTTATTATTAGTTTATTATAACATATATAAATTAATTTTAAAATAATCAAATTCAGAAATTAACTAACAACATGATTGTGTTGACTCTTTGGTGTGAACTTGGTTCTTAGTTAATATTTAAACAACTTAAGTATTGAAGCCTGTGCAGACTTTGTTGAAATACGCTATCATACACATGTTCAATCAGATATATATCATTTGGAAAAAAACCAATTTCTAATCATTATTAAGTTTCACCTTGTAACGAAATTTCGTGGACATTTTATTTTCGTCATCACCGTATCACTAAGCTATATAGAATTTGGTCTAAGGTCAATAAATCTGTTAATATTCATAGTTAATTGCATAGACTACATCAAGGTCCTTGGTTTAATCCGATACATTTATCGATTAACTGATTTAGTCAGGCCATATATTCTGGCTTTAAATTAACAACCAATTATAGTAATACTAACCTTCTACAATGAAGGAGATGAAATCCCGAGTAGTGCATCACTTCAAGTAGTCCAATATGTACTCAACTACGGTCGTAATGTGGTTGTTATGCCATGTGCTTGATAATAATCAAAGTACAATCTAACTACTTAAGATCGATGGTATCCTCAAGTCTAAAGACTATTGCACGTTGTTACAATGAGATCTTCTGTTTTGACTTAGTTGTCTTAACCTATAGAAGCTCTTATTGAGTCATTCTGTGATTGTTCCTAATAACCACAAGTACGTAAGTCCATGGTGCCCTAACGATCACGAGTAATTCACTATCCATTGTATGGAGAGCTTTACATACAATAGCCTCAATGGATATATCAATATCCAATCTCAATGCACTTTGACTAGAAACATTCAAGGAATAAGTGTTTAAATATCGATTCAGTACGTATGGTTACGAATACATTTGTAATTGCAATTTATAAAATACAACTCCAAAGAATTTTCTAATTATATATGTTAAATGTATTGATATCAATGCTTATATTCCTATATAATAACACATATAAAAGAAAACAAAACAAAAATATTACTTTATTTCGAACAAGATTTTTCATATGAGTTATGTTATGTAATCAAATTACACAATTTCCCTTAGGACTCACTCTTAACTCTATCAGATACTGCTTGGGCTATATTATGTTGAACTGCATATGCTATATATATTTCGAGTTGCTTGGGCTTTTAAGTGATAGTGAAAGTGATCATAGACCAATAGCCCTACGCACAGCCGAAGCAATTAACAACGATGGAATTCGGGAGTTAATTTGCAATGAGCCGTATTTTATGTATCAAAGGATCATAAAATATTATTTGAAATTCATTTGAAGTCGTATAACTCTATAACTTTGGGGAACGTCTACAATGGACATTTTTTACCCTTCGAATTTTTATCGAATGATTTTGACCCTAAATATCTTGTAAGGCCAAAACTTTTGATTGTAACCGAATTACACTACTAGAACAACAGTAAATAGTGACGGAGCCTTCCAACGGCGGCTGTTTTCGACGGTTGTCGATCTCCGTGGCATTTCCATAAATAAAATACAATAGCCGTCGAAAACCGATGTAAACTTGTCGTCGGCGGCCGTCGCTAGCCGTTGAAAATTATCGTGTATACTGGCTCCAGGCTGAGAGCAGCTTCAATATTTCTCAATCCCCCAAATCAACAAAAAACCTAACTCCATCACCTCCTCCCCGTCGTCAACCAGCCGCCGCGCCTCCTCGAGCATCTCCAACTTCATCATTCTCCTCTCTCGACAAGCCTAGGTCCTTCATCAATCTCCAATCTCCAATCAGGTTTTATTCCTAAACCCTAACTAATTTTGATTTGTTAAATTAGGGTTAATTTGTTGTTATAGTTGTATAATACCCCATTGATTATTTGGTATACCCTACTGATTGCTACATAGGTTGTTATTATAATTGTTTATCATTGAAATGTTGAGAGAAAAAATTTGTTTAGTGTATATGTGCGTTAATTGGTGTATATGCATTGATTAATTAGTGCATACGCGCACTAGGGCTAGTTTGGATTAATTAGAGTCGATGCTCAGGATTTAGTGTGTGCATTTTCAAGATGACAAAAATGACGATTTAGTGTATGCGTTTCTTAGAATATAAATAAATTATTGTAAAATTTGTTGTATAATACGATTTACTTTTTATAAATCGCTTAGAGAGTTTTTGACCCTGTTTGACAAGTATTGTATATGATCGTTGTATGGAGGTTCATTTTTATCACAGAATGGACATTTATATTCATCCGATACAATATTTGTCGGATTTGTCCCTGTATTGGACAAATTATAAACACAATAGAGTAATTATACTCTACAAATCATTTCATTTTAAATGGTTCACAAAATTTCGATAACACTTTCCTTTTGTTCCATGTGTACACGCATATGTGTACGATACATGGAACAAAGGGGAAGTGCTGCCGAAATTTTATTGAATCGTTTAAAATGAAATGATTTGCAAAATATAATTACTAGTGTGTTTGTAATGGGAGGTAGGATGACCAACCATCAAAGTGTAAAACAATAACCTAAAATTTATAGATTATATTCATATAATAATTTGTGTAAATCCGTTTGAAAATAAAATAAAATAGAATAATATTATATATTTGCGAAAATTTAAATGTATGAATTAATTGAAAAATAAAATGTCAACAAGTGAATGATTAATACATTTTTATGTTTTAAAGTAGGGAAAATGATCAATTATTTTATCGATCGGAGCTGGATGTACAAACAAAGAAGAGAAATTAGAGGCTCAATAAGTGAACATTCTCAAAATGGTGTACACGTCTTTATTGAATTCGCTTTAAGTAATAATGGGAACGACGAAGAAATTCGTTGTCCATGTAGTAGGTGCAAATTATTGAAGCATTTAATACCGAATACGGTAATAGTTCATTTGCGCTAATATGGTTTCGTGCCGAATTATTTAGTGTAGGATCATCATGGAGAACTTATAACACCTAATCCCGTACATTCAGAGGAGGAGGTGGATACTGAAATTGTTCCGAAGAATCTCATAGAAGATATGGTTGAAGATGCAGCACGTTCAATGTTCCCTACTGTTGAAGTTCATGGTAACGATGTTAATGTCGAAGAAGAACCAAGTATTGGAGAAATTTTTTTATGGTTTATTAAATGCTACTAAGAAACCCCTTTGGGATGGTTGTACAAGTGGTACTCAACTATCAATAACTGCAGAATACATTGCGATAAAATCAAAATACAACTTCATAGAAGCCGGGTTTACGGCTACAGTACAAGCTGCAAAACAGCATATGCTACCCGAGATTCTCAACATGGTTTGAGGTTCCGGCAGGAACCATGAGATTCTGACCATCTCGTAGCCGTTTCGGCCGGTGGCGGGAGGGGACTAGGGCAAAATCCCGTCCCGGTCGAAGAAGCAGGAAAAAAAATTGCAGATCGCAAGAGAGGGTAGAAGAGCGACAATAGAAAAAGAACGAATCGTTCAATCCAAAAAACATCTCAAAAAGAAAAATTAAACGTGATTAAACAGTAAAAGGAATCAAAATTATGCCTATAAATTAGCCATTCGAAATCATAAAATTTACCAAGTGTCAAAACCTCGACCTCGACCCCAGATCAAGCTTCAAAACCTAAACTTCGAGGCAGCAATTTCGACCGGCAGTAGTGAACTTCGACATCGACAACGACCTCGACATCCACCTCGTTTCTTCAATCTTCCACTTCGACCTCGTCTCAGACATCCACTTCAACACGCACACGTAGGTATTAATTTTTCCCCCTTCGTATTTTGGTCGAAAGTTTTTTTTCGTTCTTTTTTTTGCTTCGTATGTTTGAGATGAGGAACCAGAGATAAATGTTTGCTTCGTATTTTTTTGGCCTTCGTACGTTTATGGTATGTTGCTTGTGGGCTTTGGGCTTAACAAGTTTGGTGGTTTTTTTGTTTTGTTTTTGAATATGGAACTAAAGTATATTCGAACGTTTTTTGTTTTTGAATATGGTACTACCTTAAACAATGAATCTATTCTTACATATATAGTTAACTAGAGACATTTGAATTGACCTGACCTGAATACTTCATTGATTACATAATGCTGCATACTAAATACTCTGACTTGAATACATTGACATTTGAACTGACCTGAATATGTTGAACTAACCTGAATACGCTGAACTGGCCTGAATATTGGACTTGAATATGCTGATTTGAATATAGACTTGCATATGCTGGACTTAGAATATCGAACATGAACGTGAATACGTTGGACTTGAATATCGAACATGAACATTGAACTTGATTCGAATTATTGGACATTGAACACTGAACTTGACTCGAATTATTGGATTTGAACATTGAACTCCGACGTCTTCGATTTGGACTATATTCATTTTGAACATTGAACATTGAACATTTTTATTTTATTTTTAATTTGATTTGGACTATTAATTTGTTTGCTAACTTTTGTTTAATTATAATTTCAAGTACACTATGGCAAATCCAATAGAAATTGGTTGGAATTATGGTACTGTGATCGATGGCAATCTTCGGAAAACAAAATGTAACTTTTGCAATAAAATAATTAATGGCGATGGTGTGACACATTTGAAAGAACATCTGGTAGGAGTGGGCGGCGACTTATCAGCGTGTTTAATTGCCCCTAAAGAAGTTAAACAACTTATACGATCACATATTATTCAGAAGAGAAATGAACGAAACAAAGGAAAGCTAGACAAGCAACGTTTACAAGAGGAATTAATAAGCAGATGGCAACAACAATCGGACAATAAAAATGAAGATGATTAACTTCAACGTATCATGCAGCAAAGCAGAGATGTATTTAGAGACGAAGAGCTGCGTAGATCTCATACTGTTGGACGATCGGGTAGTTCAAGTTAATCATTGCACAGATCTCATACTGTTGGAAAATCTACCGGAGTAGATGGCGATTTTGACACTCATGCTGCTGGACGAACCGACTCATATATGCAAAAACGAGGAGGTAGAACTCAACCTTCTATTAAATCTGCAATGAAAGACATTAAAGATGCCAGAAAACATATAGATCGAGCAATTTCTAAGTTCTTTTTTTTCAACCATATTCCACATAACATTGCTAATAGTCCATATTATACAACAATGGTTGACGCGATTGCAGAATGCGGTCGTGAATTGATCCACCAACTGCATATGAAATATCACACTCGTACCTTGAAATGGAAATAGAAGAAATTGGACAATATATTAAAACATTGCACAATTTCTGAGATGAATATGGTTGCACATTAATGTGTGATGGCTGGAGTACACAAAATCGACGAAAAATAATAAATTTTCTCGTGTACTCTACCCATGGAACGGTATTTATTAAATCTGTGGATGCCACGAATGAATTCCAAAGTGGAGAATATATTTGTGGATTAATGGATGATGTCGTTGAAACGATTGGTGAAAATAGAATAGTGCAAGTTGTTACAGATAACAGAGCAAACTACAAAGCTGCCGGCCAATTATTGATGCAAATAAGAAGGCATTTATATTGGACACCATGTGCAGCACACTGCATTGATTTGATTTTGGAAGATATTTCCAAAGAGCCAGAGGTAACAACCGTTATCACAAACTGCCAGTTAATAACGACATTTATATACAATCATGGTTGGTTACTTTCCATCATGATGAAAGAGACCAATAATAAAGAATTGATTAGACCGGCGGTAACATGGTTTGCAACTCATTTCATCGCACTAGACTTTATTCATAAACATAAAGATCACCTAAAAAGGATGATTGCTTCAAGAGAGTGGACATCAAGAGTTCCTAGACTCAATACTAAAGACAAAAGAACAACAAATATTGTCTCTACACTAATTTACAACAACGCTTTTTGGACTAGTGCTGCTTCCATCATCCTTGTTTTTGAGCCATTGGTGAAAGTTTTACGAATGGTAGGTACTGATGACAAAGCAGATATGGGATATCTTTATGAAGTAATGGATCGAGCAAAAGAATCCCGGTTTAGCCCATAAAGAATCCCGGTTTATATAATTCCAAACCAATTTAATAACATATGCTTGATCCAGTTCCTCTAGGTTTCTCAAGCCCAGACCACCCTCTGATTGTGCAAATAGTGGCCCAATTTATTTTATGCTATTTTCCTTTTCAAATGAATTTAGAGCATTGTTGCTCTATTATTTTGAGAATTTTTTTTGGATTTTGACATATTTGCATCCAAAATTGGATGATAGGGTAGACTGTAGTCTTTATAAGCTCCAATCTGCCACTTGTGTTTAAAAACCTACAACTTCAAGTGTCAATTCTACCATTAATCCTATCTAGTAATGCCCCAGAATCTGAGATCTTAACTTTATTTGTTGATAGGGGAATTCCTAGATATTTAGTGGGTATACTTCCACTTTAGACTCCAAGGGTTTGGCTGATCTGGTTCTTAACCGTTACACCTTTCCCAAAAAATAACTTTGTTTTGGAGGTGTTAACAGTTAGTCCAGCATATTTTTCCATATCGTCAAGAACTTTTTTTACTAAATTTGAGCTTTCTATGTTTGCTTTGTATAAAATTAGTAGATCATTAGCATAGATCAAGTGCGTTAGCATTGGGTCTATGTTGTATGAAGGACTTAAATTACCTTACAAAAACCCACTATCCAAGTTGATGGATAAATATTCCATGACTATTGCAAATAAATATGACGAAAGGGGATCGCCTTGTCTGATCCCTCGATTGCTGAAAATAAAACTCTGAGGAGTGCCATTGATGATGATAGAACGAGTTTGTGTAGAAATGCACCAATGGATGAGGGAAGTGAATTGAGGAGGAAAGCCTATTTTTTCCATAATAAGAATAATAAATTCTCTATTTATTTTGTCATACGCCTTTTGTAGATCCACTTTGACACATAAGTTTTTATTTGTCTTTCTATTAATGCTTCTAACCATTTCATATGCTATCATTGAGCTTTCAGAGAAGTTTCGATCTGGAATAAATGCATTTCGGTTAAGCAAAATAAAATTGTTCATTAAACCTTTCATCTAGCTACAAATAATGTTTGTTAAAATTTTGTAAAAAACACAAGATATATGCCTATAATCACTTATGTTTTTAACGTTTTGTGATTTTGGGATAATAGTAATAAAAGCTTAGTTTAATTGTTTAGTAAACTTCCCTTAAACAAAGATATAATTCATGGCTGCCAAAAGCTCCTCCTTAATTTGCTCCTAATGATATTTCAAAAACTTGGTGTTAAACCCATCAGGCCTGGACTTCTATTATCATCTATCTGAAATGTAGAGCTCCTCGCCTCCTCCATAGTAATCGGTAAAAGAGGCTTCCTCCGAATAGTAGCAGATATAATCCTTTTACTGATTTTCATTATTTTCAGCATTGAACAATTCTGTAAAGTAGTGAATGGCTTCCTCCTTTAATTTACGAGGATCTAAAATAAGCATCTCATTATGATCTATGAAACTTTATAATGACAATTTGTTTTGTTTTGATGTCATCCTAGAGTGAAAAAATTTACTTGGTTGGTCCCTATGAATCAACCAACCTGTTTTGGCCTTTTGATAGTTTTCTACTGCTTTTGCATCTAACAAAGATTGTAGTAATTGTAGGTTGGCCCTATAAGTTTGTAGTAAATTTTTTTATGCGGATTATCTATCAGTTGCAAATATATAGGACTATTACTATCTCTGATTTTATCACAATATTGTCTTATGCTTTGCTTACTGCAGTTCCATTCTTTGAGATGAACTTTAACCATTTGTGTCAATGTCATATATATATATATATATATGTGTGTGTGTGTGTGTGTGTATAAATTTCAACATAAAGGTATACATATAAATAATTTTCAATTTGATACTTATTCCCTTAAAAAAAGGGAAAAAGAAAATAATGAAATTGTAACACCAAAAGAGCATGTATATATATTATGAATTTGCTAACTTGATACACCAATATAGTTGAAATGAGCAACATCTTTAAAGTTGAACAATTAGAATTTATAATCACAGTGGAAAGCTCTTCATTGAAAAGCAAATTTAAAATCTAATTTCCATACACACACACGGATATATATATATATATATATAAACACACAAAAAAAAATCTGTAACTTCCACCACACAGACCACTTGACAGAAAGTTGATTCTCTACATCCACTTGCACTATAAATAAACCAAGAATAATTCCCTCTTTATATAGTTTTTTTGCAAAGGAATGAATACATGATATTCAAAGAACGTATGTTAATAGCTACATCCTAAAATTGCAAATGTTTTGCATTAGTACCATGATAATTTTTTTTGAAATGGTACTTTATATACAAAAAATCACCGTGACAACATATCATATGTCAATAAACGTTCGAATCACGCTACGCAAGTTTCGAACTTGTAACCTCTCGCACCAAAGCCAAATCACTTAACCACTGGGACAATGGTGCTTGTCATCATGATAATTTATAACCTTGGAAAATGCATTTCCCAAGAAAATTGGGTATTCATAGTAATCAACTCACTATCCTTGCATTTTCTTGTAT
Source organism: Allium fistulosum (assembly GCA_030737815.1). Taxonomy (NCBI): domain Eukaryota; kingdom Viridiplantae; phylum Streptophyta; class Magnoliopsida; order Asparagales; family Amaryllidaceae; genus Allium; species Allium fistulosum. The sequence goes on from CM060901.1 coordinate 1,228,078,982, forward strand.
TTACAACATTTGCAAAAGAAGAATAAAAACTAGTTACATACAATGTCATGTTTGAAATTAACATTTTGATATGTATATACAATGTCAATACAGTCCAATAGACTTAAATCAACTTTCTACTATTGAAATTGTTTGAAGAACAAAATTCCACACTTTGCTTCAGTTAAGAGCATTTCATATAAAAGGAACACACATGTTCTTAACTGTAAATCCATATAGGAAAACAAAACATGGATTTTTTATCAAACCATAATCAAACACTTGCTAATAATAGTCATTCACTGCCTTTGCCTCGGTATATATAATAACTTGCTATGTTTAAAATTAAAAGATGTTTTATTACTATCAAAATTTTTGAGATAGGTGTTTTATGATTTTTTTTCCTTTCTAATGAATTTTATCATACAAAGAGATTTTTGTAAAGTCTTTCAGTGAATTTTATACAAGTAATATAATATATGTATATGTCAAATTCAAATAGACTTATTTAAAGTATTTTTAATATATATATATATATATATATAGTTGTATTCAACAATTTAATTCAAATCAGCACAATTAGAATTACTCACATCACTTCAATAGCTGAACTTTTAGATCAATATATGGTTTTTATGAATTAATACCTAAAATAATATATTTGTAATAAAAATCTTAATCTTAGATTTAAAAAATGAAGTCAAGCTTGTACCAATTATATTCAACATCTAGAATGTATTAAAGTATTAGAGAAGTAAATATGATCGAAATCAAACATTCATAGTGTAGTACATGGTAAAAAATATGTGATAGGCATCAAAATCTAAGATATGTTAAAATGATATATTCATGCTAATTTTATTCAGTACCATAAATAAATTTAAATATCATTGAATATAAAAAGTAAATTTATATTGCTATAACTTTGATCATTAGTGATCAAATTTAGATAAGAACATATAATTAATTAACACTGAGCGGGAAGTCATATTAGGTAAAATAGAGAATATATGATAATAAAGTTTATATCATGTTTACTGTAGTTACTTGGCAAGTTTATAGAGGTTATGTACCTTGCAGCAATAATATCCAACATCTAAAATGTAATAAAGTGCAAAAAAGCACATATGATCGAAACCCAACATTTACAGTGTAATAAATGATAACTTTTTTGATAGGTATCAAAATCGAATATGTATGAAAATGAGATATTCATTCTAATTTTATTCAACACATAAATAATAATTCAAAATTTTGAATATCATTGAACCGAAATAGTACCATAAAATGTCTACTACAATTACTTGGTAAGTTTATAGAGATTATGCACCTTATTTCAACTTCATTTCAACATTCATTGGTTAGTTTCATGATAATTTGCCACCTCCATTACACATTACAAATTAAATTAGCTTTGTATTCTAATCCTTTAACACTATTATCCAATGTATTACACTTAGCTTGTAACATTATTATTGCAATATGAAGACATTGAACACACTTGGAAAAAACAATCAAAGAACACATCAAAGACCTCTGGCAAGAAGCAAGTAGACTATTATTCTCTTAAAATAAAATTAAAACTACGAAGTAAGAAGTTTTAAGATGAAACTAAGAAGAAATCAAATTAAGATGTAAAAAACAAAGTAAAACTAACAGTAGAATTGATGTGGCCATTGAGAAGCCAATGGTTAATTTTCCTATGTTTAATGTTATGTCAACATGTCTGAATCATTTGGTTTATGTGAACTTGATTGTGTGAATAATGGTTCTTGTACTTGTAATTGATGGAGAATGAATCATAGATTGATGTACATGTGAATTTTATAGAATCCATCAGACCCATAAAGCACCATATTTGGAACTAAACGCCATGCTAATTTCATTATCTTTCTTACTAAGCATCTTGATTAAATCAACTTAGTATTATCCTTTACAATTTTTTTTATTTATCCATGACTTAGAGTCCTAGTTTATGAACATTTCTACTGATCAAAGGTATACTTAAAATTGGAATCAATGATAATTTTTTTTAACTAAAAAATAGGAACTCCACATTTACAAATTAAATTAAACATATTCTTAATCATAAAAAATATATACTAATATTAATATAAGCATAAGAAATCAAAACCATAGTAATATTCCTACACCAAATTTAATATTATACCAGAAACTAATATTCCCCATCACATAGCTAATAAAGTTTTCAATTACGACAAGCACCATTGTCCCAGTGGTTAAGTGATTTGGCTTTGGTGCGAGAGGTCATAAGTTTGAAACTTGCGTAGCGTGATTCGAATGTTTATTGACATGTGATATGTTGTCACAGTGATTTATTGTATATAAAGTACCATTTCAAAAAAAAGTTTTCAATTACTGTCCTCATTCGCATGCTTTGGCTTCTTTAAATTTTAGCTATAATCTTTGCATCGATTTATATTTGCATAACTCAGCTGCACTTAATTACAATTTTCATACTATGAAATCCAAATTATAGTTAAGATCAGAAGAAATGTACCCATTTTTAAACAAATAAATGGATTCAAAATAGAAATAAAAGAATACCCGATCTGAGATTGAAGGAAGCTGAATAAGAAAAAAACCCTAGGTTTGAAGGATGAGAAAGAAAGTGTTACAAATGTGTTAGACAAAGGCAAACTAAGTATAAAAAGAAAAATTACGAACCTATCCTTCATTTTTCATTTTATTTACACGAGTATCAATTTTGCACAGGTTATATCCGTTGCTAAATGCAACCAATGAAAAAAGCTGTTGCTAATTTGCAGCGAATATAACCGTTACAAATTATATAAAAAAAGTGTTGCAAAATTGCTAATTTGGTGTAATGGGATAAGGCAACTAGGAAGAACAAGTATACACTCTCACGTATACATGGATGACTTGTTCAATTGTGCAAGGTGTTTTCTCAGTTGGATCTTACGATGAAATTTCATCAGCTAAGGGAAGCAAAGGAGAGTGTGCCGATTAAAGCGTTCCGTACACCATTTAGATTCTATAAGTGGTTGGTTATGCCGTTCGGGCTAACCAATGCAATGACATACTTTGTTGATCTTATGATCATGTCTTCAAAGATCAACTAAAAAGGTATGTGTTTGTGTTCATGGGCGATATCCTGGTCTATTCCAAGACAGAGGAGGAACACAAGACATATCTAAGGATTGTGCTTGAAGTGTTGAAGAAGTATAAATTGAAAGCAAAGTTTTTGAAGTATCACTTATGGAAGAGAGAAGTGTGATTCTTGGGTCATGTTCTTCCAGAACAAGGTATAGTTGTAAATCATGCGAAGGTGGCAACGGTTCAAGATTGGAACCAACCTAAGAATTCTATAGACATGAGGAGTTTCCTTGGACTAGTGGGATATTATATACATTTTACAAAGAACTTCTAAAAGATAGGAACACATTCGACTAATCTAGTGAAGAAGAATTAGATTTTTGTTTGGGACGTGAGGTGTGAGCACGCATTTGCGAGTATGAAGGAGAGGTTGACGAGTGCACTGATATTGATTATTTTGAGCAGGAATGAGGAGATGACGGTATACACAGATGTTTGTAGTATTGGATTGGATGCATTACTAATGAAAGGAAGTAAGGTTGTCACCTACGTCGGTCGATAATTGAAGCCGCATGAGAGGAAGTACCCGACTCATGATTTGGAGTTGGCGATGATATTGTTTGTTTTGAAGATGCGGAGGCATTATTTACTTGGGGAAATTTTTGAGCTATTCATGGACTACATATCCTTAAATACCTTTTCTTCCATAAAGACTTCAACCTTCATCAATAGCAATGGTTGGACATTTTAGCTTCCTGTGACTTTAGCATTTTTTATATGCCTAGGAAAGGAAATGCAATTGTTGATGCTTTGAGTAGAAGACATACCAGTTTAGGGAAGATGTTCCTAGAGTGGATACAGCTCGAGTTTATTGCTGGCTATGACCTTAGATTTTATTGTGAGCCGGAGCCAGAGATGTTGGCAAGTTTAACCATTATACCAACTTTGATCAAAAGGATTATTACTAGTCAGAAGCGAGATGCTAGACTAGCGAAGATCATAGCAAAGGCAGAAGAAGGAGCAGAGTCTGATGAGATGAGGTAGTATAGACTCGACCGTGATTGTTGGCTCCATAAGGATGAGAAGTTGTTTGTTCCCGATATCGATAGACCGTGGGAGGATGTGATACTACGAGAGTACCATCATTCGAGGATGACTATACATCCGGTGGTAATAAGATGTACTGTGATATGAAGCATGCCTACTATTGGGAAGCGATAAAGAATGATATCAAGGCATTCATCTCAAAGTGTATGAACTGTCAGTTGACAAAGGCAGAGCAGAAGAAGCCATGAGGTTTAATGCAACCACTTGAGGTCCTTGAGTGGAAATGGAACAATTTTTGATGGACTTCATCGATTGATTGTTGAGGAATAAAGAAGGGTATGGTAGCATTTGGGTTATAGTCGATAGATTAACGAAGAGCTCTCGCTTCATACCCATTAAGTCTAGTAGAATAACATCCAAATTGGCCGAGTTGTATGTGAAATGGATAGTGCAATTTCATAGTGTGCCAAAGAGCATTGTGAGTGATTGAGACCCTTTATTCATTAGTGGGTTTTGGAAGAGCATAAAGAGGTGTTGGAGATGGAGCTGAATCTCAGTATAGCTTACCACCCGCAAACCGATAGGTAGACCGAGAGGGTGAATATATATATATATATATATATATATATATATATATATTCGAGGATCCCCTACGAACTTGCATACTTGACTTTGGAGGCTTATGGGACAATTATTTGCATTTGGCAGAGTTCGCATACAATAATAATTATTAGTCTAGTATTAGTATTGCACCATTCAAGGCATTGTATGACCGGTTGTGTAGCGCTTCCTTCGTGTTGATGGAAAGTGAGTGAAAAAGCTATACTTGGGCCAAATATGATTAGAGAGACTTCAGAGAAGATCAAATCATCCAATAACGAATAAAGGCAACTCAGGATAGATAGAAGAGCTACGCTGATAAGGGACGTATGGATTTGGAGTTCTCTGTCAGACTGTCAGTGATATGATGTTTGTGAAGATCTCTCTACTGAAGAATGTTGCTCGATTTGGTAATAAGGGAAAGTTGGTAGAGAGGTTTGCATGTCCTTTTCCAATAGTAGAGAGGATCGAGAACTTGACATACAAAGTCAACTTACCTCAGAGGATGGCAGACGAGCACAACATATTCCGCGTCTCTCATTTAAGAAAGTTCATGCACGACTCAGGTGTAATGGTTGCACCGGATCAACCTAATGATATCGAAATTAAACTAGAAGCTTTGAGACCTCATAGGCTAATTCATATTGTCGGATGTGATATAAAGCAGGTTAACTGGAGGACCATGGAGTTAGTGAAGGTTTAATGGAGTGAAAGCAAATGCGATTGCACATGGGAAACCAAAGAGGGAACGAGTAATGCATATCAAGTGGCCTTTATGAGGTAAAGCATTTTTTTATCATATTAACTTTCACTCTTGATATTATATAGGAAGATTAGTATCTTGTATGCTAGGATGGGTATATCTATACTATTGATTGAATAGCTACGTGTATGATCTGTGTGAGTGTTGCTTATGATTGTTAAACATGTAGGGTAACTATAGTTGACTTTTGCTTGACTTATTTGAGGATTTAAGGGGAGAAATTCCTAAACGGAAGGGAGAGTGTACCGACCCATATTTTACATATTGGAGAATCGTAAAATATTATTTTTAAATTCATTTGAGGTTATATGACTATAACTTTAGGGAATGTCTACTAGGGACATTTTCCATCCTTAAATTTTTATCTAAAGATTTTGATCTTGAATGTCTCGTAAGGCCTATAACTTTTGATAGAAGCCGAATAAGAGTTTAAAACCACTTTCTTTAGATATGGGTGATGGTTTCTCTTTTCGTAGGATGGTCATATTAAGAAAATTGGATTTACCGTTTAGGAGATATGGACGTTTTAAGTTTAGACTATTGTTGGCTAGATTAATGGATAATTAACTAAGCCCAAACTTAACCCCACTAACCCACTTTGGGATTTGTGCCAAATTAGGGATAATGGGATTGACCAAAATCATTTTCCCACTTCCTAAAACAAGTATAAACCTCCAATAATTCAATTTTAACCTAAAAGCTCCTCTTTTTCATACTTTAATTAGCTTAAATCACATTTTTAGGGGTAATTAGCAAGGAGAATCTCAAGATTACTGCTTAGGCTGCTTTAGAATCCAAGCCACCACTGTTCATCTTAGATTTGCATTGATATTTGGGCAAATTTGAAACTAGGTGAGTGACATTGCTTCTCTCACTTTTCTATGTATGTAAATATAGTTAAATTATGGTTTTAAAAGTGATTTTCAAAGTTAAAACGATTTCAAACATTGATTTGGTGTCAATAATAACCTTAAACCGTATTTCGAAATATAGATTTAGATTTTGATATGTTTACACCATTTATCAACCATAATTGCTATTTTTCTAAAAAAAATTGGATCTAGGATAATTCATGCTAATAAATTATGTTAGGATGATTTGTATGTATTTCTTGGGTGATATGGTGTAATATTTGATTTTTGTATGAATTATTTTGATGTGTTTGCTAGTTGTTTAGTCTAATTAGGATTATGATACATCATTTGGTTTAAATGGAACCAAAGTGCTCAAAACTCGATGCAAATTAGATATGACGTAGTTTAAAGTCTCAGGAAACCCCAAAACAAAATGCAAGTAAATTGGAGTTGATTTGATAACCCAAATTATGGTTGTTGTTTATAGCCAGTAGTGGTGAAGTATGGTGGTGGTGATCAAAATGGGGTTGGTGTGAAGTGCTTCGAGTCATGGAAAGAGGTGTTTTAGGTTTTAGATGGAAAACCTTAGCCTAGGCTTGGGAATTATGGCAGCATTGAGTTATGGACTTAGGTGGTTTTTGGTTGGTAGCAGTATTGGGCAAGATTCGAGTCAAAGGAAGAAAACCTTTGGATTTTCAATGCAGAGACTCCAGGACAGGCACGAGATAGCATGGGGAAGTCGAAATGGGGACTTAGTCAAATTTAATAGGAATATACACGGTCGGTATTGACCATGTGTGCTTCGGGGATTTCGTCCAAAGGCTTCAAGCCTTGGGCAAGGTAAGGCGGAGTTTTAGCTTCAACTTGGTGAAGTTCTAGGTGATCCCACATGGTTGGGTCCGATCGAACCTGGTTGGTACTGCCATGTTATGATGGCCCATGTGGTCGAGGTAGTAGGGGACGTACATGTGAATTTTTAGCGGTTGTTTATGGGTGTTCATGCATTCATTCGAAGTTTGTTTTTTATGATGGTGGTGCATTGAAGTATGATAGTAAAAGGCGCGGCGAAGTAGCGATGCTTCGACATGATGGTTCGAAACTTTGATGTGTTGATTCTACGGTAGATATGGATGTCTAGAAGCATCCCGATGATGGCAACTTGATCGATTAAGAGGTGGTAATGATCCACCAGGGCGGGTTTGAAGTAGGAATCTTGTGAATAGAACGTTGAAGGGTTCTATTACGGAAAGTGGAATGTTGAAGGATTCCATAATAATTAATGGAAACTGACCAGCGAAGAAAGGCTTTGATACACGTGCAAGTGATCGTCGATACCATGAGTGTTTTGTATTGACTCGTAAGCAGGGGTATTATGAGGATGCTTGTTAAGTACTTAGTCGGCTACCCTAGATCGTTGAAGGGATCCATATACCCTGGACTATTGAAAGGATCTAGTGTCAGCTATGGGCTGGTGTTTGGGTATATAGAAAACTAGGATTTTCTATTAATCCCTGGCAGATGAATGGTCATATAAGTTATCATGTATCCAAAGCACATCGAGTGACGGTGAGGGTTGTTTGATGGATGTTATGTTTGACGCTCTAGGGATGTCACATGACATAGGTATATAGGAGATCGATATCTAGACACTCGATGGTGTATCTGGATGTTTGTACACTTTATGATGTTAGTAGAGTAGCATATTGTCATTGTTATGTGCTAACTCTTTGGATTTAGGGATATGTCAAGTATGATCATTCGTACTATTGTTCCTTACTATATCAACTTGACATAGTGTTTTGAGATTTTTTATCGCTTACACCAGACTGTTGTCTGATTCAATGTTTCATGCTTTGCTTCTTATTATCTTGAGTACTTTCAAATGAGTAGACCAAATAGCAGGTTTAGGTGATACGTGGTGTAGTACAGATGGATAAGTAGGAGATGGTGCTTTCTCATATTTATATTTGGACTTATTATTCCTTATTCCACTATGAGACACTGTAAAGCCCGGACAATGTTCATTTATTTATTTAGAGACAACTCACCTTCTGAGTTTATTATTTGCTGTATAAACTGTACTGCTGCTTTATATTACTGTTTGAACCTATGCGCTCTAATATTGTGGTTCATTTGGTTATTACTATCTCGCTTGTTTTATATCTGTGATGACTATTATATTTTATTCGATATGTTATGAGATATACGATAGGTTTTGTGACTATTTTATTTACTTTACAACCTTAATAATTGTTTTACATCGACCAGGTACCGTAGCAAGACATAATACAAGTGTATTAGGTGTCGAAGGTGTAGGGTGGTTTTCAGATGATTGCCTTGACCAAAACCTTATGAGAGTCGAAAGCATATTTTTTAAGTTAATAAAAATTATGGTTTAAGGTATTGGCTTAGTTGTTACACATAATACTATTCCCTTAGAAAGGGCTATTCTTTATATGTCTGGGGTATATCCATATCTTTATCTAGGCTTTCAATTTCAAACTACTTTTTGGATAAAGGCAAGGATATTTCCTCATATCAATGATCGAAGCCATCATCAAGTTTATCTCTATTTTTATCTACTTCTCATCCTAGGTAAGTAATGATTATTTTCATGATGAGATATAGTTGTTGCTCAAATACCTCGCAAGTATGATTAGTCAGCCAGCATCTCAAATCCTAGCCCAAATCCAGGTCAACCTAGATTCCTATACCTAGCCCAGCTCAGGATGATTCGACACGGCCATCTCATATGATTTGACCTGGCTTAAAACAACCTACCTATGGCCTGGCTCTTTCAGCCCGCCTATGACCAGTCCAAAGCAGTCCCTCTCTTCACTATGTCTTAGGCCATACCTTCTTGCTCCAACCTTCACGTTTTTAGTTTTGTTCTCAACAAGCTTCAACCACAAGTAACCGACTATCACTATGCAAGAAGCTTATTTGCAGCCTTGCCGCCTAAAGGAGTATGCTAGATGCTAAAAAGTAAGACTCGGTACACCTCTACTGCAACATGTATGTGAAAAGCATACCAACTCCTGTAGCATGTCATCTTTCTTAACATAAAGCACGTGCCCCATACGGATTACAACTGGCTTGCTTCTCGACCACATATTCCAGTTAAATTTCCAGTTGTTTTCCATCCATCCAAGCGACCAGATCAATGGCCGAGAGCGATTCCCACCTATTCACAGTGCAATCTAATCCATCCATTGATCTACATTAGCCATTCTAATACAACTTGCCATAAAACATCAAATGGGTTGGATTTTAGCTAATCTGTAAGCTTAAAATTTATTTGCAGCAAGCTATTCCTTATAGGTTCTAAGTTTAGAACCATTGTAAGCTTAGGGGATAAAATTCTTATTATTTTCTTTTAATTCATTGAAATTGTAATAGATAAACACAATAAGGTTAATAGTGGATGTAAGCAAGTCTTGGCTAAACCACTCTACATCTTGTGTCATTTTCATTATTTGCTTGTTTACTCCTTATTTTACATTTTTAAGCCTAGTATTAATAAGTGCCCTTTGCCGATATAAACGTAATAATTTAATTCTGAGGTGGCTAATTTTTTGGTCAACATTTTAGCGCTAGAAAGAGGGCTCTTCCTTAAAATCTCTTATTTTTCTTCACTTTTTCTCCTCTACCAATGTCTACTCTAGTTTTCACCATGTCAAATTCTAACGGTGAGAACAAATTCATCTACTCTAATGGTCGTGAGACTAACGTTAACATTGTCGCTAACGTTGCTAGTCTCATCCCTAGGATTATAATGACATGTGGCAAAGTGTGCTCCAAGGCTTGACTAACGTAGGAACTCTATCCCATGAGGTAAATGATCTCAGGGAAAGGTTGGATGCTCAAATGATTGTGAACTTCTGTTCTCCCACCCTTTTGATGGTTGATCTTGTTCCTATCCAACCTGCCTTTCCTAGTGTTATAATCTTGTTAATACCGCCATGAGAGGGTTATGCTTGAAACCCCGATCATGGTAGCTTGTGTTAACATTAGGGTAGAGCATGTTGCGAATAGGCTAAATCACGCTATTGAAATTGGCCTAGAGTTGGCCATGCACAGGGAACCAAGACATCATCGTTCTTCTTTAGTAGAACGGCAGTTAGCTTTTTAGTGCCTCTTGGCAGCAACTAAAGCAAGAGATTTGAGGTTAGAGCTTCTTAATAATGGTTCCCATGCCAGTTGTAGAGAGCTAAAGGTCCAATCAGTACACTTCCGATCCCATAAGGGTGTAGCCAGGACTAGATCAAGAGAGGGACAAATCGATCATTTATGATCACCCTCTATACGTTGAGAGAGGAGATGCCCATCTCTTGGTCATCATCACTATCACTCTCCAACATATCATCGTCATTGACCTCCCTCTTAATAGAGACATTGACTAAGCCTAATACCGACTGAAGGCAAACACTCCCATAGCATGCCGATGCTGGACTCCGGGAAGAATTGAATCATCTTCGCTAGCAACTCAACAAAAACCAAGCTCGGAATGTTGGAGGCGAAGCTCTATCTGATGACGAGAATGAGGAACCATTTTTTGAAGAAATATTGAGCACATACTTCCACTAAGGGTACGCCTTGCTGCCCATTGACAACGATGGGAGTACTGACCCATCCGATCACATCACTGCCTTCAACTCCATCACATAGGCTGTCTAGCTTTACGATCCCACAAAGTGCTCGCTCTTCCCTTCCACCCTCGTAGGACTGGTCTCCTATTGATTCTTACATATGTAACCGGGTGGCATCCACTCCAAGGCCTGGCTTTGCACATATTTCAAGACTAGGTTCTTTGCTTCCAAGACCCATGTCATGATAGATAGTGACATAGGCAACGTCAAGTAGGGACCGACTAAGAATCTTTTGTCATATGTGAATCACTTCAACAAAGAGTCCACCTGTGCTAGGGGTGTTGACAAAAATAGCCTTGTTGTGGCCCTCTTCTCGAGGGTCAGACACAAGTTCGTAACGTGGAAGGAATTGCAGAAACAGTCAGTCACTTCCCTAAAAATTTCTATCAATGGGCGAATGACATCATGACGATGGAGGACGCTCATCTTTCAAACAACGAAGATGAAGCCAGGCATTCAAAAAAAGTCGGGCCTAATGGGACAACAAACTATCGAAGTAATGGTCAGCAAAATAACAAAAAAAGATGTGCAAAAGATGGCACTCGGTACAAGCCTAGGTATGCTCATTATGCCACCTTGACTAGAGATATGGAGTCCATATATCTTACAACCAGAGTCAGGGTACCATTCCAAAGACCATCCACCATTAGAGCTAAGAGAAGGGTGGAACCTTATGGTAATGGAAAATATCACGAGTTCCATCTAATCATCAACCACTCTACTAATGAGTGTCATATACTGAAGGACGTGATAAAGAGACTAATCTGAGAAGGAGCACTTGTAGATTTCATTCAGCAGTAAGTCAATCAAAGGGTGGCTTGCAATAATCAACCAGCTCAGCCCAGTAACCCAACAACAATGTCACGGCCATAACCATCATTCTGACTATCTACAAAGGCCTAGATGTTGCTGAAAGAAGCTGGGCAGCTCAATCGCAGTATCAGAGAGAAGTGGGTTCTGCCAACCATGTTTATTCATTAGAGTACCGAGCATTTAAAGCATCTAGACTAGAGGCAGATCAACCAATCACCTTTATTGTTAAATATAGAGAAGCCATCCTGTACTCCCATCACAACCATCACCCTTGCAGTGGCCAATGCAAATGTACACTACGCCTTCATGGATAGGCTCATCTCAGTTAATGTCATGTTCAAGCATGTCTTCGAAGCACTCAAGCTTCCTGCCTCCAGCCCTACCCCTTACGCCTTACCCATCTACGACTTCGAGGGCGCGGCATTGTTCCAATAGTGACGACTAGTCTCATGACCACATTCAGAAAAGAGCCCATTGCTGCAAAGATACAAGTGAACTTTGTAGTAGTTGATTGCCTATCTGCTTCTAATCTCTTGATTAGATGACCAGTGTTACCCAAAATTTTGGGTAAACAAAAGCTTACTAGAAAAGCTCTCGAAGTTGGTCCGTCCGTCGTATCCTCGCTCAGCCAGTTGGTTACTCCCATCAACGAATGAACAGTTCATCGTCTTCAGCGGCCAACCATGCCTACTCCACATCTGGAGACACCACGGATGGAAGCTTAGCCCTTAACCATCACCACTTCCTTCAGGATCCCGAAAGAATGACGGCCCCAAAGCACGTTTGCTAGATTTAGCATGGCCTCCTACCACATCCTCTCCAGAAGTTCCAGCGCACGACTCCTTTAGTGTCATTCCCACATACCAGGACAATCGCCTCCTCGGACGTCTCCTCCACTTCCATACGGATCGGCCGAACGAAGCCCTTAGGCAACTCGCCTTCCTCAACAAGGCACCGACTACTCCCAACATTCTAACGATCCTCTGAAGCCGGTCAGCCAATCTCTTCTAGAAGCATAAGCCCAAGGTTGCGCCCACAGGCCTTCCTTGGCATCCTTTCCCTTAGCAGCCAGTGCCGCCCCTGACCTCTTCGACACTCGCCCGATCCAGTCCTTCATCCTAATCCATGCACCAAGTATCACACCTTCCGTGCAACACTATACCTTAGCGGCCTTCCTCCCCCTCTAAGAGTGAGTCTACCCTCAACACGATCCTAGTATTAGAAGTAGCTCCACTCTCATGTGACTGTCCGTCGACTTCGCTCTCCACACGGCTGCAACTGATCCCTGCATGTCCGCCCTCCGGCGGATGCCCGGGACGTTCAGTACCGATACCAGACAGGCTATCTCGTGTGGCCCAACTACTCCTACACAGGGATCCGCCCGACCGCGGTGGACCGACCACCTTATGTCCTTAGAAATCCTAAACCTACCAGCTAGGACCACTCGCTTAACCTAAAATAGGTTATCGCAAAGTACCCTAACCATTCTCGATCCAACTGCTCCGAAGTACATGCCATTAGAGAAAAGTATTATTCCTCTGCCAACAGTACTCCACGTGCAGCTCTTTCCTCTCCCTCACCTTTTCAGTAGCCAATCAGAATGCCTGCACCCCTACCTACTAAAGCATGCCGCCTATCCTAGGTCTGGCATAGACCGTTCTTTCCAGTTGGTAAGCAATCTGAGCCATGGGCTCGAATCTTCTTTCCAGCTAGCTCCCATCCTACGTTCCCTTCAATCCATGGTCCAGATCCTCTCCTGCACCATTATTCTACAATATCGACCATCCATTCACACCCCACATCCTCTATATATACCCGATGTCATACCCTATGGCAAAGGGACGAACAGAATGATTTCTCCAACCCATCTTCCTCACCAATTCTCTGCTCCTCCAAAACCTCTTCGATGGTGGCTTCGTCTGACTTTCGTTAGGGAGATCCTCCCTCAAACTCTACTACTCAACCTACCATGATCTACCCACCAAGCTCTACCACCATCATCGCCTCTAACAACATGCTTATCACTCCAGCTAGCGGCACCTCCTTCTAGCGGCTACCTTCCGACCACTGCCAGCAACCCCTCCTCAAGAGCTCTTCCATCTCCGAGACTCCTCCTCAAGGGACAACCCTCCCAGTGGGTCTTCCCCCAGGTCTCCTCCCCATGAGACCCTTAGACTAGGATATTATACTCTTTTAATATTTATTCTAGTCTCTTTTATCATTCTCTTATAACAGTCTGTAAATTGTAAGAGGTCGATATAGTAAACGAACATTACAGTGGACGTAGGCTGCACTAGACCGAACCACTATATATCGTAGTGTATTTACTTTCCGTACTTAGTTCTCCCTAGGATCATTCCCTACCGTCTACAGCAATGAGCAAGTTTCCCTGTCCGCACCAGCCTGCCATACTCCCTACCATGGGAAAGCGCCCATCTCAATCCACATTCCCCCCAAGCAACAACCCAACAATAAAGGGTCTATCCGACAACCCTCTGCCTGGGGGTGGTCGGCCTGCAACCAACCTTTTGGCTCAAACGGGTTTCCACCCTCCACCAATGGTGAGCCTTCCCTTTATGGTTGACTCGTCCAAAAAGTAGGCCTAGTGTCGGCGTGGCGGTATCCTCGTCAGTGCGATTACATTTCGAGGTTCAGCCAAGTTTTCCGTATTCGTGATGAAAAATCAGGTCAACGTTCTAACGCCCATCGTCGAGACCAATCCCACGACAATAAGGTTGAAAGCCTCACAATGGCGACCTCACCCCTCATTAGCCAACATCCCAGCTTCAGTCGCAAAAGTCTCGTAGTCCTTTTCCTTCCTCCAACTAAGAAAAAGTAAGATCGACCAGAAGAAAGAGGAATTCAGATTTCTGTTCTATAGTCCCATATTCCCCAAAGAAAAGCGGCCACAGTCTCGTGATCCCCCGAGATGTGGTTTCGTCCGTGTCCTTCATCCCTCCTGCATCCCCATAGTGTGCTCCACGGACCTCTAGGTACTGCGTTGGTTGGTAGAGCGCCCCCTGTTCTCCTTCCTTCTCCCTTGTAGTACTGAAAGGCGACCCGAGGGTGGTACCTCTCGACCTGAAGGACTGGACATGGAGTCCGAAGTTGAGGATTATCTTCTTTGGACCGCCAGCAGCAGCCTTGAATTTCTATCCTTGACCTCCTCCCAAGACCATTAGTAGCGGATTCGAACATCGAAAGGAAACCTTTGAAAATCTTCTGGGTTTGCAACCATCTCCTCATCGGTCTCTCGCGGCACTCCCCAAAAGCGGCATGGTAAGCAACAACTTCTTCGCACCCTCAGACGGGCGTCCACGGCCTTCCTCCAAAGCTGGCTTACATGCCCTACGCAACGCGTAACATTTTGGCTTCCGCAGTCACTCATCCTACTTCGGTCAGAGCTAGTGTCCTGAAGCAGAGTCACCTCTTCCACCATTTCATCCAAGCAACTCAAGCAACACTAACATTCTTGCACCCTCCGTCAACATCCTCCTCCAGACCTATGGTCATCCACCACTGTCTAGGAGAGTCTAGTGAAAATAAGCCATGGCATATCTGGGGTCTCACAAGAACCGCCCGAGATTATGGAATGCGTTCAATCATGCCCATCCTATTCACCCGAAACAATAATTGAGCCACAACGCTCCAGCTCGGCTCGGGCTCAGGATCATATCTCTATTCAATCGGCGGTGCGTCCCCATCGTAGACCTCAGAGGTGGCCACGTGCTTAAACTCACGCTAGGAAGCTCCGAACTAGTAAGGCGCCCGCAATGCGCATTTCGATTGCTACCCGATGTTCGCTTGGAGCCGACACGACATGGATCCCCCCAGATAGGTCCTCCTCTAACATTTCGGTAGCTGTCTCCATCTGTGGCCATCCTCTTAGCTCTTCAAATGTTGGAGCACCAGGACACCCGAACCCACCTGGAGCAACCAGAGACTTTAACGGACTGCATTGTTCACTCCCACCAAATCGAGCAATGCACCAACTGCTCCGGGCCGGGCAAGGGATGTCCTCCTAGTGTCCACCCCCAATCTGCAGTTAGCAAGAAGGCGGACACACTAGCGTCTTAATTAGCATGCCTACAGCTTGGGGGCATCCCGTCTTCAAAATCTTGAAAACTGCAAAGAAAGCCCCCTGAGTCCCCCCATCAATTCTTAGCTTTTCGGTTAACCAGCAAGCCATGGTCATTCTTCCTTATCATCCTAGGATCTAGCCAGAAGTAGCCAGCGTCGCCACCAGTGACCATCTCCGAATTGCGGCCAGATAGTGCCACATTTTGCACGAGCTCTCGTCAAAGCCTCTTCTAGGGACGACTCTCACGGTGGGTCTTCCCTCGAATCCGGATCAGCCCGAAGCATTCAAATCCACCTTTGTAAACAAGGAAAAACTTTGGGGGCAAAATGTTATCCAATTTTTGGATAAACTAAAACTTCCTGGAGAAGCTCCCGAAGTTAGTCCGTCTGACGGATCCTTGCTCAACCAGCCGGTTATCCCCATCAGTGGGCGACCAATCTGTCGTCTTCAGTGGCCAACCGCGCCAACTCCGCATCCTGAGACACCATGAATGGAAGCTCAGCCCTAAGCCATTACCACTTCCTTCAGGATCCCGAAAGAACGGTGGGCCCCAAAGCACGTCTGCCCGATTCAGCATGGACTCCTACCGCATCCTCTCCTGAAGTTTTCGTGAGGGGCTCCTCCAGTGTCGTTCTCGCATACCAGGACGACCGCCTCCTCAGAGGTCTCCTCCTTTTCCACATGGAACGGTCGAATGAAGCCCTTAGCCCACCTTCCTCAACATGGCACCGAGCACTCCCAACATTCTGACGATCCTCCGAATCCAGTCAGCCAATCACTCCTAGAAGCATAAGCCCAAGGTTGCGCCCCCGGGCCTTCCTTGGCATTCTTTCCCTTTATAGCCAGAGCCGACCCCGGCCTTTTCGGCACTCGTACGATCCGGTCCTGCATCCCAATCCGTGCGCCAAGCACCACACCTTCCGTGCAACGCCATTCCTTAGCGGCCTTACTTCCCCTCTAAGGCCTGCGTCCTCCCTCGGCACGATCCTAATATCAGAAGTAGCTCCTCTCTCACATGATTGTCCGTCTACTTCGCTCTCACATGGCTACAATCGAGCCCTACATGTCCGCTCTTCGCCAGATGCCCAAGTAATTCAAAGCCAACATCGGACCAACTATCTCGTGTGGCCCAACTACCCTACATAAGGATCCACCCGACCCCGGTGGACCGACTGCCTTATGGCCTTAGCAATCCTAAACCTACCGGCTAGGATCGCCTGCTTAACCCGAAACAGCTTACCGCGAAGTACCCTAACCATTCCCAGTCAAACCGCTCTGAAGTATACGCCATCAGTGAAAAGTACCGTTCCTCTGCCAACAGTACTCCATGTGCAGCCCTTTCCTCTCCCCCACCTTTCCAATAGCTAATTAGAACGCTTGCAACCCTACCTACTAAAGCCTACTGCCTTTCCTAGGTCTGCCATAGACCCTTCTTTCCAATTGATAAGCAATTCGAGCCGTGGGCTCAAATCTACTTTCTAGCTGGCTCCTATCCTATGTCCCCTCCAATCCATGGCCCAAAGCCTCTCCTGCACTGTTGTTCTACACTCTCGATCATCCATTCACACCCCACATCCTCTATATATACCCGATGACATACCCTATGGCAAAGGGATGGATATAACAATTTCTCCAACCCATCTCCTTCACCAACTCTCACCTCCTCCAAAACCTCTCTAATGGTGGCATCATCCGACTTCTGTTAGAGAAAGCCTCCCACAAACTCTACCACTCAACCCACCAAGCCCTACCACCATCATCGCCTCCAATAGCAAGCTTATCACTCCAACTAGCGACACCTCTATCTAGCGCCTACCTTCCGACCAATGCCAGCAATCCCTCCTTCAAGAGCTCTTCCGTCTTCGAGACTCTTCCTTAAGGGACGACCCATCCGGTAGGCCTTCTCTCGGGTCTTCTCCCCGGGAGACCCTTATACTAGGATATTATACTCTTGTAATATTTAGTCTAGTCTCCTTTATTATTTTCTTGTAACAGTTTGTAAATTGTAAGAGGTCGATATAGTAAAGGAACATCACAGTAGACGTAGACCACACTGGGTCGAACCACTATATTGTGTATCTACTTTCTGTACTTAGTTCACTCTATGATCATTCTCTGCCGTCTCCCGCCATGGACAACTCTCCCTGTCCGCTCCAGCCCGCCATACTCCCTACCATGGGCAAGTACCTCCGTCCTCTACCACCCATCTCAATCCACATTCCTCCCAAGCAACGGCCCAACAGCAAATGGCCCATCCGACCGCCCTTCGCTTGGGGGTAGTCGGCCCGTAATCAACCTTGTGGCTCAAACGGTTTCTCACCCACCACTAACGGCGAGCCTTCCCTCCGAGGTTGACTCATTCAAAAAGTAAGCCTAGCGTCTGCACGACGCTATCCTCATTGGCGTAATCACATTCCAAGGTTCTACTGGGTTTTCCGTACTCTTGATGAAAAATCGAGTTAACAACTGGCCCTCGTGGAACTTGATGCAATTGTCAAGAAGTTTCCTGTCTAAGTTGGGGTTGGCGAAATCCAAGGCAGTCAACAGAAAGCTAGGTAGTGTTATAAGACCTCCCTTAGATAGGCAAAAAAGGGTGTCCATATGCTTTAGCAATAATTTGCAACAATCAATAGCGAATGACCCAAAGGAACCTTCGAGCCATTCAATGCTTAAGTTTGTGTCAAGGCCACTCCTAACTTTGAAGTAGAGGCATCAACATCAGTAGCTTCTCCCATGAATATGTACCTTCCTAATGAATTCATGGCTATCAACGACGTGTCCTCCATGAGAGTGCTTGAGCCAATCAGTGCTCACACTCATGTCAGGACCATCTTAGCCCCTGAAGCTGCTATCAGCAACATGTTACCTAGGAGAGAGCAATCGAGCCAGTCAGTGCTTCTACTTGTGTCGAGACCATCCTTAGCCATAGAGAAACCACTATAGATGGTGTGTCACCAAAGAGTAACTACAAGCCTATCAAAGCTTTTGTTCATGCTAGGGCCACCCAGAGTATCGAAGCTACATCAACTAGCCGCGTGTCAGAAAAGGGAACAATCGAGCCCAATATTGCTTTGGTTCATGCTAGAACCATCCTCCATGTTGAAGATCGAGATGGCCTAGATCCCATTTCCTTGGTCACTCCCTAAATAACAAAAGTGCTCATCAAAGCATGAAATGAGCAAGTCGTACCCTGTTAGCAAGTGGGGATGTCCAACATAGCAACTCCTACCCTCTCAACGTCGACCGACTCATCCGTGAGAGCCAGGGGCAACCTCAACCCCTCGACTCGAGCACAGACGTTTGCCTTAGTATAGGATATCATAGAGTGCATGATTCATGCATTGGACCAATGCGACTAGAGACCTACCCTGATCTGGATGATGACCTACTCGATCCCCGTACGAAGGATTCAAATATGGAAGGCGGTTGGCCACTACATGAATTGATATCTATAGACGACATCGACCCTAGCAAAGTCATCCAGATCGACAATGAGCTCAGCCTAGAAGTCTAAGATAATTTGGTCTAATTCTTAAAATAAAGAAAAGATGTCTTTGCTTGGGGCATGTCGATATGACTAGGGCCTATCCTAGAATCATCTACCATGCATTAAACATCGATCTAAAAGAAACCCACATCCATTAAATGCGTAGACCACTCAACCCAAAAGGTACCTAGCTCTCAGAGAGGAGGTAGAGAAGCTACTGACCAACGGCTTCAAAAGAGAGGCATAATGTTTGGTCTTGGTAGCCAACACAATATTGGTTAGAAAACCAAATAGGTCTTGGAGAAATTGCATCGACTTCCATAACCTTAATAAAGCCTGCCCCATAGATGGCTTTCCATTGCCTTACATCGATCTGCTTGTAGATGCAACTAGTGGACATGGGCTCCTCACCTTCATAGATGTATATTCTGGGTATAATTAGATTGCCATGCATGGCCTGGACTAAAAGCACACTTCCTTCATCACCAATGTTGGTCAATACTACTATCGTGTCATGCCATTTAGGTTACGAAACATTGGCGTTACCTCTTAATGACACATCAACCGCATGTTCTCAAAGCAGATCGGCCGGTCTATGTAGGTGTACATAGATGACATGCTGGTAAAGTTAAAGAAGGCCGTGGGGCATATATGGAACCTGACCGGGACTTTCAACATCCTACGTCTGTATAATATGAAACTAAATCCAAAAAATGTTCATTCCCCATCCGATCAGAAAATTCCTTGGCTATGTTGTGAGCGCCAAAAGAATTAAAGCAAATCCCGACAATATCCAAGCTATCCAAGACATGTAAATTCCAAGAACTACGAAGTGGGTACAAAGCATGAAGAATGGTTGCAACTTTGAGTCGGTTCATGTCTAAAGCAATTGACTAGTGTTTTTCCTTCTTCGAGCTAATGAGGAAGGGGAAGTCATTTACTTGGAAAGATGAGTGCAACAAGGTGTTTGAAAAATTGAAGTAGCAATTGACTACGCCATCAGTACTGTCCAATCCTATCGACAGGGAGGATTTGTACCTTTGCCTTGCAGTGTTTGACCACATGATCAACATTGCATTGATTAGAGATGGCAAGAAGATTCAATGGCTAATCTACTATCTCAAAAATAGGTTGTCAAATCCTCAAACGAGATACACATGGCTGGAATAGCTAGCTTTTTGCCTTCAAATTCCTTATGAATCAACCTTTGAAGCAAATTTTCAACCGACCCGACACAATCTTGGGCTACTGAAGTGGTGTAACCACCCGTGTTTTAAATATCGAAGGATTGTAAAATATTTTTTTATTTTATTCGTATGAGGTTGTATGACTATAAGATTTTGAAAAGTGACTCTTAGGGACATTTTTCACATCTATGATTTTTTCCAAATTTCTATGTGACCATTTTGACCCTGAAAATCTTGTTTGGACTATAACTTTTGATAAGGGCTGAATTAAAGTCTCTACCACTTCCATTGCTTCAGGATGATGGTTTCCCATTTTGTAGAGAGGACATAATAGAAAAACGGACGTGCCGTTCGAAAGTTATGACAGTTTTAAGTTTTTGGCTGCTGCTGGCCAGTTTTAGTGAGTAATTAACCAAGTCTAAACTTAGGCCCATTAACTCATATCGAAATTTGTACTAATAGAAGGCTGTAGGAACTGGCCTAAGTAATCTTTTTCTTCCCCAAAAAATCTAAGCCTCCATTAACCCTAATTTCATCAAAATCACATCTCTTCCTTACTAATCTTAGCCAAATAATTAATTAGAGATGAGATTAACATATAGAAGCTTGAGATTATCATTTCTATTGATCTAAGTCTTTCTTTCTTGCTGTCCACTTCAGATCTAAGGAAGAGAATCAATATTTTAGATATTTGATGAGTGGCTCTTGACCCCTTACTCTTATACTTGTTTATATAGTTAAAATGGTTGTTTTTAGATGTTTTTGATCTAAAAAGGGTTTTCTAACTTTAACCACTTGTTAATATATACCAATGACCAAAAATATGAGATTTGCATATAATTTTAGAAATGGGTTTTGAAATCTAATTGCTTATATCCACATGCTAGTGTAATTTCCATCATTTATATGCATATGCTAATGTAAAACTTAGATTTAGAATAAAACTAGTTTGATCCTCATATTCTCATGTATTGTATGGATGAACGGATAAATATGCATGATTATCTATGATTGTATGTTATGCTTTGATGTTGTTTGCTAGTGTTTTGGATGTTACGTAGATAGGTCGAGAGATTGGGAAAATCGAAGGTTAAGTTGGTCGGAATTGGATGAAACTTAGTGGCGGAGCTCTGGAGCATAGGTGGAGCCTACAAGATAAGTGCATCCCAAAATTCACTAAGGATTAGATTCGGCCCCGAATTAAAAAGCTTAATTCAGCCCTGAATTTAGGCGGTAGCTCCTATAGTTTGGTCGTTGGCATGGATGGATAGAGTTTGGCTAGATAGGTTGTTCCATAGGACGGTAAAGGAAATTGGCTAAGTATAGAAGTTGGTGATGAATTAAGGCTTGAGTTGGCGATGAATTAAGACTTAAGTTGGTGACAAATTTAGGCTTGAGTTGGCAATGAATTAAGACTTAAGTTGGTGATAAGTCGACTTGAGTTGACGACGAGTTAAGGGCTTAAGCTGGCGAAGAATTAAGGCCTGATTCGGCCTCGAATTAAAAGGCTTAATTCGGCCCTGAATTTAAGGGGTTGGTCTAGGGAAAGTGAAACTCTCGAGAACTGTTATAGATGTTTTATTGGTTGTGCTGGAGGTGTTGGCTCATTCTGATGATGACTAATAGCGATATAACATCATGTTGGAAGTTAGAGTCTTCAGAAAGTAACTCGATGACGAATGGAGTTAGGTTTTGAAGATAACGGCTCGATGAAGAAAGGAATCATATAGTGGGGAATGTAGAATGGTTCCTTAAGAATAATGTCTCGATGAAGAAAGGAGCCGTTAAGTAGAGGAATGAGAATGGTTCCTCCAAGATAATGGAAGTTAAATGAAGCAAAGGAAGGACTCGAATATGCATACTAAGGGATCGTTGGTACGCGAAATGTTTTCTTTTGTACTCAAAGCAGGGGTATTGTGAGAACTCTCATCGGTAGTAAAGAATGGCCCCTGGATTGGAAGAATTTATCCATGTACCCTGGACCGGAGGAATGGGTCTAGTACAAGCTTTAGGATAAAGTGAGTACAACTGAAAAACAGGATTTTCATTAGTTCCTGGCAGAAGAATGGTTATACGAGTTATCATATATCCAGAGTACACCGAGTGATAATTAGTATTGGTTAATGGATGCTATGTCTGTTATGGTTGATTCACTAGTCACATATCACTCTAGGGTTGTCATCAGAGAAAGGTAGTGGAGATAGGGATACCTAGACACACTTTATGACACTTGGTTGTGTTACACCTTTATGATATGTAGAGTAGCATATTATGTTATTATGTGCTAACTCTTTGGTTGCAGGGACAGGTCAGGTATGATTTATACACCTTGCACCTTATTATATCGACTTAAATAGTATTTTGAGATTCATTTACCGCTCACACCAGACTGTTGTCTGAATTGAGGTTTTATGCTTTGCTTCTTATTATCTCGGGTGCTCTTAAATGAGTAGACTAGATAGCAGATCTAGGTGCGCATAGTAGCTGTGTAGAGGACAAGCAGGTTGGAGCTATCTCATATTATATATGGATTTCTATGCTTATCCGGCGTGCAACACTATGAGGCTTTGGTAGTGTTCTCTTATTATTAGTAGCATGAGACAGTTATTTGAGTTTATTTCCATTGTATAAACTCTATTTCATGATGTATAACTCTGTATGTCTGTACTCTGATATTTGAATCACCTAGTTATCACTGTCTCTCCTATTTTATTTGTGTAATATTAAATTTTATTCCATCTACTGTGAGATATACTACAGGTCCTATGATGTTTTGTTTAATTTTTAAACCTTGATGGTCACTCTACACTGATCGACATGACAGCAGCGCACTATCTTATGTATATTGGATGCCGGTGGTGTAGGGCGGTCGTCACATTTGTTATCAGAGCTTAGGTTGCGTTGTTAACCTAAAGGATACTGTGGTTTAGTAGGGATAGGAACAGAGTTCTCATCCTAGACTGAATCAAGAGAGTATATATATGCGAGAGCGCGTACTTGTTAAATATTTTGATTCTCAAAACTATATAGTAGTATATATAAAATTTAGTCGCATGCACACATGAGTACCATTAACGCAATTTTCTTTTTGAGAGACTGATTATTCTTGTTACAGATCAAGAATCAGCTGGCAAACAAGAAACACAGTTAGGAACTCTCTCTCAGGAGTTGAGCATGGAGCGGGTTTAGGGGCTGAAAATCCTTACTTGTAAGCTATGTTCAACATGATGTAGCGAACATGCTTCAGATTGCCCAAGCGGCCGCTCCGAATGTTGTTGTTGTTGGTGGTGCTCAAGTGGAAGCGCGAGGGCTGACTTCGCCATGCTATACAAGATTATTCTTCTTTGGAAGGCAAGTCATTCCTTCGAACAGAGTCTGCCATTGAAGTGCAGGATTAGTTGGATACATGCGAGCATATTTTTGGTGATATGGAGATTGATGATGCCATGAAAAGGAGGTTGGCCTCTAGACAACTTTAAGGGTTGGCCATGAACTGGTGGAATGCTATCACTACTGTTACAGCTGAGAATCAGTTCACTTGGGATCAACTCAAGGCTATGTTTGAGGAGAAGTTTGCTCCGGCTACACAGAAGTCGGTATTCAGGAGATTCACTGATTTAAAGCAGGAAGATTGTCTATTACCAAATACATTGCTGAGTTCGATGCCTTGTTGAAATATGGGATGTCTTTCATCAGTACTCCATTGAGAAAGAATGAGAATTTCATTATGGGTTTGGACGACTATTTAGGGGAGAAGCTGGCGAGTCATGTTGATGAGCCATTTGAGAGACTCGTCGAGAAAGCCCTTCGCCAGGAGAGTTTATACCCTAAGTCCAAATCGGTTGTTGTTGTTAAGTAAGAGGCTAAACCTCAACAGAGCAGAGGAGGCAACAATAAGAAGTGGTTAGGAAAGAGGAAGCAGTCTCGGGGAAAGAATGAGAAGGATACTCAGAAAAAGGTCAAGTGCGAGCCTGTTTTCTATGCGTGTGGAGAAAAGCATCATATGATCAAAGACTATAAGACCGACGGAAAGAAAAAGTGTTACAACTATGGCAATCCCGGGCATATACTGAAGCATTGTATGGAACCACTGCAGTAGAAACAAGTGGTGAAGGCATATGCTTTAGACGTTGTTCCGACTTCGTTGAGTGCTCCCAAGTGAAAGGGAAGGGGAAGGTCATTGTTATTCAAGGTATGCTTTCCCTTTATGATGTTTCTATACGTGTTTTATTTGATACCAAGGCTTAATATTCCTTTATATCTAGTGACCTGGTAGATAGACTAGGATTGAAACCCAAAATAGTTGACCGACAGTTGGTTGTGACGAACCCTGTTGGAGGCTCCACTTGCCTGTGTATGGTTTGTCATGGTTTGGTCTTATCGATTCATGGATGCTCCTTTGTTTGTGATCGTTTTGTTTTGAATTTCGTTGGGTTAGGGATTATCTTGGGAATGGACTGGTTAAGAAAGTATGCGGCAACAGTAGATTGCGAGACACTGTTTATGACAATTTGGGCTATGGAAGGGTGGACGGTAGTGATTGGCTGCCTGCCAGAGGATGGGGTTATAGTTAGCTTTCTATATTCACTTGAAATTCCACAAGACGAGTTGTCATCTGTGCCTATCATTAGAGAGTATCAAGACATATTTGGAAAGGTGATCGGATTATCACCACATAGAGAGATCGAGTTTCCTATAGAATTGACAAGGGATGCTAGACCTATAGTTATGCCATCGAGGCGTATGGAGCCTAGAGAGAAGAAGGAGTTGGAGGGGCAAGTCAATGACCCGTTGAGAAAGGGGTTTATTCATAAGAGTATATCTGAGTGGAGTGCACCTATAGTATTTT
Source organism: Allium fistulosum (assembly GCA_030737815.1). Taxonomy (NCBI): domain Eukaryota; kingdom Viridiplantae; phylum Streptophyta; class Magnoliopsida; order Asparagales; family Amaryllidaceae; genus Allium; species Allium fistulosum. The sequence goes on from CM060901.1 coordinate 1,228,104,369, forward strand.
CCACTAAGGCAGATGACTCTCTTAGATTATGTGTTGATTACCGTGAGCTGAATAAAGTGATGAAGAAGAACAAGTATCCACTCCCATGTATTGATGATTTGTTCAATCAGCTCTGTGGTGCAAAGGTGTTCTCCCAATTGGATTTGGCAATGGGATTTCACCAGTTGAGAGTAGCAAAGGAGAGTGTGCCGATCACCGTGTTTCTTACGCCGTCTGGTTTTTATGAGTGGTTGGTTTTGCCGTTCGGGCTAACTAATGCTTTGGCATACTTTGTTGATCTCATGAACCACATCTTCAGGGATCAGCTCAACAAGTTTGTACTTGTGTTCATTGATGACATCCTGATCTATTTTAGGATAGAAGAGGAAGATATGGCGCACTTGAGGATTGTGTTCGAAGTGTTGCGGAAGCACAAGTTGAAAACAAAGGTTTCAAAGTGTCACTTCTGGAGAAGGAAAGAGAGATTCTTGGGTCATGTTATCTCTGAGCAGGGCATCGCAGTAGACCCTGCCAAGGTGGCAGCAGTTCAGGATTAGAGCCAACTAAGAATGCTACTGACGTGAGGAGTTTCTTAGGACCACCAGGATATTATAGATGCTTTATCAAGGACTTCTCAAAGGTAGCCGCACCCTTAACCAATTTGACAAAGAAAAATCAGACTTTTACTTGGGATGCAAGATGTGAGAAGGCATTTGTGTGTCCGAAGGAGTGGTTGGCGAGCACACCTATATCGACCATTCCGAGCAGCATTGAGGAGCTGACAGTATACACAGACGCCTGTGGTAATAAATTAGGTGCAGTATTGATGCAGAAGGGAAAAGTTGTTGCCTATGCTAGTCGACAGCTGAAGCCGCACGAGAAGAAGTATCCAACTCATGATTTGGAGTTAGCAACGATAGTGTTTACTTTGAAGATTTGGAGGCACTATTTATTAGGGGAAAGGTTCGACCTATTCACGGACCACAAATCCTTGAAGTACCTTTTCTCCTAGAAGGATCTCAAACTTCGATAGCAGCGATGGTTGGAATTCTTATCCTTCTATGGCTTTGGCATTTCCTATACACCTGATAAGTGAAATGCGTTCACCGACGCACTAAGTAGAAGACATGCCAGTTTGGGAGCAATGTTCCGAGAGTGGAAACATTTGGAGTATATTGCTTATTTTGACTTCAGGCCTCATTGCGAGTTACAACCAGAGATGTTAGCAAGCTTGACCATCAGGCCTACTCTTATAGAGCGAATTGGTATTTGTCAGAGGCATGATGCTAGATAAGTCGAGATCATTTGCAAGATTGAAGCAGGGGTAGAGTCTAAGGACATGAGATAGTATGGACTTGACTGAGACGGTTGGTTTCGTAAGAACGAGAGATTGGTTGTTCCCGATGTTGACGGATTGAGGAATGAGGTGCTCCGAGAGTGACATTATTCCAAGTTGGTCATATATCCCGATGGTAATAAGATGTATCGTGATATGAGATAGACCTATTATTGGAAAGGGATGAAGAAGGACGTCGGGACATTCATATCGAAGTATGAATTGCCAGTTGGTAAAGGTAGAACAAAAAAAATCGATTGGTCTTTTGCAACCACTTGGAGTTCCTGAGTGGAAGTGGGAGAAGATATCGATGGATTTCATAAATGGACTGCTAAGGACTCGAGCAGGGTACGACAACATCTGGGTCATAGTAAATCGATTGACTAAGAGCGCTAGATTTATACCCATCAAGTCAAGTAGAACGGTAGCCAAATTGACCGAGTTGTATGTGAAATGGGTTGTACAATTTCATGGTGTGCTAAAGAGCATTGTGAGCGACCAAGCCCGTTGTTCACTAGTGGGTTTTGAAAGAGCTTACAGAAGGCGTTGGGTATCGAGCTACATCTTAGTACAGCTTATCACCCTCAACCCGACGGCTAAACCAAGAGAATGAATCGTATTTTAGAAGATCTCTTGCGAGCTTGCATTCTTGATTTCGGAGGCGCGTGAGACGATCACTTGCATTTAGTAGAGTTTGCATACAATAACATTTATCAGTTTAGTATTGGTATGGCACCATATGAAGCATTGTATAACCGAACGTGTAATGCCCCTTCATGTTGGTGGGAAGCGGGCGAGAAACTGATACTTGGGCCGGATATGGTTAGAAAGACCTTAGAAAAGATAGAGATCATTCGGCAACGAATGAAAGTTGGACAGGATAAGCGGAAAAGTTACGCTGATAAAAGGCATAGAGATTTAGAATTCACCATCGAGGATATGGTATTCATGAAGATTTCTTCTTGAAGAACGTTATTCGGTTCGATAGTAGAGAAAAGTTGGCATCGAGATTTGTTAGTCCTTTTCCGATATTAGAGACGATTGGGAACCTTGTTTATAGGGTTGACTAACCTCAAAGAATGGCGGGAGTGCACAATGTCTTCCACATCTCCCACTTGCGGAAATTTGTGCACGACTCAGGCGTAACTATCGCACCGGATCAGCTTGATGATATTGAGGTTGAACACGAAGCTTCGAGAACTCGTAGGCCGGTTCGTATTGTCGAACGTGATACGAAACAACTTAGGAGGAAGATGGTGGAGTTAGTGAAGGTTCAATGGGGCGAAAGTGATGGCGATTGTACATGGAAAAACGGGGAGAGTATGAGGGCCACACATTCTGAGCTCTTTATATGGTAATGCCTATTGTTTGTCGTATTTACTTTCACTTTCGATATCACGTAGGGTAGCTTAGTATGTCGCATGCTAGGATAGGGTTACCTATACTATTGATTGCATGGTTGTGTGCTTGATATGTTTGAGGATATACATGGTTGTTAGGCATGCAACGTAACTATGATTGATTTTTTGTGTATGTTTGGGAATTTCGAGGGTGAAATTCCTAAAGAGGGGAGAGTGTAACTATCCATGTTTTACGTATCGGAGGATCGTAAAATAATTTTCTATTTTATTTTTATGAGGTCGTATGACTCTACATTTTTGAAGTGACCCACAGGGGCATTTTTCACATCTATGATTTTCCCCAAATTTCTATTTAGCCATTTTAACCCTAAAAATCTTGTTTGGACTATAACTATTGATAGGTGCTGAATTTGGGTCTCAAACCACTTCCACTGCTTCAGGATGATGGTTTCCCATTTCGTAGAGTGGTCATAACAGAAAAACGGACATGTCGTTTGAATGTTATGGCAGTTTTAAGTTTTGGATGCTGCTGGCCAGTTTTAACGGGTAGTTAACTAAGTCTAAACTTAGGCCCATTAACCCACTTCGAAATTTGTGCTAATAGGAGGCTATAGGAATTGACCTAAGTCATTTTATTCTCCCCCAAAATAGATTTAAGCCTCCATTAACCCTAATTTCATCAAAAATCACAACTCTTCCTTACTAATCTTAGCCAAATCATTGATTAGAGAGGAGATTAACATATAGAAGCTTAAGATTATCATTTCAATTGATTTGGGTCTTTCTTTCTTTGTTGTCCACTTCAGATTGAAAGTAAGAAAATCGTAGGTATTTGGTGAGTGGTTCTTGACCCCTCACTCATCTATACTTGTTTATATAGTTAAAATGGCCGTTTTTACATGTTTTGATCTAAAAAGGGTTTTCTAACTTTAACCACTTGTTCATATATGTTTATGACCAGAAATATGAGATTTTGAATTGATTTTAGAAATGGGGTTTGAAATCTAATTGCTCATATCCACATGCTAGTGTAATTTCCATTATTTATATGCATATGCTAATGTAAAACTTAGATTTAGAATAAAAAACTAGTTTGATCCTCATATTCTCATGTATTGTATGGATGGATGCATATGCATGATTATCTATGATTGTATGTTATGCTTTGATGTCATTTACTAGTGTTTTGGATGTTAGGTAGATAGGTCGAGAGATTAGGAAAATTGAAGGCTAAGTTGGTCGGAATCGGACAAAACTTGATGGAGGAGCCTAGAGCATAGGTGGAGCCAACATGATAGGTCGCATCCTATTTGTACCAAAATTGGGTAAAACACTCTTCGGAAGTGTTTGAAGAGATAAAATGGAGAAAGTAAATGTAAAAGAGGAATATCTAACAAACACTCCAAACAATAATAAGAAAAACAGCAAAAGAACGCAGAGATTTAGAGTGGTTCGGCGTGTTGCCTACGTCCACTATGAAATGATTGACTTTTATTAACTTTTGCTTGCTGGTTACAACGAATTACAACAGCAAATTTCGAGTACAACAGTGATTTTTGAATGCAACAATGGTTTCGGCAGAGTCTGGACGTCAAAGAGCCAAAAAAGTCCTTTTTCTGTAGGTTCTGGACTGCTATTTATAGGTGTAGGTTGCAAATATCTCGCTCAGATCTCGGGAGACCACTTCTGGCAGGTGGGTGGGCCCACGCAATCGATCCCATGCGGTGTGCGCTCGATCTGTGATCGATACGAACGAATTTCTTATCGATCGTAATTTGGTCTAATCGAGTCGAAATCGATCATGAACATCCTTGAGGGTGTACGCAAGCTCCTGTGAAAATTTGGTGGCATTTGGACATGTAGATTTTGAGTTATGATCGATGCAAATTCGAATTTACCCAATGTTGTTTTCTTCGTATCGATGCCCTTCGTATCAATCTGTTCGTATTGCTTTTTGGGCACATGCTTGCAAGTTGATGTGGCGCTAACTCCTCGGATCGATCCACTTTTCATGCCGAGTGACTAAGTTTTTCATTGGAGTGTATCTTGTTCGCATCGATCACCTCTGCCTTGTTCGCATCGATTGTCATTGTCCTATTCGTATCGATCGCTTAATGGTTTACTTCATATCAATAGCTGGAGGCCATTTCGTATCGATCGTTTGATGTTTTACTCGTATCGATCGTTGATCGATCGATACAAGCTGTGCAATTGGGATCGATACGAATTGACTCCAATTGATGGATACGAAGTTGAGTGTACGTGATGGATACGAACAACATATAATTGATGGATGCGAAGCGATGTTCATTGATGGATACGAACAGCGGCTAACTGATGGATGCGAACCGACGAAGCTTGATGGATGCGAACAAGGCATTTCAGTTGATGGATACAAAGAGTGTGGTTCCAGATGGGTGAAAGTGGTACCGATGCGAAGAGAGCGCAATGATGGATTCGAACGAACCAACTTCCTTGGCTTGCATCGATCATATCTTGAGCATACGGACTCGGATTGACTTGAAATTTGGAACATTGGCTTCCATAGCTTTGCATATTGTGTCATATTGATTGTAGCTTGATCCAGACTTGGACAAAATTCGTCGATATTCAAAGTGAGCCCGCATATAACCGATCTTCAAGATGAAATATCCTTGGTTTCCGGTTAGGTTCTTGGTGTCACGGCCTTGCCGAAAGGTGGGATAACACATCCCCAAAATCTCTAAGTATTAGATTCGGCCTTGAATTAAAAGGCTTGATTCGGCATCGAATTTAGGCGGTAGCTCCTATGGTTTGGTCGTTGGCATGGATGGATAGAGCTTGGCTTGATGAGTTGTTCCATAGCATGGTGAAGGAAATTGGCTAAGTATAGTTGGTGACGAATTAAGGCTTGAGTTGGCGACGAATTAAGACTTAAGTTGGTGACAAATTAAGGCTTGGGTTGGCGACAAATTGAGACTTAAGTTGGTGATGCGTCAACTTGAGTTGGTGATGAGTTAAGGGCTTAAGTTGACGACGATTTAAGGCTTGATTCGGCTCCGAATTAAGAGGCTTAATTCGGCCTTGAATCTAGGGGGTTGGTCCAGGGAAAGTGAAACTCTCGGGAACCGTTGTAGATATCTGTAGATTGTGCTGGAGGTGTTGGCAAATTTGGATGATGATTGACAGCGATATAACAACATGTTGAAAGTTAGAGTCTTTAGATAGTAACTCGATGACGAATGGAGTTAGGTTTCAAAGATAACAGCTCGATGAAATAAAGGGTCGTAGAGTGGGGAATGTAAAATGGTTCCTCAAGAATAACGTCTCGATAAAGTAAAGAGTCGTTAAGTGGAGAAATGAAGAATGGTTCCTCCAAGATAATGAGGTTAAATGGAGCAAAGGAAGGGCTCGGATACACGTACTAATGATACTTGGAGTGTTTTCTTTTGTACTCAAATCAGGGTATCGTGAGGATGCTCATGGGTAATGAAGAATGGCTATCCCAGATCAGAGGAATGGATCCGTGTACCCTGGACTAGAAGAATGGGTTTAGTCCCAACTTTAGATTAAAGAGAGTACAATTAAAAACTGGGATTTCCATTAGTCCCTGGCAAAAAAATGGTCATATGAGTTATCATATATTCAGAGTACATTGAGTGACAATTAGTATAGGTTGATGGATGCTATGTATGCTATGGTTGCTTCACTATTCACCTACTACCTGTCACTCTAGGGTTGTCATCGGAGATAGGTAATGGAGATAGGGATACCTAGACACCCTTTAACACATATGGTTGTGTTACACCTTTATGGCATGTAGCGTTGCATATGATGTTATTATGTGCAAACTCTTTGGTTGCAGGGATAGGTCAGGTATGATTTATATCCTTGCTTCTTACTATATCGACTTGAATAGTATTTTAGGATTCATTTACCGCTCACACCAAACTATTGTCTAACTCAAAGTTTTATGCTTTGCTTCTTACTATTTTGGGTGCTCTTAAATGAGTAGACTAGATAGCAGGTCTAGGTGCGACGCAATAATTGTGCAGAGGACAAGCATGATGGTACTATCTTGTATTATATATGGATTTCTATGCTTATTCCGCTGTGCAACACTATGTGGCCTTGGCAGTGTTCACTTATTATTAGTAGTATGTGATAGTTATTTGAGTTTATTTCCATTATATAAACTCTATTTCATGATGTATAACTCTGTGTATAAACCTTGATGGTTGCTCTAAATTGATCGGCATGACAACGGTGCACTATCTTATGTATATTGAGTGTCGGTGGTGTAGGGAGGTCGTCACAAGTGGTATGTCAAGCTTGGACAACATCACATTTATTTCTAGCCTCGTACTTCTATCAAGGGCCAGGCCATTGCATATTTCATTGCCGAGTGTGCAAGCCTGGACAACGAAGAAGAGGAGACTGTCACCAACCAACAATCTTGGTGTAACACCCCATAAAATAAAAAGTAAATTAATTAATAAGTGATTATTAAAGCCCAAAAATAAAATTCTTGTAAACTTTAGAATTTGGCTACGATATACTTTATATATCGTTGTTTGATTGTTTGTTTGGATTTGATTCTCGCTTGAAAACAGATAGCATAAATAACTATTATGCTGCAAGAAAAAAAAGCAAGAGAAAGTCAAAGTGTACGCAGCGAATATATCGCTACATAATATTCAAAATACACATACATATGTGTGATTTACATGGGACTTTTGTAGAGCGACCCTCAGGGGTTGCTCACCAATATTGATTTAGGTATTTTCTTATGTTGCTTATATTGATGTTTGGTTGAAATATTTGTGGCATACTGTTTGATATGTGTAAGTGTCGTTATAGCAATTGTCTTTATAACGACACTTATGAAATATCATCTCCTTAAACCTATGTGTGTTGAACTTGTGCTTGTATCTTTACAAAATAAATGTTTGGTTGTGTTTTTGCACTTTGAAAGTTGTTTACACTATATTTTCGAGTATTTTTGAGAATTTTGAAATAAATGATAAGTGTGTTTAAAATTTGTAAAAGAAGCTATAAATTTGATTAATTGTCTTTCGGGATAATTAATGTTATTTTAAATAAATTTATAAAAATATTATATTTTTTTTCTTCAAGATAATTAGTGTTGTTTAAATTTATAAAAAGATTATATATTTGATTTATTTTCCTTAAGGATGATTAATATTTTTTATAATTTATAAAAAGGATTTTAAATTAGATTAATTTTCTTTTGGGATAATTAATATGGTTTTAAATTTATAAAATAGTTATATCAATTATCTTTTAGGATAATTAACATTGTTTTAAATTTATAAAAGCATTTTAAACTGATTTATTATTTTCCACGATAATAAATGTCGTTTTAAAGTTATAAATTATAGTTTGTGAATGAGAAAATCTTTTAAAAGAGGAATGATTAAAAATAAAGCTAAGTGTAATTGGTTTTGGGTTTACAATAAACAATATTTCAATGACATTTGTTTTTGACCTTTCTTTTTAATACACTTAGGAATATAATTTGAGCTTTAAAAGAATATTTTAAAGTGTGTTTTTAAAGTATATTACAAATATTTGTAATACGAAAATCAAGAACAGGTATGAATCAAAATGTTTTAAATGTTCAATTTGTTTATTGAAAATATTTAGTATTACACTTAGGACTAAATGTTGTAGGAACTCTTATTATTCTTAAAGTTAAGAATGTTGTCGTGATAAGGTGGGAAGCAACACTACCCTTACTTATCCAACTTTATTGTTTTCCTCGGGGTAGTGTCATTTTTGGATCGACGAGTTGTGATAAGTGTAAGAGATTTAATTTTCATATACGAACATTTTGTTATTCCTGATAGTTGACTTATTGACTATTGATTCGACCATCTTCTTTATGTTCGTGGATTCAAGACGATGTTGTTGCTCGTTTGGGGCATTTAAACTCTTGCTATTTTTAAAGTTATGAATGTTATCGAGTTAAGATAGGAAGCAATACTTCCCTAACTTATCTAGCTTCATTGTTTTCCTCAGGGTAGTACTAGTTTGTTTTCGATAGTTGATTCATCAACTATCAATTTTGATATCCTTTATTGTGATTCGTCAATCTAAGACGATTTGTAGCTCATTTTGAGCATTCGTATCCAACAACGGAGAACTAAAACCAAAGTGCGAGTGGAAGCCAAGCCATGTGGATCACACATATCAGGGTATGTTCACATCTACATAAAGAGGTTTCAACATACATGCATTGATGTGAAATATTCGGATACCCCCATTAAGTGTACGGGGTACAGCTTGGGAGTTCCTGAGAGTGGCATGTGTGCTCTTAAGTATATTTTGTCTAAAGGTATACTTTCAGTGTTCGAGGCGGACCCTCCTAGTCATGTTGGATAAATTCATTCTCCTTGTTTAATTCGAACCTTGGAGTCAATCCTTCTTAATTGCATAGAGAAGTGACTTGAGCTCTTCTCTATGTTTAAATATTTTTATCCATTCTTTAAGTTTGGATTTTGATCTGGTTTGTGTTCATCCTTTCTTGTTTGGATTTTTGTTCTGATTTTTTTCTATTCTTTCATGTATGTATGGATGTTGATCTTGCGAGGTAAAAACCCGTTATGTGTTTAGAGGCATGGTCTCATAGAATAATTATATGTTCACCACATTTCTTGGGTTTTTTCACGCTACTTTTCTAGACTGATCCGGATGTTATTTTATTATAATGCTCAGGTCAGACCGAGTTTTTCCAGGTTTTTGTTGGTGGGACATGGAGGTCATAAGGCCAGAAAGTTATAACTGTCCAAGCTGACTAGGTTTTTTTTAACTCCGATATACCTTATATCTTGGAGTGACAACTTTTACTGTCTTTGTTATATTATATATCACCGTTCCATTATGAGATTCTATTTTCCCTATTTTAAAATTTTTACCTTAACAATTTTCCTTTTCGGCACTTGGATGCTCGGCATTTGAATACCGTGGATGTATTAAGGGCTGACTTTCGAGGGTTGAAAAGGCGGGACGTTACATAGAATCCGCTTCAACTTTTTAGGGGTATTAAGTAAAAGTAGGTATTTCCTAGATTGCCTAAGGCAATCTAAATGGGACGGTGAGCAATGATCGGGGCTATGACAGTGAGATTGGTACCATATATGGGAGTAGGAGCTGTTTCATAGGTCGAGAACGTCATTGGTCTTGAGCGATTAGCGGAAAGATGGGGTTACGCTTAAATAGACTACACCTCCTACTAGTGTAGATCCCGTTTAGAACATGCATCGCCTCACAGTTGTTTGCTAGTTTGTTTGTGGTTAGGAGGCATGGTTAGATAAACCTTTCATGGAGGTCTTTTGAATCCAAATAGAATATGGCTAAACTATTGTGACACCCTTATTAGGCACTATGAGAGTTCCTTACTAAGTATAACGACGAGGATGCGATATTGGGTTGATGATGGATCATAACAAGGTGTTGGGTTACGGATACTGGCGAGGAAAGTATCTTATCCAAAGAGGGATTGTGTTACTTATACACACACACATGAATATAGTTATTATCTATCTAAGGTAGATGAGGTATGTCATACGCATACGTGGAGTCAAGACAACTAAGTAAAACAATAGACATAACATGTAATGGAAGGCGATCGACATAAACTACTGTAATATATAATGTGTGCAATTTACCAATCACCAGAACATTGTTCTGACCCCCTCCTTATTACAACCCACATGATAGACTTAGAGGGACAGATACTGGTACAAGGTGGGAACGGAGGAAGGACATGCATACTCGATATTGACAAGTGCACTAGACATCAGAAGTATTAGGCTTGGTCGGTAATTACATGTTTATTATACTTTACTATTCCTCTATGAGTTATATCGATAGAGATTTTATATGCATTTGTTATTTACAGGATATCAACACCAACAATCCGTACTTTGATAGACTTGGGTTTTCGATTTAGCGAAAACTCGGGCCCATTGAGATGTAGGTTGTTACATTTAGTGCCTATGTGAATGAGGTGTCAAATGAGAAAGGGGTAGGGGCCAGCATGGTCCTTGTCATCCCTAAAGGGAGATAACTTTGTTTTGTGGTCCACCTTACTTTCAAGACAACCAATAATGAAGCAAAGTACGAGGCTGTCTTGGTCGACATCAAGATGGTAAAAGAATTACGCGTGCATTCCATCCATGTGTTCAACGACTAATTGCTAGTCATCAATCAAATTGGCGACCATTTACATGTCAAAGGTAAACGCTAGCCTTATAAGTAGTAGAGGCTAAGAGAATTATCGCCATCTTCACCGAATTAAAGCTAGAGAAAATACCCAAGGAGTAGAATGCCTGGACCGCTCAGTCGGCTAAGGCAGCAAGCAATCCAGAAGAAGGCACTCCTTGAGTTCCAATAGAAGTTTGAAACACCCCTTGTTATAAGCCAAAGGCAACAACAATGGAGATTGATACACCATCCATGGATAACTAAATGGCTCACCTGATCAAATACTTAGTAAATGAAGAGCTTCAAACTGACCACACGGAAGCCTAGAAAGTCCTCTATCGGGCTCGTCGTTACACCATCATAGACAAGAAGCACTATAGACGAGGATACTCTACACCATTTCAGTGGTGCATGTTTGAAGACGAAGCCAGCCAGATACTGGAAGAGTTACATGAAGGATTCAATTGGGAATCTCATGCCGAAGGTAAGGCTTAGCCAAGAAGGCCATCAAACAAGGCTATTACTGGCCTACTATGATCAAAAACTCAATGGGCTACGTCAAAAAGTGGGGCCAGTGTCAGTAGTTCACCAAGGTCCCTAGAGCTTCTCCTACCCACCTCACTCCGATGACTTTCCCTTGGCTGTTCGACACTTGGGGAATTAACTTGATAGGAAAGATGTCAAATGCCAACAAAGGATACAACCACACCATGGTCACCATCGACTATTTCACCAAATGCACCAAGGCCGAGCCCTTAACTGGGGTCACGACTCCAAGATAATAAACTTTGTCATCCAGAACACCGCCTGCGTTTAGCCTACCAAAGAAAATCATCACCGACAATGACACTCAATTCGAGAGCAGCCTCTTATAGGACTTCTATGCAAGACACGGGATAGAGAAGTGCTTCTCTTCCATTGCTCATACCCAAGAAAATGGACAAGTAGAGGATGTCAATAAAACCATCAAATAAACACTCAAAAAGCCCCTCGCAAAAACTAAGGGAAACTGGGATGAGGGACTGCAACTCATCCTCTGGTCCTACCGCACTTCCAACCTACCATATGCCCTACTTGCTTTCCTATGGGTGTGAAGCCATGATGCCCATCACAATGGATGTCCCTTTACCTCGACATCTCACATGCGAGCTCGAACAAAATGACAAGTTACTCAAACTTTGACTTAACTCTATAGAATAATAAAGAGCTAAAGCCGAACTCCGCACAACCTACAAAAGGAAGTTAGCCAAGCACTATAACTCTGGAGTGAAACTCCAGAAATTCATAGCCGATGATTTTGTCCTACGTCGGGTGATCGCAAACACTAAGAACCCAACTGAAGGAGTGCTTAGCCCAAATTAGGATGGTACATATGTTATCAACACCGTCTTATCAAATGGAGCACCTTCGAGCATATCATATATGAGCCGAAATTATAAGGCTTTGTAAAAATCTTTTGTAAAGAATATAAACAAAGACTTCATAGCCAACTATATCATCACAACCAAGGATATCCAACGAAGAGTGAGTTATTATATGCTCGCTTCCTTGCTAGGGACTGCTGACTTCTACCGCCAAGGACCACGCGAGCCCTGCTCGCTTCCTTGTTGATCAACTATCCAATGAGGGTGAATTATCATACATTCACTTCCTTGTTCGGGGACTGCCACCTTCATAGGCTATCCAACAAAGGGTGAGTTATTATATTCTCACTTCCTTACTTTGGGACTACGGACCTCAGCCGCAAGGGACCATGTGAGCCCTGGTCCTCTCCTTACTGGTCGACTATCCAACGAGGCTGAATTACCGTGCATTCACTCCCTTGTTTAAGGCCTGCTAAACTACTGGCGTATCACCCAGGAGAATCCTCGAGTCATTCAGTGCTCCGCTTCATGTTGGGACCTCCTGCCACATAATCTTGCCATGTGTCATATAGGAGAACCCTCGAGCCACTTAAAGCTCTGGTTGATGTTAGGACCTCCAACAACAACACAAACAAGCTCGGCCATCACGTGCCCACCTTTGTGTTCTACTACAACCGTGTTTTTCAATTAACCATATTAGGCCTATCATAAAGGTAAGTTCAACATAAAATTAGTTTACGTAGTTTGCATAAACAGTATGCAATCATCACCCATCTCATTACCATACACTATAATTTTATCCATCTTATGGAAATGTTAAGTGTAGATAACATAGGGTTTGTGCCGACTACTCAAGGTAAGCTACCATATTATTCAAGCACTTACAAGCAAGAAAAGATAATCAAACACTTGGAAAATTTTCACAAGGAAAAGTATATATTCATTCATACCAAAAATGTATCTATAAAGCTAGTTAGCTAGTCGATTGGGCTAGGGAGTCAATCTGCCCCTATGTCAAAATGGTTGGCATGACCATCCTAGCTGCCTTTATCGTGGCAGCCACCTCCGTCCGGGTAGGAGCAAGGTCCTCAACATCGAAGCTGCGTGTGGAGATTGGTAAATGATAGTTTTCTCTAAATAGGACTTTCACTGTGTTCTTCGATCAATTTTTCCATAAGTTCTCCTCTACCATCTCTACAGCGTCCACATCAATAGTCAACCGACACTCAGTGGTATGCTAGGTCATCTCATTTCGTAAAGCTTCACCCTCCTTCTTAGCCTTCTCCAGCTTTGCCTTAAGATCCTTGGCCTTCTTCTCTATCCAATCCCTCACCTCGACTGTCTCCTTCGCCGCCTTCTCGACCGCCTCTGCCGCTGCCTTTCGAAGCTACCTATTTTTTAGGGTCTCCTCTTCCAACTTTAAAAAGTCATCCTAAACACGGACGAAGAGGTGGTCGACCTAAAAAAATCATTACTAGAATAAATTCCATTAAGCAAGAAAAGTAAAGTTTGGAAACTTACGAGAAGGGTGTCTCGTGTAGCTTCAATCATGGATTCTCTAGAGTGCTAGCTTCATCCAAATTAAGGTCGGTGGGTGAAAGACAGGATCTCCACAGACGTGAGCTGGAACGACCTCAATAACTATTCCAAGTCATCATGGTCCATAGCCTAGTCAATTTTTAAAGAAACATGCCCGATCGGCACCACCTTTCCCCTTAGGACAACACATCCCCATCATAAATGGGCTCCTACTTAGAAAATGGAGTGCAAGCCTCAAGGGACGACTTACCCTAGCCTTCTTTCTTCTTCTGCTATCGATGGCATGCAGTAGCTCATGCTTGGGGTCTAGGGGTATCTCAATGACCTCCTCGTCTGCCTTGGGTGCCATGGGAACGAGGGCCTAGGTGGTGAAATTGAGGTTGTCCAAAACATCAATGCTAAGCTTGTCGTACGCTGCAACAAAAATAGATAATAGTTAGTCAAATTTCAAGGAAAAAGAAGGCAAGTGCAAGAGAATTAACTACCATTTGAACCTGCTTGGCCTTGCCATCTGGTAAGGGTTGGCATGATGAAATCGAACAGTCAGCACTATATTGATTGGTCCTGACATGGGACTCAACTAATGGAACAACATTGTATCCGAGATACAAGGGATCATAAGTAGGATGTGGCTTGGTGGATGGACCTGCATCCCTGTCGATGCTCAGTTATTGTGACCCTCCCTTACACTACTTTCCTTAGAGCTCTCCGTGGTATCCCAATTAATGAACGATGTATCATGCTGTGGAACTAGGACGTCAATCGACGATTGTGGATCAAATAGTTTCTACTATGGCATTTGCAATACATTTTAAAGCTTATCATAGTCGACTTGTTGCCACTCTTCCGACCCCTCACCCTGAAGAGCATTGTCATATACCAGTCTCATTTGTGACTGGCCCAGCTAGAGGGTCATGGAATTTGATCTTTGTATAATTGTGCTTGACCGTAGCCATTTTCTTTAATGAGAAAGCCCATCCAACAACCATGGTCTAGGTTCCACTCATTAGCCCGAACCGGTCGAGGTTATTGTCGATCACCAAGATCTTCTGATCCAAAACATTAGCAGCGGCTGTCTTCAACCGTTCGACATATTCACTTAGAATTCCGATGGTAAAGTCAGCAAGACCAGTGGAAGCATCTGTCAAAGGATAAGTTAAGCAAAGGAAAGGGGACAAAGATGAAAGAAAGAAGGAATGTAAAAGAAAACTTACTAGGGATTTGGAACTCTATGTTCCTTAACTCGGGGTTGACCCTTTGAGGAACGAAGAAATATTTCCTTATCTAGCATAGAGTGGCCTTGCTCGGAACTCCCAAGAAAACAACATGCTTAGTGTTACCCGAAAGTGGAAATAAGTGCTGACCAGATACCGGCTTCCTTTTGCAGCTACAAAAGCATGCTGACTAATTGAGCGATCGACTTAGGAAGATTAAGGTCGGCACAAGAAACATGAAGCTCTTATAGAAACTGGTAGCTATTTAGAGTAAGTTGACCAGACATGCTCGAAAACGTTAAGGAAGCGACAAAGTAGGGGTGGACAGGCAGCATGCCTTCTACCTTGAAATAAAAGAGAGAATATGCAAAGAAGCCTGGGGCAGGGTGCTCCAGTAGGTTGGGGAGCCATGGGATATATCCCGATATTGCATCCGTGACCAGCCGGACTCTTGGTCAAGTTTACCTTTCCATTTGCCAACTCAGAAGCTTTGAGGCCAGTAACACCAATCGAGGTAAAGCCAAAGGTTACCATCTAAAACATAAGAGGTTAAAATTAAACAAGTCCCCAGCATCATAGCCTAGCAAGACCCATGTGCAACGACCTGGTAGGGAAGTTGGATAACCGTCTTTATGGCATGCCCAAGCCGATCACTCCATGCAGGCTGGCTCATGACTTAGAAACCCCAAAGCTAAGTTGCAGGCCTTACGGCTTATATCTATTATCCTATTTTTTACTTAAAGCCTAAGGCTATCAATTTGAGCCTAAATCTACAATGTAACGCTAAAACATTTTAAAAAAATCACAGGCCACTAAAAAGTTCGCCAACGTCGATCAATCACCACTGACGTAGCGATGGTCGGTCGATGTCTAAAAGATGACTAGAAAAGCATGGATTCCAGCCAAGCAATGACACAGAATCAAAACTCAAATCAACACTAAAAATAGCAAACAAAAAACTACAAAAATTCCTTTCCATGTCTAAAGCTCTACCTTTTTTAGAAAAGACGAAGAGAAATTAAAGAGAAGGCGCTTACTGCTTTTTAAAGAAGGAAAACTCAAAAAGATTTGAAAGTTATGTAAGAATTTTTTAAGATTTTAATGGTTGCAATTTTTTTTTGCTTCGGCAAAGAATGAAGAGGAAGGAGATGAGGGATATCTATGTACATACCCCTCCATCATAGATGTTGGATTCAAAAGTCCATAAGATCTCAACCATATAGGTATAATTTATGTTGTTGTCACCTCACACTTGTTGGAACATGAGCTCCCTTGCCACGTCTGGAAAAGTGAACTGCCTCGGCCAATGGCGTAGCACCACGTGTGCACACATCAAATACAAAACAAAGGAGCTAATCGATAGGATCTTTGTGATTAGACTAGCTTGCTTATGCTCATAGAGATGGGCTGGAGGAAAAATATTGCTCAAATTTCTCACAAATATGATTAGCCGGGCATCAATCAATGCCCGACCCAAATCTAGATTAGCTAGCACTTATCTTGGCCCAGTTCAGGACTAGCACACATTCACATTAAGTAATCCAACAAGTAAGCCCAGAGAAGCTAGCCTGAATTCCTAAACCTGGCTCGACCTGACACGATTTGACATGGCCATCTCATATGACCTGACCCAGCTCAAAGCGACCCATCTATGGACCGGCTCTCTTAACCTGCCTATGTCCAGTTTGAAGTAGCCCATCTCGACACTACTTCTCAGCCCGTCCATTCATGCTCTCGGCTTAGAATTTTTAGATTTTTTCTCAACAAGATGTAACCGACCATCACTATGCAAGAAGCTTTTCTCCAGCCTTGCTGCATAGAGAAGTATGCTAAATGCCAAAAAGTATAGCCCAGTATGACTTAGTACACCTACTACTACAACATGTTTGGCTAAAGCATACCAACTCCTGTAAAATACTGCCTTTCTCAGCACAAAGCAAGCACCACGTATGAAACTACAGCTAGCTTCTTAGCCACGTATTCCAGTTGCCTTTCTAGTTGTCTTCCATTTATCCAGGCAACTAGATTAATGGCCGAAAGCGGTTCCTTCCTATTCATAGTGCAATATCAGCCATCTATTGATATATATCAGCCACTATAAATACCTATTTCCATACAACATCAAAGGGGTTGGATTTTGGCTAATCTATAAGCTCAAAATTCATTTGCAGCAAGCCATTCCTCACAAGTTCTTAAGTTTAATACCATTATAAGCTTAAGAGCCGAGTTTCTTATTATTTTCTTATAATTCTTTATAACTGTGAGATAAACATAGTAAGAGATCTTTATAGTGGACGTCAGTAGACCTCTTTCAAACCATTATACATCATATGTCACTTGCGTTATTTGCTTTCTTTACTCCTCATTTACATTTTTAATTCTAATATTAGTGAGTGACCCGTGCTAATACAAATGTAAAAATCTAATTTCAAAATTGATTAATTTTTTAGTTAACAATGTACTTAGTCAATTTTAAATGTTTTGTTTATTTTGGTAGTTTCATGTACTCGTTGCTTATCACTATGAACTTTAGTTTCATTGTTTCTATTTCCATTATAATGTGGATACTTTTAGAATAGTATAGGACAAAAATGTTAAGGGCTTAACGAAGCATTGACATCACTCAATGACGCATATAACTATTACCTTGAACATATAAAGGCATATAATAAAATTAAAATCTATGCTGCATGCCAAAGTAAATCATTTGCCATAAATTCTTCATGCTAGCAACAATAACAGGTAATTAATAGTAGACAATTTCAAGCTTAGAGTATCACTTCGAAATTTACAAGATAAAGTAAATTCACTTCTGGAGGCTATTCCTTTAATCGAAGAAGGCTCGACACAACTCACTTCAGAGTAATCAAATTCTAGCATATCCCTCCAAGTGAGGTTGAAAAATTCTAAGAAGAGTTAACAAAAGAAAAATTCTTCGAGATACATATTGATGCCAACAACCAAGAATTAACTAGGGCTTCTTTCCATGAAACCTCAAGAGACAAAGTAAGAGGTAAGGGTTTAAAATCTCCATCCATGTTGAAAACATAGTTGTTACTCTAAAGCAACTCATTCTCCAAACCCAAGGGCGAATATATCCTTTGGAGAATGGATATTAACAACTGATCATAGGAGTTTTAGATGTTTTAATAATAAACAAGGAAGGAAAACTTACAACTTATAGAGAATCCGAGGAATGGGAATCCCAAAAATGTGAGAAACTTGAGAAGCCGTGGTTGAAAATTCTTTGTTATTCCCTAGGCTAACTTCGACAATCAAGTCAATTGAAGACTTGGTCGTCTCTAGAGAACGGAAGGCTATTATGAGTATAGCCTCGAAATTCTTATTGCCTTTAAAGTTCCTCTTGACCTTTCATTTATTATGGAGGATGTCAAGCTCGGCCGTATTCTTTGAACCTCTTCAAGGCATCGACTATTTGATCGGGTGCATTCGCAGCAAGGCAAAAGGGGATATTTTCAAAATTTTCCTTTTTTAGTTATTCCACTAAATCTTTAACTTATCCTATCATGAATAATTTTATAAAATTGAATCATATTAAATGTTAATTTTATATAAGGAGAGTTTTGTTGTCTAAAATTTCATTTTATTAACTTTACTTTGATTTTTTATGTTATTTTTATTATTAAACACTTCAATTACATACGCAATTTGAGCATTAACAATATCATATGGTATGCAAATATATATACTAATATAAATATAATACATAAAATAAATTACACAGTGTACATGTGTGATCATTGGGATTATGACCATGTGTGTATATGGTTTTCCCATACCTAAAATTTTATAAAATATATTAAATATATATGTCATAAGGGCCATGGTCCAATATATATATATATATATATATATATATATATATATATATATATTAAGTAAATGTGATTTCGTGCAAAGAAAAATTGGTTTTTGTAGTGGATTTTAATTTATTACACACACATATATGTATGTATAGGTATGTATAAATATATGTGTGTATGTGTATATATGTATGTATATGTTTATGTATGATATAAGCATACACGCATATACGTATACATATACATATACATACACATACATACATATATACATATATACATACACACACACATATACATGTACGTATACATACGTACACACACATGCACATATATTTATACATACACGCATATATGATGAAAAATATCACCGACACATTTGTAATTATTAAGGAAAAATAATGAAAGGCAAATTAAGTAATCTTCCTTTACTAATTGGTAGTTAATAGCAATAAAACTTTAGTCGTTAATAGCATTAAAAAGAGGCATATTAATATGCCTTTAATATGTCACCGCAAAAGCCATTAATTCCTCTTTTGATTAGGGGTAGAAAATTTTTCTTCCACTAATTACTAACTAGTATGAGATCCATGCTTCGCACATAGGTGGATGTTAGCATTGTTGTACTGCATGTTATTTTCTTTGAACAAATAGGTTTGCAATTTTTACAGTGAACATAGTGTAGTATGTATCTGTAATATCCAGTACTCATATGAGACTGTGCTTGTTTAATCATTAATGTGATACGTTGAAGGTAAAATATCAAAATCATGGTACTTGATTAATTAAAATGGAGCAGACCCTTTGGTCAGTAAATATTTGCACTTTAATGATGTTATAAACAATCAAATAAGCTTGTCATCAACTCATTGTTAAATTGCAGCCAATATTTTATTAGTTTCATTCTTTTCTTATTTAAAAATTCATCCAAAAAATTTCTAACATGCAACGTAATATGTTTGAATTCAAATTGGATGGATAAAACATAACCGTGCATAGGTTTAAAGACAATTTACATAAAAATATTAGACACAAATCAAAAGTAGTAGAATGTAAGACATGTAGTAAGTCATATGGTGCAAAAAAAGGGATGTAGAAATGGTACAAGTGTAAGAATGTAGTGAATTATCTGATGTAAAGCATGCACAACTCACAACAATGGTAAACAAAAATGATATAAGTGTAGTAGTTTACTTAACAATGTTAGGTAGAAATGTAAATGTATTAAGAATAGATATAAATATCTAAAATCATACAGTGAAGAAAAATCTGTTCCATATATATTGGGTGCAGTGGATAGAACAATAAATGGTTTAACGGAGACCAAAACACGTGTATGAATAAAAATTACTAGAAAGAAACACAAGCATGAGAAAACAAATAAGTTGAGTGCATGTCATAAATTCAAACAAAAATACCGATTGGTAGGTGTTTACACAATTATTTGAAGTTGTGATCACGTTACGATTGTCCTAAGCTTCTTTCTAATGTCTTTTTTCACATTTCTTGTTTGTACTTGTGTCTGAGGCAATTGGACCTTGTTACGCATCTTGCAATCAAGTCAGACATAGGTGTATCACCAGTTCATTTTACATATTAAGAAATGTCAGTATTTTGGAATTTGTTGAAAAACAGTGATCGTGGCAATAGTTTTCTCATTGTATGTGGGTAGACAGTGATTAGTTCTATTTGTACATGGAACGGTAATTTGCAATTTTATGAGATAAAATTATGTAAGCATGGTACTATAAGTTTGATGTAGTTACTGTATTAAACGATACTTACATCAAATCACAATTCCATTCGTCTTCCTTGTCTGCCTTGTGTTGCCACATTGCGAGGTTGATGTACGACAATTTCATTAGCTTCTTCATCATCCTTCACAATAGAAGAAGTATCAAATATAGATAAATTCACATGTTTAAATAAAAATAGGAACACGCGATCAGTTGTAACCTGAGTTGTAAGATTTTTTTTCCTTTGCAATATGTAGGGATAAGGTTGGTCTGTTTAAATGAAGCCGCAACAAGTTCGGTACTTCTGCACTGTGGCTTGGAGGGCTGATGTGCAAGGTATTTTAGCTTATATTTAGGTACTTTTTGTAGTTGAAATGTACTAATTTGTATGGTGAAAAATTGATAAGCGGAAGCGATTTAATCGGGATCTAGTATTGCCTATTTGAATACCAATGCAACTCAAATTCAAATATGCAATCACATAAAATCAAAATCAAATAGTAGAAATAAGAGAGACACCGAAGATTTAATGTAGTTCGGATTTGTATCCTACGTCAAAGGAGACCCAACAACCCCTTTTATTCCAATCACTAGGGACCACAAGCTAATTCTATAATTAGAGAGTTACAAGATGTGGAGACTCACTCTAATTTAATCAATCACTCAATTTAAGAAATTACAAAATATAACACTCAAAATAGAAAACTTTCGATTTGATTTAGCTAGAGTTTCTATTAATCTCAATTATTGGAAAACTAATATCACACGATTGTTTAATTAGGAAAATAATTAAGAGGCTAATTTATAGATGATCTAATCGCTCTAGACCATTGAATCACATC
This sequence comes from Allium fistulosum, assembly GCA_030737815.1. Classification (NCBI taxonomy): domain Eukaryota; kingdom Viridiplantae; phylum Streptophyta; class Magnoliopsida; order Asparagales; family Amaryllidaceae; genus Allium; species Allium fistulosum. Next base: position 1,228,125,772 of record CM060901.1, read on the forward strand.
AAAAGAAACTGCATCGTCAGTAGAGAAGAAACAAACACCGAAATGACGAAACTGCCTTCCAAAATTCGAATCAGCCTACACCCTGTTAAAATCTCGAAGTAGCGACTCAAAAGCCTGACCTAGGGGGTCAAACGTTTGACCAAACTCTCGAGATAGAACAATCATCAACATAGACATCTGACCAATATGTAGAGTTGTCTGAACAATAATTCAGATGTCTGACCAAGGGGGTCAGATGTAACAACTCGAATTCCAGTGGGTCCGGATTTTTCGCAAAAATGCTAAAATCCAAGCCCACTGAAGCCCGAGTTTGGTTTATGGTATCTTGCAAATAGGCAAAGACAAATATATCAGAGCTCAGATAAATATCTCACAGCGGAACTGACTAAAATATAATAGTAAGTAAATACTCACCAATATAACAACACTTTCTAAACAAGTGTCTCAAAGCTGGAAAGTCTCTGCCATCTACCTAACCTGTAGGATGTTATGAGGAGGGGGTCAGAACTAAAGTTCTGGTGAATGGACAAATTATACACTTCTAAGCTTAATTCTACATATACCGTTTTATTTCCATTTTCTGTTATATTAGGTTTATTGGGTTTATACTACTCTCGCCTCCATGCGTCAATCGTACCCATCTACTCCTTAGTAGATTAAAACCTAATAACTAATACATATATGTAGCTATATACCCAATGACCACATCGGTCCTAGGTACTACCCATAGTACCTTCCGTATCTTCCTCGAAAAGACTCCATCGTCTTGCTCCTAGATCGTTCTGTGACTACATCTGTAAAGGATAACTTCGTGATGCCTACAATACAGATGTTCCGTCGTCTGTTATGAAAACGTAAAACTACATCCGCACTAGCCTATACTAATGCTCGGACATCCACAATGTACCACCCAATGCGTATCTCGAGGACTATACGCAATCGTTATGTCTACTCCCTGAATTCCGCTTAACAAGGTCTACCTTGTACGGAACTCAGTCGGGGATATTCTATACCTGTAAAGGACCGCTTCGTTAGGCCTACAAATATTCTACTTGGTCTGTCTCTTTTCTCATCGTGGCTATGGCCCCATGCAGCTACCCCTCAACTAATCGAAAGACCTCTAAAGGGCTAAGTGGCTATGCGCTACTGCAAACAATTTAAACATCCAATTAGCTGCGCCCCTCATCCAATGTCTTGATGGTGAAAGAATCATTGGCCTTTTGGTTTAACTCTAGTCTTTCCCGAACTCGCTTCTTGGTTTGATGCTGGCCCGATATCCGCATGCGACTATCCTTTTGGATCATGCCCACTAATACCTATTCGCAAGTCAAGTATGGTGTCATACGAATATCCTACTCCAAACATCAACCCCTCCTGACTGCCTACAATGGTCCTGCCATGCAAAAGCAGTCAATGCATACTCTCTTGATGGAACACCTACAAACCTGCCTCCAGAGGACTGCTTCGTTATGCCTACCTCAAAGGGCCATCCTAGAGTACCCTCACGTCCCGTTGAAGTCTCGTACTTCCTTCTAGCCCAAAATAACTAACTTGGACATGCTTCTTCTTTGCTGAAATCTGTGATGAACTGCTTCGTTAGGTCTACATCCTTTGGGCTACTCCAAACGCATCTTATTATTTTATTAGACCCTATGTCTAATCTTTTATTCTGCGTTTAGTTTACTTTTCTTATTCTGTTAGCTACTTATTTAACTTAACCAGTATAAGCTTGTCCCAGCCTCACCTAACTATTGTGAGAATATCAATTCCTGACTGAAAGGGAATGCTGTTGGTATGGGTCGGGTTTCTATGCTTGCTTATTAACTTAGTGTAAATTTTAAAATAAGCCTCTTCTATTATTTCTGCTATATTTGCTTATTAACTTGATCTAAGTCTTAAAATAAGCCTTTTTTGTTCTTTCTGCTTAATTATAACCTATGTTACAATTTTACTTGCAATTGTCACTTTTATTCTCTTTTATAATCTATATATTATAAATATAATTACAAGCGTCTCTTTTCTACTCTAGTATGTCTTCTTTTATTATGATATTGAATTCTCTTATATTATATGACAATCTTAGCTTGGGACTACGTCCGACTGTCACAAATTTACTTACCATAATAATTTCTTTGCTTTTATTCTACTATCTGCGCAGTAAATGCAGACCTAGGTACATTTTTGTTAACTTCTTCTAGTCTTGTCTTAATTATTAATTTGATTTCTTCTTTACTTCCTTTAATTTTTCATTCTTTTCTTATATTCTAGGAAGTAGTTCTATTCTATTTGGTTGGTTACAAAAACTGTGCTAAAAATCCATTTCCATGTTTTAATACTAAATAATGCTATAAACAATAATCCGTAACTGCAAGATATTTCTTTATATATTTCTTTACTTTTCGGGTAGTGAAAAATACAGTAATGTCTCTATTTTACACTAATTCCCTTTTTCTTTCTTTTATTCTTGCAATTACGTTTATTGTTATCTTTTAGATATTAAATTATGGAAATGTGTCTTTTTTTCTAAACCAACCAACTAATCTATCACTAACTTCCCTATCAAGTTATTAGATTTTCCCTTTTAGTTTATTTTTCTCGGTTTCAGCATAATTTACTGAAAATTTCTATTTTTCTCTTTTTATTTCAGCTTTTCTTATTTTACATCTAATTTCTGTAAATCTAGTGTTCTTCTATTTTAGTCCATATTTGCGAATTCTTCTCTTTACTATTTTATTCGCGTAAAAAAAAGGAATAAAAAGAAGCTGATATTTACAGGCTAAATTTCAACTTTAAAATAGATGTAAATAAGTGCAAATTTCTTACTTTTAGGCTTATGCCTTTCTCTAATTGCCAAGCCTAATATTTTTCATATTTAATTGGATTACTATTTTCCTTTTTTCCTTTTAAATAATAATTAAATATAAGCTCTCTTGTATAATTTATAGTCTCAGCATAACTAATTAATATGATTAATTACCGAATAAAATTATTTAACGGGAATCTAACGATAATATATCATAAACGTAAAAGATATATAATTAAATCCACTCACCTGTCGTCCTTAGCTTTGCTTGTGCTCAGCTTGGCTCCATGGTCTTCCTGGATCCCCTTCTTAGGTGTCTAATATTTTTATCGAGAAGATATTCTCCCTAGAAATATTTTCTTTTTAGGGTCCAGCCTTAGGCAATGAAGCAAAAGAAATATTTTTTATTTAGGGTTCAGCCTCAGGCATTGAACCCATTGGGAGAAAATCTGATCGTGAGAAAATAACTAGGCCCAGGGTTCTATTTATAGTGGACTTTGGGGATTTCAGACCGTTTGATTTTTAGATTTAATCTAGTGCAACCATGTCACAGGGTCACTGCGAGTCGTCGGATCCAGACAACGATGCTCTAGATTGCGCAAAAATCGATTTTGAGGAGTTCGGCACGTACCTGGACAAATTGTTGTCCAGGATACTATGCGGGTCGACCCTAGGGTCGACCTGGCGGTTGACCTGGTGGGTTGTGGTTCGACCTATGGATCGACCCATATATATAATTTCCGTTTTCTCTTATTTTTGTTTCATTCGTAATTTCTCCGTAATAACTTGGATTTCGACAAGTTATATATGGAAATTGATCATAAAATTTCCACGAACACAATGTTATAAGTTTCGAGGCCATATTCGGACAATTACAAAAATGTTTATTTTCACTATTCATCGTTATTTGATTACTTAATTATATAAAAATGCGGGGTGTTACATTCTCCCACCCTTTAGGAAATTTCGACCCTGAAATTCGACAAGGGTAAAATTATGTAATTTCTTACATCAATCACAACCATTTTGTGTACATCCAATTTTGCAACCATCTGCATCCTTGTGCAAAAGTGTTATTCAATATAAAATATATGCATTTACATGAATTTCTAAGCGGTACCTCCTATATGGATGCTTTTCTACTTTAAAAATTTATTTTTAAAACATGATGCACACATCCTAAATATACTTGCAATTTCTATATGAATGTAATCTTTTGAAAATTCAAAACGTTTTTCATCCAATTTTTCCCACACTTCTACTGAATAGGGGTGTAGTTCAACGAATTTTTCATTCAAATCCTACCACACAACTTTTAATATTCGAATTTCAGGAAGAATCTAATTTTCCGAACTCGATTTCTTATGTCAGAAAGAAGGTAGAAAACGGAAAAACTTCACATTTCTCCATTTTACTTTTGCGTACCTCTCTCTCCGTACTTGGAACTTATGTCGCTATCCTATAAAATCTCTTATTTCTTTCCCAAGCACGGTTTACATAAGGAAGATTTTTCTTTTCCAACTTTTTCCCAAGCTTAATTTATGGGAAAGATGTATTCTTTTGCAATTCACATTTATTTCTATTGATGTTTCTGCTGCTTTCTTTATATCTTACCGTTTTTCTTTTAGTCACCTTTTATTTACTCTTCTTTTAATATAGCAACTAAACACAGCTATCATCAGGGCTAGGAGGTCTAGGACCATGTCCACTCTGACACAGAAGTGTCCTACTCTAGGAATCCAAGTAACTCATATGATCCTCCTGCCGTCTATTACTTTTTACCAATTTATGTTATATTACTCATGATGAATCAGATCTATTCATCTCTTCTATTCCATGCTCAAAAAGGAATGCTAAGTCTTATATACTGTAATGGATAAGGATTTCAATCTATGCAGTCTCTATCTAAAATGGCAACTAAGCTTAGGGAAATTCTCTCTTTAGCATTTTTCCCCAACTAAGGTCTACTTATCCCAACCACGTGTGTCTTATCATCTTACTAATATCATTTCACTATTCTTCTATAGTCTACACACATGAAGCAACATTTCTAGGTTTTAACTAGTGTCCTATACACCTTACAGGAACTTTTATTATTACTACTAGGAGTAATTACTGCTATAGCCTTATACTTTTCCCGTTACACCTAGGAAATGATTCCTATCTACTACATATTTAAAAGTCTGGTTTAGTTTGGTTTGATATTTATCATTTTACTTCAAAAATTAAAGCTTCTAAATTTTTGAAATATCAAATCCCAAAATTCTTTCCTTTGAAAGTGTTATTTTGAAGTTTTCTGTTAAATTCATAGGTACTTGGTTGCTTAAAATTTTTTCTTTCCAAAAACTTATTTACTTTTTCACCAGACCATTTTTCTTTAAAACGTGTCTTACTTGTTCTTAAAACATTTTTCTTTTTCCTTGACTTCAAAAAAAAAATGTCCTCGCATGTTTCCAAAATATCTTCTTTTCATAGATTTTCAAATTTACTAAAACTGGAGTAGATAAGAACAATTATTTTATCGAAAATCCCTTAACTTTTCTACTCTTCCAATTACTTAACCTTGGACGAGTTTCTAACTTACTACACTTAATGGTTTTATACCTTAATGTATTGGAATTACTTTCTCTTATGAGAAACCGTTAACGCTAAAACCTTCTATGAATCCTTAAAGGAGAATTTCATGTTTATGTGAAATTATAAGGAATTTATTTTATATTTTATCGAAATAGCCTATACAAAATATGGTGTTTTCCATATCTTGTACATCACTTTCACGTATTCCTTATAACTTGCACAAAACATCTTTATTTGCGATTCATAGAAAATTATATCATTATTCATTTCATTCCAATAGATTAAAGCATGTTTACTCTATATTCACTTACATAAGATATTTCCCACTAAATTCATTAATTTAACGTACATTTTTTTTTCAAAAGAACTCGTTTTCAAAACTGCTTTAATATTTTCATAACTAGAAAATATTTTCGTATACTTATTTAAATAATAAGTGTACATACAAACCACTTTAGAAATTATCTCCAATACTCATTTGGGTCAAAACAGATGTTGCGTAAAACACCGTTACTACAACCCAAAAATACTAGTTTATGGATTCAATTAAAATAAATATTAATAAATCTCATCTGCTATGTAAAACATTTCCTTTGGGAGTCACCTACTATAACAATAGTGTCATAGTCCATGCTTCCCTTATTTTTCACGAAAACATATATTACAACAATAAATGTTGTAACTTACGTTTTCGATACTTAACACACTCTAGGTTTTTATATTTTAAAATCTTTGTTTACCCACCAAGAAGCTAGCGAGCTATACATGCTCTATAATTCTTCAAAAAGAATTTCACTTTTAACAAAACTTACATCATTAAAACCAATTTAAATTTCATACCACTTATTTTTTTCAAAAATCCAATATTTACTTCCTCAAATATATTAACAATTATACTTTTTAACTTTTCAATTCCAAAAGTTCCATTTTATTGGGCTAGACATAAAGTGGGTTTTCTTCTTACTAAAGCCTCTTATTCCTTCCAAAATAAGACTACTCTTGCTACTATTCCTAGGGAACTTTACCACTTCATATGGATACTAATCTTCTCTCAAAACATAGCTTATTGTACACTATAAAATGGTAATAACTTAGGGCTCAACACCCTTGAATCATCCTAAACCCAACTAGCAAACTATGCACAATTGTACTTCTAAAAACTTCCCATATGTTAAAGTCTATAATTTGGGACTATTTGAATTTTAGTACATAATATATTTATATTTTATTCAAAAATACAAATACGTTAACTCACTATCTACTTAGGAATCCTAAACCTAGGCTCTGATACCAAATGTAACAACCCGAATTCTGGTGGGTTTAGATTTTTCGTAAAAAAGCTAAAATCCAAGCCTATTGAAGCCCGAGTTAGGTTTCTGGTATCCTGTAAATAGGCAAAGACAAATTTATCAGAGCTCAGATAAATATCTCACAGCGGAACTGACAAAAATTTAATAGTAAGTAAATACTCACCAATATAACAACACTTTCTAAACAAGTGTCTCAAAGCTGGAAAGTCTCTGCCATCTACCTAACCCGTAGGATGTTATGGGGAGGGGGTCAGAACTAAAATTCTGGTGAATGGACAAATTATACACTTCTAAGCTTAATTCTACATTTACCGTTTTATTTCCATTTTCTGTTATACTAGGTTTATTGGGTTTATACTACTCTCGCCTCCGTGCATTAATCGTACCCATATACTCCTTAGTAGATTAAAACCTAATAACTAATACATATATGTAGCTATATACCTAATGACCACATCAGTCCTAGGTACTACCCATAGTACCTTCCGTATCCTCCTCGAAAAGACTCCATCGTCTTGCTCCTAGATCGTTCTATGACTACATCTGTAAAGGATAGCTTCGTGAGGCCTACAATACAGATGTTCCGTTGTCTGTTATGAAAATGTAAAACTGCATCCGCACTAGCCTATACTAATGCTCGGACATCCACAATGTACCACCCAATGCGTACCTTGAGGACTATACATAATCGTTCTGTCTACTCCCTGAATTCCGCTTAACAAGGTCTACCTTGTACGGAACTCAGTCGGGGATTTTCTGTATTTGTAAAGGACCGCTTCTTTAGGCCTACAGATATTCTACTTGGTATGTCTCTTTTCTCATCGTGGCTATGGCCCCACGCAGCCACCCCTCAACTAATCGAAAAACCTCTAAAGAGCTAAGTGGTTGTGCCCTACTACAAACAATCTAAACATCCAATTGGCTACGCCCCTCATCCAATGTCTCGATAGTGAACGAACCATTGGCCTTTTGGTTTAACTCTAGTCTTTCCCGAACTCGCTTCTTGGTTTAATGCTGGCCAAATATCCACATGCGACTATCCTTTTGGGTCCTGCCCACTAAAACCTATCCACAAGTCAAGTACGGTGTCATACGAATATCCTACCCCAAACATCAACCCCTTTTGACTGCCTACAATGGTCCTGCCATGCAAAAGCAGTCAAGGCATACTCTCTAGATGGAACACCTACAAACTTGCCTCTGGGGGACTGCTTTGCTATGCCTACCCCAGAGGGCCATCCACTCACGTCCCGTTGAAGTCTCGTACTTCCTTCTAGCCCAAAATAACTAAGTTGGGCGTGCTTCTTTTTTGCTGAAATCTGTGATGAACTGCTTCGTTGGGATCTTCATCCTTTGGGCTGCTCCAAACGCATCTTATTATTTTATTAGACCCTATGCCTAATCTTTTATTCTGCGTTTAGTTTACTTTTCTTATTCTACTGGCTACTTATTTTCCTTAATCAGCATAAGCTTGTCCCAGCCTCACCTAACTATTGTGAGACTATCAGTTCCTGACTGAATGGGAATGCTGTTGGTATGGGCTGGGTTTCTATGTTTGCTTATTAACTTAGTGTAAGTTGTAAAATAAGCCTCTTCTGTTATTTCTACTCTATTTGCTTATTAACTTGATCTAAGTCTTAAAATAAGCCTTTTTGTTCTTTCTACTTAATTATAACCTATCTTACAATTTTACTTGCAATTGTCACTTTTATTCTCTTTTATAATCTATATATTATAAATATAATTACAAGCGTCTCTTTTCTACTCTAGTCTGTCTTCTTTTATTATGATATTGAATTCTCTTTAATTCTCTTATATTATATGACAATCTTGGCTTGGGACTACGTCCGACTGTCACAAATTTACTTATCATAATAATTGCTTTGCTTTTATTCTACTATCTGCGCAGTAAATGCAGACCTAGGTACATTTCTGTTAATTTCTTCTAGTCTTGTCTTAATTATTAACTTGATTTCTTTTTACTTCCTTTAATTCTTCACTTTATTTTCTTATATTCTAGGAAGTTGTTCTATTCTATTTGGTTGGTTACAAAAACTGTGCTAAAAATCCATTTCCATGTTTTAATACTAAATAATGCTATAAACAATAATCGGTAACTGCAAGATATTTCTTTATATATTTCTTTACTTTTCGGGTAGTGAAAAATACAGCAGTGTCTCTATTTTACACTAATTCCCTTTTTCTTTCTTTTATTTTTGCAATTACGTTTATAGTTATCTTTTAAATATTAAACTATGGAAATGTATCTTCTTTTCTACACCAACCAACTAATCTATCACTAACTTCCCTATCAAGTTATTAGATTTTCCCTTTTAATTTATTTTTTCCCTATTTCAGCATAATTTACTGAAAATTTCTAATTTTCTCCTTTTATTTCAGCTTTTCTTATTTTACATCTAATTTCTGTAAATCTAGTGTTCTTCTATTTTAACCCGTATTTGCGAATTCTTCTCTTTACTATTTTATTCGCGTAAAAAAAGGAATAAAAAAAAGCTAACATTTACAGGCTAAATTTCAACTTTAAAATAGATGTAAATAACTGTAAATTTCTTAGTTTTAGGCTTATGCCTTTCTCTAACTGTCAAGCCTAATATTTTTCATATTTAATTAGATTACTATTTTACCTTTTTCCATATAAATAATAATTAAATATAAGCTCTCTTATATAATTTACAGTCTCGGCATAACTAATTAACAGAATTAATTACTGAATAAAATTATCTAACGGGAATCTAACGATAATATATCATAAACGTAAAGATATATAATTAAATCCATTCACATGTCGTCCTTAGCTTTTCTTGTGTTCAGCTCGGCTCCATGGTCTTCCTGGATCCCCTTCTTAGGTGTGTAATATTTTTATTGAGAAGATCTTCTCCCTAGAAATATTTTCTTTTTTGGGTCTAGCCTCAGGCAATGAACCCAAAGAAATATTTTCTATTTAGGGTTCAGCCTCAAGCAATGAACCCATTGGGAGGAAATCTAATTGTTAGAAAATAGCTAGGCCTAGGGTTCTATTTATAGTGGGGTTTGGGGATCTCAGACCGTTGGATTTTTAGATTGAATCTGGTGCAACCACGTCACAGGGTCACCGCGAGTCGTTGGATCCAGAAAACGACGCTCTAAATTGCGCAAAAATCGATTTTGAGGAGTTCGGCACGTACCTAGACGAATTGTCGTCTATGATACTTTGCGGGTCGACCCTGGGTCGACCTTTGCTCTCTTCGGGTCGACCTGCGGTCGACTTGGAGGGTTGTGGGTCGACCCATATACATATATTGTTTTTTTCTTCTGTTTTCTCTGATTTTTGTTTCATTCGTAATTTCTCCGTATTAACTCGGATTTCGAGTTATATACGGAAATTGATCAGAAAATCGCCATGAACACAATTTTATATGTTTCAAGGCTATATTCAAACAATTACAAAAATGTTTATTTTCACCATTCATCGTTATTTGATTATTTAATTATATAAAAATGCGGGGTGTTACATCAGTCGTCTGACCAAGGGGGTCTAACGTCTGAATAAACTCTCGGAAAAGAACTGAAAGCAACAGAGATGTTTGATTACCTGAAACTCAAACAACTGCAGTAACTCATACATCTGGAATAGTAACACAGACATCTAAATTCCTGACAGTGGCAAAAAATAGCTTCTTTTCTTCATATCTTTTAATCAATTCTTCCAATCGACTTCCCATCTCTTCCAATATGAAGCTCTACACCATATCTTCAATCCAAAACACTCATAGGCATATATTTGAATTGCATAAAAACAACACTCCACTTGATTTAAATATATAGGTCTCATCAACAATCAATATAGGGTTTGTTGGGTCTTGCGCCCCATGGCGCTCAAACAACTGAAATCAAACCGATCGAGTTTGAGCAATGCTCAAACTTATCCTCATGAGGTGACTTAGTCATCGTATCTGAAGAATTATCCATAGTACTCACCTTCACCAATTTGATCTTGTTTTGTTCTTCCCAAGCATAAGGAAGAATCCTCTGACATTAATGTGCTTCGTCCGAGAACTATAGGCTTGATTCTCTACAACATGATCTACAACATGAATCACGCTCCAAATATTTGAAAATAGCTCTACAGTCCGCTGCACTACTGAAAGCTTATCCAATAGCTGAAGTAGACACAATCCCTCCTTAGTTGCTTCCACAATCGATATCAACTCGGCCTCGTTAGTTGACAAAGCTACTATAGATTGCAGCTTTGATCTCCATGTAATCGAGCCTCTGCTAAGTGTAAAAACATAGCCCAACACAAACTTCCGTCCGTCTCTGTACCCAACATAATCCGAAATACAGTAGCCTCTAAGAGAGATGTCGCCTCTGCTCTACCATATAACAGACCAACTGAAGAAGTGTAATGAAGATATCTGAGAATCTACTTCATTGCTTGCCAATGCTCTTTACCTAGGTTAGACATTTATCAACTCACAACACCCACTGCATGAGTTAAATCTGTTCTCATGCACACCAAAGTATACTTGAGACTACCGATATCACTAGAATAAGGTATATTAGCCATATACCCCTTGCCTTCACCAATGAAGGAGATAAGACTTTCGACAACTTAAAATGAGAGCCTAAGGGAGTGCCTATCAATTTAGCTTTCTCAATACCAAATCAAGCGCAAACTTTCTCGATGTACTAAGCCTGAGTGAGTCTCAACTCTCTCCGCTTCCTATCCATGAATATCTCTATTCCCAAACTTCTTTGTGCCTTTCCCGTATCCTTCATATCAAACTCCTTACCGAGTTCCGCTTCTCTGGACTCATCATGGATAACATTCAATGCACATATTACCATGTCATTGAAGTCAATCGATGCTCAATCCAACAAACTCATCAAGCCACATAGGCATCCTTCTCTGTTTGATTGGCCTAGTCTTTGAATGAGCTCCACCTTGAGTTCGATCCTCTGTACCAACTTTTGTACTATCCTCATCAACCACAGTGCCATTAGAAACACCATCTGAACCTCTATGGAAAGAATCTGAAGATGACTTGCCTTGCGTTTGGTATTCTAAATCTATCCTCACATTGTCATTGGACGAGGAAGGCACCACCTTCAACATAGCCTTCTCATCAAAAGTCACATGCCTGTTGATAATAATCTTCTTGCTAATAGGACATCACAACCTATAACCCTTCACTCCACTTTTATAACCTAGAAGGATACACTTGCAAGCTCTAGGTTCCAGCTTTGTTTGCTCTCATGTACATAAGCTGGACATCCAAACACTCTGAGAAATGAATAGCTAATAGGCTCTCCTTTCCATACTTCTTCAGAGATCTTGGTATCTGTGGTAGTAGAAGGTGTGCGGTTGATGAGAAAAGCCAACATAGATAAAGCTTTTGCCCAAAATCCCTTCTTCAACTTAGCAGTCAATATAAAGAGACGAGTTCTCTCCTACAATGCCCATTCATTCTTTCAGCAACTCTATTAAACTGAGGGTTGCCAGATGTGGTGTAATTCCTCTTAATACCTTCAGACGCATAAAAATCAATGAATTCATGTGACACAAATTCACCGCCATTATCCAAATGGAGAACTTTCAACTTCTTCCATGACTGCTTCTCAACCATAGATTTCCACTTTCAAAACCTGACAAAGGTATCACTCTTAGGCTGTAGGAAGTATACCCAAACTTTACGACAGCTTTTGCTTTATGATCTCATGTACCAAAAGAAATCTTTATCTGCTTTCTAAGAACACACTCTTCACAAAAGCCAAGCTTTGAATGCTGAACATTATGACACCCTGCACCTCTAGGCACCCCGAAAATCGGACATGACTAGAAGCACGAGTGGTCGGGTTAAATAAAAATCCATAACATAACACAGAGATTAAGGTAACAACATACAACGGAAGAAAACTTTCACTAATTATAAATTAATAGCAAAACAGCTTCATTAAAAACAACATTATCCTAAATTTAATTCCAAAACCAAAAGTACCAAGTAGTCTCCACCAAAACATAAAACATAACAAAGTTCACAATATAGGTCCCCATATATAGAGTAAAGTATGGAAAAGAGAAACAAAGTACATGAAACAAAAGAAACAAAAGCTGAAGATAACAACTGCTCCAATGATCCTCCAAGCTGCAAAGAACTGCAACTTGGACCCGCCCTCCTGTGATTTGGGGAAAATAGGAAAAATAGGAATGGGTCAGACATAAAGTCTGGTGAATGGGAAATAAAATGAAGCAGAAAGAATAAAACAGTTTAATTCCAGGTCTTCCCCGGATATCGCAGAGGGTGAATAATATAATAAAGTGAATCACTCTTAGATACAGTTCCTAAGAAGCCAAAGTCCGTGGTCACTCTAGGGAATTCAACCATGCAGTAATACTAAATGTCAATTGGCCTATAAGACCTGCTGTCCTTACCTATCCATGTGCTACAGCGTGAAAGTCATGCTCTTCACCCGTGCACTGTGACTATATACCTCTTACGTCTGACCGGCGCCGACTCAAACAACCTCGTAGGACCCCGAAGTTGCGCTCAGGCTCCACCAAATTGGAATCATATCCTCCTGTCTCCTCGGTCACCAACATAGACTTGCCCCTATCTAAAGTGTCGGTCCTCCGAAAGAGCGCCCGCAGCTAGGTCTGCTGCACAAAATCCTCCAACGATCTGCCTAAAGAAGCCTACGTCGGAGCACACTTGTCTTGTTCCATCCGCGTCGATCTGCCTGAAGAAGCCTACGATTGCGGATGCTATCTATCCTACGTACTAGCAACCTATGAAAGGTAACAAACATCCTTGCAAACCTACTTGCCCGCTCCTAGTACGTACAGCCAAAACTATATTTTGGTCTTAACTGCATGAAACACCTATCCAGACCTTTACAAGGTCTGCCTACCAAATCGCTTCCAGATTAACTAATTTTACCGTTATAGTTTACATACTGTTTATTTCCATTAATCTGCTTTAGGCCATTTTTCCATCCGATTTGGTTATTTCACAATTTCCCTTTTTCTTACATAAATGGTATTTCAATTTCACGTTAGTTCAGTCCGTATGGTATGTCTGTATTTTTTATGCCATTTTGTTACAGATTTACACTAGCCTTTAGGGTCTATTTAATTTACATTTTTTCCACCCTAATTTACGTTCTCCTTTTAGAGATTTAATCTGTACAAAAATTTTATCCAACAGCCACAAACCATTTAATTACACAAAATTCCACTTTTACATTTTTAGGCCACATATGAAACAAACAATTATGCCAATTAGACTTCCCAATTTGTTCCAAAACCATATTCAAAATTATGTGATTATATTAATCAAAACCATAATTTTATTCAAGTAACATATTCTGAATTTATTCAACTAACCTATTCTACCATTAGAAATTGAATAACAATTCTAGTTCAATTTAATTAAACCAATCTTATTTATGCCATGAAACGTGAATAACAATTTGTTTGTTCCAAATTTCAACCCAAAAATGAGTTAGAATTGAGAAGTGGAAGAAGAAGAAGATACAATAATTTACATAAATTTCAATCTTATTTATGCCATAAAACATGAATAACAATTTGTTTGTTCCAAATTTCAACCCAAACATGAATTAGAATTGAGAAGTGGAAGAAGAAGAAGATACAATAATTTACATAAATTTCAATCTTATTTATGCCATAAAACATGAATAGACAATTTATATGTCCCATATTTTTGACCAAACATGAATTAGATTTGAGAAGTGGAAGAAGAAGAAGAAGAAAAAGTTGCAATAATTTACATCTATTCTCAATTAATAAAAGAAATTAATTCATATTAACGTGCCAGAAAAGAACTGAAATTGAACTACTTTATTTTTCTATTTCTTATTAATTCCCACTCACCTGGCACTTGAGCTTGTATAAATTTGAAAAAGCTTTGCTTTAGTCATTCTCCCTTTGATTCTTCTAAATTCCTCAAATTGCTTGAGTATATATAGATAATTTAATTTCTTAGAGATTTGTTTATTTAATAGAGAAAAGGAGGAAGAATAATACACACTAATTATACCATAGAATTATGGCGATGGCCGAATAAGAGATTAGGTTTAGGTTAGATGGTTTATGTATAGATTGTTTGAGTGAATATAATCCATTATATTATTTTAGATTAAATCTACTTCTTTCATACACTTAATAGTTATCCATTCTAGCTTATACACATCACTCAACCAATAAAATTTAGCCTTCTCATCCTTTTACATCACTGGAGTAAATGGGAAGCCACCAAATGTCAGAAACAACGCTGAAATACGTAGGAAAATCGCTGGAAACGAACCAGCTAAAAAAACATCGCTCCAGATTTTGGGCGACAACAGGACTTGATCCCTGGTCACTAAGGAAGTCAACATGCGCCTTTACCATTGTACCAAATGCGCTTTTAATTTCTTTTTAATTATATTTCCTGTAAAATATCGGGGTGTTACATTCTTCCCCCTTAAAGGATTTCGTCCCCGAAATCTCCAAAGACGGAATAACGTAATTAACAACCAACATCCAAGAACTACATCCATCTACTCAACCATCATCCATTTCTACCATTGTCCTTATTTTTAGCTAATGCAATTTATGATTTATGCAAAGTGAAATGCATATGAACTTACCTAATGCGAAAAGGTAGTCGATCTACTAATTCATTTGACCTCCTGGAATGCATGTATGCTTATGCCATGCAACCAAATGTATGCAATTACCCTAGTATAATTGATAATTCTATATGTATGTTTCAATCATTCACCCAAATGCACCATCCATATGCAACATCCATTTATGTATAGATATATATATATATATATATATATACAACCATGTGCAAATGCAATAGATAACAGGCATGCATATGCAGGTGTGTGTACCTAGTTGGCCGATTATCCTAATAAATATCTATCTAGTGCATGCAATGCATCCATTTGCAAACATTGTCATCCACTTGCAATCATTTTCGTCCATCAAACATAACATGCCTTAATGATATGCTTACAACCAAGCTACCATCCATAGGTTTCACCTAAAGATTATCGAAAAGACCCTAACTAAGGAAAGATTAAGGATCAAAGATAGGGTATTTGAAGTGTACCTTCAAATAGGAAAGGATAAGAAGTTCGAATTCTCTCCTCAGATTCCCATGTGCACTCCCTGGGGTCATCTCCCCACCGAACCTTCACTAGAGGAACTTCCTTGTTGCGTAATCTCTTGACGCCGTGTTCCAATATACGGGTGGGTGTATGACGCATAAGTGATTCGCGCTCTACCTCCACTTCCCTTAGCTGATCGGGTTCTACTACTACTGCGGAATCAGGTAGACACTTCCTCGGATGCGAAACATGAAAAACATCGTGAACTCCTACCAACTTATTTGGAAGATCAACTCTGTATGCCACTTTTCCAATCCATGCGGTAATAGGGAAGGGTCCTACAAATCTCGGTGCCAACTTACCCACTGAGACAAATCTCATAACGTTTCTTAGAGGAGAAACCTTGACAAAAACCATATCTCAAACCTTAAACTCCAAATCTGAACGTCTTCTGTCGGCATATGAATTTTGTCTATCTTGTGCAGTCTTCAACCTCTTGTGAATCAAATCCACCTTCTCGGAAGTTTCCCTCACCAAGTCTGGTCCAAGCAAGATCCTATCGATGGTATCCCACCAACAGGCTGGTGATCTACATGGTCTGCCATAGAGGGCCTCGAACGGTGCCATCCCAATGCTTGTTTGATAAATATTATTATACGCAAACTCCACCAAAGGTAGGTGGTCTTCTCAAGAGCCTCCGAAGTCAATGATGCACAATCTGAGCAAATCTTCCAAAACTCTATTTACCCTCTCAGTCTGTCCATCTGTCTGAGGGTGATATGTCGTGCTCAGATTCAATTCCATTCCCAAGGCTTACTGAAGACTCCTTCAAAACTTGTTGGTGAATAATGGATCTCTGTCGCTCACAATGTTGACGAGAACTCCATGAAGCCTAACTATCTCCCTTACATAAGGAGTCGCCAAAGAAGCTGTCATCCTATTACTCTTAGTGGGTATAAAATGAGCCTCTTCGTCAGTCTATCCATAATGACCCAAATGCTCGTGTTTCTTCTCCATGACCTTGGTAATCCATCCACGAAGTCCATAGAGACGCTCTCCCATTTCCATAATGGAATATCCAATGGCTGCAACAGTCCTTCGGGCTTCTTCTATTCCGCCTTTACCCTTTGGCAAGTGATGCACTTCGATACATACTCCGCCACCCTCTTCATATCCCGGTACATCTTATCACCACCGGGGTGCACTGTCATCCTAGAATGATGTGACTCGACCAACACCGCATCTACTAAATCCTCACTACGGGGAACACAAAGTCTACCATCCCTTCTAAGCCATACCCTAGAGTCCATGGTATAGCGCCTAAGATGTGGTGATGACTCTCCTCTACCAAGCTTATCTAAAATGTCCTTTAACTCTTCGTCCCCACCTTGCCTTGCTCCAATCTGCTCCATCAAAGTAGGCTGGACGTCGAGGGCTGCTAACAATCCTGGAGCTAAATCCGATGGAGGTCTAAAATCAAAGGTAGCAATGTACTGCAAATGCTTCCATTCCAAAAACAGAGGACTTAAAACCACTTTTCGTCTACTCAACTCATCTGCCACTACATTACCCTTGCCAGGTGATAAGAAATCTCAAAGTCATAAGAGACTAAAAACTCCATCCATCTTTGTTGTCTCAAAGACTTAAGTCTTTCTGAGAGAATAGATACTTCAAAGACTTATGATCCGTGAAAAGCTCATGTTTGTACCAAAATTGGGCACAACACTCTTCGGAAGTTTTTGAAGAGATAAAATGAAGAAATTAAATGAAAAAAGAGGAATTATCTAACAAAAACTCCAAATTTCAGAAATGAGAATAATTAAAATGCAGGGAGACACAAGAATTTAGAGTGGTTCGGCGTATTGTCTACGTCCACTATGAAGTAGTTTGCTTTATTAACCTTTCTTTGGTGTTTACAATTGATTTCAGCAAATTACAGCGAATAACAATGATTTGCAGCAGTGAAATTCGTTGGTAGTAGCAGCAATGGAGTTCAGATCTGGATCTGGCGGAGTCCGGGCGTTGGAGATCTCAAAGAGGCAGAAGAACCCCTTTTCTATTGGTTTTGGGGGTCTATTTATAGGTATAGGAGGCTGATACTTCGCTCTGATCTCGGGAGACCCTCTCTGGCACGTGACCAGGCCTGCGCGCCCAAGCCCGTGAAGTTTTGGTCCGATCCATGATCGATACGAACAGATTTCGTATCGATCAAGATTTCATCCGATGGAGTCGAAATTCGGTGTGGACATTCTTAAGCATGCACGTAGTCTTCTGTGAAAATTTCATAGCATTTGGACTTGTAGATTAGGAGATATGATCGATACGAAATGGGATTCCTGGTAGGCTATTTGGTTCGACTCGCTCTCGTTTCGACTCGCTTCCGTTCGACTCGGTGATGTGGCGCTTGAGTCTTTGGATCGCTATGCCTTTGACGCCGTCTCGAGCGAGTAGAAATGTAAATTGATTGAGCGAGTCGATGTGTGCCCAGTTTGAGCGAGTCGATGTGTGCCCAGATTGAGTGAGTCGAAGCGTGCACTGGTCGAGCGAGTCGAAGTGGAGTGTCCTGAGGGATTCGAACAAAGGCTCCGTGATGGACACAAAGTGGAGCGAGTCGAAGGAGTCATTTCTGGTGGATGCGAAGCTAGTCGAAGGAGTCATTTCTGGTGGATGCGAAGCGATCGAAGGAGTCACTTCTGAGGGATGCGAAGCGAGTCGAAGGAAGCGAGTCGAAGGGAGCGAGTCGACCGGTGATTGGTTTTCATCCAATTTTGTATTGTTTATAACTTGAGCATACGAACTCGGATTGACTTGAGATTTGGAATGTTGATTCTCATGGCTTAGCTTGTCATGTCCCACCAATTTTGGCTCGATCCAGACTCGGACAAAATTCGTCGATATCCATAGTGAGCCTGTGTATAACTGATCTCTAAGACGGACTGTCGTTGGTTACTAGTCAATTCCTTGGTGTCACGGCCTTGCCAAAAGGCGGGATAACATTTGCCCCCCAAAGTACGTCTTGTGAAAACATGATGTGCTTTGAAGTGCTGCAATCTTCATTCTGAATAGTCATCGTCTTTTCGATGAAAGTTGTAATCTTCGACTGTTTTTCTCGATAATGTAAACTGTTGGCCGTCAACTGCTGTACCATGTATTGTTGCAACCGATTGTTGTATGCTAGCGATTAACTGTTTGTTGTTGTAATCGTTATTAGACGAGCTTTTGATTCCTGTAAATCTGGAACATCGAATATTGGTCCAGCATTCATGCATATATGTTAGCCTGACTCTCAATGACGTTTTTACGTTCACGGGTCATTGTCAGTTTATTTTATTTTTGAGTTCTGTATCGATCCTCTCCTGAACCGATATGAAATTCGCTGTAACAATGCTCGATGGTTGTTTTTTGAATGTTCCTTCGTAACGATCCTCTCCTGAATCGATGTGAAGGGTTGAAGCATTGAGGATGTCTTTCATTGAATTTGTGGATGCGAAGTGAGTATTTCAATTCGATGGAGTTGGCCTTTGGAAGTCATGGTTTTACGGATTCGAATTGGTTGTTCGACTCGGTCTTGGGTTCGAACTGCTTTGTTCGACTCGGTCTTCGGTTCGAACTGCTTTGTTCGACTCGGTCTTGGATTCGAACTGCATAGGAGTCGGAGTCGAAACGCACAGGAGACAGAGTCGAAGGGGAGACGGAGTCGAAGTGATGTCTTTTGTTGCTGCATCGGAGAGGGAGTCGAACTGGGCAAGCGATACGAAGGGGAGCTTCGCATCAACGCACTAGAGAGGGAGTTGAAACACGTGTTTGAATCCTCCGGGATACGAATCGTTTATTCCCTTTGTTTTCGGGTCCATATAAATACTTTGTACTTAGCCGTTCTTCCACTTTTTACCTTTCTCTTTCCTTCCTTGCCTTCATATCGCTTAGAAACTCGAGGAGAAAGAAGAAAACAATCTTGCCTCTGAACTGATTCATCCCTTCAATTGCTTGGACTGACTAATAGATTTAGGTAATCCTTTAAGCGGACCCAATGCGTAAGCGATGAGACTCGGTTTTTAATATCAAATCAACCGGAGTTGTGATCGATCGAAAGTTCCATGGCCTCAGCTTCATGTCGATCTGAGTTGGTGTTTCAAGAGGATGAGGCGGAGGCCTTCGCATCGATCGATGGTGGAGCTTCGCATCGAGTCGAATGCTTTGAATCTTTGGATTGATACGAAGGGGCTGTGTCTGATCGATTTGAAACGATGGCCTTCGATCGAATCGAAGTGGGTGGCCTCAGAGCGAGTCGAAGTGGATGGCTCTGGATCGAGTCGAAGTGCGTAGCCTTGGGAGCAAGTCGAACTGCGTTGTCTTGGAAGCGAGTCAAACTGCATAGTCTTGGGAGCGAGTCGAACTGGAGGCTTTGGGATCGAGTCAGAGTGTTGCGCTCCGATCGATTCGAAATCCTTAGCCCCCTGATCGAGTGGAACTTGCATTCCACCCTTTTGACCGAGTCCGACTCATACGCACACGACCATAACTGATTGATGCGAACACGGCTCTCGTGAGCAATACGAATTGAACACTTAAAAAATCTAAAATTTTCTGCACATTTGAACAATTGACTCCGACGAGCTTCAAACTTTCATAACTGGACTTAATAGTTTCACCGCATATTTGATTGCCTATCGAAGCTCGTCGATGAAACTGGAACTTATCGAACTAATAACAGATTTTAACTTGGAGTGATAGTTAACAACTGGATGGCACGGTTGCGACGGTTAGCGATGACGGTCCTTCCGACTGAATTCCGAAGTCTCGTCGTTTTCATGTTTTCCTCAATCCCGTAGATCTTTTCAAATGATATACAATACTGCACTGCACATCACATATTCACACACTTTACACTGGGGGATGCACGAGCGTTATTGCTTGTTTAGCAACGATTTTTCATGAGCTAGCTATTCATGGAACCCTCAAGTTCACAGTAGCAGGAACTCCGGAGTTCTATTCCTCCATCCATCGAGATACCGGTTATTGCAGCCGAAGTTATAGATCCGGACGATCGTCTAGGGGCTCGGTTTATATGTAATCCGCAAGATTCTGTGCCGTCGGGTATCTCTGAAGATATGTTAGGACGGATTTGTTTAAGGCACGGTTTGTCGCTCGATGACGTGCTACTTCCTGCGCCAAATGACAGGCCGCATGATCCCCCGAAGGGGTTTACTGCTTTCAACCGTCACGCTTGCACAGCGGGGACACTCCCTCCCTTCAATCAATATATAAGGGAGATGTTATCGTTTCTTGGCATAGCTCCATCTTAGCTACATCCCAACGGGTATGCCTTGTTGAACAGCACCTTTGTCCTGTTTATGGAGATCCTCTTTCGACCGCCAAAGCCGATCGAAATTAGATATTTATTCAACATCAAGAGCCATGGAGACAGCCCTTTTTTCACCTTCTTGGAAGCGGTCAGAAACTTCCACATTGTATTGGGCTCCTGGGGAAGGCTAAGTTATTATAAAACCGAATGGTTCTACGTTCGGTGCCCCCTTGGATTTGCTAGGCGGTGGTTGGATAGGCGTAAGTGTTGCCATTTCTCTCTTGAATCATTGAGATATTAGTAACTGACTTCAAAACTGACATGCTTTTCCTATTTTATAGCCGCAATCTCTCGTCCTGACGGCGCATACTTCAGAGAGCTTGTTCGGATTCTTCAAGCGTTTCCGGGCGAAGAGAGGCATATCGACTTGGTTCTATCTGACAGAAATTTGAGGACTGTCGAGCTGATAGAACGGAGGTAGAGCATACATTTGGAAGGGACAGATAGAGTGGTCCTGTAGAGACGGGTGAAGCGCAAAGCGCCTACGGTCGTGATAACCGAGGAACTTGATCCGAAGAGAACGCCTACCGATACCGAGCTCCCGGTCGGGATTTCTTCCGATGTTCAAGATTCCGGAGGAAAAAGAAAAGGCAAGGCTGTTGCTCACAAACGCTAAATCCGATAGATTTAAATCCGTGGTCGTGTCTTTGCCCGTCCCGGGTATTAGAATTGCGGAGGCTTCTCCCCCGCCGGTAGAGAATCTTTTTGAAGGGCTTGCCGATGTTCCGATTTCGGATTTTGTGTCGTCTCAACACGACGCCGGGATGGAGGAGCTTGATAGCGCTCTTGACCTGAGCGGGTCGCTAGCCACGAGCGCGGCCGACATTTCCGGTTGGTCGGGGGGTTGCACATGCATACACTTCACTACACTACATGATTCATGACTATAAATCGACCAACTCAAGAAGTCGCTAACTCTTTCTTCGTTTCTTATTCTCAAGTACTATGTCTAGAAGAGGATCGATGCTCGGGAATCTTCGCTCAGCCCGAAAAGCTTCTGGTTACTATGATTCCCGCAGGAGGGATTCAGATAAGGATCGCGATCGTGAATACTCTAACCAGGACAGGTATGGGCATGACAGAGAGTATAGACATCGATCCAGATCACGCTCTCCTCCTCCTAGACTTCCGTCTCCTCCTCCTGTTCAAACTTTAAATCCACCAGAGCCTCCTCGTCACAGACCGTCTTCTCATGCTTCTAGGTTCGAAACTCATCTTCAGAGAATTGAGACTACGGCCTCCATGATTACAGAGCAGGTCCCCGCCGAGCCCACAGGAGAAGGGGCCCTTAAATTAGCTCAGATGAGGAAGGATTTTCCGAATATCTGCTTCGACGGTTATGTCTTCCCTCCTCACTTAAAGAGAATTCCATCAGGGGTAGAAGGCACGATGCATGATTATGTCCACGACATTTACACCCAATACCGAGAGTGGGAAAAGGCTGCCAAAAAAGCTTCCAAAGTGGCCTTTGAGCGAGCCAAAGCGCTCGAGAAGATGGAGACCGAGCTCGCAAAAAGGGATCGGATTATTCAGGTACTCACCGCTGAGTCCGAGTCTTCTCGGAAATCTGAGATTGAGGCCATTAAAAATGCTGACGAAGCGAAGGCGGCAATGGAGAGGTTGGGACAGACTCACGTTGCCTTGGTGGAGGAGATGGGCCACCGGAATACTACAGTTACCGCTGAGCGGGATGCGGCGGTCAAGGAACTTAATGAACTTAAGGCCAAATTCGCCGACATGGCCAAGGAAAAAGATGATGTGAACAACGCAGCCTAGGAGGCGTGCGAACAAGCTGTGCTGCTCTGGGACGAACGGGATGCGGCCGTGGCTAAAGTCCATAAAGTGGAGGCTGAGGTGGAGGAAAAAGTGAAGTTGGCCGAGTCCAGGCTAGAGGCTGACATCGAAGACCATCTTGTTGTTTATAACGCTAACGTGCTGAGGCACAGGGGTCTAGCCTGGCTCAATGATTTTCCGACGCATCTTTATAATTCTTAGGGCCAACTGGTCGAGGAGGAGAAGGAGGCGCATCAGGGCGAGTCTATGGATGAATTCGATCTCGAGAATCGCATTCTGACTGAGGATGAAAAGAAGATTCTCCACGAGTCGATGATTCTGCGTGAGAAGGAAAGACTTGGCTCCCAGTACTTTGAAGTGGGAGAGGGTTCTGGAGTTGACCACCATGAAGCAAGTCTTGAAGTTCCCGCGTCAACCTGGCCCGAATCCTCGTCTGCGGTCGATCCTCAGGCCGTTCTTGCTTATAATCCAGATAAACTGCAGATGTCTTCGGCTACAACGCAAGTCACTGATGCCGCTCTACCGCATACGAGTCAAACTGAGGAAGGTATTCTGAACAATCCACATATCTTTCTTAAGTCGACATCTTCGATCGAGTTAAGTTCTAACAGTTTTCTCATTCTTTGTCCAGTGATCGATGCCGCACCGGCCATGCCTCCTACTACTCAAGAGCCATATCAAACGCAGGAGGCTATTGCGACCGAAGCAATCACCATGAGTACAGCTGCCCCGCTTGATGATCTGAAGGGAGGTACAATTATGTTTGACGAGCAGCTGATGGATGAATTCTTTTGTCGTCACGGCGATCCCCTTGCTGACCTGTCATCTATCATGAGTGGAATTGATCCTGCTGCAAGTTCTTCGATGCCGACCGCTGATGCTCTCAGCGGGGCTCGAGCAGTAATTGAAGAGGATATGTTCGCTCAAATCGACGCTGAAACGGCAGCAGTGGCTCATGGTGGCAGTTTCGGAGGTGGGATGGCAGCACCGGGACCTGCTCCGCTTAGCATGATATCTCCCAGTGGTACTGTCTTCATTACCAGCGTGCCTATTCCACCTTCTGTACTTGATCCTGTTCCTCCGACTCCGCCCGCACGGAGCATTCCTATCCACTCGAGTTCGGAGGAGGATGTTGATATAATGCCCTCGCCTGAAGACCCACCGCCGAAAAGCAAAGGCTCGAAGAGGAAGATTAGCGGTGGCTCTAGCGGGTCTACACCGAGAAGGAAGCCAAGGAAGAAGAAAGATTAAACATGCTTTCCCGGTTTATTTTGACTTGCATTTTGTTAGCCGTGTATAGATGCGGGTTCGGCCCCTACTAGTAGGAATTTTTGGAAACTTGTACACGAACTTCTTTTATAAACAATAGAAATGAAACCTCACTTTTTTGACTTCTTTTCTGTCATTGTGTATTTGCCTAAGTGTTTCAATATCTGACATGCACTTGCGAAGTTTCAGTTTTCGAATGAAGTTTGTTTTTGTTTGCCGAGTTCGGGTAATGTGGACAGGGTTTGCGACCGAGGAACGAGTTGAATTTTTACATTGCATCGCTTCAGCCAATGGTCGATGCTTAAGTCCTGCCCCCAGTCTTGGGGGTGAGTTGTGGATCATTAGTCGACGATCATTTCTCACTTATAGCATGTTGAGTCTAGTGCCACCGGGCGGATGTCTGAGGCAAGCGGATTTGAGTAATGCATCCATGCTTGTTTGATTGTCGATGATCATATCCACACTCCGGGGAGTCCCATTTGTTTATCGGTGGTTGGTCACACCGGCCTAAGTTTCAACCATATGCCCGCGATCTGGGGACTTGGAATTGATGTTAATACTCTGACTCGCGCTCTGGGAGTTTGGAGTTGATATCTATACTTCGATTCATGCTTCGGGAACTTGAAGTTTGTTTGCGCCAAAAATGGTCACAAACCCCAAGTGTAGTGAAAGCACCAGCGTATGAATACAAATCAACAGTATTCACACACAAATCACAGATCTAAACAAATAACAAGCAACAATCCAGAAATAATGAACAATGACGCGCAATTTATAGTGGTTCGGCTATATCCGGCCTACGTCCACTTCAAATTTTTATCTTTTTATTGCTCGATGCTTGAAGATTACAATTTCGTGTGTTGTATTACAACTAATTTGCTGAGCTAAGTCTGAATCTAAGGCAGCAATGATGATCTGGAGTGAATCTGGCAGAGTCTGGGTGCTCTTTATCTCTCAAAATTGTCCGACCCCCTTTCTGAATGACCAGGGGCTCTATTTATAGGTGTAGGAGGCTGATATTTCGCCTAAAATGAAGGGAGACCAGTTCTGGTACGTCAGGGGGCCCACATGCCCGCTTTATGGAAATCCGGGCCCACACCGGGATCCATTCGACCCTAGGTTCGAATCGATCAAGAAATTGTCCAATCAAGCTGAAATTTGGTATGGACATTCTTCAACATGTGCTCAAGCTTCTGTGAAAATTCATAGCATTTGGATGTGTAGATCTCAAGTTATGATCGATTCAAGGTTGCATTTCTGGTTGACTAGCCTGGTTCGAATCGATCTAGTTCGAATCGATTCGTTCGAATCGATCCTCCTGCACACGAAGACAATGGCGTGGTGCGCATGCCTCGTATCGATCCGCTTCTCTCTTCGGACTGACTGGGTCGACTCCATGTTCTTCGCCGCTTTGACTGGGTAGATTCGTGGTAGTGGATTCGAAGACATCCCTCTTCGAATCGAATGAGCGAAGGTCTTATTCGAATCGATCTAGGTACGTTCGTTCGAATCGAGTTTGCTATGCTGTATTCATTCGATTCGAAGTTATTCCTACTGGATGGATTCGAAAATGAGCTACACTTCCTGGATTCGAAGCAAGGCTACGCCTCCTGGATTCGAAGCTCCTTCTCTTTATGGATTCGAGGACAGGAGTGCCATCGATTCGAACAGGAGCGAACTCGATGGGTACGAAGTCGATGGAGTCGACTTTTATGGATTCGAATGGATTTTACCTAGGGGATTCGAGGACAGGAGTACCTCGATGGATTCGAACTTATACCACCTTATCCATTTTCTGTTGGCGGTATCTTGAGCATACGAACTCGGGTTGACTCGAAACTTGGAATGTTGTTTCATCTGGCCTTGCTTGACATGTCTTATCAATTGCAGCCCGATCCGGACTCGGACAAAATTCATCGATATCCATGGTGAACCTACGATGCACAACCGATGTTCATGACTAATAATCATTGATTTTCAGTTAATCTTTGGGTATCTCGACTTTGCCAAAAGTCGGGATAACATTTTGCCCCCCAAAACATGCCTTTTGTTAAAAGGCATGTTTTGATCAGTCTCAAGTTAAATGCACTGAGTTCATGTTTTACTCATAGCTTATAGCATTTTCAATCAAGTCCTTGGCTGTTCGAAGTCGAATTGTTATCAATTTTTTCCAGTGGAAGTCAAGAATGAAATTCTACGATCTCTCCGTACTATTGATGGTCACTCCGGACCCTTGTCAAACCCATTCTAGATTTAGCGATCGAATAGAAAGATCCTATTGCACTCCGGCGCTGCTTTCTACCCCTTGCACTCTGGCCCCAGTTAGGGCGTAAAGCGATGTCTTGGTCATTCATGACCGATCGTAGCCTCTCCGGGCTCCTGCTGGATCCCATCCTATCACTTTCCGGTGAAGGGGAAACAGTGTTAAGCGAGTCAATCCTGTCGCTCTCCGGCGAAGCGACTCACCTCCTGCACTCCGGTTCAGTGTATCTGAACATTAAGCGATGTCATGACCTAAATCTTTAGGCCGATCAAAGCCTCTCCGGACTCTTATCGAATCCCGGTCCAATCACTCTCCGGTGAATGGGAAACGATGCTTAAGCGAGTTGATCATGTCGCTCTCCGGTGAAGCAACTCACTTCTTGCACTCCGGACCCCGCCTCTCCGGGTAAGGTCATAAAGCGATCATGTTTATATTGATATTTAATGTTCATCTTTTAACTCTCCGGTTAAAAGGTTTATTTTAATAAGTGTTTCTTTATTAAATTCAAATCCTAGATGTTCAATCTCAAACACCAGGAAAAACAAGACAATGCCTCTCCGGGCGGAGCGGTCTATTTCCATCTTAGAGCATGCCTAGGGATCTCTCTGGTTCCCGTACATGAGTAGGTGGGATAGCCGTTTTATTTTGGAAATCAAATCTAAGAAAACTAATCGACCAGAGTCCAAATCTTGAACTTGGCCCTTGCCATCACAATCAGTTGATGACGAGTCGCGATCCCGATCCAGGATCATTCCTGTTAGGTTGGGGCGGTAGTTGTTCGGGCCTAACCGCCGTTGTACGTTCTCTGACATACTGTGGCAATCTACCACTCCTGGCATGTTCTTCCACCTCATCCTTCAGGTGGCGGCATTCATCAGTAGTGTGCCCATCTAGCTCATGGAATAGGCAGTATTTTCCAGTCCTGCGTTCCCGCTCCGTGGGATCTCTCCTTGGTGGCTTTCGATAGGGGAGTTGCCCCCGAGTTTCGGTGTAAATTCGTTCCAGTCCTACCACCAAGTCTGTGTATTGCCTGAATCTAGGCTCTCGGAATTTCTTCTGTTTGTCAGGACCATCATGTGCGTCATCCTGCTTCCTCTTTCCTTTGTCTGCCCTGGACTGTTCCATGGCGGTTCCTTCGCCTTGTGCAACATTTATTTCCTGCCTCTCGGCCCGTGATTCTTCTAACCGAATGAATTTTTCAGCTTCATGGAAAAACTCTCCGAGATCTCGCGGTGGATCTTTAGTCAAAGAGTCTTTGAATTCGGTGCCTTCCCCAACTCCTGCCACTACCGCCATCAGAATCATTGATGGATCCGGGTGATCTACAGAAGCCACCGTTGCATTGAATCGTAGTAGAAAATCTTTTATGGACTCTCCGGTCCTTTGCTTTATTGAAGCTAGAGTCATCACACTTTTGGGCCGCGTTACGTGGACCCTGAACTGTCTCATGAAGCAATCCACAAGCTCGCCCCATGTCCTGATTGATCCAGTCTCTAATTGTCTGAACCAAAGTGTAGCCAAATCTGATAAGAATAAGGGGAAACATCGTGCCATCACTTCCTCGGATGCTCTAAGTACTTCCATGTGTCTAATGTATTTGGTAATATGCATGGTTGGATCCGACTTCCCGTCATACGAATCCAGCATTGGTAGTTTGAACTTTGGAGGGTTCCGTGCATTCCTGATATTCGGAGCGAACGGACTCCGACTAACTTCTTCCAATCCTCCTCCTGACAACCCTCCTCTCATGAGTCGCCTCACTAGGCCAATCATTCTCTCATCTCCATCTAGGGGTTGCCCCCTTGTCATGTCTCTGTCTTGCCCTCCATGTCTTGTAGGGAATTCTGGTACGTACTCTTCGGGCAGCTCGTTAGCATTTGTGTTGGCCTTAGCCGGTTGAGCTCCTTCCAAAGGTCCTTCTGCATTGGATCCTGCGGGCCTGCCCCCAAGCCCTTGTTGATTGCCTTCTGGCTCTGTATTCTGTCCTACGTTGGGTTCCATAGCCCTAGCTCCTTGTTCCACATTCACAGCCGCTGTAGCTGGTCCTGGGTTTTGTGTTCCTACAGCTCTCATTTGTTCAAAGAAATTCTGTAGCATCTCTTGTTGGCTTTTCATCATTCTTTCCTGCATTTGGTTATTCATAGCCTCCATCTCTTCTCTAGTAATGTAGATCGAAGCTTGTCCTTCTCCAGCGCCAGAGTATGCTTCTTGACTTCCTCCCTGTTGGCTCCTCTCAGCTCTTTGTTTTTTACTTGTTTGTCGAGTCATTGTAGAGTCAAATCTGAATCCTTAAAATTTCAAATCTAAACTTTGAATCTGGTGTAGCGGGTGCTAGTTCTTCTCAGTGAAAGCACCAAAGTGTTTGCGCCAAAAATGGTCACAAACCCCAAGTGTAGTGAAAGCACCAGCGTATGAATACAAATCAACAGTATTCACACACAAATCACATATCTAAACAAATAACAAGCAACAATCCAGAAATAATGAACAATGACGCGCAATTTATAGTGGTTCGGCTATATCCGGCCTACGTCCACTTCAAAGTTTTTATCTTTTTATTGCTCGATGCTTGAAGATTACAATTTCGTGTGTTGTATTACAACTAATTTGCTGAGCTAAGTCTGAATCTAAGGCAGCAATGATGATCTGGAGTGAATTTGGCAGAGTCTGGGTGCTCTTTATCTCTCAAAATTGTCCGACCCCCTTTCTGAATGACCAGGGGCTCTATTTATAGGTGTAGGAGGCTGATATTTCGCCTAAAATGAAGGGAGACCAGTTCTGGTACGTCAGGGGGCCCACATGCCCGCTTTATGGAAATCCGGGCCCACACCGGGATCGATTCGACCCTAGGTTCGAATCGATCAAGAAATTGTCCAATCAAGCTGAAATTTGGTGTGGACATTCTTCAACATGTGCTCAAGCTTCTGTGAAAATTCATAGCATTTGGATGTGTAGATCTCAAGTTATGATCGATTCAAGGTTGCATTTCTGGTTGACTAGCCTGGTTCGAATCGATCTAGTTCGAATCGATTCGTTCGAATCGATCCTCCTGCACGCAAAGACAATGGCGTGGTGCGCATGCCTCGTATCGATCCGCTTCTCTCTCCGGACTGACTGGGTCGACTCCATGTTCTTCCCCGCTTTGACTGGGTAGATTCGTGGTAGTGGATTCGAAGACATCCCTCTTCGAATCGAATGAGCGAAGGTCTTATTCGAATCGATCTAGGTACGTTCGTTCGAATCGAGTTTGCTATGCTGTATTCATTCGATTCGAAGTTATTCCTGCTGGATGGATTCGGAAATGAGCTACACTTCCTGGATTCGAAGCAAGGCTACGCCTCCTGGATTCGAAGCTCTTTCTCTTTATGGATTCGAGGACAGGAGTGCCATCGATTCGAACAGGAGCGAACTCGATGGGTACGAAGTCGATGGAGTCGACTTTTATGGATTCGAATGGATTTTACCTGGGGGATTCGAGGACAGGAGTACCTCGATGGATTCGAACTTATACCACCTTATCCATCTTCTGTTGGCGATATCTTGAGCATACGAACTCGGGTTGACTCGAAACTTGGAACGTTGTTTCATCTGGCCTTGCTTGACATGTCTTATCAATTGCAGCCCGATCCGGACTCAGAAAAAATTCATCGATATCCATGGTGAACCTGCGATGCACAACCGATGTTCATGACTAATAATCATTGATTTTCATTTAATCTTTGGGTATCTCGACTTTGCCAAAAGTCGGGATAACAAAGTTGGTGTCTACGCTCCGCTTCACGCTCTGGGAACCTGGAGTCGATGTCTATACTCCGACTTGCACTCTGGGAGTTCGGAGTTGATGTTTATACTCCGGTTCGCACTCTGGGAATACGGAGTCGATGTTTATACTCCGCTCTGGTTCGCACTCCGGGGATACAGAGTTGATGTTTATACTCCGGTTTGCGCTCTGGGAACTCGGAGTTGATGTTTATACTCCGCTTCGCACTCTGGGAATACGGTGTTGAGGTTTATACTCCGCTTCGCACTCTGGGAATACGGAGTCGATGTTTATACTCCGGTTCGCACTATGGGAACTCGGAGTTGAGGTTTATACTCCGCTTCGCACTCTGGGAATACGAAGTTGAGGTTTATACTCCGCTTCGCACTCTGGGAATACGGAGTTGATGTTTATACTCCGGCTCGCGCTCTGGGAGTTCGGAGTTGATGTTTATACTCCGCTTCGCACTCTGGGAATACGGAGTTGAGGTTTATACTCCGGTTCGCACTCTGGGAACTCGGAGTTGAGGTTTATACTCCGCTTCGCACTCTGGGAATACGGAGTTGATGTTTATACTCCGACTCGCGCTCTGGGAGTTCGGAGTTGAGGTTTATACTCCGCTTCGCACTCTGGGAATACGGAGTTGATGTTTATACTCTGGTTCGCACTCTAGGAACTCGGAGTTGATGAAGGATTGTCGTGTATAGATCCTTTTTTGACTTTGGTGTGATGGCTTGTCCCCGAGCTCGGGTTTCACTTAGCAAGTGATTGGTTGCATCGCAGTCACTCTCTATTTGAATAAATTCCACCGTATGGTGAAACTTAGCTCTCCGTGCATAGTGATGGTCATATGAAGCATTTCAAGTAAATCACAGCTCTGGCTCGAAGAGATTGCAATTTATTGCTGAAATAAGAAAGTATGGCAAAGTTAGTTGCCTTATTACAAGTTCTAATTTCGAAATGCAAAAACAAATTGCAAAAAAGGAAAGAAAACTAAATGGATAAAGATAGCATGTCATGTGTAATAGCGGCGAAGGCTCTCGCTATTCAAAGCTCTTGGCAGAATAAGACCGTCGATGGTCGATAACTTGAATGTGCCATCTCCGAGCTTTCGTTCAATAACATACGGTCCTTCCCACGTCGGCTTCATATGCGAAGGAATCGGATAGATTCTTTTGAGGACGAGATCGCCTAGTTCAAAGGTTCGTGGGCGGACCTTGGCGTTGTACAATCGGGCAACTCGACTTCGATGTGCAGCTGCCCTCAAATCAGCTTCTTCATGCTTCTCATCTAGTAGGTCAAGAGATTCAGCAAGTAATATAGCATTTGTCTTTGGATCGTAGTACGTCACACGATGAGAAGGTACTTCTAGCTTGACTGGAATAACGGCTTCTGAACCGTAAGAAAGAGAGAATGGAGTGTGACCGGTCGCAGTCTTGTGGGTTGTTCGGTAAGCCCATAGAGCCATAGGAAGTTCATCGACCCACTAGCCCCCGACCTTTTCCAGTCGTTTTTTTAGGATGGATTTTATAACTTTATTAACTGCCTCGACCTGTCCGTTTGCCTGAGGGTGTGCAACCGCAGAGAATTTCTTTTGGATGTGAAATCGTTTGCAAAAATCTTTAAATTCAGCACTGTCGAATTGGGTTTCGTTGTCAGTAATAATGGTGTGTGGGAGACCGAATCGACAGATGATGTTACGAACCACAAAGTTGATTACTTTCTTCATTGTAATGGTAGCGAGAGCTTCGGCTTCAGCCCACTTTGTAAAGTAATCAACTGCGACGATGGTGTACTTCGCACCACCTTTTTCCAGAGGTAGAGCACCGATGATGTCGATGCCCCATATTGCAAATGGCCATGGGCTGACCATTTGCGTTATCTCGGTAGGAGGAGCTGTGGGAATTCGGGCATATTTCTGGCACCTATCACATTTCTTTGCATAGTCCAATGCATCACGATTCATGGTAGGCCAGTAATATCCGTAGCGAAGTATTTTATTGGCAAGTGCTTGCCCCCCTGGTGTGATCGCCACATTCTCCCTCATGCACATCGCGCAATACTTGTTTAATTTCATCGTGAGCGATACACCGGAGTAAGGGGACTGAGTACCTCTTCTGTACATGAGTCCATTCTGGATGGTAAATCATGAGGCCTTCCGAAGGACTTGTCTCTTTTCACTCCTACGCTCCGGCAGGGTTCCGTGCTCAATATAATTTCTGAGTGGGGTCATCCATGAATCCTTTTCGGGAACGGCTTCGCATACCCAGTTTATTTCTGTCTGATCGATGCTTGGAGAAGATAGCGTTTCTACGGGAACGAGTCTCATTTGCTGAGCTTCACCCGTGCTGGCTAGCTTTGCCAATGAATCGGCCTTTTGGTTGCGCTCCCGAGGTATACAATAGATGGCGTAGTAATCGAACTGATTCAGTCCTTCCTGAACTCGAGCTAAGTAAGCAGCCAACCTTCGATCTCTTGCTTGATACTCTCCTCGTACTTGACACACGACTAATTGTGAGTCATAATAAATTTCCACTGCAATAATTCTCAAATCTCTAGCAAGTTTCAAGCCGGCTAGGAGGGCTTCATACTCAGCTTCATTATTAGTCGCCTGAAAATCGAACTTCAAAGCATAACATATGGATCGGCCTTCGGGAGTTTCGAGTACAACACCAGCGCCCGAACACCGGTCGTTTGATGCACCATCAGTATGTAGCTTCCAAACGTGTTCGAGGGATTTACTGGTTTCGGGCAAATCCTCTGGAATGGTAAATTCAACTATGAAATCAGCGAGGACTTGTCCTTGGATTGCTCATCTTGGAGTGTAAGTAATATCAAACTGACTCAGTTCGATGTTCCACTTGAGTAACCTACCAGACGTCTCAGGCCGCGAAATGACCTGTCGTAACGGCTGGTCGGTGTAAACAACAATGGGGTGTGCCTGGAAATACGGTCAGAGTTTTCTTGATGTAATACAAGGCAGTAGGCCAACTTTTCTAGCTATGGATAGTTCCTTTCAGCCCCAGTCAATCGTTTGCTGACGTAGTATACTATCTTCTGTATCCCGTCTTCTTCTCGAACTAAGGCAGCGCTGATAGCGTTTTCTGATATCGCCAAGTATGTATACAACTTCTCATGATCAATAGGCTTTGACAGTATTGGAGGTGTGGATAGATGTTGAACTAGTGCTTGGAAAGCGCCCTCACACTCTGTGGTCCATTCAAAGTTTCGCTTCCATTTTCGGATCAGATCGAAGAAGGGAATGCATTTGTTAGTGGACTTTGAAATGAACCTACTCAATGCCGCTACCTTTCCATTGAGACTCTGGACTTGCTTTATAGTCTTGGGAGTTTTAAGATTTCTGATTGCCCAAATATTTTCAGGATTAGCTTCGATTCCCCGGGCGTTAACGATGAACCCAAGGAACTTTCCGGATGCAACTCCAAAGTGACATTTCAGTGGGTTGAGCTTCATTTTGTATTCTCGAAGTATGTTGAACATAGTTTCCAGATCTTTAACATGGTCGGTGGAGAATTGTGACTTCACAAGCATGTCGTCTACATATACTTCCATTGTTTTCCCGATTTGATTGGCAAACATCCGATTGACCAATCGTTGATAAGTAGCCCCGGCATTCTTGAGTTCGAATGGCATAACTTTGTAATAGTAAAGTCCCAGATTGGTTATGAAGCTGGTATGTTCTTGATCGGGTAAATGCATCGGTATCTGATTGTAGCCAGAATACGCGTCCATGAAGGATAAGAGTTCATGCCCAGCTGTCGAATCTACTAGCTGATCAATTCTGGGAAGCGAGAAACTATCTTTGGGACATGCTTTATTCAGATCGGAATAATCGACACATGTTCTCCACTTTCCGTTCGGCTTTCGGACGAGCACGAGATTCGACACCCATTTAGGATATAGCGCATCTCGAATGAACTTGTTCGCTTTAAGCTTTTCTACTTCTTCTTTAAGGGCGGCAGATCTCTCTGGATCCATACCATGCCTTTTTTGTTTGACCAGGACATGCCACGGATCAATATTCAGGGTGTGGATCGCGATGTCCGGCGAGATCCCACATATATCGGAATGTGTCCAGGAAAATACGTCAAGATTTGCCCGTAGAAATTCGACCAATTCCTCTTGAGTTTGCTAGCTTAGCTGAGATCCAATCTTTATCATTTTTGAATCATCGTTATTGTCAACTGGGACATCAATCGTCAGTTCGGCCGGGGATGCTTGACTTTCTTTAGATTCTCCTTCGTCTTCAACTTCTCTCGGGTCAAGATCCTTGAGGAATTGGCTGGGGTGCCCGGGCCCGGGCCCGGGCGTTAATTTTCAATTATCGGTAAAACGGACACAGAGAGATTCCTCCATGCCCTTTCCTTTTTCCCTTCGCTGTGCCTCCCGCAGCTCAGCAACATAGCAGGCTCTGGCAATAGCCTGATCTCCCTGAATGATTCCTATTCCATGATCAGTGGGAAACTTTAAAGTCAAACACCAAGGGGCGATGGCTGCCCTGAATTCAGCGAGGGCCGATCGGCCCAAGAAAGCATTGTAAGGTGAGTCTATGTCCAAAACAATGAACTGTAACATCCGTACTCTCCGACTTTCTCCCACTCCCAACTCTACTGGCAGTTCCACCATTCCAATGGGTATAGTAGCACTTCCGTTGAAACCATGGACTCGAGATTGACAAGGCTTCAAGTCTGTGGCTTCCATTTTCATTTGATCATAAGCTCGCTTGAACAAAATATTCACAGAGCTTCCACTGTCAACTAAGATTCTCTTCATCCAAGCGGGACCGACTTGTGCTGAGATGACCAGTGGATCGATAGTGGGGGTTTCGACTTTATCAGCGTCTCTGTTTCTGAACACGATGTCATATGTCATCGTTTTCTGTTGCTTGGCGGAAGCCCCTTCATCAAAACTACTATATAATTCGAAGTCCGCATGCCTAATAGAACTGGCATATGACTCCATTTCCTTCCAGCTTCGATCTGCTGGGTGAGGACCACCACTTATCGCATTGATAACCAACCTCCCGCCTGTACGAGCGGGTTCCTCCTGTCTTTCCTGATTCGGCGCACGATACTGATTTGATGGGCCCGCACCACCAGACTGCGGTGCCCGCACATACTGATCCAACTTTTGTTCATGTATCAGTTTTTCAATGAGGTCTTGTAAGTGACGACACTCATTGGTGTTGTGGCCATAACTCTCATGGAATCTACAAAATTTCCCTGTTTGGATTTGTCTTTCAGTTGGTGGTTTAGGGGCAGGTTTCTTGTATTGCATGGTATTGCAGGTCTGCAAATACATATTTTCCAACGACGTGTTCAATGGAGTGTAATTATCGTACATGGAAGCTCTACGCCGCGGACCACGATTCTGATCGTGTTTTTTGTTCTGATTTCCATTGTCCCTCTGTTCATTCTATTTATTTTGGACGTTCAACTGAATTTTCCACGAACTATCTCCGCATTTTTTAACAACGATGTTACTTTGTATTCCTTCGATGTTGGGCCCTGCATCATCCTGCTTCCTAGACTGTTTCGCATCCTCCCTTCTCAGGAATTGGGCTGCCTTGGAATAGAAACGGTCCAATGACGCAGGTGGTTTTCCGGCTAACCAATTTCCGAACTCGGAATTAGCATCAATACCCTTAGTTAATGCCATCAGGATACAGTTATCATTGGGATTGCTTATTTCTGCACACGCGGCATGGAATTGCTCCAAGTAACGTCTAAGTGTTTCTCTAGGAGCTTGTGTAACACTAGACAGAGTGTTAACGTCCTTAGGCCTTGCCACGTGCATACGGAATTGTTCGACAAACTTGGTGGCCATCTGGTCAAAGTTAGAGATGGATTGTGGTGGCAAACGAGTGAACCACATGGTAGCGATGCCCCCTAGGGAAATGGGGAAACTGCGGCACTTTACTGTGTCATCATCTCTCGCAGCATTCATCAGCCATTCGTATTTCAGGACGTGTTGATTGGGATCAGAACTTCCTTCATAAACTGGCAAAGTTGGCATCCTGAAGTGCCGAGGTGGTTCAGCATATAGTACGTCATCGGTGAAAGGGGTATGACTCCCGGAGATTCCCCAGTCATCATTACTGAGACCCTGACTTTCACGGATCATTTGACGGATCATCGTTGGTATATCCAGCACTCGGATACTTGGAGCATGTTGTGCCAAGGTGTGGTCGGGTTCCACAGCGCGAGTCTGGATCGGACGCGGTCGACGGTCCGTGCCTCGCCTCCTTGGTTCAACATCCTCAGGGACATAAGGCTCAGGAGTCTGCTCTCGTTGGTTACGCTGAGGATCAGCTTGGTTTCTAGCATCACCTCCTCGTCCGGCAGTGGTGGTAGTAGCAATGTTTCCGGTGACATAGTAAGGAGCAGCACCTCCCCGAGACGAAGGTTCTGTACGGAGACTAGCGGATGGTCTAGTTCTAGGTTGCCCAAGATTTGAAGTAGGTTGGTGTCCGGTGGCTTGGGTGTAGCTTACACCTAGCCGTGGGTGTGTGGATCTGGTTTGGCCATCAGAGGAGGCTGAACTCTCCGTGGAAGAATAAGAACCTTGGTCTCTTCTGGATCTTCTTCGCCTTTGGCGATTTAGCTGGTTAGTCAACTCTGTGTTGGCGCACAGTTGTTCAGTTAGCTGCTGTCGACTTTGGGTCAACTCTTGAAGCAAGGTCTAGAATTCTTGTCTAGTGATTGGACCTGATGGATCTGAAGGTCCTGCCGCATTTTGGTTGGATGGAGGTGATTGCACGGGATTTTGTCGGTCCCTTGCTCCTTGATCAGCAGTTGTAGAAGTGGTACGTGTGCTCACCATAATGAATTGATGAAGTCCTTTCCTAGATCTGATTGCAAATCTGAATAGAGTGGAAGGGCTTCAAAGTTCTAGATTTGGATCTTCTTCTTAGATTTATGCAATCCAATATAGATAGGAGATCCAAAGAGTAGGAGAAAAATTGGGCTTTTCTCAGTGAAAGCACCAAAGTGTTTGTACCAAAATTGGGCACAACAATCTTCGGAAGTTTTTAAAGAGATAAAGTGAAGAAATTAAATGAAAAAAGAGGAATTATCTAACAATACTCCAAATTTCAAAAATGAGAATAATTAAAATGCAGGGAGACACAAGAATTTAGAGTGGTTCGGCGTATTGCCTACGTCCACTATGAAGTAGTTTGCTTTATTAACCTTTCTTTGGTGTTTACAATTGATTTCAGCAAATTACAGCGAATAACAATGATTTGCAGCAGTGAAATTCGTTGGTAGCAGCAGCAATGGAGTTCAGATCTGGATCTGGCAGAGTCCGGGCGTTGGAGATCTCAAAGAGGCAGAAGAACCCCTTTTCTATTGGCTTTGGTGGTCTATTTATAGGTGTAGGAGGCTGATACTTCGCTCAGATCTTGGGAGACCCTCTCTGGCACGTGACCAGGCCTGGGCGCCCAAGCCTGTGAAGTTTTGGTCCGATCCGTGATCGATACGAACAGATTTCGTATCGATCAATATTTCATCCGATGGAGTCGAAATTCGGCGTGGACATTCTTTAGCATGCACGTAGTCTTCTGTGAAAATTTCATAGCATTTGGACTTGTAGATTAGGATATATGATCGATACGAAATGGGATTCCCGGTAGGCTGCTTGGTTCGATTCGCTCTCGTTTCGACTTGCTTCGGTTCGACTCGGTGACGTGGCACTTGAGTCTTTGGATCGCTCTGCCTTTGACGCCGTCTCGAGTGGGTCGAAATGTACATCGATTGAGCGAGTCGATGTGTGCCCAGATTGAGCGAGTCGATGTGTGCCCAGATTGAGCGAGTCGAAGCGTGCACTGGTCGAGCGAGTCGAAGTGGAGTGTCCTTAGGGATTCGAACAAAGGCTCCGTGATGGACACGAAGTGGAGCGAGTCGAAGGAGTCATTTCTGGTGGATGTGAAGCGAGTCGAAGGAGTCATTTCTAGTGGATGCGAAGCGAGTCGAAGGAGTCACTTCTAAGGGATGCGAAGCGAGTCGAAGGAAGCGAGTCGACCAGTGATTGGTTTTCATCCAATTTTGTATCGTTCATAACTTGAGCATACGAACTCGGATTTACTTGAGATTTGGAACGTTGATTCTCATGGCTTAGCTTGTCATGTCCTACCAATTTTGGCTCGATCCGAACTCGAACAAAATTCGTCGATATCCATAGTGAGCCTGTGTATAACTGATCTCTAGGACGGGCAGTCGTTGGTTACTAGTCAATTCCTTGGTGTCACGGCCTTGCCAAAAGGCGGGATAACAACTCAAATCTTTCTCCTAAGAGATAGTGCCTCCAAGACTTGAGAGAAAAAACTATAGCTACCAACTCAAGATCATGCGTCGGGTAGTTCTTCTCATGCGTTTTCAACTGTCTACTCGCATTGCACACTACCATACCCTCTTACATCAGTACCGCTCCTAGCCATGTACCACAAGCATCCGTATAAACTGAGAAAGGCTTGGTTGCATCTGATAATGCCAATACTGGCGCGGTAGTCAAAGCTTCCTTCAATCGACCAAAGGCATCCCAAACAAAAGCTGAGTTCTTCTTGGTAAGGCGGGTAAGTGGAGCTGATATTCTAGCGTAGTCCTTAATGAACTTCCTATAGTAGCCTGCAAGACCAAGGAAAATCCTTATGTCTGTTGCATTCTTAGTGGTCTGCCAATCCTGTACTGCTGCCACTTTCGCCGGATCTACTGTAAGTCCATTCTCCGAAACGATGTGTCCCAAAAAACAAACCTTATCCCTCCAAAAGTGGCACTTGGAGAACTTCGCCTTCAACTTATGTGCTCGCATAGTCCTAAGCACTTCTTCCAAGTGAACAATATGCTCTTCCTTGCTTCGCAAATAAACTAAAATGTCATCGACGAACACCACCACAAACTTGTTCAACAATTCGCGAAATACTCGACTCATCAAGTCCACAAAATTTGCCGAAGCACTAGTTAGCCCAAATGGCATGACTAACCACTCAAATAACCCATCCGGAGTCCTAAAACGCAGTCTTCTCGATGATCCTCCACCACACGCAACTGATGAAATCCCATAGCCAAATTGAGCTGTGAAAATACCTTGGCTCCTACTATCTGGTCGAAGAGATCATCTATACGGGGAAGAGGATAACGATTCTTCTTCATCAGCTTATTAAGCTCCCTATAATCCATGTAAAGCCTGAGAGAGCCATCCGCCTTAGTGGCAAAGACAACGGGTGCACCCCACTCAGAAAGGCTCTTACGAATGAAGCCCTTCTCTAAAAGCTCTCCAATCTGCTTGCTCAACTCACGACGTTCCTTAGGAGCCATATGCCTTATCGGTAAAGTAACTGGTTTGGCATTATCGACAAGATAAATCTTGAACTCGATCTCTCTTCGAGGTGGAAGGTCAGCAACCTCCTCGAACACATCTGGAAAGTCTCTAACAAGTCAAGAGAATAAAGGTAGCTCAACATGAATGATCCTCTAGGATCACAAGATACCTCCAAGGTATGTCCACTACAAGTGCCTAACCTCACTACCCTCTTATCGTAATCAAGAACGGCACCATACATAGATAGCCAATCCATACCAAGAATCAACCCGAACCTGGAAAAGCCCAATCCAAAGGCACTACAGTCAAACTCAACCCCTAAAATAAACAATTTCAAATCCCAACATAACATGGACAAATAGGCCGATCCTCCTACGGGATTTGATACTACTACCGGGTCGGTCACTAAATAAGCATCAAGACCAAGACTCTCTACCAGAGTATTAGATATAAAAGAGTGCAAAGCTCCAGAATCAAATAGGGTACGAATAGGAAAATTAGAGATAGATAACACACCTTCGATGATCACCTTCTTTCCCTTGTCCACAACCGGACGAGTACTAGAGGAAGGAGCTGCCTCTAAGGCATAAGCCTGAGCAAGTTATGAAGGTGTCTTTGAACTGTCCTTGGGATTTGATGGACGGTCCTTTTTCATATGCCCCACTTAATCGCAAAGATAGCACCTCAGTCTCGGTCGCTCTCCTGCCCCTCTACAATCCTTAGCAAGATGACCTGGTTTCCCACAAGTATTGCACTTCTAGTCCTTCCTTGGAACTTTTCTTTTTCCACCTAACCCTCCGCCTCCTCTTCTCTTTCCTTTCCACTACTTCTTCCCATCACTCTTCTACGCCATATCTCTTTTATTCTCATTATCTTCAAGTAAAGCCATCTATACCAATTCCTCAAAAGTGGCTCCCATTGGAATATAGCTCACCGCCAAACTCTACGGTGGCTGACTCAAACCCTTAGCAAACTTCAGCACCTTCTTGTGAGGAGTATTGATTAGGTCTTGTCCAAATCTGGCAAACTCATTGAATTGATTAACATATTCCTTGACTATCATATCCCCTTGCTTGAGCTGTATAAATTTCTCTAGCCGCACTCCCTCTTCTGTCTGCAATAAGAATTTCCTCTCGAACCAAGTATGAAAATCCACCCAAGTTAAATTATCAGCCTCAGCCTTCGCAATCTCCCACCAACAAAGAGCCTCTCCCTGCAACTGCCATGAATCCAACGGCCTTCGAGCCAAGTCCTCCAATCCCGTAAGTCCAAATATCTGCTCACAACTACGGATCCAAGCTCTCGCCTCAATATATGACTCGGTGCCAAGCAACTACTTGCCTCCTAAGCGGTGTAGTCCTTGCATAACTAGGGAAAATCTGGAATGCCTAACGAACGGGCTGGAGCCCGTTCTGCCAGAGCAGCATCCCTAGTTGGTGGCTCTGCTCGTGCAGTAGCTTACAAATAACGTATGAACCAAGCAGGCATATTAAGGCCTAGAACTTCGAGGATATGTTGCGGTTCAGACATTTCTATCTGTGGATATTAAAAAGATGGGATTAGGTACTGCACAAATAAATCAATAGATAGGGAGGCAGAGATATGAGGACTCATTTCTAAAATTTCTTTTCTTTCCAAAGTATATACATATACTTTTAAAAGTATTATTTGGAATATCCTTTAAAAATTATTCGAAAACCTTTATACTTTTAAACTATTTTTAGGATTACCGAAACCTTAGCTCTGATATCAACTGTGACATCCCGAACCTCTAGGCACCCCGAAAATCGGACCTGACTAGAAGCACGGGTGGTCGGGTGAAATAAAAATACAAAACATAGCACAGAGACTAAGGAAACATCATAAAATGATTAAAATATTACAGCAGAAGAAAATTTTCACTAATTATAAATTAATAGCAAAACTGCTTCATTAAAAACAACATTATCCCAAATTTATTTCTGAAACCAAAAGTACCAAGTAGTCTCCACCAAAACATAAAACATAACAAAGTTCACAATATAGGCCCCCATATATAGAGTACAGTATAGAAAAGAGAAACGAAGTACATGAAATAAAAAAACAAAAGCTGAAGATAACAACTGCTCCAATGACCCTCTAAGCTGCAAAGAACTGCGACCTAGTCCTGCCCTCCCGTGATTTGGTGAAAATAGGAAAAATAGGAATGGGTCAGACATAAAGTCTGGTGAATGGGAAATAAAATGAAGTAGAAAGAATAAAACCGTTTAATTCCAGGTCTTCCCAGGATATCGCAGAGGGTGAATAATATAATGTAGTGAATCCTTCTTAGATACAGTTCCTAAGCAGCCAAAGTCTGTGGTCACTCTATGGAAGTCAACCACGCAGTAATACTAAACGTTAATCGGCCTGTCGGACCTGTTGTCCTTACCTATCCACGTGCTACAGGGTGAAATTCATGCTCTTCACCCGTGCACTGTGACTAAATGCCTTTTACGTCTGACCGGCGCTGACTCAAACAACCTCGCAGGACCTCGAAGTTGCGCTCAGGCTCCGCCAAACTGGACTCCTATCCGCCTGTCTCCTCGGTCATCAACGTAGACTTGCCCCTATTTAAAGTGTCGGTCCTCCGAAAGAGCGCCCGCAGCTGGGTCGGCTGCGCAAAATCCTTCAACGATTTGCCAAAAGAAGCCTACGTCGGAGCACACTTGTCATGTTCCGTCCGCGTCGATCTACCTGAAGAAGCCTACGATTGCGGATGCTATCTATCCTACGTACTAGCAACCTATGAAAGGTAACAAACATCCTTGTAAACCTTCTTTCCTACTCCTAGTACGTACAGCCGAAACTATATTTTGGTCTTAACTGCATGAAATACCTATCCGGACCTTTACAAGTTCTGCCTACCAAATCGCTTCCAGATTAACTTATTTTACCGTTACAGTTTACATACTGTTTATTTCCATTAATCTGCTTTAGGCCATTTTTATATCTGATTTGGTTGTATCACAATTTCCCTTTTTCTTACATAAATGGTATTTCAGTTCCACATCCGTTCAGTCCGTAGAGTTTTTCTGTAATTTTTATGCCATTCCGTTACAGATTTACACTAGCTTTTTAGGTCCATTTAATTTACTTTTTTTCCACCCTAATTTACGTTCTCCTTTTAGAGATTTAATCTATACAAAATTTTTATCCAATAGTCACAAACCATTTAATTACACAAAATTCCACTTTTACATTTTTAGGCCACATATGAAACAAACAATTATGCCAATTATAATTCCCAATTTTGTTCCAAAACCATATTCAAAATTATGTGATTATATTAATCAAAACCATAATTTTATTCAAGTAACATATTCTGAATTTATTCAACTAACATGTTCTACCATTAGAAATTGAATAACAATTCTAATTCAATTTAATTAAACCAATCTTATTTACGCTATGAAACATGAATAACAATTTGTTTGTTCCAAATTTCAACCCAAAAATGAGTTAGAATTGAGAAGTGGAAGAAGATACAATAATTTACAAAAATTTCAATCTTATTTATGCCATAAAGCGTAAATAACAATTTGTTTGTTCCAAATTTCAACCCAAACATGAATTAGAATTGAGAAGTGGAAGAAGAAGAAGATACAATAATTTACATAATTTTCAATCTTATTTATGCCATAAAATGTGAATAGACAATTTATATGTCCCATATTTTAAACCAAACATGAATTAGATTTGAGAAGTGGAAGAAGAAGAAGTTGCAATAATTTACATCTATTCTCAATTAATAAAAGAAATTAATTCATATTAACGTGTCAGAAAAGAACTGAAATTGAACTACTTTATTTTTCTATTTCATATTAATTCTCACTCACCTGACACTTGAGCTTGTATAAATTTGAAAAAGCTTTGCTTTAATCTTTCTCCCTTTGATTCTTCTAAATTCCCCAAATTGCTTGAATATATATAGATAATTTAATTTGGTAGAGATTAGTTTATTTAGTAGATAAAAGAAGGAAGAATAATACACACTAATTTTACTGTAGAATTATTGCGACGGCTGAATAAGAGATTAGGTTTAGTTTAGATAGTTTATTTATAGATTGTTTGAGTGAATATAATCCATTAGATTATTTTAGATTAAATCTGGTTCTTTCATACACTTAATGGTTATTCATTCTAGCCCATACACATCACTCTACCAATAAAATTTAGCCATCTCATCCTATTACATCACTGGAGCGAATGGGAAGCCGCCACATGTCAGAAACAATGCTGAAATACGTAGGAAAATCGCTGGAAACGAACCAGCTAAAAA
This sequence comes from Allium fistulosum, assembly GCA_030737815.1. Lineage (NCBI taxonomy): Eukaryota > Viridiplantae > Streptophyta > Magnoliopsida > Asparagales > Amaryllidaceae > Allium > Allium fistulosum. Next base: position 1,228,169,675 of record CM060901.1, read on the forward strand.
AACATCGATCTAGATTTTGGGCGACAACGGCACTTTATCCCTGGTCACTAAAGAAGTCAATATGCGCCTTTACCACTGTATCAAATGCGCTTTTAATTTCTTTTTAATTATATTTCTTGTAAAATATCGGGGTGTTACAAACACTATCAATCGAACCTCGCTTTCTCATGTCATCCAAACTACGTTTGTCAATATGACCATCCGTAAATGCCACAATCTGGAAGAATATGAATCAGCAAAAGTAACGGAAGTTGATTCACCAACTATAGTAGTGTCCTTCAATAAATAAAGATTTCCTCCCTCATGCCTTTCATAACAATCATAGAACTCTTCGATATCTTCATTTTCTCTCCTTCAACTACAGGTACATGTCTAACATTAGTAATAGTATGAATAACATCGTCAAACATCCTGACCTTCACACTACCAAAATCAACCATACGGCAAAAAGTATCATTGCCCATTTGAACTTCTCCTCCATCAATCTCATGGTATGTAGAGAAACAGTTTCTGTAACGACCCAGAATTTGACCACTTTAAAATATACTATTTAAAGTGATTTTAAATGTAAAATAAGTAAGGTTATATGATACAAATAATATTAGATAGGATTTGGAAAGAGAAGTATACACAAAAATAGTAACATTTACCTATAACGACAAAAGTGACAAAACGCTGATTTTAGAAAAGTAAGTTTCAGTGGTTAAATAAATTATTTTAATTAATTTATGAGCGTTTATAAATATCATTATATAAATTTATTTTTAAATTTGGTTTACATAAATAAATATTTTATCTAAAACGTCAAAATGTGATCGTAAAACATTTTGTCGAAAAACAACGTTTTATCGATTAAAAGTTGTCGCAACGTCGTCGCACCTTTATTTTCTTATATATGAACATATATTCAAAAAGCATAAGTAATAATTAATTCTCTAATCAAGTTTACTTTTACTAAACAAGGTTAGAAACTTATAGAAAACAATTAAGGAAAAGTAAGCACAAAAAGACAAAAATGGTTTACTTTTATAAAATAAAGTTAGAAATACTTTGATTTGATGTGTAATTAAGTAAGATTTGATTTGACTAATAAAAGATTTAAACTTAAAATTTTATTTGCTTAAACATCTAATCACCATTAAGGAATGTCACATCCATGCTTACTTTAAACATAATTATTACATAAACTTCACATCACATTTATACACTTCCTTTTTATATCAAATCTACATTTAATATATGTTTAGTCATGCATTGGAAAGAGTGTTTTAGTGTACTTAAAGGAAACAAAAATTGATTTGACATGGAGGGTATTTTGGTCTTTTTGGTTAAGGGTAATAAGGTAATTTGTGTAGCAAACTTCAACTATAAATAAACCACCATCCTTCCACCTTCTTTTACACATTTCTACATCTTCTTCTTCCTTTCTCAAGCTTTCTAAAAAGCTTCTCTAATGGCTTCCATGCCTTAGGAAAATAAAATAAAAATATTAGAAAAATAAAAAGTAAAGAGAAAATAAAGTATTCCGCTTCAAAACCCTTCTCTTCCTCCTTCCTACCCACGACCAACCCCTTCCACCTCAAAACCCGAGCCAATCACCACCTCCCAGCCTAGGCCGTGTGCAATATAGCCTCCCCAAGGTCAAGGCCGAGCAAATCAAGAAGGAGGAGCAAGTTCAAGGAGCTCCAGAGCAAGAAAAAGAGAAAGAAGTGCCGTCTGTTTCATTCCAAGGAGCTAGGAGCAAATTCAAAATGCTGCGGAAGCTCTACCGAATTTTCGGAAGTTTGGAAGAAGAGGTCGATAGCATAAAGCAAAGGAAATGGAGTAGAAGTTGATTAGTTTAAGTTTAAGTGAAGTGTTGGATGATATGAATGTTGGTAGGAAGTTAATAAATTTGGTTAAAGGTGAGTACTCTTATTTACTAATAAATCCATAAATTATTTCAAGTATAATGATTTGAAAGTTTAAATATGTTGGATGATTAAATGTTTGATAACTTGGTTAATATTATGGTTGATTATATGTTTGTGATATAGATGATAACTTGGTTTGAGAATGATAAGAGAAATGATTAGTAATAAAGCATAGTTAATTAAATGAGAATTAAATCCATATAAATATGTGTATGAAAGTTATTTATCCTTTTAATGATTTTAAATGAGTTAAAATAGTTTAAAGTGTGGTTTAAAACAAATTTGAAGTGTTTCAGACAAGTTCCGAACCAATTCACAAAATTGGTCAAAATCGAGCTCGTCGCGTAGCGGCAGTTCGTAAATTTCGACCCGTAACTTCAAATTGATGTAGAGAATGATTTATAAGTCGGATTTCTTCGACATAAAAATTCTTTGGTCCACGATGATAATAGTTTTCCAACAAAGAAAGAAAATCAAGATTTCATCAAGTAGATTTTGAAATATGTCCAAAACAATTTTCTAAAAACATCGTGGTTTTGCAGTTCGAAATCCAAAAAGGGATTTATTTATAAATGATATTTTTAAATGATTAAAAATATGGAATAAATTGATAAATCTATTAAAATGGTTTAAAAGAGATTTGGAATGAAAAATATGATTTTTCAAATATTTAAAAGTTGTTTAAATCAAATAAGCTTATATAGCACTTTCTACAGCACTTTTATGCTGCGAATTCTATAACCTTTTGAATATGAGTTTAAACTTAACAATCCTTTCCTAAATCTTTTGTGAATGATTTTAAAGGAATAATTAAGTAAATTAAAGATGATTTGGAAGTTTTAATAAGAGTTTGAATAAATGGTTAAGACGAATTGTTTATACCACTTAAACAAAAAGAGAAGAATATTGAATGTAATAACATAACCGAGTATGCGAAAACGACTAGTACATTTTTCCTGCCTGTGAGATCTGGAAAGATAAAACAAGGTGTTTTACTAAGGTTAGGGATGGAGCAACCAGTGCCCTGAACTTACCTGGCCTATGTTTTCTCTTTTTAGGCGAGGGGTGGAATAGATCGAAAGGAAAGCCCGGATGCTCTAAAAGATCATGTTTAAGTTTCTCCAAGATAAAGAAAGGAAATAAATTATTAGAATGTTAATTAACCACTTAACATCTTTTAATCGATGATTAGCACGAAGTAACCGAGATCGGATTTGGGTGATTCCTATCCGAAGAACCGGGATCAGATTTGGGTGATTCCTATCTGAAAAACCATTCAAACTAATTTTCGAAATAAAACATATTGAAGACAAAGATCGTTAGAGACAACAATATTCATGATGTAGGATTACTTGCCATTAGTCCCTGGAGGTGAAACTTGCCATTAGTCCCTGGAGGTGAAATTTACCATATCTAAAGTGGCAGTAGTGATATGTTATGAAAATCTTTGATTTGTAAGAATATGATTTGAAGTTAAGAAGAAATCTTTTTTTAAAGATTTAATGAATGATTTGGAAAGGTTTTCCTAAGTAAAAGAGAAAATGATTTGGAATTATTTCAGGATTTAAGAAAGGTTTAAATAAACCAAATGATTTGATAAATGAGGCTTAATGATTCCATATACTCTAGAAAAGAAAATGGAATAAATTAGAAAGAATATATCTAAGAAAGATATTTTATAAAAGATGAAGTAATTGATTGATGATTGATATCCACGTATGAACTTAACATCTTTTAAATCGATAATTGGTTTCGAAGGAACCAGAGTCGGATTTGGGTGATCTCTATCTGAAAACCACTTCGAACCAATGTATACGTTCGAAAGCGAAGACATGTTGAAGATGATGATTGAAGACCGTGGATCTTTATAGCGTGAGGACTGCTTGTTGACATGCTCTGGGTCGCTCCCATTATAGAGTTATTTATAGCAGCGGTCTCCTCGTTGTGGAGATTTTTTCGGATTGCAAGGGATTCTCGCCTAGTAATGGCCGAGGAAAGTGCCTTCGGTTTCGTTCAGTCCCAAAACAAACTTGTATGGAAGAATGTTCGATATTGCATTTCTAAGACACAACGTTTGACTTTTACAAATGTACATCTGCTTGGTGGCGGAAAAGGCAACTTCCCTTAGCTTAACACCCTTCTCTGAGACATACGAGCTCAGAGGTTGTATGCTTGTGGGAGTCAAATAGTGATCAAAGGAATGGCAGTGTGGCATTCAAAGTGGAACCTGTTTTGATTAAAGCGTGGCTTTGTGAAAAAAAAGCGTGGCTTTGAAGAAATTGAGCGTAGCCTCGCGAGCCTCGCACCCCGGTTATGATGGGATTCTTTTTGGTCAGATGTATGCTCGCATTTCAAATAGTAGTGATTTGGGTTATCAGATGTTCTAAGCCCCAGGTACCAGATACGCCTGGGCCTCATGGTAGGGATGCGCGAAGTCCGAGTCCTTGGATGTTATTCGCAGATTGTATCCACTTTTAGCCATTTATGATGTTGTATAACGGCGTTTTAGCCTTGGACATAAGCCGTGGATACAGATTGATCTTTCCACTAGTTTTCTATCATGTTGGAAATCCAATCCCAAAACGAGATTTACGGTTTTGATTGTATTCCCAAAATAGCTGTAATGACTTGCAAACATTTCAGCTACTCCCTTATTGGTATCATATATTATGTTCGGTATATTCCGTTGACCCAGTCCAGATATATTCCGTTAGACTTAGTTCGGGTATTGATACCTTATTTGAATAAGTTGATTTGCAAATGTTTTCAAAAGAATGTCTTTAAAAATAATATCAAGTGAATTTTGGTATAAAAGTGTTTTGGTTATCATAAGATAAAAACTCATCCGTGTTTATGTGTGGGCGTGGTCTTATGAGATACCCTTCTTTTCAAAGGTTTTGATAACATAGTCATTCTAAATTTCGAGTATCTCACGCTGGTTTATCAAGCCTGATCCGGGTATTTTTAATACTCGGGTCAGATCCGAGTAGTTTCAGGTTGAGTTGAAGACGGTTGGAGTTTCCAGAGGAGAGCTGGAGATCTTCATCATCGTATGGATGTATTATATTATCCGCTGCATATATTGTATTTGTTTTGTTGTTTGTCAGCATTTGTAAGGGCAGGTGTTATAACTGTCCAGGCTGAACTTAGGCTAGACTCTGATATTGTATTTTAAAATTTTCCGCTGTAAAAATTATTATTGAAATAATATATGTTATTCCATTTGTGTGAGATTCTGTTCTGTCTTTATTTTCTTTCTACCCTTAATGATCCGCTTATTCGTGCAATTTGAGTTGGACATGTGTGGTTTATTGTCAACTCAAAGGGTACGGAAAAACGGTTCGTTACAGTTCCTATCTATTGTCATATGATAGGATGCGCCAGAATCAATAAGCCATGAGTTGCTCTTTCCATAAGAGCCAGAAGTTGTAAACACATCAATATCACCCTAATCTGATTTCTCCGCAGTTGATGCCAAAGCTTGCTTTGGGTCTTTTCTTCTTCATTTGAGCTTGGGACATTGAGCTATAAAGTGCCCACTTTCTTACAATAATGGGAAGTCAATCTCTTAATCTCTTAGGCCCCATGGACTGAGACCTTGAATTACTTTGACCTCCAGCATTCTTTGAAATGCTTTGGCTTCTATCTCTCTGAACATATTAGCCCTCTATATCACTATCCAAACCAGTGCTTGCCATTCTACTCTCAGACTTCATTATGAAAACTAGCCTTTACATTTGATAGATTAATCTTACTACGACTATATATCATGGAATTAACAATAGCGATATACTCTTTAGGTAAGGATACAAGAGGATCACTGCTTGAGCCTCATCAGTAATATCAACATATGTTGCCTTCAGGTTCATAATCAAAGTGGTCAGAACATCTACATGCTCCACAAGATCGACTCTGGGCTTCATCTTAAACAAATAGAGTTGTCATTTAATATAGTCCGATTCGTGAGAGATTTGTCTTGATATGCATCAGATGATGCATCCCATAATTCCTTCACCGTCTTCTTCTGAGAGAATTCTCTAATAACTGCATCTGAAAGAATCAACTGATTTGTTGTAAGAGCTTCATTTTCCATCTCTTCCAAAACAGTTGCCTTAATGTCCTTCAATTTACCAGGTGTAGAAACAATCTTAAAAATCTTCTCCTTTTTCAACACTGCCTCCATCTTCATCTTTCAGGTTCCAAAATCTTCCTTTCCATTAAAACGTTAACAGCATAATTGACAACAGATCTACCAATAGACTTTTTGAAAACATCCATTAATACCCAAATATATTAATAACACTGGCTTCAATACCAAACTGTGGTGAAAAATTGATGAGCGGAAGCGATTTGATCAGGATCTGGTATTACCTATTTGAATACTAATGGAACTCAAATTCTAATATGCAATCACACAAAATCAAATAATAGAAATAAGAGAGACGCATAAGATATAATGTGGTTCGAATTTGTATCCTACGTCCATGGAGACCCAACAACCCCTTTTATTATAGTCACATGAGATTACAAGCCAATTCTATGTTTAAAGAGTTACAAGATATAGAGACTCTCTCTAATCAATCACTCAATTGAAAATTTACAAAATAGAGCACTCAAAATAGTATACCCCTAATTTGATTTAGCTAGGGTTTTTATTAATCCCAATTATTGAAAATCTGATCTCACACGATTTCTTAATTAGGAAGATGATTAAGATGCTAATTTATAGATGCTTTAGACTATCAGATCACATCAAAAGAATCTGCAACATCAATAGAGAAGAAACAAATAACATAATGATGAAACTGCCCTTCAACATTCGAATTAGCAAACACCTGTGAAAATCTCAAAGCAGCAACTAAGATGTCTGGGTCAGATGTCTGACTAAAATTTTGGAGTAGAACAATCATCAACAGAGACGTCTGACCAATATGTAGAGTTGTCTGAACAGCAACTCAGATGTCTGATCAAACTCTCCATAAAGAACTGGAAGCAACAGAGACGTTTGATTACCTGAATCTCAAAAAACTACAGTAACTCAGACGTCTGGAGCAGTAACTTTGACGTCTGAATTCCTGACACTGGCAAAAAATAGCTTCTTTTCTTCATATATTTTGATCACTTCTTCCAGTCTACTTTCCGTCTCTTCCAACACGAAACTCTATACCATATCTTCAATCTAAAGCACTCATAGGCACATATTTGAACCGCATAATACCAACACTTTGTATTAAAGCACTCATACATAATTTACGTAGTTGGAATGTACTAATTTGGTCATTATTGTATTCGACTTACCAATTATGCATTGGTAGCCATACCTAAGACGATAAAATTGTAGGTGTTTGGAAGTTGAGGAATTTCTTGGTAATTTTCCTTGAGGAATGTATTTGTGTTGTTCATCTCGTAGTTACTTGGCCTGAAATCAAATAATGTGTCACCAACTAAGCTGTGGAAAATGTTTTCAATCTTTGTCGATCTGTTTTCCTACATCATAATACAGTTGAACCACCCCCACACCCCTTAATATACCCAATAGGACACATTAAAAGGCGTGGTGTGTTGTAGGTATAACTAAAGCTAACAGAGACTAAGATTCACAAGACAAAAATAGATAAACATAGCGGAAACTTAAAATAATAACTTAATTAAAACAAAACTTCATAATTTCTTCATAAATAAGTCAAATAACAAATACCACATACATGTCTAAAAATCCAATATGTCTCATGAAACAAAAACTCATAGTCTAAAAAATCAGAGTACATAATATCCCTCATAATAAGCCAATACATAGAAAGAACAAAAGCTGAAAGAAAAGAAATACATGGTAGCAAACTCCTCCAAGAAATCTCCAAGCAACTGCAATCTACTGTCCTCTCCCTTGATTGCCTAAGGGGGGGAAAAGAGAAAATAGAGGAGTGGGTCAGACTAATAGTCTGGTGAATGATAGTAATTACTAGAGTCCTTAAGCAAAGTAAAAGTAATAGACTCTAAAAAAGTTCTAGTATATAAAGAGGAAAGAAAGGAAATAGGAAAGAGATAAACTGGAAATAAATACGATTAACTATAAGATAGGTTAACTTTGATTGTTTGCACTTGTTCTTGATAGCTGCTTTGATTAGGTTGAATTCCTAACCTTATAATTAGGCTGAATTCCTAATTCTACCCTTCGATCTGCCTGCTAATCCATAGACCTTACCGTGGACCAGAGACTAGGTAACTCCCTACACAACAGCTAGTGGTATCTACGAAAGATGCACAAAGCAACCATTGTGGATCCAAACGATACATAGCTCCCTACACATAAGGCAATAGTGTCTACGAAAGACACACATACTAAGCGCTTGGAACTCATAGCGATTACTGAGCACTAGAATGGAAGTCGCACGCGTAACTGCCACCATGCCCATGATACCTTTTGCTCCACCTATTGGGTCTTCTTATTACCTCAAACTCCAGCATAAGAGTGCCCCTCGTCTCACTTCAGGCTAATGTGAGACCACCGTGTGTCCATAGAAAATAAGGGAAATGCCGTTGGTACTGGCCCGTCATCCAAACAATATCTAGTTGTGCTCCTTATCCAAATCCCCCATGATTTGGACTTCTAATTGACCAATTACTACCATTTTTAGCATAAGTGTGCCCTCGTCTCACTTCATGCTAATGTGAGACCATCGTTTTTCTAATAGGGAATGCTGTTTGGTACAGGTCCTACTTTCATCTTTGCTTATTAACTTAGATAAATTATTTAAATAAGCCTTTACACTTTTCTCTACTACCTGTGCTTATTAATTTATCCTAAGTCTTAAAATAAGCCTTATTCTGTTCTTTTTCTTATTATAACCTACGTTATAATAATGCTCATTACTTAACCCAAGGTCTAAGTGTGAAAATAAGCCTCTTTCATCTTTTACTCTTTTTAGTTATAATTCTAAGTTATAACTAGACCAATCTTTTTAATTCAGTCCAATTAATGTCATAATTAGGCATAATTTCAGTCCAATTAGGCATAATTTCAGTCCAATTCCATTTATATTACAGTTTTTGTAATTTACATCTTATATTCCATTATTTCAGTTTTCTTACAATTTAATCCATATTCGAGTTAATCCTATTCTAATCCATACACGAAGAAGAAGGAGGAATAAAAGAAAACTGAAAATAGTAGGAAATCCAAAGCGTAGAAAGAAGATGTAAATAACGTATAAATAACAGTAAATAAACTAAAATACTGTAAATAAAGTATAAATAAACGTAAAAGCTATAATTAATAGAAATAAACTAAAATTACTGAAAAGAATAGCTGAAAGGAAATAGATTGAAAATAATTCTAAAAACTATAAATAAACTACTGAAAAGGCTATTCCAAAAATCGTAGTAAAACTACAACTATTGGAAACCCTATTATTTTAAATTACTTAAAGAAATCTAAAATAATTACAATCACTCACCTCCAGTCCTAAGCTCTTCCTTTGGTCTTTCCAGATCCACTTGGAGTTGTAAAATAATTTAATTTATAACGATTTTCTCCTTGGAAAAATTATTCCATTTAGGGTCCTTCCTAGAAAGGTGAACACAATTGGAGAAAACCTAGAATGAGAAAAAGTGTTAGGTCTAGGGGTTTATTTATAGGGTTAGAAGTGGATCTCAGACCGTTGCATTTTGAAGATTGAATGGGATGCACCACGTCATAGGCTGAAAAGGAGCCATCGAATGCAAGAATGGAAGGACCAGATCGAGGTAAAGAATGTAAAACACGTCATTAAGTCGGCAAAATTTGCTCTGGAACGTTCGAATGAACGAACGTTCGTTCGTTCGCAATTAAGGAAAGCGGGTCAATCGGGCGGTCGACCGCCTGGTGCCCAGGTCGACCGGCCGGTCGACCCGCCTTATATATATATATTCCTCTTCTATTTTTGCTTATTTTGTATCTTAGTCATATTAGCTCGGTTTTTGACGTTCTATATATGGAAATTTACCAGAAAATTACCACGGACACAATGGTGCAATTCCCGTGGCTCAATTCTGGTAATTTCACAAAGTTATTTTATTATTTAATTAATTAATGAATTAATTATTATGAGTTAATTTTCGGGTTGTTACATTCTCCCCTCCTTAAGGGATTTCGTCCCCGAAATCTCTAAGGATAAAAGAATGTACTAAATGTTTTCATCCAATTCTACAATCAACTACTCAATCATCAACCATTCATCCATTGTCCTTAAGTTTTTCTAATGCAATTTATGATACTTATGCAATTAGTGTAGTGTAAATGTTCCTAACTAATGTAAACGATTAGACGATCCACTGATTCAGTTGACCTCCTTTTATGCAATCATGTCCGTGCCATGTATCCAAATGAATGCAAAAATTTCCTAATGATAACTGATAATTCTATATGCGTGCTACAAACATCATCCAAATGCAACAATCATGTGATAAAAATCCATTTATAGCAACCATGGAAATAAAATAAAAATGCGCACACATCCATATGCATATGCTCTAGTGTCCTAGTTAGGCCGATCCCTAAAGAATAATAGTGTCTAGTGTACCTATATCCGTCCATAGCATCCACTAGAAAACACTTGCAACCACTAGCATACATCATTCATAACATGTTCTATTAACATGTTTACATCAAATCCTACCATCTATAGGTTAAATCCTAAGTTCTACCCTCCCAAAGGATAATAAAGGAAAGAACCTATTCAAAACTAAAGATGAAAAGAGGAATTCTAAAACTTACTATCAAAAAGATGAGGATAGGAAGTACGAATCTTCTCTTCTGCTTCCCAAGTGGTGTCCGCAACATCATCTCCCCATTGCACCTTCACCAGAGGAACCTCCTTATTCCTTAGTCGCTTAATGTCTCTTCCAACAATCTTCATGGGGATACATCGAACAGAAGCTTCCCTTTCTACCTCCACCTCCTCTAACTGACTAGGCTCTACAACCTCCGCCGAGTCATGTAAGCACTTTCGCAAGAGCGAAACATGGAAAACGCCGTGCACTCCTGCGAGCCTATCGGGTAGCTTCACTCTGTAAGCCATCTTCCCAACTCTCTCTACAATAGGGAATGGTCCAACAAATCTAAGGGCTAACTTTCCATTCGACCCAAACCTTACCATCTTCCTATGCGAAGATACTTTGATAAAAACTAAGTCTCCAACCTCAAACTCTAAGTCTCTCCTCCACTTGTCCGCATACGACTTCTGTCTGTCTTGAGCCGTCTTCATCCTCCGCCGAATCAAATCCACCCTCTCATAGATCACCCTAACCATATCGGGTCTAAGTAATAACTTCTCCATAGACTCTACCTAACATAATGGGGACTTGCAAGGTCTCCCATACAAAGCCTCAAATGGTGCCATTCCTATACTTGTTTGGTAACTATTATTGTACGCAAACTCAACCAACGGAAGATGCACCTCCCAAGTTCCTCCATAGTCCAAAATGCACATCCGTAGAAAATTCTTAAGCACCCTATTGATCCTATCCATTTGGCCATCTGTCTAGGGGTGGTAGGCCATACTCAATCTCAGTTGCGTCCCTAGTGCCTCCTATAAGCTCCTCCAAAACTCACTAGTGAAAATGGGATCTCTATCACTCACCACGTTAGAAGGAACTCCGTGTGGTCGGACTATCTCTCGAATATACAAGGATGCCATATATGAAGTTGTACGCTTACTCTTAACTGGGATGAAGTGGGCACTCTTGGTCAATCTATCAACAATCACCCAAATGCTAGTATTCCCCTTCCTAAAACGGGGTAAACCATCTATAAAATCCATAGAAATGCAATCCCACTTCCACTCCGGTATATCTAAAGGCTGATGTAATCCACCAGGTTTCTGCTGCCCTGCTTTTACCCTTTGGCATATAAGACACTTAGCTACAAACTCCACCACATCCTTCTTCATACCACCCCAATAGAAAATCTTATTCATATCCCGATACATTTTGTCACCACCTAGATGAATAGTCATAGGGAATGGTGCGCCTCCTCCAAAACTGCTCTCAACAAGTCACTGGCGCGTGGAACACAAAGCCTCCCATCTCTCCTAAGCCACCCTGCTATCTATGGAATAACGTTGGAGATGCCTAGAGACCTCTCTTCGGCTAATCCTATCCATAATGTCCATGAGCTCTGAATCCTACCGCTGCCTCGAGATCCATAAGGGTAGGCCTCACCTCTAATGTCGCCAACAATCCGGGAGTAATGTTCGTAGTGGGCTTAAAATCAAAAGTAGAAATAAACTCCAAGCTCTCCACTCTACGAATAAAGGACTAAGGGTTGCTTTCTTTATACTCAATGCATCCATAACCACATTACCCTTTCCAGGGGTATAAGCTATCTCAAAATCATACGAGGCTAAAAACTCCATCCACCTATGTTGCCTCAAGTTCAAGTCCTTCTGCGAGAATAGGTACTTTAAAGACTTATGGTCGGTAAAAAGCTCAAACCTCTCTCCAAGCAAATAGTGCCTCCAAGACATAAGTGCAAAAACTATAGCAGCCAACTCCAAATCGTGGGTAGGGTAGTTTTTCTCATGCATCCTCAACTGCCTACTACCATAACACACTACCTTCCCTTCTTGCATCAACACCGCTCCTAGACCTGTTCCGCATGCATCAGTGTATATAGTGAAAGGCTTAGCTCCATAGGGTAAAACTAACACTGGTGCACTAGTAAGGGCTCTCTTAAGCTTTGTAAAGGAATCCTCACAATCCACGTCCCACACGAAAGCTTTATTCTTCTTAGTAAGGCGCGTAAGTGGTGCCGAAATCTTGGCAAAGTCTCTAATGAACTTCCTATAGTAGCCAGCCAATCCTAGGAAGCTCCTAACCTCGGTAACATTCTTGGGGGCCTTCCAACCTTGCATTGCAATAACCTTGGTAGGGTCAACAACCAAACCTCCCTTCGAGACTACGTGCCCCAAGGAACGAACTTCCTCTCTCCAAAAATGACACTTCGAAAACTTAGCTCTCAAATGATGACTACAAAGTGTGCTAAGAACCTCTTCCAAATGAACAGCATGCTCCTCCATATTCTTGGAAAATACGAAGATATCATCCACAAATACCACCACAAACTTATTTAGGACATCCCTAAAGACGCGGCTCATCAAATCAATAAAATAAGCAGGAGCATTGGTTAGCCCATAAGGCATAACCAACCACTCGAAAAATCCATATGGTGTCCTAAACGTAGTCTTATATATACTGTCCTCCGCCACCCTAAGCTGATGGAATCTCATGGCTAAATCAAGTTGAGAGAAAACTGAAGAGCCTACTAACTGGTCAAAAAGATCATCAATCCTAGGGAGTGGATATCGGTTCTTCTTGGTGAGCTTATTTTATTCCCTGTAGTCCACGCAAAGTCGGAGAGAACCATCCACCTTAGTGGCGAAGACAACGGGCGCTCCCCACTTCGTATGCTCCTTCTTATGAATCCCTTCTCCAAAAGCTCACGGATCTACTTGCTCAAGTCTTTCCTCTCCCTAGGTGCCATGTGCCTTACAGGTAATGCTACTGGCTTGGTATTCTCGGTCAAATAAATCCTAAAGTCAATCTCTCTCTTAGGGGGCAGTCCCCAAACCTCCTCAAAGACGTTTGCAAAATCATTGACGACAGGAATCGAATCCAATTTTGATGAAGATGAATTGATGGAATAGGGAAAACTAACATGACTGACCCTTGTAGGTCGCAAGATACCTCTAGAGTCCTATCACTACAAGTCTTAAGTCTAACGAGTCTCCTCTCGTAGTCTAATATAGCTCCATATGTGGATAGCCAATCCATCCCTAAGATCATCCCATACCCCGAGAATCCCAAGACATAGGCGTCGCAGTCAAATTCTACGCATAGGATAAATATTTTCAAACCCCTACAATGATAAGTGTGACGATCCTCCTATGGTGTTTGAAACAATAATGGGGTCTACTACTAATGATATGTCCAAGTGCAAACAATCTACTAGAGAGCTAGAGATAAAAGAGTGTGATGCTCCAGAATCAAATAAAGTCCGAATAGGAAAATCAGATATAGAAATCAAACCTTCAACTGTGACTTTTGTACCTCTATCCGGATTGCTACTGGAAGGTGCTGCGTCTAACGCCTGAATCTGCGCAACTGGTGCACTCGCTCTCTGACCAGCTCCGTGGGGACAACTCCTACTCATATGATCGGGCTGCCCACAAGTATAGCACTTACCCTTCATCTTTTCCTTCCTGCAATCCTTGGCAATTTGTCCAATATTCCCAAAACTACGGCACTTTATTCCTTTCTTAATCTGCTTTTGAGGACCATCACCTTTCTTCTTCTTATTGTTGTCCCACCACTACTTCTTTGAACTTTCTGACTTAACCACCTCTTTAGACTCTCCTTCCTTGACTGCATCCGACATAAGCGCCATCTCGGCCAAAGACACATAAGTAGCTCCCATCGGCACGTGAGTCAGCAATAATCCCTGAAGGGGTTGATTCAATCCCTTCGCAAACTTCATAGCTTTCTTATGCTGCGTGTTCACCAAATCCATACCAAACCGCGACAGATCATTGAATTGATTGATGTATTCGTTAACAGACAGACTCCCTTGCTTTAAATTGATAAAACTCTCCGGTTGAACACTCTCTTCCGCCTGAGACAAAAACTTCCTATCGAATCGCTCTCAGAATCCATCCCAAGTAATATTCCTTCCCTCCAACTCGATTACCTCCTACCAATAAGATGCCTCCTCCTTCAGCTGTCAAGAGGCTAGCTGAACTCGTTGCTGATCATCCAGTCCCAAAAGACCAAAAATCCTCTCCATGTCCCTAGGCCATGCTCTCGCATCCACAAAAGTCGCCTTGCCAGGAAAAGTCTTCCTGCCCAAACTCGCAAAATCTTTACAAAGCTTGGAGAAATTGATGGCGGCAGGTGGGTTGATGGGATTCCCACCTGCTGGTTCAGGATTGGCCGCAGGCCCGTGCACCTATGGATTTGTGGCTTGTAAGTACCTACGAAACCAGGTTGGGACTGGAATGCCCTAGGGAAGGTTCGAGGCATCATCCATTCTACGAAAAGAAAATGATAGTTTCGGAAAGAGTCAAAGGGAGATTGAACTGGACTTATGAGGGGATTTTTATAAAAACTCTTTTATACTTAAAATCATTTCTAAAAGTTCTTTTCTGAAAAATACTTTTAAAACAAGTTATTTTGAAAAATACTTTACTTTTAAAAATAAATTTTTAGGAATCCTGTAACCTTAGGCTCTGATACAAAGTGAAACACCCCACACCCCTTAATATACTCAATTGGACACAATAAAAGGCGTGGTGCGTTGTAGGTATAACTAAAGCTAACAGAGACTAAGATTCACAAGATAAAAATAGATAAAAACAACGGAAACTTAAAATAATAACTTAATTAAAACAAAACTTCATAAATAAGTCAAATACCAAATACCACATACATGTCTAAAAATCCAATATGTCTCATGAAACAAAAACTCATAGTCTCAAAAATCAGAGTACATAATATACCTCATAATAAGCCAATACATAGAAAGAACAAAAGCTGAAAGAAAATAAATACATGGTAGCAAACTCCTCCAAGAAATCTCCAAGCAACTGCAATCTATTGTCCTCTCCCTTGATTGCCTTTAGGGGAAAAGGGGAAAATAGAGGAGTGGGTCAGACTAAAAGTCTGGTGAATGATAGTAATTACTAGAGTCTTTAAGAAAAGTAAAAGTAATAGACTCTACAATAGTACTAGTATATAAAGTGGAAAGAAAGGAAATAGGAAAGAGATAAATTGGAAATAAATACGATTAACGATAAGATAGGTTAACTTTGATTGTTTGCACTTGTTCTTGATAGCTGCTTTGATTTGGATGAATTCCTTATCCTATAATTAGGCTGAATTCCTAATTCTACCCTTCGATCGGCCTGCTACTCCATAGACCTTACTTCGGACCAAAGACTAGGTAACTCCCTACATAGCAGCCAATAGTATCTACGAAAGATGCACAAAGCAACCACTATGGATCCAGACGATACATAGCTCCCTACACATAAGGTAATGGTATGAAAGACACACATATTAAGCACTTGGAACTCATAGCGATTGTTGAGCACTAGAATGGAAGTCGCATGCGTAACTGCCACCATGCCTATGCTACCTTTTGCTCCACCTATTGGGTCTTCTTATTACCTCAAACTCCAGCATAAGCATGCCCCTCGTCTCACTTCAGGCTAATGTGAGACCACCGTGTGTCCATAGAAAATAGGGGAAATGCTGTTGGTACTGGCTCGTCATCCAAACAATATCTAGTTGCGCCCCTTATCCAAATCCCCCGTGATTTGGACTTCTAATTGACCAATTACTACCAGTTTTAGCATAAGCGTGCCCTCGTCTCACTTCAGGCTAATGTGAGACCACTGTTTTGTCTAATAGGGAATGCTATTTGGTACAGGTCCTACTTTCATCTTTGCTTATTAACTTAGATAAATTATTTAAATAAGCCTTTACACTTTTCTCTACTATCCGTGCTTATTAATTTATCTTAAGTCTTAAAATAAGCCTTATTATGTTCTTTTTCTTATTATAACCTACGTTATAATCATGCTTATTACTTAACCCAAAGTCTAAATGTGAAAATAAACCTCTTTCATCTTTTACTCTTTTTAGTTATAATTCTAAGTTATAACTAGGTCAATCTTTTTAATTCAGTCCAATTAATGTCATAATTAGGCATAATTTCAGTCCAATTAGGCATAATTTAGTTCCATTCCATTTATGTTAGTCTTTGTAATTTACATCTTATATTCCATTATTTCAGTTTTCTTACAATTTAATCCATATTCGCGTTAATCCTATTCTAATCCATACGCGAAGAAGAAGGAGGAATAAAAGAAAACTGAAAATAGAAGGAAATCCAAAGCGTAGAAAGAAGATGTAAATAACGTATAAATAACAGTAAATAAACTAAAATACTGTAAATAAACGGAAAAGCTATAATTAACAGAAATAAACTAAAATTACTGAAAAGAATAGCTGAAAGGAAATAGACTGGAAATAATTTTAAAAACTATAAATAAACTACTTATTCCAAAAATCATAGTAAAACTACAACTATTGGAAACCCTATTATTTTAAATTACTTAAAGAAATCTAAAATAATTACAATCACTCACCTCCGTTCCTAAGCTCTTCCTTTGGTCTTCCCGGATCCACTTGGAGTTGTAAAATAATTTAATTTATAACGATTTTCTCCTTGGAAAAATTATTCCGTTTAGGGTCCTTCCTAGAAAGGTGAACCCAATAGGACAAAACCTAGAATGAGAAAAAGTGTTAGGTCTAGGGCTCTATTTATAGGGGTAGAAGCGGATCTCAGAACGTTGCATTTTGAAGATTGAATGGGATGCAACCACGTCATAGGCTGAATATAAGCCATCGGATTCAAGAATGGAAGGACCAGATCGAGATAAAGAATGCAAAAGACGTCATTAAGTCGGAAAAATTCGCTCTGGAACGTTCGAATGAGCGAACGTTCGTTTGTTCGTAATTAAGGGAAGCGGGTCGATTGGGCGGTCGACTGCTTGGTGCCCAGGTCGACCGGCCGATTGACCTCCCTTATATATATATATATATATATATATATATATATATATATGTTTAAAAGCTCTAGTAAATGATTTTCGAAAGGGTATGTTGTAGGAACAAAGAAAGATCCTTAAAAATTCAGTAATCAGACAAAATATGCCTGACTATAGCATAATGTGTTCTTGCATGGATTTCATATTAGTTGAAATTTATATTCTATTTGGATATGAACATGGTAAGTTAAGTATGACCTTTTTTTGGATACTGAGAATGTTGAATATTACACTTGGTAATTGTATGTTCGCAACTGTATGGTAATACCAGTACAATGTGCTAATGGATGGTTTAAAAAAATTACACGGTTTTATTAATTCTCTTCAGTTGACCAAATTCAACTGAATTTACAAGTGTTAACCGCATACCATTAAAAACTTCAGCAGTGTTCAAAAATGGTATGCGTGTACTCGTTGAACATCAACTTGAACAACCAAAGGCTATCCATTTGTTATAACCGTAGGTACTTATATGCTGTGTCAACATGAAAACATTGAAATATATTGCACATATTTAATTTGTTTACCATTAGTTAGCAGTCTCGATTGTGGATGAAGGATGACCAAACTCCAATTCCTCTGTCCCCTTCTTGGCCGTCCTCACTCACGTGCTAGAATGATCTGAATAATTCATTTTGTATAGTCAGCCATTCATCAAATATGATGGACCCCATCAGCTCATCAATTTGTTGTGATAAATGATTAAGATTGTTTGTGACAGAGCGATAGAGAAAAAGAGAACAAGAATTTGATCCGTTGAAACAAGTACCTGTTCACGAGTATTCACAGTTCAAAACCTTTATATTATTAAATGTGTCAATTCACTTTGTAACAACCCTGTATTTTGCAATTATTTTTAAATAGAATTCCCTGATTTAAAAACTTTATTTTATTTATTAAATGGAAAATGTTGTTATTTTAAATATTAATTATGATTTGTATGTGAATTATAATTCCAAACATGAATAAATAGAGTATTTTTCGGAATAGTGAATTTTGGTCAATATGTTCAAACTTTGACTTTTAATTTAAATTTTAAAAGTTTGAAATTTTTGAATTTTATCTTTTATTATGAAAGTAAATAAAATTTCAAGAATACTGCTTTTCGTTTCGTTGAAATCTGATTTATAATGTGAAAGTTATGCCTTTTTGAATATTGTGTGTAATTTGCTGTATTTAACAAAATTGTTTATTTTAAATTTTATAAATAATATTTTATTTGGTCATGTAATGTTCTAATTTATATTCATATGGGTAAAATAACATGTTATGTATATATTTTGGTTTTAAAACATATTTAAAGTGTAATAAACATTTTCCAATGTCAGTTGTATTCTGTTTATAATTTCTAATTTCCAGTTTCATTTAATTAAAGAAATTCTTTATTTATTTTCTATTTTCTTAAAATCTTATTTTATTTAATCTCCACTTTATTTTGTTCATCATTTAGTTTAATTATTTGACTTTTTATTTGTTTTAAAGTGAAATAGAAAATTTTATAAAGCTAGTGATGTTTTATTTGTAATTTTAAGCCTTGTTTAAATTATATAAACTATTTCTTTATTTTTTCTATTTTCTCTAAATTTAAATTTTTATTTCACTTTAGAAATGATAAATGAATTATTTATTTCAAAGTTTTGCTTTAGAACATTTTTAAAATGAAGTAGATATTTTTCCAAAGCCAATGGTGATTTATTTGTAATTTCTGGACCCTGTTTTCAATATTTAAGCAATTTCTTTAATTCTTTTCCCTATTTTTCTAAATTTATTTATTTATTTTATTTTGTTTTGTTTTCAGTTCTGTAGTTCATTTACTTAAATTTATTTAGTTTATTTTGTTTAAAAGAATTTGGAAATCAAAGAGACAAAAGCTTTAAAAAACAATGACTTTTCACTTTCTAGACTCTTCACATTTTGGGCCGTTCTCTTCTTAACTCTAGCCGTGAGTTACTTACTTCTTTTTAACGTGAAAATACATTCCATTTCAGCAAAATTTCAGCCAAACACTTCTGAAAAAATTTGGTAATGGCCTCTCCTTCTTTTTTTACTTTTTTCATCATTTTTTCCATTGTTTGCTTGATTTTTGCCTTGCCTTTCTCATGTTAGTTCGGCCACATACCTCCACCATCTCTTCCACCGACCACCACCACTTCTTTCCCACATCATACACGACCTAACCCTCCATCACCTCTGTCCATTTCAGGCCATGACCTTCCCTTGATCCAAACATCACAAAACAATGTCCAAAACTCCAAAAAAATGCACATAGCCAAGCCTAGTCCAGCTTCCACCTTCATTGTTGACCACGGCCACCACCATAGCCACCACCACCAGCAAGTGCTCCACCTTTAGACATCACTTTCCCCTCTGTCCAGATCTGTAGCAGCCTTTGACCGAGTCCATAGACCCCTTTGGTCGATCCTAGATGCATCTAAACCTACTTGTTAGCCTTGTCCCTTTGTATTCTTCCATTTGTAACTCCTACCCCTTCACATTCTTGCTTAACCATGCCTTTGTGAACCCAAACCAGACCTTTACCACCTGAAACCATGTTGTGACCAAGCCAAACAACATGTGTGGTCGAGCAAATTTGAGTGAAGATCAAGCAAAAATTGTTTAAAAACTTTGTGTAGTCAATTGTCTATTTCTATTTCAATTTGTTTCAATATATTCTTTTGTATTGTATTCATATTTATATCTTGCTTTGTTTATTTTGTGAATACAAGATTTACATTTTGGCTCTCTCTCCATCCAAATCTAGTCGTGCTTTTGTGTTTTCGGGAATTCATTTGTGTGTTTTGATTTGCAAACTCCAGCGTTAAAAAGGTGAGTAAATCTCACTAGACATTTATACTTATGCAATTGTGAAACGACAACAATTGAATGTGTAGAATCTTATATGATGTTATAACTGCCTGTGATGATTTATTTATATGATGTTAAACCTGTTTAATTACCTGTCATATCATCTGTTATTGTTATATATTGTATACTGTTCATTTATACCTGTTTATCACACTACAAGTTCCTTGTAGATTAGATTCACTATGGGTTGAAATGATACATACCCGAATAGACTTTAGAATAGGGAAAAATTGTTATGGGCTGAAATGATAGGCCTGAACGGTTTTTATTTATTTTATTTTGACTTGGGATTGCGGGTTTGAAATGATAGAACCCGGATTTTCTTTGTAAATTGTGGATTGAAATGATACATATCCGTATCACTTGACCTAGGTTAGAAAACTATATACATGCCTGTGGTTATTTTATAAAGTGTTTTCGGGTATTTTTAAGTATTTTAAAAATGTAAATTTATGAAAATTTGATTTAAAAAGATTTTAATGTTTAAATAAAAAAATTTAGATTTTTCTAGAAGTTAAAAATGTAATTTAAATGAATGGTAAAAGTGAATTTTTGAAATATAACTTAAGTTTGGAAATTTGGAATTTTGGTTTTAAAAATGATATTTAAGTTATATAAATAAAATGGATATTTAATTATATTTGGAAAATGGTAAATATGATAATTTGATTTGAATTTGAATGATTTAATAAAGTGTTATTGAGTTTTCTACGTATTAAAATGGTTACATAAATGAATGCTTATAAGTGAAATTTTAAAATATAACTTGACTTGGAAATGTGAATTTGGTTTTTATTAAAGGTTTAAATTAATTAAATAAATTGGAAATTTAGTTTAATGTGTGAAATGGTAATTTGAAAATGTAAGTGTTAATAAATTGTAAAAGGTAAAAATGGGAAGGGTGTACATTTGAATTTGTTAAGTAAAATTATTGAAATTTGGATTTTATTGTAAAAGTTTACTTTATATAAATCATAAATTAAAAGAGTATTGTTAATGAACATTTTTAAATGTTAAAAATATGATTTTTATAATTTTTAAATGGTTTAAATTAAAAAAAATTATTTGCTGGAAATACACTAAAATCTGGAATAAACTTTTAATAGCATTCAGAAATGCTATAGTTTCAGAATTGAACTAAATTGTGTAAAAAGAGCTATTACAGCATTTCTGAAATGCTGTAGTTGCTGTAGTTGAACTTATAGGCTAATATTGAACTCAGTTCTGTTATAGCATTCTCTGGAAAAGCTATAGTGGTCTGTAGTCTTTGCTGAAATCAAATAAAACCTTTGTTTTGAAATCTGAGTTACCGCAGCACTTCTGAAATGCTGTCTTTTCTGTTTTGAACTATAATTTAACTAAAACTGAGTTTTAACAGCAGTTTTAAATGCTATCTTTGCTAAATAAAAATGTTTCAAGTATAACTTATAACAGCATTTTCTAAATGCTGCGAAAGGCTGAAATTTTAATAATTATGGTTTTTGACTTAGTAAACGAACTCAGAATGGTTTGAAACTTTGGAAATTAAATACTTGATTTGAAAGTATAATAATTACACTTTTAAAAGGTTTAAATTAATTATTTTGATTGGAATATAAACTATTTAAAGGTGATTTGAAATAATAGTAAATGAATGATATCTTTGAATTTAAAAGGTATGATATTTGGATTTGAACTGATATGATATTTTATTATATTAAAATGATTTGAAATGAAGTTTGGGAAGATATGATATTTTGATATATTAAAATGATTTGAAATGAAGTTTGGAAAGATATGATATTTTGATATTGAAATGATTTGAAATGAAGTTTTGAAATGATATTTTAAATATATTGAAATGGTTTGGAATTGATTTAATCTTTATTTTGATAAAGATTAGGATTTGAAATGATATTCTATTTTGAAGTATAAAATATTATTTTAAAATTATAACCACGGGTTATAATAACGATTGGTTGTTAAAGAGACCGGGATCAGATATGGACATACTCTCTGTCGATACCGAAAACCACTTTGACAACTATGTACGCGGTGGAGTTTCCAGAATGAAGTAGGATGGTGGCGACGATCCTAAAGGTATATACGTGGACCCAACTCCCGTGAGTTGGCATAAAGTGGCTAAAACAGGAGCGATTGACGGGCCAATGAGGTAGCACCTCTGATCGGACACACTTCTTCGATACCATTCTATTACTTTGTGATTGATTGGGTGCACCCCTTGATTTGGGAGTGTTGTTCGAGGTGGGCGGTAGTGGCTGCTATGCGTCACCACCAGCCCGGATGCGTAATTGGTATATCTACCCTGGCATTGCCTAGTTGTGCCATGTCACTTACCTTATCGAACCCACTACGATTTTGGTTTAAAGATCCGCCCGCGTTAAGGTTCACCATCCCCTTAACGCTATTTTCTATATGATTATACTTTACTGATTAGACACTACTGTATATAGCGTATATTACTATATAGTAAATAGTTTAACGGATCCTTAGAGGATGGGTGGTCCCAAGCATCTTCTAAGTTACTTGTACCTTTATTACAGTTCACTTGAGTTGGTTTACATTATATAAGTATATATTGTCCTGACTCGAGTGTTTTGTGTTTTGCTTTACGCTCGGGTTAGACTGAGTGATACAGCATTAGAGACTCACCTTTGGAGCTGGAGTTTTGCTTTGAAGATCCAGATATCTATTCATCTTGTTATCCAGTTGGTTCCAGTTGTATTCTAAGTTGTACCTGATTATCATACTGTTACTCCTGTTGTATCTTGGTATTCCTATTGTATCTAAATTAACTCTGATGTATTTATATAGTAGCTTCATGAACTACTATCTCTTTTATTTCCGCTGCATTATATTACTCTGTGTCTATGATCTGAGATTTTATTTACTATATATGATGAATTTGCCAAATTTTTATTTACAACGCGGTATTTTGAGCAATTCAAGTCCGACATGTGCGGATGCGAATGGTTGAAAATATCGGGTCGTTACATGTGGTATCAGAGCTCTGGTTTTAGGCAAACTCAGCATATAGAGTAAGTTTAATTACAGAATCACTTTCGTTCGAACTTGAATTCCTTCTTCTTCAATTCGGTTTCCTTGGAATTTTGGACGTTCCCTTCGATTCCAAAGTCCATTCTTGTCCTCCCCTATTCGTGTCTTCTTGATTCTAGATAGTCCCATAACTCCACTCCGAATAATCTTTCTAATGAATTGGCGGTCCCGCCAATATTCTAATGACTTGTAAAGGGGTGAAACTTCTTTACAAAAAGCACTGATTCACCGAAGACTCCTGTATCCTCGATTTACGATGCTACTATCTCTTGCTATGCCTGAATTCCATCCCTTGAGAACGAAGGTAGATTTGCTTCAGAATCCTCCATCGCTCTTTTCGTTAAGTCACGGTTGACCTGGTTAAGGTTGCCCGCGATTTATATAAGCTTATCCATACTCCCTATTATGTTGTTTAATCATCTTATCTTTTGTCTCCAACTTATATTCAAATCAGAGTTCTCTTTGATTTGATTCCATCAATTTGAATCCCTATCCTTATTTTGAAACATTAATCTTGTATTTGAAAATTTTATATTTTAAAGATGTTTTATATTGTGTTGTTTGAGTTGTTGATGTTGATTTGGGTTTCCGATCGGTTCGTCTGATCAACGCTATCGATAGGATCTCCAAAACACTTGAACAGAGCAAACTGATATAAAAAAAAATTTAGTAGATGGATAAATTCTGTATAATTATAATATGTATAAGGTTAATTTTCTGAATTTTGATAATTAATGGAATTGGGTGTTAAGAAATAATATTTAACTTTGCATGTATTTTATAATCATTGGCTTTAGTTTCAAATCTAAATAATTAAACATGGTTATAAATTAATTTGGAAATTTAAATGGATTTAAATCAAGCATGTGAAAATTTAATTTCCGATGATTTCAAACTTTGTTTTGAAAGTTTTAAAAGGATTTATTATTTAAAGGTATTTCTAGTAGAAATTGCTTCAAAGGATTTTTAATTTGTAAATCAGTGCTCTTTTCTTTGTCGCTGGAAAATAATTTCGGTGATGACTGCAGCATCATCGACATTCATTTTCGAGTTTCGAAGCGAAGAGACCATTCTGTAGTTTTGCTACAGTTTTTCTTTGGAAAATTAAATTGATTTAAATTTATAAATATGACTTGATTTATAATATATGTGATTTAAGAGTTGATTTGACATATATAGTGTATATTTAATTATCTCTAAATAGTTTGAAGTTAATCGGAAATCTAATTCTTAAATTTTCTTAAAGGATAATTTCAATCATAAAAGGAAATCAAGGTTAGAATAAATATGTAAACTTGAATAATTGAAATTGAATAATTTATTTGTATAATATTCTATTACATTCCAATATAACTTACCTAAATTATTAAAAGTTAAATATGTAATTGGAGAACATACAATATAAAGAGAATTTTTATAAATAAAACTTAAGTGGTTATAATAAATGTTATACACTTAAATTTTATTTATAAAGGATCAATAGAGGTAAATAGAGAAAAAGGGGTTAATTGAATAATTTACAATATAATGATATTTATAGGAAATTATAAATAAATTGAAATAGTTATAATAAGTGAAATACACTTAATATATATAGGATTTGATATATTAAGTGGAATAAAGAAGAATGAAATTTAATGAATAAAGATGAAATATAATAAATGATTGTTCAAATTCATGACTTTATAAATTGTTGATTTAATGATGAGATAATGAGATTTAAAAACTAATTAAGATTTATTTAACTCAAGTGAAATCAAATGGATGAAATTAATTATTAATGTAAGTTGAAATTTTCATGGTTTTAAATTTATTATCTTATTCTGTTTTCCAATCTATTTTCCTTCTGGTTGTTTCCATTCTCCTACCTTCTAAGTAGGAAATCAAATTCGAATTGGTTAGACTTGGAGCTACTGTTCTCTTTCAGCTTGATCTTGCCTCTGATTTTCACCAACTTAGGGTTGCTGAGGAAAGTATTCCCCAGACTGCTTTCCATACTGAGAATGGTTTTCTATGAATGGTTTGTCATGCCTTTTGGTTTGACTAATGCCTCTGCTCTCTTTGTTGATTTGATGAATCGTGTTTTTCGTATTGTACTTAATAAGTTCTACTCTTTCTTTCTTTCTCTTTATTTTTTTCTTCTTCATCATTTAAATTTTTTTATCTCTTCTGTGGTTTTTACTTCTCCCTATTCTGAATCTGAGCACTACTTACCATCCACAGACCGACAGTCAAACGGAAAGGGTGAATCAGATTCTCGATGATCTTTTTCATGCTTGTGTTCTTGATTCAGGAGGATCTTAGGAAGATCATCTCCACCTTGTTAAACTTACCTATAACAACAGTTATCAGGTATAATTTCAATCTTCTTGTCATCTTGTCTTAATCCTATTTCATTCTATCTTTTTCTGTGTTTTCCCGTACCTCATTCCTTTTTCGGGGACGAAAAGTTTTGAGTGGGGGAGAGTGTAACAACCCTGTATTTTGCAATTATTTTTAAATTGAATTTCCTAATTTAAAAACTTTATTTTATTTATTAAATGGAAAATGTTGTTATTTTAAATATTAATTATGATTTGTATGTGAATTATAATTCCAAACATGAATAAATAGAGTATTTTCTGGAACAGTGAATTTTGGTCAATATGTTCAAACTTTGACTTTTAATTTAAATTTTAAAAGTTTGAAATTTTTTAATTTTATCTTTTATTATGAAAGTAAATAAAATTTCAAGAATACTGCTTTTCGTTTCGTTGAAATCTGATTTATAATGTGAAAGTTATGCCCTTTTGAATATTGTGTGTAATTTGCTGTATTTAACAAAATTGTTTATTTTAAATTATATAAATAATATTTTATTTGGTCATGTAATGTTCTAATTTATATTCATATGGGTAAAATAACATGTTATGTATATATTTTGGTTTTAAAACATTTTTAAAGTGTAATAAACATTTTCCAATGTCAGTTGTATTCTGTTTATAATTTCTAATTTCTAGTTTCATTTAATTAAAGAAATTCTTTATTTATTTTCTATTTTCTTAAAATCTTATTTTATTTAATCTCCACTTTATTTTGTTCATCATTTAGTTTACTTATTTGACTTTTTATTTGTTTTAAAGTGAAATAGAAAATTTTATAAAGCTAGTGATGTTTTATTTGTAATTTTAAGCCTTGTTTAAATTATATAAACTATTTCTTTATTTTTTCTATTTTCTCTAAATTTAAATTTTTATTTCACTTTAGAAATGATAAATGAATTATTTATTTCAAAGTTTTGCTTTAGAACATTTTTAAAATGAAGTAGATATTTTTCCAAAGCCAATGGTGATTTATTTGTAATTCCTGGACCCTGTTTTCAATATTTAAGCAATTTCTTTAATTCTTTTCCCTATTTTTCTAAATTTATTTATTTATTTTGTTTTGTTTTGTTTTCAGTTCTGTAGTTCATTTACTTAAATTTATTTAGTTTATTTTGTTTAAAAGAATTTGGAAATCAAAGAGACAAAAGCTTTAAAAAACAATGACTTTTCACTTTCTAGACTCTTCACATTTTGGGCCGTTCTCTTCTTAACTCTAGCCGTGAGTTACTTACTTCTTTTTCACGTGAAAATACATTCCATTTCAGCAAAATTTAGGCCAAACACTTCTGAAAAAAATTTGGTAATGGCCTCTCCTTCTTTTTTTACTTTTTTCATCATTTTTTCCATTGTTTGCTTGATTTTTGCCTTGCCTTTCTCATGTTAGTTCGGCCACATACCTCCACCATCTCTTCCACCAACCACCACCACTTCTTTCCCACATCATCCATGACCTAACCCTCCATCACCTCTGTCCATTTCAGGCCATGACCTTCCCTTGATCCAAACATCACAAAACAATGTCCAAAACTCCAAAAAATGCACATAGCCAAGCCTAGTCCAGCTTCCACCTTCATTGTTGACCACGGCCACCACCATAGCCACCACCACCAGCAAGTGCTCCACCTTTAGACATCACTTTCCCCTCTGTCCAGATCTGTAGCAGCCTTTGACCGAGTCCATAGACCCCTTTGGTCGAGCCTAGATGCATCTAAACCCACTTGTTAGCCTTGTCCCTTTGTATTCTTCCATTTGTAACTCCTACCCCTTCACATTCTTGCTTAACCATGCCTTTGTGAACCCAAACCAGACCTTTACCACCTGAAACCATGTTGTGACCAAGCCAAACAACATGTGTGGTCGAGCAAAGTTGAGTGAAGATCAAGCAAAAATTGTTTAAAAACTTTGTGTAGTCAATTGTCTATTTCTATTTCAATTTGTTTCAATATATTCTTTTGTATTGTATTCATATTTATATCTTGCTTTGTTTATTTTGTGAATACAAGATTTACATCTTGGCTCTCTCTCCATCCAAATCTTGTCGTGCTTTTGTGCTTTCGGGAATTCATTTGTGTGTTTTGATTTGCAAACTCCAGCGTTAAAAAGGTGAGTAAATCTCACTAGATATTTATACTTATGCAATTGTGAAACGACAACAATTGAATGTGTAGAATCTTATATGATGTTATAACTGCCTGTGATGATTTATTTATATGATGTTAAACCTGTTTAATTACCTGTCATATCATCTGTTATTGTTATATATTGTATACTGTTCATTTATACATGTTTATCACACTGCAAGTTCCCTGTAGATTAGATTCACTATGGGTTGAAATGATACATACCCGAACAGACTTTAGAATAGGGAAAAATCGTTATGGGCTGAAATGATAGGCCTGAACGGTTTTTATTTATTTTATTTTGACTTGGGATTGCGTGTTTGAAATGATAGAACCCGGATTTTCTTTGTAAATTGCGGATTGAAATGATACATATCCGTATCACTTGACCTAGGTTAGAAAACTATATACAGGCCCGTGGTTATTTTATAAAGTGTTTTTGGGTATTTTTAAGTATTTTAAAAATGTAAATTTATGAAAATTTGATTTAAAAAGATTTTAATGTTTAAATAAAGAAATTTAGATTTTTCTAGAAGTTAAAAATGTAATTTAAATGAATGGTAAAAGTGAATTTTTGAAATATAACTTAAGTTTGGAAATTTGGAATTTTGGTTTTAAAAATGATATTTAAGTTATATAAATAAAATGGAAATTTAATTATATTTGGAAAATGGTAAATATGATAATTTGATTTGAAATTGAATGATTTAATAAAGTGTTATTGAGTTTTCTATGTATTAAAATGGTTACATAAATGAATGCTTATAAGTGAAATTTTAAAATATAACTTGACTTGGAAATGTGAATTTGGTTTTTATTAAAGGTTTTAATTAATTAAATAAATTGGAAATTTAGTTTAATGTGTGAAATGGTAATTTGAAAATGTAAGTGTTAATAAATTGTAAAAGGTAAAAATGGGAAGGGTGTACATTTGAATTTGTTAAGTAAATTTATTGAAATTTGGATTTTATTGTAAAAGTTTACTTTATATAAATCATAAATTAAAAGAGTATTGTTAATGAACATTTTTGAATGTTAAAAATATGATTTTTATAATGTTTAAATGGTTTAAATTAAAATTTATTATTTGCTGGAAATACACTAAAATCTGAAATAAACTTTTAATAGCATTCAGAAATGCTATAGTTTCTGAATTGAACTAAAATTGTGTAAAAAGAGCTATTACAGCATTTCTGAAATGCTGTAGTTTCTGTAGTTGAACTTATAGGCTAATATTGAACTCAGGTCTGTTATAGCATTCTCTGGAAAAGCTACAGTGGTCTGTAGTCTTTGCTGAAATCAAATAAAACCTTTGTTTTGAAATCTGAGTTACCGCAGCACTTCTGAAATGCTGTCTTTTCTGTTTTGAACTATAATTTAACTAAAATTGAGTTTTAACAGCAGTTTTAAATGCTGTCTTTGCTGAATAAAAATGTTTCAAGTATAACTTATAACAGCTTTTTCTAAATGCTGCGAAAGGCTGAAATTTTAATAATTATGGTTTTTTACTTAGTAAACGAACTCAGAATGGTTTGAAACTTTGAAAATTGAATACTTGATTTGAAAATATAATAATTACACTTTTAAAAGGTTTAAATGAATTATTTTGATTGGAATATAAACTATTTAAAGGTGATTTGAAAAGATAGTAAATGAATGATATCTTTGAATTTAAAAGGTATGATATTTAGATTTGAACTGATATGATATTTTATTATATTAAAATGATTTGAAATGAAGTTTAGGAAGATATGATATTTTGATATATTAAAATGATTTGAAATGAAGTTTGGAAAGATATGATATTTTGATATTGAAATGATTTGAAATGAAGTTTTGAAATGATATTTTAAATATATTGAAATGGTTTGGAATTGATTTAATCTTTATTTTGATAAAGATTTGGATTTGAAATGATATTCTATTTTGAAGTATAAAATATTATTTTAAAATTATAACCACGGGTTATAATAACGATTGGTTGTTAAAGAGACCGGGATCAGATATGGACATACTCTCTGTCGATACCGAAAACCACTTTGACAACTATGTACGCGGTGGAGTTTCCAGAATGAAGTAGGATGGTGGCGACGATCCTAAAGGTATATACGTGGACCCAACTCCCGTGAGTTGGCATAAAGTGGCTAAAACAGGAGCGATTGACGGGCCAATGAGGTAGCACCTCTGATCGGACACACTTCTTCGATACCATTCTATTACTTTGTGATTGATTGGGTGCACCCCTTGATTTGGGAGTGTTGTTCGAGGTGGGCGGTAGTGGCTGCTATGCGTCACCACCAGCCCGGATGCGTAATTGGTATATCTACCCTGGCATTGCCTAGTTGTGCCGTGTCACTTACCTTATCGAACCCACTACGATTTTGGTTTAAAGATCCGACCGCGTTAAGGTTCACCATCCCCTTAACGCTATTTTCTATATGATTATACTTTACTGATTAGACACTACTGTATATAGCGTATATTACTATATAGTAAATAGTTTAACGAATCCTTAGAGGATGGGCGGTCCCAAGCATCTTCTAAGTTACTTGTACCTTTATTACAGTTCACTTGAGTTGGTTTACATTATTTAAGTATATATTGTCCTGACTCGAGTGTTTTGTGTTTTGCTTTACGCTCGGGTCAGACTGAGTGATATAGCATTAGTGACTCACCTTTGGAGCTGGAGTTTTGCTTTGAAGATCCAGATATCTATTCATCTTGTTATCCAGTTGATTCCAGTTGTATTCTAAGTTGTACCTGATTATCATACTGTTACTCCTGTTGTATCTTGGTATTCCTATTGTATCTAAATTAACTTTGATGTATTTATATAGTAGCTTCATGAACTACTATCTCTTTTATTTCCGCTGCATTATATTACTCTGTGTCTGTGATCTAAGATTTTATTTACTGTATATGATGAATTTGCCAAATTTTTATTTACAACGTGGTACTTTGAGCAATTCAAGTCCGACATGTGCGGATGCGAATGGTTGAAAATATCGGGTCGTTACACACTTGTTTTTAGCGAAATGATAAACTAGATGCGAAAACTCCATACATTAGAATATCATATATCAGCAAAGATGTTTTTCATTAACAACAACAAAATAGTCGCCCATGAAACAAGGCCATGAACATAGCTACAATTTTTGTAGTGTCACGGAGTAAAAAAATCAAATTAAAGTGAACACATTACATATTAAAGCACTGATCAGTAATAAGTTTCACTATATGTCAAGTCCATTTTTCAAAGTGGAAATTGACCACCGATCACTCTTTTCTAAACTTATTTTGTTTATATCTTACCTTTTAGAATTTATTTTCTACATTCCTCTTTTTTTAATTTCTTTATTTTTTACTTTTCTCGTTTTCAATTTAAAAACGGCCGTTCCGATAAGTATTACAATGGTTATGAGTTATGGACATATATCTTAAAAGCATATGTTAAGATTAGTAAAATTATTCAAATATCCTCGTGAATTTTATATTTAAAAAATAAAAAAGAATGTAATTTATAAAAGAAAATTGAAAGGTATACAAGTTAATTATTCATCATCATAATGATGCATTTCAAAATTTACCACAACTGTCAATTTGAATCATGTACGTAAGGTGTACTGAAAATGTTTAGTCTATTTGATAATGTATGCAAGGTGTACTAAAACTATTCATTTTCAAAATTTGAGTACCACAACTATCAAGGTACATTGTAAATTGTGGTCTATTCATTGCAAGTTGTAGATCAATAGTCTAACTGCATCATTGACATAAAGTATTGGTGATTTTCCTTCGGACACCGCAAACAGGGGACATCCCATTGCCATTCAGGCCGTTCATTTTTTTTCTCTTTTTTATTAATTGTTGAAAAATAGAAAACAAATGGTTGGATTTTCAAGGACCATCAAAATTTGGACCAGACAATCAGTGCTTATAAAGTATCATTAAACAATGACAAGGAAAAAAGGAAAGTTGATAGTTGGCTGAGTAAAATGTAATATGGAACAAATATTAGAAGTTTGTATATAGAAAATAATTTGGTATTACGCATGGGTTGCATAGTTGAGTTCCGTTAACACAAAGATAAAAATATTTCAAAAATAAGCCATGCTTAGAAATCCGTTGTCGTATTTAGAAGTTCCACGTGTTAACAATCAACCCATTTCCAAAGCCATATTGGATCTCACATTCAGTGAATGCGGGCATTAAAATTTAACAAATATAATGAATATGAATATTTGAATGAACATCTATAACAACTGGCCTTTTTGACCCTCAAATGCCGACACTAATACATCCACGATATTCACATACCGAGTACTCAAGTGCCGAAAAGAAAAATTGTTAGGGTGATTAGAAAAAAGTAGAACAAAATCGTGGGAACACACTATCAGAATCTCATAGCGGAACAATAACATATAATATCAAAAGACGGTATAAATTGCTCTAAAATACATAGCATTTCAAAATTACAAGCCTAAGTGTTATCATTAGCTTGGACAATTATAACAGCATATTCTTATAATTGATGCAGTGGGAATAAGAATACTACGGTAGGTAAAATGTCCAGTTCGTCTCCTTGAGCTTCAAAGAATATCCAATTAAAACCTGCCTTTCTCAAACTACTCGAAAAAGCACTCAAGGAAGGAAAAAATAAAACCTCGAGTCAAACAAAAGTATGGTGTGAGAAACTCAAGAAAAATGCACCCACACAACAGCATCTTTTGAGACCAAACGAATCACCAGAATGGTTTTCTCCTCAAAAGAGTCAACCTTTTAACAAGTACTATTGCGATATAATAGATAATGTCTACGGTGAAGAATATAAATAAAAAAATAGTTGTGTTGCGTGTATACCAAAACAATCTTAGGTATATAAACAAAACCGCCAAGGTACATTCGCATATATGGATTTCTATTGGAGGTGCCCTAAGTACGTGTAGAACTGGCCTCATGGCAAGGGTTGGAGATATCCTTTCAAGCATCGTATATCTCTAAATAAAATATACCATAGGAAACACATAGCCGATCCACCCCCGATCATGTTGCACCGAGTATCATCACTCTCGCATGCATATCCGAAAGCATCACTTGATGCAGAGATGGTATACCCTTGGGTTAGCTAAACCCTTTGGCTATAACCCCTTCTCTGGTTTCTCTCATCGTTGATGGTAAAGTCATGTTCAACATCTCATCACATGAGCCATCCTCACTCAAACAGATCTCGAATCTCTCTCTGATTCCAGCATCTCGACGAACAGATCTCGAATCTCTTTCTGGATTTCAACATCTTGACAAACAGATCGTGAATCTCTCTCTAGATTCCAGCATCTTGAATAGTCCACGGATACCTACATGGATTCCAGCATAAGTCCTTCAACGAATGCTAACACTGTCCTCTCTCTTGGGATCACCCTCAAGATAGATAGTCCTACACGAGCATCATTTGAAATGTTAACGTTAACCTCTCCCTTGGACCTAACCTTACGATTGACAGTGCAACTCTATAACATTTCATTTCACAACTGCTTCAAAACACAGAATGCGTATATCGATATTGAAGTGGTTACGGTTTCGAGTCATCTCATATAAGTACACTCCCCCGCTTACCGGACACTCCAAAACCAATCGATAGATTTTCGGTCAACTTAACCCTGGTTCTTTTAGAAATAAACAGATAATGCATATGGGTGGAGATCATCTCCTATCTGAACGGATTTTCTTATCATTTGTCTTGGAAGAGCGAGACGAGTTTATATGTACAATATAACATCACTAAGAATGACTGTATCGTATAACCCTCGTGTTTCTTCTAGATATTTATTAAGTTACTTTGGTCAAATTCAACAACAATGTGAACGATCGCATATGGAGACCAAGTCTCGTATACTTAACGCATTTTCGACCTTCTCAACTTATATTCTCCCTTGGTCAAAAGTGAAGTGGTAGTTTAGAGTGATAGAGTTAGGGGTATGCCCTAGGGATAATTATGTAATTTGTTACATATATCTAACTCGTCGATCAATCTTATTCGAAATAAAATGTGTTTTCTTTCTATTATATACTTGATATAATGTCTTATATTAACTAATTAATTGAATTAAAAGTATATTTAATAGAAAATCCATCTACGGTACATTTTGTGATAGTAGCTACAAAGTGTTGTAACCGTGAGTAATTTATCATAATGAAAACAAATATATAATTTTAATGTTCCTAGTCAAGATGCATCGAGACTGGATATCGATGTGTTCATTAAGACTAGAGTACGTAACTGATGTGCATATAAAGGTATATATTTATACTCTCATATTTAATCTTCTTTTGTTAAAATAAAAGGCATATTAGGGTGATTTTACAAGTCTAAATAAAAAATACAAAGGGAATTTTCAAATCATCATTCATACATTACCATGTGGGCAAAATGGTAATTTTTATATAAATTAATTTGAAGAAAATTTACTTGCACATTTTATTTTATTTTATAGGAATTTGGATGCAAAATAGAAGAAGTTTCATGGAATCATGCATGCACATACTTTGGAGATCAAAAGAAAGAAAAGAAGAAGGAGATAATGCAACATTGAGGAGCCCACATGCCCACTTACTTATGGCCCATAATTAAAAGCAAATGCATATGTTAATGGAGATTGAAGGCAAAAGCACTTGTTAGTAGAGATTAATTAATTCCTTAATGATTACTTGGAGGCTACACAAACTAAAGGGTATTTTGGGTAGCTCCCTAAAAATGGACTAGGGTTTTAGGCATGTATAAATACCCCTTTATGTTTCATGTAATGTTCTTCTTCTCATGAAAGTTGTAGTCACAAAATCAATGATAAATAAAATGGCTTCTCAAGCCTCTTCTTATTTCCTTTTATTGTATACATGCTTTTCTTCCTTTCATGCTATTTTATTTCATGCTCTTTTATCTAGTTTATGCTTCTTTATTTCATGTTAGTAGTTAGTTTTAATTTATGCAATTAGTTTAGTTTCATTTCATGCAAGTAGTTAACGCTCTTTTCTTTTAATTAGCTCTCATTTTTCTTGCTTTCTATTTTTAAATCATTTTGTGTTGAGATGATTTCAATTATAAGAAACTAAACCCCTTCAATTTAGGGGTAATGAAGCTCTCATGAATCATACGAAATCAACATAGAATGGTTTCATATGTAGTCTCTTATTTGGTGCTTAATATAAATTAATAATAATGGTAGCTTATGTTTTTCAGTGAATTTGATAGCCTATGTTGACATCTCAAGTAGGCTATGCTTAATTCAATATAAACAAAAATTATTTGATTATTTGCCCAAGTGATTTTGATCATGAAATTAAAAGTAGAATCAATATTTGATGTTCTATATTACTAATCTCAAAATAATAAATAGATTGTGCTTAAATTAGATTTTATTTTTAATTACATGTTCATTTTCAAGAGAATTTAGAGTGAGTATGAATGGTGTGTTAGAGTTTGATGGTTTAAGTTGTGCTAATTAATACCAAAAATAAACCATACTTATAATAAACACATCAATCATTTCAACTTAAAATTAAAATGAGAGATTATAGATTAATTTTGTGTTGATTCATATGAATGATTGGAAGTGGATTTACCTCTAAATTGCTCCTTAATCTCATAGTTTTATTCTCATATTCACTCGAGTTTTAGTTTCATTTTTAGACAATTTTTAGTTAACAATCTTTTTTCAACTTTAGGCAAACTTGATTGAGTAATCTTAGGAGTAGTGCTTTCCCTATGGATCGATCCATACTCGCATACTTACTACGATTGTATGTCACGCTTGCGGCTTTTATTATTACATTTTCGACGGTATTCTAATCTATAGAATTTTCCATCGCAAATAAGTTTTTGGCGCCGTTGCTGGGGAAAGCAATTTAATTTTAGTTTACTCTTCGAATTAATTTTCTTATATTTTGCATTTTCTTTTTTAGTTTTAAAAAAAGATCATTGTTTGCATTTGGTATTTGCTGTTTTTATTGCTTAAAGCTTGTTTTGTTTTCACTATTCACTGTTGTTAGTATTGAGAATTTGAGCTGTTTGCATAGCACTGTGTTGTTTTCATTTAACTTCACACCTATTTTCATTTCTATTTCTCTTCTCTATGCATTGGATTATCTGTTGCAATCTTATATTTCATTCTCCGTTTTTCTTGTTACATTTACTCTATGTTTTCTATTACCACTTTGCATCTCATCTCATTTCTTTCTTGTTTTCTATCATTACATTAGACTACATTTTACATTTTTTTCCTTTTCATCTATTGTTATATTCTCCATCACCTTGCCATCAACTTCCTCATAAACCACAGCCATCAACTTCCTCCATTACCCTGCATCTCCTCAAACCTCCTTCAATCGCATTCACCGTCCAGTTTCCTTCCCACCTCACAGAAAACTCAAACTTGACATCTCCTCACTGTTGCCTTCACCCACTTGCTCCTCCTCTCTAAACTATCAATCAACCATCTCCACAATCCCAAACTTCAAATCCACTCCTATAAACTCCAGCCTCGACCACTACTTCAACTTCATTGCCCTCCCGAACTACTCTACAATCCTCAAATCAACGGTAAAGTAACACTTTTGCAGCTTCCAAAACTGCCTACCAAAGACTCCCTCTACACTCAACCCAAAAACAACCTCACCTTCAAACTTCAACAACCGCAACCCTGCCACTTCAACTTTCCTAAACAATCACACAATCCACAAACCCAAAGCAAAACCCCGTCAAACGCGCAACTAGACTCGAATTCGCCCTCATCAAACCGTACTTCAATCGCTACACTCTACCACAAATACGCGACTGCAACCTTTGATTGCTCAGCAAACTCCTCCAAGAATTCCAATTCTTGTGCTGCCACTTACAATTTCCGAACCAATTGCAACCCTCCACAACCAAAATAACCCTCAAACGACCATCTTACCAAACCTTGAATGCACCCTCAACCATAATTGCTTGCATCTCACTACGATCCAAACTCCCAAACGACAATTCGAAATCATCCCTACCAAAATCCGCAACCACAACCGGAACCCACGAATGCCTTATCTTACCCAATCAATACCCGTGACCAACCTTCGAGCAAATCTGATTCAAATCACATTTTTTTACAGAAAAACTGCATTTTATTTTTTTAGAACAGAGAAAGGAATTTGGGGGAAATAATTTGTTTTTGTAATGGGCTTTGAGTGGTTGGCCTGTAGTGATCTAGATAAAATTTTGTTTTGTTAAGTAAACCGACTTGTTTTTAAAGGAAAGAACAACCAAACAAAAAAAAAATTTCGTTGGCTTGGGTAATTCGGTTTGAGTACAATTTTATTTTTTCTTTCCTTTTTCTAAGTTTTCTTTTGTTTTACGTTCATTCTTTCATCTTAAAAAAAAATTTCTGCTTTAGCTTATCTCTGTTTTTGTGCTACTCTTCTTTAAAACTATTTTTTGCTTTCGTTTGTTTAAAAAATTTGTGTAAAAAAATATATATATTCAAATTTGTTGTCATTTGACTTGTTTTTATTTTATCTTTTTTTTTGAAAAAAAATATAAGAAAATAATTTTGTTTTCCTTTGAAAAAACAAAAAAATATAAATCTTATTAAAAACTTTTGAAGGTTGCAAAAGTAGAAAAGGAGAAGAATTGCTTGCTAAATAATTACGTTGCTCTACTAGCTTTAAAAAAATCACCGCTTTAAAATAATTTGCTAATGATTCTACACGCTCTGGTATCATGTTATTATCTCATGTATTTTAATTGCATTGTTGGTTGCTTGCATTTATAAAAAAACGATCAAGAACCAAAATATCATTTTTAGTTGCATTGTTAATACACGTTTGAATTATCTTTTGCATTCATTTCATCTTATTTTCTTTTCTAAGGACAACACCCAACTTCACATAAGGTGGAGGATTTCATCACCCCTTCCTTGGCCCATAACTTACATTTCATCTTAGAATTTGACTAATAATAACGGTTAGACGTTGAACTTAAGGGTGTCACGGGCTCATCTAGGGCTTAATTGTATTTTGACAAGTTGTCTTCTTTTAACAATTTATTTCTTGGTGTCTAAGGCTATGGTAAAGCAATAATCCTTTATAATCATCATGGTGATTCGTAAAAATATTATAGTGATTGTTCCTCAGAAGGTACTTAAACTTTCAGCTGCACTACTATGGTGATTCATGGTGCACCGATAACCCCTGTCCGTTACCTGGCTAAGAACTATTTTGTTGATTAAGTCAAAGTGTGATTATATAATTTTGGGTTAGGAGCTACCAAGGACAGAAAATTTCTAATTAAGTCCTTGCATTCATTTAGTTGCATTAGCTTTATCCATATATAAAAAAAATCAAAAATCAAAAATTCCTAGTGTAAAATGAAATCTTGCCTTTTCTCTTAAAAAAAAGAAAAAAAATCCAAAAATCGAAAAAAAGAAAAAAAATAATTTTCCTTTAAACCTTTTATTAGCAAGTAAAAAAAACAATTTTCCTTAATTAAAAAGAAAACAAAAACAAAAAATCCTAAAGTAAAAACAAATCACATTTTCCTTAACTTAGTTTTTAAACAAAAATCCAAAACAATTTTTTCAAAGAACAAAAACATTTTAACAAAAAAAATTTTAAAATCCAAAAAACAAAATAAAAATTAATCTTCCTTTTGAAAATAATTTCTTGTTAGTAAATATTTTTCTTTTAAAAAAACAAAAGAAAAGAATTTTTCACTTCATTTCATTCTCTAAACCTTATTTCATTCTCTTAATCTTGATTATTACGTCCTTCTCTCCTTGATCTTTTCACTTATGCATGAGTGTCTGGACTAGTGACACAACGTTGAATCATTTAACCCGAACGAACGAACCTCCAACGATGGCTAATAAAAACCCTCCTCGAACTCTTATGGATAGAATCTTTCCCGATGGAGTTTCTATTCCTTCTTGTATCACCTTACCCGCCCAAATGGGTAATCACTTCAAAATTCATTTGTTAACCAGGTTTTTATCCCAGCAGAATTCAAAGGAAGTCGAAACAGCTTCGTCGAGTTAGAACAACTCAGGAGCCAACCAAAAGGACTAGAATAACCAACCAAGAAGGATCAGAGAAAACGAAAGCGAAAACACACTAAGGCGATGGATCGTTAGCGATCCATAATGTTCGCTCGTGGGTCCATCAATCCTCTTGCATCATGATCCAACATGCATTCTAAGAATGATGGCTAAGTTTGATGAAATTCCAAGCTAGTTAAATCGAGAAGCGAGCATTCGTCTAATTCAATCAGCAGTCCAATGCAACTAGTGTGTGGATCATCATCAAAACAAGGCAATAATTTACGAAATTACATGGAGAACACCAACACAAGACAACAAATGCAATCCAAAAGACAAAGTCCAAAAATCCACTATATACATAGATTGCTAGCGATCCATATGATTGTTCCAGATTATTATGAAGTTTAAAGAAGAGGATGAAGTAAAGCATCACAAGCAGCTGAATCGTCAGCAACACAAAAGCTATGGATCGCTAGCGATCCATCAAATTGATTCGGCTCGCTGAAACTTTTAGTGCACCTTCGTATGTTCATTTGCAAGCATTTGGCAAGTCGGTCTAGCCCAATAGCTCTCCAACCCCTATAAATACAATCCTCCCCGCAACATAAACAGGATCTTGTGGACTGGCTGCTGAAACTCTGCAGAAACTATTCTCTACTCTTCTCCTTCCATATAACAGTCATCTATAGGATTCACTGTGATTCTCTAGTGAACTCTAACATTGGTGACTTGGTCTAACTTACAAGATCCAATCAAATTGTAACCAGATTCAACTTATAATAGCAGTCAGTCAATAAGAAAAGTTATAAAGTGGACGTAGGCTTCGTTAATAGCCGAACCACTATAAAAATCTCTTGTCTCTTTTACATTACTACAAGTTTTTACTTCTTGTCTCTATTCTATTTGCCTTGATAAACAGGGCTGGTGCTTTCACACTCAATCCAGGGTGTTGATCCACTTTTGGGCTAACATTTTGGTGCTTTCACTGAGAACCAAACTCAGGCTTAGATCTAGCTATCTACTTTGGATCAAAAAAGTCCAGAAGTTAGGTCCTTAATCTCCGTTCAAAAGATCTGCTGCTAAGAACTAATAACTCCCGGAAGAAAGAGAACTACTTCTGGAAGATCTATAAGGGCAGTAATAGCCGAAGAAAAGATGAATCATCAACAAATCGAAGTAAATGGCGCTAATGCAGAAGATCAGGTGCCAGTATCCTCTAATCAACACAAAGTTGTTACAAGAGATGAATTGAATAAAATGGTTGATGAAATCAATCAGAAAATGGAAAGCAGTCAGAGAGCTCTTATGGATAAACTTAATGTGCTCTTGACCTTACAATCACATCCTGCTCCAAGAACCATGGCAGAACCTGTGGCTGCCGTAAACAAGAAAATTCTTCCGTTTCTAGCCTAAACAGAAGAAATCAGAAGCAGCTGTAAAAAGGAGTGATAACTGGAACCATTGGAATCAACATAGAAGGAAACACAAGCACTCCACCGACCACAAGGCAACCAACTATGAACTTGAACCTAGGAGCGAAGACCCCACAAGAGGATATATCCATGGATCTCTCAGACTCGGAAGATGGAGAGCAATTTAACGATGGCAAGTTGGAAGGAAATGCCAATGCATTCGATAACGAAAGGAATGTCCAAACTGCCCTAATCAGGCCAACCGCAAGTCGTTGGAATCCCAAGGGAGTGGCTCTTCCGAAGATAGGAGAGCCTAGGCTTCAGCCCACTCACCAAGATCATTTCCAAAGCCAAACACTCGGTGTAGTGACTGACGGCCAACCCTTGGACTACCGGACATCTGAGGCATATATCGCAGATATGATCAAGCGACCGACGGATGAGAATAGGAATAGAAGAGATGATGAGTGTGGATCCACTCCAAGTCAGACTCTCTTCACTGATGAGATCTTGAATGAGAGATGCCTAGAAAAGTTCACTATGCTAACTATTTCGTCCTATGATGGAACAAAAGACCCAAAACCCCATCTGTACAAGTACAGTTGGTACATGGATGGAGCGAATGCTTCGGACGCTATTTGATGTAGATGTTTCCCAATTTTTCTGGAAGGAATTACTTCTATGTGGTTCACTAGGCTTCCGCCAAGATCCATCTCCACTTTCGATCAACTAGCAACAAGATTTCTTGATCAATTCAGACTTCACACAGCGCAGCCTAAGGATGTAATATCCTTGTCTGGTCTATTCTAGGGACGAAATGAATCTCTGAAGTCTTTCATGTACTGGTTCAACACCACAGTGATGGAAGTAAGCAATCCGAATGAGAATATGGTTTTTATGGCCTTGGTCTGTGCCATACACCCCGAAATTGTGTTCGAAAAATGGATCAAAATGAAACAACCTACCACTAGGAAGGACTTCAATCATAAGGCGGGTCAATACTTGAGATTGGAAGAGGCGCAGGAGTTAGAAAGGAAGTCCAAAAGCTTGCAACCGATGAACGTTGGGCAGAGTGGCATGGCGATTAACCAGGACATAAATGCCTCTGGGACCGCTGAAGGAAGTGCGGGAAAAGACGGAAACCAGAAAAGGAAGAATCAAAATTCCAACAAATGAAATGGTAACAATAAGAGGCTTAAAGGCTTCAGGCCCGAGGATTACACCCCGCTCAATGATACTCCGGAAAACATCTATCTTGCAACACAGGGGATAGAGGAGTATAAGAAACCTCCTAAAAAAGAGGCGACTGAACAACAAAAGCATTCCGGGAAGTACTGTCGCTTCCATGAAACGCATGGTCACAGCACAAATGAGTGCCGCCACCTAAAGAACTTGATCGAAGAGCTAATTCGTAAGAAAAAGCTTTAGCAATATATGAGAAAATCGCAAAGTCCTGACCAACCCGCGACCCTAAGCTCTTAGGGATCGATGAAACCAAGCTGGAACCAGCGAAGAGGGATCTAGACGAACTGACTAGAGACTCATCATTAGAATGATATCTAGAGGACCTCACCCCACACAAAGGAGTTGGGGAGAAATGGAGCAATATGCGAGCTCATTAAAACATGCTTCGAAGGATTCGTGCCTCACAATCGAAGATGAAGCCTCGGCCAAGCAACAGAGAACTCCGAACGATGATATAGTATTCCAAAATCGGGACACTGAAGGAATTGAAGCTCCAATTCTCGATCCCATGGTCGAGACAGTAGGGATCAGACCCGCTATGGTCCGACGAGTATTGGTTGACAGCGGAAGTTCTGTGAATATTCTTTTCAAACGCATCTTTGGCCAGATGAAGATCAGCATGAAGGACGTACATGCCTGCCGAACAAAAATTCAAGGATTCACCGACGAAGCTAAACAACTCGTCGAGATGATTGACTTGCCTGTAGAACTTGAGGAAGGCGACTGAAGAGTCGCCTTCATCCAAACTTTCGTGATTGTAGATGAAACCTCCGCATACAATGCCAACCTAAGATGGCCCGCACTAGCAGATTTCAGAATTGCTTTAGCCCAGTGTGCCTTACCATGAAATTCCCATTGAAAAATGGAGTTGGAGTGATCAAATGAGACCAAAGTGCCACCACAGAGTGTTATGTCGTAGAACTACATGAATCCAAAAGAAAAGAAAAGGGGAAGAACATGGGGAGAACTCTCCACATTCGCGAACCTGCCAAATAGCAACTACAGAGCCACTGCTGGCTTGGGGACCATAGTTGATTCGACAAGACTTTGGACCCTAGATAAAAGAGTTCAGGGGAGTATTGAGCAACACCAGCAGAATTGATGGTGTCTGTCCCAGTCGACATGGATGACACGACGCAGGCCTTGAAAATTGGATCGCACCTTGGGAATAAGATGCGATTAGAACTCACTAAATTTCTTCGTGCCAACTTGGATGTGTTTGCTTGGGCACATTCAGACACGTGTGGGGTATCACCGAATATTGTATGCTTGTTCCCAAGGTGAAAGTCATAAAGGAACTTAGAATAAAATCTGTTCCCATATACAGCGACTCTCAACTAGTCGTCTGCCAGGGGAAAGGTGAATACTAGGCTCGAGGGGAGAACCTTGTCCATATCTATCTAAAGTGCAAGGTTTGTTGAACGACATTGAACATTACACCATAACTCACATCCCAAGGGAACAAAACACGAAGGCTGACTACTTGATTGGCGTATTGCCAATAGCTAAAGGAGGGGCTAAATATGCTATAGTTGTCATTGATTATTTCATAAAATGGGCCAAAGCGGTACCGCTGGCCACCATTACCACAAAGAAAGTCATTAATTTTGTTACTACAAACATTATTTGCAGGTTTGGTGTGCCATAGAAAATCATCACTGATAATGGAACCCAATTCCAAAGCGCCGAGTTCAAAGACTTTTGCAAACGCTTTCGAATCGAGAAGAGCTTTTCCATAGTCGCTCATCCGCAAGCAAACAAGCAAGTGGAAGCAATAAATAAGATCATCAAGTCCACAATCAAAAAGCGGCTAGCTAAGAATAAGGGGAATTAGGTTGATGAACTCCCCTTGCACTATGGGGTTATAGAATAACACACAAAGCAGAAACTAGGCATACCCTGTTCACCTTAACGTATGGTTCACAAGCAACGATCCCCATCAAACTAGAAGTCCCCTCTCATTGAAGATAGAATTTCAATCACAGGCAAAACGAGCAGCTCCTACTCGAGTTGCTTGATATGATTGACGAGAAGAGGGAAGAAACCGAGTTAAGGAACGCTACTCACCAAAAAAGGGTTGCACGGTACTTCAACTCCAAAGTTCACAACCAAACCTTCAAAGTGGGAGACCATGCCCTCAAACGAGTCAATCTCATACCGAGAACCTTTGGACCAAACTGGGAAGGGCCGTATGTGATCAGTCAAAAGTTAGGGGATGAAACTTTCAAACTGACAACCGTTGATGGAATTCAAATTCCCCAAGCATGGAATAGCGAATCGCTATGCCATTACTTTTTCTAAAGCTATCTTATGTACTTCCTATTTTTCAGCAAATAAGCCATCACGGAATACCAGAGGTATTGTAAATAGGCAGAAACTACCCAACTTTTCTTAATAAAATTGCTCTACTTTCTAAACCAATAAAACTGTGTTCATAA
Organism: Allium fistulosum; assembly: GCA_030737815.1. Classification (NCBI taxonomy): domain Eukaryota; kingdom Viridiplantae; phylum Streptophyta; class Magnoliopsida; order Asparagales; family Amaryllidaceae; genus Allium; species Allium fistulosum. Next base: position 1,228,213,792 of record CM060901.1, read on the forward strand.
AAGTAACCCATTGAGTCGACGGAGTCAAATCGAATCAAGACCATTCAATCACTGCTTGAGATAGTGGAATCACGCTCAAGTACGCCTTACTTACCCGCTGGGTCGACGAAAGCAAATCGACTCAAACTGTTGGATCGGCGGAACCCGATCCTCGCCTTCAAAGAATCGGTGTTGCTCTGGTAGCACCAGGAAGGCCCAAATCAAAGACGCACATCCCATAAGCCGTGCATTACCTTCTGAACTGTGGAATCATGTTCTTGAGACATAAAATCCTCACGTTGCCCGAAGATTGGTAACGTCGAGAAGTTTCAAACTATTATGGGTCGATGGGTCATATCGATCCCAAAAGCCGCACATTTCATAAGCCGCGCATACTCTTAAGTACCGGTATTGCCCCGACGATACCGGGAAATTTGTCCATTACAGGAATAACAAGAATCAACCCACTTCCACTATTGGGAGAAACGAGTATGAATCCAAAAATGTCAAACTACTACGAGTCGGCAGAAAATTCTAATTATTGACCAATAATAAATCTGAAATCAAGCCGTACAAATCATAAGTTCCCGAAGATAGAAACCACAAAGTAGGTCCTATTACAGACATTCGAAAATCACTCGGATCAGCCATTCATTTGTCAGGTGTTCGAAGTAAGCAGCCCCATGAACTACAGGGCACACAAGGGCATACACCGATACCCAAATAAAAATACTTAAAAACAAAACACTTCACAGTTCTGTTACTCCAAACAAAGAATTTTGGTAGTAATCACTGGACTAGATAAATTAGCAGTAAATGAACTAAAATAGCTGTAAATGAAATTGACATAAGCGCATGAAACACAAATAAGTAGACAGGTAAAGTTACAATCAAAACGTCAACATTGTATCACTTATAACGTTTTATGTACAAAGTCAAAATGTGGGGGCCGTACCTACACAATATCGGCCAACAAAAAGGATAAATACAGATGCTATAAAAATCAAAGCAGTAAGTGCAGACTCTGCACTTGAACAAAAAACTTATAAAACAAAATAAAATGTCTCAAAAAAACTGGCTCCATTGCTATCCGAACCTGTCAACGCCTCTTTCCACCTCTCCCCTTCCCCCTTTAGTTGGAATTTTCTACTTCCCCTCAGAATCCCGACCAAGGGCGGTGTCAATGCCTATAATATCAACTACCTCCGCGATGCCGGTATCTCCTCCCTATTCTACAACTTTCTCAGAAGACTCCCCTTTCGTCTTGCGCTTTCGGGATTTGTGAGGGCTCCTCGATGATTTTATCGATTGAACCTTTTCCTTCTTAATGGCAACTAGTTGCTATTCATATTTACACAGCTGTTCGGTCTGGTCCTCCTGCTCTCGAGCTTCAGCTGCCCTGAAGTTTCCTTCTAAAGATACGTAAGGGTCGTCTAAACCATGCAATGCAGCGATATTCTTAGATTCCGGCCCCGGCTGCGAACCAGACACAGACGTAGCGATCGAAGCATCTACGGAGACAACCCACAAGGTGGTTGAAATAGCGGCGAGCCTGGGCATCAAGGAAACCGATGGATCAATAGGTAAAGAAGACAGACCTATAAGATCAAAATTGAAAGCATTAAGTTCATTTTGTTCTTGCAGCGTGAGATGAAAATTCTCAAACTCGGTAGAAGCAAGAGGGTTACCTGCATCAGAGGAATGGCCAAGAATATCGATCTCATATTCCCTGCGTTCTCCTTCTTTTGATGGTTGCACGAGCTTCGGAGAAGTTTTGGACAGAGAACTCGCCAATTGATTGCGAGGCTGCCTTGACGATTCACCAGGCCCAGAAACGAGGGGCTCCAACAACGTTTTGGCAGTTGAAGTCATAGCAACATCGGCAGCCTCCTATTCCTTCTTAATTTGTAGGACCTCTTGACCCTCTATCAGTGCTCTCTTCGATTCCTCATTAAGGTAGGCATCCTCCAACTCTCGCTCAGTATAAACGTCCCCATTCTCTTGAAAATGGACTAGAATTTCCTCCCAAACCACGGCGAAGTGCGCGAGAACTTGGGACCCAAATAGCTGAGACTCCCTGATGCAACAAGGAGTTTGCATAGAAATTTAAGATGGTATCGTCCATCTTCTCCATCTTCTTCTCGAAAGTGTCATGTAGCTCCAAATAATCCGCTGTAATGGCGGCCTTCTTTACTTCAACACGAGTTTTGTCGGCACTAAGCTGCGCAACTCTTTCTTGGAGCGAGGCAATCGTCCGGGCTTGATCGAAAACAATCTTGTCACAGGACTTCATGATCTCCTTATATTCCGCAATTGTTTTGTTATGCCCTTCGACATTCTTTTCGTGATCAGCAATAGTCTTATCCTGGGCTTCAATAATCATGTCACGAGCTTCGAGCTCCTCTTTCAACTTAACTTCGTCCACATGGGCCATCTTGATTTCATCTCAAAATACAATCTCTATTTTCTCATGGGCCTCTTTCAGCTCCTTAAGCAAGTTGGCACTGTTCTCACTCTTCCGAAGTGGCGTCCTTCTCTTGTATCAGTTGCTCAATTCTAGCGTCATGTTCCGCTAACACCCTCTCGAAGTCGTCTTTCTCCGATTCAAAGGAGAGGATATCTTGATAATTATTGCGGTTCGTGTCGGCCAGCTACTTGCATAACTTTTCCCATCCCTCAGCTTGGTCTAAATCACTTTAGATCGCCTGAAGGTGGGGCATATAGGAATCTTTACGGACTGATCGAAGGTCACGGTCAAACTTAACTCCCTTTAAAACCACCCAGCGAGTGCACCTTCGAATCTAGGTGGAACAGACGAAAGAATGTAAGCCGACCTCTTGTGAGGGCACAAGGAACCAGAAACGGGCACCACGTGGGTCGATGGGGCTTGAGATGAAGATGGAGCCTGAACGGAAGAAACCGGAACTTCAAGACCGACAAAAACTAGGGCCGGGGCAAAGGCCTGATGCTCAGAATGATGAGAACCACGATCAACCTTTGACTTCTTGGATGGTTCCTCTCAGTCATTAGGTGTTTTTTTCTTCTCGAAGCAACTTTTATACATCCGACCTCGTTCACAGCGACGGTCTTCGACCTCTAAGTCTTTCTATCTTCTCCTTTCCTCCTTAGTCTCATGGGGCTGATAGCGGCTTGTAGACCATTTTGACCAACGTTGCGAATCAGTGAATTGCTCGAGATCATCGTAAAGTCCACAGCCACTCATGGTACCTGACAATAAGAATAAATAAAGAGCTTTAGCAATGATAAATATGCCTAAATAGTGCATGTGTAAGTGAATGTGACCCTAGTGAAATGTGTAATGTGTCTTGGGGGGCCTAAAAGGACATCATAAACCAGATCAAGAAGCCACTGTGGTAGAAATCGAGCTGACTCCGGGCACAATATGACCCTGGCGAGGAGACATCCCTTCAAATCCAAAATCTTCCCCCATAAATTTATGATATCCACGTAAACGTTGCTCAAATCCACAAAGTCTACGTCGGCATCTTTAATCGGGGAATCCTGATGTCGCTAGGCTACTAAGGGAGCATCTTCATTGTGGGTCTTTAGGGGAGGCGAGTCCGGGAGAACATGACTCATACTCGGAGACTCATCACATGATTCAGAGTCTCCATCACCGGAGCCTGCGTCGAAATCATCATCACTGGAGGAGGAATCATGACTACTACTACCCTCAACTTCACCCTCACTTTTCCTGTTGCTACTGCAGCCATGCCCTCTCGCTGCTTGAAATCTTCTTCCCCTTTTTCTAGAATTAGGGGCATTCTGGCCGGACAGCTGGCTTCAGTCATGACATCCCTTCCCTCATGAGTTTCTTCAGTTGACTCGCGAAACAAGCCTTCCTTTTCTTGAAAAACACCCTTCTCTAGGCCATGTGACGAAGAAGTAGAGCGTGTTCGTATTTTGGAACAAAAAGGAGACAGAACTTCAACCGCTACGACAAATCTCCCAGGATGCAATAATCCATACCAGAGCAAATTTTCGTCCTTTAAAAAAAATAACCGATCTCTCCCCAGCATCTACGACCATTAGGGTATGGAAAATCTGGTCAAGTGATAGGTCTTTATTCGGCCTTGGGATAACTGCAAGAAGTATTTAACCTAATAGAGATCCCATAGCGACATATCGAAACTCAATAAATAAAAGAGAGAACTTACCCCTCGGTGTCCAAAGGCGGTTAAACCCTGTGGGATATCTAATGAAGAAGTATCGAGTCTTGAATTGTGACAGATTACTTCGAAGCTGCAGCACAATCTTGTGATTCCTCTGAACTTCGATGACGACAAGGGATGGGAACTTGTCTCTCCTCTTAAACGAGAGAAAATATCTCAACTCATCGAAACTCGAGGCACGATTAAATGTCTGCATAACCAAAACACAAAGGAAAGTCAGGATTGCATATTCGTTAGGATGAATTTGGAAGGGGGCAATTCCCAAGTTCGAAAGAGTTTATTTCAAGGAGTCATTGAAGGGAGGAACTGCTCCATTTAAGCACATGTACCGGTGGCAAGCAGTGTATCCCAGAGGCGACATATGGGCAAACTCATTTTTCTCCGGAAGGCGCACGTCATCCTCCGGAATGTCGTGTTGCAAGCAAATGTTATGCAGAATCTTAGCAGCGATTACGAAGGAAGCTCTCTCCGGTGGATTAGGTAGAACTCTGAAATTCGGAGGAGTCCGGTCTAAAACCAAACCAACCAAAACTAGTTGACATTATTTAGCTTGCGAAGCAGAAGAGGAAAGGGCGACGGACGACCATTCATCTTCTGAAAGTGCTGGACTTCCTCCACTGGACTTGCGGTGAGAAGACGAATGCTTCATTGTATACAACAAAACTTGCATCAAATGCGGTCAAGTAATTCTATCTTTAACTAAAAATTCCCCTACAACACTTGAATTCCGAAGGAATATCGATTTACGTCGACACATCGGACTTCAAGTATATACCGGGGCAAGTGTAGTGTGTTATCTATGTGGGGTGAGCTCGATGTCTTGAACTCTACAAATGCTTTATCCCGTGTAGATAGTTCGCTCACAGTAAATAATGAAAATTGCTTTTCGCATCACTTTTTGAATTATTTCTTCTACACTTACCCGTTATCGATCAACGACCGATAATGGATCCATTGTCCGAAGCAACGCAGAAAGCTTTTCTCAGTTCAGGTACACCGAGTGTGCAAAAACGAGACCAATCTGAACTCTCTAAAGGCGATAACAACATAAGATGCATGCAAGATGCTATTCTAAGCCGTTATTCCCCTCCGGAAGGATTAAAACCAATTCGTGGTACATCGTGTTGTATCAACAATGTAACTTAGTACAAGTCAATTTTGATTCTGCGGACGAAGGCAGTAAAAATGTCAAGCACCGGGGCAAGGCCCAAGTGTCGTTCCGTGAAGAACTCAAGACTTGATTTACTATCTTCTTCCATAAAATCACAATCAACTTGGATTTTCCACGACAATCATCACCAATACAACCCCATCGTCAAATTGCTAAACAAACACCAGAATCAGCATCACCCACCATGAATCAAGAATCAAAGGGCAAGGATGATTGAAGTTTTCGACAGCAGCGATCCAACGATCCAAAGGAAGTAGGTCGATGGCTATCCAAATCAACGGAGTCTCAGGTAATGATGACTGGCCTAAGGCGATGGTGAATTTCAGAGCAGTCAACGGCAATAAGCTTCAGTGGTGGATGGTTGGCGACGACAATAGAATGAATGGATCTAGGGTTGGATGAATTTAGGTCGGCTCGAGATGAAAATGGCTCGAGTCATGATACAAAGGTAGATGGGAAGAAAGGGTCGACTCAATTAATATAGGAGATTGGATGGAAAAAAACCACTAAGTCATTGGATCGCTAGCGATCCATGAACTATGGATCACTAGCGATCCATCAAATTGCTTCCGATTTCCCCCAAATTTGCCAAGCATGATCCACATGTTATTAGCAAGCATCTTGAAAGTTATGGGATCAAAATTGGTTTGTGATAACAAGCAACAAAAATCCATGTCAGAACTCAACAAGCAATTGAACAACCGAAGCCAAATTCGCACGATGGCCTTAACACGATCACTTAAACCTCACCAAGCGGGAACTCGAAAGTAGTTACTTCCAAAGCACGCCCTGTTTCCAACAAAGGCATACTCTGGCAGGCAAATGTTAACCAGGTTTTTAACATAAAATAATTCAAAGGAAGTCGGAACAGCTTCGTTGATTCAGAACAGCTCAAGAGCCAACCAAAAAGACTAGAAGAACCAACCAAGAAGGATCGGAGAAAAAGAAAGTGAAAACACACTAAGGCGATGGATCGCTAGTGATCCATCTCCTATGGATCGCTAGCAATCCATAATGTTTGCTTGTGGGTCCATCAATCCTCTTGCATCATGATCCAACAGGCATTCTAAGAATGATGGCTAAGTTTGATGGAATTCCAAGCTAGTTAAATCGAGAAACAAGCATTCGATTAATTCAATCAGTAGCCCAATGCAACCAGTGTGTGGATCGTCACCAAAACAAGGCAACAAGCTACTAAATTACATGGAGAACACCAACATGAAGCAACAAATGCAATCAAAAAGACAAAGTCCAAAAATCCACTACGTACATGCATTGCTAGCGATCCATGCACTATGAATCGCTAGCGATCCATATGATTGTGATAGATTGTTATGAAGTTTAAAGAAGTGGATGAAGTAAAGCATCACAAGCAGCTGAATCGTCAGCGACACAAAAGCTATGGATCGCTAGCGATCCATTAAATTGATTCGGCTCGCTGTGAAACTTTTAGTGCACCTTCGTATGTTCATTTGCTAGCATCTGGCAAGTCGGCCTAGCCCAATAGCTCTCCAACCTCTGTAAATACAATCCTACCTACAACATAAACGAGATCTTGTGGACTGGCTGTTGAAACTCTGTAGAATCTCTACTCTCCTCCCCCTATATAACAGTCATCTAAAGGATTCACTATGATTCTCCAGTGAACTCTAACACTGGTGACTTGATCTAACTTACAAGATCCAATCAAATTGTAATCATATTCAACTTGTGATAGCAGCCAGTCAATAAGAAATGTTATAAAGTGGATGTAGGCTGGATTAACAGCCGAACCACTATAAAAATCTCCTATCTCATTTACTTTATCTGCAAGTTTTTACTTCTTGTCTCTATTCTATTTGCCTTGATAAATAGGGCTGGTGCTATCACATTCAATCTAGGTTGTTGATCCACTTTTTGGGTTAACATCATTCAAATCATATTGCCACGCTTCTGAAATTCGGCAATTTTGAACATGATGAACCATATATCTTCTTAACAAAATTCGAACAAGTCTATGCAACCATTAAACTTCAACAATTCTGTGATGATGGAATCAAACATAGGTTAATTGCATTCGCCCTTACCTATTATGCAGAAAAATGGTTGTATAGCTTGCCTTCGAATTCAATCAAAACTTAGGATGAATTCATTGAAGTTTTCTTTAAAAAGTTCCACCCTTGTAAAAAACGACCTAAATACGAAACAAAATTTAAACTTTCATCAATTCAGGGGTGAAACTTTCATAAAATACTTTGAAAGACTTAAAGAGCTTTTGATTTAATGTCCACACCATAATTTTGAAAAATGGACTCTTTTCCAAATCTCATACAATGGACTTGAAAATAGTTCACGAACTATGCTTGAATCGATGTGCCAAGGCAATTTTATTGCCTAACATCACGACGATACTTGGAAATTCCTTGAGAACTTGGTCGAAAAATCATCCCAATGGGAACGCTCTAACGAGAAATCCATACGTTCACTATCAAACGCACACTCGATAGGATCATCATTGGGTTTAGAAGCGAAAATCGAGGCGATGATCATTAAATTTGACAATGTTTTCTCATCCAATCAAATGAACCAAGCTTTCCAACTATTGTGTTATAAAATTAACGATCCAAATCACATCGCCGATCAATGTCCTCAATCATTAGAAAAATTCAACGCTTTTAACAAAGTTAAGAATAACCCGTTTTCTCCAACATACAATCCCGATTGAAGAAATCATCCTAACTTTGCATGGAACCAAAATAATTCTAACACATATTTGCTTTGCCCCAATTTTCAAGCATTTTCGAACAATGTTTCGAATCCTCCTTTTCAGTCCAACCACTTTCAACAAAATTTTGTGCCTCCGTCTCAAAATCAATCGCAAAAATCTTTCGCTCCCTAGGACGATTAACGAATGATTTCACTTGAGAAAAGTCTTGAAATTTTGGCTAAAGCGACCACTCAAAACCTCCAATCAAGTAGCAATTTTTAAAATTTGTAAGCCTTGTACATGCAAAATATGATTCAATCAATTTGCTAAACTCGAAATGCAAATGAGTCAATTAGCCACTCCTAAGAGTGAACGTGAACAAGGCGCATTACCAATTAAGCTAGTTTCGAACCTTAGAAATCAAAACACGAGCTTGAATCAAGCTCATGTCATTCAAGATAGCAATGTGAACCAAATGAGTGCTATCATGGCTTTGCATTCCATTAAACTAATCGATAACCAAGTTGTCAATCCAAACAATTTACCGAAAGCTCCTCTTGACACTTCGAATACGACAAGCGATTCCGAACAAAACAACGAGTCAAATATGAAACCAAATTCCAATCCAAATTCTTCTTCTACTCAAGTAGACTGACCTATTGAGTTTTGAATTCCGTTTCTACATCGACTTCGACCTAAGAAACATTCCGATCAAGGAAAAGATGTTGGAAATTTTCAAACAAGTCAAAGAAAACATCCCTCTCCTTGATATCATTCAACAAGTCCCAACTTACGCTAAGTTTCTAAAGGACTTGTGTACTCCAAATGACACACTCATGTACCTAAGAAAGTTTTCTTAGCTACTGGTCTTAGTGAATTCGTGTCTCAATCAATTCCCATAAAATACCAAGATCCTAGATGTCCGACGATTTTGTGTACGATAGGAGATAAAACGATTAATAAATGCTTATTAGACTTGGGTACGAGTGTCAATTTGATTCCTTATTTAGTTTACCAGCAACTTGGCTTGGGTGAACTAAAAAAAATGAAAGTAACACTTCAATTTGCCAATCGCTCGATAAAGAAGCCTATGGGAGAAATTGAGGACGTACTCATAAAAATCGGTCAGTTCATATTCCCCGTCGATTTCATTATCCTAGAGACACAACCTGTGAATAATCTGATGAGTCAAATTCCACTTATTCTAGGACGATCTATCTTAGCCACTTCAAATGCCCTAATCAATTGTCGAAATGGTTCGATGAACATTCCTTTTGGTAACATGACTTTGGATCTTAACATCTTCAATCTACAAAATCAATCGAACGAACCACTTGACCAAACGTTGGAAGTTAGCTCCATTCAAGAAAATTTTAACAACAAAACAATTGACCTTAACAACAAACGCGAGACTGAATACAAACAAATGTTTCAAGACAAACCTAACGAGATCAAAAATGCGCTTCCATATAAACCCTTCACGATTGAGTCAGAACTTCAACCAAATTCTTTGATTAAACAACCGCCTAGGTCGGAACTTAAACCTCTTCCTGATCACCTTAAGTATGCATACTGAGGTGACAGCGAAATGTTTCCTGTCATAATCTCTTCAAATCTTTATCTTGATCAAGTGGCCTCCCTTCATTCAATTTTGTCGAAAAACAAACAGGCAATTGGATGGTTAATTACCAATATTAAGGGAATTAGTCCTGCTCTTGTTCAATATCGCACCCACTTAGTTGACGAAGCCAAGCCTGTTTGTTACGCACAATAAAGGCTTAACCTAAAAGTGAAGGATGTAGTTCGAGACGAAATTCCTTAGCTCTTCAATAATGGAATCATATATCCCATCTATGATAGTTCATGGTATAGCCTAATTCATGTCGTGCCTAAAAAGCCTAGACTTACTGTTATCACGAACGACGCTAATGAACTCATTCTAACTCGTACTCAAATAGGTTGGCGTGTTTGCATTGATTATCGAAAATTAAATGCTGCAACATGTAAAGATCACTTACCTCTTCCTTTTATTGACCAAATGCTCGATCGTTTAGCCGGCCATGAATTCTATTGCTTTCTTGATGGTTATTCCAATTATAACCAAATTATGATCACTCCCGAAGATCAAGAGAAAACGACTTTCACGTGTCCCTTTGACACCATTGTGTATCAACGTATGGCATTTGGCCTTTGCAACACTCTTGCTACTTTCCAAAGATGCATGGTTAGCATCTTTTCCAACATGATCGAACGCTTTCTAGAGGTGTTTATGGATGATTTTTCCATCTTTGGAAACTCCTTTTCCGAGTGCTTACACCATCTCGAGATGGTTCTAAGTTAATGCAAAGAAAAAACACTTTAACGTTAAATTTGGAAAAATGTCATTTCATGGTCAAACTTGGCATTGTCTTTGGACGTGTCATTTCAAACAAAGACATTAAGGTAGATAAAGTGAAAGTCGACGTAATTGAGAATATACCCATTCCCAAATCTGTCAAGGACATTCGTTCATTTCTTGGGCACGCTGGCTTCTATCGACATTTTCTAAAGGACTAGTAAAATCGCTCGACTTCAAACTACTCTACTTCAAAAAGAAGTTCCATTTGAATTTAATTCTAATTGTGTTTCTGCTTTTGAACGTCTCAAAAATGAACTCATTTCTGCTCCCATCATTTGCTCACCCAACTAGAATCTTCCTTTTAAAATAATGTGTGATGCCTCTAACTTCACAATTGGTGTTGTCTTAGGGCAACGCATTAACAAAATTCTTCTTGTCATCTACTATGTTAGTATGACTTTAAACGATGCTCAACTCAATTACACGGCCACTGAAAAAAATTCTAGCGGTAGTCATTGTGCTCAAAAAGTTCCGACCTTATTTGATTGACTCACACATTACGGTTTACACTGACCACTCCACTCTTAGGTACCTTTTCGCTAAAAAGGATGTTAAGTCTTGTTTGATCAGTTGGCCTCTTTTTTTCTAAGAATTTGACCTCATGATCAAAGACAAAAAAGATTCGACAACGTCATTGCCAATAAACAAGAACTTTCCTGATGAGCAACTTCTTTCCATTTCCATCTATCCATGGTGTACCGATATAGTGAACTATTTAGTCACTAAAGAAACACCATAATTTTGGTCGAAATAAGATAAATACAAATTTCTTTCCTGGGTGAAATATTTTTATTGGGACGATCCATACTTGTTTTAAGTACTGTTCCAACCACATTATTCAACGTTGCATCCTAAATTGCGAAATTAAGAGTGTCCTTTCATTTTGTCATGACCAAGCTTGTGGTGGTCATTTCAGTCCTAAGAAAACAGCGGAAAAGGTGATCGAATGTGATTTTTACTGGCCTACTCTTTTTAAAGACGCATTTGAATTCTATAAAACTTGTGATCGCTGCCAAATGTTAGGAAAAATCTCTCGATGAAACATGATGCATTTTAACCTCATTCTTACTATCGAAATCTTTGACGCTTGAGGTATTGACTTTATGGGACCGTTTTCCAAAAAAATTGGAAATCTGTATATTCTTCTTACTGTTGATTACGTCTCTAATGAGGTGAAGTCATTCCATGTAAAACCAATGACCACAAATTTGCTGTGAAATTCATAAAAGAAAACACCTTTTCGAGGTTTGGAATGCCTCACACGATAATAAGCGACAATGGAACCCATTTCTATAATCGATCATTTGAAACTCTAATGAAGAAATACTCGATAACCCACAAGTTATCCACTCCTTATCATCCTCAAACTTGTGGTCAATTTGAAGTTTCAAATCGCCAAATCAAGCAAATTTTGGAGAAAAATGTAAATAAAAATCAAAAAGTTTGGTCACGAAAATTAATATATGCGCTTTAGGCTTATAGAACTACGTATAAACCTAATCTAGGGATATCTCCTTTTAGGTTAGTATATGGTAAAGCGTGTTATTTATCTGTCGAACTTTAACATAAAGCGTTATGGGTAATTAAGAACATAAAGTTTGATCCTGAAAAAGCTAGCGAAAACAAGAAATTACAAATCAACGAGTTAGAGGAAATTAGGAATGACGTGTATGAAAATGAGAAAAATTCACAAAGAAAAAACAAAAGTTTTTCATGACAAGTCAATCCTAAGAAAAACATTTTCGCCAAATCAAAGAGTTCTTTTGTATGACTCTCAACTTCATTTGTTCCTAGGAAATTAAAATCAAGGTGGAATGGACCAACGTGGAAAGTACTATTTTTCCACACGGTGCCATGGAAATAGAAAACCCTAGGGATGGTTCGATTTTTAAAGTCAATGGTCATCGTTTAAAATCTTACTTGGAGTTGGCGAGTGATCGAGAGGAGGAACTCATGATTCTTCATGAGCCACACTGCATCTAGTAACAAAATTTAACCCTCTCTTGTAAATATGTACATATTTTTCTCCATTACACTCATTATATCATGCATTGACTATGGGGACACAGTCAAAATCAAGTGTGGGGAGAGTTTCATGTTTATTTTGATTTTTCATGGTCTACTTTTTGCATTTTCTTTCCAAAAAGAAAAAAAATCCCAAAACAATTTTTTTAGCATATTGATTTACTTTTGAAGAAACACAATAGCACAAGTATACTTTTTTGTTATTAAGTTGAATTTTTTGAAAAATTACTTGCCTTAATAAAAAGAAAAAGAAAAGTTTGATTACACGTAACTATGGTGTAAATAGTATATAGGAAGGTTCATAGGTGAAAACTATGAAGTATATCCTAATTGTAATCTTGGTTTAAAAGAGTGGTTGATTTAAAGTAAAGGCGATAAACATTTTTTATCTTCTAAGTTAAGTGGTGCTAAGATGATTTTACATAACTCTCTCTTTTCAAAAATAATCATAATAATAAGAAACACCTAAAGTTATGTGTTCACACTTAAGTGTGTACACTCGTCACACTTCGTACCCTTCTTACATAAGCCCGAAAGGCAGTGCATGATCGGTATACCTGAGTTAGGTGTATGTAAATAAAATTAAAATAATAATAATAATAAAGACCTAGAGTCAGTGTTCATAAGAAAGTATGTACATTCGCCACGCTCTGTACTCTTCTCACGTAAGCCTGAAAGGCAGTGCATAATCGGTATATCTGGCCTCAGTATATCAGAGTTAGGTGTGTAAACAATAATAATGTTAACATTTTTCAAAATAGAGAGAACAAGAAATTGAAACCCAAACATTATGTTCACTTAATTGATTTGACTTGTTATTCAAAAGAAATAAAAATGCCACTTTGCAAAACTTTAATAATCAACTAAATGATTTATTTCATAGCTGCACTATGTTATCAAAAAACAACTAGCCAAACTAGAGTCCAATTATGATGATAACTTAATTTTTGTTGGAAATTTTGATGAGTAAAAAGACTAAAATTTCTTGATAATAACCAAAAGTTATATCTAACTTACTCACGTCAATTTAAAAGTAAATTCTTCATTTGTAAATATTTTCAAAAACTTGCATCATATAGTCGTATTAGAATTCGCATACGCATTTGGATTTTGTAGGTAGTATCCCTTGAAAACCCTCACGAGACAACACTCATCCTACTAGGGACACCTAGAGGTTTAACGGCTTGTTGCATAAGCTCAATGCAATCGTGTTTCCTACGAAATTGAAATTATCCTAGTTTTAATTTGTTTGAGGACGAATAAAAAGATAAGTGTGAGGGATTGATGTGCATGTAAAAATGTATATTTATACTCTCAGATTTAGTCTTCTTTTGTTAAAATAAAAGGCATATTAGGGTGATTTTACATGTCTAAACCAAACATACAAAGAGAATTTTCAAATCATCATTCATACATTAACATATGGGCAAAATGGTAATTTTTATGTAAATTAATTTGAAGAAAATTTACTTGCACATTTTATTTTATAGGAATTTGGATGCATAATAGAAGTGGTTTCATGGAATCATGCATGCAAATACATTGGAAATCAAAAGGAAGAAAAGAAAAAGGAGATAATGTAACATGGAGGAGCCCACATGCCCACTTACTTATGAGCCATAATTAAAAGCCAATGCACATGTTAGTGAAGATTAAAGGCAAAAGCACATGTTAGTGGGGATTAATTAATTCCTTAATGATTACTTGGAGACTACACAAACTAAATGATATTTTGGGTAGCTCTCTAAAAAAGGAATTAGGGTTTTAGGCATGTATAATACCCCTTTATGTTTCATGTAACGTTCTTCTTCTCATGCAAGTTGTAGTCACAAAATAAATGATAAATAAAATGGCTTCTTAAACCTCTTCTTATTTCCATTTATTGTCTACATAATTTTCTTCCTTTCATGCTATTTTATTTCATGCTCTTTTACTTAGTTTATGCTTCTTTATTTCATGTTAGTAGTTAGTTTTAATTTATGCAATTAGTTTACTTTCATTTTATGCAAGTAGTTAACTCTCTTTTCTTTTGATCAGCTCTCATTTTCCTTGCTTTTTATGTTTAAATCATTTTGTGTCGAGATGATTTCAATTATTAGAAGCTAAACCCCTTCAATTTAGGAGAATGAAGCTCTTATGAATCATACTAAATTAACATAGAATTGTTTCATTTGTAATCTCTTGTTTGGTGCTTAATATAAATTAATAATGATGGTAGATTATGTTTTTTTTAATGAATTTAATAGCCTATATTGACTCTCGAATAGGCTATGCTTAATCCAATATAAACATTAACTATTTGATCATTTGCCTAAGTGATTTTGATCATGAAATTAAATGTAGAATCAATATTTGATGTTCTATATTACTAATCTCAAAATAGTAAATAGATCATGCTTAAATTAGATTTTACTTTAAGTTACTTGTTCATTTTCATGATATTTTAGAAGTGGGTTTGAATGGTGTGTTAGAGTTTGATGGTTTAAGTTGTGCTAATTAATAGCACAAATGAGCCATACTTATAATAAACACATCAATTATTTCTACTTAAAATTAAAATGAGAGATTATAGATTAATTTGTGTTGATTTATATGAATGATTGGAAATGGATTTACCTCTAAATTGCTCCTTAATCTCATAGTTTTATTCTTATATTCACTCTAGTTTTAATTTCATTTTTATACAATCTTTAGATAACAATCTCCTTTCAACTTTGGGGTATTTTGATTGAGTAATCTTAGAATTAGTGCTTTTCCTGTAGATCTACCCGTACTTGCATACGTACTATGATTGTACGCCGTGCGCTTGTGGTTTTTATTATTATATTTTCAATGGCATTCTATTCGATCAAATTTTCCATCGCAGATTGTAACGCTCTCCAAATGTTAGGCAGTGTATTACTCTTGACTGCTGGGGCACCTATTACGTGCTAGTAGTTATCGAATCACTATGGAATACTTGTTCGATTGTTTTTTGTAGGTTAATATAACTAAGGTCAAAAAGAAAATATCGATGTAAATAATTTACACAGTTCTTTTAACCTGAGAATACTGTAAATCTTTAATACGATATATCCATTTTGATTACAGTCAAATCATGGCAAAGCATCCATCGAGTGACTATAGTTAGGTTAAGTGGAAGTATTGGAAATGAAGCACTATTCAAAATAGATTCGTCTACTCGGTTATATGGGGTTAGTATCACGGTCAACTCAAGTCAACCTAAAGTCAAGATCTCTGGCCAAAGTAGTTCAGTTAACAATGACTGTTATTATTAAACCAAGGATTTTGTGTTTGGACTATAGAGTTGAACATGGATGATTTTGGAATTTTGACCGTTACCAAATTCAATAATTTCAAAGTGATATAGTTTTGATTAAGAGAATTAGTGTAAATAATTTTCACAACTGGGTAACGCTTATAAAATTAAAATGAGATTTTTATAAAAATAAGTAAGTGATAAATTTTACCATATTATCAACCACCTCCTAAGTGAAGTATGAACGTTAACGTTCGAATAGTTTGACGTTAATCGCTGACCGAATTTACACCCAAGAGTCACACAACCGAAATAATGAATTCTCTTTAGACCAAACGATTTAATTAGTTCATAATTGTTATAAATTAATTAAATAAATTAATATTTATAAAATATTAATTATGAAATTTGAATGTGATTTGAGAAATAAAATTGTTGCATGTATTTATAAAAGTTATGAATATATTGATCGATATGAGATACCGATAA
This sequence comes from Allium fistulosum, assembly GCA_030737815.1. Taxonomy (NCBI): domain Eukaryota; kingdom Viridiplantae; phylum Streptophyta; class Magnoliopsida; order Asparagales; family Amaryllidaceae; genus Allium; species Allium fistulosum. Next base: position 1,228,229,992 of record CM060901.1, read on the forward strand.
CAAAATAGGTTAAATATGATTGTACATATTTAATTTGGGTTAAATGGGCTCACAACCCATGAGATTTAGAGTGGATAGGCATTGGTTTGAGAGAGGTTGGGGGTGGTTACAACATATGATTAGGGTTTGGAGAGGTGTGACTAAGATCTAATGAGAAACTTATATAGTTTGCTCTCTTATCCTACGCATAAATATACTAATCTCAAAACCCTAATAGGCTAATTTCATTTTTGAGCTGTCACTTTCTTCTTCCTCCTCCTCATTTTAATGGCAGCAACTATCCTCCAAAATAATCCCAAAAAATTCTCAAATCCAATTCAAATTAAAAATACTAATTTGTAGTAGAAGGTCTCCAATCCTGGAATAGCAACCTGACGGATTAGGAATTGTTCTAAGAAGAGAAATCAATATTCAACGTAGACTCAAAGGCTTCGATAAGAGGTGAAATTTCATTTATTATTATTATTATTATTATTTTGATATCAAATTTATCATATAAAAGTTGATTTACATCCAAATCATATATTTGTATTCAGATCTGCTAATTGTTTAAATTAGGTGAGATTTTAGTGGGTACATGTGTTTGTTACAATTCGATTGGTTATGTGCTTGTTGTAATATTTTGTTTATTGGTTTATTATTGAATTAAGTTTCTAAAAAAGGAAAAAAAGAAATTTTAATTTTGATTTATATATTTATATATATATATATATGTGTATGTATGAGTGTGTGTATATATATAGATTTAGACTAAATGTATAGAGATCTACAAATTGTTAATATGTATAATTGTATATATGATTATATATTGTAAATATTTGATCTTAATAATTTCTTATGATGATTTACACTTATTATGAATCATAAAATATAAAATATTTTATTAAATATGTATATACATATTTTATTATTATTTAAAGATTCTGTGTGTTGTTTATTATGTATAAAATAATTAATGATTCAAAATTTCAGTTATATATTTTTAAAATTTTCTGAAATATACAAGAAGCTATTGTAAAAAAATTAGATTTTTAAAATTTAATATATTAATTTACTTTCGACCTGCAAAAAATTATTTAATTAGAAATATAATTTCAATTGAGAAAATTCTAGAAATTTTTATAAAGCCTAAAATGTATCGCGGTACCTTTAGAAATTTTTTTGGATTTTTATAACTTAATTTATTAATTTTTATAATTAATTAGTTTTCTAACTACAATCAATTATTTAATTAGAAATAAAATTTCAATTGATAAAATTCCAGAAATTTTTCTTAGGCCTAAAATATGTCTCAGGTATCGTGAAAAAAGGTTTTAGAATTTTTCAACTTGAATTCAGATTTTTAGTAATTAATTTGATTTTGGGCTGTTATCAATTATTTAATGATAAATATTATTTTAATTTTGAAAATTCCATTAATTATTTTTAAGCCCAAAATGTATTATCATATTTTCTAAACTTATAAAACTTGTAATTTTTCATATATTATTTACATTAATTTATTATGTCAAAAATTGTTTTATTCAATAATATATATATATAATGTATACATATATATATATATATGTATATTCATTTACATATATTAATATCTTGTTTTGTCATATTGTACAAGCGCATATTTGGACAAATTATAGTATGCAAAAAATGAGCTAATGTATCTGATGCAATGTAAATCCCAACATCTATATACGGGCACATTATACCCTTCACGGATTATCATGTTACACATGCGTGCGTGCACACACACACATATATGTATTTGATACACATATATGTAAATTAAATCTAATCAATCAATTCAAATTAAAGAGAGAAATGAATGGTTCATCTCTCCATTTAATGCAATTAATGCTCTCAATTAATTACTTGTTTTAGGGAAAGAAATGAAAGGTTTTCTTCCCTATATGTACATTAAATCTTATTAATACTCTCAATTAATTACTTGTTTTAGGGAAAGAAATGAAAGGTTTCCTTCCCTATTGTTAACCCGCCTTTTGGCAAGGCCGTAAACAGGCGGATTTAACTAAATCGACTGCTCGTTTGTCGAGACTGGGATACGATGGGTTTGAGCCAGTTGGATGAATAGACGATCGGTCATGGATGGTTCGGTGTGGATCGCTCGGTCAAGGTGGCTCGGTCGAGGAGACCATGCATGGTTCGGTCTGGTTGGAGTGGATCGGCAGAAGATGGATCGGCTATAACTTGGGTCTAGGAAATTAAGGGATCGACATAATGTAGTGTTTTAGCATAATGTGGTGGTTCAACATGTTTGTGCGGGTCGGTATTATTGGATCGGCCATGTGTTGGTCGGCCATGATAGTTAGGATGAGGTGGTTTGGTCATGATGGAGTGGTTTGGCATAAGGTAGTGGTTCGGCATGCATTGGGTCGGTCGGGCATGGACACTGGTTCGGTGTTGTGAGGGTTTTGGGTCGGTGGGAAGGTGGTTCGGTCATAATGGAGTGGATCGACATGTTGAATTTGATCGGTTACTTTGGTTTACTCTAGGTTGGCATAGTACAAACTTGGGGAGCTAAAAGGAGGCAGGTCAGCAATAAAGCATGGGGTCAGCAATCATCTTGCTTCGAGTCGAATGGCGTGTTACTTTGAGTCAGATGAAAGGCTACTTCGAGTCATTCCCAGGGCAACTTTGGGTCAGCATATCCAGAACTCATGGTCGGTCATAATGATGGATTTGGGGTCGGCAGTGGTCTTGATGGGCCTGGACCACTCAGGAAGCCCAGCAACTCAGATTTTTCCTATAAATACAGCATGTGGGGGTTCAGAAAAGGGGATCTTTATTATGTTCCCCTTCAACTTCTATACTAAGGCTGCTCTGCCATTGTTGTTCTGGAAACTCTGGATTGTAATTGTAATTGATTCTCATATCAATAAAAAGGAAATTTTTGGAGTGGACGTAGGCCGGAGTCAGTCGAACCACTATAAATTCTCTGTTATTATTGCTCCCCTTTTTAATTTTTACTGTTCTTCATATTTATACTGTCTACATGCATTCTATCTGTTATCTGCGACTGTTGGTTAGTGCTTTTATCTGGATTTTGGTGTTAGTGACCAATTTTGGCGCTAACACCTATATATATATTAAGTCTTATTAATAATTGTTAGGTGTATTTGATACACTATACATTTAAAATTAAATTTATTTAAACTTTCGTTTAACTAATAAATGAAATAAATGATTTTATATAAAACAAATTTAGAAATGTTCTAATTAGCTTCACAGGCTCAACTAAGATTCAATAGGGTAAAAAAATTTGAAATTCACCCATTTCTTCCACTGTGGGGCTGGCCTAGTTCTTTCATAGAACACTATTACTTCTACGTCATATTTTATCATCTGTTTTAACTCTCAGTGATAGGATAAGCCTACTTCGTCGGCTTTTAGTGCTAAGTATGCCACTAAATAATTTCCATAGACAAGTAAACATACAAAGCACGATTAAGTCACACAAAGCAGGATTAAGTCACTTAAGCTACTTCTAATCTCCTCTTTATTCTAATTAATCCTATTATTAATAAAACTCTTTTATTAGTAAAACTTCTTTTATTTAATAAAACTTTGTCTACCAATTACTACTTCCTTCAGAAGTAAGTGAACTATATATAGGAGTCCTCCCCAGGCGATCTTATATACATACGTTCTAAAAGCAAGGGACGATTTAGACAAATGAGTCCTTCCCGGAGGATCTCAAGCTGTATGAATACACGAAGCTTCTATTCACTTCCTTTTTCTACTTGCATATATATATTTAAATTGCCTCCATAAAAGATGTATCCATGTATATTACTATTTCACAATTCATTTGTACACTTTTCAATACTTCAAAAAGTAGTCATATACCTATCTCAAATGGTATAAGTATATTCACAAATCTTTAACAAGATTTCTTACTTTAAAATATAATCAAAGAGGTTAAAACAAACGGTACTTAAACATTGTTATTATAAACCCCTTCCTTTTTATAAGTTAAATATTTACTTTTTCTATCTTTTTCCAAAAGATTCTACACTTGTTATTACCTTTAAAATATCCATTTAAAAGGTCCATGTATATTCACAAGGGTTAAAAACAAATGTTACTTAAACATTGTTTATATAAACCCAAAATCATTTTATCCTTGTTAGTATCTTTAAAAAAATTCCTTTCAAAGATCTAAGTATACTTATTAACAAGATAATATACTTTTAATTAACTTTACAAAACCATTTATTATACCGTAAGTGTTATAATCCAAAACTTCCTTTATTCTTTCATAAAATACTTAACTTACTTTTTCAAACTTATATATATACACACGCACACTTTGAAAATACTTATAAATATGTTTTAAATATCTATGTAAAATATTACTTAAAATTAACTAATTTATAATTTGACAAAAATCAATAAAAATCAAGTTTTGTATTTTAAAACCCATTACTTTAAAAATTCATAAATAATTATTAAAAATATATTTAAACTTCAAAACAATTTTAAAACACTTTAAAATATGTTAGAAAATATCTTTAAAAAGATTAGCGAAAAATTGATGAACATCAAATTATGTATATTTTTAACAACATAGTTACATATTTTAATATCCATAAGGCAGTATTACTTGACATTTTTGTTGTGTTTATTGCTGATCCATGATGTTTAGAAAATGAAGAAATTATTAAAGAATTAGTTTTAAATAATGATTAAACTTCAAAGCTCTGTTGATAAGAAGTAAATTGTCCATTTATGCACAAAAGTTATTATAGCTAAAATATATTTAAAGAAGTGCATTTATCAGGAGGTCATGGGTTCGAATCCTATGCAGCATGCTTTTTTTTAAAACCAATTACATCTCCAAGAGCTAGAGACTTCTAGAGCACACTGAATCAAGAAGCTTCTGGAGTATGTTAGAGAAAGAGGTTTTTAGAACATTAGATGGAGTAAAGAAGCTTCCAGAGAAATACTGAGCCAAAAAGTTTTAGAACATTCACTAAATCAGGATGTAGAGAGCTCTACAAATACCTCTACCTAGCAACATTAGAGGGCATCTTAGAAACTGTTATCCCGCTTTTTGGTCAAAGCCAGGATATCAACAAGTTAGCTAAAAAGGATGGTTATCAGGATTGGAGATTGATTGAAAACAAGGCTATGATCGATACCGTCAAAATTGGACCAAGCTCCAATCAAGGTGGGATTGATAGGGTATGATAAACAAGGCTAGGTGAGGCTACACTTCAAATTTCAGGTCAATCGGAGTTCGCATGCTCAAGTTATGGATCGATCAAGAATCGTGATGGAGACCTCACTTCGTATCCATCAGGGTCCGCCCCTATTCGTATCCATCCAGCCTCTCATGTTCGTATCGATCAAGAAACATCGATCTATTAGTTCAGCTCGTATCGATCGACTCCGCCTTTTTGTTTCGCATTGCTCATTCTAGGGATCGATACGAAGTAAGCAACCAAGCATCAATACGAAGCGGGCATAGTCATCGATACGAAGCGGCTACCAAATGATCGATACGAATAGATCCTCTATTCATCGGTACGAAGGATAATCCCTGTGAACGATACGAAGAAGGCATGGTCAAGTGAAGGAAACGATCATGCGGCACAAAAAGTAGATCTCCTCATAACAACCGCTCCACGTCATCGACACACGTTTGATCGATACACATAGGGGTCGATACGAAGAGGTATCGATACGAACTAGGATCAATACGCATGCATCGGCCATTTGCAAATTCAACCTTGGATTGATCATAACTCAAAATCTACAAGTCCAAAGGCCACTAAATTTTCACAGGAGTTTTCTTATTATCAGAACAACGCTCATGATCGATCTCAACCCAAATGGACACCATCTTGATCTATACGAAGGAGATGGGGATCGATACCAATCGATCCCAAATGACCCCTGATCGATCACGTGGGCCCATCCACGTGTGAGAAGGAGTATTCCGAGTTCAAATCCAGACATTTCCAGACTGCACCGATAAATAGACTCCAGTACCAACAGAAAAGGGACTTTTTGACTCTGCTACGCTGTTACTCTGTTGGATCTTCGTTGTAACTTGAGTGTTAGAGTTATTTACCTTTGTAATCAGTTAGCAATCAGCAATAAACATCAAATCATTCAAAGTGGACGTAGGCTACAACGCCGAACCATTATAAACCCTGTCTTTTTTTTTATAAATGGGTAAATTTTATTAAGGCATTACAGCCCAAAACCAAAACCAGCCCATGCTGATCAGTACAAAGTACAAAGTACAAAACATTCCAACAGTAACTGAACCCTTTCCATAAACAATCTAAACATCTTTCTCCCTAACGAAGAACACGAAGTCATGGCGGCTGGTGCTGATAGCTCGTTCCTGGGATTCCTTGCTCTGGAAAATTCCGATCCTCTTCTACAACACGAACTCCGTCTTGTGCCTGCCTGGTAATAAGATTCCCTTTAATCCTTTTCAGAATTAGCTGCATGTCCCCAATTGCTAATTTATTTACTTCCATTTGTTTTCTGTGCTTATTCTGAAAAATTCTGCGATTCCTCTCCTTTCAAATGCTCCAAGCAGTCACAGTGATGGCAATTTTGTTCAGCTTGGATTCAATGTCTTTATCGCTTCCTCTCCGAGTCAGGTATTCAACTTGTTCAACTAAGTTATTTGAATGAGGAGTTATGTTTAAGTACTTGTTGCACGAGATCCACACCGATTTAGCGAAATTACATTCAAAGAATAAATGTTCGTGCGTTTCTAGACTCTGATTGCATAGGATACAGTCAGTTTCGTTAATCACTCCCCATTTCGATAATCTATCTCTGGTTGGTAATCTGTTCAAAATCGCTTTATAAGCTGTGAAGGCCATTTTAGGATTGTTAACATGATCCCAAATGATTTTGCACCATGATGCCTTACTGTCTTTTAGCCTAATTTCTTCCCAAGTAGCCTTGGTATTGAAATCATTACCAGTAGGCTTCCAAACCCATACGTCCATTTCTTTGCCATAGTAGATAGGCATATATTGAATGACCTCCTTTTTATCTTGATTTATTGGCAGGGAGGAACAGTCCCACCCATTATTCTTTATCAATTCCTTCACTTTGGTCTTCGAACATCCAAAATCAGAGAAAGTGTGTATGCCCAGTATATCAATTAGTGATTTACCTTGTATCCAAGGATCGCTCCATAAATCAGTTTCCTTACCATTAGCTATTTCACGAGTGCACAGTGAAGCTAATATGTCTCTGATCTTTAAGATAGCCTTCCAGTTTGTTGAAGCATTATTATTAATAGGCATTTGCCAGAAATTTCCTTTAATGTACCTTCTCCTCATCCAATTTCCCCATAGTCCTTTACCATTAATAATTTTCCAGGCTTGTTTGAGAGTATGAACAGTTCTCATATCCCTAAGTCTTCTGAGACCCACACCCCCTTCGTCTTTAGGCCTACATAATTTATCATATTTTATTTTGTGTAAACCACCCTTCCAAATGAAATCAGCATAAACCTTTTCAATTTTTTGAATGGAAGTATCAGGTAGTTGAAATGTTTGCATCCAGAAGTTGACTTTAGAATGTATCACAGTGTGTACCAACTCTATACGACCTGCAATAGATAGCAATCTGGAGCTCCATCCCTGCATTCTATTCCTGATAAAGGAGATGAGAGCTACACATTCTCTGTCTGTAATCTTATTAGAGGATAACGGAATCCCTAAGTATTTAACTGGCAAAGTTCCTTCCTTCACTTTAAGGATATCCATCACCTCTGCTCTACTTCTACAAGTTTTGTTAAAATAACACTTGGTTTTCTGTTCATTCAGAATTAATCCAGCACATTTGTCTAATTTATTGAAGATTTCTTTGATAGTTGTAGCTGCATCTTTGCTGGATTTGATACAGATGATCAAGTCATCTGCATATAATAAGTGACTTACAGTAGGCTGGAAATTAAATATGGTCTGAATTGTCTTGTGATGAGTATCCAACTCCATTTGTAAGGTAAAGTATTCCATGGCAATTGCAAACAAATAAGGGGATAGAGGATCACCCTGTCGGATGCCTCTGTTGGATCCAATGAAACCTTTTGGTATGCCCTTAATCAGGATAGAGAAGGTAGGTGTAGATATACATTCATTTATTAGATTCATAAATTTTGGAGGAAATCCCATAGCTATGAGCATGTGGATAATAAATTGTCTACTAATTCTATCATATGCTTTGTGAAGATCAACCTTTAGACAGAATTTGTCAGTGCCTGGTTTATTGAAATTCCTTACCAATTCATGAGCCATGAGCGAATTTTCAGAGATGCTTCTACCCTTTATGAAAGCGCTTTGACACTCGGAAATGAGATCAGGTAAAATCAACTTCATCCTATTACATAGTATCTTGCTTAGAATTTTGTATATCACGTTAAAACAGGCAATAGGCCGGTAATCTTCAATTCTTGAAGGATTCTCTATTTTAGGAATGAGGCAGATGAATGTGTGATTGATTTCTTTGGGAAATTTTCCTGTTTTTAGAATCTCCTGCATAGCTGAAACAATTTGATTTTTCAGGTCACTCCAGTGGAGAATGAAGAATTTGGAGCCGAATCCGTCGGGTCCTGGACTGGAGTCAATATGAATGGAATTCAGAGCTACCAAGACCTCAGCTTCAGCAATCTGCCTAGTCAACATCCTTTTGCCTTTGGAATTAACCTGCCTCCTGCAATGTATGGTTGGTAAGTTAGTACATACTTCACCATTAAACAAATCATTATAGTACTTGATTGTCTGTTCTTCAAATTCTGCATCATTAACTGTTGAATTTCCATCCTGGTTAATGATATGAATATTATTATTCTTATTATTACGAATGGCCATTTTTTCATAAAAGAATTTACTGCATTCATCCCCTTCAGTTAACCATTTCTCCTTTTCTTTTTGCTTGAGTTCAGTAGCTTTAGTTCTGAGAGCTTCTTTTAGGTTGCTTTGGTTTAGATAGTAGTTATGCCACGTGTTATCATCATCAACTCCATTCTCTATCATAGCCAGAAGATCTTCACTATTCCCCTGTAACTTGGATATCTGATCTCCTTCCTTTGGTCTACATCTGTTCCAATTCTTTAAGTGAATTTTAGCTTTTTTAATGAGATGTATCAGTTTATAGCATTGAGAACCCTCAACCATTGATAATTCATTGAGTTTTATAGCTTCTTTATATCCTTCAATACCTTGCCAATGATTACAGTATCTAAAAGGCTTACCTTTGACAACCAACCCTTTTGCAACCAGGTCAACAAGAATAGGACTATGATCACTAGTAGATAGGGGAAGAATGCTTACTTTAATGTTGGACAACATAGTGATACACTTGACATTAACCAGCACTCTATCTAATCTGCAGGAGATTTTTTTGTTTTCACCACTTCTCCATGTGTATTTCAGGCCACGGTGGACCGGTTCGAGCAACCCTGCTGCTAATATGCAATTGTTGAATTCCTTTAACTGGGATTCTCTCATGGTAAGTCCTCCTTTCTTCTCCTCGGCTTTAAGTACTGAATTGAAGTCACCTAATGCAATCCAGGGATTGTTATTGTGTTTGCCAATATCCTTGATAGCTTGCCACAGCTTGGTTCTTTGGGGTTCCAGGTTACTAGCGTAAACACAACTTAGAGTTAATTTTAGACCACCCATATTGATAGCTTCTACTGTTATATATTGATCACCTTTCTGTTGAAGGCTAATGTTCCAACTTAGCTTATTCCATAATAATAGAATGCGTCCTTTACCACCTACATCATTATTATGCATATATGACCATTCCACTCCCAAAGAATCAATAAAAAAGGATAAATTTTCATCATTGAATTTGTTTTCTAAAATACTTATGATAACAGGAGAATAAGTTCTCCTCAAATTTAAGAGGTCTAAACGTCTAACATCATTTTTTAGACCCCTTACATTCCAACTGATTATTGACATTTAGAAATTGAAGTCCTACTCCTCAGTTTCATAGGAGAGCCCTCGCGATTCAACTTCGCCTTTCCTTTATCCTCTTGGTTCTGGAACTGTTTAGCGTATTCTAAATTGGTCTTTGTGAATTTATTAGGGGAGTTTTCCTCTATATCTGTGTCTGAATCCAATTTATCTAATTCAATTTTATTAAGCTCATCTATTTCATTTGTTGATTCAGGCACTGTCTCTGGCGATTTCCCAACAGGGGTATGGACAATTGCAGTTTCCACAGTATTTGCCAATGCTTGGTCAATCAGCCTTTCTTCATCTGCCAGGTCAACCGGGATTACCACATCTGTTTCCTTTTGGTTACTAGCATCAAGACTTGAAGGTTCTATGTGTATAAGTGCTACTTCATTAGTAGGATCTGTCTGAGCCTCTTTTTGTAGTATATTTTGTGTAGGCTCAGAATGATTAGATTCTTGCGTTTGTTTTTGTCTCCACACCTGCTTAACAGGTCCTATTACAGTCTCACACTATTCTGTGGAGTGTCCAAAACACTTACAGTTGTTGCAGACAGGTGGTATATGATCATACTCTATCTCCTGTAAATATATGTTACCACTTCTATCTTTGGCACGCACTTGTTTTTTGATAGGATCGCTGGCTTTTATTTCAACTAGTACTCTAGCATATTTCAGTCTCTTAACATTTCTTGTACAATCATCCATGGTCAAGGGGTTACCTATAAGACTTGCTATTTTACTAATGCCACGCGCATTCCACAAGGATAGGTCTAGATTCATCAGTTTTACCCATACAGGATGGGTTTCCAACATATCCCTTTCTAGTCTTAGATTAGGTTCCTATTTCTTAGTGAATATGAGTTTACTATCAATAAACCAAGGACCTCCTTCCAATACCTTCTTACAATCCAATTCACTGCTAAATTTAATAAGATAGAAGCCATTTTCTCTTGGGAATACATCCCATTTACCAGCAGGTTTCCATTCTCTTTTAATGTAAGCATTCAAATGTATATAATAAGGTCTTTTCCAAGCAACATAGATATAAATGGATGTACCCCACATACTTTTAGCTGAAGTAAATACCTCTTCATCCAGATCTGCAAAGGGACCCTTAGCATCTTCTAAGGGTTCAAAATTATTTACCCCACCTTCAATACGCGTATTACCTGCTATTGCATCAGCCCACGTTCTTTTCCCCTCCTTGAATTCCGGTTTATTATTTCTAGCGCCCACCAATGAAACTCGTGGATTTGGAATCTCTCTCCTAGGCTGCTGCGGAAATTCCCCAATAGGACGCTTGCCTTTATTTTTATATGTAACTTTTTGCCAACCTGTATCGTCGACGTCTTCAGTTGCAGAAGTTTCGCCATTAGGGTTTCCAGCAGATGCGGCAGCTATCGCCATTATTTTTGTAATCTATAAACCCTGTCTTTTTACTGCTTTCCTTTTAAATTTTGAGTGTTCTTCATATTTATATCCTCTATATTTTGTCTATTTGTGATCTGAGATTGTGAATTGGCGCTTTCATCTACAATTGGGTGTTTGTGACCAATTTTGGCACAAACATTTTGGTGCTTTCATTGAGAAGGCTAGCACTCAGGGATTCAGAAGCTTGGATTTTGGATTTGAAGGCTTAGGAACTTGGATATGGAAAGCTATGACGAAGCAATCAACAAGGAGACAAAGAGCGAAAAGGAGTCAGCATGAAGGAAGTTGGGAGGCTTCTTCAGGAGTTAATCAGACTTCAGTTTTCATCACCAGAGACGAAATTGAGATGATGATGGATGCTATGTAGGAAGGAATGCTGAAAAGGAAGGAGGAGATGATGCAGAACCTACTCCAACAAGTTGGACAAGCTGGAATGAAAAATCAAGAGAATGGAACAGCAGGAGCAGAAGGAGTCTAGAACCAGAGTCAGGGGAACAGAGCAACCATGATTCAAGATAGAGCGGGACCATCAGGAGCAGCCCCTGAGCTAGGAGGCACATCCCTAGATCATGTTGACCCAATTCCAAATAGGATACCAGGAAGAACCATGCAATTTGGCGTTGATAGAGGAATGGATGCTCGTCCAGAGAAGTAGATTTCAGGATTCCCTCGTGAACTCGGGGGGCAGGTCGGAAGCAAAAGACAAGGACCACAACTTGATGACAGTGACAGATTAGCAGAGATGGTCAGACGAGCCATGAGAGGAGGATTTGTGAATAAAGATCTGGAAGATGTGAACATAAGCCCCTTCGCTCCGACAATTAGGCAGGGCAGGAACCCACATGAATTCAATCTACCTACATCGGAGACGTATGGTGGGAGGGCGGATCCTGCAGTTCATCTGACGAGGTATATGAGGCACATGGAGGTACTGGGGGCATCGGAAGAAGTCATGGCCCGGTTTTTCCTATTGTATTTGATGGATATAGCAGCGCTGTGGTTGAGACAATTAGAAAGTGGTTCCATTGGAACGTGGACCAAGTTGATTGAGAAGTTTATGAGGCAGTTCAGAGTTCACACCTCGAGGTCCAAGAATGTGATGAGTTTGACAACACTGAAGAAGAAAACCGGGGAGTCCTTGAGGAGTTTTCTAACACGATTAATGCAGCAGCGGCATCGGTGGATCGACCAGATCCGTTCATGGTTCAAATGGCAGCTGTATCTAGCATTGCTGATGGCATGAAATTCAAGAATTCATTGACAAGGGATCCATCTATTGACCTACGAGAGTTTTACCATGAGGTAGAAAGGTTTCTGCGACAGAAAAATGCAAAGGCTGAGAGAGAGGAAGGAGATGAAGTTGATGTTTATTCAGTCAAAGGTGGGGATCCGCCCGGGAAAGATTCGAACAAGGATAAAGGGAAGTGAAAAGCATAGAACAGCTTTGACGAGTCAAGGAGACTGCGAAAGGAGCTAAGATTTACCTCTTATTCGGAGCTGAGCGAGACTTTAGAGCGAATATATCAAGACACAAGGGAGCAGGTTCCCTACTGGAGGCTAATGAGGAGGGATCCAACCAATAATGAAAAGAAATCAGACAAATACTGCCTATTCCACGAGCTAAACGGTCATAGTACGAATGATTGTAGGCATATGAGGGATAAGATCGAGGGACATATCCAGAACGACATGCTATTACAGTACGTGAAAAGACGAACAACGACGGTGGAACAGGAGCGACCACCAACCGCATCAAATGAGAACGGCTCCTGATTAAGGCACCAACTTGTCATCAACTGATCGAAATAGTGAGGAATAAGAAGTAAACTCCACATTAAAATGGTTAAGTTGCTTACACATGTACGGGATCACGAACGGTCCTTAGGCATGCTCTGAGAGGACTATAAACCTCAACAGTGTTGGTGCTTGCTCCTTGATTTTTCTATTTTATTTTTGCTTTCTCTTTTTTTTCATTTGGATTTGGTTTAGTTGAACATTTATGTTGTAAGGCTCATTTGAATGTAAATCTGATGTTTGTAATTACAAAATTCGCCTCGAATGACACCCGATCACGAACGGTCACATTTTGCCTCGAACGGCACCCGGCCACGAAGGGTCACAATTCGCCTCGAACGGCACTCGACCACGAAGGGTCACAATTCGCCTCGAACGGCACCCGAGCTCAAACGGTCAACATTCTCCTCGAACGACGCCCGACCTCGAACGGCATATGATCTCGAACGATCACTATTCACAATCAGGTAAAATTGTCGATCTCTTTACAGGTCATCAACAGGATACGAATATCAAGCTTATGGCACTACAAAACACGCCTTCCTATCACAAGGTTTGTTTTAGGGGGAAAATTTTATCCCGCTTTTTGGCCAAAGCCAAGATATCAACAAGTTAGCTAAAGAGGATGGTTATCAAGATTGGAGATCGATTGAAAACAAGGCTTGATCAATACCATCAAAATTGGACCAAGCTCCGATCAAGGTGGGATCGATAGGGGATGATAAACAAGGCTAGGTAAGGCTACACTTCAAATTTCAGGTCAATCGGAGTTCGTATGCTCAAGTTATGGATCGATCAAGAATCATGAAGGAGACCTCACTTCGTATCCATCAGGGTCCATCCCTATTCGTATCCATCCAGCCTCTCCTGTTCATATCGATCAAGAAACGTCGATCTATTAGTTCAGTTCGTTTTCGATCGACTCTACCTTTTTGTTTCGTATCGATCATTCCAGGGATCGATACGAAGTAAGCAACCAACAAGCATCGATACGAAGCGGGCATAGTCATCGATACGAAGCGGCTACCAAATGATTGATACGAATAGATCCTCCATTCATCGGTATGAAGGATAATCCCTAAGAATGATGCGAATAAGGCATGGTGAAGTGAAGGAAACGATCATGCGGCACAAAAAGTCGATCTCCCCATAACAACCGCTCCACGTCATTGATACACGTTTGATCGATATGCATAAGGTAGATACGAAGAGGTATCGATACGAACTAGGATTGATACGCATGCATCAGCCATTTGCAAATTCAACCTTGGATCGATCATAACTCGAAATCTACAAGTCCAAATGCCACCAAATTTTCACAAGAGTTTTCTTATCACCAGAAGAACGCTCATGATCGACCTCAGCCCAAATGGACACCATCTTGATCGATACGAAGGAGATGGGGATCGATCCCAAATGACCCTTGATCGATCACGTTGGCCCACCCACGTGTGAGAAGGAGTATTCTGAGTTCAAAGCCAGATATTTCCAGACTGCACCTATAAATAGCACTCAAATACCAACAGAAAAAGGACTTTTTGACTCTACTGCACTGTTACTCTGTCGGATATTCGTTGTTACTTGAATGTTAGAGCTATTTGTTGTTGTAATCAGTTAGCAATTAGCAATAATCATCAAATCATTCAAAGTGGACGTAGGCTACAACACCGAACCACTATAAACCCTGTCTTTTTACTGCTTTCCTTTTAAATTTTGAATTGGTGCTTTCATCTACAGTTGGGTGTTTGTGACCAATTTTGGCGCAAACATTTTAGTGCTTTCACTGAGAAGGCTAGCACTCAGGGATTCTGAAGCTTGAATTTTGGATTTGAAGGCTTAGGAACTTGGATCTGGAAAGCTATGACGAAGCAATCAACAAGGAGACAAAGAGCGGAAAGGAGTCAGCATGAAGGAAGTCGGGAGGCTTCTTCAGGAGCTAATCAGACTTCAGTTTTCATCACCAGAGATGAAATGGAGATGATGATGGGTGCTATGCAGGAAGGAATGCTGAAAAGGCAGGAGGAGATGATGTAGAACCTACTCTAACAAGTTGGACAAGCCGGAATGCAAAATCAAGGGAATGGAATAGCATGAGTAGAAGGAATCCAGAACCAGAGTCAAGGGAACAGAGCAACCATGATTCAGGATAGAGCAGGACCATCAGGAGCAGCCCCTGAGCTAGGGGGCACACCCTCGGATTATGTTGACCCAATTCCAAACAGGATACCAGGCAGAACCATGAAATTTGGCATTGATAGAGGAATGGATGCTCGTCCAGAGGAGCAGATTTCGAGATTCCCTCGTGAACTCGGGGGCAGGTCAGAGGCAACAGACAAGGACCATAACTTGATTACAGTGATAGATTGGCAGAGATGGTCAGACGAGCCATGAGAGGAGGATTAGTGAATAGAGATCTGGAAGATGTGAATAGGAGCCCCTTCGGTCCCGCAATTAGGCAAGCCAGGAACTCACCTGAATTCAAGCTACCTACACCAGAGACGTACGATGGGAGGACGGATCCTGCAGTTCGTCTGACGAGGTATATGAGGCACATGGAGGTACCGGGGGCATCGAAAGAAGTCATGGCCCGGTGTTTCCCATTGTATTAGATGGATATAGCCGCGCTGTGGTTTAGACAATTAGAAAGTGGCTCCATTGGAACATGGACCGAGTTGATTGAAAAGTTTATGAGGAAGTTCAGAGTTCACATCTTGAGGCCAAAGAACGTGATGAGTTTGACAACACTGAAGCAGAAAACCAGGGAGTCATTGAGGAGTTTTCTAACACGATTTAATGCTGCGGCGACATCGGTGGATCGGTCAGATCCATCCATGGTTCTGATGGCAGCTGTATCTGGCATACCTGATGGCATGGAATTCAAGAATTCATTGACAAGGGATTCACCTATGGACCAGGGAGAGTTTTACCATGAGGCGGAAAGGTTTCTGCGACAGGAAGATGCAAAGGCTGAGAGAGAGGAAGGAGATGAAGTTGATGTTTATGCAGTCAAAGGCAGGGATTCGCCCGGGAAAGATTCGAACAAGGATAAAGGGAAGCAAAAAGCAGAGAACAACTTTGACGAGTCAAGGCGACCGCGAAAGGAGCCAAGATTTACCTCTTATTCGGAGCTGAGCGAGACTTTAGAGCGAATATATCAAGACACAAGGAGGCAGGTTCCCTATCGGAGGCCAATGAGTAGGGATCCAACCAATAATGAAAAGAAATCAGAAAAATACTGCCTATTCCATGAGCTAAACGACCATAGCATGAACGATTGTAGGCATTTGAGGGATGAGAACGATGGACATATCCGGAATGACATGTTATTACAGTACGTGAAAAGGCGAACTGGGACGGTGGAACAGGAGCGACCACCAACCGCATCAAATAAGAATGGCTGCGGATTAAGGTGCCAACTTGTCAACAACTGATCGAAATAATAAGGAATAAGAAGTAAACTCCACACTAAAACGGTTAAGTCGCTTACACATGTATGGGATCACGAACGGTCCTCAAGCATGCTCTAAGAGGACTATAAACCACAACAATGTTGGTGCTTTGTCCTTGATTTTTCTGTTTTGTTTTTGTTTTCTCTTTTTTGCATTTGGATTTGATTTAGTTGAACATTTCTGTTGTAAGGCTCATTTGAATGTAAATCTGATGTTTGTAACTACAAAATTCGCCTGGAATGGCACCCGATCACGAGCGGTCACAATTCGCCTCGAACGGCACCCAACCACGAACGGTCACAATTCGCATCGAATGGCACCCGACCACGAACGCCTCGAACGGCACCCGACCTCGAACGGTCACATACCGCCTTGAACGACATACGATCTTGAACAATCGCTATTCACAATCAGGTAAAATTTTCAATCTCTTTACAAGTCATCAACAAGATACAAACATCAAGCTTATGGCACTACAAAACACGCCTTCCTATCGCAAGGCATGTTTTAAGGGGAAAATGTTATCCCACTTTTTGGCCAAAGCTAGGAAATCAACAAGTTAGCTAGAAAGGATGGTTATCAGGATTGGAGATCGATTGAAAACAAGGCTATGATTGATACCGTCAAAATTGGACCAAGCTCCAATCAAGGTGGGATCGATAGAAGATGATAACAAGGCTAGGTGAGGCTACACTTCAAATTTCAAGTCAATCGGAGTTCGTATGCTCAAGTTATGGATCGATCAAGAATCATGAAGGGGACCTCACTTCGTATCCATCAGGGTCCGCCCCTATTCGTATCCATCCAGCCTCTCCTGTTCATATCGATCAAGAAACATTGATCTATTAGTTCGGTTCATATCGATCGACTCCGCCTTTTTGTTTCATATTGATCATTCCAGGGATCGATACGAAGTAAGCAACCAATAAGCATCGATACAAAGCGGGCATAGTCATCGATACGAAGCGGCTACCAAATGATCGATACGAATAAATCCTCCATTCATCGGAATGAAGGATAATCCATGAGAATGATACGAAGAAGGCATGGTCAAGTGAAGGAAACGGTCATGCGGCACAAAAAGTGGATATCCCCATAACAACCGCTCCACGTCCTCGATACAAGTTTGATCGATACGCATAGGGGTCGATACGAAGAGGTATCAATACGAACTAGGATCAATACGCATGCATCAGCCATTTGCAAATTCAACCTTGGATCGATCATAACTCGAATCTAAAAGTCCAAATGCCACCAAATTTTCACAGGAGTTTTCTTATCAACAAAAGAACGCTCATGATCGACCTAAGCCCAAATGGACACCATCTTGGTCGATACGAAGGAGATGGGGATCGATCCCAATCGATCCCAAATGACCCCTAATCGATCACGTGGGCCCACCCATGTGTGAGAAGGAGTATTCCGAGTTCAAAGCCAGATATTTCCAGACTGCACCTATAAATAGCACACCAATACCAACAGAAAAGGGACTTTTTGACTCTGCTATGCTGTTACTCTATTGAATCTTCGTTGTAACTTGAGTGTTAGAGTTATTTACTATTGTAATTAGAAATCAGCAATAAACATCAAATCATTCAAAGTGGACGTAGGCTACAACGCCGAACCACTATAAACCCTGTCTTTTTACTACTTTCCTTTTTAAATTTTGAGTGTTCTTCATATTCATATCATCCACATTTTGTCTATCTATAATCTGAGATTGTGAATTGGTGCTTTCATCTACAGTTGGGTGTTTGTGACCAATTTTGGCGCAAACAGAAACTACTTTCAAATTTTACTTTTATTTTTAGGATTCATTATTTAGGGCTTTCATCTCTTTTATTCTCTTAAACTTTTCTATATATTTAATATATTAAAATTAATTACAACTTTTATTTATTTATTTCTAATATTTGTTCTTGTTCTTAATTCATATTGTAGTAAATTTATCTTAGCTTGTGTTCTCTTCTATTTTCTTCCAGTTTTGCTCTTGTTTTTGCTTTATAGTTTTTATTCTATTTGAGATCTATTGGTTTGCTAAGAGATCAATATGTCTCATCTTTTTTATTTCTTTATATGATCTATTAATTTGAGGCTAGATCTTTATTTTCTATTTCCTTATTTTCTTATTTATGTTAAATTATTTTCATTTATCTTCTGGCAATTTCCTACTTAAAATTAATCAGATTCAACTTTTCCAATCGTCTAACTCACCTAGAAGTTAGATAAACATTAGTAATTAGATAACTCCCTTTGGATTCGACTTCTATTCACATAAATATTACAATTGACACCGCGTGCTTGTGTTAAAATAAAATCATGGCTTATTGCTCACAACGAAAATCATCTTTCAAGTTTTTTACGTCGTTGCCGGGGAGTTTAATTAATTTCTATTATTTATTTAATATTTGATTCGTCTTATTTCCTAATTTTTCCTTGTTTGCTTATTTCATTTAAATTTATAGTTTTTTTTGTTCTTGTTTTCTTTGTTAACCTTTTAACATTTAAGAAAAAAGTTCATTTTTTTCCTTTTTGTGCTTGCATAATAAAAAAAACCTTTTATTGATCACTTTTCAATTTACATATTTTCTTGCAAAAACAAAACAAATTTTGTGTTACATCTTCTACTATTCTTCATCATCACTGATCACCTTCCCTCACCATTACATTATCTAGTGTCAGCAAATTCGGGCTTCCATCACCACATCCTTCTCACCGAATCACTTGAACCCTTTCTCCCCGCCACACACCTTCATCACTAGCAAAACAATACCCAACGACCAAACAAACCTACAAATCCGCCTTCACCCACAACCTCTGCTAATCCTAATTTGCATCACCTCTACATCACCAGAATGACCAGACCACTCCTTACCGCTATAACTCAAAACCCATTACAGCCGCAAACTCCCAGAACTGAACTAAACTCACCCCTAACCCCAACCCCAAAAACCTACTCCAACTCTAGGTAACCACTACTGCAAATCCCACAACCAACCTCCGCAATCTCAATCGCATCCCACTGCCTAAAACTTCACCATCTTCCACCATCTGAACATCTCCACGACTCTATATCAAACCTGCATCCACCATCCCAGATCGCAAACCCATGTTCATTCACACCCGGATATCCACGCACCACCAAACACCAGTGTCGCACTCCCTTGACCACACAGCCTCACAACCGAAACCCAAACAACATCGTTGAACCCTAAGATCTGCACCGCAACCCTAATTCAACACCAACTGCCTACTCCAATCCGAGTAGCTACATCTTCAGTTTTCCCAAAACTCGCCCAATCATCGTGATCCTCCACCTCCTGAATACTAAAGGAACGAACAAAAAAAAGAGGAATTTGCGAAAATTAGGTCGTACATGGGAGAATATTATAGAATTTTTTTGCAGAAAAGTTTACAAGGGAATCATGATTTATAAAAGGGAAAAAGGTTAAGTGGAAAGTGATTTAGTCTTAAGGCATATCAGTAAGAAAAGTTGCCCGATCATTTAGATACAAGGCAGAAACAAGTGTGAATAACTTAACACAGCGTGAGCAGTGATTGGAACAGTTAAAGCGCAGGGACTTTAAATCTTCAATCACTATGAGTACTCTAATTTTCATTTTTATTGATTTTGCTGACTATCGGTAATTTTAAATTGCTATTAACAAATTATCACAGAAAAAATCGTTTTCTGCAAACTTGTTTTTGAAATGACCATAAGCGATTAGAGAGACGCAACACAACTTCTTTTGAACAATCATCTTCAATGAGTGATCATGGTTCTAGGCCACATTCACCTAGGCATGATGAAATGAATATGAATATTCAAAATCAAAACATTCAACAACCAATTTTATCGGTTCAAGAAATTTTTTAACATCCACGACCACAACGAACCATGTCATTAAGAGAACAATGTTATCTAGTTAGAACTGTACAACCCCCAGTTATAATATATTCACCAAATGGAGGGAATAATTTTTGAATTAAAAAATTCCTCTATCCAAGTTTTCTAAATTTATGGGATCAAAAATGCATATGAATTTATTAATGATTTCGAA
This sequence comes from Allium fistulosum, assembly GCA_030737815.1. Classification (NCBI taxonomy): domain Eukaryota; kingdom Viridiplantae; phylum Streptophyta; class Magnoliopsida; order Asparagales; family Amaryllidaceae; genus Allium; species Allium fistulosum. The sequence continues at coordinate 1,228,250,694 of CM060901.1, forward strand.
TTATATACATCTACAATAAAAATGCAACAACTTTCAAACAAGTCCATCAAGCTTAGATTAATACCATTTGCTATACTAGGAAGCGTTAGAAGGTTGCTCAACTCTCTTCCACGACCCTTTACTTATAGTTGGAATGATTTCAAAACAATATTCTTTAAAAAATACTTTTCTTTTCATAAAACTCTTAAAATTAGAAATGAAATTAATCAGTCCGCCCAAAATGAAGGAGAAACTTTTTCGCAATACTCTGAACAATTTATCAATTATGACAAAGTGTCCCCATCATGGAATTCCAAAACAAATTATATGCCACATAGCATATGAGGGACTTAATTATCTCACTCAAACACAACTTGAAACTATGAGTCGTAGAGAATTCATGGATAAAACAAGCGAGGAAGCTTAGGCTTTCTTCAAAGAATATGTTGAAAAAGATCAACTATGGAAATCGATTCATGGCCCAGCTTGTACAAACAAGAGGAGTGCACTTAGTAGATCCTTCCCTCTTCCCTACTAAAGACTCCCAAGCCAAAGAAGGGTTACCTTCTGTGTATCTCTAAGTGAACATCTTCACTCCAACTAATTTTTATGCTTCTCACTATAATTCTAACTGACAACACCATCCAAACTTGTCATGGTTAGATCCGAATAATTTTGCAAACCCTTCACATTTTTATCTCATGAGCCAAAAGACTCAAGCTCCTTAAATGCCCAATCAACAAATTTCTTCTTAAAGTAAAAGTCCCTCTAATCAACCCTATCAGCCTCCACATCTCAAAGACTCACGTCAAACCTCTCAACAACCATAAGATTATAATCGTCTCGATAGAAAAATTAAGGAAACTAACACTAAACTTGAACAAATACAAAAAGAAACTGACAATAAACATGACCAAATCATGAACATAATTAAGAAATTAACAATAAATAATGAGAAGGTAAAATTACCAAGTCAAACAGAAGTAAAGCCTAAATATAATAATTCTCGTGGAGTGAACTTTTGTGAGGACGACAATTTAAATTCAGTGACTTTGACCACCACCTTAAGATCGAGCAAGAAAGTTAATAATCATATCGGCAATCCCAACGCTCCTTAAAGGGTAACCTATGTTGGTCAGCTTACTAATAATGCGATATCTTCTAATGTTGACTCATCACCTCCCCAGCCATTATCGTAAGGTTGCAATCCTAGCATTCTTCTCTCATCCATCGAAAATCTCGATGATGATTCAACTCAAGGTGATGGGATTCTTGATAATTCACATATTCGTTCACAATTCTCTTTAAAAGAAACAAAAAATTCCAATAAGAGAGACTACAAACCAGTCACTCCTTTTCCAAGTAGACTTAAAAATAAGAAAAAAACCACTCAATTCAATAAGATCCTGGCATCCTTAGACAAGTTCATGTTAACATCCCTCTTTTAGATACCATTGAACAGATCCAATAGTATGCAAAATTCCATAAAGAACTTTGTGTTCAAAGCATGCAACCAATGTGGCAAAACATCCTTCTTGATCGCAAATACATGTTCAAACATTTCACACATGCCTATCAAGTTTGAGGGCCTTAGTTTGTCCTACAATCGGTTGTAAAATTGAAAACACGTTCATTGATCGTGCGTTACTTGACCTTAGTGCAAGCATCAACTTACTTCTTAATTACGTATATTGTCAATTAGGAATTAGAGAATTAGAACCTACCAACATCATTATTCAACTAGCTGATCGATCCACTAATAAACCCATAGGCTTAGTTGAGGATTTATTAATACAAATAGAGAAATTTTATTTCCCTATTGATTTTATAGTAGTTGAAACTGCTCATGGCTCTAATCCTCAAGTGAAAATTCCTGTTACCTTAGGATGTCCCTTCTTAGCAACCTCAAACAATATCATAAATTATAGAAACAAAAATCTTAGACTTTCTTTGGTAACCTCACCATTGGATTAAACATCTTTAATCCTAACAAATAACCCAGGGACTTTGACATAGAAGAAATTAACGTAGTCGAGGCAGTCGTGAAAGAAAATCTGAACGATACATCAAATGCACTAAATATGTGTCTCTAGCATATTAATTCAAACATTGATGAGCATGAATATGTATCTAATGTGAATAAAATGCTTGACTCACACTCTTCAACGTCTAATGAAATTATGTCCCCTAAAGTAGTTTCTCTTATGGGAAGTCAAAACTTGACCTTAAGCCACTGCTAGAAAATCTAAATTATTCTTAGTTAGGTGCAGACCATAACTCTTCCATTGATCATAGCCTTGGATCTAGTCGAAGACCAAGAAGAAAAGGTTTTAAAAATTCTAATGGAAAATAAAGAAGCATTAGGTTGTGTAATTGCTGATATTAAGGGGATATGTCTATCCATTTTTGAACATCATATACATTTAATTGATGACACTAAACCCTCATGTGAAGCTCAACGGCGATTACATCCCAATATGAGGGAAGTGGTTAAAGAAGAAATACTCAAGTGCTTGGACAACAACATAATCTATCTAATATTAGATAACACTTGGGTAAGTCTGATTTAAGTGGTACCAAAGAAATCAGGTGTCATTGTGGTAAGAAATGACAAACAATAAACTTGTTTCAACAAAAGTAAATACCAAATGGCATGTATGCATCGAGTATAGGAAATTTAGATGCAACAACTAGGAAGGGCCACTTTCTTTACCATTCATCGCTCAAATGCTTGAACGTTTAGCAGGACATGAATAGTATTATTTTCTTGATGGATACTCGGGATATAACCAAACCTCGTTTGCTTTAGAAGACCAACACAAACCCATGTTCATATGCCCTTTTGGAATCTTTTCTTATCGTCGAATGTCGTTCGAACCATGTAATGCACCTGCTACATCACAATGGTGCATGATGAGCGTATTTTCCGATATGGTGAAGGATTTCTTAGAAATTTTCATGGATGATTTTTCTATTTATGAGTCATCCTTAGATAAGTGTATTCTTTTTTTAGAATGATTTTTTAAAAGGTGCAAAGAGAAATCACTCGTGTTAAACTGGGAAAAGTGTCATTTCATGGTAAAACGAGGTATCGTGCTAGGTCATGTAGTCTCGAAGGATGGTTTCGAGGTCGATAAATAAAAAGCGGATTTGATTGCTAATCTTCCTCCCTCTAAGTCTGTTAAGAACGTTCGCTCATTCTTAGGTCATATAGGATTTTATAAGAGGTTTATAAAATATTTATCAAAAATTGCAAAACCTCTTTTGAACCTACTTAAAAAAGACACTAAATTTGAATTCAACAAGGAACGTACAATCGATTTTGAAAAATTAAAGACAATTTTGACCTCAGCTCCAATAATTTTACCTCCCGATTGGATGCAACCATTTGAGATAATGTGTGATGCTTCAGACTTTTCTATTGGTGCTATTCTAGGTCAAAGAATTAATAATCATCATCGGTTATCTATTATGAAAGTAAAAATCTTAACGATGCATAAATTAATTATTCAACCATTAAAAAAGAGTTTCTTCCAATCGTCTTTGCTCTCAAAAAATTTCGACCATATCTCGTATGCTCGAAGGTCATTGTTTTCATCAACCATGTAGCCTTATGGTATTTGTTATCTAAGAAAGATGCCAAGGCTCGCTTAATCCGTTGGGTCCTTCCTCTTCTTCAAGAATTTGACTTGGAAATACGAGATAAGAAAGGTTCCAAGAATGTTGTGGCCGATCACCTCTCCCGCATTGTGCAAGAGAATATAAATCCAAATCGAATAATGTTTTTGTGATAAGCACCTATTATCCATAACTAATGCACCATTTTATGCCGCCATATAGAATTATTTGGTGACTAATGATGTGCCTTCATACTGGCCAGCATAAGATGAGCTAAAGTTTTTCTCTAGAGTTAAGGATTATTACTAGGACGACCCTTATCTTTTCAAGTATTGTCCCGATTAGATCATTCGCCGATGTGTACTTAATGAAGAGTTCTACGATGTTCTATCCTTTTCACATAGTCATGCTTGTGGTGGACACTTTGGAGTAAGGAAAATGGCTGCTAAAGTATTACAGTGCATTTTCTATTAGCCCACTCTCTTTCGAGTCGCATGCAAATTTTGCGAGAAATGTCTGCAATGCCAATAAATAAGGCGAATCACTAAAGAAATGAAATGACTTTAAAATCCATTTTGCTTGTGGAGATATTTGGTGTGTGGAGTATTGATTAAATGGGTCCATTTCCTAACTCATTTAGCAACTTGTATATTTAGTTGCAATTGATTACGTAACAAAATGGATTGAGGCAGTCCCCACCAAAACAAATGATAGTAAGGTAGTCATCAAATTTCTTAAAGTAAATATATTTTCTCGGTTTGGTATTTTTCAAGCCATAATAAGTGATAATGGTGCTCATTTTTGTAATCGTGCTTTTGAATCATTACTTGGGAAGTATTCAATCATTCATGAAATGGCTACTCCATATCATCCACAAACAAGCGGGCAAGTAGAAATTTCAAATAGAAAAAACAAATTCTTTAAAAGACTGTAAACACCAATAGAAAAGATTAGTCATCAAATTGATAGATTCACTTTAGACTTTCCGCACTGCATATTAAACCAATTTAGGAATGTCACTATATACCACTTGTCTATGGTAAAGCTTGTCATTTACCAGTTGAATTAGAACATCGTGCGTTATAGGTAGTTAAATACCTCAATTTTGACATTAATGAAGCAGGCCCATATAGGAAATTACAATTACCAAAATCAGAGGAACTTCGAAATGAAGCCTATGAAAATGCAAAGATCTACAAAGAGAGAACATAAATATATCATGATAAAAATATACTTCGTACAAGTTTCGAAATAGGAAGGAAAGTTCTCTTATATATTTCAAGACTCCGTTTATTTCAAAGCAAATTAAAAACACGTTGGACTAGGCCATATACTGTTAAAACTATATATACTTATGAGGCCATTGAATTAGAAAATCAGAAAACTAGTGAAATTTTCAAAGTAAATGGACAACGACTTAAACCATTTTTATAATTTGAAGAAAATGAAAATGATGAGATCGTGGATCCTTATGATCCAATATATGCTACTAAAGAATGACTTTGGCTATAGGGACATAGCCTAATTCTAGTGTTGGGGAGGGTAGTTGCATTCATGCATTCATGTTATTACTTGCAATAAGAGAAGCCGCATTTACTACATTTGTATTCATATTTTCATGATTTTTGCATTGCATTCATATTTTTATTTCTGTTGCATTTTTTAATTTTTGTGGTAGTGCGTTTGAGTTTATATATTTTCATGTTTTGCATCAAATTTTTTAGGTCCATATAAAATAAAATTTTGATTCGGATTTCTTTGAGGTATATGCATTAAGGACGTAACATTTTAAAAATAGTTGAGATCGGTTTATTTTGAATAGGCACGTTAGAGTAGGTGCACTGTATTAGTCATTCGAAGGAATTTTTTTTGAATCACTAGTTTCAAATGGAAAATAAAATGAAAAGTTTAAATTACAAGTGGGGATAGTAAAGCTAATATATAAGTTGAGTTATAGATGATGACTATGAAGTTTGTTGAAACTTATTGTCATTATTTAATAATGGGATGTCTAAAGTACACGCGTTAACTATTTTCAAATCTTTATACTTAAGAGGTGCTAAAATGATTTTGCATTATTCTCTCTCTCTCTCTCTATTTCTCTCTTTAAAAGAACTATTGATAATAATAGTAAAAACCAAGGATATCCAATATTGCTAGTACATTTAGCGTTGGTGTGCACACCCTCCAAGCTCTGTCCCACTCTCACATAAGCCAGAAAGATAGTGCATGTGTGGTATATCTTGGTCTCATTTTATGAATTGGGCATCTAAGGATCACTAACCTATACTGATATTGTCAGAGTCGGTTTGCACAATCCGCCAAGCCCTACTCCATTCTAATGTAAGCCTGAAAGGCAGTGCATGAACGGTATACCTTAGTCCATGGGTTAACTGTATGAGTAAAATAATAATAATAATAATAATAAAAGGATAAGTGATTGAATTCAAAGCATCCTCTTTAGTTTTATTGATTTGAAATTGTTATACAAGTGGAAATAGAAATATCCCTTTGTAACTTTGATAATCAAATAAAAAACTAATTTCATAATTACACTATGTTTTCAGCTGAAACAACCAATAAGCTAGAATCTGTTGTTATGATAACTTGACTTTTGTTTGAAGTTTGTGACTAGGTGATGGACTTAGATTTCCAGATTTTGACTGGAAGATGTGTACACTACAATGTCGTAACTATTCAAAAATAAACCAATTTGTCAATTTTTATATCTTCTTACATTAGGTCATGACACAATTGGATTTTATGGGTAGTATCCGCTTAAAACCCTCACGAGACACAACATGTCCTGCTAGGGACACTTAAGAGTCTAAAGGCTAGTTGTATACACTAAATGCAATCATGTTTCCTTATGAAAGCGTGGCTAATAAATTTAGTTAGGTTTTATTTGAGGACAAATAAAAGTTCTAATGTAGGGGTGTTTGATGAACATCAAATTATGAATATTTTAAACTGCACAGTTACATATTTTAATATCCATAAGGCAGTATTACTTGACATTTTTGTTTTATTTATTACAGATCCATGATTTTTAGAAAATAAAGAGATTATTGAAGAATTGATTCAAAAACCATAGTTCAACTTCAAAGCTCTGTTGATAAGAAGTAAAGTATTTGTTTATGCACAAAAGGTATTATAGCTCAACTTGATTTGAAGAAGTGCATTTATCAAGAGGCCACCGGTTCGAATCCCATGTGGCGCACATTTTTTAAAACCAATTACATCTCCTAGAACTAGATATTTTTAGAACACATCGAATCAAGAAACTTCTAAAGTATGCTGGAGTTCTGGAACACCATAGAACCACGAAGTAAAGAAGCTTCCAAAGAAAGACCGAGTCAAAAAGTTCTAAAATATTTAATAGATCCGGATGTAGAGAGCTCTATAAATAACTCCACCTAGTCACATTAAAGAGCATCTTTGCAACTACTTTTAAAAATACTTGATTTAAATATCATTTTTAAACATCTAAAACCTCAAGCAATCTACTACAGCATTTTAGGAATGTTGCAAAAGAAATATTTTCGTTTAAAAATTAATATTTAATTATTAAAATATTTAAACTTCTTATCTTTTTTCATATTAGACATCTCTAGAAAGATTCCACAAAGAAAATAAATTGTAAACCATTTAAAACATGAAAAACAAACCGAAATGTCATGCTATCACAAAATAATGCAACATGCCAAGCATGCTGTAGTAGACCAAAGACATCATTTATAAGCGCTGTCTAAAGTTCTGGGCAGAAAACAACATGAAATTGCTTGGTCTTTGTGTCCAGTTTTAACTACCTTAAAAATGATTTTTGATCCAATTTTTTTACAATATGTAGTATACTTAGTGTACTTAAAAACAACTAAAATAAACCCCTAAGGATATCTTCTAAATTGATTATAAAAATTTCAAAAAATAAGGTATTTTCAAAGGCTTATACAACAACCATTCGTGTTATAAATTTTGCCACTTCATTTTACAACTTCTATAACTTTTTAAACTTGATATTTTAATAGTAAAAATTGCACATATTTTACTTATTAGAACAACAAAGATACCCTTAAGGATGTCTTTCAAAGTTGACTTTAAATATCGCTAAACACAAAGCATTTTCAAAGTGCATCCATAGCGACATTTTTTCTTCAAACCTTCACAACTTTGTTTCACAAGTCCTACAACTTTTCAAAACATTTATTTACTGTCCCATACACAGATAACAACCAAAATATATTATGCCGTAATATATTAACATATCACTAATTTGAATAAGTTTAAAGCTAGCGGATTTCAAACTGTGCTTATAGCGACTATCTCTATACAAACACCATCATATTCACATCAATTCAACACATAGGCCAACCAAACATGTAAACATAAAGTTAGGCCACGATACATGTTATAAAAGGTCATTGAAGTAAAGGTACACAATATAAAGTTGTCATTTACTTTCAAAAGCAAGCGAGGTCCAAAAGTTATAACTATAATTAGTTAACCTTACTTTTAATTTTATATTTCACAACCAATCATATGTATACACAATATATCCCATTAAATGGTAAGCAAACTCACTTAAATCCATGCTAACACAAGTACAAGCATACAAGAATCATATGAACACAAGCATACAAGAATCCATGCTAACACAAGTACAAGCATACTCACTTAAATCCATGCTAACACAAGTACAAGCATACAAGAATCATATGAACACAATGTCCTTCCTCTTCCTTCATGCTCACGGCCCAAAGTGGTTTGGGGTTTGTGCTCCACTTATTCCACTTTTAACTTGCTTTTAATTCTTCCTAAGGTGATCTAAGGTCTTTGGCAAAGTTTGGGAGGATTTGAACTAGACTCGATAGGAGTTTAGAAGGTTAAAGAGAAGAAAGAAGCTTATGAACACTTAGGAATTTTTGCACAAAACTTGGGCAAAAATATATCGAATCAAATGGAGTATAATGCAAAGGATTTAGCAAGAGGTAATTAACATCCTCTACCCCTCAAGTAGTCGGCCAAAGCCAACTCCCCCCTTCATGTTCACATCATTTCACCTTTCCATCTTTACACCACTTACTTAACCCTCCTTAAATGCTCATTTTCCAAAATATCTTCCTTATTTTGTCCCCCCCACCTCATTTTAGTTAATCTAAACTAGAAAATCCTTTTTTTTCTAACTAATTATACATTAATATATTAGGAGAGTATATCAAGTTTGAACAACTTCTGTAAAATTTATTTATTGATAAAATGATTTTCAATCACATTATCAATTTTTTTCTAACTTTTATTTTTATAAACGTTTTCTATAACAAGATTCCCATCATTAGTTATTAATAAAAAGGGGTTAACAAGGTTATAAAATCACTTTTGTAACATTAAATCCAAGATTTAAGTATTTAAATTATTTAGATATTTAAATACGAAGTGTTCGAAATTCCATGTCGTTACATTCTCCCCTACTTAAAACATTTCGTCCTAGAAATTCCAACACGAGCAACAAAAGAAGCAATCACAAAGCAATACCCAATAGTATTCAAAATCACTAGAAAACATAGCTAACAATTTGCCCAGCTTCAAAAACCTTCTCACCACATAAGGATGATAAATAACTTACTAAGCGTACCTTACGCTCAAGGGCCTTAGATTATTTCTTAGTCGATATTCATGCTACTATAACACCCTAGAAAATTTAGCAGAAAATATAATAATAGAGTTAAATCTAACTAAAAGAAGGGTTAAAATGGAATTTTCATAAACATCTGAATTTGGCTACGAAACTTGCACCATACTGTCTGTAGCAATTTTTTGGGTAGTTTTCATATATAACACTTCGTATCAAAGTTAGTACGGAGAAGTTATAGACGTTTGAAAATTTGGAAACAAAATAAAATAAAATAAAATAAGAACTTACCAAAATTAACAATATGAGTGGTCGACCGTTGGGGCTCAACGGTCGACTCGTAGCGGTCAGCCGATCCATATAGACGGTCGACCGTTGGCGTATAATTTGACGAATTGGAGTGTGTGATTGAACGACGATGATTGAACTAAATATATTTCTTTGCTGCTAAGGTTATGATGTGCGGGTGAGATGAGAACATAGATTCTCAAAGTCAAATACAATGCTCCAAATCAATCTCTAACCCTTATAAATTGACACCTAAGCTAGGCCTAATTTCATTAGAAATCGACAACATACCAAAACTCTGCCAAAATTTCTTCTCTCCACTTAAAAATTTTCTTTCAAAAATAAACTAAAATCAAAGCAAGAGAACACCAGTAAATTAGATCTAGGAGGAGGCAAGCTAACGGCTGATGATTCTCCAACGAGTTTAGAGTTAGAGCTTGGATCTATGGTGAGAAGGAAGAAGCTTGATAAGCTGATTATTTACAGGAATGTTAACCTATTCTATCTAATATAGGATGTTAATAACTAAATTGCAAACCCTAACATTTAAATCTGAATTTGAATTAGAGATTGTATAAATTGACAATGTGATTTTAACCCAAGTTGAACCCCTCTGTTATTGAATTGAAACCCTAAGTATTGGTTAACCTTGAATTAAACTAGTATAATTAATCTATAAAAATCTACGAATTCGAAACCAATAAAAGTAGGGTAAAACATTAAAGACCAGTCAATGTAAATTGCTTAGGGTTCACTGTGTAAATTGAATTAACAAATAATTAAAAATTGAATCGCTAAAAATCAAAAGGCCCTAAATTTCACACTGTGGCTAGTCAACTTTTCACCCTGAGCAGTCAACCGATAGGGTGTAGCGGTCAACCGGTTGAGGCTTGAAATGCAAAACCTGAACCTCGGCCTAAGGCCCAGGTTACTAATAAAATTTATAAAAGGTATTAATTGTATACAAATGTATTACATACATATGTGTGGATGTTAGAGCCAGTAGGGAAGCTAGTTCCTAATGAGATGATGCTAGGACATTGCAGAATTGGGTAAATGTACTTTACCCAATAGGAGGGGGGTCAATTATTCAACTAGAGGCGATTCTATCGCAAATGGGGCTACTTGGTATTCACAATTCTGATGTGGTGTGATACAGTGTTGTTGATAGATCCTAGCACATGCAATAAGTGACAAATACTACGTTCGAGAGGTGGACACGGATGAAAATGATGACACACTCCGATGAGTCGACATTATGGGCTTTCCCTCGATACGTTGTTGGGTTATATGTAGTTGTAGTTATATGGAATTTATTCCCATGTAGCCTTAGCGGTAGTGTTTTCATATTTAGTAGCCTAGCGGTGATGTTTTCATATTTGGTAGCCAGGCGGTGATGTTTTCATATTTAGTAGCCTAGTGGCGGTGTTTCCATATCGAGTAGCTCCAGCAGCGATGTCTCCATATTGAGTAGCTCTAGGAGCGATGGCCGATCATTAGTTATTGAGGTACGATCCATAGTTTGATCCTTGTAGTATCTTGTACAAGCTATAGTGTAGGTGTGTGTTAGATAAAAACCCTTAAGTAATGGACCCTAGGAATACACAAACACTTGTAGGGCACCCTATGTCATATATGGTAGAACTAAAGTTAACTGCACATGATCACCATATATTGAACCTGTACTCATTCACAAGACTTTTTTCCTTTCTTTTCCCACTACAGGAGAGTAGGGAAGTAGGTGATTTGGCATGATTTTAGTATGCGGAGAGGCGAGCTTATTACAGGCATTTCTTATCATCTATATGCTCTCCATGTAACTGTTTATCTTATTAGTACTAGTATTTCTTTTATCAGACTTTGAGTGGAATTTATATATACACTATATCTGACTAATTTATATGTACACTATATTTGACTATGTATTGGTTTTCTAAGACTGTGTTTTGGGATATTTTCTGAGATGGATGTTTTCGGTATTTATATTTTGTTCCATTCCACCGTGAGTTTTAAAAGTGTAGTATATCTTGGATCATATCTATATATTTCAGTCTCTGTAACGTTATAAAAACCTGATAGCTCATACTTGTTGGCACCTATGCGAGTCTGAAAGTCATCATAGGCTTTGTATTGGTGTGTCAAGTGGTGCAGGTTGTCACATTTGGCATTTATGATGACCCACTCTTCGTAATACCTTAAATCAATGTTGAGTGGCAACATCTGACTCCACAATACCACTAAAGACAGTCTGCCAGGGTAAAAAAAACTAAACATCACCAAGTCACAATGATAGAATCTTATAATAAAATGATGATATATAATATACTGAATATACAAAGAAATAGGACAAACAATATATAAAGGACTGTACTGATATAAGTAACTGATAAATGAATATCAATATAGAAAGTCAGAATACAATATTTGATAAAGTCTCATATATAAATAGCCTATCTGTCATGTATTACTACAACATCAAGTATATATCTAAAGTATCGACTTCGCCTTCAAAGTGCTCCAGCTATCTTGAAAGCATATCCCTGAAAGCACCTGGCTCCCAAACTACTCAATCGATTATCTGAGAGTTGTCATGATATAAACAGACAAATATAAAACACGGTCAGACATAAAGCCTGGTGTGAGAGCAACAATCTCAAAGTATTGTACAATAAAACCATATACAAATAAATTGGGAACTATGAAGTACATGTAGTCCTCTCCACAAACGTGGCTCAGGGCAACCTGGAATGCCCTTAAAGTAAACCCAACTCAAAAGTAGTGGATTATACCATAATCTGCTCTTCTCCTGTAACCAACAAGTCAGCACAACTAATATAATATGACTGAAACGTTACAACATACCATGATAGAGGTAACCTAATGTACCAATGCATGAGTACTATAAACATCCCAATATAAGTCTAACGTGCAATGTTCAATAATAATAATCAACCAACTAATATAACATACACAATCATAACGATGGGAGACACCCAAAGAATAAGTTGATACCCATCATTGTTGGTGGGTAAAGTCTACTATGGACACCAACCGACTCAATGATCTTCATCGAAGCACTTAAGTTGCAAAATACGACGATATAACAATGCTACTAACATAGCATCTCCATACCAAAACTGAAATATGGATATCTATAACTTATACCTATCCCGAAATGCAATTAGCTACCAATGAGACCAACCGAAAGCCAAAACCAACTTGTGGACTCCCCTGAAAACCAACACCTCAAAAGTAGTTAGCCTGTAGGTCCTGACACAGCACCCAATCATGCTACAAAATAGTATATGACCTACTCTAGATTAGTGTTCTAATCTCTCCGCCCCTGCTTTGGGACCACGTCTGTAGGTCGTGTCGTCTCAATGGTACAATAAACCCCCTTGCTAGCGTCCTTTACTTCCGGTTTTCTATACCGACATACTAGAAGCGTATGTAAATGCTAAACCTCGCCTACATCTTTCTCAAATGGGTACACAATGTCGAATTATTGTCGTCCCCATGTGGATCATGATTCATTTTTGAAATGCCTCGTTACCCGACTACCCCAAGTCAGGCATACCATACCAACATATAAATCACCCAAACTGTGCCTTTATAATTATATATATATATATATATATCACTTGAACCACATATTTATACGTTTTCATAATATATCACTATTCTTTAACCCTAGGTCGAGCATACCGAACTATACATACACTTAAATTACGTATTGATAAATCATTCTGATTTGCCAATAGCTACCAAAAAGGACTATTGAGAGCCACAACTACATTTTGGACTCCTCTAAAAACTAATATCTGAAAAGAAGTTGGCCTGTAGGTCCCGTCGAAGCACCCAAGAGTACAATAGAACAGTATATGACCAACTCTAGACCGACGTCCTATCTCTCTCCGCCCTTGATCCGGAACTACGTATGCAGGTCGTATACCCCAATGGTATAGTGGATTCCCATGCACCAATCATTAGTCCTAATTCGGACATACCAAAACTATATATATATATGCTTTAAGCCATATATTAATGAATATATATATATATATATATATATTATTCCTTGCCTCACCCAGTAGCCCCAAGTCGGACGGACATATATGACTCACATAAACTAAATGCAGGTGTGTATATATAACCAGTCCAACTATATGGAACTAATAAAAACATATCGTGCCCATTTACATACACGAAGGAAATACACAATCAAAGTAATAAATCTACCATCTCAAAGTCAAACTAACCAACAAATCAAACAATTTGTTTATCTATCATTCAATTCTAATCTACAATCAATTCAACCAAATAAAAACAATGATATAAAATATGCAATTCAATTAATATTCAACTCGTTATACCACCTAGTCATTTATAAGATGATCCATCTATTGATATATCATTTTTAAACATAACATATTATTTATAAAACAACTATAAGCTTATAAACCATTTAAAAGCTTAAGATTATTTAATTATACAATTAATTAAATATACTCATTTATACTATTTTATAAAATCATAACCATTTTATAAAATACATTATATGCTTAAAAACCAATTTAAGAAATAATACACATAATTTATCAAATTAAATCAAATATATTTCATTCACACTATTTTATAAAATCATATTAGCGTTTTATAAAATATTCTATTTACTCAAAACAATTTTTGACTAATTATAACATTTAATTTATCAAATTAAATTAAGTGTAAATCCAAAACTTTTCTATTATTTTATAAAATCATCCCATTTTTTATAAAATAAAAAAGTAACTTGTAAATCATTTTAATCCTTCAAGCTTATTTTTAACAGTCATACTTCTAAGTTTTAAATAGTAATCAAATATATATTAATATTTATATCACTAATAAACTACAAATTAGAGCTAAATTGATTTATAACCATGTTATAAATTAATATCAAATCCATCTAACTCTATTCAATACGAATATAACTCCATATTTACATATGCTAGATTTTAACCACTTAACCCAAATATCTGCAATAAACTATATAATGATATCTCTACCACTAACACAACTAAAATTTGGAGTTTAATTAAATTATAACCTTGTTATAAATTAATATCAACTCTATCTACTCTGTTCAATATGAATGAACACATTATATATATATATGGGATCTTAATCAATTATCCCGAATATCTACTCAAACCAAGCCAATCAAATAGGGGAATTATTACCTACATATACATTTCTACCTCTTCTAGGTAATAATTTTCAATACATATATTTATGGGATTTTACACTGAAATATAAATTCCAAGTTATAATTCCACTCACTTGAACCATTAATTCTCAAGTGTTCGGATCTAGTCCAGGCCCATACAATGTCGTAGATAATCTCATTGTGAGCGCTACGGCGAAGACCCCATCTTGATTGAACCTCGTATGCAAGATATAAGAATTGAATATGGAACGAGGCTAATTTAAAACAATTAAATAGCTAATTACCTCATTAGCCACAAATCCCCCTCTCTAATTCTTCTTCTCAAATCATCCACGTGCACAAAACGTGCACACCCTGTACATGAAACCAACTCCTCCAACATCTTATCTCCTTAAATTCTCCTTCTCTAGTCGACGATTCGTCGAACCGTCTTCGCCAACGAACTCCACTACATATAAACTCCATGACCATCCCCATTTCTCCATGCTCCCCTATCAAATTCGGACCGTAGCTCCCCTCTAGCTGCCAAATGTAGCATCTATACCATAGTTCGTTGAAGCTATGGTGGTTGATGCAAAGAGGTGCATGCATCTAAAAGGAACACGATGGTATCGTTCATTTCCCCAAAAACCCTCTCCATCTCTGGCAATGTCTAACCCTAGTCGATGGCATGCAATGTTGACTTTGATCAAACTGTGTTGCACCCCTCAACGTCACACTAGATGTGAACCTCCTCTCCCCCCGAGTCCATCATATTCAGTCTCGTTGAATTTCATGGTCCATAGCCGTCTAATTTAATTTATAAAAGAGGAGGCATCATTTCCATTTACTGGAATTGAAACAAAACGAAAAGGGGGAAGAAAATGAAATCATAAAAAGTATAAGTGTAGGGATACATATATATATTAAAAAAATATTATTTATTTGAATTCTCAAATAAATCCCCACACATTTCGAGCTCATACGATCACACAGCACATCGGATCGCAATGAAACTCGTTCATGCACATCACTTTATTTTTTTGGTCCCAATAATATAAATTTCATCCCTATTTAAGATAGCGCTCCGTGATGATAATTTCACTCCTTTTGAGACTGTTTTGGAAATCGTATCGCCTGATTCAAAATATAGCAATATTCATACTCATTTTGATTCGCAACATCGATATAGACTCAATGGAGGTAGTCTCGAGTTTTAATTCAACAGTATGCAAAAGTCATATTATGGACCTTCAGTTCAATAACAATTTGATATTTAAATTAATTATTTAAATATCCTATCGTTAAAATACGGGTTGTTACATTCTTCCATACTTAAAAAGGATTTCATCCTTGAAAATCCCAAACTAAGAAAATGTCTCCCAACCCTTAGGCTTTCAAAGCCCTTCACGTTTTGAAAAATTTCGACAACACCTCATTTGCACGGCTAGGTCCAAAAAGTCCCCAAAAAAAATATAAGGCCATATCTGGGAACTTCTATATTTGGGGACAACACAACAATAATATATACGCATGATATACCTTATAGACTGTGTATGTCACATAGCAAACACACTCGTTAAGCATAAACGCATATCATGTTATGAGCAAGCTAATTCGACTCATGGAACCAAAAGCAACAAGCAAGCATTTGCTTCCATGTACATGAATCTCACTTACATAACCCAAACAAAAGTACAAAAATCATGTATATCGAAGAGAATCAATATACCCCTATATATGCAATATACACAAGCATGAGTAGCAAGATTGTAACAACATGCTTATCCAAACAAAACATGCCTACTTCCATAACAACATGGCAACCAAACATGCAATTCAACACTTACTCTAACTTGCATTTCTAAAATGATCGCAAATTGCAACTCTACCATGAATGCAAACAATGGCATGGTGCAACATGTAACCTCTAACATGGTGTGAATCCATATGCAATGCTAACATGATATAAGCTACATGCAATTCTAGGCAAATCTCCAATTGATACGCAATTCCTATTTTGCATACAACCATTCTACACAACCATGCAATAAGCATCTCAAATAAATACGTAGCTATCGAAAACAACAAGCAGACTTGTAAAATACAAGCAATACCAAAACAAGCTCTACACTATGCTTTCTTACATTTTATTAAAACAAAAAGGAAAACAAAAAATTTCCTTCTGTAATTAAAGGCATATCGACACAAAGCTCCATCAAACGCGGACAAGCTTAACACCATCGATCTGAAGCCACATAGCTCTATTCTTGAAATTAAATAGGCCCTTGAGGTTTAAACCACATCCATATCACTTCCACTTTCTCTAGCCGAATCATCACAACGACATCACTAGAATTACACACTTATACAAATAGACAGTCAATAAACAACAAAAAAAATCAATCAATAATTGAGCAACAACAAACAATCAATTAATAAAAATAAACAATCAATTAATCAAACAATAATCATACAAAAGAAGCAACAACCATAAATTAACAAAGTCAAAATCAATCAACAACACAGCACAAAAAACTATAACAAGAACCATTAAGCTACAATCTAATAATAGAATGCAACAATAAACTACTTACAAAATAATGAAACATAACAAAGAGTTTATACCGACACGCACGGTGACCATCAATAGTCAAAACGTGCATGTCTAACTGTATAGCCTAATGGGTATGTTCGACATCTAGGATGACTCAAATGCTTAAGTGGTGCTACTTCTTTCATGAATACAATACATGAAAGACTGTCATATCTCCCGCTTTGAAAATAACTTAGATGATATGCTGGATCCGGATTCTCAAAACTCCAGAATAAATCAAGCGAATTAATCCTCAACTTTCCTTCCCTTTCAGACATAACTCATTCTCCAAAGGAGAAACTTTACAATTAAATCATCATTAAATGACGATGTACAAACATTTAGGATCACTTGAGTTCAAACTCACCTTAACCGCACAATGATAATAAGGATAATATACTAAGTGTACTACGACATTCATCTAGGCAAGTATCATATTGCTACTTAAAAGATTATCCAAATCGGCACAAAACTAGTCTAGTAGTCTTTCCTGAACTATCATAAGCTATTTTAACCATATATAATATTTATATAATTTTACAATGAATAAAGATCATCCCTAATGATATACGATGCTCGATCAAATCCTTTGTTTTCTCACAAGGTTTCTTTGTTAAACCGGGGCCGGTCACTTGACTCTTCTCATGTGAACTCCGATTCGGTTACTTGGTCCGACCACCAAAACTTCCTGGCATGACCATGGTCATGCTTCAAAAATCTCCCAATCATCTCAAGAATCCAACTCAAGTGCTTACCTTTAAGAATCAAGTGAAAAACCCTTGCCAAACTAGTGCAAATCACCGAGAAACCTTATGTTCTAACTAGGGATTAAGAATAGGTACTGTTAGCACCAAAATTGGTCACAAACACCCAAAGAAAGATTTGTGTAGAGAGATTAATGAAGATAATGAATTAAAATAGAGGAATGTATGAAAAACTTAATGCAACAAATGAGAACACCGGAATTATAGTGGTTCAGCATAACTGCCTATGTCCACTTTGAGTTTAATCTTTATTGCTTTTTCAAATAATTGAATACAGATACAATCCGTACACCAACAACTTGAATACAAGTTTGAACAGAAAACAAGTGAGTCTTGAAAATGGCAGAGTCTCCCCGGAGTTCTCGAAAAAAGGTCCCTTTCACTGTGCCCCTGTCCTTCTATTTATAGGCGAAGATAGGCCGGACTTCCCTCGCGGGCCCAGGAACAAGGTGCTTCGGACTTTAGTAAGTGGCTTCTGCGCACCGAGCCAGGGATGCCAAACGGCAGTTGTCGAGCGAGGAATACCGTCGAGAATGGTCTGGTCGATCATCAAGTGACTCAAGGTAAACCATCAGGAGAACCGAACCAGATAGCAGGTTGACTCGGAGCGAAGTCATGCCGAACGGTGAAGTCTGTCGTATGGCTTCACTCTCTTGGCCGAGAGGTGCGTTCTGGAATACTTGGTAATGTTCACTTGCCGAACCCTCCTGTACCGAGCGATGGTGGTCGAATCAGAGAATGTCGTGCGATGGAGCTAGGCCGAACGGTACTTAGGCCGAGCGACAATTAGGCCGAGCGAGGTATCCATGCCGAACGAGGTATCTACGCCGAGTGAGGTATCCATGCCGAGCCAGGTGTCCATGCCGAACCGTATCCAAGCTAAGCCAGGTGTGCTTGCTTGACGGACCTCTTATAACCGGGCCAAACAATCCAGGTAACATTTGCCCCCAAAGTTTGTCGTGTGAGGCAACACGACACGCTTTGAGCCAACATCCAATTCCTACCATCAAAAGTTAAGTGTGGTCCATGTAGGTCAAAAGATGACTGTTCTCCTTGGAACCTTGGGGCCGCTCGGCATATAGATACCGAACTACACGCCAAGGCATGTTCACTGGCGCTCGACACGTTTGCCTACCGAACCACCAAGATATCTCGACCGGCCCACTGGTTGATGTCTGTACACCTCCCCTTCTACCTATATAAAAGCCAACACTTCTCAACTCTCCCTCTTTACTTTCACTTCGACTCTACAGGAACTCGTAGCTTACTTTCCCTCGAACTTCGGCTACCTCTCTAACTTTCCTCCCTTACCCTGAATCTTGTAAGTTCTCCCTACGGCTCCTCCCCAGATCGAGTCTAAACGACTCTCAATCTCAAACCTAATAGATCCCTAAGCTTCGATCATCCTCTTGGGTAAGACTTTCTCACTCAAACGTTTCTTCCAAACTAGGAAGTTTAGCGCAAAATTCGAATTCACGAACTTTCTTTTGATTATGGACGGTAGAAGTTGTGTAGATGAGGAAGACGAAACGAGGTTTGAACATGCTCTAGGGTCGGAACTTGGTACGAACCGATTTTAAGGTTGGTGAAACGGAGAGGAGAATAGGAAAAAGACACCGGTGGTTTCTAGGTCGTAGGCTCATGCTGGGTCGCCAAGCGTGGTAGCTAGGTTGTCGAAGTGTAACTAAACTGTTGGTAGAGGTCGTTTGGCAACCTAGGAGCGAGGAAGAGGTGAGTGTCTAGGTAGGTAAGTGGGAAACCGGCCGAGTACGAAATAGGTAGCCCGGTGGTATTTATGTAAGAGCGGTGCTAGGGAGGTAGGAAGTAAGTGGGTCGGTGTAGTCTTCATGTGAGAGTGGTGTTAGGGAGGTAGGAAGTAAGTGGGTCGGTGTGTCTGGTTTAGGCGGTCGCTCGGCCGTATGTTTTGAGTGTCGCTCGGCATTGAGCCTTGAAGTAGGCAGTGGCAGTCAAAATCATTCCACCTTGAACACAACATATGTCAAGTCCACTTATCTCCCATGCCTAATCATAGGACTAATCAACAAGGACAAGAACTTAAGCAAACAAGCATATCGAACTGATTCAGACTGATAACTTCACGATTGAAACTATAATAAATGTGAACTTAAAATTCTGTAAAGAGGGCGACTTAAAGCTCGTCGTGCTGCACTTTACTTTTTAGAACCCTAATTTATTTATATTCTTTGTATGAACCATCACACTAGTTCACACACCACACGGGGGAAGCACTTTTGTTGTTATGACTAATATCAATTGCCATTCAAGTATAGTTCAAATAGGTGTTTGATCAAATTCAACATTCATTGAAGATGTCTAGAAAGTCAAGCTCCGCCACAGTTTCAGATAAACCCGGGCCAAGTTCTCAACAGGAAGTGGTGGAAACTTCAAATCCATCGACGACTCCTGCACAAAATATCCCGGATCCAACAATTGCGACTATTGGCTTAGCTTCTGATGCCATAGATGCAGCCATTATCCTCGACAATCCGGTCGATTCTCAAGCTTCAAGAATCAACGAAAACGCTCTTCGCTGACTATGCTCAATCTACAGAATCCCTTTTGATGATGTGCTGGTTCCATCGGGACAGGATCGTCCCCACCTACCCCCAGCCGGGTATACGGCTTGCAACAAATTCATGTGCTGGGTTGGTAGTGTGCCACCTTTCAGCTCCTTCCTTCGTGATGTGCTGCAGTATATGGAGATCGCCCCAGCACAATTTATCCCAATAGTCATGCGTTCCTTTACGACACGTGTATTCTTTTAATGATAAAGGCAAAAGGCAAAAGGTGGCACACTACCTTGGATAAAGGCAAAAGGCAAGCTGGGCCTTCGGTGCCTTCGACAAGAGAGACTCCTGATGTATCCGAGGAAGGTGAAATAAAGGAGGCTGAAGCTCCGGTTGAGGGTGTAAGTCCTGCTCCGGAACCAGCACTTGAAGCACATAGCACTGATGAACCACCTCCCCCTTCAAAAGGAAAAAAGAAACTAGCTTACAAGTTGAGGAAGAAGGTAGTGGGCGGAACTTCGAAAGTGACAATTACTCCGATGGAGAAAGAGCCGTCTCCACAACACTTAGAGAGTTCATTGAAAGGCTGTCTGACCTTACAATTCCTGATGATTTGCTCAACTACGGTTTTGACGACCCGGAAGCCATAAAACTTCATTCGCCGGCAAGAGGCAGCGAAGGCGTTCAAGGCCATCACCAAGGAGAAAAAACTCCGATAAGTAAAGCTAAAGAAACTGGTCCATTGGGGGGAAACACTAGGACACACATGAACACTCACACTTCACCTTGCACTTAAAATTCAGCCGTCATGCCATTTTTGCTAACTTATCATAACTTAACTTCTGCGTAGGTGATAAGTGACGCTCACATAGATTCGACCGGCTTCGCGGCTCTTCCATTTTCCATCCTTCCGGCCGAGACTCTGGATATGGAAAACGCCGAGATAGAGGTGACGACAGTGATAGAGATTATCGCTCTCGAGATTCATCTTCTCGAAGGAAAATTCACAGTCACTCATCGTACTCCAACGATCCCCCACCTCCACCGGAATAAGGACGGGAGAAATCAGGTCAAAGGGGACCACAATCTGAAACTCCTCGCAACCAACACTCGAGTTCCTAAAGTACTGGGCAATCTCGGGAGGTTCATAAGAAGTCCGTAGTTTCGACAAAGCAAACCTCCTCTACTGCTGCACCTGATCCGTCGATAGCGGAGAAACTTGTCGATCTTAAAGCGACATTCCCAAAAATATGCTTTGACGGACTAAAATTTCTTCCAGCCATCCATCCTATTCCGGGGAATGTTAAACAGAGTGCCCTTGCTTGCACCAATGATGTTTATGTCCAACACGACGCATTTGTTCACTTGGTAGAAAATGTATCGAAAGTTTCTATGAAACACCAACATGAAATCGATCGTCTAAAGCTCGAGGCCATCCATGACAAAGACATCATTAGGGCCCAAGATAAAGAGCTTTCCATGTATAAATCTCAACTTGAGGCCGCCCAGAAAAACGCTAAAGATACTGCAGAGGCAGTCAGTCGCCTGGAGGCCACACACAAAAAGGAGATCGATGAAGCTGTCCAAAGCTATGGCGCTTTAGCTTTAGAGAAAGACTTCGTTCAAAAGGAGAGAGACGCGTTCGCTCAACGAGTCAAAGAGTTGGAAGAGCTACTTCTCAAAGAGAAAGAAGAAAAGGTTGCTACTCAAGAGGAGTCGCAACGATATTGCGACGAAATTGTTGTTACGCGACTCCTGAAAACAAAGCTCGATGAAGAACTCTCCAAGGTCAAAGCGCTGAAAGATGAAGCCCGTGAGGAGGGTAGAAGAATAGCGCTCTCAGGAGTCGATTCTCGCCTTGAGGTGGCTACCGAGGCTGGTAGGGAGGAAATCAAGTGCATGTTTGATCCGATCATAGACGAATATAATGCTCGAGTCCTCATGCATCGCGACTTAACATTTCTTGGCGAGGGTTACCTCGAATCTTTGGCCAAAGCATGGGACACTTTAATCGAAATCAAAAAGGTTGAGTTGGGAACGGAAGAGATTGACGAAGATGCTTTAGTGAAGGAATTTCTTCGAGGGAATGAGCCTTCGGACTTATCTACGGCGAAGGCTCTTTACAGCAGAGACTCCCCCTTATCAAAAGGAAAAGATGCCATTGCCGGTCCGTCCGGAACCGAGTCTCCGGTTCCTCCCCCAACTCTGCCATCTAGTCGTCCACCACTTGACCCCTTTGAGCAACATATTGGCTATAATCCAGAGGATCCTGGACTTAATATTCACGTTCTATCTCCTATCCCAGAAGGCGAAACTCCCCGAACAGTTGAGAGTCAACCAGAGACTGGTACATAACTTTTCCTTCAAAGTTCAAAGGGTTCTCGCTTTCAGTGAGTGATAAATGTATTCTAACATTTGTTTCTTATGATTCCGCGTAGGTCATCCTGATCCTGTACCTACTCCACGGAGCGATGCCACCATGGAGAAGGAGGAGAAGACGGGAGAAACAACTCAAGCGGAAGAGACTCCCGGACCTGACGCTCAAGTGATTGAGGCGCTTAACGAAGACAAATCCGACAATCCGTCGCTCGCCGAGGAACATTACGAAGTTGAAATTACTGGCGCCTCTGGACATACTTCAAAATTGAGTATGGCGGAGCAAATTATAGAAGAAAAGAAAAAGAAGGCTAAGATTAAGATTGAGCCTCAGGTGGTGGAACTCGATGATCCATTGAACAGACCCCTGAAGGTTATTCTTCCAAGTGGGACCAGGCAGTTAGAAGTTCCTCCTCCTTCCTCTGACACCCCTTCTATAGCGAGCAAAATGTCCAAGAAAAAACGCGTGGGGGAGGAGTCTTCAGAGAAACTGAAGAAGTCGAAGAAGTAGCTACCCAGATCATGTAATTATTTCTATTTATTTTCATAGTCGATGTTAATAGATTTTTAGTTCCGAGTTTAGGAGGAATTGTAGTGGAATTCTGTTTTGGGATTAGTGAATAAATTTTTTGTTCTTTTGATGATGTTCGATGATTAGCTTCACCATCCGTCTTGTGTTTTAAATCCAAAGTCATGTGGGTCAGGCAAGTACTTGCTCACTTCCACGTGACTCGAAGTTTTCTGAATTGCTTCAATTTTAGTCCGCGCTCTGGGGATTTTGAGATTCTTTCGTCGTTTATACTCTAATCCACACTCTGGGGATTTTGAGATTCTTTCGTTGTTTATACTCTAGCCCGCACTCTGGGGACTCTAAGTACTCTAGTCCGCACTCTGTAGACTTAGAGATTTTTTTAAGCCGTTTATACTCTAGTCCGCACTCTGGGGACTTAGAGTACTCTAGTCCGCACTCTGGGGACTTAGAGATTTTTTTCAAGCCGTTTATACTCTAGTCTGCACTCTGGGGACTCAGAGTACTCTAGTCCGCACTCTGGGGACTTAGAGATTTTTTTCCAAGTAGTTTATACTCTAGTCCGCACTTTGGGGACTCAGAGTACTTTAGTCGGCACTCTGGGGACTTAGAGATTTTCTCAAGTCGTTTATACTCTAATCCGCACTTTGGGGATTCAGAGTACTCTTGTCCGCACTCTGGGGACTTAGAGATTTTTCAAGTCGTTTATACTCTAGTCCGCACTCTGGGGACTTAGAGATTTTTCAAGTCGTTTATACTCTAGTCCGCACTCTGGGGACTTAGAGATTTTCTCAAGTCGTTTATACTCTAACCCGCACTCTGGGGATTCAGAATACTCTAGTCCGCACTCTGGGGACTTAGAGATTTTCTCATTTTGGGTGTGCGTTCATATGCCAGACAAAGCAATGTAATTTAATTTTTGTCATAGAATTGTATCATACAAAAACATCAATAGTTTATAGAAAAGATGGCTTCAAGCCTTTATTGATCATAATAGATGGAAACTAACCGAATTGTCTTATTACATGTCAAAAACTAAAAAACAATAAAATGAACATACACTGGAAATCATTGCAACTACAATGCGAAAGAAAATAGACTAGGTGTAATAACGATGCAAATGCTCGCTATTCCATGCGCGAGGAAGTGTCACGCCATCTACGGTCGCTAGCCTGAAAGTTCCTTCCCCAAGCCTCCGTTCGATGACATATGGACCTTCCCATGTGAGATTCAGATGTGATGGAGTCGGAAAAACTCGCTTCAAAATGAGATCACCCACATTGAAAATTCTCGGTCGAACTTTTTCATTATAATATCGAGCAACTCGGTGCCTAATGTGCAGTTGCTCTTAAATCGGCTTCTTTACGTTTTTCGTTAACAAAGTCCAATGATTTCGATAGGAGACTCTGATTCGTCTTGGGGTCATAATAAGTTACCCGATGAGAAGGAACTTCAAGTTCCACGGGTATCACAGCTTCGGTGCCGTATGCCAAGGTGAATGGAGTATGGCCAGTCGCGGACTTGTGGGTGGTTCTGTAAGCCCAGAGCGACGTCGGAAGCTCATCCACCCACTTGCCTCTTGCCTTCTCCAATCGCTTCTTTAATATTAACTTGATTATTTTATTTACGGCTTCCACTTGTCCATTCGCTTTAGGGTGAGCGACCGCCGAAAAACTTTTCTCAATGTGATACTTTTGGCAAAATTCTTTCAACTCTCTACTTTCAAATTGAGTTCCATTGTCCGTGATGATAGTCCGTGGGAGGCCAAAATGGCATATAATGTTTCGTACAACGAAATTAATTACTTTTTTGGTGGTGATCGTGGCTAGAGGCTCCGCTTCCGCCCATTTAGTAAAGTAATCGATAGCAACAATTGCATATTTTGCACCACCTTTGGAAATTGGTAAGGAACCGATTATATCGATCCCCCAAATCGCAAATGGCCAGGGACTAACCATTTGTGTGAGTTTCGCTGGCGGAGCTCTCAGGATTTTCGCAAACTTTTGACATTTGTCGCATTTTCTTACGCAGTCTGCAGCATCCCAATTTATAGTGGGCCAATAGTATCTATAGCGGATGATCTTTTTTGCCGATGTCTGCCCCCCAGTATGGTCGCTACATTCGCCCTTATGAACCTCTTTCAAGACCCGTTTTATCTTGTCGTGGGCGATGCAACGAAGTAATGGAACCGAGAACCCTTTTCGATACATTATTCCGTCCTTCATCACATATCTTGAGGCTTTGCGAATGACTTATCGCCTTTCGTTCCTCTTTTCAGGCAAAGCTCCGTGTAAAAGGTACTGCTTGAATGGGGTTATCCATGACTCCTTTTCAATCTCTGCTTCTAGCAGAAAGTCTATTTCCATCTCGTTTATACTTAGAAATTGCAAAACTTCAACAGGAACCAAGCCCATCTGTTGTGCATCGCCAGTACTTGCGAATTTTGCTAATGAATCGGCTTCCCTGTTTTGTTCATGCGGGACATGCGAAATATCATAATATTCCAGGTCTGCCAAAAGTTCTTGAACCCGAGCGAGGTATGGAGCAAGCCTTTGCCCCTTTACTTCATAATCTCCCCGCACTTGGTACACCACCAATTGAGAGTCACGAAAGATTTCAACCGTTTTTATTCTGAGCTCCCTGACAAGTTTTAAGCCAGCGAGCAATGCTTCATACTCTTCTTTGTTATTCATAGCTGGGAAATCAAGCTTCAAAGCATAACAAATAGATCGGTTTTTAGGATTTCCAAGAATAACACCGACTCCGGAACAGCGGTCATTTGACACCCTATCGGTTTATAACTTCCAACGAATGAGGGGAATGATGTCTTCAATACTTTGCTCGACAGGCATCGTGAATTCTGCAATAAAGTCAGCTAACGTCTGTCCTTGAATAGCTCTCCCGACAGGTAGGTGATATCGAATTGACTTAACTCGATGTTCCACTTTAGCAACCTTCCAAAGGTTTATGGTCGCTGGAGCACATGTCGTAGAGGTTGATCGGTATAAACACTGATCGGGTGTGCTTGAAAGTACGGACGAAGCTTGCGTGATGCAATCACCAAGCAGTAGGCTAGCTTCTCAATTTTAGGATAATTTCTTTCTGCCCTCGTTAACGTTTACTGACATAGTACACCGGCTTTTGAACTCGGTCCTCCTCGCGAACCAAAGCCGTACTGATGGCATGTTGAGATACGACCAAGTACACATACAACACTTCGTGATCTATAGGCTTTGACAGCACCGGGGGACTTTCCAGATGCCTTACCAGAGCTCGAAATGCATCCTCACAGTCAGGCATCCAATCAATGTTTCTCTTCCCCTTCTTTATCACATCAAAGAAGAGAATACACTTGTCGGTCGCTTTGGATATGAATCGACTAAGCGCGGCCACTTTTCCGTTCAGGCTTTGCACTTGCTTTATAGTTCTAGGCACTTGAATGTCTCGAATAGCCTGAATCTTTTCTGGGTTAGCTTTAATTCCTCATGCATTGAAAATAAAACCCGGAAACTTTCCCGATGCGACACCAAAGGAACACTTCAGCGGGTTAATTTTCATTCCATAACACCTGAGTATATCGAACATTTCCGCCAATTCTCGAATGTGGTCGTTTGACTGTCGTGATTTCACAAGCATGTCATCCACATAGACTTCCATTGTTCTACCGATTTGGTCTTTAAACATCTGATTCACCAAGCGTTGATAAGTCGCTCCTGCGTTCTTCAGCACAAAAGGCATCACCACATAACAATACAGTCCGACGTCCGTGACAAAGCTAGTGTGTTCCTGATCCAGAATGTGCATTGGGATTTATTTGTATCCCGAGTACGCATCCATAAACGATAATAACTCATGCCCGACGGTTGAATCGACCAACTGGTCAATTCTGGGTAAAGGGAAACTATCCTTAGGGCAAGCCTTGTTCAAGTCCGAGTAATCAACATAGGTCCTCCATTTCCCATTCGCTTTTCTCACTAGCATGGGGTAAGATAACCATTTAGGGTAGAGGGCGTCGCGGACGAATCCATTGGCTTTGAGTTTGTCCACCTCCTCTCTGAGAGCGGCGTACCTTTTCGGGTCCATCCCTCTCCTTTTCTGCTTTATTGGCACGTATTTTGGGTCTATGTTCAACATATGACTCGCAATGGCGGGAGAAATCCCGCACATATCAGAATGTGTCCAAGCGAAAACATCCAGATTTTCTCGGAGGAAATCAGTAAGGTCCTCGATCATCGGGGGGTCAAGTTGTGATCCAATCTTAAGTACTCGCAATAGCGGGAGAAATCCCGCACATATCAGAATGTGTCCAAACGAAAACATCCAGATTTTCCCGGAGGAAATCAGTAAGGTCCTTGATCATCGGGGGGTCAAGTTGTGATCCAATCTTAAGTACTCGCGATGGATCATCATGGCTGACTGGAATGTCAGTTGTCAGTTCAGCCGGTGCTGCTTTTGCCTCCTTGGGTTCCTCATCGTCATCTCTCGGTTTTATGTCTCTATAGATCCGATCATGTTGCCCGAGCCAAGGTTCGGGTACTACTTGTCAATCTTCTGCAACTTGGATGCGGACGGAGCTGTCCTTAACCTTTCCTTTCTCTCTTCGCTGAGCCTCTCTCAGCTTAGCCACATAACATGTACGACCAGTCGCTTGATCGCCATGCACTACACCAACTCCACTTTCTGTCGGAAATTTCAGAGTTAAACACCATGGGGCCAAAGCTGCCCTAAACTCTGCCAAGGCCGGTCGGCCCAAGAATACATTATACGGGGAGTCAACATCCAAAACTACGAACGGTAGGATCCGCACCCTTTTACGTTCACCTTCCCCAAGTTCAAATGGCAATTCAACAAAGCCCACCGCATCGGTAGCCGAACCATTAAAGCCATGAATACGGGCTTTAGATGGTTTTGGGTCCTTTGTCTCCATCTTCATCTGATCATATGCCTTTTTGAAGATGATATAAACAGAACTTCCACAGTCAATCAGTATCCTTCTCACAAATGCTGGCCCGATAGTGGCCGAGATGACCATCGGGTCAATGGTAGGTGCCTCCACCTGATCGGCATCTCTACTTCTAAACACTATATCGTTCGTCATCATTCGCTGCTGTTTAGCTGGGGTACCATCTTCCACGTTTGAACAACATTCAAAATCTACATGTTTTAGGGAACTAGCATAACGTTCCATCTCTTGCCAACTCTTGTCTGCCGGGTGAGGCCCTCCGACTATCGTGTTTATGATTAGTCTTCCCATGGTCCGAGCTGGTTCCTCAGGATAACGTGGAGCTTGCCCGCGAATGGGGTCTCATGCTCCTTGTCCACCCTCTGGTGGAGTCTTGACAAATTCATGCAACTTCTTCTGTCGAATTAGCTTTTCTATAGCGTCGTGGAGGTGCCTACACTCCTCGGTATTGTGCCCGTAATCTAGTGGAAGCGACAATACTTCCCAGTCCGCTTTTGTTCTTCGGTGGACTCTTTTGGTCGTGGCTTTCGATATTGGAAAGTATTACAAGTCGACAAGTAAATATTCTCCAAAGATGCATTCAGAGGAGTGTATTCGTTGTAAGTTGGGATCCTTGGTTTCCACTTTTCGACTTCCCTCTTCTTTCTAGGATTTCCCCCACCAGATCCTTTAGATTGTTCAGGCTTGGTTTGAAAATTGACTTGTACCTTTCCAGAGTTATCACCGGATTGTTTTACAGCAATGTTGCTCTGCACAGTCTCCTTGCCAGGTGCTGGTGCATTGTCTCGCCTCATCCACCTAGCTTCCTCCCTTCTTATAAATTGGTGTGCCTTTGAATAAAAACGTTCCAGTGTAGTCGGAGGCTTTCCCGCCAGCCAATCACCAAATGCTGAATCCGGATTTACTCCTAGCATCACGACCATTAAAATATCATGGTCGTTGGGGTTGCTAACTTCAGTTGCGGCAACGTGGAATCATTGTAAGTACTTTTTAACGACTCCCCTGGAGCCTGAATCACACTGGACAAGGACATCACGTCCTTGGGATGAGTGGCATGTATCCTGAACTATTCCACAAATTTTGTCGCTAACTCATCAAAGTTGGAGATAGTCCGCGGAGGGAGTCGGGTGAACCACATGGTAGCAATTCCAGATAAAGTTATTGGGAAGCATCTACACTTAGTTGCATCGTTTGCTCTAGCTGAGTCCATCATCCATTCATATCTCATCACATGCTGCCGGGGATCAGTCTTTCCTTCATAGGCCGGAATAGCCGGCATGTTAAACTTCCTGGGTACTCGGCTTGTAGGATAGCATCTGTGAACGGAGTATGACTTCTGGATATCCCCCAATCATCATTTGATAAGCCTTGGTTCTCTCTCATTAGCTGTCTGACCATAGCTGATAGGTCTGGGGTTTGTATGGATGATGGCAGTTTGGTGTCTGTCCTGCGAGACCACTCTAGTCGGTGTCTCCTCTGTTGGTGATCTATCAAGTGTGTATCCTGGGGACCAGCATCATTAGGACCTTGGTGTGCCGGCTATCCAGCTTCCACTCGTACTCCACATCCTAAGTTTCCCATTCCAGCTTGAGTGTGATTTTCTTGGTGTAGGTGAGGGGCCATTGCTCCAGGTAGAGAACCGGGACCATCCCTGGTCGATCGATCAGCAGCACCTGCTTGCGTTGTTTCTGTTCTACGACGTCTACGCCTGGGAGGTTCATTGGAAGAAGAGCTGTCGGATGAAGAGTAAGGAGCGGGGCTTCCTCCAGCATTCTGATGGTGTTGTTGAGTAAGCTGAGTTATATGTTTGGTGTTAGCTTGGATCTGTTCGCTAAGTTGTCTCCTGCTCTCCATAAGTTCTCTCATCAGCTCGTTGAACTCTGTCCTAGTGACAGTTTCCATTTGGTTTTGGGTAGTGACAGTCCCTGTGCCCAGATTAACCTATTGATTGATGGGTCCTACTTGTTGGGCACTAGCAGTCTCGTTGACATCTGCGTTGTGGGAGGCTGATCTAGTACGTGGTCTTCCCATTGTAGAGTTATTGATAGAAACCCTAAGTAGAATCGACGGACTTCCTATGAATGACTTGGATCTCCTTCGGGGGATTTCTTCAATCCAGTAGCTGCAAAGTAGATCCTCGTAACCTGAGAATGAGTTCTCAGTGAAAGCAACAAAATGTTAGCACCAAAATTGGTCACTAACACCCAAAGAAAGATTTGTGTAGAGAGATTAATTAAGATAAAGAATTAAAATA
This sequence comes from Allium fistulosum, assembly GCA_030737815.1. Taxonomy (NCBI): domain Eukaryota; kingdom Viridiplantae; phylum Streptophyta; class Magnoliopsida; order Asparagales; family Amaryllidaceae; genus Allium; species Allium fistulosum. The sequence continues at coordinate 1,228,281,406 of CM060901.1, forward strand.
TAGGAATGTATGCCAAACTTAATGCAACAAACGAGAACACCGGAATTATAGTGGTTCGGCGTAACTGCCTACGTCCACTTTGAGTTTAATCTTTATTACTTGTTCAAATAATTGAATACAGATACAATTCATACACCAACAACTTGAATACAAGTTTGAACAGAAAACAAGTGAGTCTTCAAAATGGCAGAGTCTCCCCGGAGTTCCCAAAAAAAGGTCCCTTTCTGTGTGCCCCTGCCCTTCTATTTATAGGCGAAAATAGGCCGGACTTCCCTCATGGGCCCAGGAACAAGGTGCTTCGGCCTTTAGTAAGTGGCTTCTATGCACCGAGCCAGGGATACCGAACGGCAGTTGCCGAGCGAGGAATGCCAGTCGAGAATGGTCTGGTCGATCATCAACTGACTCGAGATAAACCCTCAGGTGAACCGAACCAGATAGCAGGTTGACTCGGAGCGAAGTCATGCCGAGCAGTGAAGTCTGTTGTATGGCTTCACTCTCTTGGCCGAGAGGCGCATTCTGGAATACTTGGTAATGTTCACTTGAGTCGAACCCTCCTGTACCGAGCGATGGTGGTCGAATCAGAGAATGTCGTGCGATGGAGCTAGGCCAAACGGTACTTAGGCCGAGTGGCAATTAGGCCGAGCGAGGTATCCATGCCGAATGAGGTATCTACGCCGAGCGAGGTATCCATGACGAGCCAGGTGTCCATGTCGAACCGTATCCAAGCCGAGCTAGGTGTGCTTGCTTGACGGACCTCTTGTAATCGGGCCAAACAATCCGGGTAACAGGTACGTGACTGGACCGATCCTTAGAAAATACCTCTTCAGCACATGGGATTACACCCATCGCCTAAGGTTTACTAACACTAGGAAAAAGACTTCTAAAACAAATAACTCTACGCACAACGTAAAAGTCATATGCTTGATCTTTTCTCATTCTTGGGCAACCACCGGACCCAAATTTGGATACAGAACCCAAACCACTCTTCATCGAACAACTCCACTCTACTCGAAAGCTCATATATTAAGTTTGAATAACCATACTCTTGATCATTGCACCTTACCTAAATAGCCAAGTTTCCTCATGTAAGATTAAACATTACAAAATAATTAACCTATAGTACGAGGGGTCAAGTTTGGGATTTGTCTAAGACATAAATCCCAAATGCATGCCTTAAGACCCTAAGTAAGCTCCCTTCCCTATTTCAAAGGAGTAATTACCACCTCCACACCGAATTTAGCCAAAAGATCAAATTTTCTAACATACGCCTTCGGTGAGAAGCAACCATGTTGGAAATTGATGAAACAGCCGAGCTGTATGTCCCTTTCGATCTCCAAAATAAACCGAGACTCGAAGCGACGTCTAGAATCAATACAAGTCATGGTCTTCTTGTTAGTCTCTTCTACTACTATACCCAGAAGTGCTACACTACCTTCAACACTTACTACGGCTATCAGAATGTTCATGGGTGGCGGAACACTCTGTCATGTAGCAAAATAGTCTCTAAACTAATCGAGCATCTCAAACTGCCTATCCGTAGTCGCTTTTGTACTTCGTCTGCTAATATTGATAGCTTGAACGACGATACCTTAGCAACTAGTGATCGAAATAAATCTAAGTTTAGAGGACAAGCGGTGTACATAGTATTATATAATAGAAAAATACAAAAGCACTCTCTCAACGTATCTACACCTATTAAGTTGCTTAATCAAACTAGTCTGCTGGTCCTAAGTGTTGATCCTAAGCTCGTATACCAGCTATGATGGCTTGCCATTTTTTAGTTGATGACTACAGATGGTAACCTCGTATCTGATTTTACACCCAACTTCTCGACTGTCCCAACCAACCCGTAAAGGGACATGTAGGAGTAAGAGACAAAGCTTCATCATCCGTTCACCAGTGTGAGAACCTTTATCATGCATGCCCAGCACACACTAGAAACAATAACAACATATCATAATAGAAGTAACCTAATGTACTAATGCCGGAGTAATATAAACATCTCAATATGAGTCTAACACACAATGTTCAATAATAATAATCAACCAACTAATATAACATACACAATCATAACGGTAGGAGACACGTAGAGAATAAGTTGATACCCATCATTTCTGAGGGTTGCGGTCCGATGGACACCAATCGATTCAATGATCTTCATCGAAACACCAGAAATGCAAAATGAATTTGATGATATAACAATGCTACTAACATAGCATCTCCATAGCAAAACCAAAATATGAATACTTATAACTGATACCCATCCTGAACTGCCAGTAGCTACCAATGGGACCTACCGAGAGTCATAACTAACTTGAGGACTCCTCTGAAAACCAACATCTCAAAAGGAGTTGGCCAGTAGGTCCTGTCACAGCACTCAATCATGCTATGTTACAATATTTGACCTACTCTAGACCGGCGTTTCTGTCTCTCTCTGCCCCAGCTCCGGGACCATGTCTACAGTCCGTGTTGTCTCAATGGTACAATGGATTCCCTTGCTAGCATCCTTTACTTTCGAATGTCTATAAAAACATTACAAAAGCGTATGTAAATGCTAAACCTCACCTACATCCTTCCCACATGGGTACACAACATCGAAGTATTGTCGTCCCCGGGTGGATCGTGATTCATTTTTAAAGTGCCTCGCACTACATGGCTAACCCAAGTCAGGCATACCATACCAATATACATAATTACCCAAACCATGCCTCTCTATATAATATACGAGTGTGAATCTGTGTTTCGCACACGGGTATGACAAAAATCACTACGCCATAAATGGCCTACTGCAACACAAAAAAAATGTTGGCTCAGGCCCGAAAAATGTTGCCATAGGTCTATGGCAACACTTTTAGGGTGATGCAATTTTTGCCGTTGCCTTAGACCTCAAAGGCAACATTTTGACTATCTAAGGCAACATAAGTAATATTGTTGCAATAGAACCCTATTTGGGTCTATGGCAACACCCATAGGTATCTGTAGCAACATTCGAAAATGTTGCTATAGATATGAATTTTTTGAATTTGTGGGGCCCACAATATAGAGCATATTTGATTTTTTAATAAAAATAAATATTTATTTAATAAAATGCTATTGCACAGAATTTGATATTTAAACAGTAATTTATTTAAATAAATATTTTATTTCAACATTTGAAATAGTACAAATTCCTGACTCCACTATTTTACAATTCAATGATATATAACACTGATATTCACATATACAGATATTCCTCACTACATCACTCAGTTCACTCATTACATGTGCAGTTTCAATTTATACAAACACCGACACTGACAAATATATGCCGAGCCGAAGGCGAGCCGAGTGCCGAGCCGAAGGCGAGCCGAGAAGCGGGTCCGGGCGCAGCGCCGGCGGGGGTCCGGGGCACCGCAGTCCCGGCGGGGATCGACCGATTCATCCGATTTTGGAAGATCGAGCCTTCTTTGAAACCTGTCTTCAGCTCATGCACATTTGATTTGACTCTGTCTTCAAGCTTATATCCAGCTATCCAGTCTTTAATACCTGTCACATATAATTCAAAAGCAGTAATCTGGAAAATAATATTTAACTCGAACAGAAAATGAAAATATTTTTGTTATATTATTTGCCTCAGGTATTTGGGTTGTTTCTTTTCATAAGTGCATAAGCCAAACATTAATGCAACACATGGATACAAGGCAGTATGGAAGACAGCAAGCAACAGTTCAAGCAAAAATGCACAAAGGAGAAGCCAAGTGCACAAAGTAGTACTCAACACAGCAAGCAACATAACATGACCAAGAAATGCATGTACATGGATGAACATACATGCATCATAAGGCTTGGTACAAGAAACTACTCAAGTGCAACTACTCAAGTGCAAGTTCATACTCAAGTGCAGCCAGATATGTAGACAAGCCAAAAAAACGGACACGGCACAAGGTCAAACCCGAGTCATCGACTGGATTCAACTCAGGGCCAAGCAACCAACAAAACAAACAAGAACCAGGTTCAGCAAAATATAGACAAGCCAGTGCAAGAAACACAGCAGTACACATAGGCAGCCCATCAAGCAAAAACAGTGAATGCATCAGGCATGTACAAGAGAAACCTAGGCAGTAACATGATATACAGAGGACTTGGAGCATCAGTTCATGTTAAAGAACAAGGTTAGCATGGTACCAGTTCAGTCCAGACCAAGCAAAACCAACAAAGCTCAACACACATATGTTTGTATTCATCATTGCAATCCAACATACCAGATTTCTCAAATTCCAACAGAAAGATTAAACACGAGATTATAGGAAATAAAGCCTATAAATAAATCCCAATTCATCATCGGCAAAAGCGTGCGAGTGTAACCAAAATCAAGAATATTCAAGTAAACCAGAAGGCAGAAAACATACCAAATAATATCACATCGCACCCGACGACGAAGTCAAAGCAATTCGAGCAATCAATCAAGGAGAACGAAGGAGCAAGCTACCAGGAACGTTTCTCACACTAGATTCGATCAATCAGAGCATCAAAGAAACTGGAATCGCGTGCCCTAGTTTTCACCGAAACTAATTCGACTACCCCCTGCCACTCTGACATCAGGCCCCAACCACGAAATTGCGACCAAATCAGCAACTCCTTGAACCATCGCAATCCCACAGCCTTACCTCGAATCACCAGAATCGCCAAAAACCTGAACAAAATCGCAAATCCGGAAGTAGTGAGGAAAACTGATGCGAGACGAAAGAAAATAACGGAAATTGATATGGCCGACAAGGGATAAAATCAAAGCCAGTTATTCTCCAGATCGAAGAAACAAGGAGGAGCGGCGTCATTTTTTTTAAAGTTGGAGGAATAAAAATTAGGGATTGGAAAATTGGGGGTGAGAAACGAAAGCGGATGAGTGAAAAGTAAAGCGGGAAATGGAAATTGGTAAGGTGTGGATCGATGGTGTGAATCGACGGTTGAGATTTTGTTTTAAATGGTGGTGTGGATCGCTGAGGTGTAATTTTTTTTTTAATTTTTTAATCTGATAACATCTATGGCAACACTATATAAAAATGTTGCATCGTGTTACACTTGTTTAGCTAGAGCAACACATTTCTATGGCTAAGGTAACACCAAAAATACAACGTTGCAGTAGGACCAAAATTCTATAGCTATCGCAACATTTTAGCTGGCAACACCTTGCAAAAATGTTGCAGAAGGTCATTTATGGCGTAGTGAATATATTTGTTGCAATTAGAAAATTAAATTATATTGAAAAATAATCATAATATACTATTTATAGGATGAAATTAGAAACATTATTACAATATCAAATATAAGTATTAAAATTAGTACACGATCCTTATTGAGTCAATGTAATAATAGGACTGAATGCTCTCAAACATATAAGTAGGCGAAAGAGTTAAAAGGGCAAAATGGACTTGTCAGTAGTAATAAAAAAGTAGTAGACGCACTATGTTGAAATAAGAAAGTAGTAAAAAGCATGGCTCCTATAAAGTAGGACTAAAAGCGTATCATAAAATAATGTTTCCACTACACAGTATGTGTTCAATAAGTAGAATCCTATTTTAATACAACACAAAAAAGGTGATATAAATTTGGTCGCGTTAACCTTGTTTTTTAAATGCTTTTATAACATAAACAGAACAATCCGTATATGATATTGTCGATATACATGATAAGTATTGACAAAGAACTGGGTTTACTGAATTAAAATATTAATAAATATATCTTTCATAGCTGTTATAGAAACTATATGGTCCGAATCCATAGATGTATGCCTTTATTACAATAGTATGATGGTAAAAGAATAAAGTGATATATATATATCTCTTCTTAGTTATTCTCCTAAGTTTATAGATAAAGCACTCAAATATACTTAGTGTATAGCCCGAGGATTCAGTCTGTATATTAATAACTCTCCATATATCTAGTTTATACATATATGATAATTTCGATATATCCTCAGATTATAAAGATGTATTTGTTAAACTACATATTGGATAATTATTCGCACATGTTGTTGCATTATAATAAGATTTTTTGCTGTTGTGCATACGGGCGTCGCTATAAATTTCAATAGAGTACCATGGTAAGGACTTCATCTTGGGTGGCGTTAGTATGAAAGCATTGGTGGTTATGAAAATGTCCTTGCCTGACATATTGATCAATCCTAAATTTCGTAACTGTTCATTAAAATTTAATTGGTTATTAGAAATAAAACCAAATTCAAAGACTGACACAATAATAGCTAAAGATGGACCTAAAGTGAATAACAGTTGTGGATTTCACACACATGCATATATAAATGTTCCAGTGCCTAGCCATGTCTTTCAAACGCATGAAAAATTATACTCATGGACTAATTTTAAATAATCGGTTCTATTATTCAAAAATAATTTTTGTTTTTAGATATTAGTATGCACTTTCTTTTTTAATACCTTATGAGTGTGACAAATCAACTAATAGTTTGATGGGGTGAACGATGTCTTGAAAAAACATAAATAAACATAGGACTATGCTAGAACAACCAGGTCCATTTTATCATTTTCATACCGTACATAGAGAGATTTTTTAGGCGGAAGAAGTGGAATTCAAGGATGGCTCCATGATTTTATATGTAGATCGGTGTAAAAATCAGGCGATGATGGTGGTTGAAATGGAAAAATCGTTAAATGTAAGTGGTGGTGCTAATATATTACGTACCAAACACCTACTTAGTAAGATACTTGTACCTATCATATATATACAAACACATACTTTTCTTTTTATTATTGGGCTTTATATGTACAAATGAAAACAACACCATTGGCTAGAGGTAAAGAATATATTTTTAAATAATAACATATGCCTCAAACACAATGATATACATTATATATTTCCAAAATGAATTTGGCATCAGGCAAATAATTAAGCTCATATTTGAAAATGGTAGCCACAGTGATAATTTTTCTTCTAAAGCATTTTTTCATCATTTCAGTCCATAAAATGAAACGTGAACTATTTAATATTTTAGGCATTCACATAAATCAATACAATGGTAATATTAACCTCTGCTCCCACATATCTGAATCCATTGTTTTAATATTTTATACAACATATTTTATAACATCACATAAAAACACTAATATTCATTATAACCTGATGTGGTAGACTATTATTCTTTAGAAACACCACCAAAAACATAAAAATTAAGTGCAAATGAAGCCTTCATTTGTTTTCACTAAACCATCAGTATTCAAGAGAGTTTATAATTCTATTACATAGCCAAGCCATTAGTTTTTCATCCAAATAGCATACAAATATCTCTATCAGTGAACGGCAAAAACCCCTAAGAATTAGGGATCCCAATCGATTGTTACCTTATATACAAATACCACAACACAACTGTAGTGATAACAAATCTGTGCTATTAGTTGTCAATGATTTTCGATCGAAAAATGGCAAGTGATAGCATGATAACGTAAGGATCATCCTACCTGACATCTCAAGAAAGGCAGTACCACCGATGTTGTATCATCGGTGACTTGGTAGTTTTTGATTCAGCTCTCTCTAGATTATCCGATCTTAGATACTGCAAATTGACTAACCATTCTCCCACATGTAACAAATATATTAGTGCTCTGGTGAACTGATATTGGGTTCAAGTGGATTATCATCATGAAAGTAATGAAAGAGGTGAACAACTGAAGTTATTATTTGCTACCGTGAAATTATTACTACATTAAATGCATTAGAAAATTAAATTAATTAGAGAATTGAACTCAATTTTATATTCATTTTCCGTGCTCATTCATCTGCAATAATGGTATTCATTTATAATTAATGCAATTAATTTGAATAAGTATTGCATTAATTATAATTAATATTCATTACTTTGAATCAATTTCAATTTAAACCAATTAGGCAAGGTTATTATCATTTATCACGATTGTAATTCAAATTTTAATTTAGACCAACTGGGTATAAAAATGTATGTAAGTCAAATAAAATGATTAAGCCATTAGTATATAGATTCTTCTATCATTCCAACAAATTTCCAAAATCTCCACCACCATATCTAAGCCTAATGCAGCATAAAATTATGTACGTGATTCTACATTTCAAATTACTTATCCAAAATGAATTATTTTATATCTGAAAACCAAGGGAATAACCAATCAAGTACCTTTTCTTCTCAATATGTATCTAGTTTAACAAAAAATTCATTATATATGCAATAATTCGGGACTGTCAATTGGTCAAGCGAACCTAATGATTCTGTTAGCATATTGATCTTTTACATTATGGGCTTTTTAGTCTTTTCTTACTTATGCTTTCTATCTATATAAACCTATCTCTGTAACCCTAATACTCTTAACTTTTCTCAAGTCGTCTTGCTTGCTAAATAATATGAATTATCTTTTTCTTCTTATTTGAGTTTACAAATGTTTACATGGTATCAGAGCCTCATTCATGTTTCTGCCCGCTGTCTTGAATCTTGCCTCGTTCATCAGTACTTGAATCTTGCCTCGTTCATCAGTCTGCCTCGAAACCCTAGATCTGAAGCCTGCTTTGAAACCCGAAACCCTAGATCTGAAACCTGCAGAAACCGCTGCCTTGAAACCTGCTGAAACCTGCTTCGTAACCAGCTCTTGAAACCTGCTTCGAAACCCGAGATCTAAAGCTCCTGAAACCTGCTCCTGAAGCCAGCAAGCAACTCGTTTTCGTCCACCCTCGTCCAATCGTGGAGCCAGCAACTTGTTTCTGCATTTTGGTTGTGGTCTCCAGGCTTATTTTTGTTTTCAGATTAGTTTTTATTGTCAATTAGTGACGATTATTATTTGTTTCAAAATATGGCCGGAGGTGATAATTCTTTACAGGCCATTAGTGTTCGTTTAGATGGCAAAACTATTCTTATTGGAGTTATGTCATGAAAAAATTTCTGAAAGGAAAACAGATGTGGGGATATATTTCTGGTGTTATTGTGGCTCCTAAAGCTGCTAATGTTGAATTGATGGAGAAATGGGATACCAACAATTCAAAGATCATCACTTGGATTAATAATTCTGTTGAGAATAGAATTGGTATGCAATTGGCTATGTATGATACTGCTAAGCAAGTTTGGGACTATTTGGAGCGACTTTTTGTGCGTTCTAACTTTGCCGTTCAATATCAATTGGAGGCTGATATTCGGTCATTGTCTCAGAATGATCGAAATATTCAAGATTTTTATTCTAAAATTACTGCTCTTTGGGATCAATTGGCTATGACTGAGGTTGCTGAGCTTAGAGCATTTGCTCCATATATCGCTCGTAGGGAGGAACAACGTCTTGTTCAATTGCTGATGGCTCTTCGACCAGAGTACGAGCATTGTCGTGCGTCCATCCTACATCGCACTCCTTTACCTTCTGTTGATTCTGTTCTACATGAGTTATTAGCTGAAGAAACTCGCTTGAAGTCTCAAACTGAGAAAGTTTCACAGACTTCTTCTGCATATGTTTTTGCAATAGGGATTTTACCAATCCCATCTCAACGCAACAAGGTAAATATCAAGAATGGTCGTGATTGTAATTATTGTAAACAACCAGGCCATTGGAAAAATCAATGTCCTGAATTATTGGATCGTAAAAAAAAATCAAAGTTTTAAGCCAGGTGATAGATCACAACAGCAACAACGTGGTGGCCAACAACAGTCATTCTCTACGCTACAAGGACATGGACAGTCACGTGGCGGTTCCCAGCCCAAGACTGCTGCATTGGTACATCCTTCTGGTGAATCAGTTGTGGATTCCTCTATGGACTCTCTTGCGGAGCAATTTCAAAAGTTCCTTGCTAGCCAGTCTTTGTCTCAAAACATGACTGCTCCTCAGTCTCAGCACTTTGCCATGTCAGGTTCGAATTCTCTTTTGTGGATTTTGGATTCTGGTGCTTCATATCATATGTCCCATGATTGTTCATCGTTTATATTTATGTCTTCTGATTCTTGCTCACCTTCTATTTTGACTGCTGATGGAACACCTTTGCCATTAATAGGAATCAGTACAATTCAAACCGCACACGTTTCCCTTCCGAATGTTTATTGCATTCCTAAACTAACTATGAATCTTGTTTCGGTCGGACAAATTTGTGATCTTGGATATCTTGTTCATTTTTCTTCCACCACTTGCTCTGTGCAGGATCCCAACTCCAAGAAACTGATTGGGACAGGCCGTAGGCAGGGCGGTCTCTATGTTTTGGATGACTTGCACATCCCAGGTCATGCTGCTGCTGCTAGTATTGACCTTTCTTCTTTTCATTTAACTTCTTTGTCTTCTAAGTTTTATTTGTGGCATTCTAGACTTGGTCATATTTCAAGCTCTCATCTTAAATTCTTGTGTAATTCTAGTGTTTTGGGAGATTTACGTTCTCATGATATTTCAGACCGTAGTGGTTGTAAACTTGGAAAATTTTCTGCTTTACCTTTTAATCAAAGTGTTTCTACTTCCACTGCACCTTTTGATTTAGTTCACTCTGATGTTTGGGGTCCAGCACCCATCCCCACAAAAGGTGGGTGCAGATATTATGTCTCTTTTATCGATGACTATACTCATTATTGTTGGGTTTTTCTGATGAAACGTCGTTCTGAGTTTATTGATATTTATACTGCCTTTCAAGCATATGTTAAAAAACAACACTCTACTATTGTTAAATGCTTTCGTTCTGATTTAGGGGGGGAATATACTAAGGGAGACCTTTCTAACATATTCACGGCTGATGGTACTTTGCATCAGTCTTCCTGCACTGATACCCCGCAACAAAATGGTGTTACTGAAAGAAAACATAAACACATTGTTGAGACTGCCCGTTCTATGATTCTTTCGGCTAGCATTCCAAAAGATTTTTGGGGAGAAGCTATTCTTACTTCCATTTATCTTATTAATAAGATCCCGATTTCTCATAATTCTGGTATTTCTCCTCATGCCAAGTTGTTTGGTCAAACTCCTGATTACTCTCACCTAAAAGTGTTTGGTTCCACCTATTTTGTCCTTCGTCCACACGTAGAGCGTACAAAATTATCTTCCCGTGTTGCTATATGTGTTTTTCTTAGGTATGGTATTGGACAAAAAGGCTATCGTTGTTACGATCCTTCTTCAAATAAACTGTATATTTCTCGTCATGTTTCCTTTATTGAGCATATTCCCTTCTACTCTATTCCTGCTAGTCCTTATAGTATGACTAGATCTGATCTTATTCACATTGATCCATTTCCTGTTGATAACTCCTCTGATTCACCACCTCTTACCATCGATACACCGTCATCCATACACTCTGTTCTTTCTTCTTCTGCAGGTGACACTTTATCCCCTATTACTACAACTGTTCAAACACCTCCTGTGACGACAAATCCTGTTCAACCTCGCTATCCCACTCGCACACGTAAATCTACTCAATTATCAGATTTTTCTTGCTCTTGTTACTCTCGATCTTTTGCTTCATTTCTTGTTTCCATTGACACTTTTTATGTGCCTTCTTCTTACTCGGAGGCTGTTCGTTCTCCTGTGTGGCAAAGTGCTATGTCTGAGGAAATGTCTGCTTTAGACAAAACCGGTACCTGGGATCTTGTATACCTTCCTACTGGGAAGAAACTATTGGTTGTCGATGGGTATATAAAATTAAAACCAAGTCAGATGGTTCTATTGAGCGATACAAAGCTCGTTTAGTTGCTAAAGGGTTTGCCCAAGAGTATGGCATGGATTATGAGGAGACATTTGCTCCTGTGGCTAAGATGACATTTGTTCGTGTTCTTATTGTTGTTGCATCCAGTCGTCAGTGGGACATCTCTCAAATGGATGTTAAAAATGCTTTTCTCAATGGAGATCTTAAGGAAGAAGTTTACATGGTTGCTCCACCTGGTGTTTCTCATGCTCCAGGTCAGGTTTGTAGGCTTAAGAAAGCTATATATGATCTTAAGCAAGCACCACGTGCTTGGTATGAGAGATTTTTGAATGTTGTTACATCACTTGGTTTTACCTCTAATCCCCATGATTCAGCACTTTTTGTTAGATTGACTTCTGCAGGCCGTATTCTTCTTCTATTGTATGTAGATGATATGATCATTACAGGTGATGACAGTGATGGTATTGTGAGCATTAAAGACACATTGTCTCGTTGTTTTGATATGAAGGATTTGGGTCATCTACGTTACTTTTTAGGCATTGACGTAGCTTCCTAAGAAAAAGGCTATCTTCTTTCCCAGTCCAAATATGCTACTGACATTATTCATCGTGCTGGTCTTACTGATACACGTCATGTTGATTCACCACTTGAGATAAATGCCCGTTATACTCCGACCGATGGGAGTCCTCTTTCTGATCCCACTTTATATCGTTCTATTGTTGGTTGCCTTGTATATCTGACCATCACTCATCCAGATATCGCCTATGTTGTTCACATTGTTAGCCAGTTCGTATCTTCCCCTACCTCTGTTCATTGGGCTGTTGTTATGCGCATTCTTCGTTACTTGCAAGGAACACTTTATCAGAGTCTTTTGTTTCCATCGACCTCATCTTTGGAGCTTCGTGCCTTCTCCGATGCAGATTGGGCTGGTGATTCAACGGATAGAAAATCTACTATGGGCTTTTGTGTATTTTTAGGTGATTCCCTTATTTCATGGAAGAGCAAGAAACAGGATGTTGTTTCGAGATCTTCCACCGAGGCAGAGTATCGTGCTATGGCCTCCACTACATCTGAGATTATTTGGTTACGTTGGCTGTTGGAGGATATGGGCGTTTCTATTTCTTCTCCCACTCCTATGTATTGTGACAATAAGAGCGCTATTCAAATTGCTCATAATACTGTTTTTCATGAGCGCACCAAACATATTGAGATTGACTGTCATTTCACTCGGTATCACTTACTGCATGGAACTATTTCTCTACCTTTCACTCCATCACCGACGCAACTTGCTGATTTCTTCACAAAGGCTCACACTATCGAACGTCATAGATTTTTCATTGGCAAACTCTCGATGCTCCTTGCCGTACCATCGCGTGTTTGAGGGGGGATGTTAGCATATTGATCTTTTACATTATGGGCTTTTTAGTCTTTTCTTACTTATGCTTTCTATCTATATAAACCTATCTCTGTAACCCTAATACTCTTAACTTTTCTTAAGCCGTCTTGCTTGCTAAATAATATGAATTATCTTTTTCTTCTTATTTGAGTTTACAAACGTTTTACAAACGTTTACAGATTCAACATTCAGTTTTGGAGTAGGCCCATTCAATGATTTATTAATGGTTTCATCATTTTATTTTCTTGTACGAAACAAGCTGCAATCATGGGTTCTTTGTTTACTTCCTTTCCCATTCCACTTTCGTATGATCTTGCTTGGCTAAGAGCCTTAGAAGTAAGAACATAAAGAATTGCCATGCCTAACCATGCAAGAACTACATACGTGGTTCTTTGAACTTTTTCCAAAGAAATTTCCTAAACAACCATGATTAAAGGATTGATATATGGACTTCCTAATATACATGCAACTGGTTCACCAATAAGTAGTAATACCTAAACTAGGAGCTGATGAGTATAATGCAAATAGATATGCTATGGCCCTATGCCTATATAATAAAATTGATGGCAAAAATAAGAACAAACAATGTAAATATTAAAAATGCTATAACCTTAGATGCACACAAAACTTTCTCTACATGCTTAGTCATCATTCCAATAGCCAATTAAAACATGTAATGAAATAATACATCCATAAATTTCACACATAATATATAAATTAGTTTAAATCCAATACCACTAAAACCGAGGAAAGAAATTTAAGATTATTGTAAATTCATTAGAATCTACATACTGAACTAAGATAGATATTTTCAACTGAAGTGTCCAAATCCAGTAGAGAAAGAGAAGAAATAAACATGAACAAATGCATATTTAGTCAAAAACACGAATAAGTAAGAGAAATAACGCATATAAAGAAACATAAATACATCAAATCTATGTCAATATCTTGTTCCTTTTCAAAATGTGAAGGGTACACGATAATTTCAATTTGTGGATTAAAGGCATGGTTAAGGGGAAAATCTAGACTACAATGTACGAAACAAAATTACCTCAGCAGATGATCCACAAACTTAATTTAGAAGTGTTGAGAGTTATTTTGGGTTGCAAGCTTCGTTCGGTTTTTTCATTGTTATTGGGCCAAGTATTTGGGCCTTATACTTTATATAGTGATGTATTCTTTATTTTTTGTTTGGCTGTAAGTTGTACGAATATTCATTTTTTCTTTTTTCTTAAGAAATAAAAATGTCAGCTTCATTTTACCCAAATTCAGTAATGGCGACCTAAATTTAACATTGTATCGGAGCAACCACCTCCTCCCCCTCCACCTCCACCTCAATTTTCATCCTCAAATTCATCTGATCTATCTTCTCTTACATCCAACGATGAACTTTTTCTTCACCATTCAGATCATCCAAATTATGTTCTCTCCACTGTTCCACTTTCCGATCGAAATTACAGCCACTGGAGACGCTCAGTTGAAGTATCTCTCATGGCGAAGAACAAATTAGGTTTTGTCACTGGTAAGTGTCTTCATCCAGTTGCTAATCTAGTTCTTTAATCACAATGGGACCGCTGCAATAATATGGTGATTTCATGGTTATTGCATTCCGTTGAGAAAGATGTTGCTCAATCGGTTCTCTATTATAGATCTGCTGCTACTATCTGGTCAGATCTTGCAGTTCGATTTGCTCGATCTAATCGGACCCGTCTTTTTCAGATACAACGATCCTTATCCACGCTTTCACAAGATACCTCTTCCATAACTGCTCATTATACTAAATCGAAGACTCTATGGGATGAATATGCTTTGTTGCTTGAAGATCGTGTGTGTGTATGTGGATCTGGAGCTTTAATTCATGATATACTTCAAGATCAACAAGTGGTACAGTTTTTAGCCAGTTTAAATGACTCGTATAATTCTGCTCGTGCGCAAATATTGATGATTCAACCACCACCAACTCTAAATGAAGTTTATAAATTACTGCTGCAAGAAGAGGAACAACGAGAACTAGGAAACAAGCAAATCTCATCTGAATCTTCTATAACTGATCTCAGCTCTACCCTAGCTTCTCAACGTTTTGCTGATCCTAAGAATTCAAATAGAGGCAATCAAAGTTTCTCTCGAGGACATGGTGGCATTACTAAGAGTGGTAGAGGATCTTTGTTTTGTGATCATTGCAAAATAGGTGGTCATATAGTTGATACTTGCTGGAAATTGCATGGTCATACTATGTTTTGTGATTATTGCTCGATTGGTGGTCACACTGCAGAGAAATGTTGGAAGAAGAATGGATATCCACTAGGCAAAGGACCTTGCACAGCAGCTAAATCTTCCTCTTCAAAAGATTCATCATCAGTTACAACCTGATCTGGATTTACTAGTGAGCAACATAATCAGTTGCCAGCTTTGTTGAAGAATAATAATACTCCTTCTACATCTGATTCAACTGCCTTTTTGGCTGGTAAGAATTTTTGTTTTATTTCTTCAGAAACTAAACCTGTTTGGATCATTGATAGTGGAGCAACAGACCATATGACCCCTCATCTTAATTTTTTCACACACTATACTTCATTATCTAAACCAATTCTTATTACCATGCCAAATGGTAAAACATGTAATGTTTTACTTTCTGGTACAATTGTTCTTTCTTCTTCTTTAACCTTACACAATGTCCTGCATGTACCAGAATTTTGTTTCAATTTTGTTTCTGTTAGAAAACTTATGACAAACAAAGATACTAATGTTCTTTTCACTCCACGATCTTGCTTCCCCCAGGACCCTTTGATGAAGAAGCCAATTGCGATTGGCAGTGAGATTAAGGGACTTTTCATTGTTAATACTGATCTTCACTGTAAGCATGTTACTGCTGTTTCTTCAGATTCAAATAAATCTTCGAACAATAGTGTTACTACAAATGTTTTACTGTCAAATTCATATGTAACTACTCACATGAATGATATTACATTACCATTTTCTTCTTCTGTTATTCTCAAAAATAATACTCCTGAATTGTGGCATTGCAGACTTGGTCATATACCTTTTAATCAACTCAAACATGTTAATGTTTTTGATTCTTATATCAAACCCTCTCACTTGTGTAAAATTTGTCCATAAGCTAAACAGCACAGAAATCCTTTTCCCACTTCTACCACAAAAGCTGAAAAACCTTTTGATCTCATACATATTGATACTTGGGGTCCTTATAAACATGTTACTCACAATGGTTTTAAGTATTTCTTAACCATTATGGATGATAATACTAGATGCACATGGACTTTTCTCATGACTTCTAAAACTGATTCTCTTTCCATTTTGCAGAAGTTTCATACTCTTATTTTCACACAATTTCATTCTAAAATTAAAATCATAAGATCTGATAATGCAGCTGAGTTTTGTGGATCTAATGCTTTGAAATTTTATTCTACAAATGGTATAATACATCAAAATTCATGTGAATATACTCCCCAATAAAATGGAGTCGTTGAGAGAAAACACAAACATCTTCTTGAAGTAGCTCGATCTTTATTTTTTCAATCAAATCTTCCCTCACAATTTTGGGGAGAATGTATTCCAACTGCTACCTATCTCATAAATTGAACTCCATTACCATCTCTTCAATTTAATTCTCCTTACTTTCAGCTTTTTAAGAAAAGACCAGATTATTTTTTTTACGAACATTTGGTTGTCTTTGTTTTGTTTCCACTATATCTCAAGGGAGAGATAAATTTCAGCCAAGAGCAAAGCCATGTGTATTCATTGGTTATTCTTTTGGTAAGAAAAGCTACAAAGCATTAGATCTTGTTACACATAAAATTTTTGAATCTAGAGATATTGTTTTCCACGAAACTAATTTTCCTTTTCACCTCAAACCATATTCTAACCCCATTACTTTACCCATAATTCAATCTGATTCTTCAGATTTCATTTTCACACCAATTCAATCAGAAAGTCCACAAATTAATTCTTCCTCTCCTCAAACTGATAATTTTCATGATACATCATTTTCTCCAAATTCGGATCCAATTATTCATGATAGACAACATACATCACATCTTGTTCCCACTGAACCAGTTCAAAGAAAATCTTTCAGAGAACACAGAAAACCTACCTATCTTCAAGACTATGTTTGCAATATTGGCTTTTCTGATCTTACACATTCTTCATTAATTTCTTCTTCGACATTACCTTTCTCTCATTTTGTATTTCTCCCTAGTATATCATCTTATCATGAACCATCTTCATACTCTACTGCTTCAACTGATCCAAACTGGGTTTTAGCTATGAAAAATGAAATAAATGCTCTTCAGTCAAATGGTACTTGGGATCTGGTTAAGCTACCAGCAGGAAAAACTCCAATTGGCTGTAAATGGGTTTTCAAAGTAAAGCTTAAAGCAGATGGTTCTTTAGAGAGATATAAAGATAGATTGGTAGCAAAAGGTTTCACACAAAAAGAAGGAATAGATTTTCATGAAACCTTCTCTCCAATTATTAAAATGACAACTATTAGAACCATTCTTGCTCTTGCAGCTTCCAAGAAATGGCATTTTCATCAATTCGACGTAAATAATGCCTTTCTTCATGGAGATTTGTATAAAGAAGTTTATATGTTGATGCCTGAAGGGATTCCAAACCCTAATCATTATGTTTGCAGACTTAAGAAGTCCATTTATGGACTGAAACAAGCATCACGACAATGGTTTCATAAGCTTACTTCTGCTTTACTTTCTCATGGATATTGTCAATCAAAGAATGATTACTCTTTATTCACCAAGAAGCAATCAGGTTTGATAACTATACTAGCTGTCTATGTAGATGATTTATTAGTTACAGGCTCTGATTTGTTGGAAATAGAAAATTTGAAAACATTTCTACATGCTACGTTTAGCATCAAGGATTTGAGTCTTCTTCATTATTTTCTGGGTTTAGAAATTGCTTATACTAATTCAGGAATTGCTGTAACTCAACACAAATTCACTACTGAATTGCTAAATACTGCTGCTGTTACTTTCTCAACATGTTCAGTGACACCTTTACCTCTACACCTGAAATTGAATGCAATGGATGGTGATCTTTTACATGATCCTACTCATTATAGAATTCTGGTTGGAAAATTGAATTATCTCACACATACTCGACCAGATTTAAGCTTTGCAGTACAAACACTAGGCCAATTCATGCAGCACCCTAGAGTTCCTCATCTTGAAGCTTTAAATCATACACTTTCATATGTGAAAGGTACGGTAGGCAATGGTATATAACTTAATGGTTGTGATCAACCATTATTAAAAGCTTTTTCTGATTCTGATTGGGCAGCTTGCCCAATGACGAGAAGATCTGTTACTGGATATATTATACTTCTTGGCTCTTCTCCTATTTCATGGAAATCGAAGAAATAAGCAATAGTCTCAAGGAGTTCATCTGAAGCAGAATATAGAGCCATGGCACAAGCTGCTACTGAAGTGACGTGGTTAGTTCGGTTATTACAAGAATTAGAAGTTAATCCAATTAAACCAGTCACTTTGTTTTGTGATATTCATTCTGCCATGCATATTGCGAAAACCCAGTTTTTCATGAAAGGACTAAACACATAGAAGTAGATTGCCACTTCACTAGAGACAAAGTTAAGGAAGGGTTGTTAAAGCTTGCATATGTTCCTTCTTCAGAACAGTTAGCTGATGTTTTTACTAAAGTTCTGCCATCTCATCATCAGAATACTATTTTGTCCAAGCTAGGTTTATACCAGTCCCCAGCTTGAGGAGGGGTGTTGAGAGTTATTTTGGGTTGCAAGCTTCGTTCAGTTTTTTCATTGTTATTGCGCCAAGTATTTGGGCCTTATACTTTATATAGTGATGTATTCTTTATTTTTTGTTTGGCTGTAAGTTGTACGAATATTCATTTTTTCTTTTTTCTTAAGAAATAAAAATGGCAGCTTCGTTTTACCCAAATTCAGTAATGGCGACCTAAATTTAACAAGAAGTAGATGTAAGTTTGGTGATTAATATTTGCACCACGGACTAATATCCACTAATAGACCTTTCAAACATCATTTTGATAATTTCTTATTGGAGCAGTATCGTGGGAAATACAAACAGAAGTTTAATGGAAACATAAGTTAAGTGCATAATTCTTTATTGCAGGAGTTTTCAAGCTTGTATTATCATAAATTAAATCAAAATAAATATAGTTTAATTAACTGCAGAATTAAGTTCTGATAATTATTAAAACATGCATACCAAATGAAAATATGACATGTACGAATGTTAAGTATCAAAAAAACTTTCTCTACATGCTTACTCATCATTCCTATAGCCAACCAAAACATGTATTAAAAAATAGTTCCATAAGTTTCACACATAATATAGAAATTAGTTTAAATCCAACATCACTAAAACCGAGGAAAGAAATTTAAGATTATTGTAAATTTATTAGAATCTACATACTGAACTAAGATAGATATTTTCAACTGAAGTCTCCAAATCAAATAGAGAAAGAGAATAAAATAAACATGAACAAATGCATATTTAGTCAAAAGGACGAATAAGTAAGCAAAATAATGCATATTAAAGAAACATAAACACATCAAACCTATGTCAATATCTTGTTCCTTTTTAAAATGTGAAGGGTACACGATAACATCAATTTGTGGATTAAAGGCATGGCTAAGGGGAACATCCAGACTACAATGTATGGAACTAAATTACCTCAGCACATGATCCACAATTCAATTTAGAAGTAGAGGTAAGTTTGGTGACTAATATTTGCACCATGGACTAATATCCACTAATAGACCTTTCAAACAACATGTTGATAATTTAATGTTGGGGCAGCATCATGGGAAATACAAATCAAAGTTTGATGGAAACAGAAGTTAAGTGCAATAATTCTTTATTATAGGAGTTTTCAAGCTTGTATTATCGTAAATTAAATCAAATCAATATGGGTTAATTAACTGCAGAATTTAGTTCTGTTAATTATAATTAAAACATGCATACCGGATGAAAATATGACATGTATGAATATGAACTATCAATCTCACTGTTGTGATACTAACTACAATGAATAAATATACAATATGTTTATTGTAGTTTGAACTATTGAAAACATCGACATGTCTGGTTTTTTAATAGCAACATACAAAATATTTCATACGGAAGCATAGCAAAACATGTTATGCTACTGCATTTTATTATGTTTTAAAGATGATGACGCTTCTTATTTTCCCTAACTTCAAAGAATCATAGACCTTAAGTATGTTGTACATAGATGTGTACCTCGTAGATGAGATGAAATTCAAGTGACGATAATACATAAAACAAGAAGAAAATGGTTCGTTTATTATTGAAAGACGTGAAAAGTTTGGATAAAAGTGAGGCACATATTATCCAACTCAAATTCATTAGGATCAGTTAATCCTTTATCAATCTTCAATGCAGGACATATATTATATATGACATCAGTAAATAACCTCATATGATGTCATGGACAGTATGAATTATAATATAACAATAAGGAAGAAAGGTTGCTTTTATCATTGAATGAACAAAGAATGCAAAAAATCTATCTATTACTTAAATAGGAAAGCAGAACCACACTCTTTATCTTCTTCCACTTGTCATTTCTATCAGACCGTCTCTTTTTCCTGTAAAGACAACCGTGCCATTTCTTACTCAAAATTTTGAAGACGGTTATTTTATTCCTAAATCTACAAAACCAACATCGTCTGCATCCCATTGTCTTCCCCAAATTCTACAACAGTCACCGACCACCTATCATTTTAAATCTATTTCGATCTCCTCCAAGTTCGACAAAATTGATTTTTGGCAAAGTCAGTAGACACCATTATCAGTGGTTGCAACCAATTCCTTCGCGATTAATTCAGATAAAATCAATTGAACAAACGCTGCCTAATTTAGGTTAATAGTTCAACTAATTTTCAGAAAGTGCTCAACTGGTATTTATTACTTCTATCTTCTGATTTTTGTTTTTGATCTTTCACTATCCTTGAAGTCGAAACAAAGGTAAATTCAATCGTTCATTGTTTGAAATCGAACAACCACTGATGTTTAGTCAGTCCCTATTCCAATGTTTATTTTCACGAACATATATTGCAGTTGCTTTGAAAATGATATAATAATTGAAAGTGATTTTCCTCTGCAGCCGTGAAGCTAGACTTTGATGAATTGAAGTTCTTACTATGGTCAGTCTGTTTTTTTCATAGAATGATTGTCTTTTTAAATCCATTCAGCGTTGCCAATTCAATTTTTAAGCGGCTTATGGTTTATTGGTTTAAAAGATTTATCCATCCAATTGAGTTGTTTGTTTAAATTACTGACTGGACTTTGACGGTTATACTTTTAGTCATAGAGAAGTGAGTGATTTAAGCAACATTAAGTGGTGAACTTACTGCAAATGCCCATAACAGTACTCACAGTTAACAAGTGATATTGCCTATTTGATCAAGCCATCTATGTATTCCTAATCTATATTGCATATTTCTTTTCACTGTATTCATAGTTGCTCCTATATGTAAAAGTTATATACATAATACTTTATAAACAAAAGGAATGTTAAAGAGTACAAGTTCTTTACAGCAATGAAAGTTCTTCCATTTTTAAATGAATTACTTATTATGATGGTTACAGTTTTTATGCAGAACATGTATGTGGAATTCTGTTGCGCTTATGAAAAGTTGGTTACTTTGAAGAAAAAGGCAAATTCTCCTCGATTTTCTCTCCTTTTTACATCGAAAAGGTACATATTAGCCTAAAAATAAATATATAATTACCTTGCACTCATTCATATATATTTGCCTGCGTACAGTCATATTCACATACACACACACAAAGAGACTGATGCATATTGTATATTTGAGCACCTTAAGTGCTTTGATAGCCTTTTGTTTTGGAAAAACGTATAGTTGATTTACAATCTTCACAGTTAACAATGTGACTTTACTAGGTTCCTCCATTTTTCCGTGAATTATGCATTTTGAAGCTTACAGTTTTTTGTATAAATGAAAGACGACTACATTATATTTATTGCACTATACCTTTTACATTGTATGGCCAAAATTCTCCATCTTCACTTATTTAGAATGGAACAATTTGATATTTTACTGATTTGGTTGTAATTTTTGGTTCATTAAATTTTCCTACCTTATTATTTTAATGTTTTATCAAATGTTGCTACTATGCATGTAGGTTATTAAACAAGGCAAAATTTTTCATAGGCTGGAGAAAAAAAATCTATTTCAGCTTTAGGCTTCGTTCAAAACTATTTACAAAAAAAGTCTTTTTTCCGTATATCAGCAATTTAGACTTAGAAGAGAAGATTAAAAAAAAGTAGTATTTCATTTAATTTCTTCCTATTGCCGACCACCAATCTTGAATCCAAAACCGACTGTATATCATTTTGCTCAAACACACATTTACTACAAATCATGTTTTGATCTAATTATCACGTATGTTTGGTTCAGGTAATTATCTGATCTTCACCTGTTTAACGTTATCGTTTTTATGTGTTATTTCTAAAAATGGTAGTTTAAAACATGAAATTTTATTTTATAGTCATTGATTATTTACTTTTTAATGTACAAACCATATTTCTATACCAAATTCTGCTCATAATTGTTATACTAATCCTATATGAAACGGAATCCTATCTTAGAACTGTCAGCTTATTCAATTATTTTTTCCCCTTTATTAGGTTTTCTATATGACTTTTTTTTGTTCAGAAATGTTTAGTTTTACTTATATATTTGGAGAAATGGATACTCATATTTGTTTCACTTTTTGGATTTCAATCTCAAGTTTAGTGTAATGTAACTATTTCGTCTTATTAGTATTATTTTTATAACTACTACTGCTATGGATATTATTATATTAAAAGTATCTTCATGGCTTTTTTTAACCATTTACGTCAAACTGTTTTATGGTGGTACAGTAGTATTTGCATCATTGTCATTTTATAGTCTTATTTTTTATAAATTGTGCATTTATGTGTAAAGGATTTAGATCCCATTTCTCTATATTTTGGTGTTCATTCAATAAAAGATATGTTATTCATTTCCTGTTGAAACCAGAAAGGCCTGCCATTTTAGTTTAGTGCACTTTATCTTATAATTGGTTCCCATTAGCATATTATTAGTAATAAAAATAGAGTGAGAACCGATCGTCCATAACTATCATTATATGATCATTTTAACTACAGACATGTAGTATTACTAATTAATCGATATCACTAGATTTAAGTATATGGATTTATTGAAACTTTAACTAACATGGTTTCACCAGGAACTATTGTTTAGTCATCTAAGATATATCCTAAAATAAGTTATAACGTGTTTTTGAAATTACATACATATGGAAACTATATTTTGTTAATTCTGACGTGATGATTTCATAACTCTATCTACTTAAATTCCTCCACGTTGCTAGCGCCTTTGTCAAAGAAGTGTCGCCCGTGAAGATTAGGTCCCTTTCAATTGGTGTTGAGTTAAAGCATTTGTGATTCTATTATGAATTCATTACCCATTATGCACCAAATAATGATCTTATGTCCTTTCTTTTATAACCAGTCACCCATAGTCAGTTACCCAGTCATTGCGGTTGACTTAACAAAATATGAACAGAGTTTTTCTAATATATAGTACATTATGTAATGACTTCAATTGCTATCCAATATTTAATGTTAATATACCTTTGTTGCATTGTAATTTGTATATTACATGGTAAACAAGTTTATTGTAAGTTAAATTTCTCTTTTGTCATTAGCATTTAAACTTTAATTTTTCGATGCTACTATAGAGTAGACAGTCATTTCATAAATTTGTTTATCAATAACCCTTTTGGTCTGCTATTGTGATAAAAAATGGTAAGATATCAAATAGTACACACTCATGCATGTAAACTTTCGCTAACCACATTAAACTACAAGCAGATGATGTTTTTTTGTATATCCATTAACTAACATCAAACATCATGTACCACATAACCATTTTTCATAAACTTGGTTTCTTACATTTGTGTTTTTCTTCAAAATAAAAGTTAGAATACCATATATATAATTAGTTTGTTCTTCTAGAATAAGCGCACATCACCGTATAAACGTAGAATCATGCTTTTTGCACAACTTACCAAGGAGAATACAAGACTGTGGCATACTGTGCATATCTTTGGTTCCATTCCCCAACTATTTATTTTAGACATTATTTAATATTATATGCATCACCCTATTCTATATTTTTCTTCCATAGGTGGATGATTTCATACTCAAAGGTGTTGAAAATCTAAGAACGAAAGATGTCCAAATCAGGTGGTCGTCAAACAAAGTAAGCAGCTCAATTCATTGTTATATAACCGATCAGTTGTACTATGCCAAACAATCATCTGATCGTTAAATGAGGCACCATGTTCCAACACAGCCGTTTGGTTTAATACCATAACAAACTTCAGCATCAACTTCAACCAAGAGATTGGTTTACCTAAAAAGTGCAATAACATCTGATCATACGGTATGCTTCACTAAATGTTCTTTCTTTTTCACCACTATCCTCAATTTCCTCCAAAATTACTCTTACTTAACTTTACCCTATGGAATAGCTCTGGGACGTCGAACACGAAAATATGATCATATCAAACAAGTTAGCACACTTAGGCCGTCAGCCTTTCAACTTGAAACTTTGGACATCCAAAAACAAGGTCCAAACGATATTACATCTTTCAACATTTACCAACTAGATTGGCGTCGGGATAACAACTCCTCCACAGTTATAATCGATACTGCAACTTTTGCAAGTGTGTTTGAAACATACTTATTCTCAGACATAAGTGTAATTCCTTCAAATTGATAAAATGGTCCGTCTTGCATTTAGTTTCCTTTTTTTTCCTTTCGTCTAGCTGTAATTTCATCTTAGCTCCTTCAAATGACTAGACTTTGTTGCTGCTGTAATTTCTGAATTTGGATAGCCATAATACATGATATGCGCGTGTGTGTGACCAATTGCAAATATGAATTATACTCAAACTGCCATCTTGAACACTTTCAAGTGACTTTGAATTTAGCTGTCTTCTAGGTCGACTTAATTGTCTACTCTTTCCTTTCCAATCAGCAAGAAAATACCAAAAACTACTCGGCAGCTTAAATTTTATATACACTGTAGTCAAACAATACCTTTTGACTTTCGAAATACTGGGCCGTCGATTAAAATTAAATCAAGTTCTTAAAAAATCAAAAATACTTCAATACCGTGCGAACAACCTATAATCTTAGGTTCTTGATACAAATGGCCGCCATTTTACAGAATAGATGAGAACTGTAGTACATTTGTTTTAACTTAACAAATCTGCTTTTATGTTCGTGTGTATATGTGTGTGTATTACTAAAAATTTTCCAAAAAAATTCAGTGTGTACTATAAATAATGTTGTCTTAATATTTTATAGAATTTGGATGCTACCATCTCCTGCACTAAAACTTTTACTACTATTAAAATACCACTGGATTTCTCTAATTATATATCAACGCATTTATGGACTTAGTTTTTTTTTCACTCGATTAGTTCAATTAATTGGTTGCTATAAAAATATACATAGCATCATAGACACCGATCATTGCTCTTCCTTTGGAAGATTACCAATAATATGCTAATTTACACTTGCATGACATGAGTAAAACTTTTACCAAAACACTTCACTCAGTGTGATTGCCAACTAGGCTTTCATAACCAGAATACATATTCATGAGAAATTTGTTTTCTCTAATTCCTACAAAAGTTGATGCATGGCAATGTTTTTAAACCATACTGTTAATCTTTCAATTATATTATACCGGTTAACTCATTATAATATAGCATAATTTTCCTTCACAACAGATGGATAGGACAAGAGTAAAAGATGGAGGGAAAAAGTTGATGCAGTCCACTATTTGGCGATTAATGAAAATGTTGACGTTTTTTCTTAATTTCAGTTGAAGAATTCTACAAATTTATAAGCTTTTGTACTTAGCTTAGGTGTTTGCGCATCTATTGTACCTACTAATGTTGTTTGACAGAACTGTGTAAAATGAAAATGTCCTGGTCTGCTGCTGTAACTTGACATGCTTTTTCAATCTATCAGTTTAAATGTTCAAATATGACATGGCTGCATTTAAAACTGCGGTTGTGAAAGACAATGAGCTGGCCCATATTTGCAGTAAGTACTATCAGTTGCCTTAAGTATAATGCATTCATCTTAATAATTCTTACACAACCTCTCAATCATATCAATTTCAGCACACCTCAACCTCTGTAGCTGATATCTACGAAACCGATGCACTGTACTATTGACTTATGTGTTCTCATATATAATCAATATTTACTTTTCATTAACATAAGAAGTAACCCAACACATTTTCACATAACAACACATAATAACCTAAAACATTGTACCTATAATAACAATCAAAATTTAATACGCAGTAGAGTATAATACTAAATATAATTGTTGTATATTGTAGCATAGTTGGACAATGAATGATATCAACTGATGCTTAAGTTACCTAAACCAAAACCTTTTGGAGACACATATGGGAAGTCCAAAAATTTGTTCGCTCAACGCATTCAATACCAACCAGTCTTCAAATACAATATATTTAGTTATTTAGTACATAAGTGCTGCAAAAAAATAGATAACTTACTACCATATGACCTAGATGACAACCTCCAAAGCAATGTTCTCGAACAATTCCCGTTTGCGTAGCACGGGCCACTCACTAGTTTATTTTAAACAGTTGAAACCAACAAAGGAAGTGAAATCGGATTCTGCATGTTTTATGTATTAAAAATGTTCAACAAAATTCAGTTTCTAAACCTTTAATGTTCATATTCTTTTGATATAGCTTATATGCTAATAAGTGTACATAATATTTTTAGCATAACATATTACTCCACTAAGCAACAATGCATTAAAATCACAATTGTAAACTGAAATAGTGGACAGATAGTGAAGAGAGAGCCAAGAGAAAGAAAATAAAATAGGAAAAAGGGTACATATGCCACATAATATCGAATAATTTTAGCAAGGCAAAGGGCAGCAACAGGATGGAGTAAGAATCAAGAATTTATAGTGCGGATTTGGTAAGGATAGATGAGCGCAACAAATAGCATGTCAAGGTGGAAAACTAAATTGGGGAAGAAAATACCATTTAACTGAGAAGCACTTACGTTCTTTGACTTATTTTGAATTTTGCGCAACAAACGGACTGCTATTCAATGATGACGGGATGTGTAACGACCATGAATTGATTTCCATAGTCTTGGAGGAGAAAGACCATTGTTCTTGCAGGTAGAAATTCAAGTGAAGGTCATTTTTGGCCCAGTTCACCAGAGAATGGCAGGGGATCGTCAGAGTTGGTGGCTGAAGTTAGTAGGGAAGTGTCAGGTACTGTAGGGGATGGAGACATGGTCTGAGGCGGTAGCTATTTATGTGTATCAGTGTGTGCATATGTGCACGTGCACACCTGATACAGCCAAATTATGGGTCTATGTTGAGTGGTATCAATTTGTTGTGTACTGTTAGTGGAAGTGGGTTTGAAGTGGGTCTGTTATGTGTGTTGAACTGAGCAATAGAAGTTGTTTAGGCCTGGTTGAATTGAGTTGTAAATGTGACTGGATATGTGTATATATATGGGTGAACATGTATTGTAATGAGGAGTGAAGAAATCTGAATATCAAATTACTTCTTTTTCATTTTTCAGTTTGAGTGCAAACTTAGTTTAGTTCTATCATCTTTTGCTCTTGTTAATTAGTTCAGTTTCCTGTTAGTTGCAATCGTCTTTTAATTCTAGTTCTTTCTTTGTTCATTTTTCTATTGCATTTCCTTGTTCTTAGATTTCTGCACATATTCAATTCCAGTTTTTGTTCATATTTCCTGTAGCTTACAAATTATCGGTTCTTGTTAATTTCTGTATTCACATCTCCTGTTATATTTCCTTCGGTTCTTTTATTACTTGCTATTTCATGTCAGTTCTTGTTTCCTGCAAACCTTTAGACCATTACAACTATCTGTTAATATCTGTTCTTGTTCAAATTTCTTTATTATTCAATTACATTTCCTGGTAATTCTTGCTTTTCTTTATCTATTCGTCTTCCTTGCAATCATTTCCAATTCAATTGCTTAGTAAATCCTCAGTTTATCTCTCATTTTCATTCATTTCTGCCATAACTTGCTATATTTCATCACCTATACAAATAAACTGCCGCCATATCATCTTCTTCATCATCAAAACACCACGCAACATCACCAGAAATTGCTTCCATCTCCGTAACAATGGCTTCAAACCCACCAACGCCTTACAAATTGGTATCAGAGCTGATGACTGGGGAACCTTTGACAACCAGTCAGATCCTTACTTCGCCAGCAATTGTTCCCAAATCTTTCCACCATATCAAGATCCAACGTGGGCAAGGCAAAAAGAAATCAGCTATCCATATCAAGATCATCATCTGCTAAATCCATACCCTATGCAAATGCCTGCATTTCCTCAACCTGCACCCCCAAGACTCCCTACAAATGCTCCAAGAACGTCTAATTTTTCATCAAGAACCACCTTATTACCAAATAATTCAAATCATTTCCAAAGCTCAAGAACTGCTGCTAGCAATACCTTTAACATCTCTCAAACCCAAGATTTGGAATCACCGGCATGGCTAATATTTGAATTAGAGCATTCAATCAAGATCTTGGAATCAATGGAGTTAAGCACCATAATGATGGTCATCGAATCTATCAACAAAAAGATTGGTGATACTATCACTTCCCTTCACAGCAGCCTATTAGCAACATCTCTTTCAAAGATTGAGAAAAAAAGGATCAACGGGCTTCCTTATATAATTTGGAATATTTGCATCGAATTGACAAATGAATTTCCAGAAGGTTACGACTTATATCTCAACGAATTTGGGCTTTTCGCTGTGATCTTGGATGAACTATTAAAGAATTATTGTATTACTGCAACTAAATGTGTACAGACTGATTTCTCTTGTTATAATAACCAAGGGTTAGTTCATTTAGATGTACACGAACCGTTGATTGAAAATACGAATGGATTCTTGTCATCAAACGTATGCGAACATGATTCATCAATTCCCCAAATTTCTGAAGATCTGATTGCTAAAGATGACCCATTTTTTGATGCTGGTTGCCTACCTGTAGACCAAGACACTGTTGTTCAAGTTAATGTTGCGCAATCTCCACAAACTGTATTTGAAAATAGCGTTGAGACTGACAAAGCTGATAGAGTAGTGAATCATGTTAAAGATAAGGCTGATCTAAATGATGTTATCATGGTTGATAATATTGATCAAGAGGAACTATCTAGGTCTGGAATGTGTTATGATGTGGTGCTGAAGTGTCAAGGGTGTACAATGCTTGTTGATATGCTCCTGTTTCCTCTTGAAGTATGCCAGGTGGTATTGGGAGCTCAAGGAATGAAGAGCTTGGGTGAAGTCACCCTTAACCTGGAACAATTTCAAGGACAATTGGCCATGATGTTGTGCTTTCAAGTTGCTGCTACAGAAAAGCCTATCTCTCCTATGCCCTCAGAAATTGAAGAAACTATTTTCATATTCGATCCCAACGGCGGCTCATTATCTGGTGTGGTGAAGTTGAAGTGTTTAAATTGAATGGTGCATAAAAATTCTAATTAAAAAGGATAGGTTGATCATCCAACCTTGAGTACAAGGTCATTCTTAAAGGGGAAGGGAGATGTAACGACCATGAATTGATTGCCATAGTCTTGGAGGAGAAAGACCATTGTTCTTGCAGGTAGAAATTCAAGTGAAGGTCATTTTTGGCCCAGTTCACCAGAGAATGGCAGGGGATCGTCAGCGTTGGTGGCTGAAGTTAGTAGGGAGGTGTCAAGTACTGTAGGGGATGGAGACATGGTCTGAGGCGGTAGCTATTTATGTGTATCAGTGTGTGCATATGTGCACGTGCACACCTGATACAGCCAAATTATGGGTCTATGTTGAGTGGTATTAATTTGTAGTGTACTGTTAGTGGAAGTGGGTTTGAAGTGGGTCTGTTATGTGTGTTGAACTGAGCAATATAAGTTGTTTGGGCCTGGTTGAATTGAGTTGTAAATGTGACTGGATATGTGTATATATATGGGTGAACAGGTATTGTAATGAGGAGTGAAGAAATCTGAATATCAAATTACTTCTTTTTCATTTTTCAGTTTGAGTGCAAACTTAGTTTAGTTCTATCATCTTTTGCTCTTGTTAATTAGTTCAGTTTCCTGTTAGTTGCAATCGTCTTTTAATTCTAGTTCTTTCTTTGTTCATTTTTCTATTGCATTTCCTTGTTCTTAGATTTCTGCACATATTCAATTCCAGTTTTTGTTCATATTTCCTGTAGCTTACAAATTATCGGTTCTTGTTAATTTCTGTATTCACATCTCCTGTTATATTTCCTTCGGTTCTTTTATTACTTGCTATTTCATGTCAGTTCTTGTTTCCTACAAACCTTTAGATCATTACAACTATCTGTTAATATCTGTTCTTGTTCAAATTTCTTTATTATTCAATTACATTTCCTGGTAATTCTTGCTTTTCTTTATCTATTCGTCTTCCTTGCAATCATTTCCAATTCAATTGCTTAGTAAATCCTCAGTTTATCTCTCATTTTCATTCATTTCTGCCATAACTTGCTATATTCCATCACCTGTACAATTAAACTGCCGCCATATCATCTTCTTCATCATTAAAACACCACGCAACATCACCAGAAATTGCTGCCATCTCCGTAACAATGGCTTCAAACCCACCAGTGCCTTACAGGATCGGGAAGATCAAAATCACTACCGTGGTGGATTAAGTAGCCAACCGATACTCGTTGATGGTAGACAGTTGGTCGGGGCTAGAGAAATGAAAGTTAGGTCATACAAATTAGGGTTAGTAGGAATCTATATTGTAATAAAATTAGGGTTATTTGGGAGGAAATGGTTATTGAGAGCAATGAGAATTTCACGGAGGAGAACGAAGTTAATTTGACTGAACTATAGAAAGAAGTGAAGAGAGGAAGGCAATGAAAATAGAAAAAACAAAAAGACGTGGGACTGTTCATTTAAGAAAATTTCTACGATGCTTATGCGCTCTTGAAATGAAACTCAGTAATAATAATATAATAGTATAGATATCACTCGAACTACATATTTATACATTTGCATAACATATTATGCCCACTATCAGGTAACCCCAGGTCAGGCATATTGAACTGTGCATACACTTAAATTACTTATCAATAAATCGTTCTGAATTGCCAATAACTACCAAAGAGGCATATCGGGAGCCATAACTATATCGTGGACTCCCCTGAAAACCAACACCTCAAAACAATTTAGCATGTAGGTCCCGTCGCAGCACCTAAGAGTACTATGGAATAGTATATGACCTACTCTAGACTGGCGTCCCAGTCCCTCTCCATCCTTGCTCTGGAGTCATGTATGCAAGTCGTGCACTCTTATAGTATAGCAAATGTCATTGCATCAATCGGTAGTCCCAAGTTGGACATATCGAAACTATATGTATATATATATATATATATATATATATGTATGCTTTAAACCATATATCAAAGAATATATATAAAATATTCCTTACCTCTCCCAGTAGCCCCAAGTCGGATATACTGGAACTACATAAGTATGCTTTAAACTGCATATCAATGAATATATATATATATATATATAATATTTCATGCCTCTCCCAGTAGCCCTAAGTCAGACATACCAGAACTATATATAAATACAGACATATATAATTCACATAAACTAAATGCAGGTGTATATATATAACCAGTCCAACTATATGGAACTAATAAACACATATCGTACCCATTTACATACACAAAAGCAATACACAACCAAAGTAATAAATCTACCATCTCAAAGTCAAACTAACCAATAAATCAAACAATCTATTTATCTATCATTCAATTCTAATCTACAACCATATCGACCAATTAAAAACAATGAAATAAAAATATACAATGCAATTAATATTCAACTCGTTATACCATTTGCTCATTTATAAGATGATCCATCTACTGATATATCATTTTTAAACATAACATATTACTGATAAAATACCTATAAGCTTATAAATCATTTAAAAGCTTAATATTATTTAATTATACAACTATAATTAAATATACTCATTTATAATATTTTAGAAAATCATAACCATTTTATAAAATATCGTTATATACTTAAAAACCAATTTAAGAAATAATACACTTAATTTAACAAATTAAATCAAGTATATATATATATCATTCACACTATTTTATAAAATAATATCACCATTTTATAAAATATTCTATTTACTAAAAAAATTTTTTAAGTAATTATAACATTTAATTTATCAGATTAAATTAAGTGTAAATCCAATCTCTTTTTTATTATTTTATAAAATCATTCTATTACTTTATAAAATACAAAACTAGATTATAAATCATTTTAATCCTTCAAGTTTATTTTTAATAGTCATACTTCTAAATTCTGATTAGTAATAAAATATATATTTATATTTCCATCACTAATATACTACAAATTAGAGTTAAATGGATTTATAACCATGTTATAAATTAATATCAACTCCATCTAACTTTATTCAATACGAATAGAACTCCTTATTTACATATATGAGATTTTAACCAATTTTCCTGAATATCTACAATAAAATATATAATGATTTTAACCAATTAATTTATAACCATGTTATCAATTAATATTAACTCCATCTAACTTTATTTAATACGAAGAGAATACAATATATATACACACACACACTCGAGACCTTAATCAATTATCCTAAATATCTGCTCAAACAAATCCAATCAAATAGGGGAATATTTATTATATATATATTTCTACCTCTCCTAGGTAATAATTTTCAACTATATATTTATGAGATTTTACACTGAAATATAAATTTAGAGTTATAATTCCGCTTACCTGAATAGTAAATTCTTAAGTGTCTAAATCCAGTCCAAGCCCATACTATGTCGTAGATAATCTAACTATAAGTGCAACAATGAAGAACGCATCTCGATTGGACCTCATATGCAAGAGATACGAATTAAATATGGAACAAGGCTAATTTAAAAAAATTAAATAGCGAATTACCTCATTAGCCACAAATCCCCCCCTCCAATTCTTCTTCCCAAATCATCCCCGTATGTGCACAAAAGAGACACCTTGCGTATGAAAACCCACTCCTCCAGCAACTTTTCTTCTCAAATTCTCCTTCTCTAGTCGACTATTTGTCGAACCATCTTCGCCAACAAACTCCACTACGCATGAACTCCACAGCCATCCCTTTCTCTATGTCCGAACTCCCCTATTAAATTCTTAATATAGCCCCATCGTTTCCAAATGTTGCATTCCACTATAGTTTGTTGAAGCTTGGGTGGTTGACGCGGGGAGGTGCACGCGGCTAAGTGGAACACAATGGTATTGTTCGTTTCCCCCAAAACACTCTCCATCTCTGGCAATATCTAACCCTAGTTGACGGCAAGTAATGTCTACTATGACCAAATCGTTCCACACCCCTCAACATCACACTAGATGTGAAGCTCCTATCTCCCCAAGTTCAATAGATTTAGTCTCGTGGAATTCCGTGATCCACAACACTCTAATTTAATTTATGAAATATGAGGCATCATTTTTTTTACTGGAGATGAAAATGAAAAGAAAAGTGGGAAAGAAAATGAAATCAAGAAAAGTATAAGTGTAGGGATACATATATTTTAAAATATATATTATTTATTTGATTTCTCAAATAAATTCCCAAACGTTTCAACCTCGTACATTCGCGTAGCACATCGGATCACAATGAAACTTTTCCATGCACATCACCTTAATTTTAGTCCTAACTATATAAATTTCGTTCATATTTGAGACAGCTTTCTAGGATGATAATTTCATGAATTTTGAGGCTGTTTTGGCCATCGGATCGTCCAATTCAAAATATAGCGATATTTATACTCAGTTTGATTTGCAATGTCAGTCCAGACTCAACGGAGGTGGTCTTGATTCCTAATTCAACTATATGCGATGTTATCCCGCCTTTTGGCAAGACCGTGACACCAAGGAACTGACTAGTGACCAATGACAGATCGTCCTAGAGATCGGTTATACACAGGCTCACTATGGAATTCGACGAATTTTGTCCGAGTCCGGATTGAGCTAAAATTAATATAACATGATAAGCTAAGCTATGAGAGTCAACATTCCAAATTTCAAGTCAATCCGAGTTCGTATGTTCAAGTTACGATCAATGCAAAATTGGATAAAAACAGCCTCTATTTGAATCGCTCGGTTGGAATCCATCTGGGAAGCCTACTTCGACTCGCTCCACTTCGACTCGCTCCGCTTCGCCTCCATCTCAGAGCCTCTGTTTGACTCGCTCCGCCTCCTTCAGAAAGCACTTGTTCGACTCGCTCCGCTTCAAGCCACAGGTCGACTCCATCTAGTTCGACTCCGTCGCTTGACCATTGTTCAACTCCATCTAGTTCGACTCCATCGGAGAGCCACATATCGACTCGCTCCATTTCGCATCCATCCGAAGACTTCTACCTCCATCGATGCGAACGACACATCTTTTATCGATGCGAACAAAGGCCACTACCATCGATGCGAATGAGGCGAAAGTCCTAGAATGACTCGATCAAAACAGCATCAAAGGTGGAGTGCTCCAGAGATTCAAGCGCCACGTCACCGAGTCGAACGAAATCGAGTCGAACAGAGCGAGTCGAACGAAACAGCCAACCGAAGATCCCAATTCGTATCGATCATATCTCCTAATCAACAAGTCCAAATTCTATGAAATTTTCACAGAAGACTACG
The DNA here is from genome assembly GCA_030737815.1 of Allium fistulosum. Classification (NCBI taxonomy): domain Eukaryota; kingdom Viridiplantae; phylum Streptophyta; class Magnoliopsida; order Asparagales; family Amaryllidaceae; genus Allium; species Allium fistulosum. The sequence continues at coordinate 1,228,316,313 of CM060901.1, forward strand.
TGCGTGCTAAAGAATGTCCACGCCAAATTTCGACTCCATTGGATGAAATCTTGATCGATACGAAATCTGTTCATATCGATCACGGATCGGACCGAAACTATACGAGCTTGGGCGCACGGGCCTGGTCACGTGCTAGAGAGGGTCTCCCGAGAACTGAGCGAAATACTAGCCTCCTACACCTATAAATAGACCCCCAAAGCCAACAGAAAAGGGGTTCTTCTTCTTTTTTGAGATCTCCAACGCCCAGACTCTACCGGATCCAGATCTGAACTTCATTGCTGCTGTTACCAACGAGATTTACTGCTGCAAATCATAATCATTTGTTGTAACTTACCGAATTCACTTGTAATCTTCAAAGAAAGATCAATAAAGATAACAACTTCATAGTGGACGTAGACGCTACGCCGAACCACTATAAATTCTTGTGTCTCCTTGCATTTTAATTGCTTTCGTATCTTAAATTTGGAGTTTTTGTTAGATAATCCTCCTTTTCCATTTAATTTTCTTCACTTTATCTCTTCAAAAACTTCCGAAGAGTGTTGTGCCCAATTTTGGTACAAACACTTTGGTGCTTTCACTGAGAAAACCCAATTTTTCTCCTGCTCTTTGGATCTCCTATCTATATCGGATTGCATAAATCCAAGAAGAAGATCCAGATCTAGAACTTTGAAGCCCTTCCATTCTATTCAGATTTACATCAGATCTAGGAAAGGACTTTCATCATTTCACCATGGTAAGTACACGGACTACCTCTACAGCTGCTGCTCAAGGAGGACGAGACCGACAGAATCCCGTGCAATTGTCTCCATCAAACCAAGATGCCGCCGGACCTTCAGATCCAACAGGCCCGGTTACCAGAAAAGAATTCCAGATGTTGCTCCAAGAACTGACCCAGAGTCGGCAACAGCTAACTGAACAACTGCGCGCCAACACGGAGTTGTCCAACCAGCTAAATCGCCAAAGGCGAAGAAGATCCAGAAGAGACCAAGGTTCTTATTCTTCCACGGAGAGCTCAGCCTCATCTGATGGTCATCACCGATCCACACGCCCACGACTGGATGTAAGTTACACCCAGGCCACAGGGCACCAACCTGCTTCGAATCTTGGCCAACCCAGAACTGGGCCATCTACTAGTCACCATACAGGGCCCACATCTCGAGGAGGTGTTGCTCCTTATCATGTCACAAGCAACATTGCTACTACCACCGCTACTGAACAAGGAGTTGATGCTAGAAACCAAGCTGATCCACATCGTAGCCAACGAGACCATACTACCGAGCCTTATGTCCCTGAAGATGTTGAACCAAGGAGGCGAGGCATGGACCGTCGACCGCGTCTGGTCCAGACTCGCGCTGTGGAACCCGACCGCACCTTGGCACAGCATGCTCCTAGTATCCGAATGCCGGATATACCAACAATGATCCGCCAAATGATCCATGAAAGTCAGGGTATCTCTAATGACGATTGGGGAATCACCCGGAGTCATACCCCTTTCACCGATGACATATTTTATGCTGATCCACCTTGGCGCTTCAGGATGCCAGCTTTGCCAGACTACGAAGGTAGTTCTGATCCCAATCAGCACATCCTGAAGTACGAATGGCTGATGAATGCCGCCAGAGCTGATGATGCAGTAAAATGCCGTAGTTTCCCCATTTCCTTAGGAGGCATTGCTACCATGTGGTTTACTCGTTTGCCACCACGATCCATCTCAAGTTTTGACCAGATGGTCACCAAATTTGTTGAACAATTCCGTATGCACGTGGAAAGGCCTAAAGATGTTAACACTTTGTCTAGTGTTACTCAAGCTCCCGGAGAAACACTTAGACATTACTTGGAGCGATTCTATGTTGCGTGCGCAGAAATAAGCAATCCCAATGATAACTCTATCCTGATGGCATTGACTAAGGCGATTGATGCTGATTCTGAGTTCGGAAATTGGTTAGCTGGAAAACCACCTACGTCATTGGACCGTTTCTATTCCAAGGGAGCCCAATTCTTGAGAAGGGAAGATGTGAAACAGTCTAGGAAGCAGGATGGCGCAAGGCCCAACAACGAGGAAATCCAGAGTAACATCGGTGTAAAACAGCCCGGAGAGAGTTCTGGAAAAGTTCAGTTGAACGTACAAAATAAACATAATCAGCAGAGGGACAATGGAAATCAAAGCAAAAAGCGCGATCAGAATCGTGGTCCACGGCGTAGAGCTTCCATGTACGATAATTACACTCCCCTGAATACGTCGTTGGAAATTGTGTATTTGCAGACCTACAATACCATGCAATACAAGATACCTGCCACGAAACCACCAACTGAAAGACAAATCCAAACAGGGAAATTTTGTAGATTCCATGAGAGTTATGGCCACAACACCAATGAGTGTCGTCACCTACAAGACCTCATTGAAAAACTGATACGTGAACGGAAGTTGGATCAGTATGTGCGGACACCGCAATCTGGTGGTGCGGGCCCATCAAATCAGAATCGTGCGCCGAATCATGAAAGACAGGAGGAACCCGCTCGTATAGGCGGGAGATTGGTTATCAATACAATAAGTTGTGGTCCTCACCCAACAGATCGAAGCTGGAAGGAAATGGAGTCGTATGCCAGTTCTATCAGGCATGCGGACTTCGAGTGTTGTAGTAATTTTGATGAAGGTGCTCCGGCCAAGCAACAGAAGACGATGGCAGATGACATCGTGTTCAGGAACAGAGACGTTGATAAAGTCGAAGCCCCCACTATCGATCCACTGGTCATCTCAGGACAAGTAGGTCCAACTGGGATGAAGAGGATCTTAGTTGACAGTGGAAGCTCTGTGAATATTTTGTTCAAGCGAGCTTATGATCAAATGAGAATGGAAGCCACAGACTTGAAGCCTTGTCAATCCCGAGTCCATGGTTTCAATGGAAGTGCTACTATACCCACTGGAATGGTGGAACTGCCAGTAGAGTTGGTAGTTGGAGAACTTCGGAGAGTACGGATGTTGCAGTTCATTGTTTTGGACATAGACTCCCCTTACAATGCTTTCTTGGGCCGACCGGCCCTCGCTGAATTCAGGGCAGCCATCGCCCCGTGGTGTTTGACTTTAAAGTTTCCCACTGGTCATGGAGTAGGAATCATTCAGGGAGATCAGGCCACTGCTAGAGCCTGTTATGTTGCTGAGCTGCGGGAGGCGTAGCGAAAGGAGAAAGGAAAGGGCATGGAGGAATCTCTCTGCGTCCGTTTTGCCTATAATTGACAATTAACGCCCGGGCCCAGGCCCGGGCACCCCAGCTAATTCCTCAGACCCGAGAGAAACTGAAGACGAAGGAGAATCTAAAGAAAGTCAAGCATCCCCGGCCGAACTGACGATTGATGTCCCAGTTGACAATGACGTTGATTCGAAAATGATAAAGATTGGATCTCAGCTAAGCCAGCAAACTCAAGAGGAATTGGTTGAATTTCTGTGGGTAAATCTTGACGTATTTATCTGGACACATTCCGATATGTGTGGGATCTCGCCGGACATCGTGTGCCACACTCTGAACATTGACCCGCGGCATGTCCCGGTCAAACAGAAAAGGCGTGGTATGGATCCAGAGAGATCTGCCGCCCTTAAAGAAGAAGTAGAAAAGCTTAAAGCGAACGGGTTTATTCGAGATGCGATATATCCTGAATGGGTGTCGAATCCCGTGCTCGTCCGAAAGTCGAACGAAAAGAGGAGAACATGTGTCGATTATTCCGATCTGAATAAAGCATGTCCCAAAGACAGTTTCCCACTTCCCAGAATTGACCAGCTAGTAGATTCGACAACTGGGCATGAACTCTTATCCTCCATGGACGCATATTCTGGCTACAATCAGATACCGATGTATTTACCCGATCAAGAACATACCAGCTTCGTAGCCAATCTGGGACTTTTCTGTTACAAAGTTATGCTATTCGGACTCAAGAATGCCGGGGCTACTTATCAACGATTGGTCAATCGGATGTTCGCCAATCAAATCGGGAAAACAATAGAAGTATATGTAGACGACATGCTTGTGAAGTCACAACTCTCCACCAACCATGTTAAAGACCCGGAAACTATGTTCGACATACTTCGAGAATACAAAATGAAGCTAAATCCACTGAAATGTCATTTTGGAGTTGCATCCAGAAATTCCTTGGATTCATCGTCAACGCTCGAGGGATAGAAGCTAATCCTGAAAAGATCTGGGCTATCAGAAATCTTGAAACTCCAAAAACCATAAAACAAGTCCAGAGTCTCAATGGAAAAGTAGCAGCATTGAGCAGGTTCATTTCAAAGTCCACTGACAAATGCATTCCCTTCTTTGATCTGATCCGAAAAGGGAAACGAAACTTTGAATGGACCACGGAGTGTGAAGGCACTTTCCAAGCACTAGTCCAACACCTATCCACACCACCTATCATGTCGAAGCCTATTGATCATGAGAAGTTGTTCGTATATCTAGCGATATCAGAAAATGCTATTAGCGCTGCATTGATTCGAGAAGAAGACAAGATACAGAAGCCAGTATACTACGTTAGCAAACGATTAACTGGGGCCAAAAGGAATTATCCAAAATTAGAAAAGTTGGCTTATTGCCTTGTTATTACATCAAGAAAACTCCGACCATATTTCCAGGCACATCCCATTATTATTTACACCGACCAGCCGTTACGACAGGTCCTTTCGCGGCCTGAGACGTCTGGTAGGTTACTCAAGTGGAACATCCAACTGAGTCAGTTTGACATTGCTTACACTCTGAGACGGGCCATCCAAGAACAAGTCCTAGCCGATTTCATAGCTGAATTTACCATTCCAGAGGACTTGCCCGAAACCAGTGAATCCCCCGAATACGTCCGGAAGCTTTATACCGACGGCGCATCAAACGACCGGTGTTCAGGCGCTGGTGTTGTACTTGAAACTCCCGAAGGCCGATCCATATGTTATGCCTTGAAGTTCGATTTTTATGTGACTAATAATGAAGCTGAATATGAAGCCCTCTTAGCTGGCTTGAAACTTGCTAGAGATTTGAGAATTATCGCAGTGGAAGTTTATTGTGATTCACAACTAGTTGTGTGTCAAGTACGGGGAGAGTATCAAGCAAGAGATCGAAGGTTGGCTGCTTACTTAGCTCGAGTTCAGGAAGTACTAAATCTGTTTGATTATTATGCCATTTATTGTATACCTCGAGAACGCAACCAAAAAGCCGATTCATTGGCGAAGCTGGCCAGCACAAGTGAAGCTCAGCAAATGGGACTCGTTCCCGTAGAAACGCTATCCTCCCCAAGCATTGTCCGGGCAGAAATAGACCGGGTATGCGAAACCGTCCTCGAAAAAGACTCATGGATGACTCCACTCAGAAATTACATTGAGCACGGAACCCTGCCGGAGCGCAGGAGTGAAAAGAGACAAGTCCTTCGAAAGGCCTCACGCTTTACCATCCAGAATGGAATCATGTACAGAAGAGGGTACTCAGTCCCTCTACTTCGGTGTATCGCTCACGATGAAATTAGACGAGTGTTGCGCAATGTGCACGAGGGAGAATGTGGCGATCACACCGGGGGGCAAGCACTTGCCAAGAAAATACTTCGATACGGATATTACTGGCCGACCGTGAATCGCGATGCGTCAGATTATGCAAAGAAATGGGATAGGTGCCAGAAATATGCCCGAATTCCCAGAGCTCCTCCTACCGAGATAACGCAAATGGTCAGCCCATGGTCGTTCGCAATGTGGGGCATCGACATCATTGGTGCTCTACCCTTGGCAAAAGGTGGTGCGAAATATGCCATCGTTGCAGTCGATTACTTTACAAAGTGGGCTGAAGCCGAAGCTCTTGCTACCATAACAACGAAGAAAGTAATCAACTTTGTAGTTCGCAACATTATCTGTCGATTCGGTCTCCTACACACCATTATTACGGACAACGGAACCCAATTCGACAGTGCTGAATTTAAAGATTTCTGCAAACGATTTCACATCCAAAAGAAATTCTCTGCAGTTGCACACCCTCAGGCAAACAGACAGGTCGAAGCAGTTAATAAAATTTTAAAATCCATCCTGAAAAAACGACTGGAAAAGGTCGGGGGCAAGTGCGTCGATGAACTTCCTATGGCTTTATGGGCTTACCGAAAAACCCACAAGACCGCGACCGGACACACTCCATTCTCTCTCTCTTATGGTTCAGAAGCCGTTATTCCAGTTGAACTAGAAGTACCTTCTCATCGTGTGACATACTATGATCCAAAGATAAATGCTATATTACTTGCTGAATCTCTCGATCTACTAGATGAGAAGCGTGAACAGGCTGATTTGAGGGCAGCCGTGCATTGAAGTCGAGTCGCCCGATTGTACAACGCCAAGGTCCGTCCGCGAACCTTTGAGCTAGGCGATCTCGTCCTGAAAAGAATCTATTCGGTTCCTTCGCATATGAAGCCGACATGGGAAGGACCGTATGTTATTGAACGAAGGCTCGGAGATGGCACATTCAAATTATCGACCGTTGACGGTCTTACTTTGCCCAGAGCCTGGAATAGCGAGAGTCTTCGCCGCTACTACACATGACAGGCTATGTTTATCCATTTGGCCTATTTTCCATTTCGCAATTTGTTTCTGCATTTCGAAATTAGAATTTGTAATAAGGCAACTGACTTTTCCATATTTTCTTATTTCAGCAATAAAATGCAATCTCTTCAAGCCAGAGCTGTGATTTACTTGAAATGCTTCATATGATCATCACTATGCATGGAGAGCTAAGTTTCACCATACGGTGGAATTTATTCAAATAGAGAGTGACTGCGATGCAACCGGTCACTCGCTAAGTGAAACCCGGGCTCGGGGACAAGCCATCACATCAAAGTCTAAAGCGGATTGATACACGACAATCCCTCACTTAACTCCCGGTTCCCAGAGTGCGAACTGGAGTATTGAAAATTCATCTACAAAAAGGATGGATCCGTCCGCCTAACGACTTCGTCCGTATCTGAACCAAGTTTGAGGAGGGTGGACCCGTCCATCTAACGACCTCACTTGTTAACTCAGGGTGGATGTGACCCGACGATCCATGATCCTGATTCAACTCCGAACTCCCAGAGTGCGAGTCGGAGTATAAACAACAACTCCAAATTCCCAAAGCGCGAATTGGAGTATAAACACCAACTTCGAACTCCCAGAGTACGAGTCGGAGTATAAACATCAACTCCGAACTCCCAAAGTGCGAGTCGGAGTATAAACAACAACTCCAAATTCCCAGAGCGCGAATTGGAGTATAAACACCAACTCTGAACTCCCAGAGTGCGAGTCGGAGTATAAACATCAACTCCGAACTCCCAGAGTGCGAGTCAGAGTATAAACAACAACTCCAAATTCCCAGAGCGCGAATTGAAGTATAAACAACAACTCCGAACTCCCAGAGTGCGAGTCAGAGTATAAACATCAGCTTTAAGTCCCAGAGCGTGAATTGAAGTATAACATCAACTTTGAACTCCCAAATTGCGAGTCGGAGTACAAAGGTCGATTCCAAGTCCCTAAATCACGGACATATGATTTAAACTTAAGCCGGCGTAACCAACCGCCAATAAACAAATGAGGATCCCCGGAGTGTGGATATGACCATCGATGATCGGACACGCATGAATAAACAGCTCAATCTCCGCTCGTCTCAGACATCCATTCAGTGGCACTAGACTCAACGTGTTATAAGCGAGAATCAATCGCCGACTGATGTTCCACAACTCATCCCCGAGACTGGGGGGCAGGACTTAAGCATCGACCGTTGACTGAACCGGTGCGACATGAAAATTCAACTCGCTTCCCAGTTGCGAACCATGTCCACAGTTTCCAGACTTGGTGCAAAAAATACAAACTTGACTCGGAAACTGAAACTTTACAAGTACATTTCAAACATTGAAACACTTAGGCAAATACACAATGACAGAAAAGAAGCCAAAAAAGAGAAGTTTCATTTCTATTGTTTGTAAAAAGAGTTCGTATACAAGTTTATTCCCAACTAGCAGGGGCCGAACCTGCATCTATACACGACCAACAAAACAAACGTCAGAATCACACCAAGGAAGCATGTCTAATATTTCTTTTTCCGCGGCTTCCTTTTCGGTGCGGGCCCACTGGAGCCGCCACTATCCTTCCTCTTTGAGCCTTTGCTTTTTGGTGGTCGGTCTCCAAGCGATGGCATAATATCGACATCCTCCTCCGAGCTCGAGTGAATAGGGATGCTTCCTGCGGGCGGAGTCGGAGGAACATGATCAAGTACAGAAGGTGGAATGGGCATGCTAGTGATGAAGATGGTGCCAGGAGATATCATCCTAAGCGGAGCTGGTCCCGGTGCTGCCATCCCACCTCCAGAGCTGCTACCATGAGCAGCTGCTGCCATTTCAGCGTCAATTTGAGCGAACATCTCCTCTTCAGTAACCGCTCGAGCCCCACTAGGGGCAACAATAGTCGGCATTTAAGAACTTGTAGTAGGAGCGCCTCCACCCATGACAAATGGTAAGTCAGCTAAAGGATCGCCGTGACGGTGAAAGAGTTCTTCCATGAGCTTCTCATCAAACACAATCGTATTCCCCTGCGTATCGTCAAGTGGGGCAGCTGTACTTACGGTGATTGCTTCAGTCACGATAGCCTCCTTCGTTTGATATGATTCTTGAGTAGCAGGAGGCATGGTCGATGCGGCATCAATCACTGGACAAAGAATAAGAGAACTGTTAGAACTTAACTCGAACGAAGATTTCGGCTTAAGAAAGATATGTGGAATGTTCAGAGTACCTTCCTCAGTTTGACTCGTAGATGGCGGAGCGGCTTCAGTAACTTGCTCTGTAGCCAAAGACATCTGCGGCTGATCTGGACTATAGGCAGGAATGGCTTAGGGATCAACCGCAGATGAGGATTCGGGCTGGGTTGACGCTGGAACTTTGAGACTTGCCTCGTGATGTTCAACCCCTGAACCTTCTCCTATTTCAAATTGCTGGGCGCCGCCGAGTCTTTCCTTTTCATGTAGAATCATTGACTCGTGAAGAATCTTCCTTTCATCTCCAGTAAGAATGCGATTCTCGAGTTCAAATTCATCAATAGACCCACCCAGATGCACCGCTTTCTCCTCCTCAACCAATCGGCCCCAGGCGTTATATAAGTGCGCCGGGTAATCATCGAGCCAAGCTAGACCCTGTGCCTCAGCACGTTAGCGTTGTAAACAACGAGAAGGTCTTCGATGTCAGCTTCTAGCCTGGACTCGGCCGACTTCACTTTCTCCTTGACCTCAGTCTCCACCTTATGGACTTTAGCCACAGCTGCATCCCGCTCACCCTTAAGCAGAACAGTTTGTTCGCACGCCTCCTAGGATGCACTGTTTGCATCATTCCTTTCCTTGACCATGTCGGAAAATTTAGCTTTCAGCTCATTGAGTTCCTTGACCACCGCATCCCGCTCGGCGGTAACTGTAGTATTCCGATAGCCCATCTCCTCCACCAAGGCGACATGTGTCTGCCTCAACCTCTCCATGGCCACATTCGCTTCATCAGCTTTTTTGGTGGCCGCAATTTCAGATTTGCGAGAAGATTCAGACTCAGCAGTGAGCACTTGAATGATCTGGTCCCTTTGAGCAAGTTCGGTCTCCATTTTCTCAAGTGCTTTGGCTCGCTCAAAGGCCACCTTAGAAGCTTTCTCTACAGCCTTTACCCACTCTCTGTACTGGGTATAAATGTCATGAACGTATTCATGCATCGTGTTTTCCACTCCAGAGGGAATTCTTTTTAGATGTGGTGGGAAGACATAGCCATCGAAGCAAATATTCGTAAAATCCTTCCTCATTTGAGCGAATTTAAGGGCCCCTTCTCCTATGGGCTCAGTGGGGACCTGCTCTACAATTATGGAGGCGGTGGTCTCAACTCTCTGAAGATGAGTCTCGGATCTAGAAGTATGAGAGGTTGGCCTGTGACGAGGAGGCTCTGGCGGGTGTGAAACAAGAATAGGGGGTGGAGATGGAAGTCTAGGAGGAGGAGAGCGTGATCTAGACCGATGTTTATATTCTCTATCCCTATCACGCCCATGCCTATCCTGGTTAGAGTACTCGCGATCACGGTCTCTATCCGAGTCTCTCCTGTAGGAGTCATAATAAGAAGAAGCCTTTTGGGCTGAGCGAAGATTCCCGAGTATTGACCCTCTTTCGGACATCGTACCTAAAAATGAAAGACGAAGGAGAAGTTAGCGATTTCTCAAGTTGGACGATTTACAGTTATGAATCGTGTAGTGCAGTGAAGTGTATGTATGTGCAATCCCCCGACCAATCGGAAATGTCAGTTGCACTTGTAGAAAGCGACCCACTCAGCTCAAGAGCATTGTCAAGCTCCTCCATCCCGGTGTCGTGTTGAAATGACACATAATTCAGAATTGGAATATCAGCAAGCCCTTCAAAAGGATGCTCTACTTGCGTGGGAGGAGACTCCGAAATTCTAATCCCCTGAACAGGCAAGGACATTACAACAGATTTTAATCTCTCGGATTTAGAACGCTTGTAAGCTGCAGCCTTGCCTTTTCTCCTTCCTCCTGAGTCCTGAACATCGGAAGAAGGCCCGGTTGGGAGCTCGTTATCGGTAGGCGTCCTCTCCGGATCAACTTCTTCGACTATTACGACTGCGGGCGCTTTGCACTTCACCCATTTCTTCGGGACCACTCTAAGTGTCCCTTCCAGCCGTATGCTCTGCCTCTGTTCAATTAGCCAGACAGTCCTCAAGCTTTTGTCGGTCAGAACCCAGTCGATATGCCTCTCCTCGCCCGGAGCCGCTTGGTGAATCCGAACTAGCTCTCTGAAGTACGCACCGTCAGGTCGAGAGATTGCAGCTGTAAAAAAAAGACATATGTCAGTTTTGAGGACGGTCATAATTATCTCGATAATTCAAAGGAAAGATTGCAACACTTACGTCTATCCAACCACCGCCTAGCGAATCTAGGGGGCACCGAACGTAAAACCATTCAGTTTTGAAGTAACTTAGCCTTCCCCAGGAGCCCATTACAATATGGCAGTTCCTGACCGCTTCCAAGAAGGTGAAAGAAGGGTTGTCCCCACGGCTCTTAATGTTAAATAGATATCTGATCTCGATCGGCTTTGGTGGTCGAAAGAGAATCTCCATAAATAGAATGAAGGTGTTGTTCAACAAAGCATACCCGTTGGGATGTAGCTAGGACGGAGCTATTCCAAGGAATGATAACATCTGCCTTATATATTGATTGAAAGGAGGGAGTGTCCCCGCTGTGCAAGCATGACGGTTGAAAGCATTAAACCCCTCCGGGGGATCATGTGGCCTGTCATTTGGCCCAGGCAGTAACACGTCGTCAATCGAAAAACCGTGCCTTAAACAAATCCCTCCTAGCATATCCTCGGAGATACCCGACGGCACATAATCTTGTGGACTACAAATAAACCGAGCACCTAGACGCTCGTCCGGAGCTGGCTCTATAACTTCGGCTTCAATAACCGGTATTTCGATGGTTGGAGGAATTGAACTCGGGAGTACATGCTGCTGAGAACGTGAAGGTTCCATGACTAGCTAGCTTATGTAAAACCATTGTTAAACAGACAATAACGCTCGTGCATCCCCCAGTGTAAAGTGTTTGAGTGTGTTGTGCAGTGCGGTACTGTATATCAGTTAAGAAGTTCTACAGAATCGGAAAAAGCATGTAAACGACGAGACTTCAAAATTTGGCCGGAAGGACCATCATCGCTGACCGTCACAACCGGGTCATCCAGTTATTAGCAATCGGTCCGAGTTAAAGTCTGTCAAAATTTTGTTAGAGTTGTAGTCCCATCGACGAGCTTCGAAGGGAAATCTAATAAGCAGTTCAACGGTCAAGTCCAGTTATGCAAGTTTGAAGCTCGTCGGAGTCAGTTGTTCAAGTGTGCAAGGAATTACAAATTCTTTAACATTCAAATTCGTATCGGTCACAAGAGCCTTGATCGCATCGATAAATCATGTTCATCCATGCGCAAATTCGACTCGGTCTTGAAAATGGAGATTTCGTTCACCCATGTGCGAGTTCGACTCGGTCTATAGACTGTAGATTTCGAATCGATCCGGAGCGTTCATTTCGCATCCATAGATTAAGTCGTCTTCGTATTGGTCCCGGTCGCCTAATTCGAATCGATCGAAAACCTTGGGTTTCGACTCCATCAGACACAACCCCTTCGTATCGATCAACCTGCTCAAGGCACTCATCGATATTGATCGGCTCGATGCCACGGCTTAGCCATCGATCGATACGAAGGCCTCCGTCTCATCATCTCGAAACCCTGACTCCCGATCGATGCAAAAGCGATACGAAATAATCATTTTATCTCCATGCTCCTTCTTCCCCAGACCGATTCGAACAACATCTTTCTCCACCTTCGACCTCGCACAAGACCTACTTCCTCGAACAACGATCAGGCGCGAAGTTCAAATGGAATGGCATAAGAATCTGATCCTCATCATTTTAGGGCTGATGTTATTCGATTGATTACCTTATGTTCGATAATTAGTTTAAGGGATTGAAGGATTGGAGTCGATTCGATTCGAGCAGCTTTCCTCTTCTAAGTCTTTTGAGCGATACGAAGACAATGCCCCAGAATGGAAAAGTGAAAAGTGAAAAGATGGCTAAGTACAGAGTATTTATATGGATTCGAAAGCAAAAGGGATAAACGATTCACATCCTGGTGGATTCGAACAAGCTTTTCGACTTCGTCTCCAGTGCATCGATGCGAAGCTCCTCTTCGTATCGTTTATCTTCGACTCCATCTCCGGTGCAGCAATACGAGCAACCAGTTTGACTCCATCGATACGAAGCCACACTTCGTATCGATCACCTTCGACTCCGTCTCCTGTGCGTTTTGACTCCGTCCCTTGTGCAGTTCGACTCCATCGATACGAAACCACACTTCGTATCGATCACCTTCGACTCCATCGATACGAAACCACACTTCGTATCGATCACCTTCGACTCTGTCTCCTGTGCAGATCGACTCCATCAAATCACGGCTCTCAGAAGCCAACTCCGTCGATACGAACTGACTGTTCGTATCCAATGACTCCAAATCAATCGATTCGAAGTGCGCATCAGGGGTTGTTCAGAAGGAATTGAACTCTATCGATACAAACGACCATTTCGGATCCATCAATGCAACGAATACTGATGCAGAAACAATGTATTAACCTTTAACATCGATTCAGGAGAGGATCGATACGAAGGAGCATTCAAAAACAACCATCGAGCATTGTTACAACGAATTTCACGTCGGTTCAGGAGAGGATCGATACAGAATTCAGTATAAAATAAACTGACAACGACTCGTGAACGTACAAATGTCAACGAGAGTCAGATTAACCTATATGCATATATGACGGACTAATATTCAATATTCCAGATTTCCAGGAACTGAAAACTCATTTGATAACGATTACAACAAAAAACAGCTAATCACTAGCATACAGCAATCAGTTGCAACAATGCAGGGCATAGCAGTTGACAGTCAACAGTTTACATTATCAAGAAAATCAGTCGAAGATTACAGCTTTCATCGAAAAGACAATAACTATTCAGAGTAAAGATGGCAGCATTTCAATGCACATCATGTTTCCACAAGACGTACTTTGGGGGGCAAATGTTATCCCGCCTTTTGGCAAGACTGTGACACCAAGGAACTGACTAGTGACCAATGACGGATCGTCCAGGAGATCAGTTATACACAGGCTCACAATGGAATTCGACGAATTTTGTCCGAGTCCGGATCGAGCTAAAATTAATATAACATGACAAGCTAAGCTTTGAGAGTCAACGTTCCAAATTTCAAGTCAATCCGAGTTCGTATGCTCAAGTTACGATCAATGCAAAATTGGATAAAAACAGCCTCTGTTCGAATCGCTCAGTTCGAATCCATTTGGGAAGCCTACTTCGACTCGCTCCACTTCGACTCGCTCCTCTTCGCCTCCATCTTAGGGCCTCTGTTCGACTCGCTCCGCCTCCTTCAGAAAGCACTTGTTCGACTCGCTCCGCTTCAAGCCACAGGTCGACTCCATCTAGTTCGACTCCGTCGCAGGACCATTGTTCGACTCCATCTAGTTCGACTCCATCGGAGAGCCACATTTCGATTCGCTCCATTTCGCATCTATCCGAAGACTTCTACCTCCATCGATGCGAACGACACATCTTTTATCGATGCGAACAAAGGCCACTACCATCGATGCGAACGAGGCGAAAGTCCTAGAACGACTCGATCAAAACAGCATCAAAGGCGGAGTGCTCCAAAGATTCAAGTGCCACGTCACCGAGTCGAACGAAAGCGAGTCGAACAGAGCGAGTCGAACGAAACAGCCAACCGAAGATCCCAATTTGTATCGATCATATCTCCTAATCTACATGTCCAAATGCTATGAAATTTTCATAGAAGACTACGTGCGTGCTAAAGAATGTCCACGCCAAATTTCGACTCCATTGAATGAAATCTTGATCGATACGAAATATGTTCGTATCGATCACGGATCGGACCGAAACTATACGGGCTTGGGCGCGTGGGCCTAGTCACGTGCTAGAGAGGGTCTCCCGAGATCTGAGTGAAATACCAGCCTCCTACACCTATAAATAGACCCCCAAAGCCAACAGAAAAGGGGTTCTTCTTCTTTTTTGAGATCTCCAACGCCCAGACTCTACTGGATCCAGATCTGAACTCCATTGCTGCTGTTACCAATGAGATTTACTGCTGCAAATCATAATCATCCGCTGTAAGTTACTGAATTCACTTGTAATCTTCAAAGAAAGTTCAATAAAGCTAACAACTTCATAGTGGATGTAGGCTCTACGCCGAACCACTATAAATTCTTGTGTCTCCTTGCATTTTAATTGCTTTCGTATCTGAAATTTGGAGTTTTTGTTAGATAATCCTCTTTTTCCATTTAATTTTCTTCACTTTATCTCTTCAAAAACTTCCAAAGAGTATTGTGCCCAATTTTGGTACAAACATGCGAACAATCATATTTTGGATCTTTAATTCAATAATGATTCGATATTTAAATTAATTATCTAATATCATGTCGTTAAAGTACGGGTTGTTACAGCATCAGAGCATAGGTTTAAAGTTCCTTAGGTATTAGGAGCGTATTGAGAGAACATACATGAAAAGTTTTGAAAAGAAAATGGTTTTTCGAATAATATTTCCAAAATGTTTTCCAAAAATATTTTCAAAATGGGTATCCAAAATGTGTATATATTAGTTTTCAAAAAGTTACCGAAAATTTGATATATCGCAGTCTCTCTCTCTTATTCGTGTCTATGCTATCTCTTATTTATGCCTATACTATATATGAAAAGTTACTAATTAAATCCTTAAAAATTGCAAGTAGAAGATGAGTGATCCTGTAGGTTCAGGCTCAGGCAACGCAGCCGAGGTTCCCGGCGTTAATGTTCCAATTTGGCTCCATGGGTATCTTTAGGTAAGGGGACAAGCCGAACTTGATCCCATTAGAGGAACCACAAAGGGAGCGACAGGTGCAGTTCCTACCCACTATTTGTCATAGATTTTGCTAAGTTATGTAAGGATTTCACTACCTTTGGGGGAAAGCCATATATAGGGACTAAATCATATGTGGATTCCAGGACATAGATCCGTACTTATGAAAGGATCTTTGGATTAATAGGTCTTGCTAATGAGATGAGAAGGTTGTTAGCTACTTAGTAATTACAAGGTGAGGCTCTTAATTGGTGGGAGGTAGTTGAGGCAGAGATTAAGGGAAGAGAGATCACTTGGGGGGAGTTTCGAAGATGCTTTGAGATGAAATTTCTTTCGAAGGATACATTTAGAGATGTTTTTCCACTTATAGCAAGGAGACGTGTCGGTGAAGGAGTATGTTAACCAATTCGATGAACTAGATAAATTTTAGGATAGGACTGATCGGTACCCCACATAAAAAGGCTTTGAAATTTGCTAAAGGGCTGAACCAACCTCTTCAATATTTAGCTCTGAGTCATATTGCCATGGGTTCTTCATGTGAGGGTTTAGTGGAGACGGCCTTGTTGAACACTATCTCCAAGGAGGAAACAAAGGAAGAACCCAAGAAAACCTGAGAGAAAGCACAACATCAGAATCAATGCAAGGGAGGATTTGGACCCAAGGGAAAGATCAAGAAATAGGATATGCATTGTAGGAAGTGTGGAAAGAAGAGACATTTCACGAAGGAGTGCAGATCAGAGGGTTTGAAGGTCAAGTGTTATAATTGCAATCAATTTGGGCGTATGAACAGGGAGTGTCCAGCACCTCCAAAGATCTCTAACTAGATTATCAAAGCACATGCACTGGATGCAGTACCTAGCTCGAGTGTGCCACTAGTTATTGACAAGGGAAATAAGGTCGTGATTAAAGGTGTGTTGAATTTATTTGATTTATCTATTCGCACTTTATTTGACACAAGGGCATTATACTCTTTTATATATAGCGGACTTGTAGATGAGTTACACTTAAACACTAGCATAGTTACAGATCCTATAGCTATGTCAAACCCTGTAGGAGGATCGATCTATTTGTATATGGTATGTAGGGGTTTGAAATTATTTATTTTGAGGGTTGAGTTCGATTGCGATGCTTTTATCTTAGAATTTTTAGGTTTGGGTTGATACTGGGCTTAGATTGGATGATGATGTATGAGGCTATACTAGATTATGATAGGAAGGTTGTTAGATTGAATACATGTAGTAGATGTAGCTTGGAGGTTTATTGCGATTCCCAAGGATCATTTATGTAGAGTTACTCATATTCTTTAGACCTATCACATGATAAGCTGGATTCAGTGCCCGTAGTTAGTGATTACCTAGATGTCTTTTCTAAGGCTACCGGTCTCCCACCCCCGAGCGAGATTGATTTTTGAATTTATCTTGTGGAGAATGCCAAACATGTTGCCTTACCTTTAAGGCATATGGCTCTAAAGGAGAGACATGAGGCAAACAATAAGTAAATGAGTTGTTAGTGAAGGGCTTCATTCGAAGGAGCACTCTAAAGTGGGGAGCACATGTCATCTTTGCCACCAAGGCGAATGGTTCTTTAAGAATTTGCATCGGATATAAGAATTAAAATAAACTGACAATGAAGAATCATTATCTACTGCCCCGTATAGAAGATCTCTTTGATTAGTTGGTTGGAGTGAAAGTGTTCTCACAGCTTAATTTGGCTACCGAATTCCACCAGTTGCGTGTAGCTGAGGATTGTATCCAGAAGAATTCTTTTTGTATTTTAGACGAACTTTATAAGTGTTTTGTCACGCCCTTCAGACTGACCAATGCACCCACCTACTTTATTGATCAAATGAGCCAAGTTTTCAGAGGGTTGCTTAATAAGTTCTTCGTGGTATTTGTGAACGATATTTTGGTCTATTTGAAGAGCGAGGAGGAGCACATGTTGCATTTAGGAGAAGTTCTTGATACACTATGTGAGCATAAGCTGAAGGCGAAGTTTTTAAAGTGCCACTTTTAGCGAGAGGAGTTATGCTTTTTGGATATGTTGTCTTAGAAAGTGGGCTAGAGGTTGATCCTAGTAAAGTTGCAGCAGTTTAGGATTGGCATATGCCGAAGAATGTCATGGAAGTGAGGATTTTCCTTGGTTTGATGGGCTACTATCGGAAGTTCACTAAGGACTTCATGAAGATTTCTGCATTTTTGACTCGTCTCACTAAGAAGAATCTAGTTTTCTCGTGGGGCACAAAGTGTAAGAATGCATTTATTAAGCTAAAGAAGGTGTTGACTAGTGCACCTGTTTTAGTATTGTCCGAAGGTGCGAAGAAATTTACAATATAAACTGATGCATATGGTATGGGGTTGGGTGCAGTCTTGATGTAAGAAGAAAGAGTGGTGAGCTACGCTAGTCAACAATTGAAGGTCTACAAGAGAAATTACCCTACCCGTGATCTTGAGTTTGCGGCGAAAGTCTTTGCGCTCAAGTCATGGAGGCATTATCATTTAAAAGAGCAGTTTGATCTGTATACGGATCAGAAGTCTCTAAAGTCTTTATTCTCCTAAAAGGACGTGAATTTAAGGCAATAGCGATGGATGGAGTTTTTGGCATCGTACGATTTAAATATCTTACATACCCCAGACAACGACAATTTAGTAGCTGACGCCTTGAGTAGACAGCATGCAGTATTGAGTCCTTTGTTCTTGGAGTCGAGATATTTGGAGTTCATTTCTACATTTGATTTCCGACCATCATCTGATATTACCCAGGGATTGTTATCAGCCATAGATGTGCAACCTGCACTTATGGAATCTTTTTGATCTAATCAGAAGCAAGATAACGAGCGAGTAGATATTTTTGAGAAGCTTGATATGGGAGCGCAGTCGAGTCATTTGAGGCATCATACCATTGGCTCGAAGGGATGATTATAGAGAGATGGTATGTTGTTTGTTCCTCTCATTATAGAGTTGATTGACCTAGTATTAGCAAAGTCTCCTTATTCGAGGATAACCATTCATCCTGGTGCAGACAAGATGTGCCATGATATGAAAAGGATCTTTCATTGGCCGAGTATGAAGAACCATATATCAGAGTATGACTTGTTAGATGATACAGGTGGAGCAGAAGAAACCGGGAGGATTGTTGCAGTCGTTGGATATTCCTCAGAGGAAGTGGGAGAGTATCTCTATGGATTTTATCGATCGATTATTGAGGAGTAGAAGAGGGAATGCCAGTATTTGTGTTAGAGTCGATTTACTGACCAAACACGCTCATTTTATTTTGGTTAGGAGTGTGAGGATGACGACATTGTTGGCGACTCTATACGTGAGGGAGGTTGTTACGTTACATAAAGTTCCTACTAGCATAGTTAGCGACTGAGATCTGCTTTCACCAACGAGTATTGGAGGAGTCTACAGGAGGCTTTAGGCATCGATTTAAGCTTGAGTACTGCTTATATCTACATACAAACGGAGAATGGAGAGAGTGAATCGGGTTTTAGGTGACTTTCTTCGGATGTGTATCTTTGATTTTGGAGGCTCATAGGAGGATCATTTACCATTGGTGGAGTTTACCTATACTAATAGCTATCAAGCGAGCAATGGGATGGCACCATTTGAGGCACTATACAGTAGACCTTGTAGATCGCCTTCGTGTTGGTGGGTTACCGCGAATAGGATTATTCTTGGGCCATATATGGTGAGGATACATCAGAGTTAAGTAAACTTAATCCGTAAAAGAATGAAAACCGAGCAAGATAGGCAGAAATCTTAGGTTGATAGGAGACGTAAAGAGTTAGAGTTTGCAGTGGGTGACTTAGTGTTTGTGAAGGTTTCACCGCTTAGGCATGTCATGAGGTGTGGTGGTTTGGGGTAGCTAGCACGAGGTTTGTAGGACCTTTTCCTATTACGGAAAGGATATGGAAGTTGGCATATATAGTAGAGCTTTTTGAGAAGTTGGCGGCAGCACATGATGTTTTCGATGTGTCGCACTTACGGAAGTGCTTGCATGATATGACTACCGTAGTTGAGCCGAGTCAACTAGAGGAAGTGGAGGTTGAGAGGGAGTCACTACTTGTATTCTTAAACAAGGTACAAACCGACTCCGTAACAAAGAAATCTAACTTGTTAAGGTCCAATGGGGAGATGATCCAGCGGACAGTACATGAGAGCCTAGGAGAAGATCCAAGCTACCCACCCATAACTCTTTTCTGGTATGTTCCTAATTTAAGTTAATAAGTAAAGGTTATCTAGGCATTAGGACTTAGCTTGGTATACTCTTTGGGTAGAAACTATTGGATGGTAGGGATGGTTGTAAATGTTTCATTAGGACATGTTATGTATGATGGATGCTAGTGGATGTATTGGTTGGATTGTTTCTTTTACACATTTAGAACTGTATATCCTCTAGATAGTACACATATACTCACATCATCTCTTGTTTTTTTTGTTTACCTTGCCGAGCATTATGCATATGGATGTCCCATATAGATTGAAGGGTTGCGCATACACGTAGAATTGCAAGTATGCTTACTTAGAATGTTGCATACATTTCGGATTCATGTCATGAGCACTTGCATGACAGGAGGTCAACTACATTAGGAGACCGCCTACTCTTTGCATTAGTATAGGTTTACATGCATTTAACTCTTGCATATATACATACCGCATTAGAAAATTTATTAAGGACAATGATTGCCCATGATTATGGATGAATAGATGGTTGTAGTTATTGTATGTTGCATCTACAAGTTATATTTTTCCATTCTTGGATATTTCAGGGACGAAATCCTTTTAAGAGGGAGAATGCAACACCTCAAAAATTTAGCGGAAAATTTAATTAAAAAATTTGATTTAAATAAAATAAGGGCTAAAATGAATTTTAACAAACTTTCGAATTTGGCTACGAAACTTATACCATTACGTCCATAGCAATTTTCTAGATAGTTATCATATATAACACTTTGAAATTGCAGTTAGTACGGAGAAGTTACGGACGTTTGAAAATTTGAAAACAGAATAAAATAAAAATAAAAACTTAGCAAAATTAACACCATAAGCGGTCGACTCCTGGGCTCAATGGTCAATCTGTAGCGGTCGATCGGTCTCTATAGATGGGCAACCATTGATGCATAATTTTGATGAACTAGAGTGTGTGATTGAATGGTGATGTTTGGACTAATTATATTTCTTTGCTGCCAAGTTTTTGATGTGCATGTGAGACGAGAACAAAGATTCTCTAAGGCAAATCCATTGCTCCAAATATAACCCCTATAAATTGACATATAAGCCAACCTTAATTTCATTAAAAATCAACACCATACTGAAACTCTACCAAAATTTCTTCTCTCTATTTACAAATTTTCTTTCAAAAATAAACTAAAATCAAAGCAAGAGAACACCAGTAAATCAAATTTAGGAGGGGGTAAGTTAATGGGTGACGATTCTCTGAAGGAGATTAGAGTTAGAGCTTAGATATGAGGTGAGTGGGAACAAGTTTGATAAGCTGATTATTTACAGTTAATTTTAACATATTCTATCTGACCTAGGATGTTAATAACTAAATTGTGAACCCTAACTATTTAAATTGGAATTTGAATTAGAAATTGTATAAATTTACACACGTGATTTTAACCAAATTTGAACCCCTCTGTTATTGAATTGAAACCCTAAAAATTGGTTAATCCTGAATTCAACTAGTATAATTAATCTGCAAAAATCTATGAATTTGAAACTAATAATAAGTTGGATAAAACTTTAAAGACCGGTCATTCTAAATTGCATAGGTTTGACTGTGTAAATCAAATTAATAATTAATTAAAAAACGAACGCTAAAAATTAGAAAACAATAAATTTTACACTACGACCGGTGGATCGTTCACCTGAGCAGTCGACAGGTCGAGGCCCGAAATGCAGAATCTGAACCTCGGCTTAAGGCCCAGGTTACTAATAAAAATTATAAAACTTATTAATTGTATTTATAAGTGTATTGTATACATATGTATGGATGTTAGAGCCAGTAGGGATGCTAGTTCCCAACGAGAAGACAATAGGACATTGCAGAATTGGGTAAATGTACTTTACCCAATGGGGGTCATTTATTCGACTAGGGCGATTCTATCGCAAATACGAGGTTCTACGGTGGACGTGCAACACTGAATAATGTCTGATGAAGTGTGTGGGCACGCACAACGGGACTCTAGGTATTCACAATTCTGACATGATGTAATACTGTATTATTGATGGATCCCGGTGCATGCAATAAGAGGCATATACTACAGTCGACAGGTGGTCACAGATGCAGACAATGAGACACTCTGGGAAGTCAGTATTGCGGGCTCTCCCTCGATGCATAGTTGGGTTAAATGTAGTCGTGGTTATGGGAAATTGATTCCCATGTAGCCCTAGCATCAGTGTTTTCATATATAGTAGCCTAGTGGTGGTGTTTCCATATTTAGTAGCTTAGTGGCAGTGTTTTCATATTTAGTAGCCCAGTGGTGGTGTTTCCATATCAAGTAGCTCTAATACCGATGTTTCCATATTGGGCAACTCTAAGAGCGATGGCCAATTGTTAGTTATCGAGGTTTGATCCATACTTCAATCCTTGTAGAAGCCTACACAAGCTGTATTGTTGGTGTGTGTTAGATAAAAACCCTTAACTAATGGACCCTTGGAGTGCACGAACACTTATAGGACATCCTAGGTCACATAGAGTAGAATTAAAGTTAATCGCACTCACCATATATTAAACCTGTACTCATTCACTAGAATTTTGTCAGACCCACCATTTTCCTTTCTTTCCCCACCACAGGAGAGCAGGGCTGCAGGTGATTTAGCCCGATTTCAGTACGAGGAGAAGCAAGTTCATCATAGGAGTTGCTTATCCTTTATTTACTCTCCATATAACTATTTATCTTATTAATACTAGTATTTCTTTATCAGACTTTAAGCGGTATTACTATGTACATTGTACTTGACTACGTACTATTTTTCTAAGACTATGTTTTGGGATATTTTCGAAGATGGATATTTTCAGTATTTATATTTTGTTCCATTCCGCCGTGGGTTCTAAAAGTTTAGTATATCTTGGATCATATCTATATATTTTAGTCTCTGTAATGATATAAAAACCCGATAGCTCGTACTTCTTGGCACCGATGCGAGTCCTTAAGTAACCCTAGGCTTTGGATCAGTGTGTCAAGGGGTGCGGGTTGTCACAGCTGCCTCAAAACAAATCAATGAGTCATTCCCTGAACTCTCCATAAGCCAACACGACATAGTATACACTATACTAAAGCCTATAGAATGCACATGGATCATACATATACAATATCTAATCTGATCACTTGCTCGATCATATAAATTTCACTTCCAAACTTTTATTAATCACTTGACCTTTCTAGTGCATACTCTGATCAGCTTCCTTGATTTGAAACCTCTGTTCTCCTTTCATAGCCATAACTGTGATAAAACCTTAAGATCATACCAAGAATCCGTATCAACTGCTCTCCATCGAAAATCGAGTGAGAAATCCTTATTTGGATTGGTATAGATCACCTAGGAATCACGTACTTGAATCCTAGTTCAAAAACTGCCATGTGAATAAAATGATCTACGTACAACTTACGTACTCTATTCCATTGGTTTCTTAACTATACCAATTGCTTTTTATAACTTTAAGTTTATAAACATTTTATAACATATAAGTTCATACTCATATAATACTCTACTATATTCTAAGGGTATATACAAAACATCAAATTTATTTTACTTAACAAGGTTATTTAACAAATTTAAACTTTTTTTAACTTACTACTTTCTTAATCAAAATTTACAAAATCTCATCTTTCATATTTTCACAAAAACACTTAGCTTCAAGCTCTATAACAATTTGGAAGTTTCCGATTGTCCAAAACCACCAAAAAATTCGTTTCGATTTAACAAATGGCTACTACCAAAAAACATATCATAACATGATGCACATACCATACTGTCCTAATGCATAGGATACATGTGTCCATATAATAACTTAATAAAGTTTCACTAATTTTTAAACATGCTTTACTAAAATGGAAAACATGAAAAGGTTTGATTATTTAGGTTATGCAACTACCACTTAGGCTCCCTACATAGCATACACAATAGAACTTTTCTAAATAAAAAGTTCATATCAAATTCCTTCTTTAAAGAAAAACTTTAGAACTAAACACCATGGTTTTATTCCAAATCATTTTGAAATAATATATAAATATATCTTTGTATATCAAATCATACTTTTGGGATTAAATCAAAATCTATTTTATCAAAACTACTCTAGAGCGAACCATTATGGTAGCATCCCCTACTTTGAAATCTGAAAAATGAACATTGATGATGCTGCAATCATCACCAGAATTATTTTCAAGCGATAGAAGTGAGTTCAATACACTGAAATTATACTTTTGGGACTTAACCAAAATCATTTTCAAAGCAGTATCAAATACTCCGTATAATAATATATCATGGTCTCACTTTCATAAACTAATTTCCCAAATATTTACTTCCAAATAATATTATTATTATTTTCTCTAAAATCTTGAAAAACATGTTTTATAAATCATACTTATTTATAATCACTTTCTTGGAAAATTTATATTAAACTTTATTTATTAGAATAAACTTCTAACCCAATATTATCATTAAATGCCTTATAGTCAAACTATGAAATTTAATTCACAAGGTGTTAGTTTCAATGCACCCATAATACTGTCTACCCAACCAATGCAATAGAAGGTAAATTGCTCATAAACTTTTCAAGCACAAATAGACAATCAACAAACAATACTCAATGCTCATAAACTGGCCGAGCATGACTAAGCTAATCAATAAGGGATAATATACGAACAACATTAATCCTTACATAAATTAGACTACACTATCAACTCATACTCATATATATTACTAATATATAACAATTACGCATTTGCTCTCATATATATAATACACTCAACTCATGCTAGGGCATCGTTTACCCTACCTTTAGTGAGTCATACCCAACCAAAGCCAAGGTTGTCGCTTAACATTCAGCTCTAATACTATATTAAATAGCCGACATTTTCGACCCCCAAACGTCGACACTAATACATCCACAGTATTCACGTGCCGAGCACTCAAATGCCGAAAAGACAGATTGTTAGGGTAAATAAAAAAAGAAACTAAATAAAGAGTGGGAACACAATATCTGAATCTCACAGTAGGGCGATAACATATAATATTAAAAGATAATACAAACTATTACTCTAAGGTACATAGCATTTCAGAGTTACAAGCTATGATTGGTCTCGATAGTTATAACAGTATGTCCTTACTATTGCTGATATATACATAATAGTAATGCAACAAAAATAAGAATACCATGGTAGGTAAAACATCCATCTCATCTCTATGAGCTCCAAAGAATATCTAACTAAAACCTATCTTTCTCAAACTGCTTGAAAGAGCACTCAAGGAATTAAGGAAAAAAATAAAACCACAAGTCAAACAAAAGTCTGGTGTGAGAAATTAAAGAAACATGCACCCACATAACAACTACTTTTGAGATCAACCGAACCACCAGAATGGTTTTCCCTTAAAAGAGCCAACCATCTAATAAGTACATATTGTGATATAACAGATAATGTCTAAGCTGTAGAATATAAATCAGAAAATAGTTGTGTTGCATGTACACTGCAACAATATTAGGTATACAATCAAAAATGCTAAAATACATTAACATATATGGATTCCATATGAGGTGCCCTCAGTACGTTGAGAACGGGCCTCCTGACAAGTGTCAGAGATATCCTTCCGAGCATCGTATATCTCTAGATAAAATATAACATAGAAAACACATAGTCGATCCATGTCCGATCACATGGCACCGAGTATCATCACTCTCACATGCATATCTGAAAGCATCACTTGATACAGATATGATGTACCCTTGGGTTAGCTAAACCCTTTAGCTATGCCCCTACATTTGTTTCTTCATCATCGATGGTAAAGTCATGCTCGACATCTCATTACATGAGTCATCATCACCCGAACAGATCTCGAATCTCTCTTTGGATTCCAGCATATCAAATAATCTACCAATCCCCACATGGATTCCAGGGTAAGTCCTTTGACGAATGCTAACGTTGTCCTCTCTCTTGGGATCACCCTCAAGATATATGGTCACACATGATAGCATCATTTGAAATGTTAACACTGATCTCTCCTTTAGACTTAACTTTAGGATAGACAGTGTAACTCTATAATATTTCACTTCACCATTGCTTCCAAAACACATAACATGTATATCAGTTATAAAGTGGTTACAGTTTTGAGTCATCTAATATAATTACACTCCCTCGCTTACAAGACGTTTCAAAACCAATCGACAAATTTTTGGTTATCTTAACCCCGGTTCTTTCATAAATAAAGACATAATGAATAAGTGTGGAGATCATATCGCCTTTGGAAGAATTTCCTTATCGTTTATCCTAGAAGGGCGAGATGAGTTATGCACAGTATAACATCACCAAAGATAACTGTATCATAAAACCTTTAAGTTTCCTCTAGATATTTATTACGTTACTTTGGTCAAATTCAACAACAATGAGAATGATTGCATAAACTAAGTCTCGTATACTTATCACATTTCCGACCTTCTCAACTTATATTATCCCTCGGTCAATAGTGAAGCCAATAGGTTAGAGCACTATTACTTTTATACTTTGCTTGAACATTAGTCTTAACTCTAACAAATTGGACAAGCCCACTTTGTCGGCTTTAGTACTAAGTACATGACTAAATAATTTCCACATATGAGTAAACACACAAAGCACGATTAAGTCACATATGCTACTTCTAATCCCTTTTTTATTTCAATTAACCATTTTTTAATTAAAACCTCTTTTATTGGTAAAACTTCTTTTATCTAATAAAACTTTGCCTATCAATTACTACTTCCTTCAGAAGTAAGTGAATTATATATAGGAGTCCTCCTAAGGGATCGCGTATACGTACGTTCTAAAAGAAAGAGACAATTCCAATGAATGGGTCATCCCGGAGACCTTAAACCATATGAATATGCGATGCTTCTATTCACTTCCTTTTTTTACTTGTACATATATTTAAATTTCCACCATAAAAGAAATATATGTGTATTCTACTATTTCACTATTCATTTGTACTCTTTTCAATACTTCAAAAAAGTATTCATATAAGTATCTCAAATGGTATAAGTATATTCACAAATCTTTAACAAGATTTCTTAGTTTAATATATAATCAAAGAGATTAAAAACAAATGTTACTTCGACATTGTTACAATAAACCCCTTCCCTTTGATAAGTTAAATATTTACTTTTTCTATCTTTTCCAAAAGATTATGTACTTGTTATTACCTTTAAAATATCCACCTAAAAGGTTTAAGTCTATTCATAAGGGTTAAAGGCAAATGTTACTCAAACACAGTTTATTATAAACCCAAAACCATTTTATACTTATCGTTATCTTTAAAAACTTTCATTTTAAAGATCTAAGTATACTAATTAACAAGATAATATACTTATAATTAACTTTACAAGACCATTTATTATACCATAATTGTTATAAACGAAAACTTCCTTTATTCCTTCATAAAAAAATTAACTTTATTTTCCAAACTTTTATATATATAAATACTTTAAAAATACTTATAAATATATTTCAAATATTTATACAAAATATTAATTAAAAATAACTAATTTATAATTTGATAGAAATCAGTAAAAAGCATGTTTTATATTTAAAAACTATTTACTTTAAAAATTCGTAAATAATTATTAAAAATATATTCAAACTTCAAACTAATTTTAAAGCACTTTAAAATTTGTTAGAAAACACCCTAAAATATTAGAGAAAAAAACTTGAATAAATATCATTTTTAAACATCCAAAATGTCAAGCAACCTACTACAGCATTTAAGGAATGTTGCAAAAGATAACCTTTTCACTAAAAATTAATGTTTAATTATTATAAATATATTTAAACTTCTAATCTTTTTTCATATTCAGATTAATGCTATTAGAGTTCTCTAAAAAGATCCCACAAAGAAAATAAATTGTAAACCATTTAAAACATGAAAAACAAGCCAAAATACCATGTTATCACAAAATAATGCAACATGCCCAGTAGTGCTGTAGTAGACCAAAGACAACATCTATAATGGCTGTCAAAAGTTCTGGGTAGAGAACTATATGAAAATACTTGATCTTCATGGTCAGTTTTAACCGCCTAAGCAAATGATTTTTGATCTAATTTTTTTTATACTAAGCAGTCCACTTAGAGTACTTAAAACCTTTAAAATAAATCTCTAAGGATATCTTCCGAGTTAAATATAAAAATTCCCGAAAATAAGGTAGTTCCAAAGTGCTTATATAGCGACCATTCACGCTATAAATTTTGCCACTTCCTTTAACCACTTCTATAAATTTTTAAACCTTGAAGTTTTTATAGTAATAAGAACACATATTTTACTTGTTAAAATAGCTAAGAAACCTTTAAGGATGTCATTCAAAGTTGACTTTAAAAATGGCCGGAAAAAAGGCATTTTCAAAGTGCATCCATAGTGACCTTTTCACTTCTAACTTTCACAACTTTGTTTCACAAGTCCTACACCTTTTCAAACCATTTCTTTACTGTTCCATACACCAAAATATGTGTAGAGAACAATAAAATATATTATGTCACAATATATTAAAATATTACCATTTTGAATAAGTGTAAAGCTAGGGGATTACAAAGTGCGCTTATAATGACTATCGCTGTACGAACACTTTCATCTTCACATCAATTCAACACACAAACCAACCAAACATGTAAACACAAAGTCTAGGCCATGATACATGTTATAGAAGTTCATAGAAGGGAAGATACACAATATTGTCATTTTCTTTCAAAAGCAAGTAAGGTCTAAAAGTTATAACATTAATTAGTTAACTTTACAGTTAATTTTAAATTTCACAATCAAACATATATACACACAATATACCACATTCAATGGTGAGTAAACTCACCTAAATCCATGCTAACACAAGTATAAGCACATAAGAGTCATATGATCACTTTCTACTATCACCAAACTTCCAAAGACTCAAGCTTTATCACACACACGCTCAAGGTAAACTTCCTCCTCTTCCTTCATGCTCACAGCCCAAATTGGTTTGGGGTTCGTGCTCCACTTCTTCCACTTTTGACTTGCTTTCCATGCTTCCTATGGTGATCTAAGGTCTTTGGCAAAGTTCAAGAGGATTTGGACTTGATTTGATTTGAGTTTAGAAGACTAAAAAGGAGAAAGAAGCTTATGAACACTTAGGAATTTTTGGTTAAAACTTAGGCAAAAATATAATGAATCAAATGGAGTATATCGCAAAGGCTTTAAAAAGAGGTAATTAACAGCCTCTACCCCTCAAGTGGCCAGCCATAGCCCACTACCCCCTCCATGTGAACCTTATTTCACCTTTACACCTCTTACTTAACCCTTAAGATTTCCTTAAACACTCATTTTCCAAAATAGCTTCCTTATCTTGTTCCCCCACCTCATTTTAGTTAACCTAAACTAGAAAAATATTTTTATTTGCTAACTAGTTACACATTAATATATTAGTAAAGTACAACAAGTTCGAATAATTTTTATTGAGTAAAAAGCTGTTTATCGATAAAACGATTTTTGGTCACATTATCGATATTTATTCAAACTATTTATTTTTGTAAACATTTTTCTAAAAAAAAGTTTTACCATAAATATTTATTAATAAAAAGGAGGTTAACAAGTTTATAAAATCACTTTTGTCACATTAAATCCAAGATTCAAATATTTAAATTATTCAGATATTTAATACGAAGTGTTTGAAATTCTGGGTCGTAACATTCTCCCCCACTTAAAACATTTCATCTTCAAAATTCCGACACGAGCAAAAAAAGAAACAATCACATAGAAATACCCAATTGTATTCAATATCACTAGTAAACATAGCTAATAGTTTGCCCAGCTTCAGAAACCTTCTTAGTGCATAAGGAAGATAAATAACCTACTAAGTGTAACGACCCGTATATTACGTATTGGAGGATCGTAAATATTTTTATTTTATTCATATGTGGTTGCATGACTCTAAGATTTTGGAAACTGACTCTTAGGCACATTTTCCATATATATGATTTTTGCCGAATTTCTATGTGACCATTTTAATCCTGAAAATATTGTTTGGACTATAATTTTTGATAAGTGCAGAATTAGGGTCTCAAAACACTTCCATTGCTTCAAAACGAAGATTTTACATTCCGTAAAGTGGTCATAATAGAAAAACGGACCCGTTTTTTGAAAGATATGATAATTTTAAGTTTTGGTTGCTATTGGCCAGTTTTAATGGGTAATTAACTAAGTCCATGCTTAGGACCACTAACCCACTTCCAAATTGGTGCTAATAGGAGGCCGTAGGAATTGACCTAAGTCATTTTCTTCTTTCTCCAAATAGATCTAAGCCTCCATTAGCCCTAATTTCATCAAAAATCACATTTTTTCCTACTAATCTTAGCCTAACCATTGATTAAAGAGGAGATTATCATATAGAAGCTAGAGATTAACATTTTTGCCAATTTGGGTTCTTCTTCTTTGTTTTCTAGTTTTGATTTGAGGAGAAAAATTGATATTTTAAGTATTTAGTGAGTGGTTCTTAGCCTCCCACTCTACTATGCATGCTTATATTGTTAAAAATGATGTTTTTGATATGTTTTTGACCTTAAATGATTTCTAACCCAATTACACTTTTATTATGTTTATAAATGAATTTTGAAAGGTTTGTGTGCTTTCTAAAATGTTTTTGCAATCCCTTGTATTTCATATGCATAAACTAGTGTAAAAGTTAGGTCTAGACTATGATTTGCTTGATTCTCATATTCTAACATGTTGTATGGATGAATGGATGCATATGCATGATTATCTATGATTATATGTTATCCTTTGATGTTGTTTGTTAGTGGTTTGTATGTTAGGTAGATAGGTTGAGAGATCGGGCAAACTGAAGGCAAATTTGGTCGGAATTGGACGAAACATGGAAGGCGGAACCTGAAGCGTAGGAGAAGCTTACAGTTCAAACTATAAGCTCCAATTAGCTAAGTACAGAAGTTGGCACCAACATCATATGTCGGTACCAGCATCTGTAGCTTTATTCATGTCGGCAACAACTTAGGTGAGAGGGAGGCTATGGCTAGTAGAGGTTGCCCATGGTGTTGGATTGGATATTTGCTATGTATAGAAGGCAACACTGACTTGTTTCTAGGATATGAGATCGGGTGAGACTTGTCCTATGATGACTTGATTTGGAGCAAAGAAGTCGGGGTCAAGACATATGCACATAAAGTACTAGAAGCAAGGAATGGGATGGGAAGGAACTTGGCCATAAGTTGGCCAACTACGGAGGTCGGTGCCGACATTAGAGGTCGGTGTCGACTTCTCCCGGTTGATCATATGGAGTTGGAACTTCTGGAGGTGGATAAAGGGGTTCTATAGAGCGTGCTGGAGGTGCTGGCTCGTTCGCATGATGACTTATGGCAATGTAACAGCATGATGAAAGTTAGAGTCTTTGAATAGTAAATCGACGTTGAATGGAGTTAGGTTCCGGAGATGATGAATCGATGTTGAAAGGATTCATAGAATGAGGAATGTAAAATGGTTCCTCGAAGGTGACAGATCGATGTTGAAAGGAGACATGGAGTGGGGGAAAATTAGAATGGTTCCTCCAGGATAATGGAAGCTAGTTGGAGCAAAGGAAATGGCTCGAACACGCGTAATAAGGGATCATTGATACTCGAAATGTTTTATGTTGTACTCAAAGCAGGGGTATCATGTAAATGCTCATGAGTATGTTGAAAGTTAACCCTGATCGGTGGAATGGATCCGAGTACCCTGGACTAGTTGAATGGGTCTAATATCAGCTTCAGGCTAAAAATAGTACATTGAAAGCCGAGATTTCCATTAGTCCCTTGCAGTAGAAAGGTCATACAAATTATCATATATCCAGAGTACATTGAGTGATAATGAGGATTGTTTAATGGATGTTATGGTTGCTTTGGTTGCTTTCCCCGTAGTTTATCACTCTTAGGTAGTCATTGAAGATAGGTATTGGAGATAGGGATACTTGGACACACGTTATTATACTTTGTTGTATTATGCCATTATGACACTTAAAGTAGCATATTATGTGCTAACTCTTTGGATGCAGAGACAGGTCATGTATGATTCATGTACCTTATTCCTTAATCCTTACTATATCGACTTGTATAGTATTTTGAGATTCATTTACCGCTCACACCAGACTATTGTCTGATTAAGGGTTTTATGTTTTGCTTCTTATTATCTTAGTTGCTGTTAAACGAGTAGACTGGATAGCAAGTCTAAGTGCGACACAGTAGCTATGTTAAGGACGAGCTGAAGGGAGCTATCTCATATTATATACATAGATTTCTTTACTTATTCCGCTATGCAACACTGTAGAGCCTTGGTAGTGCTGCTTATTAATATTATCATGAGATAGTCATATGAGTTTACTTCTATTGTATAAACTCTTTTTCAAGATGTATAACTTTGCATATATGTACTATGATATTTGGATCACTTAGTTATTACCATCTCTTCGTTTTATTTCTGTGATATTATATTGTATTCCATGCATTGTGAGATATACTAGAGATTCTGTGATGTTTTATTTCATTTTAAACCTTGATGATTGCTATATATCGATCAGCATGACAGCAGCGCACTATCTTATGTATATTGGGTGCTGATGGTGTAGACTGGTCATCACATTTGGTATTAGAGCCTAGGTTGCATTGTTTGACCTAAAGGATATCGTGATTCAGTAGAGATAGGAAGGAAGTTTTCACCCTAGATTGAGTCGAGAGAGTATATACATACGAGAGCATGTACTAGTGATATATTTTGATTTAAAACTATATAGTAGAATATATAGTATATAAGTCGCATGCACACACGAGTACCATTAGCACAGTTTTCTTTTTGAGAGACCGATCATTCTTATTATAGATCGAGAATGAGCTGGCAAATAAGAAAAACTGTTAGGAACCCCATATCTGGAGTTGAGCATGGAGCTGATTTGGAGGCTGCTAATCCTGACTTAAGCAATGTTCAATGCGAAGATGGTGAACATGCTTCAAAATGCCCATGAGGCCACTCCGAATGTTTGCGTTGGTGGTGGTGCTCAAGTGCAGGCGTCGAGGGATGACTTCGCCAAGTCATTCAAGGATTACTATACCTTGAGAGGCAAGTCATTTCTTGGAACAGAGTCTACCATCAAAGTGCGGGATTGGTTGGATACCTGCGAGTGTATTTTTGGTGATATGGAGATTGATCTGCCATAAAAGGGAAGCTGGCCTAGTGGAATGCCATTACTACTATTACACCCAAGGATCAGTTCACTTGGGACCAGTTCAAGGCTAGTGTAATATCCCCTTTCTTGACGCCCGAAGCTAAGCGCTACAGATGTTGAAATCATCTATAGTATTAAATTTCGGTGATAAAATACGGTAATGTTAATGGTATCCATAATATCAGAAGCACGTGAATATGAAATAGAACACAGATTCCAAAAATAGCATACTTTACTGATTATATTTCAAAACATGTTTCATATTCCATTACACAATCCCAAACATATCCCAGATTTTGATCAAATATAATTATTACGAAATACGCCAAGAGCAACATATGAAGACGCCCCCTTGGATGATCAGAGTATGAAATAGACAAAACTATCTTAATACATAACAGCAGAACTAGAAATAAAAATAAAACTCCTAAATAGCTATCCATGCCTCATGCACGTCTTCGGAAGCTTTATTCGCCCACCTACTGAAAACTGTAAATCCTCAACTCTCAATCTACTCAAATTAATTTTGAGCACCCGAGAGTTTAAGGGGAAAACATAAACTTTGAGTCAGACATAAAGCCTGGTGTGAATAATACTGTACATCTCGGTTTGCTAGATATTAAGTGAGACCAAGCCACTTAACGGAACGGGTTTCCCCTCACCAATATCCCTTTTTTTAAACATATCTTTTGCAAATCAAAATCCTGCAACCAAACTGGTTAAAGCAATAATATCAATATCATGTATGCATAAAAATCAGATAATCAATGGACTATCTGTCCGAACACTATAGTTTTTTGTTGGGCTAACTACTAACCTTTGGCTGACTCGGGCCTACCAGACAAAATAAACAAATAATCTAACTTTTGTTAGACACTCCTCTAGACGTCTGTCCCTAACTTACTACTCCTAGGGTCGACTAATCCTAATGGTTTTGCAGGCTCACCAATAACCTATCTTTACTCTATATATTCCTTTCTTTGTGTAACATCATTTTAGTCTTACCTATGACAAAGCCCTACACACTGGAATTTTGGATTTATATTAGCTAGGGGCTACTAGCTAAAGTATAGAGCACTACTCCATACCAGTCCCATCTCGTATTCCAATATCTGAGTCATTTACTTAGGGTCAACTACCCCATCAAATTTTCCATGAAAACACTTCTTTCAAATTTATTTAACCGTATAAATCATACTTTAAACAAGGAAACTATACTCTATGCTTTACTCAAATCGATATGTCGTGTTATCTATACTTTACACAAAAAATTGTTGGTGAAAACAATCGAAACCTTTGTTTAAAACCTTTAAACAATCTCTTTCGAAACCATTGAAAGTACCTCTTTCGATACAAATAAACTACTTTACTTTATAACCTTAGGCTGAAAGGTCAAAACATACCTTTCGAAACCATTTACAATAGACCTTTCAAAAACAATGAAAGTATCCCTTCAAAATCTTTATAAAACCTTAGACATCCCTCTTTTCAAAACACTTTAAACATGCCTTTCAAAAACATTGGAAACCCTCCATTTAGACACTAAGGTAAACCTTTTGAAAACATTAGGGAACCACCCCTTTGAAACCTTTATCATATACCTTACGAAAGCATTAAGTCCTTTACAGATATCAAACCTTTCAAAAGCATTGGGTTTAAGTAAAAACATGTGTAACAACCTTTCGAAACCCTTGGGTCTAACTTTCAAAATATCAAAAAGGGTCTCAAAAGAACTAAGTCAAAAGCAACTCTTTTGAAAGCAATTTCCTAAGTAAAAGAAGTGGATGGGGTCGAAACCAACCCCTTCGAAAGCATTCGAGAAGCGACTCAGTGTTTAAAGCGAAAGCACCATTTCGACGGCATTGCTTCGAAAGGTTGAATCTGGCAGCAGGGGTTTTGACCCCTTCGAAAGCATCCTTTAAAACAATAGCGACAACCTCTTTCGAAAACTTTCTTTAAAATAATTGACCAAGTCAAAAGCTATCTCATTTGAAGGCATTCTTTTCAAAAGCAAAGCAAGTGTCATTTCCTTTTAAAAGCAAAACAAGGCCTCGACTCCTTCGGAAGCCCAATTTTGACTCTATACCTTTCGCCTATCTCCAATCCACAACGTACCAAGGGTTTTGATACCATGTGTATTAGTTTCGAACTGGTAGGAGGTGGAAGTATGTAGTCGAAAGGTAGCTGCCGAAAGTGGCTAAACAACGAAACCTTTTAAAACAGATTTTTAACTTTAAAGAACAATTTCTTTCCAACTAACTTGCTTATTTATCATCATATAATTGGTTGCCAGTTTCTTTTCCAAAATCTTTTCTCAAAGTACTGCCGAATTTCAGAGATTAATAATTTAAAACATTTACAAATTCCCCCTTCTCCTTTTATAAACATATAAAACATTTATGTCCCATACCTTAAATAATTTTATATACTTATTAAAACACTTAGAAAATTCTACAAAAATTTTCATAAATTACTTCTAATATGTTTTCTAACACATATAAATTTCTGACCCAAAGCTAATATATAATTGCTGTAATTAATTTTAAACCCGATTAACCATTTTCTTCACTAGCTAGAAGATTCATAATAAATCCACATTAATTTAGAAAATTATGAAACTTGGAACCCATCTCTAAAACATTATTTCTGACCTTATATCAAAACCACAAGGCCTTTGAATGTCATTTAAAAGGTCTTTCAAGTTAAACCTTATCATAAAATCTTTATGAAATAGCATAAATCATGAATAAGCATATATATCCCTTTAAACAGTCAAAACATGGCAAATCATTTGCAAAATAATTTCGGATCTCAACTATAACCGAAAATAACATAATATGAGATGTAACCTATTATCTACCTTTAGCTTATGATTAAGGAGTTTGAGATTTGCTTCTTGAATTAGATTGATTAAGCTTTCTTCCATATGATTTTAGCTTATCTTTCTCTTGCCTTCTTTTAATGGTGGCCGACCTCTTCTTAGTGTGTTATCCGGTACCCTAGCCCGGCTATACTGGGCTAATCACGCAAGGTAGATTTATCCATTGACGAAAGGAATGACCATGAGGCAATGGTCATAGGACCCAGATATAGAGTCCGGATAGCGATACGAAGCCCGGTTTGAGCATAGTTGATAAACAAATAGTGCCAGATGTCAAAAAGATGGATGTTAGCTTAGATAAAATAGGGGTCAGTATGGTCGTTTGCTAATATGGATGAAGCACTTGGAGGTCGGCATGGTTGTGAGAAGGGTTAAGGATCAGCATAATACGGAAGGATCGACATAACATGTTTGGATCGGCATAACATGTTTGGATTGCCATAACATGTTTGGGTCGGCATAATGTGATGGATCATCATAGAATGTTTGGGTCGGCATAGAATGTTTAGAATGATGGATTGGCATCAGCCTGGTGGTATAACTCATGGAGGGATCGGCAAGGCATGACTTGAGAAGGTTGGATCGGCAGAGCACTCGCATGGAACATGGATCAATATTACCTTGACCAGGTTGAGGTTAGATCTAAA
Organism: Allium fistulosum; assembly: GCA_030737815.1. NCBI lineage: Eukaryota > Viridiplantae > Streptophyta > Magnoliopsida > Asparagales > Amaryllidaceae > Allium > Allium fistulosum. The sequence goes on from CM060901.1 coordinate 1,228,352,729, forward strand.
ACACGATGAGAACTAAAGATCTACAAGTCCAAACACTATGATATTTGGAGTAACATCAATATAGACTATAAGAAAGCCACCATAGGGATCGCTAGCCCAAACTCAGCCCATGGAGGGGTCGGTACCGACCCCTATCCATTGAGAGTTAGGCCTATCCCTCCCTATGGTGGGCCCATATGGTTGAGGGGGCCAGATGCCAAAGTTTCAGTCAGATTGGAAGCTGCCTTCATCTATAAATACAGGCATAGGAGCCATTTTGAGGGACCTTTTCTTTTTTACTCGCAACTGGAACTCTGCCATTATTATAACCAATTTCTTTTTGTTCTTTTCAGATCTCTTGCTATTTCTTACTGATTGTAACTGTAATCAAATGAATTGTAAAGCAATAAAGAGAGTATTCAAAGTGGACATAGGCAATCAGCGTCGAACCACTATAAATTCTATTGTTTTTTCTTTCTATTGCATTTTTCTTGATATTCAGTGTGATTCCTCTATTTCCATTTAATTTCTTCATTTATTTCACAACTTAAACCTATCCTTGGGTTTTTATGGCCAATTGGTTGCAAACATTTTGGTACTTTCATTGAGAACGTCGATTCTCATGCTATTAGGATCACCTTTGTTTCTACTGGATTGAAGAAATCCCCCGAAGAAGATCTAGGTTCATTTTCAGAAGCTTGCAGATACTATTTAGATTTTTCAAGATCTAAGCATAGGAATCTAAGATGGTAAGGCGCACTAGATCTACTTCCCACAATGTTGATGCCAACGAAACTGCCAGTGTCTAACATGGGGGCCCAAGTAACCAACCTGCTAATGTGAATGTGGAACCTACTGCAGTTCGGAACCCCGCTAATTCCATTACCCAAGCGAATTTAATGACTTGAGGAGGGTGTTGATGGAAAGTCATAGGAAGCTAAATGAGCAAATCCAGGCTAATGCCAACCTGATGAACCAGATTGCTCAACAGCAGCGCCAAAGCCCCGGAGGAGGTCTCGCTTCATACTCGGCATCAGATAGTTCAACTTCTTTAGACGAACATCACAGGAGAAGGCGCCGCAGAGTCGAAGCAGCATGAGCAGGAACATTGGAGCAGCACTTGGCAAACCATCGCGGCCTGCCAAGCCGGTTCGGTGCCGATCTCTCCCTAGGGGTCGGTATCGATCCCTTAACCAGGGGGACGGATCCTCAACTGCAGCTGTAGGGTTGTACTCGACTTGGATCTAGGAACTTTGACACTGGAGCATGCTTGGATGCTGACCATGTGCCTCTCCAGAATGTTAATGAAGCGAATGCTCAGGATAAAAATCTGGAGGATGATAGGCTAAGGAGGCATGAAATTCCCCAGAGACACCAGCCAGAATAATCACATGGGATGGAGCATGACCACCACTCGGCGCCACCTATCCAGACACCGGATTTATCCACGATGGTCAGATAGTCCATGAGAGAGAACCAGGGCTTGAAAAATGATGACTGGGGAGTCTCTAGGAGTCACACCCCATTTACCGACAATATTTTACAGGCGGAGTATCCTAGAAGGTTCAATATGCCTATGATGCCTTCTTATGAAGGGAAGACTGACCCCAGGCAGCATATCATAAGGTAAAAATGGTTGATGGACTCGGCAAGAGCGATTGATGCTACCAAATGCAGATGCTTCCTTATAACTCTATCTGGGATCATTAAAATTTGGTTCACAAGACCGCCCCCATGATCAATCTCGAGATTTGATGAGCCGGCAACGAGATTTATGGAATAGTTCAGGATTCACGCTACCCGCCCCAAAGATGTGATGCCATTATCCAGTGTCATCCAGGCTCTAGGGGATTCATTGAAGGACTACTTGTAGAGATTTCACACTGTTGCCACTGAAGTTAGTAACCCTAATGACCATGCGATACTTATGGCCGTGACAAGAGGGGTTGACCCTGAATCCGAGTTCAGTGATTGGCTAGCTGGAAAACCGCCGGCCACGCTGGAGCGCTTCTACTCAAAGGTGGCCCAGTTCATGAGAAAGGAAGAGGCCGGATTGTCTAGAAAAAGCAACGCTATAGGGAAAAGTGGAGAAGCGGTACAAAGCAACATAACAGTAAAGCAGTCTGGCGAGAGTTCTGGGAAGGTTCAGGTCAATGTTCAAAACAAACCAAGTCAACAGAAAAGGAGCGGAGAAGGGAATCGCGATCAGAAAAGGGAGCTCGGAAAGTGGAGGTCCAAGTTTCCTTTATATGGTGACCATACGCCTTTGATTTCCTCCCTGGAGAACATCTATCTGTCCACCTACAATACTTTCCAATATAGGAAGCTGCATCCAAAAGAATCGACTGAGGAACAAAAGAAAACCGGGAAGTACTGTGGGTTTCGTTAATGTTACGGGAACAATACTAATGAGTGTAGGCATATCCATGATGCCATTGAGAAATTGATTCGGTATAAAAAGTTGTAACAGTTTGTCAAGAATCCGCAGGATGGTAGACAAGGAACGTGTCATCCCAATCGAGGGCAAGCTCCGCGCCGACTTGAGGAGCCCGCACAGACCAGTGGAAGGTTGGTAATAAACATGATAGTCGGTAGACCGCACCCTACGGATAGGAGTTGGTGGAAAATGGAGCGCTATGCTAGTTCAATGAGACATGTGGACTTTGAATGTTGTTCGGATACGGAGGATGGAACTCTAGCCAAGCAATATCGTACAATGGCAGATGATATAGTATTCAAAAGCAGAGATGCTGATAGAGTAGAGGCCCCTACTATTAATCCGATGGATATCTCTGTCGTGATTGGCCCTGCTCTGGTAAGAAGAATTTTGATTGATTGCGGAAGCTCTGTGAACATTATCTTTAAGAAGACATATGATCAAACGAGGATGGAGGCTAAGGACTTGAAACCATCTAAAGCTTGTATACACGATTTTAATAGTGTGGCTACCGAGGCAGTTGGTTATGTAGAATTACCGGTCGAATTGGGGGAAGGTGAACGTAGGTGGGTGCGAATCCTACCGTTTATTGTTTTGGATGTTGATTCACCATATAATGTTTTTCTAGGGCGTCCGGCCTTGGCTGAATTTCGAGCAGCTCTTGCCCCATGGTGTTTGACATTGAAATTTCTGACTGATACCGGAGTAGGTGTTTTGCATGGTGATCAGGTGATTGGGCGTGCTTGTTATGTGGCTGAGTTGAGAGAGGCTCGGCGAAAAGAGAAGGGGAAGGGTGTGGACAAGTCTGTCTACATCCAAGTCACTGAAGATTGATAAATAGCGCCTAAGCCTTGGCTTGGGCACCACAGTCGGTTCTATAGAGATATAGATCCGAAGGACGATGAGGAGGAGCCCAAGGAGACCAAGGCTACGCCAGCTGAGCTAACGATTGATATCATAGTCAGCCATGACGACCCGTCGCGGGTGCTAAAGATTGGATCGCAACTCAGCCCATCAATGATGAGAGAACTTACTGATTTCCTCTGGGCGAATCTGGATGTATTCGCTTGGACTCATTCTGACATGTAGGGGATTTTGTCTACCATTGCGAGCCATGCATTAAATGTTGATCCAAAGCATGTTCTGGTGAAACAAAAAAAACGAGGCATGGATCTGGAGAGATTTGTGGCTCTTAAAGAGGAGGTGGAAAAACTTAAAGACAACGGGTTTATTCGCGATGCCCTCTATCCCGAATGGATATCTAACCCCGAGCTGGTGAAGAAAGCAAATGGGAAATGGAGCACGTGTATTGACTATTCGGACCTGAACAAGGCGTGCCCTAAGGATAGTTTTCCCCTGCCTAGAATTGATCAGCTAGTTGATTGAACTGCAGGGCACGAATTGTTGTCATTTATAGATGCATACTCGGGGTACAACCAAATCCCGATGCACGTCCTAGATCAGAAGCACACCAGGTTTGTCATGGACGTTGGGTTATACTATTATGTAGCAATGCCCTTCGGATTAAAGAACGCGGGAGTGACCTACCAATGTTTGGTTAACCGAATGTTTAAAGATCAGATCGGGAGGACGATGGAAGTCTATGTGGATGATATGCTCGTGAAATCATGACGATCAAATGACAACATTCGATACTTAGCGGAGATGTTCGATATCCTTTAATTTTATAACATGAAAATCAACCCTCTGAAGTACTCATTTGGTGTTGCGTCAGGGAAGTTCCTAGGCTTTATTGTTAATGCACGAGGAATTGAAGTGAATCCATAGAAAATTCAAGCCATTCGGGATATTCAAGCATCCAGAACTATTAAGCAGGTGCAGAGCCTGAACGGGAAGGTCGCTGCTTTGAGTCGGTTCATCTCCAGGGCGACTGATAAATGCATTCCTTTCTTCGATTTAATAAGGAAGGGGAAGAGGAATTTCGAATGGATGTAAGATTGTGAAGGTGCATTCCAAGCTTTGGTGAGTCATTTAGAGAGACCACCTATTTTGTCAAAGCCGGTAGATCATGAGGAGTTGTACATTTACTTAGCTGTATCGCCACATGCCATAAGTGCCGCTTTGATTTGTGAGGAGAATCGGATCCAGAGGCCGGTGTACTACATCAGTAAATGATTAACGGGGGCAGAAAGAAACTACCCGAAGATAGAGAAATGGGCATACTGCTTGGTGATCGCTTTGCATAAACTTAGCCCGTACTTCCAGGAACATCCAATCAACGTCTACACCGATCAGCCTTTACGATAGGTCCTACAATGACCCGAGAGGTCTGGAAGGCTGCTAAAGTGGAACATCGAGCTCAATCAGTTTGACATTACATATCTGCCTAGAAGAGCTATCCAGGGATAAGCATTGGCATATTCATAGCAGAGTTTACCATGCAGGACGAGCCCCTAGAGAGTGGTGTAATCCATACTGCTCGATGGAAGCTATATACCGATGGAGCATCCAATGATCATTATTCTGGAGCGGGCATCGTTCTTTTAACCACTGAGAACCGGTCAATTTTCTATGCTTTGAAGCTTGATTTCCTTGCTATGAACAACGAAGTCGAGTATGAGGCGTTAATTGCTATACTTAAGCTTACTAGATAGCTCGGGGTGAAATCTATCGAAATCTTTTGAGACTCACAACTGGTGGTGTACCAGGTTAGAGGGGACTACTAGGCAAAGGGACAATGGCTTGCCCCATATCTTACCCGAGTCCAGGAGTTGTTGGCAGATATCGAATACTATGACATTTCGCATATCCTGCATGAGCAGAACAGAGAAGCCGACTCGTTAGCAAAGTTCGCGAGCACTGGTGGTGCACAACATATGGGCTTGGTTCCAATCGAGACACTACATACCCCAAATATAAATGTGATGGAAGTAGATCAAGAATCGAAAATGAAGCCCGAAAGGGAATCATGGATGACTCCATTTAAAGAATACCTGTTGCATGGAATCTTGCCTAAGAAGAGGAACGAAAAGCGACAAGTACTTCGTAAAGCTTCACGGTATATTATGCAAGAAGGAACTATGCATAGAAAGGGGTTTTCTGTTCCCTTACTCTGGTGTATCACCTATGGCGAGGTAAAGCGTGTCTTGTAAGAAGTCCATGAGGGAGAATGTGGCGATCACACTACGAGGCAAATGCTAGCAAAAAAGATACTCCGTTATGGGTACTACTGGTCGAATGTGAACCGGACACCACCGATTATGTGAGACGATGCGACAAATGCCAGATATATGCGAAAGTCCCAAGAGCACCGCCGATGGAGATCACACAAATGGTTAGTCCATGGCCATTTGTTGTATGGGGAATCATTATCATCCCTCTTTGCCAATTCCAAAGGCGGCGCAAAATATGCAATTGTCGCTGTTGACTACTTCACCAAAGGGCCGAAGCGGAGCCATTAGCTACGACCACAACTAAGAAAGTCATCAACTTTGTTGTTCGGAACATTGTGTGTCGTTTTGGTCTTCCACGAACTATCGTGACTGATAATGGGACTCAATTTGATAGTGCCGAGTTTAAGGAGTTTTGCCAGAGATATCACATTGAAAAGATATTTGCGGCGGACGCTCACCCTCATGTGAATGGAGAAGTTGAAGCTGTAAACAAGATTATAAATTCTATCCTAAAAAAGCATTTGGAAAAGCCTAAAGGCAAGTGGGTGGAGGAACTTCCTACGGTGCTCTGGGCCTACAGGACCACTGATAAGTCTACGACTGGCCACACTCCATTCTCTCTTGCTTACGGAGCCGAAGCAGTCATTCCTATAGAAATCTAAGTCCCTTCCCATCGGGTGACTTACTACGATCCCAGAACAAACCAAAATCTCTTATTGGAGTCATTGGACTATATTGATGAGAAGCGTGAGGAGGCCGATTTGAGAGCAGCTGCACATCGACACCGAATCGCCCGGTACCATTATACTAAAGTCTGACCGAGAACTTTTGAAGTTGGCGACCTTGTCTTGAAACGAAATTTTCCAGTCCCATCGCACATGAACTCGATATGGGAAGGGCCATACGTTATTGAACAAAGGCTTGGAGAAGGAACTTTCAAGCTAGCGATCGTTGATGGTGTGACGCTTACAAGAGCGTGGAATAGCGAGCACTTACGACACTATTTCACCTAGACTATTTCTTTCACATTTCAGTAGTATTTGCTTTTGATATTTTCTTTGGTATTTGACCTTTTTAATGTGTAATAAGACAAGTTATCATGTTCCTATTCTTATGATGAATAAAATCTTGAAGTTTCCTTTGCATAAGATACTATTATTGCATGTTATGCTAAGTATGCGTTAGAACTAATTGATATCGGCTTCTGCGATGTGTGAACAGATCGTAGAATTAGAATTCGACCAGTCACATCGATCCTCGATGAGATCGAACGAAGGGGGCTTTGTATATTTGCTTATTTGGCAATCCCCATAGATGAATCAAAAGGCAAAGATCGCAGTGAGGAACAAAGGTCGTCGATGGTAGGAGAACAACAAAAATCTCCAAGTCCCTGATGCGGACTAGAGTACTCTAAGTCCATGACACAGACTAGAGTATAAATAATTTGAAAAAAATCTCTAAGTCCCTGATGCAGACTAGAGTACTTTATGTCCCTGATGTGGACTAGAGTATAAATGATTTAACAAAAATCTCTAAGTCCCTGATGCGGACTAGAGTACTCTAAGTCCCTGACGCGGACTAGAGTATAAACGATTTGACAAAAATCTCTAGGTCCCTGATGCGGACTAGAGTACTCTAAATCCCTGACGTGGACTAGAGTATAAACGATTTAACAAAAATCTCTAAGTCCTTGAAGCGGACTAGAGTACTCTAAGTCCCTGACGCGGACTAGAGTATAAACGATTTGACAAAAATCTCTAGGTCCCTGATGCGGACTAGAGTACTCTAAGTCCCTGACGCGGACTAGAGTATAAACGATTTAACAAAAATCTCTAAGTCCCTGATGCAGACTAGAGTAATCTAAGTCCCTAACGCGGACTAGAGTATAAACGATTTAACAAAAATCTCTAAGCCCATGCTTGCGGATTAGAGTACTCTAAGTCCCTGACGTGGACTAGAGTATAAACCGTTCAGGTAGAAGCATGACTTCACATGGTGAAATTTTTTAAGTCCCTAAATACGAACTAAAAAATTCTAAGTCCTCAGACCACAGGCTAGCTCGAAAACCAAATGGGTGGACAAACGAGCTTTCAATCGTCCGCTATCCTATGAATGAAAGGGACGCGGAAGATGATCTTAAGGCTATTTAACACTAGAGGGGGGGTGAATAGTGTTTTAAGAATTTCTTTAAAACTTCTTTGATTTAAATTGAATTAACTAACTTAATGCAAATACACAATCACAGATCAAATCACAGAATCACAAACAAATGCAAATATAAATAAAAAGCAAGTAAAGGAAAGAACACACCAGGAATTTTATACTGGTTCGGTGTTACCCTACATCCAGTCCCGCACAACCCGTACGGCTTTCTATTCAACAATAATCTAGATTACAATCCCTCGATTCCAAGGCAACGAGGTACACCCTCCAGATTCTCAGGTCTCTGGGTAGAACCACTTGATTCACAGGACACAAGTTCACCCGATCGATTTCCAAGGACACGATCACACCTTTATAACCCCACACAAGTTTCTTTGAGTACAAATGTATCTATAACTCTGATAAGCACTGAGATTCTTTGGAGAGAGTGGCAGAGAATCAAACTAGAGATATTCTGGTTTGATTCACTTAAGATTTCGGCAAAATATGGATAGGATGATTAGAAAATAAGATAAGAGAGTAAAGAGGAGAGAAAATAAAGAAAGTAGTTACTGGAAAACGTCCATAACAGTCTCTATTTATAGAGAATGATTGGATGTGTCCATTCGAAGAGGTTTAAACGAATAGACACTTCTTTTGAAAACAACCTTTGCTGTAACGGGAAGCATGTCGACATGACAGGTAAATAGGATGTCGACATGGTCTAGTAAAAAGTGATGATTTGCTTTTACTTTGAAAATGATGATTTAAAACATATGCAACTTTATTCAAATGGACTCTATGTATTTGTAGAAGGTATTTAGAAGTAGAAATACTTATGAATGTATATATGTATATATACTAAAATATATTTAAAATCAAAGTAAATAAACTAAAGTAAATATAATATTAAAATAGATTTTGAGGCTAAAATATCAAGGACAATTTTGAAATCAAAATATAACAAAATGATAAATATGATTTTGAGGCTAAAACATTTTTGGAAATGTGAACGAAGGTTTTTCTTTTGAAAAGGAATATTTGAAAATCATTTTATAAAACAAGAGATAATTTTGAAAATCATTTTGAATCAAAATTAGTGGATAACAAAATAGGGCTACTATCCGTTCCACTAGATATTTCGTGAGTTCCATCTCACTAGGGTTCCATCCCTTTAACAAGAACGAAGTGGATTCCATTCCACGAGTAAATTGGATAAAAAAGAATGATAGTGCTTTCAAGGAGTTTTAACAAATATCTAACCTAACTATATTATTTGTCTTGAACTCTTGAATATCTTGAATCTCATGAGTCTTCAATCTTGAACTCTTGATCTTTGTCTTCATCAATTTTGTTTTCTTTACTGTACAGTCTTCTTTTGTTGATACCTGCATATAGATTTCCTGCACATATATATTTTATAACACTTCTATAGTTGTTGTCATCAAAACCACTATCCTATGGACTAACAATGAATTCCGATCTCAAATCAATGGAAGATGTTCAGACTGTTAGCGGCAAGATACAACCGTTAGTTACAGTTCCGGCTTGGCATTGCTCATGACTTAAGGTGGTGCCTATGAAGAGGCTTCGAGATTGGGATAGTGAATTATTAACAAGACTTGTGGAAATTATTACAAGTACATGGAATAGGAAGAAATTACTCTACTGTTAAAGTAATAATTCACACGATGATTAATCAAAGAAAACAAAAACTTTTATTCACAATCTCAAAAATTCCTTACAAATTATTCGAAATTTTGGAATCCACACCCGTGCACCTACTACCAAGAAAAGAAATGCATGCCTAACTTATCTAGACTATGTACAATGACACAAGACGCTAACTATTTCTTCGATTTCTTGTCCTTTTTCAATTTTTCAGGAGTTGAATCGGTCGAGCATCTCTTTCGAGATCCTTTGCCGCCCTTAGTGGAGGCACTTGAGGAAGGGGGAGGAACCTCGATAAGAGTTGTCCCGCTAGGTGGGACGAATTGTAGAGGCCTAAGGAGAGGATCTTCAACCGCCACCACATCAGATTCACCCTTGACTTCGCGTTTCGACTTTTCCTCATCTTCAATTTGTTCTTTCATGCTAACTTTAGTGGTATGCCCCGAAGCACCCGTGACCACAACATCATCAAGCTCTTCAACAAAAGATGGGTCTTCGGGCTTATCCTCGTCGAGTGCCCCAATTACTTGGGCATCGGGCCTCGGAGTTCTATAGCAGCCGGAGCCTCGGCGATTTTTCCTTGGTGCTCCGTGGCGACATCGCTCTTGGGAGTTAATTCAAAACCTGGATGACATGCAAAAATTCATCAAAATGCAAGCATTAGTCTATAGCCGTTATGTGCCGAAAATAGCAACTTTTTTAATTCAAAGGAGTTCAGTACGGTACCAGCATCCAATTGACTCTCTGTGGTCATCGGGGTGCTCCCTTCAATGATGGGAGACAACATGTGTGGGCCAAGTCCAGGCTTGTCTAGATCATAACCGACGTGTTGCTCCATGGGTTGGGAAGATGACGTTCCAGCCGGCTGAATAGGAGGAGGACCCTGTGGTTCAGTTTCGTAAGACCCTACGATATCTTCTTTTTCCTTAGTCGGTGTAGGAGCTTTGCAGGATTGAAGTTTTGTGGTAGCCAAATCAAACGGCTCATTTCCTCGGAGCACTTCCTGCACAAGTGTCTCTTCATCAAGCACTACCACTCCCAACTCTTCTTTCTCAATTTTTGTGATGATCTCCCAAGCTTCGGCGAGCAATTTGAGATAGCCTTCACCTTGAAAAGTCATGTCATGGTGAAGGAGAACTTTTGCATTGTATTCGGCAATGAGTGGATCGAACAAGTTCTTGATCTCTTCCCTGCCAGACTCAGTCGCTACCTCAACTCGGGAGTTGGCTTCTACGAGTACCTCTTTCCTACCCTCTTCATGGGCGGCTTCTTTCAAGACTTCGATTTGGCCGAGTTGTTTATCGAGTTTCGTCTTTAAGTTCCTTATTTTGACAATCTCTTTGCAGTATTTTTGCGACTCTTCATGTGCCTCGATTTTTTCTTCCCTCTCTTTGGACAGTAATTTTTCTGGCTCCTCAATGCGGTGGGCTAAGACATCATTTTCTTTTGTAAGGATTTCTTCTCTAAAGCTAAGGCGCCACTGTGTTGAAGTGCAGCATCCAGTTCCCTCTTATGCGAAGTCTCCAGGCAACTTACTGCCTCAGCCGTTTCCTTCACATTTTTCTTTGCCTCGTCAAGTTGAGCCTTACATTCGAGCAACTCAACATCCTGATTTTTAATAATATCTTTATCGCGAATGGCCTCAAACTTAAGGCGAACAATTTCATGCTGGCGCTCGATGGAAACTTCAGAGACTTTTTCAACTAAATAAATGAACGCTTCATGCTGGACGTACACGTCATTCATGCATGCTAATGAGCTTTTTTGGCACTTCCAAGAATAATGTGTATTGAGAGGAGGAATTTGAGCCCGTAAAAGTAGATTTTTGGGAAAGTATCTTTGAGTTCATCTAGTTTCTCTGTTGTGGTAGGATCTTGGGCAGGAATCGAGGGGATCTGTTCAGACGCAACCAGTAGATGTTTGTGACGCTCGCGAGATTGCCTTGTGCTTGACGACCCAGAGTGTTGGTCATGGGGAGCGGTAGCTTGGGAACCCCGGTGTGAAGATTTATCTCCACTATGAGCAGGAGGGTTTGATGGATCGCCTTAGTGCGGAGCGTATATCTTAGACTTCCTTCTGAACAAAGAAGAAGATTCTTGAGAATAGTAGTCCCGTCCTTCATCTTTGTCTTAGCATCTTCCAGATTCGAAATCCCGACCCGAGCGGTAGTAAGTGGAACAGCCGCGGAGACGATCGAAAGCATGCGAGTGAGACATTGCACCTGTAAAAAAGCCAAATAGGAGCATATTAGGAGTTGTTATGTGAAGAGTTAATCACAAGTGGATGGTGGAGTGCAAGTGCTTGTGTGTGTCCTAGTGTTTCCCTCCGATGGACCGGTAACTTTAGCTTTACTCATTGGAGTTCGCTCGTCCCTGTTAGAAGGCTGCACGCCCTCGCCGCTTCTCGTGGGTAAGTTAATCCCTTCAACGTCAAGATTAGTGAAGTTGTAATTTAACAAATCGTCTCGGATCGGAATGTCGGAGAGTCCCTTCAACGAGCTCTCCATCAGTTGAGAAGACGATTCTTTTTCAATCGGAGTTATAACGAATTTTGGGGTTGCCCCGGCCTTCCTCTTTCGTATCTTGTACGCCAAACTTTTTCCCCTCTTCGGGGGAGGTTGCAATTGGCTGGTCTGTAGCGTGTCAACTGTTGGTGTTTTTCCAAGGCCCATGTCTTTGTTTCTCGGCCCTACATCTTGCGATTCCTTTATCTCCCCCTCTTTGGTGTCTTCTTGGATTCCCCTAACAGAGGCCACCGCGGGGTCGTTTATTTCTTCTCTTCTCTCAACGATAGGCTTCGGAATCGCTTTGCTTCCAAGGAGACCAATTTTGCGGCCATCTTCTAACAGCTCGAATAACGAGAGAAACTCATCGGTGACAAGGAGTTTGATGTCCCGATCCTCCACAGGAGTAGCGCGAATGGCAGCAACAGCCCTAGAGTCCCCAACGCCATCAGGTCGAAGGCGGACACCTGAAAGAATTGAAGATATTAGTACGATTAAGGAAGAAGCTGCAACTTGAATCTTAGAACTAAAGACGAAGGCAGAAGTGGCACTTACGTCCTTCCAACCATCTTCTCACGAAGCCGGGAGGACACGTTACGTAGAACTATTCATGTTTGAATAGGGAAAGCTTATTCCATGCGTCTGTTAAGACCTGGCATTTGGGCAGGGGTTCAACAAAGACGTACGAAGGACTATCAGCCTGTCTTTTGAAATTGTAAATGTATCGGATGTCTTCAGGAGTTGGTGGATGAAATAGGACGTTCATGAAGAGAAGAAACGTGCCATGGATAAAAGCATAACTATTAGGGTGTAGCTGAGTAGGAGCGATCCCCAAATATCTCAATATTTCCCGAACGAAAGAATTGAAGGGAGGCACACATCCGGCCCAACACATGAACTTGTTACATACAGTATATCCAGCTGGGGGCAAGTGAGTTCCATCTTGCCTCAACGGAACTAGAACACCCTCGAAAAGAATCCCATGGATAGAACATAATCGACAAAGTGCGGCTTCGCCGATTCTGGATGCTTGTGAGTCAACCGGATTGTTCAAAATTATGGCATCCTCCGCAGCGTCGGGAGCTGGGTCAATAACTTATGTAGGAAGAACTGGGATGTCGGAACAAAGATTTTTTTGCAGGTCAGTTGCCCCTACTTGTTCTATTCGCTGACTCGGTGCAAGTTTATCAAATAAGGTGGCGGAGCTTGATCTTACGGCCGATTCAAAAAACATTATGGTTGAGCGCTTCGTATGACTTGGCTTCTATGTTAACTATACTCAATAGACAATCAATATTAGAAATAATAACCTACCTTCCCCCCTCCCCCATGTCGTTTGTGAACTAGCGTAGTGTAATATTAAATAAATGTAAGCAGTTTGAAATCAGAAAAAACAAAAGTGAAATGTCAAAGCTTGAAGGTTTCGTCCAAAGAGACCGTCATTGATGACCGTCTCAAATGATGTGAAGGGTGATTGGCAACCAAAGTTTTAAGATCAGATGTTGACGTTCTGAATTATTAAGTCCATTATTCAAGTATGTTTGGCATTTTTTATACTTAGTTCATGTTAAGTAGGTTGGAAATTTGTTCGTTCAAACTAAAGTCCATTGGTCCAAGTGTGCAAGTCATGTTGTTATCGGTTATTTTATGCTCGGGCAAGGCAGTGTGCATTAAATGTTTGGGCGACTTGAGTTGGCCAAGTTTTTATGGTTGACACCGATCCTTATTATGTATCCCGAGCCCTGTGTTTCAGTCTCATAGCCGATCCCTATACTTCAACTTGGGTGAGAGCACTGATCCCTTCCTTCTGACTTATATGCCGACTCGTATACTTAAGCTTCTAGGACGAACCCTCCTTTTTAATTCCTAAACTGACCCCTCACTTAGCTTATCCCTTCTCTAACCACTCCGATACAGATCCATGTGGCACTAACCCCTTTTCGGTCCTAAGGCCTCGACTTTCCTCCATCCCTTCAAAGATGCCAATCGATTCCTCCTTCTTCTCTCTCCTTCTTCTTCCTCCTTCTCCTACTCCTTCGCATTCTCCTCCTCTCTCGCATGACATAATCAACCCCACTAGGTAGTACACCTAACAGACACTCAAACACATCCAAGCTCGAGACTCACAACCCAACCACACAAATAAGGAAGAGATTATACATATTCGATTTGGATTGCAAGGCTGAATCTTGGATTAGGAACGAGTTAATGGTAATGGTGGTTGGATATGTGGTTTCGCACTTGAGTTTGGGTTTAAAAGAGAGACTTGTCCTCTTTCAGTGCGTTCGGCTAAGTGATGAACGAGAAAATAATAAAGAGCTTAAGTGCTGGGAATATAAAGTGAAAGGGGAAGAGAAAAGGATGCGAGCTTTTATATTAGAGAGAGAGAGGGGGGGAAGAGGAACCAGTGACACCCTAATGACTCTGTCATAATATTTAAAAGGGACCGGCCATAAGGTATGCCGATCCCTGTCCATATAGATTCACCAAGGGATCGGCATACCAAATGCCGAGCCCTCTTACAAAAAAATAATAAATAATAATAAAATAAAATAATATAAATATATATTAATAAAAGAATAAAAAATATATATAATGAAATAAATGGGGAGATGTGCATGAATGATGGATGCAAGTGAAATAGAAAGGGGAATATAAGGTAATGGCAGATGTTTGAAAACTAAATGGCAACTGATATCGTGAAGATCAAACTGTAAACGGAAACATACAAAATGAAACAACTTTGCAAAGACCAACGAATGTCCGAACACATCCTAGAGCCAATAACATAAACATGTATATGAGTGTGCTCGGAGACGATTCAAGAATTCAACCTTTTGAAATTAACTAAAATTGCGGTCATGCCTGAAACAGTCAAGTTCGAGACGAATCAGATGAAAGAAAATCTATGGACCCTGCGTGATTAAATTTGTGTATGCTAACGGAATATGACAGCAGTTTTGCATTGTTGAAGGTCGATAAGGGGATAGAGATCAGTCAAAAAGTTGGATGGACTTCCTTTCAGCGATTTAGACTTTTCCAATTCAAAGCACGTCATGTTACTCACAAGACGTACTTTGGGGGTTAAGTGTTATCCGGTACCCTGGCCCGGCTACATTGGGCTGATCATGCAAGGCAGATTCGACCATTGACGAAAAGAATGACTGTGAGGCAATGGTCACAAGACCCAGATATAGAGTCTGGATAGTGATACGAAGCCCGGTTGAGCATAGTTGATAAACAAATAGTGCCAGATGTCAAAGGGATGGATGTTAGCTTGGATAAAATAGGTGTCGGTATGGTCGTTTGCTAATATGGATGAAGCACGTAGGGGTTGGCATAGCTGTGAGAAGGGTTAAGGATCGACATAAGACAGAGGCATCGGCATAACATGTTTGGATCGGCATTACATGTTTGGGTCGACATAATGTGATGGGTCAGCACAGTATGTTCCGGTTGGCAAAGAATGTTTAGAAGGACGGATCAACATCAGCCTGGTGGTGTGACTCGTGGAGGGATCGGTAGGGCATGACTTGAGAAGGTTAGATCGGTAAAGCACTCGCATGGAACATGGATCGGTATTACCTTGACTAGGTTGAGGTTAGAACTAAAACGTGATGAGAACTAAAGATTTACAAGTCCAAACGCTATGATATTTGGAGCAACATCAATATAGACTATAAGAAAGCCACCATAGTGTTCGCTAGCCCAAACTGTAACACCCTTAATTTTTTTAAACATTATTCAGGACATTTAATTGGATAAATTAAATAGAATAATGTAGTTGATTAAGGAGTTGAGATTTAATTGTCAATTAAAATGGGCCACGACTAAACTAATGAATGTATAAGCATGGTTTATAATTTATAGAAAATAAGAGGAGGGAAATATAGGAATAGCCACACCCATATACCCTTAAACCCTCCCTTATTCTCACCAACCATTTCATAAATCAAAATACACGTCAAAGAGAAGTTATAGCCAGACATTAAAACACCTTAGGAGATCAGCTAACTTGGAAGATCCAAGAGAGAAAGCTAGAAGATTAAAGCTAGGACAAATCTCAAACTCCAACAACTTAATCAAGGTGAATAATAGTGTAAATCATCTCATTTTTCCTTGTTTTGGTTCAGTTATGGATAGTAACCTAATGTATTTTGCTATGTTGATCATGTTTGGATCTAATAAACATTGTTCGGATAGAATAATGATTTATGGTGATTTATTGTAATTTTTATGGAATTAAAATGATAGGTTTTAAAGTTAAAACCCTAGCAAACGACCTCCAAACAACTTGATTTTTGGATATGTTGTGTAAAACATAATTTTGGAGATGGATTTTTAATTTCATAATTTTTGGAGTTAATAGGAATATTTATGAATTTCTTAAGGTAAAAGAGGCATT
This sequence comes from Allium fistulosum, assembly GCA_030737815.1. Taxonomy (NCBI): domain Eukaryota; kingdom Viridiplantae; phylum Streptophyta; class Magnoliopsida; order Asparagales; family Amaryllidaceae; genus Allium; species Allium fistulosum. Next base: position 1,228,369,000 of record CM060901.1, read on the forward strand.
TATTTCGGGTTTTAATTATTAAAAATAATGAATTTAGCCCTGAAATTTTTAAATGATGTAGAAAATGTTATTTCAGATTTTTGGCGAATTGTTGGGATTTTTCCCAAGTGATTTCGATTTATTATGATTTTTCTAAGCTATAAAGGCTTAATAATTATATTAAAGTATTAATATAATTAATTATTTTGAAAATAATTTTGGAAATAATAAAATCTGATCTATAGCAGTTTTTATGCAAAGAAAGTGTTAAAGTATGTCATTAACCAATATAATTTTGACAAAGAATAGGAGTTAGTGAAAAGAATATTTACTTTAATTAGAAAAATTACATTTTTCAAGTTATTTACGACTTTGCCGTTCGACCTTGTCGAAAGCACTTTTTGACGGCATCATTCTGCAGCAGTTCTGGACCCTTATGTAGCATTTTCGAAAGCACCTTTCGATTGCATCATTGTGCAGCAGTTCTGGAACCTTCTGTAGCATTTTCGGAAGCACATTTCGACGGCATCACTCTGCAGCATTTATGGACCTTTCTATTTCATTTCGAAAGCTCTCTTGCGACAGCCGTTGTAAATATAGCGGAAGCCCTTTTGTAGCAGTTTTCACCAGCTTTGTTTACAAAACTTCAAATAGGCATAACTTTCTAAGCGTAAGCACGTTTTTCTATTGTGGCCACTATACAGAAAGGGAAACAATCATTTGAACATAATGGAATAGGTTAGAGACCTTAATTCTACACCTATAAAATGATATAGCTAAAACAAGGTTGTAAATTTTTGAAGGAGTTTATTTCTTTGCTTTCGAATACGTTTGCTTTGTTTTCTTTGCCTTCGAAGGGGATACTTTCGAAGGGGTTGTAAAATTGTTTTCTTTTAACCAAGTTTTATACTTTCGAAAGGGATACTTTCAACTGGTTTCGAAGCTAAGCTTCTAAAGTTAAATGCTAATACTTTAATATATTCGAAAGGTTTCGAAAGGTAGAATTTGAAGTATTATAAGGCAGGAGCCTAATGTTTTTAAGAGCTTTCGAAGGAGGTTGTCCTATGAAGTCGAAAGCTAGGTTTCGAAGGTATCGAACGGTTTTATGACCCAAACACTATTTCTAAAAGAAAAACCCATGGTTATATTAAGGAAGTTTTTATAACGGTTTAAGAAGAATCTATCTTTGATAAATTAAACCCACAGGAGCGGTATTTCTACGTTGTTATATTGCTTCTAATATGAATATATTCACATTATAATGGACCCATAACCGTATTTTGGGAAAAAAGGTAGGAGAACCGATTATGTTAACCCAGTAGTGAATATAAATTGAATAAACTCCTGAGTAGAATTGCATCCAGGTGGTCAGGAAGACTAGAATATAAGATGCTAAAATATAAAGGAAAGATATTGGTAGGGGCCAATAGGTTTATAGTAAGCCCATAAAAACCATATGATATTGGCAGGGGCCAATAGGTTCATAGTTAGCCCATGAAAACTATGTATAAAAGAGGATGTCAGATAGACAAGTTCATAGTAAGCCCATGAAAACTATGTATAAAGGAAGATGTCAGAAAGACAGGTTCATAGTTAGCCCATGAAAACTATGATTTGATATTGGCAGCGGCCAATAGGTTTATAGTGAACCCATGAATCTATACCTGGGTTAAGATATTAACAGATAGTCAATAGGTTCCTAGTTAGCCTACCAAAACTAAGATAAACAGAAAGATATTGGAGTTACCAATAGGTTCTTAGTGATCCCATGAAAACTATGTAATCGATTCAGATAGTTCCTAAACATTTAAGCGGTTATTAGTTAGCCCATGAAAACTAATAGGTTAATAGTAATCCTAGAAACTATAATTAAGGCAAATAGTCAGAATGAATGGGGATGGGTAAGCCAGATTTGATTTGCTTGTTTTGCATATCACCATAGTGTTTTGAAATACTATATTTTAACCATTGTGGATGCAGGAGCACAATATATGGTTTTATAAATGTTTTAGGATACTAGTGAGGGGAAAACCCGTTCCGCTAAGCGGCATGGTCTCACTAAATATCCAAATGATTTGAGATGATAGACTTTTATTCATACCAGGCTTTATGTCTGACTCGAAATTTTTGTTTTCCCCATAAACTCACGGGTACTTAATTGATTTTGAGTAGTTTGAGGTTTAGGGTTTTTAGGTTCTCTTCGTAGACGAATAAAACTTCCGGAGGCATGCAGGAGGCAGTTAGTTATTTAGAGTTATCCTTTTCTACTGTGTATTTGGATGTAAAGGCAGATTTATTAGCCTTATGATATACTCCGATCAACCAAGGGGGCATCTTCGTATGTCGCTCTTGGCGTATGAGTAATAATTATATTTTGCTGATCTTGGTAACGTTTTGGGATTATGTAATGAACATGAGTTATTTCGAATGGAATATAGAAATTTATTTTTGAATTGTTAAATTTTCCATATTCTTATTATCTGTGTATCAATGAATCTAGCACCGCCGTATTTGGTCACCGAAGATTAATAACAATGGATGACTGCAGCACCGCTAGCCGTTAGTTTTGGGCATCTAAGTAGGGGGATGTTACAAGTTGGTATCAGAGCATAGGTTTATGATAAAACAAAAAATAAACCAAAAGTTTTCAAACATGATCCTAGTGAAGTGAAGAATAAGATTGGGGTTTTGGGTTAACGTTATAGTAACGTACTTGTATTTACTATATATATATGTATATATAGAAGTATGTATTCCCCTCTCTCTTAGACCGTTCTTATATATCTTACTAAGGCTCATATGCGAATTACGAGAAAGAGGATATGGAAGCAGGAAACGAAAGAGGAAATCTAGGTGGAGGAAGCACCATAACCAACGAAAATGCTCGACCTAACACCAAGAGGAATCAAGGTCGACAGGCTAATGCTAATCCAAATGCTGAAGCCAATGTTGGCATTAGAAATCCGCCACTAGATGCCGGGATGGTATATCAGTTGTTGGCCAGTCTTTTGCAAGCATGAGCTGCTGGTAATATTGGCGGAGTTAATCCTGTAGTTCCAGTTGGTTATAATTATGCTAGATTGAGCAGAGACTACACCTGTCTGGGTGGAAAGCCGTCCATTGGAACAGAGGATGTTGTTGAAGTTGAGAGTTGGCTTTTGAGCTATGAGAGGATCTTTACTGATTTAGGTTTGGATGATGGAGAAAAGAGAAGGCTAGCATCAAGACAGTTGCAAGGGGCAGCACTTCATTGGTGGAATCGTGTGACTGTCGGGGTACCAAAGGAAGAGCTGACATGGGCTGATTTCAGGAGAAGGTTAGAGTAGAGCTAGATAAAATGACCATCACTCATATTAGAGAGCCTTGTCATGTAGTGGTGGAAATGGCCATTCACCATGAGCAGATGCTTGCTGTGTCTGTTAGGGAGAAACCAGTTGAGTCCCTGGGCCCTCAGGGAAAGAAAAGGAAATTCTTCAAGAAGAAAGGAGCCTAGAAAGGGAATCCTGCCAAGAAGGCAAAACCTGATTTGGTGTCTTATAAGTGTGATAAGAAGGGCCATTATGCCAACGAGTGCAAAACTGGTAAAGGAAAGAAGCCTGTAGAGAAAAAGAATGTGAAATGCTTCAACTATGACCAAGTGCGGCATTATAAGAGCCAGTGTCGAGATCCAGTCTGGACGGACAAAGGGAAGGTGTTTGCTATTGGACCACCATCTTCTTCTAGACCTACTGCCGTAGAGAAAGGGAAAACCGTGATCGAAGGTATGCTTTTGATTTAGAGTATACCAGTTAGAGTACTTTTTGATACCGGTACATCACACTCATTTATATCATAGTATTTGGTTGATGGGTTATGTATAGAACCCACATACCTTGTTACTTCCTTAAGGGTTGCAAATCCAATATGAGGGCATGCAACTCTTGGGATGAGATGTGACTAGATAGAACTTGATTTGTTAGGTCATAAGTTTGCATGCAGTTTGTATGTTTTTTATTTCGTAGATTTCGAGATCGTTTTGGGTATGGATTGGTTGGGTAAGTATGAGGCTAGGATATTTTTTCAAGATCGGGAATTATCGTTGAGGCACTCAGATAGTCATAACCGAATCATTTTCTCAGTGGAGAATTCCAGTAAGAGTGTTTGTGCTTTGTTAAGTGCCATGGAGGTGGGAGATGAGTTTAGTCAGGTTTGTGTAGCAAGAGAATTTGCAGATGCATTTGAGCTGGTCTCTGGAATACCATTGAAACGAGCTGTAGATTTTCGGATAGACCTTGTACCGGGAGCTGAACCTGTCAGTAGACCACCTAGCAGAATGACACCGATAGAGATGAAGGAATTGAAGGTGCAGCTGGTGGATCTTGAGGGAAGGAATTTTATTAGACCAAGCAGTTTGCCTTGGGGTGCGACCGCGGTGTTTGTAAAGAAACCAGATGGGTTGTTAAGGATGTGCATCGACTATAGTAAGTTAAACGAAAGGACGATCAAGAATAGGTACCCTCTGCCGAGGATAGATGATCTGTTTGATCAGTTGAGTGGAGCTAGAGTATTTTCCCAATTGGATTTGGCAACGGGGTTCCATCAGTTGCGAGTGGCGGAGGATAGCATTCCTTTGATGGCATTTCGGACTAGATATGGTTCGTATGAGTGGTTGGTGATTCCATTTGGATTGACAGATGCATCTGCTTTCTTTGTTGATTTGATGAACCGGGTTTTCCAAGAGCACTTGGATAGGATCGTGTTGGTATTCATAGATGGCATTTTAGTATACTCAAAAGACGAAAGTGAGCATGAGATTCATCTTAGAGTGGTGTTGGAGACGCTAAGGCAGAATCAGTTGAAGACGAAGTTTTCCAAGTGACATTTTTAGAAGAAAGAGGTTAAATTTCTCGGTCATGTGGTATCAGAGGAAGGATTGTCAGTTGATCCAATTAAGATCGAGGCAGTCAATAATTGAAAGAGACCAGAGACGGTAACTGAGATCATGAGTTTTCTTGGACTTGCTGGCTATTATCGGAGATTCATTAAGGATTTTTCACGGATAGCCGCACCTTTGACTAAGTTGACCAGGAAGGATGTGATGTTTGATTGGTCCGACAAATATGAGGAAGGGTCCTTAAGTTAAAGCATTTGTTAACCAATGCGGCAATGTTAGTAGTTCCAGATGGTAACCAAGGGTTGGTGGTATACACTGATGCATATGGATCATGATTGGGAGTAGTATTGATGCAAAGGGGCAAGGTTATTGATTACGCATCAAGGCAGCTTAGACCGCACGAAGTTAGATATCCTACTCATGACTTAGAGTTAGCTGTAGTGATATTTTCCTTGAAGATTTGGAGGCATTATCTCTTAGGGGAGAGATTTGAGTTGTATACCGATCATAAGTCATTAAAGTATTTATTCTCTTAGAAGGAGTTGAATATGAGGCAGAAGAGATGGCTGGAGTTTTTGGCCGCTTATGATTTTGGTATAGAGTATACTCCTGGGAAAGGAAATAAGGTAGCAGATGCTCTCAGTAGAAAACATCAGAATGTGGTGTTGGCTATGTTGGCAGAGTGGAAAGATCTGGAAGCTTTGGCCAGTTGTGGTGTGCAGTTAAGATTGACTGCTAGTTCTAGTCAGAATATTGCCATGTTATCCTGTTTGGATGTTCGACCAGTGTTGATTGAGAGAATTGCTTCTAAACAGAAGGAGGATCCATTGTTAGCTGAGAGGATCAGAAGGCTTGAGGTTGGAACTGAGGTCGATGGTTTGAAAGATTTTTGTTTGACCAGAGAGGATGGTTGAGAAAGAAGGGACGGTTATGTGTTCCAGATGTGGAGAACTTGAGAAGAGAAGTTCTTGAGGAATGTCATCGATCCAAGTTTACGATTCATCCTGGAGGGACCAAGATGTACCAAGATATGAAGAGGAGCTTCTATTGGGAAGGCATGAAGAGGGATGTTACTTGTGGGTTAGGCAGTGTGTAAACTGTCAACAAGTGAAAGTTGAACATTAGAAGCCGAGTGGGTTACTTCAGCCTCTAAATATTCCAGTTTGGAAATAGGATTCGATATCCATGGATTTTATTGATGGGTTGCCAAGGTCTAGGAGAGGAAATGAAAGTATATGGGTTATTGTGGACAAGTTGACCAAAAGTGCCCATTTTATTCTAATAAAGTCGACCGGGACGGCACCAATTTTGGCGAAGTTGTTCACGAGAAGATAGTTAGACTTCATGGGATTCCTAGTAGCATAGTCAACGACAGGGTTGCATTATTCACTAGCGAATTTTGAAGGAGTCTACAAGAGGTATTAGGTACCAAGCTCAAGATGAGTACAACTTATCACCCATAGACAGATGGGCAGACAGAGAGAGTCAACAAGGTACTTGAGGATTTATTAAGAGCTTGTGTATTGGACTTCGGCGGATCTTTCAAAGATCACGTGCATTTGATTGAGTTTTCCTATAATAATTGTTATCAGACTAGTATAGGAATGACGCCTTTTGAAGCTTTGTATGGAAGGCCATGCAAGTCACCAGCATGTTGGTTGGAAACCGGAGATATGTTAGTCTTAGGACCAGATCCGGTGAGAGAGGCAACAGAGAAGATTGAGTTGATCCGAGGTAGGATGAAGGAAGCTCGGTCTAGGCAGAAGAGTTGCGCAGATAGGAGGCATAAGGATCAAGAGTTCTCAGTTGGAGATAGAGTTTTTATTAAAGTATTACCGATGAAGGGTGTGGTACGATTTGGAAAGTCAAAGAAACTAGCACCGAGGTACATTGGACCGTTCCCAATCATAGAGAGGACCGGAAAGCTCGCATACAGAGTAGAGTTACCGAGCAGTTTGGCAAGTGTCCATAATGTGTTTGATGTATCTCATCTTCGTAAGTTTGTGCACGATCCAGGGACTACTATCACTGCGGCTGCATTAGAAGATATAGTAGTAGAACCAGATCTGACTATTGTTAGACAACCAGTTTGGGTTGTAGCGAGAGATGAGAAGAGGTTAAGAAACAAAATAGTTAAGTTGGTGAAAGTTCGGTGAAACAACAACGTGAAGGACTGTACTTGGGAAACAAATGACAGGATTAAGGATATTTATCATGGGTTGTGATGAGGGTATATTCTATATTTGTTTTATGTAGACTTATTGGCTGGTAGGATATACTAGCTTTGGTTTGCATGGTTGTTTTGCTTGTTTGTAGTCCTTACTAAATTTCGAGGATGAAATTCTTTAAGGGGGGAGCCTGTAACACCCCTAATTTTTGTTTAACATTATTCAGGACGTTTAATCAGATAAATTAAATAGAATAATGTGGTCGATTAAGGAGTTGAGATTTAATTGTCAATTAAAATGGGCCACGGCTAAACTAATGAATGTATAAGTAGGGTTTATAATTTATAAGTTAGGAAAATAAGAGGTGGGCAATATAGAAATAGCCACACCCATATACCCTTAAACCCTCCCTTATTCTCACCTACCATTTCATAAATCAAAATACACATAAAAGAGAAGTTATAGCCAGACATTAAAACACCTTAGGAGATCAGCAAACTTGGAAGATCCAAGAGAGGAAGCTAGAAGATTAAAGCTAGGACAAATCTCAAACTCTAATAACTTAATCAAGGTGAATAATAGTGTAAAGCTAGGACGAATGTATTTTGCGGTGTTGATCATGTTTGGATCTAATAATCATTGTTTGGGTAGAATAATGATTTATGGTGATTTATTGGAATTTTTATGGAATTAAAATGATGGGTTTTAAAGTAAAAACCTTAGTAAACGACCTCCAAACGACTTGATTTTTGGATATGTTGTGTAAAACATAATTTTGGAGATTGATTTTTAATTTCATAATTTTCGAAATTAATAGGAATATTTTATGTATTTCCTAAAGGGAAAAATGTATTTATTTAGGGTTTTAATTATTAAAAATAATAAAATAATGAATTTTGCCCTGAAATTTTTATATGATGTAAAAATGTTATTTCAGATTTTTGGTGAAATTTTGGGATTTTTTCCAAGTGATTTCGATTTATTATGAATTTTCTGAGCTAAAAAGGCTTAGTAATTATGTTAAAATATTAATATAATTAATTATTCTGAAAATAATTTTGAAACTAATAAAATATGATCTATAGCAGTTTTTCTACAATGAAATTGTTAAAGTATGTCATTAACCAATAGAATTTTGACAAAGAATAGAAGTTGGTGAAAAGAATATATACTTTAATTAGCAAAATAACAGTTTTCAAGTTATTTACGACTCTACCATTCGACCTTGTCAAAAGAACCTTTGACTGCATCAGTCTGCAGCAGTTCTGGACCCTTCTGTAGCATTCTCGTAAGCACCTTTCAACTGCATCATTTTGCAGCAGTTCTGGACCCTTCTGTTGCATTTTTGTAAGTACCTTTCGACTGCATCATCCTACAACAGTTCTGGACCCTTATGTAGCATTTTCGAAAGCACCTTTCGACCTTGTCGAAAGCATATTTCGACTGCATCATTCTGCAGCAGTTCTGGACCCTTATGTAGCATTTTCGAAAACACCTTTCGACAACATACTTTCGTAGCATTTCTGGACCTTTCTGTTGCATTTCGAAATCACCTTTCGACTCAATCGAAAGCACCTTTCGACTCAGTGGAAAGCACTCTTTCGAAAGCAGTTGTAAATTTAGCTGAAGCCCTTTTGTAGCAGTTTTCACCAACTTTGTTTACAAAACTTCAAATAGGCATAACTTTCTAACTGTAAGCACGTTTTTCTACTGTGACCAACCTATGGAAAGGGAAACCATTATTTGAACGCAATGGAATAGGTTAGAGATCTTAATTCTACGCCTATAAAAAGTTAGCTAAAACAAAGTTTTAAATTTTCGAAGGAGTTGATTTCTTTGCTTTCGAATACATTTGCTTTGTTTTCTTTGCCTTCGAAGGGAATACTTTTGAAGAAGTTATAAAATTGTTTTCTTTTAACCAAGTTTTATACTTTCCAAAGGGGTACTTTCAACTGGTTTCGAAGCTAAGCTTCTAAAGTTAAATGTTAATACTTTAATATATTCGAAAGGTTTCGAAAGGTAGAATTTAAAGTATTATAAGGCAGGAGCCTAATGTTTTTAAGAGCTTTCGAAGGAGGTTATCCTATGAAGTCGAAATCTAGGTATCGAACGGTTTTATGACCCAAACACTATTTTTAAAAGAAAAACTCATGGCTATATTAAAGGAGTTTTTATAATGGTTTAAGAAGAATCTATCTTTGCTAACTTAAACTTATAAGAGTGGTATTGCTATTTTGTAATGTTGCTTTTTCTAATTTGAATATATTCATTTTATAATGGACCCATACCGGCATTTTGGGAAAAAATGGTAGGAGGACCACTTAGGTTAACCCAGTAGTGAATATAAATTGAATAAACTCCTGAATGAGTAGAATTGCATCCAAGAGGTCAGGAAGACCAGAATATAGGATGCTAAAATATATTGTAAAGATATTGGCAAGGGCCAATAGGTTTATAGTAAGGCAATGAAAACCATATGATATTTGCAGGGGCTAATAGGTTCATAGTTAGCCCATGAAAACTATGTATAAAAGAGGATGTTAGATAGACAGGTTCATAATAAGCCCATGAAAACTATGTATAAAGGAAGATGTCAAAAAGACAGGTTCATAGTTAGCCCATGTAAACTATGATTTGATATTGGCAGGGACCAATAGGATTATAGTGATCCCATGAAAACTATACCTCGATTAAGATATTGACAGATAGTCAATAGGTTCCTAGTCAGCCCATGAAAACTAAGATAAACAGAAAGATATTGGAGTTTCCAATAGGTTCTTAGTGATGCCATGAAAACTATGTAATCGATTCAGATAATCCATAAACATTTAACCTGTTATTAGTTAGCCCATGAAAACTAATAGGTTAATAGTAATCCTAGAAACTATAATTGAGACAGATAGTCAGAATGAATGGGGATGAGTAATCCAGATTTTATTTTCTTGTTTTGCATATCATCATAGTGTTTTGAAATACTATGTTTTAACCATTGTGGATGCAGGAGCGCAGTATATGGTTTTATAAATGTTTAAGGATACTAGTGAGGGGAAAACCCGTTCCGCTATGCGGCGTGGTCTCACTAGATATCCAAATGATTTGAGATGATAGACTATTATTCATACCAGGCTTTATGTTTGACTCAAAAATTTTGTTTTCCCCTTAAACTCTCGGGTATTCAATTGATTTTGAGTAGTTTGAGGTTTAGGGTTTTTAGGTTCTCTTCATAGACGAAAAAAGCTTCCGGAGGCGTGCAGGAGGCAGTTAGTTATTTAGAGTTATCTTTTTCTGCTGTGTATTTGGATGTAAAGGCAGATTTATTAGCCTTATGATATGCTCTGATGAACCAAGGAGGCATCTTCGTATGTCGCTCTTGGCGTATGTGTAATAATTATATTTTGCTGAATGGGGTTAACGTTTTGGGATTATGTAATGAACATGAGTTATTTTGAATGGAATATGGAAATTTGTTTTTGAATTGTTAAATTTTTTCCATATTCTTGTTATTTGTGTATCAATGAATCTAGCACCTCCGTATTTGGTCGCCGAAGATTAATAACTATGGATGACTGCAGCATCCGTAGCCGTTAGTTTTGGACCTCCAAGTAGGGGGATGTTACAAGTTGGTATCAGAGCATAAGTTTATGATAAAACATAAAATAAACCAAAACTTTTCAAACATAATCCTAGTGAAGTGAAGAATAAGATTGGGGTTTTGGGTTAACGTTATAGTAACGTACTTGTATTTACTATATATATATATATGTATATATATAAGTATCCCCTCTCTCTTAGACCGTTCTTATATATCTTACTAAGGCTCATATGCAAATTGACGAGAAAGAGGATATGGAAGTAGGAAACAGAAGAGGAAATCTAGGTGGAGGAAGCACCATAACCAATGAAAATGCTCAACCTAATACCAAGAGGAATCAAGGTCGACAGGCTAATGCTAATCCAAATGTTGAAGCCAATGTAGGTGCTGGAAATACGCCAGTAGATGCGGGGATGGTGTATCAGTTGTTGGCCAATCTTTTGCAATCTAGAGCTGCTGGTAATATTGGTGGAGTTAATCCTGTAGTTCTAGTTGGTTATAATTATGCTAGATTGAGCAGAGACTACACCAGTCTGGGTGGAAAGCCGCCCATTGGAACAAAGGATGTTGTTGAAGTTGAGAATTGGCTTTTGAGCTATGGGAGGATCTTTAATGATTTAGGCTTGGATGATGGAGAAAAGAGAAGGCTGGCCTCTAGACAATTGCAAGGGGCAGCGCTTCATTGGAGGAATAGTGTGATCGCTGGGGTACCGAAGGAAGAGCTGACATGGATTGATTTCAGGAGAAGGTTAGAGCATGGCTGGGTAAAATGACCATGACTCATATTAGAGAGCCTTGTCATGTAGTGGTGGAGATGGCCATTCGCCATGAGCAGATGCTTGCTTTGTCTGTTAGGGAGAAACCAGTTGAGTCCCAGTGCCCTCAAGGAAAGAAAAGGAAATTCTTCAAGAAGAAAGGAGCCTAGAAAGGGGATGCTGCCAAGAAGGCGAAACCTGATTTGGTGTCTTATAAGTGTGATAAGAAGAGCCATTATGCAACGAGTGCAGAACTGGTAAAGGAAAGAAGCCTGCAAAGAAAAAGAATGTGAAATGCTTCAACTATGACCAAGTTGGGCATTATAAGAGCCAGTGTCGAGAGCCAGTCTGGACGGACAAAGGGAAGGTGTTTGCTATTGGACCACCATCTTCTTCTAGACCTACTGCCATAGAGAGAGGGAAAACCATGATTGAAGGTATGCTTTTGATTTACAGTATACCAGTTAGAGTACTTTTTGATACCGGTACATCACACTCATTTATATCACAGTATTTGGTTGATGGGTTATGTATAGAACCCACATACCTTGTTACTTCCTTAAGGGTTGCAAATCTAATATGAGGGCATGCAACTCTTGGGATGAGATGTGACCAGATAGAACTTGATTTGTTAGGTCATAAGTTTGCATGCAGTTTGTATGTTTTTGATTTCGTAGATTTCGAGATCATTTTGGGTATAGATTGGTTGGGTAAGTATGAGGCTAGGATATTTTTCCAAGATCGGGAATTATCGTTGAGGCACCCAAATAGTCATAACCGAATCATTTTCTCAGTGGAGAATTCCAGTAAGAGTGTTTGTGCTTTGTTAAGTGCCATGGAGGTGGGAGATGAGTTTAGTCAGGTTTGTGTAGCAAGAGAATTTGCAGATGTATTTGAGCTGGTCACTGGATTACCACCAAAACGAGCTGTAGAGTTTCGGATAGACCTTGTACCGGGAGCTGAACCTGTCAGTAGACCACCTAGCAGAATGACACCGACAGAGATGAAGGAATTGAAGGTGCAGCTGGTGGATCTTGAGGGAAGGAATTTTATTAGACCAAGCAGTTTGCCTTGGGGAGCGACCACGGTGTTTGTAAAGAAACCAGATGGCTCGTTAAGGATGTGCATTGACTATCGTAAGTTAAACGAAAGAACGATCAAGAATAGGTACCCTCTGCCGAGGATAGATGATCTGTTTGATCAGTTGAGTGGAGCCAGAGTATTTTCCCTATTGGATTTGGAAACGGGGTTCCATCAGTTGCGACTGGCGGAGGATAGCATTCCTTTGATGGCATTTCAGACTAGATATGGTTCGTATGAGTGGTTGGTGATTCCATTTGGATTGACAGATTCATCTGATTTCTTTGTAGATTTGATGAACCGGGTTTTCCAAGAGCACTTGGATAGGATCGTGTTGGTATATTCATAGATGACATTTTAGTATACTCAAAAGGTGAACTAATCTGACTGTCTTATTCCTGAAACAAGTCAGGATAAGTGTCAGTCTCCCTCGTCATCGCTCCACTTGACTTTAACTAATCCGACTGTCTTGTTCCTTAGCCTTTTCTCCTCTCTCGCGACTATATGAACTGGCTATCTAACAATTGTCAAATTCGGTTCCACTACTAAGTCCTCTAACATAGTTGGTGCTATAGTAGTATCCGGATCTCGAATACACATCCTTAGATGATAAATATGAAAAACATCGTGGAATCCTACCAAACTTTTTGGTAACTCTACTCTATATGCGAGTTTCCCGATCCTCTCTATAATAGGAAACAGTCCAACAAATCTCGGTGCCAACTTTCCTGATTTTCCGAATTTGATCTCCCGAATTTGATCACGCCCTTCATTGGTGATACTTTGACAAAAACATGATCTCCCACTGAGAATTTTAAGTCTTTCCGTTTTCTATCGACATAGCTCTTCTGCCTAGACTGAGCTTCCTTCATTCTAGCTCGAATTAACTCAATCTTTTCTGCAACTTCCCTAATTAAATCCGGACCGAGAACCAATCTATCCTCGGTCTCTAATCAACAAATGGGAGATTTGCATGGCCTTCCATACAAAGCTTCAAATGGTGCCATCCCTATGCTAGTCTGATAATTGTTGTTATATGAAAATTCGACTAAGTGTAGATGGTCTTCTCATGATCCTCTAAAGTCTAGCACACAAGCTCGTAACAAATCTACTAAGACTTTGTTAACTCTTTCTGTTTGCCCATCTTTTGTGGATGGTAAGCGGTACTCATCTTGAGCTTGATACCTAAAGTATCCTATAGACTCTTCCAAAACTTGCTAGTGAATAAGGAATCTCTATCGCTTACTATACCACTATGAATTCCATGCAGTCTAACTATATTTTTCATAAACAATTTAACCAAAACAGGTGTTGTCCTGATTGACTTAACTAGAATGAAATGGGCACTCTTGGTCAACCTGTCCACTGTGACCCATAAACTTTCATTTCCTCCGAATGATGACACTCTTCAAGAACTTCCTTCCTAATGCTTCCTACAGTTGGAACACTTAGTCTTTGTTTCTTCCTCAACCACCCATTCTGGTCAAGACAGAAATCTTTCATGTCATCGCTCTCCGTTCCATTTCATAACTTCTCGATCCGCTCAGTTAATACTGTTTCCTCCTTCCGCTTAGAATCTTTTCAATCATCACTGGCCGAACTTCTAAACATGACAACATTATAGATTCCTTGCTAGAACTAGCTTTAGATTTCCACTGTATCCTGCATGTAGTTAATGCTTCTAAATCTTTCCATTCAGCTATCATTTCCCGCACTGCATTCTGATGTTTCCTGCTAAGTGCATCTGCAACCTTGTTGCCCTTTCCTGGTGTGTACTCAATACCAAAATCATAAGCGGCTAAAAAATCTAACTACCTCCGTTGTCTCATATTCAACTCCTTCTGAGAGAATAAATACTTCAGCGACTTATGATCTGTATACGGCGCAAATCTCTCTCCCATAAAGTAATGTATCCACACCTTCGATGCAAAAATTACCGCAGCTAATTCCAAATCATGCGTTGGATATCTAACCTCGTGCAGGCTAAGCTGTCGAGATGCATAGGAAATCACTTTAACCCTCTGCATTAACGCAGCTCCTAATCCTATTCCATATGCATCTGTATAAACCACTGAATCTTGATTCCCCTTTGGAAAACATAACACAGGTGCGTTAGTCAATAAGTGTTTCAGCTTCTGGAATGCCTCCTCACACTTATCGATCCAAATGAACTTCACATCCTTTCGCGTTAGCTTGGTCATCGGTGCCGCTATCTGCAAAAAATCCTTTATGAATCTCCGATAATACCCAGCTAATCCAAGAAAACTCTTTATCTTAGTCACTGCCTCGGGTCTTTTCCAATTATTCACTGCCTCGATCTTAGCCGAATTTACTGACAACCCTTTCCCTAAGACTGCATGATCAAGAAACTTCACTTCCTTCTTCCAGAAATGACACTTTGAAAATTTCGCCTTCAGTTGATGTTGCCTCAACGTCTCAAGCACCACTCTAAGATGAACTTCATGCTCTCTTTCATCTTTAGAGTATATCAATATATCATTTATGAATACCAACACAAACCTATCCAAGTGCTCTCGGAAAACTCGGTTCATAAAATCTACAAAGAATGTTGGCGCATTAGTTAGTCCGAACGACATTACTAACCATCCGTACGATCCACATCTGGTTCTAAACACCTTCAAAGGAATACTATCCTCTGCCACTCTAATTTGATGGAACCCTTTTGGTAAATCCAACCGGGAAAATACTTTAGTTCCACTCAACTGGTCGAACAAATCGTCAATTCTAGGTAAGGGATATCGATTCTTTATTGTCTTCTCATTCAACTTACGATAATCAATGCATAACCTTAAGGATTCATCCGACTTCTTGGCAAACACTACGGCTGCTCCCCAAGGCAAACTGCTTGGTCTGATAAAATTCTTGCATTTCAAATCCACCAACTACACCTTTAGTTCCCTCATCTCGGTAGGTGTCATTCTGCTTGGCGGTCTACTCACCGGTTCTGCTCCTGGTACTAAATCTATCCAAAACTTGATAGCTCGTTTCAGTGGAAATCCCACTAAAGGTTTAAAGACATCTTTGAATTCTCTAACAACGAAAACTCGATCCAACTCGTCTTCTACCTCCATAACACCCAAATAAGCGTTAACCTCAAAACTAGGGTTTTCTATGGAGTATATGATCCGGTCACTACAATCAGGATGTCTAAGTGATATTTTCCTATCATGGTAAAATATCCTAGCATCATATTTACTTAACCAATCCATACCCAAAATAATTTCGAACCCTACGAGCTCGAATACATGCGAACTGCAAGCAAACATATGACCTAACAATTCAAACTCTAAGTGGTCACATCTCATCCCAAGAGTCGCATAATCTCCTATCGGATTTGCAACCCTCAAGGAAGTAACTAGGTATAAGGGTTCTAGGTTAAGCTTATTTACCAAACAATGAGATATAAAAGAATGCGATGCACCGGTATCAAATAGAATTCTAACTGGCATACCATGAATCATAAGCGTACCTCCCAACACAGCTTTTCCCTTTTCCTCTACTGTTGGCCTTGAGGTAGCTGGCTCCAATGCAAACACTTTTCTCTTTCCATCCTTGGCTGGCTCCTCGCACTGGTTCTTATAATGTCCAATTTGACCATAGTAGAAGCATCTAATATTCTTCTTCCCGATCACCTTCTTTCCATCTCCCGAGCGACATTCATTTGCGAAATGCCCTTTCTTGTCACATTTATAGAAGATAACCTCTGCCTTCCCTTTCTTAGCAGCTCTACCCTTCTGAGCTCATTTCTTGAGTAAAAACTTCCTTTTCTGACTCTTCCCTCCTTGAGTGTCCTTTGCCTTATTTCTTTCAAGAAAAGCAAGCATCTCTTCATGCCTAAAGGCTATCTCAACAACAACATCACATGGATCTCTAATATGCGGTAATATGGCCTTAGCAAGTACATGCTTAAACCCACGAATGAACTTTTCATTCCTCTTAATCACAGTATCAATCGTAGCATAGCCATATCTCGCTAGCTCCTCAAACCTAGTCATATACTCAAGCACTGTCATATCTCCCTACTCCAATTTAGCAAACTTCCTGAGCAGAGTAGACTTAGCAATCTCCGACATAAACCTTCTTTTGAACTCAACGTCATAGTCTCCTCATTGACTCTAGCAGTAACACTACTCCACCAATACAATGTTGCTCCTTGTAGCTTTCTAGAAGTGAGTCTCCTTTTCTACTCATCATTGAGCCTCAAATCAGCAAAAATCCTCTCGCAATGAAGTAACCAATTCTCCACTTCAATTGCATTTTCAGTACCAATAAACGGCTTTCCTCCCAGCCGAGCATATTCCCTACTCAAAACAACATAATTATTAACTACTGGAGCTTCTTAATTTCCTCCTACTAACCCCGCAGCAGCTCCTGCTTGCATCATGTTTACGAAGAACTAATACGTTGCTCCCATGTCAACTTGCAAGACTCCAGCACCTACATTTGCAACCTGTGCCTAACCTTGATTCCTCCTCGTATTTGGTATGGTATTTCCATTAGTTGTGGTGCTTCCTCCATAAAGGTTAACTCTTCCACTTCTAGCATCCACATTTACATTTGAGTCTTCGTAAGATATAGAAGAATAGCCCAAGAGAGATAGGAGAATAGAGACAATGCATATACTTATATATAGCAAATATAAGTACGTTACTATAGCGTTATCTCATACCCCGATCTTTCTCTAATTCCTTAGGATTATGAGTTCAAGAATCATTTTAAGTTTAAGGTTTTTTCATAAACCTATGCTCCGATACCAAGTTGAAACATCCCCTATCTTGAGGCTTGAAGCTAAGCGCTACAGATTTTGCAGTCATCTATAGTATTAACTTCCGGTGACAAAATACGGTAATGTTAATGGTATCCATAATATCTGAAGCATATGAATATGAAACAAAATCACATATTCCAAAAACAGCATACTTTACTGATTACATTTCAAAACATGTTTCATATTCCATTACACAATCCTAAACATATCCCAGGTTTTGATCAAATATAATTATTACAAAATTCTCCAAGAGCGACATATGAAGATGCCCCTTGGATGATCAGAGTACTAAATAGACAAAACCGTCTTAATACATCATAGTGGAAATAGATACAAAAATAACAACTCCTAAATAGTTATCCATGCCTCCTGCATGCCTTCGGAAGCTTTATTCGTCCACCTACTAAAACCTGTAAATCCTCAACTCTCAATCTACTCAAATTAATTTTAAGCACCCGAGAGTTTAATGGGAAAACATAAACTTCTAGTTATACATAAAGCCTAGTGTGAAAAATACTATACATCTTGATTTACTGATATTAAGTGAGACCACGCCACTTAGCGGAACAGGTTTCCCCTCACTAATAACCCTTTTAAAAAAATACCATTTGCAAATAAAAACCCTACAACCAAACTGGTTAAAGCAATAGTAGAAATATCATGTACGCATACAAATCAGGTAAATAATGGACTATCTATCCGAACACTATAATTTTGTTTGGCTAACTACTAACCTTTAGTTGACTCTGGCCTACCAGACAAACTAAACAAATAATCTAACTTCTGTTAGACACTCCTCTAGACGGTCTATCCCTAACTTACTTCTCCCAAGGTCGACTGATCCTAATGGTTTTGCGGGCTCGCCAATAACCTATCTTTACTCTGTATATTCCTTTTTGTATGTAACATCATTTTAGTCTTACATGTGACAAAGCATTATACACTGGAATTTTGGACTTATACTAGCTAGGGGCTACTAGCTAAAGTATAAGGCGTGACCCCAAACAGTCCCATCTGGTATTCTAATATCCGAGTCATTTACTTAGGGTCAACTACCCCATCAAATTTTCCTTGAAAACATTTCTTTAAAATTGATTTAATCCTATAAATCATACTTTAAACAAGTAAAATATACTCTATGCTTTAGTCAAATCACTATGCCATGTTATATATACTTTATACAAAACATTATTGATGAAAACATTCGAAACCTTTGTTTAAAACCTTTAAACAATATCTTTTGAAACCATTGAAAGTACCCCTTTTGATACAAGTAAACTACTTTACTTTATAACCTTAGGCCGAAAGGCCAAAACATACCTTTCGAAACCATTTACAATAGAGCTTCAAAAAAATTAAAAGTATCCCTTCGAAAGCTTTATAAAACCTTAGACATCCCCCATTTCAAAACACTTTAAACATGTCTTTCGAAAAAATTGGAAACCCTCCATTTAAATATTCAGGTAAACCTTTTGAAAACATTAGGGAACCACCCCTTCGAAACCTTTATCATATACCTTTCGAAAGCATTAAGTCCTTTACATATATCAAACCTTTCGCAAGCATTGGGTTTAAGTAAAAACATGTGGAACAACCTTTCGAAACCCTTGGGTTTAACTTTCAAAATACCAAAAATGGTCTCAAAAGAACTAAGTCGAAAGCAACTCTTTCGAAAGCAATTTCCTAAGTAAAAGAAGTGGACGATGTCAAAACCAAACCCTTCGAAAGCATTGGAGAAGCAGCTTAGGGTTTAAAGTGAAAGCATCCTTTTGAAGGCATTGCTTCGAAAGGTTGAATGTGGCAGCAGGGGTTTCAACCCCTTCGAAAGCATCTTTTAAAACAAAGGCGGCAACCTCTTTCGAAACCTTTCTTTAAAATAATTGACCAAGTCGAAAGTTATCTCATTCGATGGCATTCTTCTCAAAAGCAAAGCAAGTGGCATTTCCTTTTAAAAGAAAAACAAGGTCTCGACCCCTTCGGAAGCCCTGTTTCGACTCTATACCTTTCGCCTATCTCCAATCCACTATGTACCAAGGCTTTTGATACTATGTGCATTGGTTTCGAATTGGTTGGAGGTGGAAGCATGTAGTCGAATGGTAGCTACCGAAAGTGGCAAAACAACGAAATCCTTGAAAATAGGTTTTTAACTTTAAAGAGCAATTTCTTTCGAACTAACTTGCTTATTTGTCATCATATAATTAGTTGCCAGTTTCTTTTCCAAAATCTTTTCTCAAAGTACTGCCGAATTTCAAGGATTAATAATTTAAAACATTTATAAATTGCCTCTTCTCCTTTTATAAACATATAAAACATTTAAGTCCCATGCCTTAAATAATTTTATATACTTATTAAAACACCTAGGAAAATTCTACTAAACTCCCATAAATCACTTTTAATATGTTTTCTAACATATATAAATTTCTAACCCAAAGCTAACATATAATAGCCGTAATTAATTTTAAACCCGATTAACCATTTTCTTCACTAGAAAATTCATAATAAATCCTCATTAATTTAGAAAATTATGAAACTTGGAACCCATAACTAAAACATCATTTTTGACCTTATATCAAATCGTAAGGCCTTTATATGTCATTTATAGGTTTTTCAAGTTAAACCTTATCATAAAATCTATATGAAATATCATAAATCATCAACAAGCATATATATACCTTAAAACAATCAAAACGTGGCAAATCATTTGCAAAATAATTTTGGATCTCAACTATAACCGAAAATAAAAAAATATGAGATGTAACATATTATTCACCTTTGATTATGATTAAGGAATTTGAGATTTGCTTCTTGAATTAGATTGATTAAGCTTCCTTCCTCTTGAATTTAGCTTACCTTTCTCTTGCCTTCTCCTCATGATAGTCGGCCTCTTCTTAGATTTAGTTTTGTTTATGAATGTGTAAAATGAAAGTGGCATGAAGGGTTTAAGGTATATGAATATAAATTATTCCTATTTTACCCTTATCTATTAGCCTTTCCTATTTCATTTTAATTCCCTTTAGTTCATTGTGTAACTAGGCACGACTACCCTTCTATTATTCAAATCTCAATTCCCTTAACCATTTACATTATTTTATTTAATTTAGCTAATTAAATGTCCTAAATAATGTTAACCAAAATTAGGATCATTACAGCTATATTTGAGGAAAAGCTCATTCCGGCTGCTTAGAAGTCGATACTATTTAGGAGATTCGCTGATATAAAGCAGGGAGATATGACTGTTACTGAATACATTGCTGAGTTCGATGCTTTGTCAAAGTCTGAGATGTCATTCATTGACAATCCGTTGAAGAAAAAAGAGAAATTTACTATGGTTTTGGATGACTACTTAGGAGAGAATTTAGCAAGTCATATCAATGTGCCATTTGAGATACTCGTCGAGAAAGCTCTTCGCTAGGAGAGTTTACCCTAAGTCTAAATCAGTTGTTGTCATAAAGGAAGAGCCAAAACCGCAACAAAGCGGGGAGGCAAGAAGAAGAAGTGGTTTAGAAAGCGGAAGCAATCTCAAGGGAAAGGTGCTCAGAGGTTAAATGGGATTCTATTTGCTATTGTTGTGGATATAAGGGTCATTTGATTAGATATTGCAAATCTGATAGGAAGAAGAAGTGTTGCAACTACGACAAGCCCTGGCATATACTATAAATTGTTCGGAACCAATGCAGTAGAAATAGATTGTGAAGGCATATGCTTTAAATGTTGTTCCGACTTCGTTGAGTGCTCCATCGATAAAGGAGACAGGGAAGAGCGTTGTCATTCAAGGTATGCTTTCCCTTTATAATGTTTCCATATGTGTTTTATTCGATAATGGGCTTCACATTCCTTTTTATCTAATGACCTAGTAGACATGCTGGGATTAAAACCCGAAATAGTTGCCCGACCATTGATTGTGACGAACCCTATCGGAGGTTCCACTAGCCTATGTATGGTTTGTCGTGCTTTGGTCTTATCAAGTCATGGATGCTCTTTTGTTTGTGATTGTTTTGTTCTGAATTTCATTAGGTTCGAGATTATCTTGGGAATGGACTGGCTAAGGAAGTATACGGCAGTAGTAGATTGCGAGAAGCTATTGGTGACAATTGGGGTTGTGGAAGGGCGTACAGTAGTGATTGGCTGCCTATTGGAGGATGTGGTAATGGTTAGCTTTCTATATTCGCTTGGGATTCCACAGGATGAGTTGTCATCGGTGCCTATAGTTAGAGAGTATCCGAACGTATCTGAGAAGCTGACCAGATTACCATTGCATAGAGAGATCGAGCACCGTATAGACTTGACGAAGGATGTCGGACTTATAATTATGCCATTAAGGCATATGGCAGCTGGAGAGAAGAAGAAGTTAGAGGTGCAAGTGAATGACCTGATGAAAAGAGGGTTTGTTTGTAGAAGCATGTCTAAGTGGGGTGCAACCGTAGTATTCACCACTAAACTAGGATTTCCATAAGTCTCTAGCAGTAGAAAGGTCGCATGAGTTATCATATATCCAGAATAGATTGAGTGATAGTGAGGAGTATTTGATGGATTCTATGGTTGTTGTTATCCATATAATTTCAATTTCAAGAATAATGCTATAAGAGATAACATCACAAAGGAGTTGGAGCACTAGGTTTTATGCTGAAGATTAACAATCCTGTACATCATCACTACAATGTCATATCTCTTCGGAAACGTATCACTTCGGTGATGTATCTCACCGCACCTCATATAAAATCGATGACATATCTCTTTGATGTTGCTCCGTAATCACATCTCACTTTATTACTTCGTGATTCATCAACGTCACATTTCATCGACAAAGAAAAGGACCGACGTCACCGTATCTCGTGAAGAGATACAATTTGACCATGTCACATTATATGCTACATTGAACTCCATTCACATCGTGCTCCATCACACCGCCTTCCTTCGATGACACGTGATGACCCCTCATTTAGTATAGAGCCCAAGACCATGCCAGTAGTATCGCATGCCAACAAGGCCAGGGAGGATGCTACTCCTAATCATACACTTCTTATTACCTAAATCATGCTCAATTGATGTCGACTTTTATCAATAAGGATAGCATGAACGTCGCTACTCATTAGTACCAAACCACTTCAGTATCGCTTATCATCAGTACCGCTACCATCTTCTGTTAAGACCAGCTTGTTGCCGACACTGATCTAGTAATGCAGTTCAGGACCAACGATGATGATATTGATGCTGCTACTCAAACAACCTTATAGTTCATTGGAGCCACCTATCGTGAATGTCGACGTCCATGTCATTATCAATGCCAATAGCCATGACAATACCGCTTGTCAACTATAATTCTCCCTTATGATACCGCACCTATACAATACCACTTTCCATCAACAGCAATGACACCTTTATCCATCATCGAGTCTTAAACAATACCACTCCGCTTCCATATAGAACAGGAAATGTAGCAGGTCAACAAGGCCAAGATGAATATAGTTCCAAATCAGAATCGCCTTTTAGGAGCATCATATTGTGAGTTGGCTATGAAAATCTATTAATAATTAATGTCGCTTCAACTCCATATTTCCATCAACCCAAGAGAAGCACCAATCATCAACATCGAGATTCATCGACTTCGACACCATACAATTCGAAGATGCTCCTTCACAACGCTGCCTAGTGACGACGTAGCTCCTAATCAATGTTCGATGCCACCTTTTATTGGTATATTCAACGAAGAAGCTAGTGTGAAGCGTTGTCGAAGTCGATCCCGCCGAAGACATGAGAAGCAAAGTGGAGTTGTTCATCCCCTAAAAATATGGACTTAAGGGTGCCATTTAGGGGACGATTTTTCATTGTCTCCCTCTTTTCTTAAATCAAAGACTTGTAACTCTAAATTGAATTAGGGACAAATCTTACTTGACTGTAATTATATATGAATTTAAAAAAGGACTTGAACATTTTCATTGACTTTGACTATGCCCTATTTCGAACATTATTGATATGGACTTGCATATATATATATATATATATATATATATATATATATATATATATATATGAACTTACTTAGATTAAATTTGACTTGGACTATTTAGAAACGCCTTGAAGTATGACAAGCATATATATATATATATGCATAATTATATGGATATGGAACTTTGAACATAAGAACAAATTACATAGTCCATTATCGAGCCTAATGGACTACTGCACAAATTTGTTACTTGTTTTCTATATCCCTATTGAACATATAACGTGGCATAGACCTTTTTGGAATATTATCCTCGAAAGCCCATATAGACTCTTGAATATGACAACTTTAAATGGCCTCAAGGAATATCATGCATAATTATCCAAGAGAACATGCGGACTACCATGCGTTTTACCTCAAAGGCCTATTGTCATCACCAATCCATCCTTTAATGATTCCATCATGCACTATTCTTAAGTAATGAATTGGTCATTGATGATATAACTAAGTCAATATTGACTGAGTTATGCTTTATCATGTTACCACTTTTGTTTAAGTCGAGGATTATTTCATCATTATCAGCATCATGAATGTTATACCAGTTTTTGGTCTAACATTTTTGTGCTAAAAGAAGGGCTCGAACCTTCGACTTGTTTAACCCTCTCTCTAAACTAATTAAGAAAGTTTTTGTTTCAGGAAAACGAGATCAGTATGACCTGATGCTCTAAGTAAAGAGGTTATTCAGACAAAAACATTAGAAGAGAATGTAGTTTCCAACTTCAACTTGGGAAATGTTGAGCCTGGACAGCCATCTGAGCCGGCACAACCTACTAGTAGCGAAGCCAGGATTAAAAGCCTAGAACAACCACTGTTAGAGATAAAAGAACTTTTGGAAGGAATACTTGCCCAAAAATCCTCCGAAACTACCATACCCATAGGACGAGATGAAGCAGAATCTCCAAGGTGGGACTTGAATGTTTCTTTGCTTAGAAACAAAAGCAAAGGAAAAATTACCCTAACTCCATAAGTGAGGAGGTGATCAACCAACTAAGGTAAACTACCCGGGAAGATTAGAAGAAAAATCCAAGGAATATTCTGGAAGCTCAACTTCTAAAGGGTACAAACCTAAAAGAAGCACCTACCATAATGATGAATCCTACTTGAAAGACTTGGCAGAAAAAATGGCAAAAGATATGCTTAATCTCTAGGGAAAAGAACTCTAGACAATAGAGTCAATGATAGTCATCGAGAAGCTCCCTTCACGGATAAGATTATGACCACAAAAATTCCTTATCATATCAAGATCCCATCCATCCGGTATAATGGAACGACCGATCCAGACAATCACTTATTAGATTTGAAAGTCAGATGGACCTATACAATGCATCTGGAGCTGTGCATTGTAGACTATTCCCAACTACTTTTCAGGTAGCAGTAGCTAAATGGTACCGACAACGGGGGAGGACCGTTTATTCTTAAAATAGTTTTCTTATGAATTCTCAGCTTAGTTCTATATTTGCAAAGATCCCACCGTCGAATATAGCGATGTAGCTAATATTAAACAAAGACCAGGAGAGTTGTTGGACGATTATCTTAAGAGGTTGAATACTAAAGCCCTAAAGGCAAAAAATATGACTGCTAGAGGTAAGCTGGTGGCAGTATATTTTGGACTAATTGAGCAAACTCCATTTCGGCAAGAACTCCACATACACGGATGTAAGGATTTGCAAGATTTCCATTTTCAAGCCAATAAATTCATTCGAATGGATGAAATGTATCATGCCCGAAAGAAGGCCAAAGGCAAAAAGGAAACTAGAAAGATTAACAACAACCGTAACCATAAGAGACTAAGATGAGAAGAAGACTCAAGCACCAACCATGTTGCTATAAACAAGCCCATATCTAACATATATGCTGCAATGAAGGAAAGAGATGACTTTTCAATTTCTTACAAATCTAAAACTAATCCCAAATTAAGAAAGGGGGAGATTACTACGCTTATCATAAATCGAACAAGTATAAAACAAATGAATGTCAGGTATTGGCAGGCATAATCCGGCGAATGATCCGATCTAGACATCTGAAGGAATTTGTTAAGGACAATATGAAAGCTGTCCATTCTGAAAAGGGCAACTAAAGGCCATATAGCAACACGAATCTGATAGAGGATGATGTTCAGCTGGATTTTATTCCACATCTCAATAGAATTAACGTAATCCATGAAGGCCTACACCTGGTTGAAAATAGTAAAGGAGCTAAGAGTTGCTATGTTAGGGAAGTAAAGGAAGGGATTTTCTGTATTCAAGAGAAACCGCTGCTCAATAATCCAAGATTCCAAATCTAGATGCATAATCTAACCATCACACCATAAAAGCTAAGAGGGGTCTGCCATTTGCACAATGACTCACTTATGATTACTACCTAAATTGGATTTTCTATGGTTACCAAAATTTTGGTGAAAGTGCCGTCAACATAATTTTCAAACATGCATTTGAGCAGGTGAGGATTCCGGAAGAAAAGCTTGAACCAAGTTTAGAACTCATTTTTGGGTTCAATAATAAAGGGTCAACTGCTATTTTACAAATAAGAATTCTTGTGCAAATGGTAGTTCCTCCACGCTCTCGGGCTTTTGAAACTCTCTTCGTCATCATGCATCAACCTTCGTATTATAATGTCTTTTTCGATAGACTAGCTTTGGACGAAGTTGATACCTTAGTCTTCCCCCAGTATCTGATGGTGAAATTCTTAACTAAAGGTGAGTAGGTAACCATAAGAGGGGCATAATTCAATGCTCGCGAGATGTATTTGCAACTATTGAACAATATGAACGAGATTACCTTTCTTGTTATGAATTGAAGAAAAATAAATTAATCTGGAATGATACTAAAATGCCTTTGGATGGTGATTCTTCAAACTCATCGCCAAAGAGGAAACATGGACCATTATGAAGACTAAATGTGTATTGGGAAAATTTGACTTCTCAAAGAACAGAAGAAAAGGAAAGGAAGCAAATCTGGTAGAGAACGAAATAAAAGATGAGGAAATTGTCACTGAACTAGACTGTAGAAATGAACAAGAAAGAATGAAGCCTACAGAAGATCTTGAGGAAATATGCATAGATTCTGCCGATACAACGAAGACAGATAAAATTGGAAGAGAGTTAGATAACAAACTCTATAAGAGCTAGTTCAGTTCCTTCAGTCTAACAAACATGTATTTGCCTGGACCCATTCAGATATGGTTGGAATAGATCCGACCATCATATGCCATGCTCTGAATATAGACCTAAATATCACACCAGTCTAGTAGAAGAAAAGGTATTTTGATAAAGTTCGGTCTAGTGCTTTGAAAGAAGAGATCAAAAGATTGCTCAAAAATGGATTTATTAGAGAGGTACTTTATCCGAGATGGTTAGCTAATCCAGTGCTAGTCAAGAAATCTAATGGAAACTGGAGAACGTGTGCTGATTAAACTGATTTGAATAAAGCATGCCCAAAGATTGTTATCCACTTCCCAGGATAGACTAGTTAGTCGACGCAATAAGCAGACACCAACTCTTGGCTTTCATCGACGCGTATTCCAAAAACAATCAAATCCAATGTTCAAACCAGATAAGGAAAACACCAGTTTTATAACAAAATAGGGAATGTATTGCTACAGAATGATGCCCTATGGATTGAAGAATGCTAGAGCAACATACTAGAGACTAGTGAATATAATGTTCAGGGAACAAATTGGATGACACATGGAAGTATATG
Organism: Allium fistulosum; assembly: GCA_030737815.1. NCBI lineage: Eukaryota > Viridiplantae > Streptophyta > Magnoliopsida > Asparagales > Amaryllidaceae > Allium > Allium fistulosum. Next base: position 1,228,395,938 of record CM060901.1, read on the forward strand.
TAGATGACATGTTATTCAAGTCCTAAAAGAGAGGTAGTCATCTAATAGACCTTGAAGAAATGTTTGGTATATTGCAAAAATACTAAATGAAGCTTAATCCACAAAAGTGTTCTTTTTAAATTCAGTCCAAATTTTTTTTGAGATATATCGTCAGCGCAAGAGGAATCGAAGCTAACCCTGACCAAATTCAAGTTATTAGAAACATGGCAGAACCTAAGACAAGCAAAGATGCAATGAGTCTGAATGGAAGAGTGACTGCATTGAATAGATTCATTTCTAAGGCCACCGATAAATATGTCCCATTCTTCAAAGTGATCAAGAAGAAGAAAAACTTCGAATGGAGTGAGGATTGTCAGAAATCTTTTTAAAGAGCTGAAAGATCATTTAGAAAAACCGCCAATTCTCTCTAGTCCTATGGATGGGAAAAGTCTTTATCTCTATATGTCAGTTTCTGAACATGCAGTTAGCTCAGTGCTAGTAAGAGAAGAGAAGTGAATTCAACTCCCAGCATATTATGCCAGTAAGAGGCTTAAGGATGTAGAACTAGGTATCCAGTTATAGAGAAGTTGGCGTATTGTTTAATGCTCACCGCGTGAAAGTTAACGGCTTATTTTCAAGCATATCCAATCAAAGTCTTAACTAATTTCCCCTCAAGCACGTTTTTAGTAAACTAAAAACTTCATGGCGGATAGTTAAGTGGGGAATTGAACTTAGCCAATATGATATTGAGTTCCTTCCCCAAGTACCAATTAAGGCATGGGCACTAGTAGATTTTGTCAAGAAATGTACCGGACTCATTGAGGAGCAACCAGAAAAAGAAAAGGATCTAAAACCTAAGTGGCAATTATTCGTAGACGGAGCTTCAAATGAACAAGGAGTCGGAGCCAGATACGTAATTATAACTCCTTATGGACATCGTTTGCACTATGCAATGAAGTTAGGGTTTCCGGCCACCAACAATGTAACAGAATATTAGTCCATGGTAGCGGGACTTACTCTACCCCTTCAATTGAAAAACCCTAGAATTGAAATATTTAGTGATTCACAATTAAGGTAAATCAACTGAACCAGAAATATCAGATGAAGGATGCCAAACTGGCTCTATATGTCAAATAGATTTTGAAAATGCTGACCCAATTTGAAGATTTCTCAATACATCAAATACCAAGAAACAAGAACTCCAAAGCTGATTCTTTAGCGAAGTTAGCAAGCTCACGGAGAGCACTAGAAGCCCGAATCATTCCGGTGGGTTACCAAGAGGAGAAAATCCCCAATCCAAAAATGAGTCTTTAGTTAGTTTTCTTACATTTTTAGCTTAACATCATCAAATCTTTGGTTAATTTGATTGAATAGAAAATTTTAAAATCTAATAATTCCCTGCGGATCTACCCGTACTTGCCACGTACTAGAATTGTATGCCGTGCGTTTGCGGTAATTTTATTTTTAAATTCGTTCGACGGATTTCTAACTCGATAGAAAAATCGTTTACGAACAAGTTTTTGGCGCCGTTGCCGTGGAATTGATTTTATTTTATTTTTTATTCTTCGAATTATTATTGTTTGATTTTATTATTTGTTTGTTTTGTGTGTTAATTTGCATTTTAAAAAAAACAAAAAAAAATTGTTGTGTGTTTATTGTGTGAATTATGTTTTCAATTTTGTTTGTGTATTTGTTGTTGTTTGTTTGCACTTGCATTTACTTTTCTATTTAAAAAAAAATATAGACACCATTTCAATTTCAAAAAGAAAAAAAATTCATTTCATTTTCAATTTACATTGTCAATTTGCATTTACATTTTATTTCAATCCCATTTACAATTTCACATCACTTCTATTACAATTTCATATCATCTACATCCCTCTGACCAAACCCATCCTCTCGACTGTGCCACCAGACCATCAGTCTACCATATTACACTACAGTTCAACAAGACAGCAACTACAAACTCTACCACATCTGACCATCACCATCTTCCTACTGCACTCTACAAAAACCACCACTTCAAGTCTCCACCACACTCTCTTCAAAACCGCATTTCCAGTTACATACAACCTGACCCAAACTTTTGCACAATAACAAATTGCCACTGGCCATATCCCACCACCATACAAACTGTGCATACCATTTGCATTCTTCTACCTTGCTGCTACCACATTTGCATTACTTCATCATCATCAAACTGTGCACGTATACTGAGCATAAACCCCTGTGCACACAACCATAGCATAGTGCACCATCAAAATAACATACACAACAGTCACTTCCCCCTGACTATCAACTCACAGCCACCAACATATACTTCCTCCTTAGCCAAGAACAACCACAACTACTTTACATCCCTGTACCACTGTCACACACTTACCACTTCACCATACCCTCTCCACAACAATAGCCTTACCACCTATCACCATTTCAGCTAACCACAACAAAACCACACTAAATCAACAAAACAGTCATCCACCATCTCACCACTGACTGCCATCTGACTCCCTCCTCCACCATACCACTTAAAACTATTGCGCTGACCACCATATCACTGTAACCTATTGCACTTCCAGCACCATTCACTTTCAACATCACCATAACAGCCTGCACACAACCTTCCTCTACATCTTCTACTAACCCAACCACTGTTTCAGCTGTTATTACCACTGCCTTGCTTGCCACTCCTCTGATATATTACTGCAGCCATTTCTCTCCATATCATCACATCACTGCGGCCTTTCTATCAAACTACTCCATCCACACTACAGACAACAGTCACCACCTCCTTTCATCAATACCACAAGCAGCCACCATACATACATACACCTTTAACCAAAACAGTGCTTCCTCATTCACCTGACCACCTTCAACTCTGACTTCACAGCTCCTCCTTGCAGTACATCTTCAATACAACTGCAATACACCCATAACAGTCAATATCTATCACAGCTCCTCCTTGCCACCAAGTAAAGTCCCAAAAAAACGAATTGCAACCCAAACATCACCTATACTCCATCGCCGCACCACATCACCTATACTCCATCGCCGCACCACATCACCTTTCGCTCCTCCACCTCACCACGATTTCGATCACCAAACCACAAAATTCCAAGCTTCACCAAGCCCAATCGAACATCGAAAATCATCGCAGTCGCCACCAATCGCCTGAATCACCTAACAACCTACAACCAATCGCGAACTTTCACTGCAACCCGCAACCAAATCCACAAACCCAAACACCAATCAACGAAATCGCGACCAATTTCTCCAAAGCCCACATAACCACCGAAGAATTTCCTTCACCGCCTCCCATCGCCTTCCTCTCCATTACCCAAAATCGCATCCACTGCTGAAAATCAAATCGCAAAAACCCAATTGGCTTATTGGCATCGTGCGACCCCTGCTAGCACGAACACTATGCGACCTCATTCAAATCATCAGCGGAATTGGCAAGTGTAATTGGAATTGTAATTACGAATTTTGGTTCTGAGAAAATACTGGATTTGGAATTGCAAGACTTGAAGTGGAAATATTATTCATAGCATCATTATTTAGTGAAGATGCTAATGCCTTCTAATTTTGGGCCGGGCTGAGTTTTTCGTGAATTGTGTTTTAAGCTTTTATTGTTTTATTTATTTATCGAGATATTTAGTTTTAAATTTTAAGTTTTTCATCTATTAAAAAAATTTGTTTACACTTGTTTGTTTTTGGTTGCTTTTGTTCTTCCTTTTATTTATAAAAAAACTTTGCAAATAATTTACAAATATATATATATATATATATATATATATATATATATATATATATATATATATATATATATATATGCTTTCATTTTTTTTGGTAAACATTAAAAAAAATACCTTTCTCTTGTTTTTCATTTTTTGTATATATCTTGTTCGTCTTATTTTCAGGTTGCCAAAGCAGATAGGAAGAGTTGCTTGCTTTGCTCTACTTGCCAAAAAAATAACTACTTACTTGCTCATAAAAAAATTTGCTGCTTTTAACCCCTATTTATTGTTTTATTTGTCTTGCATTATTGTTTGCTTGCATAAAAAAAATCGCAAAAAAAACAAAAACAAAAATCCATTCGTAGTTGCATTATTAATACACGTTTAATTTCTGCTTTGCATTTCATCATAGAATTTTGATTAATAATAACGGTTAGGCATCGATAACACTTAATTGTATATGGACAATTTGTCTTCTTTGAACAATTTAATTTCTTGGTGTCTAGGCTACGACAGAGCAATAACCATTTATAAATATCATGGTGATTCGTAAATATTATAGTGGTTGTTTCTCTTAAGGTACTTAAAACTTCGGCTGCATTGCTACGGTGATTCGTGGTGCACCGATAAATCCTGCCAGTTACCTGGCTGAGAACTATCTTGTAGATTTAAGACAAAATGTGATTATACAATTTTGGGTTAGGAGCTAATTAGGGTAAAAAAAATTTTAATAAATCTTTGCATTCATTTAGTTGCATTAGTTCAAGCATATTTAAAAAAAAAATTCAAAATCCAAAATGAAAAAATTTGCAAATATTCCTTTTCCTTTGAAATTTTTAAATCCTTTTCCTTTGAAATTTTTTTATAATCAAAATCAAAAATCCAAAAAAAATTTACTTAGTTCTTTTTAGAAAAACAAAAATCCAAAAAACAAATATAAAATATTTTCAAAAACAAAAAAAATTGAAAAACCAAAATACCAAAAAAATAATCAATTTTCCATTTTGAAACATAAATTCTATTTGTAAATATTTTTCCATTATAAAAAAAACAAAAAAACATTCTTGAAAATGTCCGAGTATCTGTTTTCTTACTCACCTGAATTTTACGATAGTTGTGAAAATCAATATAATCCATATAATTTCAATCCAAATTCATATGGATATTTTAATGACAACTATTGTACAAGCAATTTTATTTTGCACCATAAAATCTTCAGAATAATGCTTAACCCTCAACTCTTGAAAAGTGTATTAAAACTCTTGAATCTTTACTTGAACAACAAAATCAAATGATGAACGATTTGTGCAATAACTCAAGTCAAAGTTTTCAAAATAATCAAAATTTGAATGCACTTCCAAATTCTAATGATTTTGATTATAAGCCATGCCAATTCAACTTCAAACTCCAAAATGAATTTCAAAATCATAAGGGAAATGTGAATCATTTTTCAAATGATTTTGGCAATGGGAATAGTTTCAATTTTAGTGCAATTGACAATTTTTGTTCTCAACAAATTCAAATTGAAAATTCTCAAATTAATAATCATGAATTTGAATTAGTTGAGAAAACGAAAAAAGATTATGAGGATTTGTTGCGTGAAACTTACGAAAAATTTTGTGAGAAACAAAATCAAATCCCAACTTGTGAAGAATCAAATAATAACCACCGTTTATTGAAATTGACAACTTTTGTCCTCAACAAGTTCAAAGTGAAAATTTTCAAGTCAATAATTACAAATTTGACTTTGTTGAGCAAATGAATGAAATTTACAATGATCACATGGATTTGTTGACTGAAATATACAAAAAATTACATGAACAACAAAATCAAATCCCAACGTGTAACGAGTCAAATGATAATCCACCTTCTACCCAAATCGACGATTTTCAAACAACTACTTTTGATATTGAAAATGATTATCTTAATGAAGTTGTTGAAAACACGGTAATTGAGTTGGATTTCAATCCTTTTGAGGGTGTGAAACTCGATTTAAAACTTGATCTTCCTTTCTTCGAATTTGAAAATTTGAATACAACAACTTTGGATTTTGAACACGATACATGTAGTGAAGTTGTTGATAATCCAAATAAGAAAGACGAATTTAATGAACACAAATTTTTTGGACTTTACGACGATGAGTTGTTGAATTCTAATGGGGAAGATTTAAATCACCATTTTGATTTTGAAATTGATAATTCTGAAGAAGTTTTCAATTATAAGCTTAAATTTCAATTTGGTGAAAATAAACTTGAATTTCAAATAATTGTTTTATCAACCCCGAAAATGATCGAAAATAAAACAACTCATACGACTTTCAATAAAACGACATTCGTTTTTCCAAATCAACGTTTAATTTCAAATCTTTTACGGTTTGGTTTTCCGAGCTTAATCTGTGTCTCGTATACTTGACGAGACAAATGAATTGGTCTTTGGAAGACCGTTTCATTTACCTTTTGACCATATACTTTTTGATCTCATGTAAATACCGTTCATTTTCATGTAAATATAGGTCATCCTTTTATTTTTGTTTTATTTTTCTCCTTCCACTTGGGTTGCAGTGGGGACACAGTCAAAATCAAGCGTGGGAGAAGGCTCATCATCATTTTCGATTTTTCATGGTTTATTTTTTACATTTTCTTTCTAATTTTTTTTAAAAAAAATCTCAAAAACAAAAAAAACATATTTTTTTAAGCATTTTGATTTATTTTTAAAGAAACACTATAGGATAAATATATGGTTTTGGTTAATTAAATTGAAATTTTTGAAAAATTTATTTGTCTCAACAAAAATAAAAATGAAGTTTGATTACAAATAATGATGGTTTAACTAGTATATAGGAAGGTTCATATACTTGTTAATTATGAAATATCCTAATTGAAAATCTTTGTTTTAAAAAGTGGTTGATTTAAAGTAAAGATAAAACATTTTTTTTTGTCTTCTAAGTTAAATGGTGCTAAGATGATAGTGTGAAACTCTCTCTTCTAAAAAACATTAAAAAAACATTAAAAAAACAAAAAAAAAACAAAAAATATTTCTTGTATATATACATTTTTTTAATAAACACCTAGAGTCATGTGTTCACACTCGTGTGTTCACTCGACATTCTCTCTACCCTTCTCACGTAAGCCCGAAAGGCAGTGCACGATCGGTAAATCTGGCCTCAGTTTATCTAAGTTAGGTATGTGTATATAAAAATTGTTTTACTAATAACGCCTACGGTCAATAAGTGTTCACTCGCCACGCTCTGTATTCCCCTCGCATCAATCCGTAAGGCAGTTAATGGGTAATATATCCGGCCTTAGTTTTCTCAGTTAGGCATAAGTAAATATTGTAAATATCAATAAAATTTAAAAAAATTGAGATAGTAAGCAAATAAAATCCAAGTACTGTTTTTACTTATTTGATTTGACTTGTTATTGAAAAGAAACAAAAATACCACTTTGATAAACTTTGATAATCAGCTAAGGATCTTTTTCATAGTTACACTTTGTTATCAACCGAAACAACGAGTTAAACTACAGTCTATTTGTTATGATAACTTCATTTTTATTGGAAATTTTGACGAGTAAATGGCTTAAATTATATTGATAATAACCAAAACCTATATTTAACTTATTTGTGTCGATTTAAAAGTAAATCCTTTATCGTAATATTTTCAAAAACTCACATTCATCTTTGCAAATAAATCTTGCATTTTGTAAATATTTTTCACTTCGCATTTGGATTTTGTGGTAGTATCCGCTGAAACCCTCACGAGACACCACTCATCCTACTAGGGACACCCAGAGGTTTAATGGCTTATTGCATATGCTCAATGCAATCGTGTTTCCTACGAAAACAGATTTATCTTTTGGTTCTTTATTCGAGGACGAATAAAAAGATAAGTGTGGGGGTATTTGATGTGCACGTAAATGTGCATATTTTTACTACCATATTTTATCGAATTAAATTAAATAAATGATAATATTGGGTTTTTTAACATGTTTAAATCAAAATTCAAATTATTTTCAAATCATCACATATTCATCTTCATCCATGGGCAAATTGGTCATTTTTGTGCATATATTAATTTGAGAAAATTTGGAAATTTCTATATTATTTTGTAGGAATTTGAACTCAAATACAAGTGGTTTCATGAAGATATATGCATGCACAAAGAAGATACAAAGGAATGAAGATGGAAATAATTCAAAGTCATGGATTATGGAGGACCCCACCTACCCACCTACCTTAATGTACAAATTAGAGGCTAATGCACATGCTAATAGAGTTTAAAGCTTCATGCACATCTAAATGAGGATTAACACATGCTAATGATTACTTGGCCACCACACTTCCTAGAGGGGTAGTTTGGGTAGTTCCCAAAAAGTGAATTAGGGTTTTAAAACATGTATAAATACCCTATATCTTCATGTTACCCTCCTCTCTTCTCTTAGGCTTTCTTCCTCTTAGTTAGTTTTTAGCTTAGATTAAAAAATAAAAGAAAGCTCTCTTTCTCTTTTCATGGCTACTTAGCCATTTCTTTTCATGTAATTTTCCTTTTTTATGCTATGTTAATTAGTTTTTTTCATTTTATTTACATGGTTCTCTTCTTATGTTAGTAGTGTAGTTTACTTTTCATGCAAGTGGATTAGTATTTACTTCTTTTTACTTAGCTTTTCTTTTCATTTTGCTCTCTTTTTCCTCTTCTTTTTGTTCAATGTTGCAAACTACATTTGTTGATTTGATAACAAATATGAGAGGCCAAACCCCTTCAATTTAGGTGTAATGAAGCTCTCTAATTATGTAGCTTCAACAATACTTGTTAATTTTGATCTCTTTTGTGCTTAAATGAATGTTGATGTGATTTACTGTTTCATGTTGAATTTGATAGTCTATGTTGTTCATAACAAATAGGCTGTGCTTAAACAATCACAAACAATAATTACCTCTTCATCTACATATGATGATGGTAATGCAGTGAACGTTGAAATCAAAACTTGATGGTCTATTTTCTTATTAATAGTTAATAGGCCATACTTAAAATAGATTTCATTTTTAACTTGTTGTCATTTTTCATGAGAGTTAAAAAGTAGTTTAAATGGTGTGTTATAGTTTGATGGCTTATGTTGAGCTAATTAATAGCACAAATAGGCCATACTTATGATAAGCACATCAATTAAACTTACTAATGACCAAAAAAGAGAGATCATAATTTCATGTTTTGTTGAACCATGTGATCTAAAGAGTTGATTTATCTCTAAATTGTCTTTCTACTCCCATATTTTTATCACTTTCTTTTTGTTAGTTTTCTTACATTTTTAGCTTAACATCATCAAATCTTTGATTAATTTGATTGAATAGAAAATTTTAAAATTTAACAATTCCCTGCGGATCGACCCGTACTCGCAACGTACTAGAATTGTACGCCATGCGCTTGCGGTAATTTTAATTTTAAATTCGTTCGACGGATTTCTAACTCGATAGAAAAACCGTCGACGAACATCATAGAAAATGGCATACTTTATAAAGAGGGATATTGACTCCCTTATTTAAGACGTGTTAATCTAGAAACATGAGCAAAATTAGTAAGAGAAACCCATGAAAGATTCCATAGAGACCATTCCAATGGAATGAAATTGGCCAAGAAAGTGCCTCTAAAGAAGCAGTTGGACAAGGCAAAATGGAATTGGGTAGAGGAATTACCTCTTGTTCTATGGGCATATAGAACTTCTATTAAACCACGGCGGAGCAACCTCATACTCCCTAACAAATCGTTGTGAAGCCATGCTTCCAATTGAGGTTGAGCTACCTTCTCATTGAAGGATTGCATATGCATTCAATCCAAATCAAGAGTTAAAGAAAGAATCTCTGGACTTAATTAATGATTTAAGAGATGAAGTAGCTATACGAATGGCTGAGTATCGATGAAGAATATCCAAGTACTATAACTCAAGAGTAAGAGGAAAATTGTTTCAAAAAGGAGATCTAGTGCTTCGAAGAGTCATGACATATACTAAGAATCCAGTGGATAGGCCGCTAGGACCAAATTGGGAAGGTATGTTAATCATACATAATGTAATCATGCCTGGAACCTATAAACTCTGCCAATCATATGGCAATGTCATAGCAAGAACATGGAATGTCGAACATTTGCGGCCACATTTTCTAACAATGGATGAATAAAGAGAATTTATCAGTTCAATTGTTAAAAGGAGTAAGATTCTCTCAAGGAAGAAAGATCTGGCCATCAAAGGCTTATGATCGCAAGAGGTCCCTAGCCATCAAAATCCCTAGCCAACAAAGGCTCATGACCGCAAGAGGTCCTAGGCCATCAAAGGCTCTAACCATTAAAGGCTCATGACCGCAAGTGGTCCCAAACCATCAAAAGCCAAATCTAAGCCTTCAGTGCCATCATCAAAGGCCTCACTGAAGTGCCTCCTAGAGGAAGGTTGGAGTAAGATTTTAGTGCCATCATCAAAGGCCTCACTAAAGCAACGAAAAAGCCTTCAACCCCTGCCTACGTGGCCTGGTTGGAGCACCACCTCGAAGGAGGATAGAATAAGCCTTTAGTGCCATCATCAAAGGCCTCACTAAAGCACCGACCAAGCCTTTAGTGCCATCATCAAGGGTCTCATTGAAGCACCTCCTAGAGGAAGGATGGAGTAAACCTTTAGTGCCAATCATAAAAAGGCCTCACTAAAGCACCGAATCAATCTTCAAGAGGAAGATGTATCAAAATCAGAGCCAAGTAGTGCTCCAAACGAATCAATCTTCAAGAGAAAGATCTATCAAAGTTCTATCCAAGTAGTGCTCTAAATCAATCAATCTTCTAGAAGAAGATCTATCAAAATTCGAACCAAGTAGTGCTTTAAATCGAGCAAATCTTTTAGAGAAAGTTCCATCAAATATGAGCTATTTATGCTCCCTAACAAATGCAATTATCAACTGCCAGATAAGGAATTCGGGTCCTCTATTATTATTGCCAGATTTGGATTTCTTGTCTTCTATTATCTCCATATATGGACTTCTAGTCTTCTATTATTAGATGGATTTCTGGTCTTCTTTTATTACTGTCAGATTTGGATTTTTGGCCTTCTTCAATTATTGCCAAATATGGATTTCTGGTCTTCTTTTATTGGCGGATATGGATTTCTGGTCTTCTACTATTGTCAGATATGGATTTCTGGTCTTCTGTTACTATCGCCAAATGTGGATTTCTGGTCTTCTATTATTATCAAATATGGATTTTTGGTCTTCTTCTATTATTATTTCTTGATAAGTTTTTTGGTCTTCTATTATTTCCAGATAGGATTTTCTGGTCTTCTATTATTATTGCCAGATTTGGATTTCTGTTCTTCTATTATTGTTAGATTTGGATTTTTGGTCTTTTATTATTATCACCAGATTTGGATTTCTGGTCTTCAATTATTATTACTAGATTTGGATTTCTAGTCTTCTATTATTATTGCCGGATTTAGATTTCCGGTCTTCTATTATTTACAAATATGGATTTCTGGACATCTATTATTATTGCTAGATATAAATTTTTGGTATTCTATTATTTCCAAATATGGATTTCTGGACTTCTTCTATTATTGCAAGATATGGATTTATGGTCTTATGTTATTTCCAAATAGTGATTTCTGGACTTTTACTATTATTGCCAGATATAGATTTCTTGACAATTATTATTGCCAAATATGGATTTCTGGTCTTCTTCTATTATTTTTGACATGAATTTCTGATCTTCTCTCATTATCAGAAGGACATTTTATTATCAAATGGGTTTTATGGTTTTCTATTATAACCATCGAACGAACATATTGATCTTCTATTATCATTACTAGAGGGATTTCTAGTCTTTTCCCTCTATAATATTTTCGTTTAGAAAAGTACAATTCACAAATAATTATCTAATCTTTAATTCATAAAAATCCTTATAAAATAATTTTATAAAACTCGATAAACTCCAAAAAGTAGTGTTATGTTGCAAACAAAGAATCCTTCATAATCTCATTGAAAGTTCGACCAAAAAGTTAACAATAATAGTCATTATTTGATTTGCAGGTAAATTACACTAGAAGGAAAATCTCGCTAAAGATTGAGCAAAGCAAGGAAATTTTTGGTTTTACCCTAAAGAGTAGAAAGCTTCTTTTATACAAAAAAGGGCTAAATGTTATCAATATAATTTCAATGTGAAAAATAAGGCTATGAGTGATAAAATCACAAAGGGTTTGGTGCAACTTGGTTCTATTTCGAAGATCAACAGGGCCACACTTTATCACTACGGTGTCATATCTCTTTGGGAATGTATCCCTTTAGTGACGTATCTGACCCCACTTCATATAAAGTTAGTGACGTATCTCTTCGGTGTTGCTCCTCATTTGCACCGCACTTCATCACTTTGCGATTCATCAACGTTGCATTTCATTGACAAAGAAAATGATCGACGTCACCATATCTCATGAAGAGATACAATTCGACTGTGCCACATTTCATGCTACATTAAACTCCATTCACTTCGCCCTCCATCACATCGCCTTCCTTTGATGTCACGTGATGACCCCTCGTTCAGTATAGAGCCCCAAGACCATGCCAGGAGTATCACATGCAACAAAGGTCGGGGAGGATGCTACTCCTAATCAAACACTGCTTATTACCTACATCATGCTTGATTGACGTCGACTTTTATCAATAAGGATAGCATTAACATCGCTACTCATTAGTACCAAACCACTTCAATATCGCTTGTCATTAGTACCGCTATCATCTTCTTTTAAGGCCAACTTGTTGCCGACACTGATCTAGTAATGCAGTTCGGGACCAACGAAAATGATATGGATGCTGCTACTCAAACAACCTTATAGTTCATTGGAGCCACCTATTGTGAATGTCGACGTCCATGTCATTATTAATGCCAATAGCCATGACAATACCGCTTGTCAACTATAATATTTCTCCCCTATAATACCGCACCTATACAATACCACTTTCCATCAACGGCGATGAAACCTTCATCCATCGTCGAATCTCAAGCAATACCACTCTGCTTCCACATGGAATAAGAAATGCGGTAGGTCAACAAGGTCAAGGTGAATATTGTGCCAAATCTGAATTGCCTCATCGATAAGCATCATATTGTGAGTCGGCTATGAAGATCTCATCAATACTTAATGTCGCTTCAACTCCATATCGCCATCAACCAATGAGAAGTGCCAACCATCAATATCGAGAGTCATCGACTTCGACACCACACAATAAGAAGATGCTCCTTCACAAGGCTTCCCACTGATGGCATCGCTCCTCATCAATGTTTGGTGCCGCCTTTTATTGGTATTATCCAACGAAGAAGCTAGTGTGAAGAATTGTTGAAGTCGATCCTGCCGAAGACATAAAAGGCAGAGTGGAGTTGTTCATCCCCTATAAATATAGACCTAGGGGTGCCATTTGGGCGATGATTTCTCATTCTTTCCCTCTTTTCTTAAATCAAAGCCTTATAACCCTAAATCGAATTGGGGACAAATCTTACTTGACTGTAATCATATACGAATTAAATGAACAAGGACTTGAACATATTCATTGACTCAGCCTATGCGCTATTTCGAACATTATTGATATGGACTTGCATATATGTGAAATTATCTACATCTAATTTTATGTGGACTATTTAGAAATGACTTGAACTAGGACTTCGAACATAAGAACGAATTGCATAGCCCATTATCGAGCCTAATGGACTATTGCACAAATTTGTTACTTGTTTTCTGTATCTCTATTGAACATATGACGTTGCATAGGCCTTTTTGGAATATTATCCTCGAAAGCCCATATAGACTCTTGAATATGAAAACTTTAAATGACTAATCTCATGCATAATGATCCAAGAATACATGTGGACTTCCATACATTTTTCCTCAAAGGCCTATTGCCATCACCAATCCATCTTTTAATGATTCCATCATGCACTAGTCTTAAGTGATGAATTGGTCCTTGATGATATAACTAAGTCAATATTGATTAAGTTATGATTGATCATGTTTCCACATTTTTTTAAGTCGAGAATTATTTCATCACTATTGGTACCATGAATGTTATACCAGTTTTTGGTTTAACTGTTGCTTTGTTTGCTTTCCCCATAGTCTATCACTCTAGGGTAGTCATTGGAGATATGCATTAGAGATAAGGATACATGGACATTCGTTATCATACTTTGTTCTATTATGCCTTTATGAGACTTAGAGTAGCATATTATGTTATTATGTGCTAAATTTTTGGATGCAGTGACAAGTCAGGTATGTTTCATGTACCTTGTTCCTTACTATATCGACTTGTATAGTATTTTGAGATTCATTTACCGCTTGCACTAGACTATTGTCTAACTCGAAGTTTTATGCTTTGCTTCTTATTATCTCAGGTGCTCTTAAATTAGTAGACTGGATAGCAGGTCTAGGTGCGATGCAGAAGTTGTGCGGAGGACGAGATGGAAGGAGCTATCTTGTATTATATATATGGATTTCTATGCTTATTCCGCTGTACAACACAGTGGAGCCTTGGCAGTGTTGCTTATTAATATTACTATGAGACTGTCATATGAGCTTACTTCTATTGTATAAACTCTTTTTCAAAATGTATAACTTTATGTATATATACTTTGATATTTGGATCACTTAGTTATTACCGCCTATTCTGTTCTATATCTATTATATTTTATTTTATTCCATGTGCTTTGAGATATACTATAGATTTTATGATGTTTTGTTTCATTTTAAACCTTGATGGTTGCTCTACATTGATCGGCACGACAGTAGCACACTATCTTATGTATATTGGGTGCCGATGGTGTAGGGTGGTCGTCACACTAAGCACACCTTACGCTCAAAGGCCTTAGGTTATTACTTAGTTGGTTATTCATGCAACCTCAGAACAAATCAAAAAGTCATTTCCTGAACTATCCATAAGTTAACAACACATAGTATACATTATACTAAAGCCTGTACGATGCACATGGATCATCTGTATGCAATGTCTGATCCGATCACTTGCTAAATCACATAAATTTCGCTTCTGAACTAGTATCCATTGCTTAACCTCTCTAATGCGGACTTCGATCAGGTTCCTTGATTTGAAACCTCTGTTCTCCTTACATAGCCATATAATATGATAGAAAATCTTCAGATCATATTAGGAATCCATATTAAGTGTTCGTCGTGGAGAATCGAGCGAGAAATTCTTGTTCAAATCGGTGTAAATCACCTAGAAATCTAGTATTTGAATCCTAGATCAAGAAATGTCATGTGAATAAAATGATCTACGTACAACTTACATACTCTATTCCATTGGTTTCTTAACTACACCAATTGCTTTATGTCACATTCTTTTACACAAATAGTATCCCTTATTCAATACTAAAATCATTTATGAACCATTTCATAAAAACATAACTTCAAGTCTATAAACATTTTATAACTTAAGTTCACACTCATATAATACCCCACTACATCCTAAGAGTGTATACAAAACATCAAATTCATTTAACTTAACAAGGATGTTCAACAAATTTAAACTTTTTTTAACTTACTACCTTCTCAATTTAAGAGTTACAAAAACTCATCTTTTATATTTTCACAAAAACATTTAGCTTCAAGTTCTATAACGATTTGGAAGTTTTTGATTGTCCAAAATCATCGAAAAATGCATTTTATTATAACAAATGAAATCTACCAAACAACATATCATAACATGATGCATAAACCATATTGTCCTAATGCTTAGGATACATGTTTTCATAAAATAACTTAACAAAGTTTCACTTATTTATTAGACACACTTTACTAAAAAGGAAAACTAAAAAAGGTTTGATTATTTATTCTGGGCTATACTACTACCACTTGGGCTCCATACATAGCATACATAATACAAAATTTCTGCATAAAAAGTTCATATCAAATTCCTTTTTTAAAGAAAAACTTTAGAACTGAACACTCGCGTTTTATTCCATATCGTTTTGAAAAAAATATATACATATACCTTTTGTATATCAAATCATAATTTCGGGATAAATCAAAATCTGGTTTACCAAAACTACTCCGTAGAAAACCACTATGGTAGCATCCCCTACTTTGAATCCCGAAAATGAACGTCGATGATGCTGTAATCATCATTGAAATTGTTTTCAAGCGACGGAAGTGAGTTCAGTACACTTAAATTATACTTTGGGTACTTAATCAAAATCATTTTCAACGCAATATCAAATACTCTATATAATAGTACTAAGTATCCTTATCTCACTTTCATAAACTAATTTTCCAAATATTTAATTTCAAATAATAATAATATTATTTTCTCTAAAATCTTGAAAAATTATTTTCAAAGACACCGAGATTTAAGTTCTTAAAAAATCAATTTAAATCCTCTTCATTTACAAACCATGTTTTATAAACCATACTTATTTATAATAACTTTCTTAGAAAATTTATACTAAACTTTATTTATTAGAATAAAATTCTAATGCAACATTATCACTAAATGCCTTATAGTCAAACTATGAAATTTAATTCACAAGGTGTTTATTTCAATGCACCCACAATACTGTCTAACCAATCCATACAATAAAAGGTACATTTCTCATAAACTGGTCGAACACAAATCAATAATCAACAAACAATAATCAATGCTCATAAACTGGACAAGCATGACTAAGCTAATCAATAAGGGATAATAGATGAACATCATTAATCCCTACATAAATTAGATTACACTATCAACTCATACTTATATCTTACTAATATATAACAATTACACATATGCTCTCATATATATAATACACTCAACTCATGTTAGGGCATCGCTTACCCTATCTTTAGTGAGTTATATCCAACCAAAGCTAAGGTTCTCGCTTAACCTTAAGCTCTAATACCAAATGGAACAACCAGTCTTTTTGACACCTAAACGTCGACACTAATACATCCACGGTATTCACATGCCGAGTACTCAAGTTCTAGAAAAGCGGATTGTTAGGGTAGATAAAAAAGAAAAAGAAACAGAATAAGAAAGATGGAACACAATATCAGAATCTCACAATTAAATGATAACATATAATATCAAAAGACAGTACAAACTATCACTCTAAGATACATAGCATTTCAGAGTTACAAGCCTAAGTGATATCATCAGCCTGAACATTTATAACGGTCTGTCCTTACAATTGCTGATATAAAATGTAGTGGAAATAAGAATGCTATGGTAGGCGAAACATCCAGCTTGTCTCCATGAGCTCCAAAGAATATCCAACTAAAAACTATCTCTCAAACTACTCGAAAGAGCAGTCGAGGATTTAAGGAAAAAATAAAATCACAAGTCAGACAAAAGTCTGGTGTGAGAAACTCGAGAAACATGCGCCCACATAACAACACATTTTGAGACTAATCGAACCACCGAAATGGTTTTCCTCTAAAAAGAGCCAACCATCTAATAAGTACATATTGCGATATAACATATAATGTCTCGGGTGTAGAATTTAAATCAAAAAATAGCTGTGTTGCATGTACACCACAACAATATTAGGTATACAACCAAAACCGCTAAGGTACGTCCGTATATCTGGGTTTTCGCTGAAGGTGCCCTCAGTATGCCGAGAACGGACTTCCTGACAAGGGTTAGATATATCCTCTCAAGCATTGTATATCTCTAGATAAAATATACCATAGGAAACACATAGTCGGTCCACGCGCGATCATGTGGCACCGTGTATCATCATTCTCGCATGCATACCCGAAAGCATCACCGGATACAAAGATGTTATACCGTTTGGTTAGCTAAACCCTTTGTCTATGCCTCGTACTTTGGTTTCCATTAGTACCGATGGTAAAGTCACGTTCAACATCTCATCATGCAGGTCATCGTCACTCGAACATATCTCAAATCACTATCTGGATTCCAGCATCTTGAGCAGTAGATCTCAAATTTCTCTTTGAAATCTGGCATCTTGAATTCTCTACGAATCCCCACATCGATTCCAGCGTAAGTCCTCCAACGAATGCTAACGTTGTCCTCTCTTTTGGGATTACCCTCAAGATAGACAATCCCACACGATAGCATCGTTCAAAATGTTAACATTGATCTCTCCATTGGACTTAACCTTAGGATAGACTGTGTAACTCTATAACGTTTCTCTTCACAACCACTTCTAGAACACATGACATGTATATCGATTTTGAAATGGTTTTGGTTTTGAGTCATCTAATATAAGTACACACCCCTACTTACCAGATGCTTCAAAACAAATCAATAGTTTTTAGTTCTTAACCCTGGTTCTTTCATAAATATGATGTATAATGGTAGAGACCATCTCCTATATTGATGAATTTCCTTATTGTTTGTCCTAGAAGAGAGAGAGGAGTTTATACATATAGTATAACATCACCAATGATAATTGTACTATATAACCGTCGTGTTTCTTCTAGATATTTCTTAAGTTACTTTGGTCAAATTCGACAATAATGAGAACAATTGCATATGGAAACCAAGTCTCGTATACTTATCATGTTTCTGACATTCTCAACTTATATGATCCCTCGATCAAGAGTGAAGCTGGTAGGTTAGAGCATTATTGCTTCTACACCCTACTTGAACATCGGTCTTAACTCTCATAAATAGGACAAGCCTACTTTGTCGGCTTTAGTGCAAAGTACATGACTAAATAATTTCCACAGACAAGTAAACACACAAAGCATGATTAAGTCACATAAAGCACGATTAAGTCATATAAGCTACTTCTAATCCCATTTTTATTTTAATTAATCATTTTATTAATTAAAACCTCTTTTAATAGTAAACTTCTTTTATCTAATAAAATTTTTTCTATCAACTACTACTTCCTTCAAACATAAGCGAACTATATATAGGAGTCCTCCTTTGAGATCTCGTATACATACATTCTGAAAGCAAGAGATAATTCAGACGAATGAGTCATCCATGGGATCTCATACCGAATGAATATGCGATACTTCCATTCACTTCCTTTTTCTACTTGTACATATATTTAAATTGCCTTCATAAAAGATATATACATGTATTCTACTATTTCACTATTCATTTGTTCTCATTTCAATACTTTAAAAAGTATTCATATACTTATCTCAAATGGTATAAGTATATCCATAAATCTTTAACAAGATTTCTTACTTTAAAATATAATCAAAGAGGTTAAAAATAAATGTTACTTAAACATTGTTGCTATAAACCCCTTCCCTTTGATAAGTTAAATCTTTACTTTTTCTATTTTTCCAAAATATTCCATACTTGTTATTACCTTTAAAATATCCATTTAAAAGGTTTAAGTGTGTTCATAAGGATTAAAGACAAATGTTACTCCAACACTATATACTATAAACGCAAAGCCATTTTATACTTATCATTATCTGTAAAACATTCATTTTAAAGACCTAAGAATACTTATTAACAAGATAATATACGTTTATTTAACTTTACAAAACCATCTATTATACCATAATTGTTATAATCCAAAACTTCCTTTATTCTTTCATAAATACTTAACTTACTTTTTCAAACTTATATATAAATACTTTAAATATACTTATAAATATGTTTTAAATATTTATGTAAAATATTACTTAAAAATAACTTATTTATAATTTGACAAAAATCAATATAAAGCATGTTTTACATTTTAAAATTCTTTAATTTAAAAACTCATAAATAATTATTAAAAATAAATATAAACTTCAAACCAATTTTAATATACTTTAAAATATGTTAGGAAACATCCCTGAAAAGATTAGGGAAAAATACTTATTTAAATATCATATTTAAACATCCAAAACCTCAAGCAACTTACTACTGAATTTCAGGAATGTTGCAAAAGACACCATTTTCATTAAAAATTAATGTTTAATTATTAAAAATATATTTAAACTTCTAATCAGTTTTTCATATTCAAATCCATTCTATTAGACTTCTCTAAAAGGACTCCATAAAGAAAATAAATTATAAACCATTTAAAACATGAAAAACAAGCCAAACGGCCGCGTTATCGCTAAATAATGCAACATGCCTAGCAGTGCCGTAGTAGACCAAAGACATCATTTGTAAGTGCTGTCTAAATTTCTAGACAGAGAACAATATGAAAAAGATTGAGTTTGTGGCCAGTTTTAACCACCTAAGAAAATTATTTTTGATCCAATTTTTTTACAGTATGTAGTATACTTTGGGTACTTAAAAACCATGGAAATAAACACCCTACGAATATATTCCAATTTAACTATAAAAGTTCCTGAAAATAAGGTATTTTAAAAGTGCTCATATAGCGACCATTCGCGATATAAATTTTGCCACTTCGTTTAATCACTTCTATAACTTTTTAGACCCCGATATTTTTATAGTAAAAAGTGCACATATTTTACTTATTAAAACAACAAAGAATAAGGATGTCTTTCAAAGTTGACTTTAAAAATCACAAAACACAACACATTTTAAAAGTGCATCTACAGTGTCCTTTTCTCTTCTAACTTTCACAACTTTGTTTCACAAGTCCTACAACTTTTCAAACCATTTCTTTACTGTCCCATACACCGGATATGTGTAGAGAACAACCCAAATATATTATATCACAATATATTAACATATCACTAATTTGAACAAGTTTAAAGCAAGGGGATTGCAAAATGCGCTTATAGTGACTATTGCTATACAAACACTTTCATATTCACATCAATTCCATGCACAAGCCAACCGAATATGTAAACACAAAGTTTAGGCCATGATACATTTTATAAAAGGTCATAGAAGTGAAGATACATAATATTCTTATTTGCTTTCAAAAGCAAGTAAGGTCTAAAAGTTATAAATTTAATTAATTACTTTTAATTATATATTTCACAATCATACATTCATATACACAATATATCAAGAATCATATGAACACTTTCTACCATCACCAAACTTCCAAAGATTCAATCGTTAGCGCACACAAGCTCATGGCATCCTTCCTCCTCTTCCTTCATGCTCACGGCCCAAAGTGGTTTGAAGTTGTTGCTCCATTTCTTCCACTTTTGACTTTCTTTCCATACTTCCAAAGGTGATCTAAGTATTTGGCATAGTTTGGGAGGATTTGGACTTGATTGGATATGAGTTTAGAAGATTAAAGAGGAGAAAGAAGCTTATGAACACTTAGGAATTTTTGCTCAAAATTTAGGCAAAAATATAATGAATCAAATAGAGTACATTGCAAAGGCTTTAGCAAGAGGTAAATGACCTCCTCTACCCCTCAAGTGGCTGGCCAAAGCCTACTCCCCCTTTCATGTGCACCTCATTTCACCTTTCCACCTTTACACCTCTTACTTAGCCCTTATGACTTTCCTTAAATGCTCATTTTCCAAAATATCTTCCTTATCTTGTTCCCCCACCTCATTTTAATTAACCTAAACTAGAAAATCTATTTATTTGCTAATTAATTTCACATTAATATATTAGGAAAGCACAACAAGTTCGAACAACTTCTGTTGCGTAAAACGTTGTTTATCGATAAAACGATTTTCTGTCACATTACTAATATTTCTTCGAACTATTTATTTCTATAAAAAATTCTAAAAAAAGTTTACCATCATTAGTTACTAAGAAAAGGGAGTTAACAAGTTTATAAAATCACATTTATAACATTAAATGCAAGATTAAAATATTTAAATAATTCATATATTTAAATTCGAAGTGTCCAAAATTCTAGGTTGTTACTCATTCTGATATTCTCATAATTAAGTTAGTGTAACTAATTGTGTGTAAAACATTAACGCAATAATCTAAATGACAATAGGTACATGACGTATAAATCATAGGAAGTTCATAAACTACATCGCATAATGTAGTAATAAATATGGTAAGAACGTCAGACCTACTAACGACCATTTAGGCATTAAAAACAACATAAGATTCAAATGATTTAAAACTATAACAGTTGAACATATATAGTAGAATAAATACAACATTTTAAAGTAAGTAAACACGGTGAAAATTTAATGTTTATTAGTTTACAAATAGGATTTGTATTACAGTTGATGGATTCGAGTCGGTCTACAATGTGTGTGATAGGCAAATTTCAAAAAACTTCCTATTTTGAATCATATTAGGCCTAGAAGTCCAGTGGGTTGTATTAGATCCAATCTAATTAATTTAAACAAAATCCAATTATTTAATTCTTTGGTTATTAATCAATGAATTTAATTTAAAAAAATTTATATAGATTATGAACATATCATTATATATTCATATGTGCGAACGTGCATATGCAACATAACATAGGCTGTATACGGTTAGGTTTATATATATTTAGAAGTTGGGATTTATATTTGTTATGTATATACTTCTCTCTTTCATATGTATACCTATTGTTTAAATAAAGTATTTCATCATTTATATATATATATGTGTGTGTGTGTGTGTATGTATGTGTGTGTATGTATGCATGTTTGTGTATATAATTTTCGAAAACTTCAATTAAAATTATTAATAAATAGATATGAAACAAAATTTAAATAAGTTTTTAATTTCAAATTTAAAAAACTTTAATTTTACCTAGTAAACAAATATTTAAATTTAAAACTAGATCTGTAATTAAAATACTAACTTTATAATATTATAATATGACTTTGTAATGTTTTTACAATAGCGTGTGTGTATATATTAACTAAATACAAACCTAAAAATTTATTTATTTGAAAACATTTGATATTTATGAAAGGATATGAATATATATAAATAGATATTTAAAGATAAATATATATATATATATGTATTATATATTATATATTTTATTTTAAATCGAAATCATTTTTTATAAAATACATAACTAAATACACACACACACACACATATTAAAACAATTCAACCCGAAAGAATTTTTTTCCAAAACATATAATGAAAAATATTTATATAATATATTTAGCTTATTATTACTTCATAAACAAAACATTTAATTACTAAAAAATGGTTTATACATAAATAAAATAACTTCGTTGTTAATTTCTTTTGATAGAAATTCAATTTTCAAAATGATAA
This sequence comes from Allium fistulosum, assembly GCA_030737815.1. NCBI lineage: Eukaryota > Viridiplantae > Streptophyta > Magnoliopsida > Asparagales > Amaryllidaceae > Allium > Allium fistulosum. Next base: position 1,228,418,707 of record CM060901.1, read on the forward strand.
CATATTGAGAAACAATAACCTTTTGTTTCTTGATGTTATAGAAAATATACCCCATAGAATTATTATGATATCATATAAATTTACACAGAGTCAATCCTGCCTTAAATTTATTGGGGCCAGCATTCTTAACGTAGGATGGATAACTCCATATCTTCAAATGCTTGAGGTAGGGTTTCTTTCCATGACACATCTCCTGTGATGTCTTAGATACAGATTTAGTAGGCATCAAATTCAACATATGCATTGTGGTTTTTAGCGCATATCCCTTATAGGAAAGATGTAATTCGGCCTTACTTATTATGGAACAAACCATATCTAGTGGGGTTTGATTTATTGTTTTTAAAACAACATTATGTTGCGCAGTATAGGATGGAGTAATTTGAGAGATAATACTATTATCTTTTAAGTACAGTTGGAGCTCTTGTCCAACATACTCACCTCCTCGATCCAATCGAAGTATTTTAATTTCATGACTCGTTTGATAATCTAACCCATTCTTATACTCCTTAAATTTCTTGTAGACATGGATTTCTTCTTCTTAAAATATACATATCCTAGTCTTGGTAAATCATCAGTAAAAGTTAAAAGTAAGTTAAATTGTCCCTGATCACTATAGGCATTAGGCCACATACACCAGTGTGTACGAGACCCAAGAGTTCGTTAACCCTTTCGTTGGTCCCACCGAAGGGAACCTTGGTGATTTTTCATTTGAGACATGACTCATAAAATGTCAAATGCTCATAATCAAATAATGGTAGAAAACCTTCGGTTTTCAGTTTATACAATCTTTTATCACTAGTATAACCTACCTATAGTGGCATCAGTAACTATTATTAATGTCAACAGAAAATTTATCAACAATACATATATAATCAAAATAATCACATTAATGTCGTTATCCAAAATACCATTGCAAATATTATTTCCATCAAACACAATGTTCATAATATTGTCTTTATAATAAAAACCAAAACCTTGTCTCAAACAGTCTAGAAGCAAATATAATAAGGAAAATAATTTTTTAACATAATAACAATTATTTAACACTAAATCAAATCCATTTGGCAAATTCAAGTGCAAGTGTCCAACTATTGTTGCACCCACTAGCGATCCATCAATAATTTGAAGCCACATTCCACCCATTTCCACATGCGGCTACCCCGCATTCCCTGTAACGAATTGCAAATATGAATCCCAGAGCTAATATCTAAAACCCAAGATGATTTATTGATTGCAAAATAGTTTAGAATCATGCAACACCCCCACACCCCTTAGTATACCCAAGAAGGGCACACCAAAGGATGTGGTGCGTTGTAGGTATAGCTAAATCATCACAGAGACTAAGATTCACAAGACAAATAAGTAAAAACAGCGGAAAAATTTAAATAATAACTTATCATTCAAAATTAAACTTCATCTCAAAATAAGTCATAAAAACATAACATGTCTCAAAAACTCGAAATCTCTCATGTCTTATGAAAAAACATCTCAGCCTCACATAATCAGAGTAAAAGTAACAACAACAACAACAACAACAATAATAATCCCTCTCACAAGTGCCAATCCATCATAAGCCAAATGAAAAAGATGAAAAGAAGAAGAATACGTCTGAAATAAGGAAACTTCGAAAATGAATCTCTAAGCAACCTGAATCAACTATCCTCAACTCTGCTGGCATATTGGGGGAAAAGGAAAGATAGAGGAGTGGCTCAGACAATAAGTCTAGTGAGTGAAAGTAATTACTAGCATTTCTAAGCAAGATAAAGATAATAGACTAAGCAATAGTTCTGGCTTGAAAGGAAAATACAGAAAAGATAAAACTCGGATAAAATACTGTTTCTGATTCTGTTTAACTGTTTGCTTTGATTGTTTGCACTTGTCTTAAACTACTGTGATTAGGCTGAAATCCTAATCTTATCTCAACTGATAACTTGATTAGGCTGAAATCCTAATCCAACCCATTGATCACCTTTCCTATCTCTGTTGTGCCACTGTGAACCAATCATGTTGGTCACAGTAAAAGACACCTCTTTAGCGCTTAGGACGTAGTAGCAAATTATTTATCCTAATCGATGTCGCATGCTCGATCATCGTCGGTACACACTAACTGTCGCCCCATATTGACACTTTATTAACCTAATAAGCATAAGCGTGCCCAGCATCACCTACGTGTGAGACCATCAGTCCTCGACCTGAAAGGGAATGTTGTCGGTACTGGTCCTAACAAACAAATCTTCTAGCTTTGCGCCCCTTGCCCAAATCCCCAGATTTGAGCCTCTATCTATTGGCCACTTATTTACCCTAATCAGCATAAGCGTGTCCCAATCTCACCTACGTGTGAGACCATCAGTCCTAGACCTGAAAGGGAATGCTGCCGGTACGGGTCCTACTTCTATATTTGCTTATTAACTTAATCCAAGATCTAAGTTTTAAAATAAGCCTCTTCTATTATCTCTTATTTCTAATTATAACCTATGTGTTATAATTGTTCTTGCTACTGTTACTCTTCTATTTTCTCTTTTTAGTTATAACCACATGTTATAATTATGCTTGCAAATATCTTAAATTTGCCTATTTCAGTCCATCTCTATTTTTATTTCAGTTTTTCTCATTTTACATCCGATTTCTATAAATTTAGTGTTACTCTATTTTAATTCATATTTGTGAATTCTTCTCTTTTTAATATTTAATTCTCGTCCAAAGGGATTAAATCTCCAAAAGAAGAAACTAACATTACAGGGTAAATTCCAACTTAAAGCATATTTAAATAACTGTAAATAACTATAAATAACTGCAATTAACTGTAAATAACTGAATAAAATAGCTGAATAAAAATATACTGAAAAGAACTTCTGAAATTTACTTAAAAACTGATCGTAAATAAACTTACATAAAAACTGTCTCAAAATTGTAGAAAAACTACAACTATTAAGGAACCTATTAATTTTTGCATACAAATCTAAAATAATTACAAAACACACACCTGTGGTCCTTAGCTTTAATCATTGGCCTTCTTAGATCCACATCTAGGGCATAAAATATTTTTATCAAAAAGATTTCCTCCCTAGAAAATTTTTCTATTTAGGGTTCAGCCTCACGCAATGAACCCAATTGGAAGAAAATCTGAATGACAAAAATAGCTAGGCCTAGAGTTCTACTTATAGTGTGGCTTAGGGATCTCAGGCCGTTGGATTTGAAGATCAAATCTGGTGCAACCACGTCATAGGCTCACTAGAAACCCTCGGATGCAAGCACGAACGCATAGGATTTCACGAAAATCAGATTATAGGGTATTTGGCTCGTACCTGGACGAAATAGCGTCCAGGCAAAATGGTGGGTCGACCTATGTATATTGGGGGTCGACCTATAGGTCGACTTGACCAATATAAGGGTCAACCCCTATGGGGTCTAATTTTGTTTTGTTTTCGTTCTTGTTTATTTAATTCTGATTTCTTGTTTCTCTCCTAACTTCTCCATACTAACTCAGATTTCGACAAGTTATATATGGAAATTGATCAAAAAATTACCATGGACCCAATGGTGTAACTTCTGTGGCTCGATTCTGACAATTTCACAAACTTATTTTATTGTTTAATTAATTCATTAATTAATTATTATAGCTCAAATTTTGGCTTGTTACAAATCATAAACGTACCTCTAGGAGTGGAGGAATTAGATTCCTTCTTCTTTTATCTGACAATTTTCAAATAGTTTGGACAATTGTGTTTCCATGCTCCTTCTTGTAACAATGATGACGTTCACCCTTCTCAGAGGGAGTGTCTTTCTTACCTTTATTAGAAACCCACTTGCGTGCCTTAGAACCTTTCGAAGGTGTCGCTTTACCCTCTACAGCGAACACCGTGTTTGATCCATGAAAAATTCCATACCAACCTAAAGATATTGACTACCTCGACGAGGTTTACTATAACGACCCTTATGTTATATATTGGAGGATCATAAAAAAATTATTTTATTCATATGAGGTTGTATGACTCTAAAATTTTAATAAGTGACTCTTAAGAACATTTTCCATATTTAAGATTTTTTCCAAGTTTCAATGTCGCCATTTTGACCCCGAGAATATTTTTTGGACTATAACTTTTGATAGAAGTAGGGTTAGGGTCTCAAACCTCTTCCATTGTTTCATGATGATGATTTCCCATTTCATAGAGTGGTCATAGTAGAAAAACAGACTTACTATTTGAAATTTATAGCTATTTTCAAGTTTTGGCTGTTGCTTGCCTATATTAATGGGTAATTAACTAAGCTCGTACTTAGGTCCACTAACCCATCTCGAAAATTGTGCTAAGAGGATGTTGTAAGAATTGATCTAAGTTATTTTCATCTTCTCCAAAATAGCTCTAAACCACCATTAACCCTAATTTCATAAAAAAGCCTACATTTTCCTCACTAATCTTAGCCAGATCTTTAATTAGAGAGGTGATTAGCATATATGAGCTTGAGATTTATCGTTGTAGCTGATTTGTATTCCTTTCCTTGTTGTCCACTTCAAATCTAAGAGAAAGAATTGGTACTTTAGGTATTTGGCGAGTGGTTCTTGACCTCTCACCTTAATATCATGTTTATATAGTTAAAAATGACGTTTTCAACGTGATTTTGAACTAAATTGTTTTCTATCTTTAATCACATCTTAACATATGTTTATGGCTGAAATTTAAAGGTTTTAAAGTGGTTTTAAAATGGTTTTACAACCCCTTTCGTTCATATCCATATGCTAGTATAAAAGGTAGATTTAGATTAAAAGTTGCTTTATTATCATGTTCGTATATATTGCTTGTATGAATGGATATATACGTATGATATTCCATGTTTATATATTGCTCTATAATGTGGTTTACTAGAGCTTTTAGGTAGTTAGGAAAGGAGCGGTCGAATTAGCAAATTGAAGGCAAAGATGGTTGGAATTGGATGAAACTTGGACGGGAAGCTCTGAAAGATGAGAGGAGCTCGGGATTCAATTCACACCAAGTTTGGAGCAAAGCAAAGGACTCAGTATCGAGAAATTTTGCTCGGTACCAATAGCTTTTTGGGTCTGGAAATCGCTCGGTGGTGGGTACTTCAAGTTAGGGCTTAGGGTAATGAGCAGAAGATAAGTGCAAGAATTTGGCTAAATACTGGACGTAGTACGAGTGCTATGGAGGGCATGGAAATGAGAGCTTTTGGAGTTAGCGATAAGAGTTTTTGGAGTTGATGCCGAGAGCTTTTAAGAGGAATGGTTGAGGTCATGTACTTAGAAGATGGAGCTCTAGGAAAAATGGAAAGAACTTAGCCAAAATTGGCTGAGTGTACCTATCAGTACCAAGATCTTTGTGTCGGTGCCGAGAGGTCGGGTCTTGCTAGAAGGAGGGTGGAACATCCAAGGGGGGAAGCAAGGGCTTTGTAGGTCGTGCTGAAGGTGTTTGTTTGTTTGCTTGGGTTTTGATGGTGATGTAGTAGCATGATGATAGCTTCGAGACTTTGGTAATGGCAACTCGATGGTGAATGGAGTTAAGTTCCAATGATGGAAGCTCGATGTTTATAGGAGCTGTGAGAATGTTTTTCCACAAAGGTGGGTTCTAGGAAGGGTGACCCATGGATAGAACATGAAAATGGTTCTATCGTGGAATGAAGGAATGTGGAATGGTTCTTTGAGAATAATGTAAACTAGATGGAGCAAGGCTAGGGCTCAAATACATGTGCTAAGGGATCGTTGATACTTGGAGTCTTTTCTGATGTACTCGAAAGTAGGGTCATTGTGGAGATACTCATGGATACTTTGTTTGGCTACCTCAGTTCGATTGTTTGGATCTGTGTACCGTGGATTGGTGGATTTGGGTCTAGTATCAGCTTCTGGCCAGAGACAAGTACATTGAAAATCAGGATTTCTGGTAGTCCATGGCAGGCGAAAGGTCATACGAGTTATTATATATGTAGAGCACATTGAGTGATAGTGAGGATTTTTTAATGGATGCTATTGTTGTTTTGATTGTTTTCTTCCATAGTCTATCACTCCAAGGATGTCACTGGTGATAGGTATTGGGGATAGCGATACTTGGACACCCATAATTATACTTAGTCTGCAGTATACCTTTATGATATTTGTAGAGTAGCATATTATGTTCATTATGTGCTAACTCTTTGGTTGCAGGGACATGTTAGGTAAGGTTTCTATACCCCTGTTCCTTATTATATCGACTTTTATAGTATTTGAGATTCATTTATCACACACACCAAACTGTTGTCTGATTCGAGGTTTTATGTTTTGCTTCTTATTATCTTGAGTACTCTTAAATGAGTAGACTAGATAACAGGTCTAGGTGCGATGCAGTGGCTGTGCAAAGGACGAGATGTATGGAGCTATCTCGTATTATATATATGGATTTCTATGCTTTTTCCACTATGCAACACAATGGAGCCTTACCAGTGTCTGCTTATTACTATTACTATGAGACAGTTATTAGGTTTATTTCAGTTTGTATAAACTCTATTACTCTGTTGTATAACTTTGTGTATCTGTACTTTGATATTTGGTTTACTTAGTTATTACCATTCCTCCTATTTTTTATCTGTGATGTATATTGTATTGTCTTCCATGCACCGTGAGATATACGACAGGTTTTATAATGTTTATTCCATTTTTAACCTTGATGATAGTCCTATATCGACCGAGCACGTCAGTAGCGCACTATATAGGTATATGGGGTGTCGATGGTGTAGGACGGTCATCACATTTGGTATCAAAGCTTATGTTACACAATTAACCTGAGTTGATACTACGATCTAGTGGAGATAAAGGAGGATTTATCACCCTAGATTGGATCGAGAGTATATATATACGAAAGAGTCGTGTTTGTTATATACTTTGGTTTTCAAAGCTATATAGTAGTATATATAGTATATAAGTCACAACCACACATGAGTACCATCGATATAGTTTTCTTTTTGAGAGACTGCTCATTCTTGTTACAGATCAAGAATGAGCCAGCAAATAAGAAACATTAGGAAGAACTCCATCTCCGAAGTTGAGGAAGGAGTGGGTTTGAGGGCTGCTAACCCCGACTTGCAAGTTATGTTTAATGCGATGATGGCAAACATGCGGCAGATTGTCTAAATGGCCATTCAAAATGTTGTTGTCAGTGGTAGTGGTGCTCAGGTGCAGGCACCGAGGACTGACTTTGCCAAGTTATGCAAAGATTACTCTACCTTAGGAGGCAAACCATTCCTTGGAACATAGTTGGCCATCGAAGTGCATGATTGGTTGGATACCTGTAAGCATATCTTGGAGACATAGGAGTAGATGATGCCATGAAAAGGAAGCTGGCCTCCAAACAACTTCAAGGGTAGGCCATGAACTGGTGGAATGTTATTACTACGCCCGAGGATCAGTTCACTTGGGACTAGTTAAAGGCTAGGTTCGAGGAGAAGTTTGTCGCGGCTACGTAGAAGTCGTTGTTATTCAGGAGATTCGCTGATCTAAAGAAGGAAGATATGTCTGTCTTCGATTATATTACAAAGTTTGATGCTCTACTGAAGAATGATATGTCTTTCATCAACACTCCGTTGAGGAAGAATAAGAAGTTTCTTATTGGTTTAGATGATTATTTGGAGGAGAAGTTTGTAAGTCATATCGATGAGCCATTTGAGAGACTTGTCGAGAAAACTATCCACCGGGAAATTTTATACCCCAAATCCAAATCCACTATCGTTGTTAAGAGCCAAAACCATAACAAGACGGTGGAGGCAAGAAGAAATGGAACAAAAGGAGGAAGTAGTTTAAGGGAAAGAATGCTCAGAAGAAGGCTAAATGAAAACCAAGTTATTATAGTTGTGGAGACAAGGGTCATTTGATTAGAGATTGCAAAGCCATTGGGAAAATGAAATGTTACAACTGCGGCAAATTTGGATATATGCAAAAAAGTTTTCCAGAACCAGAACCAGAACTACAGAAGCAGGTTAAGAAGACATATGCTTTGGATGCTATTTTGACGTCGTCGATTGCTCCCTCGATGAAAGAGAAGGGGAAGGACTTTGTTATTCAAGGTATGCTTACCATTTATGATGTTCCCATACTTGTCTTATTAGATCCCGGGGCTTCACATTCCTTTACATCTAGTGACCTAGTAGATAGATTAGGATTGAAACCCGAAATAGTTGACCGACCCTTGATTGTGATGAACCCTATCGGAGACTCCACTAGCCTATGCATGGTTTGTCGTGGTTTTGTCTTATCGAGTCATGGATGCTATTTTTTTGTGATTGTTTTGTTCTGAATTTCATTGGGTTCAGGATTACCTTGGAAATGGACTAGCTAAGGAAGTATGCGCTAGTAGTGGATTGCGAGAGGTTGTTGGTGACGATTAGAGCTGTGGAGGGGCAGACGGTACTAATTGGCTGTCTACCGGAGGATATGGTTATTGTTGGTTTTCTATATTCGCTCAAGGTTCCACATGATGGGTCGTTATTTGTGCCAACCGTTAGAGAGTATCCGAATGTGTTTAAGAGGTGACCGGATTACCGCCATACTGAAAGATTAAGTTTCGTATAGACTTAGTGAAGGATGCCAAACCGATAGTTATGCCTTTGAGACGTATGGTACTCAGAGAGCAAAAGGAGTTGGAGGTGCAACTAAATGACCTATTGAAGAGCAGGTTCATTCGTAGAAGTATATATAAGTGGGGTGCACCTGTTGTGTAACACCCTGCAATTTAGCGTTAGTTATTTAATTAGTTAATTAATTAGGCTCCAAAAAAGGAATTTGTGCAAATGATGAAATTTGACCACGAAACTTACACCATTATGTTCATGGTGAAATTATGAGAAACTTTCATATTTGGAGTTTTGCGATCGGAGTCCAAACGAAGAAGTTACGATGAAAAAAAAATTCAGAACGAAAGTAAATAAATAAGAAAAATTAACATTTATAATTATTCGCCCAGGCCCACAGGCCAACCGTTGACTGCGATCGGTCAACATGTAGCGATCAACCGGTACATACAAGGCGGTCGACCGGTTGGGTAACCATGGGCACAATAACCCTTGGCTACAACGGTCCAATTTTAATATTTTAAATCGCACGGTTGAGGTTGATTCTTATGCCTATAAATTCAGGCCTAACCCTCCCTTCTCTTCTCATATTCTTCTGGAGGCAGTAGCAGAGCTCTACCATTTCTTCTTCTCCACTTTCTTTCAAATTATAAAGATAAGATATTTGTATATATATTCATACAAATTGGAGAAGAATAGAAATCTAATAAAAAGGAGAAGAGAAGAGAATCAATGATATGCATATTTGAGGTATTCTATATATTTGTATCTATTTTCTCTCCCTATCCCAAATCTCTTCTCATATTTGTAATTAAAATGTATGTATATACCCCTTTATACGTATATCTTGGATTAAAAAGGATTTGGAGATAAAACAAAGGTTCTACTTTAGATCTGGAGATTTGGATCGCTTTTAAAAGGTGAGCGAGAAATTTTGTAGATTGTTATAATATGACAATTATCCCGTTTATGTTTATTTGATTTTTATGGAAAATTATATATGAGCTGTAGGCAACAAATTGAATATGATCTGAATATAATAAATATCGCCTACATATTCTTATTTATGAATTGATTTAGAATTATTTATAACCTGATCTGGAAATCAGTCCCAAAAGTATGAATTTAGAATATTGATTTGAATTAAATTTATTCTAGATCTGAAATAGGTTGTACAATAATGTTATAAATTTGGATTATTACCATAATCTTGTAGGAATATAAACTTTTCTATGTTTGGAATTATGGGAATTTATGTCCGCTTAATATTTGTAAATTAGTTTGATTTCTTTCCCTTTTAGAAAAATACAGCGTTTGATCTAACAAGGAATATATGCAAATAGAAAGAGAAAGAGATGTGTAAATTATGAATTCATTGTAGTTTACACTGTCTATTTCGGTAATAAAAAGAAATGATTATTCCTTGTAATTTCAAATAATGTAATCTTTTATATTAAATCTTTTGTTTTGGACCAATTTATGGAAATTATAGTGGATAATCTTTTTAGATTTGGTTCCAGCAATTTAACATGGAAAAGAATATTTTAGTGAAGATATATAACTAGAATATATTTGATAAAAGTAAATATTTATATGTAATTTACTACGCTTGTAATAATTAAATAAAAAGCTAATAACGACTCTTACACGTAATACTCGCGTTTAGGATAATTAATTAATAGGAAAGGAATTTCAAAGGTTGTATCTCTAATAAATAGGAAATCAATGGTAATAAACATGGGAGTTAAAAAATTTGATAGGGTGAATGGATTAATATGACTGATAAAAATGGAATTGATATAAAAGGTTACTAATTTGAGATTAGTAATCATACTTAAATGTCTCATGAAATGTCCGTTTGGATTGTGGACAAATTGATATTTATGAGCTTTAAACGGGGATTTATGGGTAGATAATTAGTCAAGGTAAATCTTATTGCCTTAAATAAAAAGGGAATTAGTAAGCTAAGTCTAATTTCTACCTAAGATAATATAAGTAAAGACTTAGGACGGTTAATTATACTTCGCAGGTTAGTGATGCGAGGTTGGTAGAGTCACTTGATGGAAGATTGACCTTTGCTTTGAGGCTACCAACAGCCAGGTGTGCATACTACTTATGTGAGACATCACTAATCCTAGGACCCATGACGACATGAGAGATTGGGCCTGCTTTCTTAGTTGGATAGTATTAAAAGGTTAAATTTGGAATTAGGAGCGATGAGAGATATCTCCATAGGGGCTCAATTCTGGTTTGAGGTCTTAAGTGGCTGTAGCGTCTGCCTCTCTCCTAAATGGAAGCATTAAGTAACCTAGTGAGATTCCAATTAATAAGGATGTCTGTAAAAGGGTTTACTTCAGTGTTGAGGTCTTAACTGGCTGTAGGGCCCACCTCCCTACCGAAAGAAGTAACGTAATAAGATTCCATATTTATAATTAAAGAGTGATAGTAAATATATCGGGAATGGTTCGCTTCAGGTTTGGGGTATTAAGTGACTAAAGGGTTCGCCTCTTTCATATAAAAGAAGCATTAAGTAGCCCAATGAGATTTCCAGGTAATGTCATCTTGATAGTACCAATGAGGAGTCCGCCTTGGGGTTAGGTATCAAATGACAAATGCCTACCTATAAATAGGTGTTAAATGGTCAGGGGTCTGCCTAGTCCTTATTAATAAGGTATTAAGTGGCTTGGGTACAGTCTCCCACATTGCTAAGGCCATAATAACGATAGTACCATTGAGGAGCATGCCTTGGGAATAGGTCTTAAGGGATCTGCTTTAATTAAGGTATTAAATGACCAAAGTCTGTTATTTTCCAATAAAAGGTATTAAGTGGCTTGGGTACGGTTTATTACATGGCTACGATTTTATCGATGATAGATGCAGTAATAATTGGACAATAAATGTCTGAAGCCTTAAATAGTGGTTAAAGGTCTTTGTAGCTAGGACCACCGACCATTGGCAACATTGTTAGGAAACCGCCTTTGAAATAGGTCATAAATGATAGGGTCTACCTTGATTAAGGTCTTAAATAGGGCCTATTTCTCTTTCTAAAAGTATTATAGAAGCTAGCTTCATATTTAGAAGTATAAAGTGGCAAATGGATTTGGATGTTTTGGATGGTTGATAAGGCTTCATCGGTATTTTGTACCTTGGGAAGGGTTAGGTAAGTAATCGTGTGTGCAATGCAATGTTAGATTAGAATTGCTAACCTTAGTGGACATAACTATTGATTGAAAACCAATTGGTATAAATTTATGTTATTGACAGTTTATAGATTTTCCAGTCATCAGAACGTTGTTCTGACCCCCTCCTCATTACAACCTACATGATAGATTTAGAGGAATAGGTCACTAGAGCTGGATGTGCTTTGTTGTTGGAGCAGTCTTCTTTTCACTCATGCTCGATACTGATGTGACAATCTATTATCCAAGAAATACTATTAATTCGAAGGTAGTAGTTACAGTCAGTATTCTTATCTATTATTGTTTCCGCTGTGAGTTTAGATTTTTTATCAATCTCTGATAATGCTCATGCTTATTTGCAAGTACCAAATCCAACGATTTATGCTTTGATGGACTTGGGTTTCGATTTTTGTCAAAATTTAGACCTATTAAAGTATGGGTTGTTACATGTTGTATTCTCCACTAAGATGGATGGCTCTTTGAGGTTGTGTGTAGATTACCCAGAGCTGAATAAGGTAACGAAGAAAAACAAGTATCCACTCCCACATATTGATGACTTGTTTGATCAACTACATGGTGCGAAGGTGTTCTCCTAATTGGGTTTGGCAACGGGATTTCACCAGTTGAGAATAGCAAAGGAGAGTGTGACGACCACCGCGTTTCATACGCCGTCCGGTTTTTATGAGTGTTTGGTTATGTTGTTCGGGCTTACCAATTCTTCAGCTAATTTGTTGACCTCATGAACAGTGTCTTTAAGAATCAGCTGGACAAGTTCGTACTTGTGTTCATGGATGATATGCCGATCCATTCTAGGATAAAGGAGGAACATGAGATTTACTTGAGGATTATGCTTGAAGTGTTGATGACGCACAAGTTGAAAGCAAAGTTTTTGAAATGTCACTTCTGGAGAAAGGAAGTGAGATTCTTGGGCCATGTCATCTCTAAGTAGGGCATTGCAGTAAATCCTGCCATGGTGGCAGCGGTTCAAAATTGGAGCCAACCCAAGAATATTACAAATGTGAGGAGTTTCCTAGGATTGGCGGGATATTATAGACCTTTTATCCAAGACTTATCAAAGGTAGCAGCACCGTTGACTAATTTGATAAAGAAGAATCAGACTTTTATTTGGGACGCGAAATTTGAGCATGCATTTGTAAGTCTGAAGGAGAGGTTGGCGAGTGCACCAGTATTGACCATTTCGAGCAGGAATGAGGAGATAATATTATATACAGGCACTTGTGGTATTGGATTGGTGTAGTATTGATGTAGAAGGGAAAAGTTGTTGCATACGCCAGTCGACAGTAAATTCCGCATGAGAAGAAGTATCCAACTCATGATTTGGAGTTGGCTGCTACGGTGTTTGCTTTGAAGATTTAGAGGCAATACTTATCAGGAGAAAGGTTCGAGCTTTTCACAGACCACAAATCCTTGAGATACCTTTTCTCCCAAAAGGATCTCAACCTTAACCAATAACGATGGTTGGAATTCTTTCCCTCCTACGCTTTGACATTTCCTATATGCTTGGTAAGGAAAATGCAGTCGCCGATGCATTAAGTGTAAGACACGCCAGTCTTAGAGTAATGTTCCTGGAGTGGAAGCAGTTGGAGTATGTTATTGGTTATGACTTCAGACCTCATTGCGAGTTAGAACCAGAGATGTTGGCAAGTTTAACGATCTTACCTACCTTGGTTGAGCGGAACGGTACTAGTCAGAGATGGAGTAGACTAGCTGAGATCATGGTGAAAATAGAAGGAGGAGTAGAGTCTAAAGATATGAAGCAGTACAGACTTGACTGAGAAGGTTGGCTCCGTAAGGATGGGAGATTGTTTGTCCCCGATGTTGATGAGTAATGAGATGAGATTCTATGAGAGTGCCACCATTCTAGATTAACTATACATCCCGATGGTAATAAGATGTACAGTGATGTGAAGCAGACCTATTATTAGGAGGGGATGAAAAAGGATGTCGGGGCATTCATCTTGAAGTGTATAAACTTCCAGTTAGTGAAGATAGGGCAAAAGAAGCCTAGTGGGTTGGTGCAACCGCTTGAAGTTCTCAAATGGAAGTAGGAGTAAGTATCAATGGATTTTATTGATAAACTTTTGAGGACTCGAGCAGGGTATGATAGCATTTGGATCACATTTGATCGATTAACCAAGAGCACTAGATTCATACCCATCAAGTCAAGAAGAACGGCAGCCAAATTGACTGAGTTGTATGTGAAATTGATTATACGATTTCATGGTGTGTCGAAGAGCATTGTGGGCGACCGAGACCCATTGTTCACTAGTGGGTTTTGTAAGAGCTTAGAAGGGGCATTTAGGATCAAGCTACATTTCAGTACAACTTACCACCCACAAACATATGGGTAGACCGAGAGAGTGAATCGCATATTTGAAGAATCTCTTATGTGGTTGTATTCTCGATATTGGAGGCTTTGGTAGAATTCTTGCACAATAAAACTATCAATCTAGTATCGATATGGCAAGATATAAGCATGGTATGGCCAACCATGTAGCGCTCCTTCAAGTTTGTGGTAAGCAAGCGTAGAACTGATACTTGGGCTAGACATGATTAGAGAAACATTGGAGAAGATAGAGATAATTCGGCAATGAGTGAAAGCTACTCAGGATGGGCAGAAGAGCTATGCTGATAGAAGATTTGGAGTTCTCCATCGATGATATGGTGTTTGCAAAGATTTCTCCTTTAAGAATGTTATTCGATTCGGTAGTAAGGGGAAGTTGGCACCGAGATTCATAGGTCCTTTTCCGATAGCAGAGTGAATTGGGAACCTAGAATATAGGTTTGACTTACCTCAGAAGATGGCGGGTCTGCACAAGGACTTCCATGTTTCTTATCTACGCAAGTTTGTGCACTACTCGGGCATGACGATTGCACCAGGTCAACTTGGTGATATCGAGAGTGAACTAGAAGCTTCGGGACCACGTATGCTGACTCAGAGGAGATACGAAACAACTTAGGAGGAAGATGGTGGAGTTAGTGGAGGTTCATGTTATCCCGCCTTTTGGCAAGGCCGAGATACCAAGGAATTAACTGAAGAGAATATGGATTATGCATCCTCGAGATCGAGTAACCGCTGGATATCCCTAGATATCGATGAATTTTACCCAAGACCGGATTGAGCCATAATTGATAAGACATGACTAGAAAAGCCGTGTAAGCCAACGTTCCAAGTTTCGGAGCAATCCGAGTTCGTATGCCCAAGTTATCGCAGTTAGAAAGAGGAAAGACCTAGGGTCGGATCCATCCCCCTTAGCATTGCTTCGAATCCACAGAGTCATTGCCTTGCTTCGACTCCATCAGCACAGAGGCCCTCGTTCGAATCCATCAGGACCAAGCATTGGTTCGAAACCTTTGAGATAGTATTGGTTCGAATCGATCGTAGTTGGCAGTGCTTCGAGTCGATTCGAACGTACCCCAAGTTCGAATCCATTAGAGCTTCCTACACCTCGAATCCATAAAGAGAAGGAGCTTTGAATCCAGGAGATGTAGCTCAGCTTCGACTCCATGCCACTATTGTCTTCGAATCCCAAAGACAGAAGACGCTTCGTATCGATCAGTCATGACCATCCACGATCGATACGAAGGAGCGCGAATTCAATCGATTCGAGGAAAGCACGTCTTCGAATCGATAGTTTCGAATCCACCTGGTCTACGCAGCTAAAAACCTGAGTACGACTTGGTAGAACTCGGAGATAAAAGAGGGATGACCCGAAGCATGCGTGCCACACCATTGTCTTCGCGCGCAGGGAGATCGATTCGAACGAATCGATTCGAACTAAGGTCGATTCGAACCAGGCTGGTCAACCAGAAACGCGATCTTGAATCGATCATAACTCGAGTTCTACAAGTCAAAATGCCATGAAGTTTTCACAGAAGCTTAAGCACATGATGAAGAATGTTCACACCAAATTTCAGCTCGATTGGATGATTTCTTGATCGATTCGAACCAAGGGTCGAATCGATCGCAAAGTGGGCCCGGATCTCCAGATTTCGGCCATGTGGGCCCCCTGACATACCAGAACTGGTCTCCCCTCATTTTAGGCAAAATATCAGCCTCCTACACCTATAAATAGAGCCCCTGGTCATTCAGAAAAGGGGTCGGAGAATTCTAAGTACTGAAGAGCGCCCAGATTCTGCCAGATCTACTCCAGAACACCGCCGCTGCTTTAGATTGAGATTTAACTTAGAAATTCAGTTGTATTACATTATAAACTATTGTAACCTTCAAGTATCGAGCAATAAAATCATCAAACTTCATAGTGGACGTAGGCAAAACGCCGAACCACTCTAAATCGCTTGTCTTTGCAATTTACTTTCTGTTATTTGGAGTTTTTGTTAGATAATCCACAGTTTTAATTTTCATTCTTCACTTTTATCTCTTCAAAAACTTTCGAAGAGTGTTGTGCCCATTTTTGGTACAAACACTTTGGTGCTTTCACTGAGAAAAAACCAGCTTTTTCTCCTGCTCCTTGGATCTACCATCGATACCGGAGTGCACAAATCCAAGAGGAAGATCCAGATCTCTAATTCATAATCCTTCCATTCTATTCAGATTTTCATAAAGTCTAGGAAAAGGATTCATCATTCAAAATGGTTAGCACAAGAACCACTTCTACAGCTGCTGGACAAGAAGGTAGGGATGGACAGAATCCTGCTCAACAGCAGCCATCCAACCAAGACAACACTGCCCATTCAGATCCGTCTGGGGCAGTCACTAGACAAGAATTCCAGGTGTTGCTTCAAAAGTTGACTCAGAGTCGGCAGCAATTAGCCGAACAGTTGCGTGCCAATATTGAATTGACAAACCAACTGAACCGCCAGGGCCGTAGGAGGTCCAGAAGGGATGATGTTTCCCGCTCATCCACTGAAAGTTCTACCTCATCTGACTATCATCATAGATCTACCCGTCCCCGATTGGACGGAAGTCATGCTCAAGCTGCTGAATATCAACCCGCCCTAACTGTCGGACAGTTGAGGGTAGGACCATCAACCAACTTCCAGGCTGGGCCATCAGCACGAGGTGGTCGTACTCCACAATATACTATGGACAATCATGTCACAGCTGCCACAGTAGAAACAAGGGTTGATACCCGACATCTCCCAAATTCAAGCAATCAACAGCAGGGACGTACTTCTGAACCATACGGCCCAGAAGATGCTGAGCCAAGGAGGCGAAACTTGGACCGTCGACAGCGCCCGGTCCAAACTCGCACTGTGGAACCCGACCACACCTTAGCTCAGCATGCTCAAAATGTAGCAATGCCAGACATCTCGACTATGGTACGTCAGATGATCCGCGAAAGCCAAGGTCTTACCAACGACGATTGGGGGATTTCTCGAAGTCATACTCCTTTCACGGACGAGATACTATACGCTGAACCTCCTCGGCGATTCAGAATGCCAACTCTCCCTATGTACGAAGGAAATTCTGATCCCAATCAGCACATATTGAAATATGAATGGTCAATGAGCGCCGCAAGGGCCGACGATGCAGTGAAATGCCGAAGCTTCCCCATCTCACTGGGAGGAATTGCAACAATGTGGTTTACAAGATTACCTCCAAGATCTATCTCTTCATTTGACCAATTGGCTAAGAAATTTGTTGAACAATTCCATATGCATGTCGCTAGACCCAAAGATGTTAACACCCTGTCCAGTGTTACCCAAGCTCGTGGAGAAACACTAAGGCGTTACTTGGAGAGATTCCATGTGGCATGTGTGGAAATTAGTAATCCCAACGACAACTCAATTTTAATGGCATTGACAAAGGGAATTGATCCCGATTCTGAATTTGGAAACTAGTTAGCCGGAAAACCACCCGCATCGTTGGACCGTTTCTACTCCAAAGCCGCTCAATTCTTACGGCAAGAGGATGCGAAACAGTCTAGGAAGCAGGACGATGCGAAACCTGGAAATGAGGGAATACAAAGCAATGTAGCAGTTAAACAGTCCGGTGACAATTCCGGAAAAGTTCAGTTAAACATACATAACAAACAAACTCAGCCAAGAGGTAGTAATGGTCAAAATAAGAAGAGAGATCTGAATCCAGGCCCACGGCGTAGGGCTCCAATGTTCGAAAGTTATACACCATTAAACACATCGCTAGAAAATGTGTACCTACAAACTTGCAACACTGAACAGTATAAGAAACCCGCTCCGAAGCGGTCATCAGAGAGGCAGATTCAGACAGGAAAGTTTTGTAGGTTTCATGAGAGTTATGGCCACAATACTAATGACTGTCGCCATTTGCAGGATCTCATAGAAAAGTTGATCAGGGAGAGAAAGTTAGATCAATTCGTGCAGGCACCGCAGTCTGGTGGTGCGGGCCCATCGAACCCAAACCGTGCGCAAGACCAAGAAAGACAAGAGGAACCCGCTCGTACAGGCGGGAGGCTAGTTATCAATACCATAAGTGGTGGTCCTCATCCAGCGGACAGGAGCTGGAGGGAAATGGAGTCGTATGCTAGCTCTATCAGGCATGCGAGCTTCGAATGCTGCAGTAATTGTGAGGATGGAACCCCGGCTAAGCAACAAAAGACGATGTCTGACGATATCATATTTAGAAGCAGAGATGCTGACAAAATCGAAGCTCCAACAATTGACCCACTGGTCATATCTGCCCAAGTTGGTCCTGCTTGGATGAAGAGGATCCTGGTTGACAGTGGGAGTTCTGTAAACATTCTATTCAAACGAGCTTACGATTTAATGAAGATGGAAGCAAAAGACTTGAAACCCTGCCAATCTCGAGTTCACGGCTTCAATGGGAGTGCAACAATACCTACTGGGATAGTGGAGCTACCAGTAGAACTAGGGATTTGGGAACGCAGGAGAGTCCGACTGCTACAATTCGTTGTTCTTGACATCGCTTCACCGTACAATGCATTCCTGGGTCGACCAGCCCTTGCTGAATTCAGGGCAGCCATTGCCCCGTGGTGTTTGACTTTAAAATTCCCAACTGACCATGGTATAGGAATCGTTCAAGGAGATCAGGCAGCAGGAAGAGCCTGTTATGTTGCTGAGTTGCGTGAAGCACAGAAGAAGGAGAAATGAAAGGGCGTAGAGGAATCTCTCTGCGTCCGTTTTACTGATAATTGACAATTAGCGCCCGGGCCCCGGCCTGGGCACCACTACCAATTCCTTAAAGATCTTGACCCTAGAGATAACGAAGATAAAGATGAAGTCAAAGAGAATCAAGCGTCTCCAGCCGAACTGACTGTGGACGTCCCAGTCAGTGAGGATGACGACTCAAAAGTACTAAAAGTTGGATCTCAACTGGGGAAACAGATACAACAGGAATTGGTTGAATTTCTTCAAGCAAATCTCGATGTCTTTGCCTGGACGCACTCTGACATGTGCGGAATATCACCGAACATTGCAAGTCACTCTTTGAATATTGATCCGCGACATGTTCCGGTCAAGCAAAAAAGGCGTGGTATGGATCAAGAGAGATCTGCCGCCCTTAAAGAAGAAATTGACAAGTTGCAATCAAATGGTTTCATCCGAGATGCCCTATACCCAGAGTGGGTGTCAAATCCGGTAATGGTTCGAAAACCGAACGTGAAATGGAGAACTTGTGTCGACTACTCCGACTTAAACAAAGCTTGTCCTAAAGATAGTTTCCCACTTCCTCGAATTGACCAACTCGTAGACTCAACTGCAGGCCATGAATTGTTATCCTTTATGGATGCTTATTCTGGTTATAATCAGATACCCATGCATCTACCCGATCAAGAACATACTAGTTTCGTGACCGATCTGGGACTCTACTGTTACAGAGTCATGCCTTTTGGTTTAAAGAACGCCGGAGCAACTTACCAACGCTTGGTTAATCGAATGTTCGCTGATCAGATCGGGAAGACCATGGAAGTTTATGTGGATGACATGTTAGTTAAGTCCCGATTTTCCACAGATCACGTCAGGGATTTAGATTCAATGTTCCGCATCCTACGTGAATATGGAATGAAGCTTAACCCGTTAAAGTGCCACTTTGGCGTCGCATCCGGAAAGTTTCTAGGTTTCATCGTCAACGCTCGTGGGATAGAGGCGAACCCCGAAAAGATCTGGGCAATAAGGAATTTGCAAACTCCAAAGACCATAAAGCAAGTCCAGAGTCTCAACGGGAAGGTAGCAGCGCTAAGCAGGTTCATCTCAAAATCCACTGATAAATGCATTCCTTTCTTTGATCTAATCCGGAAGGGAAAACAAAACTTTGAATGGACCATGGAATGTGAAGGCGCATTCCGATCGCTGGTTCAGCATCTCTCTACGCCACCGATCTTGTCAAAACCGATTGATCACGAACAATTATACCTTTATCTGGCGGTATCAGAGCATGCGATCAGTGCTGCTCTGGTCCGAGAAGTGGATCGAGTGCAGAAACCGGTCTATTATGTTAGTAAACGATTGACCGGAGCTGAAAGAAATTACCCCAGGTTGGAGAAACTGGCTTATTGCTTGGTCATTGCCTCAAGAAAGCTTCGTCCTTATTTCCAAGCTCATCCGCTTACTGTGTATACCGATCAGCCGTTACGACAGGTCCTCACGCGGCCTGAGACGTCTGGAAGGTTACTCAAATGGAATATCGAACTGAGTCAATTTGACATTACTTATGCTCCGCGGAGAGCCATTCAAGGGCAAGCCCTAGCTGACTTCATCGCTGAATTTACTGTTCCAGACGACTTACCCGAAACCAACAAGTCTCCTGAATATGTCTGGAAACTTTATATAGACGGTGCATCAAACGATCGGTGTTCGGGCGTTGGTGTTGTACTAGAAACCCCCGAAGGTCGATCCATATGCTATGCTTTGAAGTTTGATTTTCACGCAACCAACAACGAAGCTGAATATGAAGCTCTGTTGACTGGGTTAAAGCTTGCCAGAGATCTGAGAATTATCGCTATAGAAATTTATTGTGATTCACAGTTGGTTGTGTGCCAGGTACGGGGAGAATATCAAGCAAGAGATCGAAGGTTAGCTGCTTATCTAGCCCGAGTTCAGGAAGCACTGGATCAGTTTGATTATTATGCCATTTACTATATACCACGAGATCGCAATCAAAAGGCCGATTCATTGGCAAAGTTGGCCAGCATAGGTGAAGCACAGCAAATGGGACTTGTCCCGGTCGAAACTTTGTCCTTCCCAAGCATCGATCAAATAAAAACGAATGATGTGTTGGAAACCTCTCCCAGCAGAGAATCATGGATGACTCCGTATCGAAATTATATTGAGAATGGGATATTGCCCGAGCACCGAAATGAGAAAAGGCAAGTTCTACGAAAAGCTTCGCGGTTCATCATTCAGGATGGGATCATGTATAGAAAAGGTTATTCTGTTCCACTCCTCCGGTGTATCGCTCACGACGAAGTCAAACGAGTGTTACATGACGTGCACGAAGGAGAATGTGGCGATCACACCGGTGGACAAGCGCTTGCTAAGAAAATACTCCGATACAGATATTACTGGCCGACAGTGAACCGAGATGCAGCCAATTATGCCAGAAAGTGCGACAAGTGCCAAAAACACGCTCGAATTCCAAGAGCCCCACCTACCGTGATAACTCAAATGGTCAGTCCCTGGCCATTCGCTATGTGGGGTATCGACATCATCGGCGCTTTACCTCTGGCAAGAGGTGGTGTGAAATATGCCATCGTCGCAGTTGACTACTTCACGAAATGGGCCGAGGCCGAAGCTCTCGCAATGATTACGTCGAAGAAACTAATAAACTTTGTAGTCCGCAATATCATTTGTCGATTTGGACTCCCGCATGCCATCATCATCGATAATGGGACCCAATTCGAAAGTTCGGAGTTCAAGAATTTCTGCCAACGATTTCATATTCATAAAAAGTTCTCTGCAGTCGCACATCCACAAGCAAACAGTCAGGTCGAAGCTGTTAACAAAGTTATCAAATCCATCTTAAAGAAACGACTGGAAAAGGCTGGGGGCATATGGGTCGATGAACTTCCTATGGCATTATGGGCTTATCGAACAACTCACAAGACCGCAACTGGACACACCCCATTTTCCTTATCCTATGGCTCGGAGGCCGTTATTCCAGTTGAGACAGAAGTATTTTCTCACTGTGTAAATTATTACGATCCAAAAACAAATGCTATATTACTCGCTGAATCTTTGGATCTGTTGGACGAGAAACGGGAAGAAGCTGATTTAAGAGCGGCCGCGTACCGAAGTCGGGTCGCCCGGTTATATAACACCAAAGTTCGCCCCCGAACCTTTGAACTCGGTGATCTTGTCCTCAAGAGAATCTACCCGGTTCCTTCACACATGAAACCAAATTGGGAAGGACCGTACGTGATTACACAAAGACTTGGGGATGGCACATTCAAACTATCAACCGTGGACGGTCTAGTTTTACCAAGAGCCTGGAACAGCGAGAGTCTCCGTCGCTACTACATATGACAGGCTTTATTTATTTCATTATGTTTTTTATTCAGCAATTTACTTTTGCATTTCGAAATTAGAATTTGTAATAAGGCAACTGATTTGCCATATTTTCTTATTTCAGCAATAAAATGCCATCTCTTCGAGCCAGAGCTGTGATTCATTAAAAACAATGTACAACATCACGATGCACGAAGAGCTAAGTTCCATCACACAGTGGAATTTATTTAAGTAGGGAGTGGCTGTGAAGCAATCAACCACTCACTAAATGAAACCCGAGCTCGGGGGCAAGCCATCACATCAGGCCAAGAAATGGGTTGATACACGACAACCCTTCACTTGACTCCGTACTCCCAAAGTGCGAGGCGGAGTATAAACATTCACTAAACTCCGTACTCCCAGAGTGCGAGGCGGAGTATAAACATTTTCTTAACTCTATACTCCCAGAGTGCGAGGCGGAGTATAAACATTTGCTAAACTCCGTACTCCCAGAGTGCGAGGCAGAGTATAAACATTTTACTAAACTCCATGCTCCCAGAGCGCGAGGCGGAGTATAAACATTCACCTAACTCCGTACTCCCAGAGTGCGAGGCGGAGTATAAACATTTACAAAACCCCAGAATACTCCGAGAGCGCGAGCTGGGTACAAACATTTTTCTAACTCCGTACTCCCAGAGTGCGAGGCGGAGTATAAACATTAACTTAACTCCGTACTCCCAGAGTGCGAGACGGAGTATAAACATTCATTCAACTCCGTACTCCCAGAGCGCGAGACGGGGTATAAACATACGTCAAATCCACACTTATCCCCAATACAGGGGGCGGAACCATAACACATAACAAGTTGAAGACAGGGAATAAATTTTCATTTCCACTATTAACAAAAAGAATCTGATTACAAAGTGTTTAAGAAAAATTCTGCTAGTGGGAGCCGAATCCACATCTATACACGGCTATAGAAAAATCAACAAAATGCTACCCTACACAACAGAGATTTAAAGAAAGAGTTCAATCTTTCTTCTTCCTTATCTTCTTCTTCGGGGTAGCTCCACCAGATCCGCTGCCCGATTTTCTCCTCGACCGCTTACTCTTTTCAGGCTTGCCCTCCGGCAGCGATATAATGTCAACGTCTTCCTCAGAACTGGAAGCGACGGAAATTCTTCTAGGAGGTCGAGCTGGAGGCATAGGAGCAGTAGCAGGAGGAGGGACAGAAGCAGTTTCAATCACTACAGTACCGCCCGGTGAAATCACCATTAACGGGGCAGGCCCGGGCGGATTCATACCAGCATTCCTTGCTGCCATCTCGGCATCAATCTCAGCAATAATGTCGTCCTCACGAGATACTAGGGCCGCAGCGGATGTGCCAATAGCTGGCATAGATGAACTAACGGCCGGAGCAGCCCCACTCACAGCATCGGACGGGTTGACAGAGGGATCGATGGGTTCATTGAGAAGCTCCTCAATCATTTGAGCGCTGAAAGAAAACATATTTGCATCTCCCTCCTCACCAATCAAGGTAGAAGTCGTGATGGCTTCAGAAAAAACAACCTCTTGTGTTTGATGTGGAACTGATAGAGCAAGAGGCGCAGAAACAATAACTTCAGTCACTGAAATGCGACAAAACGAAGATTGTTAGCCAAGTGTGTTGCTTAAGGTTCTTCACAACTAAACTACGAGAAGCGTTCAAATACCTTCCTTGGTCTGAACCGAAACGTGGGCAGAATCCTCGGCGGAAGATAATAATGGTTGGTCAGGATTATATGCAAGAACAGATTGGGGATCTACCGCACCAGTGGTTTTGGGCAATGTTGGAATTACAGCTCCAACACTTGTCTCGTGATGCGCGATCCCCGAGCCTTCGCCTGTCTCTAGAGATTGAACGCCAAGCTTTTCTTTCGCCATAGAGATCATCGCCACATGAAGGGTCTTCCTCTCATCCTCGGTGAGCAAACGCATCTCCAGCTCAAAGTCGTCAAGTGTTTCATCTGGATGCGCTGCTCTTTTCTCATTCACCAGCCGGGTCCAGGCATTGTACAAGATCATGGAGTCATCTCCCAGCCACGCTAAATTTCTGTGTTCCAGCACATTAGCGTTGTACGTGACTAAGAGATCATCAAACTCAGCATCTAGCCTAGACCTCTCCTCCAAGATCTTTTCTTGAATTTCTGCTTCCGCAGACTTAGCCTTGACCACCGCCGCAGCAAGTTCGGCCCTAAGAGATACTGCTTGGTCGCAAGCCTCTTGAGCAGTGGCGTTTGCATCGTCCTTCTCCTTCACCATTTCAGTGAATTTGGCCTTGAGCTCATTCAGCTCTTTAACGGCTAAGTCTCGCTCAGCTGCAATGGTGGTGTTGCGGTGGCCCATCTCTTCTACCGTGGCGCAGTGTTCCTGCTGCATCCTCGCCAGTTTGGCCACGACATCTTCATGTTTCTGAAGTGTTTCAAGCTCTGACTTCCGGGACGTCTCCACTTCAGATTGAAGAACCTGAATGATGCGTTTCTGTTTGACAATGTCAGCATCACGTTCAGCAATGATCTTCGCTCGGTCAAAAGCTACTCTAGAAGCCTTCACGGCTGCCTTGTACCACTCCTTATACTGAGCGTAGAAGTCGTGGATATAACTATGAGCAGTGGTCTCAGCGTCCGGAGGAATTCTTTTAAAGTTAGGAGGGAAGACATAGCCATCCATGCAAATTTTAGGGTAGTCATTTTTCATTTGGGCGAGTTTAGCAGCTCCCTCGCTTGTCAACTCAGCCGGAGCTTGTTCAATTATAGCGGCTGCTGTCGGTTCCATTCTTGGCCGCTGAGCATCAGGCCGAGAAGATTGAGAAGGCAACTGCTGCTGATGAGATGGCCCTGGGAGGTCTACTGGGGCCCTGGGAGGCGGAGGAGAGCGAGATCGGGGTCGGTACTGGTATCCCCGGTCTCTGTTAGAATAATCATAGCCAGAACGACCACGCGAGTAATCTCTGTCTCTTTCATAACGTTCTTGACTTGAATAGCTTCGCCCATGATCCCTATCTGTTTCTCTCCTGCGGGAATCGTAAAATGGAGAAGATTGGCGCACATTCCGAAGCCTATCCAGAGTAGAGCCACGTCCTGACATCTCACCTGCGATAAGAAAGAATTACGGATTAGGATCCCATAAAGCAATGTTTACTATGCAAAAGTCATAAAGTGCTGTGGAAGTGTGTGTAAATGTGTAAACCCCCAAACCGACCGGAAGTGTTGACCGCACTTAAAGGAAAGGGCTCGTTCATGTTTAGGACATCTTGAAATTCCTCCAACCCAGGATTATGAGAAATCGATATATAATATGGGATGGGAATATCGTCAAGCCCTTTGAAAATGTCTCTCGAATGAGAAGGGGCGGCCTCAGAAATCATAACTCCGGAAATGGGAGGAGACACATCCACAGATTTCCACCCCTTAGACTTAAGTTTTTTGGAAACGGCGGCCTTGCCTTTCCGTCTTCCTCCCGACTCCTCCAAGTTTCCCGAGAGGTCAGCCATTGGCTCTGAATCCGTATGGGTTCTTTCTTCGTCACTCGCCTCGATTATTCTGATTCCGAGTGATTTCAACGCCTTTCTCTTCTTGGTTTTCTTCTTATCTTCCTTCCTGGAGGCGGGTTTTGCCAATCCCTCGACGACTATACTTTGATTAATGTCGATCAAACCAAGAATTCTTAAGTTATAATCGTTCAGCACTGAGTCAATATGTCTCAACTCGCTTGGAACTTCTTGAAGACTTCGGACGATACCTTTGAAATGCCCTCCGTCGGGTCTGGAGATAATGGCTGTAAAGGAAATGAAATGTCAATTTTAACACCAAAGAGCTATTGGTCAAGAAAACAGGTTAAGGCGCTTACGTCTAGACAACCATCGCCTAGCGAAACCCGGAGGGCACCGAACATAGAACCACTCGTTCTTGAAATAACTCAGTCGGGTCCAAGCTCCAACTACAACTTGGCAATTCCTAACTGCCTCCAAAAATGTAAAAGACGAGCTGTCACCCCTACTCTTGAAGTTAAATATGTGTCTGATCTCGGTGGGCCTCGGCGGGCGAAAGAGACAGTCCATAAATATGACAAAGGCACTGTTCAATAATGCGTGCCCGTTGGGATGAAGCTGCGAAGGAGCAATTCCTAGGTAGGATAGCATCCCTCTGATATATTGGTTTAAAGGAGGGAGAGTTCCGGCCGCGCAAGCATGGCGATAGAATGCTGTATATCCTTCAGGCGGATTGTGCGGTCTATCAGTGGCGCTGGGCAATAATACGTCACCTAGAGATATGTTATGCTTCAAGCATATTCGGCCCAACAAAGATTCGGAAATGTTAGATTGGACAGAGTCGACAGGGTCCTCGATAAATATCGCCTCCGGTAACTCGTCCGGAGCCGGGTCGGTTACGTCGGCAGGAATATCGGGAATCTCAAGCACTGGAGGAGTCAAGCTCTGTACCTCTTGTTGTTGGGAGCTCGAAGATTCCATAATTAACTAACTCATCAGAAAGCAACGTTAAGTTCATAAAGAGCCCGTGCATTCCCCAGTGTGAAGTGTGTGAGCGTGTCGTGCAGTGCAAGTGCTGTACATTACTTAAACAGATTCTACAGATTAAAGTAAGATGTCCGTACAACAAAACTTGGGAATTTGAGAATGAAAATGGCCGTCATCGCTGACCGTCACTTCCACGCCATCCAAACGCTACTGACCACTTCAAGTATAAATCAGTCGTATGATTGGTTAAGTCATGGTTCCATCGACGAGCTTCAAAAGAAAGTCAAGTATAGTCCCAAAGTCAAGTCCAATTAGGCAAGGCCGAAGCTCGTCGGAATAAAGCATGCTAAAGTTCATTAAGTTCGTCAAGTTTCGACTAAAATTGGTCACGTTCGAATCCATGGAGCAAGCCAGAGATAGTGCATTTTTTAAGTTAAGGACGATCGAATCAACACCAATCGACTCGATGTGCTTCGAATCGAGCAGGGTCGACTCGACGCGCTCCGTATCGATATGGACATTGGAACGGTATCTCGTATCGATTGAAGGAACGCTTCGAATCCATCAGGATAGCATTCACGACAGTCAAATAACAACCAATTCGAATCGATCAGGCCCGACATCTTCGAATCGATTGTAGGGTTATGAGTTCGAATCGATCGATACGAACCACTTCACCTCGCAAGCTTCGATTCGAAGCCACATACGATCAAGGTCGATTCGAACTACCTCATCCCAGATCGATATGAGGCAAAGAGAAAAGTAATTCCTTAAGATCTCAACCCTCTGTCGCGCACCATCCCTCGATTCGATCGATTTCACTCAGATCTCGATACCCTTCGAGGTTAACCTCAGAAGAATTCAAGAATGATGGCAGGAATTTCCAGTTCCATCGTCCATGGTTTGGTCGTATGCGTTAATTACCTGTTTTATTGTGATTATGATTGAAGGATTGAAGGTTTTTGATCGAATCGGAGTAGCCTCTCTCTCAAGTCTAAAGGATCGATACGAAGAAGAAGGCAAGGAAACAGTAAAAGTAAAAAGTTAAAAATGAACAGGACCCCGGTATATATAGGGGAAACGAGACGATTCGTCTCCCGGTCAAGCGCAACCGGAAATAGCGGGTCCAGCTCATCAATTCGAATGATTATCGTCGAATCGATCACTGCAAGGCATCCATCGATTCGAAGCTGACCAGATGACTTCGTCGATTCGGACTCAAATATCTACACCAGACAACTTCGAGACTTTTCCTTCGAATCCATAGCATCGATTCGAAGCACGGCGCCAGAAGGGTCAGGGGGATGTTCGACACCATCGATTCGAACAGTCAAGTTCGAATCCCTCAATTACAAATCCATCCAAGCTTCGAATCCACCTAAAAACCATCGTTTCGAAGTTCCATCGGATCGAGGCAGTTAACCGAAGATGAATCAAAGTCGCTGTGCCCCACCGATTTGGAATGCCAACTTCAAAAATATCGACTTGTAGCACAACAAAGAGTATCAATTCGAGTAACCTTCTCGAATCCATCAAAAATGATCGAATGGGAGTAAAAGCATTGCTTCGAATATAAAATTATTGCTTGACTACCTTGTACAACGGTTCAGGAGAGGATCGATACCGAGGGATAGTCATAAATAATCATTAATGCACTGATTAAACTCGAATCTCAAATCGATTCAGGAGAGGATCGATGCGGAATTCGCAAACCAAACTGGCAACGACTTGCAAACATGCAACGTTCACAAAAGTCAAAGTGGTGCATATACGCACATATGTTTGACTAGTGTTTAATCTTTGTCATTTACAGGGATCAAATGTTCATCTCGTCATAACACAGAAAGCTAACAGCCAGTCACAATTATACGACGGTCACTTACAGCGATACAGAATACAACTTTCGGTAAAGCATGTCATAACTGTCCAATGAGAGATTGCAGCTTTTCAAAGCACGTCATGTTTACATAAGACGTACTTTGGGGGGCAAATGTTATCCCGCCTTTTGGCAAGGCCGAGATACCATGGAATTAACTGAAGAGAATATGGATTATGCATCCTCGAGATCGAGTAACCGCTGGATATCCCTAGATATCGATGAATTTTACCCAAGACCGGATTGAGCCATAATTGATAAGACATGACTAGAAAAGCCGTGTAAGCCAACGTTCCAAGTTTCGGAGCAATCCGAGTTCGTATGCCCAAGTTATCGCAGTTAGAAAGAGGAAGGACCTAGGGTCAGATCCATCCCCCTTAGCATTGCTTCGAATCCACAGAGTCATTGCCTTGCTTCGACTCCATTAGCACAGAGGCCCTCGTTCGAATCCATCAGGACCAAGCATTGGTTCGAAACCTTCGAGATAGTATTGGTTCGAATCGATCGTAGTTGGCTGTGCTTCGAGTCGATTCGAACGTACCCCAAGTTCGAATCCATTGGAGCTTCCTACACCTCGAATCCATAAAGAGAAGGAGCTTTGAATCCAGGAGATGTAGCTCAGCTTCGACTCCATGCCACTATTGTCTTCGAATCCCAAAGACAGAGGACGCTTCGTATCGATCAGTCATGACCATCCATGATCGATACGAAGGAGCGCGAATTCAATCGATTCGAGGAAAGCACGTCTTCGAATCGATAGTTTCGAATCCACCTGGTCTACGCAGCTAAAAACCCGGGTACGACTTGGTAGAACTCGGAGATAAAAGAGGGATGACCCGAAGCATGCGCGCCACACCATTGTCTTCGCGCGCAGGGAGATCGATTCGAACGAATCGATTCGAACTAAGGTCGATTCGAACCAGGCTGGTCAACCAGAAACGCGATCTTGAATCGACCATAACTCGAGTTCTACAAGTACAAATGCCATGAAGTTTTCACAGAAGCTTAAGCACATGATGAAGAATGTTCACACCAAATTTCAGCTCGATTGGATGATTTCTTGATCGATTCGAACCAAGGGTCGAATCGATCCCAAAGTGGGCCCGGATCTCCAGATTTCGGCCATGTGGGCCCCCTGACGTACCAAAACTGGTCTCCCCTCATTTTAGGCGAAATATCAGCCTCCTACACCTATAAATAGAGCCCCTGGTCATTCAGAAAAGGGGTCGGAGAATTCTAAGTACTGAAGAGCGCCCAGATTCTGCCAGATCTACTCTAGAACACCGCCGCTGCTTTAGATTGAGATTTAACTTAGAAATTCAGTTGTATTACATTATAAACTATTGTAACCTTCAAGTATCGAGCAATAAAATCATCAACTTCATAGTGGACGTAGGCAAAACGCCGAACCACTCTAAATCGCTTGTCTTTGCAATTTACTTTCTGTTATTTGGAGTTTTTGTTAGATAATCCACAATTTTAATTTTCATTCTTCACTTTTATCTCTTCAAAAACTTCCGAAGAGTGTTGTGCCCATTTTTGGTACAAACAGTTCAATTGGGCGAAAATGAAGGGATTGCATGTGTGAAACTAAGGAAAGCATGAGGGCCACATACTCGGAGCTCTTTGTATGGTAAGGCCTATTGTTTATCATAGTTACTTTCACCTTTGATATCATATAGGGTAGTTTATTATCTCTCATGCTAGGATGGACTTACCTACACAACTAATTACATGGCTGCTTGTTTGATATGTATGTGTTGGTGTCAAAATTGACCACCAACACCCTACTTTACGTGAAAGCACCAATATCCGGTCACAGATCCCATATAGTATACGATGTAGAGAATATAATATGACGGATAACCAAATTAAAATGAAAGCAAGTAAAAGAGACAAGATTTATAGTGGTTTTGCTAACTACGACCTATGTCCACTCCAGATCAACCCTTTTTATTATACTGAAATTTGATTACAGTTACAATCCAAGATTCCAGAATGAAAATGCCAGAGTAACCTCTAGGTAGAAGATGAAGAGAAGCAGAATCCAAAGTCTTCTTTCTGAAGCCAAGCCTACTGTATTTATAGGTGAAACTTCGGTTACAGGGCCTTCTCACTTATATGGGCCCACCATAACGATCGGCAAGCCCAACTCATCCAAAAATAACGATCAGCCTAGCATTACCGATCGTTATTCCCTCACTTAATTCAATGCCGACCCCTCACTAAAGCGTGCCGATCCATAGCCTTCCAACAAGCTACACCGATCCATCCACCTTGAAGCATGCCGACCCCTCTTCCTTCATAAAAATGTCGATCCCTCTTCAACCAAACCAATGATGATCCCTCTTCAACCAAACCAATGTCGATCCCTCTTTAACCAAACTAATGCTGATCCCTCTTCCTCCAAGAAAATGCCTATCCCTCTTCAACCATACCAATGTCAATCCCTCTGCCTCCAAGAAGATGCCAACCATTCCTCCCTTATGCGAAATGCCGTGCCCTTCTGTTCCTGAGGATGCCGATCCTTACGATGCCAGTCCAAATTATATTGATCCATCGTGCTTGGAATGATATGCCAACTCATTGAATGTCGATCCATCTTTTCTTAAACTATGCCAATCTAAACTATGTTACTTCACGTCTCGTCGACCCCTTCTATGCCAACCTCTGCTATGCCGACCCCAATCATGCCACTCCCTATCTTGCCGATCCCTTCCATGCCAACCCCATCCTATGCCGACCCATACCACATCAAACCATCTTATGCCGATCCTTTTTTGTTCAAGCCAATATCCATATTCCAAGTGCCCTGCATCGTTTATCCACCGACCATGTTTAATCCTGCCTTCATATTATTATCCGTAGTTGATTATCTATCCATCCTTTTGAGTCAAATCCATGATATTCCAACCTCGATAACCCTGAAGTCTACTGGGTTAAATCAGCCTGCGTACGGCCTTGCCCAAAGGCGGGTTAACACTTTGCCCCCAAAACATGCCTTGCGATAGTAAGGTGTGTTTTGAATTTTCATAAGTCCAAAAATCCAAAGTCCATAATCCATTGATCGTTATATTATCCAACCTAGAACCCAACCTATTGCCAATCCATTTCCTTGATCTCTCCAGATCATTAGCGAAATCCATGACTATTCTGAGTCGATAGCCAATTCTGAATCCATTACAAATCCATTAACCGAATCCACGATCTCTTCGGATCTTTTTGTCCAAGTATGGGACCTCTCTAGGTCCATATCCAAATCCTTAGACCTCTCTGGGTCATCTAATTCAAATCCAGGACCTCTCCGGGTCCACATCCAAATCCTTAGACCTCTCTGGGTCATCTAATCCAAATCTGAGACCTCTCCAGGTCCACATCCAAATCCTTAGACCTCTCCGGGTCATCTAATCCAAATCCGAGACCTCTCCAGGTCCACATCCAAATCCTTAGACCTCTCCGGGTCATCTAATCCAAATTCGGGACCTCTTCGGGTCCATATCCAAATCCTTAGACCTCTCCGGGTCATCTAGTCCAAATCTGGGACCTCTCCGGGTCCACCTCCAAATCCTTAGACCTCTCCGGATCACTTTATCCTACTTCGGCCTCGACTCTCCGGTCGAGGGCTTATTCATGTTTATCCTTCTTCGGCCTCAACTCTCCAGTCGAGGACTTAATTCGTGGGGTATCCTATTGCGTTCTCGATCCCCAGTCGAGGACTTGATCCGTGCACGATTCCATCCTGTCGCACTCTGACGAAGGGACTCGCACCGTGCAGTTATTGCCTCGTCTCTCTGGTCGAGGCTACAATCGCGACCTTTATTATTTATTACATTGATCCAGACTTAAGCATCCCTAAGTCCACAAAATAAAATTCCGTACAAGCAATAAACTAAAGTTCAAAGTAAATAAGAAAAAAAAAATTTCACAAACCCGAGCACTACGGATCATCATCATCCCAGAGCATGCCTAAGAACCGTCCTCAATCCCGTACATGTGTAAGTGACTTAGCCGTATTACTGCGGAGTTTATTACTTATTCCTTGCCATCCTGATCAATTGCTGACAAGTTGGCGATGATGCCTTGATCCAGTGCCATCTTCATTCGAGGTGGGCGGTGGCTGCTCCTATTCCACTGCCATAGCTTGATTCCTTATATGTTGTTGCAATTGACCATTCCTCACATGTTCCTTAATGATATCCTTCAAATTCCTGCAGTCATTCGTATTGTGCCCATCCAGCTCATGGAATAGGCAATGCTTACCTGATTCCTGCTCGTATTCGAAGGGTTCCCTTTTTGCCGGTCTTCGATATTGGAGGCGCCCTGAAGTATCCAAATATATCTTTTCCAGAGTTTCAATCAAATCCATGTAAGAAGAGAATTTCGGTTCTCTCCATTGCCTTTTCGAGATATTACTGCCGTCATTCATTCTCCGTTTGCCCTTATCGTTCCTGTTTACGTTTGTTGAGGATTCTCCACTTTGCACGGCATTCACCTCTGGTTTGTTCGCTCGTGCATCTTCCTGTCATAGGAACCTTTCTACTTCATGATAAAACTCCCCTAAATCCATAGGTGGATCCCATGCTAGTGAATCATTGAACTCTGTGCTTTTAGAAATACCAGATACAACTGCCATCAAAACCATGGATGGATCTGGATGATCCACTGATGTCACCACAGCATTAAACCATGTTAGAAAACTCCTCAAGGACTCTCCGGTCCTTTGTTTTAGTGTTGCCAAATTCATCACATTTTTGGGTCTCGTGATGTGAACTCTAAACTGCCTCATAAACCTTTCGATCAATTCTGTCCACGTGCCAATAGAGCCGCTTTCCAATTGTCTAAACCATAGTGCTGCTATATCCATAAAATACAAAGGGAAGCACCATGCCATGACCTCCTCCGATGCCCCCAGTACCTCCATGTGTCTCATGTATCTCGTCAGATGAACAATAGGATCCGTTTTTCCATTATATGTCTCAAGCATTTGTAGTTTGAACTTCGGTGGATTCCTAGCTTGCCTGTTATTTGGAGCGTATGGACTTCAATTTACATCCTCGAGATCCTTGTTCACCAATCCTCCACACATAGCTCGCCTTATCATCTCTGCAGACCTGCTATTGTCTTCCAATGGTAGTCTCTCATTATCATGCCTAAGCTATCCCCCGAGTCGACGATGGAATTCCAAGACATACTCCTCAGGTCGATAATCCAAATTCCTATTAACACCAAGTTCCACAGGATTGAACGCAGGTCCTCCGTCATCACGATCAACTAGACCCTGGGGCATGCTCCCTAGTCCGTCGGGATCGGTACCGACCCCATTGGAGGGATCGGTCCCGACCCCTCTTGGATGGCCGGGGGTTGCGCTTGGCTGTTCTGCTCCATTCCTTTGCCTATTAGTACCATCCTCGTGTTCTGGGTTCTGGTTTTTAGCGAATCATGCAGCCTCGACTCCTTGGCACACAACTCCAGTAGCTCCCATTGCTCCAACTCTTTGGTTTTGCATTCCTACCACTCCTACGGTTCCAGCCTGTCCAATTTGTCGGAGTAGATTCTGCATCATCTCCTCCTACCTTTTCAGCATCCTCTCCTGCATAGCATCCATCATCATTTCCATCTCATCTCTAGTGATGAAGATAGATGCTTGTAGCTCCAGCTCCTGAGGAAGCCTCTTGACTTCCTCCATTGTGGCTCCTTTCCGGTAGTGTTCTCCTTAGTGCAAGCTCTCTCAATGAAAGCACCAAAGTGTTGGCATCAAAATTGACCACCAACACCCAATTGTATGTGAAGGCACCAATATCCAGTCACAGATCACAGATAGTATATGATGTAGAGAATATAATATGAAGAATAACCAAATTAAAATGAAAGCAAGTAAAAGAGACAAGATTTATAGTGGTTCGGCTAACTCCGGCCTATGTCCACTCTAGATCAACCCTTTTTATTATACTGAAATTTGAGTACAGTTACAATCCTAGATTCCAGAATGAAAACGGTAGAGTAACCTCTAAGTAGAAGATGAAGAGAAGCAGAATCCAAAGTCCCCTTTCTGAAGCCAAGCCTGCTGTATTTATAGGTGAAACTTTGGCTACAGGGCCTTCTCACGTACATGGGCCCACCATAACGATCAGCAAGCCCAACTCGTCCAAAAATAATCATCTTCCAAGCACTATCGATCTTTATTCCTCCACTTAATTCAATGTCGATCCCTCCCTGAAGCGTGCCGATTCATAGCCTTCCAACAAGCTACACTGATCCATCCATCTTGAAGCATGTCGACCCCTCTTCCTTCATGAAAATGCCGATCCCTCTTCAACCAAACCAACGCGAATCCCTCTTCAACCAAACCAATGTCGATCCCTCTTCCTCCAAGAAAATGCCGATCCCTCTTCAACCAAACTAATGCTGATCCCTCTTCCTCCAAGAAGATGCCGACCCTTCCTCCCTTACGTGAAATACCGAGCCCTTCTGTTCCTGAGGACACTGACCCATACTATCCCACAAAGACATGCCGATCCTTACGATGCCAGTCCAAATCTTGCCGATCCATCATGCTTGGAATTCTATGCCAACCCATTGAGTGCCGAACCATCTTGCCTTGAACTATGCCGATCCAAACTATGTTGCTTCACGTCTCGCCGACCCCTTCCATGCCAACCTCTGTTGTGCCAACCCCAATCATGCCGCTCCCTATCTCGCCGATCCCTTCCATGCCGACTCCTTCCTATTCCAACCCATACCACATCAAACTATCTTATGTCGATCCTCCTTTATTCAAGCCAATATCCATCTTCCAAGCACCCTGCATCGTTTATCCATCGACTATGTTTAATCCTGGCTTCATATTATTATTCGTAGTTGATTATCCATCCATCCATTTGAGTTAAATCCATGATATTCCAACTTTAATAACCGTGAAGTCTACTAGGTTAAATCCGCATGCCTACGGCCTTGCAAAAAGGTGGTTTAACAGTATGATAGTTGCATATGATTGTTAAGCAAGCGAGGTAGCTATGTTTGACTTATTTGGGGATTTAGGGAGCGAAATTAGTAAAGCGATGGAGAGTGTAACGATCCATATTTTAAGTATCGGTGGACCATAAAATATTTTTTATTTTGTTTATATGAGGTCATATGACTCTAAAGTTTTAGAAAATGACTCTTAGGGATATTTTTGTATGTATAATTTTTATCGAATTTCTATGTGACCATTTTCACCCTGAGAATCTTGTTCGGACTATAATATTTGGTAAGAGCTGAGTTAGGGTTACCATTGCTTTAGGATGATGGTTTCCCATTTGGTAGAGTGGTCATAATAGAAAAATAGACTTACCATTTAAAAGTTAGAGTTGTTTTAAGTTTTGTTTGTTGTTGTCCTGCATTAGTGGGTAATTAACTAAGCCCATGCTTAGGCCACTAACCCACCTCAAAAATTATGCTAAGGGGAGGTCGTATGAATTGATTAAGTCATTTCCATCTTCCCCAAAATAGGTCTAAACCTCCATTAACCCTAATTTCATCAAAAAGCCAAATATCCTTACTAATCTTTGCCAAATCATCAATTAGAGAGGTGATTAGCATATAAGAGATTGAGATTTGTCATTTTGGCTGATTTGTTTCCCTCTTCCTTCTTGTTCACTTCAGATCTAAGGGGAAGAGTTGGTATTTTACGTATTTGGTGAGTGGTTCTCGACCTCTCACTATACTATGCATGTCTATACAGTTAAATATGATGTTTTTAATGTGACTTTGACCCTAAATTGTTTTCTAACTTTTATATCATCTTAACATATGTTTATAGCCGAAATTTAAAGGTTTTAAAGTGGTTTTTAAATGGTTTTGCAACCGCTTTTGTTCATATCCATATGCTAGTATAAAAGTTAGATTTACTTTAGGATTTGCTAGATTATCATGTTCCTATATACTGTATGTATGAATGGATGTATATGTATGATATTTCATGTTTGTATGTGGTGTTTGATGTGGTTTGCTATTGCTTTTAGGTAGTTAGGAAAGGAGTGGTCGAATTGGTAAATTGATGGCAAAGATGGTCGGAATTGGATGAAACTTGGATAGGATGCTTCTGAGGATGAGAGGAACCTGTAATTTAACTCACACCAAGTTTGGAGCAAAGTAAAGGACTCGGTACCGAGAGCTTTTGCTCGGTATCAAGAGCTTTTTGGTTGTGGAAATCGCTCGGTGGAAAGTTGGTACTTCAAGTTGGGGCTTAGGGTGATGAGAAAAAGACTGGTGCAAGATTTTATCAAAGTACTGGACATAGTACGGAAAGCTATGGAAGGCATGGAAATGAGAGGTTTTGGAGTTAGCAACTAGAGCTCTTGGAATTGATGCCAAGAACTTTTAAGAGGAGTGGTTGGGGTCCAAGTATCTAGAGGATGGAGCTCTAGAGAAAAGGGAAAGAACATAGCCAAAATTGGCTAAGTATACTTATCAGTATTGAGACCTTTGTGTTAGTACCAAGAACTCGTATCTTGCTAGAAACAGAGCGGAACTTCCAAGAGGGGAAGCAGGGGCATTATAGGCTGTGTTGATGGTGTTTGTTTGTTTGCTTAGGGTTTGATGGCGATGTAGTAGCATGGTGAGAGCTTCGAGTTTTGGTAATGGTAGCTCGATAGTGATTGGAGTTAGGTTTCGATGATAACAACTCAATGTTGAAAGGAGTCATAAGAATGTTTGTTCACAAAGAGCGAGCTCTAGGAAGGGTGACTCATGGATAGAATGTGAGAATTGTTCTATCGTGGAATGGTGGAATGTGTAATGGTTCCTCGAGAATAGTGGAAACTAGATAGAGGAAGGAAAGGGCACATATATGCGTGCTAAGGGATCGTTGATACTTGGAGTGTTTTTTGATGTACTCAAAAGTAGGGGTATTGTGGGGACACTCATGGGTACTTTGTTTGGCTACCCTGGGTCGGCTTTTTGGATCCATATACCCTCGACCGATGGATTTGGGTCTAGTATCAGCTTTAGGCCAGAGATGAGTACATTGAAAACCAGTATTTCCATTAGTCCCTAGCAAGGCAAAGGCCATATATGTTATCAAATATGTAGGGCACAGTGACAGTGAGGACTGTTTAATGGATGTTATGGTTGCTTTGATTGTTTTCTTCCATAGTCTATCACTCTAGGGGTGTCATTGGAGATAGGTATTGGGGATAGGGATACCTGAACATCCGTCATCGTACTTAATTTGCAGTATACCTTTATAATATTTGTAGATTAGCATATTATGTTCATTATGTGCTAACTCCTTGGTTGCAGGGACATGTCAGGTATGGTTTGTATACCCTTGTTCCTTACTATATCAACTTGTATAGTGTAACAACCCGCCTCGAAACGAGCCTAATTTTCGATCCAAAAAAGGCCTACCGAACCTTATACACATTCCAAAGCTAGTTGCTGGTTGGTAAAATTGATTTAAATAGCAATACACAGAGCTATCTATCTATACATTTGGAATCTCATAGTGGAAGAATAAAATATAATATCAAAATTACCCATGCATTAAAAATTCAACTATGAAACACAATAACGTAATCCCTTATAACAATAAAATATATTTGCGGTACAATATCTTAAAATACATCATGTTTCAATGGGTACATTAGAAATAGAAAAAACATAGATAGCTAAATAACTACCACAAGTCTGCGTCTCTGCCACCATCTCCAAAAATCTGCATCATCATCTCTAACCTGTGTTGTAATGAGGAGGGAGTCAGAGCAACAATTTCTGGTCACTAAAATCTCCAGCCTTTCTATGATAGTACTTGGGTAGTATAATTTAAATAAGAATATGCCTTACATACCACAACCATATTATGAGATTTCCAACTATAAGCCATAAGTCTTTCCCGGTCCAATTCTATAACCATTATACTTTCAATCCAATAACCCATATTGATTATCAATAATGCCCTAACAATGTAAGAGATAGCATCCAAGCCACTTAATGGGAACTAGGCAGACTCTGACCATATAATATCTCATTCAATGTAGGTCCCTGTTATTTATTACCTATCCCAAGGAAGACTCCTCTCCGGTACAATGTAGCTGACATTGCATGGAATCTCTTCAGGCCACTTAATACTTCAAATCTGAAGTGGACACTCCCAGAGATATCTGTTACAGTGCCTAACCGTTAACCCTAACCATTTAGTACATCCTATATAGTGAAGAGGTAAGCCCTTAACCATCCACTTAATACCTTCAACTTCACAGCAGGTCCTTCGTATTATGACCCGTAATCCAACATTGACGTCTCACATTATTCCGATTGTTTGTAGGTACTGATAACCAGATTAGCTGGATAGATTTACCCTAACGAAATTTAGGACTAACCCATGTCCTCCATGGGTACTTATTATAGAAGATGTCTCACATTAGCCCCAAAGTCACATTGCTCATAGCAAGATCAATCAGGCAGACGTCTATGTGCTTTTGACTGACCTCGCATCTATATAACTTAGTCATAATCCACAACACTCTCTTAACATATTATCACACGTCTCACAACATTCCATATTAAGGCGTTAAAAGAAAATTCTTATTTCACCTTTACAATTTAACTTCTTTCCCAAGGGGGATTTATTTATAATTAATAACCTATTAACTACGTAATTAGTACTTTATAATTATAAGTTATTTATGCTATAATCTATATATATATGTGTGCATGCGTGCATATATGTATATGTATATGTATGTATATATAAATATGCGCCTAAAATATTTCTAAGCATCCGAGATTGCGCCCTAAACAAACGTTTAAATGTTAAAACTTTAAATTTTATACAAGTCCAATTCCATATCAAAAGATATACCATATATTCAATATCCATAATTCAATCAACAGACTTACATAAATAAAATCCATACCAAACTTATTATATACTAAAATAGCGGAACCAACATTAGTAGAAACTTACAATTCAAATACTTTCACACTCTATTCAACTTGTTTGTATAAATTGAAAAAGAGAATCTCTATTTAATTGCAGGAATATACGGTGCAAACTTTAAATTAAAGAATTCATACCTTACACACCATTTCCTAATTTATTTTTTTCAAAACCCTTAACCAGATCCAAAGAAACAGATAAGAAGTGGAATAAAATGTAAAACATTAAAATTGTAATACCCATGCAATACCATTATTTTAATACAAAATAATTATGATTCTAACTTAAGAATTGACATTTCGCTTTAGGGGAATATTATGGTTTTAGTATGATGTTTGCATAAACAAAATTCCCTAAAGGCATATATTAAATCAAAGTTATACTATACAATTTCTAAAATAAGAAAGGCTAAGTTTTCCATTTAAATCAGTCTTTAGCTTTTCCTTTTTGGATTTGATACGCCTGATTTAATTTCTTACATACCTATCCTTTTAGAAACACACAACATGGGAATTGTATGTGAATTAGATTCAGAAATTTAGGGATTGGAGGAGAAAATGATTAGAAATTGAATTATAGATGTCTAAAATTTCTTACTTGAAACCCTAGAGTATTTTCTGAAACTTTGAGTAGAGAGATTGGCAGAGCTTCACTTGCTTCCCTATAACGACCCACAATTTTTAACGTTTCAAATGAAAATATTTAATTTATTAAAATATTCAAGTTTGATTCAAATTTAATAAATGGTAATAAAATTAATTGTTAATAAAACGACTTGATTTTCGATGATGTATTTTTAAATGAATTAATAGGACTTTTCTTTAACTTTTAACTTTTTGGAAAATATTTAAATTATTGTTTGATGTATTTTTGGCAAACGTTGGTATTTTTGAAATTTCATAGAATTAGTTAACCAATGTATTTTTTTTTGTGATCGTGTCACATTGTTGTGCATGGTCGTTTTTATATTTCCATCGTTCGCTGTTCGTACGAACAAAATTCCATGTAGCAAAGTCCTAAAATTATAAATTAAACGAAAACCCACACTTAGGTTATTCTTCAAATTTTCCATTTTCCCCTCTTTCCCTCTTTCCCTCTTTCCCTCTTTTATTTTCATTTACTGTAAACAAGAAAACCAAGCCTTCTCAAATAAGAATAAAAATCAAATCATCCGATTAACAAAAAAAAACAAAATTAGATCTGTTGGACTCGTGCTGTTAAAAGCTTTAAATCTACATGAGGTTTAAGGGGAGCGGATGTCGTTGGGGATGTTCGATGTGGTGAAGGCCGACTAGGGTTAGCATTTTGGAAGATTTGGGCAATGACATTTCTTGGTGTTGGTTGCAATTGAGTTTGCCACATGAAGGAAAGCCATGGGCTGGAGTTTGAGTTTGTGTATCGACCTAGGAATGATCAAGACATTTAGGGATGGGCAGTTGAAGGAGCAGATCGCGTTTTCCTATGGGTCGTCGTGCATGCGGTCATGATGTTGGTTATAGAAAGGAGGCAAGGTGGAGTTTGTCAACGAAGTCCGTTCGTTGATTAATTGGCTGGAGGAGGAGAAATCGTGTGATTTCACGATGGACGAGTATGCGTGCACTTGGGTAGGGGTTTTGAAGAAGAAGGATTAGTGGGGGAGGTAATTAGTAAGGTGATTAAGTAAATTAAATCATAATTAATTAATTATTTGATCTCAAAATCTTATAAAATTAATAACTTCTTCATACAATGTCCAATTGAGACGTGGTCTTTTACGTTACGCTCGTAGGAGCGTTATCTGCGCATTAGAACTGGTTTTGTCGAGTTTGGAGCAACTAAAATTTTGAGTTAAAATGGTACTTCGTTTGACTTTAGATCAAACAGGAATGCTTAAGCGTCAACTGGAATTTTGGTGAGTTATCTCACCTTTGGATGGATACTATATGATATATGTGTTTATATAAATTACTATTTTCATGTTTTAATAATTTATTGGTTTGGGTTGGTTAAATGTCCACTTTGAAAAGCAAATTACATATAAAATGAAATATAGGGGATTTTGTAAAGTAATCTGGATTCATCGTTACTATTGATTTTAAATTTCAATTATATATTTGTTATATAAATTGTTGAATGCCAAAAGTATTGGATGTGACATTGATATATGTTAAAAGTTGAACCTTTTTAGAGATAAAGGTAGCAGTAACATTGGTTAAGTGCTATAGTAGCTATTGGTCATATTTTAGTATTTTGGAAAAACTATTTGCTATTTGGATTTAAAATTGGTTTTGATCTAGAGAATGTTGTTTAATGTGATTTTTAGAATTTTCGATGGCATTTTATTTAGAAATGGTTTTTGAACTTCTCTATTTTACTCTAATTAAAAGTATTTCGAAAAGTATTTATTTTACAAAAAATTTAATTTAATATAATGTTTATTTTAAAGGTAAAAAAGGCTTATCGCTTATAATAAAGTGATACTGTTTTAAAAGAAGATTAAATTTTTTAATAAATATTTTTGAAATGCTTTATATAAAATGTTGTATAAAAAGAATAGATTTATAAATGGTATTTAATAAATAAAAGAATAGATTTTTAAATGGTGTTTTATAAAAAGGAAAAATAATATCATTTTTATAAATTGGAAAATAAATAACATTTATGAATTTATAGTGATATATGAAATGATCGTTTCATGGAAAGTATTTAGTCCTATCTTGAAATTGAAGATTTTTGATAAATACATGAGATTTAAAGTATGGAAATTTATAAATGAAGTCTTTTAAACAGAAACGAGATTTATAAAAGGAACGAGATTTGATTTCTATAAATGATCATTTTAAATTATGGTAGTATGGAAAGTATTCTTTTCATACTTAACACCAAATTCTGAGGCATGGAAACTCGTCTCTATCTTGAGAATTAAGAATAAATGTCTAGGCAAGGATAGTTTTCTAGTTTGTCTGATTTCATTGTTAATCAAGGGGTAGTACTGTTTGAAATCGAAAAGTGGTGGTAAGTATATTTGGTTTAATTTCTATATGATCCATTTACTTACACCAGAAGTGTTAGGGATTATTGCTACCAACGTTATAAAGGAATGTCGTTTTAACCAACTGAGTATGTTTTTGGAAATGAAATCTTTCTAAAAATTTTGTGAATATACTTATACCGTTAAGATAAGTATATGGATACATTTTCTAAAGTATTGAATGTGTAGTGTTTTGTTAATATACTTATATCGTTGCGATAAGTATATAAATATTTTTCTAAGTGTTGAAAGTGAAATGGTTTGTGAATATAGTTATACCATCGAGATAAGTATATGAATGTTTTTCAAGTATTGAAAAGAGTAGAAAAGGTTTGTTAATATATCTTTTAGAAAAGGTATTTTAATACGAATCTTTGAAAAGAGATTTTAATTAATGAAAGGATTAATTAAAGAGACTTAGTGGTTGCTTATGTACTTAACTAAGGTTGGTTTACATATGGAATTAAGTCTCTAGTTGGATTGCTGTTTATTTGATAGTTAAATAACCGACTATCAAATCATGGCCAGTTTTATAACTATCGGTTGTTAGTTTGGAGAGGCCGTGATCAAACAATCATGAGTTATTCGAAAACAACTTCGAACCGGCATAAAGGTTCGAATTAAAGACATCTTGAAGATGATTGAATTGAAGGAGTTCTTTGAAGTGCAAGGGCTACTTGCTACTAATCCTGAGAGTGATCCCAAAATGGATGTAGTAGAAGTTGTGCCTTCGATTTGTTCATGTCCTGAACTACTTGTAAGGATGAATGCTGACATTGCATTGTTTCCTGGAGGGCAGTGTTATCATTCCAAGTGGGATTTCGTAAAAAGGTAAAACGTAGCCACAAGCCTTACAACCAGTAACGACTAAAATAGAGGATATGCTTCAGGCTATGTAGTTCGCTACCGTCTGGGTATGGTCATCACCCAATCTAGATCGGTATTGACTCATTTATGTATGCTAGTGACTCGGTATGGTTGTTGGCTGGCAACCGGGATAATGGCATATTCGGTACTATCTAGCAAGGGGTAGGCTGGTCCTAACTCGTAGGGGTTGAAATGTTTTCGACCTCAGTACATTTATCTAGAGGTGTACTATAACAGGCGGTACCCCGATAGCCTTATCATTATATGGAATCCATTCTCCAATAAGTGCCTTGCGAACTTAGTTGTGCCCAAATATGTTGGAACATGAGATGAAAGCATTCCACCTATGTTATATATTTATTTTAAACCCTAGACATTATTATGATATCACTGGATTCTAATAAAATGGTTTGGTTACAGTAAGGTATAAACTGTTAGAACCTAAAATTTTGATGTTTTGATTGTGACAACTATATAAGTAAATATTATATGAACTAACCATACTCGCAGGAGAAGATATTGTTTTTACTCGAGAAATAGTCTAACAATTTGCAAACCAGATTCTGGATTGAAGCTTCAACAAAATATTTAGTCTAAGATCTGAGTTTTGTAGTAAATTCATGTTAAAATCTCTTCGAAGTGGTATATGCATGCACACGCAATTTAATGTTTTTCAAAACAATGTTCATATGCTAAAGTTTT
This sequence comes from Allium fistulosum, assembly GCA_030737815.1. Classification (NCBI taxonomy): domain Eukaryota; kingdom Viridiplantae; phylum Streptophyta; class Magnoliopsida; order Asparagales; family Amaryllidaceae; genus Allium; species Allium fistulosum. The sequence goes on from CM060901.1 coordinate 1,228,462,726, forward strand.
TAAAAACATTCTTTGATATGCCAGAAAACCCATGATTCACCTGGCTGAATGGCTATGGTCAGCCGACAGAATTCTATGCCTATGCATAGTTTACTTTGAATATTCAAACGGCTGACCTTGCATATTTAACGGGCTGAATTGAGTCGTTTTTGAACTGTTTCCTTGCTACATAGATTTTTAATCCATTCAGCTGGCTGATTCGTGCTATTCAGATGGCTGAATCTTCATAACGGCTATATTTTGAAAAGACACTTAAATTCAGCGAATAGAAACAACTGTTAGTTCAAGAGTTGCTTCCATATCCTTTCATGGCTATCTTTCACGAACGATTGCAACTCCTAATCACTATAAATAGCCATGAAATCTATTGTTTTAATTACCAATATTCATTCTAATGCTCATTCTTATATTCTAAACTATCTTGCTCTAAACATTCAACACTTAATTCTAATCACTTGTACATTCAAGCAAACTTCATTGGTGATTTAATCAACTTCCTGTCTTCACAAACCACACAATATACCACAAAGGAGAAGATTATAGTAAGGTCGTACGTTATTGACTTATCAGTGCAATTCAAGAGCATACTCAGTCAGAAACATTTCTATTTGTATTGGAAGTCCTGTTCGGTTGCTCAGGCGGTTGAAGTCCTACTCTGTTGCTTAGGCGGTAGAAGTCCTATTTGGTTGCTCAGGCAGTGTAATACATGTTCCTCTGGGTTAAGTGAGAGCTGATAGTTAAATTCCAGAAGGAGTCTGGGATTGGCCGTAGAACGGGAAGTTCGAACTAGTACAAAAATCTCTGGTGTAATTTACTTTATTATTTTACTTTTATATTTATATTCCACACAAGTAAATAGTTAGTTAATAATCCATATTGCACGATCCTTAGTCACTTTCATTTGGTATCAGAGCAGGTCATCATATAACCATAACATAGTTATTTGATATTCAGTTAACATGGAAATTAACATCAGCTCAAGTTTTATTGAAGGTCAATCCACTGCATGACCACCACTATTTAACGGTTTGAATCACAATTATTGGTCAACTCTCAGGAGAATTTATATGCAGGCAAACAGATATGACACTTGTAATATAACTTAGGATGAATATATTATACCAACCACATCGTATGCACAATGGTCAAACACACAAAAGATAGATGCTACCTTAAATGCAAAAGCCATGAATATGCTATTTTGTGCTTTAGATAAGAATGAATTAATAGAGTTAGCGTGTGTACAACAGCCTATGAAATTTGGCGAACCCTTAAAGTTACACATAAAGGTACTAACAAAGTTAAACAAAACGAGATATCTATGCTTAAAAACCAATTTCAAAATTTTAGAATGAAACAGGATGAGACTGTAAATGAAATGTATTCTAGATTTCAAGACATATATCACTCACTATTGACACTGGGAGAAAATACACTAATTTTGATATAGTCCCAAAAATCCTAAACTCTTTAACGGATAAATGGGAATGTAAGGTCTTAGCTATAAAAGAAGCTAGTGATATTTCTAGCATAAAACCTAAAGATTTAATAAGAAATCTCATGTCGTATGAAGTGAACTTGCAGGCAAAAAGAAATCAAGGATAAGACAGAAAGACCATAGCATTCCAAGATGAACAAGAAGATTCAGAAGAAGATGAAGATGACATGGCTTTTATTGCTAAGAACTTTAAGAAATTTTTAAAATTTCAAAAGAACAAGAAATTCGAGAATAACAGGAGAGACAACACCAACAAACCACCAGTTACAAATCTCGAATGTTATGAATGTCACAAAAAGGGTCACACAAAGAAGGACTGTCCTGATCGAAAGAAAGATGGGTTCAAGAATAAAAGGGACAAATATAAGAGGAAGCAAGCATTCTCTATTACATGGGATGAATCAGAATCGTCTTCTTCATCAGACAATGACACTAACAGTGACACCGAACAAGCCAATGTGTGCTTTCTGTTGGAATCTCGATTTTACATCATTTTGATTGTGCCAACTTTTATAAAAAAATATTTATGTACTAATCCTTTATGTAGGAAATTTGTTGCAGATTCATAGACAAAGTGTTGAGAGGCTGATAGTTCTTTATCTAGAGTCTTTTAATAATTTAGAAATATGTTAAAATCTCTCCTGAATTGATATATATATATATATATATATATATATAAATTCATGCACACACTTACACAAACATGCACAACAGGCTGAATTCAGCCGGCTGAATGCCTTCATTCAAACGGCTGAATGCTGAAGAAAAAAATATTGTTTCACAATATTTAGCCGGTTGAATGAAATTATTCAGACGGCTGAATTAGGCTAAAAATAGCCTATATCCTTGCTGTTTGAGTTTTAATTTGATTCAGAAGGCTGAATTATTTTATTCAGCTGGCTGAATGTTCTCAACAGCTATTTTCATGAATAGACACTTCTCTTCATCGAATAGTAACGTCTTCAAAATCAACGGTTGCGCCTGTTTCTTTTCAATATAACTTTTCATCTACGATTGCAACCTTCTAAACTCTATAAATAGATTACAGAATTCAACAAACAATTTACCGAATCTATTTTTAATATTCTTGAATTCTTATCTATTCTCTAGTTTTCAAACTGCACTCAAATTGCTCACATTCTCTGATCGTTGATCACTCTATCTTCCACAATTCTCAAGCACATTACACTACATATCATAAAGGAGAAGATTATAGGAAGATTGTACTTAATTGACTTATCAGTGCTATTCAAAGAGCATACTATAGTCAGATACTTTTGTTATTTGTAAAGAAGTCATGTTCGGTTGCTCAGGCGGTAGAAAACCTATTCGGTTGCTTAGGCGGTAGAAGTCCTGTTCGGTTGCTCAGGCGGTGTAAACCTATTCCTCCGGGTTAAGTGAGGGTTGCTAGTTTAAATCCAGAAGGAGTCTGGGAGTGGACGTAGAACGGGAGTTCGAACCAGTATAAAAATCTCTAGTGTCATTTACTTTATTGCTTTTACTATTTACTTACTTATTCCGCACAAGTAGTTTATCCATATTACACGATCCTATAGCACAACCACTTTCATTTGGTATCAGAGCAAGGCCTTCATATAACCGTAACATAGTTATCTGATATTTTTTTAATATGGAAAACAACACCAACACTATTTCTAACACTACCTTTACAGAAGGTCAATCTACTGCACGACCTCCTTTATTTAATGGAATGAACTATAACTATTGGACTACTAGAATGAAAATCTATATACAACAAGTAGTTATGATACCTGGAACATTATGCAATCTAAATATTTAATTCCTACTACTGAATATTCAACATGGTCTAACACGCAAAAATTAGATGCTACTTTAAATGCTAAAGCTATGAATATGTTATATTGTGCATTAGACAAAAATGAGTTTAATAGAATAAGCATGTGTAAAACTGCTCATGAAATTTGGCGTACACGTAAAGTTACACATGAAGGCACTAACAAAGTCAAACAAAGTAAATTTCTATGCTCAAAAATCAGTTCTAGAATTTCAAAATGAAGCAAGATGAAACTATCAATGAAATGTACTCTAGGTTTCAAGATATATATCATTCTTTGATAGCATTAGGAAAAACGTACACAGATTTTGATATTGTTTCAAAAATCCTCAACTCACTAACGGATGAATGGAAAAGAAAAGTCTTGGCAATCGAAGAAGCTAACGACATTTCAACCATAAAACCAGAAGAGTTGATTGGAAATCTAATATCTTATGAAGTTAATCTGCAGGGAAAACGAGTACAAGCTCAAGATAAGAAAAATATAGCATTCCGGGCAGAAAAAGATGAATCGGATTTAGATGAAGAAGATATGGCATTCATTGCTAAAAATTTCAAAAAGTTCTTGAAATTTAGAAAGAATAACAAATTTAGAAACAACAAGAACAACTCCAGCAACAATAACAACACCAACAAACCATCATCATCTGCTCTAGAATGTTATGAATGTCACAAGAAAGGTCACATCGAAAAAGACTGTCCTGAGAAAAAGAGAGACAAGTATAAGCACAAAAAGGATAGATTCAAGAAGAAAGCTTTCTCTATCACATGGGACGATACAGAATCATCTTCATCATCAAAAAGTGCTCAGATAGTGGTTCGGAACAAGCCAACATTTGATTTATGGCTATAAAAGAAGAGGTATGTGATCTAACTTTTAATGACCTTTTGGAAATCAATTCATAATTACTTGACAAATTAAAAGGCAAAAATAGAAAGTACAAAGAAGCTCTTGAAAAATTGAATAGAACTGAAATCGAAGTAGAAATGCTAAGAGATGAAAAGAAAATTTTAGAAGAACTCCAAGTTACTCAAGAATCTAGTTCTAATATGACATCTCAACTTTCTCTGTTAAGTCAAGAGATAGAAACTCAGAAAGAAAAGAATGATGCCTTATTAATTGAAAATCATGGCCTTAAATCAAATATCAAGATTTTAGAGTTAGATAACTCTGGCTTTAAAACAAAATTAGAAGACATTACTAAAAATGTTTCTAATTTTAATAAAGGTAGAGAAAATCTTTCCAAAATTATATAAAATTCTTAAACTGTTTCAAATAAAAGAGGACTAGGATATAAACAATCCTCTAAAATTGTTTCAAAGAAAAAGAATTCTTCATATAAAAATAAAGTTGAAAACCTAGTTCTAAAATTTCAAATTTTACTACTTCAATTAAAATTTGGGTTTCTAAAACAAATAATTCTTCAATAAGAAATAAGTATATAAAATCTTATATAAAATCTATTCATAAAAACAAAGATTTTGTTTTCAAAAGGAATTCTGAACCCTCTTGGGTTTGGCTTCCTAAGACCTAACACTTAGGACCCAAAATAAAATGGTGGGTACCAATGTTAATTCAATATTTTGCAGGTACCATCCAAAAAGAAAGGAAAATAGATACTACACAGTGGTTGCTCAAAACACATGACAGGAAACAAAGAGATGCTAACAAACATTAACTACTCAGATGGAGGTTCTATCACATTTGGAGATAATTCCAAAGGATATGTCATCGGCAAAGGCGATGTAACAACCCGAATATTTCACGATTATATATTTAAATGTTTTATTTAAATATAGCATCGTTAATCGGATTAAAGTCCGAAATGTTACTTTTTGTAAACAGTCGAATTGGGACTCGAGACCACTACCATTGAGTCCAAAATGGCATTTACAACTTTTTTGAGTATAAACATCGATATGTTTGGAGTTGAGTAGAATTTTGCTATTTTTCTATTGGACTTTGGGTTTGGGTTTCAGCTCACTAACCCAACATAATGCCCTAACTCCACCTCAACTCCTCTTCATTCATTTCATTCCTCATTTCCTAACACTCAAGTTCAAGAGAAAAATAGGGGAAAATATTGGAAATTAAAATTCCTAAACCCTAGTTTTATTAGGAAATTCAAGTTTTTGCTCTAAAATCAAAGAGAAGCTTAGGTAAGCTCCTCTTCATCTTCTCCATCTCAATCTCTCTCCAATTTCAGAAATTTCCTATAACCTAACTTAGGAAATATTTGCCTATGATCTTAGATTGGAGCTTCTAGAGTTGAAATTGAAGAGTAGTTGATCTTTCCTTTCTTTTAAAGCTTCTCATTCGTTGTTTTTGGGTTTAAAGGTGAGTTTTTGAACTCACATCTACGTCTATAACTTTCATTGTTGTTAGGTATGAATTCCTAACACTTATTCATGTTCATTTGCTTTTGATTTGAATTGATTTGGTGAATTTTCCAATTTGTGGTTTTTGAAGTCCAATTTTATGAAAATCCTATTATGGATGTTTGGACCTGATATTTGGGGTGTATCGAAGAGCCTATAAGGCTGGGTTGTCACTTGGCATAAATCCCTAGTTTTCATTGCTCGTCCGATGGCTCCCGAATCGTTTTGGCCATCATGGCCTAGGCAAACTGTTGCCCAGACCAGGTGACCAGACGTCTGGTTATCAAGTCCAGACGTCTGGTTATAGACCTGGAGAAAAGAAAAGTTTACGGCAGAAAAAGGAAAATGGCAGAAACTCGGACTAGACGTCTGGTCCAAACAAACCAAATGTCTGGGAAGTCTATCAAACTTCTGGGAAAGTCTACCAGACGTCTAGAAGGTTTATGAAAATTTCCAGAACCTAAATCCAGACGTCTGGATTCTAAACCAGACGTCTGGAACTGTGCATTTTGCCTATTTGCCTATTTTTTGAGTGGATTTCCAATTTTAATTGTTTTTGTTGATCCGGTTAGTTGCTATCACTTATTATCGACATTGATGACTTCTTTCTTTGGATTTTTGGGAATATCCATTTGAAGGATTTGATATCGATTTTTATGGATTTATTTCACATCGTTGAATGTTAATTTTTGGTGATTGATTGTTTTTACAATCATTTTTGTGATTTGTCACTTTAAAATACGAAGGTTTCTATACTAGTAGTAAATACTCAAACTCTTTCAGAAAAACGATTTTCAACACTACTTTTAAATACAAAGCTCGGTTTTAAAACTGTTTTCCAAATCTATTAGTATATACAAACCTTTACCTCATTCGTACGAGAAATCCAATTAAACGACTTAGCAAAACAAGTGGTATGAAACGCTTGCGTTTACTTTGTCGGTTAATTCTTATACTTGTTCGATTGAAATCTTGTGACAATTTTCGAGTGGAAATCTACAATTTGTTCGTAAATATTTAAGTTAAGCTTGTGGTTATGGGACATGAAGCTAAACTCTTATATTTACTAGCTTAGTGTGATTCACACTTCTTATTGATCAATAGTGATCATTTTGTGATTTAGACTAGCGATGTGCGATGTCTCTTTGTCCGCATGGGGGACTATACCCCGTTCTGTTGGGCCTCGTTTCATTTTTTATAGGCTAGCGACCTATGGGTTTTATGGAGTTTGGTTCATCGGGCGTAACGCTGTACTACGTTGTTGTTCCGGCTTATTGGAGTTTCAGGTTCATCGGGCGTAACGCTGTACTACATCGTTGTTTCGGCTTATTGGAGTTTCAGGTTCATCGGGTGTAACACTGTACTACGTCGTTGTTCCGGCTTATTGGAGTTTCAGGTTCATCGGGCGTAACGCTGTACTACGTCGTTGTTCCGGCTTACTGGAGTTCGGCCCATTGGGCGTAACGCTGTACTACGTCATTGTTCCGGCTTATTAGAGTTCGGCTCATCGGGCGTAACGCTGTACTACGTCGTTGTTCCGGCTTATTGGAGTTTCCAGTTCATCGGGCGTAACGCTGTACTATGTCGTTGTACCGAATTATTTGAGTTTCAAGTTCATCGGGCGTAAAGCTGTACTACGTCGTTGTTCCAGCTTATTGGAGTTTCAGGTTCATCGGGCGTAACGCTATACTACGTCGTTGTTCCGGCTTATTAGAGTTCGGCTCATCGGGCGTAACGCTGTACTACGTTGTTGTTCCGGCTTATTGGAGTTTCAGGTTCATCGGGCGTAACACTGTACTACGTCGTTGTTCCGGCTTATTGGAGTTCGGCTAATCAGGCGTAACGTTGTACTACGTTGTTGTTCCGGCTTATTGGAGTTTCAGGTTCATCGGGTATAACGCTGTACTACGTCGTTGTTCTGGATTATTTGAGTTTCAGGTTCCTCGGGCATTTCGCTGTACTACATCATTGCACCGGCTCTATGGTTAGCGACCATGGAATAGCGTTCTGTTTGTGACACACGTGTTGGGGAGTTTTCATGCTCTCGTTTGTGGTAGGCCTTCCCCTTTCTGTGATTTCTGGATTCCTAGTTGTTGATTTCTAGAATTTGTGTTTCACCAATTTTGATGATATGCATTGATAAACTCTATCAATATTTGTGTTTTTGTGAATAATTTAAAGAATATGACATTCTATTTGGTGTTTGAGTAGATTTGAGATATTGTATGATTTTTGTTGTTACTTGATGTACACCTATCACAGTATGACATTATTATTATCATACGTTTTTGTCATATCTCTTATCCTATCTCATTTTATATGATATTTATAGCTAGACTGATTCGTTTATTATTTTTCTTCTTAAATAATACTCTTGTCAGACCGAGGTATTTCAGGTGCTTCTACTTGACTTCTTATCAGGGACCATCATCTGAATTTTAGCTAACTACTTTAGATTAGTAGTTTTTGCTATTATACATTAGAGATAGAGGTTCCTTGATGTATACTTATTCTTTTGTCTGGCACTTGTACCTATTCTTTTGTGATGTAGTGGATCTTGTATGACCACTTCTATGATGTACACATCTATGTGTTATATTCAAATCTGTTTCCGCCATAGTGATATGAATATCTGTGACTGTTTGTGTTATGCTTATTTCTATATTTGTTTTCGAAGGCACATAGCCGATGTGTGGTAGCTTTGAGTTTGTATTTGCTATGTCGGATTTCCTCTTGAAACGAAATGCAAGTCATTCTATCTGACATATCGGTACTCGCACAAAGCAATTACACAGATGGTCGCTCCTCAACAGCCTTATTCTTCACGCTAGTCGACGGCATTACCCCGTAGTGTCCTTGGCTAGTGTGAGTATAGAGATGGGGCGTCACAGCTTGGTATCAGAGCCAAACTTCGAAACAATATAGAATATTATAACAAGGATCATTGTCCGAAGTCTCTCTTAGGAATCATGCCTTAGGATTAATTCGAGTCATTGGACCCGTTCTATCCTATTTTCTTTTATGATGCCTTGTTTTATCAATCAAGTTTGTTTGATATTCATTCTGAGAATAACCTTTTTCCTCATCTTTCTGTTTTTTCTTTCTTAAAGAAGAGAAATGGTTAGATCTGGCCATCTCAGTGCCGGTCAATCCAGTGCTACTCCTCAGGATGGAGTATTTATGTCTGCCCAGCAGCTTTTAGATCTTGTAAAGAATGCTCAAGCTGCCGGACCCATTCCAGAGCCTCCTCATCCTAAATCTGGGTTTGCACGCTTGTGCAGAGATTATACCGATTTGGGTGGAAGGCCATTCAAGGGTTCCGAAAGCGTTATAGAAATTCAAGCTTGGCTTAGATCATGCGATCGCATCTTTTCTCGCATGAATCTTGTGGATCTGCATTGAGTCCAAGTGGCTTCTAGCATGCTCCAGGAAAGAGCATTAGATTGGTACGAGCTTTTGATTTCGAAAACTATTGAAGCAGATCTTACTTGGGAGCAATTCCGAGAAAGGTTTGAGTTGAAGTTTGTGCCGGAAGCGGAAAAAGTAACTTTAGGTCGACGCTTTATTGACCCTGTTCAAGGTGAATCTTCTGTGATGGATTACGTCGCATCTTTTGAATCTCTCTCTAAATATGGGGTCGAGTATATTAATACCCCATTGAAGAAAAATCAGAGGTTTGTGTATGGGTTGAATAAGAACCTCAAAAAGCCTTTACTTCTGAAATTAGAAGTTTCTTTCGATCAGCTTGTAGATATCGCTCTTCGACTTGAAGAGGCCGATAATGAATGTGATGTTGAAGTTATGGGTGCCAAACAGAACTTCAACAATAACATGAAGAGGCCTATTAAGTTCAAAGGCCCCAATCCCAATAAGAAAGGGAAGCAAGAAACTTCGGTAGCAAAGACTCCTACCTCTAGTCGTGGACAATGCTACAATTGTGGTTCTACGGACCACTATGCAAATGAGTGTCCGAAACCCCTTTTTTGTCGTTATTGCAAAAGTTCGGGCCATCTTATATCTACATGTCCCATACTCCAAAGTAGGAGAGAGGGAGAGTTGAATGTTGTGCAAGCCCCTAGTAATACTTCTCTTGGCCAAATTATTTCTCATTCTATCTTTGATAGTATTATTTTGTTTCGTTATTATCCTATTCGAATTCTTTTGATACGGGTGCATCTCATTCTTTTATATCTAAAGAACTTGTTGATACTTTTTCTTTAATATTATGGGTTTGATGACTTCACTAAGAATTGCGGATCCGGTTGGTGGATCTGCAACACTCAGTTTACTTTGTAAAAATATCGAGATTATTTTATGTGGTTATACTTTCTGAGCCGATTTGCATGTTATGCGCTACTTAGGTTTCAGAAATGATTTTAGCAACGGATTGGCTTAATCAATATTAAGCCCACATCCTTTGTACCAAGAGGACTATCCATCTTTGACATTCTCAATCTGTTAAGCAGATTTCTATTGTTCTTAATGATTTCGATTCCAATTCGGTGGCATCATTTTATTCTTTAAACCCACTTGATGAGGAAAATGTTATTTCTCCCATTCAAGTAGTTTGTGAATTTTCCGGTATTTTTGAGCTTGTCTTAGGATTACCACCTAAGTGATCTATTGAGTGGTGCTAAGGTCTTTTCAGCTCGACCTTGCCACCGGTTTTCATCAGCTACGAGTTGCGAAGGGTAGCATTCCACTTACCGCATTCCACACTCGTTATGGTTCTTATGAGTGACTCGTGATGTCATTCGGTTTGTCCAGCTTATTTCATCCATCTTATGAATCGAGTATTCTGCGAATATCTTGATGAGACCATCCTTGTATTCATTGATTATGGATGAAAACAGCAATTTAAAATTGCAAATCTTTCTAATAAGATATATTTATAAGTAATTCTGTTATTAAGACAAACAAAGAATATTTGCAAATTTTATAATTGACATGTTTATCATATAGAAGATGATTTTGTGTTGTATTGCCCATTGAGTGCTTTAAGAATTCTGGTCGATGCGCCTGATCAACGTTATCGATAGGAATCTCCTAAACGCTATGATGAGACAGTCAAACACAATAAATTGACTTGTAAAAAGTAAATTTTTCTAAAAAGATGATTACACAAAGTTAATTATAATTTTGAAAGTCTTAGCTTTTCGGGAAAGAGGATCAATTAAAAGAACTCCTTTCTAATGCTCCTATTCTTGTGATTCCCGAAGGGAATTAAGACTTTATTGTTTGTACCGATGCTAGTCGTGTTGGTTTGGGTGTCGTTCTCATGTAAGAGGGAACGTGTTATTGCTTAAGCTTCTAGAAAATTAAGGCTTGCTGAGACCATATATGCCACTCATGATCTAGTGCTCGCGGCCATTATTTTCGCTCTTAGAATTTGGCGTCATGATCTTTTGGGAGAGAAATTTGTTCTCTACACCGAGCATGTGAATCAAACTCTTGAAGATCTTTGTAAAGACCCGCAAATCCGTCTTTCGAAAACTCGACACCGATACGTCCACTGTACCAAATTGTCAAATAATCGAATGGCGGAAACACGAAACTTTAGGGTTAAAAGAAGAGGTAGAAGAAAAGATAGAAGAAAGAGAAAGAAGAACAACACAGAAAACACAGAACAGGAACAATATCAGAATCTCACATTCGCAGCGGAGTAATATATAATAGATAAATCAATAATCTTTAAAACAAAAGACTATATCAGTTTATACATACATCAATCATCAGAGTTTACAACAATGGACAGTTATATAAACTTGTCCTCATACAGAATACACAGCGAAATAAATAACAAGTACGATAGTACGCTTCGCCATCCAGCTCATCTCCAAAGCTCCAGAATATCCAGAATATCCTGATAACATAACTCTAGACTGCCCGTGTGGAAAATTATGGGCACCCAGAGTTTAGAAAGGGAACAATAAACTCCGAGTCAGTCATGGTGACTGGTGTGAGATCGTAAAACAGTTATTTTCGCAAAGAAAATAAAACAACTTCGCAATGCTTTTGGAAAATGAAACTACCATAAGGCCTCCCACCACACACACAATGCAAACGCAGAATTGGAGGAGATTTCTCCTTATGATAGTCAAAAATGCTTACTACGCAAAATCAATTGATATTATTATTAATGTCTAGTGTGGAAAACATTTCGAAAGTATAATATCAATCTTAGCCAACATACAACAATTGTTGTATGTCTACTATAGCTACTACGTTCATTAGCAGGTTACCGCCACATTCCATAGCAGGTAATGCAATTAAAAACCGTACGGGGTTCGTATTGTTTCTTTGGATTTCCAACAAATGATCAGGCTAAGGAACTTCCTTATACCGAAATAGAACGCCTCTGGAAAGACGCCTCGGATCCTAACCGGATCTCCGCAAACAAAAGGCCGACGCTACCTCACGCTCTAACCGAGCTGTAACTAGGTAACTAACACACGAGCTATGCCATCCCCCGGTCGTTACCGACCTTTATCCGAGGATCCTCCATCGAAAAGCAACAGCCGCAAAATATAATCCACATAGGTAAAATATCTGGGCTCCATACCATGATATCACCTTTTATCCAGAAGGAAATGGCATACCCTAGGGGCGCTACCCCTACAAACCTTTGCCGCACATTCCTGTTTCGACCATTACCGGGTTGTGAGGCTCGACGAAGTCTCGTCCACAAAGCTACGCTTTTTCACAAAGCCACGCTTTTTCACAAAGCCACGCTTCTTCACAAAGCAACGCTTTGATCCACAATTGATCAACAGCACTTCGTGTGCCACATTACCAAATTGGGAATGTATCACTAGTAACCATCAACTACATAACCTCTGAGCTCGTACGTCTCAGAGAAGGGTGTTAAGCTAAGAGAATAAATTCTCCGCCACCAACAGAAATGTATTTTATAGAAACCAGCTTTACATCTCAAAGTGTAACGTCAGACACACATCCATACCAGTCCGTTCCGGGATCGAACGGAACCGAAGGCACTTCCAAAGAAGCCCTTGCAATCCGGATATTCACTAATCACGTCCGGACTTCCCATCACAAAAAGAGTGATATAAATCTCTATACCGGAGCAACTCGGTGCAGAGACATTCGACGGGTTGTCCTTTCACTTTCACAAATATCCGGTCTTCACATCGGTCTTCAAATGCTATCCATTCGCGACGTATCACTATTCGGAATGGGTTATATGACACAAAGGTCCTCTCCCGGCTTAACCGAATAATGAGCGTTTGTTTTAAAAACAAATCAAGTGTCATTTCAAAGACAAATATTGATAGTCGGTTATTTAACTATCAATAACATTCACAACAAACATCCAATTCAAATAATTTTTCCCAAATTATTTATTTCAAATATCTTCAAAAGATATATATTTTCCACACTTCACATTTGAAAAACCATTTCAAATCGTATTTCACACTTCACATTTGAAAAATCAATTTCAAATCATATTATGGTCCATTTAAACCAATTTGATAAATCCTTATCGATTTATTTCAAATTTACATTTCAAGTTTGTAAATTTATTTCCACACTTCATCACTTTGAAAATCCGATTTCAAACCATATTTTCCACACTTTTAAAAATAAATCAATATTTATTTTTAAAACAAATTCCCCTTTCCTTTACAACTTCTATTCGGAATTTACATTCCCAAAAATCCACTTTTACACGATTTTCAAATCGTTTTCCAAATATTTATTTTCAACCCCGAATCAACTTTAAAAATTGATTTCTCCATTTTATTTCAAATCCCAAATCGAATTTCAAATTGATTTCTGAATTTACTTCAACACCGAATCACATTTCAAATTGATTTTAACTTTTAATCCCAAAGACTAAATCATTTTACAAATCGATTCCCAAATTTATTTTCAACACAAAAATCAATTTTTCATTCAGCATTAAATAAGTTTTCATATCGATTCCTCAAAGATTTATTTTAAATACCCAATCAATTATCACTTTGATTTCAATTAAATTTATCTCCTTTAAAATAAATTCTTTTATTTTCCCAAACCATCTAAAATTCAATTTTAATTTCAGAAATCCAATTTCATTTATTTCTGGTATCCAACGATACCAAAAACACATTCGGCTAAATTATAGCTCTTAACAAATTCAATCACAGATATAATCATACACAGATTATAAATAATCAATTAAACAACATATGAAATAAATTCAAATGTTTTGAGGAATCCTGTTGGATCCCTCCAACCTGTTTCCCTGCATCCACAGATGTTAGCACAATACCAATTCCGCTCCAGTACGGAATTATCGCGGTATATGGGTTTTTATAAAAATCCGCTTACTAACGGCGCAATAGGGTCTCATCCGCTATACGAGGCGGGAAATCAATCAATCCAATATATACATATGCCAATATGTATATATTGCTATATATATATATAGATATATCCTACTATATCTAATACACAATCCAAACAGGCAATCAAATCAATCAATAACTGCAAAAGAAAACCCACTTTCATTTGAGTGAGAAGATCTCACCTTTAATTTGCAATCCATTTTCCATTTCCGACTTGTTTCTCCACTTTAGACCTTGTATTAATGTTTATACAATTTATTAATATTCGAAATAAATCGAACAATTCAATTTCCATTTTTTTTTATGGATTGAATTAACTAGTTATTAAATTTCCTTTTCATAATTGTTTTCAGCAACCAAACAATTTATAGATTTCAAGAATCTAATTATTTATAAACTTCATATCGTTTTAAAATTCCTATACTTTCAAACTCCTATATACACATATATTAACTGTTTCACTTATATATATTATTTCTGCTCGCATATAAATTTTACCTCTGCATTTAAAAATCAAATCGACCTGTATATATCTTTTTTTCTTTTATTTATATTCTTCTGTAAATATTCAGATAAGTAAGATGAAAAATCAAAAATAGAGATAAATACTGTGAGGTTGAACTCACCGATGCTATTGTCAACGAGTCGCAATCGCCATGCCCTAGGTGATCGTCAACCTCTGACTTGATCGAACGAGCGCCTCGACCTCCTTTTGCCATCGCGCTTCCAACCTTTTGCCTTCCCAAGCATTGCGCGTTGAACTGTTCCACCGCGAATCCAGACAAGCGCCACCAGCGACATCATCTTCGAACTACATCACGACTGTCGCCGTCACAAACATTGCCTCTACCAGAATCGTACGCGCCAGCGTACGCGACCACCATCTCCAAACACGTTGCCAAGGTCCATCTCGCAACCCCAACCAAAGCAACCCCCTCGCCCAAAGCCTCGCCGACCCGTGATGCTCTGCACGAGCAGCCAAGTCGCGCACGCTACCCCATTGCCTATCACTAGAACGCGAATCGATGAAGAGGAAGGGTGCGACTTCGATTTTGGGTAGAAGGGAACAGGCTCGCAATCGAACCTAATCGTTCGGCCATGACTTCTTCCTGCTCGATTGGACTGAGATGAAAAGAAAAGGGATTGAAGAGGAACGAGATTTGATTTCGAAAAGAGGGACGCAAATTTTTTTCTCTTCCAAGCTTCGGCCATGATTTCGTTTGAACGAGAAAGATAATTGTTTTCTTTGTTTAGCCTTACTTTGAATTTGAAAGAACTGAGGCCATTAATATTTGAACGATAGATTTTTTTCTGTTTGAAGCTTCGAGTACAATTTTCTTCGGCTGTGAAATGAAATAAAGGGGGAAAATGATGTTTGCGTGTGGCAGACGAGCTACAGTACTTTGAAGTGAAGGAAAAACGACGATGTGAAATATTTCAGCTGAAGTTGATTGTATAGATATATATTCAATTTAAATCCAAATTCAAATCGTTCCGATAAATACAACTCAAAATCTTGACCTCCTATCGAGGCGTGCCGCCAGGCAATTAAAATGTTATACGCCTATCCCGAACGCAATGGAAAAGTTTTTGAGTCCAAATTCGATCGTATGGAGAAGATAGCTTTTGGGACCAGTTATTAAATTAAATTTTCGATTTAATTTCAGCGCGTTTGCTCATCGTACGGCCCAACGATCACTCCAAACATTACGAAAATTGAAATCCGATAATAATACAATATTACGGATCCAATGGAACTGGTTTCGTCAAATTCCGAGACTGTACCCCGGAACGCTATTTTCAAACATCGATTAAACGATAAAATTTCAAAACTGAACAAAACAGTTTCAAATTCAATTCCGAAACTCTCATTATCTTTAGTATAATCAATATGAATTTTCTAAGCCTTCGAAATATTTTTAAATTAGCTTTAAACTGAAGATTCAAATTTATACCCAGTTTTCAATAATTAAATTCAATAATTTAATCGCTAAATTCATTCTGATATTTGAATTTTAAATTAAATTATCATTCGAATATTTAAAACTCAATTAAATATTCATATTTCAAATGTCAAAAATTCAGGGTCATTACAAACTTCCCCCCTTAAAAGAATTTCGTCCCGAAATTACAAAATAGGAAAAATGGTCCTTAACTCGTCTATTATTTTTCACCATCCAATAGTTTTATCAATTTATCAAAACAAATCCTTTTTTATTAACAACCCACTATTACTTCAACTAACTTTCCAAACTTTTCCATAAGTTTCAAACAACATTGTTTCCTTAACAACTCAAATTTAAATCTAAATTCAAATTTCAAACTTTCAAAATTTTCTCAAAATTTTCTAACACTCGAAATTTTCGAAAAATTTCGCCAGCGTCTCCTTTGCGCGGCTAATACGGTACGACTACAAAACGTCCCTACGGACTCTCAAATCTCAAAAGAAAACAAAATGCCAAGTGGCAAAATCAGAATCTCATCAAATTTCATACTGAAATTCAAATACGTACCTTTTTGTCGAGCAATTCAAATTTATTTTTGAAATCAAAATTCCAATTCCTGTATACACCTGTATATATCCTACTAGCCATAATATCCAGTTACAATATTCAAACCATTTTGCAAATTCCATTACACAATTTTCAATGTATGCTTCTTATACATTTTTACTTCACTATTGAAGTTACATATCTATTTTCATTCAATTTTGCATTTCCAATTTCATTTGAATTTACTTTACTATTTCAATTCAATTTGAATTCATTTTATCTTCATATTTTTTTATTCAGATTTTCATTCAGCTTTTACTTGAATTCGATTCATCTTCTTATTTCGAATATTGAGCTTCATTCACTTTTATCTCAATTTCCAATTTGAAATCACTTAAAAGTCCTTTTAAAAATGGATATGGAAAGCACGTTCCCCCATGGATCACAGTTACTCGGCGGTTTCGCTACTATCCCAGTAGAATCGCTCGTAATCTGTAGATTTCTCATCTCTTGAATTTCGCCATGGTTGTTGCCATAGATCGTAGTTCACACGGCGGTTGCGCCACTATCTCAGTGGAATCGCTTGTAACCATAGGCATCTCGCCCCTCGAATTTCGCTAGCATACGTCGTGATCAATCAATATGATCCCATCACGATCAAACGGATACTCATACTGAGTTCCAACACCTTCACAATTTTTTCAATGGAAGGTACTTTTTCATATCCTTAGTTTGGAAAACATATATCATATGTATAGTACTTCATTTCCAATTGATTCCATTCAATTTTAATTGGCATTTCATATTCACATTCACCAACTTAGAATATTTTCAATATCAAATTTACTTAAGAATTTCACACTTATTTCTTAAGTTCAATACAAGTATTTTCCATACTTTTTGATATTAATTTTCAATTACCACTTATATTTAAACTGGATTACCAATTCCATATAAATCCAATCGATATTTCATTTATAATTATTGAATTCAATTCGTTTCGAACCTTATTCATTTGGTCAATCTTCAATTAGCTTCACTTACTAATTTTAGTTTAATACATCACTTCGTTTTCCACAAATCAAATTCAATTCCAGTTCTATTTACTTACAAATTCAAAATGAATTTTGACACTCAATTTCATTTTCTTGCACTTGCAGTTGCAAATTTATTTATTCATTCACAAATTCATTCATTTTCAATTTGAATCTCATTCCAATTAGATTTCAAATATTTTATAAGTTATCAACTTATTTACATTCCATTAATGAATTTATTTCAAATATTCTTTCTGAAATTGTATTTCAATTTGTAAATTTCCTTTACAATTCACATTTCCAAATCTCATTTGTATATGGATTTTATTTCATTATCTTCTTCAATTCAGATTTATAAATTTCATTTGTTAAATGAATTTATCTCCAAATCTTTGGTTATTATTTGAATTTCTTATTCAATTCCATATATCAATGATAATACTTCAATATTATCTTTTTCTAACAACCAAGCATCCTTATACTACTATAATTCATAGAAAAATCATTTTTTTTCTATACCAAAAATAGTTTTGGGCAAAATTATTTCATTTACCCTATTTTAAAACAATACTGTGTCGGTTTATCTTGTTTAAGAGTTTAGAAACCCCTATCGATTACAGTTGGCCACCCTGCATCGACCAGAATCTATAAACAATCAACCGATAAGTCAACACAATACAAAACAAATTTTGTATTCACTAACAAATACGCACTCATATCTATTATTACACTCACACTCATTCTAGAGTACTACTGACTCTATCTCTAATGAGTAACACCCAACAGAGCAGGGTTGTCGCTTAACCGGATGCTCTGATACCACTTGTAAAGACCCGCAAATCCGTCTTTCGAAAACTCGACACCGATACGTCCACTGTACCAAATTGTCAAATAATCGAATGGCGGAAACACGAAACTTTAGGGTTAAAAGAAGAGGTAGAAGAAAAGATAGAAGAAAGAGAAAGAAGAACAACACAGAAAACACAGAACAGGAACAATATCAGAATCTCACATTCGCAGCGGAGTAATATATAATAGATAAATCAATAATCTTTAAAACAAAAGACTATATCAGTTTATACATACATCAATCATCAGAGTTTACAACAATGGACAGTTATATAAACTTGTCCTCATACAGAATACACAGCGGAATAAATAACAAGTACGATAGTACGCTTCGCCATCCAGCTCATCTCCAAAGCTCCAGAATATCCAGAATATCCTGATAACATAACTCTAGACTGCCCGTGTGGAAAATTATGGGCACCCAGAGTTTAGAAAGGGAACAATAAACTCCGAGTCAGTCATGGTGACTGGTGTGAGATCGTAAAACAGTTATTTTCGCAAAGAAAATAAAACAACTTCGCAATGCTTTTGGAAAATGAAACTACCATAAGGCCTCCCACCACACACACAATGCAAACGCAGAATTGGAGGAGATTTCTCCTTATGATAGTCAAAAATGCTTACTACGCAAAATCAATTGATATTATTATTAATGTCTAGTGTGGAAAACATTTCGAAAGTATAATATCAATCTTAGCCAACATACAACAATTGTTGTATGTCTACTATAGCTACTACGTTCATTAGCAGGTTACCGCCACATTCCATAGCAGGTAATGCAATTAAAAACCGTACGGGGTTCGTATTGTTTCTTTGGATTTCCAACAAATGATCAGGCTAAGGAACTTCCTTATACCGAAATAGAACGCCTCTAGAAAGACGCCTCGGATCCTAACCGGATCTCCGCAAACAAAAGGCCGACGCTACCTCACGCTCTAACCGAGCTGTAACTAGGTAACTAACACACGAGCTATGCCATCCCCCGGTCGTTACCGACCTTTATCCGAGGATCCTCCATCGAAAAGCAACAGCCGCAAAATATAATCCACATAGGTAAAATATCTGGGCTCCATACCATGATATCACCTTTTATCCAGAAGGAAATGGCATACCCTAGGGGCACTACCCCTACAAACCTTTGCCGCACATTCCTGTTTCGACCATTACCGGGTTGTGAGGCTCGACGAAGTCTCGTCCACAAAGCTACGCTTTTTCACAAAGCCATGCTTTTTCACAAAGCCACGCTTCTTCACAAAGCAACGCTTTGATCCACAATTGATCAACAGCACTTCGTGTGCCACATTACCAAATTGGGAATGTATCACTAGTAACCATCAACTACATAACCTCTGAGCTCGTACGTCTCAGAGAAGGGTGTTAAGCTAAGAGAATAAATTCTCCGCCACCAACAGAAATGTATTTGATAGAAACCAGCTTTACATCTCAAAGTGTAACGTCAGACACACATCCATACCAGTCCGTTCCGGGATCGAACGGAACCGAAGGCACTTCCAAAGAAGCCCTTGCAATCCGGATATTCACTAATCACGTCCGGACTTCCCATCACAAAAAGAGTGATATAAATCTCTATACCGGAGCAACTCGGTGCAGAGACATTCGACGGGTTGTCCTTTCACTTTCACAAATATCCGGTCTTCACACCGGTCTTCAAATGCTATCCATTCGCGACGTATCACTATTCGGAATGGGTTATATGACACAAAGGTCCTCTCCCGGCTTAACCGAATAATGAGCGTTTGTTTTAAAAACAAATCAAGTGTCATTTCAAAGACAAATATTGATAGTCGGTTATTTAACTATCAATAACATTCACAACAAACATCCAATTCAAATAATTTTTCCCAAATTATTTATTTCAAATATCTTCAAAAGATATATATTTTCCACACTTCACATTTGAAAAACCATTTCAAATCGTATTTCACACTTCACATTTGAAAAATCAATTTCAAATCATATTATGGTCCATTTAAACCAATTTGATAAATCCTTATCGATTTATTTCAAATTTACATTTCAAGTTTGTAAATTTATTTCCACACTTCATCACTTTGAAAATCCGATTTCAAACCATATTTTCCACACTTTTAAAAATAAATCAATATTTATTTTTAAAACAAATTCCCCTTTCCTTTACAACTTCTATTCGGAATTTACATTCCCAAAAATCCACTTTTACACGATTTTCAAATCGTTTTCCAAATATTTATTTTCAACCCCGAATCAACTTTAAAAATTGATTTCTCCATTTTATTTCAAATCCCAAATCGAATTTCAAATTGATTTCTGAATTTACTTCAACACCGAATCACATTTCAAATTGATTTTAACTTTTAATCCCAAAGACTAAATCATTTTACAAATCGATTCCCAAATTTATTTTCAACACAAAAATCAATTTTTCATTCAGCATTAAATAAGTTTTCATATCGATTCCTCAAAGATTTATTTTAAATACCCAATCAATTATCACTTTGATTTCAATTAAATTTATCTCCTTTAAAATAAATTCTTTTATTTTCCCAAACCATCTAAAATTCAATTTTAATTTCAGAAATCCAATTTCATTTATTTCTGGTATCCAACGATACCAAAAACACATTCGGCTAAATTATAGCTCTCAACAAATTCAATCACAGATATAATCATACACAGATTATAAATAATCAATTAAACAACATATGAAATCAATTCAAATGTTTTGAGGAATCCTGTTGGATCCCTCCAACCTGTTTCCCTGCATCCACAGATGTTAGCACAATACCAATTCCGCTCCAGTACGGAATTATCGCGGTATATGGGTTTTTATAAAAATCCGCTTACTAACGGCGCAATAGGGTCTCATCCGCTATACGAGGCGGGAAATCAATCAATCCAATATATACATATGACAATATGTATATATTGCTATATATATATATATAGATATATCCTACTATATCTAATACACAATCCAAACAGGCAATCAAATCAATCAATAACTGCAAAAGAAAACCCACTTTCATTTGAGTGAGAAGATCTCACCTTTAATTTGCAATCCATTTTCCATTTCCGACTTGTTTCTCCACTTTAGACCTTGTATAAATGTTTATACAATTTATTAATATTCGAAATAAATCGAACAATTCAATTTCCATTTTTTTTTATGGATTGAATTAACTAGTTATTAAATTTCCTTTTCATAATTGTTTTCAGCAACCAAACAATTTATAGATTTCAAGAATCTAATTATTTATAAACTTCATATAGTTTTAAAATTCCTATACTTTCAAACTCCTATATACAC
Source organism: Allium fistulosum (assembly GCA_030737815.1). Lineage (NCBI taxonomy): Eukaryota > Viridiplantae > Streptophyta > Magnoliopsida > Asparagales > Amaryllidaceae > Allium > Allium fistulosum. The sequence continues at coordinate 1,228,484,452 of CM060901.1, forward strand.
ATATATTAACTGTTTCACTTATATATATTATTTCTGCTCGCATATAAATTTTACCTCTGCATTTAAAAATCAAATCGACCTGTATATATCTTTTTTTCTTTTATTTATATTCTTCTGTAAATATTCAGATAAGTAAGATGAAAAATCAAAAATAGAGATAAATACTGTGAGGTTGAACTCACCGATGCTATTGTCAACGAGTCGCAATCGCCATGCCCTAGGTGATCGTCAACCTCTGACTTGATCGAACGAGCGCCTCGACCTCCTTTTGCCATCGCGCTTCCAACCTTTTGCCTTCCCAAGCATTGCGCGTTGAACTGTTCCACCGCGAATCCAGACAAGCGCCACCAGCGACATCATCTTCGAACTGCATCACGACTGTCGCCGTCACAAACATTGCCTCTACCAGAATCGTACGCGCCAGCGTACGCGACCACCATCTCCAAACACGTTGCCAAGGTCCATCTCGCAACCCCAACCAAAGCAACCCCCTCGCCCAAAGCCTCGCCGACCCGTGATGCTCTGCACGAGCAGCCAAGTCGCGCACGCTACCCCATTGCCTATCACTAGAACGCGAATCGATGAAGAGGAAGGGTGCGACTTCGATTTTGGGTAGAAGGGAACAGGCTCGCAATCGAACCTAATCTTTCGGCCATGACTTCTTCCTGCTCGATTGGACTGAGATGAAAAGAAAAGGGATTGAAGAGGAACGAGATTTGATTTCGAAAAGAGGGACGCAAATTTTTTTCTCTTCCAGGCTTCGGCCATGATTTCGTTTGAACGAGAAAGATAATTGTTTTCTTTGTTTAGCCTTACTTTGAATTTGAAAGAACTGAGGCCATTAATATTTGAACGATAGATTTTTTTCTGTTTGAAGCTTCGAGTACAATTTTCTTCGGCTGTGAAATGAAATAAAGGGGGAAAATGATGTTTGCGTGTGGCAGACGAGCTACAGTACTTTGAAGTGAAGGAAAAACGACGATGTGAAATATTTCAGCTGAAGTTGATTGTATAGATATATATTCAATTTAAATCCAAATTCAAATCGTTCCGATAAATACAACTCAAAATCTTGACCTCCTATCGAGGCGTGCCGCCAGGCAATTAAAATGTTATACGCCTATCCCGAACGCAATGGAAAAGTTTTTGAGTCCAAATTCGATCGTATGGAGAAGATAGCTTTTGGGACCAGTTATTAAATTAAATTTTCGATTTAATTTCAGCGCGTTTGCTCATCGTACGGCCCAACGATCACTCCAAACATTACGAAAATTGAAATCCGATAATAATACAATATTACGGATCCAATGGAACTGGTTTCGTCAAATTCCGAGACTGTACCCCGGAACGCTATTTTCAAACATCGATTAAACGATAAAATTTCAAAACTGAACAAAACAGTTTCAAATTCAATTCCGAAACTCTCATTATCTTTAGTATAATCAATATGAATTTTCTAAGCCTTCGAAATATTTTTAAATTAGCTTTAAACTGAAGATTCAAATTTATACCCAGTTTTCAATAATTAAATTCAATAATTTAATCGCTAAATTCATTCTGATATTTGAATTTTAAATTAAATTATCATTCGAATATTTAAAACTCAATTAAATATTCATATTTCAAATGTCAAAAATTCAGGGTCGTTACAATCTTCTTCGTGCATGTGTTCTTAATTTTGGTGGAAGTTGGGAAGATCATATTTCTCTTGTTGAGTTTTCTTATAATAATAGCTTCCAATCTAGTATTGGTATGGCACCTTTCGAGGCACTCTACGGAAGGCCATGCCGATTTCCCTCGTGTTGGCTTAAAGCCGGTGAGAAGCTGGTTTTAGGTCCAGACTTTATTGGTGTTCATTCGTGTTTCACCTATGAAGGGTGTTGTGCGTTTCAGTCGATCAGGAAAATTAGCACCTCGATATATTGGTCCATTTCCCATCACCGAACGCATTGGTTCCGTGGCTTATCGCCTTTTATTACTGGCTCAATATTCGGCTATTCATGACGTATTCCACGTCTCTCAACTACGTAAATGCCTTAGGGATTCCGATTATATTCTTGAGCCCGGTGTAATTGAAGAAATTGAAGTTTCACCAAATTTGACTTATGAGCAACATCCTATTCGTATCATTGCTACGGAGGTTAAACACCTTCGAAATAAAGATGTCCCGCTTGTGAAAGTTCAATGGTCCTCAAATCCTAAGGATTGTTCTTGGGAATCCAGAAAATTCATCGAGCGAACACATCTGGACTTACTCTCTCGTGCTCCTTAAGGTGAACTTCTCATTTCAAAATTTCTTCTTTCGTGTTGTTATGCCTTAGTATGGTTGTTATTTTTTATTTTCTTCTTAAGTATTGCGAGGACGCAATTTCTTTAAGGAGGGGAGTCTGTAACAACCCGCATATTTCACGATTATATATTTAAATGTTTTATTTAAATATAGCATCGTTAATCGGATTAAAGTCCAAAATGTTACTTTCTGTAAACAGTCGAATTGGGACTCGAGACCACTTCCATTGAGTCCAAAATGGTATTTACAACTTTTTTGAGTATAAACATCGATATGTTTGGAGTTCAGTAGAATTTTGCTATTTTTCTATTGGGCTTTGGGTTTGGGTTTCAGCCCACTAACCCAACATAATGCCCTAACTCCACCTTAACTCCTCTTCATTCATTTCATTCCTCATTTCCTAACACTCAAGCTCAAGAAAAAAATGGGGAAAAATATTGGAAATTAAAATTCCTAAACCCTAGTTTTATTAGGAAATTCAAGTTTTTGCTCTAAAATCAAAGAGAAGCTTAGGTAAGCATCCTCTTCATCTTCTCCATCTCAATCTCTCTCCAATTTCAGAAATTTCCTATAACCCAACTTAGGAAATATTTGCCTATGATCTTAGATTGGAGCTTCTAGAGTTGAAGTTGAAGAGTAGTTGATCTTTCCTTTCTTTTAAAGCTTCTCATTCGTTGTTTTTGGGTTTAAAGGTGAGTTTTTGAACTCACATCTACGTCTATAACTTTCATTGTTGTTAGGTATGAATTCCTAACACTTATTCATGTTCATTTGCTTTTGATTTGAATTGATTTGGTGAATTTTCCAATTTTTGGTTTTTGAAGTCCAATTTTATGAAAATCCTACTATGGATGTTTGGACCTGATATTTGGGGTGTATCGAAGAGCCTATAAGGTTGGGTTGTCGCTTGGCATAAATCCCTAGTCTTCGTTGCTCGTCCGATGGCTCCCGAATCGTTTTGGCCATCAAGGCCTAGGCAAACTGTTGCCCAGACCAGGTGACCAGACGTCTGGTTATCAAGTCCAATCATTTGGTTATGAACCTGGAGAAAAGAAAAGTTTACGGTAGAAAAAGAAAAATGGCAGAAACTCAGACCAGACGTCTGGTCCAAACAAACCAGACGTTCGGGAAGTCTATCAGACGTCTGGGAAAGTCTACCAGACGTTTGGAAGGTTTCTGAAAATTTCCAGAACCTAAATCCAGACGTTTGGATTCTAAACCAAACGTCTGGAACTGTGCATTTTGCCTATTTGCCTATTTTTTGAGTGGATTTCCAATTTTAATCGATTTTTGTTGATCCGGTTAGTTGCTATCACTTATTATCTACTTTGATGGCTTCTTTCTTTGGATTTTTGGGAATATCCATTTGATATCGATTTTTATGGATTTATTTCACATCGTTGAATGTGAATTTTTTGGTGATTGACTGTTTTTACAATCATTTTTGTGATTTGTCACTTTAAAATACGAAGGTTTCTATACTAGTAGTAAATACTCAAACTCTTTCACAAAAAAGATTTCAACACTAATTTTAAATACAAAGCTCGTCTTTAAAACCGTTTTCCAAATCTATTAGTATATATAAACCTTTACCTCATTCGTACGAGAAATCTAATTAAACGACTTAGCAAAACAAGTGGTATGAAACGCTTGCGTTTAATTTGTCGGTTAATTCTTAGACTTGTTCGATTGAAATCTTATTACAATTTTCGAGTGGAAATCTACAATTTATTCGTAAATATTTAAGTTAAGCTAGTGGTTATGGGACATGAAGTTAAACTCTTATATTTACTAGCTTAGTGTGATTCACACTTCTGATTTATCAATGGTGATCATTTTGTGATTTAGACTAGCGATGTCTCTTTGTCTGCATGGGGGACTATACCCCGTTCTGTTGAGCTTCGTTTCATTTTTTATAGGCTAGCAACCTATGGGTTTTATGGAGTTCGGTTCATCGGGCGTAACGTTGTACTACGTCGTTGTTTCGGCTTATTGGAGTTTCAGGTTCATCGGGCGTAACGCTGTACTACGTTGTTGTTCCGGCTTATTGGAGTTCGGCTCATTGGGCGTAACGCTGTACTACGTCGTCGTTCCGGCTTATTGGAGTTTCAGGTTCATCGGGCGTAACGCTGTACTACGTCGTTGTTATGGCTTATTGGAGTTCGGCTCATCGGGCGTAACGCTGTACTACGTCGTTGTTCCGGCTTATTGGAGTTCGGCTCATCGGGCGTAACGCTGTACTACGTCGTTGTTGCGGCTTATTGGAGTTTCAGGTTCATCGGGCGTAACGCTGTACTACGTCGTTGTTCCGGATTATTTGAGTTTCATGTTCCTCGGGCGTTTCACTGTACTACGTCGTTGCACTGGCTCTATGGTTAGCGACCATGGAATAGCGTTCCGTTTGTGACACACGTGTTGGGGAGTTTTCATGCTCTCGTTTGTGGTAGGCCTTCCCCTTTTTGTGATTTCTGGATTTCTAGTTGTTGATTTCTAGAATTTGTGTTTCACCAATTTTGATGATATGCATTGATAAACTCTATCAATATTTGTGTTTTGGTGAATAATTTAAAGAATATGACATTCTATTTGGTGTTTGAGTAGATTTGAGATATTGTATGATTTTTGTTGTTATCTGATGTACACCTGTCACAGTATGACATTATTATTATCATACGTTTTTGTCATATCTCTTATCCTATCTCATTTTATATGATATTTATAGCTAGACTGATTCGTTTATTATTTTTCTTCTTAAATAATACTCTTGTCAGACCGAGGTATTTCAGGTGCTTCTACTTGACTTCTTATCAAGGACCATCATCTGGTTTTTGGCTAACTACTTTAGATTAGTAGTTTTTGCTATTATACATTCGAGATGGAGACTCCTTGATGTATACTTATTCTTTTGTCTAGCACTTGTACCTCTTCTTTTGTGATGTAGTGGATCTTGTATGACCACTTCTATGATGTACACTTCTATGTGTTATATTCATATCTGTTTCCACCTTAGTTATATGAATATCTGTGACTGTTTGTGTTATGCTTATTTCTATATTTGTTTCCGAAGGCACGTAGCCATTGTGTGGTAGCTTTGAGTTTGTATTTGCTATGTCGGATTTCCTCTTGAAACGAAATGCAAGTCATTCTATCTGACATATCGGTACTCGCACAAAGCAATTACACAGATGGTCTCTCCTCAACAGCCTTATTTTTCGCGCTAGTCGACGGCATTACCCCGTAGTGTTCTTGGCTAGTGTGAGTATAGAGGTGGGGCGTCATAGGCGATGTGAGCAATAACGGTATATCCAATTCACCTCTTATTACAGATGTTTTATTAGTTAAAAATTTGAAACACAACTTACTTAGTATTAGCAAATTGTGTGACAAAGGATTCAATATCTCTTTTTCTGAAAATAAGCGTACTATTTTTGATCAAAATAAGAATCTTATTTTTGAAGGCTTTAGAGGTAAAAATATTTATGTTTTAAATATGAATATAAATTATAATACAAATATGTGTTTAATAGCCAAATAAAATGATCATTGGTTATGACACAAAAGATTTTGTCATATTAATTTCAAAACTATAAATAAATTACCTAAAAATGATTTAGTAAAAGGTTTACCAAAAATGAACTTTAAAGTAAACAATATTTGTGATGCTTGTCAATTAGGAAAATTATCAAAATCATCTTTTAAATCAAAGAAAAATATTTCTAGAATACAACCATTAGAACTATTACACTTAGATCTTTTTGGTCCAACTCAAATTCAATCTATAAATCATAGTAAATATGTATTGGTTATAGTAGATGATTTTTCAAGATATACTTGGACTATTTTCTTAAAAAATAAAAGTGATACTTTTGAAAATTTCAAGATTTTTGCAAAGAGAATTCAAAATTTCAAAAATTAAAAAATTAAAAATATTAGAAGTGATCATGGAGGTGAATTTGAAAATGAAGCATTTGAACATTTTTGTAATAAAAAAGGAATTTACCATAACTTTTCTTTTCTTAGAACACCATAACAAAATGGAATTGTAGAAAGGAAAAATAGAACATTACAAGAATGTGCAAGAACTTTGTTGAATGGAAATACATTACCAAAACATTTCTGGGCAGAAGATGTTGCTACTGCTTGCTATGTTCTAAATCGTGTCTCTATTCGACCTTTAACAAAACATACTCCCTATAAACTTTTTCATCATAGAAAACCAAACATATCATATTTTAAAACTTTTGGTTCAAATGTTTTATCTTAAACACAAAAGATCTGCTTGGAAAATTCGATTCAAAATCCGATGAAGGAATTTTCATAGGGTACTCAGATCGAAGCAAAGCTTATCAAATTTTCAATAAAAGAACAAAAACAATCGAAGAAACACTTCATGTTTCATTCGACGAAAATTTCAAATTTACTAAATTTTTTGAGGATATTCCTAAAACCATCACAAATATGGTTACTCAAAATAATTTTGAAGAAGATGAAAACATTTCTAATAATATTGAACAAAATGAAAACATTAATCATAATGAAAATGAATTAAGATCTCCTCCTAGGATTTTACAAGATCATCCAGTAGAAAATGTCATAGGAGAAATTGATTCACATGTTAGAACTAGAAATCAACTTAATCAAATGGGCCATGTAGCTTTTCTTTCTAAAATCGAACCTAAAAATGCAAAAGAAGCATCTACTGATGACTATTGGATTATAGCTATGCAAGAAGAACTAAACCAGTTCGAACGAAATGAAGTTTGGGAACTAGTTCCTAGACCAAGTGATCAAACAGTCATTGGTACTAAATGGGTTTTCAAAAATAAAGCAGATGAACAAGGTAATATAACTAGGAATAAAGCTAGATTAGTTGCACAATTATATAATCAAGAAGAAGGAATTGACTACGAAGAAACTTTTGCTCCAGTTGCACGACTTGAAGCAATACGAATCTTACTGGCCTTTGCATGTTTTCATAATTTCAAACTTTATCAAATGGATGTTAAAAGTGCTTTCTTAAATGGTTATATAAAAGAAAATGTTTTTGTTGAACAACCTCCATTATTCACACATGAAAAATTTCTAGACCACGTCTATAAACTTAAGAAAGACTTATACGGTCTAAAACAAGCACCCCGTGCTTGGTATGAACGTCTTAAGAGCTACCTAATAGATTCTGGTTTTGAAATTGGAAATGTTGATCAAACTCTTTTTATTAAAAGATCTAAAAGAATATTTTAATTATTCAAATTTATGTAGATATTATTTTTAGCCCTACAAATGAAAAATTATGTCAAGAATTTTCAAAAATAATGACCAAAGAATTTGAAATGTCACATATGGGAGAATTATCTTATTTTCTTGGTTTACAGATTAAACAAATAGAAAATGGAATTTTTATTAATCAAGAAAAACATTGTAATAATCTAATTAAACGCTTTAATATGGAAAATACTTCTGCTAAATCAACTCCAATGAATACAATAGTTCATCTTGAGAAAGATGAAGATGGCAAAAGTGTTGACCAAAAATTATATCGAAGTATAATTGGATCATTACTTTATCTAACTGCTAGTTGACCTGACATAATGATGAGTGTTTGTTTATGTGCACGATTCCAAGCAAATCCTAAAGAATCACATATGCGAGCAGTAAAACGCATATTGCGTTATCTTAGCAAAACCAAAGATTTTGGACTTTTCTATCCAAAAGAATGTCCTTTCGAGTTAGTTTCATACAGTGATGCTGACTTTGGAGGATGTCGGACGGATCGAAAAAGTACGAGTGGGACTTGTCATTTCATTGGACAATCCTTAGTCTCTTGGTTTAGTAAGAAACAAAATTGTGTTTCACTCTCAACTTGTGAGGCAGAATATATTTCTGCTACCTTAGCTTGTGCTCACATCATTTATATGCAACAAACACTTCAAGATTTTGGTATTAATTTATCTAAATCAACAATTTTTTGTGATAATACTAGTTCAATAAACTTATCCAAAAATCCTGTAAATCACTCACGAACTAAACATATTGACATTCGTCATCATTTTCTTCGTGATAATATTGAAAAGGATTTAGTCAGACTAGAATTTGTATCCTCTGAAAATCAATTGGTAGATATATTTACAAAACCTTTAAATGAAAATATATTTATAAAATTAAGAAGACAATTAGGAATTGTATCCTTCAAGGATTTATAATTTTTTTTTTTAAAAAAATTTCAAGACTCAAACTCGGGATCTCTTACTTGGAAGTCTAGTGTTCTACCACTTCACTACTTCTTTCTTTTTAGCTTTAGATGGTTTTCATTTTTTTTATTTACCTTACATTTGTTTTCCTCCAACCAAATTTTTCTCTGGTTCTTATAAACCTAACCACAAATCTTTTTTCTATTTATATATGTATTTTCACATATATACCTATACTAATCTTCCTTCTTTTGACATTAGTTTTTAAATAAAAAATTTTAAGTTCATATACTTTTCTCAAAATGTCGTCCCAGCATAATTCTGAATCCTCTACTCTATCTTATTCTTCTCCTAGTTCGGGATCGGTGAATTTACCAACTCCAACACACATTTATGAACCTCTACCAATTGTGCCTCCATCTACTCACGCAGGTTATACTCCGCCTGGTAAAAGAACAAGAAGATCTCTATCTTTTGGTTCACCATCTACCAAAGAAAAAATAGATGACATTCATCATTACCAAAAGGAATCTCTGGAATTACAACGCGAACTATATTATGAACAAAAGGTTAACGCCAAGCGGTTAAGCTTTTTAGAACAAGTCGCATTGAAATTCTGTGGATCTTCATCCAAAAGCTCAGTTCATCAACCATCTCCTGTTTGTTCTCCATCCCGACGCAATGCTTGGGAACTATCGCCACAACGTCCACCAATATCTCCGAATTCATGGGAACGCGGCTATAGATGGTCACCACTCAGGCCATATCAAGAGAACACAAAAACAGAACCGGATGAATATCACACTCCAAGCTCTTCTTCCAAATCTATTTAAATTTCTTTATGCTGTTATTAATATGTTATTTTTTCCTCTTTTCTGAGTGTTCAAACATATTATTATTCAAAATTTTAATATATATATTGTTTGCTATAAAATATAGGCTAAATTCCATCTGAGACATTTTTTCAAGCTATCCCTACATTCTTTTAATTCCACTTTTGCCCTTGCTTTATACCTACTATATATTCATCCTTTTCATTTCTTACCAATTTACTTCAAAACCCTAGCCATTTTTTTACCTCAAACTTTCAAACTTCTTACTTCTCTTTACTCTCTAATGGCACCAAGATCCAATTGCACTAGAGAATCAACCTCCGGACCATCCGAAGATCAGATCCGGCAATGGCTATGGAATGATGTTGCAATTTCCCGGTACAATTCTATGAAAAACTCCAATATCTTCGAAGGAGCTTTCATGAAATTTCCAGATTTTGCGGCCTACCAAATTAGAGAATTGGCAGAGCAATTTCACTTTGAAAATCTAATAGGGTATGCTCCAAATAATGTCAAAATGAATCATCTTTTGATAAAACTCTTTCTTGCAAATCTGAATTTAGATCATCATAATCCCCAAAATCGACAAGATTGTGTTTGGTCAATGGTTTGTGGCATTAAAATTTTCTTGCCTTTACAAAGATTAGGCAATATTCTAAATTGTCCTTATCAAGGAATTGATATTGATGATATTGAAGTTGATATGGATCATCGAGATGAAGTTTCACATCGTTTCTTGTCCGATCAACTTACAAATTTGAGTACTTTAAAATCTACCTTCATAAGGCCTCAAGCACGCCTCATTCACCGTGCATTTATTCGCTCTCTACAACCTAGAACAAGGAGTTATGAAAAGGTTTATAAAAGATATTTCCAAGCTCTTTATTCTATCTATTCCAACCAACAAGTGAATTGGGGGAAAATCATTTTGGATGAATTTCAAGACGTCACAATCCGACGAAAGTATAAGACCACCTATTATGGTGCTTATATTATGCGGATCCTACTCAACTTTGGCGTTCCAATGTCTGATTCTGAGTTTTCTAGTATTAGTGAGTTGGGCACAAAAACTTTAGGATTGATGGGTCTTCCTCACCAACCTCCTCCACAACAGATCATCTCCTTTCAGCAATGGTCTCAAAATGTTCAACAAGGTGCTCCTCAACCTCGTGACACTAGTATTGCTTATTCTTCTCATACTCAACCTGAAGAAGAGGAGGATGATGATTCTGTTCAAGTGGTTGGCCTAGACACTGCTTCAAGACAAGCTATTATCACTCTCTCCTAAAATCAATCTAAACTTCATCGAGAAATTAAGTCGCTTGAAAAAAAGATGGAAAAAAAATTCAACACAATCAAAGGTTTTCTAAATAAAATATGGGAAAAATTTCTTGCTTCGGTACTACATCCACCGAAGCTTACAACCCATCCCCATTTCAGTGGCCTTCTTCAACTTCAGACTCCAATAATGACGATCCTTCTCTTTCTACCCAGTTTTAATTATTATTGTTTTATTTCTGTCATGTTGTTTTATTTCATATTTCTATCTAGTTATTTATGTAATATTGTACGAATAGTTCTATTTCATTTTAGTTGTGACATCTTGTTACCTTATTATTTCTCTACTTGCATTCTTATCTTTATTTTTGTCGATGACAAAGGGGGAGAATGGTATAAAGTTAATTAAATATTTGGGCATATTGACAGGGGGAGTAAGTATGTTACTATATGTATTGTTATATTAGTTGTCATCATCAAAAAGGGGGAGAATGTTGGAATCTCGATTATACATCATTTTGATTGTGACAACTTTTATAAACAAATATTTGTGTACTAATCCTTTATGTAGGAAATTTGTTTCAGATTCATAGACAAAGTGTTGAGAGGCTGATAGTTCTTTATCTAGAGTCTTTTAATAATTTAGAAATATGTTAAAATCTCTCCTAAATTGATATATATAAATATTCATGCACACACTTAAATAAACATGCACAACAGGCTGAATTCAACCGGCTGAATGCCTTCATTCAGACGGCTGAATGCTAAAACAAAAATATTGTTTCACAATATTCAGCCGGTTGAATGAAATTATTCAGACGGCTGAATTAGGCTAAAAATACCCTATATCCTTGCTATTTGCGTTTTAATTTGATTCAGAAGGCTGAATTATTTTATTCAGCCGGCTGAATATTCTCAACAGCTATTTTCATGAATAGACACTTCTCCTCATCGAAAAGTAACGTCTTCAAAATCAACGGTTGCGCCTGTTTCTTTTCAATATAACTTTTCATCTACGGTTGCAACCTTTTAAACTCTATAAATAGATTACAAAATTCCACAAACAATTTACCGAATCTATTTTTAATATTCTTGAATTCTTATCTATTCTCTAGTTTTCAAACTGCACTCAAATTATTTACATTCTCTGATCGTTTATCACTCTATCTTCCATAATTCTCAAGCACATTAAACTGCATATCATAAAGGAGAAGATTATAGGAAGATTGTACTTAATTGACCTACCAGTGCTATTCAAAGAGCATACTACAGTCAGATACTTTTGTTATTTGTAAAGAAGTCCTGTTCGGTTGCTCAGGCGGTAGAAGTCATATTCGGTTGCTTAGGTGGTAGAAGTCCTATTCGGTTGCTCAAGCGGTGTAAACCTATTCCTCCGGGTTAAGTGAGGGTTGCTAGTTTAAATCCAGAAGGAGTCTGGGACTGGACGTAGAACGGGAGTTTGAACCAGTATAAAAATCTCTGGTGTCATTTACTTTACTGCTTTTACTATTTACTTACTTATTCCGCACAAGTAGTTTATCCATATTACACGATCCTATAGCACAGCCACTTTCACTTTATGGCTTCATCTGACGATGTAAGTGATCTAACCTTTGATTATTTAATTGATATATACTCAGAGCTACTGGATAAACTAAAAGATGTTAAAAGAAAATATAAAGATGCTTTAGAAAAACTAAATAGGAGTGAAATAGAAATTGATATGCTCAGAGATGAAAAGGAAATATTAGAAGAAGAACTTGTCAAAACACAAGAATCTTTGTCTAATGTATCTTCTCAACTTACTATGCTATCAAAAGAGATTGAAGTTCGAAAACAAAAGAGTATGAAATTAGCTATAAAAAATCACGATTTAAAATCAAATGTCAAAATTCTTGAATTAAACAATACCAGTCTCAAAACCGAGTAAGAAATATTACTAAAAATGTTTCTAACTTTAATAAAGGTAGAGAAAATCTTTCTAAAATTGTTAATAACTCTTAAATCTCTTTCAATAAGAAAGGTTTAGGATATACAAATTCCTCAAAATCTAGTTCAAAGAGAAACATTTCACTAAATAAAAATTTCAATATACATAAGAATTTTGTAAAAGCTAAACCAAAACCAAAAGTTTTCACTCAAAAGAAGGACAGTTACACCACAAAAAATATAAAGATTTGAGTACCAAAATCTAGATAATTCAATTAGAAATAAGTATATTAAGACTTTTATAAATACAGTTCATAAAATGAAAATTTTACTTATAAAGGGAATTCTAAACCCTCTTGGGTTTGGTTTCCTAAGACCTAACTCTTAGGACCCTAATAAAAAGTTTGTACCAACGTAATCCCTATATTTTTTGTAGGTACCAACTAAGAAAAGAGGGAAGTGGATACTTGATAGTGGTTGTTCAAAACATATAACAGGAAACAAAGATATGCTGACTAACATTATCTACTCAGGTGGAGGATCTGTTACATTTAGAGATAATTCCAAAGGATATATCATCGGCAAAGACGATGTGTGCAAGGACGGTATGTCTTGTGAGTTCCTAAGATGATGGTTTTGATGACAACAACCTTAGGACTTGTTTTAAAATATAAATACTAATATTCTTGTCTAGATATATATATCTACATGCAGGATATATATGCAGGTACTGAAGAATGAAGACTGTACAGTATCAAGATTCAAGACTGAGTATAGAGATTCAACACTGAAGGAATCAAGATTAAAGAAACCAAGATTGAAGACTCATGAGTATCAAGAGTTCAAGATATCAAGATAAGTAATAGTGTCTAGATTTATGTTAAAACTTCATAATAGCACTAAAATCTTTAGTCGGATTTTAATTGTGGAATGGAATCCACCTTCTAGCTTTAATAGTGGGATGGAACCTACGACCTATTTAGTGGGATGGAACCCACGACCTTCTCTAGTGGAATGGAATCCACGAAATTTTCAAAATGAATTATTTTAAATATTTTTCAAAAACTTTTTAAAATCATCTTTCTCGGTTTAAATATTTTTGCCTTAAACTATTTTTATTATCTTTTATATTTTGATTTCAGGATCATCTCTTGTTTTTAAACTATCTCCTGGTTTTAATATTATAGCTTTAAATTTCAAAAATATATTCTATACTTAGTTTTTAATATTACTTTTATATTATAGATTATGTTAGCACCAAAATTGGTCACTAACCTCGTTCAGAAAGATTGTGTAGAGATATAAGTGATGAAAGCAAATTAAACAGGGAAGAATATGCTAATTTAAATGCAGAAAGTAAGAACACCAAAACTTATAGTGGTTCGGCGTAATTGCCTACGTCCACTTTGCTCAACTTTATTGATTTCCTTTATGATTGATTACAAATACAATTCGTGAATCAAATGCTTGAATGAAGGTGTTTAAGTAGAGAAGATGAGTCTTGAAAATGGCAGAGTCTCCCCGTATTTTCTCTCCAAAAAAGGATCCCTTTCACTGTGACCCTGCCCCTCTATTTATAGGCAAAGATGGGCTGGACTCCCCAAGTGGGCTGATTGCCGAACGTTCCAGCCCGAGTACAGTGGTCGCCGTATGCCGAGCAAGGTTCGCCGAACGATCTCCGCCGAACCATTCCTTCTATGCCGAACGGTGTGCTGGTTAGTTGCGTCGAACGTCTCCTGGAGGACGAGTATCACGCCGAACACCATGGGATGCCGAGTACTCTTGTATGCCGAGCAGCCTTGATTCCGAGCGACCTTGTATGCCGAACAGCCTTGCATGCCGAGCAGTCTTAATGCCGAACAGCCTTGATGCCGAGTACTCTGGTATGCCGAGCAGTCTTGATGCCGAACAGCCTTGATGCCGAGTACTCTGGTACGCCGAGCAGTCTTGATGCCGAGCACTTATGGGATGCCGAACACTAGTTGACGCTGAGCATAGGTTGTTGCCGAGTGCCAGTTGATGCCGAACACTACTTGGTGCCGAGTACCCTTGCTGCCGAGTACTACGCCGAGTAGTCTCGATGCCGAACACTGCTGAGTAATATGCCGAACACTCCTGGACACCGGATACTAAGGACGCCGAGTACTCATGGATGATGGTTGCTTCGCCGAACATTCCTGGATGCCGGACACTCTCTGATGCCGAGCACTAGTTGCCTGGTCAAATCCCCAGGAAACACTTGCCCCCCAAAGTGTATTGCGTGGCCGAACGTGATGCGCTTTGAATCTGGTACAATCTACCTCGGAAGTACCCTCTCGAGAGTGCTAGCAAAGGGAGGTGCGAGACGAACAAGCTTGGGATGCCGAACGACACGTTCTGAGCCGAACGTTCCTAGCGTGCCGAACGTCATTCCACCTTAATGCCGAGTACTCCGGTATTGACCGGTTCTACCGGGTATAGCCCCTTCGACTTCCTCCATTCCCCTCTATAAAACCAGTCCCTTCTCCTCCTTTTCTCCTTTTACTTCTTATTTCCTCCGTTCTCACAATTCTGTTCAATCGTCCGAATTTGAGACTTAACTACTCCATCTCAATCTTCGATCTGCAAACTTAGGTATTTTTCATCGTATACTCAAACGAGATGTTCGAACGAAGTCGTGTAGAGGGTTTTTGTATAGCTTGTCTGTATTGCCGAACGACATAGCGTGGAGGAGTTAGGAGTATGTCCGCTTATTGCCTTAGTTTCCTCGTGTTGGATCGAGGTCAAAAGGAAGAAAAAGAATGAAAGGTGTTGGAGAGGGAAATGGCGCCGTTCGCTGCTCCGGCGCATGTGGCCATGTGCCGGACGGTGTAATGGTTAGTTGCCGAACGGTATCTCAGCCGGACAATGCCAGGCCGAACGCTCACTAACAAGTCAAACTATAATTGAGCCGAACGAACCAAAGCTAATCAATGCCCAAATGCCGAACATTTCACATGCCGAACAATACAATTGCCGAACACTTGACATGCCGAACAATATAATTGCCGAACAACTGACATGCCGAACAATACAATTGCCGAACACTTTTCATGCCGAACAATATAATTGCCGAACAACTGACATGCCGAACAATACAATTGCCGAACACTTTTCATGCCGAACAATATAATTGCCGAACACTTTTTATGCCGAACAATACAATTGCCGAACACCTTTCATGCCGAACAATATAATTGCCGAACACTTTTTATGCCGAACAATACAATTGCCGAACACTTTTCATGCCGAACAATACAATTGCCGAACAATATAATTGCCGAACACTTTACTTAGGACGACGAACATTACTAAAATGCCGATCAGTATAAATGTTAAACTACACTTAGGCCGGTTACTCTAGAAATCATATGTCTTTTTAACCTGAAACTGTAATCACCTCAAGGCGGGCTTTTGAGACGGTCAGCGATGACGGTCTTCGAAGGCGATGATTCGAACCTAATTATTATATCTTTAAAACCCTCTTATCGTCTGTACACAATTGCTTGCACTAGTTCACACACCACGTGGGGGGGGGGAAACTCGTGTTGCTAATTCTAACGCTCAACGTTTTTCAAGTATAGCTTTCTCAAGCATTTAGCCAGGTTCATTATTTATTCGGGATGTCAGGAAAATCTAGTTCTGCCACCATATCTGACAGGCCTGGGCCGTCAGTAAAGCAAGGAGCCGTAGATGCTTCCAACCCGTCAATCTCTCCCGCTCATAATCTGGCGCCCGACGCTCTTGAGTCAACCATCTTACTGGACAACCCGGTCGATTCTCAAGCCTCGAGGATCAATGAGGCCGCTCTGCGACGGATATGTTCCATTCACGGAATTCCCTTTACTGACGTGTTAGTTCCTTCGAGACACGACCGTCCTCATTTGCCCCCAGTCGGGTACACGGCCTGCAACAAGTTCATGTGCTGGATGGGCAGCGTGCCTCCGTTTAACCTATTTCTCTGGGATGTGCTGCAGTATATAGACATCGCTCCGTCGCAGCTGCACCCGAATGGTCATGCGTTCCTATATGGGACTTACTTACTCTTCATGGCTGTCTTCTCCAGACCTCCAACCCCCGGTGATATTCGATACATTTACATGTTCAAGAGACGAAAAGATAGCCCTTCCTTCATCTTCCTCGAGCCGTATCACAAGTGCCAGATCTTGACAGGGGCCTGTAGCAAGTTCGCCCTATACAAACAGGAATGGTTCTATGTGCGATGCCCGTCTGGTTTTGCTAGGAGATGGGTTGAAGGCAGTAAGTCCCTCTGCTGAACCGTTACTCGTACTTAATGGGAGTTACGTTTTTCTTAACTCTTCATTTCCTCTTTTCAGGTATTAACCCGCGTCCGGAAGGCCGAGGATATTCTGATGCTGTCGACGCGATTAGAGCCCTTCCGGCTGAGGATCGAGATATTCGAGCTATCATTTCAAATGAATCGCTGTCGGGGTTCGGCTTGCTAGCCCCTGATCGTCGGGTCAGCCTTCCAGAAGGCGTTACAATTCCCAAACCCCCATCTGGTAAAGGGAAAAAACTTGCCGGTCCATCGTCGCGTCGCGCTCCCGACGCGCACGAAGAAGGCGAGCGTAGAGAGGATGATGCACCCGGCACTCAGGGCGAGAACGTGGGTCCTGCTTGGAATCCGGCAATCGAGGTTCAGGACATTGAAACATCATCCTCCCCTTCGAAGGGAAAGAAAAAGCTGAAATATACGGTTCAGAAAGAGAAAGTTGGTGACACCTCAAGATCTACGCCTATCCCTCCTGAAAAAGATGCTTCTTCGCAGCGCCTGGAGAGTTCTCTGAGGGGTCTCTCGAACCTCTCTATTCCCGAAGACATACTTAATTACGGGTTCGATGATCCTGAAGCTCTCAAATTCTCCTCGCCCGCTAGAGGCAATGTAGGAGTTCAACTCCCGGCTCACAGGGACAGTACTCCGATTAGCAAAGACAAACGAACGGGTCCGTCGGGGGGAGCACTTAGGACACACACGCACATGCGCATTCCATAACATACTTCAAGTCTTTTTAATTCGTGAATTTTTCTTAATTCGTTGTTATCTCCCTTCTTTGCAGGTGATATGGGCCGCTCCCACGGACTTGATCGCCTTCAGGGGTCTTCGATACTTCATCACTCCGGACGAGATTCCGGTTCAGGCAGGCGCCGGGACCGAGGTGATTATGAAGATAGGGACAATCGTCCGCGCGAGTCGTCTCACCGCAAGAAAGCGCACTATCAATCTTCTCAGTCTCGTGATCTTCCTCCTACAACTGAGTCGGATAAAGAAAAGTCTCTGCAGAAGGGTTATCAGTCGGATGCTGCTCGAGAACAGCATTCCAGTTCGTCGAGTACGAGGCAAGTTCGAGAGCCGCGTAAAAGAACAGAATTCTCTAAGCCTCCTCCTCCTGCTCCTGCCGTGGACCCAACCGTTGCGGAAAAGATGGTCGACCTTAAGGCCAAGTTTCCGAAGATTTGTTTTGACGGTTTGAAATTCCTCCCGGCCATCCATCACATTCCTGGGCACGTGAAGCAAAGTGCCATTGCATGCAACAATGACGTCTATGTTCAACATGACGCATTCGTGCACTTGGTGGAGAAGATATCAGAAGTATCTGTTGAGCGTCAACACGAGATTGACCGTCTGACTCTGGAGGCTGACAGCGATAAGAAAATCATCAAACTCCAAGATGAAGAACTCGCCTCTTATAAGTTAAAGCTAGAAGCCGCTGAACAAGGCGCAAAAGATACTGCCGAGGCAGTTACTCGCTTAGAGGTGGCTCACAAAAAGGAGCTTGATGAAGCAGTTCAGCGCAGCGGCGCCCTTGCCCTAGAAAAAGACTCTGTTCAAAAAGAAAGGGACGTGCTCGCTATTCAAGTCAAAGAGCTGAAAGAACAACTCTCCAAGGAGAAAGAAGACAAAATAGCCGCTTAGGAAGAATCACAGCGGTATTGCGATGAGATTGTTGCTACCCGGCTCCTCAAGGCAAAGCTCGACGGTGAACTTGCCGGGGTCGAGAGAATGAAGGATGAAGCCCGTGAGGAGGGTAAAAGAATGGCTGAGGAGGAGCTTGATTCTCGCCTTGAGGCGGCCGCAGAGACTGGCAGGGAAGAGGTCAAAAGTATGTTTGACCCGTTAATCGCCGAGTACGGAGCCCGCGTCCTTATGCACCGCGACCTAACATTCTTGGGCGACGGCTACCATGAATCCCTGGCTGAGGCATGGGAGACTCTGATAAAGATCAAGAAAGTCGAATCAGGCTCCGAAGAAATCGACGAGGATGCACTGGTGAAGGAGTTCCTGAGGGGGAATGAGCCATCGGATTTATCCGTAGCATTGGCTCTCTATGGCAAAGGCTCTTCCCCTTCGAAAGAGAAGAACAACGAGGCTGGCCCATCAGAGGCCGACACTACTACTCCTCACATTGCCGCTCCTTATGCTGCTCAATCGGCTGGTCGGTCGGCGCTTGATCCATTCGAGCAACACGCCAGTTATGATCCCGAAGACCCCGGGCTTGGCGTTCATGTGCTGTCACCTATCCTGGAGGGTGAAACCCCGCGCGCCACCGACAGTCAACCTGATCCTGGTAGGAGATTCTTCTTTCTCTAGAAATCGAAGTGATCCCGTCATTTTTCAGCAGTGGTTATTCGTTCTAATGCCCACTTCTTATATTTCTCACAGGTTGTTCTGACACTGAGCTAACTCCGAGGAGCGATGACGCCAAGGAGGAAGCGGGGAAAACAAGCGACGCTGCTCACGCAGAGGTAACTCCCGGCCCAGACGCTCAAGTGATTGGGGCGCTTGACGATGACAAACTTGACACCTCGTCTCCGGCCGAAGGAAGCGACGAAGTTAAAATCACTGGCGCCTCTGAACATACTTCAGAGATGAGCATGAAGGATCGTCTTGCCGACGAGGAGAAGAGAAAGGTCAAAGTCAAAGTTGAATCCGAAGTCCTGGAACTTACTGACCCGCGGAATAGGCCTTTGAAAATCATTCTCCCGGGCAGGTCCAAACCATTAGACGTTCCGTCTCCTACTCCTGACTCCGTCTCTCTAGCAAGCAAAAAGTCCAAGAAGAAACGTGAGGGAGAGGAGTCGTCGGAAACACCGAAGGCGGACAAGAAGAAGAAGTCGAAGAAATGATCGATGCACTTGTTCAACAAGTTTTTGCTTAAGTTTGTAACAGTTTCTACCTTTCGTAACTTGTGGTTTGTATAGGCCCGAATTTTGTAGGAGTGATCTTGTATCCCTATTTTGGACTTATCGAATAAAATTTTAGTTTCTTCTTGTTTGAATGATTCTCTTGTCTTATTTGGTTTGCTGACACTGTGCTCCGGGGACTTGGAGACTTGAGACTGTTCATAGTCTAGTCCGCGCTCTGGGGACTCAGAGTACTCCGCTCCGCCCTCTGGGGACTCGGAGATTGGAAATCATTTATACTCTTGTCCGCGCTTTGGGGACTCAGAGTACTTCGCTCCGCACTCTGGGGACTCGGAGATTGGAAATCGTTTGTACTCTAGTCCGCGCTCTGGGGACTTAGAGTACTCCGCTCCGCACTCTGGGGATTCGGAGATTGGAAATCGTTTGTACTCTAGTCCGCGCTCTGGGGACTTAGAGTACTCCGCTCCGCACTCTGGGGATTCGGAGATTGGAAATCGTTTATACTCTAGTCCGCGCTCTGGGGACTTAGAGTACTCCGCTCCGTACTCTGGGGATTCGGAGATTGGAAATCGTCTGTACTCTAGTCCGCGCTCTGGGGACTTAGAGTACTCCGCTCCGCACTCTGGGGATTCGGAGATTGGAAATCGTTTATACTCTAGTCCGCGCTCTGGGGACTTAGAGTACTCCGCTCCGCACTCTGGGGATTCGGAGATTGGAAATCGTTTCTACTCTAGTCCGCGCTCTGGGGACTTAGAGTACTCCGCTCCGCACTCTGGGGATTCGGAGATTGGAAATCGTTTATACTCTAGTCCGCGCTCTGGGGATTCGGAGATTGGAAATCGTTTATACTCTAGTCCGCGCTCTGGGGACTTAGAGTACTCCGCTCCGCACTCTGGGGATTCGGAGATTGGAAATCGTTTATACTCTAGTCCGCGCTCTGGGGACTTAGAGTACTCCGCTCCGCACTCTGGGGATTCGGAGATTGGAAATCGTTTATACTCTAGTCCGCGCTCTGGGGACTTAGAGTACTCCGCTCCGCACTTTGGGGATTCGGAGATTGGAAGTCGTTTGTACTCTAGTCCGCGCTCTGGGGACTTAGAGTACTCCGCTCCGCACTTTGGGGATTCGGAGATTGGAAATCGTTTATACTCTAGTCCGCGCTCTGGGGACTTAGAGTACTCCGCTCCGCACTCTGGGGATTCGGAGATTGGAAATCGTTTATACTCTAGTCCGCGCTCTGGGGACTTAGAGTACTCCGCTCCGCACTCTGGGGATTCGGAGATTGGAAATCGTTTATACTCTAGTCCGCGCTCTGGGGACTTAGAGTACTCCGCTCCGCACTCTGGGGATTCGGAGATTGGAAGTCGTTTATACTCTAGTCCGCGCTCTGGGGACTTAGAGTACTCCGCTCCGCACTCTGGGGATTCGGAGATTGGAAGTCGTTTATACTCTAGTCCGCGCTCTGGGGACTTAGAGTACTCCGCTCCGCACTCTGGGGATTCGGAGATTGGAAGTCGTTTATACTCTAGTCCGCGCTCTGGGGACTTAGAGTACTCCGCTCCGCACTCTGGGGATTCGGAGATTGGAAATCGTTTATACTCTAGTCCGCGCTCTGGGGACTTAGAGTACTCCGCTCCGCACTCTGGGGACTCGGAGATTGAGAATCGTTTATACTCTAGTCCGCGCTCTGGGGACTTAGAGTACTCCGCTCCGCACTCTGGGGACTCGGAGGTTGGAATCGTTCGTATGAGTCTGTACGCCGCACAGAATAATGTAATTTATCATCCAATTAAGAGATACAGAAACTTCATAGAAAATGTGGCTTCAAGCCTTTATTAATGAAAATCAACTAAATTGCTCGATTACAACTTCAAAAGGAAACTAAGTCATTATTGAATGGAAACATGCACAAAACAATAGTGCTTATAACAAGAAAGGGAAACATGCTAAACGTAATAGTGCCGCAAATGTTCACTGTTCCATGCTCGGGGGAGTGTCGCGCCATCAACGGTCGCTAGCTTGAAGGTTCCTTCTCCAAGCTTCCGTTCAATGGCGTATGGACCTTCCCAGCTGGGATTCATGCGTGATGGTACTGGGAAGATTCGTTTCAGAACGAGATCACCCACATCAAAGATTCTTGGGCGGACTCTGCCATCGTAGTAGCGCTTGACTCGATGTCTGTGCGCCGCCGCCCTTAACTCAGCTTCTTCACGCTTTTCGTCGATGCAGTCCAGTGATTCCAGCAAGAGGTTTTGGTTCGTCTTGGGGTCATAGTATGTCACTCGGTGCGATGGAACTTCAAGTTCCACGGGTATTACGGCTTCAGAGCCGTATGCCAAGGCGAACGGAGTGTGGCCGGTCGCGGACTTGTGGGTAGTCCTATATGCCCATAATGCTGTCGGGAGTTCATCTACCCACTTGCCTCCAACCTTCTCCAGACGCTTCTTTAGTATGGACTTGATTATTTTGTTAACGGCCTCGACTTGTCCGTTAGCTTTTGGATGTGCAACGGCAGCGAACTTTTTCTCGATGCCGTACTTCAAACAGAACTCTTTGAACTCTTTACTTTCGAATTGCGTTCCGTTGTCTGTAATGATGGTGCGTGGAAGACCGAAGCGGCATATAATGTTTCGTACAACGAAGTTAATGACTTTCTTAGAGGTGATAGTGGCCAAAGGTTCTGCCTCAGCCCATTTCGTGAAATAGTCGACTGCAACTATCGCGTACTTCGCACCACCTTTGGATAGAGGCAAAGAGCCGATTATATCGATTCCCCAGATCGCGAATGGCCAAGGGCTGATCATTTGTGTGAGTTCCGTTGACGGAGCCCTCGGGATTTTTGCATACCTTTGACACTTGTCGCATTTTCTTGCGTAGTCCGCGGCATCCCGGTTTACAGTGGGCCAGTAATACCCATAGCGGAGGATCTTCTTTGCTAGCGTTTGCCCCCCAGTATGGTCGCCGCATTCCCCTTCGTGGACTTCCCTCAAGACTCGCTTTGTTTCATCATGAGCGATGCATCGTAACAATGGGATTGAGAACCCTTTCCGGTACATGGATCCATCCTGCATTATGTACCGCGTAGCCTTTCGAAGGACCTGTCGTCTTTCGCTTCTTCTTTCTGGTAAAGCCCCGGTTGTCAGGTACAGTTTGAATGGGGTTATCCACGAGTCCTTCTCGACCTCTGTTTCCAACACAAGGTCGATTTTCATCTCGTCTGCACTCGGGGCATGCAAGACTTCTACGGGATACAATCCCATTTGTTGAACATCGTCGGTACTCGCGAACTTAGCCAACAAGTCGGCTTCTTTGTTTTGCTCTCGCGGGATATGTGAAATGTCATAGCGCTCAAGATTTGATAGTAGTTCCTGGACCTGAACGAGGTACGGAGCAAGTTTCCGTCCTTTTGCTTGGTAGTCTCCTCGTACTTGGTAAACCACTAACTGCGAGTCACAAAAGATTTCGATCGATTTGATTCCGAGTTCTTTGATAAGCTTCAAGCCAGCGATCAATGCTTCATATTCAGCTTCGTTGTTCGTAGCCGGAAAATCGAGCTTCAGGGCATAACAGATTGATCGGTTTTCCGGAGTTATAAGAACTACGCCCGCGCCGGAGCAACGGTCGTTTGATGCACCGTCAGTGTATAACTTCCATCGTATGGGGGGAATGATGTCGTGATCGTCCGGTTTGATGGGTATGGTAAATTCAGCGATGAAGTCTGCTAACGCTTGCCCTCGGATAGCTCTCCGTGGTAAGTACGCGATATCGAATTGGCTCAACTCGATGTTCCATTTTAACAATCTTCCAGAAGTTTCTGGTCGCTGAAGTACCTGCCTCAGGGGTTGATCGGTATAAACGCCGATTGAATGCGCTTGAAAGTATGGGCGTAGCTTGCGTGATGCAATCACCAAGCAATAAGCCAATTTCTCAATTTTAGGGTAATTCTTCTCTGCCCCCGTTAAACGCTTGCTAACATAATATACCGGCTTCTGGACTCGATCCTCCTCCCGGACCAAAGCTGCGCTTATCGCATGAGGGGATATAGCCAAGTAAACGTACAGCATCTCATGGTCAATTGGTTTAGATAGCATCGGTGGGCTCTCCAGATGCCTTACCAGGTTCTGGAAAGCTTCCTCGCAGCTAGACGTCCATTCAAAATTCCTCTTTCCTTTCTTTATTATGTCGAAGAATGGGATGCATTTGTCAGTTGCCTTGGATATAAATCGACTTAGCGCAGCCACTTTTCCGTTCAAGCTCTGTACCTGCTTTACAGTCCTGGGCGCTTGTACGTCTCGAATGGCTTGGACCTTTTCTGGGTTGGCTTCGATTCCCCTAGCGTTGACGATGAATCCTAAAAACTTCCCTGATGCAACGCCGAAAGAACACTTCAGCGGGTTGATCTTCATTCCATAGGACCTGAGTATGTTAAACATTTCAGCTAAGTCTTGAATGTGGTCGTTTGACTGCCGTGACTTCACGAGCATGTCATCCACATAGACTTCCATGGTTTTGCCCAGCTGGTCCTTGAACATTCGATTCACCAGACGTTGGTAAGTTGCTCCAGCATTCTTTAATCCAAAGGGCATCACTACATAGCAGTACAGCCCGACATTTGTAACGAAGCTGGTGTGTTCTTGGTCCGGAATATGCATTGGGATTTGGTTGTATCCCGAGTACGCATCCATAAATGATAATAATTCGTGTCCTGCTGTGGAATCGACCAACTGATCGATCCTAGGCAACGGGAAACTGTCCTTAGGGCATGCTTTGTTCAAGTCGGAATAATCTACGCAAGTCCTCCATTTCCCATTTGCCTTTTTCACTAGCACGGGGTTGGAGACCCACTCCGGGTAGAGGGCGTCGCGGACGAACCCATTTGCTTTGAGTTTGTCCACCTCCTCTCCAAGAGCGGCGGATCTCTCTGGATCCATTCCTCTCCTCTTTTGCTTGACTGGGACGTATTTCGGGTCTATGTTCAACATATGACTTGTGATGGCGGGAGAAATCCCACACATATCAGAATGCGTCCAGGCAAAAACATCAAGGTTCGCTCGGAGGAAGTCGCTAAGGTCTTCTGTCATTGCGGGGCCTAACTGTGATCCGATCTTCAGTATTCGCGAAGGGTCGTTACGGCTAACCGAAATGTCAATTGTTAATTCAGCCGGCGCCGCCTTCTCTTCCCTGGGTTTCTCATCGTCGTCTCTCGGATCTATATCTCCGTAGATCCGAGAACTATGCCCGAGCCAGGGCTCGGGCACTACTTGTCAATTATTCGCGTTGAGGATGCGGACAGGATTGTCCGCACCCTTTCCTTTTTCCCTCCGGTGGGCTTCTCGGAGCTCGGCCACATAACAGGAACGACCAGCTGCTTGGTCTCCGTGAACAATGCCTACTCCTTTGTCAGTTGGGAACTTCAAAGTCAAGCACCATGGGGCTAGTGCCGCCCTAAATTCAGCCAGGGCCGGCCGACCCAAGAAAACATTATATGGAGAGTCCACATCCAAAACTACAAAGGGTAGAATTCGTACCCTCCGACGCTCGCCTTGTCCCAGTTCAACTGGTAACTCAACATATCCCACTGCATCAGTCGCAGCGCCGTTAAAACCGTGGATACGAGCTTTGGATGGTTTTAAGTCTTTCGTCTCTAGCTTCATCTGATCATATGCCTTCTTGAAGATGATGTTGACTGAACTTCCACAATCAATCAAAATTCTTTTTACATACGCTGGTCCGATTGTTGCAGATATGACCATGGGATCGATGGTCGGAGCCTCTATCTGATCAGCGTCTCTGTTTCGGAACACAATATCGTCTGTCATCACGCGCTGCTGCTTAGCAGGGGCCCCGTCCTCTACGTTTGAACAGCACTCGAAATCCGCATGCTTCAAGGAGCTCGCATATCGCTCCATCTCTTGCCAGTTCTTATCTGCGGGATGAGGTCCGCCGATAATTGTATTTATAACCAGTCTTCCAACAGTCCGGGCAGGTTCCTCTGGATGACGTGGAGCCGGTGCACGACCTGGGTCGGACGTTCCCTGTCCTCCTTCCTGCGGATCCTTCACAAATTCCTGCAACTTCTTTTGTCTGATCAATTTCTCGATAGCGTCATGTAGGTGTCTGCATTCCTCCGTGTTGTGTCCATAGGTTTCATGGAAGCGGCAATATTTCCCAGTCCGTTTCTGTTCTTCAGTTGATTCTTTCGGACGTGGTTTTCTGTACTGAAAAGTATTGCATGTGGATAGGTAAATGTTCTCAAGTGGGGCGTTTAGCGGAGTGTACTCGCTGTAGCTTGGAATTCTCGACTTCCACTTTCCCGCTTCTTTCCTCTTTCCTTGACTCCTTCCTCCGGACTCTTTGGGCTGCACAGGCTTATTCTGGACGTTGACTTGGACTTTCCCTGAATTGTCTCCAGATTGCTTCACAGCAATGTTGCTCTTGATTGACTCTTGGGCAGGTCCCGGTGCCTTGTCTCGTCGTACCCACCTAGCTTCCTCTCTTCTTATGAACTGGTGTGCCTTGGAGTAAAAACGCTCTAGCGTAGTCGGAGGTTTTCCTGCCAGCCAATCTCCGAATTCAGAATTCGGATCTACACCTCTCATTACAGCCATTAGAATTGCATGGTCGTTGGGATTACTGACTTCAGTTGCCGCAACGTGGAATCTCTGTAAGTACTCCTTCAGCGACTCTCCGGGATTTTGGATTACACTTGACAAAGACATCACGTCCTTCGGGCGTGTAGTGTGTATCCGGAATTGCTCAATAAACTTCTTTGCCAACTCCTCGAAATTTGATACGGATCGCGGAGGAAGTCGGGTGAACCACATAGTAGCGATCCCAGATAGAGTAATCGGAAAGCACCTACACTTGGTGGCATCATTCGCTCTGGCCGAATCCATCATCCATTCATACCTCATTACATGTTGTCTAGGGTCAGTCTTTCCTTCGTATGCAGGAATGGTTGGCATGCTAAACTTCTTGGGGTAGGACGCTTGCAGCACAACATCCGTGAACGGAGTATGGCTTCTTGACACTCCCCAATCGTCATTTGATAAGCCCTGATTTTCTTTCATCAGTTGCCTGATCATGGCTGTCAGATCAAGTGTCTGTATGGAAGCTGGGAGGTTGGAGTCAGTTCTACGTGCCTGTCCATGCTGATGCCTCCTTTCCTGGCGATCTGCCAATCGTGCGTCATGAGGTTCAACATTGTTAACATCTTGATGATCTGGAGCTCCCTCCTCCACCTGTACTCCGGTTGTTCGGAAGTTTCCAGTTCTGGCTTGGTCGCGGTCTCCTGCTGTTCGAACAGCAGCATCTGCCCTTGCAGTTTCAGTCTTACGGCGTCTGCGCCTGGGCGGCTCATCAGAAGAAGTTGAGCTGTCAGAAGAGGAATAAGCAGCTGGATTGCCCCCAGCATTCTGTTGCTGCTGTTGAGTGAGCTGTGCCATCAGGTTGGCATTAGCCTGCATCTGTTCTCCCAGTTGTCTCCTGCTTTCCCTAAGTTCCCTCATCAAGTCGTTGAACTCCACTCTGGTGACAACTGGAGTCTGTTCTTGAGCGGCAATCCCTGCACTCGGGATTGCCGATTGATTGCTAGGTCCTGCTTGTTGTACGCTAGCAGTCTCTCGGGCATCCGCATTAAGAGAAGCTGACCTGGTACGTGGTCTTGCCATTGTAGAGTTATTGGTATGAACTCTGAGTAGAATCAACGGATGTCCTATCAGTGAGTCGGATCTTCTTTGGGGGATTTATTCAATCCAGTAGCTTCAAAGCAGATCCTTGAGGTCTGAGAATTCAATTCTCAGTGAAAGCACCAAAGTGTTAGCACCAAAATTGGTCACTAACCTCGTTCAGAAAGATTGTGTAGAGATATAAGTGATGAAAGCAAATTAAACAGGGAAGAATATGCTAATTTAAATGCAGAAAGTAAGAACACCAAAACTTATAGTGGTTCGGCGTAATTGCCTACGTCCACTTTGCTCAACTTTATTGATTTCCTTTATGATTGATTACAAATACAATTCGTGAATCAAATGCTTGAATGAAGGTGTTTAAGTAGAGAAGATGAGTCTTGAAAATGGCAGAGTCTCCCCGTATTTTCTCTCCAAAAAAGGATCCCTTTCACTGTGACCCTGCCCCTCTATTTATAGGCAAAGATGGGCTGGACTCCCCAAGTGGGCTGATTGCCGAACGTTCCAGCCCGAGTACAGTGGTCGCCGTATGCCGAGCAAGGTTCGCCGAACGATCTCCGCCGAACCATTCCTTCTATGCCGAACGGTGTGCTGGTTAGTTGCGTCGAACGTCTCCTGGAGGACGAGTATCACGCCGAACACCATGGGATGCCGAGTACTCTTGTATGCCGAGCAGCCTTGATTCCGAGCGACCTTGTATGCCGAACAGCCTTGCATGCCGAGCAGTCTTAATGCCGAACAACCTTGATGCCGAGTACTCTGGTATGCCAAGCAGTCTTGATGCCGAACAGCCTTGATGCCGAGTACTCTGGTACGCCGAGCAGTCTTGATGCCGAGCACTTATGGGATGCCGAACACTAGTTGACGCTGAGCATAGGTTGTTGCCGAGTGCCAGTTGATGCCGAACACTACTTGGTGCCGAGTACCCTTGCTGCCGAGTACTACGCCGAGTAGTCTCGATGCCGAACACTGCTGAGTAATATGCCGAACACTCCTGGACACCGGATACTAAGGACGCCGAGTACTCATGGATGATGGTTGCTTCGCCGAACATTCCTGGATGCCGGACACTCTCTGATGCCGAGCACTAGTTGCCTGGTCAAATCCCCAGGAAACAGATTATATATTTTTAAGATTACTTTTTTAATCTCTTTTATAAGTTTAAACTATATTCAAAATGGTTTATAAACTTCAGAAATTGTTTTGAAAAGTTTTAGAAAGAAAATCTCTTTTAAAAACAAAAATCAATTTTCAAAATTAACTAGGGCATGTCGACATACCCCATCCCCTCATGTCGATATGGTAGCCGTAGAAATTCAAATTTCAAATTTTCAAATGAAGTGTCTATTCGTCATAACCTTTCACGAATGGACATGACTCTTGTTCTTCTATAAATACCAGTTGTTTTCAACGAATTTTAAGTTAGTTTTTCTTTATTTCTTCACTCCTTCTCCACTCAAGTATTCTCTTATATTTTAACAAAACTCTGTTGAAATCCTAAGTGAATCAAACTCGATCATCTCTAGTTTGATTCTCTGCCACTCTCTTTCAAAGATCTCAGTGCTATTCAGAGTTATAGGATCATTTGTAATCAAAGAAGTGTATTGAGTCTCTCTATCAATCAAAGTGATATTGGAAATGGTATGATTGTAACATGTAAATCAATTGGGTGTGATTGTAGCCCGTAAATCAATTAGGTGATCCTGTAGCCTGGTTAAATCAAGAGAGTTTTCCCTGGACTCGAAAACACGAGGGTATATCTCGTGGCATTGAAATCGAGGTTGTAATATCGACATTATATTTGAAAAGAAATCTACGCAAGAAATTGTGTGATACTGGATGTAGGGTAACTCCGAACCAGTATAAAATTCCGATGTGTTCTTTCCTTTACTGCTTTTATTTACTATTTGCATCTGTGTTTAATTCTGTAATTGTCTCTATGTTTGTGAATTGCATCTGTCTGGGTTTAATTTCAAAAGATTTTGAAAAGATTCATAAAATCCATTAAACACCGTTCACCCCCCTCTAGTGTTAATCCTCCCTTAAGATCCGTAATCCGCATTTCCAACACATCTAACTTACCTCTTATTACAGATGTTTAACTAGTAAAAAATTTAAATCATAATTTGCTTAGTATAAGTTAACTATGCGATAAAGGTTTTAATATATCTTTTTTGGAAAATTAATGTAACATATTTGGTCAAAACAAGAATCTCATCTTTGAAGGAACTGGAGAACGTAATATATACATATTAAATATGAAAGTTAATCATAACACAAATATGTGTCTAGTAGCCAAAGAAAATGATCCTTGGTTATGGCACAAAAGATTTTGTCATGTAAATTTTAAAACAATAAGCAAATTATCTAAAAATAATTTATTAAAAGGTTTACCAAAAATGAATTTTAAAGTAAATAGTATTTGTGATGCCTGTCAGTTAGGAAAATTAACCAAATCTACTTTTAAATCAAAGAAAATTATTTTTCCATTACAACCACTTAAGTTATTACATTTAGATCTGTTTGGACCAAATAAAGTTAAATCTATAAATAATAATAAATATGTTTTTGTAATTGTAGATAATTTTTCAAGATACACCTGGACAATATTTATGAAAAATAAAAGTGGTACTTTTGAAAATTTTCTAATCTTTGCTAAGAGAATTCAAAATATTAATAATATAAAAATTAAAAACATTCGAAGCGATCATGGTGGAGAATTAGTTAATGATATTTTTGAAAAATATTGAAATAAGAAAGGAATTGTTCACAAATTTTCATTTCCTAGAACTCCGCAACAAAACGGGGTTGTAGAAAGGAAAAATAGAACACTTTAAGAATGTGCTAGAACCATATTAAATAAAAGCACTCTACCTAAACATTTTTGGGCAGAAGCTGTAGCAACTACTTGTTATGTTTTAAGTCGAGTCTCTACTAGACCATTAACAAAACATAACCCATATGAACTTTTTAATGGAAGAAAACCTAACATATCATATTTTAAAGTTTTCGATTCAAAATGCTTTTTATTAAATACTAAAGACCAACTTGGTAAATTCGATCCAAAATCCGATGAAGGAATATTCATTGGATACTTGGAACGAAGCAAGGCATATAGAATTTATAATAAAAAGACTAAAATAATCGAAGAAACACTTCATGTCTCATTCGAATGAAAATTTCAAATTTAATAATAAAACTAAAGATGAAGAAATAATTCCTAAATCAAATATCACAGAAGATGATATTGAAAATAATACTGAAACTGAAAACAACAATTTACCTAATGAAATTGAGATTCGATCTCCACCTAGACTACTTAGAAATCACCCAATTGAAAATGTTATTGGAGAAATAAAACCTAATGTAAGAACATGAAATCAATTAAATCAAATGGGTCATGTAGCTTTCCTATCAAACATTGAACCCAAAAATGCTAAAGAAGCCTCAATTGACGATTATTGGATTGCAGCTATGCAAGAAGAGTTAAATCAATTTGAACGAAACGATGTTTTGGACTTAGTTCATAGACCTAGTAATCAAACAGTCATCGGTACTAAGTGGGTTTACAAAAAGAAAGCCGATGAGCAAGCGAATATTATTCAAAATAAATCTAGATTAGTTTCTCAAGGATATAATCAAGAGGAAGGAATAGACTATGAAGAAACATTTGCGCCTATAGCCCGACTAGAAGCAATACATATTTATTAGCTTTTGCTTGTTTTCATAACTTTAAACTATATCAAATGGATGTAAAAGGTGCTTTTCTAAATGGTTTTATAAAAGAAAAGGTGTATGTAGAACAACCACCTCTATTTGCACATGAAAAATTTCTTGACCATGTTTACAAATTAAAGAAAGCTTTATACGGTTTAAAACAAGCAACTCATGCTTGGTATGATCGTTTTAAAAGTTATCTTATAAATTTTGGTTTTAAAATTGGAAAAGTAGATCAAACTTTATTTATAAAACAAGATAAAAAGGATATTTTATTAATACAAGTTTATGTAGATGACATTATTTTTGGTTCCATGAACGAAAAATTATGTCACGAATTTTCAAGTATTATGACAAGAGAATTTGAAATGTCTCATATGGGAGAACTTTCATATTTTCTTGGATTACAAATTAAACAACTAAATAGTGGAATTTTTATTAATCAAGAAAAATATTTTAATAATCTAATAAAACATTTTGGTATGGAAAATACTTCTGCTAAACCAACTCCTATGATCACTATGGTACATCTCAATCGAGATGAAAATGGCAAAAGTGTTGACCAAAAACTATATCAAAGTATGATCAGATCCTTACTTTACTTGACTGTTAGTCGTCCAGGTATAATGATGAGTTTATGCTTGTGTGCACGATTTCAAGCAAATACCAAAAAATCACATTTGCGAGCAGTGAAACGAATTTTGCGCCACTTAAGCAAAACTAAAGACTACGGTCTCTTTTACCCGAAAGAATGTCCTTTTGAGTTAGTATCATATAGTGATGCTGACTTTGGAGGATGTCGAACGGATCAAAAGAGTACTAGTGGTACATTTCATTTCATTGGACAATCTTTAGTATCTTTGTTTAGAAAGAAACAAAATTGTGTTTCAGTTTTGACGTGGGAAGTAGAATATATTTCTGCTGCTTTGGTATATGCTCAAGAAATCTATATGCAACAAACACTTCAAGATTTTGGTATAAATCTATCTAAATCAACAATCTATTGTAATAATACAAGTGCTATAAATTTATCGAAAAATCCTATTAACCACTCTAGAACTAAAAATATTGACATTCAACATCATTTTCTTCATGATAACATTGAAAAAGGTAAAATCTCTCTTGATTTTGTATCATTAGAAAATCAAGTTGCAGGTATATTTACTAAACCTTTAAATGAAAATATTTTCCTTAAATTAAGACATGAACATGGAATTATGTCATTACATGATTTATAATTTGATATTAAAGTGTAAAAAATTATAAAATAAACAGAAATTTAATAGAACAAAAATTAGAGAAGATGGCACTCGAACTCTACACTTATGGGAGGAAGTCACATGTCTTTCCAATGTTCTATTGTGTTACTTGTTTTAAGACCTTATATTCCGTTTATTTTATATATGGCTACAATCATTTTATATTCTTTAACCTTATATTCTTTCTATTGGCTGAAGTTAACTAATGAATGATAACCATAAAATATAAAACCTTAAATAGAAATAAAACCATTATATATACATGAACAGATTTGTTTTTATTTCATATAAAAACTTTAAATATATATACACATTCTCTTTACAACATGTCTCAAGAAAGTTCCAATCTCTCATCGATTGCTTTTAGCACTCCTACTTCAGATTCGTCAAATAAATCTACTGTGTATATTCTAGTGAAGATTACTCCATCTCTGAATCATCATACTGATATACACCGAATGGAAAACGAACCAAGAAAAACTTAGACTTTGGCTCACCTTCTACCAAAGAGAAAATTTATGATGTTCATCACTATCAACGTGAAACTTTAAGTTTACAATGTGAGATGTATTATGAAAAAAAACACCATAGTAGACGTTTAAATTTCCTTGAACAATTCGCTCTCAAATTCTGTGGAACATCAGCTAAGCAAGGTGTGCACAATCCATCTCCTCAACGACCTCACGTGTCTTTAAATTCTTGGGAACAAGGTGATCACCGTAATGTTTGGTCTTCTATAAATCCATTATGTGATATCACCAAAGTTAAACCTATCTCAGACGAATCCAAGACTTCAGAAAATTAAAATCTATTTTTTTGTATATATTTTCATATATTTAATATTGTAATTTGGATATTTAACATGTTTATTGAAATAAAAATTATATTTATCTTAACATGAGAATAAAGCTCGAAAAACAAATATATATAGCTTATTTATTAACCAATTTAAGAATGAACTAAAAATAAGCTTTACCTCAGAAAAACAACAGATTCAGCCGGCTGACCATAGGGATTCAGCCGACTGAACATTCATATGCATTTAAAATTATTCAGAATTCAGTCGGCTGAAGTCCGCCATCCAGCCGACTGAATAGTGCCCAATTTGAACTATATACTTGTGGGTTGTAATTCTGACCACTTCAGCCGGTTGCCTCCATCATTTCAGTCAGCTGGTCCGTCTAATTTCTGTTTTTTAAAATAGCCTTGGATGAATTTCAATGTAAAAACCAATCTAACCTACTTCATATTCCCATCTACCCCTTCATTCTCAACCTACCTAACCATTCTCTATTGAAACAAACCCAAAAACAAACCATAGCTTCATCAAAAAGTCCAATTTTCATCCAATTTCATAAAACAAAATGGCCCCAAGTTCAAAGAAAGCACGAGAATCAACAACCGGACCTTCCGAAAGCCAAACTCGAGCATGGTTATACAATGATACAGTAGTTAATAGATTTAATAGCATGAGAAATTCAAAGCTATTCAAAGGAGCATTCATGAAATTTTCCGATTTCAACGGCTACGCGATTGGAGAGACAGCCGAAGCTCACGGTTTCGATTCGCTTATTGGGTATGATTCCAATATTGTTAAGATCCACCCACTTTTAACTAAGCTTTTCTATGCCAATATGAACCTCGATCGTGAAAATCCCCAAAACAAAGATGATTGTATATGGACATTGGTTTGTGGAGTAGAAATTTATCTACGTCTTCATCGATTAGGCCATATTCTAAGATGTCCATCCGAAGGGTTGAATATTGATGATGTTGATGTTGATATGTACAATTATGATAAAGTATCCCATCTCTTCTGATCAGACGATCTAACCATTTTAAAATCTAGTGCCTTGCGTCTGAAGGCAAGAATCATCCATCGTGAACTTATTCGATCTTTACAACCCCGTACTGGAAGCTATGAAAAAGTCTACAAAACGGATTTTCAAGCCTTATATGTTATTTACTCGTCCCATCGAGTAAATTGGGGAAAAATAATATTGGATGAATTTCTCACCGTCAACCATAAAAGAAGCTACAAGGCGGTTCACTATAGAGCTTACATTATGCGAATTCTACAAAATTTTGGAGTTTCATTGCCTGATTCCAATTTCATGACCATAGGAGAGCTTAACTCTAAGACTCTAAGTCTAATGGGTCTTCCTAAGCGTCCCGAAAACCAACAAATCATTAGCTTTCAAGAAGGGTCGCTAATCGTAATCAAGGAATCCCTCAACCGAGAGATACGAATATTTCTTCTTCCTCCTCTCAAGTTCCTGAACAGAAGAAGAGGATGACGAAATTCAAGAACTTCATATTGATGTGCCTCCTAAGCAAGCTCTTGTGACGTTATCGTGGAATCAAAGCAAACTTAGTCGATGTTTAGCTAATGTGGAAAAGAACGTTTCTAAAACTAACAAAAAGCGAAGCTCGATAAAGGGTTTTTTAAATAAAATTTAGGTAAAGGTCTCTTGTTTCGGATCCACTTCGACCGGTGGTTTTGAAAATCCGGCACCATTCTCTTGGACGATATCGGAAGAAGAAGGCAATGAAGAGGAAGGTAGTGGAGAATTTTAAGATTTTTTAGTGATGTTATGCTTTTTAACTCTTGACAATTTGTAGTGCTATTATTTCTATGATGTTTATGTGTTTTAAGGTATGACATATCTATATGCTTATATGTGTTTGATGTTTATGATGTTTATGTGATTTATAATGTGGCAAACTTTTATGATGCTTATACGTTTTAAGATGGTTATTTTCTTTTCATATTTATATGCTTATATGCCTATATAAATTGCTTATATTTCTCATATCAATTATTTTTTCCATTTTGTCGATGAAAAAGGGGGAGAATATGATTGATAGGGGAGTATTCGGTCAGGGGGAGTAAATAACTTTATATATTTAAAAACTTAGATAGTTGTCATCATCAAAAAGGGGGAGAATGTTAGAATCTAGAATTTTGATGTTATGATTGTGACAACTATATAAGTAAATATTATATGAACTAACCATACTTGCAGGAGAAGATATTTTTTTACTCAAGAAATAGTCTAACAATTTGCAGACCAGATTCCGGATTGAAGCTTCAGTAAAATATTTAGTCTTGGGTCTGACTTTAGTAGTAAATTCATGTTAAAATCTCTCTGAAGTGGTATATGCACGCACACATAATTTAAAGTTTTTCAAAACAATGCTCATATGCTAAAGTTTTTCAAAACATAGTTCATATTCTAAAGTTTTTCAAAACATTCTTTGATATGCCAGAAAACACATGATTCAGCTGGTTGAATGGCTATGGTCGGCTGTTTGAATTCTGTGCATGTGCACAGTTTACTTTGAATATTCAGATGGCTAACCTTGCATATTCAGCCGGCTGAATTGAGTCGTTCTGTTTCCTTGCTGCATCAATTTTTGATCTATTCAGACGGCTAATCTGTGTTGTTCAGACGGCTGAATCTTCATAACGGCTATATTTTGAAAAGACACTTCAATTCAGCGAATAGAAACAACTCTTGATTCAAGAGTTGTTTCCATATCCTTTCATGACTACCTTTCACGAACGATTGCAACTCCTAATCACTATAAATAGCCATGAAATCCATTGTTTTAGTTACCAATATTCATTCTAATTCTCATTCTTATATTCTAAACTATCTTGCTCTAAACATTCAACACTTCGTTCTAATCACTTGTACATTCAAGCAAACTTCATTAGTGATTTAATCAACTTCCCGTCTTCATAAATTACACGATATACCACAAAGGAGAAGATTATAGGAAGGGTGTACGTTATTGACTTATCAGTGCTATTCAAGAGCATACTCAGTCAAAAACATTTCTATTTGTATGGGAAGTCCTATTCGGTTGCTCAAACGGTTGAAGTCCTATTATGTTGCTTAGGCGGTTGAAGTTTTGTTCGGTTGCTCAAACGGTGTAATATCTGTTCCTTCGGGTTAAGTGAGGGCTGATAGTTAAATTCTAGAAGGAGTCTGGACTGGAAGTAGAATGAGAAGTTCGAACCGGTATAAAAATCCCTGGTGTCATTTACTTTATTATTTTATATTTATATTTATATTCCGCACAAATAAATAGTTAGTTAATATTCCATATTGCACGATCCTTAGTCAATTTCATAAAATCATCTGTGTTTATGTGTGGTGTGATCTTATGAGATACCTTAATTTTTGGAAGGGTTTATAACATTAAAAATCCATATGATTTGTGTTTCTCACGCTGGTTTGCTAGACTAATCCGGGTGTTATTTCTTATAATGATTGGGTTAGCCCGAGTATATTTCCAGATCAAGTTTAAATGCTTTGGAGCTTAAGTAGTCGAGTTGGATGCCTCCAAGACGTATTCCCATATCTTTATTTTCCGTTGCATTTCTTGCTTGTATTTATCAACATTTTGAAGGACATTCTGTTATAACTATCCAGGCTGATGATATGTTAGTTTACTCTAATTAATGCAAATATATTACAGTTTTCTTTTGTGAATATCATGTGTATATTATATATTACTCGTCACGCCGTGAGATTCTATTCTGTCTTTTATTTCTTTCACCTCCAACGATTTGTCTTTATGGCACTTGAATGCTCGACACATGAATATATTTAATGTATAATGTCGATATTTCTACGGTCGAAAAGGCTGATCGTTACTCGTGGTATCAGAGCTAAGGTTGATCGAACACCTAGATTTTTATGGGGTAGACCCATTAGAGATAGGGTTAGTACCACTGTAGAATGAGTTTGAGTGTATTACATATGAGAACGTGTATTTGTTAGTGCTATAAAAAAATGTTTTATATTATGTTGATTGATTTGTTGAGTGGTTTATGAATTTTGGTCAATACAAAAGGTACAACTATATCGATAAGGGGTTTCTAAACACTTGAACAAGGCAAACCGACAAAGTATTGTTTTTGAAAATTAGCAAATGAAGTAATTTTACCGAGAATTATATTTTATATATCGAAGAATAATTCTCCAAATTGATATAGTTATTTATGATGTGTTTGTTTGTTAGGAAATAATAATATTCAATGATTATCATTTATTGTTTGATTAGTTATGCTTGTACAATTTAAGAGCATTGGCTATTGTTTGTTAAGTGTTGTGGTAGCTATTGAAATATTTTAGTATTTTGGAAATAATATTATTTGCTATTTGGATTTAAAATTGGTTTTGATCCAGAGAATGATGTTTAATGTGATTTTTAGAATTTTGATGGCATTTTATTTAGAAATAGTTTT
Organism: Allium fistulosum; assembly: GCA_030737815.1. Classification (NCBI taxonomy): domain Eukaryota; kingdom Viridiplantae; phylum Streptophyta; class Magnoliopsida; order Asparagales; family Amaryllidaceae; genus Allium; species Allium fistulosum. The sequence continues at coordinate 1,228,522,076 of CM060901.1, forward strand.
TGAACTTCTCTATTTTACTCTAATTAAAAGTATTTCGAAAAGTATTTATTTTACAAAAAAGTTTATTGAACATAATTTTTATTTTAAAGGTAAAAAAGGACTTATCACTTATAATAAAGTGATACTATTTTAAAAGAAGATTGAAATATTTTTAATAAATATTTTTGAAATGCTTTATATAAAATGTTGTATAAAAAGAATAGATTTATAAATGGTATTTAATAAATAAAAGAATAGATTTTTAAATGGTGTATTATAAAAAGGAAAAATTATATCATTTTTATAAATTGGAAAATAAATCACATTTTTGAATTTATAGTGATATATGAAACGATCGTTTCATGGAAAGTATTTAGACCTACCTTGAAACTGAAGATTTTTGATAAATATATGACATTTAAAATTTGGAAATTTATAACAGAAGTTTTATAACAGAAAGGAGATTTATAAAAATGAGTTCTATAAATGGAATGAGATTTGATTTCTATAAATGATCATTTTAAATTATGGTGGTATGGAAAGTATTCTTTTCATACTTAACACCAAATTCCAAGGTATAGAAACTCGTCTCTATCTTAAGAATTAAGAATGAATATCGAGGAAGGGATGGTGCTATTTGAAATCGTAAACTGGTGGTAAGTATATTTGGTCTAATTTCTATACGATCTATTTACTTACACTAAAAGTGTTTTAGGTTTATTATTACCAATGTTTTAAGGGACATTTGTTTTAACCCAATTAAATATTTTTTTGGAACTGAAATCTTTCTAAAGATTTTGTGAATATAATTATACCGTTGAGATAAGTATATGGATACAATTTCTAAAGTAGTGAAATTGTATTGGTTTGTGAATATACTTATACCGTTGAGATAAGTATATAAATACTTTTCTAAGTACTGAAACTGAAATGGTTTGTGAATATACTTATACCATCGAGATAAGTAATAAATAATTTTCAATTATTGAAAAGAGTAGAAAGAGTTTGTGAATATATCTTTTCAGAAAGGTTTTTTACTATGAATATTTGAAAAGAGAATTTAACTAATTAAAGAAGCTTTGGTTGCTTATGTGCTTAACCGGGGTTAGTTTCCATATGGAATTAAATCTTTGGTCAGATTGTTGTTTATTTGATAGTTAAATAACCGACTATCAAATCTTGGCAGTTTTGAAACTATCGGTTTTGGTTCGGAGAGACTAGGATCGGATAAGCATGAGTTGTCAGAAAACCAGTTCAAACCGGCATAAGCGTTCGAATTTAAGACATCTTGAAGATGATGGAATCGAAGATGGAGTTCTTTAAAGTGCAATGGCTACTTGCTACTAATCCTTAGAGTGATCCAAAATGGATTTTGTAAAAGTAGTGCCCTCGATTTGTTTGTATCCTGAAAAATTGTATGGATGAATTCTGACATTGCATTATTGCTTGGAGAGCAGTGTTAGTATTCCAAGTGGGATTTGCTAAAACAGTCAAACATAGCCTCAAGCCTCACACCCATAATGACTAAAACGGGGGATATGCTTTAGTGTTATGTGGTTCGCTACCATTAGGGTATGAGTATCACTCGACCAAGATCGATATTGATCCATTTATGTATGTTAGTGGCTCGGTACAGTTGTTAGCTGACAACGCGATGATGAGATATTCGGTACTATCCAAGAAATGGTAGGCCGATCCTTACTGATAGGCGTTGAAAGGATTTCGACCTTGGTACATTTTTCTATAGGTGTATTGTGATAGATGGTACCCCAGTAGCCTTGTCATTATATGAAATCCTTTCTCCAATAAGTACCTTATAGACTTAGTTTGTTGGAACGTTAGATGCAAACATTCTAGCTATGTTGTTTATTTATTTTAAACCTTAGACATTATTATAATATCACTAGATTGCTAATAAAATGGTTTGGTTATCGTAAGATTAAAATCCATCCGTGTTTATGTGCGGTGTGGTCTTACAAAATACCTTGATCATTGAAAGGTTTTATAACATTAAAAATCCATGTGATTTGTGTTTCTCATGCTGGTTTAATAGACTAATCCGGGCGTTATTTTCTTACAATGCTTGGGTCAGCCCGAGCGTATTTCCATATCTAGTTTGGATGCTTTGGAGCTTCAAGAGATGAGTTGAATGCCTCCAAGATGTATTCCCATATCGTTATTTTCTACTGCATTTCTTGTTTGTATTTATCAGCATTTGTGAGGACAGACTGTTATAACTGTCCAGGCTGATGATAAGCTAGTTTACTCTACTTGATGTATATATATTACATTTTTTTATGAATATCATGTGCATGTTATATATTACTCCTCATGATGTGAAATTCTGTTTCGTCTTTTTTCCTTTCATCCCCAACAATCTTTCTTTCCGACACTCGAATGCTCGGTACGTGAATATCGTGAATGTATTAGTATCGACTTCTGAGGGTCGAAAGGTTGGTCGTTATTTTCTCAAAATAATTTGTGAATAAAAGTGAAGGGCTAGGCTCTTATTTATAGTAGTTAGAAAGCACCAGAACCATCGGATTTAAGTCGATTTAAAATAATAAAATATGCACCTTCAAATGCACAAAATCCTAGCCGCCGCCATTGTTCACCGGTCGATCAGTCTACACTAGCGATCAACCAGTTCCCCTATTTTGGGACTATTTTATTTTCTACCGTTGTGTATTTATTTCATTCCTTAATTATTAATTAGCGTTAACGTTTACTTAACCCATAATTCTATTTACTTTTAGTTTTTGAATTTCAAATTTTGGAATTAATTATTACTTTGAATTTGAATCCCGTTTAAATTATTTTGAATCCAAAAACTTGTACATAAATTTTTCGTTTGAGCTCTTTTTCCAAAAAATTATATATGGAAATTGATCAAAAAATCCCCACGAACGCAACGACACAAATACCTGGCAAAATTCCAATATTTACAAAATTTCCATAGTTAGCCATTATCCTTAACTTATTAATTAATTATTTTTTATTAGTTAATTTCTTAATAATTTTTATGAGGTGTTACATTCTTCTCCCTTGAAAAGGATTTCCTCTTTGAAATCCCTAAGCGATGGATAATGTAACGTGCATTAAGCATCCATGTTATATAACAAAATTATCTACACAATCATCTACTCAACCAAAAAGTGCAATGTGATTATGTATGTAGACATACTATAGGTGAGCTCAATCCTAAGTGAATACAAGTGTCTTGACATATAGGCATGTATGCAACATCCTAAACATGTTAAAAGTCTTCTATATAAATGCAAAAGTGACATGAAAAGTGTGGCAACCATATCCTACCATCAAATCTAGCAACCACGATGCAATCAAAACCTAATTTTGGAGAGAAAAGTTTACAAGTGAAAAGCTCAGGATAAGAAGTCCTCATGCTTCCTGATGGATTTTCCTTACTCAAACCAACATAATTACTTTATTGGGGAACTTTCCTAGTTTCGTGCTCCACAATGTGTGCGGTGGAACGAGATGCTATTTGTATCAACCCACTCTGAAATGAGATTAAATTCCAACCCATAAAAGGCCCATCAAAACATAGAAACATCTCAAAGCTGGCTATTGGTTGGTAAAAAGAATAATACAAAGCTATTTGTCTACACATTCAAAATCTAACCGCGGAAAGATAAAATATAATAATAACAATAATACCCATTTTATTTAAATTTCAAAATGTCATTCAAAACCATAACAAAATCTCCATAATACCAAAACCCAACAATAATCGTTGCATATCCATGATACAATATTCCAAAATCACAACATTGTTTTTATTTCATGGGTACATCAGAAACTGTAGAAAATAACAAGTAAATAAATAGACTACTGCTACAAGTCTCATCATCGTCTCCACCTTCAACATCGCCCTTCCAAACCCGTGTTTGTAATGATGAGGAAGTCAGAACAACATATGTCTGGTGAATAAAACTCTCGAGCCTTATTATATTGGTATTCGGACAGTGTAATTTAAATTGGAATATGTCTTACGTATTCTACCTATATCATAAGTGTTTTCAAATACATACCGAAAGTGTAACATCTCACAATTTTCGACTTCCGAAAATCGACATTAATACGTCCACTATATCAACTGCCGAGCAATCAAATGCTGGAAAACCGAATTGTTATAGTTAAAAGAAGAGGTAGAAGAAGACAGAAGAAAAAGAGAACAGAAAAACACAGAAACAGAAACAATATCAGAATCTCACATTCGCAGCGGAACAACATATAATAGATAAATGAATAATCTTTAAATCAAGAACTATATCATTTTATACATTACATCTTCATCAGAGTTTACAACAACAATATACAACGCAATACATCAATGGATAGTTATACAAACTTGTCCTCATACAAAATACACAGCGGAAAAGATAATATCATATACAAGTGATATGTCTCGCCATCCAGCTGGCCACTGAGCTCCACAGCATCTCCTGAATCCAGAATGACCTCATAACCTGACTCTAGACTGCCCGTGTGGAAAATTATGGGCACCCAGAGTTTAGGAAAGGAACAATAAACTCCAGGCCAGTCATGGTGACTGGTGTGAGAACTTAAAACAGTTATTAACACAAAAGAATACAACAAAGGAAGTAAAAGACAATCGCAATGCTTTTGGAAAATGAAACTACCATAAGACCTCCCGCCACACACACAATGCAAACGCAGAATTGGAGGAGATTTCTTCTTATGATAGTCAAACATGCTTACTACGCAAAATCATTGGATTATTATTATTAGTGCATAGTGCAGAAAAACATTTCGAAAGTATAATATTAATCTTAGCCAACATACAACCATTATTGTATGCCTACTATAGCTACCATCTAAACAGTGGTGACCACCATAAATAAATGGCAGGTTCTACAACTAATACCGTACAAGGTTCGTATTAGAAGATGGATTGCCAACAAATGGTCAGGCTAAGGAACTTCCTACTGCCAATGGGATCGCCTCTGGATGGACGTCACAAGAACTAACTAGCTCTCTGCCAACACAAGGCCGGGTTACCACTTACACTGGGTAACTACTACAGGAATATGCCACCCCCGGTCCTTTGGGACCTTTATCTAAGGCGCCTCAACAAAACAACAATCACACAGTAAATGAGAATGGAGTATCCACATAGGTTAAATACCTGGGCTCCATACCTGATACCACCATTTTCCAAAAGGAAATGACTACCCTAAAGGGTGCGACCCTCATAACCTTGCCGCATCATTGCTGTTTTGACCATTTCCGGGTTGTGAGGTCCGAAGAGGTCTCGTCCACAAAGCTACGCTTTTTCACAAAGCCGTGCTTTGATCAACAAATGATCAATAAATAATCATCACACAGCAACACTCAGCATGCCACAATACCAAATTGGGAGTATATCACTGATAACCTTCAACTACATAACCTCTGAGCTCGTACGTCTCAGAGAAGGGTGTTAAGCTAAGAGAATAAATTCTCCGCCACCAACAGAAATGTATTTGAAAGAAATCAGCTTTATATCTCAAAATGTAATGTCAGACATGTAACCATACAAATCTGTTCCGGGTTCGAACAGAACCGAAGGCACTTCCGAAGAAGCCCTTGCAATCCGGGTATTCACAATCCCGATCGAACTTCCCATCACAAAGGAAATCTCTATACCGTAGGTAACGGTGCAGAGACAATCAATAGGTCATCCTATCGTTTTCACAAATACCCGGTCTTCACCACCGGTATTCAATACGATCCATATCGTCGTATCACTTATTTGGAATGGGTTATATGACACAAAGGTCCTTTCCCGGCTAATCCGAATAGTGAGCACAATATTTCAAAACATATGAATATCGGGATACCAATTAAGTCACCACTTATTACCCAAATCCTTTCCTTTAAATGGTTTAAACAAATTACCATTTTAAATCTTTAAACAAAAAGATTTATTTCACAAAGTTTACCCAGTTTCACAAAGATTCATTCACAGATTTCCAAATCAATTTCCCTTTCAATTGGATTAACCCAATAAATCATTAAATTAAGATTTAATTTATAGCTTTCAAAACTATTCACAATTCAAGTCTTTTATAATATAAAGTATACACCTTTTAAAATCTTCTTTGATTTTTAAAATAAAGTTTCATCATCTTCACAAAGGTTAATTCATAGTTTTTCCAAACTATTTACATTTTCATTTCAACTTGAAATGTTTCGATACAAATTGGAAATCTTTTCACTTTATGAAAGCTGTTATTATTTGAAAACAAATAGTTTTCGTGTTGGGAAAAACTGATTTCATTTATACAAGTTACGGTCTTTGGGTTAATTCAAATTTCCACAACAACACTTTTAAAAATGGTTTAAATTCATATAAACACCCATTTCCACTTGTATAATCTTTTAGACCATAGTTCCCAAATTATTGAATTCAATTTCAAAATATTGAATTCAAAATTTAAATCAAATGATTTAAATTCCAATTTTATTAAGTTATTTAAAATAACTCTTATTTTTGAAACTCATTTTCAAAAACTTTCAATTTCAATTTCCAAAACTAATTTGGACTCAAAAAAAATTCAATCTTTAGAATTATTAAAAATCTGTGACTTAACCGATTTCCACATGAAATCCACATTTGTGTGTGTATTGTGTAGTCCAGGGGTTTAACACAATAGTGCAACAACGTTCAATCATCACAGATCAAATATAACAATATAATTGTTAAGCGGTATAAACTATAACGCTTATCTATCATTCACAGATCACAGATATATATATATATATATATCATAGATAAACAGATCACAAATCACAACACAGAACAGGATATATCACAAAGCATCACATATTAGAGATGTCAAACAATTCAACATCCAATAAAAATCCAAAAATCCATAAGTAGGATTAATTTAAACCAGATACATTTCTATAAATCAATTTTACTAGTTATAGAAAAAAAAAATCAATTAATTTCACATTGATTTTCAAATTTATTTCAAAACACCAAATCAAATTTACAATTTAATTTCCAAATTTTACCCTTTTAAATAAATTCCTTTATCTCTTCAAATCCATTCAAAAATCCAAATTTTAAATAAATTCTTCAACTTATAATAATATTTCTCAAAATCGATTTATTAAGCCCTTTTTCCCGAAATTTAGAATTTAATTCAATATAGTTCAAAAATAGCTTTTATCTTTTTAAAACTCCTTTTAAATTTATCCAATTCTCAAAAATAAATTTTTTGATAAATTTCAAAAATCCAATTTTATTTATTTCTAGTATCCAACGATACAAAAAATATATTCGGCTAAACCGTAGCCTTTAACAAATTCAATTCACAAATATAATCACACGGAGATTATAAATAATCAACACACAACATTGAAATAAATTCAAATGTTTGAGGAATCCTGTTGGATCCCTCCAACCTGTTTCCCTGCATCCACAGAAGTTAGCACAATACCAATTCCACTTCGAGGTGGAATATCATGGTATATGGGATTTATAAAATATTATCCGCTATTATGCGGCGCAATAGGGTCTCATCCGCTATATAATGCGGGAAATCAACTCCAAATACATATATAATACCAATTCCACTGCACGGTGGAATTATCGCAGTATATGTTTTTAATAAATAACCTCCGCTAAATATGCGGCGTATAGGGTCTATTCAACACAATAGATAACAACCATCATTCAATTCACACAATCAAGCAATTTTAAATCTAACTATTTAAAATTTAAATCGAAACAATTCGATTGAGTAAGGAGTTCTCACCTTGCTTTCAATAACGGTTGCAGTATTTTATTTCGAATAAAATTAAACACGTGTTTAATTTTACCAAAAATTCACACTAGCTCCAATCAATCCCAATCCAGCTCCATTGCATAGTGCTCGACAAAATGAACCCGATGCAAGTCGTTTCGTCAAATTCCGACCTCGTATCAAAAAGTTATGCATTTTTAAAGTTCAAATGAATTTAATATACAATTATTTTCTATTTTCTTTTAAATTTTTAATAACCTTTAATCCAGGCCGTTGATTTCATTTTTGACCACATCAGGGCCAATCGCATTTTCTTTCCCTTCCAGTTCAAACACGCGAGCACGAGAACCCATCCCAACCGCCGTTATCTTCGAATTTTCGCGATCTCCTCGTCGACCCGGAGTTCGATCAGAGAATAGGGTTTCGAAGACGAACGCGTGCTCCACCTTCGGTCGAAGACCGGTCGTGTGCGGTGGCCACTACGTGTGGAAAAACGTGCTTGAACTCACGGCTTTGAGCCTCGATTTCGACCACCACGAAGCACCGATGATGATCACAACCGTATGGATGTGAAGCCCTCGTCGAGTTCTCTGATTCTCTAGTTGATGGTTTTTAAAAATGATGCGTGGATTGGAAGAGATTAAGAGGAGAAGTTTCAATGATTTCTGGCCGTAGAAACGTTAATGGCGGCCTGACCTATCTCAGCTAGGGTTTAGTGAAAAAGTGAGTAATGTTGTCCTTTTATAGAAAATTCCAAATCACTATTCATCTCGAAATTTTCGAACTCGAAATCAAGCGTGCCGGCTGGCATTTCTTTGGTTTTACCCGCGTTCCGGACATAATGGAACGTGTTTTGGGAGCTAATTTGACCATATGTGCGAGTTACAGAATTAAACGATCAAATTTAAATTAAATCGATTAAAACGATTTCTATGCGTTTTGGCTTGCCCCGGACAAACAACAACTTCGATTGCTATGAAAATTGAAATCTTACAATATTTTCACATTACGGATCCAATGAAACTGGATTCGTTGAAATCCAAGACTGTTTGAAAAATGATTATTTTCACTCGTCAATTAAATATTAAAATATTTGATTTTCACAAATTAACTTTTAATTCAATTTTAAAAGTTTACAAACATCATTATAACTCCAATATGATTTAATATAACTTTATAAATCATTTTTATACACATTTGATCCAGTTTCCAATTATTTCTGGAATTTCAAATTTCAAATTATCGATTTAATTAAACAATTAAATCACTATATTCGAAATAAAATTCATTCAGCTTACAAAACTTACTTGTTAATATTTAAAATCAATTAAATATATGAATTTCAAATGACAGAAATTCTGGGTCGTTACAATCTTCCCCTTAAAAGAATTTCGTCCTCGAAATTGCAAAGTAGGAAAAAGTCACAAAATCTATTAACTTTTCAAACAATTCGTTCAAATTAGATTTCAAAATCACTTAAGTTTACAACTTCCCTAAAATCCAATAGTTAAACTCTTTCAAAAGCTTTACTAAGTTTTTCAAATCTATACTTAGTTATACTTTTCAAAACAAACTATATCGTTTAACTTTTAACTCCAAATCCAAAATTTAGTTTTCACAAATTTTCCAAAATTTCCCGAAAATGTTCTAACGCCTTAAATTTTCAAAAAAATTCGCCATAGCCTCCTTTGCGCGGTTCAATCGTAGTAGGATCACAATAGACATAAATATATATACATCGACCCACTCAGTCGGAAAAGCAGAAAAACAGTTCATATTTCCTATTTTTATTGCGTAGGCGTACCTTTTTAGCATTTTTAAGCAAAGCAGTTATTAATTTAGCATTTTAGTGCAACCAAATCCCGCCAAACGACAGCCACGGCACCTGTACTTACTCAATTTAAACACGTAAGTGTCATATATATAAAGTTATTAACATTTTACTCTTTTAAACAACTACAACACATGCATATTAAAAGAAATGCATACTAAACAAGGTTTATAAGCAACTTATATAATTTCGACATTACTTGTAATTGTTTGCAACCAATTTATATACAACGACATTCATTTCTTCACTTTCAATTAGTTTACATTCACTAATTTAAATTCAAGTTGGTTCACTTCCAATTTGGATTCAATTACATAGCTTTCAATTTCACAAATTCAATTTCATTAACCCTTAATGAATTATATACAATCAACCAACAATCATATAACAACCAATGTATATTCAACACAACCAAATTAATTTAATTCACTACGTTTGTATTCAATTTGGTTTAACATTTTTTTAATTTTCCAATTGGTTTAATATTAAATTGGCTTCCATTCAATTTCCAATTTATTAGCTTTTAATGAATTAACACTTACATCCATTATTCCATATCAATTCATTTACATTAGATTGATTAACATTCAATCTATTAGTTCAATTCAATTGCTAATTCATTTTACAAATAAAATTGAATTTCATTACATAATTCAAGTTCACATCCATTTAATTCACTTTACTATTTTACTTCGATATCAAAATCAACTTCTATTTAACATCACTTAAGTTATATTCCAATTAAACATCATTTGTTTAACTTAACTTAAATTTCCACTTATAAATCCAATTCAGATTTTGTTTTTCTTAACAAAATTGTTTAACCATTTTATCATTTGGTTTCACTTACATCTTCTCATTTTATAAGTTCAAAACTCATTTCTACTTATATTCGTCAATTACAACTTGGATTTTAATTTAAATTTTGTTTACCACAACAAAACTTCAATTTTTGAATTTACTATGGTAGCAAATCCATCACACAGAAACTTGAAAATGATATTGATGATGTTGCAGTCATCACCCTTATTATTTCCTAATAACAGTAGTGAGTTCAGTGCTTAATATTCTTTTAAAATTTCCTTTTATTTATAAATCACATTTATAAATCCTTTTCTCATATAATTTCACTATTTTACTTTACTTATACAAGATTATTTCACAATTGTAAATCATCTTAATTATAATTCTATACTTATATAATTGTTGTTTTTATATAATTTATTCAAACAACTTTCATTAATTTATATATATTCGCATTTTCAACAACCAACCAATTAATTATATACACTTTAATATTTCTGAAAAATTATTTCCTTTATATATAAAATATAATCGAGGTAAAATTATTTCATTTACCCAATTTAAAATGATACTATGTCGGTTCATCTTGTTTAAGAGTTTAGAAACCCCTATCGATTATAGTTAGCTAGACTGCACCGACCAGAATCTATAAACAATTAACCGATAAGTCAACACAATACAAAACAATTCCATATTCACTAACAAATACGCGCCCGTATCTATTATTACACTCAAACTCATTCTAGAGTACTACTGACTCTATCTCTAATGAGTAACACCCAACAGAGCCAAAGTTATCGCTTAACCATATGCTCTGATACCACATGTAACATATCACAATTTTCGACTTCCAAAAATCGACATTAATACGTCCACTATATCAACTGCCGAGAAATCAAATGCCGGAAAACCGAATTGTTATGGTTAAAAGAAGAGGTAGAAGAAGACAGAAGAAAAAGAGAACAGAAAAACACAGAAACAGAAACAATATCAGAATCTCACATTAGCAGCGGAATAACATATAATAGATAAATGAATAATCTTTAAATCAAGAACTATATCATTTTATACATTACATCTTCATCAGAGTTTACAACAACAATATACAACGCAATACATCAATGGACAGTTATACAAACTTGTCCTCATACAGAATACATAGCGGAAAAGATAATATCATATACAAGTGATACGTCTCGCCATCCAGCTCGCCACTATGCTCCCCAGCATCTCCTGAATCCAGAATGACCTGATAACCTGACTCTAGACTGCCCGTGTGGAAAATTATGGGCACCCAGAGTTTAGGAGAGGAACAATAAACTCCAGGTCAGTCATGGTGACTGGTGTGAGAACTTAAAACAGTTATTAACACAAAAGAATACAACAAAGGAAGTAAAAGACAATCGCAATGCTTTTGGAAAATGAAACTACCATAAGACCTCCCGCCACACACACAATGCAAACACAGAATTGGAGGAGATTTCTTCTTATGATAGTCCAACATGCTTACTACGCAAAATCATTGGATTATTATTATTAGTGCATAGTGTAGAAAAACATTTCGAAAGTATAATATTAATCTTAGCCAACATACAACCATTATTGTATGCCTACTATAGCTACCATCTAAACAGTGGTGACCACCATAAATAAATGGCAGGTTCTACAACTAATACCGTACAAGATTCGTATTGGAAGATGGATTGCCAACAAATGGTCAGGCTAAGGAACTTCCTACTGCCAATGGGATCGCCTCTGGATGTACGTCCCGAGAACTAACTAGCTCTTTGCCAACACAAGGCCGGGTTACCACTTACACTGGGTAACTACTACAGGAATATGCCACCCCCGGTCCTTTGGGACCTTTATCTAAGGCGCCTCAACAAAACAACAATCACACAGTAAATGAGAATGGAGTATCCACATAGGTTAAATACCAGGGCTCCATACCTGATACCACCCTTTTCCAAAAAAGGAAATGACATACCCTAAAGGGAGCGACCCTCATAACCTTGCCGCATCATTCTTGTTTTGACCATTTCCGGGTTGTGAGGTCTGAAGAGGTCTCATCCACAAAGCTATGCTTTTTCACAAAGCCGTGCTTTGATCAACAAATGATCAATGAATAATCATCACACAGCAACACTCAGCATGCCACATTACCAAATTGGGAGTATATCACTGATAACCTTCAACTACATAACCTCTGAGCTCGTACGTCTCAGAGAAGGGTGTTAAGCTAAGAGAATAAATTCTCCGCCACCAACAGAAATGTATTTGAAAGAAATCAGCTTTATATCTCAAAATGTAATGTCAGACATGTAACCATACAAGTCTGTTCCGGGTTCGAACAGTACCGAAGGCACTTCCGAAGAAGCCCTTGCAATCCGGGTATTCACAATCCCGATCGAACTTCCCATCACAAAGGAAATCTCTATACCGTAGGTAACGGTGCATAGACAATCGATAGGTCATCCTATCGTTTTCACAAATACCCGGTCTTCACCACCGGTCTTCAATACGATCCATATCGTCGTATCACTTATTCAGAATGGGTTATATGACACAAAGGTCCTTTCTCGGCTAATCCGAATAGTGAGCACAATATTTCAAAACATATGAATATTGGGATTTCAATTAAGTCACCACTTATTACCCAAATCCTTTCCTTTGAATGGTTTAAACAAATTACCATTTTAAATCTTTAAACAAAAAGATTTATTTCACAAAGTTTACCCAATTTCACAAAGATTCATTCACAGATTTCCAAATCAATTTCCCTTTCAATTGGATTAACCCATTAAATCTTTAAATTAAGATTTAATTTATAGCTTTCAAAACTATTCACAATACAAGTCTTTTATAATATAAAGGATACACCTTTTAAAATCTTCTTTGATTTTTAAAATAAAGTTTAATCATCTTCACAAAGGTTAATTCATAGTTTTTCCAAACTATTTACGATTTCATTTCAACTTGAAATGTTTCGATACAAATTGGAAATCTTTTCACTTTATGAAAGCTATTATTATTTGAAAACAAATAGTTTTCATTTTGGGAAAAACTGATTTCATTTATACAAGTTACGGTCTTTGGGTTAATTCAAATTTCTGCAACAACACTTTTAAAAATGGTTTAAACTCATATAAACACCCTTTTCCACTTGTATAATCTTTTAGACCATAGTTCCCAAATTATTGAATTCAATTTCAAAATATTGAATTCAAAATTTAAATCAAATGATTTAAATTCCAATTTTATTAAGTTATTTAAAATAACTCTTATTTTTGAAACATTTTCAAAAACTTTCAATTTCAATTTCCAAAACTAATTTGGACTCAAAAAAAATCAATGTTCAGAATTATTAAAAATCTGTGACTTAACCGATTTCTACGTGAAATCCACATTTGTGTCTGTATTGTGTAGTCCAGGGGTTTAACACAATAGTGCAACAACGTTCAATCATCACAGATCAAATATAACAATATAATTGATAAGCGGTATAAACTATAATGCTTATCTATCATTCACAGATCACAGACATATATATATATATATATATCACAGATAAACAGATCACAAATCACAACACATAACATGATATATCACAAAGCATCACATATTAGAGATGTCAAACAATTCAACATCCAATAAAAATCCAAACATCCATAAGTAGGATTAATTTAATTATCTTATTAATTTAAACTAGCTACATTTCTATAAATCAATTTTACTAGTTATAGTAAAAAAATTTAATTAATTTCACATTGATTTTCAAATTTATTTCAAAACACCAAATCAAATTTCCAATTTAATTTCCAAATTTTACCCTTTTAAATAAATTCCTTTATCTCTTCAAATCCATTCAAAAATCCAAATTTTAAATAAATTCTTCAACTTATAATAATATTTCTCGAAATCTCTTTATTAAGCCCTTTTTCCCGAAATTTGGAATTTAATTCAATATGGTTCAAAAATAGCTTTTATCTTTTTAAAATTCCTTTTAAATTTATCCAATTCTTAAAAATAAATTTTTCGATAAATTTCAAAAATCCAATTTTATTTATTTCTGGTATCCAACGATACCAAAAATATATTTGGCTAAACCGTAGCCTTTAACAAATTCAATTCACAAATATAATCACACGGAGATTATAAATAATCAACACACAACATTGAAATAAATTCAAATGTTTGATGAATCCTGTTGGATCCCTCCAACCTATTTCCCTACATCCACAGATGTTAAGCACAATACCAATTCCACTTCGAGGTGAAATATCGCGGTATATGGGATTTATAAAATATTATCCGCTATTATGCGGTGCAATAGGGTCTCATCCGCTATATAACGTGGGAAATCAACTCCAAATACATATATAATACCAATTCCACTTCACGGTGGAATTATCGCGGTATATGTTTTTAATAAATAACCTCCGCTAAATATGCGGCGTATAGGGTCTATTCAACACAATAGATAACAACCATCATTCAATTCACACAATCAAGCAATTTTAAATCTAACTATTGAAAATTTAAATCGAAACAATTCGATTGAGTGAGGAGTTATCACCTTGCTTTCAATAACGGTTGTAGTATTTTATTTCGAATAAAATTAAACACGCGATTAATTTTACCCAAACTTCACACTAGCTCCAATCAATCCCAATCTAGCTCCATTTCGTAGTGCTCGACAAAATGTACCCGACGCAAGTCGTTTTGTCAAATTCCGACCTCGTATCAAAAAGTTATGCATTTTTAAAGTTTGAACGAATTTAATATACAATTATTTTCTATTTTCTTTTAAATTTTTAATAACCTTTAATCCAGGCCGTTGATTTTGTTTTTGACCACATCAGGGCCGATCGCATTTTCTTCCCCTTCCAGTTCAAACATGCGAGCACGAGAACCCATCCCAGCCGCCGTTATCTTCGAATTTTCGCGATCTCCTCGTCGACCCGGAGTTCGATCAGAGGCTAGGGTTTCGAAGACGAACGCATGCTCCACCTTCGATCGAAGACCGGTCGTGTGCGGTGGCCCCTGCGCATGGAAAAACGTGCTTGAATGCATGAGCCTCGATTTCGACCACCACGAAGCACCGATGATGATCACAACCGTATGGATGTGAAGCCCTCGTCGAGTTCTCTGATTCTCTAGTTGATGGTTTTTCAAAATGATGCGTGGATTGGAAGAGATTAAGAGGAGAAGTTTCGATGATTTCTGGCCGTAGAAACGTTAATGGCGGCCTGACCTATCTCAGCTAGGGTTTAGTGAAAAAGTGAGTAATGTTGTCCTTTTATAGAAAATTCCAAATCACTATTCATCTCGAAAATTTTCGAACTCGAAATCGAGCGTGCCGGCTGGCGTTTCTAAGGTTTTACCCGCGTTCCAGACACTATGGAATGTGTTTCAGGAGCTAATTCGATCATATGTGCGAGTTACGGAATTAAACGATCAAATTTAAATTAAATCGATTAAAACGATTTCTATGCGTTTTGGCTTGCCCCGGACAAACGACAACTCCGATTGCTACGAAAATTGAAATCTTACAATAATTTCACATTACGGATCCGATGAAACTAGTTTCGTCGAAATCCGAGACTGTTTGAAAAGTGACTATTTTCACTCGTCAATTAAATTTTAAAATATTCAATTTTCACAAATTTACTTTTAATTCAATTTTAAAAGTTACAAACATCATTATAACTCCAATATGATTTAATATAACTTTATAAATCATTTTTATACACATTTGATCCAGTTTCCAATTATTTCTGGAATTTCAAATATTAAATTATCGATTTAATTAAACAATTAAATCACTATATTCGAAATAAAATTCATTCAGCTTACAAAACTTACTTGTTAATATTTAAAATCAATTAAATATACGAATTTCAAATGACATAAATTTTGGGTCGTTACACAAAGGTTTTTCTCAAACATAAATAAAAAGGAGTTCCAAATATAAGCCCAAAGCTATCTTGATTTCAACCCAACAATCCATATCTGTCGTCAATAATGTCCTATCAATATAAGAGATAGTACATGAGACACGTAATAACTTTTAATGGGAATTAGGCAGACTTTGACCATTTAAAACCTTATTTAAGGCAGGTCCACATCATTAACTACTTATAATCTCAAGGCGGACTCCTAACTAGTAACTATCAAGCTGACATTGCATGGAATCTCTTCAGCCACTTAATACTTCCTATTGAAGCAGGCCCTTTTCTGAGATATCTACTACGTGCCTAACCCATAATCCCAACCATTTACAACTTCCTACTTAGAGAACAGGAAAGCCCTCACACAACCACTTATCACCTTCAATCTCTAAAACAGGTTTTTCATATTACGACCCAAACCCCATGGCGACGTTTCAAATTAGCCTGACTATTCGTAGATACTGGTAGTCAGATTAGCTAGGAAAATTTACCCTATAGAATTTGGGACTAATCTCGCGTCATCGTAGTTACTTATTATAGGCGATGCCTCACATCAGCCCTAAAGTCACACTACTGGTAGTCAGATTAGTTGGACAAACTTCTGTGTGCTTTTGACTGACCTCGCATCCCTGTAACTTAATCATAATATATATCACTCTCTACATATATTATCACACATCCCACCGTTTCCATAATCAAGACCTAATAAGAGATCTTTCTTATTTCGCCTTTAACATTAATTACCTTCCTAAGGGGGATTTTAATAAAATTACCAATTTAACTATGCAATTATACATTGTAATTATATGTTTAATATGCATACACACGCACACACATATTGATACGTGCCTAGTAATTTCTAAACATGTGGAATACACTCCCTAAACTAGTGTTTAAATATAAACTCTTTCAATAATTATTCAAGTCTTGTCCCGTATTATCAACAATACGAAAATTCCAATGTTTATATCCAAAAATTCCAAATAGACTTGTATATAATAAAATTTAAACTCAACTTATTACATCAAAACAATGGAATATATTGACACTAGAAATTTGTAATTCCAATTTTTACGCTTTATTCAACTCCTTTTTCACATAAAAATAAACAAAGGAATTTCTATTTAAATTATGGGTATATGCAGTGCAAACTACAAATAAAATTTGTACCTTACACACTATTCCTTAATCAAAATCCTTTAACCAAATTCAAAGAAAAAAATAAGGAGTGGAACAGAAGGTAAAGTTATCAAAACTGCAAATCTATTCCCATTATTTTGACCTAAATAATTTAGATTCCAACGTAGAATTGACATTTCACATTGAAGGAGTTTATGATGTTTTTGCAAACCAAACTCCTCAAAGCATATCCAAACCCAAACTACTAATCAAGTACTAAAATAGAAAAACTAAGATTTCTACTCGCCGTATATACTTAGCTTTGCCTCCTTTAGATTTTACATGCCTTTAAAAATTTCTACTAGATCTTCTTTTTGATATATATATATATATATATATATATATAGATATACACATACATATACAGCAAGGGATTTGTATATATACGTTAGATTCAGAAAATGAGAGAAGAATAGGTTGGGAAACTAAATAGAAAACAAAATAGATATATAGGATTTCTTACTTGAAACCCATATGGAGTTTTTCTGAATCTAGGAAGAGACGAATTAATGGAGCTTCGCTAGAGTTCCAAAATATTTTCTGAATAAAATTGGGGGTCTATTATCTTGTTTACAGTGGTTGGAATGCACTAGAACCGTCAAATTTAGGTCGATTAAAATAATAGAAATCCAGACTTTCAAAGTGCAAAACCCTAGTCGCAACTTCACAGTCAATGGTCGACCGCCCAACCCTAGCGGTCGACCATGACGTTTGTTTTGGGAAGATTTTTTCATGCCATTTTTTATATTTATTTTCTTCCTTGA
This sequence comes from Allium fistulosum, assembly GCA_030737815.1. Classification (NCBI taxonomy): domain Eukaryota; kingdom Viridiplantae; phylum Streptophyta; class Magnoliopsida; order Asparagales; family Amaryllidaceae; genus Allium; species Allium fistulosum. The sequence continues at coordinate 1,228,540,362 of CM060901.1, forward strand.
TTATCATGTTAACGTTATTTTTAACATTTACTTAAGCCCAAGTCTAATTATTGTTAACTTTCAAATTTTAAATTTAAGAATTATTTGAATTTGAATTCTGTTTAAATTATTTTGAATCCAAAAACTTCAAACGTCCATAATTTTTCCATTTGAGCTCCATTTTCAACATATTATATATGGAAAATGATCAGAATTTTGCTATGAGAACAACGACATAACTTTCGTGGTCAAATTCTGACTTTGCAAAATTTTCATTTTTAGCCTTATCTTATTTAATTTAATTTATCCAATTTATTTATGGTTGATTTTACAGGGTGTTACATTCTTCCCCCTTAAAAGGATTTTGTCCCCAAAATCTTTCCAATTGGCGAACATCATAATGCGCAATAAACATCCATCTTATACAACCAAGTTATCTTGACAACAATATACTAAACCAAAAGTGCAATGTGATTACCTGTGCTGAAATATTATAGATAAGTTCAATCCTAGCGTGAATGTAAGTGTCGTAACATATAGGCATGTATGAAACATCCTAAACATGCAATAAGTGTTCTATATGGGTGCAAAAGTGATAGTAAAAGTGTTGCAACCATCTCCTACCAATCAATCTAGAAACAACAATGCAACCAAAAACCAAATTTTAGAGAGAAAGGTTTACCAGTGAAAAGCTTAGGATGAAAAGTCCTCATGCTTTCCGCCGGATTCTCCCCTCATTGTACTTGAACCAGGAAAATTTCTTTGTTGCGGAGCTTCGTAGTTCCATGTTCCACAAAGCCTGTGGTGGCACGAGATGCTATTGGCTCCGCCTCAGTATCCCTTATTGATTAGGCTCTATAATAGTACTTGTGCCATGAAGGCATTTCCTTAAATGTGAAATGAAAAAAATGTCAGACTCCTGCCAATTATCTGGTAGCTCCACATGATAGCAAGTCTTCCTATTCTTTCTAAAATTGGGAAAGGCCCAACAAACTTTGGTGCCAACTTTCCCGACGTTCCAAATCTCATGACCTATCTAAGAGGGGAACTTTGGTAAACACCATATCCCCTACATCTAATTCTAACTCTTATCTTCGCTTGTCCGCATAGGATTTCTGACGATCTTGTGCGGCCTTCATCGTTGCCTAATCGATTCTACCTTTTCATTTTGGCATGTCAAACACCCAGTGGAATATTCTGCCACCTTCTTTTTCATCCCTGTCCAATAGAAAATTCTCTTCATATTCCTATTCATCTTATCCCTTCTGGGGTGAAGGGTCATCCTTGACTGATGTCTCTTCGTAAGATAAAATTTATTTTTTTCCAAAATCCTAAAATTTTTAATACCGAAGCATTCTTTTATTTCTGGTCTCTAACCTAATTTCCTCATTAATTTCTAGTCTTATCTACAGTTTATCACTAGTCAAGTGCTCTTATGAAATTTTTTTATTTACGATCTTCCTCCATATATATTCTTATCTGGCGATCTAATCTCATCCATAAAATCAACCCAATGATAAAGCAGAGACATATCTTATACCATATCATATGCTTTTTCAATAACCTAAGGGAGACAACTAGCGATAACAACCTCAAAAATTCTAAAAGAAAATTTTGCTGGAAGTTATCGTTTATCATTAACTGGTGTGAATAATGTTGTGGTCCTAATATTCCTTACTCAATTAAGATGGACACTTCTAATATGTTATTCCACTATCACCTACCTTCCCTAATTTTCCTTCTTGTTTTCCAATAAATATGGTCTATTCATTACTTTAGTTAACATACCCTTAATGATTGATCATTAATGTCAAAGTTGGACCATCTCTAACCAATCCACATTTAAATACCTAATCTTTTCACCGGTTTCAAAATCTATTTATTATGCCGATTCAAATCCTCCCTCAATGTCGTATTAAATTCCTTAATCAGTCCTCATATAATTCTTTTTAACTCTCATTAATCACAAATTTATTGCCCATTAAATTTGTAATTAATGTCCTTAAATTCTAATCCATTAATTACTAACAATACGTATATAGTCATAAATTACGCTATTTATATATTTCTATTTTTATACGTTAAGCATGGTTATACATGTGTCTATATATTAATTTCTAAACTGGAACATTCGTTTCCACATTTTAATTTATCAAAGCTATCTAAAAAGGATTACCGTTAAAAAAATTCATATATTAACCAAAGTGAGATTTTTGCTTCGTTTTTAATTCAAGGAATTATTTCCTTTTTTTTAACGAAATGGACAATGTAAAGTATGGAAAAGAATATTCATATCTTATACATCTCTTTCCTTTTTGGTATATCCCTTGTTAATTAATACGACACACTTCTATACATATTTTGGAGTTGGGTATCTCATGGAATTTACATGGAACTCGCTCCAAATAAATAAAAACACAGAAATTCACATTTCAAGTCAACTAGGGCAACTGAACTTACAATCCAATTATAAATCTGGAATATCTTCACAACTTTACCAATATTCTACAGTTAAATATCTAGGACTGATTTCCTGGTCAGGTTGTACTTACTATTCCAGTTTTATTCATATTTTATAACTTGTACACTGCCTTACCTAGGTAATGGTCCACATCTACTCTATAAAAAAATTTGTTTAGTTCTCACCATTCTTAAAACTAAAATTTCAAAATTATAAAGTACCTTATCTGAAACCTTTGCCTCTAAAAATATAAACTTGGAAACCTTTTTTCTAACCAACTTTTCCTTTTTAAGGACTTTCTACAACAGAGATTTATTTCTTTAAAGTTAGATTTTTAATTCAAAACACTTAAAACTCAATTATTAAACCAAACTATTATTAAATCAAAACTTCAAAATTTGCTTAATTCCATTAAGAAGTAAAATAATTTCCCTTCTCAGAAACCTTCTACAACATAAAAAATAATTTCCAATAAACTGTTTTATACGAGTAAACTTATTTCATTAAATTCGAAAACAGCACTTACTTCATGAAATTATGACCTATACTTAGGAAAAGTTCATTATTTAAAAGATATTTCTTCTTACAAGACAATTATTTTAGTAGACATCAAACCACAATCTATTCACATGCATGCCAAATTTCTAATTTCAAGTTGTTAAATTATCCTAAAATATGCATTAATATCTATTGCTTTATTACTCAAACTGTATTGTCATTTAACAAAATACTTTTTATAACTTCGATTAAATATTATTTAAACTCTAATAATCTTTATCAATCCCAATTTATTTCTCTTTTATTACCATTTTAAATTCAATGATATTTTATTCTTATTCAAAAAATTCTAAATAGAAAAATGAAAAATTAAGATTCTTGAAACACCCCACACCCCTTAATATACCCAAAAGGACACATTAAAAGGCGTGGTGCGTTGTAGGTATAAATAAAACTAATAGAGACTAAGATTCACAAGATAAAAATAGATAAAAACAGCGGAAACTAAAATAATAACTTATTTTAAATAAAACTTTCATAATTGCTTCATAAATAAGTCAAATACCAAATACAACATCCATATCTCAGAACCCATCATGTCTTCTAAAATAAAAATTCATAGTCTCAAAAATCAGAGTACGTAATATCCCTCATAATAAGCCAGTACATAGAAAGAACAAAAGCTAAAAGAAAAGAAATACATGGTAGCAAACTCCTCCAAGAAATCTCCAAGCAAATGCAATCTATTATCCTCTCCCTTGATTGCCTAAGGTGGGAAAAGGGGAAAATAGAGGAGTGGATCAGACTAAAAGTCTGGTGAATGATAGTAATTAATAGAGTCTTTAAGCAAAGTAAAAGTAATAGACTCTACAATAGTTCTAGCATAAAGAAGGATAATAAAAGGAAATAGGAAAGAGATAAACTAAATATAAGTACGATTAAATATTGCTCAATTTATACGATAGGTTAACTTTGATTGCTTGCACTTGTCCTTGATTTTTGCTTTGGTTAGGTTGAATTCCTAATCCTGTAATTAGAAAGTAATCCTAATTCTACCCTTTTTTGATCGGCCTGCTACTCCATAGACCTTACTATGGACCAGCCGCTATATAACTCCCTACGCAACAGCCAATGATATCTACGAAAGATGCACAAAGCAACTACTGTGGATCCGGACGACATATATAGCTTCCTACACAGAAGGCAATAGTGTCTACTAAAAACACCCATACTAACCGCTTGGAACTCATAGCTATTACTGAGCACCCGAATGGAAGTCGCACGCGTGACTGCCACCATGCCCATGCTACCTTTTGCTCCACCTATTGGGTCTTCTTATTACCTCCAACTTCCAGCATAGCGTGCCCCTCATCTCACTTCAGGCTAATGCGAGATCATCGTGTATCCATAGATAAATAGAGGAAATGCTGTTGGTACTGGCCCTTCATCCAAACAATATCTAGTTGCGCCCCTTATCCAAATCCCCCGTGATTTGGACTTCTATTTGACCAAGTACCACCATTCTTAGCATAAGCGTGCACTCATCTCACTTCCGACTAATGTGAGACACCGTTTTGTCTAATAAGGAATGCTATTTGGTATAGGTCCTACTTTCATCTTTGCTTATTAACTTAGATAAATTATTTAAATAAGCCTTTATTATCATTTTTACTTTCTACGCTTATTAATTTATCCCAAGTCTTAAAATTAGCCCCATTCTATTCTTATTCTTATTATAACCTACGTTATAATCATGCTTATTACTTAACCCAAGGTCTAAGTGTGAAAATAAGCTCTTTCATCTTTTACTCTTTCTTAGTTATAATTCTACGTTATAACTAAGCCAATTAATTAGTCCAATTCTAATTTATGTTACAGTCTTTATAATTTACATCTCATAATTATAAATAGGCCAATCTCTTTAATTCAGTCCAACTAATATCATAATTAGGCATAATTTCAGTCTTAATTCCATTTTATTACAGTCTTTATAATTTAAATCTTATTTTTCGTCATTTTAGAATTCTTATAATTTAATCCAATTTCACGTTAATTCTATTATAATCCATACGCGAAGAAGAAGAAGAAATAAAAGAAAACTGAAAATAGAAGAAAATCCAAGGCGTAGGAAGAAGATGTAAATAATGCATAAATAACAGTAAATGGATTAAAATAATGTAAATAAACTGTAAATAAAAGGAAAAGCTATAATTAATAGAAATAACTAAAATTAACTGAAAATAATAGCTAGAAAGAAATAGAATGAAAATAATTCTAAAAACTGTAAATAAAACTGCTAAAAGGGTTATTCTAAAAATCATAGTAAAACTACAACTATTGGAAACCCAATTATTTTAAATTACTTAAAGAAATCTTAAAATAATTACAATCACTCACCTATGGTCCTTAGCTCTTCCTTAGGTCTTCCCAGATCCACTTAGGGTTGTCAAATAATTTAATTAAAAACAATTTTCTCCTTGGAAAATTATTCCGTTTAGGGTCCTTCCTGAAGAGGTGAACCCAATTGGAGAAAACCTAAAATGAGAAAAAGTGTTAAGCCTAGGGTCTTATTTATAGGTGTAGAAGTGGATCTTAGACCGTTGGATTTGGGGATTGAATAGGATGTGACCACGTCATAGGCTGAATAGGAGCCATCGGATGGAAGCACGGAAGGACCAGATGGAATAAAAGAATGCAAAACAACGTGTATGAAACTTCTGCTAACTCATTGCTGTGTCAAATCTTACAATGCGCCTTGTCAGCGCCTTATCTTATATTTAATTCAATTAATTACACCCTCAATAATATACAAACTATAAATAACGTTTTCTTCTCCTAAATTAATTTCTAATTTATGCATTTTATTTCAGATTAAATTTCCATGCGTCTCTCTTTATTCGCATGTTTCATTTCAGTTTTCAACATCCCATTTAATTTACATGTTTACGTCTAAAATAAACAAACAAACAACATACCAATATCTTTCCACATTTACATCTGAAATAAACAAATTAACATGTGTATTATTATATTTACTTTTTTTTCCGTATTCACATCTGTTGTAATTAGATAAATAACATATGTCCACAAACATGTGTATATGTTGTGTATTAATTAGTAACCTTATTATTTACCTTTAAATTGAGCAATCAATTACATTAATTAATTGGTATAAATGTTTTTATGTTCAAAAACTAAACGGACCATTATTCCTTACTAACAAAGAAATAACATACCTTATATTTTCTATAAGAAATGTGATCCTTCCTTAATACACTCTTGTCTTTTCTTTTCAAAATAAAACGTTTATTTTATTAAATGCCTTCTTTTTTATAAATGTATGGTTACATTTTCTCTTATTTACAATAACCCATCTCATTTGGACATCGTCCTCTTCACTTTTCAAATTTATAAATGTAGATGCCTTCTTTTTAAATATACTGTTATATATATTTTGTTTTCCTTTTTTTTAACAAAACATACTCCCTGTTTATAAAATCATACATATATTCAAAGATGAAAAGTTTATTTCATTTATCTCAAAACATGCATTTATTTCTATTTAAAATGTTCATTCCATTTTGACACAAATGCAAGTTCTTATATTAAACTCAATCATTACAATTTAATTCCTCTTTTCCTTTCTAATTGAAACATTTCAATAAATCTACTGCCAATTAATTTCAATACTAATTTCAAACGAATTCTAATTATAAACACTATTTCTTTTCACTTATAATTATTTATTAATTTATCCTTAAATTTTGGGCTGTTACAATTCTCGTCCTCACAAAAATGCTTTCCCTTATAACATTTACAAAATTATCCAAACTCATTTATTAATTATCCTCATTTAGTTCCATCCAATTATAATTTTTTTTCAAAAACATCCTCTATAACCTTAAACAATGAAAAGTGGAGTACACAAGGTTAGCTTCCATCCTATTAATTTCTAACTAGATTACTGATTTTCTTTTATACAGATTCCTAATGCTATTTCTATCCTATCTCCTAATATTGCCCTTATTTACATTTCTCGTAACTAATTGGATCCTACTTCATATGTTATTCTTTGTATTTTCCTTATACGTAAATGTTCCTCCTATCCTAGTTATTCTTAACCTTCTATTCTCTATTCCTCAATAAGTTCCACTTCTATTTATTCCCCATTTTAAAAAGAGTTTAAAAAAAGAAACTTCTAAATAAAAGAAAAATTATCAAGTCCATCCTACGCCCTATTTTACATTTAATAAAAATGAAGAATCCCTTTCTCCAAAAATCAAAAACTTTTTAACTCAACCAATTTTAGACTAGAATTTCAAATTTTCAAAATTCCTTTTTTTTTAAAACAACGTGTCAATAAATCCTTTGAAAATCTATTAAAAAAATTTTAAGGAAATTTTCCAAAAATCTTTTATCAAATTCTTCCACATGAGGTTGGATTGACTTTAATTATCCTTTCTATTGAAATTTTATTCTTCCCTACTCAATCGTCATTAAATCTGATTATCTCCTTATGGTAATTAGTGTACATCTTATTGTGGGAATTGCTCCACTCCTTCTTCACATCTTGCTTCATTTCTATCATTCCTTACTTCTGGATGTATACAACATATAGACCCATATCTCCTATCTATTTTTATGTACGGAGCTAGGCCCATAAATCTTTGCATGTATAATTAATGATAGAGTTAGGGGTATACCCTAGGGTCAATTATGTAATTTGTTACATATATATCTAATTCGATAACCAACCTTGTTTGAAATAAAAAGTATTTTCTTTCTATTATACACTTGATATAATGTGTTATATTAATTAATTAATCTAATAAAAAAAATATTTAATAGAAAATCCATAAATGGTATGTTTTGTGATAGTAGTTACAAAGTGTTGTAATTGTGAATAATTTATCACAATAAAAATACATTTTAAAAGTTGCTAGTCAAGATGCATCGAGACTAGATATTGATGTTCCCATTAAGAGTAGAGTATGTAACGTCTCCAAATGTTGGGTAATATATTACTTATGTCTGTTGGGGCATCTAGGGGTTATGTACTGATAGTTATTGGATAACCGTGGAATGACTCACTCGATGGTTTTCTGTTGTTAATATGACTAAGGCCCAATAGAATATATCGATGTGACTGATTTACACAGTTTTCTCGACTTGAGAATAATGTGGATCTTCAATATGAAAGCTCTTCTTTGATCAGTCAAATCATGGCGTGGAATCCATCGAGTAGCTATAGTTGGATATTTAAACAATTTATTTAAATATTTAATTGTTAATTAAATAATGGTCGCAAAACTATGATTTTTCGCATACGATCGAATTAGGACTCGAGACCACTTCCGTTGAGTTCGTATCGACGTTGCAAATTAAAATGGCTATAAATATCACTATATTATGAGATTGGACGATCTGATGGTCGAAACGGTCTCAAAAAGCATGAAATTACCATCGCGGAGTGGTGTCTTGGATAGCGACGAAATTTATACCATCGAGACTGAAAAAGTGAGATGATGAATGCAGAGGAGTTTCATTGCAATCTGATGCGTCGTTTGGTCGTGAGCTCGAAACGCGTGATAATTAACTTGGGAAATTGATTAAATTGAATAAATTAATAATTAAAAACAAAACCCTCCTTTCTCTTATCGAAAATCAAGGTCACTGTTCCATTAGCAGTAACAAAGATAATGGCTGTCTCCCTTATTTAATTTCAGAAATTCAAATCGATCGATTTACTCGATGATAAATCGCGTGACATGGCTCATCGGACTCCTAGGGAAGTGGAGCGCCTCCGGTATGAGTTTGGGCGTGATCAGTGATGTTTGACGTCGAGTGTTCTAGACTACGATTTGACTTTTTGGATGATGTAGTCGAAGATAGGGGAGACAGAGACCGGTATTGGCCAAAGGTAGGAGAGGAGCATCGACGCCGTGATTTTTGTTGGGTTCGGTCGAGGACCGATAAATGCGTTTGTAGACAAGCCTCGGCATCAGGTCGCATTTCGTAGCGATGGATCGGGTTCAACAAAGTGGTGTCCATCACGGAGAGAAGGATTAAGCCGACGCGTAGGAACTGAAGGCTCGCGATTTCATCGAGTAAATTAGGAGAAATCAAAGAATGAAGGTTGCGGCCATGGGTTTCTATTGCACAGTCATGTATCGAGTTCATGGTAATCAACAATTGGAGGAGGAAAGGTTATTGAGGTTATTTAATAATTAATTACATGTATGTTGATTTAATAGTTTGGTTAATCTCAAATCTTATAAACGCTATATCTTTTACATGCGAGGTCTGTTTTGGACGTGGTTTCTTGCACTGCACTCATGATGGAGAGTTTTACGACTTAGCGATGGTTTGGACGATGATGTGAGTGTTATTGTATCTCACCATACTGTGATTGCTAGTATAGTATTAAAACGATTTTTTGAGATGTTTTCTAACTTCAAAAGGAGAATTCTAAAATAATTAAACCTATATCTTATTTTATAAAAAGAATTAGAAGTATTTTAAAATGATTTTAAGTTAAATATCACATATTTTTCATTTGCAGATTTTTTTGACAATATTGATAGATATAAATGAATCCCACATTATCCCACATTAGTTGCTTGGATGGATTGTATCATGTTATTATAGACGTCTGTAGGCAATTGTGGACGTTCATATGCTTGTTAGATGTATGTATGCTAATTTGGTTGTTTTGGTTAAAAACGCCGTTCTAAAGTGATATAATACTAGACTATATCCAATAGGATAGGATTACGTGCATAGAGTATCGTGCATGTCGATTAATATGAAGACGAATGATGGATTTGGACATGTGCTTCAAAATCTTTGTTCTTGGTCTTGATCATCATACTGAACACTGGAAGCTTGAGCTCTTCAAGTCATTTGTCTCTAAACTCACGAGTCTTGATCATCGTCTCTAAAACTTTATTCTGGGTCTTTATAATGATCAGTCTTCAAGTTTAATCATTCTATACCTGTGTAATATTTTGCAATACTATACAACTTGAAAAAAACATTAACTTCTATATTTATGTGGTTGTTGTCATCAAAATCAATATCCAAGGTATTAATAATCTATCCCTTTTTGATAATGACAACTATGTAAATATTCCTATATATAAAATATAATATAACTCTAACTGAGTTAAATCACTCCCTCTTAATATATGCATGTGTTATATTTTATATTTTTCTCACCTTTTTTCATCAACAGAAAAGGGTGAAAAATGATACTCCCCTAAATGTGATATACTTATGAATTACGGAGTCAACATCAATATTTAAATACTAAATCTTGGAGACATTTAAATGAGACAAAATAAGTTTTAGTAATAAATAAAACTGTTACACAATTCAACAATTTCTAACAAACAAATTGAAAATATACAATCCAGTTCAAACCAAATCAAATATTATATACAAGGTTATATCAATCCAAACCAAGCTATATTACTTACAAACCAAATATATAAGTTTTAAAACATATACTTACAAATTATAAATAAATAAAAGTACTAGACTTTCCTTGGAACTTAGCCCATCCTTCAGATCCAAAGATCGGATTTGTTTAGATAACATCCCAACCTTCTTGTTCCACCTTTACCTTGGAGTTTGAGCATTTCGGGCTGTTGTTTTGATTATCTTTTATAAGAGAGAAAATTAACCAACGAAGATCATTATAGTGTTTCTTTTTTTCCTTTATCATTTTCATTTGGATTAATTCCAAATGCCTTTGATTTTGAAAAATAAAATGGAGAACATCTTTGAAAGGTTGAAGTATTTCCTTCAAGTTTTCACAAATTTTTATGTAGAAAACTCATTTTATGAAAGGAAATGTTTGGAATGGATGGAGATGAAAGATGAATTAATGTATGAGTTTTTCTAGAAGAAAATAATTTATATAGAGATGAAAAATTAGATTAAATAGTTTTTTTAAAAGTAGTTACAAAATTTTGAAATCTAAAATTTTCAAAAATGGCTAGTATGTTGACATATCTATGTAGTGTATGTCGACATATGTACCTTAATTTGTACATTTATGTTTTTGTTCTAATTTTTGTTTCTATTTAGTAATATTTTATTTTAATGCTTGGTAGAGACTATGATAATATAATCGAACAACAAGAAGTAAATTTAATCAACCAAAATAGAGATACATGAACATAAAGAAAAATACCTGAAAGTGACATGAAATAAAACTAGAAAAACATGTTACCAGTGGATACAAAGTTAGACAAAGATATAAAAAGATGATGATGATAAATAAGAGTTTTCACCAAGCTTCCTAATGATCTTCCCAAAGTTTTTGTCCACTTTGTTGGAGAGAGAAGTAAACTTTTTACTAAAGGAGCATTTAAGCTAATTTTGATTGTTGAGAAGTTTCTCATGGTTTTTTAGAATCTCTTTGTTGGAATAGCGAGAAGGTTTGCCAAAGCTTTCTAGGGAAGTATCCATTTCCTCCTCTTCCACTTCTTATTCTTCCTACTCTTCAATTTCCATATCGTCGCCTTCTTCTTCTTCTTCTTGTTGTTGAATTTCTTGCTCTTCTTCTCATGCCAATATTTCTTCCATTTCAATAAGAGTTTCATAGGGTCCGAATTCAAGAGGAATGTGCATAAGTGAAATGTTGATTTTGTCGAAAACTTTGTGATGCAAAATATTTCACCTCTTAGATCGACACAAAAATAATTGAAAATTCTAGTAACATGCACAGCATGGTAAAGTGTGTTCTCATGCCTAGAGATTTTCTTTTGAATAAAGCCATCCAAAATCACTTGAGCCATATTTATATCATACTTTTCAAAAGTAGAAAAAAGAGCTTTGAAAACTTTTTAAGTAGGGTTATTGTAATTCCCTGTCTTCGGTGTAATACTTTGTTGTAAAATAAGAATTATTAGTCTTGCTTTAGGCCTAAGATTTTTTCCCTTAAAGTCATACTCTTCATCATTTAAAAAACAAATTGGGTATAACTTCTCTATTACCACAATCAATTTCAGAAGAGGAGATGTCATTTCCGCTACTTTTACAACTAAGAATTTGTCCCAAAATTTCGCAATCCAAAACAGTACTAGTGTCTTTTACACTACTCCAAATTTGACCTTCTTCTCCTTAAAAAAAATTCCATCCAAATTTGCATAAAATATTTTAACTAAATCGGGATAGAATTCGAAATCATTTTGAGATAAATCGGTTAAACCAAATTAACATTTTAAAAGGCAAGGTCTTGTAAACCATAAGAAGAAAATTCATTGAAATTTGCAAACCTTCCCGAAAATAATTTTCTATAAGTAGCACATTCGATATAAGTTTCCATGCACTTTTGATTATTATCAAGTTGACTTTTGATCCTTTCGTAACCTTAATGGCTTTGGATGAGGAGGGTTGGCTTAAAGACATTGTTATGAAGTTTTTTGAAGGTAAGAAAGTGAAGAATGATTTTTAATTTAGAAATAAAGTATGAGTGAATGAAGGGATAAAGATGGATGATTTAATATAGAGTGAACTACCATTTTCAGTTTGAAAAGATGCATTTTCAGTCTTTGAACTTAATGCAAAATAGACGAATATTCAAAATTTGATTTGAAAAGATTCTTCGGTTTTCTGCCACGAATGTCGATATACCCATGTGACATATGTCGACATATAGGCCAAAAATTAAAAAGTACCATTTTCGCTGTTGTCCTTTGTTCTGATCTGATTAATCTTTTATTACTGTGAAACACATATTGACATTTTCTATATTTGGTTCATTGTTACTTGATGTAGTATAGAATCTTCTAGAGTTGCAGTGTAAGCCCTCTTTCTCTTATTGGCTGAATTAGTGACAGGCGTGATCTTTGATTTCTTTTGATACAGATAGCCTCTTTGCAAATGACTAGGTTCATCACAGTTGTAACATTTAATTATAGTCACGTTTCCAGATTTTTTAGGTCTACCGAAGTTATTCATCTTTCTATACTTCAAGCAATTTTTTGAATTTCTAGTCAAAAGAGAAATTTCCTCATCATTATCATCATCATTCGAATCTTGTTCGTCGGTTGTAGCATTAAATGCAACTAATTTCTTTTTGGTTGTCCTGCTTTCTTTCCTACCCTGCAGTTGTGCTTCATAGGATATTAGATTACCAATTAAGTCTTCAATTTTTATAGTACTAATGTCATTAACCTCTTCTATTTCCAATATCTTTTTATCCCACTCTAGAGAGAGTGAATTAAGGACCTCTCTGACTTGATCCTCTTTAAATTTTATGTAACGTTTCGGAATTTTCGACTTCCGAAAATCGACATTAATGCGTCCACTGTATCAACTGCCAAGCAATCGAATGCCGGGAAACCGAATTGTTATGGTTAAAAAGAAGAGGTAGAAGAAGACTGAAAGAAAGAAAGAAGAAACAACAGAAACAATATCAGAATCTCACATATCGCAGCGGAACAACATATAATAGATAAATGAATAATATTTAAATCAAAAAACTATATCAGTTTATACATTACATCATCATCAGAGTTTACAACAACAATACAACACTGGACAGTTATATAAACTTGTCCTCATACAGAATACACATCAGAATAAATAATATCATATACAAATGCTACGTCTCGCCATCCAACTCGCCACTGAGCTCCACAGCATCTTCTGAATCCAGAATGACCTGATAACCTGACTCTAGGCTGTCGGTATGGAAAATTATGGGCACCCAGAGTTTAGGAAAGAAACAATAAACTCCAGGTCAGTCATGGTGACTGGTGTGAGAACTAAAACAGTTTATATTTAAAACAAACAACAAAAGAAGTAAAAGACATCCGCAATGCTTTTTGGAAAATGAAACTACCATAAGACCTCCCACCACACACACAATGCAATCGCAGACTTGGAGGAGATTTCTTCTTATGATAGTCAAATATGCTTACTACGCAAAAGTAAAACTCTTTTGATATTATTACTAGTGCATAGTGTGAAAATTCTTTCGAAAATACAATATTAATCTTAGCCAGCATAGGTACCATTATATTATGCCTGCTATAGCTACCGCCTGAGGAGACAGGTTATACAAATTGCAATCGTAAAGGGCTCGTATTGTTTCTTTGGATTTTCCAACAAATGGTTAGGCTAAGGAACTTCCTACTGTCAATGGGATCGCCTCTGGTGGGACGTCCCGAGAAATAACTAGCTCTCTGCCAACACAAGGTCGGGTTACCCCTTACACTAGGTAACTACTACACGAATACGCCACCCCCCAGTCCTTTGGGACCTTTATCCGAGGCGCCTCGACAAAACAACAATCACACAGTAAATGATCCACATAGGTTAAATACCAGGGCTCCATACCTGATACCACCCTTTTCCAAAAGGAAATGACATACCCTAAAGTGAGCGACCCTCATAACCTTGCCGCATATTCCTGTTTTGACCATTTCCGGGTTGTGAGGTCCGAAGAGGTCTCGTCCACAAAGCTATGCTTTTTCACAAAGCCACGCTTTGATCAACAAATGATCAATAAATAATCATCACACAGCAACACTCAGCATGCCACATTACCAAATTGGGAGTATATCACTGATAACCTTCAACTACATAACCTCTGAGCTCATACGTCTCAGAGAAGGGTGTTAAGCTAAGAGAATAAATTCTCCGCCACCAACAGAAATGTATTTGAAAGAAATCAGCTTTATATCTCAAAATGTAATGTCAGACATGTAACCATACAAGTCTATTCCGAGTTCGAACAGAACTGAAGGCACTTCCAAAGAAGCCCTTGCAATCCAGGTATTCACAATCCCGATCGAACTTCCCATCACAAAGGAAATCTCTATACCGTAGCTAACGGTGCAGAGACAATCGATAGGTCATCCTATCATTTTCACAAATACCCAGTCTTCACCACCAGTCTTCAATACGATCCATATCGTCGTATCACTTATTCGGAATGGGTTATATGACACAAAGGTCCTTTCCCGGCTAAACCGAATAGTGAGCACAATATTTAAAACATATGGATATGGGATTTCAATTAAGTCACAACTTATTACCCAAATCCTTTCCTTTAAATGGTTTAAACAAATTACCATCTTAAATCTTTAAACAAAAAGATTTACTTCACAAAGTTTACCCAGTTTCACAAAGATTCATTCACAGATTTCCAAATCAATTACCATTTCAATTGGATTAACCCATTAAATCGTTAAATCAAGATTTAACTTATAGCTTTCAAAACTATTAACAATTCAAGTCTTTTATAATATAAAAGATACACCTTTTGAAACACTCTTTGATTTCAAAATAAAGTTTAATCATCTTCACAAAGGTTAATTCATAGTTTTTTTTCCAAACTATTTACAATTTCATTTCAACTTGAAGTGTTTCAATACAAATTGGAAATCTTTTCACTTTATGAAAGCTATTATTATTTGAAAACAGATAGTTTTCGTTTTGGGAAAAACTGGTTACAATTACACAGGTTAAAACCATCCAAGTATAAAACTTGAATTTAAATTTAAATTTCCAAAACCATATTTTAAATGGTTAAAAATCCATATAAACACCTTTTATACTTGCATAATCTTTTAAACCAAAATTCCCAAATTATTGAATTAAATTTGAAGATATTGAATTCAAAATTTAAATCAAATGTTTTAAATTTCAGTTTTATTAAGTTATTTAAAATAACTTTTATTTTTGAAACTCATTTTCAAAAACTTCCAATTCCAATTCCAAAACTATTTTGGATTCAAAAATTCAATTTTTAGAATTGTCAAAAATCTGTGACTTAACCGATTTCCACGTGAAATCCACATTGGTGTGTGTATTGTGTAGTCCAAGGGTTTAACACAATAGTGCAACAACATTCAACCATCACAGATCAAATATAACAATATAATTGATAAGCGGTATAAACTATAACGCTTATCTTTCATTCACAGGTCACAGATAAACAAATTACAGATCACAACATAAATCAGGATATATCGCACAGCATCACATATCAGAGATATCAAACAATTCAACATCCAATATAATCCAAACATCCATAGATAGGATCAATTTAATCATCTGATTAATTTAAATCAGATAAATTTCTATAAATCAATTTTACTAGTTATGGTAAATTAATAACCAATTAATTTCAAATTGATTTTCACATTTATTTCAAAACACCAAATCAAATTTTCAACGAATTTCCAAATTATTTCCTTTTTTAAAATAAATTTCTTTGTCTCTTCAAATCTATTTAAAAAATCCAAATTTTTAAATAAATTCTTCAACTTATAAATAATATTTTCTAAATCCATTTATTAAGCCCTTTTTCCCGAAATTCGGAATTTAATTCAATATGGTTAAAAAAATTAACTTTGTCTTTTAAAACCCCTTTTAAATTTATCCAATTCTCAAAAATAAATTTTTCGATAAATTTTCAACTTGAATTACGAAAATCCAATTTTTATTTATTTATGGTATCCAACGATACCAAAAATATATTCGGCTAAATTATAGCCTTCAACAATTCCAATCACAAAGATAATCATACACAGATTATAATTAATCACACACAACATTGAAACAAATTCAATTATTTGAGGAATCCAGTTGGATCCCTCCAACCTGCTTCCCTGCATCCACGGATGTTAGCACAATACCAATTCCACTTCGGGGTGGAATATCGCGGTATATGGGATTTATAAAATATTATCCGCTATTATGCGGCGCAATAGGGTCTCATCCGCTATATAATGCGGGAAATCAACTCCAAATACATATATAATACCAATTCCACTTCACGGTGGAATTATCGTGATATATGTTTTTAATAAATAACCTCCGCTTAATATGCGGCGTATAGGGTCTATTTCAACACAATAGATAACAATTATCATCCAATTCACATAATCAAGTAATTTTAAATCTAACTATTTAAAATTTAAATCGATACAAATATTCGATTGAGTGAGAAGTTCTCACCTTGCTTTTTAAAATGTCGAGCATTCAATTTTTACATTAAATCGAACACATTCGATTTAACGCAAAATTTTCACTTGCTCTAAATGATTTCACGTCTGTACCACAACGAGCTGCTCGTCACTGTGATTCCGGCGCCGCCAGTTTTGCTTGATTCCGACCTCGTATCAAAAAGATATGATTTTACAAAGTTTATATAATTTATAATATATATTAATTCAAATTCTATTTTTTTTTTACAACCTCCCTTCATCACGGTCGTTCATCTCAAGAAAAATAAATCCGGCCGCTACCTTCTTCTTCTCCCCCCTTTCGTTTAAAAAAACACGAATGAACCCACTTGCTGCCCTTAAACCTTAAATGACGCGGCCCCTACGTTGATTGAGACGATGATCAAACGCCACCATCCCCTTCGCCTACACGTGTTCCACCTCCAGCCAAGAGCATGTCGAACTCGGCCTCCATCTTGCGTAGAAAAACACGAATGAACACGCGGCATTCAAGCTCCGGTTGTCGTCGATCCACGCGCCTACGCCTATATTCGATCACAGCCGTTGGTTACGAAGATCTCTCTGCGTTCTATAATTTTGTAGTTGGAGCCGAAATGTGAAAGTAGATGGATTTGATGATAATGGAGGAGGAAGAGGGGTGTGTTCTGGCCATAGAAATGTTAATGGCGGCGGCTACAACCTCTGACCTAGGGTTTGTGCAAAGAGAAGATAATGGGGTCCTTTTATAGAAAATTGCCAAACACTATTCATCTCAAAATTTTCCGAACTCCAAACGAAGCATGCCGACTAGCGTTTCTAAGGTTTTACCCGCGTTCCGAACACAATGGAATGTGTTTCGGGAGCTAATTCGATCATATGTGCGAGTTACGGAATTAAACGATCAATTTAAAATTAAATCGATTAAAACGATTTCTATGCGTTTTGGCTCGCCCCGGACAAACCGTAAATCCGATTGACATGAAATTTGAAACCTTACAATAATATAACATTATGGATCCGATGAAACTAGTTTCGTCGAAATCCGAGACTGTTTGAAAAATGACTATTTTTAGTCGTCAATTAAATATTAAAATATTCAATTTCTGCAATTTAACTTTTAATTCAATTTTAAAAGTTCTATAACATCATTCTAACTCCAATATGATTTAATATAACTTTATAAATCATTTTTATACACATTTAATCCAATTTCCAATTATTTACACAATTTCAAATATTAAATTATCGATTTAATTATCCAATTAAATCTCTGTATTCGGAATAAAATTTATTCGACTTACAAATCTTACTTGTTAATATTTAAAATCAATTAAATATCTAAATTTCAAATGATAGAAATTCTGGGTCGTTACAATCTTCCCCCCTTAAAAGAATTTCGTCCTCGAAATTGCAAAGTAAGAAAAATGCCCCAAATTCATTAACTTTTCAAACAATTCGTTCAAATTAGATTTCAAAATCACTTAAGTGTACAACTTCCCCAAAATACAATAGTTAAACTCTTTCAAAAACTTTACTAAGTTTTTCAAATCCATACTTAGTTATACTTTTCAAAACAAACTATATCGTTTAGCTTTTAACTCCAAATTCAAAATTTAGTTTTCACAAATTTTCCAAAATTTTTCGAAAATTTTGTAACGCCTTAAATTTTCAGAAAAATTCGCCATAGCCTCCTTTGCGCGGTTCGATCGTAGTAGGATCACAATAGACATAAATATATATACATCGACCCGCACGGTCGGAAAAGCAGAAAAACAGTTCATATTTCCTATTTTTATTGCGTAGGCGTACCTTTTTAGCATTTTTAAGCAAAGCAGTTATTTATTAACTTATTAGCGCAACCCAACCAGCCGAACGGCAACCACGGCACCTGTACTTACTCAATTTAAACACGTAAGTGACATATATATAAAGTTATTAACAAATTACTCTTTTAAACAACTACAACATATGCATATTAAAAGAAATGCATACTAAACAAGGTTTATAAGCAACTTATATAATTTCGACATTACTTGTAATTGTTTACAACCAATTCACATACAACGACATTCATTTCTTCATTTTCAATTAGTTTACATTCACTAATTTAATTTCAAGTTGGTTCACTTCCAATTCAAATTCCATCACATAGCTTTCAATTTTTATTAATTCAATTTCATTAATACTTAATGAATTTATATACAATCAACTAACAATCATATAACAACCAATGTATATTCAACACAACCAAATTATTAAATTTACATTCAATTTGGTTCAACACTTTTAATTCCAATTGGTTTAATATTAAATTGGCTTTCATTGAATTTCCAATTTATTAGCTTTTAATGAATTAACACTTACATCCATTATTCCATATTAATTCATTTACATTAGATTGATTAACATTCAATCCATTAGTTCAATTCAATTGCTAATTCATTTTACAAATAAAGTTGAATCTCCTTTATATAACTCAAGTTCACATCCATTTAATTCAATTTGTTATTTCACTTCGACACCAAAATCAACTTCATTTAACATCACTTAAGTTATATTCCATTTCAACTCACTTACATTTGCTTTCACTATACAACTTAAGCCCATTTCTAATTTATTTTAAATTCAATTTCATTTAACTTTTCCTTAAAGTCAAATTCATTACTTAATCAAAATCAAATTTTATTTTGCTTAACAAAACTTGTTTAACCATTTCTTTTACAAAACTTGTTAAACCCATTCTATAAGTTATACAACATATATATTTAAACTTCCAAATCATTTATTATAATCACTTATTTAATCCAATTCAATTTACTTAACCTTCCTTTAGTTAAATTCACATCATATGTTTTATTATGCTAACTCAATTTCACTTCAACTTTACTAAAGTAAAATCTTTATTTCATATTATAAGTCTAAAACTCGTTTCACTTATATTCATCAATTACAACTTGGATTTTAATTTCAAATTTGTTTATCACAACAACACTTCAATTTTCAATTTACTATGGTAGCAAATCCATCACATAGAAACTCGAAAATGATACTGATGATGCTGCAGTCATCACCCTTATTATTTTCCAGTAACAGTAGTGAATTCAGTGCTTAATATTCTTTTAAAAATTTTCCTTTTATTTATAAATCACATTTATAAATCTTTTTCTCATATAATTTCACTATTTTACTTCACTTATGCAAGATTATTTCACAACTGCAAATCATATTAATTATAATTCCATACTTAATAATTCATTTGCTTATATACTTCATTCTTTTACAATTGTTTTTTATTTAGATTATTCAAACAACTTTTATTAACTCATATATATATTCTTACATTTTCAACAACCAAACAATTAAATTTATATACACATTAATAATTTCTAAAAAATTATTTCCTTTATATACAAAATATAATCGAGGTAAAATTATTTCATTTACCTAATTTAAAATGATACTGTGTCGGTTCATCTTGTTTAAGAGTTTAGAAACCCCTATCGATATGCATTGACCATAATCTATAAACAATCAACCGATAAGTCAACACAATACAAAACAATTTCATATTCACTAACAAATACGCGCTCATATCTATTATTACACTCACACTCATTCTAGAGTACTACTGACTCTATCTCTAATGAGTAACACCCAACAGAGCCAAGGTTATCGCTTACCATATGCTCTGATACCACATGTAACGTTTTGGAATTTTCGACTTCCGAAAATCGAGAATAATACGTCCATTGTATCAACTGTCGAGCATTCGAATGCCGGGAAACCGAATTGTTATGGTTAAAAAGAAGAGGTAGAAGAAGACAGAAAGAAAGAAAGAAGAAACAACAGAAAAAATATCAGAATCTCACATATCGCAGCGGAACAACATATAATAGATAAATGAATAATCTTTAAATCAAAGAACTATATCAGTTTATACATTACATCATCATCAGAGTTTACAACAACAATACAACACTGGACAATTATATAAACTTATCCTCATACAGAATACACAGCGGAATAAATAATATCATATAAAAATGCTACGTCTCGCCATCCAACTCGCCACTAAGCTCCATAACATCTTATGAATCTAGAATGACCTGATAACCTGACTCTAGGCTGCCCGTGTCGAAAATTATGGGCACCTAGAGTTTAGGAATGAAACAATAAACTCCAGATCAGTCATGGTGACTGGTGTGAGAACTAAAACAGTTTATCTTTAAAACAAACAACAAAAGAAGTAAAAGACATCCGCAATGCTTTTTGGAAAATGAAACTACCATAAGACCTCCCACCACACACACAATGCAATCGCAGATTTGGAGGAGATTTCTTCTTATGATAGTCAAATATGCTTACTACGCAAAAGTAAAACTCTTTTGATATTATTACTAGTGCATAGTGTGAAAATTCTTTCGAAAATACAATATTAATCTTAGCCAGCATAGGTACCATTATATTATGCCTGCTATAGCTGCCGCCTGAGGAGACAGGTTATAAAAATTGCAATCGTAAAGGGCTCGTATTGTTTCTTTGGATTTTCCAACAAATGGTCAGGCTAAGGAACTTCCTACTATCAATGGGATCGCCTCTGGCGGGACGTCCCGAGAACTAACTAGCTCTCTACCAACACAAGACCGTGTTACCCCTTACACTGGGTAACTACTACACGAATATGCCACCCCTTGGTCCTTTGGAACCTTTATCCGAGGCGCCTCGACAAAACAACAATCACACAGTAAATGAGATTGGAGTATCCACATAGGTTAAATACCAGGGCTCCATACCTGATACCACCCTTTTCCAGAAGGAAATGACATACCCTAAAGGGAGCGACCCTCATAACCTTGCCGCATATTCCTGTTTTGACCATTTCTGTGTTGTGAGGTCCGAAGAGGTTTCGTCCACAAAGCTACGCTTTTTCACAAAGCCACGCTTTGATCAACAAATGTTCAATAAATAATCATCACACAGCAACACTCAGCATGCCACATTACCAAATTGGGAGTATATCACTGATAACCTTCAACTACATAACCTCTGAGCTCGTACGTCTCAGAGAAGGGTGTTAAGATAAGAGAATAAATTCTCCGCCACCAACAGAAATGTATTTGAAAGAAATCAGCTTTATATCTCAAAATGTAATGTCAGACATGTAACCATACAAGTTTGTTCCGGGTTCGAACAGAACCGAAGGCACTTCCGAAGAAGCCCTTGCAATCCGGGTATTCACAATCCCGATCAAACTTCCCATCACAAAGGAAATCTCTATACCGTAGCTAACGGTGCAGAGACAATCGATAGGTCATCCTATCGTTTTCACAAATACCCGGTCTTCACCACCGGTCTTCAATACGATCCATATCGTCGTATCACTTATTCGGAATGGGTTATATGACACAAAGGTCCTTTCTCGGCTTAACCGAATAGTGCGCACAATATTTAAAACATATGGATATGGGATTTCAATTAAGTCACAACTTATTACCCAAACCCTTTCCTTTAAATGGTTTAAACAAATTACCATCTTAAATCTTTAAACAAAAAGATTTACTACACAAAGTTTACCCAGTTTCACAAAGATTCATTCACAAATTTCCAAATCAATTTCCATTTCAATTGGATTAACCCATTAAATCTTTAAATCAAGATCTAACTTATAGCTTTCAAAACTATTCACAAATCAAGTCTTTTATAATATAAAAGATACACCTTTTGAAACACTCTTTGATTTCAAAATAAAGTTTAATCATCTCCACAAAGGTTAATTCATAGTTTTTTTCCAAACTATTTACAATTTCATTTCAACTTGAAATGTTTCGATACAAATTGGAAATCTTTTCACTTTATGAAAGCTATTATTATTTGAAAACGGATAGTTTTCGTTTTGGGAAAAACTGGTGACAATTACACAGGTTAAAACCATCCAAGTATAAAACTTGAATTTAAATTTAAGTTTCCAAAACCATATTTTAAATGGTTAAAAATCCATATAAACACCTTTTATACTTGCATAATTTTTTAAACCAAAATTCCCAAATTATTGAATTAAATTTGAAGATATTGAATTCAAAATTTAAATCAAATGTTTTAAATTTCAATTTTATTAAGTTATTTAAAATAACTTTTATTTTTGAAACTCATTTTCAAAAACTTCCAATTCCAATTCCAAAACTATTTTGGAATCAAAAATTCAATTTTTAGAATTGTCAAAAATCTGTGACTTAACCGATTTCCACGTGAAATCCACATTGGTGTGTGTATTGTGTAGTCCAAGGGTTTAACACAATAGTGCAACAACATTCAACCATCACAGATCAAATATAACAATATAATTGATAAGCGGTATAAACTATAACGCTTACCTTTCATTCACAGATCACAGATAAACAAATTACAGATCACAACACAAATTAGGATATATCACACAGCATCACATATCTGAGATATCAAACAATTCAACATCCAATATATGCCTGTAAACGAATACTTTCGGATACGGATAGTGCTATATCCGTATCCGTATCCGAAATCATTTTCGGATATCGGATATCCGTATCCGCGGATGCGGATGGATATCGGATATTTATCGGATATTCTTCGATCAGTTTACAACTGATAAATCTAAACAAATAAATAGAAAATTTTGATTTATAATAAATTTGTTTTTGTACTAAATATATAGAAATAATAAATACACTAAGAAAAATAATTTTAAGCGGTAAAAATTGATTTTTTACAGACATATTAATTTTTTTACCGGGATATAATAGTAAACGACAATCATTTCATGTACTAAAATACATAAAAAATAGCTATAATCTTGATAAAAACCGAACGGATAATTATCGGATACGGATATGGCCATATCCGTATCCGTATCCGTTTTTCAGATATCGGATAATTTTTCATATTTCGGATACGGATACGGACGGATTTTCAAATTGATTTTCACATTTATTTCAAAACACCAAATCAAATTTTCAACGAATTTCCAAATTATTTCCTTTTTTAAAATAAATTTCTTTATCTCTTCAAATCTATTTAAAAAATCCAAATTTTTAAATAAATTCTTCAACTTATAAATAATATTTTCGAAATCCATTTATTAAGCCCTTTTTCCCAAAATTCGGAATTTAATTCAATATGGTTAAAAAAATAACTTTGTCATTTAAAACCCCTTTTAAATTTATCCAATTCTCAAAAATAATTTTTTCGATAAATTTTCAACTTGAATTACGAAAATCCAATTTTTATTTATTTTTGGTATCCAACGATACCAAAAATATATTCGGCTAAATTATAGCCTTCAACAATTCCAACACAATAGATAACCTCCGCTTAATATGCGGCCTATAGGGTCTATTTCAACATAATAGATAACAATTATCATCCAATTCACACAATCAAGTAATTTTAAATCTAACTATTTAAAATTTAAATCGAAACAAATATTCGATTGAGTGAGAAGTTCTCACCTTGCTTTTTAAAATGTCGAGCGTTCAATTTTTACATTAAATCGAACACGTTCGATTTAACGCAAAATTTTCACTTGCTCGAAATGATTCCACGTCTGCACCATAGTGAGCTGCTCATCGCTGCGATTCCGGCACCGCCAGTTTCGCTTGATTCCGACCTCGTATCAAAAAGATATGATTTTACAAAGTTTATACAATTTATAATATATATTAATTCAAATTCTATTTAATTTTTTTTACAACCTCCCTTCTTCACGGCCGTTCATCTCAAGCAAAAGAAATCAGGCCGCTACCTTCTTCTTCTCCCCCCCCTTCGTTTAAAAAAACGCGAACGAACCCACTTGCCGCCCTTAAACCCTAAATGACGCGGCCCCTACGTTGATCGAGACGATGATCAAACGCCACCACCCCCTTCGTCTACACGTGCTCCACCTCCAGCCAAGAACACGTCAAACTCGGCCTCCATCTTGCGTAGAAAAACGCGAATGAACACGTGACATTTAAGCTCCGGTTGTCCGCGCCTATATTCGATCACAGCCGTTGGTTACGAAGATCTCTCTGCGTTCTGTAATTTTGTAGTTGGAGCCGAGACGTGAAAGTAGATGGATTTGATGATAATGGAGGAGGAAGAGGGGTGTGTTCTGGCTGTAGAAATGTTAATGGCGGCGGCTACAACCTCTGACCTAGGGTTTGTGCAAAGAGAAGATAATGGGGTCCTTTTATAGAAAATTGCCAAACATTATTCATCTCGAAATTTTCCGAACTCCAAACGAAGCATGCCAGCTAGCGTTTCTAAGGTTTTACCCACGTTCCGAACACAATGGAACGTGTTTCGAGAGCTAATTCGATCATATGTGGGAGTTACGGAATTAAACGATCAATTTAAAATTAAATCGATTAAAACGATTTCTATACGTTTTGGCCCGCCCCGTACAAACCGTAAATCTGATTGACACAAAATTTGAAACCTTACAATAATATAACATTACGGATCCGATGAAACTGGTTTCATCGAAATCCGAGACTGTTTGAAAAATGACTATTTTTAGTCGTCAATTAAATATTAAAATATTCAATTTCTGCAATTTAACTTTTAATTCAATTTTAAAAGTTCTATAACATCATTCTAACTCCAATATGATTTAATATAACTTTATAAATCATTTTTATACAGATTTAATCCAATTTCCAATTATTTACGCAATTTCAAATATTAAATTATCGATTTAATTATCCAATTAAATCTCTGTATTCGAAATAAAATTTATTCGACTTACAAATCTTACTTGTTAATATTTAAGTATTTGAATTTCAAATGACAGAAATTATGGGTCGTTACATTTTTTACCTGATGATATTAAAGAATGAGCTCAATCTTGGAACCTAGAATACATATTAGAAATAGACTCATTTTGTTTCATTTTAAATGGTTGAAACCAATTGGTTATCATGTAAATTTTTGTCTGTTTCGCTTTACTAGTGTGTTCATGTGTAACTCACAGTGTTCTCTAGATTTGATATGCAGACTTACAAATAGAAACTTGATTAAATTCATTTTTATCTAATGAACAGAGTAAAATATTCATGGCCTTAGAATTATTAAGTGCTTGAGTCTTTTCATTTGGTGTCCATGTTGAGTATTCAATTTGAGGTTCAATGTACTTATTCTGTATAACATTCCAAATATCTAAACCATTGGATTGTAAATAAATCTTCATCCTACATGACCAATAGGTGTAATTACTACCATTAAACAATGGTGGTCTAACAATTGATCGTTCTTCAACAAAAGTATTAATAGGTTTACTAATAGTATTACTAGCCATTTTGACTTTTCAAAAATTAAATTACGAGTTTTTGAAAACCTAATGCTTCGATACCAAATGTAGGAAACAGTGTAGTACTAATGTGAATGAATTTTAAGGCTAGGGGAATAGTGTTTTATAAATTTTATAGAACTTTTTAACTTATTTCAAGATTTGAATCAAACACAGATAATCAAATACAGATATATATATAATAACAAGAAATCGTAGAAATAAATAAATGTAGTAAAAATAAAGTAATGAGTTTGAGAGATGACACCAGAAGTTTTATACTGGTTTGGATTTCTTCTACATCCAGTCTCGTACAATTTCTTTTTAATCGCCTAATTTAACTAGGTAGCAAGCAAACCAGAATATAGTCTCAATTTTAAGGCTACGAGACACACCCTCATGTCTCACGAGTCTGGGGTAAACTCCCTTAATTTACCAGGCAACAAGATTACCCACTAGATTTAGATGGGCTACTAAGCACATCCACTTGATTTGAATAGGAAAAAGCATACCTAAACAAATAAGAGTAGAGTTATTGATTTCCAAACACAAACGGTTGTACTTAGGATATGTTGACTCAAAAAATGGACCAACACCCTGGTTTGAGTTTGAAAGCACCAGCCATGTTCTAACAGAGCAATATCACAGATAATAGATATCAAGAAAGAACGGGAAAAGAAAGTAGACGGAGAATTTTTATAGTGGTTCGACTGTTAATGAAGCCTACGTCCACTTTATAGTTTTATTATAGACTGATTGTTATTACAAGAGATGTATGATTACAAGGCTTTGATTTTTACTAGCTAGCTTGAATCTCCAGAGTTGGAATCCGCTGGAGAATCACAATGTATTTCTTTGGAGATTCAATCTAGCTAGGAAACAATCAAAGCCTTATAATCATACATCTCTTGTAACAGCAAGCAGTCTATAATAAAACTATAAAGTGGACGTAGGCTTCATTAATAGCCGAACAACTATAAAAATTCTCTGTCTACTTTTTTTTGTTGTTCTTTCTTGATATCTGTTATTTGTGATATTTCTCTATCCGAACAGGACTGGTGCTTTCAAACTCAAATCAGGGTGTTGGTCCATTTTCTAGGTCAACAGTTTGGTGCTTTCACTGAGAACCAAACTCAGGCTTAGATCTAGCTATCTACTTTGGATCAGATAGGTTCAAAAATTAGATCCTCAATCTCCGCTTAGAAGGTTTGTTGTTGAGAACAGAAGAACCAACCAAGAAGGATTGGATAAAAAGCAAGCAAATACATGCTAAGATGATGGAGAACATCAACATGAGATAGTAGACGCGATCCTAAAGGCAAAACTCAGAAATCTCTTAAGTACATGGGTCGCTAGCGATCCATGCACTATGGATCACTAGCGATCCATACGTTTTCACCAGACCACCATAAACTCCAGAAGACAAAGCACTGAAATCAGTTAAGTACATGGATCTCCAGTGATCCATACTATCTTGCCAGGTCGCCATCGAGCCAGAAGCTATGGATATAGTCGAAAGGAAGCAATCGGCGGAGCTCCAAGAAGAATCATGATGGAAGAAAATGTTAACACTCCACCTACTCCAAAAGGACCGGCTACAAACTTGAACTTAGGAGTGAAAACCCTACGGAAGGATATAACGATGGCTCTCTCTGGCTCTGAAGATGACAAAAAATTTGAGGAAGACAAATTGGATGAAAATGCCAACGTGCAAAATGCTAGAAGAAGCTCTAAAACCCATGCCATAGCATGGTGCCAAGCAACGGACGAGGAACTGCTACTTAAATGACATTCTTAAAGGCAAGAGGACCAAGAAGATATGACACAAATCAAGATCAATTACAATGCCAAGCTCCCATGCTATATTGTGACCACTCCCAACTGACTAGCTTCCAATCCTATCATGGAGTTCCCATTGTCGAATCACGAATGGTCATCATCGAAAATCATCAAAAATCATCAAAATGGTCGTTGAAAAACTCACTTCAGTCTTGACTCAAAGTCGAACTCGGGTAATCACCCATTTGACTCGAAGCAAACCCAGGAAACTTTGTCCCAAAGCCAGACTCGGGTAAACCATGTTTTTCCCCAAGCAAACACCAAAGTGATTCCAAGCGCTGATCACTAGGCCTTTGAATTTAGTGACTCCAAGCAAACCAACAATTGACTCCAAGAAACTAGCAGATTTTCTCGGGTCCGACTCCAAGTAACTTACCACCGATCGACAATACCGGTCCATCTGGCTTTGCTCATATCTCGGGCATGCATACATCATACTAACCCTTGACTACATCTCATGAATTTCTATATTCCTCGAAGGTGTATCGATCGTGTAATTTATGCAATCATTGCCCAAATCCATCTCCTCATTCAATCAACCGGATCAGAAGTTCGTCGAGCACTTTAGAATGCTTGTGACTCACATCAATGATGTGATGCCATTATCTAATTTATTCCCAGATGCTAGACAGATTTCGGCACATAGTTAGCTTGAGAGCCTCCTACGACCTTGGATCGTCTCTATTACAAAGTGAATTAGAAGCTAAGCAAGGAGGAGGTAGAGCAGACTAGGAGAAAGAACAATACGGGCCCATTGGCTAAGGACTCAGATTCCAGGATATGACCCCGAATCTCAAAATTTGACTCATGTGCTCCTTTGAACAATTGAATTGATAGCCTCTACTTGAATACTCACGGCTTAGAGAAACACTGGAAACCAGCCTCGAGAGAGTCCACCGGAGTCCGAAGGAAAATCCAGGGAATGATGTATATTCCAAGATGCACACGGTCCTAACACTGGCAATTACAAACATCACCGAGATGTGATCGGAAAGCTGATTCGGAAATGAAAGCTTCAACCTTATGTGCAATCCCTGCAGAATGGCGAGCAGGGAACATCCGAAGCCTATCAATAAAGAACTCTGATGATCAATTAAACCATTAAGTGGCACCACCCGTTGAAAGGAACTAGGGGCAAAGTGGAATAGCGAGCACACAATGCTACTTCACTTATTAATGAGATTTATTCCTATCCTCTTTGAATTATTTTATTTTAATTTCAATTATGTTGTGAACTACGACCAAGTTGAACTAAACTACTTCCAAAATGTTGCGGTGACCAAGTACCTAGAGTTGGCCGCCAACCAATCCCCATAGACCATGATCGAACCTATAGAGTTTCATCAAGACGAACGTGATTCGATCGTTCATCAGCAACCATATACCCCGGATTTGGGACGCCGAGGCACACAATAAAGAACATGACAAGTTCAGAATCCAATAAAAAGTAGACATGACTGACTGTCCACTCAACAACCTTCGTATTAGACTTAAAATAGTCGCGACTGGCTGCTTACTAATTGATCCAGGATTTCAATAAATGGACATGATTGCCGCCCGAAACAGACGTAACTTAATTGCCTGCTTAATAACTCATTATCTCTACTTGCCAGAAAGAATACGAAGCAAATTGTGCAAGACTCGATCATCCGACCCCAGCATGGATGTGATCAAATCCTTCATCACCTGCTTTTTTTTTCCTAATTATTGGGTGGAGCCGCAACTATCAAGTGGACATGAATCGACCGTCTGATTGCCAATTTTCCAAATCAAACGGGTGGAAATATGACTTCTCTCAATAAAAATCTCTAAGTCCCTGGAGCGCGGACTAGAGTACTCTAAGTCCCCGAAGCATGGACTAGAGTATAAACAATTCACAAAAAATCTATAAGTCCCTGGAGTGTGGACTAGAGTACTCTATGTTTCCGGAGCGCGGACTAGAGTATAAACGATTCACAGAAATCTCCTAGTCCTCGACTACGAACTGGAGTACAAGCAATTTGGCGAAAGTGCAACCGCCCACGAACTCTAAGTCCCTGGAGCGTGGACCAAAGTATTAACACAAATCGAGTGTGAGTCGACCGCTCACAGAATGACTCTAAGTTCCCAGAATGTGGAATAGAATGTAAACACCATGAACCCGATGAATGAGTTTCAACCATTCCCTATTCAAGTAATTCCAACCTAAAATCGGCAAAATAAGTACAACTGGTTCTAAAGACTAGATGTAATGCAATTAGAAGAAGAAAAACTCGGCAGTGTGCCAAAGAACATACCAAACGGTAAAGGAGCTACAAGACCTCAGGGACCTCCTACCGAAGCAAGGCTACTAAGACCCAGCAGAAAAGCGCCCCAACTAACTGACGAAATCAGATGAAAGGAAGGTTATCAAATAAAACTCTAGCTAGATAGCAACTAAGGAGTGGGACAACAACCTAAAGCGATGCCTTCTCATCCATCCTTGTCTACTCTCCTTTTCCAAATGAGTTGTAGTAGGACACTAGGGGTAGTGCAGACAGTATGGCAAAAGAAATGCTTCTATGTCCTCGACGAGTCATGGCAATCCCCCTTCTGAGAACTGGCGTTGCTGGGGGCATCGATAAGTCTTATCCAAAGGACCGTCAAACAAACATATCTAACACCTTAGTCTATAGGAACCGATAAAACCATGTTCCCTCGAGCGAATCCGAAAAATTCCTCATAAAGTCGATGAATCATTGCTTTAAGACCGCTGGGCCGTCAAACACACGACCCAAAACTCCCCTCGGAATCGATAAATTATCATTCCAACGCCGTCTGGTTATTGGACATCCGACCACAAAAAACCCTTCACGAACGTGAAGGTCTTTCACGAACTAGAACGTAGTGAAGGTAAACCGGTAGATTGGCGGTCATCTGATCCAAAAACCCTTTGTGAACGTGAAGGTCTTTCACGAACTAGAGCGTCGTGAAGGTAAACCACTTGATCATCGGTCATTTGATCCAAAAAACCCTTCGCGAATGTGAAGGTCTTTCACAAACTAGAGCGTCGTGAAGGTAAACCGGTAGATCAGCGGTCATCTGATCCAAAAAACCCTTCGCGAACGTGAAGATCTGTCACGAAATAGAGCATCATGAAGGTAAACCGGTAGATCAGTAGTCATCTAATCCAAAAAAAAAAACCCTTCGCGAATGTGAAGGTCTTTCACGAACTAGAGTGTTAACGTAAAAATCGACGCTAACACCCCGGTGTGAGTATTAGTAATGTGAAAGCACCACCCGTTGGTACGGGAACTAGAAATAAGCAGAAAAGTAAAGAGACAGCAATTTTATAGTGGTTCGGCTCGAAATTAAGCCTACGTCCACTTTATCTTCTTTATTGATGATTCGGTTACAACTCTTTACAATACACTTTGATTACAATACACTTTGGACGAGTAGCTAGAACTTTGATATAAGAGAGCTCTTTGAATCCATGTCGGATGTGTTAGATCTCCTCTTGAAGTTCGTTGAAGCGTCTTTGGTGTTTGAAGTGTAGGATGAGTCGAGAAAACGGCAGAGTATAGGCGTTCTAGAAATGATCCAAAAGTCCTTTTGAAGTTGGGGCTGGTGCTGTATTTATAGAGGAAAATCTGGGCAGGTGATAGGTCGTGAACGACCTAAGATAGGTCGTAGGTCGCGAGCGACCTTAGTTAGGTCGTGGGTCGCAAGCGATTTAGAAGACACGGCTTTATAGCTCGATAGGGTCGCACTTGATCTGTCTGAACGGGGTAGTAAGTTGTAGGTCGTGAGCGACTTAACCATGTTGAGATATCTGGTCGAGCGACTTAAGTTGGTTTGACCTATAGCTTAGGTCGTTTAGTTGTTAAGTCACTGGGTCTCTAGGTCGTTGAACCATTCCATCCTTAGGTCGCTAGTAGTGTTCAACCCCTTAGGTCGCTAGCTCGTTTATACTTTTAGGTCGTTAGGTCGCTGGTGTTTTAGGTCGTTAGGTCGTAGGTGTTTTTAGGTCGTTAGGTCGTTAGGTCGCTGGTGTTTTTAGGTCGTTAGGTCGTTGGTGTTTTAGGTCGCTTCAAAAAGAGGAGTTAACACTTGCCCATCGAAGTACAGGCCTATGTCATAGGTTGTGTGCTTCGATCTGATTCTGCTAGGTCGTGAGCGACCTAAAACATGTGCTAGCTCGCGTGCCCATTCGCCTTCTTCTCTTTGCCCCATATAAACTGTTAGCTCGCTTTTTCCTCTTTACTTAACTGCTTTGACAACCCTCTCTGCCATTAACGACACTTCGTGATTTCAAAGGCGAATTCGAGCTAATCAGTCGACGATTCATCTTTACCATCATATTGCGTAAGTGAATTCGATCTTTATTCAACCATGATCACCGCCAAATTGAGAATCCCCATCCTCTGACCCCAGTCCATCTCCGTACGTCGCATTTCACCTTCGAGTCATGTTGCGATCGACTTTCAATCGCCATTAGCTATGTTGTTGAATCTATGATCGATCTGAGATGATTTGAATCAGTTTTCGGGTGATTTGGTTGTATGAAGAGATTATAGATTAAGAGGATGATGGATTTCATTGTGTAGGTGATAATGGGTTATCGGGTTATATTTGCTGAGTGGAGGGGATTGAACGGGAATCACATGACCTAACTTACTTGCGACCTAATTTGCTGGCGACTTAACTTGCTGGAATAACATAAAGCTTAAAGTAGAGCGACTTAAAAAATTAACGACCTAACTTCTTAAAAAATTAACGACCTAACTTCTTGCGACATAGGTTTTAGGTCGCGGCCGAGCTAGAACTTGGACGAATTTGCATTATCTTGACCTGAAGCCTCATTCCTTAATATGCATCATGACTTTGAACAGAATGACTTAATGGAACTTCGACCTATGTTAGGTCGTTTGAGCACAGTCTGGGCGACCTAGGAGATGAACAAAACTGGAACACTTGTAGAATTTTGAAAGAACTTGCTTGAACTGTTTGAACTTGAACTGTTTGAACTTTGTTGCACTTCCTTACAAATTATGCTAACTTTTAACCTAACAACCTGTTAAACACAACATTTGCAGAAAACTAGGGCGAATATACTGCCATTGACTGCCCACATCGAATGACAGATTAGTCGATAAAGAATAATCAACTTAAATGAACTATGTGAATGAAACGCTGTGAATTAACAAGTTAAAGTGAAGTATTAAAGCAAAGCTAAAATAATCAACTAAAGCTGATTTGTTTGCATCAACACTGTACTTGGACTTAAAATAACAAGCCCTGAAACTCTATAATTGACAAGTCAACTAATTTGATTCCAGTTATATTTGCTTGTCGTTTTACTAGTTTTTCACAACACTTCACACTTTTAGGAAACGTGCACCTTCATATTTGAATATCTAGTTCCTTGTGTAGAATGACTTCTCAACAAGAAGAGACAGTTGGACAAGCTGAAGAAATCTTCCCCATAGCTAATCTCTTGGATAATCCTCCAGAAAGAATTTCAACCACTCTGAATCGACGGGCGTTCAGTCAATTATGTATTCAGTTTGGTATTGCCAAAACGGACGCTTTGCTTCCTGGAGTAAACGATACTACTGACAGGCCACCTCTTGGTTTTGTCGTAGTTAATCGTCAGATGTGCTTAAGTGGAGCTATTCCTCCCTTTAATGATTTTCTTCAATGGCTTCTTCTTCGCTTAACTATCTCTCCCTTCTAGCCACACCCCAATGGTTATGCCATTTTGATGGGGTTGTGTGTGCTGTTCAGGAGGTCGCTCGACCGTCTTCCAAGTTTTGAAGAGATTTGCTATTTGTGCACTTTTGTGAAGAACAAAGATCACCCTTCAATTATACTTGTGAGAGGCGCAAGAAACCGTAAATTGATTCTAGACTTTCCCGAGAGTGCACACGGGTTTTTAGGCCAATTTTTCTTCGTTCGCTGCCCCCCGGAGTTCTATGCGGTCTGGAGAATTGGAAGTAAGATTGCTTATCTCTGCTCACTTTGCTTTTTCCGAATTTCTTGAAACTCGAATTGCCACGTACTTAACTTCAATCTTTACTTTTTGTAGCACTTCCTCCTCCGCTTAGAGATCCCAGCCACAAGCCAACCTTCGAAACATTAAGTGCTATGGCTGTTGAAGAGAGAAGCATTAAATTTTTGCTAAAAGACGAATTTTTGCACCAGTTCGGACTTTTACACCCCTCTCGATCTACTCAGATTCACGAAGTTTCTAGTTCCGAGACTGAAACATTAGTTGCCCCGGTTTCTACCGAGGAAGTCGTGTCGAAGGAACCTGACGCAGGGGCTTCGTTAGTGAAATGCTCCACCCCTGCCGATGTCGCGGGGTCATCCGGCAAGCTCACACTTTCCCCGGTAATCGAAGAAGAGGAACCTCCTCAACACTTCGGGAAGGCTGATGATAAAGGAGTTGAGAGAAAGAGTCCCGTTAAGCTTGACGGTGACGACACTTTTGAG
This sequence comes from Allium fistulosum, assembly GCA_030737815.1. Lineage (NCBI taxonomy): Eukaryota > Viridiplantae > Streptophyta > Magnoliopsida > Asparagales > Amaryllidaceae > Allium > Allium fistulosum. The sequence continues at coordinate 1,228,574,863 of CM060901.1, forward strand.
GGATTGAGTGATTTAATGATTACTTCACAGGAGCTCTTCAAAGACGACACTTCCACAACCAAAGTTACATCTCCAACAGTTGAGGTGACATCTGCCTTGCAGCAAATTTCATCAGCCCAGAAGTTGACTCCTGCTTCAAAATCTGTCATCACTCCCCAACCAAAGAGTGGTTTGTAGTTTTACGCGCGTAGCTTGCACATCACACACACTTAGGATTTTTTGGCACTTATACGCACTTAGCTTCTTTACTTCGAAAATTTTGAAGTTTCGTATCTTTTTCATTTTCAGATTCTCCGATGGGGCGCAGTAGCTCGTACTACGACGATTTCCAGCACCATGGAAGGCGTGGCACTTATGATCATAGGCGCTATCTCCCTGCCCTTAGGGAAACTGACGAAGAAAGAGCTGTTAAGAAGGCTCAAGAAAGGCGGGACTATGAGGAGCGATACAAGAGAAGGGATGAACGATACGACTCTTCTCAAAGGGATGATGATTCCCATAAACGAAAATCTCATGACGTTAAAGGGAAGAGTCATGTCACTGAAGATCCAAACAAGCAGGCCAAGCTTAGTGACGCGTCTGCAATTTCTGAAAAGACCGCTGTTTCTATCGCTCTTGACATCCCCTCCGGTTCTCCTGCTCTCGAGAAGACTGATATTCAGACAATTATTAACAGGCCTCAATATCAAGTCAGGGATGCTCCACCTACACTCCAAAGCCGATTCCCAAATTGGTGCTTAAGAGGAGTGCGCTTTGACTTGGATTTGGTTCCCATTGATAAGCAGGCCATGCTAAGGAATCTCGACATCGTTAAGCTTGACATCGAGAGAATGTCTGGATGGCAAAAGCTGGTTGACGAGCTTCAAAGGGTTAATCGTTCAAATCTTGAAGCCATGTTAACTATGGAAAATGATCATTCTGAATGGAAGAAAGTTCTTAACCAGCATGATACAGAGATGAAAAACATTGCTGATCATAATGAGGAGCTCGAGGCTAAAATCAAGAAACTTGAAGATGATCTTGCCGCCTCTTCCACCTCTTTTACTCAAAAGGAAGAGGTACTTCAAAAGCAAGTACGGGATGCTCATGCTAGTCAACGAGACGCTGAGGCCAGATATGAGGCACAAGAGAAAATTGTCGAGAGTTACCGCACTGATGTTGCTCAGTTGCATGAAAAAACTAGCTCCCAAGACATAGAGATTGAAAGGTTAAAAGCTCGACTTTCAAGAGTAGAAAAAGAGCGTGATGAGGCAGTTGCTGGAAAAGAAGCAGCTGAACAGTCGCATGAAGCAAAAAAAGCCAATGTCAGCTCTACTTTATTCGATTTTTACTTGCACAACGTCCTAGGGCGTGGTAGTCTCTCCTTTTTGGGCCCTAAATATGAAATTACTTTGGCCGAAGTGTGGGAAGCTGCAATTGATATGCTCGGAGGTGCTGGCTATGATGAAGCAGACCTTGAGGCACACTATTTTGATGATGAAACTCGTGCCGCTCTTGCCAAAGGAAAAGAGCAACTCGCTAAAGTGCGAGCCGGATCGACGAGAGAGGAGCATCCAGGGGAGGAAGCACCTTTAACTGCCCCCGTCCATACTTCGATTTCGGCCGACGTTGACATCATATGCTCCAGTTCCCATTCTCCACCTCCTGCTAAAGTCAAAACCGAGATTACAACTGCACAGGGCGGAGACGAAGGCGAAGAAAGCACCGAAGCACAAGCCTATGAAGTTGACATTATAAAGCCGACTCCTCCAGGTAACTTCTACATTGAACCAGGTCAAGCGGATTACTTGTTTGCTTCAACTGAGCTTGATGAATTTCTTGCTTATTACTTAAGTCTCGATGAGCCACCATCTCCTCTTTTTACGAGGAATACTGATTTTGACTTTTCTTCTTCTGTAGCGGAAATCCAAGTGCTGCACAAACTTCTACTCCTCCAACTGTTGTTCCTCCATCTTCTCAAGTTACTCCTCCTTCTGCTTCTCAACCGGGGTCGCAGGAAGAAAAAATAGAAGCTCTTCTAGACTTGGACGATCCGGCTGTTTCGCAAGAGCAGAAGGCGGAAGAACTTGAGGAAGGTGAGAAGACCCCGGAGCAACCTTATGACGATGACACAAAGCTTTCTGCATTGATTTCTCCGGGAAGTGAGTCTTCTTCAAAGAAGAGAGGGAAATGCGCAATTTTGAAGAAGAAGAAGAAAAACGCTTCTACTGGTGAAGAGAAAGTGGAAGCAGATCCAGCTACACCTCCTTCTCCTTCTTCCCCGACCCGTCCACGCCGGATTCAGAAATTAATCATCAAGCCGGGCAAGAGCTCTAAAGGTGGCGGGAAGGAGTAATGAGCTGGACTTTACGCTTCTTGTTTTTCTTTTTGCTTGTTCATAGAAGTTTGTATTGACCGGAGATTGTACGGGTGTCGGCCCCCGTCTTTTGGAACCTGTACATGTAAATAAATTTTATAGTATGGAATAAAATGATTCTTTTTACTTGTACAATTTCTTGTCAGTATATGTGTGAATGCATTTATTCCTTATTTTTGCACAAGTTTCTTTATTTACTTTATATGATACTGCAGTGAGCTCGTGGTATGATGTTTGAGCATTTTTTTTATTAATATAGCTATATGCCCCCATATCACGGCTCATTGCAATATTCTAAAAAGACTTGTACTCTTATTTCAGAGAATAATTCTTCCGTTTTGAGGAAATATTATTCTGCTTTTAGTAGAGTATGCCTTGTACTGGAGAAGTTTTCCTTTTTATATATATATATATATATATATATATACTTCAACTTTCAGAGATGATCACTTTTTGTTTTTTGAAAAGTAGACTCCCCTACGCAGTGAAGTAAGTTTTCTAAGAAAACTTCGATCTATTTGCCATAAAATTATATTTCATCGTTGAATGGGCCCACAGGACGGACGTCAGCTATTTTATCGGATATTTGTTTGTACAAATAATCATAAGTATTCAGCTGCGGCCTGGAACCTTCTTTTTGAGAAGGCGCCCCTTTAGTGGTTCCATCGACAAAGTTTTTGGATGTGCCTCATTAAAGGGCTTCACTTGTTTAGTGCTTCCGAAGAAGGTTTGTGCCTCCGAAGTAGTTTTTTTCTTACGAAGAGGTCTTTGTTTGCGTGCCTCCAAAGCAGTTTTTGGCCTACGAAGAGGAGCATTTGGACTCCGAAGAGTAGCATTTGGACTCCGAAGAGTAGCATGTGAACTCCGAGGAGTAGCATTTGGACTCCGAAGAGTAGCATGTGGACTATGAGGAGTAGCATTTGGACTCTAAGGAGTAGCATTTGGACTCCGAAGAGTAGCATTTGGACTCCGAAGAGTAGCATGTGGACTCTGAGGAGTAGCATTTGGACTCCGAAGAGTAGCATTTGGACTCCGAAGAGTAGCATGTGGACTCTGAGGAGTAGCATTTGGACTCCGAAGAGTAGCATTTGGACTCCGAAGAGGAGCTTTGTTGCTTGTGTCCTTCCACCATCTGCTTCTTAGCGATTCCTCGTTATCACTTCAAGTACATGTCCCGTTCCTTTGCAAGTTGTTTGCTTTTTGCCAGAGAAGTGTACTTTATCGTTGAGTGAATCCACGGGGCAGACGCAAGCTACTTTACCGGATGTTCGTTTGCACAAACGATCACGATTGGTTAGCAAGGGTCTGGAACCTTCTTGTTAGGAAGGTGCCCGCTTTGGTGGAACCCTCAACTATTTGTGAATAGCACTTCTTTTGTAGGAGTTGAATTTGGCTTGGGATTTGTTTGTTGAGTGATTTGTAGGAATCGCTTGGCTTCGTGACGTGTTGAATAGGTAAGCTTTGCTTTGATAGCCAGCAATATTAAATTGACATTTTAGCAATATTTTTAATATATTTGCGTATCAAAATGAGACAGGCATCTTATAGTATTAAAGAACACAAGACTTATAGTTCTTTATTATTGATTCGCACTGATTTCTCAGTGGTTTACAATACAAGAGTTATACATCCATCATCATTTTACAAATTTAAGCAATGCTTTTTAAGTAAAATGGACACAGTCATGTCTATTTCAGAATCTCGGGACTGAATTTCCATTTCCACTGGATTCATAATTTCTGATCCATATGCCAATCAGAATGGAGTGTGATCAGACGTAGTTTTGTGTGAAGTTAGCAGCATTTTGGTTAACTTCTGCTTGCTGGGTGAGGATCCCCTGTGACAACATTAATGACAAGCCTCTTAGATTCCTGCGCTGCAGCCTTGTTATCTGAGCCGGATTGATGAGTAGGAAGTCGTTGCCCCTGTGTGGATGAGGTTGGATCGACTCTGTTTTTCTTCACATATTGTTGCAGTTTATTCTATTTCAGGAACTCCTCAATCACATTCTTTAACTGGCGACATTGGTTAGTGTCATGGCCAGGTTGATTGTGAAATCGACAGAATTTCCCATTATGCACTGCACTTCTCCCCATCTCAGGTGGTTTGGGATACTTGACAACATCCTTCGTTGCAAAGAAGATATTTTCCGGTGTATCAGTTAAGGGAGTAAAATCTGAAGGATTAAAGCGGCGAGGTTTCTTCTCATTCCCCTGCTTCCTTCCTCCGTCATTTTCCCTTTTCTGGTTTCCAAATTCTCTTTTGTTAGAAGCAACATCGTTATTCTTGACCTCAGCAACAACTACTTTCGCTGGCACCGAAAGGCTTTCTAGGCGCATGAATTCATCGGCCTTTTTATAAAACTTCTCAAGTGAATTCGGTTCCTTCATTTTTAGCCATCTTCCGAATTCACTTGATTTGTCGATGGCTCGCATCAAGTAAGTCAGGATCATACGGGGTTCTGCATTATCCACTTCGGCCAAGGCTATATTGAAACGGCTCAAGAAAGATCTGATAGATTCTCCGGGAGCTTGTTCAAGGCTGGACAGTGACATTATATCCTTAGCCTTTGAAGCATACAACCTGAACTGATCCTTGAATTTTCGAGTTAAGTCAGAGAATTGGTCTACGGACCGAACTGGTAGCTTTGTGAACCAAAGTATAGCCACTCCTTCCAAGTACACTGGAAAGTATCGGCATTTAATCTCATCTGATGCTCTTGCACCGGCCATATGCCAGTTGTTGGGTGAATTCTCACCACCGGACCAACCCTAGCCGAACAAAAGTCTACAGGCTACCGATCCATGCCTCACCGAACCACCTCCTAACCAACACCTACCGGACCAAACCCGCCTTCTCCACCGAACCAAACATCTCCACATCAATACCGAACCAGCATCACCGGTTCAACCACCGAATGAAGCAACACCAAACCACCACACTCCTACCACCGAACCAAGGTTCTACCGGTCCACTCATCTCTCTCCACCGGACCAAGGTTCTACCGGTCCACTCGTCTCTCTCCACCGAACCAAGGGAAACTGAACCAGTTCCACCAGGCCAGATTGCATCAGCCCAAGCCCGCCAGCAGCTATATACATCCAAGACCCCTGCTCCCAGCCTGACTCTATAAATAGAGGGGCAGGGGTACAACAATGGGGACAAGTTTTGAGAGCTCAAGCACGGAGAGAACTTTCAAACAACTTTCTTTTACTTGTATCAAAGCTTTGTACTTGTAATCTAAACAAGAGAAGAGAAATAACATATAAAGTGGATGTAGGCACATTCTAGCTGAACCACTATAAATCTGCATGTCATTTTACAGTTTAGCCCCTGCTTTTCATATATTTGCATAAATCACCCAAACCACTAAGAACAACATAAGATCTACTAAATCATACGACTTTGAGGTGTTTGTCCATTTTTTGTGCAAACATTTTTGGTGCTTTCACTGAGAGCTAGAAGCTCGAAGCTTCAGCTTCATCCACTTAACATTTTTCCTAACAGCATCGTTCGCCGCTTGGAAAACATGCCTCCCAAGCAGAAAAAAGATGTTAACAAAGGAAAAAACATCGCATCTAGCAGTCTTCCAGATCCAGCTGTCACGGATCAAGTAAATCGTCCTCCTCTAGCAGCAGTACCAAATGAAGGACAGGCTAATCCGACCACTCCTGCCACAGAACAGCCCGTAGCAATTACTAGGGCAGATTTAGACAGGGTTGTGGTTGAAGTAACTAACCGCTTCACGTCCCAGTAGGAAGCCTTGGTGGATCATCTAATGTCACGCTTAAGGGATGTTGAAGAGTCCAACCGCAACACTGGATCATGGGGCGAGTCCCAGTCTGGAGGATCTCAGAGACAACAAAGATCTTCCTTCTTCGAAGGAGCTAACGGCAGAAGCAGCCATGGTAGGAGCCGAGATCGAGCACAGCCCGAAGTTAGGCCTGAGGAAACGTTTGGAACCGAACCCAACGGGGGAGGTACAGGGCGAAGGTCAACTGTGGCTGAGCCTGTTATACTACCTAACCACGGAAACGCCAGTGAACGGGGCCGAGCTAGAGTCCAGCCCGAAGTTGGACCCGAGGAAGTGCTTAGATCAGAACCTAGTAGGGGAAGATCAAGGCAAGGGCCAACTGTAGCTGACCCTAGCATGCTCCCAGAAGACCAAAGGCAGCCACTAGAAAATATGAGGAATGATAGACGATACCATCCCTATAGGTCATCTGGACGGAATCAATCCCACAGAACAGAACCAAACTCGTTTCTATCTACTCCAAATTCTGATGAAAGGATGGCACGCTTATTCAGAGAGTGCGTCCAACGGGAGCAAAGGGATCGAGGGATAGGCGCTAGAGTAACCAGCCCTTTCGCCAGCAATATCGAAATTGCTATCACCCCCCGAGAATGGAAGATGCCAACAATGGAACTTTACAAAGGAACCTCCGACCCCGTTGTACACTTGCAGAGATACACACAACATATGCTCATGAGTGGAGCAATAGAGGGAGTACTGTGCAAATGCTTTCCACTATTCTTAGCAGATCTCGCTACCTCCTGGTTCTGTCATTTACCCCAGGGATCCATCAGCTCGTGGGAAATGTTGAAAGAAAAGTTTATCAGTCAGTTCCGCATTCATGTGGAACAACCTAAGGACGCTTATTCCTTATCCAGCGTCAAACAGAAACCCGAAGAGAAACTGCAGCAATACCTAACCCGATTCAATGCCGCAGCGGCCGCAGTCCAAGATGCCGATGAGAAGCTTATCCTAATGGCCCTCTATAGTGGTGTGCATCCGGACACTAATTTGCTAGGAGGTTGACAAAAGAAAAACTAGCTACTTTACCCGATTTCTTCCATGAAGCCGGGAAATATATGAGGCTTGAGGATGCTGCCGTGGAGGGGCAGTCAGGACAACAAAATAAGGCAACTCACAGCCACGCGCCTGCTGTGGCAAGGGATGTTCTAAGAAATGATTCCAGAGACAATGCTGGGGGCAAGAAGGGAGAAAAGCGCCTATATCGGCCAGGACCGAGATTTGACACTTACACTCCTTTGAACGAAACCGTCGAAAACATCTTCCTTGCCACCCAAGGCGAAGTTAGATACAAACGCCCACCATACAAGAAGGAATCAGATAACGCGCAGAAGTCTGGAAAGTTCTGCCGCTTCCACGAATCTCATGGGCATGATACCAATGAATGCCATCATCTCCGGGACTTGATTGAGGAACACATCAGAAGGAAGAAACTGGAATGTTATGTAAAAGGTCAGGACAGGACTCCAGCTCCTGCCAATGAGAACCCAAGGCTACCCTCACCAGAGATCGGCAGAGGAAACCGCAACACTAGCGGCTCTAGTCAAGAGAAGATAGTGGTCCATACCATCTCGGGAGGACCGCACATCGTAGACAGAAGCTGGAAAGAGATGGAAAGATATGGAAAGTCGCTTAAAGACAATAAAGACAGTGTCAATTCGGTTATAGAAGAGCGCCACCCGAAGTGGAAAGAAAGTGATGACATCACATTCGGTAAGCGTGACCTAGAAGGAAGGCAATACCCTCACATGGATCCCATGGTTATCTCTGCCCGGCTCGGTCCCGCCGAAGTTTACCGAATTCTAGTAGACACTGGAAGCTCAGTAAATATCCTGTTCAAACATGCATTCGACAAAATGAAACTATCAATGAAGGATGTATCTCCCTGCGATAAACCACTACACGGCTTCACTGGAGATGCAAAGATGCCCCTCGAGCAACTGGACCTCTTTGTTGAAATTGGAAGCCATCCTCGCTCCGTTGTACGGAGACAGACGTTTGTGCTAATAGAAAACTACTCGGCCTACAACGCCTTCTTAGGAAGGCCAGCCTTGTCTGACTTCCAAATTGTCCTAGCCCCATGGTGCCTAAAAATGAAATTTCCAATGGACAATGGAGTAGGGGAAGTAGAAGGAGACAAGGATGTTGCCCGAGACTGCTATGTGACTGAACTTCGCAACAACCACAGGAAGGATAAAGGGAAGGGTGTAGAGGTTGCCCTCTGCACGAAAAGTCTAGAAGCATAGCAACTAAAGAAAGCCCCTCCTCTTCGGTATACCAGTGACCCTTTTAATGAATTAGACCCCAGGGACAAAGAGGAGGAGGCCACCGCCGAGCCTGCAGAGGCTATGGAGTTTGTATCTGTAGACAAGCACGACTCGAGTAGACTATTGAAAATTGGGTCCCAACTAAAAGCAGAGTTGAAGGAGCAACTCATCGACTTTCTCTGTCACAACTTGGATGTATTCGCATGGTCACACGCTGACATGACCGGAATCTCCCCCGACGTAGCATGCCATGTACTAAACATTGATCCTACCAAGGCGCCCGTAAAACAAAGAAAGAGAAGTATGGGGGAAGAGCGATCAGCAGCCCTCGATGAAGAAGTAAAAAATCTACTCGCCAATGACTTCATACGAGAAGCCATCTACCCGGAATGGATCGCTAACCCGGTGCTGGTAAAGAAGGCTAATGGGAAGTGGCAAACATGCATTGACTTCTCCAACCTAAACGACGCCTGCCCAAAGGATTGCTTCCCACTTCCCCGAATCGACCAACTTGTAGACAGCACAGCCGGGCACGAGCTCTTATCTTTTATGGACGCATACTCAGGATATAACCAAATTCCTATGCATGCTCCCGACCAAGACCACACTAGTTTCATCACCGACCGGGGTTTATACTGCTATAAGGTAATGCCTTTCGGACTTAAAAATGCAGGAGCCACCTACCAGCGCCTCGTCAACAAGATGTTTGCAGGGCTAATAGGGCAAACTATGGAAGTATACGTGGATGACATGCTGGTAAAGTCAAGGAAAGCCGACGATCACGTAAGCCACCTAGGCAAGATGTTTCAAGTACTTCGCCGGTATGGAATGAAGTTGAATCCTCTAAAATGCTCCTTCGGAGTATCATCAGGAAAGTTCTTAGGATTCATCGTCCATGCCAGAGGGATTGAAGTAAACCCTGAACAAGTCAGAGCGCTAAGAGATATCAAGATACCTTCCAATCGAAAGGAAATGCAAAGCCTGAATGGAAAAGTGGTCGCCCTAAGCCGATTCATCTCCAAAGCAACGGACAAGTGCGTCCCCTTTTTCGAAGCTCTAAAGAAAGACAAAGGAAAGTTTGAATGGACTGACGAATGCTTAACCGCTTTCCTTAACTTAATCGAACACCTCCAGAAACCACCGGTACTCTCGACTCCAAGAGTAGGCGAAGAGTTATACCTATACCTTGCTGTGTCATCTCACGCCCTAAGCGCTGCCTTGATAAGGGAAGACAACCGCACGTAGCGGCCAGTTTACTTCGTCAGTAAGAGGTTTACGGGGACAGAAGTCAGATATCCTAAACTTGAGAAGCTAGCATACTGTTTACTAATCACATCACGGAAACTGCGTCACTACTTGCAGTCCCATTCCATCAAAGTTCTGACCGATCAACCACTGAGGCAGGTACTCCATCGTCCCGACACTTCTGGGCGACTACTTAAATGGTGCATTGAACTAAGTCAGTATGATATCACCTATCACCCTTGCACCGCTATCAAGGGACAAGCCATGGCTGATTTCATTGCAAAATTCACTACCAACGAAGATAAGGAGCAATTGGAAATAGCAGAAGACATCAAGTGGAATCTCTTTGTGGATGGTGCATCAAAGAAACAAGGCTCGGGCACTCCCAGGGGAAATAAGCTGCACTATGCTATAAGGTTGGAGTTCGCTGCCACCAACAACGATGCAGAATATGAAGCAGTGATAGCTGGATTAGAACTTGCCATAGAAATCGGAGCCAATTCTTTGTGTCTTCATAGCGATTCTCAGCTTATTGTTAATCAAATACTAGGAGAATTCCAAGCCCGAGAAGAACGACTCATAGCATATTTAAAGAAGACCAAGTTACTTCTCAGCCGATTGGACCACTACTTAGTCAAACACATCCCTCGGGAAGAGAACCAAGAGGCCGACGAATTGGCAAAGCAAGCAAGTGTGAGAGACAGCGCCATCTTCGGGGCAGTAACCATCTTAAAGCAACTGACCCCAAGTTTTGAGCAAGTGAATCTAATAGCTGCAACCGAAGAAGCAACTTGGATGACTCCCATCCGAGACTACTTACAAAGCGGCACACTACCCAACGGGCGTAACGAAGTCAAGAAAATGTTGAGGAAAGCTTCCCGCTACACAATACAAGAAGACATCCTCTATCGGCGCGGATTCTCTAACCCATTATTAAGGTGTGTTGCTGGGAGGGAAGCCAAGGAAATCTTATCCAACATTCATCAAGGAAGCTGCGGAGATCACACCGGAGGGCAAACATTAGCAAAAAAGACACTCCGATATGGATATTTCTGGCCCACCTTAAGCAAGGACGCCTTGGATTTCGTCAAAAAGTGTGACAGATGCCAGAAGTTTGCTAAGATTCCGCGGCTACCAACAACTGAGATTACTCAAATGACCAGCCCTTGGCCCTTTGCAGTATGGGGAATTGACTTAATCGGCGAACTACCAATGGGCCGAGGCGGGGCCAAATATGCTATAGTGGCAGTCGACTATTTCACCAAATGGGTGGAAGCAGAACCTCTGAATAAAGTATCTTCAGCAAAAGTTATTAACTTCTTGATCAAAAATGTTCTGTGCGGGTACGGAGCCCCACTCAAAATCATATCAGACAATGGACTTCAGTTTGACAGCGAGGAATTCGCCAACTGGTGCCGAGAGCACGGAATTCACAAAAGCTTCTCATCCGTAGCGTATCCCCAGGAAAACGGACAAGTCGAAGCCGTCAACAAAATTCTGAAAACTCTAATCAAAAAGAAACTTGAAAAGTCAAAGGGCGCTTGGGTGGATGAACTCCCTACGGCACTGTGGGCCTATCGCACATCTTTCAGAATGTCAACAGGGCATACTCCTTTCTCTTTGGCATACGGATCGGAGGCTATGCTCCCAGTTGAAACCATCGTGCCTTCCCACCGTAGGATCCACTATAACCCAGAAGAGAACGAAGAACTCCTTCACATGTCTTTGGATCTAGTTGAGGAGAGAATAAATGATGCAATCCTTAAAGCAGCAGCCCACAAGCAAAAAGTGGCAGCATAATACAACTCCAAAGTCAAGCATCGTACCTTACAAGAAAGGGATCTTGTCCTCAAGCGAATCTTCCCTCGCCCCGAAGCACTAGACCCAATCTGGGATGGACCATATGTAATTCATAAAGATCTCCACAATGGAGCTTATATTTTGTCAACAGTAGACGGAGAGGTGTTCTAGAGGGCATGGAACATCCAACACCTCCGTCGATACTTTTCTTAACTTGTACTGCCCAAATGAAGTGAATTAACAAAGAGAATCAGTGGACGTAGGCCTTTTCATGCCGAACCACTTTAAAAAACCTTGTCTCTTTTTTAACTTGTTCCTTTATATCTTGGCTGCTTGTTAACTTTATCCTTTTTTGTTGAACAAAATCCTATGCGTATAGCATTTCCACTCAATGCACTCCACAGCGCAACTTCACCTGGACAAGACCTAATAGGTACTATGCGAATCTATGCCCTCGCCAATGAGACACTTTTGCTCCGGCATCCCTCTGCTGCGGGTTAACTCATTGCTCTCGACGGCCCTTAAAGCCAACTGTAATGAGCCGATTATAAGCCACCGAGAAGGCCGACTATAGCCGAGGCAGCTCATTACGGCGTTCGGCTCGCCGGCAACTGTGAACCGACTATAAGCCCCAACATAAGGTGTGGCCAGCCAGGGGCAGTTCACGGTTGACAATCGGCACCCACGCTAGCCGGCCACAGTAAATCGAATAATACCCACGATTATGGGCCATAATGGCCCGGGTAGTTACTGTGCGCGATCTCGGCTCTGATGTGTCTTAAGTGCGGCTATGGTAAAAAAGAATTAACTCCCCGCGGAGGCGTAAGATGGGTGACAAATGTCTCCAAGACCCACAGCTAGGGAAAGTGACTACAAAGCCTGTTTGCCACGAACTTAAGCACATCGAAGGCCTTCCATGATTGGAAGTTTTACTTTTTCACATATTTCAATTTTACTTAAGAAACTTTTCTCCTATCCTCTGTAACAATCCCTGAAGTACAGGACACAGAATATGAGACACTCACTAATAGAAGCGGATACTCACAGCAAGATACTGGACCGCATCCCTTACTCGGTCACACAGGATATTCAAAGCTGCCATCTACAAGCAAAATATAAAGGGCGGTATTTCCTTCTTTCATATGTAAACACATGACTATAATTTATTCACACCTCACGCTAACATTGCAAGTCATGAAATTATGTTTTAAACAAGAACCTGACATCAAACACAATTTGATTACAAGAATATGCATAGCTATATTTCTCATACAACACGTCAAAATAACAAAAAACATTCAAAAATGACAAAATCAGCTTAAGTTAAAGAATTACATGTCAAGAATAGAGCTATTTATTACAAGTAGCAAAAATTACATCCTAAGAGTTACTCTACTGTTTTAAGACTAACATATACAACCATGTCGAGTCCACAAAAAGAATTTTCCAGGTCTAATCAACAAGCCGGCTGCGTCGGAGTCTTATCCTTGTCCTGTTGCCCACCTGTCCGGTCAGAAAAAGAATTCGTTAGTGATAAGCAACCAAGTTAATGGAAAGACTAGAAAGGAAGACTTACCAGCATCTGCTCCTTGATCAGCTTGATCATCATCCTCCGCTTGCACACCTGTCTCCTCAGCTGCAAGCAACCGCATGCCCTCCTTCACCGCCACCTTCTCCTCCATCTTCGCCTTGCTCCTCCTCCACGTCTCCCTCCTCCGGGATATCTGGACATGAGCTGGGAGAGGGGCCGTCAGACTTTTTGAGCTTCTTCCCCCGGCAACCGGGTGTTTCGGAAAGGGCCTCCTTTTGCTGCTCTTCAACTCGGCCCCTTCTTTAGCTTGGGCAGCCTTCTCTTCAGCCATGTCCCTCTGCTTGACCACGGACTACTGTGGAAGGATCAAGTAGTACTCCAAGAGTGTAGCGTTCCTGATCAGGTAGGCAGCCGACCTATCTCTCCCAGTAATAGCTTCTATTTCTGCTGCCGTCTAAACCAGGCGGTCATTCTCCACGACCGCAAAACCACCTGTCGCTAGCAAAAAATAAAAACACATAAGAAAGAGTATTGCAACCAGAACGGGAATTAAAAATAAAGCTTTGACTTACATCCGGAGGTGAAGCGCCGAATAGAAACAGAATCATCCCTGACAAAAAACCACTCCTTCTTAAACATGCTGTACTTGGAGTATAAATCCAGGACCGGCTTAAAGGATACGGCCGATTCCAAGCTGATGTAGGGAGACCCCTTCTTGTAGCCTCTCAAGTTGTACAAATACCGGATCTCCCAGTTGGAAGGAGGACGCCCATATCTCCACTGGAAGATGACGAAGAGACTCACCAGAATGGCATAAGAGTTGGGCTGAAGCTGGAATGGAGCTACCTTTAGATAGGTGAGAAAGCTGACTACCTAGGCGTTGAGAGGCGGCATGGCCCCGCACATGTAATGGTATCTGCTGTAGGCAAAATATCCTTCGGGAGGATCATACGGCATCACTCCCGCGTCCGGCAATAACATGCGTGCTCGGTCGATCCCGAAGGAGCGAGATATAACATCAAGTTGCTCGCCCTTGAGTAAGCTAGGGAAGCAATCAGGAGGCAGGTTAAGAAGTTCCTGAGGACCGTATCCATCCACTAATGATCTTGGGGTGGGCCCGTGACGGACATGTCCTGGCTGAGCTGGGGGCACGGCGGAAGGCTCTTCTCTGTCATGAGATCTCTTTTTCTCTGATCGGGTTTCCACTTTGTGAGACATTTACCTGCAACACAAGAGAAGCACATTATTAGGACGAGGAGGTGTAGAAATACTGACAAGCAAGTGCGTACAGTCTGGGGTTTTCGTTTGTGATTTAAAAGCCCGAGAGGCCTGGGAGTTCATTCAGCATTCCTAATACCACGGTTCATTCGGCATTCCTAATACCACGGTTCGTTCGGCATTCCCAATATCAAAGCTCATTCTGCACTCAAGTACCCATGGTGCAAATTCATTCGGTAATTCAAAATATAAGAGCCATTCGGTAACTACCTAATTCGGTAGTCAAGGATGATCCGGCAATGAGTTTGATTCGGCAGACGAGAATTTCGATTTGGCTGTTTTCAAACGGTAAGAAATGGTGGAGGCATAAGGCCCATACTTATAGGGGGAGGTTGGTTGACCGGACCAGCCGGTTCGGTTCTCAGGCCGAATGAAATTGACAAACTGAAACAAAGCACGACATATGTTAAACATATGCCCTGCTTTGGGGGGCAAGTGTTGGGTGAATTCTCACCACCGGACCAACCCTAGCCGAACAAAAGTCTACAGGCTACCGATCCATGCCTCACCGAACCACCTCCCTAACCAACACCTACCGGACCAAACCCGCCTTCTCCACCGAACCAAACATCTCCACATCAATACCGAACCAGCATCACCGGTTCAACCACCGAATGAAGCAACACCGAACCACCACACTCCTACCACCGAACCAAGGTTCTACCGGTCCACTCATCTCTCTCCATCGAACCAAGGTTCTACCGGTCCACTCGTCTCTCTCCACCGAACCAAGGGAAACCGGACCAGTTCCACCAGGCCAGATTGCATCAGCCCAAGCCCGCCAGCAGCTATATACATCCAAGACCCCTGCTCCCAGCCTGACTCTATAAATAGAGGGGCAGGGGTACAACAATGGGGACAAGTTTTGAGAGCTCAAGCACGGAGAGAACTTTCAAACAACTTTCTTTTACTTGTATCAAAGCTTTGTACTTGTAATCTAAACAAGAGAAGAGAAATAACATATAAAGTGGACGTAGGCACATTCTGGCTGAACCACTATAAATCTGCGTGTCTTTTTACAGTTTAGCCCCTGCTTTTCATATATTTGCATAAATCACCCAAACCACTAAGAACAACATAAGATCTACTAAATCATACGACTTTGAGGTGTTTGTCCATTTTTTGTGCAAACACCAGTCATACTTATATAGGAAATGATTAGGGTCACTCGTCCCCCTATAGGCCGGGATAGTAGGAGGTACAAATTTCTTTGGAAATTCTTCTTTTAAGATCCTTTCAGTAAACGGAGTCTTGCTTGGAGCAAATCCCCAGTCGCTCTCATTTTCTTCCCTCTACATGCTCTCTTTCATGATTCGACGAACCATCCCTGATAGGTACTCCTCATTGTTCAGAGGCATCGCCGGGGAGACGTCAGCGATTCTTTCGGAAGTTTGCCTGGGCAAATGTTCGCGAAAAGTTGGCTGCGGCCTTGAACCTTCAGCTTGGAAAGGTGGCGTTTCGGCGGTGCCAGTTGCTCTTTGAGGAATACCTTTCTCTTGGGAATTATGAGCATCTTCGACAAAGGTTGTTTCATTGTTTTCTGGTTGTCGATTTGCCCCAAGTAGAGCGTTTAATCTGTCCATCATTAAAGTGTTTTAAGCTTCAATTTGTTGGTATAATCCAGATACTACATCGTCTAATTCAGCCCTTCTGATTCCAACGGTAGGAGTTGCTTGGTTTGCTGTTGGGGAAGCGGAGGTCCCCTCATGAGCATTTCCGGATCTTGTAGATCTACTCTTTCTTCCAGGAGCCATGATTTCAGATAAGCTTCTGGTCTTTAGAGAGATTCTTTCAACAAACTTTTGCGAAGCAATGGTGAAAATATTCCTGAGTTGGGTTCTCAGTGAAAGCACCAAAATGTTAACGTAAAAATCGACGCTAACACCCCGGTGTGAGTATTAGTAATCTGAAAGCACCACCCGTTGGTACGGGAACTAGAAATAAGCAGAAAATAGCAGAAAAGTAAAGAGACAACAATTTTATAATGGTTCGGCTCGAAATTAAGCCTACGTCCACTTTATCTTCTTTATTGATGATTCGGTTACAACTCTTTACAATACACTTTGATTACAACACACTTTGGACGAGTAGCTAGAACTTTGATATAAGAGAGCTCTTTGAATCCATGTCGGATGTGTTAGACCTCCTCTTGAAGTTCATTGAAGCGTCTTTGGTGTTTGAAGTGTCGGATGAGTCGAGAAAACGGCAGAGTATAGGCGTTCCAGAAATGATCCAAAAGTCCTTTTGAAGTTGGGGCTGGTGCTGTATTTATAGAGGAAAATCTGGGTAGGTGATAGGTCGTGAACGACCTAAGATAGGTCATAGGTCGCGAGCGACCTTAGTTAGGTCATGGGTCGCCAGCGATTTAGAAGACACGGCTTTATAGCTCGATAGGGTCGCACTTGATCTATCTGACGGGGTAGTAAGTTGTAGGTCGTGAGCGACTTAACCATGTTGAGATATCTGGTCGAGCGACTTAAGTTGGCTTGACCTATAGCTTAGGTCGTTTAGTTGTTAAGTCGCTGGGTCTCTAGGTCGTTGAACCATTCCATCCTTAGGTCGCTAGCAGTGTTCAACCCCTTAGGTCGCTAGCTCGTTTATACTTTTAGGTCGTTAGGTCGCTGGTGTTTTAGTTCGTTAGGTCGCTGGTGTTTTTAGGTCGTTAGGTCGCTGGTGTTTTAGGTCGCTTCAAAAAGAGGAGTTAACATAGAGCGTCGTGAAGATAAACCGGTAGATCAGCGGTTATCTGATCCAAAAAAACCCTTCGCAAACGTAAAGGTCTTTCACGAACTAGAGTGTTGTGAAGGTAAACCGGTAGATCAGCGGTCATCTGATCCAAAAAAATCCCTACGCGAACGTGAAGGTCTTTCACGAACTAGAGCGTCATGAAGGTAAACCGGTAGATCAGTGGTCATCTGATCCACAAAAAAAAACCCTTCGCGAATGTGAAGGTCTTTCATGAACTAAAGCGTCATGAGGGCGAACCGGTAGATCAGCGAAATTCATGTACGATTGATATCTTCAACGAAGCCATGCTCCAAGGCCACAAATCAACAAACATATCAGTCACTCAGCATAATTAAACGATCGATGAAACAGATAGTGCTGAACCCTAGAGCTTCAAAGTCGCTAAAAGGAACTAAGCCAAAACTGAACCAAACATGTGGTTAATCAGAGGTTGACTCGAATCAAGCCAAGACTTACAACTCAGAAGAACTGATCTAGCTGGAATGGGGCTATCGAACGAGTTATGGAGAGACCATGGATATAGTTCAAGCACACCAACAGCCATGTGGCATGGTGGGAACCGCACACACTTGAATAGCCATAAGAAAGGCCTAGACTAATCATACCACAGTTCTGTTATAACCGATCAAAAATTCTGGCATTCTGACAGCCGCAGGCTTAATGACCTAGCTAGTGCAACAAATGAAATACTAGAATAATACCTGCCCACTTCTTTCCAACTACTATTTTACCGCTCTTGGTGACCAATTCCTCTTCCTCGTAGACTATATGCCAGTCAAAGACCAATTCTCTAGTTACAGTTTAGACCAAAAACTGAGAGTCTGGCCTCGAACTCCCATATGCTCTTTCTTCATAACTAAGTCATGATTATCCGATCTAAAAACTAATTATTTCTTAGAACTGACGAAACCGCGTTCCAGCGAAGTCAAACTGCCGGATTGATGGGAAAACTCAATCCGAACCTTCTATGAACTGGTATCACTCCACCAGCACTAGGAAGGCCCAAACCACTGTGCGCATCCAGTAAGCCATGCCTCACTTCTTAAACCAATAAAGCCGTGTTCATAATAAATACCCGCCGAGTCGATGGAAGAAAATCGACTCAAACCATTGGATCGACAAAACACGATCATTGCCTTTCGAAAACCAATGTTATCCCAACAACATCGAGAAGGCCCAAAACTTAAACTCCTTGCGTTTCCCGGAGATAGGCAACGCCAAGGAGCACCAAAAGCCGCGCATCTTGTAAGCCGCGCATCAAAACCTAACTCCTCGCGTTGCCCGGAGGTAGGCAAGGCCAAGGAGCCCAGAAAAACTAACTCCTCGCTTTGCCAAGAGATAGGTAATGCCGACAAACATCAAAACTTACACTCCTTGCGTTACACGGAGATAGGCAACGCCAAGGAGTACCAAAAGCCGCGCATCTCATAAGCCGCGCATCAAAAACTAACTCCTCGCATTGCCCGAAGATAGGAAACGCCGAGGAGCACTAAAAAACTAACTCCTCGCATTGCCCGGAGATAGGCAACACCAAGGAGCACTAAAAGACTAACTGCTCGTTTTGCTCAGATATTGGCAATGCCGAGAAGCATCAAGGACTAACTCCTCCCGTTGCCTGGAGATAGGCTACGCCAAGAAGAACCAAAAGCTGTGCATTCCAAAGGCAGCGCCAAAACATACGCTCCTCGCATAGCCCGGAGATAAGCAACACCGAGGAACACAGAAAGCCGCGCATTTCGTAAGCGGCGCACTAACTGTTAAAGAGCTTAAATCCCTCACGTTGCCCAAAGATAGGCAACAAGAGGAACTTCATAAGCCGTGCACTCTCAAAGGCCGGGCACTTCGATTAATAGGGATCAACTCCAACTATCCAAAAGAACCGACATTGCTTCGGTAGTACCGCAAAGCTCACAAACCAAGAAGTCGGCAAAGAGTTCTGATTTTTGGCCAAAGTTAATGTACAAAATGTCAAAACTCAAGACATCAAGTCATGAGTTCCCTGAGATAGGAGCTGCGACGTACCTTTGACTGAGGGTATCCAAGGAGCCGCCCAGAATGTCAAGTCTCACATTAATTGTTCGAAATAATCAGCCCTATGGACCGAGGGGCATGGAATAGATTAGCACTTAGTCAGGATAAAGATCGCTCCAACTTGCAATAAAAGGAGGAACTTACCGTCGTCTAAAGATAAACGATGATGGAAGGCTGTTCCAGAATCAAATCAACAACGCACCAGTTTCCCAAAGAATAGAAGCAGGTGCTCGACTGAGGTCTCAAACCCTAACTTGCAGAAAACCAGTTGTTATCCGAAGAAAGACTACAGCAAGGAGAGAACGCTCAAAATTGAGCAGCTAAACCATTGATTCCCGAAGATTGGAACCAACGAATATGGTTGATATCCGCAATAATGCTATCAGCCTAGCATAATGCATGTGGCCTGAAACAATCAAGTTAGGTGCCATGGATCTAAGACAAACACTACTGAACTCTACCAGTCCATGATCAGTATAGGAATGAACACGGTCATATCGGGGGCATTGTGATAACTTGCTCCACAATTTCGGATTTCCTATAAGAACCTAGAGTTTGACACCTAGAAAGTAAAGGGTTCCGCCCAAAAATGAAGGGTTCCACAGATAGTCATTAGATCATATCAAAAACCGGTAGGAGGAAGAATAACTGTGGAATTTGTTAAGCAACAGCCTTGCATCTCCAAGTGTAATACTTGACGGTTTTAAATAAAGCTAAGCAGCAGAAATGCCTAGCACTCTCACCATTCAAAAACATGGCATCTTCCAGATTTAAGCAATGTTAAGAAAATAACACCATCGAGGTTAAAGGAATCTACTCAACTCTATAGGATCGGATGGATGATTCAACCATCACCAACCTGACTTTAACACTACCCGAAGACAGACAACAGTAAGAAAATACTTCTACAATCAAACCATCGAAGTGCTAGTTTTCGAAGGCCAAAACTAGTACCCAACTGGATTAAGAGCACCACCGAATCAACGGGGAAAATCGATCCCATCCTCTTGAGTGTCGGTGTTGCCTCACAAATGCCAAGGCCTTCTTTTATCTTTTAAGTACTAGTGTTTCCCTAGCAATGCCGGGAAAAGTTTCTATTTCCTAAGTACCAGTGTTGCCACGGAAATGCTAGGAAACTTTCTATTTCATTAGTACCAGTGTTACCTCGGCAACTCAGGGAAACATTCTACTCGCTAAATACCGATATTGCCCCGGAAATGCCAGGAAAACTTTAATCTACAGGGCAGATGAGAAAAACTCATCGCAGTGAACCATTGATGCACTAGCTTCCAGAAATAGAAGTTGGTCCACAATTGAGTTTCTACCTTCTCTTCAAAAAACTACTGTTGCCCAATGACAGGCAACGATGGGAAGACATATCCTTTCATAGGTCAGCCGGATGGGTCGACCTTTTATCACAGGAATCGGCCATAGCACAGGAATAAAGCAGCGTCGAAAGGAAACACCAAGATTGAATTACCCATGTACTAGTTTCTAGGGATGGAAGCCAGTGCACAACCGAATTTCCTATGTTCAACTTAGAAAGAACTTAGACACAACCGAATGAGAGGCAGCCTCGAGGAAATGTTGCATGGAACCAAACAACTAAGTTATCAATTCTCAAAGACAGGAGTTGACATATGAACAAAACTTCCGTGACAACGTCAGCAACCAAGAAGAGCATGCATGGCCAAGAACAAGTGAGAGCAATCATGGAAGATGGAAAATAAAATTCTCGAACGTCCTCACTTCCATAATGGGATTGAGAGCCAGACTGGGGCAATTGAGCAATTCGCCCCACAGATTTCCATCTCTCACAATCACCCAAATACAGGCATTCGAAATAGCTAGTCCCTCAAGAAGGGATAGAAGCACAAATACTTGATCAAAAGAAATTTTTCAAAAGTCCAAACACGAATAACCGCGAGGTTGGTTAGATAACGGTTCTGTATTACGAAACAGAGCATTCTAGCAACAAAATCACCAGCAAAAGAAATAAAGGGTTTAAAGTTCAGAAATCAATCGTCACTAATAGTCTAGCGATGGCAAGAAGGATCGATGACCTACTTACGGTCTAATTAGTTCATTTGGTTCCAACTTTCATGATTATGCCATTGTCCGAAGTTTGGTCATGCTATTTGAAGATTCACAACATCAAGGAAAAATCCATAGAGTTGAGTCATCCATGTATGAGTTTCTAAAGATAGAAACCAACACATGATTAGGATCTCAACATCGGGCTTAGAAGAATTTACTTTAGAAAAAGATGTCAGAAACGCATCTTTCTAATGCCTACTGACATCATTACAAAATCTCAGGTCTTAGGATCAAGACACAAAATCCCTAGTTCCTGAAGATAGGAGTTATCGTGTCAATCGAACTTATTTCTCAGGAGACCTAACCTCCCAAAAACACATTGGTTCAGTAGTCAAAGTAATCAACCCTACGGCATAAGGCATTTACCCCAACGCTTTGTTGAAACAAACTCAGTTGAGCATAAGTAGGGATTAGCTACAGAACTGGCTAGACCAAGCTACTTCATAGTTATGAACAAAGCTATGAAATAGAATGTGCCGAAATCACCGTAGAAGTATTACTTACACATGTAGAATAACAGTAAACGAGTATGTTGCGCATAAGCACAAGAATTCAATAGCGAGACAAAGCAATGCTCATAATCAAGCAATTAAGCCAATAGTTCCTGGAGGCAGAGGCTGATCTGCATTGAATTTCGAAAAACACAAAGGAAGGACAATCGCACTTGGACAACTCATCCGCTAGTTTTCGAAGGCTGAAATTGTGCTTGATCGAACTTCAACTACAAATCTACAAGAGCAACTGTGCCTTGTAATTTAACTGTAATCAATCATCCCAGTATAATAGGGACAATAAGCAAAGCCTAAGTTGCGAAGGACCCAGCTTTTGGAGGAGTGGAAGTACCTCCACCAGACTAAAGATTGGATGATCGAAAAACCATTTTCAACAACAAAACTTAGCATTCAACCCTGTCAGGTATGTTTTAATTTAAATAATATCCTCATATAACCAATAACCGAAATCCAAGGAAAGTGAACATATGTTGACCAATCAGGTCCTGAGCGTTGACCGGGGCAGATGCAGTGTGTTATCTACATGAGAATACTACAGTATCCTGAATATTGCAACAAACAATCTAGTATAGCTAGCTTGCTTGCATTTGAAAAACAATCCATATCGTCCTTTAAAATTATCTCTTCCCCACTTACCCGTTATCGATCAACGATCGATAATGAAGCCGCTGTCCGAAGCGAATCGGGAAGATTTTCTATTCAGGATCACTGGAATACAGAAATGGGAAGAGTGCTACGATTGAATCATCGACTACATCCGATTTCGGAAGAAGTTGTCACATTGGAACTTAAAAACATCGACAGGAACTTAAGCAAATTCTCGAGAAGAAAAAGCTAAAGACAAAGAGCAAGACTTCGCTCCAGAACAGCGTACAATCATTCGAGACAAACTTAGCTTCGCCGCCAGTCGAATCAAAACTATATAGGATAACTCGAAACCTAGATCATGCACCCACTTACCGACTTAAACCTTTGCATAAACTACGAAGCAAAGATTGCATCATCAATACCAGGAATTGAAATTCAGATTGAAATCAAAAAATGAACGGCTGTCAGAAGTCAATCAATTAAGAAAGACATCTTGAGTTGGACTCTGACGATTCACATCGAAAATTCAACAGTCAAAGCATAATTCTCGACACGATAAACTAGAATTCACAAAATGAAGACTCAAAAGAAGTTATTGCCAAAGCACGCCTTGTTTTCAACGAAGGCATACTCTAAGGGGCAAATGTTATCCGGGTTTTTAACCTAGCAGGATCCAACTGGAGACAGAACAATCTCGTGTTTTCAGAATGGTTTAGAACTTAAACAGAACGGCTAAGGCAAGGAGTTAATGAGAGTCGAGGTATACTACTAAGGCAATGACTGGGATCGACTAAACCAAGAGGCCAGCATTCTTTCATACCAATCAGCAGTTAAACGCAAACAGCTAGATTGTCATCAAAACAGAACAACGTGCAACGAGACTACGCAAACAACGGTGACACAAGACCATGGAAACATCTCCAATTCCAAACTCCAAAAAAATACTAAGTGCTTGGATCATCAGCAACCCATGCCCCCCTCAAAACTTCAAACCAGACAACCAAAGGATACTACATAAGAGGCCAAGACATTGGCTCGCAAAAGAGCCAAGTCTATGGGTCGCCAGCAACCCAAAGGCCATGGGTCGCCTGCGACCCATCGGCCATGGGTCGCCAGCGACCCATGGTTCTACCTTGTATTGCAAGCCAAATACTCCATAGGTCGTCTCCTACCTTTCTGCGAGCTGGTGATGATGTAGCCTGGCCCAGAAGCTCTCTGATCCATATAAATACCATCCTACCTACAACATAAACGGAATCTTCTCCGGACTGGTGGCTGAAGCCCTGCTGGAATTATTCTTCATTCCATGTCTCCCTCATAACAATCTCTAAAGGAATACACTGTGATTCTCCAGTGGATTCCAACTCTGGAGATTCAATCTAGGTAGGAAACAATCAAAGCCTTGTAATCATACATCTCTTGTAACAGCAATCAGTCTATACTATAAAGTGGACGTAGGCTTCATTAACAGCCGAACCACTATAAAAATTCTCTATCTACTTTCTTTTACCATTCTTTCTTGATATCTGTTATTTGTGAAATTGCTCTGTCAGAACAGTGCTGGTGCTTTCAAACTCAAACCAGGGTGTTGGTCCATTTTTGGGCCAACGGGATACAATATATCCTATAGCCTTTTTTATAGCAGTTTGATATTTGAGTTTGTAGAGGGAATGCTTCCAAAATAGTAGATAGTTTGTGGAGAATCGATCTAGTAGAGTATGGATTGATTTTATATAGATTTTGAAGAATGTAGAAAGTAGTTTTCAAGAAATAGAACAAGAGAGTAAGGAGTAAGAAGAAAGTGAGAAAATTAATTAAAAAGTTCATTTGCACTCCTATTTATATAGTGAATGAACAAAAGCATCTATTTGTGAAATGGTGCGTCTAAAAGATACTTCTTTTCAAAATTTAAAATCAAACTATGGTCTCGATGTCAACATATCTAGGAGGGATATGTCGACATACCCTATTAATTTTGAAAAATTATTTTTCTGTTAAATTGTTTTCAAACTTCTATATTTTTGTAAAGTAATTTTAAACATAATTTTTAAATACTTTAAACATATAAAAACTTTTATAAAATATTTGTAAAAATATATTTTGAATTTAAAATAATTTATTTTAACTAAAATTTCAAAGATCGAAATTTTTTGATAAAGACCAAAATCTGCTATCAGTGACTTTAACAATTTGTTCTAATGACTTACACTAAACACTAGATTCTTGAAATCCTCAAGTCATTTGTCTCTAAACTCATGAGTCTTGATCATCATCTCTAAATCTTTATTCTAGTCTTCATATCGACCAGTCTTCAAGTTTAATTATTCTATCCATGTGTAATATTTTCAAATATATACTATACAACTTGACAAAACATTAGTATCTTATTTATATGGTTATTTTCATCAAAATCAATATCTATGGTATTTAAAAATAGTTAAAACTACGAAGTAGTGAGCCTAAGATCAAATTCACATGTAGTTCGTTGCTTATAGTAACATCTAGCTCTGAGTGTCTATTAATATATCCTTTCGTGGTTAAGATGAAATCCTCAACACGACTAGCCTTACTCATCTTCATACTGAACAACTCCTTAGTAATTACGTAGTTAATAGAATGAGATTGCTCCGCAAACAAAGCTTTAAGACTTTCGAAGTTTTTGGGGACATGTATATTTTCATTTTTCCTTTGCAGCTACTTGTCTGATGTAGTCAATACAAAAACTTAAGCAATTTCGTAATCAGCTACCCAAGTGTTGTAAGCTTTTAATGCTTTGGAGTCGGCATTTTCAGTGAATTTCTCTCTTAATGGTTTAGTAATAAGCAACCATAAACACTATATATGAGTACTATATTAATTACTCTTAACCAATCAATATAGTTAGGTCCAGTGAGCTTATCTGTAACACCCTGTAATTTGATATAAGTTATTTAATTAGCGACTTAGTTAATTAATTAGGATCTAAAAATGAAATTTGTGCAAATAATGGAATTTAACCACGAAACTTGCACCATTGCGTTCGTGGTGAAATTCGAAGCAATTTTTATATTTAGAGTTTTGCGATCAGAGTCTAGACGAAAAAGTTATGAATGACATATGAATTCGAAACGGAAATAATTCGAGTAGGAAAGTTAACATTTCATATTAATTAACCCGAGCCTACAGGTCAACCTACCTCTATGAGCGGTTGACCAGGGGTGGTCGATCCCGAGGTAATGGGCAGTCGATCGCTCCCTGTGTGGCATCTAGCGTTAGCCTAGGGCCAGCGGCATAGATTTGATAAATTTCGATCTGACGGTTGAGGTTAATTCTAGTGCCTATAAATTCAGGTCTAACCCTTCCTTCTCTTCTCATATTATTCTGGATGTAGTAGCGAAGCTCTGCCATTTCTTCTTCTCCACTTTCTTTCTAAATTATAAAAATAAGATATTTATATCTATATTCATACAAATTGGAGGAAAAGTAGAAATCAGATGAAAAGGAGAAGAGAGGAGAACCAATTATACACGTATTTAAGGTAATTTATATATACTTATATATTTGTATCTATTTTCTCTTCCAATCCCAAATATCTTCTCAGATTTGTAATTCTAATATATGTATATACTCTTCTTATACATATTTCTTGGACTAAAAAGAATTTAGAGATGAATCAAAGGTTCTACTTTAGATCTGGAGATTTGGATCGCTTTTAAAAAGTGGGTGAGAAATTTTATATATCATTTATGATTTTAAATCTATTTCATTGGCATACGTTTGATTTTTATGCCTAAATCAATTTTATTTGTGAATTGTAGGCTTAAATTAGTGTAGAAAACTATTGCCCACATATTCTTGTTTTAGATCTAATTTGAAATATGTTTACACCTATATTTGAAAATCAGTCCCAAAATTTTAGAATTTAAATGTTGTGTTTATTCCAGACCTATAATTAGGTGTAAAATAATATATTTAGATTATTGCCCAAATTGTGCTATGTTGTAGATTTTCCATAGTTAATTTATGAGAAAAATACCGTTTGATTTTTATAAATTTTTTTACTTTTTCTATTTTCCATTCAAAAGCGCGACGTTTGATTTAACAAGGAATACCACAAACAAAAAGGGAAGAGATGTGTGAAGTATAGATTTATTCTCTGTAGTTTATACTGTCTATTCCAATTAAAAAGAAATTATCCATTCCTTGTAATTTCAAATGGAGTTAATCTTTCCTTTCTGTGTTAAACCGATTTATGAAAATCATAACAGAAAATCATCCTAAGGAATTTAATTCTAGCCAAATAAATATTGAAAGCATATTCTAGACTAGAGTATATTTGGTTACAAATAAGTACTTTTATTAGGCAGTTTATACGTATTTATTGCGTTAATAAAGAAGAACAGTGTTTATTCGTGCATTGTTTATGCGTAATGTTCGTTAGTTATTATTATATTTGGGGAAGCGAATAGTTAGTATTTGAAAAGGTAGTAATTCATATCGATGAGAAATAAATTAGGAATTCCTATTAATTAATTAGTAGGAAATGAAAGATTGTAACCTAAATTAATAGGCACTTAATAAGAAAAAATAGATGGTATTAAATTGAGGGTTACAATTAATAGAGAAAATGGATTAATAAGATAGATAAAAATGGAATAAATATAAAAAGGTTACTAATTTGAAATTAGAAATCATACATAAATGTCTTAGGAAATGTCCGTTAGGATTTTATGGAAAAATTGACATTTATGAGCATTAGAAGGGGATTTATAGGTAGATAAGTATTTAAGGTAAATCTTATTGCCTTAAATAAAATGGGAATTAGTAACCTAAGTTCAATGTCAACCGAAGATGGTGTAAGCAAAGGCTTAGGATGGTCATTTGAAATTAGTAGGTTAGTGATGTGAGGTCAGTAGAGTCACTCGACAGAAGACTGTCATTCACTTCGAGGCTACCAACAGTCGGGTGTGATATGAGATATCACTAATCATAGAAGGGAACGTATAGCTCGAGTGAATGACTTATACGTTCTACGTAGAGTCGTTCGTGTTTAAAGTGTTTTTCCTTGTGTTTGTAAACCTTAGGCGATGGGAGTAATCCCATGTGCCAAAGAGGTATTTTCTAAAGATCAGTACATTCACGTACCTGTTCTTAGTCCTTAGTTTGAGCGCAAGTTTCAAGGTGATTTTCACAAGTTGGGCAAGGGTTATTCGCTCGATTCTTAAAGGCGAGCACTTGAGTCGAATTCTTGAGATGACTGGGATATTCCCGAAGTGTGACCCTGGTTGTGCAAGGAAGTTTTGGTGGTCGTACCAAGTAACCAGATTGGAGTTCGCACGAGAGGAGACGGGTGACCTACCCTAATTTAACAAAGGAACCTTGCAAGTAAACAAAGGATTTGATCGAGCATCATAATCATTTGGGATGATCTTTATTTGTTGTAAAATTATGTTTATGGTATAATATAGTTAGGATGGCTTGTGATAGTTCGGGAATGACCGCTTGACTAGTTTTGTGACCAATTGGATAATCTTCCAAGTTGTGATATGATGCTTTTCTAGGCGAGACGCGTAGTACACTTAGTATATTATCCTTATTATCATCGTGTGGTTAAGGCATCAGTTTGAACCCGAGCGAGCAAAGCATTTGTAGATCGTCATTTAGTGATGATTTAATTTTTAAGTTTTTTCCTTTAGAGAATGAGATCTGTTCAAAGGGGAAAGGAAGATTGAGACTTAGTTCACTTAATTTATGCGGGAGTTTTGAGGATCGGGGTCCAGCATATCCACTAAGTTTACCTTTTCAGAGTAGGTGGTGTGATAGTCTTTAGTGTATTGTATTCATGAAAGGAGTTGCAGCACTAAAGTATTTGGGTCATCTAGGATGTCGAACGGACTTATTGGGGGCATATAGTGGACATGCATGTTTAGACTATTGTTGGTCACCTTGTGTGTTGGTAAAAATTCTTTGTTATGTTTCATTGTTTGGTATGTGTGAGTTGTTTGTTGTTTCTTGTTACTATTTGATGGTTGGTTTATTGTTGTTGCTTGTTGTTGTTTGTTGTTGTTAACTACTGATTGATTGTTTATTTTGATTGATTGATTGCTTGTTGTTGCTTAATTATAGATTGGGTTAATTTTGTTGACTGGTTTTTGTTTTTTTACTTGTTTTCTGTAATTTGTTTGTTAGTACAAGTGTGTAATTCTAGTGATGTCGTCGTAATAAGTCAATTAGAATAAGTGGAAGTGAATCAGATGTGGCTTAGACCTCGAGGGCCTATTCATTTATGGGAAGATGGCTATGTGGCTTCGGACCAGTGGGGTTAAGCTTGTCCGTGTTAGGTGGGGTTGTGTATCGATATGCCTCTCGTTACTGAAGGGAAATTTTGATTTTTTTTTCCTCTCTGTTTTGTTGAAATGTAAGAAAGCATGGTGTAGAACTCGCTTTGTTGTTGCTTGTATTTTTCAAGTGTGTTTTTTGTTTTCGATAACAACATATTTATTTGAGATACTTGTAGCATATGGATTTATGTCGTGCTAGAGTTTACACGTAGATTTGCACCAGGCCATGGTTACATTCATGGTAGGGTTGCAAGTTGCATTCATGTAGAATTGCAGGTTGTAGCATGTTTTGAATTGCATTCATGGTTGTGTTTTGCATGCTTGGTTTCCATTCATGCTTTGGTTGCCATGCTGTGGCGATATGTATGCATGCATTGTTTGGATAAGCATGTTGTAACATTTTTGCTACTTATGCTTGTATGTGGTGAATATAAGAGATCATATTGATTCTCTTTTATATATATGACTTTCTTTTTGGTTATGTGTGTGAAGTGCAGGTGCATGGATGCAAAGGCTTGTTAGTTGCTCTTGGTTTCATGTGTTGAGTTAGCTTGCTCGCAACATGGTACGTGTTTATCCTTAACGGTTGTGTTTGCTATGTGACTTACGCACTATATAAGGTATATCTTACATATATATACTATTATTGTGTTGTCCCCAGATATGGGAGGTCCCGGACATGGGCTTATATTATTGTCTGAGAGTGGTTGTGGTTTTTCGAATTGTGCCGCGCAAAGGAGATGGTGCCGAAATTTTTCGTAAACTTAGTCGAATTTGAAAGAAAAGTTAACAAAAAGGTTGTTACATGTAACCGATAGTCGAGAGAGTCAGTAGCGTAGCATAGCTAGTTAACTTCTCTTTTGAATTGCAAGTTTGCATTTCGTTTTCCATTTGCATTTCTTATGCAACGTGTGTATAGATTAGGCGTTTAATTTAGTCGATTAGACTTAGGTTTGTCTGTGATTGTACTTGGAAAATAAAGATAAGGGACTAGCCCAAATCCTTTTCCTTTCTTGCGATCATTTGAGGTTTGTGGTTCATTGTTTAGATTTCGAGTATTTGCAGATGCTCGATTATTGAGATGGATCATGTTGTAGACATGTGTATTTTCATTTGTGTTACCATGTGTGTCTTGTGTTGGCTAGTGCCGAGATGTGATGGTATAGAGCCTTCTTGTTATGAATTTCTATATGTTGCATGTGAATTTACTAGAGAATGATTGTTATTGTTGTGTTGATGTTCGGTCGTTATAGCATATGGATAAGCAGTGATTTAACCGTAATGTCATATGTGATGGGGTATTAGGATGGAGCTACGTTTATTCTTTGGAATTTCGAGGACGAAATAATTTTAAGGGGGGAAAATGTAACGACCCATATTTTTATACACCAGGATATTTAAATAATTAGTTTATTTAAATATTAAATTGTTAATTTAATTGATAGGCTGAAAACTCAACTTTCACAAACAAACGAATTAGGACTCGAGACCACTTCCATTAAGTTCGGATCATCCGAGCAGTTGAGAATGAGTATACGCATCGATATGTTTCGACCGATGAATTTTTAGTTAGTAGCATGCATTTGGTTAGTAGATTAATCTAAAAGGCTAACTTTTGTATATATTGGAATTAGGCCTCAAAACCTTTTCCATTGAGTCTGAGATATGAGTATTTGGTTATAAACGACAGTAAGCACGCCTCGTTTGGAGTTGCCAATTTCTTGATAGATATTTGTGATCGATATGTGTTAAATTAACCACCCATTGAGTAGTCTCGAATGATGTCATCTTTTATACCAACGAGACCGGGAAAATATGTGGAGTCACATGGTTCGAGAATCGTCTCGATCTGAGCTAGCTAGTGCTCGTGCGGGTCAAAAAATTGGAGTGAAAATTGAATAAATATGATTTTTATTCAATTTTATTTTCATTTTTTAAAAACGAAATTTCCTCTCACCTTAATCCATGCCCTCCTCATCCAATGGCCATGTTCATCCGCGTCGATGGAGGCCAAATTGGGCTTGGGTCCTAACTAGAAAATTTCTAGGCTTGGGGAGACAAGGGGGATGATCGGTTGGATTAGCGAATGGTGGCGCGTGGCGGTGCAGATCTCAAGTCGAACGTCACTAACGTTTTGGGCTCGTTCTCTAGCCATAAGTGATGATAGGTGGCGAGGCTGGTGTCGATGGGTAGCTGGTGGCCAGGGCTTCCTTCAGTGGTGGTAGTGGCTGTTAACCTAAGGTGGCGACATCGAGTAATTGAAGGAGGTGGCTGCGTTTTGATCGATTGCGATTAGGGTTTCACGAGGGCAATGATGTAATTAGCTTTTAATTATTAATTATTTAGTTAATTAATCCATTGAATGTTCATTAACTCGTATCTTCCTCGTACGAGGTCGTATTCGGACGCGGTCAGTGGCGTCCTACTCGTGGTGTTGTCACCCTCGCAATGGAATAGCTTTGTTTGCAATGTGGACGATTGAAAATTTTAGGCAAAGGTGAGCGGTGTGGTTATAAATTAATCCAACCACAATTTGTAGTTTGAATTAGAGATAGAAATATTGGTACATATCTTATTACTAATAGGGATTTAAAAATATGACTTTTAAAGGTAAGGCCGAAGACTTAAAATTGATGGAATGATTTTTGTAGATTTGAGAAATGGATTTACGCTTAACTATATCTGGTAAATTAAGTTTTATAATTACTTAAAACTTGTTTGGAGTAAATGGAATATTTTATAAAATGTTGTTATAATTTTATAACATAGGGTGAGTGAAACATACTTGATTTAACTTAATAAGTTAAGTGTATTATAGCTTAAAGTGGTTTTTAAGCGGATATAATATTTTATAAAAGGATTTATGGATTTATAAAATATATAAGGTGAAATATATTACTTAAATTGGTTTCAAATATATAATGATATTTTTATAAAATGGTTACGATTTATAAAGATAGTATATTTAATTATAGTTGCATAATAAAATAAAAATAAGCTTTTAAATTATTTATAAGCTTATAGTTTTTTTCCAAAATAATATATTATGTTTGGAAATAATATATTAAGGAATGAATTATCCTCTAGATTACCATATTTTGGTATTGTGTATCCGTGTAGGAAGGATGTACGTAAGGCTTAGCGTTTACATAAGTTTCTGATAAGTTGGTATTGACAACCGGAAGTAAAAAGACGTTCGCACGGGGATCCATTGTACTATGGAGACGACACGACCTGCAGACATGATTCAGAGTAGGGGCGGAGAGAGACTGGAATGCTAGTCTAGTGTATGCCTTATACTATTGTGTAGTACTCTTGGAGGCTACAACGGGATCTATATGCCAACTTCTTTTGAGGTGTTGGTTTTCAAGGGAGTCCATAAATTAGTTATGGCTCTCGATAGGTCTCATTGGTAGCTAATGGCAGTTTCAGATGGGTATCGATTGCAAACATCCGTATTTCAGTTTTTAGGTATGGAGATGCTATGCTAGTAGTATTATTGATATCCATATTTGTTTTTGCATTTCAGATGCTTTGATTGAGATCGTTGGATCGATTGGGGTCCATAGCGGACCTCACCCACCAACAATGATGGGAATCAAGCTATTCTTGGGTGTTCGCTTTAGTTATGATTGTGACATGTAATATTGGTTGCTTGATTACCATTATGGAATATTTTGTGTTAGACTTATATAGGGATGTTTATATTACTCCTGCATTGGTATATTAAGTTACCTCTATCATGGAATGTTGTTACATTTCAGTCACATTATAATAGTTGTGCTGACTCGTTGGTTGCGGGAGAAGAGTAGGTTTTGGTATGATCCCCTACTTTTGAGTTGGGTTTACTTTACTTGTGTAAGGGCAGTCCGGGTTATCCTTGAGCCATGTTTGTGGAGAGGACCGACTGTATTTCGCTAATTCCCTATATATTTGTATACGGATTTAACATACAATACCTTGAGATTGTTCCCCTCCCACCAAGCTTTATGTCTAACCCGCATTTTGTCTGTCTGCTTATGCCATGACAACTCTCGAATACTCGGTTGAGTAGTTTGAGAGTCAGGTGCTTCTTAGGATATGCTTTCAGGACAGCTGGAGCATTTTTGAGGCGAAGATGGTGCTTTGCATTTATATACTTGATGGTGTAGTAATACATGGCAAGTAGGCTATTTATATACGAGACATGTGTATCAGATATTGTATTCTGACTTTCTGTATTGATATCCATTTATCAGTTAATTGCATCGGTACAGTCTCTTATGTATTGCTTACCCTATTGCTTATGTATATTCAGTATATTATATATTAACATTCCGCTGTGAGATGCTACTATTGTGCCTTTCTGAGGTTGAATATTATTTTTTATTTTGCCTAGATGGACTGTCATATGTGGTATTTTGGAGTCGAACATTGTCACTCAATGTTTATTCAAGGTACTACAAAGTTGGGTCATTACAATATGATATTTGATATAATCTCATGGAAAACTTCACAAACTTAACAGCAGATCATTTTTTTTGAATAAGGTAAAATAGGCCCATGGCCCAATATAAAATGATTATAGTATCTATACCCGTATTTTATAGCTTTTACACATGAACACAAATGAGTCGACTCTCCGATTACATTTACTCATATTTAATTTTGGCCCTTAAAAGAAAACTAGGGTTAGAGGAAATCAGACAATTTGATAGCGATTCATTTCAATTTCCAAACATTTGTTTGCGATTGCTTTCAAGAGTGGTTTTGGATCTTTTCCTTGTTGTTTTCTTCCATTTGAGACTTTGAATTTGAGATATGATCTCTTACGATGTCTGTAACTTTGTGTATACTTGAGTTAAGCTTCACTTGGCCTTGAAGATGACTGCTTTCTCTCTTATTTCTTTTAGAAAGTAGTTGATCTTTGTTGTTGAGCTTCGAATTTGGGATAATATTGGGAGTTACTTCGTATTTTCTTGTGAGTAATTTCTCTTGGCTTTGAAGATTGCTGCTTTCTCCCTTATTCCTTATAGAAAGTAGTTGATCTTTGTTATTGAGCTTCAAATTTGGGATAATATTGGGAGTTGCTTCATATTTGCTTGCGAGTATCTCATGTCATTGCGATTTGCTGCTTTCTCCCATGTTCCATATATATAAGTGATATAATTTATTGCCGGGCTAGCTTCTATAGTAATTTTCGTATTTCTTCTGATTATTGAAATCAAGTTGCAAAATTTTGTATTATTGTAGGAACCTCCCATCTGACATGATATTAGGTGTGAGGTAGTTCCTGCCCAAATTAGGTAAACTATGGTTAAAATTAAAACTCCTATTATTATTAAAATTAATATCGTAAGAACTGATTCTTTTTTGACTTCCCTTGCAGGAGTTTCTTCTGTTTTGGGCATTAAATTGGCGTCCTCAATTGAAATTGCCATCGAGATTGGTTCTACTCCTATCTCATATCCCTGGTGTTGAATAATTAGCTTTGTATTGAAACACTTTACCTTGGGAAATGTCTAAATTGACTTTCCCACTTTGTAAGTATGCCTCAACCTTCTCTTCATAGTTGTCTAGATCATTAATAGTTAAGTTTTGGTTGTTTGAATCTGATGAATTTTTTCTGGCTCTATGATTTAGTATTGGTATTCTGTTTCAATGGTTTTCCACAACCGTATGCTTGTTGTTTCTTTTTGCTTGTGCAACCTGGCATTCCCCTCTTTCTAAATATGATAAATAACAATAGTTAATATTATATATGCTTTATCAAATTCCTTGGATTTGCTTTTGAACTTTTGCTGAATGCATTGAATGCTTGATCTTATGTTGCGGATTGGGTCAAATTGACTAAGTTTAAGTTTTCCTTTTGCAATATACCATATAAGTCCTGAGTAAATGCAATCAAAAAATAAGTGATCTATACTTTCAGTCTCACTTTTTCATAGAAGGAGTTGATTTTCCCTTTTTCCCACTTTTTACATCTGTCTCTTGTAGGCAGCCTGTTCAGTATTGCAAAATAAGTGCAGTGACCCATTTTTGGGCAGTTTGCCCTATTCCAAATTATTTTGTACCAATCCACTTCAACTTCGGCACCTTTGATATACTCCCATGTTTTTTAAAAGAGAATTTTCCTTTTTTTGATAATTTCCAACTCCAGCTGTCTTTGTTTAGGCTTGAGTCTATTTCAATATTTTCTATTGCTGATTGAAGTATTAATGTAGTTGGCTGTAGATTTTTGTTTCATTTATGATTTTGAATTTTGCTTTCCACTTTTGTATTTGTTTCTCCAAAATGTAACAAATTATACCCGCTTAATAAATTGACTTGAGATTTACCTTTTATTCACAGGTCAAACCAAAGGCCGGTATCTTTGCCATCCTTGAATTTTCTGTCTATCAACTTGATGTATGTTTCTCTGCACTTAAGAATGAGATTTATCTTTTATCCATGGTTCAAACAAAAGCCCGGTATCTTTGTCATCCTTGAATTTTATGTCTATCAATTTAATGCATGTTTCTCTACACTTAAGAATGCTTTACAAAGTGTGTGAATAATGATTTTCTATTGGCATATTCCAAAAGTTTTTGTTCTTGACATATTTCTTTTGCATCCACTTTGTCCATAAAGAGTTTCCTTCAATAAATTTCCAAAACAACTTGAAAATGCATGCTTCAATTAAGTCTTTGAAGTTTCTTAGGACAAGTCCACCATGCTTTTTTGTTTTGCAGACGTTTTCCCATGAGATTTTATGATATTTGTCCCTCCAAACAAAATTTACACACATTCTTTCTATTTTTGGAATGATTTTAATGGTATGTAGTGGGTTTGTATCCAATACATGATAATAGATGTGATGACAGTGCACGCAAGCTCTAGTCTACCAGCAGTTGACAGTAGCTTACTTGACTAACTCTCTTTGTCTTAAATAATATCATATAATCTGGCACAGTCTCTATCTACGGTCTGATTCAAACTAATAGGAAGTCCCAAATATTTAACCGGAAGGTTACCTTTCTAAAATTTTAAAATTTGAAGAATTTCCTCCTTTCTTGTACAATTTTTACTGAAATAAGCCTTGCTTTTGCTCTCATTTATTTGTAGTCCTACATAATCTTTCTGATTTTCAAAAATTCTTTTAACAGATGCACTGCATAAGTTTGCATTCATAAATAATAACATATCATCAGCATACAACAAATGAGAAATAGTAGGTTTAGTTATATATGCAGGTTCTAAATTTCCAATTTTCTGCTCAATTTCCATTTGTAAAGAAAAGTATTACATAGCAATGGAGAATGAGTAAGGAGAAAGTGGATCTCTGCCTTATTCCCATATTACATTGTATAAAACCATAAGGGGAACCATTTATTAATATTGAAAATGTAGTGGTATTGATGCATTCTTTAATTAACTTACAAAATTTTCATGGAAGCCCAATTGTGACATCAAATGAATTATAAAATGTATGTTTATTCTGTCAAAAGCTTTATGTAAATCTATGTTGATGCATACTTTTTTTTTACAGCCCTTATTGAAATTTCTAATAATTTCATGAGCTAATAAGGTGTTTTCTACAATATATCTACCTGGTATAAAAGCACTTTGGTCATCAAAAATCAAATATTTTTTGAAATTTTTTATTCTATTAATCAAAATAGTAGCTATAATTTTATAAATAAAATTACAACATGGCATGGGTCTATAATCCCCTAAACCATTAGGGATTCTGATTTTTAGAATAAGGGTAATAAATGTATGATCTAGACATTTCAGTAGCTTTCTAGTAAGAAAAATTCGTTTATTGCACCAAATAAATTTTGCTTGATATCATCCCAATATGTTTTATAAAACTTTGCCCCAAATCCATCTGGCCTGCGCCTTTATCAATGTTAGCATTAAAAAGTATACTTTTGATTTCCTCCAAACATATAGGAAAGAAGTATTTCTTCACTATTTTAATTAAGCAAGAATTTTGTAGCAAAATTTCGAAAGTCCTTCTTATATGAGTCTGTATTATACAGATCAGTAAAATAAATAATGGCATTTCCCTCTATTTGTGAGAAACCATTAATTGTAGCCCCTTTCATCTAGCAATTTTCCTATGTCACTAATATATTTTCTATTGGACATTTTAGCGTAGAAAAACTTGCTAGATTCATCCCTACTAGTAAGCCAGTCAATTTAGTTTTTTGCCTCATGTTGATAGCTTGCACATGTAAAGCTTTACTTAAATTGTCTTGCATTTGGAAAAAATTATTCACAAGAAATTTGTTTGAGCTATCAAACTCTATTTCATTTTGGATACTCTCACATTCATTCTTATTTGTTTAATATTATCCTTATTTTGATTTTTTATTCTTGATTTTCATATTTTCCTTTGTATTTTTGAGAAATTTATTAAATTTGTACCGGGCTATACCATGAGTAAGTACGACTATACAGTTCTTATAATTTCCTTCTAATTTCTTTATAGTGTTCAACCATTCGCAAATCTGAACGGTTTATTTTTGTTAAGATTGTTTTTCTAAGTAAAAGAACTTGTATAGGGGTGTGATCACTAGAAGCTTGTGGTAAAATGGAACGTTGAAAATCTATAAAATAGCTTACAAATTTTGATTGATTAAAACTATGTCTAATTTGTAATGTATATTTCTAAATGTGGGGGTCTATCCTTCCAAGCTGATATTACCCAACACCACAGATGTGGAAACAAATAGGAATGGATATAGAAATGGCAAAACAATCCAATAAAATTATCAGGATTGTTCACCTTGAAAAGGTGAAATTAACCAATTAATAATAAATGAAAGGGAAGCACACTAAAAGTTTTTAAAGTGGTTCCACTATCAATGTGATAGTGTATGTCTCCTAAGGTGAGAAGAATTTTATTAATATTGAGAGAGAAGATTACGGAGATTGGTATAAGTTATTTCTATTACATAGGCTCCTTTAAATATAGGCTTTGAAACTTGGAACTAAATGAATCTCGCGATGTGGGACTAAATAAAACAACAAAACCTAATATTGTATCACATTTTTTAGCACTCCACCTTGATACAATATATATCTTTAAACAAAGCCATCTAACTCCATCTACACCTTCATACACTAAGCTGTCTCGTGCATAGCGGATACATTCCCAATGAGCTTTGGTGATGTCATCACCCATTACACTTTTCGATGAACTTCGGCAATGCCACCGCCCGCCAACAAAGTGTTTAAACACATTGTTCCCGTGTAGGATCTATCATTCTTCTCAATGAAAACAAACGTATCCATCTACCAATTCTCTCTCCATGTGCCACCAAATGGCACCTAGCACCTTGATAAGCGGATCAAGTTCGAGCAATGCTCGAACTTTGCAATAGGTAAGGACTTGGTGAACATGTCTGCTACATTCTCCTTCGTATGAACCTTTTGAAGACGAATTAGCTTCTCTTCATTCATTGAGATAGAAAGGATTCTCTCACCTCTATGTGCATCGCCCTTGAGCTGAAAGCCAGAATTTCAACTAAGTGAATTGCACTTTGACTGTTACAATTCATTTCTACTCCATCATACACAAGCCTAAATCACACATCAACTGTCTTAAGTACAGTGCCTCCTTGGCCGCTTCAACATTAGCTATAAGATCTTCCTCTGTTGTAGACAAAGTAACAACTGTTTGCAACCTCACTCTCCAACTAATAGATGTCCCTCCAAGAGTGAACACATAACCCGAGGTTGACTTCCTTCGATCTCTATTGCCAGCGTAGTCAGAAATACAAAATCCTACTAAGATGAAATCTCTATCTCTACCGCCAAAAACAAGCACATGGTCTAGAGTTCCTCTAAGATGTCTGAAAATGTACTTTACTGCCTCCCAATGCGTCTTTCCTGGATTTTTCGTACACACGCACACGCACACACTAACCAATCCAACAACTTTTGCAATGGCAGGCCTACTGCAAACCATAACATAAATCAAACTATCTTCTCCATGTAAGCTTTGTTCTTCTCTGAGATCAGAGAGCCTTTATTAGAAAGTTTTATGTGCAAAGGCATGAGTTCACTAATTGCCTTTGCTCCATTCATGATAAACAGAGCAAGCACCTTCCTGAAATATTCCTTTTGAGTGAGCCTCAAAAGACCTAGCTTTCTATCCCTTTGGATTTCCATACCAAAATTGTAACAACCCACCATTTTGGACAGTTTAAATCGATAATAAACCACACATGTCAAATCAAACCATCCAAAAGAGAGGATTGTTAATAGGGTAAATAAGAAAAGAAGAAGAAAACAAACATAGAATCTCACAGCGGAACGATAAAATATAGTAATCAAATAAACAGTTCATGAAGCCGTTTATACAATACATTTGATTATATTCAATACAACATTTATCAGAGTTATATATACATCAGAGATACATAAGTAATGCAGCAGACAATAAGGTGCAGGAATAATAATAATAACAATATACCAAATCTTCGTCTTCATCCTCCAGAATAAGTCTTCAATAAGCTGAAAAACTCGGGACTGACCCGAGCGTAATGAAAAGGACAAAACACTCGAGTCAGGACTAGAATATCCTTATGTGAGTCAAATCGATATCGCATATAAAATGAGTGTAACGGCGTCAGAGATGTTTACGGGTTTTCACAAATCCTATCCAGTGTATAACGTGCGTGCAATAACTCAAGAGATGTTACGGGATTTTCCATCTCCTAAGGATCCGTCACAATATTTATATGTAATAGAATACGCTAAATATATAATGTTTAATCAATAAAATAAATATTTTTCTAAGCGTTAAGGCTTTACATTGATCCCCCTTAATGCGTTTTTAAGCATTGTCGTACAGTTTGCATATAAAACACCAGTAAATGGTCGGTGGATAGGGATGCGCCGTGATACGACAACACTAAACCAAAATCGTATGGGTCTCGTATAAGGATAAAAGTATGACAAGGAACGTGAGGCAATGCCCAAGGTAGGGTACTACCAGTTGGGGTCGCAGGACTGGTGGTAATGCATCATAGCCATGACCGCCCACCGCACCCATTCATCCCATATCGAGTCAAAGGGAGGCTATCCCAATCAAGGTGCACCAATCGAAACCAACAATAAGAGTAATAATATGGACCAAGTCCAAGAAATTGAACAACGGATGTCCGCTCGGGGTAATTAGCCCACTTGGCCCTGTCAAGCCGTCCTGTTTTAGTCATTTCAAATTGGCACAAGTGCCGAGGTCTATCCATCATCGTTCTCTTTCTTCAAATCCAGCAATCGTCGTCGAATCCAACCACTTCGTTCTGGAGTCTCCTCCACGTACACAGTTGTTAAAGTGGTTCCGGTATCGACAGAGAGTATGCCCATATTCGGCCCCGATCTCTTTAACAACCAAACGTCGTTTTACACACCGGTTGGTACTTTTACATTTCGAAACGGTTCATACTTGATATCAAAATATCATATTTGCTTCAAAATTAAATCCATTTCGAGATTATCATATTTACTCAAAATATACTAATCCAGTTCAAAATCATGTTCATCTTAATATCTCGATTTCGATTCCAAAATTGTTTCAGATTTACATTTGGGTTATAGCTTCATTTAACCCCATTCGTATTTAAATCCATGATTTAAAATAAATATTTCACCCCTGGCCAGTTTGAATTTTTGAAAAATAGTTTGAGTAGTTTTAAAATAGTTATAATAATTAAAATAGTTAAAATAGTTAAAATGGTTAGAATAGTTAAAATAGTTAAACACTACAAGAAAATTATCATTATACAGCAGTCCAAAACAGCGTTTCATCCCACTGTGCTGTGATATAAAAGAAAATGTGTACAGTTGATAAAGATACAGCGTTTCGATAAATAAATGCTTGGGCGGGCTTAATTTTTATGCTCGCGCTTCTTTTTTGCACATTCCTTTCCAATTTTCATTCTAACCCTAAAATAAATATCTTCCTCCCAAATCAGATAGGTCCTCTTTTTCTTCCTTTCTCAAGATCTCGTGAAATCAATTTCTCATTGCACGTTATCTTCTCCCCTAAATCTCATTTCTACTTTTAGTTTGATGGAATCCATACCGCTCCTCGTTCTGCTTGCAAAACCCTAAAACCCAATAATTTCATTTCTTCAATTTCCATTTTCTACATAGGCGGCCTCAGCTTTTTTTTTATGGTTCCAGGTATGTGCACTTCTAATTTTGACCTTTTATTATGCCTTGTTATCTCTATTTGACTATCTTCTTACTCTCCTACAGAAGAAATCTGTCGCCACTTCCAACCAAACTGCTAATTCGCTCACTCATTCCCTCTCCTCCATTGATTTGGTTGGTAAGTTATGTCCTAACCTCTATGTATATTGCATTTTATTCTTTATATGAATTGTATTTCCAAACAAATTTGATTTTGATTTGGTAATTCAAGCCTGAATTATTTTTCTATAGTATTTTTGGAGATTTCTGGCTGAGTTAGGCCTTCTCTGTACTATGGATGATTAATTCATTTTGGTTGCTGCATCAACTATGCAAAAGGTTTGGATTCCCTATAGGGTATTATGTCTTTTGTTGAACATAAATTGCAAAAAAAAGTTCTCACATAACCTTCCTTATTAACCAAAACAGCTCTATAAGTGCATGGAGTAGAGTTTATCATGTAACATTTTTTTCTTCAAGTTGAATTAACCTTTAGTCCTTTCTGAATATTTACATAGTCTCTGCTATCTACTAAAGCTTTTTTTCGAAATGAATATCGATTTATTTTCTCCTATAACGTTTTGTGACTTTATTATTGCAAAGTCTCTTTTGTATTATTTAGAATTAAGTTAACCATTATAATTGTAGATATACTGAAGTCGTAGACAAGCTTCACTTTCCACTTTGCGTAGATGCTTTTTCTCTTATATTTGAGTACACTAACCAAAAGCTAGTGTTTTTTTTAACCTTTTTTGTTTTTTCCCCTGTACATTGTGCATGCTTCCATTTTAACCAATATTTTGATTTTCAAATTTTTTTCTAGTTGCTAAGTTAAACTATGATCTAGTAGTATATACCTTATTACCAGCACTCATAAATCTATAGTCGACAAGACCGTCTTTGGTATTCACAATGAAAATGAGTTCTCACCCAAACATATATCTGTGTGATAAAGATTAGTGCATCATCATTAACATAGATGATGTTGAGTGTTAACAGTATTTTTTCATTCCTCCATTGACTACAGTAACCATGTTTTCACTTATAAGCATTTTTCTTAATGTTAGTTAGTTAGTGATAATAATGTTTGGCGATATGGTTTTTTCAAAGCCTTGTCCATTGTCCATTAAAATGCCCAATGATTGTATAAGCTAACATGTTTGCTGCATTAGGTATCCATCTTTTCCATTTGTTTGTTTGTTAATTTTAGTAACCAAACTATGCCAGTTTGAATTTTTGAAAAATAGTTTGAGTAATTTTAAAATAGTTTAAATAATTAAAATAGTTAAAATAGTTTAAATGGTTAGAATAGTTAAAATAGTTAAAATGGTTAAAATAGTTTAAATGGTTAAAATGTTTTAATATAAAATAGTTTAAGTATTAAATGGTTTATATAGCAAAATAATTTGGAAACCGGAATATTTGTATATTTATGAAGATAGCTTTTAAATAGTTTTATATTAAAATTTTTTATTTGAAAATAGTTTCAAAGTCAAACCGGTCCAATTCCAACTTCCCAATTCAAATCAATCAAAAATACCCATTCAATCGATTCAATTTCGATTTCAATTCAAGTCAATTCCGACGTCGATTTCAAATTAATTGAATTCCACTTTCAAATCTAATTAATTCAATGTCAATCCCAATTTATCGATTTCGAGCTCGATTTTAAAATATCGATTCAAAACATTTAAATCAAATTATCCTTCAATATTCAGTTTAAAATCCATATTTTAAATATAATTCAGTTTCGAGCTCAATTCCGAAATACCGTTTTTTATCACTTTTACTTAGTAATATTCAAGTCCACATAAAGTTCGATCTTTTAAAAAAAATCGATTTCCACGAATTCAAATTATATTTCGATTATAACTTCAAAATCTCAACTTCAGTTTTTTTAACAATTTCGATTACCAAATTTAAATTTCAACATTCAGAGCTCAAGTTCAAAATAATTTAATTTCTATAAATTTGTTTTTTTATTTCTTTTAAATCAAAATCATTTAAATAATTTCAAATCAAAAAATTTAAAATCATTCAATTTAACCAATCCCGTGTCCGTATATAATTTTTATGGCCAAGTGATCAGTTATTTCAATTTAATTTCAAGGATGGATATATATCATTTCAATCCAAATCTCAATGTCATAGGTATATATCATTTCAACCTTTTTCTTAATTTATTTGAAATAATTCAATTTACAGTTTTATACACTATAAATACTATACAGGGTGATAACATGATATATATATATAAACAAATAAACATCCAAACATCCAAATATCAACCAACTTGCATCCATCATAATCAATCATATAAATAGACAATATAATTCACGGCAATTTCATAGATGTCAATATCAGGAAATTTACTGGTAATTAAATCCCAATTTCAATTTGATTGTAAATTTTAATTTTTAACAGTTAATTCAATGACCATCTAGATGACAATTAAATTTTATCAAACAACGACCAATAAAATTTATATCACTTCATAATACCAAATTTAACTAGCATGAGAATATTCTAGTACGTTGTGAGCGTTATAAAAAACTCACCTTGAGTTTCAATTTTTAAATTAAATCGAGCGACGTTCGATTTAACCTAAAAGTTTAACTAGCTCCAAACATCTCGGCATTAGCATTACAACATAAACCTCGTCTCTGCGATTCAGGCGTCGCCAGTTTCATCCGATTCGACCTCGTATGCATGCGATATGAGTTGTTAAAGTTTGTATATATATTAGTATAATTTAAGACAAAATTTTCTTTTTATTTTTATTACCAAAATCGCGCCCGTTAGATTTTGATTTGAAGGCCAAGGCCGCCTCTGCTTCTTCCTCATTGCGTGGTACAGGGTTGTTCGAACACAACCCAAAGCCGCCTCCCATCTTCGAATTGCCGTGCCCCCATCCTTCACCTCACACTCGATCGGAGACCACCCCTAAAGAGAGTCTCGCGAGCTCCACCTTCGCCTAGAAACATGGAAAACTCGGCCTCCCACAGCTCTGAAAAAATGTGATCGAATGCGTGTGTTTGAACACGAATAGCCGTCGATCCCTTGCTTCGTTCTCAATTGTAGCCATTGGATATGACGAGCTTGAGATGCTCTACGACTTTCTAGTTGAGAGTTCCTCACGAAAGCTCGTGGATTTGAAGAAAATCGAGGGGGAGTGAAAGTATTTTCGGCCATTAATTTTGCCACTGGCGACTACAGGAGAAAGTGCTAGGGTTTAGTTACTGTGTCATATATATATTTATTTATTTATTTAATATTTTTTTTTTAGAAACTCAACCCCGAAGGGAAGAGCCCCTACCTAGTTAGTCCGCCAACCCTAGGAGGGATTTAAGCCAGCCCCAGCACAGAGGTTTGATGTTCCCAACCATGTTTATCGGTTTTTGAAGGAACCCACCTCCGCGGCTTGAGAGGAGTAGGGCAGACGGGTATCGAACTTGCGACC
Source organism: Allium fistulosum (assembly GCA_030737815.1). Classification (NCBI taxonomy): domain Eukaryota; kingdom Viridiplantae; phylum Streptophyta; class Magnoliopsida; order Asparagales; family Amaryllidaceae; genus Allium; species Allium fistulosum. Next base: position 1,228,619,078 of record CM060901.1, read on the forward strand.
TCGTTAACAGGAGGCAAGTGTCTCAACCACTGCGCCACTACTTGCGGACTTATTTATTTAATATTAGTTTCATAAACTACTTGATTTTTCGAACGAACTCCAATCGAGACGTGCCGCCTGGCATTTATAATGTTTTACCCCTATTCCGAACGCAATGGAACATGTTCCGGGACCTAATTCGATCGTATGTGGAAGATAGCTTTTTGAATCGAATTAAAATATTAAATTTTCGATATTTAGTTCAACGCGTTTCTAACCCATACGACCAAACGATAAATCCAAACGTTATGAAATTTGAAATCCGATAATAATACACTATTACGGATCCAATGGAACTAGTTTCGTCGAATTCCGAGACTGTGCTCCGGATCGCTATTTTAACGTCTCGGTTATAATATAAAATTTCCAATTTCTAATTATTCAGTTTTAAATCAAATTTTAGATGTTGACAGTCTTCATCATTGTTTAAATAAAATTTACATCAATTTCCGATATCATTTTTAATCATATTAAATTCAGTATTTAATTATTCAAATAATCATAATATTAAATTTAAACAATTTCGATTATTCAATAAATCAATATCTTTTGAAATATTTGAAAATGAACTTATAAGACTTAACCTTTAAAACAAATTCAAATTATAGAACAACTATTTCTATTACACAGTTATTCAATTCCCGCTATTCAATTATTCAATTAATTTCCAATATTGAATTTAAACAATTTTATCGTTCAATATTCAACAAATTTCAATATTGGATTTTAAATGAGTTTTAGTTATCATCAATTACTTATTTACATCTATTAAATTCAGCATTATTATTTAATCCAACTATTGATGGTAAACGCATTCAATAAGTAGCATTTATTTTCAATACTTGTTACTACTTAATTCTTCGAAACCAGTCTATTTCAAAATTTTATTTCTATCTGAATAATTCACAATTATTATTCAACTTCAATTATTGATCATGAACCCAGCTAATATATATAATTTCATTTAAATCTTATTATCGCCAAAACTTTAAATAAGTTTATTCCAGATTTTATTCAAGTTCATATCAAATAACCTACATTCAAGGTCATTAAATTTTTATTTTTAACCATTTTTATTTAATAACTACATTAAATTTAATAATTTAAAGTATATAAAAATACGGGTCGTTACAATCTCCCCCACTCAAAACTTTTCGTCCCCGAAAAGGAAATAAGTAGAGAATTTAACATTTTGATATTATTTATTCAAAATTATCAACCCATAAAGCAATAAAATTTCATTTATAAAACTGTTATTGCGCCTCTACTAAGCTACTCCGATCGGCTTATGGAATTACAATTTTAGTTATCAAAACAAGTTATAAAATTTTAAAACTTCAAAAAAAAATTTCTGACACTTGGATTTACGAAAAATTTCGGCAGAGTCTCCTTTGCGCGGGTCGATCGGTACAAGTACAAAACGCCTCTACGGGCCTCAAACCAACAAAAGAAACCAAAAGCCAAGTGGCTAAATAAAAAACAGTCACCAAATCCAATGACAAAAATAAACACGTACCTTTTTGTCGGGCTATCCATATTTTTCTTGATTTTAAATACCTGCATCTTAATTACCAATAATATCCAACCATATAATTACAATCATTTTAAATTTCACATTGTCAATTTCCAATATTAGCTTTTCTTAAACCTGTACAAAGTACATATATTATCCGTACGCAGTATCAAATCCGATCGCTCACTCGATCACACAATTTCACTTCCAAACTAGTATCGTTCACACAACTCTCTGGTGCGGACTTAGATTTGGTTCCTTGATCGGAAACCGTCATTCTCCTTGTATAGCCATATACTATGATAGAGAATTCCAAGATCAATCAAAAATCCATATCCAGGGTTCGCCGTCGAGAATCAAGTGAAAAATCCTAACTCGGATCGATAGAAATTATCTCGAAATTCTGTGCTCGAATCTAGATCAAATCGTTAGGCGAACAAAATAATATACGTACAACTTACGTATTTATTTCTATTGATTCTTAGCTATATCAAATTTTATTTACATTTACTTCATTTTCATAATTTCATTTAGTAACAAATTTATTTGTGAAACATTTTATTAATCATCACGTTAGTTTATAATCATTCTATAAAAGTCTAACTTCTTATATATGACTTTCCTTAGTTTATACTTATCTCAAAAGTTACAAATTCAATTTCACAATTTCTTTGCAAATTTATATTTAATTTTATAACCAATTTACAAAGATATTATTTGATTCATCTGTCTTCTTTCTTAAGTTCACTTACTTATTCCATTAGTCATTAATCATTTCATGTTATACTTAAGTGTATAACATTTATTATTACATCCAAATTTCCATTTATATACATTTTAATTCCTTTTAAGTTTTGTTTACTTGTATAATATCTCATTCCATATCCAAATCATTATTTTAACTTTTTAACATTTTGTAAGTCTTATTATATGTTATTGGAATTCAACTTGGAATTATACAAATTAATCTAATTCATTTCACTTAATTAGAATATTCACTATTTTAACTTGTTTAAATTTTCTTTACTTTCAATTTTAAGAGTTACAACTTCAACTCTAAGGTTTCTCAAAACATTTAGCTTAGATTTCTTAGTTCTCTTATTTTATAAGCTCTGGTTAATCAAATATTTCATTTCATTCAAATAATCTGAAGATTATTAATTAACAGAACTTAAAAATTCCAAATACTCGGTTTGTTTCAAATCCTTTGAAATAAGTATGTATACCTAAATTTTATATATATCAATCGAACTTCTGGAGTTTAAACCAAAATCCATTTATCAAAACAATTTCGAAGCAAAGCAAAACTTCTCAGAAGTCTCCTCCACTTTGAGACTCGAAAATGAACGTCGATGATGCTGCGCAGTCATCACCGAAATTATTTTCCAGCGACAGAAAAGGGGAGTACTGAATTCATTCCTTTTAAAATTATTTGAAAACAATTTGTATTTGCATATACTTTTAAACAATACTAATATTATTTCCCAAACCTTAAAAACCTTTTCCAGAAACACCGGAATTTAAATCTCTCAAATTCTCAATTTTATATTCATTTTACTTGCAATTTGTATTTTATAAACCACAATTATACAATTTCATTTCTTATAATCATATAATAGCTAATAGTTTAAGAATATTGACTATTCAAAAAATAAATGATAATGATAAATATTATCATTTCTAACAACCAATTCGCACTATATATACCCTAATAATTTCTGGAAAAAATTATTTCTTTATATATAAAATATAATCAGGGAAAAATTATTTTATTTACCCAATTTCAAAACAATACCATGTCGGTTTACCTTGTTAAAGAGTTTAGAAACCCCTATCGATACGGTTGTACTTCCCGTACCGACCAGAATTCATAAACACTCAACCGATAAGTCAACACAAAATAAAATTTTTTATATTCACTAACAAATACATGCTCATATCTATTAATACACTCAAACTCATTCTAGGGTACTATTGACCCTATCTCTAATGAGTTAAACCCTACAAATCTAAGATAATCGCTAAACCTCGCTCTGATACCAATTGTAACGACCCACCATTTTGGACAGTTTCAATCGATAATAAACCATACATGTCAACTCAAACCATCCAAAAGAGAGGATTGTTAATGAGGTAAATAAGAAAATAAGAGAAAAGAAGAAGAAAACAAACATAGAATCTCACAGCGGAACGATAAAATATAATAATCAAATAAACAGTTCATGAAGCTGTTTATACAATACATTTGATTATATTCAATACAACATTTATCAAAGTTATATATACATCAGAGATACATAAGTAATGCAGCAGATAACATGATGCAGGAATAATAATAATAATATACCAAATCATCGTCTTCATCCTCCAGAATAGTCTTCAATAAGCTGAAAAACTCAGGACTGACCCGAGCGTAATGAAAAGGACAAAACACTCGAGTCAGGACTAGAATATCCTCATGTGAGCCAAATCGATATCACATATAAAATGAGTGTAACTGTGTCAGAGATGTTTACGGGTTTTCACATCTCCTATCCAGTGTATAACATGCGTGCAATAACTCAAGAGATGTTATGGGATTTTCCATCTCCTAAGGATCCGTCACAATATTTATATGTAATAGAATATGCTACATATATAATGTCTAATCAATAAAATAAATATTTTTCTTAGCGTTAAGGCTTTACATTAATCCCCCTTAACGCGTTTTTAAGCATTGTCGTACAGTTTGCATATAAAACACTAGTAAACAGTCGGTGGATAGGGATGCGTCGTGATACGACAACACTAAACCAAAATCGTATGGGTCTCGTATAGGGATAAAAGTATGACAAGGCACGTGAGGCAATGCCCAAGGTAGGATACTACCAGTTCGGGTCGCAGGACTGGTGGTAACGCATCATAGCCATGACCGCCCACCGCGTCCATCCATCCCATATCGAGTCAAAGGGAGGCTATCCCAATCAAGGTGCACCAATCGAAACCAACAATAAGAGTAATAATATGGACCAAGTCCAAGAAATCGAAGAATGGATGTCTGCTCGGGGTAATTAGCCCACTTGGCCCTATCAAGCCGTCCTGTTTTAGTCATTTCAAATTGCCACAAGTGCTGGGGTCTATCCATCATCGTTCTCTTTCTTCAAATCCAGCAATCGTCGCCGAATCCAACCAATTCGTTATGGAGTCTCCTCCGCGTAAATAGTTGTTAAAGTGGTTTCAGTATCGACAGAGAGTATGCCCATATCCGGCCCCGGTCTCTTTAACAACCAAACGTCGTTTTACACACCGGTTGGTACTTTTACATTTTGAAACGGTTCATACTTGATATCAAAATATCATATTTGCTTCAAAATTAAATCCATTTCGAAATTATCATATTTACTCAAAATATACTAATCCAGTTCAAAATCATGTTTGTCTTAATATCTCGATTTCGATTCCAAAATTGTTTTAGATTTACATTTGGGTTATAACTTCATTTAACCCCATTCGTATTTAAATCCATGATTTAAAATAAACATTTCACCACTGGCCAGTTTGAATTTTTGAAAAATAGTTTGAGTAGTTTTAAAATAGTTTAAATAATTAAAATAGTTAAAATAGTTTAAATGGTTAGAATAGTTAAAATAGTTAAAATGGTTAAAATAGTTTAAATGGTTAAAATGTTTTAATATAAAATAGTTTAAGTATTAAATGGTTTATATAGCAAAATAATTTGGAAACCAAAATAATTTGTATATTTATGAAGATAGCTGTTAAATAGTTTTATATTAAAAAAAATTATTTGAAAATAGTTTCAAAGTCAAACCGGTCCAATTCCAACTTCCTAATTCAAATCAATCAAAAATTCTCATTCAATCGATTCAATTTCGATTTCGATTCAAGTCAATTCCGCATCGATTTCAAATTAATTGAATTCCACTTTCAAATCTAATTAATTCAATGTCAATCCCAATATATCGATTTCGAGCTCGATTTTAAATATCGATTCAAAACATTTAAATCAAATTTCCTTCAATATTTAGTTTAAAATCCGTATTTTAAATATAATTCAATTTCGAGCTCAATTCCGAAATACCGTTTTTATATCACTTTTACTTAGTAATATTCAAGTCCAGATAAATTTCAATCTTTTAAAAATAAATAGATTTCCACGAATTCAAATTATATTTCGATTATAACTTCAAAATCTCAACTTCGGTTATTTTAACAATTTCGATTACCAAATTTAAATTTCAACATTCAGAGCTCAAGTTCAAAATAATTTAGTTTCTATAAATTTGATTTTTTTAATTTCTTTTAAATCAAAATCATTTAAATAATTTCAAATCAAATTTTTTAAAATCATTCAATTTAACCAATACGGTGTCCGTATATAATTTTCTATCCTATGGCCAAGTGATCAGTTATTTCAATTTAATTTCAGGGATGGATATATATCATTTCAATCCAAATCTCAATGTCATAGGTATATATCATCTCAACCTATTTCTTAATTTATTCTAAATAATTCAATTTATAGTTTTATACACTATAAATACTATACAGGGTGATAACATGATATATATAAACAAATAAACATCCAAACATCCAAATATCAACCAACTTGCATCCATCACAATCAATCACACAAACAGACAATATAATTCACAGCAATTTCATAGATGTCAATATCAGGTAATTTACTGGTAATTAAATCCCAATTTCAATTTGATTGTAAATTTTAATTTTTAACAGTTAATTCAATGACCATCAAGATGACAATTAAATTTTATCAAACGACGACCAATAAAATTTATATCACTTCATAATACCAAATTTTACTAGCATGAGAATATTCTAGTACGTTGTGAGCGTTATAAAACACTCACCTTGAGTTTCAATTTTTAAATTAAATCCAACAACGTTCGATTTAACCTAAAAGTTTAACTAGCTCCAAACATCTCCGGATCTGTACTGCAGCGTAGACCTCGTCTCTGCGATTCGGGCGTCGCCAGTTTCGTCCGATTACGACCTCGTACGCATGAGATATGAGTTATTAAAATTTGTATATATATTAGTATAATTTAAGACAAAATTTTCTTTTTATTTTTATTACCAAAATCGTGGCCGTTAGATTTTGATCAGAAGGCCAAGGCCGCCCCTGCTTCTTCCTCATCGCGTGATACAGGGTTGTTCGAACGCAAAACCCAAAACCGCCTTCCCTTTTCGAATTGTCGTGTCCCCATCCTTCACCTCGTACTCGATCGGAGACCACCCCCAAAGAGAGTCTCGCGAGCTCCACCTTCGCCTAGAAACACGACAAACTCAGCCTCCCACAGCTCTGGAAAGACGCGATCGAATGTGTGTGTTTGAACACGAATAGCCACTTATCCCTTGCTTCGTTCTCGATCGTAGCCATTGGATATGATGAGCTTGAGATGCTCTACGACTTTCTAGTTGAGAGTTCCTCGTGAAAGCTCATGGATTTGGAGAAAATCGAGGGGGAATGAAAGTGTTTTCGGCTGTAACGACCCGCCATTTTGGACCATTCGCGTCCATTATAAGTGTATAGGTAGACACTCATGCCGGAGTTGAATTGCTCAAAATACCGCGTTGTTAATTTAAATTTGGCAAAACTGAACATATACAGTAAATAAATAATCACAGATCACAGACACAGAGTAATAAGTGCAGCGGAAATAAAAGAGATAGTAGTTCATGAAGCTACTATATGAATATATAAAATACATCAGAGTTTACAACAGAAGAGTAATACGATACATCAGATACAAATCAGAATACATCACTGGAATCATCGAATGCTGAAAGCAGAATAGATGGCTGGATCTTCAAGCAAAGCTCCAACTTCAAAGGTGAGTCTCGAATACTGGCACACTCAGTCTGACCCGAGCGTAAAGCAAAAACACAAGACACTCGAGTCAGGATTAAGATTCTTATATTAATAAATCCAACTCAAGTGAAATAGCAATTGAAATACAAGTAACTCAAAGGATGTTTGGAATAACCATCCTTTAAGGATCCGTTAAACTATCTACTAGGTAGTAATGTACGCTAAGTAGATAATGTCTATCAGTAATATAAGAAGATATCAAAATAGCGTTAAGTCATGGCCCATTCCACCCTTAACACATTTTTATTCCCAAAAGCATATACAAGACCGTAGTTTCCCCAAAACCGGAAGTCACCAGAGGGCAATCCATATACTAAAGGTACAAATCAAAATCGTAGTGGTCGCGCATAGGATAATCAGTATGACAAGGTACATGAGGCGATACCAACTAGGATACTAGTAGTTGCCTGATCCGGACTGATGTTGGGCATAGCAACTACTACCCCAACACCGCGAAACAACACTCCCATAATCGAGGGGTGCACCCAAATCGAATCACAAAAGTAATAGATATGGTATCGAAGAAGTGTGTTCGCTAGAGATGGCGATCCTCAATGGCCCGGCGCGGCTCCTGTTTTAGTCATGTCAAGGGTCATCCAAAATCGTTCTCTTTCTTCAGTCAACGCGTTCATCAAAACCATCCACTTCGTTCTGGATCAACACTCCGCGTATAGTTATTAAAGTGGTTTCGGTTCAGATAGAGAGTATATCCATTACCGATCCCGGTCTCTTTAATAACTTTCGTAATTATTACACCGATTGGTCGTTTATATATTTCAAAAACCAAATCAATTTCAATTTCAAATAGAATTCGCAAATCAACATTTCATTTGTCTTTCTAAAACAATTTCCAAATTTTCGTTTCAAAACTTCCAATTTTCCGTTTCAAAATCTTATAATTCAATTTCAATTTCTATTTAAAACAATTCAAATATTGATTCAAGTTCGTAAATAAGTTTCATTCCAAAATCATTTAAATTAATTTGATTTAACATTTAAATCAATTTAAATTCATTTATCGATTTCATTCAATATTCATTAAGTAAATTTGCCATTCAAAATAATTTCTATTAAATTTCCAATTCATTAAATCAATTCTTAAGTTCAACTTCAATAAATCAAAATTTACAATTTTGAATTAAACTAAATTCGTCAAATCAAATTCTTTAACTTTCAAGTCTTACATTTATTCCAAAAATATCACATTTTCATTTCTTGTTAAAGAAATTCAATTTCACTTATTTACTTACTTAAATAATTTTCCAAAACTTAATTAATAAAGAAATTCAATCTCAATTATTTACGAAGTAAAATTTACTTATTCAAAAGTCCAATTTCTCTTATTAAAGAATCCAATTCAATTTAATCATTAAATAATTCAATCTTATTTAATTATTAAATAATTCAAAACTTAATTATTAAATAATTTCAAAGTTTAATAATTTCAAACTTAATTATAATTTCCCACTTAATTATTAAATCATTTCAAAGTTTAATAATTTCAAACTTAATTCAATCATTTCTCAAATTAAACAACAATCTTTCATTAATTTCATTATTAATACTTTGTTTCATATTATTAAATATTAACATTTTTCTTTCATTAAAATTCAAATTTCAACTTCATTTCAAAACCATATTATTTATTCCAATAAAATCTTCGTTTTATTTTAATCAAATTATTGACCAATCGGGTTTTATTTAATTTCCTATCCTAGGTCAAAGTTCAACTTGGGTATTTATCATTTCAACCCGATTCCAATTCAATTCAAAATCAAAACATACAAAGGGAACTTGCAGTGTGATAACTGGGATGGTGTCAAAGTAAATAAACAAGCAATAACAACAATCAATATCAATCCAATCATCAATTCAAATAATCCCGAAATAATCGTATTAATTCGCATTGTTATTTGTTCGAATTAATATAATTATTTCTAGAATCTACACTACATTTCATGTAGATTAAAGATTATTACATTACGGTTCTTCACTTGTCATATATTTACAATTTCATACATCATCAATTTAAACAACATACAATTCAATGGTTCAAGGTATAGTTAACACTATTCTACGTGTCAATTTATTTAACGTTTAAAGGGGTCATACTATACAATGTCAGTTAATCAAATTTAACATTTAATTATCCTATATCAAGTTCAATTTCATACTGTTTATCATTTTAACATCAACAATTTAACGTCCAATATAAACATCAACAATCAATCAGTTATCAACCAAACTGTATTATCATCGCATAAATAATTAACAGATAATGGTGTCAAATGTCACAGGTGAACTGATACAGGTAATAGCATATATAAACAGTGTAATTAACTAACAGTTGCATATTTCAATTGTCGTTTCAATTGAAATCAAATTTAATAAATAAAAGAACGTTAATCGTGAGTGATTGCTCACCTTTCGAGGCTAGAGATATTCGACAAACGAGTTACGAACCCCCAAAGCAAAGCTAGATGAACACGATTCGATGAAGAACATGCACGACGGACAAAGCTGATAGATGTGAACCGATGAGAATCAAATCAGTTTGGTATTGCCGAAATGAAATGAATATTGTATTATTTTTCCTAAACCCAATATTTAACTTAAATACATATGCATTTCTTTAGTATTAAATTTAATTGTATAGATATAAAAAAAAAGTATGTATATTCAAAAATCATAACATAACTTATATACAATATACAGCAACACCTAATGAAATACTTATGCATATATACACCCGTTCTATATCATATCACATAATATTTTTTTCTTTTTAAAACTCATATATCTACCATATATAATCAAAACAATATACTTTACATACAACTATATTTAAGCATATTCATGTGGCGTGTAAGTATTTAAGTATGTAGGCATGATTACTATACTATGTGAATAATGCTAGAGTTTCAATGCCCAGGAATATTTATAGAGCACGCACGCATCAGTATGGATTAAAATATACTAACACACTAACAACATGCCCATTTAAACTTGTATCTATTGATAAAACAACTTCTTATATGACTTTATAAATGTACTCACAAAGCCTATATTTATACTATAATCATAACACACGTATATATCTAATACTAACCAATTAGTTTATGCAATTCAGAACAACCAGATACTAACCTACACTTACACTATAACATTCCCTGTATATATATTTATGTATAACAATAGAACAGAGGGAGATAGATCTAATGCAAAAGAGAATGATGTGAACAACTACAGGCAAAATCAATACAAGTTCGTATAATGTATAAACTCTTTTTTTTTTTTAGAAAACTTGCCTACGCACGATGAAGGCTAAGGCAACACGGCTGGAGTTCGGCATCTTGGAGGCTGAGTCGAGTTGGACGTAGCACCGTCGAATCAGGTGGTGAGCTCGAGGAAAAGGTGGATCGACAGCAAACGACGGAGGTAGCTGACGGAGAGTTGCGTGAGGCTGATGTTGTCGTGGCAAGAGGCGGTGCACTTGACTGGGCGAAAGGAAGCAACGTGAAGAGGGGCGAACACCTAGGGGATGAGGGCCGGAGATGGTGACGTGTAGGCGGGTTGCGGGGCTGATGTCAGGCGAAGGGTTGCAGGGTTTGTTTGGCCGCTGCGTTTGGATCACGTGGAGGAATGGCGGTGGAACAAGGGTCGGTGATGGGGAGTGAAGACACGGCGGAGGAAGAGGGAGGGTGGACCGGAAGTCGGGGCTGCTATGGTGGTTGTTAGGTTGGCCGGAGGTGCTGGCCGAGGGAGGTGGAAGAGAAGTCGTTGTCGAGTGGTGGGAACAAGGTGAGGCGGTCAGTTTTCCTCCATGCAAAAACTTTTCAAGGGAAAATAAAGAAAAATAAAATAGGGAAGGAAATAATGGGAGGAAGAGAAAGTTTTTTTTTTAGAAAGACGTATGCCTTTATATTTCCTTTCAGGGGAATGAACAACTGGAAAGGCATGGTTACAGGAACAAGATTTCACATACTTTATTATACATTATTAATTTACCTCGGAAAGATATGAACAGATCAAAAGTGTTCCAACGGAAACCGAAATTTGTATTGAAAATTTTGAAATGGTGGGATATCAATGGTCACGAAATATCAGTGGTTCAATAACCGATGGCTTATTTATATTCTGCCATTGGACAATTGAATGGGCGCAGAAAGTTCTAGAGACCCGGAACTGACACCGATACGGCGGAGCGTTACACATATTTTCACCGCGAACCGGTTACCGAATTACATAAATGAATATACCGAGGAGATCAGCACGACGAGACGGTCAAAGCGGTATAACGATATCAGTGGCACGATCGAATTATAAAAGTTCGAATTTTTTTCTACTGGCGGAAAATGCAAGAAAAACGCTGAAAAATAAGATCGACGGAGCCAAAGATGTCCGAATTTGGAAAAACGACAAACTGACATCTTGCTCAAAAGATGGTTTAGAATTTTTCTATGTAAAAATATTTAGGTTTCGGAAACATTTTATTTTCAACGCCTTTTTAACTGATTAAATTGAAGTGAATTTACGCGCGAAATAAACTTTCGTATTTTCGGACGAAAATTTACCAGTTGCTATGTTTAACTGGACATATTCCAAATATCATATTGTTATTTCAAAATTTTATCGTTTGAAATTTCACAAAATTTCAACTAATTACGTTATTAAAACGGTTGAAATTTACGGGTCGTTACATCGGCCATTAATTTTGCCACTGGCGGCTACAGGAGAAAGTGCTAGGGTTTAGTTAATGTTCCATATATATATATACGAGTATGTTGGCACGTGCGATGCACGTGCGCAAGAGGAATTGGTGTTATAAAATAGTATTTGTAAGACTTTTTTAATATCACGAAAAAAGTTGAATTGTATGAAATGTTGCATTTTCTATATGCATACACGCACAATCAAACCATTTATCAAAACATGATTGAGACTAAGTTATTTTTGAAAATAGTTAATCGGGTAAAGAGAGTAATCAACCGTTGCAACAATAAGTTGAGAAATTGAATAAATGTTAAAATTAACATTTCAGTAGCATGAAAGTTAAAAGGCTTGCATATGGTTAATAAAAATTAAATCTTGTTAACCACATAATTATTGGTCTTCTTATTTTTGTTCAAGTGTAATGCTATTAAAATAAAAATCTATCTTGGTTCAGTATAAGACATACATGAAAGGCTAAAAAGAGTAATGCAAATCTGTAATTAATCCACTTATCGGCACAAAAACTTAAGAGAAAGAACTGCATATCATGTGTTATAAAAATCATAATCGTATCAACCAAACAACTAAATCATACCTTAATTTTATATAATAATAAAAAGCCATAAGAATATTCGAAAATGTATCTCCTAACACTTACATTCACATTCCCACTTACCTGCACATGTAACATCTATGCTCTGTTTTGAATCCTCAACCAGATATCCTTTAACTGTCACCCATGCATGTTCTACCATATTCCCCATCCTCATATTCGGATGGAAGATTTTGCTTCTCCTCGTCCTTGTGATCAAGTTGTCGTAATAGATAATGGTGCAACTCCACTTTAGGTCAAACATCGAAAGCAAAATTCTAGACATACGAAATTAGGAACAATGCTGACAAAAATATATTTAGGTCTATGGGTAGAAAGAATGAAAAATACTTGGTACTCCTATTAAATTAGCAAAGAAGCGAATCAAATATATTCATGTCCAATGTTAAAATGCATACAAAAAGTGTTTGGTAAAATCTTCGCCAAAAATCATTTTGCAGTTGTGTGTACATGCTGAAAAATAAATAACATGCATCCGAAAAATAAAATCAACAAAATCTCCCATCCTACCATAATAATCCATAAGTTGTCCCACTTATGCCATCTCTATCACGTTGATTTTTTTTTGGTTGCTTGCTTTTCCGTTGACTATGTCATATAAATTTCACAGTAATTGAAAATGTTATATTCATTAATGTTGTGCACCGTAGAGTAAACACTATCGAAAAGCATTTTATACTTTGCACAATATAGCTGAAAAAATGTTGCTCACACTGATTTTGTTCCACTGAATCTTCCAGCAATAAATGATAAAATAGATCATAGTGCAATGTCAGCTTTGAAGTTCCCTGACTTTATATTGAACCGATAACACAATTTATCTAAAATTAGAAAAAGTAAGCAATGAATCTGAAAACATATATGTGTAACCACCGATCAAGCATTAATTTGCTCGTTGTTCAGCATTTGCAGTAAATATAATACCCAGTGTAGAAAATTTAACAATGATAAAATGTATAAATGGATATATCAACTCACATAAATGACTTATATATAAAATCATTTCATGTGTGAATTGCTAGAAGATTACCTTTGACTTCTCAAGCATATATGTCCATGTAAATTAGCACTATTCCAATAAATCCGAAGGGATATGCATCATTTAGATTGCTTAGTTCTGCAAGTGAAAATAAATAATATGTTATAACATTAATTCAATATAAAGTCCAAATTTTCAAAAATTAAACCGTATGCATATAGCAATTTAAAAATGCGGTTGAAAATCAAAGTAATCATACAATAAACAACATGCCTCTTCTACTTCTTTTAACATGAATGAATTGCAACTTTCATAAGTGAAGAAATAAGTGGAGCAAGTAACCTGGTCTAGTATAAATAGTCAACTATCAAAGACATTCTCAGTAAAGATATACTTTCTGTATCTTGTGATAGAAAATCAGTTAAAACATTATTATAACCTGGGCATTAAATAATAAGCACTAACTTACTAATAGCATTAATTGCCCCAAAAAAGTTAATGATGGCAAAAGGTAAAAACAATGGTTGATAATAAAGTATATGAATCAAACGTCTGTTTCAACTATTGCTAAGGTAAAGGTAGTATACAATGCATAAGAGAAGAAACAAATATAGCTGATTATTAAACATTTACTTCCATGAAAAAAGATGCTTGTGTAACTACTAATAAAGAATCCTCACAGTCATGTGTGAATAGTTAATAATAAATTGTAAACTGCCCCAGCTGCTTTGTAGAAGGCTAGAAGCACTAAATATAAGAAAGAAATAGTAATAAAATAGAATTAAAATCAAGAGTTATCATCCGCTTATATACAATAGGCATTATAATGAGGTAAACAGATTGATATGTCAACAGCAAAATTGGGGGGGGATACTGACACATGGTCTAGTATAAAGTCATAAATAGTGAATGAACTTTGAAATTTGAATTAAAATTTTCTTCTGGTTTTTATTTAAAACATGCATACTAATATAATAGTAGTCAGCCTATAATTATATCTCCAAAAGCGACTGACATAAATAGTGAATGAACTTTGGATTAAACTTTTTTCTGATTCGTACTTCAAATATGCAGAATAATACAATAGCAGTAAGCGTATAAATATCCAAAAGCGAATGAATAAGGGATAAAAAGTGTATTAAAAATCAAATAAGGAAGGAGATACCCAAACTGTTGTAGGCACTGATCCATTCACAGCTTCGAGGGATTACTTTTTAGTCTCTTCTTACTTTTTGGTGGAATCTTGTTGGTCGGTTCGACATGAACTGATTATTTGAATGAAAAAGCAGTGGTTTAGGAAGTGGTGACTGAACGAAAATAAACGGATTAAGATGAAAAAATCGAAATGCGGATTGAATCTAAAAAATCGATACTAAGAGTGACGATGCTTGGGTGTACCATCATCTTCGCCGCAGTAGAATCCAGCATAGATATGGTAATGAAAGTGATGAACGTGTCAACGTGGTGGTGTTCTTTTTAACGGGGGAAGGAAAAGTGATAAACGGTTTCAATGGAGAAGAAAGGGGAAGACAATGAGGATGTGACTGAAACATGGAATGATGTCTATAGGAAAACGTGGATGAGCTGGTTGTAGAAAGACCGAAGTATCCATAAAGTAATTTTATTTTGAAGTTGCAGTAGGGATTTTTTTGCCATTCCAAAAAAGGCTTCACTTTGACCTGTTGACCGAAGGTTTTGCTTTATAGTATAAGATATATATATATATATATATAATATTATTTTCACAAATTACTTGATTTTTCGAACGAACTCCAATCGAAATGTTCCACCTGGCGTTTATAATGTTTTACCCCTATTCCGAACGCAATGGAACATGTTCCGGGACCTAATTTGATCGTATGTGGAAGATAGCTTTTTGAATCGAATTAAAATATTAAATTTTCAATATTTAGTTCAACGCGTTTCTAACCCGTACGACCAAATGATAAATCCAAACGCTACGAAATTTGAAATCCGATAATAATACACTATTACGGATCCAATGGAACTGATTTTGTCGAATTCCGAGACTGTGCCCCGGATCGCTATTTTAACGTCTCGATTATAATATAAAATTTCCAATTTCTAATTATTCAGTTTTAAATCAAATTTTAGATGTTGACAATCTTCATTATTGTTTAAATAAAATTTACATCAATTTCCAAAATCATTTTTAATCATATTAAATTCAGAATTAATTATTCAAATAATCATAATATTAAATTTAAACAATTTCAATTATTCAATAAATCACTATCTTTTGAAATATTTGAAAATGAACTTATAAGACTTAACCTTTAAAACAAATTCAAACTATAGAACAACTATTTCCATTACATGGTTATTCAATTCCCGCTATTCAATTATTCAATTAATTTCCAATATCTAATTTAAACAATTTTATCATTCAATATTCAACAAATTTCAATATTGGATTTTAAATGAGTTTTAGTTATCATCAATTACTTTATTTACATCTATTAAATTCAGCATTATTATTTAATCCAACTATTGATGGTAAATGCATTCAATAAGTAGCATTTATTTTCAATACTTGTTACTACTTAAATCATTGAAACCAGTCTATTTCAAAAAAAAATTTCTATCTAAATAATCCACAATTATTATTCAACTTCAGTTATTGATCATGAACCCAGCTGATATATATATAATTTCATTTAAATCTTATTATCGCCAAAACTTCAAATAAGTTTATTCCAGATTTTATTCAAGTTCATATCAAATAACCTACATTCAAGATCATTAAATTTTTATTTTTAACCATTTTTATTCAATAACTACATTAAATTTAATAATTTAAAGTAGCTAAAAATACGGGTCGTTACAAAAATCTTCCTTGCTTCTCCGAGGTCTTTCATCTCAAATTCCACTTTTAGTTTCATCTTCAAACTATCAATTTCAGTTTTATCCTTGGAAGCAATCAACATGCCATCCACATACAAGAGTAAATACACCCAACTACCGCTCTCTAAATGCTTGAAGTACACACACAAGCGTGTTTGATAGTACAATCAAAATCACGTGAAATCGTAAAAGAGTCAAACCTCTTGTACCATTGTTTAGGTGACTGCTTGAGTCCATAAAGTGACTTCTTCGACTTGCAAACCCATTTCTCTTTCCCACTTATAACAAATCCTCCTGGTTGCTTCATGTAAATGGTCTCCTCCAAGTCACCATGTAAGAAAGCGGTCTTCACATCAAGTTAATCCAACTCCAAGTCATGAGTAGCAACAATAGCAAGCAAAATGTGGATGGAGGTATGCCTCACTACAGGTGAAAATATATCATCATACTCCACTCTCTTCCTTTGTGAAAACCCTTTAGCAACTAATCTAACCTTGTATCTCTCATCATCCTTCACCTTAAATACCCACTTGCAACCTATGGCTCAGCTTCCTAGAGGAGGTGGTACCAAATCCCAAGTCTTGTTCTTTCTCAACGACTCTTAACTAATCTTCCATAGCGCACATCCATTTTGAGCTATCACTCGACTTCATAGCTTCTTCAAGGTCAAATGGCACATTATGAACCACATGTAGTGCATAATCAAACTAATCACCAAAACTAAGGTTTGCATATTGCCAATCACAATACTTCTCGGGTAGCCTAATAGTCCTATGACTGGCCCGAATAGGTACAACTTTGCCTAAACTCCTTTCAGATCCACCTTGAACTAAACTTCCTCTGGTCTCATGCACATCACTCACACTAATAGAATGAACCTGTGTACTACTCTGTGATATCTCATCAACTACATCTACATCTCTCATAGCAACAAATCTACTACTAGGCTAAAATATGGGAACCTCTTCCAACTCCTTAGGCCTATCAGACCCATCTGATGTGGTAGGTAACTCCTCCTTAGGATTGAACGTTGCAGACTCATCAAAAGTTACATATCCGGACTGCACAATATTTCTATCAACAGGGTTCCAAATGCGACACCCATTGATACTATCCGTGAATCCCATAAATATGCCCTTGTACACTCTAGCTTTCAGCTTATCATCACCTATATGGTGAACATACACAGGACAACCGAAAATACGAAAGTAACCAAGATACACTACTTTACCCCTCCACTTCTCCTCTGAAATCTTCCCATCTATGCTTGAGCATGGAATTCAATTTATGTGCTACAGTCGATAAAGCTTCAGCCTAAAAGCCTCTGGATAAGCCTTCCATCAATCTCAAACAACGTGCCTTCTCAAGTAGAGTCTGATTCATCCTCTCAGCAACCTCATTTGTTTGCGGATCTCCTAGTGTAGTGAAATGTCTTTGAATTACATACTGCATACAAAAATTAAGGAACTCCTTAGAAACAAATTCATCACCGTTATCAGATCTAAGCATCTTTAACTTACAACCAGATTGATTATCAATTAGCGCTTTCTAAGCTTTAAACTTCTTAAAGCTTTCTGATTTGGCCTTCATCACATACACCCAAACTTTTTAAGGAAAATCATCAATAAAGTAAATAAAATACTTCGCTCCACTAATGGAAGCAGTAGCTACTGGTCCCCCAACATCTGTATGTACATAATCAAGCACTCTCTCCCATCTATGAAGTCCAACTCCAAAAGGCACCTTCATCTGCTTTCCCAGCACATGCTCTTGGCAAAATTCCAACTTGTCGAAGCTTCCTCCTTTGATCATCTTTCAACTACGAAGCAACTCTAAGCCTTTCTCCGAAATATGACCTAATCTTAGATGCCAAAGCCTAGTAGCATCCAAAGCATGAGAACTATCCACTTCAACATAGGACTCTCCAAGAACCGGGGTTTCCTTCAACGGATAAAGATTTCAAAACACATCTCCCTTCATCAAAATAAGTGCACCCCTAGAAATGTTTAAACCATCATTCTCCATAGTCACCTTGCATCCCATGGATGCCAACAACCCTAACGAAATCAATGACTTCCAAAGACTTGGAACATAGCGGACACCTATTAAAGTGCGTATTACTCCGTCAAACATCCTAATCGAACTATACCCTCTCTCATAGCTCTACAACTAGCAGCATTTCCCATAAGGATTGCACTTTCATTTTTCCAACAAAAGAACTGAAATAATCCTTGTTTGGCGTCATATGGAACGACACCCCTGAGCCAAGCAACCAGCAGTGTGTTACATCAGATATCACTACAGTCAACACATTATCAAAAGCAGTCTTCTCCACCGCAATTGATGAAGATATATCCTTAGCCTTCTTCTCAAATCCGGACAGTCTATCTTCCAATGGCCTGGCTTCTTACAATAGTGGCATTTTCCATCTCTAGACTTTCCTCTGCAACCATTTCCGGGCTTCCTAGACTTGAAACGCTTCCTGCGATTCCAACTCTTCTTCTCCTCTCTTTCTCTCTCAACAAATAGGCCCTGACAACTACTCCCTTCTCTTCTTCATCTTCTTCAAATTCACAGTGTTCATCTTTACTACAAGATTATTGAAGAAACCAAGATGCGCCTTCACTGAAGCACCCTCTCTCATCTTCATGGTGAATAACGTCTTCAGTAAAATCAAACAATTAGCGAGTGATTTCTTCAAATAGAGATTCTCCAGCTTCGTCCAAATTACTTTAGTAGTGGTTTCCATGCTAATTTTCAAGATAACATTTTCTCCAATGGCCAGCCGTAGAATAGGAAACGCCCATTCATTCTTCCATCTCCTTCTTCTAAACGGTAGAAATTTCAGGCGGTAACTCCTCAGTGTCAAAATCTGCCTGATAAACCATATTCCTTTTTAGCATAGGCTTCATCGATTGTTGCCACTTCTCAAAGTCTTTAACCCAATTCCACCTTTCTATTGCCAACTGAGATCCAGATGAAATGTAAGAACCTCTTACATAAGGTCTTGTTACAACGGGGGTAGCCTTGTCTTCTGCTATACTTCCTTACACCATTTATAAATCAACCTAGATGCTCTAATACCATATTGTTGGGGTCTATCCTTATAAGCTGATATTACCCAACAACATATATGTGGAAACAAATAATATCGAATATAGAAACGGAGAAACAATCAAATAAAATTATCGGGATTGTTCACATTGAAAAGGTGAAATTAACGAATTAATAATAAATGAAAAGGAAGCACACCAAAAGTTTTTAATCCGGTTCCACTATCAATGTAATAGTGTAAGTCCACTAAGGTGAGAAGAATTTTATTAATACTGAGAGAGAAGATTATGGAGATTGGTACAAGTTATTTCAATTACATAGGCTCCTTTAAATATAGGCTTTAAAACTTGGAATTGAATTTATCCCGCGATATGGGACTAAACAAAACAACAAAACCTAATATTGTATCACATTTTTCAACACTAAATTCACCAGATTTCCAAGTGACTTTATTACCCATCATAATGGGTTTAATTAACCCGGTTTTTAAAATATAATTATTGAGGATTTCTTATTTTTAAAAGGAATAGGCAAACCTCCTCTTTTTTCAAATGATTGCAATACTATATTAAAATCCCCGATTATTATCCAGGGTTTATTCATATTATTTTTTAGTAATTATAAATGATTCAATAAAAAATTTCTTTCGTCTTCATTATTAGAAGCATAGATAAATGAAATTTTGAATTGGAAACCCCCTTTGTTTATAAATTTAAAATGAATATATTGTAAATTTATAAAATATTGTTTTGGATCCCAAATATTTGAGTCCCATAATACCATAATCCTTTCATTACCTCCCATAGTATTATTGTTTACAATGCTCCAATTTCTTAAGCATATGGACCGATAGTCTTCTATCTTAAAGTTATCTAGTTTATGTTCTAATATCCCTATTATATGTAGTTTATTAAAAAATAACTAATTAGATAAATCTAATTTCCTTTCTGGGGAATGTAATATCCTAACATTCCATGTAACTATTGACAATATTTAAAATAATATTTTTTAAAGGATACTCAAAAGTATATATCTATTAGCTACGCTGAGTAGCTGGAAATGCCATCATCCATGCTTCCAAAATTCTTTCTAACGTCCCTGAATTCAAAATTATTTATTCCCTTTCTTTTAAGTGGTTTTTTATCTTGTATTCTGAGATTTTCTTCCTATCTTAGATTTTTAATAAAGTACTAGTGTGAACCCGTGCTTCGCACACGGGTATGGCAAAAACATATTTGTTGCAGTTAGAAAATTAAATTATTTTAAAAAATATTCTGAATATAAAATTTACAGGAAGGAATTAGAAACATTATTACAATATTAAATATAAGTATCCTTATTGAGTTAATGTAGTAATAGGACCGAATGCACTCAAACATATATGTAGGCGAAAGAGTTAAAAGGGCAAAGTGGACTCATCGGTAGTAATTAAAAAAGCAGCAAATGCATTATGGTGAAATACGAAAGCAGTAAAAAGCATGGTTCCTATAAAATAAGACTAAAGGCGTATCATAAAATAATGTTTCCACTACACAGTATATCGTTCGTTAAATTGAATCCTATTTTAATGCGACATAGAAAACGTGATATATATTGGTTGTGCCTTTTTTTAACTGCTTTTATAACATAGACAGAACAATCAGTATATGATACCATCAATATACATGATACTATTGACAAAGAACTGGGTTTACTGAATTAAAATATTAATTAATATATCTATCATAATTGTTATAGCAAATATATAGTCTGAAGCCATAGATGTCTACCTTTATTACAGTAGCATGATAACAAAAGAATAAAGTGATAGATATATATATCTTCATAATTATTCTCCTAAGTTTATAGATGAAGCGCTCAAATATATTTAGTGTATGGACCGAAGATTCGGTCAGTATATTAATAGCTCTCCATATATCTAGTTTATATATATACAATAATTTCAATATATCCTCATATTATGAAGATGTATTTGCTAAACTACATCTTATATAATTATTCGCATATGTTGTTGCATTATAATATAGTTTTTAAACATTCATGATGTATATATATGGTATAAGATAACCTCACATAAAACAAAAATCACTCACCATACCTATAAATATTGAAAACATAATGAAATGTTGACCAAGGATGGAGAGCAGTAAATAATAAAAATTAAAGTCTCAGTCATTTAAAATAACATTCAACCTATAATAGCATTATTTGGTTCTCAGGAATGCAAATATAAACTAATCATGGAACGATGATATGTACTTCTCGGTGAAAATGGCAGTTAAGCCCTTAAGCTAAAAGGGTTACACGTTAAACATAAAATAAAATGTACTTCACATGTAGACTTTAACTTATCTTGACTTTCCTTATTTTTATTTCCATTCTTCATAGGTTATTATTAGCTTCTTTTTCTATTGAACTGTAAAGTCTCTCAGCATCAAGCTCCACATGCTCTTAATCTTTTGCTTCTCCTTCACCTCCCATTTCTTCTTCTTCTTGCTCCTCAACTTCCCATTCCATGTGTAACGGTTGCGATTTTTTGACGCTCGAAAGTCGACATCAATACAATCACTGTATCAACTGCCGCACAATCGAATGCCGGAAAATCGAATCATTAGGGTTAAAAAGAAGAGGTAGAAGAAGATAGAAAAAAAGGAGAGTAGAAAAACAGAAACAGAAACAATATCAGAATCTCACATTCGCAGCGGAACAATATACAATAGATGAATGAATAATCTTTAAAACAAAAGACTATATCAGTTTATACATACATCAATCAGAGTCAATATACAACTCAATACAACAATGGACAGTTATATAAACTTGTCCTCATATAGAATACATAACGGAATAAATAAACAAGTATGGGAGTACGTCTCGCCATCCAGCTCATCTCCAAAGCTCCAGAATATCCAGAATATCCTAATAACATAACTCTAGGCTACCCGTGTGGAAAATTATGGGCACCCAGAGTTTAGAAAGGGAACAATAAACTCTGAGTCAGTCATGGTGACTGGTGTGAGATCGTAAAACAGTTATTTTCACAAAGAAAATAAAACAGATTCGCAATGCTTTTGGAGAATGAAACTACCATAAGACCTCCCGCCACACACACAATGCAAACGCAGAATTAGAGGAGATTTCTTCTTATGATAGTCAAAGATGCTTGCTATGAAAAAACGGTTGATATTATTATTAATGTCTAGTGTGGAAAACATTTCGAAAGTATAATATTAATCTTAGCCAACATACAACCATTATTGTATGTCTACTATAGCTACCATCTAAACAGTGGTGACCACCACCAGTAAATGGCAGGTTCTACAACTAAAACCGTACAAGGTTCGTATTGTTTCTTTGGATTTCCAACAAATGGTCAGGCTAAGGAACTTCCTTACACTGAAATGGAAACGCCTCTGGAAAGACGCCCCGAGAGTCAACCTACTCTCTGCAAACACAAGGCCGACACTAGCTCACGCCATACAGCTGTAACTAGGTAGCTAACACACAAGCTATGCCATCCCCCAGTCGTTACCGACCTTTATCCGAGGATCCTCAACCACAAAGTATAATAAATTTGCAGCATCAACATAGGTAAAATATCTGGGCTCCATACCATGATATCACCTTTTATCCAGAAGGAAATGACATACTCTAGGGGCGCGACCCCTAACAACCTTGCCGCAACATTCCTGTTTCGACCATTACCAGGTTGTGAGGCTCGATGAAGTCTCGTCCACAAAGCTACGCTTTTTCACAAAGCCACGCTTTCACAAAGCCACGCTTTTTCATAAAGCCACGCTTTTTCACAAAGCCCAGCTTTTTCACAAAGCCACGCTTTGATCAACAAATGATCAACAGCACTTCGTATGCCACATTACCAAATTGGGAATGTATCACTAGTAACCATCAACTACATAACCTCTGAGCTCGTACGTCTCAGAGAAGGGTGTTAAGCTAAGAGAATAAATTCTCCGCCACCAACAGAAATGTATTTGATAGAAACCAGCTTTACATCTCAAAGTGTAACGTCAGACACACATCCATACAAGTCCGTTACGGGATCGAACGGAACCGAAGGCACTTCCAAAGAAGCCCTTGCAATCCGGGTATTCACTAATCACGTCCGGACTTCCCATCACAAGAAGAGTGATATAAATCTCTATTCCGAAGCAACTCGGTGCAGAGACAGTCGACAGGTTGTCCTTTCATTTTTAAAAATACCCGGTCTTCACACCGGTCTTCAAATGTTATCCATTCATGACGTATCACTATTCGGAATGCGTTATATGGCACAAAGTTCTCTCCCGGCTTAACCGAATAATAAGCGTTTGTTTTAAAAACAAATCAAGTGCCATTTCAGAGGCAAATATTGATAGTCGGTTATTTAACTATCAACAACATTCACAACAATCAACCAATTTAAATAATTTTCCCAAATTATTAAATTTCAAAATATCTTCACAAGATATATATTTTCCACACTTCATCACTTTGAAAACCAATTTCAAATCATATTTTCACTCACGAAATAAAATTTCCGAATGTTATTTATTTTCACTTTTCCTTTACAAATTCCATTGTGAATTTAAATTTCAAAATATTCACTTATACACGATTTTCAAATCGTTTTCCAATTATTCACTTTCAAACACCAAATCGAATTAAAAATTGATTTCAAATTTCATTTCAAACCCCAAATCAATTACAAATTGATTTCTAAGTTTATTTCCAAATACCAAATCATTTGGAAATTGATTTCTAAATTTATTTCCAACTATCAAATCATTTTACAAATTGATTTCCAAATTTATTTCAACACAAAATCCATTTTTATTCAACACCAAATCAATTTTCATATCGATTTCCCAAAGATCTATTTTCAAATACCAAATCAATTATTAATTGGATTTCAAACAAATTTATCACCTTTTAAAATAAATTCCTTTATCTCTTCCAAACCATTTAAAATTCCATTTTAAATAAAATTTTCAACTTTCGAATAATACTATTCAAAATCCATTTATAAAAATCTTTTCCCGTATTTTGGAAATAATTCGATAAGATTTCAAAAATCAACTTTACGCTTTTAAATTCTTCTTTGAAATTCAACCAATTCTTTCAAAAGAAATTTACTTGAAATTTCCAACTTAAATTTCAAAAATTTAATTTATTTATTTCTGGTATCCAACGATACCAAAAATACATTCGGTTAAATTATAGCCTTCAACAAATTCAATCACAGATATAATCATTCACAGATTATAAATAAATAATCACACAGCATATGAAACAAATTCTGTGACGACCCAAAATTTTATAACGTGGGTTAATTGGGTAATTAACCGGTTTAAATTATCGGAATATTAATTTTATAAGTTGTCAAACCCCTTTATTTACGTTTCCATTATAACATTTAATTTAACAATCTCAAGAATATTTAAATATAAAACTCTACCTTATTAACACCCAATGTAAATTGTTAAATGAATACATTAGAAAAATTATAACAACATAATAATTATAGGAATTCATTTGGAAAAAAAAAGCAAAGATTAAAATATATACAAGTATAAAGATATGTATGTAAACTTGAAAATAAACTAAGTATGTAAGCTTATAAACAAGAGCATGTATATGAAAGTACTTGTAAAAGAAACAAACAAAGGTAAATGCACATTCAAAAAGAAATACAACCATAAAGAATAAAGGCTGCCAGGCAAGTAATGTATGTTGCCTGTAGGATAGAAATGCAAGACAAGAACCTGAAAAGAAAAGATATATGTAGCTTGCAAAAAGAAGACAATAAATTATATTCAAGTATACAAACAAAGGAGAGGTAAGTATGAAACAAGTAAAGTAATAAAACAAAGCAAAATGAAGAAACATAAAGGGCATAAGCATTTAATACAGCAAACCAAAGTCAATTCGAAAATGTCTTCAGCCTCCAACTTGAGATAAAAATCTCTGGCCAAGGTATAAACAAAGGATTTCCAGTACATAACACATAATAACACCCTGTAACTCATTTTTCTTATATATCAAGCTTCCCATTACATTCCGTTCATCAAAATCTATGAAAATCTAAAGCAAATACTATTTCCAAACTTAAACAAAACTTCAATCAAAAACAACAATACAATTCAGATCAACCACAGAATCAAACTAGCAGGCTTTCAACTAGAAATACAAGCCTATGTCAACAAGTAAAGCAAGCTCTGTTCTTTCTTCTGAAAATAAGGTGAGTATACCTTTTGAATCTGGATTATAAACTTGCTATTTGAGATCATGCCTGAATGTATGTGAAAAATGTTTGCATGTGTACAAATAAGTGTATATATGTATGTGAATAAGGGTAAACATGGGTTTAATTTCTGTAACACAAGAAAAAGTCACTGTGTTATGTTTATTTGAAAACTGTTAAACATCAATCTTTTATATAAAAAAATCAATATCTCTTTATGTGTTTTGTTTTAAGCCACGATTTCAAGAAGAAAACTGTTTGTTTCCTGATGAAGTTCAATCTAAAAATCGTCTCGAGATCTAGTATGAAGTATTTGGAAAGAGAGCCTCGTTTTTACAGTGGGAACTTTAAAATTGTCAAAACTCAAACGTGGGAATTTCGACTTTTACTTATATGAATGGATTTGCCATTGAAAATTACGATTTTTAAATGTAAATTCGAAAGGTTTAGTGAAGTATCGAGTGGGAAATTGTTAGTTGAACGAATTTGGAACAAAGGCCAAATTTCGGCGATGGGTTGGGTTTCGATGCAGGCCGATGGGTCGTGGTGGAGCTTTGGGCATAGGCGAAGCCAGGATAACTACTCGGAGATTTTTTAGATGATCGGAGTGGAGGCACGGCATCGATTTAGGGTTTTGCAACCTGTTTTAGTCGACCAGGTTTGAGGGGTTTTTGCGGCGTCATCGAGGCACCGGAGGTGACCGGTGTAGGGGAATTAGGAAGAGGATGCTCTGGCGAGTCCCCAGGCGTGATGACTTGGTCTACGATGGTCGGAGTTAGGCGATGCGAGGTGGTTTGGGTGACGGAGTTGGTTCCAGGTGATGCTCGTTCTTATCAATTTCGATTTGGAGGCGGTTCTACGCTTTTGGATGGTCGGGGGACATGAGAGAGACGTCGACGACTCGGCGATGGGGTCGTAAGCGATCGCCGCAGCTCCGGCGAGTCGTGCACGTGCACAAGTTTCAGTTGTGCATTTGGGTATTGGCCGGTGAGTGGAAAGAATCAAGTACGAGAGGAAGCTCGGGGAAGATGAGGATTATCTTCGAGTCGAACTCGAGTTCTATCGAGTGGGAGGGAATGTGAGTTTGCATCGAGGAATTTGAGGGTGTGGCTTGGGTTCCTTTTTTAATAGTAAGTTTAAATGTTCATAAAGTTTTAAAGAAACAAGTATCAATATAAATTGTAAAGTGGGAAAAAATTTGATATTTAATTCGTATTAGTGTAATATGATTTTATAGCAGGATAATTATCTAATTTCATTCTTAAGTGTTTAAATAAAAGATTTAATAAAGATAATTAAGTAACATAATGGTTTATCCTTAATTAATAAAAATCTTGATTTATTAATGGATAATTAAACAATGTGATTAATTAGCTTGCATAATTATAAGATGATTAATTTATGTAATTAAAGAATATTGCTTAATGAAAATTAATGTAGAATAATTCATAAATTGATGAAATTGAGGAATCATTAATTGATGTGATAAATTAATATAAGAAATTAAAGGTTATTAATTATCTTAAGTAATTAGAGGAATATTAATTAATTAATAAGAGTAATTAAAGGATTATTAATGTGAATGGTAGAAGGTTAATTAATTTGTGTAATTAATTAAAGCCTAATTACTTAGTGTAATTAAAAATGATAATTAAAGGATGATTAGTTGATTGGTTTATAATTAATTAATATTAAGTAAGCATGATTAAAAGTGATTGAAGTAATTAATTTAATTTATTAATCATTAATTATGTGATTAATTAATCTTGTTTATGGATGATTGAATGATGTTGAATACCTTGAATTATCTGATATCTCTGATATGTGATTTGTAATGCTATGTGAGATGATATTTTTGGGTTGAATTGTGATAATATGGATTATCTATATATAATGGAATCGCTATGTGAATATGATATTCTAAATATGAATTGAATTGTTTTCATTTAAACAACTTGGCTTAAAAAGATGACATTGAATTCGAAGAGGCCAGGGTCGGGTATCAGTAAATACCTGAAACCACTTCGATTCTATATAGATTGATATGTGATGTAAATTGGCTGAAATGGGATAATATGAACCTTTGAACTAAGTTAGAATACTTAGTATTTGGGTCGTGAAATAAGTGTTGAGCATAACAAGTAATGAACTCGTAGTGAAGTACGAGTTACCCGGGTTTCCTTTTAAATTGGACTTAGTATTTCAAATTATATGGGTTTACTCACGCTGGTTTCCAGCCTGACCCGGGTGTTACTTTAATGTAATGCTCGAGTCAGACCGAGTATTACAGATTTTCAGGTAAGGACGTTCTGGAGCTCAGGAGACGAGCTGGATGGCAGAAACGTATGGAGTGTATTCCGCTGTGATATATTGTAGTTGTTTGGGACATGTTAGTTGTATCTGTCCAGTGATTTGTGTATATGTTGTAACTCTGATGTATTATAAATGTATTTGACTGATATCATATTCTTTGTAAACTGATATTATTTGATATTATATTTTGATCCGCTGCGATTTGTGAGAATCAGTGATGTGTCTGTTCCTTCTTCTTCTATCTCTTTCTTCTTTTCCTAACTATCTGGAATTTTCGAGATCGAGAATTCCGGGTCGTTACAAATTCATACAACATATATTAAACAAATTCATACAATTTGAGGAATCCAGTTGGATCCCTCCAACCTGTTTCCCTGCCTCCACAGATGTTAGCACAATACCAATTCCACTTCGAGGTGGAATATCGCGGTATATGGGATTTATAAAATATCATCCGCTATATGCGGCGCATAGGGGCTCATCCGCTATATAATGCGGGAAATCAACAACTCCAATATATATATATATATTGCTATATACTAGTATATATACTATCATTCAAGCACACAATCAATAATTTTAAATATAACTATTTAAAATTAAACAAAACCCTTTGTTTGAGTGAGAAGATCTCACCTTTGCTTTTAATTTGCAATCCATTTTCAATCCAGACTTGTTTTCTTTGCAATTGCAACCTTGTATAAACAATTTATATGATTTCATTAATATTCGAATAAATCGAACAATCAAATTACATTTGACAATTTAATTAACCAGTAATAGTTTTTATTTTTAAACTAACTTTCTTTTAAATAATTCCCTTGGTAACTAAAATGAATTAACAAATTTATCCTTTGGATATATATTTTTTTCTTCCTAAAAGATTGGCAGGCTAAAACATGTATATTTATAAATATTTGAAATCATCGACAAATCAATTTCCACTTAATAATTTGATTAACTAGTAATTAAATTAGATTACTGATTCAATTTAAGAAAATAATTAAATTTATTTTTCTCTTAAATCAACACCCCAGATTTAGAAATATTAACTTAATTAAAAACAAAACCTTACTGTACATTTAAATCTTATCTGTCTATACATTTTTTTTAAACTGTAGGTGTGTATATATATTATTAAATTAAATAGATAAAAATAGACAAAAAGGAACACAACTATACCTCACTACTTCTCCTTCAAATCGAAGAATGCAACCTCCATCGATGCCATGCTCGATCCACCATCGCGGCCACTCCACACTTGTCGCCTGACACGCATTGAATTCCTATCCTCCCTTCGATTCGCCACTTCATCCCTCGAGCGTCGCCGTGCCCGAGTTCCCTCATGACATTTTCCCCCTTGCCTCGATTTCCATTGTCGCGAAACTATTCGACATTCCAGTCGTCGCTCTGCCCCTCGCGTTCCCATTAACCAGGCGATTCGCGACCACCCCAACTCCACGTGCGCGACACTAATTCGCCAAACCATCGCACTCCCCTTCCCTCGTGCGCGCGAGCGCGCGGCTATGCCGAGAGATCGATTTTTTTCATACGAGGCTTGCCATTTTTCTTTTCCTTGTTTACGAATTTGAATTGAATTGAAGAGGAGATTTTGTTTTGAGCGAAAAAGGAATTGGGAGAAGATGTATATCGGCCATTACTATTTCTTCTTTAGTTCTGCCATTTATTTTATTTTCGAACGAAGATAGTTTTCGTTTGTTTTGTTTTTTTTCTTTTCTCGTGTATTTTAACAGAGAAGGAAGGGTACGAAGGAGACAACTAGGTCGACGGAAATCAGATGCTAGGGTGGCTATTGATTTAACCTTTATATTTTATATTAAAAAAAATTCTTGATTAAATTTTCAGCGTATTTGCTTATCGTACGCTCACACAACAACTCCAATCATTACGAAAATTGAAATCCGATAATAATAAAATATTACGGATCCAATGGAACTGGTTTCGTCGAATTCCAAGATTGTGCCCCGGAACACTATTTTTAAATATCGATTTAACCGATAAAATTCAAAACTAAACAGAACAGTTCCAAATTCGATTTTGAAGCTTCCATTATCTTCAATATTATAAATATGAATTTTCTATGCCTTGAAAATATTTTTAATCAGCTTAAAACTCCAAATTCAAAATTTTACTCAATTTTTCACAAATAAATTCACTAATTTAATTACCAAACAAACTCTGATATTTGAAATTCAAATTAACTAACATTAAAATATTTAAAATCAAATAAATATTCAAATTTCAAATGTCAAAAATTCAGGGTCGTTACACCATGTCAGCATCTCTTTGTCCCTCAACAAAAATACCGTGTTGTCAAACTTTATTGGTGAATTAGTTTCCATATCCTTCTTTATCAAAAAATGTAAGAAAAAAAGATGAGCCACTTGAACACAATATTGTAGTAAAAAAACCACTTAAAAATCTCTTAAGATTCAAATTTGTCTTAATCTTAAGCATCAGCTCAAAATATTGGATTACATTAGTCATTAGATTGTCACATTATACAGGCATCATAAAACAAAATTTCCCTTAAGCATTAATAATATTTTGTAAAGAGAATGTATGCTTTTATTTGGTATCTTTTTTTAGTAATATTTAAAACATTCTCATAGCTAATAAATGAGTGCACTGCACTTCTTGTAAAAAAAGACTTGTGATGTTGCTACTGATTAACTATGACCTATAAAACTACTTGTCTACATAAGAGATTACTTTTGGACTTACTGCAAGATCAAAGGCAGTGCACAATATTATATAAAAAGAGTTCAAATAAAATATTTAGAAAAATAAATAAAAGAAATTGAAGAAGGTGGTTAAAAATGAAGAAAATTAATGTGAAAAATCTAATTACTTACCCTTTGGAAATGATGACCAAACCGATGACTCTACGCCATGGCTGTTTCAACCACTAAAATTTTGTTGCCCTTTTCAATAATTCGGTATTAGTAGAAACACTAACTGATATTTCTTGTCCTTTTCATTAAAAGAAGAGAAGTCATAAAAAAACCAAGCATGCAATACTTAGCATAAATTCATGTATGTAATTAGAAGATATAACGTATGAAGTGAAGCCAACACAATTATGTACTAATTTACCTGAAGCAACATAGTTGATTTCCTTCATGCACCTACAACTATTTATTTATCAATGCTAAAGTAGCACTTCTTGCTTAAAATTGATGAAGGATCAGTAAAAAGTAATAGATAGGATGTTTTGTGTTGTGGACATGCTTCTTGGAAAGTGAAATTTGCTATACCCATGGTTTACATCATGTAGATATAGATTAAAATGGGTTATAACTTTCCAAAACTTTCAACATCATTTTTTTACTTTTGTGTTTATCATTTGATCCTCCAGCCTTTAACCCAAATGAAAGTTGCTCCGTTTGTAACTAATAGTTTGGTACTCTAAACTAAACACATAAATGACCGCCAAGGATTGAAAATAATATCGTTCATTTATAACACTATGGGTTCGGAAATTAAGTTTATTATTAACATAATATTTGTTGTAAGCAGCACTGTTGTATCCTTCTCCTTGTGAATACTTACATGTCACATATGCATCCTGAGTTTTTCAAATTAATTACACAAATATGAAGTGTATAAATTTACGATGAATGCATGCAATAATATAGATACAAATACATAGAGAATAAATACAAACCAAACTTATGGTAAATAAACTACTCATTTAATGGAAATTATATCTCCGAAAATAAAACTTCCTAATACCATTCTTGGATGCTAATGAAAAATATTGCTAACTTTTACTCTTCTTATTTGATGGTAGAAGTATGACTAAGGTAAATATTGATGTACCAATTTATTTGCAACTTAATTCATAAACGTACCAAAAATTATGTCAAATACACTTATAAAGAGTACAACGTTGTAAAAAAATAACTAATGACTTTGAATCCATATTACATCATATTCATTGAAAAGTATATTTGTCTAATGTATTCACATGCTTTGTGACATATTTGTGTTTTTAAGAATATTTGATAGCATTTCTATGTCAAACTGTTAATAAAAAAGTTAAATCATCCCAATATTACATATTTGAAGATAAGGCATTTCAAAAAAATGCTTGAATAGAAATACAACATTATGAAAGTAAACCCTCTACGACCAGCTTCATTGAAGGTAAGCAACGATTGATTGAATGATATTAAACCTTATGCATAAGCTAACTAAAGCCATTCAAAACATCCATCAAACCATTGTAAATCCAAATAAATCTTCTTAAAATAGGTATGTATCCAAATTCACATTTTGTAGCCCAATATGTAACAAAAGGTAATAATAAGGGAGCAATAAAATCACAATGTAAAATTGAAGATTTATACCTTTATTGACATTTGATGTTTGGATGTGGCAAGGGAATTTGTTGTCATTTAAAACAAGTAAACCTTTATACTAATTTTTGACCCTTTAGATTATCAATTGCTCCTTCAACCACAATATTAACTACAACTAAAAACAAAATTACTTTAAATCGTGAATATACGCAAAGAAAATAAAGCATCAACGATAAAAAATTTAATGAATTAGCATTAAAATATCAGATATTTTTGGTGATCAAGACACTATTCACTATATTTAAGAGCAAGGTTACAATACTTTTATTATATAATTGGATCAAAGTTATATGGTTTATTTTTACAACATATATCTATTTCAAAATCACCATATTGATAATAATGTACCTTTATAGTATCCCCACATAAGCGATATTGCAAAGAATGTATGCTCAAACACACCCATCACCGTAGATACCTTTCAACTGTAGAACCTATGTACAACACATTTATATATTTGGGTATAACTTAAGTTATATGAGGAACTAAAATCATAGTTTACATATATGCACACACAAAAATAATTTTGTACCTACTAAAAAAAATGGCATGTAGAGTTGTGGTCTTCCACTTAATACTCCTGATCAAAAATTGTACACTGCACATAAGTACCATAATTGAAAAAATATAGTGAAATGAACCGTCGAACACTTAGATCAATTTGTTATAACATAGTAATGGAGAGAAATATTGTTAAATAAATATGTTCAGACATAATATAGTGATATCACATGAACTGCCCGTTTAGACAGGAACACATATTAGATCAAAATCATCACTAAGGTAACCTGTAAGATATATATGAGAACATCACATAACAAAGTTAAATTAGGCAAAAGTTCACTATGTAGACTACCTTGGCTCACACTAAGATATATAGATAATAACATTTTAACTTTTTTTGAATAATTACAGTTTCTGTTTTTTTTTTAATGTTTGTTTCTTTACACTAATTTTTTTTAACTTGTGAGGAATCTCCACTCAAATTCTTGTATATTAGTGTTGCTCACTAAATGTCAACTTTTGTTTTGTTTGCCTTGGTTAATTCATTCTGATAGTTTTTCTCACCTAGGAGTAAAAATGTAAAGTATAAAAATAATTAGGTTGTACTCATCTGACTAATGATTTTTAAAGATATCCATGGAAAAAATCAGCGACTTCTCCTTAAAGCCTCAAATCATAAACAAAATTTAAATTTTAAATCCGAAAGTTAGAAGGAGCATAGAAATTGATTGATCAGGGATAAAAGGAATCAGGGTTTCAATGTATAGAAGAAGAATTAGACCAACCTCTATGCAAAGTTCTCTGTGTTGATTACTTCTTCCGATCCGACTACATTGTCACCATTTTCGTCTATTTTGATGACTAAATCACCGACTTCTCCTTAAAGCCTCAAATCACAAACAAAATTTAAAATTTCAATCGGAAAGTTAAAAGAAACATGAAGATCAATTAATCAGGGATAAATCGAATTACAATTTCGAAGGATATAAAAAGAATTAGACTAACCTTTATGCAAAGTTCTTCGTGTTGATTACTTCTTTCGATCCGACAACTGTGTCACCATTTTCGTCTATTTTGATGAATATTTAGTGGAAAGTGTGGATGCAAAAATTAGGGGGAAAACTTTTGGTCGTGATGGTGTAGATTTTCCTATAGGGGAAAACCTAGCAAGGTGATGCGAATGAGGGGTTAGAAGACTTTGGGGATGCCCTCCAAACTTATACATTCCTAATATATATGGAGGGTTCAGCAGAGAAGGTGCAAAGATTCTATCTTTATAAACAAACCAAATGAACATAAAAAATAAAGTATACTTCTATCTATACATGAAAAAGCATGCGTAATCGTTTCATTGAATAATGTTATGAAAAACCCCTAGATTGTTACCCCGTTCAAAAAGGTTGACTTGGAGTATTTTTAACTTCAAAACAACTATCGTTTTAAAAGAATGAAACCAAAAAAACACTGTTTTGAATTTACTAACATTACTTAAATGGCTTACAGATTATCACTTGCCCTTGAGAATGGTCCACATCAAAGGTCAATTGTTGCTACTTTGCATGTTCAGCTACTTGTATACATGTCATTTGATGAGTAGTGCGAATTGTATAGCTTGGCTAAATTATGGTTTCATGGATTTATAAGGAGCTAAGCTAATAATTATTATATATTATAGTTGAAATATACTAAGAAAATACCTGTTTCCTGGAGATTTGACCAGGAAACTAGTGCTCGGCATCAGGTAGCACTCGGCATCTCATGGTACTCGGTGTAGCGCTTGGCATCTAGTAGTACTCGGCATCAGATAGTACTCGGCATCCAGTGGAACTCGGCAACAGGAGTACTCGGCATCCAATAGTACTCGGCATCCAGTGGAACTCGGCAACAGGAGTACTCAGCATCCAATAGCACTCGGCATCCAGAAGCACTCGGCATCTAGGAGTACTCGGCATCCAGTAGCGCTCGGCATCAAGGAGTACTCGGCGTAGTACTCGGCATCCAAGAGTACTCGACATTAGAAGGCGTTCGGTGTATATGATTACTCGACATGGCAGTATCGTTCGGCCAAAGGGATCGTTCGGCTAAAAAGCATCGTTCAGCCAGAAGGCACGTTAGGCCAAGGAGGATCGTTCGGCCAAAGGTATCGTTCGGCCAGAATGCATTGTTCGGCCATAGAGCATTGTTCGGTCAAGCGCTTCGGACAGAGGCACGTTCGGCTTCGACTGACAACTATTCTGCACTTCCCACACATCAAACATACCGTTCGGCATAGGAAGGGTGGTTCGGCATCATTGTGTTCGGCCTACCTAGTTCGGCATGCAGCGACCACTATACTTGGGCTAGAGTGTTCGATTACCGAGCCCATCTGGGAAGTCCAGCCCATCTTTGTCTATAAATAGAGGGGCAGGGTCAAAGTGAAAAGGGACCTTTTTTGGAGAACACTGGGGAGACTCTGCCATTTTTCAGACTCGTCTTCTTTACTTAACAACTTCATTCAAGCATTTGATCTACGAATTGTATTTGTAATCAATCATTAAGAAGACCAATAAAGTTTAACCTCAAAGTGGACGTAGGCAATTATGCTGAACCACTATAAATTTGGTGTTCTTACTTTCTGCATTTAGATTAGCATTGTCTTCTCTATTTAATTTACCTTCATCACTTATTTCTCTACATAATCTTTCTCTACGAGGTTAGCGACCAATTTTGGTGCTAACACTTTGGTGCTTTCATTGAGAATTGAATTCTCAGACCTCAAGGATCTGCTTTGAAGCTACTGGATTGAACAAATCCCCCAAAGAAGATCCGACTCATTGATAGGACATCCGTTGATTCTACTCAGAGTTCCAACCGATAACTCTACAATGGCGAGACCACGTACCAGGTCAGCTTCTCATAATGCGGATGCCCATGAAACTGCTAGCGTACAACAAGCAGGACCTAGCAATCAACCAACGATTCCGGGTGTAGGAATTGCCACCCAGGACCAAACTCCAGTTGTCACCAGAATAGAGTTCAACGACTTGATGAGAGAACTCAGGGAAAGCAGGAGACAACTAGGAGAGTAGATGCAAGCTAACGCCAACCTGATGGCACAACTCACTCAACAGCAGCAACAGAATGCTGGGGGCAATCCCGCTCCCTATTCCTCATCCGACAGCTCAACTTCTTCTGATGAACCTCCCAAGCGCAGACGCCGTAAGACTAAAGCTGTGCGGACGGGTGCTGCTGCTCAAATAGCTGGAAACCATGACCAAGTCGGAGCTGGAAACTTAGGAACTGGAGTACAGATGGAGGCTGGAGGCCCAGACCATCAAAACGCTAATGATGTCGAACCTCAAGACGCACGATTGGCAGATTGCCAGGAGAGGAGGCATCAACATGGACAGTCACGTAGAACGGACTCTAACCTTCCACCTTCCATACAGACACCAGACCTGATAGCCATGGTCAGGCAATTGATGAAAGAAAATCAGGGCTTGTCGAATGACGATTGGGGAGTATCGAGGAGTCACATTCCGTTCACAGATGTTGTGTTATAGGCGGCGTACCCCAGAAAGTTTAGTATGCCAACTATCCCTGCGTACGAGGGAAAGACTGACCCCAGACAGCATGTCATGAGGTACGAATGGATGATGGATTCAGCTAGAGCAAATGATGCCACCAAGTGTAGATGCTTTCCAATTACTCTATCTGGGATCGCTACTATGTGGTTTACCCGACTTCCTCCACGGTCTGTATCCAATTTCGAGGAGTTGGCAAAGAAGTTTATTGAGCATTTCAGGATACACACTACTTGTCCAAAGGACGTAATGTCTTTGTCAAGTGTAATCCAAAGTCCCGGGGAGTCATTGAAGGAATATTTACAAAGGTTCTATGTTGCGGCTACTGAAGTCAGTAATCCCAACGATCATGCAATCCTAATGGCTGTGATGAGAGGTGTGGATCCAGATTCTGAGTTTGGAGACTGGTTGGTAGGAAAACCTCCGACTACGCTAGAGCGTTTCTACTCAAAGGCACACCAGTTCATAAGGAGAGAGGAAGCTAGGTGGGTAAGACGAGATAAGACACCAGGGCCTGTCCAAGAGTCCATGAAAAGCAACGTTGCTGTGAAGCAGTCCGGGGATAACTCGAGAAAGGTCCAAGTCAATGTCCAGAATAAGTCCGGGCAGCATAAGGAGTCCGGAGGAAGAAATCAAGGGAAGAAGAGAGAAGCGGGGAAGTGGAAATCGAGAATTCCAAGCTACAACGAGTATACCCTGCTGAATGCGTCTCTTGAGAACATTTACCTATCTACCTGCAATACTTTTCAGTACAGAAAGCCACGTCCAAAAGAATCAACCGAGGAGCAGAAGCGAACCGGAAAATATTGTCGCTTCCATGAGACTTATGGGCACAATACGGAAGAGTGCAGACACCTGCACGACGCTATCGAGAAGTTGATCAGGCAAAAGAAGTTGCAAGAATTTGTGAAGGATCCACAGGAAGGAGGACAGGGAACGACCAACCCAGGTCGCGCACCAGCTCCGCATCATCCCGAGGAGCCTGCCCGAACTGTGGGTAGACTAGTCATAAATACAATTATCGGCAGACCTCACCCCGCGGATAAAAATTGGCAAGAGATGGAGCGGTATGCAAGTTCCCTAAAGCATGCAGATTTTGAGTGCTGTTCGAACGTGGAGGATGGGACCCCGGCTAAGCAGCAGCGCATAATGATAAACGATATAGTGTTCAGAAACAGAGATGCTAATCAAATAGAGGCTCCAACCATCGACCCGATGGTCATATCTGCGACGATCGGACCGGCATATGTGAAAAGAATTTTGATTGATTGTGGAAGTTCCATCAACATCATCTTCAAGAAGGCTTATGACCAGATGAAAATGGAAACAAAGGACTTGAAACCGTCCAAAGCTCGCATACACGGCTTTAATGGCGCAGCGACCGATGTAGTGGGCTATGTTGAGTTACCAGTTGAACTGGGACAAGGCGAACGTCGGAGGGTGCGAATCCTACCCTTCGTAGTTTTGGATGTGGATTCTCCGTATAATGTTTTCTTGGGCCGACCGGCCCTGGCTGAGTTTAGGGAAACATTAGCCCCGTGGTGCTTAACTTTGAAGTTCCCAACTGACAAAGAGGTAGGTATTGTTCATGGCGACCAAGCAGCTGGTCGTTCCTGTTATGTGGCTGAGCTCCGGGAAGCCCATCGGAGGGAGAAAGGAAAGGTTGCGGACAATCCCGTCCGCATCCTTAACAAGGATAATTTTCAAGTAGTGCCCGAGCCCTGGCTCGGGGATAATTCTCGGATCTTCAGAGACATAGATCCGAGAGACGACGATGAGAAACCCAGGGAAGAAAAGGCAGCGCCGGCTGAACTAACGGTTGACATTTCAGTTAGCCGAAACGACCCTTCGCGGATACTGAAGATCAGATCACAGCTTGGCTCCGCAATGACTGAAGACCTTAGTGACTTCCTCCGGGCGAATCTTGATGTTTTCGCCTGGACGCATTCTGATATGTGTGGGATTTCTCCCGCCATCACGAGTCATATGTTGAACATAGACCCGAAATACGTCCTGGTTAAACAAAAGAGGAGAGGAATGGACCCGGAGAGGTCCGCTGCTCTCAGAGAGGAGGTGGACAAACTCAAAGCCAATGGGTTCGTCCGCGACGCCCTCTATCCTGAATGGGTATCGAATCCTGTACTGGTGAAAAAGGCAAACGGGAAATGGAGAACTTGCGTAGACTATTCCGATTTGAACAAAGCATGCCCCAAGGACAGTTTCCCGTTACCAAGGATCGATCAGTTGGTCGACTCCACCGCAGGACATGAGCTGTTATCATTCATGGATGCATACTCGGGATACAACCAAATCCCGATGCATATTCCGGACCAAGAACACACCAGCTTCGTTACGGATGTCGGGCTATACTGCTATGTAGTAATGCCCTTCGGACTGAAGAACGCAGGAGCGACTTATCAACGTTTGGTGAATCGAATGTTCAAGGACCAGCTTGGTAGGACGATGGAAGTCTATGTGGATGACATGCTCGTGAAGTCACGACAATCAAACGACCACATTCGAGACTTGGCTGAAATGTTCGACATACTCAGGTATTACGGGACGAAGATCAACCCTCTGAAGTGTTCCTTCGGCGTTGCGTCGGGGAAGTTTTTGGGATTCATCATCAATTCTAGGGGAATTGAAGCTAACCCCGAAAAGATCCAAGCTATTCGAGATGTGCAAGTACCCATGACTATAAAGCAGGTATAGAGCTTGAATGGAAAAGTAGCTGCGCTAAGTCGATTCATATCCAGGGCAACTGACAAGTGCATCCCTTTCTTTGATATAATAAAGAAAGGGAAGAGGAACTTTGAATGGACGTCTAGTTGTGAGGAAGCATTCCGGGATCTGGTGAGGCATCTGAGAGTCCACCAGTGCTGTCAAAACCAGTAGACCATGAGATGATGTACGCATACTTAGCTGTATCCCCACATGCGATAAGTGCGGCTTTAGTTCGCGAGGAGGACCGAATCCAGAAGCCGGTGTATTATGTTAGCAAGCGTTTAACGGGGGTAGAAATAAATTACCCTAAAATCGAGAAATTGGCCTATTGCTTGGTGATTGCATCACGTAAGCTACGCCCATATTTTCAAGCACACTCAATCAGTGTTTATACCGATCAACCCCTGCGGCAGGTACTCCAACGACCAGAAACTTCCGGAAGATTGCTAAAATGGAACATCGAGTTGAGCCAATTCGATATCGCCTACTTGCCACGGAGGGCCATACAAGGGCAAGCATTAGCAGATTTCATCGCTGAGTTTACCATACCCATAGAACCAGATAATCATGACGTCATTTCCCCCGTTCGTTGGAAATTATACACTGATGGGGCATCAAACGACCGTTGCTCCGGCGCGGGTGTAGTTCTTATAACTCCGGAAAATCGATTAATCTGTTATGCTTTGAAGCTTGATTTCCCAGCTACAAATAACGAAGCAGAATATGAAGAACTGATCGCTGGCTTGAAGCTCATCGGAGAACTCGGGATCAAATCAGTTGAAATCTTTTGTGACTCACAGTTGGTGGTTTACCAAGTGCGGGGAGATTACCAAGCAAAGGGACAGAAGCTGGCTCCGTACCTTGTTCAAGTCCAAGAACTACTGTCAAATCTTGAGCGTTATGACATTTCACATGTCCCGCGCGAACAGAATAAAGAAGCCGACTTGTTGGCTAAGTTTGCAAGCACAGGCGACGTGCAGCAAATGGGATTGTATCCCGATGAGGCCTTGCATGCCCCGAGCATAGACGAGATGAAAGTTGACCATGTGTTGGAAACAGAAATCGAAAAGGAGTCGTGGATGACCCCGTTCAGACTGTACCTGACAATCGGGGCTTTACCAGAAAAAAGGAGCGAAAGGCGACAGGTCCTTCGAAAGGCCGCGCAATACGTGATGCAGGATGGATTAATGTATCGAAAAGGGTTCTCAGTCCCCTTATTACGGTGCATCGCTCATGACGAGACAAAGCGGGTCTTGAAAGAGGTTCACGAAGGGGAATGTGGCGACCATACCGAGGGGCAAACGCTAGCAAAAAAGATCCTCCGCTATGGATACTACTGGCCGACCGTGAATCGGGACGCTGCAGACTACGCAAGGAAATGTGACAAGTGTCAAAGATATGCGAAAATCCTGAGGACTCCATCAACGGAACTCACACAAATGGTTAGTCCCTGGCCATTTGCAATCTTGGGAATCGACATAATCGGCTCTTTGCCTATATCCAAAGGTGGTGCGAAATACGCAATAGTTGAAGTCGACTATTTCACAAAATGGGCTGAGGCAGAACCCTTGGCCACAATCACCTCTAAGAAGGTCATTAACTTCGTTGTGCGAAGCATTATATGCCACTTTGGCCTTCCTTGCACCATCATTACGGACAACGGGACGCAATTTGAAAGCAGAGAGTTCAAAGAGTTCTGTTTAAAGTATGGCATCGAGAAGAAGTTCGCCGCCGTTGCACACCCGAAAGCTAACGGACAAGTCGAGGCCGTTAATAAAATAATCAAGTCAATACTGAAGAAGCGTCTGGAGAAAGTCGGAGGCAAGTGGGTAGATGAACTCTCGACAGCATTATGGGCTTATAGAACTACCCACAAGTCCACGACCGGCCACACTCCATTCGCCTTGGCATACGGCTCTGAATCTGTTATACCCGTGGAACTTGAAGTTCCATCGCACCGGGTGACATATTATGATCCCAAGACGAATCAGGACCTCTTGTTGGAATCACTGGATTGTATCGATGAAAAACGTGAAGAAGCCGAATTAAGGGCGGCAGCACATAGGCACCGAGTCAAGCATTACTACGACGGCAGAGTCCGCCCAAGGATATTTGATGTGGGTGATCTCGTTTTGAAACGAGTTTTCTCAGTACCTTTGCGTATGAATCCCAGCTGGGAAGGTCCGTTCGTCATTGAGCGGAAGCTTGGAGAGGGAACATTCAAGCTAGCGACCGTTGATGGCGTGACACTCCCCCGGGCGTGGAACAGCGAGCATTTGCGACATTATTACATTTAGTATGTTTCTTTCCTGTTTTAGGCACAGTTATTTCCTGTATGTTTTCATTCAGTCGCAACTTAGTTTCCTTTTAACTATGTAATCAAGCAGTTTAGTTGTTTTTCATTAATAAAGGCTTGAAGCCGTATTTTCCACGAATTACTAATGTTTCTATATCTCATAGTCGGGTGATGAATTACTAGAACTACATTATCCTGTACGATGCACGAACTCGTATAAACGGTTACAAATCTCTGAATCCCCAGAGTGTGGATCAGAGTACTCTAAGTCCCCAGAGCGCGGACTAGAGTATAAATGATGTCAAATCTCTAAATCCCCAGAGCGCGGATCGGAGTACTCTAAGTCCCTAGAGCGCGGACTAGAGTATAAACGATGTCAAATCTCTGAATCCCTAGAGTGCGGATCGGAGTACTCTAAGTCCCCAGAGCGCGGACTAGAGTATAAATGATTTCAAATCTCCGAATCCCCAGAGCGCGGATCGGAGTACTCTAAGTCCCCAAAGCGCGGACTAGAGTATAAACGATTTCAAATCTCCGAATCCCCAGAGCGCGGATCGGAGTACTCTAAGTCCCCAGAGCGCGAACTAGAGTATAAACGATTTCAAATCTCCGAATCCCCAGAGCGCGGATCGGAGTACTCTAAGTCCCCAGAGCGCGGACTAGAGTATAAACGATGTCAAATCTCTGAATCCCCAGAGTGCGGATCAGAGTACTCTAAGTCCCTAGAGCGCGGACTAGAGTATAAACGATTTCAAATCTCCGAATCCCCAGAGCGCGGATCGGAGTACTCTAAGTCCCCAGAGTGCGGACTAGAGTATAAACGATGTCAAATCTCTGAATACCCAGAGTGAGGATCGGAGTACTCTAAGTCCCCAAAGCGCGGACTAGAGTATAAACGATTTCAAATCTCCGAATCCCCAAAGCGCGGATCGGAGTACTCTAAGTCCCCAGAACGCGGACTAGAGTATAAAAGATTTCATATCTCCGAATCCCCAGAGCGCGGATCGGAGTATTCTAAGTCCCCAGAGCGCGGACCAGAGTACTCTAAGTCCCCGGAGCAAGGACTAGAGTATAAACATTACGAACCTCCGAATCCCTTGAACGTGGATCAACTTACTCTAAATCCCTGGAGCACGGATTTAGAAAAAAGACCAAGTACTCAAGAAATGTGGGACAAGAAGTATGCCACATCTGGAAATGTTCGAACAACACGAGAATGGACTGGGAAATAATGCAACTCCTAAAAACTTGAGTTATGAC
This sequence comes from Allium fistulosum, assembly GCA_030737815.1. Taxonomy (NCBI): domain Eukaryota; kingdom Viridiplantae; phylum Streptophyta; class Magnoliopsida; order Asparagales; family Amaryllidaceae; genus Allium; species Allium fistulosum. The sequence goes on from CM060901.1 coordinate 1,228,662,033, forward strand.
CACGGTCAGTCAGCAAACCAAAGAAAAGTAAGAGAATTATTCAAGCGAAAAAGAAACTAAAACTTCGTTCAATAGTTCAAAATGGGGTTACACAGTTACCCCTCTAAAGCTTGGAGTCAAGGATCTACCTATACAAACTATAGAGACAAAAGATAAAAGTAATTATAAGACTTAAGCAAGGAACTCGTTGAACGAGTGTAGCGATTATTTCTTCGGTTTCTTCTTCTTGTCTTCTTTTGTTTTTTTCAACAACTCCTCTCCCTCATGCTTTTTCTTGGATTTCTTGCTCACTAAAGAAACGGAGTCAGGAGTAGGAGACGGAACATCCAGTGGTTTGAACCTGCTCGGGAGAATGATTTTCAAAGGTCTGTTCCGCGGGTCGGTAAGTTCGAGTATTTCAGGTTCGACTTTGACCTCGACCTTTTTCTTCTCCTATTCGGCGAGGCATTCCTTCATGCTCATCTTTGAGGTATGCTCAAAGGCGCCAGTGATCTCGATTTCATCACTCCCTTCGGCAAGAGATGAAGTGTCAAGCTTGTCATCATCTAGCGCCCCGATCACTTAAGCGTCAGGGCCAGGAGTTACTCCCGCGTGAGCAACATCGCTTGTTTTCTCTGCCTCCTCCTTTGCGCCATCGCTCCTCAGAGTTGGCTCGGGATCAGAGCAGCCTGCATGAAAACATAAAGAATGAACATTAGAACGAATAACCAATGCTGGAAAATAACAAGATCTTTCGACTTCTAGAAAAGAAGAGTTTCCTACCGGGTTCTGGTTGGCTATCGGTTGCGCGTGGGGTCTCACCCTCCAGAATAGGAGATAGCTCGTGAACGCCAAGCCCGAGATCTTCAGGATCATAGCCGGCATGTTGCTCGAACGGGTCAAGTGTCGGCCGACCGGCCGGCTGAGCAGCGGGAGGAGCAGCAATATGAGGAGCCGTAGTCTCAGCCCCAGACGGGCCGGCTTCATCACTTTTCTCTTTTGGAGGGGGAGAGCCTTTGTTATAAAGCGCCAAAGCTGCGGATAAATCCGTTGGCTCATTCCCCCTAAGAAACTCCTTCACCAAGGCATCCTCATCGACCTCTTCAGAGCCCGACTCGATTTTCTTAATCTTCACTAAGGTTTCCCAGGCCTCAGCTAGGGATTCGAGATAGCCCTCGCCCAAGAAAGTTAAGTCACGATGCATAAGGACGCGGGCTCCTTACTCAGCAATCAACGGGTCAAACATGCATTTGACCTCTTCCCTGCCGGCTTCTGCGGCCGCCTAGAGGCGAGAGTCCATCTCCTCCGTAGCTTTTCTTTTGCCCTCCTCATGGGCTTCGTCCTTCATTTTTTCAACCCCAGCAAGTTCGTCATCGATCTTCGTTTTCAGGAGCCGAGTAGCAACGATTTCATCATAGTACCGTTGTGACTCTTCTTGAGCAGCTACTTTGTCCTCTTTCTCCTTGGAAAGTAATTCCTTCAACTCTTTGACTTGTATAGCGAACGCGTCCCTTTCTTTTTGGATGGAATCTTTTTCTAGGGCAAGGGCACTGCTACGCTGGACTGCTTCATCAAGTTCCTTCTTGTGAGCCACCTCTAAACGAGCGACTGCCTCAGTAGTATCTTTTGCGCTTTGCTCAACGGCTTCCAGCTTCGACTTGTACAAAGCGAGCTCCTCGTCTTGGTGCTTGATGATGTTCTTGTCACAGCCAACCTCCAGTTTCAGACGATCAATCTCATATTGTCGCTCAACAGACACCTCCGAGATCTTTTCAACCAAGTGAACAAACGCGTCATGTTGAACATAGACGTCGTTGTTACAGGCAATGGCACTCTACTTCACGTGCCCAGGAATATGATGGATAGCTGGGAGGAATTTCAGACCATCAAAGCAAATTTTTGGAAATTTGGCCTTAAGATCGAACATCTTTTCTGCTACAGTTGGGTCAACCGCGGGAGTAGGGGGAGGAGGCCTTGGAAGTTCTGCTCTTTTTCGTTGCTCCCGAATTTGCCTCGTACTCGACGAACCGGAGTGTTGTTCTTGGGGAGCATCGGGTTGGAACCCCTTTTGTAAAGACTTCTCTCTATCCGGCTCAGTTGGAGGAAGAGGATCACGGGACTGTGAAGATTGGGAATATGCTTTCTTACGATGAGACGAATCACGGGGACGGTTGTCTCTATCTTCATAATCATCTCTGTCCCTGCATCTGCCCGAACCTGAATCCCGTCCGGAATGATGGAATATGGAAGAGCCGTGAAGGCGATCGAATCCGTGAGAGCGCCCCATGTCACCTACAAAGAATAGAGATAACAACGGGTTAAGAAAGATCCGGGAAACAAGAAAAAACTTGAAGTGTATGATGGAATGCGTATGTGCGTGTGTGTCCTAGTGTTCCCCCCGACGGACCAGTTCTTTTATCTTTACTAATCGGAGTATTGTCTCCCTAGACTGGGAGTTGAACTCCCGCATTGCCTCTAGCGGGCGAAGAAAACTTGAGGGCTTCAGGATCGTCAAACCCGTAATTAAGTATATCATCGGGGATAGAGAGATTCAACAAACCCCTTAGAGAACTTTCCAGGTGCTGTGAGGAAGCCTCTTTCTTAGGCGGGATAGGCATAACTTTTGAAGTGCCTCTAACTTTCTCCTTCCGAATCTTGTATTTTAACCTTTTCTTTCCCTTTGAAGGGGAGGATGACGTTTCAATATCGTGGACTTCGACAGCCGGATTCCAAGCAGGACCCACATTCTCGCCTTGGGTCTCAGGAGCTTCATCCTCTTTGTGCTCGCCTTCTTCGTGCGCATCGGGAGTGCAGCGTGATGACGATCAAGCCTATTTTTTCCCTTTACCGGATGCTGGCTTGGGAATGGAGATGCCCTCCGGGAGGCTAATCCGATGACCTGGGGCTAGCAAGCCGAACCTTGACAATGATTCATTCGAAATGATGGTTCGGATGTCTCGTTCCTCGGCAGGAAGAGCTCTAACGGCTTCAGAATATCCTCGGCCCTCCGGACGTGGGTTGATACCTGAAAAGATGAAACAAGGAGTTAGAAAAAGCATGACTCCAATTCAAGGTGAATGATGACTCAGCGAAGAGACTTACCGCCTTCAACCCATCTCCTCGCAAAACCAGGAGGGCAGCTCACGTAGAACCATTCCTGTTTGTACAGGGCGAATTTACTGCATGCTCCTGTCAAGATTTGGCATTTGTGGTACGGCTCGAGGAACATGAAGGAAGGGCTATCTTTCCGTTTCTTGATCATATAGATGTATCTGATGTCGCCAGAGGTTGGAGGTCTAGAGAAGACGGCCATGAAAAGTAGATAGGTCCCATATAGAAACGCGTGACCATTCGGATGCAGCTGCGACGGAGCAATGTCGATGTACTGCAACACGTCCCGGAGGAATAAATTAAATGGAGGCACGCTGCCCATCCAACACATGAACTTGTTGCAGGTGGTATATCCGATTGGGGGCAGGTGAGGACGATCGTGTCGCGAAGGGACTAACACATCGGCGAAAGGAATCCCGTGAATGGAGCATATCCGTCAAAGTGCGGCTTCATTGATCTTCGAAGCTTGTGAATCGATCGGGTTGTCTAAAAGAATTGTTGCCTCCAGGGCATCGGGTGCTAAGTTATGGGCAGGGGAAGTCGACGTATTTGAAGTATCAGAGGCTTCTTGCCTTGATGACGGCCCAGGCCTGTCAGATATGGTGGCGGAGCTAGACTTCATAGACATCCCCAATAAATAATGAATCTGTTTAAGTGCCTACGAAAACTATACTTGAAAAAACGTTGAACGTTAGAGTTAACAACACGAATATCTCCCCCCCCCCGTGTGGTGTGTGATCTAGTGCAAGCAATCGTATAAAAGCGTTGAAAGTTTGAAGGTCGCAAAGCTATTGATATAAAACTGAGCGTCAAGACATCGCCTTCGAAGACCGTCATCGCTGACCGTCCTCAGAAGCCTGCCTTTTGGTGATTGCAATTCCAGATCCAGAAAACGTATGATAATCTAAGTTCAGATTTACGCTTACTAAAGCTTAGAAGTTAGCGATCCGGGTCGGCTTCACGTATGCTAGAATGCTTGGGCCCTGTTTCTTGTTTTGCTATACGGGAAGATATAGTTAATGAGTGTTCGGCTAAGATTTTGGTTCGGCTAAAGTCATCGTTCGGCTAAAGTCATTGTCCGGCTAAAGTCCTGGCTCGGCTAAAGCATTGTCCGGCTAAAGTCATTGTTCGGCTAAAGCATTGTCCGGCTAAAGTCATTGTCCGGCTAAGTCTTTGTTCGGCTAAGTCATTGTTCGGCTAAGTCATTGTTCGGCTAAGTCATTGTTCAGCTAAGTCATTGTTCGGCTAAGTCACTGTTCGGCCAAGCCTGTGTTTGGCTAAATTCTGGTTCGGCTAAGTTGTTGTTCGGCATGTTTTAGGCCGAGTATGGTACGGTGTTTTGTGACTGTTCGGCTAAGATGACCATCGGCACGTTGTCCTTAACATTGGCCTCACCTTCTCCTCCATCCACACCGAACCACGAGGGCATATCGTTCGGCAAGTCGTACCAGACCGTACCGCCCAATGCCCCCAGTCATCTCCTACTTCCTCCATGTTTCTCCTTCCTCCAACTTGTTCCGGCATGAGATACTTATGCCGAACCACGGTATGTCTACCAGCGACTTCCTACTCGACATCGATTTATCCCATAAATTAAAGGAGTTCAAGCGTGAAGGCTGCATTTAGGTGAGAGGATCAGTACCTAGTGGGAAAGATAAAGACTTGGGAGGAATCGGCTTGATTGTATGCTGGCTGGTAGCTTCGGCAGGAATAGGGCAGAGGTGTTAGAAGTGTGAGAAAGGAAAGAAGGGTAGAGGTGCTGGCTTTTATAGGGAAAGCGGGAGAAGTCGAAAAGGCCATATCCGGTGGAACCGGTCAAGGTCATATCGTTCGGCATCGGCGCATAATGGTGTCCGACACTAAGTATCGTTCGGCAAGGAAGCATCGTTCGGTTACAAATGTCTCGTTCGGCATTTAGAACACGCTCGGCACACATCTAAACCGCTGGAGTTCACAAAAGGGCATCTCCATTCGAGGTTAGTCAAGGGTTTAAGACGAGACGAAAAGGTTACATGATTCAAAGCGTACCACGTTCGGCCACGCGATACACTTTGGGGGCAAGTGTTTCCTGGAGATTTGACCAGGCAACTAGTGCTCGGCATCAGGTAGCACTCGGCATCTCATGGTACTCGGCGTAGCGCTTGGCATCTAGTAGTACTCGGCATCAGATAGTACTCGGCATCTAGTGGAACTCGGCAACAGGAGTTTTCGGCATCCAATAGTACTCGGCATCCAGTGGAACTCGGCAACAGGAGTACTCGGCATCCAATAGCACTCGGCGTCCAGAAGCACTGGGCATCTAGGAGTACTCGGCGTAGTACTCGGCATCCAGTAGCGCTCGACATCAAGGAGTACTCGGCGTAGTACTCGGCATCCAAGAGTACTCGGCATTAGAAGGCGTTCGGCGTATATGATTACTCAACATGGCAGTATCGTTCGGCCAAAGAGATCGTTCGGCTAAAAAGCATCGTTCAGCCAGAAGGCACGTTAGGCCAAGGAGGATCGTTCGGCCAAAGGTATCGTTCGGCCAGAATGCATCGTTCGGCCAGAGAGCATTGTTCGGTCAAGCGCTTCGGACAGAGGCACGTTCGGCTTCGACTGACAACTATTCTGCACTTCCCACACATCAAACATACCGTTCGGCATAGGAAGGGTGGTTCGGCATCATTGTGTTCGGCCTACCTGGTTCGGCATGCAGTGACCACTATACTTGGGCTAGAGTGTTCGGCTACCGAGCCCATCTGGGAAGTCCAGCCCATTTTTTTCTATAAATAGAGGGGCAAGGTCACAGTGAAAAGGGACCTTTTTTTGGAGAACACTGGGGAGACTCTGCCATTTTTCAGACTCATCTTCTTTACTTAACAACTTCATTCAAGCATTTGATCTACGAATTGTATTTGTAATCAATCATTAAGAAAATCAATAAAGTTTAACCTCAAAGTGGACGTAGGCAATTACGCTGAACCACTATAAATTTGGTGTTCTTACTTTCTGCATTTAGATTAGCATTGTCTTCTCTGTTTAATTTACCTTCATCACTTATTTCTCTACATAATCTTTCTCTACGAGGTTAGTGACCAATTTTGGTGCTAACAATACCAAAAATGGACAAATCAATAAAAATAAACCTCTTTAAGAACACGAAAGCAAGCAGAGTAAACAGTAGGCATACGTGAAGCAACATAAGCTATAGTCTGATCTTCTTGATATTTAAGTCCAATGTCTCCATATTCGGACTGTATTTTCCATTTACCTGAATGTGTTGTGCCAGATTTAGGTGGATCTTCAATGAGTTCCCGAGATGTAGTAGCATACAGCTGGAGATTCACGTCTTTGATTTTAGTAAAAGACCGAAACAGTTGGAGAACCTTCCTATTCATGTGGTCGTATCACGCTCTATAATAACATAACATAAAGTATAAATACAATGTTGGTTGTAGGAAACAAAAATGAAAAATGAAAAATGACATACCTTGGAGGAACTTTTTGATGGCACAACGAAGAGATAGAGGGATAAGATGGATTGCCTCAGATTGTTTAGCTGTTGCATGGAGAGTTTCATGTGCGTACTTCACTTTTGTAGCTATTTTATTCAATACGTTTGAGGAAGAAGAAGCAAGAGCCATAGCTTATCATGTTTGTTGCCCTCCTCTTAGCTCTCTCTTGTCCACTTACCAATTCAAACTTGTATAATGATTCTACGCTTTTGATAAAGCTGTTTGACTGCAAAAGTTGAGCTTGTTATGCTTTATACAACCTATAAAATGTGTGATATTGTTATATTAGCACATTATTTGCTTCAAATGTTTGACATGTCATTACCTCTTTCTAATTTACTTCACTTTAGAGTTAAACAACCTTCATAAATTCGAATTCAATCAAGTGACACAAATATAAAGATAATCAATCATGAAACAAATAAACAATGCAACTATATAGAGGAATTTCATCATCAACCTTATGTGCATTGCTAGAATTGCAGTGTATGAAAAATAACAATCATTATAATTAAAACTTCAAAGGAATAAATGCAACCGTAGTCTCATGCAAGGCCTTGTTCAAATAAAATCAGGAAGAATGAGCTAAAATTAGGATTGATGTAATTGTCACAGTCCCGTGCATATGGGCATATCACAGTCCTGACCATATTCACACATCACAATCCCGAGCATATGAGCACATGCCCATGTTAGTTGACTTTTAAGTAAACATTTTTCAATAAATAACTCAAGGTATGTCTAATATGTTTATGTTATCCTACCTACTATTTTTTGTATTAGATATTACATTATATGTAAATTGTAAAAGATGTTGGGCTGCAATAATTATGTTAGTGGAATGAAAATCACTGTTCAATATCAAAAATAAAATTTGGTTATATTTCATAATCTGAATAGTATTTGTGACTTTCTCTACTAACTTGATATAAATTGTGATCTTTCTTTCCAAAAAATAACAAATAAAGGCCAGCATCAAGGATACATATATTCCATATCTGAAAGAAAGATCTTAATATATTATATAGAGAATCAATATTGGAAATTCATAGCTATCCAGTCATAAATTTGTTTAGCCAGAAACAAATAAGGAATGTCAAAAATCATGACTATGATCAAGAGGACCAACTCGCATAAAGAAATCCAACATATGCAGCAATCAATATATAAAACTGAGATGAAACATAGCATTAACTTAAAAACATTAAAGAGTGCACCTAAAACCAAGAAATAATGTCGCTTCTCATCTTGTCATTGTCTGCTCAAAGCCTCCATTATAGAATAATCTAACTCGTGGAATAACTGATCAGACTTTTAATGCTTGCCTTGCTTGAAGAGAAAATCTACTAGCCAATGCAGTTGCTGCAACTGAAAATGTAGCTACTACATGAGTTGTCTGTAGTTCCATAATTTGAATTCAGCAAAAGAAATATCAAACATAGAACACAATAACATACTGCAAAAGAAATTTGTAGTTCATAATATGGAAGTAAAAAACAATTGTCATGGTGTATTGAAAATGCTAAACATGTAGACATTTGCTTAGACAATTTATAGAGCAGAATTAAGAGATTTTAAGAAAGAGCAACAAATTTCAGCAATAATCAATATCATAGTATTTGAACAAAAGGCTCTATTGCAGTGGTAACACATACATATTTGAAACTCTTAAAAAGTCGATAAAAATGTGAAATACTGTCTGTTTCATTTTCATAGTAGAAATTTGTATATGTGACAATGTAAATAGCTGCACTTTAAAATTATTGTTTCAATGCAATTGACAGAGGAAATGTGTTTTCAAAATAACAATAAGAGAAGAATTACTTTGGTGGCTATTTTTCTTTCGGATAATCAAGCAAGAAAATTTAGCTAGTTATATAGAAATAAGGGAGGTGCGTGTTCGATTCTAATTAGATCATGTCATCAACCATAACACTATATTTTGTTAACTGGAATAAAAAAACAACTTGCAAAGAACTACAAAGAAAGAACAATAAGTCTAAACTTGCTAAAGAAAAAACATTATATGGAAGCCCAATGTATACTGAATAACGGATATGACTGTGGCGTCCAACAAAAATAAAACAACATCGAAAGTAATTCAAAACGCAATAAAATAAAGAAAGAAAAGCATACCATAACCTACGATGAAGCTTCATTCACCAACTACAAACACAGCTGCCAAAACTAAAATTAAATATGATTAGATAATCAAAATCTAAGCTCGTACTAATTGACAATATTAAAATAACTTATAAACATGTGTCTGTAAACAACAATAATAAGTTGGATTGAGAGACGAATTATCACGGTCAAACAGTTAACGCTATAAGAAGATTATTCATTCCTTAGACAAATTCTACTTCCAAACCAAGCAAAATAAAAGGATATTAAATAAACTCACTTCTATGAAAAAGAACCTTTATAACCGTGAAATTTCCCAGTATAGTTGTGAAAATTCACAACATAATTTCTCAGTAAAAAACAAATGGTTTATTAGAAAAACATGTAATTTGATTTTTGTTTATTAAAAAGAAGATAAAAACACCTGTAATCCTTTAAATTTTTCTCAATTCTCTATTTAAAATGGAATATATTATTTTAAAGAAGATATATTATAAAATGTGAACCGATTAAATCTTCTTCATAACTTCTATATAATGATAAAAACATTCATTCTCTTAGATCAATTTTACATTTCATTATTTTATATCAATTTTCTCTTGCAAAAAAAAGCATCAATGTTAACATAACGCTAAATATATGATCTATATTACAATATTTAATTACACACTAATTAACTTATATTCGTTAAATACTAGATTGAGTTAAATACTAAAACAAAATTAAACCAAATTGAACAAACTGAATAGTTTCAAATTAAACAACTCTACCTAAACGTTTTTAAGTTACACCAATACAAATTAGCTGAGTATACATCACAAATATAATGAGGTATTCGTATTCAGAAGGATGTTAAAATATTTTACCTTTTCCCTAACTAAATCAGATTGAGTTAAAACTCTAGATGTCGACGTGAATGTCATATGCCGAGAGCGAACTGTAGGAGGATTCGAAACCCTTATTCGTGAGCCTTGAATCCTAAATGTCGACGTGAATGCCAGATGCCAAGAGCGAATTGTCGGAGGATTCGAAACCCTAAATCGCGACCTCCAACCCTAGATGTCGAAGTGAGTGCTAGATTCCAAGAGCAAACTGTAGGAGAGAACTCTAGGGGGATTGGAAACCCTAAATCGCGAGCAGTGAAATATTTGGATGATACTGTAATGCGTTGTAGATGGAGAAAATAGGGAGTAAATGAAAATGGGAATTACACAACTCTCCCTATTATTTCCAAAATAAACGAAGAAGAAGTGGGCGTGAAAGGATATTTTGGGTAGTTTCAAAAGACACGGTTGAAATTGGTTCCTTGGATTTTCATTATTAGTAGTACAGATACATTGTTTTTATTGTGACGCTATTCAAGTCAATGAATCAGCTACTATCTCTTCTATTAGGAACATTTTCAACTTAAAGATTCTTAACTTGAATTTATTATTGACATATTATATTCAATATCATTTATGAAGTTTGAGTCCGAACACACTTTCATAAGGAGCTTGCTGTTTCTGTAAACGGTTCTCTAGTATTTCATAAATACACGAGAAAACTTCAAGCGACCATTTAGTGATATCAATTTGGATTTGATATCTGTTTCATATATCAAATATATAAGCAAATCATGATCGTAGAAAACATAACATGTATGATAATTCCTATTACCAATGCATAAGGAACTCGTCTCATATATTCCTTATTAAATAATTTAATAAGGTGTCTTTGCATATCAATTTGGGACATTCCTAATATCTTTTATACTCACTATACAAGACATTATTTACAATCAAAAATTGAGTATTAAACAACTAAGGTTGATTTTAACACAAGTACATTATTAAAATCAACAACGTGTTGTTTACTCATAGTTTAGAAATATCAATGTACCTTTTGACTTTCTTACTTATGAGCACACGCTTCCTCTACATTTTGATTGAAAATCAAACTGTTTAATATTTTTATCAAAATGTTTGTTTAATTTTGACGCATATAATATGATAATTTCTATCATTCCTTGAATCATATCCAAAATCCCACAAACTCAATATTGCTTCCACTGACTTCAAGGCACTTTGGATGTTATGTGCAAACAGTCTAGTTTAAATCTATATTTAGATCTTTCTATTTCAACACATATATACCAAAACCTAAAGTCATACTTGGCGATAATTTTGTGAGTAAATCTGAATTATCTTGAGTACGTTGAATAATGAATCTATTAATTTCAACAATTGAAATTTACAAGGTTATTCTTATCGATATTTCTCATTAAATTACAACTGCATTAGCTCCTTAAAGACACAATCACGGCCGATGGATCACGTCCCTTTGGATACAACTACCAAAATCATATTTTGGTAATGTACTTGGAATCCCTTTGGATTTTCGCATCATACCATATCATGTAGTCGGTACTCTTAATGGCTTAATTGACAATTGGGGATTAACTATTCTCGACATTGATAAGAAACTCATAGTTTCTCTTGCAAGAATACTTTTTAAACATTCTAATGCGATGTATTCATTTAGGTTAGGTTAATTTCATTTTATCCTATATAATCAGTTTTACCTTTGGACCGTATCCAATTCCATTTTACTACCAATAATTTCTCAAAGAAATTCCTTCACAATGAAGTTGGAATTTCTTGAAACAGCAATTGTTTCTCAGTGCAACGGAATAGTTATTCATAATGAATTTCCCTTTATATAAAACTGATTTATTTTTTCGTTTACAAAACTTATGTTCAAAACTTAAATATGTCATCTAATGATAGACTTTTCCAAACTCCTTTTGGGGGAGATTGGCACAAAATCCCTCACAAACAATTATTATGTGCAGACTTTCGACTCACACATCCTGCCAATTCTTTGACCTAGGATAGGTTGGGGTTTCTTATAAACCCTTATCTTGTATGTTTTGTAAACTATTATTTAGATGAAATAATATTAACCTTATGTACTACTCTTAAGTACATGACCTTATAGATAGAAATTAACTCAACTACACTCGTTATCTATCGTACTTTGTCCGACAAAGTTCGATTACTCCTTATCGATGCATCATTATGTATCGCATGGAGGAGTGACTTTTGAGATTGAATTTTTGTTCATTTTTAGGTACGTTTGGAACCTTTTCCAATATACTCACTCATTCGATCAAACTGAATCATTTCTATCGCATGTTATTTTATTTACTTCTGTTTTATACTCTATGAGTTTACCATAGACATACTACATGTGTATCAAATACACATGTCCATTTCGGTGATATCTCATTGGTGAGTATAACGAAGTACGTGGAACCGTTTTGGTATTAATAGACTTATGATTGCATACATCTATGTGTATCAATCCGAAGAGTTCATCAACTCTTATGATTCTCTCACTGAATGGGTGCATAGCCCTTAATTGTTTGAGATATAATTAACCAGTATCATACGATTCATAATCATATAATAAAATTATTTCTTAAAACTATGGCTTAGTCTATGATTCCAAAATAACTGTAAATAATATTGCATTCTTCTGTATTTTTCATTGCATTAATTTTGTTATGAAAACAAATACTATATTATAGCTTTATTTCATAACGAATATTCATAATATTCATATTGAAATATAGCTATGTCTATTTTTCAGTCGATACAAAATAGTCGTTATTTCTTAAATAATGTTTGGTACGTTTTCCGGAAAACAGTTTTCATAATATGATGCAATTAATAAGTTTTATATGGCATGCTTCCACTATTTCTGCCATTACTATAATAGCATTGTAACGACCCATATTTTTACGGATCGAAACATCGTAAAACAGTTGTCATTGGGTCGTATAGAAGATAAGCCATATGTAGCTTAGGTCGTCTGGAAGATAAGTCGTGTGGTGGCTTAGGTCGTGGGGTAGGTTAGGTCGGGTGAACGACCTAAGGATTGGAGCGACCTATAGGAAGTTGGCGACCTAAGGATAGGAGCGACCTATAGGAAGTTGGCGACCTAAGAATTTGAGCGACCTATAGGAAGTTGGCGACTTAAGAAATGGACCGACCTAAGAAGGTTACCGACCTAGGGGTTAGCGGCATAGGAATAGCGACCTAGTAGACCGTGTGAGTTAACGACCTAAGAAAGTTAGGTCGTGGACGAGTTAAGGCTTGTTATAGTTAGGTCGTGAGACCTTGTGTTGAAGTTAGGTCGTAAGCGACCTAAGGTGGATTGCTGAGTACAGTTAGGTCGCGTGAGTGTTAGGTCGCGCACCTGCGTTGTTGTTAGGTCGCGTGAGTGTTAGGTCGCGCACCTGCGTTGTTGTTAGGTTGCGTGAGTGTTAGGTCGTAGGTCTTAAGTCGTGATGTTTTAGGTCGTTAGGTCGTAGACGACTTATGTTAGGTCGCGTAAAGGCTGAGCTGTTAGGTCACGCGCATGCGTTAGGTCGTAGGTCGTGGGGTTTCGATAGGTCGTGGATGCGCATAGGCTTGGGTCGTTAGGTCGTAGGTCGTGGGGTCTCGATAGGTCATGGACGACCTAAGGGGGCGGACGACTTAAGGGTTTCCAGCCTATAAATACACGGGTTATGCCTCACTTTTTGGGATCCGGATTTTGAAGCGACGAAGTGCTGCCATTTTGAGAGCTCGAGTTCTACACTTCTTCACTTCTTTTCTCCACTTTAATCTTGTGCTTCCTTCCATCCAAATCGAAGATCGAATCGAAGATCCAGGAGCTTAGATTGAAGATCTACATCCATCAAAGAGAGATTTCATCGTTTGAAGCGGAATTTTGGTAGATCGAGTTAGATTCTTTGCTGTCCAGATCTGAAGTGTGTTGCTTTTGAGGTGTTTAGGTGATTCGGTGAGGTGATTATCTCTCACACGGATCCAAAGGAGTATATCGGATTGATGGCTTGATTTGGTGTTAAAATAGTGATTTCCATGCATTTTCATAAACTTAAGTGTAGATCCATTGTTCATGATAATTTGACATCCATTTTACTACATGTTAACCTATGTAAGTTCATTCATCAAGTTGTAGAGATATTGCTCATAATTCATGATTGTTAGGTTTGGACTCTTTATTTACAAGATTGACATTATTGTTATAATTGTTTATTAGATCATGTTTGAATGCTTGATTACTTGGATTAATGTTTGACTTGATTGATTGTTGTAAATTAGTTGATTGATGATTTGATTTGGACAAGATGGTCGAAAATGATTCAAAAGCTAAGGGAAAGGCTCTTGAATTGGAAAAGCTGCTCGTGGCATATGTGGCGGATGATGAAGCTCATATGGATAGATTTGATGATGTTGATGTTGAGATGAGGCTTTGCTATGATGAGATGAAGCGAGGCATGGTATGAGATAGCCTTGGTTTAATCCAGACGGGATCATTCCAAGCATGTTGATAACTCGGTGAAATGGTTTGAGTTGAGGATAATGGTTTGCTCGAGAGGCGCTTGAGCTAGTATGGAAATAGTCGTCGAGGAGGATGACTAGGAGGCTGAGATTTCATCGTTGTTGAAGGTTCTAGCAGGCTCAAAGCAAGAGTACGTTGGGCAGATTCGATAGTCCCTAAAGACTATGATTGTAGTCAAGTACTCTGGGCAGATTCGATAGTCCTAGGCACGAGCTGCGACGACTTGCGGAGATCTGTCTATAACCGGGGTTTCCATTAACCCTTGACGGATGGCTGAAAGAATGTGCCGGTTATTCAATTAACGGTGGTATCGAAGCAATGATAACAGTGATAGCCAGAGTCATGGATGTTTGGTTGTATCGTCATTCGGTCTCAAGAGCGATGTTTTCTGGGTGCTTACTGATCTTGGTTTAGGCCTTGGGGGTTTGTACTTGGAAAACACCGACCTTGACTCGAGTGATAATTGCTTTACTTTAAATGTCTGCTTTGCTATGTTTATTTCTGCTTAGTGTGTCTGGGGGCTATCACTGTAGAAAGAGGTGGAGTGGGAGGGTTGGATTCCTATTCCTTTTTCCTTTATGCTCTTTTTGTATGTTGTTAGTTAATTTACCGCTCACTAAGACTGTTGTCTGACTCAAGGTTTTATGTTCCACTCTTATTACCTTGGGCTGTTCATCCATTTTGGGATGGGCAGACTAGGTAGCAGGTGACAGGTGTTGTTCTTACTCTCCAATGATGCTGATGACGAAGACGAGCTGGAGGCTTTGCATATTATTTTCTTACTATATGTACTGGATGTTCCGCTGCTTTGTATATTCTTTGAGTGATATGTAGTGGGCTTGATGTATTGACTATTCAGATGTTTGTACCAAACTATTATGAAGTTTAATTGAGATTCTGTTCTGTAAAGCTTCACTATATATACTTTCTATTGTATTTTATCCATGTGCTGTGAGTTATACGATAAATTCTGCTGTTTTAACTTAACCTTGGCAACCATCCATGGCTGCCTGGCACACTTTACAGCGCACTATTTCTATGTTTAGTGCAGGGGTCATGGGCGGTCGTCACATTTGGTATCAGAGCATTGGTTAATCGATTTTACCCAACGCTCGCTGATGTAACTACGTATGAGAGACGTAATTGTATTTTAATGGATGATTACCATATATAATATAGTAGCTTAGAAAAGTTTGAGTCCTTTATGCAGTTGTTTCTCAAGGTGTGCTGATCATTCCTTTTTATAGATATTAAGGATGAGTCGAAGAGGGAGACCAGCTGCGAGGGAAGGCCGTGCTACTGAGGGGGCTGCTGATTATGCAGCTATGTTCGAAGCTATGATGACTTCGATCATGAGAAGGATGCCAGCTCCGAGGCCATCAGTAGATGTTGGAGTTCAAGTTCAAACTCCAAAACAGGTGGATTTTGCTAAGCTATGTAAAGATTATACTACCCTTGGAGGAAAGGTTTTCTTGGGAACAGAGTCAACCATTGAAGTCCAGAGGTGGATAGATGCTTGTAGAAGGATCTTTGGTGATTTGGGAATCGAGGAAGCAACCAAAAGGAAGCTTGCATCAAGACAGCTTCAAGGAAGAGCTTCTGACTGGTGGAACTCTATCACCATTGATACTCCAGAGGAAGAAATTACTTGGGAGCAATTCCTAGCCAGATTTGAAGCTAAGTTCATTTCTACGGCTCAGAAATCTGTTCTGTTTAAGAAGTTTGTTGAGCTCAAGCAGGGTGGGAGACCAGTTCTTGAGTATGTTTCTGAGTTTGAAGCTTTGTCCAAGTATGCCCGGTCGTATATTGAATCTCCTTATCAGAAGAATGAAAAGTTTGTGACAGGCTTGGACAGTTATCTTGGGAGGCAGTTGGTGGATCATTTGGACGATCCATTTGACAAGCTTGTGGAGAAAGCACTCAGGCACGAGAATCTGTTTCCTAAAGAGGGATCTGTTGTTGCTGTAACCAAGGAAGAGTCTAAACCACAGCAGGTTGGAAACAAGAAGAGGAAGCAGCAGCAGCAAAAGGGTAAGGATGGCCAGAAGAAGCCAAAGGGCGAAGTGACTTGCTACAATTATCAGCAGAAGGGCCATTTCTCTAGAGATTGCAAGAATCTGAAGGTGCCGATGAAGTGTCACAACTGTGACAAGCCGGAGCATATTAGGAAGAATTGTCCAGAACCGCGGAAGGACTAGCAGATTGTGCAAGCTTATGCTTTGGGGGCTGTTCCATCATCTTCGAAAGCTCCTACCGCTGAAGAGAAAGGAAAGAGTGTGGTGGTTCAAGGTACTCTTTCCATATGTGGTGTTCCAGTTAGAGTGTTATTCGATACTGGGGCGTCGCATTCTTTTGTTTGTAATGAACTTGTAGGCCGGTTGGGTTTAGAACCGGATATTGTTGATAGGCCATTGGTTGTGACTAATCCAGTTGGGGGTTCATCTTGTTTGTGTATGCTATGCCGTGGTCTGATTGTATCGAGTCATGATTGCTCTTTTGTTTGTGATTGTTTTGTTCTGAACTTTGCGGGGTTCGGAATTATTTTGGGTATGGACTGGCTTAGGAAGTATGCGGCAAAGGTTGATTGCGAAAGGTTGGAGGTGACAGTCGAGAATGTGGAGGGGCAAAAGATTGTGATACGATGTAAGCATGAGGAAGGCGTCTTCATGAGCTTCATGTATTCGCTGGTTGTTCCACGGGATGGACTGTCATCTGTGCCAATCGCTAATGGATTTGAGGATGTCTTTGATGAGGTCAAAGGGTTACCGCCGCATAGAGAGATCGAGTTTCGTATCGATCTAGTTGAAGGAGCTAGACCTGTTGTGATGCCTCTTAGGCGGATGGCGCCTAGGGAACAGCAGGAGTTGAAGGTGCAGGTTGATGATCTTTTGCAGAAAGGATTCATTCGGCGTAGTGTGTCCGAATGGGGTGCACCAGTTGTGTTTGCAACCAGAGCAGATGGATCGTTGAGGTTGTGTGTGGATTATCGTGAGCTGAATAAGGTGACTAAGAAGAACAAGTATCCATTGCCGAGAATAGATGACTTGTTTGATCAGCTTCACGAAGCTAAGGTGTTTTCTCAGATGGATTTGGCAACGGGATTTCACCAGTTAAGAGTGGCTAAGGATAGTGTGACGAAGACTGCTTTCAGGACACCATCCGGTTTCTTTGAGTGGCTGGTAATGCCGTTTGGATTGACCAATGCACCAGCATATTTTGTGGATCTTATGAATAGAGTGTTCAGAGATCAGTTGAACAAGTTCGTACTAGTGTTCGTGGATGATATTTTGATTTATTCCAGAACTGAAGAAGAGCACAAGACGCACTTACGTATTGATTCGGAAATCTTACGGAAACATCAGCTGAAGGATAAGTTTTCGAAGTGTCACTTCTGGAAGAGCAAAGTGAGGTTCTTAGGCCATATTATCTCTTGAAGCAGAATAGCGGTTGATCCCGCCAAGATAGCAGCAATCCAGGATTGGAGTAGACCTAAGAATGCATCTGATGTGAGAAGTTTTCTTGGATTAGCAGGATACTATCGTCGATTTATCAAAGACTTTTCCAAGGTGGCTGCACCGTTAACAGGATTGACGAAAAAGAACCAAGTATTCAGATGGGATGCTAAGGGTGAGCAAGCTTTCAGAATCCTGAAAGAGCGATTGACAAGTGCTCCTGTTTTGACTATTCCAAGTGGGAATGATGAGATGGTGGTTTACACCGACGCATGTGGTACTGGACTTGGAGCAGTGCTGATGTAGAAGAGTAAAGTTGTTGCGTATGCAAGTCGACAACTGAAGCTGCATGAAAGGAATTACCCGACTCATGATTTGGAATTAGCGGCGATTGTTTTTGCTCTGAAGATGTGGAGACATTATCTATTGGGAGTTCGATTCGAGTTGTTTACAGATCATAAGTCATTGAAGTATCTTTTCTCCCAAAAGGATTTGAATCTTAGGCAGCAACGATGGCTAGAGTTTTTAGCATCATATGATTTTGGTATAGCCTATACTCCGGGAAAGGGTAACGCAGTGGCAGATGCGTTAAGTCGAAGACATGCAGGATTGGGAGCCATGTTTTCAGAATGGAAGAATCTCGAGTATTTAGCTGGATTTGACTTCAGGCCCAGATGTGAATTGGAACCTGAAATGTTGGCAAACTTATCGATAAGACCGACTCTTGTGGAAAGAATTGGTGAGAGCCAAAAGCGAGACGATAAGCTTGTCAAGATTATCCGTGATTTGGAATCTGGATTGGACCCAAAAAAGGGTAAAGGATTCGAGGTCGATCGAGAGGGTTGGCTTCGGAAGCAAGGACGACTAGTTGTTCCCGATATAGATGAATTGAGAAGGGAAGTTCTGAAGGAAAGTCATCACTCAAAGCTGACAATTCATCCAGGTGGAAATAAGATGTATCGGGATATGAAGAGAACCTATTACTGGGAAGGTATGAAGAAAGATGTTGGAAATTTTATTTCCAAATGCATGAACTGCCAGTTGGTAAAAGCCGAGCAGAAGAAGCCCAGTGGATTGCTTCAGCCATTAGAAGTTCCTACATGGAAGTGGGAACAAATATCGATGGATTTTATTGATGGGCTACCTAGAACAAGAACGGGAAATGAAGGGATTTGGGTCATCGTAGATCGTCTGACTAAGAGCGCAAGATTCATTCCTGTTCGATCAACTAGGACTGCATCAAAGTTGGCTGAGTTGTATGTTAAGTGGATAGTTCGATTCCATGGTATTCCGAAGAGTATAGTGAGCGATCGAGACCCATTGTTCACTAGTGGATTTTGGAAGAGCTTTCAGGAAGTTTTGGGAACCGAGTTGTGTTTGAGTACAGCTTATCACCCTCAAACAGATGGTCAGACCGAGAGAGTCAACCGAGTTTTGGAAGATCTCCTCAGAGCTTGTGTTTTGGATTTCGAAGGATCATGGGAAGATCACCTTCATTTGGTAGAGTTTTCGTATAATAACAGTTACCAGTCAAGCATTGGTATGGCACCGTATGAAGCATTGTATGGAAGACCGTGTAACTCTCCGACATGTTGGTTAGAAACAGGAGAAAAGCTTATACGTAGGCCAGAAATGATTCGACAGACTTCGGATTGCATAGAGATCATTTGGCAACGAATGAAGGTAGCCCAAGACCGACAGAAAAGTTATGCCGATAAGCGTCGTAAGGATTTGGAATTCGACGTAGGTGATATGGTTTTTGTGAAGATTTCTCCACTGAAGAATGTTATTCGATTCGGGAAGAAAGGAAAATTGACTCCGAGATTTGTTGGACCATTCCCGATTATCGAGCGAATTGGAAAACTCGCCTACAGATTGGAGTTACCAGAAAAGATGTCGAGTGTGCACAATGTTTTTCATGTATCGTATCTACGGAAGTATGTGCACGACTCGAATATAGTAGTTTCTGTCGATAGCTGTGAAGATTTTGAGGTAGATCCAGTTGTTGAGAGACCTCGTAAGCCGCTTCGTGTTGTGGAAACTGACACGAAACAGCTTAGGAGGAAGGTAGTTAGGTTGCTCAAGGTACAATGGAGTGGTGATGATAACGACTGTACATGGGAGGTGGAAGAGAGGATGAAGGCAGCTCATCCTGAACTCTTTGAGGTATGGCCATAAGGTGTCGTGTCATCTCACGATATTGTAACTTGTTCTAGTTTTAGAATTCTGCATGCTAAGCTAGAATTGGATGCATGGTTTGTTGAT
The DNA here is from genome assembly GCA_030737815.1 of Allium fistulosum. Classification (NCBI taxonomy): domain Eukaryota; kingdom Viridiplantae; phylum Streptophyta; class Magnoliopsida; order Asparagales; family Amaryllidaceae; genus Allium; species Allium fistulosum. Next base: position 1,228,681,855 of record CM060901.1, read on the forward strand.
TGCTATAGATGGTAGGCGTGCAGAATAGTCTTTGATTGCTCTTGTTTGTTTGGAATTTCGGGGGCGAAATTCCTAAGGGGGAGAGAATGTAACGACCCGTATTTTTACAGATCGAAACATCGTAAAACAGTTGTCATTGGGTCATATAGAAGATAAGCCATGTGTAGCTTAGGTCGTCTGGAAGATAAGTCGTGTGGTGGCTTAGGTCGTGGGGTAGGTTAGGTCGGGTGAATGACCTAAGGATTGGAGCGACCTATAGGAAGTTGGCGACCTAAGGATAGGAGCGACCTATAGGAAGTTGGCGACCTAAGAATTTGAGCGACCTATAGGAAGTTGGCGACTTAAGAAATGGACCGACCTAAGAAGGTTACCGACCTAGGGGTTAGCGGCATAGGAATAGCGACCTAGTAGACTGTGTGAGTTAACGACCTAAGAAAGTTAGGTCGTGGACGAGTTAAGGCTTGTTATAGTTAGGTCGTGAGACCTTGTGTTGAAGTTAGGTCGTAAGCGACCTAAGGTGGATTACTGAGTACAGTTAGGTCGCGTGAGTGTTAGGTCGCGCACCTACGTTGTTGTTAGGTCGCGTGAGTGTTAGGTCGCGCACCTGCGTTGTTGTTAGGTCGCGTGAGTGTTAGGTCGTGCACCTGCGTTGTTGTTAGGTCGCGTGAGTGTTAGGTCGTAGGTCTTAAGTCGTGATGTTTTAGGTCGTTAGGTCGTAGATGACTTATGTTAGGTCGCGTAAAGGCTGAGCTGTTAGGTCGCGCGCATGCGTTAGGTCGTAGGTCGTAGGGTTTCGATAGGTCGTGGATGCGCATAGGCTTGGGTCGTTAGGTCGTAGGTCGTGGGGTCTCGATAGGTCGTGGACGACCTAAGGGGGCGGACGACTTAAGGGGTTTCAAGCCTATAAATACACGGGTTATGCCTCACTTTTTGGGATCCGGATTTTGAAGCGACGAAGTGCTGCCATTTTGAGAGCTCGAGTTCTACACTTCTTCACTTCTTTTCTCCACTTTAATCTTGTGCTTCCTTCCATGCAAATCGAAGATCGAATCGAAGATCCAGGAGCTTAGATTGAAGATCTACATCCATCAAAGAGAGATTTCATCGTTTGAAGCGGAATTTTGGTAGATTGAGTTAGATTCTTCGCTGTCCAGATCTGAAGTGTGTTGCTTTTGAGGTGTTTAGGTGATTCGGTGAGTGGTGATTATCTCTCACACGGATCCAAAAGAGTATATCGGATTGATGGCTTGATTTGGTGTTAAAATAGTGATTTCCATGCATTTTCATAAACTTAAGTGTAGATCCATTGTTTATGATAATTTGACATCCATTTTACTACATGTTAACATATGTAAGTTCATTCATCAAGTTGTAGAGATATTGCTCATAATTCATGCTTGTTAGGTTTGGACTATTTATTTACAAGATTGCCATTATTGTTATAATTGTTTATTAGATCGTGTTTGAATGCTTGATTACTTGGATTAATGTTTGACTTGATTGATTTTTGTAAATTAGTTGATTGATGATTTGATTTGGACAAGATGGTCGAAGATGATTCAAAAGCTAAGGGAAAGGCTCTTGAATTGGAAAAGCTGCTCGTGGCATATGTGGCGGATGATGAAGCTCATATGGATAGATTTGATGATGTTGATGTTGAGATGAGGCTTTGCTATGATGAGATGAAGCGAGGCATGGTATGAGATAGCCTTGGTTTAATCCAGACGGGATCATTCCAAGCATGTTGATAACTCGGTGAAATGGTTCGAGTTGAGGATAATGGTTTGCTCGAGAGGCGCTTGAGCTAGTATGGAAATAGTCGTCGAGGAGGATGACTATGAGGCTGAGATTTCATCATTGTTGAAGGTTCTAGCAGGCTCAAAGCAAGAGTACGTTGGGCAGATTCGATAGTCCCTAAAGACTATGATTGTAGTCAAGTACTCTGGGCAGATTCGATAGTCCTAAGCACGGGCTGCGACGACGTGCGGAGATCTGTCTAGAACCGGGGTTGCCATTAACCCTTGACGGACGGTTGAAAGAATGTGCCGGTCATTCAATTAACGGTGGTATCGAAGCAATGATAACAGTGATAGCCAGAGTCATGGATGTTTGGTTGTATCGTCATTCGGTCTCAAGAGCGATGTTTTCTGGGTGCTTATCTGATCTTGGTTTAGGCCTTGGGGGTTTGTACTTGGAAAACACCGACCTTGACTCGAGTGATAATTTCTTTACTTTAAATGTCTGCTTTGCTATGTTTATTTCTGCTTAGTGTGTCTGGGGGCTATCACTGTAGAAAGAGGTGGAGTGGGAGGGTTGGATTCCTATTCCTTTTTCCTTTATGCTCTTTTGGTATGTTGTTAGTTAATTTACCGCTCACTAAGACTGTTGTCTGACTCAAGGTTTTATGTTCCACTCTTATTACCTTGGGCTGTTCATCCATTTTGGGATGGGCAGACTAGGTAGCAGGTGACAGGTGCTGTTCTTACTCTCCAACGATGCTGATGACGAAGACGAGCTGGAGGCTTTGCATATTATTTTCTTACTATATGTACTGGATGTTCCGCTGCTTTGTATATTCTCTGAGTGATATGTAGTGAGGCTTGATGTATTGACTATTCAGATGTTTGTACCAAACTATTATGAAGTTTAATTGAGATTCTGTTCTGTAAAGCTTCACTATATATACTTTCTATTGTATTTTATCCATGCGCTGTGAGTTATACGATAGATTATGCTGTTTTAACTTAACCTTGGCAACCGTCCATGGCTGCCTGGCACACTTTACAGCGCACTATTTCTATGTTTAGTGCAGGGTTCGTGGGCGGTCGTCACAAGCATACTAAATTCGGAGGTCCATCATCAACTTAGTATAGATTTATTTCATATATTGCAATTTACAGTGGGGATTTGATCAACTACCTTGAACCCATAGAAAATAATCTCATAGAAAACAATTTTCTATACTGAAATACATTTTGGAATAGAAATCATATTTCTTATTCCAATGTTAAGTATCAATCACTATTGTTACAATTCTCGTTCTGATGTTTCTTTATGACGCAGAAGTGGCGATTCACTCTTTTTATCCTAACTGTACTTTAAATCACATTTTACTCCTGTACATTCATTATTCTTTCTAAATGGCCAAACCATTCAAAAGAATTCTCTTACTACAATATCATAACGAACTCTTTACAAAAGCACACTTGATTGTACTTAAAATTTAAGGACATCAAATTTGTTGCCCTTTGCGTAAAGTAATCAAACTGACATTTCAACAATCGAGTTCTTAGATCTATCTTGTAGTTTTAATCTAGTGTTACAGTTAACACATTACGATTCTTTAGTAATCAATCAAATTGAATACTTTATCTTGCACTAAGGTTTCTTTGGTGTTCCGAATGAACTAATTTCATCGAAGTATTATACATTGCAAACTTTGACCATTCACTATGTAACATTTATATGTGAACGTATATGGATCAAATATCCATAGCCTTGGATTGCTTTTAGAGTTCGAAACTCTTAGAATGCAATACATGGTCTGGACCAAATAAATGCGTAAGTGACCAAAATAGGAATATATATAGTAGTTGTAATATCAGGCATTTGCATGAGTATTGAAACATTAACATGCAATAATCTTTTATTGGTGGGTATATGTTATATTTCTATTTGTCAATCTTCAACCCATTTGTATATCTTAATTGATAACATTTTATCAATCTTATTAAATGCGCAAATTTGTCAATGTAAATTATTAAAACACAATATAGTATATGTTCTTGCAATATTAGAAAGGCTAAATGTTATCATTTCATTTTTCTAATAAGGCTCCCGTTAGTCTTTTATGTTTTACCAAACCCTAAGCGAAACATAGAGGCCTTTCGACTTCACTAATGGATGTTAGGACTCGTCCATCTTGGAATTATGATCTTGAGTTTTCTCAACAAGTTATAGCTCTACGGACAATCGATAACTCCTTATCGATTGTATCACATACAACTCTTAACCCATGGTTCCTTGTCCTAATTTCACTTCGACCTTGAGTTTGCCCAACGAATCGAAAGAGATTATCCACTCATAACTGCCATATCGCGACGACCTAAATATAGTAATGTACCTTGAGTTTGCTCAACAAATACATATAGTTATCTTACCTCGTCTATTCAATATATCAATAATACTACACATAACATCCCTAGCTTGAGTTGGCTTAACAACTAAGGAGTATGCATGTAATTTATTAATATATATATATATATATATATATACATATGGTAGAGGACGACATAATATTGAAGATACATAATCTTCAACATATTATATTACGTGATATCGACTTATGCAATAATGTATTACTTATAAAATACCCTTGTGATTCAAGTGTCAAGCACATCTAAAAATCACTTTATACGTACAGTACGTATGTATTTATTCCTTAAGTCTATTTAGGGTTTCTTTTATGTTCCACATTTAGTTTATACATTCATATTACATAAGTTTTATTATTATATAACTTTTATATTACTTATATAATAGTCTTATGTATAACATTATATTAATTAAATATTATTTAATTAATATTAATTAATTAACATTTTACTTAATTTTATTTTAATATAACATTTATATTTAATATTTATTATATACTATAACTTTATAGTATAATGCACATATCATATACATGTGTATATTATTTAATTAATTAACCTTTAATTAATTTATTTAACTAAATAATTTTAATTAAATTATATCAATTTCAAAATTTAACTTACATACATACATGTATACCTACGTCATCTTAAACACTTTTAAAATAACATGACATATATCAACATATATAACACATGCATATAGTACAAATTAATTACTCATTTAATTAATTTAGTTTATTAATCTTATTAATAAATTTTAAATTTTGAAATTAATATTCAAATAGTTTCAAACAATCTGAAATGTTCATTACCTTTTCAAACATTTTGAAAATTTATGTTATATTATAACCTTTTATAATAAACATGTTTTTATTTTAAATTTAACTTTTAAATTTAAAATCTTGTCTTAATTTTTAAAATTATTTTGAAAATTAGCCCAAAGCCCAATTCAAATTGAGCCTTTTCTATTAGGGGCAATCTTTGAGCTCATTTCACTTTTCAAGCCAGGCTAGTAACCAGATAGGATATGGTACATGATTACCTAATTCCAATCCTAGACATTACTTTTTTAGACACCGTACTTAGTGGGCAAGTTTAATTAGTTAATCCTAACATTACTAATTTAGACCGCATAGCTATTGAGTTCTGATACCATTGAAGCTCTGACCCAAACTCCTTTGGGGTAACATAAGTAGGTACCTCAGCAGCAAATTTTACATGTAGCCTTTCCACTAGCACAACCATCACAGGACATGTAGAGGTAAGAGGCAATGCTTCGTCATAGATTACAATGTGAGAACTCCATATCATGTTAGTTGTAGGGATCGAACCTGGGACATCCAATGTACTAGGTGAATTCCTCAACCAACCTCACTCTGCCACCATTGAAGGAACTGGGCCAGCCCGCAGCGGAAGAAATTGGTGAATTTCAAATTTTTTACCTTATTGGATCTTAGTTGAGCATATGAAGCCTAATTTAATTAGAACATTTCTAAATTTGTTTTAAATAAAATCATATATTTTATTTAAACTAATTAAAGGGAAGTTTTAATAAATTTAATTTTAAATGTATAGTGTATCAAATACACCTAACATTTATTAATAAGAGTTAATATATATAGGGAATGAAACCTCTCATTTCTTTCCAGAAAATAAGAGCATTGATAAGATTTAATGTATATACAGAAAAGGAAATCTTTCATTTCTTTTCCTGAAACAAGTAATTAATGAGAGCATTAATTGCATTAAATGAAGAGATGAACCTTTCATTTCTCTCTTTAATTTGAATTAATTTATTAGATTTAATTTACATATATAAATGTATCAAATACATACATACATATATACATACATACATACATACATACATATATACATACACACACATACTTACATATATATATATATATATATATATATATATTTGTGTGCATGCGTGTGTAACATATTAATCCGTGAAGGGTATAATGTGTGTAACGACCCGTAAATTTCAACTGTTTTAATAACGTAATTAGTTGAAATTTTGTGAAATTTTAAACGATAAAATTTTGAAATAAAATTTTATATTTGGAATACGTCTAGTTAAACATAGCAACTGGTAAATTTTCGTCCGAAAATACGAAAGTTTATTTCGCGCGTAAATTCACTTCAATTTAATCAGTTAAAAAACGATGAAAATAAAATGTTTTCGAAACCAAAATATTTTTATATAGAAAAATTCTAAACCATCTTCTGAGCAAGATGTCAGTTTGTCGTTTTTCCAAATTCGGACATCTTTGGCTCCGTCGATCTTATTTTTCAGCGTTTTTCTTGCATTTTCCGCTATTAGAAATTTAGAATTTTTATAATTCAATCGTACCACTGATATCTATATACCGTTTTGATCGTATCGTCGTGTTGATCTCTGCGGTATATTCGTTTGTCTGTTTCGGCGTCCGGTACGCGGCGAAATCGATAAAAATCCAATGTATCGGTATCCGTTTCCACATTCGATTTTGATTTGTGTATCTACTCAAATTTCCAACGGGTGAAAAAAAAGGAACCGTTTGCTATCATTATATTTTTCTTGAAGTCACGCATAGACTTTCCCTATTTCTAGCCATCAATAAATTATGGAATAAATGGCTGACCACTTGTTTCATTTGCTGTTTCCCATATTACCTTTCTCTATTCCCACTGATAGAATTTATAATTGCTATTTATCTTTGGTTCGTGCTCCCAACTATGTCAATTGGCATTCTTTGCTGTAAAACTGTTAGTTACAGCTTTTGGTACAATATGAAATATTATTTTATATATAACAAAACAAGTTACATTCTTCATTCTTCAAAATCGCCTGAGCTCATGAGAACCCATTCTCCTTCCCACGCAACTTCTTCCTTAACCTGCCTTTCGCCTCACACTACTCGCGAGTCAACTCAAACCGCCCATGCATGGACCCTACTGCCTGCGCGTCCACCACCATCCGCAGTCCAGGACCGCCTCCGTCATGCCGCCAAACTTCTCATGCTCGCGACACTCCTGACTGGCCATGCTCATTTGCCAAGCTGTTTCGCCACCTCTTCACCTTCCCAGTCAAGACGTGACATCCACCATCAGCCACGTTTCCCCTTCTCTTCTCCGTGCTCAAGCCTCCCTGACCTCTGCTTTGTTCACTTGCCTTCCCTTTATTTCTTCTCAGGTAATGTTCATGTGATATATATAAGTCTTATTATATAAAGTTGTATATCACGTATTGTTGTGTATGAGGTATTGTCATATTGATTTTAGTACTATATATTTTAATACTGTATATTTTAGTTTGGGTTGTTGTTTATATATATGTACTGTTTACATTTGTTTTTGAAAGCATATGTTACATAAAGGCACTCGTATCAGAACAATTTATATATATAGGTGTATGTACGTATATAATTTATATAAGATTTATAACAACCATTGTTTGTGTATTTGGATTTTATAAGTCCGTTTTTCTTTTTCTTTCCTCATGAAATAGCCTGCGCATCCATTTTGCCTGTCTCTCTTTCACTTTGTCTCAACAGGTTACTAGCTTTACATGCCAAGTTTTCTTCTTTTATTATATATATAAAGTTGTTACGCTTCCATTACTTTGAGGTCAGCTGATTTTATTTGTGTCGTGCCTACCCTATATATGTATTCATGTTTATGTCTAAACGTTGTGGTATGTACATATGTTTTTGGGTTCGAAGTATATACATATAGATTATTTAATAATGATATAATAAATATATTATAATATATTTTTGGCCGTGATTTTGCTGTAGCCATGACCAGCTATCCTATTTATTTATTTTATTTTTCCATAATGTCATATTATATATTGCCTCTATATATGATATGTTATTTATAAAATACAAGCTTATACAACTTTTAAGCCATATGCTCGTTTACATATATATATTGATGCTGTTGGTATATATTTGGTTTGCTATAGTTACAGTTTATGCTGTTAGTATATATGTATATTTACTACACATATTAGTTTACAGTTTTGGTGTATAATTGTTATATGTATTATGTAAAGGACGGTATGTCTGAATAAGATTTATTTTGATTTGTTTAAAGTATTGATTTTTAAAATAAGTGTGTTTGAATTTAAAATATGTTTTGATATATGTATATAGTCATATATATTTGTTCATTTATACCATTGAACTTTATCGATCCAGTTTGATCTGATTTCGTCAATTTTCTTTTATCAGCTTTGTCGTCAAAATTCGCGTTCAATCGTGCTTCGTTTTGGAATTTGTGCTTGGATTCGTAATTCGACTTCATCGTCAAATCCTCTCTAGCCTCAAAAGGTGAGCACTCACTCACGATTAACGTTCTTTTATTTATTAGATTTGATTTCAATTGAAACGACAATTGAAATATGCTGCTGTTAGTTAAATACACTGTTATATATGTTATTGCCTGTATCAGTTCACCTGTGACATCTGACACCATTATCTGTTAAATTATTTATGTGATGATAATACAGTTTGGCTGATAATTGATTGATTGTTGATGTTTATATTGGACGTTAAATTGTTAATGTTAAAATGATAAATAGTATGCAATTGAACTTGATATTGGATAGTTAAATGTTAAATTTGATTAATTGACATTTGTATAATATGACCCCTTTAACTGTTAAATTTATTGACACGTAGGATTTGTTTAATTACATTTTGAATCATTGAATGTATGTTGTTAAATTGATGATGTATGAAATTGTAAATTGGATGACAAGTGAAAACCGTAATGTAATAATCTTTAATCTACATGAAATGATAGTGTAGATTCTAGAAATAATTATATTAATTCGTACAAATAATAATGCGAATTAATACGGTTATTTCGGGATTATTTGAATTGATTATTGGATTGATATTGATTGTTGTTATTGTTTGTTTATTTATTTTGACACCATCCTAGTTATCACACTGCAAGTTCCCTTTGTTATGCTTTGATTTTGAATTGAATTGGAATCGGGTTGAAATGATAAATACCCAAAATTGAACTTTGACCTAGGATAGAAAATTAAATAAAACCCGATTGGTCAATAATTTGATTTAAAAATAAACAAAGATTTTATTTGAATAAATAATATGGTTTTGAAATGAAGTTGAAATTTGAATTTTTATAAAAGAAAAATGTTAATATTTAATAATCTGAAACAAAATATTAACAATGTAATTGATGAAGGAATGTTGTTTAATTTGAGAAATGATTGAATTAAGTTTGAAATGATTAAATAATTAACTTTGAAATTATAATTAAGTTTGAAATTATTAAACTTTGAAATGATTTAATAATTAAGTTTGAAATTATAATAAGTTGAAATTATTAAACTTTTAAATTATTTAATAATTAAGTTTTGAATTATTTAATAATTAAATAAGATTGAATTATTTAATGATTAAATTGAATTGAATTCTTTAATAAGAAAAATTGAACTTTTGAATAAGTGAATTTTACTTCGTAAATAATTGAAATTGAGTTTTCTTTATTAAGTAAGTTTTGGAAAATTATTTAAGAAAGTAAATAAGTGAAATTGAATTTCTTTAACAAGAAATGAAAATGTGATAATTTTGGAATCAATGTAAGACTTGTAATTGAAAGAATTGATTTGACGAATTTAATTTAATTCAAAATTGTAAGCTTTGATATAATGAAGCTGAACTTAAGTAATTGAGTTAATGAATTGGAAATTTAATAGAAATTGTTTTGAATGATAAAGTAACTTAACGAATATTGAATGGAATCGATAAATGAGTTTAAATTGATTTGAATGTTAAATAAAATTTGTTTAAATGATTTCGGAATGAAACTTATATACGAACTTGAATCAATATTTGAATGGTTTTAAATAGATATTGAAATTGAATTATAAGATTTTGAAATGGTAAATTGAAGTTTTGAAACGTAAATTTTGGAAATTGGTTTTTGAAAGACAAATGAAATGTTGGTTTATGAATTGAAATTGAAATTGAAATTGATTTGGTTTTTGAAATATATAAACGACCAATCGGTGTAATAATTACGAAAGTTATTAAAGAGACCGGGATCGGTAATGGATATACTCTCTATCTAAACCGAAAACCACTTTAATAACTATACGCGGAGTGATGATCCAGAATGAAGTGGTTGGATGATGTACGCGATGACTGAAGAAAGAGAACGATAATGGATAGCCTTGACACTTGTGTCAAATTGGAAATGACTAAAACAGGAGCCGTGCCGGGCCAATGGAGGATTAGCTACCTCAAGTGGACACACTTCTTCGAACTACTTATTACTTGTTATTGATTGGTGCACCCTTGATTTTGGGAGTGTTGTTTCACGGTGTTGCGGGCGCTGCGGCGTTGCGTTCTCACCAGTCCGGATCAGGCGAACGGTAGTATCACTACCTTGGGTATTCCCTCATGTGCCTTGTCATACTTGTATCCCTTTATTCGCGACCACTACGATTTTGATTTGTACCTTTAGTATATGGATTGCCCTCTGGTGACTTCCGATTTTGGGGAAACTACGGTCTTGTATATGCTTTTGGGAATAAAAATGTGTTAAGGGTGGAATGGGCCATGACTTAACGCTATTTTGATATCTTTTATATTACTGATAGACATTATCTACTTATCGTACACTACTACATAGTAGATAGTTTAACGGATCCTTAAAGGATGGTTATTCCAAACATCCTTTGAGTTACTTGTATTTCAATTGCTATTTCACTTGAGTTGGATTTATTAATATAAGAATGTTAATCCTGACTCGAGTGTCTTGTGTTTTTGCTTTACGCTCGGGTCAGACTGAGTGTACCAGTATTCGATGCTCACCTTTGGAGTTGGAGCTTTGCTTGAAGATCCAGCCATCTATTCTGCTCTCAGTATTCGATGATTCCAGTGACGTATTCTGATTTGTATCTGATGTATCATATTACTCTTCCGTTGTATCTGGTTTAACTCTGATGTGTCGTATTACTTTTCTGTTGTAAAACTCTGATGTATCTTATATATTCATATAGTAGCTTCATGAACTACTATCTCTTTTTATTTCCGCTGCACTTATTACTCTGTGTCTGTGATCTGTGATTATTTATTTATTGTATATGTTCAGTTTTGCCAATTTAAATTAACCACGCGGTATTTTGAGCAATTCAATTCCGGCATGAGTGTCTACCTATACACTTATAATGGATGCGAATGGTCCAAAATTCCGGGTCGTTACAGTTGGTATCAGAGCTTTGGTAGCTCTAGGCAAAACTCAACATATAGGGTAAATGTATTTACAGAATCACTCTCATTCGAGTTTCAATCTCTTCCTTTGACTCAATTCCTTTGAATTTTGGAACGTTCCCCTCGGTTCCGAAATTCATTCGTGTCCTTCACTATTCGTCTTCTTTCAATTCTGGAGCACCCCATAACTCCATTTTGAATGATATCTATAATAGATCGGCGGTCTCGCCAATCTTCGAATGATTCGTAAAGGAGCAAAACTCCATTACAATAGGCATTGATTTACCGGAGATTTCTGTATCCTCGGTTTACGTGGCTATCTATCTCCTGATATACCTGAATTCTATTTCTTGAGATCGAATGTCGATTTACCTCGGAATTCTACATCGATCTTATTTTGAAGTCACGGTCGACCCGGTTAAGGTTGCCCGCGATTTATATAAACTTATCCATCGCCTTATTTTGTTATTTAATTATCTCATCTTTGTTCAAACCTATCGTCGAATCGAAATTCTCTTTGATTTGAGTCAACAAAAATTTGAATCCCTATCCTTATATTGAAATCCATTCCTGTATCGTCGAGCAAAGAAATGTATTTCTAAATTTATATTAAAATGTTGTTTTCAAATTTGATAAACAAAATAGTTTTGAATGATTATATTATATATAAATATAAGTTTTCTGAAATTAAAATTGTTAATGAATTTGTTGTCTGAAATAATAATATTTGATTTTCATTTATTGTTTTGTAAACCATTGACCATTGCATAATAAATAAATGAATTTATAAACTTAGTTATAATTTGATTTGGAATTTGAAATGAATTTAAATCAGAAATTGGAGTATTTGATTTCCTAAATTTTCAAGCTTCGGTTTTTAATTTTTTTTTTTAAATGTATATTATTGAACGTATTTTCAAATAGAAACCGTTTTCAAAGAATTTTTAATATTAAAACCAGTGCTCTTCTCTTTGTCGCTGGAAAATAATTTCGGTGATGGCGGCCGCATCATCGACATTCATTTTCGAGTTTCGAAGTGGAGAAACCATTCTGTAGCTTTGCTACGGTTTTTTTTTGAGAGAAAAAAAATTATTTTGATTTGAATTTCTTCAGTATATTTTGATTTACATATATATAGGTATCTTATTTTAAAATTTTAATTTGATTTGATATAAATATATTATATATATCTCTAAATATATTATATATATCTCTAAATTGTTTAAAGTTAATCGGAAGTCTAAATCTTAAATTTTGTTAAAGGATGATTTTAATTATAAATAAAACAAAAAAAATTTGGAATAAATATTGGAACTTGAATAATTGAATTGGAAAATTTTATTTGTATATTGTTCCACTGCATTCTAATATAACTTACCTAAATTATTCAGAAGTTGAATATGTAATTGGATAATATATATAATATAAATTGAATTTATAAATAAAATTTGAGTGGTTATAACAAATGTTATACACTTAAATTTTAATTATAAAATGTTAATAAAGATAAATAGAATAATAAGATAATTGAAAAATAAATTTTAAGGAATTAATAAATTTAAATTTGATCAACATATAAAAATACCTTGAATTTAAAAGAAATTAATAGATGTAAATTAATTTAAATCGAAACTTTTATGTTTTAAATTAATTTATATGGGTTAAATATATGTGAGTAGATATATTAAGTAGAATAAATTTAACAGAAATTTGGAATAAAGAAGAATTTAAAATTTTTGAAGAAAATATGATTATAATAAAAGATTATTCAAATTTATGGTTTTAGAAATTTTTAATTGAAGATAATTGGATAATAAGATAATGAATTTAGAAATATTTGAGATTGATTTTAGTGAAATCAAATTGATTAAATCAATTATTGAATATCAATTAATTTTAAATTTGAATTTATATAGTTTAAATTAATTTTTATTTTGTATTTCAAATCTGTTTTCTTTCTGGTTGTTTCTATTTTCCTACCTCGTTCCTTTTCGGGGACGAAAAGTTTTGAGTGGGGGAGAGTGTAACGACCCTTAAATTTCAACTGTTTTAATAACGTAATTAGTTGAAATTTTGTGAAATTTTAAACGATAAAATTTTGAAATAAAATTTTATATTTGGAATACGTCTAGTTAAACATAGCAACTGGTAAATTTTCGTCCGAAAATACGAAAGTTTATTTCGCGCGTAAATTCACTTCAATTTAATCAGTTAAAAAACGATGAAAATAAAATGTTTCCGAAACCAAAATATTTTTATATAGAAAAATTCTAAACCATCTTCTGAGCAAGATGTCAGTTTGTCGTTTTTCCAAATTCAGACATCTTTGGCTCCGTCGATCTTATTTTTCAGCGTTTTTCTTGCATTTTCCGCTATTAGAAATTTCGAATTTTTATAATTCAATCGTACCACTGATATCTATATACCGTTTTGATCGTATCGTCGTGTTGATCTCTGCGGTATATTCGTTTGTCTGTTTCGGCATCCGATACGCGGCGAAATCGATAAAAATCCAATGTATCGGTATCCGTTTCCACATTCGATTTTGATTTGTGTATCTACTCAAATTTCCAACGGGTGAAAAAAAAAGGAACTGTTTGCTATCATTATATTTTTCTTGAAGTCACGCATAGACTTTCCCTATTTCTAGCCATCAATAAATTTTGGAATAAATGGCTGACCACTTGTTTCATTTGCTGTTTCCCATATTACCTTTCTCTATTCCCACTGATAGAATTTATAATTGCTATTTATCTTTGGTTCGTGCTCCCAACTATGTCAATTGGCATTCTTTGCTGTAAAACTGTTAGTTACAGCTTTTGGTACAATATGAAATATTATTTTATATATAACAAAACAAGTTACATTCTTCATTCTTCAAAATCGCCTGAGCTCATGAGAACCCATTCTCCTTCCCACGCAACTTCTTCCTTAACCTGCCTTTCGCCTCACACTACTCGCGAGTCAACTCAAACCGCCCACGCATGGACCCTACTGCCTGTGCGTCCACCACCATCCGCAGTCCAGGACCGCCTCCGTCATGCCGCCAAACTTCTCATGCTCGCGACACTCCTGACTGGCCGTGCTCATTTGCCAAGCTGTTTCGCCACCTCTTCACCTTCCCAGTCAAGACGTGACATCCACCATCAGCCACGTTTCCCCTTCTCTTCTCCGTGCTCAAGCCTCCCTGACCTCTGCTTTGTTCACTTGCCTTCCCTTTATTTCTTCTCAGGTAATGTTCATGTGATATATATAAGTCTTATTATATAAAGTTGTATATCACGTATTGTTGTGTATGAGGTATTGTCATATTGATTTTAGTACTATATATTTTAATACTGTATATTTTAGTTTGGGTTGTTGTTTATATATATGTATTGTTTACATTTGTTTTTGAAAGCATATGTTACATAAAGGCACTCGTATAAGAACAATTTATATATATAGGTGTATGTACGTATATAATTTATATAAGATTTATAACAACCATTGTTTGTGTATTTGGATTTTATAAGTCCATTTTTCTTTTTCTTTCCTCATGAAATAGCCTGCGCATCCATTTTGCCTGTCTCTCTTTCACTTTGTCTCAACAGGTTACTAGCTTTACATGCCAAGTTTTCTTCTTTTATTATATATATAAAGTTGTTACGCTTTCATTACTTTGAGGTCAGCTGATTTTATTTGTGCCGTGCCTACCCAATATATGTATTCATGTTTATGTCTAAACGTTGTGGTATGTACATATGTTTTTGGGTTCGAAGTATATACATATAGATTATTTAATAATGATATAATAAATATATTATAATATATTTTTGGCCGTGATTTTGCTGTAGCCATGACCAGCTATCCTATTTATTTATTTTATTTTTCCATAATGTCATATTATATATTGCCTCTATATATGATATGTTATTTATAAAATACAAGCTTATACAACTTTTAAGCCATATGCTCGTTTACATATATATATTGATGCTGTTGGTATATATTTGGTTTGCTATAGTTACAGTTTATGCTGTTAGTATATATGTATATTTACTACACATATTAGTTTACAGTTTTGGTGTATAATTATTATATGTATTATGTAAAGGACGGTATGTCTGAATAAGATTTATTTTGATTTGTTTAAAGTATTGATTTTTAAAATAAGTGTGTTTGAATTTAAAATATGTTTTGATATATGTATATAGTCATATATATTTGTTCATTTATACCATTGAACTTTATCGATCCAGTTTGATCTGATTTCGTCAATTTTCTTTTATCAGCTTTGTCGTCAAAATTCGCGTTCAATCGTGCTTCGTTTTGGAATTTGTGCTTGGATTCGTAATTCGACTTCATCGTCAAATCCTCTCTAGCCTCAAAAGGTGAGCACTCACTCACGATTAACGTTCTTTTATTTATTAGATTTGATTTCAATTGAAACGACAATTGAAATATGCTGCTGTTAGTTAAATACACTGTTATATATGTTATTGCCTGTATCAGTTCACCTGTGACATCTGACACCATTATCTGTTAAATTATTTATGTGATGATAATACAGTTTGGCTGATAATTGATTGATTGTTGATGTTTATATTGGACGTTAAATTGTTAATGTTAAAATGATAAATAGTATGCAATTGAACTTGATATTGGATAGTTAAATGTTAAATTTGATTAATTGACATTTGTATAATATGACCCCTTTAACTGTTAAATTTATTGACACGTAGGATTTGTTTAATTACATTTTGAATCACTGAATGTATGTTGTTAAATTGATGATGTATGAAATTGTAAATTGGATGACAAGTGAAAACCGTAATGTAATAATCTTTAATCTACATGAAATGATAGTACTATAATTTGTGCCTGTATATTGAAGTTGGGATTTACATTGCAACAGACACATTAGCTCACTTTGTATGTACTATTTGGAAATTTAATGTAATATTTTGGAATTTGATGTGAAATGTTCTTCCAAATTTAATAAAATAAAGATTTTTCTTAAAATGCAAATTTTGGTCAACTTTGGTCAAAGTTTGACTTTCTGTGAAAATTTTAAAATTTGAATTTTTAACTTTTACTTTTTTAGATGAATTTAATTCTAACATTTTCTTTGTTTTTTGTTTTGTTAAATTTTGATTTCTACTTCTCAAAAAAAAACTTGCAACTTTTGGCGTATTACACGCAGTTATTTTCCCTTAACATTCATCTTATTTACATTGTGACTTTGGGCTTGTACTAATGGGCTAGGAATTCCTTTAGTAGATGAGAAGCCACCTGTTGAGATGCCTATATAATATCCTAGGGATTTGCTAGATGTCTCATTGTCATTTGTGCCTCCACAGAAAAAAAAACAATGTAAGTTTTCGTCTTCATCTTCCTCCTCAAAACCCTTGACCTTCTTCCTCTTTTCCTCTACAATTTTCCTCCTCCTCCCCTCCACAAATTTCGGCCACAACTATCTCCTCCTTCCCCAATCACAAACCCTAGCTAAAAACCCACTTCTCCTCCTTCCTTTTCCCCCTTTCCTCTTCACAAGTTTCGGCCCCTACCTCCTCACCTCCAACCAAAAAAAAACCCCATAGCCGAACTTCCTCAACCCCTTCCCCTTGCTTTGCCTTGGCTATGACCACCTCCTTCATCACCTAATCCCTAGGCCGAGCCCTCCACTACCTAAACCCTAACCCTAGGCCGAGCCCCTTCACCAAAACCCTAGCCTAACCTAGCCAAAACTCTTATGGCCGAACCCTAGCCTAGTCCACACCTCTATGGCCAAACCCAAACACAAACAAAACCCTATGGTTGAACCCAAACTAGCCTATGGTCGAGCCTATGCACCCCTAGACAAGCCCCCTTCACATATTTACAAATATATTTATTTTTCTATTTTTATTTTTTTTATGTGAATTATTTGTTTACGTATGGAATTTATTTATTTTACAAAGCGTCAAATTTGGATTCTCCTCACATTCAAGCTTGTCCGTAATTTGTCGTGCTTGTTGTAGTCGTTGTGTTGCATTTTGAATCACTTCTCTAACCAAAGAAAGGTGAGTAATCATTCTTGACAACGTACTTATATTTTGGTGAATTGATGACAAAGGAATTGTATGGATTTGTATATGCAAGTTGAGAATTTCACTTTCACCTATGTTTATATTATGTTATTTCATATCATATTTTACCTGTTATGATAATATGCCATGATATATTGAATATTGTTATGTTTATTTAATATTCTGTTCTCACCCTGCAAGTTCCTTCACCATGGGTTGAAATGATACATACCCGAATGATTTTTAGATTAAGGAAAATTGTTATGGGCTGAAATGATAGGCCTGAGCAATTTTATTTGACTTAGGATTGCGGGTTTGAAATGATATAAAACCCGAAAAATTAATAAATTGCGGATTGAAATGATATATGTCCGTATTTACTTGACCCTAGGGTAGATAATTTTATACAGACTCCGTGGTTGATTTAAAATGATTTTCTAAAAAAATTATTAAGTATTTTGGATTTCTATATATGAATCTCAACTAAAATTTAATGTAATAATTTCTGTGAATTTGTTTACATGTTTTAAATTTTTTATAAGAAATAAATAGTTGGAAATGAAAATTTTGGAATCTAATTTACTATATGAAGGTTAATTGAAATTTAATAATCCGATTTGACTTAATAATGGTATTTTATTCTAACCTATAAATTGTAAGTTTTAATTCATGTAATAGTGATTAAAATGATAAATGGTTTTTTTTGGTGGAAACAAAATGTAAGTTAAAACGTACATTTAACATGTAAGTTTTAACTAATGTAAATGGTATAGTTTGGGTAATAAAAATGATAAATGTTATTTACTGAAAAGAAAATAAAGTGTAAGTTAATAACGCACTTTTAACTTAGCATAAGGATTTCAGCTTTAAAAATTGACATTTTAGTAACAAAGTTATTTGACTAAAGGTGTGGTTTCTTTAATGACCAAATAGCTAAAATTAGAGTAATATAATAGGGATGATATAATGACTTTGATAAAAACTGTAAATATATGTACTATTTGATTTTATAAACTATTGTAGTAGGAAGTATTATGGTAACATTCAAAACTGTTGCAATTTCTTACGGTAACAATTCAAAACTGCTGCGATTTCCTTACTGTAACAAATCTGCACTGCTGCGAATTCTTACAGTAATAATTTTGCACTGCTGCGATTTCTTACAGTAACAATTCTACACTACTGCGAGTGCTTACAGTAACATTTCTGTACTGCAGCATTTTCTTAAAAGTGACATTTCCAAAATGCTACAAAATTTCTAAAGGGTTATAGTTCCGAATGTTATGGTTCTAAACGTTACATTTTTAAAGTGCTATGATCTTTAAATTTTTACATTTCAAAGGGGTTATAATTAAATGAATTTGGAAGTGTACGACTTTGGAAAAAGAAATAATATTTTAAAGAATAATGATATGGAATTTATATGGTTTTGAAATGAATATGTTTAATATGAAATATAAACCAATTGAAATTGAATAACCACGGGTTATAATAACGTTTGGTTGTGAAAGAGACCGGGATCGGATATGGGCATACTCTCTGTCGATACCGAAAACCACTTTGACAACTATGTACGCGGTGGAGATTCCGGAATGAAGTAGGATGGCGGCGATGATCCTAAAGGTATATTTACGTGGACCTAACTCCCGTGAGTTAGCATAAGGTGGCTAAAACAGGAGCAATCGACGGGCTAAGTGAGGTAGCACCTCCGATTGGACACACTTCATCGTTAGCCATTCTATTACATTGTGATTGATTTGGTGCGCACCTATGATTCGGGAGTGTGGATCGAGTTGGGCGGTAGTTGCGGCTATGCGCTACCAACAGTCCGGAAGTGTAATTGGTATATCAACCCTGGCATTGCCTAGTTGTGCCATGTCACCTACCCTAGCGCACCTTCTACGAGTTTGTTTTATGTCGTACCTATGGGGTATCCTCTGGCGGCCCCAGTTTACAGGGAGTTATGGTACTGTATAGACTATTGGCATTATAAAATGTGTTAAGGGGGATATGGGTAACGCCTTAACACTATTTTAATAGTTTACTTTACTTTAGACATTATTATAATAGCGTATATTACTACATAGTAGATAGTTTAATGGATCCTCAGAGGATGGGCGATCCCAAGCATCCTTTAAGTTACTGACGCATTTCTTTTACGGTTCACTTGATTTGATTTACATTTTATAAGTATGTATGTCCTGACTCGAGTGTTTTGTGTTTTTCTATACGCTCGGGTCAGCCTGAGTTTCACAGCTTTGGTTTCATCTTTTTGGAGCTAGAGATCCGCCGGAGATTTAGCTGTCTACCTGATATTTCCATTCCAGTTATTTCCACTCAGCTTTTGCTTTTGTAGTAGAAAACTTATGTATCTAAACTTTCTGTTGTATTTGTTTTTCAGACTTGGGTATTATGTATTAGTTTGAGACTATGTATCTAGGAGCTTCATGAACTCCTATGTTTATTTTATTCCGCTACGAGTTATTCTGATATTCTGTGTTTGTGATTCTGTGATTGATTTTATTTGCCCCAAATTTTTATTAACAATCTGTTGTTTTGAATTATTCAAGTCTGACATGTGCGGTTTATTGTCGATTTGAATGGTCCAAAATGGCGGGATGTTACATGAATTTTCTCACTTAAAATAATATTTATCATTAAATAATTGATAACAACTCGAAATCATATTAATTCTTAAAAATAAGAAATCAAGTTGAAAAATTCTAAAACTTTTTCTAAATGTACGAAAGAAAAATCTTAGGCTTAGGAAAAATTTCTAGAATTTTCTCAATTGAAATTATAGTTTTAATTAAATAACTAATTCCAAGCCAAAAAATTAATTATAAAATTTATTAAATTAAGTTATAAAATTTTGTAATTTTTATATAGGTACCCGAGACACATTTTAGGCTTAAGACAAATTTCTAGAATTTTCTCAATTAAAATTTATGTTTAATTAAATAATTGATTTTAGGTCGAAAGTAAATTAATTTAAAAAATTATTAAATTAAGTTTTAAAAATCTTAAAATTGTACAGTAGCTTTTTGAATGGTGCATCAAATTTGAAAAATGTAAAAATTTTGAACCGTTAAATTTTTATACATAATAAACAGCACACAAGATCATTAAATAATTATAAAATATGTATATACATATTTAATAAAATATTTTTATATTTTATGATTTATGATAAGTATAAATCATCATAGGAAAATTTTAAGATCAAATATATACGATATATATATACGATATATATATATATATACTATTATACATATTGACAATTTGCAGATCTCTATACATTTAATATATATATATATATACATACACCCACACATATTAATATAAATCAAATATAAAAATAATTCAAAAAAATAAATTCAATAATAAATCAATAAACAAAATATTTCAGCAAGCACATAACCAATCCAATTGTAACAAACACATATACCCACAAAAATCTCACCTAATTTAAATAATAAACAGATCTGAATATAAATATATGATTTAGATGTAAATCAACTTTTATATGATAAACTTGATATCAAAACAATAATAATAAATGAAAGTTCACCTCTCAATGAAGCCTTTGAATCCACGTTGAACAATGATTTCTCTTCTTAGAACAATTCCCAATCCGTCGGGTTGCTAATCCGAGATTGGAGACCTTCTACTACAAATTACTGTTTTTAATTTAAATTAGATTTGAGAACTTTTCGGGATTGTTTTAGAGGATAGTTGCTGCCATTAAAATGAGGAGGAGGAAGAAAGTGGCGGCTCAAAAATGAAATTATCCTTAGATTAGGGTTTTAAGATTAGTATTTATATACATAGGATAAGAGAGCAAATTATGTAAGTTTCTCACTGGATCTTAGCCACACATCTCTAAACCCTAATCCTATATTGTTGCCACCTCTAATCTCTCTCAAACCAATGTCTATCCTCTCCAAATCGCATGGGTAGTGAGCCCATTCCACCCATTATTTATGTACAATCATATTTAACCTATTTTGTTATCGATATCTCATATCGACCAATATATTCATAACTTCTATAAATATATGCTACAATTTTATTTCTCAAATCAAATTTAAATTTCATAATTAATATTTCATAAATATTAATTTATAATAATTATAAATTAATTAAATCATTTGGTCTAAAGAGAGTTCATCGTTTCGGTTGTGTAACTCTTAGGTGTAAATTCGGTCAGCGATTAACGCCGAACTATTCGAACGTTAACGTTCACACTTCACTTAGTAGGTGGTGTGATACTATCACCAAATTTATTGCTAACTCATTTTCAAAAAAATCTCATCTTAATTTAATAAGTGTTGCCAAGTTATGACAATTATTTACACCAATTTTCTTCGTCAAACTATATCACTTTGGACTTATTGAATTTGATAATGGTCAAAATTCCAACATCGTCCACATTCAACTCTATAGTCCAAACACAAGATCCTTGGTTCAATAATAACAATTATTATCAACTGAACTACTCTGGCCAGAGATTTTGACTTTGGGTTAACTTGAGTTGACCATGATACTAACCCAATATAACTGAGGAGATGAATCCTCACTTGAATAGTGCTTCACTTCCAATACTTTTACTCGACCCAACTATAGTCATTCGATGTATGCTTTGTCATGATTCGACTATAATCAAAGAGGAGCTTTCATATTGAAGATTCACAGTATTCCTAAGTTGAAAAAACTATGTAAATTATTTACATCGATATTTTATGTTTGATCTTAGTTATATTAACCAACAGAAAACTATCGAACGAGTCGTTCCATAATTATCTAATAACTATTAGCACGTAACCCATAGGTGCCTCTAGTAGTCATAAGGAATACACTTCCCAACATTTAGAGAGTGTTATGTACTCTAGTCCCAATGGATATATCGATAGCCAATCTTGATGCATCTTGACTAGAAACATTTAAAATGCTATATTTGTTTTCATTGTGATAAATTACTCATGGTTAGAACACTTTGTAACTACTATCACAAAATGTACCATTTATGGATTTTCTATTAAATATACTTTTAATTGAATTAATTAATTAATATAACACATTATATCCAGTCTATAATAGAAGTAAAACACCTTTTGTTTCGAACAAGATTGGTCAATGAGTTAGATATATGTAACAAATTATATAATTGCCCCTAGGACATACCTCTAACTCTATCAATAATAACAATTATTATTAACCGATCTACTCTGACTAAAGATTTTGACTTTGAGTTGACTATGATGCTAACCTCATATAACTGAGGAGACAAATCCTCTATTGAATAAAGTTTTACTTCTAATACTTTCACTCGACCCAACTATAGTCACTCGATGTAACATCCCATAATTTGGTGTTAATTATGTAATTATTTAGCTAGTTAATTAATTTAGCTCCAAAAATGGAATTTTTTCAAATAATGGAATTTTACCATAAAACTTTCACCATTGCATTCATAGCATAATTCAAAGCAATTTTCATATTTGGAGTTTTGCGATTGGAGTCCAAACGAAGAAGTTACAGACAATAAACGAATTCGGAATAAAAATAATTAAAAAAAGAAAATTAACTAAAATTCCGGGGCCCATAGGTCGACCGCCGTGTATAAGCGGTCGATATAGGGCGGTCGACCCCTGGGTGGGGGCGATCATCCCGCCTCTATGTGACGGCTCCAGTAAACCTAGGCCATATATGAACCGGATATTAAATCGTGTGATTCTGTTTGATTCTAACGTCTATAAATTCAGGCCTAACCCTCCCTTCTTTTCTCATATTTTTTTGAATTGAGCTAAGAAGTTTTTCCATTTCTTCTTCTCCACTTTCTATGTTATAAAAATAAGATATTTGTATTTATAATCATACAAATTGGAGAAGAATAGAAATCAAATGAAAAGGAGAAGAGAATCAACTATATGCGTATTTGAGGTAATTTATATATTTGTATCTATTTTCTTTTCCAATCCCAAATTTCTTCTCAGGTCTGTAATTTTAATGTATGTATATACCGTTTTTATACGTATTTCTTGGACTAAAAAGGATTTGGAGATGAATTTAAGGTTCTACTTCAGATCTGAAGATTTGGATCACTTTTAAAAAGCGAATGAGAAATTTTATATATTTTTTATGATTTTAAATCTATTCTGTTAGCATACGTTTGATTTATATACCTAAATCAATTTTGTTTGTGAATTGTAGGTTTAAGTTAGTGTAGAGAACTATTGCCTACATATTCTTGTATTAGATTTAATTTGAAATGTGTTTACACCTAGATTTGGAAACCAGACCCAAAGACCTTAGAATTTGAATGTTGCATTTTTATTCCAGATCTGTACTTAAATGTAAAATAGGATTTTTGAACTATTGTCCAATTTGTGTTATGTCGTAGATTTTCCATAATCTAATTTGTGAGAAGAACATCCGTTTGATTTTTATAATTTTTTGCTTCTCATTCAAAGGGCGATGTTTGATTTAACAAGGAATACCCACAAACAAAAAGGGAAGAGTAGTGTAAAGTACAGATTTATTCTCCATAGTTTACACTATCTATTCCAATTAAAAAGAAATGATCCATTCCTTGTAATTACAAATGGAGTCAATCTTTCCTTTTTGTGTTAAACCAATTAATGGAAATCATAGCAGAAATCTTCCTTAGGAATTTAATTCTAGCAAATTAAATATGGAAAGCATATTCTAATTACATATTTATGACTAGAATATATTTTGTGACGCCCCACCTCTATACTCACACTAGCCAAGGACACTACGGGGTAATGCCGTCGACTAGCATGAAGAATAAGGCTGTTGAGGAGCGACCATCTGTGTAATTGCTTTGTGTGAGTACTGATATGCCAAATAATATAAGTTACATTAGTTCAAGAGGAAATCTGATATATCCAATACAAACTCAAAGCTACTGCACAGTGGCTAAGTGGCCTTCGGAAACAAATATAGAAATAAACATAACACAAATCAGTCACAGATATTCATATCACAAAGGCGGAATCAGATTTGAATATAACACATAAAAGTGTACATCAAAGTAGTGGTTAAACAAGATCCACTACATCACAAAAGAATAGATACATGTGCTAGACAAAAGAATATGTATACATCAGGGAGTCTCTATCTCAAATGTATAACAACAAAAACTACCAATCTAATGTAGTTAGACAAAGTCCGAAGATGATCCCAGATAAGGAGTCAAGCAAAAGCACCTGTAACATCTCGGTCTGACCTGAGTATTATTTAATAAGAAAATAATAAACGGATCAGTCTAGCTATAAATATCAGATAAAATGATATAGGATAAGAGATATGACCAAAAACGTATGATAACAAAAATGCCATACAATATCTCAAACCGTCTCAACCACCAAAAAGAATCATATATTCTTTAAATTATTCACCAAACACAAATATTGATAGAGCTTATCAATGCAATCCACGAAAATTGGTGAAACACAAATTCTAGAAATCATCAATTAAAAATCCAGAAATCACAAAGGGGGAGGCCTATCACAAACGGGAGCATGAAAACTCACCAACACGTGTGTCACAAACGGAACGCTATTCCATGGTCGCTAACCATCAATTTTGAGCCGAAGCTCCACAAACGGTCCGAAGACCATGGGTCGCTACCCCACCAAATTGAACCGAAGTTCCACAAATGTGGTTTTTAGTCCCCACACAAACAAATAGACATCGCACATCGCTAGTCTAAATCACAAAATGATCACCATTGATCAATAAGAAGTGTCGATTACACTAAGCTAGTAAATAGATGAGTTTAGCTTCATGTCCCATAATCACTAGCTTAACTTAATTATTTACGAACAAATTGTAGATTTCCACTAGAAAATTGTCACAAGAGTTCAATCGAACAAGTCTAAGAATTAACCGACAAAGTAAACGCAAGCGTTTCATACCACTTGTTTTGCTAAGCCGTTTAATTAGATTTCTCATACGAATGAGGTAAAGGCTTGTATATACTAATAGATTGAAAAAAAATGGTTTTATAAACGAGCTTTGTATAAAAAATAACGTTGAAATCGGTTTTGTGAAAGAGTTTGAATATTTACTACTAGTACAGAAAACCTTTATATTTTAAAGTGACAAATCACAGAAATGATAGTAGAAACAATCAATCACCAAAATCCACATTCGAAGACGTGAATCAAATCCAAAGAAATCGATACCAAATCCATCAAAACGGATATTCCTAAAAAAATTCGAAAAAGAAGTCATCAAAGTCGATAAAAGCGATAACAACTAATCGGATCGACATAAATCGATGAACAATGGAAATTCGCTCAAAAATAGGCAAATAGGCTGAGATAGCAGATTCAGTCGACTGAACCATAATGGTCAGTCGACTGCTAACTTGGAGCCTTTTTCATGTCACGAAAAATCATTGACACTATGCCTGGAAACTTTCTGTTTCCAGGCTCAGTCGACTGAACCATAATGGTCAGTCGACTGACACTATGCCTGGAAACTTTCTGTTTCCAGGCTCAGTCGACTGAACCATAATGGTCAGTCGACTGACATAGGGTCAGAAACTTTCTGTTTCCCAGGTTCAGTCGACTGACCAATACGTTTAGTCGACTGAACTGTCTTTTGCAGCATTTCCAGCCTAGCCCTATGAAGGGCAAAATCCTTCCGAAAATGATCGATCGAGCGATGGCGACTAGGGATTTATGCCAAGCGATAACACAGCCTTATAGGCTCTTCGATACACCCCAAAAACATGTTCAAACATCCATAAAAGGATTTTCACAAAATTGGACTTCAAAAACCAAAAATTGGAAAATTCACCTAATCAATCCAAATCAAAGCAAATGAACATGAATAGATGTTAGGAATTACTACCTAACAACTATGATAGCTATAGACATAGATGTGAGTTCAAAAACTCACTTTTAAACCCAAAAACACAAGAGAGAAGTTATAGAGCAAGGCAAGAACAATCACTCTTCAATTTTAACCCAAGAAGCTTCAATCTAAGCTCAAAAGAAAAACATTTCCTAATTTAGGGTTTAGGAAATTTCTGAAATTGAAGAGGAAATGAAATGGAGAAGGTGAAGAGGATGCTTACCTAAGCTTCTCTTAGATTTTGGAGCTAGAACTTGAGTTTGCAGATGAATCTAGGGCTTAGGAATTTCTAATTCTTCTTCTCTTCCCCCATTTTTCTAAAGCTTGAAGTGTTAGGAAAATAATAGAATGAATGAAGAAGAGAGGGGGTGGAGTTAGGATATAAGGTGAGTTGGGTTAGTGGGCTGAAACCCAAACCCAAGCTCAAAGCCCTAAGTGAAAATGTCAAAATTCAACTCAACTCCAAACATATCGATGTTTATACTCAAAAAGGTCGCAAATGCCATTTTGGACTCAATGGAAGTTGTATCGAGTCCCAATTCGACTGTTTGCAAAAAGTGACATTTTTGACTTGAATCCAACTAACGATGCTATATTTAAATAAATCATTTAAATATACAATCGTAAAATATGCGGGTTGTTACAGACTCCCCTCCTCAAAAAAATTGCGTCCTCGCAATCTTAAGATATAAATAAAAAGTAACAACCATAAAAACACATCAACACAAAAGAAGAAATTTGAAATAAGAAGTTCACCTTAAGGAGCACGAGAGAGCAAGTTCGGATGTGTTCGCTCGATGAATTCTCTAGATTCCCAAGAGCAATCCTTAGGATTTGAGGACCATTGAACTTTCACAAGAGGAACATCTTTATTTCGAAGGCGTTTAACCTCCGAAGCAATGATACGAATAGGATGTGGCTCATAAGTCAAATTAGGCGAAACTTCAATTTCTTCAATAACATCGGGCTCAAGAATAGAATCGGAATCTCGAAAGCAATTCCGTAATTGAGAGACGTGGAATATGTCATGAATAGCAGAAAATTGAGCCGATAATAAAAGGCGATAAGCAACGGAACCAATGCATTCGATGATGGGAAATGGGCCAATATATTGAGGTGCTAATTTTCCCGATCGACTGAAACGCATAACACCCTTCATAGGTGAAACACGAATGAACACAAAATCTCCGACAGAAAATTCTAATTTCCTTCTTCGGTTATCGGCATAGGATTTTTTGTCTACTTTGAGCTTCTTTCATCCTATGACGAATAAGGTCAATCTTTTCTGTGACATCCCAAATAAAATCTGGACCTAAAACCAGCTTCTCACGGGCTTCAAGCCAACACGAAGGAGATCGGCATGGCCTTCCGTAAAGTGCCTCGAAAGGTGCCATACCAATACTAGATTGGAAGCTATTGTTATAGGAAAAATCAACAAGAGAAATATGATCTTCCCAACTTCCACCAAAATCAAGAACACATGCACGAAGAAGATCTTCAAGAGTTTGATTCACACGCTCGGTTTGTCCATCGAACTGAGGATGATAAGCGGTGCTAAAATTAAGCTTTGTTCCTAAAGCTTTTTGAAGACCTTTCCAATATCCACTAGTAAACAATGGATCACGATCGCTAACAATAGAAGTAGGAACTCCATGCAATTTAACAATTTCCTTGACAAAGAGTTTAGCCAAAATAGGTACGGTCCGATTGGACCGAACGGGAATAAAATGGGCGGATTTTGTAAGTCTATCTACTATTACCCATAGGCTATCATGACCCGAACAAGAACGGGGAAGACCGTCAATAAAGTCCATGGAAATTTGATCCCACTTCCATATTGGAATTTCCAAAGGTTGCAATAACCCACCGGGCCTTTGATGCTCGGCCTTAACAAGTTGGCAAGTCATGCAACGCTTAATAAAGTTAGCAATGTCAGATTTCATTCCATCCCAATAATAAAGTCGCTTCATGTCAGAGTACATTTTACTACTACCGGGATGAATGGTAAATTTAGAACGATGAGAATCTTCTAATATATCTTTACGAAGATCAATAACATTTGGCACAATAAGTCTACCAAATTTTTGAATACCACCATGAGCATCAATATCAAAGTCTTTCAAACATTCAATATCAATTTTATCCCTATAACGTTGGCTAAGAAGAGCTAATTCGGGATCATGCTTTTGAGCTTCAAGAATGCAGTCTAAAAGAGAAGGATGAGCCTCAAGGCTATATAAAATAAGAGATGAACATGAATTGGATTCATGATCTCGAATCTCACAAGTGGATAAAGTCTCGAGATCATTCCATTCGGATATCATCATGGAAACAACCGCTTGTTGTTTACGACTAAGGGCATCGGCAACACGATTTCCCTTTCTAGGAATATAAAGAATATCAAGATCATAAGATGCTAGGAACTCGAGCCAACGTTGTTGACGCAAATTAAGTTCCTTTTGAGAAAATAAATACTTCAAAGATTTATGATCGGTGTAGAGAACAAATTTCTCTCCCAAAAGATAATGACGCCAAATTCTAAGGGCGAAAACAATTGCCGCGAGCTCTAAATCATGAGTGGCATATCTAGTCTCGGCAGGCTTTAATTGCCTAGAAGCATAGGCCATAACACGTTCCCTCTACATGATAACGGCTCCCAAACCAACACGACTAGCATCGGTGTAAACAATACAGTCTTGGTTCCCATCGGGAATCACAAGAATAGGAGCATCGGAAAGGAGTTCTATTAGTTTTTGAAAAGCAGCTTCACATTTGTCTGACCAAATGTATTCAACTCCCTATTTTGTCAAATTAGTAAGAGGTATGGAAATCTTAGAAAAGTCTTTTATGAACCGACGGTAATAGCCCGCCAATCCAAGAAAGCTACGAATTTCCGTCACACTCTCCGGTCTCTTCCAATTTTGAATCGCTTCAATCTTTGAAGGATCCACGAAAATTCTGGATTCAGAAATAATATGCCCCAAAAATTTCACACGAGATTGCCAAAAGTGGCATTTAGAAAATTTTGCTTTCAATTGGTTGCTCCTAAGAATTTCCAACACAATCCGAAGATGATTTTCATGCTCTTCCTCGGTTTTAGAATAAATAAGAGTATCATCTATAAATATAAGAACAAATCGATCAAGGAAGTCTTTGAAAACTCGATTCATAAGGTCAACGAAATAAGCTGGAGCATTCGTCAAACCAAATGGCATAACAAGCCATTCATAAGATCCATAACGAGTACGGAACGATGTCAAAGAAATGCTATCCTCTGCAATACGGAGCTGATGAAAACCGGTTGCTAAGTCTAACTGTGAAAAGACTTTAGCACCACTAAGTTGATCGAATAAACCATCAATCCGAGGTAAGGGATATTTATTCTTGATGGTGAGATCATTAAGCTTGCGGTAGTCAACGCAAAGCCTAAGTGTACCATCAGATTTCTTCACAAAAATAGCTGAAGCTTCCCATGGAGAGGAACTAGATTGAATAAATTGCTTCGCTTCCAATTCAGATAATTGTTTACGCATCTCCTCATTTTCCTTATTGGACATACGATAAGGAGGACGAGTAATAGGTCGAGCTTCAGGGATTAGATTAATTCTGAACTCAATTGCTCGCTTAAGTGGTAATCCTAAAACGGGCTCAAATATGTCGGGAAATTCGCAAACAATATGAATGAGAGAAATAACATCTTCCTCGTCATCATTATCGTCATCATGAGGATTTAGAGAATACAAGGATGCTTTCGAATTGGAATCTGAATCTTTAAGAACAAAAGAAATCTGCTTAACAGATTGAGGATGTCGAAGATATATAGTCCGCTCAGGACATAGGATATGGGCTTCATAACGGTTAAGCCAATCCATTCCCAAAATCATTCGAAACCAAGGTAACGCATAACATGCAAATTGGATCGGAAAGCATAATCACATAAAATAATTTCGACATCTTTACAAAGTAAATTGAGTGTTGCGGATCCACCACTGGATTCTCAATCCTCAATGAAGTCATCAAGCCAATAACATTCAAAGACAAAGCATCAACAAGTTCTTTTGATATAAAAGAGTGAGATGCACCCATATCAAAAAGAACTCGAATAGGAAGATCATGAAATATAATAATGCCATCAAGGATAGAATGAGAAATACCTTGACCATGAGAAGTGTTAGTAGGGGCTTGTACAACATTAAGCTTGCCTTCCTTCTTGCTTTAAAGTTTGAGACACAAAGATATAGTATGACCCGAACTCTTGCAATAGCGGCAAGAAAGGGACTTCGGGCACTTGTTTGCATAATGGTCCTTAGAACCACAATTGTAACGTTCTCCACGACGAGAGGTAGGAGTATTTGCTACCGAAGTTGCTTGCTTCCCTTTCTTGTTAGGATTAGGCTTGATCTTAAAAGGTCTCTTCTTATTGATGTTTTGTTTGACTTCAACATCACTTTCTTTATCGGCCTCTTCAAGTCGAAGAGCGATATCAACAAGCTGATCGAAAGAAACTTCTAATTTCAGAAGTAATGGCTTTTTGATGTTCTTATTCAACCCATAAACAAATCTCTGATTTTTCTTCAATGGGGTATTAATATACTCGACCCCATATTTAGATAGAGATTCGAAAGAAGCGACGTAATTCGTCACAGAGGATTCACCTTGAACAAGGTCAATGAAGCGTCGAGCTAGAGATACTTTTTCAGCTTCTGGCACAAATTATAACTCGAATCTTTCCCGGAATTGCTCCCAAGTAAGACCCGCTTCAATAATTTCGGAGATCAGAAGCTCATACCAATCTAATGCTCTTTCTTGGAGCATGCTAGAAGCCACTTGGACTCGATGTAGATCAATAAGATTCATGCGGGAAAAGATGCGATCGCATGTCCTAAGCCAAGCTTGGACTTCTATTACACTCTCGGAACCCTTAAAAGGCTTTCCACCTAAGTTGGTGTAATCACTGCACAAGCGTGCAAACCCAGATTTAGGATGAGTGGGCTCTGGAATGGGTCTGATAGCTTGAGCATTCTTTACAAGATATAGAAGTTGTTGAGCAGACATATATAATCCATCCTGAGGAGTAGCACTAGATTGACCGGCGCTGGGACGGCCTGGTCTAACCATTTCTCTTCTTTAAGAAAGAAAGAAAATAGGAAAAAGGTTATTCACAAAATGAATATCAAACAAACTTGATTGATAAAACAAGGCATCATAAAAAGAAATAGGATAGAATGGTACGAAGACTCGAATTAAATCCTATGGCACGATTCCTAAGAAAGACTTAGGACAATGATCCTTGCTTGATTATTCTACATTGTTCCGAAGTTTGGCTCTGATACCAAGTTGTGACACCCCACCTCTATACTCACACTAGCCAAGGACACTACAGGGCAATGCCGTCGACTAGCACGAAGAAAAAGGCTGTTGAGGAGCGACCATCTATGTAATTGCTTTGTGCGAGTACCGATATGCCAGATAATATAAGTTACATTTTAGTTCAAGAGGAAATCCGACATATCCAATACAAACTCAAAGCTACTGCACAGTGGCTAAGTGGCCTTCGAAAACAAATATAGAAATAAACATAACACAAATCAGTCACAGATATTCATATCACAAAGGCGGAATCAGATATGAATATAACACATAAAAGTGTACATCAAAGTAGTGGTTAAACAAGATCCACTACATCACAAAAGAATAGATACATGTGCTAGACAAAAGAATATGTATACATCAGGGAGTCTCTATCTCAAATGTATAACAACAAAAACTACCAATCTAATGTAGTTAGACAAAAGTCCAAAGATGATCCCAGATAAGGAGTCAAGCAAAAGCACCTGTAACATCTCGGTCTGACCCGAGTATTATTTAATAAGAAAATAATAAACGGATCAGTCTAGCTATAAATATCAGATAAAATGATATAGGATAAGAGATATGACCAAAAACGTATGATAACAAAAATGCCATACTGTGTCAAGTATACATCAATTAACAACGAAAATCATACAATATCTCAAATCGTCTCAACCACCAAAAAGAATCATATATTCTTTAAATTATTCACCAAACACAAATATTGATAGAGCTTATCAATGCAATCCACGAAAATTGGTGAAACACAAATTCTAGAAATCATCAATTAGAAATCCAGAAATCACAAAGGGGGAGGCCTATCACAAACGGGAGCATGAAAACTCACCAACACGTGTGTCACAAATGGAATGCTATTCCATGGTCGCTAACCATCAATTTTGAGCCGAAGCTCCACAAACAGCCCGAAGACCATGGGTCGCTACCCCACCAAATTGAACCGAAGTTCCACAAACGGGGTTTTTAGTCCCCACACAAACAAATAGACATCGCACATCGCTAGTTTAAATCACAAAATGATCACCATTGATCAATAAGAAGTGTCGATTACACTAAGCTAGTAAATATATGAGTTTAACTTCATGTCCCATAACCACTAGCTTAACTTAAATATTTACGAACAAATTGTAGATTTCCACTAGAAAATTATCACAAGAGTTCAATCGAACAAGTATAAGAATTAACCGACAAAGTAAACGCAAGCGTTTCATACCACTTGTTTTGCTAAGCCGTTTAATTAGATTTCTCATACGAATGAGGTAAAGGCTTGTATATACTAATAGATTGAAGGAAAAAACGGTTTTATAAACGAGCTTTGTATAAAAAATATCGTTGAAATCGGTTTTGTGAAAGAGTTTGAATATTTACTACTAGTACAGAAAACCTTTATATTTTAAAGTGACAAATCACAGAAATGATTGTAGAAACAATCAATCACCAAAATCCACATTCGAAGACGTGAATCAAATCCAAAGAAATCGATACCAAATCCATCAAAATGGATATTCCCAAAAAAAATCCCGAAAAAGAAGTCATCAAAGTCGATAAAAGCGATAACAACTAATCAGATCGACATAAATCGATGAACAATGGAAATTCGCTCAAAAATAGGCAAATAGGCTGAGATAGCAGATTCAGTCGACTGAACCATAATGGTCAGTCGACTGACACTATGCTTGGAAACTTTCTGTTTCCAGGCTCAGTCGACTAACACAGGGTCAGAAACTTTCTGTTTCCCAGGTTCAGTCGACTGACCAATACGTTCAGTCGACTGAACTATCTTTTGCAGCATTTCCAACCTAGCCCTATGAAGGGCAAAATCCTTTCGGAAACGATCGATCGAGCGATGGCGACAAGGGATTTATGCCAAGCGACAACCCGGCTTTATAGGCTCTTCGATACACCCTAAAAACATGTTCAAACATCCATAAAAGGATTTTCACAAAATTGGACTTCAAAAACCAAAAATTGGAAAAATCACCAAATCAATCCAAATCAAAGCAAATGAACATGAATAGATGTTAGGAATTACTACCTAACAACTATGATAGCTATAGACATATATGTGAGTTCAAAAACTCACTTTTAAACCCAAAAACACAAGGGAGAAGCTATAGAGCAAGGCAAGAACAATCACTCTTCAATTTTAACCCAAGAAGCTTCAATCTAAGCTCAAAAGAAAAACATTTCCTAAGTTAGGGTTTAGGAAATTTCTGAAATTGAAGAGGAAATGAGATGGAGAAGATGAAGAGGATGCTTACCTAAGCTTCTCTTAGATTTTGGAGCAAGAACTTGAATTTGCAAATGAATCTAGGGCTTAGGAATTTCTAATTCCTCTTCTCTTCCCCCATTTTTATAAAGCTTGAAGTGTTAGGAAAATAATAGAATGAATGAAGAAGAGAGGTGGTGGAGTTAGGATATAAGGTGAGTTGGGTTAGTGGGCTGAAACCCAAACCCAAGCCCTAAGTGAAAATGTTAAAATTCTACTCAACTCCAAACATATCGATGTTTATACTCAAAAAGGTCGCAAACACCATTTTGGACTCAATGGAAGTGGTCTCGAGTCCCAATTCGACTGTTTGCAAAAAGTGACATTTCGTACTTGAATTCGACTAACGATGCTATATTTAAATAAATCATTTAAATATACAATCGTAAAATATGCGGGTTGTTACATATTTGGTTATGAATAGGTAGTTTTATTATGCAGTTTATATGTATTTATTGCATTAAATAAGAAGAACATCGTTTATTCGTGCGTTATTTATGCGTAATGTTCGTTAGATAATATTATATTTAGGGAAGCGAATAGTTAGAATTAGAAAAGGTAGTAATCCATATTAATTGATTAATATGAAATGAAAGATTGTAACCTAAATTAATAAGCAATTAATGAGAAATAATGGAGTATTAAATTAAGGGTTACAAGTAATAGAGACAAATGGATTAATGAGACTGATAAAAATGGAATAGATATAAAAAGGATACTAATTTGAAATTAGTAATCATACATAAATGTCTTAGGAAATGTCCGTCAGGATTTTATGGACATACTGACATTTATGAGCATTAAAAGGGGATTTATGGGTAGAAAAATATTTAAGGTAAATCTTGTTGCCTTAAATAAAAAGGGAATTAGTAAGCTAAGTCCAATGTCAAACTAAGATAGTATAAGTAAAGACTTAGGATGGTTAATTGGACATTGTAGGTTAGAGATGCGAGGTCAGTAGAGTCACTCGATGGAAGGCTGCACTCCACTTTGAGGCAACCGGTAATTGGGTGCGCTATACTAATGTGAGATATCACTAATCTTAGGACCTATTACGATGTGAGGGATTGGACTTGCTTT
This sequence comes from Allium fistulosum, assembly GCA_030737815.1. Classification (NCBI taxonomy): domain Eukaryota; kingdom Viridiplantae; phylum Streptophyta; class Magnoliopsida; order Asparagales; family Amaryllidaceae; genus Allium; species Allium fistulosum. The sequence continues at coordinate 1,228,716,914 of CM060901.1, forward strand.
CTTAATTGGAAAGTATTAAATGGTCCAAATTTGGAATTATGTGTGGTGAGTGATATCTCTAAAAAGGTTTACTTCAGTGTTGAGGTATTGAGTGTCTATCTTAGGGCCCGCCTCCCTACCGAAAAAAGTAATCTAATGATATTATATATTTATAAGAGTGATACTGGATATCTCAGGAGAGATTCGCTTTAGGCTGAGATATTAAGCGGCTGTATGGTCCTCATCTTTCCTATAAAAGAAATATTAAGTAGCCCAATGAGATTTCCAAGGAATGTTAGCTAGATAGTACTAGTGAGGAGTCCTCCATGGGGTTAGGTATTAAATGGAAAAGACCTACCAATATATAGGTGTTAAATGGTCAGAGGCCTTCCTAGTCCTTATTAATGAGGTAGTAAGTGGGTTGGTTATAGTCTTTACATTGCTAAGACTTTAATAATGATAGACGCATTAGTGGTATGGCTACAATAAATTACAAGGCCATATATAGTGGTCAAATGACTCTATAGTAAGGACTAATAGACTATAATGACTGCGCTAGAAGTCCACCTTGGGAATAGGTCTCAAATGACGGAGTCTACCTCGATTGAGGTCTTAAATGGGAAAGTCTTCCTATTTCTCTTTTAAAAGTATTACGTAGCGATAGTAGAATCCCGCTTCATATTTAGAAGTATCAAGTGGCTAATGGACTTGGAAGTATTGGGTGGTTGATAAGGCTTCATCGGTATTTCCTACCTTGGGAATGGGTAGGTAAGTAATCGTATGTACAATGCAAGGTTAGATTAGAATTGCTAACCTTAATAGACATAACAATTAAATGGAAACCAGTCAGTATAAATTTATGTTATGGACAGTTTATAGATTTTCCAGTCACCAGAAGGTTGTTCTGACTCTCTCCTTAATACAACCCACAAGATAGATTTAGAGGAACATGTCAGTGGAGCTGAACGTGTTTAGTTGTTGGAGAAGCCTTCTTTTCTCTCATGTTCGATGCTGATGTGACAACCCGCTATCCAAGGAATATATCATTAATTCCAAGGTAGTAGTCAGAGTCAGTATTCTTATCATATTATCATTTCTGCTGTGAGTTTAGATTTCTATCAATCTCTGATAATGCTCATGCTTATTTGCAAGTAAAAAATTCAATGATCTGTGCTTTGATGGACTTGGTTTTGATTTTTTTTTGAAATTTTGGCTCATTAAGGTACAGGTGGTTACACTCGATGGACGACGTGCCATGATATGACTATAATCAAAGTGAAGCTTTAATGCTGAAGATCAATAGTATTCTCAATTCAAGAGAACTGCGTAAATTAGTCACACTGATATTTTCTGTTTAAGCTTAGTTATATTAACGAACAAAAAACTATGGAATGAGCTGTTCAGAGTTATCGACTGAGAGAAGGTATGTTATTTAATTTGGAACATGTTGTTGATATCAGGAGAGATTTGAGGTGTAGCTGATCCTTGTCATACGCGCGCGCACACATACACACACACACATATATATAGGAGCGCTCAATGACACCCCTGTTTTGCAACACCTCTATAGCCCCCTATTTTGCAGCACCTTTGTAGCCCTTTGTTTTCCACCACACAATTCGAATTATATAATACGGCTAGTGGAAAGTGAGAAAAAACCATATTATTTAATTCGAATTGTGTGGTGGAAATCAGGGGACTGCAGGGGTGCTCTACTATTTGGTGTGCCATTGAACGATCCTCATATAAGGATCAACTACACCTTAAATCCCCATTGATTTCAATCACATGTTCCGATTTAAATAATATATTTTTTATCTCCTGAAGTGACATTGCTAGTGTGTTCAATATTAGAAAGATGAGTTTGTCAAGAAATAAAGTTTGTGCATTTAATCAAGGTATTCATATCTATATTATTGTACAAGAAGTTCAATAGGGGTCAGTATTTATCTTGCACCAAATTCAGTCTCATCCTAAATACATATTTGTAACGTTAACTTATTTGCTTTTTTGAAACACTATTTTTATATCATGCTATTGGTTAGATTAAATTTACCAAAGGTATTACGTTTTTCTACCATGTTTCTAGTCTTTTCCCCATTTGTAGTGACCTCCTCCTATATTTTACCCATTTATAGTTGAGTTTATATTAAAAAGTTTGCCACTTAAAGGCACTTTGTACATTGGAGCAAAATATTGGTTGTATATGGGTTTGATGGGGTAGATGGATTCAACATGAGGTAGAGAATAGATGATGATTTTGTTACAAATAATTTTTATCATATAGTTGATATGCATTTTCTCAAATGTTGTACCAGTCCGGTTTAAATAAAAAAGGTGGAAAGTAATAATCTTATTTCATGTTCAAGTCAAATGAAAATTGGAGAATCCAAGTTCTCTAACTCAAAAATCAATACAAAGCACTCATGATCCTCAAATTTGTGACTTATGTAGCTCTCTAACTTAGGAAAATTCTCCTTTTCGGCGTAAGTTTATTATATAGTTACGGTCTTGTTATCTTATACGAAACAAAATATCTACCCAGAAAATGAATACTTATTGCATTTTATCTTGTAGTTTGTGTAGGTTTAGACATTGATTGGCCAGTCTAAAATAGGTTAGTATTACAAACTTCATATTTTAAAATTTTAATTGTTTCCATGCAAGTTGTATCAAAAGGAATCATGGAAAGAAATTGAAGAAATTGAATTTTATTGATTTTGTATTGTATTATTACAATCAGTAATAGATACAATAATACTATGTTTTCGTACACAGCTTGTATTTATAAGGATAACAATATATTTGATTGCTGGGCTAAAATGCAGGCCCAAATACTTGATGCTTGAACTCTTCTATTTAATATTGCTATGCATTCTTATGTAGTTGTATATAGTTCGGCTGAGTCATCTTATTACATTTGTTACCCCTCTCAAACCTAACTTTGGATTTGCGTTTGTGATTTATCCCCAAATCGTCGTCGACACCAATAGTCTCTACATTCAGCTTGAATCGAGTGAAATTTCGCTTCAATAAAGATTGCTGACTCATTGCTCTTCAATTGCTGCTTGAGTTGAGTGAGATTTCACTTCGATGATGGCTATCAATTTCATTAACTTTCAATTTTTGCTTAAATTGAGTGAAGTTTCCCTTCGATAGCGGCTTTGTCAGAAGATCTGCAATCTGGTAAGATGTTGGTATGTGGTTTACATTAAGCTTTCTGTTGTCACTTGTTCTCACACAAAATAAAGATCCAACTCCATATTTTTTGATCTAGAGTGCAAAACTGGATTAGCAGTAAGTGATACAGTGCTTAGATTATCACACCAGATGGTAGATTTATTATTTGTTTTAACTTGAAGTGCACTTAGCAGTGATTCGATCCACATTATTTCATAAGTAGCCTTAGCAGCACAAATGTAGGATGCTTCTTTGAACACCAAGAAATTGGATTTTTACCTAAGAATATATAATATCATATGGTATATCTTCTATCGTCAGGACGCGTAGCCCAATCAACATCTGCTAGCTATTAATGTTGATAGATTTGCATGATTCAAGAGTTAATCCATGATTTATTGTTCCTTTGAGATATCTTAATATCCTTTTAATAGCTTTCTAGTGCTCATCAAGTGGATTTTGTATGAACCGGCTTACTTTATTTACACTGAATAAAATCTCTAGTCTGGTTATTGTAGCATATTGTATTGCTCCTACTATGCTTCTATATTGCTTGTTATTTGTTATTGGTTCACCCTTGTTTTTGGATAAGTGTAAATTGCTTGCAGTAGGAATAGAAAGAGCATTTGCCTGGTCCATTTTAGCTTTGACCAGAATTGCAAAAATATATTTTCTTTGACTTAAGTGGATTTCTATGCTTGAAATTCTTTTAACTTCAATAACCAAATATTATCTTAAGTACCGAAGGTCTTTGATTGAAAATTCCTTGTCTAAATATTGTGTAAGATTTTTTATTTATGCTTCACTATTTCCTGTAATTATAAAATCATCAACATATATTAGTATATAAGTAATTGTATGGTTACTGAATTTTGTAAATAAGGAGTTGTCCGATTTTGTTGAATTCTAGCAAAGCTTGGTCAATGTTGATTTTAATTTGTCAAACCAGACCTTGGAGCTTATTTGAGACCATAAATTGTTTTGTTAAATTTGCATACGAGCTCTTCATTACTTTTCTGTCTGAATCTAAGGGCTTGTTCCATATATACTTCGTCCTGTGAGATACCATTTAAGAATGCATTATTTACATCCAGTTGCTTTTTCAATTTCTATGCAAGGAAATAGTGAGAACTATTTTGATAGTGAAAGGTCTCATAACAGGTGAAAAGCTTTCATTGAAGTCAAAACCACTCTGTTGTGAATACCCTTTTGCTATAAGTCTTTCCTTGTGTTTAGAAATTGAACCCTCGGCATTTTTCTTTATTCTATATGTCCATTTACATCCTATAACATTCTTATTACTCGGTAGAGGGACTAGTTCCTAAGTTTTAATTCTTATCAATGCATCATGCTCTTCTTTCATAGCAATTTTCCAGTTCTCATTTTGTATATCTTGATGGTATGTGCTTGGTTCTTTAGTCTCTAAGCCTGCACCGTGTATTTTTGGTTTAAGTATACCACTCTTTACTCTTGTTATCATGTATGTCCAATCTTTGCAGGAGTGAGATTTTGACTTGTGCTTTCTATTGTGGTCTCTTATTGATTGTTAGATGGTTGTAAATCATCCAATGATTGATGATGACCTGATTGAGTACTAGTGCCTTGCTGAGATGCTTGACTTAGCGTTTGAAATGATTCAAATTGCTCATGACCTGATTCAAAGCTGGACAAAGTGAGTTGTAAGCTGGAATCATTTTGGTTGACACTTATAGGCATTGAGCATTCTGAGTTGCTTCTTCTTAAGCTTGTATGATCACATCAGGTTGCTTAGGTATTGATGATATTGAAAATTTTGAGTTGTATATTTTTTGAGAAGTTTTGATCTCTGACTTGCTAAATGGAAATACTTTCTCATTAAATACCACATGTCTTGATAGAAAAATTCTTCCATTACTATCTAGACATTTATATCCAGCAGCATAACCTAAGAAAGTGCATGGAGATGATCTAAAGTTTAACTTGTTAGCGTTATATGGCCTTAAATAGAGAAAACATGGACACCCGAACACCCTTAGACTTTGATAATCAGGTCTGATTTTGTAAAGTATTTCTATTGGGTTTTTGAACTGTAATACTTTTGCAGGCAATGTATTTATTAAAAAATAGTTGTAGCAAAAGCATCAGGCCAAAACTTTAGTGGTAGTGATGCTAGAGCAAGTAGAGTGAGTCTAGTTTCTACAATATGTCTGTGTTTTCTTTCAACAAGTCCATTTTGTTCTGAAGTATATGGACAAGTTGTTATGTGAATCATTCCTTTTTTCTAGAAATATTCTCTGAGTGGTTGGAATTCTATTCCACCATCAGTTTGCATGAATTTTACCGGATAGTTTGTTTACTTTTCATCTTGAACTATAAATTATAACACTGCATTATGAATTTTTGATTTCAAAAAAATAAATCCATACATATCTAGAGAAAGCATCAACAAATGAAATATAATACTTGTACCTATAATTCGTGCCTATTAGTGCTGGTCTCCATAAATCCGTAGCAAATAATTCCAAAGGTTTACTATATTTGGTTTTAAAGTCTGAAAATGCAAGTTTATGGCTCTTGCTCATTTGACAATGTGCGTAAATATAAGGCATTGAAATTTTTTCAAAAGAAATATTATTATTATTCAACACTTGTTTTACAATGCTTACATTTGGATGTCCTAGCTTATAAAGCCAGATATTAAAATTCTTACAATTCTCTGCTGTTTGATTTCAGAAATATTACACCATTTTTCTTTAAGTCCAAATTTTTTTAAATTAGCAACATTGAAATTGGATGCCCTTCAAGAGAGTTTCTTTAGTTAGATTATCTTTAATTAAGTAATATTTTGGATAAAATTCAAAATATACATTGTTGTCCTTTACAAAAACTATGATACGCTTAGTAAATTTTTCCTAATTAAAGGAACTCTTAACAGATTATTAAGATAAAGTTGTTTTTTTACCCATAAAGCATGCATTTCTAGTATGAGTAATATTAATAGACTTACCATTACCCATGTGTATGGATTGTTTACCTCTGCATTCCTTTCTGACTAGATTTAAATTGCTTAAGTTGCTTGTAACATGATTACTGACCCCTGAATCTGGATACCAGCTTTCATCTTGAATGTTTTCAATCTTAGCAACATCATTACCTGTGTTTTCAGATTTACTTTTAGAATCTTGTTGTACATTGATCATATAGCACTAGGATTATAGTTTCTTGAATTATTATTACTTTGCTGTGATGGCGTGTAGTTTGCATCAAATTTGAAATAACATTTATTCGCTGCATGACCATATCTTTCACATATCTGGCTTCGAAGCTTATTATTGCTGTTATAGTTGTTCCATCTTCCACCTCTTTCTTGTTAAATCTGGACGATTCGAATATTTTCCAAAGAAGAAAACAATTTAGCTAATTGATCTTATCAACCAATTAGGCTATAAGTGGAAAGAAAAGGAGGAAATTTATACTTAATTATTTATGGAAAATGAAAACTAATTAATTGGTTAATCAATTAATTAGTCACCATATTTTTTATATGAAGAAAGAAAAGATTGCTAATGGGGATTGATTCAAGCAAGGAAAATTATGGAAACCAAGATCACCATTGTCCATTTGCATAGAAATCAAATCATGAATATTTGAAAAGGTTTCAAGACAATTGGGCAATTAATTTACTTAATCTTGAAGTAATTACTTCATTCTAAAGTCTATTTAAATGAAGGAAGTTCATCTTCATATGCACATGAGGGAGCATCCATCATTATCCTCTTCTTTAGTAAACCCTAATTTCTATAGTTAAATCAAATTACGGGTTTTGAGCGCAAACAAGTCATTGGAGAAATTGATTATTCAATTTGTAATTATAGGTTAGTCTCTCCACTTTACTACCTATAATTTTGTAATATCTCTTTTGTACTCTCTTTCTTCAGTGAAATAAATAATAGTTGTTGGGTCCGTAGACGTAGGCAATTTGGCCGAACCACATTAAATCTTTATGTTATCTACTCTTCTGTTTTTCTATGTTTGGTGATTATTTCCATTGAGTTAGTGGTTGATAATTCATCGACAAGCTAGATCCTTTTGATTGCTCCCATGCATAAGTCTAACTATTTCATGATGGTATGGCATTAGTGCAAATTAATTAAAATTTTGCACAACGGATTGGTATCGGAGCTAGCTGTCTTGTCTAGATTAGTTATCAATGGCTAATTCTTTTAGTAGTGGTATAAAAAATTATGGAATCACCAAATTTGCTAGAAAAGGATTTTTGCGATGTGGAAGGTGAAGACTAATGACGATGTTCTTCAACAACAACTTGATTCTTTTAAAGGAAGAGATAAGAGACAAAACCACCTAGGAGGTAGAAGAGATATACATAGGTCCAAATTCATGGGTCCTAGAACAGGTGTTTGTTATTGCTATAAGAAAAATGGACATTTCATACGGGAATGCCTAGCTCTTAGAAGGAAGAGAGAGAAGAAGGAGAAAGCTTCAGTTTCGATAGTAGTTAGACCAGATGCATAAAGAAGTGATAATAATGCATCATTATTTTCAGCCAGTATTTCACCTTTAGAGAGTACAAGTTGGGAAATTGATTCAAGAGCCTCTTGTCATATGATGCTAGATAGAAGCTATTTTGTCAATTACAAGAAGATTTAAGGTGGAGTAGTTCATATAGGGAATGACACATTTTTTCATGTTGTGGACGTTGGAAGTGTGAGGTTTAGAATGTTTGATGGTGTTGTTAGGACTATCACGGATGTTAGACATGTTCCGATGCGGCATAGAAGTTTGTTGTCGGGTGAAGCTTTGAGTAGACTTGGTATAAGGATAATAATAGATGGAGAGAAATTAAGAGTGGCCAAGGGTTCCTTGGTAGTGACAAAAAGGGTACAAGTCGAAGATATTTATGTGATTCATGGAGAGACAGTCTTGGAAGAGCCAATAGTTTCTACTAATTCTAGTGTTCCAGATTCTACTCGGTTATGGCATCTTTGTTTATTTCATGTTGATGAGGAGAGTCTTGAAGTATTAAAGAAGCGGGGGTTGATTGATGGTGTTTGTCAGTCGAAGTCTAGCTCTTGTGAAGATTGTTCTTTTGGGAAGAAGAAACATGTTACATTTGATATTGGGAGACCCAGAGCTACAGAGTTTCTAGAGTTTGTTCATTCTTATGTGTGGAGACCTACCCCAGTTGCATTTTTAGGTGGAGCCAGTTACTTCATCCTATTTGTGGATGATTTCTCGCGTAAAGTTTGGGTCTATTTCATAAAAGCCACAGCGAAATATTTGCCCAATTTCTTAAGTGGAAGACCTTGGTAGAGAAGCAGTTGAGGAAGCGTTTGAAAGTTCTCGAAGTTGGAAATAGTACTGAATTTATGTCACAAGAATTCACCAACTATTATGAGTCCGAGCATTTAGCTATAGATATTTCTATTGAGTTATATTGTTATGGAGTGGCGAAGACTATGTGCCGGATATTATGGGAGAGAGCTATAAGCTTAAGAATGGATGCTGGTCTAGAAAGAGATTTTGGGTAGAAGCGACGTCTATGGCAATATTTCTCATTAACCACACACCTTCTACTGCCATGGATATGAAGATCCCAGAAAAAGTATGGAAAGGAGAGCATGTTGATTATCCATTCCTTAATGTGTTTGGTTGTTCAGCTTATTTAGATAACAAGAGGCATGATAAGTTAAAGATTAGGGAAAGCAAGCACATTTTGTTAGGCTATAAAGAAGGAATGAAGAGGTATAGGTTGTGGTGTAAAACAACTAGGAGAATTGTGACTAGTAGGCAGACGTGATGGGAGGTCTTTGTTGAAGGTGTAGCCTCTATCAAGTGATGACATTGGGAGGACAGAAAATTATCAAATGCATTTGAAGTCATTAGATTGTTTCCTATTCGGAGAGATATTGGTATTTCCGATGATACTATAGTTGATGAGAAGATTTCAGAGGTTCAGACGGTAGGTGGAGCTTAGTTGTAGGAAAGACCTTTTGGTTCAGTTGGCCTTATTTGTATGCATATATATGATGATGATTCTTTTTATTATACTTTGAATGATGTGGAGCTTGTTGGTGAGTCTGTTGGTGTTGACTTAGGAAAGTCTAGCAAAATTCTTATGAAGGAGATTGGAGTAGTTAATATTGAATACGTACTCACTCAATATGGAATGAAGAAGATGAAGCGCACTGTTCAATCTCCATTGGTCTCTCGAAGTTTAGTATCTGTTTACAGCAAAAATTGGCACAAACACCCAATAGAGATTTTGTAGAGAAATAAATGAAGAACAATAAATGAAAACAGAGGAAACAAACAACTAGATAACAAAATATAAGCAATAATGAGAAGACAACGATTTATAGTGGTTCGGCTTTGAAAGCCTACGTCCACTTTTGAAAAGTAACTTTATTAAAAACTTGAACTGCTGAGTACAAAAGGATGGATCGAAGTAGAACCCCCAGTTACAAGAGAGCGCAAAGAAATAAGCAGCGTAAAGATCCTGAAAATGAACAATCAAGTCTACATTTATAGGGGAATACAGTGAAATATCTTCCTGAAATTTTGTCAATGGAGTTTCCAGATCCAGAAAAAGTCATGGTATCGATTGTAGGTCCCATATCCTTTATAATAACGATTGGCACTGATCGTTCTATGGTCTCATTTTGGCATGCGATCAATGTGGTGGGCTCCACTCTTTAATATATTGATGTTTCCAAAGTTTCATGTATATTTGACTTGTAGATTTTGAGATATCAATCGTTTTTCACTGAGTTGAATCGTAATATCGATATGGTACGATCCATAATTCGTGAATATGGATTATACCGGATCCATTTTCAATAAAAGGTATATTTTCATACTTTTTCGTTCTATTGAGTCCGTTTTCTGCTTTCACTTCGCCACTGCTTTATATTATCATCTGTGCCTGATCTCTGAGCTTCATTATTGTTAATCTGACTTGTCGATCCCGATGACAGTCGAATCTAACTTGTCTAATCAGTTCGAATATAACCGGGCCAAAAGGCTGGATAACCCTTGCCTCCCAAAGTATGTCTTGTTTCAACATGGCGTGCTTTGAATCGATGCAGGTTATAGTCGTCGGAAAGGAATTCATTCAGCTTTTTGAAAAGTTGTCATCCCTTCGATGAATTGCTTTCCTTGAAGAGTCGTATCTCTTTCTATTTTTCATGTCGATTGAATGATTTCCAATAGTATGAATTCTGAATCGTAATTTACCAATTAATACCTGTGCCCAATTCCATTGAGCTAGCAGGCCTCGGTTATCTGATTCGGTTCTTTCTTTGATAACTCCGGGTGAAAATTCAATTCCCGTTGATTTTAAGAAATCAAATTTTCGAGATGCACACGTTCATGTGCACGTTCTTGTTGTCAGCTTCCAGATGTGTCTATACACTTACGGGTCGTTGCTAATTTGGTGGAATGTAATTCAATCATTTGTATGTTTTTCAAAAAGATGGATCGCATGAATCCATCAGGCAAATGAATCATACTTGATCCATTTTTAATATGGATCGGGTGAAATTCGTTTGAGATTGGATCGTGTCTGATCGTTCTCCCCCCTCTCTCTTTCTCTTTTTTTAAGCCGAGAAAGAAGATGATGGATCATTCCAAAGCCGTTAGTTTTGGACCATACATGATCCAAGTATATGTTGAACGAACCAATTGCACTGCGTATTAAAGAGAAGGATTGACATCCATCCATCACAGAACGATCATGCTCGATCGTTTCTTGATTTGGCCAGTTGGTTGAACTGTAGGTTAAGAAGAATGGATCGACTTAAGTGAAAGGGAGTGCGGATTAAGGATCTTAAGGCTAATTTAACACTAGAGGGGGGTGAATAGTGTTTAATGGATTCTAAGACTTACATGGACTAAATTAAAATTATGAAACAAACAAATGCAGAACTTAATCACAGAATAATCACAGAATCAAACACGGATGCAGAAAGTAAATAAAAAGCAGTAAAAGGAAAGAACACACCAGATTTTATACTGGTTCGGAGTTACCATACGTCCAGTCCTGCACCAAGGAAAACACCTCATACAGATTTTTATTATACCAATGTCGAGATTACAATCCTCAATTTCTAAAGGCCTTGAGGTACCCTCCCGTCTTCGAGTCCGGGGCAAACTCTCTTGATTTACGGGACACAAGATCACCCAATTGATTTCCAGACACAACCACACCTTATAGAGAGACTTGATAAACTTTTGATTACAAATTGATCCTATAACTCTGAATAGCACTTTGATCTTCGAGAGAGGGCAGAGAATCAAACAAGAATGAGATTCTAATTTGATTCACTTGAGAATTCGGCAGAATTTCGGCACGACCTTAAAAATATGAAAATATTAGAATATGGATTTGTGGAGAAGAAGGAGTGAAGAAAATAAGAAAATAGTTAGTTAAAAAATTCGTTTGTGAAGGCTATTTATAGACCAGTAACGGTCATAACCATTCGCGAAGAGATTTAAACGAATAGACACTTCTTTTGAAAATTGAAACTTTTGAATTTAACGGCCACCATGTCGACATGGGGTATCCCATGATGTCAACATCCCTTAGTTAAAAACAATGTAAAATTTGTTTTGAAAATGGTATTGAATGGAAAAGAAGATGAAATGATTCTGGAGTAAAATAAACTAATTTTCCTATGTTTTAAAATAAAGAAGAGTGGAAAAATATTTTTAGAATGTATATATAAATTTGATTTTAAGTCTCAAGTATATATATATATATATATTATAAAAGAATATTTAAAAATCAGAAGATAGTTTTAAAAACAAACGAAGTTTAAAAAAAGAGTTTACTTAAAAACAAAAACAAAGAATATTTTAAGGCTAAAACATCTTTTTGAAAATCATTTGAAAAGATAATTTTTAAGGCTAAAACATTTTGAAAAGCAGTTTCGAAAATCATTTAGAAAAACCATTTTGAAAAAGTTTTGCAAGCTTCTTCCTGCAGAATATCTCATCACATCAGGACTCGAGAACTTGTACAAAACCAGGATGTTCGTGGATTTGTAAGCCACTTGTCGTAGGTTTGTAAGCTACTTGTCGTGGGTTTGTAAGCCACTAAGAAGATAGAAATGGGTTCCATCCCAAATGAAATTTGGAATGAAGATTTCCTTGCTATTATGAAGTTTTAACAAAAACTAGACATTTATCTTGAAATCTTGATCTTGATACTCCAGAGTCTTCAATCTTTATATCTCCATTTTAAATATTGAGTCTTGAATCTTTATACTGATCAGTCTTCAGTAATCAATACCTACACACACACACACACACACACACATATATATATCCTGTATAGTTCCTACATATACATATCTATCTAGACAATAGTGTTAGTATATATTTTATAATGAGATAAGTTAAAAAGGTTGTTGTCATCAAAACCAACATCTCATTTCCTAACAATAAGGCCACCTTAAAACCATCGTACCTGATCGTTTATCGGCTGGGCTTCCATTGAACTACGAACTTCGATGGTTTGTATCGCATCCTTCATATATATACTTAGATACTTGGATCATTTTCTTCACCTCGTTTAATTTTCTATCATCGTTACCCGAACCAAAAAAGAAAAACCCCATCCTCGTATTCTCCTTCACCATCCATCCACCGAGCCTTCCAATCCAACTCCATACTTATGTCACAACCATCTCCAAAGGTCGGTCTAACTCCTTTCTACACCAACCATCTCCGCCGCCATCTCCTACAGATCTTGCTTCATACTCAAATTCAAATCGCCTCCGCTTTTCAATTTTTATACATAGGTATGTTCGATTTTTTTTCTTACTTGTTAGAATTTAGTGACGAGATGATGTGATATCATTCTAGTTTGCATGATTCAAGTCACGATGATTCGATTGGTTGGAGCAGAAGGGGAGATGATGATGTGGTGTTGAGATTAGATGGAATTCGCTAGTTTGAGCCCGAAGGTAGAAGATCGTTCTCAAACGATCATTCTTGGAGTTCCAGACTATCATCGATCATTTCTACAAGTAGATGTTGTGAAGTTGTTAGAATAGGGAAATGAAACGGATTTCGACCGATCGTTATGATGGATTGGTATTTGAAAATATGAAGAGAATTTGGACCGTTCATTTTTTATTAGAGTTTTTGGCCAATCATTTTTTGGATCGGTGCTTCGAGTCTTGAATTGGAGTAAAGTGTGGAACTGGGGTTGAAGGTTGGAGAATGATCGGTTGAAAAATAGTCGGGTGTGAAATGATCGTGCAGAAACGATCGGTTATGCGCATTGGGATCGATCAATCGTAACATTATTTTGGATCGGTTGTCAGTTTAACTTGGATAAACATACTTAAAACCCTCAAATTTTAATTTTAATTAGAAATTTTTTATGAGCTTCAGCCTCGAATGCTTGAATGGTCGCACATGACTTGCATATGAAACGGACTGCATATTAGACATATATGACAATCGAACCGTGGAACGAACTTGACTAATTTCCTGTATATTTATATTTGTTGCCAATGCCTTAGACAAATTTTTGAAGCTCGTCCACTTCTAAATGCACAATTTGTACTTCGACATTCTAAAAACTGATCTCGATGATTAGATTGAACCAGTTGCCATTTACATAGAGAATCGGTTGGGACGGTCAGCAATGACGGTCACTCCGATCGAACCCCAGAGACTCGTCACAGTCACAGTCTTTAATTCTGAACTATTTTTATTGCATTGCACGACACTGCACCACTCTGCACTAGCACACACTTTACATGAGGGATACGGGTTATTTTTTCTGATGATGATTATCTACTGAGTTTAGTAGTTATGGGTTCTAGACACTCGGGGCGTTTAGCTGCCATGTCTTCTAAACAGATTTCACAGCATAATAGTACGAGTGATGAATCAAACTTCACAACTGCTTAAGATGAATTCTCCCTCAGACATCATGCAGAACAACCGGAAAGTTCATATCCATCATTCGACCTTTTCTCTGTCGTTCCTGTTCTTCCAGCAGAAGTGATAGACCCTGCTCCCGAAAATCTAGAAGACGATATATTTTTGGAAGATCCGGAGGATTCTATGGCTTCGAAAATTAATGATCCTTTCTTCGTAGAATTTGTGCCAGACACGGGATTCCATTTGATGACATGCGAGTCCAGACTCGGGATGATAGAGCTCATATGCCCCTTGAAGGGTTCACTGCATGCAACAAGTTCATGTGTTGGGCAGGATGTGTCCCACCCTTCAATTCATTTTTTCGAGAGATGCTACATCATGCATCGGCCCAACTGCAGCCAAATGGTTATGCCTTGCTTAACTGTATCTATATGGCGTTCATGGAGTTTTTGTTTCATCCTCTAACTCCTGAAGACATTCGATTACTTTTCACCTTCAAGCGACGAAAGGGAAGCCTTTCATTCACATTTCTTGAGTCAACCAAGAAATGACAGATCCTGAATGGTATATGAAACAAGCTAAGCGCTTTCAAAAGCGAGCGGTTCTATATTTGCTGCCTGCCCGGCTTCGCCAGACGGTGGTTAGAAGGATGTAAGTGTTACTCCTTGCTTAATTTCTTGAGTGCTTGTATCCAGGTCATATCCTGAATTAAGTAATTTTTTTCAGTTTGTGTAGGCTTTTATCCATGACCTGATGGAATAAAATATAAAAACATGGTCATAGCGCTTAAAAGGGTTCCATCAGAAGATAGTGACATTGAGAATCTCCTTAGTGATGAACGTCTCATTATCTACTACCTGATGGAAGAGGGTCATAGCATAGGGGTATCGGTCACTGCTAGAATTATAGTGACTAAGCAGCGGGATGCAGATGATGAAGAAAGCCACCAAGCTGATCCGATCATGCCCTAAATTGAGGGGGCTCAGGAAGCTACCGATAAAGATGCAGTGGGAGATAAGGGTGACGAACTCGATGGCGATGATGAAGGTTCTAGTTTCGAGGCTGCAACTGGATCTTTGCAAACCTCATAGCTCCCCGTTCTCGAAAAAAGAAAAAGGAAGAAGCTCGTTTGTAGGTTCCTTATGAGCCGCCTCTTCAAACAGCCTAAGTTATCCATCAACCCTTAGGTTATTCCGAATCAATCCGCATCTCAACCTTTAGAACACTTGGACAAAACATTTGAGGCATTATCTTATCTTCCAATATTGGATAATGTTGATGCCTTTCATTTTACTGACATGAGCATCGGTGGATTAGAATCTCCTTCCAGAGCTGGAGCTGGAATCCCTCCTACCACTAGGGGAGAGGTTACTCCTACCAGTAAAGCTTCAATAATTGGCCTGTTGGGGGGACATAAGGACATGCACGTTTGCACGCACTTCACGATATTGCATTGCACTTATTTCGAGTTCTTCATTACTTATAGCTAATTCATTCTTTGTATTTCTTTGCAGAAACAATGATGAGGAAGAAGCATATGTTTTAGTCTCTACAGGAATATCATGCCAGAATCATGGTTCTCGTTCGGGCTCGTATCGCCAAAGTAGTGGTCATGAATATGACCTAGCTATTGCTCCAGCCAGGATCGGGATTACCGAAATAGAGGGGACAGAGATAGGTCTTCCCATGATAAACGCCGGTCCAAACCTAGATCTCCTCCGCCTAAAGGTTCTAAAAGGCAACGGGATCGCCGCAACGACATTCCTCCTATTGATACCTCTCGTAGTCTCCCTTCCACTTTAGTTTCTTCACATTCCGTTGTTACATTTCATCCTCAGTAACCCAGCGATCGATGACATCACGATGTTCACCAACAATGGTTGGGCAAAGAAAGCGCTGACACCCAAGTTGTTACTGAAACTCAACAAGGCGATGTCGCCGCTCGCATGGCCCAACTTAAGTCAGATTTCCCAAATGTATGACATGATGGACTTTTCTTTGTGACTAATCTTAAGAAAGTTCCTGAAAAGTCCGACAAATGACTATGGATTGCATGAATGATATCCACAAGCAGTATAACGAGTGGATGAGAGCGGCGGAGAGGATTTCTAAAGTATCTTGGGGAAGAGCAACATAGATTGAGAAGTTGAAACGCCAAGAGGCCCATGACAAGCGGATCATCAAAACTCTAACTAATGAGTTAGAATCTTTAAGGAGTTCACAAGCAGAAGTTGAGAGAAGAGCATAAACGATCATCAAGGCACTCAAGGATGAGAAGGCCAGGCACTTGGCCGAGGTTGAAGCGCTTCATCATCGGAATCATAAACTAGTGGTAGAAAGGGATACTACCTAAAGAAGAGCAGCTGAGTACAAAACTAAGTTTGAGCACGAATCCAAAGATAAAGAGGAGACGTAGAAAATCGATCAGGATGCCTATGAGGAATTGGTTACCGTCGGGTTTGAAAGAGACGCGGCTATTGAAAAGGACATAGACATTGATGCCCTTGTTAAACGAGAAGTGGAAGCCATGAGTGAAAAGGTCAGGGCAGAGGTTAGGAGGAATTAGATCCACTGCTTATTTATTACAATGCCAACGTCGTAAAGTATATAAACTTGGATTGGCTCCGGGGTGACTACCCTTACCATCTTGTATGTGCTTGGGAGCATCTTGTTCAGGAGGAAAAGGAGGCTCTCAGCATTAAACAAATTGATTTGATGAGGCTGGAAGGCGAAATTCTATTCGGTGATAAACCCAAAATTCTACATGAAACCCAGCTTATACTCTAAAAAGAGCACGCCACAACCACTCAACATGAAGCTAGTGAAGGTTCTGGATCCATGTCACACAATGTCGCAGATGATCAAAATCCGATGACCCAAGCTTTTCCCAGCACCACTGTGGTCTATCAAGCCCAGTCACAATCTGAAGAAGCCGCATATTGCTACATCTAGTGGGCTCTCCTCGATTATGGGAGGAGGTTCTGGTGGCACTTCGGCTCACGTGGGGGATAAATCTGGGGAATGTATTTCATTAAACTCACCTATCCTTTAGAAAGCTGGAGTGCCCCAGGTCTATATATCTAATCTTTTTAGTTATGTTTCCTTAGCTTTAGATCCACTGGCAGCAGTTCCACCTCTTCCTCAAGAATCTTAACCAGGACCTCAAGTGCCAACGACGGAGTTTCTTACTATGAAGGCTTCTACAACAACCGAAGATGTCCTAAAAGAAGAATATTTTATGATCGACGAGCTCTTGGTGGATGCTTTGTTGAGGGAAGAAAGCAATCTGCACCAAGAGATTCCTGCTAACGACGACGTTGTGATTATTGGAGCTTCCCAATCCTTGCCAGGCCCTCTATGCAAGAAATGGCATAGAAGCTTGAAACGGACATTGCCATTGAGGCAAAAGTCAAACAAGAGAAAATAAAGACTGTTTCCCCTCCCATCTTCATTATTTTACCTAGAGAAACTATGGATGCCTCTGCTCCTTAGCTAGAATCTGCTTAAGATGCACCTACTGGGTCAACCCAGTCTACTCTGGCTAAAGGTCAAGGAAGCGAGAAGAGAGGGGAGAAGAGGAGTGGAGAAAGTTCGAGTGAAATATCTCTCGGTTCTAAGAAGAAGAAAAAGAAGTCGAGAAGGAAGTGATTCATCGCATGCACTCATGCTCCCAAGTCTTTTGGGTTTTATTGGCCGAATTTGTACAGGATTGACCCCATTTTTTGATTCTTTTGCTTGAATACTTGTACTTGACTTTCCAAGCTTATGCAAATAAAGTTCTTTTACTTTTGTTGAACTCTTGTGTGAATTTACTTAAGTAGTTGAGCTATTACATTTTCCATTCAATGTAGTTGTTATTCGTTGCTCGTTAATTCAGATCATCATCCGTTAATTTTTACTCAAGGCCTCCATGTCGTCATGGCCTCAAATTGTACCAAACACTGGGCTTGAGCCCTAGTGTTACGCCGTCGGATTCAGCGGTTTAAGTGATTATACTCATGCCCCTAGTCTTAGGTTAGCAGAGTTAGATAGTGGATGGTCGAACTCCATCCTTATCGAGTCTTTACTCCTCCTGTCGGTTTCAGGTTGGAGTTTATGGAATAGTGAGTGGTCGAACCACACTCATCGATTTGTTTATACTCATATCTGCACTCTAGGGATAAGAGTTAGTTGGCGGGTGATTGAATCGCACCCAACTTTTTTTTATAATCCAGTCCACGCTATGGGGACTTAGAGTTATTTCTGAAAATAATCGGACCGTACTTTCCTTAATTGATTGATTTACCCCCAAGTCCAGGGTTTGACTTAGCAAGCGATCGATCATGTGGCCATCGTTTAGTGGGATTAATTTGATTATTGGATGGTCAAGCCATATCCATTTCTCGTTAGATACTCCGTCTATCGGGTTGTGAGCGAGAATCATTGAATGAATAGTCGGACCACATTCATTTTGTTTAGTTCAGTAATAAACTTGTGTAACCGGTTGGCTCCAAACTCTGAGAACCTGCTCGGACATGTTAATATTAGTTAGTCGGGTATCGCAACTAACATGCAGTATTAAAGCAATAAAAAATTGAAGGAAATTTCAAACTTTTATTTGCCAAATGGAAAAAATGGCATAACTTGTCTTATTACATATTTGGAAAATAAAATGCTAAAGCAAATTCAAAAATTAAATTCAACTGGATGAAAAAAGAATAAACTAAGTGAATTAACGTCGTAAATGCTCACTATTCCACGCCATTGGGAGTGTGACGTCATTAATAGTCCCTAGCTTGATAGTTTCTTCTCCAAGCCTCTGTTCAATGATGTATGGTCCTTCCCAGGTAGGATTCATGTGTGATGGGACAGGAAAAACCTGTTTCAAGACGAGATCACTGTTTTCAAAAGTCCTGGATTGGACTTTAGTGCTGTAGTATCGGGCGACTCGATACCGATATGCAGCTGCCCTCAAATCAACTTCTTCATGTTTCTCATCTACCAAGTCTAGAGATTCTTGGAGGATATCTGTATTCATTTTGGGGTCGTAGTAGGTCACTCGCAGAGAAGGAACTTCGAGTTCAGTAGGAATGATGGGTTCAGAATCACAAGCAAGATCGAATGGAGTATGGCCAGTCGCGGACTTGTGGGTGGTTTTGTAAGCCCATAATGTTATTGGGAGTTCATCCACCCACTTGCCTTTAGCCTTTTCCAAATGTTTCTTTAGAACTGACTTTATGATTTTGTTCATAGCTTCCACTTGTCCATTTGCTTAAGGGTGAGCAACTGCCGTAAATCTCTTTTAATATGATGTCAATGGCAGAAGTGTTTGAATTCAACACTGTCAAATTGAGTTCCGTTATCAGTTACTACGGTTCATGGAAGGCCAAAATGATAGATGAGGTTCTGGACAATGAAGTTGATTACTTTCTTCATCGTAATCGTGGCTAAAGGTTCTGCTTTGGCCCATTTGGTGAAGTAATCAACTGCTATGATGACGTACTTCGGACCACCTTTAGAGATTGGTAAGGAACCGATAATATGTATACCCCATGTGGTAAATGGCCATGGACTGACCATTTACGTAATTTTCATCAGTGGAGCTCTCAGAAATTTTGCATACATCTGGCACCTATCGCATTGCTTAGCATAATCAGCAGCATCCCGATTGATAGTTTTCCAGTAATACCCATATCGGAATATTTTCCTTGCTAGGGTTTGCACCACAGTGTGATTGCCACATTCCTTTTCATGAACTTTCCTTAGGACTCGTTATATTTCATCATGAGTGACACACCAGAGTAGGGGAACGGAAAAACCATTTCTATACATGACTCCTTCCTAAATGATATATCGCGAAGCTTTACGAAGGATTTCTCGTCTTTCATTCCTTCGTTCGGGAAGGACTCCCCGTAGCAAATAATATTTAAATGGAGTCATCCATGACTCCTTTTTAGGCTGCGTCTCTAATATCCAATCGATTTACATCTGGTTTATGCTCGAAGCATCTAATACTTTGACTGGAACCAAACCTATTTGTTATGCATCCCCGGTGCTAGCAAACTTTGCCAATGAGTTGGCTTCTTTGTTTTGATCCCCGGGAATGTGCGTGATGTCATAATACTCAAAGTCAGTTAATATTTCTTGAACTCGGATAAGGTACGGAGCAAGTCGTTGCCCTTTATCCTAGTAATCTCCCCTGAGTTGGTATACCACCAACTGGGAATCATAAAAGATTTCAACATATTTTATTCTCAGTTCTCCAGCAAGTTTGAGTCCAACAATTAGAGCTTCATATTCAGCTTCATTGTTCGTTGCATGGAAGTCAAGCTTTAAAGCGGAGCAGACTGATCGATCCTCCGGAGCTACTAGCACGACTCTAACTCCAGAACAAAGATCATTAGATGCTCCATCCGTATACATTTTCCACCGAATGGGGGGCTCCATTGCTCTTTGGGAGATCATCTTGTGTAGTGAATTCTGGTATAAAGTCCGCCAGTGCTTTTCCCTAGATGGCTCTTCAAGGGAGATAAGTGATGTCGAATTGGCTAAGTTCAATGTTCCAATTCAGTAACCTTCCAAACGTCTTAGGTCACTGCAAGACCTGTCGTAACGGCTGATCGGTATAGACGTTGATGGGATGAGGCGGAAAATAGGGGCGTAGCTTTCATGCAGCAATCAATAAGTAGTACGCCAATTTCTCTATCTTCGGATAGTTCCTTTTAGCTACTGTCAATTGCTTGCTAACATAATAGACCGGTCTCTGGATTCGATTCTCCTTACGAAACAGTGCGGCACTTATAGCATGTACCAGCATGGCTAATTAGATATATAAGTCTTCATGATCCACCGGTTTTGATAAGATGGGAGGCCTCTCTAAGTGGTTCATTAAAGCCTGGAATACATCTTCACAACCCTGCGTCCATTCAAAGTTCCTTTTCACTCTTCTAATCAAGTCGAAGAAAGGAACGCATTTATCGATAGCTCTGGAAATAAATTGACTTAGGGCGGCAACCTTCCCATTTAAGCTCTATACTTTTTTGATAGTCTTTGGCACCTGGATGTTGCGAATTGCTCGAATCATCTTAGGATTAGCTTCGATTCCATGAGCATTGACAATGAAACCCAAGAATTTTCCTGTTGCGACGCCAAAGGAACATTTCAGAGGATTGATCTTCATTTTATAATATCGGAGGATATCGAACATCTCTGCTAGTCTCTAATATGGTCGCTTGATCGTCATGACTTCATGAGCATATCATCCACATATACCTCTACCGTCTTTCCAATCTGATCTTTAAACATTCGATTGACAAGGCGCTGATAAGTTGCTCCAGCATTCTTCAATCCAAACGACATTACCACATAACAATACAATCCCACGTCGGTAATAAAGTTGGTGCGCTCCTGGTTGGGGATGTGCATCCAGATTTGGTTATATCCAAAGTATGCATCCATGAAAGACAGCAACTCGTGCCCTGTGGTTGAGTCCACCAACTGGTCGATCCTTGGAAGGGAAAAACTATCTTTGGGACCGCCTTGTTTATGTCCGAATATTAACACACGTTCTCCACTTTCCATTCGCCTTTCTCACAAGTACAGGATTGGATACCCGTTAAGGGTAGAGGGCGTCGCGAGTAAACCCATTGCTTTTGAGCCTATCCACCTCCTCTTTAAGGGTGGCAGATCTCTCCGGACCCATGCCATGCCTTTTCTGTTTCACTGGGACATGCCTCGGGTCGATATTTAATGTGTGGCTCACAATGGCAGGTGAGATCCCATACATGTCAGAGTGAGTCCAAGCAAACATGTCAAGATTCGCTTGGAGAAAACCAGCAAGTTCTTTAATCATCATGGTGCAGAGTTGTGATCCGAGGACCCGTGATGGGTCATCGTGGCTGACCATGATGTAGATTGTCAGCTCAACCGGTGTAGCCTTGGTCTCTTTGGGTTCCTCCTCGTCATCCCTTAGATTTATGTCTTTATAAAACCGACTATGGTGCATGAGCCAAGGCCCAAGCACCGGTTGTCAATCTTCAGTGGCTTGGATGCGGGTAGACTTATCCACACCCTTACCTTTCTCGTTCCATTGAGTGTCTCTCAATTCATCCACCTAGCAGGCGCGTCCATTTGCCTGACCACCATGCATAACTCCAACACTGTTATTAGTTAGGAGCTTCAAAGTCAAACACCATGGGGCAAGAGGTGCCCGAAATTTAGCTAGGGCTGGTCGACCTAGAAAAGCATTGTAAGGAGATTTAATATCCAAAACAACAAATGGTAACACCCATACTCTTTGCGATCACCTTCTCCCAACTCTACGGGCAATTTGACATTACCAACAGCTTCGGTCGCAACACCGTTAAAGCCATGAATGCGGGCTTTATATGGTTTTTAGTCCTTGGCTTCCATCCTCTTCTGATCATAAGCCTTTTTGAAAATTATATTCACAGAACTTCCGTAGTCAACCAAGATCCTCCTCACTAAGGTGGGGCCGATCATGGCCGAAATGACCATTGGGTCGATCGTCGGTGCCTCCACCTTGTCTACATCTCTATTTTTAAATACAATGTCGTTTGCCATTATACACTGTTGTTTCACTGGAGCCCCATCTTCTATATTCAAACAACACTCAAAATTTATATGCTTGATTGTGCTACCATAATGCTCCATCTTGTGCCTGCTCTTATCAACTGGATGCGGTCCTCCGACCATTGTATTGATCCTTAATCCTCCACCAGTCTGCACAGGCTCCTCAGCCCTATGCGGCACTTATCCTTGGTTGGGATCGGATGTCCCTTGCCCGCCATCCCGTAGGGCTTTAACAAACTGCTGTAGTTTTTTTTTCCCGAATCAGTTTCTCGATAACATACTGGAGATGCCTACACTCATTCGTGTTATGACCATAACATTCGTACAACTGGCAATATATTGCAGTCTACTTCTGCTTCTCCATTGATTCTTTCGGAGATGGCTTCCTATAATGCATGGTATTGCATGTAGATAAGTAGACGTTCTCTAGAGATGTATTCAGTGGTGTATAGGTATCATACATTGGAATCGTTGACTTTCCTCTTCCAAAAATCCCTCTTTCGCTTATGGTTCCTATCACCGACTTTCTTTTACTGATTCGGTTATTTTGGACATTTACTTGAACTTTTCCGGAACTCTTCCTAGATTGTTTCACCACAATATTACTCTACACTCCTTCTTCACTTGGTCCCACAACGTTCTTCTTCCTAGAGAATTTAGATTCCTCATTCCTTAAATATTGAGCTGCTTTTGCATAGAAACACTCCATTGTTGCGGGTGGTTTGCCAACAAACCAATCGCCAAAGTCAGATTCTGGGTCAATCCCTCTTGTTACCGCCATCAATATTGAATGGTGATTCGAATTACTGACTTTTGTGATGGCTATGAAATCTCTTCAAATAATCTTTCAACGATTCTCCCAGAGCCTGGATCACGCTTGATAGGGACATTACATCTTTAGGGCAAGTTGCATGTATATGAAACTGCCCAACAAATTTTGTTGCCAAATCGTCAAATCTAAAGATTGACCGTGGGAGTAATCTCATAAACCACATCATTGTTATGCTAGAGACAGTTATAGGAAAACATCTGCATTTTATGGTATCATCAGTTCGTGCGAAATCCATCAGCCATTCATATCTCATGATGTGCTGTCTAGAGTCAGTTTTTCCCTCATAGGCAGGCATCGACGGCATGTTGAACCTCCTTGAATACTCTGCATGTAGGATATTGTTGGTGAATGGGGTATGGCTTCTCGAGATCCCCCAATCATCATTGGTCAAGCCTTGGCTTTCCCTTACTAGCAGTCTGACCATAGCCGACAAGTCCGGCATCTGGATAGTTGGAGCTAAGTAGTAGTCGTGCTCCACCTCACGTGAATGGTCCGGTCGATGTCTATGGGCCGTTCCATGCCTCCTTGGCTCAAAATCCTCTTGATGTGTGTCACGTGTGTTCACATTATTGTCATTCCAAAGGGGTAACTAATCTGCATTAACCTGAACTCCAGCTTCTAGATCAACCACAGCGTCACCAGCGTGCATTCTTCCCGTCGTCGGCATGGTATCCATCGGTTCTATGACATCTACATCTGTGATAATCATCCAATGAAGTTGGGCTCTCCGATGCAGAATAGGGAGTTGACTCCCTCCTTGTTTTCCCGTGTTGTTGATCCCTGAGATGATTCATTAGATCGATATTGGCTTGAATCCGTTGGTTCAACCGTAGGCGGCTATCCATGAGCTCTCTCATCAGATTCTAGAAATAAGCTCTTGTGATGGAATCAACTGGATTCTGGACATTAACTGGATTAGTAGCATTAACATCTACTGGTAGATTGGTTTGACCTCCTTGTTGGATGTCGTCGTTCTCGTTTCCCTCTAAATTTTGAGCGGTGGATCTAGTGTTCCTAACCATTGTTGATAGTTTTCCTTAGACTTTTGAAAATATGAATAGAATGGATAAACAACTTAAAGATAATTCTGGATCTCTACCTGGGATTTTTGCAATCCAATAGCAGCGAAGAGATCCAAATAGAACTGAGAATCTCCATCTCAATGAAAGCACCAAAATATTTGACCAAAAGTTGGCACAAACACCCAGCAGAAATTTTGTAGAGAAATAAATGAAGAATAATACATGAAAACAGAGGAAATAAACAAGTAGATAACAGAATATAAGCAATAATGAGAAGACAACGATTTATAGTGGTTCGACATTGAAAGCCTACGTCCACTTTTGAGAAATAACTTTATTAAACATTTGAACTACTGAGTACAAAAGGATGGATCAGAGTAGAACCCTTAGTTACAAGAGAGTGCAAAGCAACAAGCAGCGTAAAGATCCTGAAAATGAACAAATAAGTCTATATTTATAGGGGAAGATGGTGAAATATCTTCCTAAAATTTTAGCAGTGGAGTCTCCAGATCTAGAAGAAGTCATAGTATCGATCGTGGGTCACATATCCTTCATAATAATGATAGGTACTAATCGTTCTATGGGCTCATTTTGGTATGCGATAGATATGGTGGGCTCCACTCTTCAATATAATGATGTTCTCAAAGTTTCATGTGTATTTGAGTTGTAGATTTTGAGATATCGATCGTTTTCTATTGAGTTGAACTGTAATATCGATACGGTACGATCTATAATTCGTGAATATGGATCGTACCTGATCCATTTTCAGTAAATGGTATGTTTTCATACTTTTATCGTTCTATTGAGTCCATCTTCTGCTTTCACTTTGCCACTGCTTCATATTATCATCTATACATGATCTCTGGGCTTCGTTATTGTTAATTTGACTTCTCAATCCCGATGACAGTCGAGTCTAACATGTCTAATTAATTCGAATATAGCTAGACTAAAAGGCTGGATAACAGTATCTACAAGTTCTCTCCTACATCAGATATATTGAAAAATTTTGGTATTTTCTCATATGCATGTTGTTTGTTGATGTGTATATTATCTTTCTTATGCTTGGGAAAGATTTGGAAGTTGTGTTTTGGGAACAATGCCCAAACTTGTTCATTTTGAATTTGGCGCCATGTGGCGTAGATCCAATAATTTGTTGAGATGTGATGATGAAGAGAGATTTCTATATTTGAATCTAGGTGGAGTGTTAAATTTGGATGATTTAAATATTTTCCAAAGAAGAAAATAATTTAGCTAATTGATTTTATCAATCAATTAGGCTACATGTGGAAAGAAAAGGAGGAAAGTTATTTTTGGTTATTTATGGAAAAATAAAACTAATTAATTAGTTAATTAATTAGTCAATATATTTCTTATATGAATAAAGAAAAGATTGCTGATGGAGATTGATTCAAGCAAGGAAAATTATGGAATCCAAGATCACCATTACCCATTTGCATAGAAATCAAATCATGGATATTTGAAAAGATTTTAAGACGATTGAGAAATTAATTTACTTAAATTAATCTTCAAGTAATTCCTTCATTCTGAAGTCTATTTAAATGAAGGAAGTTCATCTTCATATGTGTGAGAGAGAGCATCCACTATTATCCTCTTCTTTAGTAAACCCTAATTTCATTGAATTGGCAGTTTGATAATTAATCAACAAGCTAGATCTTTTTGATTGCTTCTGTGCATAAGCCTAATTATTTCACATGGCAATAGTGTAAATTAATTAAAATTTTGCACAACATTCCTTTGGGTCTATAAGATTGACCGCCTCTTTGACTATTTGTTTGATTTCTGTTGTTGTTATTTCTTTCTTGATTTTTATATTCACTCCTGCCAACAAAATTAGAAGAAAAGTTAGATATTATTGGCTTCTTTTGCTCGATTTTACCTCCATAAGCTAGAAGTGTGGAATGAACATATTGAATGGTTGGTGTTGTTTATTTTGAGGATATTACTACTACCATAGCCTCATATTCTTCATCAACTCCACTTAATATGCATAAGATCTTATTAGTATCTGAAACCTTATGACCAGTTGATGCCATTTGATCATACAATGTTTTGATTTTGGTCAAGTATTCTCCCGTTGATAAGTTTTCTTTCCT
This sequence comes from Allium fistulosum, assembly GCA_030737815.1. Lineage (NCBI taxonomy): Eukaryota > Viridiplantae > Streptophyta > Magnoliopsida > Asparagales > Amaryllidaceae > Allium > Allium fistulosum. The sequence continues at coordinate 1,228,743,508 of CM060901.1, forward strand.
TAGATTTTGCAATTGCCTCTTGTAATACATTATTCTTCCAGTAGACCGTGTGTTGAATACCTGCTCAATTGTTGACCATATTTTATGGGCACTTTTACACCCTATTAACTATGGCAGGAGATATGGACTTATAGATGATAATAATCAAGAAAAAATTAAACTATATTGCTTTTGATGAGTTATTTATTCTTGTTACTTACAAGTTTTCCATCATTATATGTTGTATACTATGGTGGTGTGAGTAAAGTCCCAAGAACATACTTTTCAAAGCCATATCGTCTGATTTCTGTCTCAATCTGAAATTTCGAAAGCAAAAAATTGGTATCATCAAGTTGAATGGTGATTAACTGGATCTGGGATTTAATTATGGCCTTGAGGAGTTCCTGAGTAGTCGCTTTTTTGAGATGCTAAGGCAGTATTTCTTGAGGTGGATGATGCTGAGTTATCAATGTCACCTTCCACCATGATTGAAAGTGATAAAATCCGAGAAATTATTGGAGTTTATATGAGACTGACAGGGGCTCTGGATGATGCTTGATGTGCAGCCGAAGATGCACTGAGTGATGACCAAAATAGCTATGACAGTACTTTCTTGGCAAGGCACAACAAGATGTTCAGATTTGAAATGAGGGTGAAAGATATTGTTCTTGATACAGATGTAGGTATGAAAATGCTGACTTCAATCAAGTGATGAGAATCTTGATTCGATTCTCTGATGATGGTCAAGGCGCAGCCTAACTTTAGGTGATGATTTTGAATCTGACGAAGTTATTGGCACAACATTCTTGCTGTTAAGCAGTAATGGCTCTGATACCATGAAAGAAATTGAAGAAATTGAGTTTTATTGATTTTGTGTTGTATTATTACAATAAGTATTTGATACAATAATACTCTGTTTTCATACACTTGTATTTATAAGGATAACAATATATTTGATTGCTAGGCTGAAGTGCAGGCCCAAATACTTGATACTTAAACTCTTCTATTCTATATTGTTGCGCATTCCTTATGTAGTTGTATATGGTTCAGTTGAGTCATCTTATTTGATTTGTTAATCATCAATACTGTAGAATGCTCATGATGAATTTTAATATTCGAAACCAAAACTTCTTTGATGAATTTTTCTTAATGCAAGTTGCCATGCATATGCATATAATGTTATAAAAATCGATCAAATTACGATTGTAAAATAAAGCTTTACAAAAATTGATTTTACAACACCTTAATAAATATAGGCATATATCTCATAAGCATTTGGGAGAAAAATAAATATGTTGTTCTGGATATTAAATAGGTTATGGGTTAATTTCATATAGATGTTGATGTTTGTATCCGATTCTTCAAACTCTAATTTAGTACGTTGGAACTTTTTTGTCAAATCTATTTTATATGTTATAATAATGGGAAAATTATTATGGGCGACGAACTACAACCAGGTCAAATCTCCTATCCCCCTCCTTCATGTCCCTCTGCCCCCAAATAAATCTCAACCATAAATTATAATGATCTGATCACTACGTGGGACCCACAAAATCCATTTGATGATAATAATATAAAATCCAATGGCTGATGAAGAGTGGACACATGGGGACAGAGAGTTTGGGACAGAAGATTTGAACTCAATTACAATCTAGCACCAACATAAGTCACAAGAAATGCAACATAGAACATAAATCTAATGATTTAAAAATTCAAAAATGCAAACTTAGTATTCTTTTTCATAAAGTTCTAGTTAAACTCCACAAATTTCATAGAGATAAGAATGTAAACAAGGAGAATATTCGAGAACTCGATTTTGGTCTCGGTTTCGATCATTTGAAATTTTATTAGTTTCAGATGATTTTGTAAATTTAAGAAGTTTCGGTTTTATTTCAATTTCGGTCCAGATTTCGGTTTTCGGTAGTTTGTAATAATGATCTTTGTAAATAAAATATAAAGATAGCCTATAAATAAATAGAATACAACATACAACATCATAAATTTACCGCATCTAAAAACTATTTCTTGGAGCTGTACATGGATTGTTTTCATAATTTTCTTCATCAACTTTTATCGTATGGTATGGTGGATAACCATATTGTATTTGTCCTAAACCTAGAAACGTTGCCATCATATTATCGAATGAGGAGGGTTCATTATTCTGTATTGTATATGAAGTTGACTATTTTGATCGCTTGATATATCACTATTATATGTCTCGTTTTCTCCGTGATAATAACAGCCTCCAGTATAGTCAGAAGTAAAATGTCTGTAGTTAGGTGGATCATTTGAAGTATACGGATTATTAGCGTAACCATAATTTTATTATTGTCCATATTAAACATTCAAATTACTATCTCTTCTGTCATGATTGTCAATCACACCTCTCCTTCTCACATATGGTATAGTTGGTCTAAGCAAGTCACCACCATTACTAGAACCAACGTCATAATTACTCGTTAAATCGATACCGTTACCACCACTATTACCATGATCGTTATTTAAGGAGCCACTACTTTAAGTGAGATGACTTGTTGTTCGTGCAGGTATACCATCGACTACAACGACAACATCATTCATTATATTGACCACCAAAGGATCGTCGTCAAGCAACCGTGGTTCCACTTCAGTAGTCAACTCTACTAATGGATCCTCCTCGTAAAATATGTAGTTCAGATCAATCAATTGATCATTTGTACCACGACGTTTAACATTCTTTTCTCTTAATCTCATATTGTAATGTACATACATCAGTTTTTCCAGATTTTCCATTTTGATTATATTTCTCAATTTTGTATGAATCATGGAAAATGTAATTCAGTTCTTTTCACAGTTTGAAGAAGAAACTTCTGACCTAGAATATGCGTTGCTAAACGTGTTAGATTTAGGAAATGTATTTATAGCTGCTTTTGCTTTTGAGGAGCCAAATGCACAAACTTTCATTCTATAATTGTCCATTTGTGGATGTAAAAATTAAATATTTAATCTATGTTTTGAACAAAATATTTGATGTAATTTACCTTTTTTTAATCTCGATTTGTGTTAACATGTCCGAGATCATTCTTCCATCGACAATGTTGAATCCATTTAATACTTCATTATCATTTATCGCATCATCATATTAAATGATAGGATTAAAAAAATAACCTATATTTTAAACAGTGCAAGCATAAATGTGATATTATGAATTGTGAAGCATGCTAAGTGCAATCACTAATATAATCACTGCCCATCGTTTAATACTTGTATACATACATTAAATAATACACTGCCCACGCACAACAAAGTAGGGAATTGAAGGGAAAAAAACACACTAAAGATAAAAAACTTCACTGCCGTCAAACAAGTCCGATGACTGGAATCCGTCTCCGCCGCACAACCTTCGCCTTCGCCACCGCACAAGGTACTGCTGCTGTCGAACAAGGTACTGTTGTATTTTCTTGGTGATTTCTTATATCGATTTCGATTGAATTTATAGATGGAAAATCAAATCTTTTCACTTTATAATCATGTTCGATAATCTCTATAGCTGATTGAATTTTATTCAGATGCTTTGGCTTTTTCTTTTTCTTTTTCATATCCCGTGATTTTGCTGTCGATTCCTTTAATTTTGTGTTTCATACTTTGATGATCACGTTTTTTTAATCTAAAGATAGCTGAAACCGATTTTTTGTCCTAATTTCGGCTCACTGTAGGTCGGCACCGGTACGGTACCTTCGAATTTTCGATGTACCGGCCAATACCTAAAACCATGGAGAATGCCAACCATAGGTGCTGCAATGTTGTGTTTCCAGATAGGCAGAACGACTCGTCGAGTTCCTATTGAAATAGCAAATATAGAAGGAACGACGCTTGTCATTCGTTGGTTATTAGGGCCATCCCAAAAATACGTCGGGGTCGAAAAACAGATTTGTAATAGAGCCTGAATGTCTAAACATACATTGATAATGCTAACACCAATGTTTGATCCATTGGATGCACAAAGGCTTAAGATAACTGGCACTGAAAATGATGATCTTGATGAGCTAACTTTTAGTATGATACAGTTTCATTTTCCCGATATGTCATGCATATGAAATTAAATAAAGTAATATTTACTGGCCCTAAAAGGAGGTACTTATATCTAATTTTACGTCGTTCAAGTATAAAATTTAACTTCGGTTGTTAGACCATCTTCAGCCCCGCATCTAAAACTAGGATGAGAGAAAAAAAAACGTTAGAAACCCCACACCTCCAACAATGAGTGGAGGAATTTTTTTTAAAAATTGTTTAAAAACTTTCTTTACACGGTAATCTGATTCCCGTTTATACTACAAAAGGCTTTCCGAGCCATTTATAATATAAACGAGAAACAGATTGCCGTTTAGCAAACCTAAAAAAAAGGGAGAAACCTCCGTTTAGAGCGTGGGAAAACAAGTTGGAGCGGGGAAGATGCTTTTATATGTAGAAATTAAACTTACAATGCCTCATTTGGTCAAAAGCACGGGATGATAAAAAGAAACATCCATCTTATTTATGTTTGTTTATTTATTTTATTAAATAGGATTACGAAAATCTCAGTTGATAAAACTTAGGAAAGGTGTATTTCTCCACACCAGTATCCAAGTATTTCAACTTTGATCTAAGGAATCATCTAAATGATATTTATAGGTTCTCTATTCTAGTTTACAAAAATCCAACGAGCATTTTGTTGGAAGAATGGCTCAACTAGAGGTTACATTCTCTTTGATGGGAGAAAATATTACAGAAAAAGGTGCACTGGCTCTGCTACACTTTGAAACTAACTAGCATTCAATGAGGTTGAGTCATTGATCAGCTTCAACGTAGTGTTCTTTTTCTTTACTGGATTGATTCCTGGAACAGGAAAGTTTGGTACTGCTGATGAAGAAGAGTGAATATAGTTTATTTTGATATTATTGGATTTCTGGATATATGGAATGTATAAGATGTTTTATTGCTGGATTTTCCCTAACATTTTTCCTTCTTGTTGATTGTTGAAATTCAGTAAATTTAGTTATATGAATGCTCATGTCAAATTAATCTGGAGGACGATTATTCAGTTAAAGTTCTTCTTGTTAGGGATTTGTTGACGGCATAACGTTAATGTAATTGAGCATATGTTGGGAGAATTTAAGATATATAGACAAGTGATTTAAGTGTTATATATGTCCTTGGTTTTGTGCACATAATAAAAAACCAATTTCAACTAGTACTCGGATCTAAGTGGCACATGAATTGCACTGAAATATTCAGTAGTTTCCCGGTTGTATAATTGGCATGAATTGGTCATTACGGCTCTGTAGTGGGCATAAATGGGTCATAAGAATCCTTTGGTTGCCCCTATTTTTGCTTGAGCTAAAGTGAAAACAAACGTTACCATAACAAAGAGAGCAGGACCCGCATACGACATTCTGAGGATGATCACAAATAGAGAACTTAATTCGGTAGATGGCGTTTTATCCGTGGGAGGTGATAGTCTCTTCAATGAAGTATTGAATGGACCGTTGTGTACAAGGCATAAGGATCCAAATCAACTTGCTGATCATGATAGGAATCAACAATGGAGCACTAAGGGTGGAGTCAATTGTAGGCCTTCTATTGATGATCATACAAATGACACAACGATAGAATCTTAGTATGAAATCAGTGACTATGAACCACTCCTCTCTACAGAATTAATTGGTCTTGGTTTGTCTTGAATCAAAAAAATACTGCAGTAGACCAAGAAGATAATGAATTTCCGTGGTAGGCTTAGGCTTGGAATTGTTCCTGCTGGCTCTACTGATGCCATTGCAGTGAGCACAGTTGGTGTCAACTTTTGCTTTACAAATTATACTTGGTAAGAAGGTATTCGCTTGATATAACGCAGATTGTGAAATGGAAAACTACTCCATCTTCTCTTGACATACCATCTGTACACTATGCAACTTCTTTTGCAGGGTACGGTTTTTATGGAGATGTCATCAAGGACAGTGAGAAATCAGGGAAAATTATTTTTTGTACAAACTGCAATCTTTGTAATAACACTACTAATAATGCCAATATTCAACCTGAAGAATCAAAGTGGTTCCCCATTGAACTTCAAGTTTATGAACACAAAGGACAGGCGACAATAATGGTAAATAAATTAAGTTCATTGAAAATGTTTTAACTAACAAAACTAAAAATACATCGGTAAATAATAAATTGGACAGTCTCATGTAATATTCTTTAATATCCCCATCAAACTCAAACTTAAGATGTGTAGCGATTAAAGTTTTTCAAACCAAACGATGAACAAAAAGGAATCTAAAATCATCAATGTCATCCAAATAATCCAATGATTTGAAGGAATGATTTCAAATGTTGCTAAAAAGTGTAACATCAAATACCAATTTAGATCTAATTGCTACACGACCGTCTACAAAGACGACAATAATGAACAAAAAACCCAAAGTCGAAATCCAGAAAGAGAAAATAGGAATAAGAAAATTTCTATGGGACTAGAAGCGGAATTCCAGTCAGGATTGGAAGAGTAATTGCAAGCAGAAATCCAGAGTCTAGGAAAAGAGAATAGAAATATGAATATTTCTATGGGTTTGGAAGAGTAATTACAATCAAAAATCCAGAGTCTAGAAAAAGAAAATAGAAATACGAATATTTCTATGGGATTGGAAGAGTAATTCCAATCAGGATTTATTACTGTCATTGTCGGAAAACTGAGGCCAATCAAAGAAAAACTGGAATCAAGAATGGGAACATCAGTCATAAATTGCTTTGTAGGTAGTTCAACAACACTTTTGGGGAAGTTGGAGCTCAGATCAAAGGTTGTGGATCCAATTTGATACCATGCTGGAACTATTGAATAAATGAAAAAAAATAGAAAAGAAGCGGGGTGGGGGGGGGGGCGAAGAAAGCAATAACCATTAAAAAAACTACATCTGTATTGATAGCTTAGTTGTTGCTCTACAGTACATGGTTAGAGTTTAAAGCTGTATTACTAGAAACCTAAATAATTATACAATAGGGTAATAAATTGTAATATTGAAATATCCCTAATTTATTCCTTGACATATAATAATGATCTCTTAACAGACCTGAGTCTAAACATGTGTTTGCGTCAAAAATGGCACACATCCAAAGATTAACAGCAAAGAATAAAATGACGAAAATTAAATGAAAATGAGAAAAATAAGAACACCCGACAATTATAGTGGTTTGACTAATTGCTGGCCTATGTCCACTTGAATTTTGTTTATCTTTCTCTTGAAATTTACAAAGCCGATCTTATGGATCGGAATTCAGTGTTCGGTGATGATCTGCAAGACGATAGAGGTTGTATGAAATTTGTTAAATGAGCCAAAATGTCCCTTGAACAATGTCCATCGTCCTCTATTTATAGCCAGGTCACTGGAGTACTCTCCACCACATTTGCACTTACATTCTCCATGTCCAGGAGGAGTTTTTCTTGAAAGATCAAGGTCAACTCATTGACGTTCAGGGATCGGTACCGAATCCTAACTATGGTTGCAAGGCCTTCTTTTGATCCTTGAAAGTTGCTTGGTTGACTTGCATCTCCATCTACCAAACTTGGATGTATTAATATCATCTTGCACTTGGGTAAATTCCCTAGTTTGAAAGTCGGGCAAAAGCACTCGCTTATGCATCGGCTATTCAAGTTGACATGGGCTTGCGATCCATCCAACATTGCATGAGTTGGCTTGTAATTGCTCCATCTTGATGTAGCATGAGGTAAATGGAAGATTAGAGGAGATTTTAGGGATCGGTGCCGAACCCTAACTATGGTTCGATGTTGAACCATGACTTTAATTGATCTTTGCACTTTTTGTACTAGAACTTGTAGTGGGTGGTTTGGTGAGTCGATGACTCCATCTTCCGATCTTCTTTGATATATGAGTTTGGCACTTATCGCTCTAGATTCCTGCTCGGTAATTTTTTTGTTTTATCGATCTGATTCGTCCGAATATGGTTTGATCACAAGGCTGGATAACATTCGCCCCCCAAAGCACACCTTGCGAATGGAAGGTGTATTTTGCTCAATAAAAAATATTGAAATCGATTATTCACCGGTGGTTGAATTTTCTGATTATCAATTGATCAAACCGCAGCGAATGTCCAGTTTCTTCGAATTCACCTGTAAATCAAATATCCTTCCAGACCATTATAGCTAGGGACTCGAGTCCTTGTTCGCGTGTTAGTCACAAGTAATCATCATTCCGTGTTCCCCCCAAATTATCGTATCATATGCGGTAAACCAAAATCGTCCCGTGTTCATTCGGGAGTGAGCAATCACATATCGAAATCAGTTTTATCCCATGTTCATTCGGGATCTAAGTTACCACATACAAATTGCATGTCGGGCAACCAAGGGTTAACAAATAATGGAAGTTCATTGCCACCGCTTGGAACGTTATTTATAAAACGTTTAGAGTCGCCTAGAATCCCATTATAAGAGCATCCAACTGAATAGAAGCAGTGACTTAATCTGATAATCACTATCAAGTCGTTTCAAAATCAAATAGCGTACAAATCAAAAGTCTACTCTTCGATCCCTCTGGATCGCATTATCAATACCTAGGTCAGCTTCTGATTCTTCGAATCATTAGTTTAATCCTCGATCCCTTCAGAACATTAGTTAAATCCTCACTCTCTCTGAATTGTCAGTCGAACCATCGACTCTCTGGTCTTCAGTTGAATCCTTGACCTCGCTGGATCGTTTAGCATCTAATCTAGAGTTCGACCTCTCCGGATCTTTCTGAGTCTAATCTGCTTGCTCTTCGACGAGGGTACTCAACAGCCAAGCAAGTCCATCCACTCACTCTTCGGTGTGGGAATTCACTCTCGTACAAGCCCAATCCACTCGCTCTATGAAAAGGAGACTTGTATATTATGTTCATCGCCATGTCTCTCCGGATAGGACTACTATATTCAATCAATTCATAAATCAATATTATGGGGTAACCAATCTCCATTGGTGTTTCGAATTAATATCGGTTATCATGTTCGAGTGAGTTTCAAAATCAAGCATTCATTCACAAAAGTCAAATCCAAACATCCAACAAACATCACAACATCCATCTCATCAGGCACTACAGCCAGCATCCAACTTAGAGCGTGCTTGGAGACTGATCGAGGTCCCATACATAGGTAAGTGGCTTGGCTATAATGTTGCATCATTTATTGAAAATAAAGTTAAAGTGTGGGAATCAAACCTGACTCCCTGCTGTCCCCAATCATGAGATAACTATCTTCGACCAAGATACAAGGCTGCTTCCATTTACTGCAGATAATGGCTGCTCCTGTTGCATCACCATAACTTGGCTTCTCACGTACTCACTACACCAAAAAAACCCTTTTGCTATGGCTCAGAGCCATGGCAAAATGAGCATTGGCTAATATTTAGCCACGGCTTTAATATGTGGCTAAATACTTGTATCCAGCCAATATCATTATTAATACAACACAAAGTTATACAAGTAGATGATGAGATGATGATAATTGACTGGAGCAATAGCATAAATGCAATTTAAAGCCTTCTAATTTTTACTCCAAAGTACACGTAACAATTAGACATGCCCATGGTACATGTGAATAGGTCCGGCCTGTACAATCTACTGCCTCAGTCCAGAATTGAAATTGAGAGAAAAAAAATTATGGGAAATTTTTTCCTCTGTAGGTATTGAACTCAACACACTTAGTAGAGACAATGTAAACTACCACTAAACCAAAGATCCTAACATAAAAGCCTGTAACTAGTTTTAAAGAGTTTGTAATTCCCATTATGATAAATTTTTCCCTAGCCCATTGAGTTGCCCAAGCCTACGGGCTTGATGGACTGCCATTTGGGCTGACCCTACATATGAATAGTACAAGGAAAGTTTCCCCTATATGAACAAGCTACAAAAGTTTATGGCCTCGAAAATTACATCAAAATACCCAAAATGACTACAAAAGATTGATTAATTCTTAATTCGTAACTGATAATAACATGTATGAAAATTGGATTAGTTATCCATGCCACCCATTCCAGGCATTGAAAAAGCTTGCAATGTGAAACCAATAAATATGTGTTAACATGAGAAAAGAAAATACTTCCTATTAAATGGAAGGGCATGACCTACTACATATCACGAGGCAATGGAGTTTTACCTTACAACATCCACTAGTGCAGTTCTGATCACTTTAATTGTGTCAATAATACCAGTCTTTACCATATCGACATATTTACATATATATGTATAAAATATTCGTCAGGCCAAATAACATTTAGAAATCATATTAAACTTATAAATAGAAGCAAGGATGTGATATTCACATAAAAGTTATATGCGTGTATGTTTGTATACAAATGCTTATACAAATATATACAGATATCTTCCTTGCTCCATATCATACATCTCCTTGGGAGCAGCTGTAATGGCACGATTAACATCTTCTGCGTCTCCTTTTGCCACATCAGCTATCACATTACCTGTTCTTGGATCTAGTGTTTGAAATGTTTTCCCTGCTCCATATCATACACATATTCATTAATATTATTACCGAAAACTCTACCATTAATGATTATATACTTATGCATATAATGTATAGTATAACTTGATGCTATGTCTACAAACTTTTCGTTGATTAGAAATTGTGTACGCTCAACTTTAACTGGCGGTGTGATCGGTTCATTCTCAATGGCAGTGGCAGTGCCATATGTTTGGCTTTGTCTTATCACCCTTGGATGATATATTCATACTATTTGTCTATCACCTTTAGATGATATAATCATACTACTTAACAAGATGATACTATCATATTATCAAAATGTACAAACTTAATTTCGGGTATTTTATAAAGAGTGATGCTATAGATCATCAAAATAGAATAGTACCACTGTCATTCTCTTTGATTTGATATGGAATGAAACATCCCAAAACCCCTTAGTATTCCCAAAAATAGCACACCAAAGGATGTGGTGCATTATAGGTATAGCTAAAGCATCATAGAGACTAAGATTCAAAAGACAAATAAGTAAAAGCAGCGGAAAACATTTAAATAATAACTTATCATTCAGAATTAAACTTCATTTCAAAATAAGTCATAAAAGCATAACATGTCTCAAAAACTCAAATTCTCTCATGTCTAATGAAAATACATCTCAGTCTCACATAATCAGAGTACAAAAATAACAATAATAATCTCTCTCACAAGTGCCAATTCATCATAAGCCAAATGAAAAAGATGAAATGCAGAAGAATACATTTGAAATGAGCAAACTTCGAAAATGAATCTCAAGAAACCTGAATCAACTATCCTCAACTCTGCTGGCCTATTGGGGAAAAAGGAAAGATAGAGGAGTGGGTCAGACAATAAGTCTGGTGAGTGAAAGTAATTACTAGTATTTCTAAGGAAGATAAAGATAATAGACTAAGCAATAGTTCTAGCTTGAAAGGAAGATACAGAAAAGATAAAACTTGCATAAAATACTATTTCTGATTCTGTTTGACTATTTGCATTGATTGTTTGCACTTGTCTTAAACTATTGTAATTAGGCTGAAACCATAATCTTATCTCAACTGCTAACTTGATTAGGCTGAAATCCTAATCCTACCCATTGATCGGCCTTTCCTATCTCTGTTGTGCCACTATGAACCAATCCTGTTGGTCCCACAGCAAAAGACACCTCTTAGCGCTTAGGATGTAGTAGCGAATTATTTACCCTAATCGATGCCGCACGCTCAGTCATCGCCGGTACACACTAACTGTCGCCCCCTATTTGACCCTTTATTTACCCTAATCAGTATAAGCGTACCCAGTCTCACCCACGTGTGAGACCATCAATCCTCGACCTGAAAGGGAATGCTGCTGGTACTGGTCCTAACAAACAAATCTTATAACTTTGTGCCCCTTACACAAATCTCCAAATTTAAGCCTCAATCTATTGGCCACTTATTTACCCTAATCAGCATAAGCGTGCCCAGCCACACACACGTGTGAGACCATCGGTCCTAGAACTGAAAGGGAATGATGCAGGTACGGGCCACTACCGCTATATTTGCTTATTAACTTAATCCAAGATCTAAGTTTTTAAAATAAGCCCCTTCTGTTATTTCTTTCTTTCTAATTATAACCTACGTGTTATAATGGTTCTTGCAGCTGTTACTCTTCTATTTTCTTTTTTTAGTTATAACCACTTGTTGTAATCATACTTGTAAATATCTCAAATTTGCTTATTTCAGTCCATCTCCATTTTATTTCAGTTTTTCTCATTTTACATCTGATTTATGTAAATTTAGTGTTTTTCTATTTTAATCCATATTTGCGAATTCTTCTCTTTTTAATATTTTATTCGCGTCAAAAAGGATTGAACCTCTATAAAAAGAAACTAACATTTACAGGTTAAATTCCAACTTAAAAAGATGTAAATAACTGCAAATAACTGAATAAAATAGCTGAATAAAAATAGATTGAAAAGAACTTTTGAAATTTACTTAAAAACTGACTATAAATAAACTTACATAAAAACCGTCTTAAAATTATAGAAAAAACTACAACTATTGAGAACCCTATTATTTTAAATTGCTTACAAATCTAAAATAATTACAAAACACTCACCTGTGGTGCTTAGCTCTAATCCTAGGCCTTCCTGGATCCACTTCTAGGGTGTAAAATATTTTTATTAAAAAGATTTCCTCCTAAGAAAAATTTTCTATTTAGGGTTCAGCCTCAGGCAATGAACCCAATTGGGAGAAAAATAGCTAGACCTAAGGTTCTATTTATAGTGTGGCTTAGGGATCTTAGGCCGTCGGATTTGAAGATTTAATCTAGTGCAACCACGTCATAGGCTCACTAGGAACCATCGGATGTAGCTACAAAGGCACAGGATTTCACCAAAAATTAGATTTACAGTCTTCGGCTCGCACCTGGACGAAAAATCATCCAGGGAAGAATGCGGGTCGACCTGGCCAATATGCGGGTCGACCTATTGGTCGACCCGACTCAGGCACGGGTCGGCCCGTAACGGGTCTTTTTTTTCATTTTTGTTTAATTATATATATAATTCTGATTTTCTTTGTTTCTCTCGTAACTTCTCGATACTGACTCGGATTTCAACAAGTTATATATGAAAATTGCTCAAAAAATTACCACGGACCCAATGTTGCATCTCCTGTGGCTCAATTCTGACAATTTCCCAACCCTATTTTATTATTGAATTAATTTGTTAATTAATTATTATTACTTTAATTTTTTGGGTTGTTACATTCTCCCCTCCTTAAATGATTTCGCCCCCGAAATCTCCAAGGGCAGAAGAATGAAATAAATATTTTCATCCAAATTCCACAACCACATATGCAACCATCATCCATTACATCCATTGTCCTTAAGCTCTTTAATGCAATTTATGATATATATTCAATAGTGTAGTGTCAATGTCTCTAACTAATGCAAAAGATTAGGCGGTCAATCGATTCAGTCGACCTCCTTTTTATGCGCTCATGTCCATGCCATGTATCCAAATGAATGCAAATTCCCTAATAACAACTGATAGTTCTATATGCGTGCTACAATCATCATCCAAATGCAACAATCATATGATAATCACCCATTCATAACAACCATGAAATAAAAATGCAAGTGCTCACACACCCATATGCATATGCTCTAATGACCTAGTTAGGCCGATCTCTAAGAGATGATAGTGCCTAGTGTGTATATATGCGTCCATTAGCATCCACTAGCAAACACTTGCAACCACTTGCGTCCAACATACATAACATGTTCTAGTAACATGTTTACATTCAGTCCTACCATCCATAGGTTGAATCCTAAGATCTACCCTCCCAAAGGATACTAAAGGGAAGAACCTATTCAAAACTAAAGATGGAAATAGGAAATTCATGACGTACCATTGAAGAGATGCGGATAAGAGATACGTATTTTCTCCTTAGCCTCCCACGTAACGTCCTTAATACTATCTCCCCACTGCACCTTAACCATAGGGACTTCCTTATAAGCTTCTTGATATCATGTCCAACGATCTTGGTAGGAATGCGATGAACCAATGCTTCTCTCTCCACTTCAACTTCCTCAAGTTGGCTAGGTTCCACTACCTCTGTTGAATCATGTAAGCACTTTCTCAAGTACGAAACATGAAAAACATCATGAACTCCCGTGAGCCTCTCCGGTAGCTTTATCTGATACGCCATCTTCCCTACCCTTTCCTTAATGGGGAACGGTCCTACGAATATGGAAGTAAGTTTCCCACTTGATCCAAACCTCACTACCTTTCCTAGCGGAGACACCTTAATGGAAACCAAATCTCCTACCTCGAACTCAATATCCCTTCTCCGCTTATCTACATAGGGTTTCTATCTATCTTGGGCCGTCTTCATTCTTCTTTTAATCAATTCAATCTTTTCCGAAGTCTCTCTAACCATGTCGGGACCAAGTAGCAATCTTTCTGTAGACTCCAACCAACACGAAGGCGACTTGCATGGTCTTCCATAAAGGGCTTCAAAAGGAGCCATCCCAATGCTAGCCTGAAAACTATTGTTATATGCGAATTGCACTAAAGGAAGGTGCTCCTCCTAAGTCCCTCTAAAATCAAGAATGCACATCCTCAACAAATCCTCAAGAATTCTATTAACTCTCTCCGTTTGGCCATCTGTTTGAGGGTGATAGGCCATACTCAATCTAAGCTGTGTCCCTAAAGCCTCTTGCAAGCTCCTCCAAAACTCGCTAGTAAAGATAGGGTCTCTATCGCTCACTACACTAAAGGGAACTCCATGAAGTCGGACTATCTCACGAACGTATATGGATGCCAAATAAGGTGTTGTCCTCTTACTCTTGACCGGAATGAAGTAGACGCTCTTAGTTAAATGATCTACAATCACCCAAATATTGGTATTCCCCTTCCTAGATCGGTGTAAACCATCTATGAAATCCATCGAAACACTATCCCACTTCCATTTGGGTACATCTAATGGTTGAAGAAATCCGTCAGGCCTCTGCTGCTCCGCCTTAACCTTTTGGCACACAAGACACTTGGCCACAAACTCTGTTACATCCTTCTTCATACCATTCCAATAAAACACACTCTTCATGTCCCTATATATCTTATCACCACTCGCATGTATAGTCATCCGAGAATGGTATGCTTCTGCTAGAACTGCACTCATCAAATCACCAGTGCGGGGGACACAAAATTTTCCATCTCTCCTTAGCCACCCTTTACTATCGATGGAATAGCGTTGGAGATTTCTAGAGGCCTCTCCTTTGCTAATCCTATCCAGAATATCCACAAGCTCTGAATCCTCTCGCTGCCTTGAGCCAATCTGATCTATGAGGGTAATAATCTAGGAGTAATGTTCGTAGAGGGCTTAAAATCAAAGGTGGAAATAAACTCTAGGCTTTTCCACTCCACAAACATTGGGCTAAGGGTTGTTCTCTTCCTGCTTAACGCATCCGCAACCACGTTCCCCTTGCCAGGGGTGAAAGCTATCTCAAAGTCATATGATGCCAGAAACTCCATCCAACGCAGCTGCCTCAAGTTTAAATCCTTTTGTGAGAACGGGTATTTCAATGGTTTATGGTCAGCGAAAAGCTCGAACCTCTCTCTTAGCAAGTAATGTCTCCATGACTTGAGCGCGAAAACAATAGCAGCCAGCTCCAGATCATAGGTGTGGTAGTTCTTCTCATGAGTTCTCAATTGTCTACTCCCATAGCATACTACCCTCCCCTCCTGCATCAATACTGCCCCAAGGCCAGTCCTACATGCATCAGTGTATACTATAAAAGGCTTAGCTCCGTCGGGTAAAACTAACACTGGTGCACTAGTAAGGGCCCTCTTTAACATCGTGAAGGAATCCGCATAATCCACGTCCCATACGAATGTCGCATTCTTCTTAGTAAGGCGAATAAGCGGTGCTGAAATCTTAGCAAAATCTCTGATAAACTTCCTATAATAACCAGCCAAACCTAGGAAGCTTCTAACTTCGGTAGTGTTCTTGGGGGCCTTCCAATCTTGTTTCGCTACTACCTTAGCGGGATCCACAGCTAGACCCTCTCTTAAGACTACATGCCCCAAGGAACGCACCTCCTCATGCCAAAAGTGACACTTCGAGAATTTTGCTTTCAACTGATGAGCACGAAGTGTACGAAGAACCTCCTCAAGATGAATAGCATGCTCTTCCATACTCTTGGAAAACACCAGAATGTCGTTCACAGACAGTACAATGAACTTATTTAGGACATCTCGAAAAACACGGCTCATCAGATCTACAAAATAGGTTGGGGCATTGGTCAGCCCAAACGACATAACCAACTACTCAAAGAATCAATCGGGTGTCCTAAATATTGTTTTATCGATGCTATCGTCAGCGACCCTAACCTAATGAAATCCAGTGGCTAAGTAAAGCTGAGAAAATACTGAAGAGCCAACCAACTGATTGAAAATATCGTCTATCCTAGGAAGTGGGTAACGGTTCTTCTTCGTGAGCTTATTCAACCCTTTATAATCTACACAAAGTCGAAGGGAACCATTCGCCTTTGTAGCGAAGATGACTGGCGTCCCCCACTCAGATATGCTCCGTTTGATGAAGTCTTTCTCTAATAGCTCACCAATCTGCTTACTTAAGTCCTTCCTCTCCCTATGAGCCATATGTCTCATGGGCAATGCCACTGGCTTAGCATTGTCATTCAGATAGATCCTAAAGTCTATTTCTCTCTTAGAAGGAAGCCCGTAACCTCCTCAAAAACGTCTGGGAAATCTCTAACAACTGGAACTGAATCTAACTCTCCTAGTAATGAATCAAGGGAATAAAGGAAGCTCAACATGACTGACCCCTGCGGGTCGCAAGAAACCTCGAGAGTCCGTCCGCTACATGTCCCTAGCCTGACGACTCTCCTCTCACAGTCCAATATCGCACCATAAGTGGATAACCGGTCCATCCCCAAAATCATCCCATATCCAGAAAATCCCAGTACATAGGCGTCACAATCAAACTCTACGCCTAGTATAAAAATTTTCAAACCCCTACAAATCATGGATAAATGTGCCGATCCTTCTATGAGGTTTGAAACAACTATAAGGTCTACAATTAGAGAAATATCTAAGTGCAAAAAATCAACCAAGGAACTAGAAATGAAAGAATGCGATACTCCGAAGTCAAAAAGAGTCCGAATAGGAAAATCCGAAATAGAGATCAAACCTTCTACAGAGACTTTCCTACCTCCGTCCGGTCCACTACTAGAAGGTGCTGCATCCAAAGCCTGTACTTGCGCCGTAGGTGCACCTGCTCTCTGCCCTATTCTTTGAGGACAAGCTTTACTACGGTGTCTAGGCTGCCCATAGCTGTAACATCTCCCTTTCATCGTGTCCTTCTTACAGTCCTTTGAGTAATGCCCAACAAATCCACAATTATGATATTTCTCGCCCTTCTTGATCTGTCCCTTTTGAAGTCCTCCTTCTTTCTTCTTGTCCTTATCCTTCTTATTCTTCCACCACTGCTTCTTAGAGTTTTCTTATGCGGTGTATTAACAAGCTCCATCCCGAACCTCGATAACTCATTAAACTGATTTATATACTTTTCACCGAAAGACTCCCCTGCTTTAGACTAATGAACTTCTCCAACTACATGCTTTCCTCGGCTTGCGACAAGAACTTTCTCTCAAACCTTTCCCGAAATCCAACCCAACCAATGTCTCTACCCTACATCTCTACAATCTCCCACCAGTAATAAGCCTCTCCCTTCAGCTGCCAAGATGCAAGCTGAACTCTCTGTCGGTCCTCCAATCCTAACAGCCCAAATATCTACTCTGTATTCCTCAACCAAGTTCATGCCTCTATGAAACCCACGTGTGAGACCATCAGTCCTCAACCTGAAAGGGAATGCTGCCGGTACTGGTTCTAACAAACAAATCTTTTAACTTTGCGCCCCTTGCCCAAATCCCCGAATATGAGCCTGTATCTATTGGCCACTTATTTATCTTAATCAGAATAAGCGTGCCCAGCCTCACCCATGTGTGAGACCATCAGTCTTAGACCTAAAAGGGAATGCTTCCGGTACGGGCCACTACTACTGTATTTGCTTATTAACTTAATCCAAGATCTAAGTTTTTAAAATAAGCCCCTTCTGTTATTTCTTTCTTTCTAATTATAACTTACATGTTATAATGGTTCTTGCAACTGTTACTCTTCTATTTTCTCTTTTTAGTTGTAACCAGTTGTTATAATCATGCTTGTAAATATCTCCAATTTTCCTATTTCAGTCCATCTCCATTTTATTTCAGTTTTTTTCATTTTACATTTGATTTCTGTAATTTAGTGTTTTTCTATTTTAATCCATATTTGTGAATTCTTCTCTTTTTAATATTTTATTCGCGTCAAAAAGGATTAAATCTCTATAAAAAGAAACTAACATTTACAGGCTAAATTCCAACTTAAAACATATGTAAATAACTGTAAATAACTGCAAATAACTGAATAAAATAGCTGAATAAAAATAGACTGAAAAGAACTTCTGAACTTTACCTAAAAACTAATTGTAAATAAACTTACATAAAAACTGTCTCAAAATTGTAGAAAAAACTACAACTATTGAGAACCCTATTATTTTATATTGCTTACAAATCTAAAATAATTACACAACACTCACCTATGGTCCTTAGCTCTAATCCTAGGCCTTCCAGGATCCACTTCTAGGGTGTAAAATATTTTTATTAAAAAGATTTCCTTCCCAGATAAATTTTCTATTTAGGGTTTAGCCTCGAGCAATGAACCCAATTGGGAGAAAATATGAATGAGAAAAATATCTAGGCCTAGGGTTCTATTTATAGTGTGGCATAGGGATCTCAGGCCGTCAGAATTGAAGATTTAATCTGGTGCAACCACGTCATAAGTTCACTAGGAACCATCGGATGCAGCTACGAACGCACAAGATTTCACCAAAAATCAGATTTACGGTCTTCTGCTCGCACCTGGATGAAAAATCGTCCAGGGAAGAATGCGGGTCGACCTATTGGTCGACTCGACTCAAGCACGGGCCGACTTGTAACGGGTCTTTTTTTTCATTTGTTTAATTATATATATAATTCTGATTTTCTTTGTTTCTCTCGTAACTTCTCCATACCGACTCGGATTTCAACAAGTTATATATGAAAATTGCTCAGAAAATTACCACGGACCCAATGGTGCAACTCCCGTGGCTCAATTCTAAAAATTTCCCTACCCTATTTTACTGTTCAATTAATTTGTTAATTAATTATTATTACTCTAATTTTTCAGGTTGTTACATTGAAAATGGCTAACATATGGCATGAATCCAATAAATTTATTTCCTTAGAAAACACAGACATATAGTAACTAACCCCTAAAAATTTACAAAGCAACTTCAATATAAATTAATGATGTTCTATGCATCTCAATTCTCTATACATAACTGTTGACCAATACCAATAGCTCATTTAGGCCAAGATATCGTTGGATGATCAAAAACTTATTAGTCTAGATCTTGTTCTTGCGAAAGCAATTTTTCGCTCACTAGTATTTGCCAAAGGTTGTGCTCTTCTAGCTATATATAGAAGAAAGGGTAATATATATATATATATATATATATATATCACACATCCTCCCTTATTATTATTTTCTCAAAGGATCTAATGATTCATATGCAAACTTCATACCCGTGGAATATACAACTAGCATCTAAGAAAGGCAAGCATTCAAATAATATTGTACATATATCATTATGTAAATTTTAATGTACCAGTCAGTAAATTGATACTGTTTGATCACGTCATACTTGCAGGTTCAATCGGTGTGTTATGGACACACATATAAAATATGAAGTAATGTGTTGTGGATATAAATATGTCGGGAATTAAGAAAAATAACATTGATGGGAAAACTTACCGATATTTTTTTTTAACCAAGAAGAAACCATCCTTGCCAGTAACTGGAGTAGGCTTTGATTCTTCCACAGCCATAATAGCCCCCTTTAAATCCATCCATCCATTCATTCAACTTATTGCAATTCGCATTGGCAAGAATCAAAGGTATATTTATTTGAAACTACTAGTTTTGTACTCACTTGGCCAGGAGGAAGTATAGCATCAAATATATCCACTCCAAACATACCCATGTTTGATAAGGTAAATGTTTCTGTAAAACAAGTCAAACCTTAATAAAACTTTCATATGGGTACTACAATCCTTAATTGCATGGAACATACTAGTAATTGAAATCACATGATATGTTTGCATTTTCCTATACATCTTGTCAACAAGTTTACACGTACATGATTCGATGAAATATCTAATGCAATTAGCATATATTTCATTTCAAACAGTGGTACATTTGACAGGTAAAATAACAAATGTGCGATGCTATAACCACACATGGTTCTTTTTAAAAGATTGAACCAATGAAGCTGATCTGAATTATCTCATTTGGTGAAAGCTACTTAGAATGTGCCTTGCTTACCAATTCTTTCCATTTTTGTGATAACAAATAGATATCAAGCTGCACATGAAACAATTAGTTCACTATAAAAAATGACAAATGCAGATAAATATTGAAGTCTCTAATGAAGTATTTTGTCTGCATCTTGGAGAATAGGAGTGATAAGACCGTCATCAATTGCTAATGTAATAGCAATCTTACTGAATATCTATCCATTTGCAAATAGTTTTGCACATACCATAACAATACTCGTTCAAACACGATTCAGTAATGAATTTGGTGCTGTTACACCACTCTCCACTACAGTAAATCTATAGATTTTCGATCTATGTAATTTAAATCAAACAAACTTAAGTATGAATAAAATACTTGAGAAGAAAAGATTATAAGGGAAAGGCGTGAGACTCACCATTCATCATCGTCGTCGAATGCGCGATCCAAGAGAAGTGCTGATTGCTGGTTCACTTATGTGCCTGGATATAGGAGAGGCGAGAGAATGCAAGCGAATTTGAGGTGTAGCCGAGAACTTTCATCGTTCGTCGATTGAGGCACACTTGGAGAGATCATTCATTGTTTGTAGAAAACATATCTAGGGTTTCTACTAAACAAAATAGAAAACACGCCTGTTGAGAATGAAAATGAATCAGTGTATAGTGTAAATATGGGAAAATTGACATGGCTCTGAACCGTTGCCCTTTATTTTGCAATGGCTAAAAGCCATGGAAAAATTGCCATGACTCAAGGCCGTGGCAAATTTTCCTCATTGAGGAGTGGTAAAATGGGCCGTATGGTATAATGACTACTACAACCGGTTGTTCCTAACCTATTCCTTAATCAGGTTTTGAAGGTGCCTGCAATCATTTGTTTTATTCTCATCCAACTCATGAAATAGAAATTATTTTCCCGACCGGTGGATTCTCTCTTCATCAGTTTTCAATAGGGGATTTGCCCCTCAGTATCAAGGTAAATCCGCTGTGGCGTTTTATTCAACTCTGTGTAAGAAGATAATTTAGATCCTTTCTCTGCCACTTCGGCCCTTTAAAGCCATCATCCAATTTCGCTTTCCTTTTTCTTTACTAAATCCTACTTCGGACGGTACTCTGTCATCTAGAGCATTAACCTCCGCCTTTTCAGTTTCAACGTCCTCTTGATGCAAGTATCTCTCCATCTCGTGGTAAAATTCAACGAGATACACAGGTGGATCCCTTTTTAAAGCAACCTTAAAATCTGTTCTACTAATAACTCCTGAAACTACCGCCATCAGAACCACTGATGGATCCGACTTATGAACCGCCAATGCCACAAAGTGAATCAAATAACAGTGATCACGCAACATAAGGTGGATTTTCTGTTATTCTACTGTTTCACACAACATATAAAAACATCATCTGTTATCTGAATAGCCCGTGAAATCTTTCATCTGTTGTTTGAATATCCTGTGAAATCTTTATGAGCATGTTTTATATTCAGACAACATTTTATCTGTCATCTGATTTAAATTATTAATTTTTTTTATTTTGGCTCCATATATTCCCTCCTAATATTTTGGTGGCCACGTTTTTTAATTATTCCCTCTTCACTTTCTTTTATTTCTGTCTTCTCAATATATACTTCCCTCTTCTCAAAATTTCCCCTCTTCTTAAAAATTTATTTCCCTCTTCTCAAAAGTAAATCAAAAACCTAAATTGTCTTCCTTTTGTCTTCGACCCGTCTTCTTATCTCGTTCTTTCATCTACTTCAATTTTTTCCCATTTTCCCCAAAATCCCTGCTTTATCCTAATCATTTATCTATGAATGAAAAAAAATCACCATACTTGTCTGATTGATCAGTGAGTGTACTTTTCTTTGTTCAGATTTCATTGCCACCTCGTCTGAATTTGGTACCTTTGCATTGTCATTTGGATGCTTAACCATCGATTTGCAGCGATTGAATTTGCAGTTGCTATCACTTGTCGAGAATTACTGGTTAATTGCTTTGTATGACTTATGCCTCTTTTAATTTTGTATTGCTCTCGACTTCGATTATATGCCAATGATGATTGGGTACTATTTATAGGGTATTATTCCCTATATTTTTGGTTTGAGAATTTCAATTTTCTTCTTGTCCGATGTTCGAAATTGTTGTAGTATGTTTGAATTTGTGTGTACATATGCCTTGAGTTATTTTAGTTTGTAGAATTGCATTTGCCTTAACTGCTGATCATGAATCTGTGTCTTTAAGTGTTGAGTTGTTTTAGGATTTTTAATTTGAGTTGCTTCTGATTGTTACCTGAACCCGTGTCCTTTTGGTCTCCATAGCGTGTCTTGCACACTTTCACTTGAACTATGTACTTCATGATGGCTGCACTCTGTATACATACATACATATGTATGTATATATGTGTCACACCATTTCTTGTTTTTTTGTAAAGCTATGTGTGAAGCTTTGATACATGTTTGCTTGCCCATGTTTGTTTATCTGCACTTGTAATCCTCTGCGTGTCTTTATTTTTGGTTTGATGGTCTTGCCTTCCACAAGAGTTGCACTTCTCTGTTGTCTCAAGTATATGTATACATATACACATGTATGTGTATGCTTGCTAAGCCAGTGCATACATGTATATCCATACTTCCATGTACGTGTATAAATGTACTTGTTGTCTTAAGTATATGTATACTTATATGTACGTATATATGTGTGAATGTTTGCTAAGCAGTGCATACATGTATATACATACTTCCATGTATACTTCCAAGCACATACCTAATCTATAGCAACTTTGATGGCTCGAACCTCATGGCTGCACTTTAATCTTGAACTCGAACCGCCTGGACTTATTATTATGTAATGAATGATGGTCCATGTTGCCCCAAATTATATCTGCATATCTGTATGTATGTTTATATATATATATACATACATATATATATATATATGTTTTATATTTGCATATCACTACATGTGTGTGTATATGTCTGAAACTTCCACGTATATACATACATACATATGTATGTATGTATATATGTGTGAATGTTCTTATATCTGCATATATATATGTGTGAACTGCCTTTTATACATGAGTCTGATCTGGTTCATATAAAGTAATTTGAGACTTCCATGTATATACATACATAAATATGTATGTATATATGTGTGAATGTTGTCGCTATTACATATCAAGTAATTTGTGGCACTGCCTTGTTCAATTTGTGGCATTTGCTATTTTAGTTTGTGGCAACTTGCTGTTTTAATTGTGGCACTTACTTTTTCACCGCGATTTCTTATTACACTTTCAATTGCAAATCTTCTTCCAATTCAGTTCTTGTATGTGCTTGTATATACTTGTATATGTGTGATTTCATATACTTGTATGTGCTTGTATATACTTGTATGTGCTTGTATATACTTGTATGTGCTTGTATATACTTGTATATGTGTGATTGTATATACTTGTTTGTGCTCGTATATACTTATATGTGCTCCTATGTATATATGTATGATTGCAGTTGTTGTTGACTCTATAGTTCGTTGTATCAATGCATTTGCACCGGCACTTGCACTGTCCCTTGTTTGTCCTGAACCATTACTATTACTTTTGCTCTAGTCCATGTGCACTGAATTTTGGCTTGTATGTTTTGGTTTGATTCATGCTTGCTGTTGCTTAGTTCTTCTTGGAGTTTGAAGTTGACACCATGTCCATGTATACATGTATATACACAAATATGTATGTATATATGTGTGAATGTTTGTGGCACTGCCTTGTTTTAATATGTGGCACTTGCTGTTTGTGGCACTGCCTTGTTTTAATTTGTTTATTTAATTTGTTTATGAACCATTTTAAGCTTGAGCTGGTTTGCTTTGAGCTGAACCATTTTAAATTGCTTGAACCATTTTGAGCTGAACCATTTGTTGAATTGCTTTGAGCTTGTTTGAGCTTAAACCATTTTGAGTTGAACCAATTGTTGAATTGCTTTGAGCCGAACCATTTTGAGTTGATCTTGTTTTGAGTTGCCTTAAGCTACTCCTATGTGCACTGGCACTTGAGTGTTACTACTCCTATGTCAAAACTGTCCCTTGTTTATTTGTATGTTTTTATATACACTTTGATGTTTTTATATGTTCTTATGTTTTCATATGTTTCCATACCTATCGAAATTGCCCCTAGAATTTCTATATACGAGAAACAAGGGACCGAATTTCTATATAGGAGCAGAATGTTTTCATATGTCCCTTGTTTATCTGCTACTATGTCTTCATATACATTTTCACTTGCTTCCCCTTGTTGCTTTGAGCTGAACCATTTTGAGTTGGTCTTGTTGCAGTGCACTTTGATTCCAATATCATTCATGTACATACATACATACATATGTATGTATGTATGTGTGAATGTTGGAGGTTGATATATACTTGTACTTTGCTTTGCTACTTGAAACTGATACCGTCCCATGTTCTATGGTTTACAGCCTGAAACTAAATGTTGGTTGTAATTTGCTGCTTGAAACTGAGACTTGTTATGCTATCTTGATTCATATCCATGTATATACATGCATACATATGTATGTATGTATATATGTGTGACTATGTAATGCTTCCTTAGCCGAATCTCATTTTGTTTTTCAAATGAATGTGCCTTGAGTCTGTTTTTTATTATGCTCATGTTTGGTTTGTTGTTCGTGAGATTTATTTGATGCCCGACCTTGTGATATTCATAGTGATACACTGTGCTAAGTTGTCCATGCACATATATATTTGTCCCTGTCTAGAACATGAAGAGAAAACAAACCCATAAACTGAGGCAATATTAATATTCTATTATACTTTATTTTTGCAATTTAGGTTTTTTCCTTTTCGATTTACTGTGTTGTTTATTTGACAGGTACATGAGATGGCTAGACACAAGCTGGAGCAAGAGCAAACCAAGGTCAGCATAAAAAACAAACTCGAGTGGGTGTGAATAAAAAAAATGTTATATATGAGAGTGTAGAGAAATGTTGTATATACAAGAGTGATAGTGAAAGCTGTATTGTATTCGAATTTGATTTGAAATAAAATATTTGTTTGAATAAAACTGCGATTCATTTATTTCATTTTGCAAATATAATATAAGTGCAATCAGTAGGCATATCAGCTAATAAATATATGTTTTATAGTAGGAAATTCTAGATATGATACTACAACATTTGACAACTTATTTTTTTTGCTGTGTTAGTGTATATCAGACGACGGAGCATATATATGGTCTAATGTGAAATGAGATGGCACGAAATCTAACGACAGACAGATATGCAATCAGACAACGGAGCATATCTATCGTCTGATGCATTTTTTCCCATAATGTGCAACAGCTACTGCGTTACACCTGGTCAAATAATTCCTTACGGTCTCTCCGACCCACTGTTTCATGCTTGACAATGTCATCACGTTCTTTAGTCATGAAATATGCACTCTGAACTGTCTCATGAACCTATTCGCTAACTTGGTCCGTAGGCCGATGGACCCATTTTCCAACTGTCTGAACCATAATGCTGCTAAGTCCGTAAAATATAAAGGGAAACACCATCCTATTACTCTTCAGACGCACCCAACACCTCCATATGTCAGATGTATCTCATAAAATGAACCATATAATCAGTTTTTCCATCATAGATTTCAAATGTCGAAAACTTGAAATCAGATTGATTTCTCGTGTACTGGATGTTAGTAGTGTATGGAATTCTTCTTACATCCTCCAAACTCTAGTTTGGCGGTCTGTCTCTCATCGCTCGTCTAACTATTTTAGCAATTCTATCACCGTCGTCAAATGGAAGCCTCTGTTCCTATTTTCATTCTACCCCCGTTCCTATGGGGAAATTCTAGCATGTATTCCTTTGGTTGCGCATTTGCATTCTTATCCACATTTTTGTGTTCAACATCGTTTCCTAGGCGTGTTCCATCTCTGCCTATCAAATTCATCATGCCCGTAAGTTCACTGAGATTAGTACCGACTTGAGCTCGGGGATCAGTACCGAGTTGTAGCGCCTCTTCAGGGGTTGCTCTACTTTGCTCCATTCTGTTCCCAGGTGAGTTTGTCCTGGCCTCTGGTCTTTGGTTCTAATCTGCAGCAACTCCAGCTGTTCCTGGCTATCCCATCCTTCTGAAGAATCCCTCTATCATCTTTTCTTGACGGGTTATCATTCTGTCCTACATTTTTGTCATTATCATCTCAATCTCATCTCTGGTTATATAGATGGAAGGGGGGTTAAATCCCGAGGACACTTCTCAGTTGCCCCCATTTCTTTATTGGCTTCCTCCAACAACAGTTTTCCTAGTTGATGGTCTCATCATCTTCTCTAATTTCACATTTCAAGTCGACAAATCCGAGCTTCTCGGTGAAAGCACCAAAATGTTTGCATCAAAAATGACACAAACACCAAGAGATTCATAGCAGAGAATAAGATGAAGAAAATAAAATGAAAACAAGGAAAATAAGAATACACAATAATTATAGTGGTTTGGCTAATCGTTGGCCTACGTCCACTCGAACTTTGTTTATCTTTCTCTTAAGATTTACAAAGTTGATCTTATTGATCGACATTCAAGGACCGGTGATGATTTGTAAGATTACAGAGATTATATGAAAATTTGTTAAACAAGCCAAAAGGTCCCTTGAACAATGCCCTTCCTCCTCTATTTTTAGCTGCAGCTCACCAGAGTTCTCTCCACCACGTTTGCACCAAGGTTCTCCACGTCTAGGAGGAGTTATTCTCAGAAGATCGTGGCCAGCTCACTGATGTTCAGGGATCGGTACCGAATCCTTACTATGGTTGTAAGACCTTTTGATCCTTGAAAGTTGCTTGGTTGACTTGCATATCCATCTACCAAACTTGGATATATTGATATCAGCTTGCAATTGGGTAAATTCCCTGGTTCGGAAGTCAGGCAAAAGCACTCGACTTATGCATCAGCTGTTCAAGTTGAAATGGGCTTGCGATTCACCCAACATCACACGGGTTAGCTTGTAATTACTAAATCTTGTTATAGCATAAGGTAAATGAAAGATTAGAGGAGAGTTTAAGGATATGTACCGAGTCCTAACTATGGTTTGGTACAGAACCCTAACGATGGTTCGGTACCGAACCGTGACTTTACTTAATCTTTGCACTTTTTGTCTTAGAACTTGTAGTGAGTGGATTGATGAGTCGATGGCTCCATCTCCCGATCTTTTTTGATATCTGAGTTTGGCAGTTATTGCTCTAGATTCCTACTAGGTAATTTTTCGGTTTTATCAATCTGATTCGTCCGAATATGGCTTGCTCACAAGACTGGAAAACAACATGCATTTAGATGCATCTCTATCAACATGTCTATTAGAATTAGGCATACGATCATTCTTTTCACAAATCTTCCAAATATTCAAATAGGGACTTCCTTCACCGATTGGTTGGATTTCAGAATATATCTTTTTGCATGTTATATGTATGCATCGAAAGCTTGGAGAAGTTAAAAAATAAACCTTTCTTTCAGTTGTTTATAGACTAACCATGTCCATCTTCCATATATCACAAAGATCATTTTTTTCTTAACCACAAAATGTTGTGGTTGCTAAATTTGTAGAACTTTTACTGTAATAAATCAGAGAACTGAAAGTATAATGTTGTTTGACAAAATGTTGTGGTTGCTAAATGTGTCCACTCTAATCTGAAAATGTTTCTCAATTAACCGTTTTAGTCTAACCAGATATTTTGAGTTTGTGTTGACTGCAAATTTTGACAATGCTAACCTTCTAGAACCAAGAAGATGAATCCTCTCTCGAGTAGTGTTTCACTTTAGGTAGTTCAACATACACCCAACTATAGCCGTAACATAAGCATCACATTGTGTTTGACCATAATCAAGGTACTATTTATATACTTAAGATCAGCAATATTCTCATGTTAGAGAATTATTGCACATTGTTACATGAGATCTTCTATTATTACTTAGTTGTATTTAACCTATAAAATACGCTAATTGAGTCAATCCGTGGTTGTTTTAAGAAACCATAAGCACGTAATCTCTTGATGCCCCTAACGGTAAGGAGCAATTCACCATCTATCTTCTGAAAAGCATTGCGTACACTAGTCTTAACGGATGTATCAATATCCTTTTCTTGATACATCTTGGCAAAGGACATCTAAGAATACATATTTTAAATAGGGCTATTAAGGTAATGGTAAATTTACCATTACCACACCAGTAACAAGTAATTTATAACCAATATTGAGCTACACTAGTAACCAATGCCATCGGTATAGTAATGGTAAATTTACCATTATTAAGGGTAAATGTAACGCTAGAAAAAAGTCAAACTAGTGGTAACGGTAAATTTACCAGTCATGTTAATTTTGTTTTTTCATTATTTAATTAATCCTAACAATGAAAACTTTTGAAGGTTTAACGAACCAGCAATTTCATGTTGTAGTGATTATTTGTGATGAATCATAAATATTTTCTACGTCGACTCGAATAAGTTAAAATGTTTGTAGAAATTTTTACAACCACAGATATTGATTTTGATGGAAAAAATTAGATAAATATTAATACCAATGATATTTCAAGTTTATGTATGATATAGTACATGAAATAATATAATACTATTAAGACAAATTGTTGGCCAATCAAGTAAGGATGTAGTAAACATATCAAGGCAAATCAACAGAAGAACTCTAGTACAAGACCAGGTAGATCAAGAGGAAGCAAGATCATGGAAACAAAAACAAGACTAGAAGGAAAAAGGAGATTCAAAGGCAAGGCTAGAATAATACAGGAGACTCAAGGAACGAAGGTTGGAAGAGTACAAGATCTCAGTTAGTCGGTTTTTAAAGTGTATAGAGTCTTAGATTTAATTGTTAAAGGTCTCGTAGCAATTTTTTGGATCTCTCTTTAATAACTCTTTATTTTATTCCCTATACCCTTTTTATACAAGTTCAATAATTATTTAACAAGTTAAAAGAGTTAAAATAACTTTTATAAAAATATTACTATTTTGCACCAGGATAAGTCGACATATCCAAAATTGTATGTTGATACACTAGCCGTTAGTTGAAACTTTTCAATTTAAATGAAAGAACGATTCCTTTCACATGTTGCAGAAAATCATATTGCTTACATATGCATATACTTTGCGAATTCACTCTCTTTCTCTCTATTTATTCATGGATTTGCAATATACTAAAAGTTAGAGAGCTTACACTCAATTCTCTATTACTTACTCTCTATTTTTATCATATTCCTACTCTTTACATTCTCACATGTTGCAAAAAATCATATTGCTTACATATGCATATACTTTGCGAATTCACTCTCTTTCTCTCTATTTATTCATGGATTTGCAATATACTAAAAGTTAGAGAGCTTACACTCAATTCTTTATTATTTACTCTCTATTTTTATCATATTCCTAAAAAATCAAGATATACTGCTATTGGAGGTTTATAAGAAGTTGTATTGGAGACTACTTGAAATTATGATCGTAAGATTTAATTTCTTGTAGATATTACTCTGTTATTTATTTGTAAAAGTGTGTCATGCCACTTGTAGAATGTAAGGATTATATAGGTGGTCTTGACCATCCCTGGAAAGTAAAGAGGATATGTTTTCTAGCCATCCGTCAAAGTGCTACCACCCCTGGAAAGTCAATATGGGTTCTGTTTGCCACCTGATTCAAAGTCAAGTTGTAAAAGGTTTTCTTATCACTCATGGAAGTGCAATTTCATATGGGATACTAGAATGGATGTAGAATTAGGAGTCCAAATTGGTATAGAAATCTTGGTGTCTTATCTTTGCTTTTGTTGCATTTATTTCTAAATTTATTATATTACAGCTTGTGAATCTGATTTGGATTTGATAAAATTGATATTCACAATAAAATTTGGTAATAAGCTTAAAGACACTATTGACCCTCCCACCTCTAGTGCTAAATTAGCCTTAAGATCTATTTAACACAATATTAGGATGGCATGTCACATTCCCCACACTTCTTGGAACTGGGTCAGTCCACGGTGGAAGTTATGGGCGAATTTCAAAAAAATTTCCTATATTGGATCTTTACTGGGCCTATAAAGTCTACCATATCTAGAACATTCTAAATATAGTTATATTTATTTTATTTTATTTTATTTTATTTAAAATTACAAATTATATAGTTATATTTAATTTATGTCTTGATATATACGTATATACATGTGTATTATATACACACGTTTATGTGTATACATGTGTAACATACCAACCCGTGCTAGGTAAAAATGCTCATGATAAATTTTGGGATATATATCGCAACAGACATGCTAGCTCATCCAATATGCAAGTATATGTTGTTTAAATATATGTATATATATATATATTATTTATAAATAAATATTATAAATATACATATATATATATATGTATGTATTAAATTTTGTTTAAATAATTTATATAAGTATATAAGTGTATTTATATAAATACACACATATGTATATATATATATATCTATAATCGTATAAATAAAATATTAATATTATATATACATATTATGTATATCAGGCTGAGAAGAAATCTATACTTTTGAGCATGGATGGAATATAAGGAGTGGCTGCGGCATAGTAATTTATTTTGAAACTACGACATTATGGCGACTTGCATGGGCAGGTTGTTCTATTTGTTAAATTTTTCTATTTTCTTTTCATAGTTTATAGGCTAGATTGGTAGTTTTATTGAGGATAATGGGTTTGTTTTTTGGAAGGTGTAGTATATAAGTGTATTTTCTATATTGAATATATGCGTGTAAGGATATTTGGTTTCAATAAATGTACCGACTTTAAAAAAAATAAATAAATAAATATATATATATATAAATTAGTGATAAATATAAAATATATTTTTTAAACCACGAGTAATACATATATACACACGTATAAATTTGTTTTAATATATATTGTTTTAATTTAAATATATATATATATATATATATATAAATATACAAATATATTCATAACAATATTTACACACACACATAGATATATATATATATATATTAAAAAAATACAAAAAATATTCTTTGACAAATATGAAATACCAGGTCTTATGCATAGCTCAGCAAATAATTTATTATTATTTTAAAATTTTAAAATACATTTTAATTATATATTTATTCACAAATAAATAAAATGTTAATAAAATTTAATTTGGAAACTTTATATTGAATTTTAAATTTCCAGTAAATCCTAAATTATATTTTGAGGTTTGAAATTTTTTTTCACATTTTTTCGTTTTAAAATGGTTTATTTATTTTCGACCGAACAAAATAATTAACTTTTAAAAATAATTTTTTTTAGATTTTTGGCCGAGAGCTTATCCGATGTTGATATAATTTTATAAAATTTTAAAAATAAATTTTATAGCATATTTGAATTAATATAATTTATTTATGTATTAAATTGATTTAAATAATATAAATAATAATAAATATTTATAGAAAATTGTTTTTTACTATCAAAAATTATTATCACTATAATGATTTGTATATAAAATTATATAATTAAATTTAACCTTAGTATGATGTTGTAATTAATAACACATATATATGTAATTAATAATATATATTAATTTAATAAAATATAAAATTATATTATGTTTACTTATGTTTGCACTAACCTGATATATATATGATAAAAACTAATTTTTTTTAAACATAAATATATATATATATATGCATATAACCGAACTATTTTGTGACAACATTACTTGCATATCAGAATCATCGCCTAACTAACAGTATAATATATGTACATATATAATAAAACATCATACTAAAAATTACTAACTATAATTTGCTCAAATCATACCTTTAATCCTAAAGCCTTAAATTACACCTTGCAAAGATAACTCATTACAGTTTAGTACATTGCTAGTCCTTGAACTGTTCACCTTTAGCTATCGAATATCAATCGATTTGTTTTGATTTGTAGTTGAGAAATTAGGGAGATGGAAGAAAGGAATTCAGCCAGCAATAGATTAGGTTGGAGGTTTCCAAAAGTCCTCAAAAGTTTTAGGATAGAGATGCTTATATAGCGAAGAATTAAGAGATATATTGTAATCAAGATCCTACATCATCTCTTAGCAATTCTCTTCCATCTTAGCCCTCCATCTCAAAGTCTATGTTGCAACGTCTTATAGATGCATTAACCCCTCATTATAGCTGAATTTTCTAGCCCCTTCATGGGCTTTTATACCCAGTTGGAGCCCAAATAAAATATTATACAGTTAAATCCAATTTAATCGCTTAGTATACCAATTGAAATATTTATAACTATTATAAATACATCTAATAATATTTATTCTTCAAATCATAATCAAATTTTACAATTAATATTTCATAAATATTAATTAATACAATAATTTTATAATAATTATAAATTAATTAAATCATTTGGTCAAAGGAAAATTCATTGTTTCGCTTGTGTGACTCGTTAGGTGTAAATTCGTTCAGCGATTGATATCAAATTATTCAAATATTAACATTCAAACGTCACTTAGCAGATGGTGTGACATTTATCACTTGGTTTCGGTAAAATCCAATTTTACTTTATTAAGCATTACCCGGTTGTGACTATTATTTTACACCAATTCTCTTCGTCAAACTATATGGCTTTGAACTTATAGAATTTAGTAATAGTCAAAAATCCAACATCGTTCTTATTCAATTCTATGTTCCAAAAATAAAGTCCTTGTTTCAATAAAAACAATTAGTATTAATCGAAATGCTCTGGCTAAAGAATTTGACTTTGAGTTGACTTGAGTTGACCATGATACTAACCTCATATAACTGAGGAGACGAATCCTCTCTTGAATACTAATTCACTTCTAACACTTCCACTCGACCTAACTATAGCCACTCGATGGATGTCGTGTCATAATTTGACTATAATCAAAGTGGAGCTTGTTAGGAACCAGAGATAGTGGTTTTGATGACAACAACCTTTGTAACTTATTTTATTATAACTTATATACTAACACTATTGTCTAGATATATATGAATGTTATTATGTAGGATATATATATAAGGCAGGTACTGATTATTGAAGACTGTACAGTATAAAGATCAAGGATGAAGAAATCAAGTTTGAAGACTCATGAGTATCAAGATCAAGATTTCAAGATATGTGTCTAGTTTATTGTTAAAACTTCATAATAGCACGGAAATCTTCATTCCATATTTCATTTGGGATGGAACCCATTTCTACCTTCTTAGTGGCTTACAAACCCATGACAAGTAGCTTACAAACCTACGACAAGTGGCTTACAAACCCACGAACATCCTGGTTTTGTACAAGTTCTCGAGTCCTGATGTGATGAGATATTCTGCAGGAAGAAGCTTGCAAAACTACTTCAAAATGGTTTTTCAAAATGATTTTCAAAACTGCTTTTCAAAATGTTTTAGCCTTAAAAATTATTTTTTCAAATGATTTTCAAAAAGATGTTTTAGCCTTAAAATATTCTTTTATAATATATATATATATATACACTTGAGATTTAAAATCAAATTTATATATACATTCTAAAAATATATTTTTCTACTTTTCTTTATTTTAAAACATAGGAAAATTAGTTTATTTTACTCCAGAATCATTTCATCTTGTTTTCCTTTCAATACCTTATTCAAAATAATGTTTACATTATTTTTAACTAGGGTATGTCGACATCATGGGATACCCCATGTCGACATGGTGGCCGTTAAATTCAAAAGTTTCAATTTTCAAAAGAAGTGTCTATTCGTTTAAATCTCTTCGCGAATGGTTATGACCGTTACTGGTCCATAAATAGCCTTCACAAACGAATTTTTTAACTAACTATTTTCATATTTTCTTCACTCCTTCTTCTCCACAAATCCATATTCTAAAATATTCATATTTTTAAGATCGTGCCGAAATTCTACCGAATTCTCAAGTGAATCAAATTAGAATCTCATTCTTGTTTGATTCTCTGCCCTCTCTTAAAGATCAAAGTGCTATTCAGAGTTATAGGATCAATTTGTAATCAAAAGTTTATCGAGTCTCTCTATAAGGTGTGGTTGTGCCTGGAAATTAATTGGGTAATCTTGTGGC
Source organism: Allium fistulosum (assembly GCA_030737815.1). NCBI lineage: Eukaryota > Viridiplantae > Streptophyta > Magnoliopsida > Asparagales > Amaryllidaceae > Allium > Allium fistulosum. The sequence goes on from CM060901.1 coordinate 1,228,778,018, forward strand.
CCGTAAATCAAGAGAGTTTGCCCCGGACTCGTGAGACAGGAGGGTACCTCAAGGCCTTTAGAAACCGAGGATTGTAATCTCGACTTTGGTATAATAAAAATCTGTATGAGGTGTTCTACCTTGGTACAGGACTAGATGTAGGGTAACTCCCAACCAGTATAAAATCCGGTGTGTTCTTTCCTTTTACTGCTTTTTATTTACTTTCTGCATCTGTGTTTGATTCTGTGATTGTTCTGTGATTAAGTTCTGCATTTATTTTTGTCATAATTTCAATTTAGTCCATATAAGTCTTAGAATTCATTAAACACTATTCACCCCCCCCTCTAGTGTTAAATTATCCTTAAGATCCTTAATCCGCACTCCCTTTCAATTGGTATCATAGCATAGGTTTTCATAGTTTTCATAATTTGAAACTTGAAAAGTTGAAAATGGCATTTTTAGAAAATTTTGTTAATACTAGTTTGAGTCTATGCATTTCATCAAAGTATCATAGGTCTGCATATAGTTTTTATGAAAAATCTAGTTATCTACCGAATTGGTTTGTTATGCAGGAGCATACATGTTACATGGCTTTTGAAGACTCAACAACCAATGGACAAACTGTGCAAATTGAGAAAGATAAATGGATACTTGATAGTGGCTGTTCAAGGCATATGACTGGAAATCCCGAGATACTCAATGACATTATATATCAAGATGGTGGATTGGTCAACTTTGAAGACAACTCAAAAGGATATGTGATTGGCATCGGCAATGTCGGTAATTCTAAAACTCCTCTTATTTCTGATATTTTTCTAGTTAGGAATTTAAAACATAATCTGCTTAGTATAAGTCAACTATGTGATAAAGGATTTAAAATTAAATTTGGAAGAGATAAGTGTCACATCGAAGACAATAAGTCAAATATTATCTTTGAAGGAATTAGGAAGAAAAACATTTACATCCTTAGTATGAAAGTTTCAAATGATAACTTATGTCTTTTGGCTAATACAAGTGACCCTTAGATTTGGCATAAAAGATTTGGTCATTTAAATTTCAAACTGTTATCTAGGTTATCAAAATTTGACTTAGTTAGAGGTCTTCCCAAGTTAAACTTTAAAGTAGATAGTATATGTGATGCTTGCCAATTAGGAAAACTTAAGAAAAGTTCATTTAAATTAAAAGATATGATTTCTACTTCTAAACCTCTAGAATTACTTCATTTATATTTATTTGGTCCATCTCAAGTTCAATCAATCAATCACAGTAAATATGTTTTTGTAATTGTAGATGATTACTCTAGATATACTTGGACAATTTTTCTTAAACTTAAAAGTGATGCTTTTGAATTATTTATGAATTTTGCTAAAAGAATTCAAAATCAATTTTCTTTAAAAATAAAAATTATTCGTAGTGATCACGGTAGAGAATTTGAAAATGAAAATTTTGAGAATTTCTATAATCAAAAAGGAATCACTCATAATTTCTCTTTTCCAAGAACTCCACAACAAAACGGAGTGGTAGAACGTAAGAATAGAACGATTCAAGAGTGTGCTAGAACAATACTTTCTGATAGTAACTTACCTAAAAACTTTTGGGCTGAAGCTGTCGCTACAGCTTGTTATATATTAAATAGGATTTTAATTAGACCATTAACTAATAAAACACCATATGAATTACTTTACAATAAGAAACCCATAGTAGCTTATTTTAAAGTTTTTGGTAGTAAGTGTTTTATTCTTAATACAAAAGATAATTTAGATAAATTTGAACCTAAATCCGACAAAGGTATCTTTATCGGATATTCTAATAGAAGTAAAGCATTTAGAGTTTATAATTTAAGAACTAACACTATTGAAGAAACAATGCATGTATCTTTTGATGAAAATTTTAAAGATACTGTGCAAATAGAAGATGAAGAAGATTTTGTAACTTTAAATAATGAACCTAATGAAACTAATTGTGGAATCATTCAACCTAATAAAAGAATTAGACTATTAAAAGATCATCCTGTAGAAAATATACTAGGAAATATTGAATCTATAGTTAAAACAAGAAATCAACTAAATAGTATGAGTAATGTAGCTTTTATATCAACTATTGAACCTAAAAATCCAAAGGAAGCATCATCTGATGATTCATGGATTCTTGCTATGCAAGAAGAATTGAATCAGTTCACTAGAAATGATGTTTGGGAACTTGTTCCTAGACAGGAGGATAAAAGTATAATTGGATCAAAATGGGTTTATAAAAGTAAAATGAATGAACTTGGTGAGGTCGTGAGAAATAAAGCTCGTTTAGTCGTGCAAGGTTATTGTCAAGAAGAAGGAATTGATTATGACGAAACCTTTGCACCCTTAGCAAGACTAGAAGCTATCAGGATTCTACTTGCTTTCGCAAATTACAATAATTTCAAGTTATATCAAATGGATGTTAAAAGTGCTTTTCTAAATGGTTTTGTAAAAGAAGATGTTTATGTTGAACAACCTCCATTTTTTGAAAATAATGAATTTCCAAATCATGTATATAAACTAAAGAAGCTTTATATGGTCTGAAACAAGCTCCTAGAGCCTAGTATGAAAGACTAAGATCTTATTTACTACAATCTAGTTTTGAAATTGGTAAAATAGATACAACTCTTTTTATTAAAAGAAACAAAAATATATTCAATTAGTACAAATATATGTAGATGATATAATATCTGGGTCAACTAATAACGTAATGAATAAAGAATTTTTCAGATATAATGAATAAAGAATTCTTTAAAAATTGAACTGGGCATGTCGACATGACCCATCACCCTATGTCGACATACAGGCCGAGATTTTCAAATTTAAATTTCCCTCTAAAATTAGTTATTTGGTTATATATTTATATATTTCGACTTTTACTCCTTTTCTCTGTTCTAGACTCGGTAATAAACTTCTAAAACAGTAAATTAATGGCTTCCTCTTCTAATAATGAAAATTCTTCACCTACTTCTCCTCATTCTGGTCCTTTTCAACGTTCCACACACGTACGAGTCATCAAATTACAAGAGAAGATGAAAGATTTGCTTCAAATGATGACAGAAATTCAAGTTAGTCAACTGCGAATGGCTAGAGAACAAGATAGGCAAGGCAGAATTCTTAGGAATTTACAAAAATTCCTTATGGATAACCATGCCAGTCCCATTGTCATCGAAGAATCATCACAAGCCATGGATTCTAAAGAAGAAGAGCCTATGGAAGAACCACAAGAGGATCAAGAAGAAGAACATCCTCTACCGAATCCGGATGTTCATATGGACGAAGACGATGGCGTGATTTGCGTTGGAGAGGTCCTTTTTGACGCTAATGGGAACTTGGTCGAACAACGTGGAAACTTTTGTCTCCACTATCCAAATTATTTGGTCCATAAATCACCAATAGTTAAGGGTCCTCGTTAAGTATTTCTCGTTTTCGTTTTTCTCTTTCTTGATTATATATTGGTTTGTTAGTTTCTATATAAAGTGTTATCTTAATTAATGTTCTTCTAAAAACAATATTTGGTGTATAAAATCTTGAATTCCATTTAACTTAGGATGTTATATTTCACTCATACATAGTTATTATTCTTATATCATATGTTTGTTTATCTCATTTTCTATTAAGTTCAAAGTTTATAGGTTATTGTTTTGTTGATGACAAAGGGGGAGAAGTTATATAAAATAGTAGGCTTGGAGTAAGGGGGAGTTGTTGGTGTAAGGGGGAGTTATGGTATGATCGTAGTGGTAAGTATATTTTATAAGGTTGTCATCATCAAAAAGGGGGATATTGTTAGGAATTGGAGATAATGGTTTTGATGACAACAACCTTTGTAACTTATTTTATTATAACTTATATACTAACACTATTGTCTAGATATATATGAATGTTATTATGCGGGATATATATATAAGGCAGGTACTGATTATTGAAGACTGTACAATATAAAGATCAAGGATGAAGAAATCAAGTTTGAAAGACTCATGAGTATCAAGATCAAGATTTCAAGATATGTGTCTAGTTTATTGTTAAAACTTCATAATAGTATGGAAATCTTCATTCCATATTTCATTTGGGATGGAAAACATTTCTACCTTCTTAGTGGCTTACAAACCCACGACAAGTAGCTTACAAACCTACGACAAGTGGCTTACAAACCCACGACAAGTAGCTTACAAACCTACGACAAGTGGCTTACAAACCCACGAACATCCTAGTTTTGTACAAGTTCTCGAGTCCTAATATGATGAGATATTCTGCAAGAAGAAGCTTGCAAAACTACTTCAAAATGGTTTTTCAAAATGATTTTCAAAACTGCTTTTCAAAATGTTTTAGCCTTAAAAATTATTTTTTCAAATGATTTTCAAAAAGATGTTTTAGCGTAAAAATATTCTTTTATAATATATATATATATATATATATATACTTGAGATTTAAAATCAAATTTATATATACATTCCAAAAATATATTTTTCTACTTTTCTTTATTTAAAACATAGGAAAATTAGTTTATTTTACTCCAGATTCATTTCATCTTGTTTTCCTTTCAATACCTTTTTCAAAATAAATTTTACATTATTTTCAACTAGGGTATGTCGACATCATAGGATACCCCATGTCGACATAGTGGCCGTTAAATTCAAAAGTTTCAATTTTCAAAAGAAGTGTCTATTCGTTTAAATCTCTTCACGAATGGTTATGACCGTTACTGGTCTATAAATAGCCTTCACAAATGAATTTTTTAACTAACTATTTTCATATTTTCTTCACTCCTTCTTCTCCACAAATCCGTATTCTAAAATATTCATATTTTTAAGATCGTGCCGAAATTCTGCCGAATTCTCAAGTGAATCAAATTAGAATCTCATTCTTGTTTGATTCTCTGCCATCTCTCGAAGATCAAAGTGATATTCAGAGTTATAGGATCAATTTGTAATCAAAAGTTTATCGAGTCTCTCTATAAGGTGTGGTTGTTCCTGGAAATCAATTGGGTAACCTTGTGGCCCGTAAATCAAGAGAGTTTGCCCCGGACTCATGAGACAGGAGGGTACCTCAAGACCTTTAGAAACTAAGGATTGTAATCTCGACTTTGGTATAATAAAAATCTGTATGAGGTGTTCTGCCTTGGTACAGGACTGGATGTAGGGTAACTTCGAACCAGTATAAAATCCGGTGTGTTCTTTCCTTTTACTGCTTTTATTTACTTTCTGCATCTGTGTTTGATTCTGTGATTGTTCTGTGATTAAGTTTTGCATTTGTTTGTGTCATAATTTCAATTTAGTCCATATAAGTCTTAGAATTCATTAAACACTATTCAGCCCCCCTCTAGTGTTAAATTAGCCTTAAGATCCTTAATCCGCACTCCCTTTCAAAGGCTAATTTAACACTAGAGAGGCGGTGAATAGTGTTTAATGGATTCTAAGACTTATATGGACTAAATTAAAATTATGACACAAAAAAATGCAGAACTTAATCACAGAACAATCACAGAATCAAACACAGATGTAGAAAGTAAATAAAAAGCAGTAAAAGGAAAGAACACACCGGATTTTATACTGGTTTGGAGTTACCCTACATCCAGTCCTATACCAAGGCAGAACACCTCATACAGATTTTTATTATACCAAAGTCGAGATTACAATCCTCAGCTTTTAAAGGCCTTGAGGTACCCACCTGTCTCACGAGTCCGGGGCAAACTCTCTTGATTTACAGGCCACAAGATTACCCAATTGATTTCCAGGCACAACCACACCTTATAGAGAGACTCGATAAACTTTTGATTACAAATTGATCCTATAACTCTGAATAGCACTTTGATCTTTGAGAGAGGGCAGAGAATCAAACAAGAATGAGATTCTAATTTGATTCACTTGAGAATTCGGCAGAATTTCGGCACGATCTTAAAAATATGAATATTTTAGAATATGGATTTATGGAGAAGAAGGAGTGAAGAAAATATGAAAATAGTTAGTTAAACAATTCGTTTGTGAAGGATATTTATAGACCAGTAACGGTCATAACCATTCGTGAAGAGATTTAAACGAATAGACACTTCTTTTGAAAATTGAAACTTTTGAATTTAACGACCACCATGTCGACATGGGGTATCCCATGATGTCGACATACCCTAGTTAAAAATAATGTAAAATTTATTTTGAAAAAGGTATTGAAAGGAAAACAAGATGAAATAATTCTGGAGTAAAATAAACTAATTTTCCTATGTTTTAAAATAAAGAAAAGTAGAAAAATATATTTTTAGAATGTATATATAAATTTGATTTTAAATCTCAAGTATATATATATATATATTATAAAAGAATATTTTAAGGCTAAAACTTCTTTTTGAAAATCATTAGAAATTCATACTAAAGATCGACGGTATTCTCAAATCGAGAGAACGGTGTAAATTTGTAACATCGATTTTTTTTGTTTGACCTTAGTTATATTAACAAAGAGAAAACTATCGAATGAGGTGTTCTATAGTTATCCAACAACTATTAGTACGTAACCCCTAGGTGCCCTGTCAACCATGAGTAGTACACTGCCCAGTATTTGGAGAGCATTACATACTCTAGTCTCAACGGATATACCGATATCCGGTCTCGATGCACCTTGACTACGAACATTTAAAATGATGTTTTTATAATATTGTGATACAATACTCAAGATTACAACTATTCGTATTGCAATCACAGACACAAATTATGGATTTTCTATTAAATATATTTCTAATTAAATGAATTAATTAATATAACACAATATATCAAGATATAATAGAAAGAAAACACCTTTTATTTTGAACAAGATTGGTTACCGAGTTAGATATATTTGACAAATTACATAATTACTTTTAAGGCATACCTCTAACTTTATCAATCTCCCAATTTCACTTGGGCTTAATTATTGAATCTTATTCCAACTTCTCCAATTGGTTTCCTCAAAACCAATCAGGTCGGTCCCTCGGTGAATGGGTATTCTACTACGCTTTAATTATCTACTTTGTCAATCAACTCTCTCCAATGTTGATAAATTATCTTTATCATGTGGAACAATTCAGAGTATGTCTCTCAAGTTCTAGTGAGCTTTGAGTTCTGTTATGAACTATATCGCAACATTGTTGTCATATAACAGTGTTATGGCATTCTCAACAATTGGAATCACCCTCAGCTCAGTTATAAATTTATACATTTATATTTATGTACATTGTTTTTATTGTCGCGCTACTTTAGGCGATGTATTTAGCCCTTTATGAATCGACCACTGTCTTTCATTTAGAAGATTTCGAACTTAAAGATTTTTAACTTGAATTTATTATTGACTTATTACACTCAATATCACTTATCAAAGTTTGAGTCTGCACACTCCTTCATAAGGAGTTCGTTGTTTCTGTAAACAATTTTCTGGTATTTTGTAAATACACGAGAACGCTCCAAACTATCATTTAGTGATAGCAATTTGGATTTGACATTTTCTTCATGTATCAAATACATAAAAAATCACGATATCGTAGACAATATAACATGTATAATAATTCCTATTGCCGATGCATAAGGAATCCATCTTACATGTTTCGTATTAAACGTTGTAATAAGGTGACCTTGCATATCGTTATGGGACATTCCCAATACCTTTTATATTTAATATAAAAGACATCATTTACAAATCCAACATCATATATTAAAACAACTAAAGCTGAATTAAACACAAGTACATCGTTAACAGTCGGTGGTGTGTTGTTTACTTATGATTTAGAAATATCTGTGTACCTTTTAACGTTCTTTGTTATGAACACATGCTTCCTCTGCATTTTGATTGATAATCAAACTATTTGATAATCTACCAAAACACTTTTTCAATTTTGATGCTTTTCATAATGATACTTTTGTATCCATTCACGGACCGTATCCGAAAAACCCACATACTCAATATCGCTCACTGACTTCGAGACTTTTTGGTTGTTATGTTCAATAGACTAGTCTAAATCGATATTTAGAACTTTCTGTTTTAACACGTATATACCAAAACATAAAATCATACTAGGCAATAATTTTGTGAGTAAAATCCAAACCAACTTGAGCACATCGAATATTGAATCTGTTATGTTAAATTCCACAATTGAAATTCACTGTAATATTCCTATCAATGCGGCTCACTATATTCCAACTGCATTTGCCTTTCTCTTAAAGACACATTTGAGGCCAATGGATCATATCCCTTTGGGTATAACTATCAAAATCATATTTTGATAATGTACTTGGAATCTATTTTGGATCTGCGCATCGTACTATATCATGGAGTCAATACTCTTAATGGTTTAATTAAACAACTGAGGATTATTAATTCTTGACATTGACAAGAAACTTACAATTTCTGTAACAACCCGCATATTTTATGATTATATATTTAAATGTTTTGTTTAAATATAGCATCGTTTATTGAATTTAAAGTCCGAAATGTTATTTTTTGCAAAAGTCGAATCCGGACTCGAGATCACTTCCATTGAGTTCAAAACGACGTTTACAACTTTTTTGAGTATAAACATCGATATGTTTGGAGTTGATTAGAATTTTGATATTTTCATTTGGGGCTTTGGGTTTGGGTTTCAACCCACTAACCTAACAAGGTAACCCCAACTCCTCTACCTAATAACTCCCACTCCACTCCTCTTTATTCATTCATAACATTTCCTAGCACTCAAGCTAAAGGAAAGAATGAGGGAAAAGATGGGAAATTAAAATTCCTAAGCCCTAGTTTTCTTAGAAAATTCAAGTTCTAGTTCTAAAATCAAGGAGAAGCTTAGGTAAGCATCCTCTTCATCTTCTCCATCTCAATCCCTCTTCAATTTTTAGAATTTCCTATAACCTAACTTAGGAAAAACTTTGCGTTTGATAATAGATTGAAGACTCTAGTGGTGAAGTGAAGAGGAGTTGGTCTTGCTTTGTTTTAGAGCTTCTCATTTCTTTGTTTTTGAGTTTAAAGGTGAGTTCTTGAACTCACATCTATGTCTATACCATTAATAGTTGTTAGGTATGAATTCCTAACGTCTATTTCATGTTTATTTGCTTTAATTTGAATTGGTTTGGTGAATTTCCCAATTTTTGGTATTTTGAAGTCAAAATCTATGAAAATCCTATTATGGATGTTTGGACATGTTGTTTGGAGTGTATTGAAGAGCCTATAGGGCTGGGTTGTCGCTTGGCATAAATCCCTAGGCGCCATCGCTCATCCGATCGCTTCCAAACCGATTTGGCCATTAATGGCCTAGGAAAATTTTGACCTGAGCTTCAGCTCAGACGTCTGGTAAAATACTCAGACGTTTGAGGCAAAGGAACAAACGTTCCAAATCTTAAGCTCAGACATTTGAGTGGTCTGGAAAAATTCCAAATCTTCAGCTCAGACATCCGGGGAGAACCACTAGACGTCTGGCACTGTTAAAATCTGGCACTTTGCCTATTTTAATGCGAATTTCCATTTTTATTGATTTTTGTCGATCCAGTTGGTTGTTGTCATTTATTATCGACTTTGATGACTTCTTTTCTAGATTTTTGGGAATATCCATTTGATGGATTTAATATCGATTTTCATGGTTTTAATTCACATCATCGAATGTGAATTTTCGATGATAGATTGTTTTTACAATCGTTTCTATGGTTTGTCACTTTAAAATACAAAGGTTTCTATACTAGTAGTAAATACTCAAACTCTTTCGCAAAAATGATTTCAACACTACTTTTAAATACAAAGCTCGTTTTTAAAACCGTTTTCCAATCTATTAGTATATACAAACCTTTACCTCATTCATACAAGAAATCCAATTAAACGACTTAGCAAAACAAGTGGTATGAAACGCTTGCGTTTACTTCGTCGGTTAATTCTTAGACTTGTTCGATTGAAATCTTGTGACAATTTTCGAGTGGAAATCTACAATTTGTTCGTAAATATTTAAGTTAAGTCAGTGGTTATGGGACATGAAGCTAAACTCATCTATTTACTAGCTTGGTGTATTTTACACTTTTATTGATCTAAGACGATCATTTTATGGTTTAGACTAGCGATATGTGATGTCTCATTGTCCTCGTGGGGGATTGTACCCCGTTATGTTGAGCTTCGTCTCATTTTTATAGGCTAGCGACCTACGAGCTTTATGGAGTTCGGTTCATCGGGCCTACCGTTGTACTACATCGTTGTTCCAACTTATTTGAGTTTCAGGTTCCTCGGGCGTACCCTTGTACTACGTCGTTGCACCGGCTCTATGGGTTAGCGACTTATGGGATAGCGTCCCATTTGTGACACATGTATTGGTGAGTTTTCATGCTCCCGTTTATGATAGGCCTCCCCCCTTTTTGTGATTTCTGGATTTCTAATTAATGATTTTTGAAATTTGTGTTTCACCAATTTTTGTGGTTTGCATTGATAAGCTCTATCAATATTTTTGATGTGGTGAATAAACTAAAGAACATGACATTCTTTTTGGTGTTTGAGAAAATTTAAGATATTGTATGATTTTTGTTGTTATCATATATATTTGTGATATCTTTTATCCTACCTCATCTTACATGATATTTATAACTAGACTGATCTGTTTATTATTTTTCTTCTTAAATAATACTCGGGTCAGACCAAGGTGTTTCAGGTGCTTCCACTTGACTTCTTAGCAGGGACTAGCTTCTGACTTTTGGCTAACTACTTTAGCTTAGTAGTTTCTGTTTTTATACATTCGAGATAGAGACTCCTTGATGTATACATATTCTTTTGTCTAGCACTTGTACCTATTCTTTTGTGATGTAGTGGATCTTGTATGACCACTATTTTGATATACACTTCTATGTGTTATATTCATATCTGTTTCCACCTTAGTGATATGAATATCTGTGACTGATTTGTGTTATGCTTATTTTATATTTGTTTTCAAAGGCCACATAGCCACTGTGTAGTAGCTTTGAGTTTGTATTTGATACGTCAGATTTCCTCTTGAAATGAAATGCATGTCATACTATCTGACTTATCGGTATTCGCACAAAGCAATTACACAGATGGTCACTCGTCAACAGCCTTATTCTTCGTGCTAGTCGGCGGCATTACCATGTAGTATCCTTAGCTAGTGTGAGTATAGAGGTGGGGCGTCTCGTTAATGTACAAGAATACTCATTAGACGTTCTAATGTATTTGTGTTTATTTAGCTGCGATCAATTTCATTACATCCTTTCTCAAAGAAAATTCCTTCGCTATGAAGTTGGTATTTCTTGAAATAACAGTTGTTTCTCAGTGTAATGGAATGAGCATTTATAAACGTTTTATGAATCACTTCATATAAAACTGAGTTTGCATTAGTTCACAATATATTTATGTTCACAAAATAAATTAGTCATCTAATAACTATCATTCCCAAAATTCTCTTGGGAAGATTCATACAAGATCCCACACATACAATTATTACATGCAGCCTTTCGACTCACACAACCTACCAACTCCTTGGCTTAAGATATGTTAGGGTTTCCTATAAACCCATACCTTATACAATTTTGTAAACCATTCTTTGGACGATATTAATTTTGACTCTGTGTACTACTATGAAGTACACACCCTATAGAAAGAGTTTAACTCAACTTCACTTATAATCAATCAAGTTTTTTCTAATTAAGTTCGATTACTCCTCATCAGTACATTATTATGTATTATAGGAAGGAGTGACCTTTTAGTATGAATCTTAATTCATATTAGGTACATATGAAACTCTTTCCAATATAATAATCCATGTGATCCAATCGAATTATTTCTATCGCGTGCTATATTAATATTTCCGTTTTATATTCTACAAGCTTATCACAGACTTATACATGTGTATCAATTACACATGCCCATGTCTGTGATAACTCATCGGTGAATATGACGAAGTACGTGGAACCATTTTGGAATTAGCAGACTTACGATTGCATATATCTATATGTATCAATTGGAAGAGTTCATCAACTCTTGTGAGGCTCCCACTAAATGGGTGCATAGCCCTTAATTGTTTGAGATGTAATCAACCAGTATCATATGATCTACAATCATATAATAAAATTATATCTCAAAATTTGGCTTAGTCTATAATTCCAAAAAAATTTGGATACTTTAGTATTTTCCAATGCATCAATTTTTACGTAAACAAATATCACGTTATTGTTTTATTTCATAACGAATATTCATAATATTCACATTGAAATAGAAATATATTTATTTTTCAGTCGACACGGTCATTATTCCATAAATAATGTGCGGTATATTTTACGAAAACAATTTTCATAACTTGATGCAATCAATTAGTTTTACATGGAACTATCTTACTATTTCCGCTATTACTATAATAGCGTACAGAATTTGGAGGTCCATCATGCACCAAATATATATTATTTATTTCATATACTGCGATTAGTTTACAACGGAGAGCTCTTTGATCAAATATCTTGAACTCAAATAAATAAATATCATAGGAAACAATTTTATACATGAAAATACATTTAAGAATAGAAATCGTGTAAAAACTCGCCTTTTCCGATCCACATAAATCAACACTAATACATCCAAGGTATTCACGTATCGAACGTCCAAGTGCTGGAAAGACATATTATTAGGGTGAAAGAAAAGAACAGATAGAACAAAATCTCACAACCTGATGAGTAATCTATAATATAACAATGATCTTTACAAAAGAAAAACTGAACTTTAATATACATACCAACATCAGAGAAACAGTAACCTATCATCAGCCTAAACAATTATAACAACCCGTCCTAACAATTACTGATAAATGCAATAAGAACAAATAGCATAAGACAAAAGAATACGTGATTATGTCTTGGAGGCGTCCAGCTCATCTCTTGAAGCTCCAAAAATGTCCATCTAAATCTGGAAAATATGCTCGGGTTTACTTGAGCATTATAAGAAAAATAACGCCTGGATCAGTCTCGTAAACCAGCGTAAGAAACACAGATCAAATGAATTTTTAACCGTATAAAACCTTTCAAAATAAAAGTATCTCGTAAGACCATGTCACACATAACCATGAATGGGTTTTTATCTTATGATAACCAAATAATTTAGTATAAAATCCAGTAATATTATAATAATGTCTAGGGTAAATTAAATATTAATCATAGCCGAAATTGTTACATTAATTAAATTCCAACATAATAGGTATACAATTAAATCCATAGGGGCACGTATTGGAGATTGGATTTCTATCAATGTCTAGGCTACTAGGGTACCCCCGTCACTATACACCTCTAGATAAAAAGTACCGAGGTCAACAAGAACTTCTTACACCCCTACTACATAGAGCCTGCTGCTCCTTAAACATGGCATACCGGATTACATCATTCCTTGGGTACTAAGCTCCAAAAACAATGTGCACTAGCCATGGCTTCACTCTTTCCATGCACACACATACCTCCATAAATATTGAATCAAGATCGAGGAATGATGCTCCTAATGGTAGCGAACCACATAACCCAGTCTTATATCCCCTGTTTTAGCCATTACCGAGTTATGAGGCTTGCAAGCTCATGATTAACTTTTTCCTCTCTTAGCAATTCCCACTTGGAATTCTAACATTGTCTTCCAGGCATAGTGCAATGGTAGCATTTATCCATACAAGTTTATTAAGATATGAACAAACCGAAGATGCAACTTCTACCACATCCATTTTGGAATCACCCTTAGGATTAGTAGCAAGTTGCCCTTGCACTTCAAATAACTTCATCTTCGATTATCTCGATCCAATCTTGAACCTCTTCCAAAGCGTTGAATGCGCATATGGTTTTGGAGTGGTTAAGGTTTCAAGTCAGCTTATATAAGTACACATTCCCGCTTACCGGTCGCTCAAAAACCAAATTGATAGCCGGTAAACTCAACATCAGTTCTTTTGGAAATAATCAAGCAATACATAAAAGTAGATATCACCTCCTAACTATTTAAGTGGACAGATTTCCCTATCATTTGTCCTATGAGAACAAACCAAGATTTATACGCACAGTAGCATCATCGAAGATAACTGTGCCATAAACTTCCGTGTTTCTCCAAGATATTTACAAAGTTAAAAATGGATCTAGATTTGATAGTTGGTTATTTAACTTTCAAATAAACAAACAAACAATCCATAGATTTTATTACACATGAGAACCACTATGCCTCATTTTAAATAAATCTTTCATTAAATTAGATCACCTTTCAAATATTTATTAAAATATTTATATACTTATCACACCAGTATAAGCATATTCACGAAACCCTATTAACTTTCAATACTTGGAAAACCCTTTCATATGCTTATACAATGGTATAAGTATATTCACAAATCTTAATGGAGATTCCAAAATTTCAAAATTATATTAAATGGATCAAAAAAAAATGTCATTTAAAACATTGTTTACTATAAACCTAAATTACTTGTCCTTCGGTGTTAAGTATGGAAAGAATGTTCCATACCACCATGATTAAGAAGGTCATTTAGGAAATCAAATCCCATTTTCATTTATAAAATTACTTTTATAATTTACTTTTTATAGATCTCCGTTAGTTTATAAATATCTCCTTTATAAATATCCAAACCTGTTTATAAAACATCTTTTATAAGTCTCCAAGTTTATTTATAAAACTCTTTTATAAATTTCTAAAATCATTTAAAACCACTTCCTTTTCCAAATTCTAAGATCTCTTTCCGATTTATAAATTCTTTTAATAAATCTTTTTTACTAAATAAACTTCCTTTATAAATCTTTCATTTAAAATAATTCCTTTAATAATTAATTTATTATTTTTAACCACCTTTAGATAAAACAAATTATTATTTAAAACAACATAACTAAATTGATTAATCTTTAAAAATCATAAATAAACAGTTAATGAACTTAAATAAAATAATTAATTAACTTTAAAACGTAATTAAATAAAAGATTAATTAACTTTATAACATCATTAATAAAATGGTTTATAAACTTTAAACATCATTTTAAAATAGTAAATTAACTTTAAAACATCATTAATATAATAATAAATCAACTTTAAAGCATTATTAATATAATACTAAATTAATATCAAAACATTATTTGGAAAGAGGCTTAGTGACCATAATGGTACTTATACAAGCTACTGTTTAATTCAGTTTAACTTTCAAGTTATAATACTGGTATCTACAGAAGCATGCATATATGTAAACCAAATCCATAATTAACAATCAATTGTTAACACATAACTTATCCATTATTAATCAACTGGCTAATAGTTAAATGTCGAAATTTATATAATAGCAGAACATGGATTTATTCTGCTAACAGGTGTCATCAATAGGGTATAATTAATTAATTACGTAATTAAAAAAATTAACGTGATTATATCCAGTCAGTATTAATTTATCATTAAATCATACTGTACTAAAACTATCAACTATTCATACCAAAGCATTGTACTCGTCAAATATGAGTCTAAAGCAAAAATATGTGGGTTAAATGGATTTAAAATGTGGGAGATATATCTATTTTAAAAACTAATTATTAAATTAATAAATAACTAAATTCATTATTTTCTCACCCAAACCAATTTAGCGCAAGGCCCAACTTCTCCTACTAGCATCCACATTGAACAGTACCATCTCCTCCCCTTTTCCTTAAATCGAACATTGCCGAACCCAATTTCAACGTGCATGGACATGCACACGTGCATATGCACGCGCGATCCCCTCTGTCGCTCGATACTCCAAGGCCACCCACAAACTCTCCGTCGCCTCCTCATCATAATGGCACCACTACTCACACCTCTAGTCCCACTATTCAATTTCTGTCCACCATCACCAAAATTAATAAATGCGTCCAGGTTTTGTATCTCGAGCTCGCCGCACTACCTCGTTGACTTGTAGCCTCCATCGCTGCCACAAATTGAACCCCCACACGTAGCCCCACCTTCCAGCACTACCTTGGCCTCTACGCAACACGTACCATCACCACGACACCAAAATTTGAACTCCAGGAAATGCTACAGCCAAACCCTAGTTCAACCTATGCTGGCCCACTCCGACCATCGGGGGTTCCAACTCCGACACCAGTGCCTCCGCCGCCCCCAATCTTTCTCCAGACACCGCCGCCAACTCCAAAACCATCGACATCACTGGAATTTCTAAAATGAACGGAATCCATTCAACTATCCACCACGACCAAACCCAACACCCTAAAATCCTACGAGCACCTTCAAAAATCATGATTTACCTAGATGAACACAATCGTGAACTTCGTTTATCGACTCGTGATGGTCGAAAAAATGTCGTCACTCGACCATTCTTTGTAATCTATTGATCTCTTCCTCCCTGCTCAACAAAACAATGCATGACTATTTTTAAGTATGAAAAAATAGCTAGACACTAAGACGAACAACTTTCCATTTGATCATGTTTGCCGATTCTCTATGGTTTGAGAGATAAGGATTTTTTTAATATGAAAGTGGTGTGTGTATACTTCATCAAGTAGAGAGTAGATCAAGGAAAATGAGGAAGAAAAGGTGTCCGTGTTCATGTTTCTAGGTATCGTTTTATAGGTCTTTTATTTTCAGCAAGCATTACATTTCATTTCAACACCAATTTTAACAACATAAGATTTAAACAATAATTTCAAAGCATGAAATAAAGTTTTAAAGTTCTCACAACATTTATTCATTTTCTAAAGTATGAAACAAAAGACTAGAGTTTAGTGTTCTCACCTTCCCTAAATTGTTTAAATGTAAATCCAAGCTTCCTATGCTAGCAACCATCCCCTTAGCAACTAACCAACACAACTATACACCTAAATTTCGAACTTTTCCTTTTTTATAAATACATTAATAGCCTAAGATCAGAATACCCTTAGCCTCATTTTATTCCTACCAATATTTTCTTAAGTTCAACCAAGTACTAAACCATGAAAAAAATGGTGGATAATAGAAGGGTTCATGTACCCTTCTTAACTTTCATATTCAAGCCGTCACTTCAAAATCATATTCAAATATATTTTATTTTTCATTAATTCTTATTATTTTTATTTATTTTTACATTTTAAAACAAAAGATGTTTCTTTGCACTTAACTTAACATTTAAATGTTGTTTAAAATGTGTACAAGGGTTCAACAATTTTTTTACAACTTGTCATTTGATAAAAAGTCAAAAATCTGAAAAAGGGGTTTCGGTCACATTTTCTGTTTTTCATAAAACTATATATTTTTGTAAACATAATTAAAAAATGAATTTTGTATCATTAGTTATTAATTAAAAGAGGGTTATTTAATTATTGAACCATTAATCGAATATTTAAAATAAATTAAATATTCCTAAATCAAATTGATAAAGTTCTGAGTTGTTACATTCTCCCCCATTAAAAGAATTTCGAGCCAAAATTTCATCTCAAATAAACAAAGAAGGAAACCACTTACCCCAAAAATCAACCGATTTACTTCCTAAAATTATTTATAAAAACATTTTCAATCACCACCACTTAAGTTTAAGACTTATATAATATCCCACTATATCTTGAGGATATATATACCACTATCTAATTTCAAAACCTTTTATCGTTGGATTTATTCCCTTAAGTAAACTCAAGATCAAAATACGAGGTTTTATTTCAAAACCCTCTTTTGAAAATACTATATATTTTAATCAATAATATATATATATAGCCTGAGTAACCCCAAAATTATACTAAGGAACTGGGTACTACTAAATAGTTTCATACATTCCCTTACCAAAAGGGTGATACTTAAGAGAAGTGTTTACCATTCGATTACATCTCTTTCCTATTTTAGTTATTTTTGGACCACTCTAACTAGTTCACATAAAAATACTTCTTCTATTTCAAAATTACCCTTTTTAAACCCTACTGTATGTATATATTCAACAAATAGTTTTAACAAAGTATCTTTTACCAACTTACTTTTGATTTTTTAGGCTCAAACTCGTTTCAATTGTTCAATGATAAAGGGAATAATTTACTAAGTGCACTACAACGTTTGCCTTGGCAAGACATCACTTAGAAGATTATTTCGATCATCATAAAACAAATCGAGACTAAATTTCGAACCAATGCAAAGAAAAATACTCCTTACTTAAATTCTCTTTCCAACATATTCATACCCGTAAAAACTTTCAAGTAATACTATTATTACTTTCTCTAAAAATCATTTAAAATAATGATATACATATTTCCTATTGTAAATCAAATCATGCTCTTGGGGTTAAATCAAAATCTATTCATCAAAATAATTCTATAGCAAATTGCTATAGTAGCATTTCCCCACTTAGAGACTCGTAAATAAACACTGATGATACTGCAGTCATTATTGGAATTATTTTCTAGTGACAGAAGTGAGTTCAGTGCTTTCTACCTCCTTTAAAATCTTTTAAAATATTTATATTCATAAATACTGTCAAATAATACCATTATTATTATCTTAAAATTTTGAAAATCAATTTTTCACAAGCACTGGGATTTAAGTTCTCAAATTCTCAGTTTAAATCAATTTTTATTTATAAACCCTACTTATATAACTTCAATTTCTTATATAAAATCATTTCTCAATTGTATAGCCTTATTTATTATAACAAACAATTCTTAATAAAATTAAATTTTAACCCAACATTACTGAACGCCTTCTAGTCAAATTATAAAACTAAATTCTCAAGGCATTCATTTCAATATTCCCAAAAGATTCTATCTACCTAACCCATGCAGTAAAAAGGTAAAACTGCTCATAAACTAGTCGAGCATACATAATTAATCAATAAATGATAATAATTGAATATTATCATATCCTATCACTTCATCAATCTATATATAAATTTTTAGAGATTATTCTTTACATTTGAAATATAATCTGCATAAAATTATTTCATTTACTAAATTCAAAAAAAAAATACTGTCTCGATTTTCCTTATTCAAGTGTCCAAAACCCCCCATCGATACAGTTGTACCTTCCATATCGACAAGAATTAATAAACCACTCAATAGATAAATCCACACAATATAAAACATTTTTATAGAGCTAAAAACCACACGCTCTCATATATGATATACTCAAACTTATTTTAGATCCTCTCTTACCTTATCTCAAAGGAGTCTTACCCCACCAAAGCCAAGGCGTTCATTCAACCAAAGCTCTGATACCACTTGTAACAACCTGCCTTTTCAATCCTCAGAAGTTGGCACTAATATATCCATGGTATTCACGTGCCAAACATCCAAGTGCCGGAAAGATGGATTATTGCGGTGAAAGAAAAGAAAAGACAGAATAGAAACCCACAATGTGATGAGCAATCTATAATATAACAAAGATCTTTACAAAAGAGAAACTAAACTTTAATATACATACCAACATTAGAGAAACACTAATATATCATCAGCCTGGACAATATAACTACTTGTCCTTACAATTACTGATAAGTGCAACAAGTACAAACAACGGAAGATAAAAGAAAATACTAGATTATGTCATGAATGCATACAGCTCTTCTCCTGAAGCTCCAAAAGTGTCCAGCTAAATCTGGAAAATATGCTCGGGCTGACCCAAGCATTATAAGAAAAATAACGCCCGGATCAGTCTAGTAAACCAGCATGAGCAACACATATCAAATGGATTTTTGACCTTATAAAACCTTTCAAAATAAAATTATCTCGTAAGATTACGCTACACATAAATTCGAACAGGTTTTTATCTTACGATAACCAAATAATTTTATTATAAAACCCAATGATACTATAATAATGTCTAGGATAAATTAAATATTATTTATAGTCAAAATTGTTGCATTAATTAAATTCTAGCATAATAGGTATACAACTAAATCCGTAGGGGCATGTATTGGAGATTGGATTTCCATCAATGATTGGGCTACTGGGGTACTGCCCGTCATAGTATGACTCCGAACAAAATGTATGGAGGTCAACAGGAACTTCTTGCACCCCTGCTACATAGAACCGGCTGCCTCTTTAACATGACATACCAGATTACATCATTCCCTGGGTACCAAGGCTCCACAAACAATATGCACCAGCCATGGCCTCAATCTTCTCATGCGCACGCATACCAAAATCCATAAATATCAGATTAGAACGAGGAATGATGCTTCCATTGGTAGCAAAACACATAACTCTACTACATATCCCTTGTTTTAGTCATTACCATGTTGTGAGACTTGTGAGGTCACGATTACCTTTTTCCTCTCTTAGTTATTTCCACTTAGATGCTAACACTGCCTTCCAAGAACAATGAAATGCCAGCATTCATCCATACAAGTTGTTCAGGATATGAACAAACTGAAGGCAACACTTCTACTACCTCCATTTTGGAACCACCCTCGGGATTTGTAGTAAGTAACCCTTGCCCTTCAAAGAACTCCGTCTTCGATTTTCTTGAACCAGTCTTGAACCTCTTCCAAAGCGTCAAACGTGCATATGGTTATGGAGTGGTTATAGTTTTGAGTCAGCTCATATAAGTACACTTCCCCACTTACTAGTCATTCCAAAACCAAATCGATAGTTCCGGTCAACTCAACCTCGGTTCTTTTGGAAATAATCAAACAATATATAAGAGAGAAGATCACGTCCTAACCATTCAAGTAAACGGATTTCCTTATCATTTGTCCTAGGAGAACAAACCAAGATTCATATGCATAGTAGCATCATTGAAGATAACTATGCTATGTAACTCCTGTGTTTCTCCTAGATATTTCTAGAGTTAAAAATGGATCCAGATTTGATAGTCGATTATTTTACTATCGAATAAACAAACAAACAATCCATAGATTTTATTACATATAGGAACCACTAAGCTTTATTTTAAATAAATCTTTCATTAAATTAAACCTCCTTTCAGATAATTATTAAAATATTTATATACTTATCTCGCTGGTATATTATATTCACAAACCCTTTCACTTTCAATACTTGGAAAACCCTTCCATACACTTATACAATGGTATGAGTATATTCACAAATTTTAAAGGAGATTTCAAAATTTCAAAATCATATTAAATGGATCAAAAACGAACGTCATTTAAAACATTATTTACAATAAACTTAAATTACTTGTCCTTCGGTGTTAAGTATGGAAAGAATGTTCTATATCACCATGATTAAGGAGGTTATTTAGGGTAATCAAATCTCATTTCCTTTTATAAAATTAATTTTATAAATTACTTTTTATAAATATCCATTAGTTTATAAATATCCCCTTTATAAATCTCCAAACCTATTTATAAGACTTCTTTTGTAAATCTCCAAGTTTATTTATAAATCATTTAAAAACCACTTCTTTTTCCAAATTCCAAGATCTCTTTTCAATTTATAAATTCCATTAATAAATCCTTTTTGTTAAATAAACTTACTTTATAAGTCTTTCATTTAAAATAATTCCTTTTATAATCAATTTATTATTTTTAAACACCTTTAAATATAACAAGTTATTATTTAAAACAACATAAATAAATTGATTAATCTTTAAACATCATAAATAAATAGCTAACTAACTTAAAAATAATAATTAACTAACTTTAAAAAATCATTAAATAAAGGATTAATTAACTTTATAACATCAATAATAAAATGATCTATAAACTTTAAACATCATTTTAAAATAATAAATAAACTTTAAAACATCATTAATATAATAATAAATCAACTTTAAAACATTATTAATATAAAAATTAATATCAAAACATTATTCAGAAAGAGGCCTAACAACCACAATGATACTTATACAAGCTACCATTTAATTCAATTTTACTTTCTAAGTTATAATACTGGTATCTACATAAGCAAGCATATATGTAAACCAAATTAATAAGTAACTATCAATTGTTAACACATCACTTATCCAGTATTAATCAACTGACATATAAATAAATGTCCAAATTTATATTATACCAGAACGAGGATTTATTCTGTTAATAGCTGTCATCAATATGGTATGATTAATTAATTACATAATTAACAAAATTAACATTATTATATCCAGTTAGTATTAATTTATCATTAAATTATTATAATAACTTGGAATCTTGTCTTTTGATTTTGGACATTTAATTAATTTTAAATATTGAAATAGTTGGTTTTTAAAGTTTAAAAAAACTTGAATTTAAATAAAAGGATTATTAAAATATTTGAATTTTGAATTTTGAATTTAATATTGAGTAGTGATTTAAATATATATATTTTGAAAAGAATATTAATTACAATAATAAATGGTTCAAATAAATAATAAGAAAAATAAATTATTAATATAACAGCTCGATTTTATTGACGTATTTTTAATTTAATTTATTTGACTTTTCCATGACTTTTAATTTGGAGATTATTTAAATAATTGTCTGATGATTTTTCGACAAACGACAGTGTTTTTGGGTATTTTTGAGAAATCAATAACTAGTGTATATTAAAAAAATTTAGGTCATGTCCCTGTTTTGAACACGACCGTATTTTTGTTGTTGTTTGCAGCATATATGCAAATAAAAATCTATGCGACGAGATGCTGAAAAATTAAAAATAAATATACCGAACATTTAAACACCAAATATTCTTTGATCTGCCTATTCTTTGTCTCCTCTCCATTTATTTCATCTGACCAAAGAAAAAGAAAATGGCCATATCTTTAAAAAAATTCAAATAGTTCAAAAATAGATCTAAAAATTATAAAATCCGTTGCTATGAGTTTACTTTAGGCTAGTGCTTCAATTATAGATGATGTGGTTAGTCACGGCTACATGTAATAGTGATCGACAATTTAAGATTTACCTAGGGTTTCGAATCTAGGAGGGTCGCTCGCATTAGGGTATGATTGTCACTTATCTAGAGTCGATAGATATGTATACTTTATGGCCCGTTATGGTTCTTGATCAACCAAGGGTGACCATTTTCAGTGCTATCCAATAAGGGGTAGGGCCGGTCCTAGGTAGTAGAGGTGCAATGTGTTGTAGCCTCTAGTACATTTTATCTAGAGGCATATTGGTTCAGCGGGTAGAACCTTACCCCTTCATAGTTGGAATCTATTTTCCAATATGAGCCTTTAGACTTGATTGTATACCTATTATGTTGGAATTTAATTAATGTAACAATATCGGCTATATTCAATATTTATTTTAAACCCTAGAAACTATTATAATATAAAACGATTTCTTATGAAATGTTTTGGATATCGTAAGGTAATAAACACCTGTCCGTTTTGTGGCATTGTCTTACGAGATACCTTTATTTTCAAAGATTTTTATAACATTAAAATTCAATTGAGTTGTGCTTTCTCATGTTTGTTTTCTATAGATTGATCCGGGTGTTATTTTATTATAATTCTCGGGTCAGATTGAGCAAATTTATCGATCTAGTTTGGATGCTTTAGAGCTTCAAGAGATGAGTTGGAGACCCCGAGATGTATACATGTATATCTTATTTTCCACTGCATTGGTTGTATATTTAACTGCATTTGTAAGGACAAGCTGTTATATCTATCTAGGCTGGTGATTTGTTTAGTATACTCCGATTGATGTTTATATATATTACGGTTTTCTTTTATTAAAGATCATTGTGTATATTATAGTTTAATCGTTATGATGAGAAATTTAGTTTTTTCTTTTATTTTATTTCACCCCAACAAACTGTTATTTCGACACTTGGATGCTTGTCACGTGAATACTGTGGATGCATTTGTGTCAACTTTTAAGGCTCGAGAAGGCGGGTCGTTACACTTGGTATAAGAGCTTTGGTTGAGCGAACACCGAGGCTTTGGTGGAGTTACCTCATTTGAGATAGGGTAAGCGAGACCGTAGGATGAGATGGGTGCATATATATATATAAGAGTGTTATTACCCGGTATCCTGACCCAACTATATTGGATTGGTTGTGTAAGATAGATTCCACTGTGATCAAGAACGATGACCACGGAGCAACGGCTGTAGGACCCGGAAGTAGAGTTTAGTTGGTTATATGAAGTCGGGATTGAACGGAGTTGGTAGATAGACGATGTAGGATGCTAGAAATATGGAAATTAGCTTGGACAAGCAAGGGATCGACATATCTTAGTAGTTCCAGAGGGATCGGCATGACATGGTGGAACTGCAGGGATTGGCATGACATAATGGGACTTCAGAGATTGGCATCAATGAAGGTGTATGGATCGGCATAGTTTATTGGTTTGAAAAGCTATGTTTCAACTCGTAAGCTAGGGATCGACAAAGCATAAGAGGGCTCGGCAAAGGTTGATAGTTAGTAATGGGTCGGCATATCTTAGTAAACCAAGGAGGTATTGGCACATGTTATAAACCAAGTGCATTCAAGCATTCGACAATCAATATCTTGAGATCCCACTGTCTAAAGAAAATGGAATTTGGAGAGCAAGGTATATGGACCCTAGGGATCATACCTTAGGGATCGCATGTTGAAATGGATAAAGGATGAGGGATCGACATAATCCATTTGGAGGGTTCGACAGAAGGTAATTTACAAGTGGAGTCGAATCAAAGATCAATCAAAGGCATGAGCTCCACTAGTCCAATCAACACGATATTTGAAGAGCCAACATATCAAAACATGAAGAAGCCACCATAGGGATTGCTGCCCAAGAATTAACCAATGAAGGGATCAGTACCGATCCCTTTTCATTGGGATTTGGGCCGAGTGACCCCTATGGTGGGCCTATATGGATAAGAAGGTCCTATAGCCGAAGTTACAGAGAGATTGGTAGTCGCCTTCACCTATAAATACTGTCCTAGGTGGTCATTCTGAGGATCTTTGCGCTGCTGGTTACACTAGTCTTTGTTGTAATTAATTTTTCTCCTAATTTCTTTTTGTTGGCTGTTGTAATCAAACTATTAGTGAATCAATAAATAGAATCTTCAAAGTGGACGTAGGCATACAACGCCGAACCACTATAAATTCTAGTGTTCTTGATTATTGCGTTGATTTGCTTGTTAGTTTATTATATTCCTCTGTTTTCATTTTACTTTCTTCATTTATTTCTCTACATAAATCTATTCTTAGGTGTTTGAGACCAATTTGGTTGCAAACATTTTGGTGCTTTCACTAAGAACCTGATTCTCGGCCTGTTAGGATCCCCTTTATTGCTACTGGATTAGGCAAATCCTCCAAAGGAGATCCATAGCTATCTTCATAAACTTGCTTACACTACTCAGATTTGCAAAAATCTAAAGAAGGAGATTGACAATGGTGATACAAACCAGATCTACTTCATAGAATGTTGATGGACATGAGACTGCTAACATTCAACAAGGAGGCCCAAACAACCAACCTGAAAATTTGAATGTTGATCCAACTGAAGTTCAGAACCCTGCTGATTATATAACCCGAGCTGAATTTCATAATCTGATGAGAGAGTTGATGGAAAGCCGATGATAACTAAATGAGCAGATTCAGACCAATATTAGCCTGATGAACCAGATTACCTAACAACAGCATGGGAAGGCCAGAAAGGGATCCCACTCCTTACTCGGCATCGGAAAGTTCAACTCGTCACATGAATACCAAAGGCTTAGGCGTTGCAGGCTTGAAGGAGATCATGCAGAAACATCGGAGCATCGATTGGTAGACCAATATGGTCTGCCAAGACCGATCGGTGCTGATCCCTCCCTAGGAATTTATACCGATCCCTCTTCCAAAGGAGGGATTCCCTCTCTACACTTAGGGAATCGTGCTAGAGTTCTTCTCGAAAGCTTGGATGTTGGAGCTCGATCAAATGCTGACTAGGTACCCCACCGGAATGACAACGAGATAAATGTTCAAGGTGCGTATCAAGAGGATGGTGAACAAATGGGGCGTGAAACGGCCCGTAGACACTGACCGTACCATTCACGTGAGGTGGAGCATGACCACTGCATGGCACCACCCATCCAAGCGTCGGACTTATCAGCAATGGTTAGACTGTTGGTGAGAGAGAACCAAGGCTTGACTTGTGATGACCGGGGAATCTCGAGAAGCCATACCCCATTTACTGACAACGTTCTGCATGCGGAATACCCGAGAATGTTCAACATGCCAAGAATGCCTGCCTACGAGGGAAAAACCGACCCTAGGCAGCATATCTTGAGATATGAATAGCTGATGGATTCTGCGAGAGCTAATGACGCAACCAAGTGCAAATACTTTCCCATAACCCTTTTCGGGATAGCAATGATGTGGTTCATGAGACTACCTCTGCGGTCAATTTCGAGATTCAATGAGTTAGCAACCAAGTTTGTAGAGCAATTCCGAATGCACACGACTCGTTCTAAAGACGTGATGTCCCTTTCTAGTGTGATCCAAGCCCCAAGGGAATCGTTGAAAGATTACTTGGAGAGATTCATACCGCCACCACGGAGGTTAGTAACCCCAATGATCATGCTATACTTATGGCTGTGACGAGGGGGATTGATCTGGAATCTGAGTTTGGCGACTGGCTGGCTGGAAAACCGCATGTCACGTTGGAGCGCTTCTATTCAAAGGCAGCTCAGTTTTTTAGGAAGGAGGAGGCCAGGTCCTCCAGGAAAAAGAACATTGTAGGACCGAGTGGAGAAGTAGTACATCATAATATTGCAATAAAACTGTCTGATGACAGTTTCGGGAAAGTTCAGGTGAATGTTTAGAATAAGCCGAATCAACAAAAGAAAGACGTAGACAGAAATCGAGAGCGGAAGTTGAATTTTTGGAGACTAAAGCCTAGGATTCCAAAATACGACAATTACATACCACTAAACATATCTCTGGAGAACATTTATCTATCCACCTGCAATAACATGCAGTACAGGAAGCCGCAACCAAAAGAGTCGTCAGAGAGACAGAAGCAGACCATGAAATATAGTCGGTTTCAAGGATGTTATGGGCACAATAGAAATGAATATAGGCACCTCCAGGATGTTATAGAGAAATTGATTCGAGAAAAGAAGTTGCAACAGTTTGTGAAAACTCCGCAGGATGGTAGACAAGGGACATCTGACCCCAATCGAGGACAAGATCAGCGTAGGGCTGAAGAACCTGCACGGACTAGTGGAAGACTGGTTATACATACGATAGTTGGGGAACCACACCCCGTGGACAGGAGTTGGCAAGAGATGGAGCGCTATGCTAGAGCGATAAGGCATGTAGATTTCAAATGCTATTCGAATACAGAAGATGGAACTCCGGGAAAACAGCAGCGCACCAGGGATGATGATATTGTGTTTAGATATAGGGATGCAGACAAAGTAGAGGCCCCAACAGTTGACCTGATGGTCATTTCAGCTATGATTGGTCCTGCGTTGGTAATGGCGTGGCGACCAAGGCTGTAGAATATGTAGAATTACCTATTGAATTGGGAGAAGGTGAACGAAGGAGAGTGCAAATCTTACCATTCATCGTTTTGGATGTTGACTCTCCGTACAATATTTTTTGGGCCGACCGACCCTGGCTGAATTCCGGGCAGCTCTTACCCCATGGTGTTTAACTTTGAAGTTCCCGATGGATAATGGTGTAGGAGTTGTTCATGGTGATCAGGCGACAGGGCATGCCTTCTATGTAGCTGAGTTGAGGGAAGCACGACGTAAGGAGAAGGGAAAGGGTGTGGACAAGGTTGTATGCATCCAAACCACTGAAGATTGACTACCAACGCCTGAGCCTTGGCTTGGGCGCCATAGTCGGTTCTATAGAGATATAGATTCGAGAGATGATGAAGAGGAGCCCAACGAGACCAAGGATACACCGGCTGAGCTGACGATTGACATCCCAATCAGCCACGAAGACCCATCACGAGTCTTGAAGATTGGGTCATAGCTCAGCCCCTTGATGATGAAAGAAATTGCTGGTTTTCTCCCAGCGAATCTAGATGTATTCGCTTGGAATCACTCTGACATGTGTGGAATCTCGCCTACCATTGTGAGCCATGCATTGAATATTGATCCGAAGTATGTTCCGGTGAAGCAAAAAAGACGAGGCATGGATTTGGAGCGATCTGCCGCTCTTAAACAGGAGGTGGATAAACTAAAAGTCAACGAGTTTATCTACGATGCCCTCTATCATGAATGGGTATCTATCCCATACTTGTGAAGAAAGCGAATAGAAAATGGATAACGTGCATTGATTACTTAGATCTGAACAAAGCATGTCCAAAAGAAAGTTTTCCCCTTCCAACTATTGACCAGTTAGTTGATTCAACTGAGGGACACGAATTGTTATCGTTTATGGATGCGTATTCGGGATATGACCAAATCCCGATGCATATCCCCGATCAGGAGCATACCAGTTTTGTTACAGATGTTGGATTGTATTGTTATGTAGTAATGCCATTTGGATTGAAGAATGTTGTAGCAACCTATCAGCGCTTGGTCAACAAGATGTTTAGGGATCGGATTGGAAAGATAATTGAAGTGTATGTGGATGACATGTTCATGAAGTCACGACGATCAAGTGACCACATCAGAGACTTGGCAGAAATGTTTGTCATCCTCCGATATTACAAGCTGAAAATCAATCCTTTGAAGTGTTCGTTTGGTGTTGCATCAGGAAAGATCTTGGGCTTTATTGTCAATGCTCGTAGAATAGAAGCTAATCCAAAGAAGATTCAAGCTATCCATGATATCCAGGCACCAAGAACCATTAAACAAGTGCAGAGTCTGAACGGGAAGGTTACTGCTTTAAGTCGATTTATCTCCAGAGCTACCGACAAATGCATTCCTTTCTTTGATCCGATTAAGCAGGGAAAAAGAAACTTTGAATGGATGCAGGATTGTAAAGACGCATTCCAAGCTCTGGTGAATCATTTGGAGAGACCCCCTATCTTGTCAAAGCCGGTGGATCATGAGGAGTTGTTCATTTATTTGGCTGTATCAGCACACGCTATAAGTGCCACCTTGGTTCGTGAGGAAAACCGGATCCAGAGGTCGGTATATTACGTCTATAAACGATTGACAAGAGCAGAAAGGAATTATTCAAAAATAGAGAAATTGGCCTACTACTTGCTAATTGCATCATGAAAACTTCGTCCGTACTTTCAGGCACATCCGATCAATATTTACACCGACCAGCCGTTACGACAGGTTCTACAGTGACATGAGACGTTTGGGAGGTTACTCAAATGGAATATTGAGCTCAGCCAATTCGACATTATTTATCTCCTTCGAAGAGCTATCCAGGGACAGGCTTTGGCGGACTTCATAGAAGAGTTTACTGTGCAGGATGATCTTCCAGAAGAAAGTGAAATCCCTACAGTATGATGGAAGTTGTATACTGATGGAGCATCTAATGATCATTGCTTTGGGGCTGGGATTGTGCTTGTAACTCCTGAAAACCGATTGATCTGTTACGCTTTGAAGCTTGATTTCCCAGCAACAGACAACGAGGCTGACTATGAAGCTTTGATTGCTATTCTTAAACTCGCAAAAGAACTTGGAGTTAAATCTCTTGAAATCTTTTGTGATTTGCAACTGGTGGTGTATCAGGTTAGAGGATATTACCAAGCTAAGAGACAACGGCTTACCCCTTATCTTACCCGAGCTTAGGAGTTGTTAACAGAATTTGAATACTATGACATTTCACATATTTCACGCGGTCAAAAGAGAGAGGCTGATTCGTTGGCAAAGCTCGCTAGCACTGGCAATGCACAACAGATGGGTCTGGGACCGATCGAAGTATTGGATACCTCAAGTATAAACATGATGGAAACCGATCAAGTACTGGAGGCGGAATCTGAAAGGGAATCGTGGATGACTCCAATTAAAGACCACTTATTACATAGGGTCTTGCTTGATAAAAGAAATGAAAAGCGATAGGTTCTTTGCAAAGCTTCATGATATATTATGCAAGAAGGAGTCATGTATATGAGAGGTTTCTCAGTCCCTCTACTCTGGTGTATCGCTCATGATGAGATAAAACATGTTTTCAAAGAGGTTCATGAAGGAGAATGTGGTGATCACACTGGGGCCAAACTTTGGCAAAGAAGATACTCTGATATGGGTATTATTGGCCAACCGTAAATCGAGACGTAGTTGATTATGTAAGACGATGTGATAAATGCCAGTTATATGAAAAGTCCCAATAGCTCCGCATACAGAAATCACACAAATGATCAGCCCATGGCCGTTCGCCATGTGGGGTATAGATATTATCGGTTCATTACCAATCTCTAAAGGTGGCACTAAGTACGCTATTGTGACAGTTGATTACTTCACCAAATGGGTCGAGGTGGAACCTTTAGCTACAATCCCGACCAAGAAAGTAATCAACTTTATCGTCCGAAACATCATATGTCGCTGGTATTCCATGGATTACTGTAACAGATAACGAGACTCAATTCGATAGTACAAAGTTTAAAGACTTCTGTCGAAGCTGCCACATTGAAAAGAGATTTGCAGCGGCCGCTCACCCTCTGGCAAATGGATAGGTTGAAGCTATAAATAAAATAATCAAGTCAATTTTGAAGAAGCGTTTGGAGAAGGCTAGAGGTAAGTGGGTGGATGAACTCCCTATGACACTTTGGGCTTAAAGAACCACGCACAAGTCGCGACTGACCATACTCCATTCGCCCTCGCTTATGGTTCAGAACCCTTCATTCCTGTCAAGCTCGAAGTCCCTTCGCATCGAGTGACTTACTATGATCCCAGAACAAATAAAGATCTCCTTTTGGAATCTTTGGACTTTATAGACGAGAAGCGCGATGAAGCTGATCTGAGGACAGCCGCACACCGAAATCGAGTTGCCCAGTATTAAAACACTAAAGTTCGCCCGAGAGCCTTCGAAATTGGCGATCTCTTCCTAAAACGGGTTTTTCCTACCCCGTCACACATGAATCCGATTTGGGAAGGACCATATGTCATTGAACAGAGCCTTGAAGAAGGAACTTTCAAGCTAGCAATTGTCGATGGCATTACACTTCCAAGAGCATGGAATAGCGAACATCTACGACGCTATTTCACTTAGCTTATTTTTTTACATTTCAGTTGTATTTATTTTCAAAATTTGCTTTAGCATTTGATTTTTTGAACATGTAATAAGACGGTTTATGTTGTTCCCTTCCATTTAATGAATAAAGTTTTAGGCTTCCTCTGTATTTATATTTGCTATTGCATTGCATGATAATTACATAGCAAAACTGATTAATGTCTATGTGAACAGGCTCCCAGAGTTTGGAATCGACCAATCGTGCTAACTCCCGCTGGGATCAAACAAGATAAGCTCAGTAAACTTGTTCATTTAATAATTCCTGTGCAGACTGTGGGACTGAAACATAAATCAAACCGACCGAAATTCGACCGATCGCTCGCTAAATCAAAATCAAAAATTCTTGGGGGCAAATTAATCAACCAAAAAAGTGTGCGACCTAACTGTTTTTCGAAACAACTCTAAGTCCCAAGAGTGCGGACTGGAGTATAAACATAAATCTGGTGGATACCAACTGCCTGCGGAACAATTATAAGTCCCCAGAGTGCAGATTGGAATATAAACATAAATGAGGTGGATACCGACTATCCGTAGAACAACTCTAAGTCCGCAGAGTGCAGACTAGAGTATAAACATAAATCTGGTGGATACTGATTACCCGCGAAACAACTCTAAGTCCCTAGAGTGTGGACTGGAGTATAAAGTTGAATGAACATATGAGTGGATTTCGACCGTTCTCTATTCCACAAAATAACTCTAAGTCCCCAGAGTGTGGACTAGAGTATAAACATGAATGAATAGATGAGTGGATTTTGACCGTTCTCTATTCCATAAAATAACTCTAAGTCCCTAGAGTGTGGACTGGAATTCAACTGTACGAATTATGGCCTTGCCAAATCAATGTCGGGGGCAGAAGCACGGTTATTCAAAAAACCGCTGACTCCGATAGCGTAACACTAAGGCCCGAGCCTGGTGTTTGATACGACTCGAGGCCACAACCACGTGGAGGCCTTGGGATAGAGATGGTGAATTGTTAACAGAATTCACAAGCAACGAATTACAAGTACATTGAATGGAAAGTATTCGTTTAACTACTTAAATGACAATTCACACGAAGCATAATAGAAAACAAAAGCTTTTATTTACATAACAGGTGCCGAAACTTCAGTACAAGTTATTTCAAAATATCGGGATTCATACCCATACAACTACAAAGAGTGAAAGAAACGATTATGCAAATTATGTACATTAAGCTAGAGCAGTAACTAATTCTTTGACTTTCTTTGTCTTTTGGATTTCTCATGGGTAGAGCCGCTTGTGCTTCTCTTTCGAGACCCTTTGCCGCCTTTGGCCGGAGAGCTTGAGGAGGTAGAAGGAAGTTCTTCAGGGATCGACCCACCCGGTGGAAAAATTTGCAATGGCACAAGACGAGGATCATCGCAATCCACATCGGCGGGTTCAATTTTAACCATTCTTTTCAACAGTTCCTCCTTTTCGATCTGCTCCCTCACGTTGGTCTTATCAGTGTGTTCTGAGGCAACGAGAATTATTACATCATCAGATTCGTCAGCTGGGAGTGGATCCTCGGTCCTATCATCATCAAGTGCATCGATGACTTGAGCATCGGGTCCCAGAACATTAGCAGCAGCTGGGGCTTCAGCTGTTTCCTTGTGTTGTTCTATGACAACACCACTTATGGGAGTTTGACTGGGACCCGGAAGACCTACAAAATTTGATAAAACAGGGAGATTAGCTCAAAGCCATTGCATGTGAAGAACGAAAATTGTTCATATACTAAGGAGTAAAGCAAAATACCAGCATCTGGTAGACTCTCCGTCGTTGCCGGGGTGCCTCCTTCTAAAATGGGAGATAACATCTTGGGTTCGACGCCGGGCCTGTCTGGATCATAACCGAGATCCTACTTCGTATCAAGAGAAGTTGATGTTCCAGCTACTTGGGATGAAGAAGGACCTTTAGGATCTTGAAGACCTAGCAATATTCTTTCCTCTTTAGTAGGTGCAAAAGCCTTGAAAAATCAAAGTTTTGCGGCAGCTAGATCTGAAGGCTCGTTCCTGTGAAGAATTTCCCTCACTAATTCTTCCTCGTTGAGATCGACTTCGCCCAGCTCTTTCTTCTTCATCTCGATGATCAATAATCGGCGGATCAAATAAGTCCTTAATCTCATTCCTGCTGGATTCCATAGCAGCTTCCACTTGGGAGTTAACTTGTTCGGTCATCTCTCTTCGGTCTCTTCTCGAGCTTCTTCTTTAAGAGCTTCGATTCTGGCGAATTGCTCGTCGAGTTTAGCCTTTAAGCTCCTAGCCTCAACAACTTCCTTGTAGTATTTTTGCGATTCCTCTTGAGCTTCAATTTTTTCCTCCCTTTCTTTCTTTAAAAGTTCTTCAAGTTCCTCGACACGGCGAGCAAGAGCATCCTTCTCCTTATGCAAGGAATCCTTTTCTAAAGCGAGCACCCCACTGCGATGGAGTGCCGCGTCGAGTTCGTTTTTGTGAGTAGCTTCCAAACGGCTTACTACCTCTACCATTTCCTTGGCGTTCTTCTCCGCTTTAGCAAGTTGGGTCTTAAATTCTAACAATTCAATGTCCTGGTGCTTGATTATATCCTTGTCATGTATAACTTCCAACATAAAGCGGTCTATCTCGTGTTGTTGCTCAATAGAAACTTCAGAGACTTTCTCTCCAAAGTGTATAAATGATTCATGCTGCACAAATACATCGTTCACGCACGCGAGAGAACTTTCCTTGGCATGCCCTGGGATTATGTGAATAGAAGGAAGGAATTTGATACCATCAAAGCAAATCTTTGGAAAAGTGGCCTGGAGCTCGGCCAACTTCTCTATTGTGGAAACGTCAGGAGGAGTGCCCGGCAAGGCAGTTCAGAGGTAGCAAGAGGATGTTTGCCTGATCGATGCTCAAGAGACTGATTGGAGCTTGAAGAGTGGGAATGTTGCTCATGAGAATCAGCGATATGAGGACCACAATAGGAAGGCTAATCTCTACTTTAGGCAAGAAAGTCAGACTTTTCACCTTGTTGAGATGTTTGGGATTGGGATTTGCATTCGAAAGAGGAAGAAGATTCCCTTGGATGATAATTCTTATCTTATCCCTCATCCTTCTCCCTGCGCCGAGTAGACTCTGAATCCCGGCTTGATCGATGGTAGGCAGAAGAACTTTTGAGGCAATCAAAGCCTCTTGATTGAGACATTGCACCTGTAAAGACCAAATGTGAGCGTATTAGTAATTGTCGCATGAAAGATCAATAGAAGTGTATAGTGAAGTGCGCATGGTTGTGAATGTCCTAGTGTTCCCTCCAACAGACCGGTAATGATAGCATTGCTCATCGGCGTTTTCTCTCTTTTTTCCGAAGGTTAGATGCCTTCGCCACTTCTGGTGGGAGAGTCGAGTCCTTTTACGTTAATGTTTGGAAAGTCATAGGACATGATGTCGTTTGGAATTTGAAGATTAGAAAATCACTTTAACGAGCTTTCCAAGTGTGGAGAGGACGATTCCTCTTCAACTGGAGTAATAACAAACTCCAGGTCCAAGGCAGTTTTTCTTCTATATAGTCTGTACGCAAAAGTTTCCGAGGCCTACGTCGACATCTCCTGGTTTTTCGGCTTGAGAATCCTTAATTTTTCCTTCCTCAGTATCATCCCGAGTCCCCTCGGCAGGGGGCACAACGGGGTTGACAGTATCCCTCTTTTGTTCTGCAACATTCCTTAATAATGCTGCACTCCCATGAATTCACATACTACGACCATCTTCCAATAGCCCAAACAAGGATAGAAGTTCATTGGTTACGAGAAGTTTGATGTTCCTATCATCAACGGGAGTGCACAGATAACAGCGACGGCTCTAGAAAAATCAGTGCCTTCAGAACATGGGTGAACACCTGAAAGGACTTCGGATGTTAATAGATTTAAAGGAAAAGTTATGACTTGAATTATAAAACTTGAAAGAGAAATGAAGGTAATACTTACGTCCTTCTAACCATCGTTTTGCAAACCCAGGAGGGCAACACACATAGAACCATTCATGCTTAAATAGCGAGAGTTTGTTCCAAGCGCCCATCAAAACTTGGCAATTTGGTGAAGGCTCAAGAAAGACATAAGAGGGGTTTCCCGATCTTCGTTAGAAGTTATAGATGAATCCTATGTCTTCGGGAGTAGGCGAACCAAATAGAACATTCATGAACAGCAAGAAGGTTCCATGAATAAAAGCATAACTGTTGGGATGAAGTTGTGTAGGGGTAATCCAGAGATATCTCAACATTTATCAAACACATGAATTGAAGGGTGGTACGCATCCAGCCCAACACATAAATTTATTGCAAGTTGTATACCTTGCTAGGGGCAAGTGAGGTCTATCTTGTCTTGAGGGAACCAAGACATCCCCAAACGGAATTCCATGGATAGAGCATAACCGATGAAGAGCAACTTCGCTAATTCGAGAGGCCTGTCAATCTACTGGATTATCGAGAAGAATAGCACCCTCTACAACATCAGGGTAGGGCTTATGTCCTCCATTAAAAGGACTGGGATATCGAAGAAAAGATCAGCTTGTGGATTAGAACCTTATGTTTGCTCCGCATGATGGCTTGGAGAAGGCCTGTCGGATATAGTTACGGAACTTGACTTCACTTCAGAACCAATGTGTCATGTCGTCGAATCAGAAGAAATATCAACTGAACGCTTCGAGTGTCTAGGATCTATATCAGCTTTACTCAATAGATAACCGAGATTAGAAAAATAACCTGTTCTCCCTGTGCTAAGTGTGAACTAGTGTAGTGCAGTATGTAATAGACATAAAAGTTTGAAATCAGAAAAGCGAAAAAAGTGACAAGACTTGGGAGTTTTGTCCAGAGAGACCGTCATCATTGACGGTCTCAACTGGCAAGAAAATTGATCAGCAACGAAAGCTTTGGGATCGACTATCGGCACATCGAATTATGAAGTCTGTTACTTAAGTTCATTAACAAGTCTATCGCTTAGTCTATACTGAAAATTCTGGAAGTTTGGTTGATCAGTTTGAAGTTCGACAGTTCAAGTACGCATGTTATATTGTTCATTGTCATCGTATGTTCAAGGTCAGCAAGGAAAACTGGCATTGATTGTTCGAATGAGTTGAGTTGGATTAGTTTATAAGGCATATGTCGATCCCTAGTGTTCACTGTCGATCCCTTTCCTAAAAGCTCTCTACCGATCCCTCTACTTGACTACAGCCACCGATCCCACCATCAAAAGCTTTCCGTACCGATCCCTATCCTATACCACCACCCAATACCGATCCCTCTCTAAACCTTTCCTTTCTGATCCCTTTCCTCAACCTTCCTTCATTTCATCATCTCATCAATGAAAATAACTAAACAACCGAATCCTCACTTGCCGGTCCCTGCCACTGCCATCTCATCGTAAACCGAACCCTGCCTTTCTCTACTCCAAACTCCTTCTCAACTGAAGTCCTTCACTGAACCCTCATCTCTCTTCTTCCTCTCCTATTTCTACACCCTATTCAACCCACCAAACCTCTACTCCAGCGATCGTTCACCTCGTCAAGATAATTCACCATCACTACCTCAAACACTCACTAACAATTCAGGGCTAAGAATCCTATCGCATGATTAAAGGAAACTGTTGTCGAACCTTACCTATGTGGGGATATGAATGATCGAACTAGAATGGAAGCGAGTATCTAGCTATGCATAAAGTTGAAAGGCGGGGCGAAATGAGTTGATGGGGAGAATGGAAATAAGAGGATCTGAGTTTTGGAAGGCGGATGGATCTGTAAGGGGTCAAAGTTTAGAGCGCTAGTGGAAGAGCTTTGGTTCTTGATTTTTTTGTGCTTAGGCAAATAAAATAAAAAGTGAAGAAGGAAAAGGAGAAAGGCTCGTATTTATATGAATGGAAGAGGGTTCAGCAATGAGACATTGAACGAGTAATAAGGGAATAGGGGTCGGTATAGGAAGCTGCCGATCCCTATTTGCGTAGCTTCAACAATGAATCGACATGTTGAATGCCAATCCCTATAGATGATATAAAAAAGAGTGAAACATGAATGATGATAATGATCGTAAAGGATTGACTATAAACATGAACATATAAAATATTATAAAAATTGGCAACGACCCGTGAGCGTTCGAACACGTCCGGTAGCCAACGACACGAACGTGTATATGAATATGCACGGGAGTGGTTTAGAAGTTTAACTTCTTGAAATTAACAAAAATTAAAATCAAACCTAAAACTTTTGAGTTCAGGGCCGGACCAGATAATAAAAAAGTTTATAAGTCTCGCATAACCGAATTTGTATATGCTGACAGAATATGGCACTGGACTGGACTTATATTATTGAAAATCGACCAAGCGTCAAAGCAATCAATGGAGGATTCAATGCCTTGGAAAATGATTCGACAAAGGAATAGCAATCAATTAGGAAGCTAGATGGATTTCTTTCCGACAATTCAGAATTGATTCGATTCAAAGCACATCATGTTACTCACAAGACATACTTTAAGGGACAAGTGTTACCCGGTATCCTGACCCAGCTATATTGAACTGATTGCGCAAGATATATTCGACTGTTATCAAGAACGATGACCACAGAGCAATGGCTGTAGGATCCAGAAGTAGATTTCAGATGGTTATATGAAGCCAGGATTGAACGGAGTTTGTAGATCGACGATGCAGGATGCTAGAAATATGGAAATTAGCTTGGATAAGCAAGAGATCGGCATAGCATAGTAGTATCAAAGGGATCGACATGACATGGTGGAACTCTAGGGATCGGCATGACATGGTGGGACTCTAGGGATTGACATGAATGAAGGTGTATGGATTGACATAGTTTATTGGTTTAACAAGCTATGTTTCAACTTGTAAGCTAGGGATCGGCAAAGCATAAGAGGGCTTGGCAAAGGTTGATAGTTAGTAATGGGTCGACATATCTGAATAAACCAAGAAGGGATCGACACATGTTTTAAACCAAGTGCATTCTAGCATTCGGCAATCAATATCTTGAGATCCCACAGTCCAAAGCAAATGGAATTTGGAGACCAAGGTATGTGAACCTTAGGGATCAAACCCTAGGGATCACATGTCGAAATGGCTAAAGGATGTGGGATCAACATAATCCATTCGGAGAGTTCGACAAAAGGTAATTTTCGAGTGGAGTCAAATCAAAGATAAGTCGAAAGCATGAGCTCCACTAGTCCAATCAACATGATATTTGAAGAGCCAACAGATCTAATCATGAAGAAGCCACCATAAGGATCACTGCCCAAGAATCGACCAATGAAGGGATCAGTACCGATCCCTTTTCATTGGAATTTGGGTCGAGCGACCCCTTTGGTGGGCCCATATGAATCAGAAGGTCCTATAGTCGAAATTACAGAGAGATTGGCAGTCGCCTACTCTAATAAATACTGGCCTAGGGGGTCATTCTGAGGATCTTTATGCTGCTGGTTACATTAGTCTTTGTTGTAATCAAGTTTTCTCCTAATTTCTTGCTGTTGGCTGCTATAATCAAACTATTAGTGAATCAATAAAGAGAATCTTCAAAGTGGACGTAGGCATACAATGCCGAACCACTATAAATTCTGGTGTTCTTGATTATTGCTTTGATTTACTTGATAGTTTATTCTATTCCTCTGTTTTCATTTTACTTTCTTCATTTATTTCTCTACATAAATCTATTCTTGGTTGTTTGAGACCAATTTGGTTGAAAACAAGCGCGTACTTGTTAGTGCTATAAAAATGTTTTATATTATGTTGATTTATCTATTGAGTGGTTTATAAATTCTGGTCGAGAAGTGGGACGCTACGGTATCGATAGAGATTTCCAAACACTTGAAATTGGTAAATCGACATAGTATTATTTTTGAAAATTGGTAAATGAAATAATTTTACCAAGATTTTATATTTTTTATATAAAGGAATAATTTTCATAAACTAAATATCGATAGTTTTGTGTGCTTGTGTTAGGAAATGATAATATTCAATTGTTGTCATTTATTGTTTGATTAGTCATGCTCACCCAGTTAGGAGCATTGGTTATTGTTTGATGATTAAGTAGTTGTGCCCGACCAGTTTATGGGCTTTAACTATTGTGGTTGATTAGGAGCAGTTTTATCCTTTATAGTACATGGGTTGGGTAGATTAGCAATTGTTTGAACATTGAATACGAATACCTTGTGAATTTAGTTTCACAGTTTACCTATAAGGCTTTTAGGAATAATGTTGAGTTAAACTTAAAATTTGAGTCTAATAGAAGTTTTTTGTTATAATTCAAGGAAGTATAAACAATTATGAAATGATCTTATATAAGAAATGAAATTATATAAGTAGGATTTATAAATATAGTTTATAAATAATGATTTAAAAATGAGAATTTGAGTACTTAAATCCTGGAGATTTGAAATTATTTTTCGAAGTGTTGTGACAAATAATAATTGTATTGTCGGAGAGTCTTTTGGAATAGAAATTTTATAAAATAAATTTCAAAGAGAATTTTAAAGAGATATAAAGTACCAAACTCACTTTTGTCGCTGGAAAATAATTCTGATGATGACTACAGCATCATCAGTGTTCATTTTCAAGTTTCTAAGTAGGGAATTGCTACCATGATAAATGTGTTTAGAATTGTTTTTGTAAAATAGATCTTGATTTAAAAATCCCAAAAGTATGATTTGAGATTCAAGGAGATATGTATATATATTATTATTTCAAAATGGTTTGAAATAAAACTCTGGTGTTTAATTCGGAAGTTCTCAGTTAAGTCATTTAATGGATGCATGTATCATATGCTTAGGGTAGTTTGGTTGGTGCATCTCATTATGATATGTCATATGATAATATTCATTTGTTAAAAATGAAATGGAATTTCCGAAGAATTTGGACAGTCGGGACTTTCAAATTTGATATAGAAATTTAAGCTAAGTGTTTTGTTAAAGATATAAAAGTTAAGATTTTGTAACTTATAAATTAAAGAGGATAGTAAGTTAAAAAAAGTTTTAAATGTGTTGAATATTTTGGTTAAGTAATTTTTTTTTAAATTTGTATACATACTCTCAGGAGGTAGAAGAGAGTTATACGAATATAAAACTTATGTTGTGAAATATTTACACCCTTAAATAATGTTTTATGCGATAGTCCAAAATGAATTGAGTATGGATTGGGATGTTATTAAATAGAATTGAATATGACTGCAAGTTTTAAAAGAGATTGATTTATATAAGTTGTGTTTCATAAAATGTAATAACTTAAGTAGCGATTTTATGAAATACTTCATAAATGATTTTATTATTAAATGAAATGCTATTGGTGTAAATTAATTGTGATTTAAAAATGAATATAAATAAAAAGAATTTGGTATTCTTAAGAAACCAATGAAATAAATACATAGGATGCACATAGATCATTTTATTCACATAAGAATACTTGACCAGATTCGAGCACATGATTTTAAGGTGATTTACATCGATCCGAACAAGGATTTTCCACTAGATTCTTGATAGTGGACACTTGATATGGATTTTTGATTGATTCTAAAGTTCTCTATCATAGTGTATAAATGTGCAAGGAGAACGGTAGTTTCTAGTTAAGGAACCGGATTAGAGTCCGCAATGGAGAAGTCGAGCGAGCGATACTAGTTCGGAAGTGAAATTGTGTGATCGAGCGAGCGATCAAATTTGATATTGCGTATGGATGACATATGTACATCGTACGGGCTTTAATGTAATTTTATGCTTTTGACATTAGAAATGTAAGTTTCATGGTTTGATGGCATGTTTGTTTGGAATGATTGTTATTTATGGTTTGGCATACTTAGATTCATGAGATAGGATGGATGCGTAGTTACATTGTTTTCAAATTGTCATGATTAACTCTCTTTTGGATTATGTAAGTGAGTTTCAGGTACAGGGAAGCAAAGTCTAGCCTGCTGTTTTTGGTTTAATGAGTAGATTTGTTTCCCGACATATAGGTATGTAGTAGATTTAGAGTTTGGGATTTGATTGGAGTTTTACGCCCTAGATACGGGAGACCACTTTTGGGCTTTTGTTTTCATTTGATTCGTTTGGGGCCGTAGTGGCGATTTGGAGTTTTTTTCGGATCGAGCTACACAAAGAAGATGCTGCCAAAATTTTCCGTAATATTAAAGGATTTAAAAAATTTGATAACAAGTTTCAACTAATTGATTTTGAAAAGTTAAAGGGTTTAGTGACATTTTTCTTACCTTGAGAATTTCAGGGATGAAATTATTTTAAGGGGGGAAGAAACTAACAATCCAGAATTTTATCGTTTGATTTTGAATATTTAATTAATTTTAAATATTGAATTAATTTGTTTTTAAAGTTAAAAAAACTTGAATTTGAATATAGGGATTATTTCAAATATTTTAATTTTGAATTTAAAACAGAGTAGTGATTTAAATACCTGTAGTTTGAATGGAATATAAACTAAATGGATTCAATGGTCTTATTTAACTCCTTATAATTAATAAACAATAATGGTGAATTTATTTGTAAATTTAATTGCAATAATAGATGGTTCAAATAAATAACAAGAAAATAAATTATTAATATAACGATTGATTTTTATTGACGTATATTTAGTTTAATTTATTTGATTTTCCCATAATTTTTAATTTGGAAATTATTTAAATATTCGTTTGATGATTTTTCAGCAAACGATAGAGTTTTTGGTGATTTTTGAGAAATCAATAACCTTGTATATTATTTTTGTTTTGAGGTCGTGTCGCTGTTCTAAATGCAACCATATTTTTGTGTTGTTGTTTGCAACCCATACGCGGATGAAAATCTGTGCGGCGTGATGTTGGAAAATTAAAAATAAATATAACCAAGTGCTTCAACACCAACATATTCTCTAATTCGCCTCTTCTTTGTCTCCCCCATACCTCTCCATTTAATTCATATACAAAGAAAAACAAAATGGCCAAATCTTTAAAAAAATTCAAACAATTCAAAAATAAATCTAAAAAATATACAATTTGTTGCTTTGAGTTTGTTATGGGCTAGTGCTTCAATTTTATGTGATGTGGTTGGGCACGGCTGTGTGTAGGAGTGATCGACAATTTGAGGCTAACCTAAATTTTCGAATCCAGGAGGGTATAGGCAATGTTTGATGAAATCGACGATGGATTCGGGCGTGTCATTGTTAGGCGAGTCGATGGAGCAAACATGGTGAAGTCCAATCAAGTTTTGGGGTTGGGTCATTTTTCTTTTGTTCTAGCAGGGGGTTCGGCTGGGATTTGGTGGGTATGGTCGAAGATGAAGTGGTCATGGTTATCGTGAAGCCCTTGCGTAGGGGAGTTTGGCGGAGGAATCGGTGGTTAAGTTCGTCGAGAAATGGAGTAGCTAGAGGGGATTGAAAAATCGACTATTGTAGAGATGGAAGCGGGTTTAGGTGGGAAGCATTTTTAGGAGATGGATTAGTTTATTAACTAGGGTAATTAACTAACTTAATCATGTAATTGGTGAATAAATGATATTTGATTATCTCAAAATCTTGTAAACTAAATATCTATTTCATATAAGGTCCAAATTGAATGATGCCAATCACGTTAGACTCGTATTGTTGATAGCTATGCTTTGGAAATTGGGTTGGTTGAGATTAGAGCTATTGGAATTTTGCGCTAAAATCGAATGCTATTCGATTTTAGTGGAACCAGAACGCTTTGGCGATAACTGGAATTTCGGTAAGTTTAACTTACCTTTTTGGTCAAATCAGTAAGATATAAAGTACATAAAAATTGACTATTTGTGTCTGGTTGAAATCATTAGCTCTTTGATTAAATATTTGCTTTACAATCGATTGTCTTTTAAAATTGAAATACAGAGAATTATGTAGAGAAATCCAAATTTCTCACCGTAGAAATTTTAATTTCCAGTTATATATACATGCTGATTCTATTTCATTTATAACCTTGTTATATAGATTGTCAATTGTTGAATCTTGATTGTTTAGCGCTATTGAATATGACATTGCTCTATGTTGAAAACTTAAACCTCGTAGTGATAAAAATCAATAACAATATTGGTTAAGTGCTTGTTGGCTATTGGCTTCATTTTAGTATTTTGAAATACTGTAAACTACAGTTTTGGCTTAGAATGAGTTTTTGATTCGGAGAATGATTTCAAATCTAATCTTTGGGATTTCTGGAATATTTTTGTCTAAGAAGATTTCGAATTTCTCTATTTTACCCCAACCTTTTCATTTCCCCTTTATAAACCATCTAGAAATGTCTTAAAGTTGTTTATTAATATTTTAGTATTGAGAAAAGTTATTTATTTAAATAATTACTATTATTTGAAGATAAAAATTATTATTTATTAATAATATTTTAGAGGTTAAATTATTTATTGTAATAAGGATTTTGAAGATTAATTACTAATTATTATATTTAGAATGTTTGAAATTATTAGTTATTATATTAATAATGTTTTGAAGTTAATTATTATATTAATAATGTTTTGAAGTAAATTAATTATTTCACTAATGATGCTCTAAAAGAAATTGATTGTGTCATTAATGATTGTTGAAAAGTTAATTTATTATTTGTTTATGATGTTTAAAGTAAATTAATTTATCTGATTAATTTTATTTATAATTAATAAACTGATTTATAAAAAGGAATCTCATTTGATAAAAGAGACTCATTAAAGAGTTTATAAATGGAAATGGGTTTTGGATTTATAAGAATTTTTAAAAAGGCTTTATAAAGGATTTTTATAAAGGGATTTTAGAAGGAATTTTTTTTAAAGGATCTTTATAAAGGAGTTTTATAAAAGAATAAAGTTTTATAAATGATTTTATAGATGTACTAAAAGAGTTTTATAAATTTGTTTTAGGGATTTATGAAAGAGATCTATAAATGGTTTTAGAGATTTATAAAAGAGTTTTATAAATGGTTTTATATATTTATAAAAGGAATTTATAAATGATTTTTTGAGTTGTATAAAAGGGAATTTATAAAAGGAGATGAGATTTGATTTCCATACGCGATCTTTTAATAATTATGGTGGTGTGGAACATCTTTCTATACTTAACACCAAATAGAATTTTTTTTAGTGTTTTGTGAATATACTTATACCGATGAAACAAATATATTGATATTTTTCCAAGTATCGAAAGTAGTTTTATGAATATATCTTTTTGTAAAGATATT
This sequence comes from Allium fistulosum, assembly GCA_030737815.1. Lineage (NCBI taxonomy): Eukaryota > Viridiplantae > Streptophyta > Magnoliopsida > Asparagales > Amaryllidaceae > Allium > Allium fistulosum. The sequence goes on from CM060901.1 coordinate 1,228,822,085, forward strand.
TAAATCAAGTATTTATGAAGAGGTTAAATAAATGGTTTATTTAAAAGGGGCTTAATGGTTGCTTATGCGCTTAACTGATGTTGGTTTCCCTATGAAAATAAAACCTCTGATTGTATTGTTATTATTTGATAGTTAAATAACCGACTATCAAACCTTGACCAGTTTTGACTTAGGAAGTAAATATTGGCTTCACCTATTCATACAGTTTGAGATCCCTTGGAATAAATCATTCGGGTGGAACATCTCTAGCTATAAGGGATATATTAGAGATCCCTTTAGGACTCTGATGCAGTTTTCTTACTTCTGAAGGAACCGGGAATGAGTCAACTGAAAATTATCGGTTATTGGTTCGGAGATACTAGGATCGAATATATTTTTTGAAAACTACTTCGAACCAACATATGAATTCGAATGGAAGACATCTTGAAGGTAATTGAAGATAGTGATCTTTGAAGTGCAAAGGCTACCTGCTACTAATCCTGAGGGTGATTCCAAAATGGATGTAGTAGGGGTAGTGTCTTCGGTTTCGTTCAGTCCTAGAATGAACTTGTATGGACGAATACCGATATTGCATTTCTGACTGGAGGGCAGTGTTAGCATTCCAAGAGGGAGGCGCTATAATTGTAGCCTCAAGCCTCATCAACCGGGAAATGACAAAAGCAGGGACATGAAGTAGGGCTAAGTGGGTCACGCCCATTAGGGTATGATCATCCCTTATCTAGAGTCAATATTTATGTATGCATCGGGGCCCATTATGGATGTTGATCAACCAAGAGGTGATCATATTCGATGTTATCTAGTAAGGGGTAGGGCCGGTCCTGAGTAGCAGAGGTTAAACATGTTGTAGCCTCTAATACATTTTATCTAGAGGTGTACTGATTCGGTAGGTAGACCCTTACCCTTTCATAGTATAAATCCATTTTCCAATACGAACCTTCGGACTTGATTGTATATCCATTATGCTGGAATTTAATTAATGTAATAATTTCGGCTATATTCAATATTTATTTTAAACCCTAGACACTATATCAAATACGCCGTGAAAAGATAATTTCTCCCCTTTGAAACTCTTTTTGATTTAGCAGATTACTAGTCCGTGAATTGTTGACCTTCAGCTATCGAATAACAGTCGATTTGATTTGATTTGCACTTGAGAAGTTAGGGAGATGGGAGAGAGGAATTTGGTCAACAATAGATCAGGTTGAAAGCTTCCAAAAGTCCTCTAAAGGTTGCTAATAGAGATGCTTATATAGAGGAGAATTAAGAGATATTTTAAGGTCAAGATCCTACATCATCCCTTACCAATTCTCTTCCATCTTAGCCCTCCATCTCAAAGTCTCTGTTGCATCACCTTACGGCCACATTAACCCATCATCATGGCTGAATTTTCCAGCCCCTTCATGGGCTTTAAAACCCATTTAGAGTCCAAATAATATATTATACAATTAAATCCAATTTAATCACTTGCCGATATCACATGTCTATTGATATATTTATAACTATTATAAATATATCAATAATTTTTATTCATCAAATCATAATCAAATTTTACAATTAATATTTCATTAATATTAATTAATTTAATTATTTTTTAACAATCATAAATTAATTAAATCATTTGGTCAAAGCAGAATTCATCGTTTCTTTTGTGTGACTTGTCAGATGTAAATTCGGTCAATGATTAATATCAAACTATTTGAATATTAATGTTCACACGTCACTTAGCAGATGGTGTGACATTTTGGACAAATTTATTATTTACTTAGTTTCGGTAAAATCTAATTTTACTTCATTAAGCGTTACCCAGTTGTGACTTTTATTTTACACCAATTCTCCTCGTCAAAACTATATCACTTTGAACTTATGGAATTTGATATTGGTCAAAATTCCAATATCTTTCATATTCAACTCTATAGTCCAAACACAAATTCCTTGGTTCAATAATAACAATTAGTATTAACTAAAATGCTATGGATAGAGACTTTGACTTTGAGTTGACTTGAGTTGACCATGATACTAAACCCATATAACTAAGGAGACCAATCCTCTCTTGACTAGTGATTCACTGTCTCTACTTTCACTCAACCCAACTATAGTCATTCGATGGACACCATGTCATGATTTGACTATAATCAAAGATGAGCTTTCATATTGAAGATTGATGGTATTCTCTAGTTGAGAGAACTGTGTAAATTAGTCACATTGATATTTTATGTTTGACCTTAGTTATATTAACCAACGAAAAACTATCAAATGATTCACTCCATAGTTATCTAATAATTATCAATACGTAACCCCTTGGTGCCTTCAACATTCATGAGTAATACACTGCCCAACATTTGGAGAGTGTTACATACTCTAGTCTCAACTGATACATCGATATTCGATCTCGATGCATCTTAACTAGGAACATTTAAAATGACGTGTTTTATAATATTGTGATGCAATACTCTTGATTACAACTATTTGTAATTGCTATCACAAACACACAATTTATGGAATTTCTATTAAATATACTTTAATTAATTAATGAATATATAACATTATATCAAATATATAATAGAAAGAAAATACCATTTATTATGAACAAGATTTGTTACCGAGTTAGATATATGTAACAAGTTACATATTTATCACTAAGGCATACCCCTAACTCTATTAACACTTGGTATCAGTGCTTTTTGGTTTTCAACATTTCATAATTTAAGTCTTAAAAAGATTTAATGGCTAGAAACACAAATACCATGTTTAACACTTTTATAGAAGGACAATCTACTGTCAGACCACAACTTTTTAATGGTAGTAAATATGCTTATTGGTTACATAAAATTAAAAATTACTTATAGTATAATGATTTAGATATATGGAATATCACACAAACCGAGGACACATCGCTCGGATTAATTATGCACAACATTCTAATGGCTAAAACGGAAAAACACTCAATAATTCAAAGGCAATGAATATTTTATTCTATGTCCTGGATAAAAATGAGTTCAATAGAGTGTCTGTTTGTAAAAGTGCATATCAAATTTTGAGGACATTACAAGTCACACACGAATGAGCTAGTACAGTTTAGCAAAAAAAGATCACTATGTCAATTAACCAGTTTCGACTATTTGAAATAAAACTAAATGAGTCTATTTCTAACACGTATTCAATATTTTGATATATTGCATGCTTTGTTTTCAATAGCCAAACTTTTTACTGAGGAAGACCATGTCCGAAAATTCTGAATTCACTTTCAAGTGAAAGAGATAAAAAGAACTTTGAAGTATAAGAGGCTAATGATAAAAGTACCACGAGAGAAGAGTTAATAGGTAATTTAATGTCATATGAAGTTCAACTACAGGGAAGAAAGGAAAACCAAACAAATGAAAAGAATTCACTTGCTTTTAATGCTACAATCGAAGAGCAAGCATCAAACAATAACAAATAAGAGATATCATTGATGGTAAGGAATTCACAAAATTGCTGAAATAGAAAAGGAGGAACAAATTCAGAATGATCGACGACAACAATAACGATAACAACTCTAGAAGTTTAGCAAAATGTTTCTAATGCAATAATACTAAACATTTGAAAAGGGGCAGCCTAACTCTGAAGAAATCAAAAGATTCTCCAAACACAAATTCAATCAAAAAGAGAAAAGAGCATTCACACACTACAACAAAAACTGCCTACGATAGCGCATATAAAAATGTTTAAAAGCCTATAATAGCTGTTTACAAACTGTTGTATATCAACATGTTATAATAGATATTGCACTATTTATAGCACAAGGAAAAGTGCTTTTTATCCGCTATTGTTAACATTTTATAGTGATTTATTATGTGTTATCTTACTTTATATAGTGTAGGAAAACCGCTATAAAATCCTTAGCGCTTTAACAAAAGCCATATATCGACATGTTATAACAGATATTGGGCTATTTATAACAAAAAGTAGCACTATAATTTTTTTATGTTTGATAGCGCTATATACGTAAGCTTTCTATAGTTTTTTCTAAGTGTTAAGTTTTATGTTTTTGCATTTTTAAAATTTGCTACATCCCTATGAATAAAGATTGTCGGTACATATAAAAATGATGCATCAAGAACATTTCTAAGACATAAAACCATTTAAATAATGAAATAATCATAGAAAATAATAAACATAAAGATGTAACACATAGTATAAACATAACCAAGTATTCATACATATAATATCCCATAATCCAATCACGTAATATTCCATTGTATATGTTTTAATCACAAACCAAAAAGTATTAGCCAATGTTTCACCAAAAACAAGTAGTTGGTTTTTTCATTAAAATGAAGAAACACTCTAAACACACCTACAAATTAACAAATATCTACATTAGAAATGAATATAATTATGATTAAAATTTGAAAATGAAGTATTTACATTAGAAGAAAATACTTTTTGCAAAAGATTTCTTAAAGTAAATATTATAAGTGTCTAGATTTCTAAAAAAAATTTGTCAGAGTCTCCTTTGTGCGGCTAGCATCGGGAAAAATCCCAAACGCAAGAAATAAATATACATGATCGAAATGGGATTGGAATCACAATATATCAATCACAAACCCCTTAGCCTTGAAGATGCAGAGGCATTATATGTTGGGAGAGAGGTTTGAGCTATGCACTGATCATAAATCATTGAAGTATCTTTACTCCCAAAGAGATCTTAACCTTCGACGGCAACGTTGTTGGGAGTTTCTTACTTCTTATGACTTTGATAATGTGTATACTCCAGGGAAGTGGAACGTTGTGGAAGATGCCCTCAGCGGGTTACCTGCCATGTTGGGTTTGGTACTTGAAGCGTGGCGAAGACTAGAGTATATTGCAGAATCTAATTTTCGACCTCCTTATGATACTGTACCAGGGTTATTAACGAGCTTGGAGGTAAGTAATCAACTCATAATTTGACATTTTACTCGTTAAAAGTTGCCAAATATTTACTTATATATACCTTATAAAGTGTGTACGTCACATATCATACACACTTGTTAAGCAGTAAAACATATCTTTGGGTATTAGCAAGTTCTCTAACATTTCTAAAGCAAATATAGGCAAGAAAAGAACCAAAAGAGAGTCAAGGGCCATAAGGTACCTACACTAGACTCAAACAAGCGTATGGGCACATATATTTATGAATTTATACAACTAAACCCATAAAATTAATCCTATGACTTTTAAACAACAATAATTTCATTGGTAAAGAATAATTTTTTTAAATAAGTGGTAGTTTCCTAATAAAATCAATGAATCAAAATGGTCGTGTGCATTATCATCTGCAAGGAAAGGACTTAAGGCATTATTATTTCTATTATTAACAACAATACTCTCCTTTAAAACATTGGTACATGATTTTACTTTTTTAAGGAACTCTTTAAAGCTGTTGTTTTTAGCTAATTTATGGTTAGGGTTCAAAATCCAATTGAAACAAAATAAAGCAGCTATATAGGTCAAATTATCCATTGTACTAGTATTATTATTATTGAAAAAACATTGATTTCGATAGAACCAAACATACCAAGTTTTTATAATGAAAATAGTGTCTAATAAAAATCGTTGACTGAAAGTAAAGTAGAATCTAAAACTACACCAATAAGACTCACAATTAAGACTGTTATTAGTTATATTTAAGCCAAAAAAGCTAAGAATGTGCTGAAGAGTAAAAGTAGTGATTTGACAATTATAACATGAGTGTGTAATTGTTCCTAGGTTCATATTGTAGAAAGTACATTTTTTTACCAACGGGCGCATTCTTCGCGTTCACTTTCCAAATAAATTAAAAAAAATTAGATTTAGTTCCTGAGAAATTAAGATAAAGGGTTTTAAATATTTTATAATTTATTATTATTATTATTATTATAAACTTGGTTAATTTCATAAACTTAGTTAATTATTATTATTATTATAAAGTTAGTTAATTTTTATAAACTTAATTTATTATTATTATTATTATTCTGTAAATTTAGTGAATTTATATTAAAATTTAATTAACATGGTTACTATTTTATAATTTATTATTATTATCAGTATAAAAACTTAGTTGATTTTTCATTACAAGAAAAAGGAGTCATCCATAGCGGCATATAACCGCTATAAAAGAAAACCATAGTTGTTCGATAAACGCTATATATCGACATGCTATAAAAAAATGGCGCATTTATAACACAAAAATATAAGCTTTCATAGCGCATATATGCCGCTATAATATTCTTTTTCTCTAGCGTTATTTGTCCGCTATTTACATATTACTACAGCTTGCATATGCCACTATAAAATGCACAGATGCAATAGTGCTTTTATTCCGCAATCCTTCTACGGTAAGCACCTGCATTATAGTACCTTTTTATAGCGCTTATATTATATAACTATAATGGTTTTTAAGCACTGTGGTTTATTTTTCTACGTGTTTGATGTATCCTGCTATATATTACAGTTTAGTAATAGCATATCAAAAATGAATCTTCTTTAAACATAACACTATGAACAATGTAAGAGTTGAAGAATACAATAATAAGAAAATATAATGTATTATATCAAACATACCAAATATCCACAGGCACTGTATCAAACATGCTCAAACATACACATAATATCCATTACATATGTTTTCAGCATATACCAAAAAGTAGTAGAAAATGTTTTAAGTACATCCCCAAAGGATTACACATTTCCAGTTTAGTGCACATGCATATGGAGAATCTTTCATTTACAAAAGTTGCCTATCACAAAAGGAAAAAAACATGATTAGTGCCAACAAATTTAAATAAGCCACCTGAGCCATAAATTCTTTTAGTATCCAAAAGATGCAACTTCAATAATTCATACGTATGAGAGATAATATATGCAGATTTACAGGTTAGAGAACATGTGGCTATAGCTTAGCAACTCCTTTTGGTGGATACTCTCCATTCAATTTGGGATCAACGCACTGTTTTGCTTTTTCCTCACTCAACCTTAGAGTACCCTGCAAAATTATTCAATACTTATTAGATCTATTTGTTATTGTATCTCTAATCTGGCATGGCCAAAAATTAACTTAATGTAAAATATCATATTAAGTATTTCACTTGATCAATGCATTGCTCATCAATGGTAACAAATCTTATACTGAAGAAGGAACATCTAGATATAGGGTAAAAAAACCTATTTTGAAAAGAACACTGTAGCGCATAGCTTCATGTTGCACAGACCATGTACATATTCATGTACATGAAATAAATAGGCGCGTTTCGTTGTCGAGCGAAAATATGCAGCTAATAAAATTTCTAATTAGGAAGGAGTTAAAGTTTTTAGCAAACATGGAAGTTTAAGTATAAATTGTATCTTAACTTCGATATTATGATACACATTCAAAATTATGAAATGGCTTAAAGATCTTCATAATATATTGATTTATAAAAATTTATAAACTTAGTTAATTTATTATTGTTGTTGTTATAATATATGTATGTGTGTGTGTATATATGGTTAATTTTTATAAAATTTAGTGAACTTGTTTAATATTTTATGATTTATCATTAATATTAATATTTTTATATATATTTAGCTATTTTTTATAAAACAAAGTTAATTTGGTTGATATTTTATAGTTTATTATTATTATTATTAACTTAAATTTTTATAAAACTTATAGTTAATTTAGCCACAAGGGCCTCTCTAGCAAGTGCAATTAGTTTCTAGGACACACAACTGAAATAATTACTTTTAAGGACAAAATGCAAAATAATTAGTTTCTAAGGCCAAAAAACCTATGAAATTATGTCCTTGAAAGTAATTGGACGGCTGACTTTGTCCTTAAAAGTAATTATTCTACTGACTTTGGCCTTGAAATTAATTTCTGTGGATGTGTGTCCTAGAAACTAATTAGACTGTAAAGTTTGTCCTTCTGGTGAAATGCCCCATTTTTTTATTATTATTATAAACTTAGTTAATTTTCATAAAACTTAGTTGACTCGATTAATACATTATAGTTTATTATTATTCTAAACTTAGTTAATTGTTATGAAACTTGGTTAATTTTTATAAACATGTTTTGTTTATTGTTATTATTACTATTATGACTGTCGTTGTCATCATTGTTGTTATTGGTATTATATTATTGTAAACTTTTAATTAATTTTAATAAACTAAGTTAATTTATTATTTTTATTATTATATAAATAAATTTAGTTATTTTATATAAAACTTAGTTAATTTAGTTAATATTTTATGATTTATAATTAGTATTAATAATATTATTTTTATTATTTTAAACTTTGTTAATTTTTATAAAACTAAGTTAATTTATTGTAATTGTTGCTATTGTGATTGCTGTTGTTGTTAGTATTATTATTATAAACATTAATTTTTATAAAAATTAGTTGAATTATTATTATTATCGTCATCAACTTATTTAATTTTTATATAACTTAACAAACGAATTTAATTTTTACAATTTTAGTTAATTTGTTATTGTTATTGTTGTTGTTATACAAATTTGGTTAATTTTTATAAACATAGTTAATTTGATTAATGTTTTATAATTTATTATTATAATTATTCAAAATTTAGTTAATCGTTATCAAATTTAGTTAAATTTGAAACTTCGTTATATTATTATTATTTTTATTAACAACTCAGTTAATTTTTATAAACTTGTTTAGTTTTTTATTAAACTTAATTAATGAAGTTAATTTTTATAATCTTAGTTAATTTTATTGTGATTATTATGATTATTTAAATTTTATTGTTATGATTAGTTAATTTAACCAATCTTAGTTAATTTTATTATTGAAATTAGATTGTAAAATTTTATTGTAACTATTATTATGATTACTGTTGTTGTTATTAGAATTATCATTAATTAATTAATTCATTTTTATAAAATTATTTAATTTATTATTATTGTTATTATCATAAACTTAGTTAATTTATTATTATTATTATTATAAACTTAGGTAATTTATTATTGTTATTATCTAAACTTGGTTTATTTTAATAGAAGTTAGTCAACGAAGTTAATTTTTATGTTAGTAATTTATACTATTATTGTTATTATTTTATATAAATTTAATTAATTTTTATAAAACTTATTAAACTTGGTTAATATTTTATAATTTTTATTATTATTAGTATTAGTATTATTAGTATCCTAAACTTAGCTAATTTTTATGAAACATAATTAGTTAATTTTTATAGACTTTATTTATTTATTTATTATTGCTATTATGATTATTATTGTTGTTGTTAGTATTATTATTATAAACCAAATTAAGTTTCATAAACATTACTTAAATTATTATCATTATTATAAACTTAGTTAATTTTTATAAACGTACTTAATTTTATAAAACTTAATTAACGAAGTTAATTTTTATAATCTTAATTAATTTATTTTGATTTTGACTATTATTATATATATTTAGTTATTTTTTTATAAAACTTAGTTAACTTGGTTAATATTTTATAATTTATATGATTGATCTTAAGCACATCGCCCACCCGCCATATGCTAATTTGGGTTTTATCCTGTAACAACTCATGATTTTGGACCCTAAAAAATCGACACTGATACGTTTAATATATTGCACGCCGAGCAATCGAATGTTGGAAAATCCAATTGTTAGAGGAAAGAAGAAAAGAAAGGATGAAGAGAAGAAAAGAAGAAGAGAAAAGAAACTAAAAACAACACAGAATCTCACAATCACAACGGAATAATATATAATATAATATCAATGATCTTTACAAAAGAGAAATTGATATATACATACATCCACCAGAGTACAACAACAAATTACAATCATCAGTCTGGACAGTTATAACAAAATGTCCTCACAATTGCTGAAATTTCAACAACAAAGCACCGAAAAGTAAAGATATATGTGAATGCGACCTGAAGACCTCTAACTCGTCTCCTAAGCTCCAATGCATCCAAAGCAATCTATAAATATGTTTGGTATGACCCAAGCAATACAATATAATTACACCCATGTCAGTCTGGAAACCAGCGTTAGAAAAACACACCCAACTGGATTTTAAAGTTATAGAAAACCTTTGAAAATCAAAAGTATCTCGTAAGATCACAATGCACATAAACACAGATAGGTTTTTACCTTACGATAACCAAAGCATTTCATATGAAATTCTCTGATATTATAATAGTGTCTAAGATACAAATACTTATTAATCATAGCCAATATTGTTACATTAATTAAATTTCAACATAATAGGTATACAACTAAAATCGTAAAGGCTCGTATTAGAGAATGGATTCCATACTATGAAAAGGTAAAGAACTACCTACCTAAGGTATATCTCTAAATAAAATGCACCAAGGGCTGACAAGAACATCTTGTACCCCTACCACATAGGACTGGCCTACCACTTGACTAGTAGTACTGAATATGATCACCTCTTTCGTTAATGTGCCCCGAAGCATACATGAGTAGATAGTAATCAATCTACATTTGGAATGACCATATCCTGATGGAAGTGACCCACTTGGTCCTGCTGCATGCTTGATTTTTATCATTTCCCAGTTGATGTGGCTCGAGGCTACGTTTTACCTCTATATAGCACTTCCCACTTGGAATGCTAATACTGCCCTCCAAGCAACAATGCAATGGTAGCATTCATCCATACAAGTTCGTTCTAGGTTTGAACGAAACACTTGACAACGCCGTCTTCAATTCCATCATCTTCAAGATGTCTTCACTTCAAAACGCTTGAGTTGGAGCGAAGTGGTTTTCGGATAACATATCTGATCCCGATCTCTTCGAAATAACATTCAATAATTCCGGTAAACTCAACCCCGGTTCTTTTGGAAATAAACAATCAAAGATAAGAGCAGAGATCACCTCCTAACCGTTAGTGGACAGATTTCCTTATCATCATCCTAGGAGAATGAAACGAGATTTATACACACAGTATAGCATCATCGGAGATGACTGTGCCAAATAACTCACGTGTTTCTCCTAGATATTTTCGAAGTTACGTTTTGGGTCCAAATTTGATAGTCGGTTATTTAACTATCCACAAACACACGTCCAAATAAGGGATTTATTTCAAATGGGAAAACCAACATTGGTTTAGCACATAAGCGACCACTAGCCTCCTTGACTAATCTTTTCTTTTATCAAATTCATCTTGTAAATACTTGTATAAATATACTTTTACAAAGATATATTCACAAATTCCTATATTTTCAACACTGGGAAAAATATCAATATACTTATCTCAATGGTATAAATATATTTATAAAAAAAAGAAAGATTTCCTTTTTATACAGTTCTCAAATCATTTATAAATTCCTTTATAAATTTATAAAACCATTTATAAATTATTTTATAAACTTAGGAAATCATTTATTATCTCTTTTATAAATTCCAATCACTTATAATTTCTTTTTATACAATTCTTAAACTCCTTTACAAACTCATTCTAAATCCATAAACTATTTATAAAATTCCTTTTATATATCTATAAAATTCTTTTATAAATATCTAAGAGTAATTACGAACTCTTTTATAAATCTATAAAAACCATTTATAAAACCATTTTATAAATCCTTGAAACCATTTATATAACTCTATTTATAAATCTCGAAGCATTTACAAATAAATAATTTTTTACTTCAAAACACTATTATATAATATTGTTATTAATAATAACCTAATAAACAATAATAGTTAATAATTCCAAAACATTTTTAAAGATAATAATTAATAATTTCAACTCTTATAAATAAACAATAATAAATAATCTCTAACTTTATTATAAACAATATTAATTTATTTCCAAAACATTATTAATAAATCATTGTTATTAATTTCAAATCATATTAATTATTTAAATAATTGACTTTCAAAATATTAATAATATTGATAAATAAATTTAAAACAATATTAAATATAAATAAATAAGCTTTAAACAATATTATATTTCCTTGCTAAAAATCAATGCTTAAATTTCCACAAAATAATTTCCATATTTATAAAACTGTATTTATGAACCTCTTTCTATTTTATAAAACTTCCTTTTATAAATTCCTGTAATTGTGAATCCTATTCATAACTCCATCTCGTAATAAATCTCGCTTACTTATAAAAATCTCATTTTAAACATCAATTACAATCCATTTATAACGTTGCTTCCATGTTCATGAATTTCTTTTATAAATTCCTTTCTATTTGTACAATATCTTTTAACATATCCAATCTACCCTCATTTTTATTTTTTTCCAAAATAAATCAACTATTTTCTAAACAACATTCCACATCTTATAATAAACCACCGTTTAATTTATTTCACCAATTTATTAAATGATAATAGTTTTCCTTTAACTTATAAACACCATTTATAAATCCATACTTTTATTAACAAATATGATTTTACAAATCTTCACTTCATTTGTAATTTATAAATTATTGCACTTATAAATCTCACATTTGTAAATAAATTTTAATATATTTACATATATATATATATATATTACTTTATATAAAATGGTTAATAAATATTTATATCAAAATATTTCTATTATCCTTTAAAAAAATATCCCTTTATTATTAAAGACGGATTTATTTTAAGATTTTAAAAATCTTTATTTTTATAATTTAAAAATCTCTATTTAAAATATTTTATAAAACTATTAATTTATAATTTCTAAAAATCATACTTTTTAGTTTAAAATAAAAAAATTCTTTATTTAATTCAAGAAAAATTATTAAAACATATATAATTTCCAAGATCGCTTTGAAATCCATTTTAAATCAAAACATTAGTCTATAATATCGTGATGACCCAAAATTTTGGGCAATAGCAATTTGATAATCTTCATTTATAATTATTTAAATTTGGCAATATTGGTTTAATAATCTTCTTTTATAATTATTTTAAACGGCAAATTTATCTTTTCAAAGCTAATAAAAACATTTTCTAATTATAATGTATATATATATATATACACATTATAAATAGGGAACTTTGGTTTAAATTCAATATAATAACTTTCAAAGCTATTTAAAAGTTAATCATATATTTTCAAAACACTTAAGGTAAATATTTATTTTGTTTAAAAGTATTTTAGCTTAAGTTTAAAAGAAGATTTAATTAAAGGTTCATTTCTTTTGTTTTAATATTCTTTCTTTTTAAATTTAACATGAATAAATGTAATTTGGATATATATAAATAAACATAAATTAATAAAGACATAAACATATTAAAATAAAATAAGTAATTAATTAAATAATGGGTTTTGACATTTGTATAATGATAATAACATGCAATTAACATTTGTAAGCTAAGGATAACTTGAGATAACAAATGGCAACATTTGTTCCTTTTAAAAATTTAATTATATATAATATAGTGATTTAGAGAAACCTGTTTTTCAGTTCAATTCTTTTTCTTCCTGAATCTTTTCTCTTCATCTTTTCCAAAATTTAAAAGAAAATAAAAACCTGAGAAGAGAAACTAAAATCAAAACTACAAGCAACATCAGTTTTTTAAGTTACAATTCAAATCAAACAGCAAGTAGCAGTTTCAAATTCAACTTCAACCTGAGCAATTCAACTTAAACAAGCAAATCAATAATTAAGCTTTAGCTTAAAATCAAATTCAAGAAACAAGAAAGAAACCTGTCTTTGTTCAAACTGGTGAGCAAACATTTATTTTTAAAGTTTAAATCTGAGTATAACTTTGATGCATGTGATGATCCCTTGTAGTAAGGTAGTGAATGAAGTTTGCATGTATGAAATGAATGTGGATGTATGTATATATAGTGATATGTCTGGGAATGTCTGAGTATATGTTTATATATAAGCCTCTGTTGCTTTCACAGGATCAAAGAACTACCTTCAAAAATTCATATCTCCAAATACAATCAAATTTAAGCTTTGATCTTTGAATAAAAAATGATTATAGCAGTGTAATGTTAATTTTAAAATAGTTTCAGGAATTTATATTAAGTAATTGCCTCAAAAATTTGTAAATTACAGGATTAATCAAATACATGTCAAAAATCGATCATGTTAATTTGAAGTTTTGATTATCTTAACAGAATCGTGCTGTAAAATGATGATTTTAGACATTAGTATCAAGATTTTTAAGATTGTATAAATCGAGATATACTGAGTTGATCAATTTGGGTATTTTCGTTGATTTGCCGATGATCGGCGGTGAGGTGTGTGTCGGGGTTAGGTCTGGAGGTGGCCAGGGAGTTGATGATCTCTGGAAAAATGGCCAGGTGATTTATCGAGGGTCGTGGTGGTCTGAGATTGGCGAAGTAGGGTTTTATAACCAGTTGAAGCCGTCGATGATGTTGGGATTCGTACGGTGACTAGGGTGGACCGAAGTGGTTCGCGATGGGGGGGATCGGAGCTTGGGATCGAGATGGAGCTCTGACGTGGTGGGCAGGTGTGTTCAGGGTCGGGATCGACGGTGAGGGGCAATTTTCCGATGATGGTTATTTTCAGTTTTTCGATCGATCGTCGAAATTTCGAATTGGCTTTTTATTTCTTTTTCTGGGTGGATGTGCTGATTGTCGAAGTCGTTGGCGATGTTTTAGAGCCGGGGTCGATGGTCGGAGCTCTGGCGATGGCCCGTGCACATGCACGGTGCACTTTGTTGGGTCTGGGTAGTGTTAGCTTTGAGAAGAAGTTGTGGCTCGGGTTTTACTCAAGTTTTCTCGAGTCGTTTGCATGATTGACTCGAAGTAGTGATGGGTCGTGAGTGTATCAAAGTTTGCTCGGGAAGAATCGTAGTTGGCTCGAGTATTTGAGAGGATGGTCCGGTTTTAATATGAAGGAAATCATGAACCAGGTTTTAAAACTTAAAGAAAATATGTATCTGGTTTTCAAAAGGCAATAACAAATTAAGTTTTTAATGCAACTGAAAATAAAAGAAATTGTGAAACAAGTTTTGGAAACAAAGTGAATGCTTTACTAAGTTTTTAGTAAATAATTTGATCACGTTTTAAAAGCATTTGAATGTAAACTTTGATAATAAATTTTAAAGAGTATTTAAAATAAATATGTTCAAAGAAATATAAACCAAAGTTCCAAAGTAATTTGTTTAAAACAAGTTCTTATACCAGTTTTCAAAAGATTAATTTTAAAGTTAAATTGTTTTAAAATTGTTTTGGTTATATAATTATATACTAGGTTAATTATGTAATTAGTTCCTAAATGTTTTTCAAATGAAATTTAATGATGAAATTAAGAAGTGATTAAGGTATGAGATATTAGACTTTAATTAATCAATATTTTTGTATAAAATGGTTTCAAGCATTTGATTTAATAAGAATTAAATGATGTAATTTAGTAATTAATTAAGATAGAAGGGTTTATCTTTAATTAATTAAGAATAATTAATTAGTGAAATTAATTAAAATTTAATCACTTAATGTAATTAATTTAAGGGTAATTACTTAATATAAGTAATTAAAGGATAGTTTATTAATGAATGTGATTAATTAAAAGATAATTACTTAAGGAAAGTAATTAATGGACAGTTAATAAATGGAATTAATTCAAGGATCATTAACTAATGATTTGGGGATAATTAATTAATGTAATTAATTTAAGATAATGAATTATTTTTAATTAATTTAGGACAATCACTTTGGAAATTGATTAAGTATAATTACTGAATGTAAGTAATAAAAGGGTAATTACTTAATGAAAGTAATAAGAGGTTAATTAATGAAAGTAATAAAAGGTTAATTACTTAATGGAAGTAATTAAGGATTAATTACTTAGTGTAATTAATTAAAGGATTAATTAATATAATTAATTAAAGGATTAATTACTTAATGTAAGGATTAATTAATGAAGTAATTAAAGGGTAATTAATTAATGTGGTTAATTAGAGATAATTAATTAATGTAAGTGATTATGGGATAATTAATTAATGTGATTAATTAAGAATCATTAATTAATGAGGATAATTAAAGGTTAATTATTGTGAATGGTTAAAGGTTAATTAATTTATGTAATTAATTAAAGGCTAATTACTTAATGTAATTAAAGAATAATTAATTAAGGTTGATTAATTAAGATGGATAATTAGAGGATGATTAATTAATTGATTAGTAATTAATTAATGTTACATAAGCAAGATTTAAGAGTAATTAAATTAATTAATTTAATTCATTGATGGTTAATTAAATTAATTTGAGATGGTGTGGTTGATTTATCTTGCTTATGGATGATTGAATGATATTGAATGCCTTGGATTATGTGATATCTCTGATATGTGATTGTGCTGCTATGTGATATGAGATTCTTTGGTTGAATTGTGATAATGTGAAATATCTATCTGTGTGAATATGTTATACTAAATAATAAATTGAATTGTTTAAACCCTTAAACAACTTGGACATTAAAACAGCATTTGGATTTCGGTGAGACCGAGATCGAATTTCCGAATTGGATATCTGAAAACCACATCGATCCAAATTAAAGGATAGGTCATGACATCTCAAGTGAAGATCGAGATGAAGTTTCAGAGTGCAAGGGTTATTGTCATTAACTCTGACGGTGATTCCAAAATGAGTGTAACGAGATAATGCCTTCGATTTCGTTCGAACCCGGAACGAACTTGTATGGATTGAATGCTTTCAGACCATCGTCAATGGACGACGATGAGCATTCCAAGATATGTGTTCTTAAAAGGTAATCGTAGCCTCAAGCCTCATCAACCGGGAATGGCTAAAACGGGGGAGGTGCAGCAAGGCTAAGTGGGTAGCACCCATGTAGGACGAGATTTTCCCCTGTCTAGAGGTTCCTTTTTATTTTGGCTTAGTGTGCGGTTGGTCGCGCCAACTACGGGGTTGTCTTGTTCGGGATTATCCAGTAAGGGTTGGTTCCAGTCTTGTGTTGCAGGGGATCAGGGTGGATCCTCGGTACGGTGATCTAGGCCACGTACTGTGATGGGCAGTACCCCAGTAGCCCTGCCATTGTATGGAATCCAATCTCCAATAAGTGATCTCGGACTTGATTGTATACCTATGTATGCTGGAATTTAATTAATGTAACAATTTCGGCTATGTGAATATTTATTTGAAAACCCTAGACACTATTATAATATCACTGGATTTCCTATCAAATGTTTTGGTTATCGTAAGGTAAAAACTTTTCCGTGTTTATGTGCGGGAAGTCTTACGAGATACCTTTGTTTCCAAATGATTTTCAAAGTTAAACAACTTTAACCCGTTTACTCACACCAGACCCATGTCTGACCCAGAGTTTATTTTCTGTTTTCTTAAACTCTCGGGTACTCAAATTTTTATGAGTAGCCAAGGGATTCAGGTTAGCTTTGACGAATTTTGGAGGAGACTTGGAGCAGGAGGCTTCATCGTATATAGATATTGAGGTTCCGCTGTGTTAGTAGCTTTACGTTGTATTTTGAGTTGTATGATAGTCTAATGTGATGTATAAGCTATGTAACTCTGATAGATGATGTCTATTATGTAATCTTATGTGATGTAATATAATTTTTTGTTCTGCTGTGAGATTCTGATATTGTTTAGTTCTTTCTTTCCTATCTTTTCTCTTTTCTATCCCTTTCTTTCTTAATGATGACGCGTCTTTCTATGGAATGAAAGGCGGGTCGTCACAAATATTTTAAAATATAAAAAATAAGGCCCAGTGCTACTAAAGTACTAAATAAGCAAAATCATATCCATGTCATCAAATATGGCATCCATCAAGTCATATGTCATAATATATATATATATATATATGAAAAGTAAAATCAATAGTGTGAGGAATCCAGTTAGATCCCTCTAACATGTCCCACTGTATCACATACAATATATAATTAAATAATGTAAATCAACCCCTTCGAGGCGGGATCCTCTACAAAAGGTCATTCCCTCTTACAGGGGAAAATGATAGGGTCTCATCCACTCCAGGGGCGAGAATATATCCAAATAAACTAATAAATATAGTAAATCATCCAAACATCCAAACATCCAAACAACAATTTTATTATAAATTATGTAACATAACTGGTTAACCAAACAGGTGAATTTAACTCACCTTGATTCTAATAGTTGCCAAAGCTCTCCGATTTGAATTTAAATTTGAAAGGCATTCAATTTTAATTCAAATTCCTATGATCTCTAAATCCATCCAATCCAACTCCATAGCGTAGAATTCATCGACACGATCGCAATGCAACTAGTTGCGTTCATATCCGACCTCATATGAAAAGGTTATGAACTTATAAACAATTGAAAAAATTAAATTATAATTAACTTTATATTAGTTAACCTTTTAAACTAATTAACCTTTTCCCTCTCTCTTTCATTGTTTCCAGGTCACGTTTCTTTCTTTGTTTTTTTAAATCAACGTCGATCGTGACTCCACCACCTTCACCCCTCGCTGATTGCGCCCCCCGGAGCTAGCCGTTGTCGCACCACCATGAACTTTACCTCGATCGGCAAAAAAAAAATCAACCCAAGCTGCCATTGATTCGAGCTCCCATTGCCGCCGCTGACGACCTCCGATCGGCGTCATGACCATAGACGAATTCTTGGCGACAAGCTCTCCAACTTTCATGTTGAACCTTTCTCCTAATTTGGCCCTGATCGACGCGAACAATCTTAGCCATTGGATTGAGGGAGATAATGGCGGCTGTTGCTTAGGTTAGGGTTTTCTAAATTGTGAAGGGTTTAGGTTCTTTTATAGTAAATTTTATGAAACACTATTCACGCTTCGAAATTCCAAAACCCCAATCGAGGCTTGCCGCCTGGCGTTCTATATGTTATACCCCGATTCCGAATGCAATAGAACTAGTATTGAGATCCATTTCCATCATATACGGAAGTTAGCTTTTCAAAATCGAATTATATTAATTTAAATTCCTTTAATTAATCTCTATGCGTTTCAAACTCGCACGACCAACCGATATGTCCAATCACCATGAAATTTGACGGCATACTATAATATACTGTTACAGATCCAATGAAATTGGTTTCGTCCAATTCTGAGACAGTGCCCCGGAAGGCTATTTTCACACGTTAATTAAAACGAATTATTATTAAAATACCTCAAATCACTTTTAATTCAAATTTAAAAGTTTACTAGCTTCATTCTTATTCAAATAGTATTTAAAACAGCTTTTCAAAATCATTTTTATTCACATCAAATTCAAGAAATAATAATTTTAACAATTCCAAATATTTAATTTAACAATTCAATTATCAGTTAAATTGCTGAATTTGAAATTCAAGTTATTTAACTTATAAAATTAACTTTTCAATATTAAAAATAAATTAAATATTCCGAACTTAAATGACTAAAATCCTGGGTCATTACAGTTCATGCATGCACCAATGATCTAATTTCAGTTTAAGGAACAAGTTTTGATACCTTAAAATCTTTCTGGTTTTACAGTACTATATAGCAAATTCTATTACTAACCTTGCCATCCAAAGAGCAGTAGCCTACATCAAGTTCATAAATACTTACTAAGCCTTGCATATTGCAAATTTAAGTTCCTACATACTACTTAAACATAGTTTAGAAGAGATAATTGATGACCTGCAGTTGCAAGCTTGCTTGCCACTACAAATAAGAAATTGAACTTGCAAGCTTGCGTGCAACAGGCAACTTGCAACAGCAAGCATGCAACTTGCAAGAAACTTGTAATTACAAGCTTGCTTGCAACTGCAAGCTTATTACTTGCAATAATAACCAGGAATCATGTTGAAATAAGTTTGTGAAAATATACCATGTGACAATCAAAGTTTTACAAGTGTATGTTTGTTTTTTATCCGTTTTGACATAATAATACAGTAAATCAAACATAAGATACTTTGTGATTGATCTTAGTAATAGTTATAGAGGTAATACCCTAATGTAAATTTATTATGATTGATCTTAGTACATCAGTTAACTTTGATAGGATGACACTAGTATCTGTTTTAAGTTGCAAACAATTTGATAGGATGGCTTGTTCTACTTCTTGCAGAAACTACATTACTCTCTTACTCCAGATGTACTACATCACAATAGTAAATTAAAAATAAAAAATTAATCTTCTAGCTCAATGATATCATCTCATGTTTTTATTACATTAGAAAATCCAACACTAATTGCAAAACATTTTGATCATTATATGAAAATAAAAACTATAAAAAACCAAAAAAAGGAAAACTCTAATGTAGTGTCTGGTTAGCATTTTCAGTTTTCATGTTCGCTTTGAATTTTCCATTTTGACTTTTTTTGAATTTCCAGAACGCATCTAATAGGAATTTCCAAAATACTTTGGAGGAAATCAACTACAAAGTGGGTCCATGATTGTACTCCTTTAGTTGTACGTGTAATTGGTGGTTAACTACGAATTGTTGGAGGAGGAAAAAATTTACAAATTACTTTCAATTTTTGTTTGGTCTTTATGAGAACTAATTTCTATATCTTCCTCATCCGATCGGCCAATGGGAGGTATTCTACTACTACAATCTCCAATTGGTTATCAATTTGTTTAGTTGTATCGCAAATTTATTTTTTAAACAATTATAATTTGATTGCTAATTGTTAGTTCTCTTGACTGTTGAAGTGAAGCTAAATCTTCAGCGATCGGTTCTATTTTATCATAGTCCAGATAACATGGTTACTTAATTGATTTTTTAGCTAGCAATTTGTCAAATCAGCAGTAAGTAGATATAATTTCTGCTTCAGTCTAGTTCAATCTTGTTATTATAAGAGCATTCTAATGCTGCTAAATAAATTCCTATTTTATATTATATTTCACAATATTTATCAAATAACTCCTAACAACTAACCGCCGTCACATTAATTCAATCTATGTATGCTATCTTCTATGTCGGTTTCAAACTAAAAATTGGAAGAAGGCAAAATTATTTTCATTTGGCTCCATCAAAGAAAAACAATAATTCAGTTTTAGAATAATCCATTTGATGCTATAAAGAATTTACTTATATTACCTCTCTAAATCAAAAAGTGTTCCCTCTTCGGTTTCATGAAAAAGATCATCAATTGAGGAAGATGCTAAACAAACAAGACAACAATGGTGATTGTATAGCTCATCCATAAGGGTGGTGAACCTTTTAGCCTGAAGTATAATAACATAGCATTATTCAGGAAATCTTCCAAATAAAATTACACTGGAAAAATAAAAAAAATTAACTAACACTAAACTAGAACAAATAGGAGGTATCATGTACCAGTGAGCACCTTGTCTCTAATCTGCAAACTCATAATAGGGATTCCAGATATGAAAACAGTGTGATAACTCCTAGCTATAACAATATAATATGCTACCCCAACCTAAGAAGAGCCAATAACTAATTAGAAGCCTTCAACTTAAGATTAAAAATTGTCCATTGTTATATAAGATATTTTTATTAACTTAATTTCACGTAAAATTTGACTAGTTGTTATATCAGTGGTGTATAACTTACAGGTCGACCATACAAGTATTCAAAGTCAAATCTTGCCATTCCATTGCAGCTTTCAGAAAAGTCTAGAAATCTGTATTTGCAGTAAACAAAATTATTAGTTAGCTGGTTTGATTTTTGGTTGAGGACAGTCCTACAGATTTGTCTCCTTGCCTCCCAAACATTATAGATATGACAAACACCATTGTCTCAGTTGATAAGTGATTCGACTTTGGTGCGAGAGGTCACAAGTTCGAAACTTGTGTAGCGTGATTCAAACATATATTGACATGTGATTTGTAACGACCCGTAAATTTAACTGGTTTTAATAACGTTATTAAATGAAATTTTGCGAAATTTTAAAACGATAAAATTTTGAAATATAAATTTGATATTTGGAATGCGTCTAGTTAAACATAGCAACTGGTAAATTTTCGTCCGAAAATACGAAAGTTTATTTCGCGCGTAAATTTACTTCAATTTAATCAGTTAAAAAGCGATGAAAATAAAATATTTTCGGAACCTAAATATTTTTACATAGAAAAATTCTAAATCGTCTTCTGAGCAAGATGTCATTTTTCATTTTTCCAAATTCGGACTTCTTTAGCTCCGTCGATCTTATTTTTCTGCGTTTTTCTTGCATTTTCCGCTAGTAGAAAATTCAAATTTTTATAATTCAATCATACCACCAATATATGTATATCGTTTTAATCGTCTCGTCGTCCTAATCTCCGTAGTATATTCATTTCTATAATTCGGGGTCCGATACGTGGCGAAACCGTGAAACGGTTACCCGTATCGGTACTCCATTTTGAAATGTTTTAACTCCTTGTGTCCATTTGTTGTCTACAGTGAAAATCAACAGTCACAACTTAAATATTTTCTTGAATTCTACAGGGTGACTATTTCCGATTCCCTATGATCCGTCGTTTAGTAAAATGTTTCATTTGCAAATATTACCAAGGCATATATCTGTTCCAGTAAGTTATATCGTCCTGCCTTTTCTTATTCTACCGTTTAAATTAATAATCGTTTTTTTCTTCTTTCTTTTTTCTTCCTACCGTTCATTCTATCTCCTCTCCCTTCTGTGGTTCTATTTCAAACTACTTCAGGCTTCAGCTACTTTTATCCTGAGAGAAATTATAATATAATGGTATATGTGTGTGAAAGAATATTTGCATGGAGTTGATATCTCCTTGTTGCCGAGGCCTCACACCAACCATCTCTTCACCTGCTTGTTCACGCCATGCACACGAAAAACCTTTTGCCTCCCAAATTCTTTGCCTTCCTTGTGCCTAACCATAGCCGGCGACAAGCATCACTCAGCAGCCTTGCTCCCCTCTTCCTCATCACCACCGGTAGCTCTCGTGTTCCTCCACCTCCTATCCCTTTCCCCACGCAGCAAAACCCATCACCGAGCAAAACCGCTTCCACTTGACTGAGCAGCGAGCTTGTTTCCCTCTTCCAGATATGATATCGTAACTGGTATATAATATATAAGTTACTACATGCATGTGTTTATTATATTTTCTATCAGACTATTATTTTATAAGTACTGTTTATATATATTCTTATATAATACGCGTATGTTTATATTGTATAAGTACTGTTATATATGTTGTTTGTTTGGGTATTGTCCAGATGCACATTTATACAAGTCATACTGCATGTTGCTTTATATATATCTTTATGCAAGCCTAGATGAAGTTAGTCATATATATTCTATTTGGATACTATGTTTTGAAATAAGGATATCTGTTGTTTAGATATAGTTTACAAGGTATATATATTTATATATTCGGTTGACTTGTACGCATATCATAAAGCAAATAAAGTTTATACAGTTTGTATATTTTAAAGTATCATACTCGTCTATATATTATACTAGGTGTGTTAGCTGTATATGTATGTTTATATAGGTTAATAGTTAGAGTTAGTTTATATAAAATTATATATATAAAAATATATGCATGAATGAATCGTATATACTGTTTCGAACATATATATTGCATGCTGTGAGTGGTACATATATATTTATCTATCTGTCTATGTATATAGTAAGTTGTATATATAATTTTATAAAAATATATGTTCTTTATACTGTTTTATGTCATACAAATATAAATATCTTTAACTACAGTTATATATTATTTTAAAATATAATATATGTAGTCTGTAAAGATTCAAGTTATAAAATTTTAAAGTGTTATATACTAGTTGTTTGTTTTGAAGATCATATTATATTAGTTGTATAAGCTGTTCACATATGCATTAGTATATTGGTTTACATTAATAATATGTTAGTCTGCATATGGTATAAATACGTTTTGTACACATTTTTAACAATATTAAATTTATGCATTAGTCGTCTACTTTTATATGGTAGTTGCTGTTTGATTTGTCTACTTTGTTAATTCATGTAAGATATATGCTTTTCCAAAAATTGCATTGGGCTGGCGTGTTTTATATTAAGCAGTCCTGACTTTTAGAGCAATACTATTTTATATATATAAATTGCTGGGGTTACATGATTTTATACATGTCCTGTATGTACTATATATATGCGTGATATATTAGTCTATTTATATTTGGATATATACCATATATAAGTTTATAATTGGTTTGGTTTACAATACTATAGTACTTTATATATACAGTTTTAAGTGTTGTTGTTTATATTATATTAGTTTATAAATCGTTGATTTCATTTCTTATACAAAGGTCCGACTTTAAATTTTGATATATTAAAATCTTGATTTTGTAGAATATGCTTTAGAGTATCTATACTTGAGGTCAGTATTTGCGGCTTGTATATGTATATAATATTGGGTTTTAAAAGGTTATAAGTTCATAAGTTATATATTTACACATGCGTAATTTAAATATGATTTTGAAAATTTTATATTATTTTGATATTTGTCTTAAATTAAAATTCTTGGAATTATATTTAGATAGTATAATAATAATGTATATTTTCCGTTTCTATTCCACTGATTTGATTCGTTTTCATCAACTTCTATTTATCAGCTTGTCCATCGAATTCGTGTCAATGTCGCTTTGCTTTGGAATCCGTGCTTGGATTCGTATCTCATCGCATTCTGTTCTCTCCTCTAGCCTCGAAAGGTGAGCAATCACTCACGATTAACGTTCTTTTATTTATTAAATTTGATTTCAATTGAAATGACAAATTGAAATATGCTGCTATTAGTTATTTACACTGTTATATATGCTATTACCTGTATCTGTTCACCTATGACATCTGACACCATTATTTGTCATTTATGCGATGATAATACAGTTTGGTTGATAGTTGATTGATTGTTGATGTTTATATTGGACGTTAAATTGTTAATGTTAAAGTGATAAATTATATGCAATTGAATTGATATATGATAGTTAACCATATAAATTGAATCTATATGTTGAATTTGATTAGTTAAATTTTGTATAATATGACCCCCTTTAAATGTTAAACTAGTTGACACGTAGAAATTTGGTTAAATACACCTTGAACCATTTAATGTATGTTGTATTAATTTATGTAGTATAAAATTGAATAATTGATATCAAGTGAAGAACCGTTTAAATATGAATGTAATAATCTTTAATCTACATGAAATGATAGTGTAGATTCTAGAAATAATTATATTAATTTGCACAAACAATAATGTGAATTAATACGATTATTTCGGGATTATTTGAATTAATTATTGGATTGTTATTGATTGTTGTTATTGCTTGTTTATTTACTTTGACACAATCCCAGTTATCACACTGCAAGTTCCCTTTGTTATGCTTTGATTTTTGAATTGGAATGGAATCGGGTTGAAATGATAAATACCCAAAATTGAACTTTGACCTAGGATAGAGAATTAAATAAAAACCCGATTGGTCAATAATTTGATTTAAAAATAAAATGAAGATTTTATTTGAATAAATAATATGGTTTTGAAACGAAGTTGGAAATTGAATTTTAATGAAATTTAAATGTGAATATTTAACAATCTGAGACAAAATATTAATAAATAAATTGATGAAAGAATGTTGTTTAATTTAAGAAATGATTGAATTAAGTTTTGAAATTATTTAATAATGTAACGACCACGACTTTCTCTCCATAGAAAGTCGTATCATTAATAAGAAAGAAAGGGATAGAAAATAGAAAAGAAGAGAAGAAAGAAAGAAACAACAACAACGATCTCACAGCGGAACGAATAAATTATATTAATAACATATACTATTACATAGTATACAACACTTTACAGAGTTACACAGCATATACATCACTTACTAGACAGTTATAACATCTGTCTAGACATTACAACTCAATACACTACAGAGATACAGACACAGCGGAACTACTATATATATCTACAACGCTGAAGCCTCCTGCTCCATTGCTCCTCCACAATTCGTCAAAGCTAAACCTGAATCCCTTGGCTACTCGTAAAAATTTGAGTACCCAAGAGTTTATAAAAATCGAAATAAACAACTTGGGTCAGACATGGGTCTGGTGTGAGTAACAGGTTAAACTTGCTTAACTTCAAAACCTTTAGAAAGAAAAGGTATCACGTAAGACTCCCCACAAATAAACATGGGTAAGTTTTTACCTTACGCTAACCAAAACATTTGATAGGAAATCTGATTTTATTATAATAGGGTCTAGGGTTTTCAAGTAAAATATAGAAATGGCTGAAATGCTTACATCTCACATTCCAACATAGTTGGGCACAACTAATACGTACGGCACTTATTGGAGTTTGGATTCCATACAATGGCAGGGCTACTGGGGTACCGCCCGTCACAGTACGTGGCCTAGATCACCGTACCGAGGAGTACGCCCGCTCCCCTGCAACATAAAGCCGGAACCATCCCTTACTGGATAATCCCGAACAAGATAATCCCGTAGTTGGCGCGACCAACCACACACTAAGCCGAATAAAAGAAAAGGGACCTCTAGACAGGGATCTATCTTGCTCTCAGTGGGTGCTACCCACGAAGCCTTGCTGCACCTCCCCTGTTTTAGCCATTCTCGGTTGATGAGGCTTGAGGTTACGATTACCTTTAATCAGAACATATCACTTAGAATGCTCATCGTCCGCCTGACGATGTGCTGAAAGCATTCAATCCATACAAGTTCGTTCCGGGTTCGAACGAAACCGAAGGCATTATCTCGTTACACTCGTTTTGGAATCACCCTCAGAGTTAACGACAATAACCCTTGCACTCTAAATCTTCATCTTCACTTGAGATTCACGACCTATCGTTAATTTGGATCGATGTGGTATTCGGGTCTCCAGACCTGGAAATCCGGTATACGGAAACCCGATCCCGGTCTCATCGAAATCCAAAGCGTATCTTTTAAGGCCAAGTTGTTTTAAAGGTTAAAACAATTTAATTCATTATCTTTATACACAAAGAAAGATAATTCACAATAGATAATCAACATTATCAGATAATCCATATTATCATCACAATTCAACTAAACATCCATATCACACAGTATATATCTCATCAGAGATCAAACAATGCAAAGCATTCCATATTATTTATCCATCCATAAGGAATGATTTATCTCATCTCTAATTAATTTAAAGTAAATTAAATTAATTACTTCATTTTATAAATCCTGCTTACTTAACCATTAATTAATTAAAATCAATTAATTATCCTCTAATTACCCTTTAGGTAATTTATCCTTTAATTAATTACTCAAATTAATTATCCTTAACCATTATAGTAATTAACCTTTAATTACATCATTAATTAATTAACTAAAATTAATTAAGTTAATCAACTATAATTAATTACATTAATCCTTAATTAATTACATTGATTAATCACTTCATTTATTAATTATTACTTAATTAATCAATCTTAATTACATCATTAATTATATTAATTAATGATCCTTAATTACAACTTAATTATTAATTACTTAATTAAATTAATTACATTAAGTAATTAACCTTTATTTAAACAATATTTATTAATCACTTTTGATTAATCTTCAATCAGTAATTAACTACCCTTAATTACTTTCACTAACTAAATTAATTACTTCCTTAATTAATTTCTTAATTAATCCCTTGATTAATTATTCAAAGTAATTAACTCAAATTACTTCTATTAATAAAATCATTATTCAACTAATTACTTCCAGTAATTATCTTATTATTTACTTCCCTAAATAATCTTACCTTAATAATTACATTAAGTAATTATTATCAAATCATCTCTTGATTATTCTAAATTAATTAAACTTAATTAATTAACTTAACAAATCAAATTAACTTCAATTAATTACAATAATTAATTAATCCTTAATTACTTCCATTAAGTAATTCATTTAAACAATTTCATAAATGATTATTCTTAAATTAATTAAACTAATTAATTATCAAAATTAATCCTATTAATTAATTATTAAATAATCCATAGTTAATGTCTTCATTAACAATTATTTAATTACTTTTCTTAAATAATTAACTTATATTAATTATTTTTAATTACAAATTAATAAATCTTAATAACCAATTAATTAAACATTAATTATTTAATTAATTAAGTATTAACCATAACTTAATTAATCTTTAATTACTTTATAAATTAATTCTTAATCATTAATTAATACCCTAATTTATAATCCTTAATTATAAATTAATCATTCCTAATTAATTTATCTTAATCATAAATTAATTAGTTTAAACCTTTAATTATCTATTTAATTAATCCAAATGATTAATTAATTTGATTATTTAAACCATTTTAATTTACCTTAAAGATTTAATAATGTTTTTAACTTTAAGATAAAATATTTACTTATCCAAGTTTAAAATTCCTTATTCACAAAACATTTGAAACATGCATTTTCAAATTTACTTTTAAATTTCATTTTAAATTCCGGATTTAAAATGAATAACAATTTGTCTTTAACAAAGTTTAAATCCAATTTAAAAACTTTTACATGTTAAAGAAATCTTATATCTTCTAAAGGAATTTTTTTAAAAAGAACTTAAATCAACTTCCCTTTAAAAATTTCAAAACATTTAAATATAACTAACCTTTAAACTTATTTAAAACATTTAAATTTATATACTTATTTATCTCAAATCTAGGGTTCAAAACCAAACTTGAAATAAAACTTTGATTCCAATTCCTGTTTAAATATTTCTTTACAGTTTTAAATTTAGTTTAAAGTTTTAAACAGACAGTTTTTAAAAGCCTGGCAACATCAATTTACCCGAGACCACTCAAAAATACTTCGAGTCGCACACCTAAAAACTTCGAGCATCACTCGAACAAAACTCGAGAAAAACTCGAGCACCCCTCTGTTAAAATCCCAGACTTCACCAGACATCAAATCGTGTGCACGTGCACGGCCAAGATCAACGCCTCCGGTCATCACTGCATCGACGAACAAGTCGAACATCACCTCCAGCTTCGATCCCATCCATCAGTTCCTCTCCGATCCCTCTCGAACTCGAATTCAACTAAAACAAAACCTGGCAACACTGACTCGCGACCAACCAACCACCTGACATCGCCTCGTCTTCGCAAACCCGACCACCAGAACTCCTCCAACTCCGGTCATCGCTTCAACTACCTCAAAGCTTCAATTTCCCAAAGTATCATAAAGCTCGATCCATCAACGAAAAAAAACGAAACGAATTTGTAGCCTAACTTAAAACTAGGGCTACAGGAAAGAAACCATCACCACGGCTACCAAAAGGATTTGCATCACCATCAACTATTTTTCCAAGCTTCTCTGATTGCTCCTCTACCCCCAAGAACAATCCCGACCTTTTAATATCAATAGATCACCAGAATTTCAAGTTTCCCCCTTTTTAGTTCATCACAGAACTGCACTCTTATTACCAAACTAAGAATTATGATTTATGTTTTAAAAATCGAGTTTTAGTATAAGTAATCAACTTATACTCCTGGATCAATGAATCTGGAATTTAAATTTCCCACTTACAAAATATTTGTCCTGTTTTATTTTCCTTTCCAGAGACAATACAGTTTCTATTTTTATTTTATTAAATAAAATTTCAAATTATAATTTATGTTACATTCCCATATTTTGTTTAAATCTTAAGTCTTAATAAGGATTCGAACAAGGAATCATTGATTTTGATCAGGATTTAAAACTGGCATACTAGAACAGGCAATAACATATCAAACCATACATGCATACAATACATCCATTGTTTTCACAGCAACTTCTACTTATACATACAAACAATGCATATTTATCACAAGGATTATCATGAAATCTTATTCATAACCTACTTTTAGAAACAGTAATGTTACTCACCTGATATTCATTGAAACAGAGGCAGCCTCTTTAAATTTGAAAAGCTTTTTGAAAACTGTTTTTGATTTTGAAACCTTTAAACTGAATGTTGGCTACTGAGTCTTGCATGCATGATAACATCTTGTTTGTTGAGATGTGTGTTGCTTAGATTCCAGAATTTCTTCCAGACTAAAGAACATGCAGGCTTTGAAAAAGAATTGCAGGCTGGCTTTCTTGAGTTGATTCCAGATTTAAAATGAATGCAAGCAGTTTTTGATTTCAGATCTGTAACTTGGTTACAGATCTTATGTTTTGAGGAAGATTTGATTACAGACTTTGATTTTGTTTGAGGTATTTAATTCTCTGATTTGTTTCAGATTTGAATTAGAGGAAAGATCTGAATTCTCTTGGTTTTGAAAAAGAAATTCCAAAGAATGAATTGAAGGAAATGTATATGTTTTTATAAGTTAATATGTAAAAATAAAAATAAAAGAAAACTAAAATTTAAAAACTTGCCATTTGTCATTTAGAGTTGTTAATAAATTTACACTTGTTATGTAGGTGTCTTTATAGATTTACACATGTCATTTAAGTAACACTTATTCATTTTAAATGTAAATAAAGCCTTTTCTTAATATTTAAATACTTATTTATATATATAAAAGAGAAACAAAAGCTAATTACATTTATAAATAAAAGTTTATACAAATATTATAAAATCCAAAACAATTTAAATATATATATTCTTTTGAATTTCAAAACTTTAAATTCAAGCTTAAATAAAATTAAATCCTAAGATTCAATTTAAAAGTTAAGTTATATATATATATACACAACTACTTATCAATTTAAAAATAACAATTCCATAGTCTTTAAAATCTATTCATATTTATAGAATAATATATTATACTTACTATTTGAAATTAACATATTTGATACTTAAAATAATTTATCTAAGAGATTATATTATCAAGTAATATTTTAAAAAGAAATAAAACAAGCCTTTTTGTTAAATCTTATTTATTTAAACTTAAGTTAAAATATCTCTTAAACAAAAATATTTACTTAGAGTATATTTAAAACTATAAAATTATTAATTTAAATAACTTTGAAAAGTCATATTAAATTAAATCTAAATTCCCAATTTTTCCAAAGCTTTCTATTTATAATATATATAAATAAATATATATATTCCAATAGAAAATTCTTATTAACTTTTTAAAAGATAAAATTACAAATAAATACTTATTTAATCAGATTATTAAATTAAATTCAAATCTTATTATCAAATATTATCCATATCAATTTAATTATTTAACAGATTATTAAATTGATATTGTCAAAATTTCCGGGATATTACAAATAATTTAATGAGATTGAATTATTTAATAATTAAATAAAATTGAATCCTTTGATAATTAAAATTGAACTTTTTAATTAGTGAAATTTAGTTCTTTATTAAGTGAGTTTTGAAATTGTAACTAAGTAAATGAATATGTGAAATTGAATTTCTTTATCAAGAAATGCAAATGTGATTTTTTAAATTAATGTAAGACTTGTAATTTAAAGGGTTGATTTGTTGAAGCTAATTTAATTAAATTTGAAGTTTTGATATAATGAAGTTGAACTTAAGTAATTAATTTAATGAATTGGAAATTAAATAGAAATTGTTTTGAATGATAAATTTTCTTAATGAACATTGAATAAAATTGATCAATGGATTCAAATTGATTTGAATGTTAAATTAAATTAATTTAAATGATTTCGGAATGAAACTTATATATGAACTTGAATCAATATTTGAATTGTTTAAATAGAAATTGAAATTGAATTTTGTAGTTTTGAAATGGTAATTTGGAAGTTTTGGAACGTAAATTATGGAAATTGATTTAGAAAGACAAATGAAATGTTGATTTACAAATTTTAATTGAGATTGAAATTGATTTGGTTTTGAAATATATTAAATGACCAATCGGTGAAATAATTTCAAAGGTTATTAAAGAGGCCGGAATCGGTTAAGGACATACTCACTGCCTAAACCGAAAACCACTTTAATAACTATACGCGGAGTGTGATCCAAAATGAAGTGGTTGGAATGATGTACATGATGATTGAAGAAAGAGAACGATAATGGATAGCCTTGACACTTGTGTCAAATTGGAAATGACTAAAACAGGAGCCGTGCTGGGCCAAATGGGGGCTAGCTACCTCGAGCGAACACACTTCTTCGAAACTACTCATTACTTGTTGTCGATTGGTGTACCCTTGATTTTGGGAGTGTTGTTCGCGGTGTTGCGATCGCTGCGGCGATGCGTTCTCACCAGTCCGGATCAGGCAACGGTAGTTTCACTACCTTGGGTATTACCTCATGTGCCTTGTCATACTTGTATCCCTATACGCGACCACTATGATTTGTTTTGTGTTATACCTATGGAGTACTCCCTGATATCCCACTAGTTTACGGTGGAGTTTACAGTGCTGTATAGACTATAACACTTATATAAAATGTGTTAAGGGGGATAATGGTAACGCCTTAACACTATTTTGATATTTTATATTACTGATAGGCATTATCTACTTATCGTACACTACTACATAGTAGATAGTTTAACGGATCCTTAAAGGATGGTTATTCCAAACATCCTTTGAGTTACTTGTATTTCAGTTGCTATTTCACTTGAGTTGGATTTATTGATATAAGAATGTTAATCCTGACTCGAGTGTTTTGTGTTTTGCTTTACGCTCAGGTCAGACTGAGTATACCAGTATTCGAGACTCACCTTGGAGTTGGAGCTTCGCTTGGAGATCCAGCTATCTATCCAGCTTTCGGATATCCAGTTGATTCCAGTGATTGTATTCTGATTCTTGTATTTGACTATTGTATTCGAGACATCTGTTGTACCTTATCTCACTCTGATATGTATATAGTAGCTTCATGAACTACTATCTTTTATTTCCGCTGCATTTATTACTCTGTGTCTGTGATCTGTGATTATTTATTTACTGTATATGCTCAGTTTTGCCAAATTTAAATTAACAATTCGGTATTTTGAAATATTCAAGTCCGACATGTGCGGATGCGAATAGTCCAAAATAGCGGGTCGTTACAGTGGTATCAGAGCTTTGGTAGCTCCAGGCAAAATTTAGCATATATGGTAAATGTATATATAGAATCACTCTCATTCGAGTTTCAGTCTCTTCATTTGACTCAATTCTTTTGAATTTTGGAACATTCCCTGCGGTTCCAAAATTCATTCGTGTCCCTCGCTATTCATCTTCTTTCAATTCTGGAGCATCCCATAACTCCACTTCGAATGACCCTTATAATGAATCGGCGGTCTTGCCAAACTTCGAATGATTTGTAAAAAGGTGAAACTCCTTTACAATAGGCATTGATTTACCGGAGATTTATGTATCATCGGTTTACGATGCTATCTATCTCCTGCTATACCTAAATTCTATTTCTTGAGATCGAATGTAGATTTGCCTTGAA
Organism: Allium fistulosum; assembly: GCA_030737815.1. Taxonomy (NCBI): domain Eukaryota; kingdom Viridiplantae; phylum Streptophyta; class Magnoliopsida; order Asparagales; family Amaryllidaceae; genus Allium; species Allium fistulosum. Next base: position 1,228,855,280 of record CM060901.1, read on the forward strand.
ATTTTGCATCGATCTTATTCTTAAAGTCACGGTCGACCCGGTTAAGATCGCCCGCGATTTATATAAACTTATCCATCTTTCTATTTCGTTATTTCATCATCTTATCTTTGTTTTGAACCTATCTTCGAATCAAAATTCTCTTTGATTTGAGTCCATCAAAATTTGAATCTCTATCTTTGCTTCGAAATCTATTCTTGTATCGTCGAGCGAGGAAGTGTATTTGTAAATTTATATTAAAATGTTTTATATATTGTGTTGTTTGAGTTGTTGATGTTGATTTGGATTTTCGATCGATTCGTCTGATCAACGCTATCGATAAGATTTCCAAAACACTTGAACAGAGAAAACTGACACAATAGTATTTTCAAAATTTGGTGAATAAAATAATCTTGTATGATGTATAGGTATAAATTTTCTGAAATAGAATTGTTAACTGAATTGATTGTCAGAAAGGTAATATTTGATTTTCACTATTTGTTTTGTAAATCATTGATTATTCCAACATAAAAATAAATGGAATTATAAAAGTTGGTTTATAGATTTATTTAGAAATTTAAATGAATTTAAAGTAAGAATTTGAGAATTTAATTTCCTTAAATTTCAAGCTTTGGTTTTTAAAATTTTAAAATGTATATTATTGAACGTATTTTCAAATAGAAACCATTTTCAAAGAATTTTAAATATTGAAATCAGTGCTCTTCTCTTTGTCGCTGGAAAATAACTTCGGTGATGGCGGCCGCATCATCGACATTCATTTTCGAGTTTCGAAGTGGAGAGACCATTATGTAGCTTTGCTACGGTTTTGTTTTGGAAAAATATTTTAATTTGAATTTCTTAAGTATGACTTGATTTATATATATATGTGGGTATATTATTTTAAATTTAATTTGATTTAATATATAATCTATACATAATTATTTCTAAAGGGTTTGAAATTAAACGGAAATTAAATTCTTAAAAATCATGTTAAAAGATGTTTTCAATTATAAATAAAGCTAAATTTTGAATAAGTATTTAAACTTGAAATAATTGAATTTGAAAATTTTATTTGTATAGTACTAAATTGCATTTCAAAATAACTTACCTAAATCATTCAGAAGTTTAAATGCAATTGGATAATATACAATATAAAATAATTTTATAAATAAAATTTGAGTATTTATAATAAATGTTACGCACTTAGATTTTAATTAAAAAAATGCTAATAAAGATGATAGAATGAGAAGTTAATTGAATGAGATAAATAAAGTAAATTTTGTTCTGGAAGAATTAACAAATTGAATTGAATCAGCTTAATGAAATACCTTGAATTAAGATCAATTATTGAACATTAATTGATTTAAAATGAAATTTATATGATTAGAATTAACTGTTGAACTAATAAATTTAAATCGAATGACTATTTATTGATTTAATATAAATGGATTTAACCAAATTGAAAAATATAAATAAATTTAAATTGAAATTTATATGGTTTAAATTAATTTATGTGGGTTAAATATATGTGATAAGATATATTAAGTAGAATAAATTTAACAATAATTTGGAATAAAGAAGAATTTAAATTGCTAAAAAAAATATGATTATAATAAAAGACTATTCAAATTTATGGTTTTAGAAATTGTAAATTGAAGATAATTGAATAATAAGATAATGAATTTAGAAATAGTTGTGATTGATTTTAGTGAAATCAAATGGATTAAATCAATTATTGAATATCAATTAATTTAAATTTGAATTTATATGGTTTAAATTAATTGTTATTTTGTATTTCAAATCTGTTTTTCTTTCTGGTCGTTTCTATTCTCCTACCTCGTTCCTTTTCGGGGACGAAAAGTTTTGAGTGGGGGAGAGTGTAACGACCCGTAAATTTAACTCGTTTTAATAACGTTATTGATTGAAATTTTGTGAAATTTTAAAACGATAAAATTTTGAAATATAAACTTGATATTTGGAATGCGTCTAGTTAAACATAGCAACTGGTAAATTTTCGTCCGAAAATACGAAAGTTTATTTCGCGCGTAAATTTACTTCAATTTAATCAGTTAAAAAGCGATGAAAATAAAATATTTTCGGAACCTAAATATTTTTACATAGAAAAATTCTAAATCGTCTTCTAAGCAAGACGTCATTTTTCATTTTTCCAAATTCGGACTTCTTTAGCTCCATCGATCTTATTTTTCTGCGTTTTTCTTGCATTTTCCGCTAGTAGAAAATTCAAATTTTTATAATTCAATCGTACCACCAATATATGTATATCGTTTTAATCGTCTCATGGTCCTAATCTCCGCAGTATATTCATTTCTGTAATTCGGGGTCCGATACGTGGTGAAACCGTGAAATGGTTACCCGTATCGGTACTCCATTTTGAAATGTTTTAACTCCTTGTGTCCATTTGTTGTCTACAGTGAAAATCAACAGTCACAACTTAAATATTTTCTTGAATTCTACAGGGTGACTATTTCCGATTCCCTATGATCCGTCGTTTAGTAAAATGTTTCATTTGCAAATATTACCAAGGCATATAGCTGTTCTAGTAAGTTATATCGTCCTGCCTTTTCTTATTCGACCGTTTAAATTAATAATCGTTTTTTTCTTCTTCTTTTTTTCTTCCTACCGTTCATTCTATCTCCTCTCCCTTCTGTGGTTCTATTTCAAACTACTTCAGGCTTCAGCTACTTTTATCCTGAGAGAAATTATAATATAATGGTATATGTGTGTGAAAGAATATTTGCATGGAGCTGATATCTCCTTGTTGCCGAGGCCTCACACCAACCATCTCTTCACCTGCTTGTTCATGCCATGCACACGAAAAACCTTTTGCCTCCCAAATTCTTTGCCTTCCTTGTGCCTAACCATAGCCGGTGAAAAGCATCACTCAGCAGCCTTGCTCCCTTCTTCCTCATCACCGCCGGTAGCTCTCGTGTTCCTCCACCTCCTGTCCCTTTCCCCATGCAGCAAAACCCATCACCGAGCAAAACTGCTTCCACTTGACTGAGCAGCGAGCTTGTTTCCCTCTTCCAGATATGATATCGTAACTGGTATATAATATATAAGTTACTACATGCATGTGTATATTATATTTTCTATCAGACTATTATTTTATAAGTACTGTTTATATATATTCTTATATAATACGCGCATGTTTATATTGTATAAGTACCGTTATATATGCTGTTTGTTTGGGTATTGTCCAGATGCACATTTATACAAGTCATACTGCATGTTGCTTTATATATATCTTTATGCAAGCCTAGATGAAGTTAGTCATATATATTCTATTTGGATACTATGTTTTGAAATAAGGATATCTGTTGTTTAGATATGGTTTACAAGGTATATATATTTATATATTCGGTTGACTTGTACGCATATCATAAAGCAAATAAAGTTTATACAGTTTGTATATTTTAAAGTATCATACTCGTCTATATATTATACTAGGTGTGTTAGCTGTATATGTATGTTTATATAGGTTAATAGTTAGAGTTAGTTTATATAAAATTATATATATATATAAATATATGCATGAATGAATCGTATATACTGTTTCGAACATATATATTGCATGCTGTGAGTGGTACGTATATATTTATCTATCTGTCTATGTATATAGTAAGTTGTATATATAATTTTATAAAAATATATATTCTTTATATTGTTTTATGTCATACAAATATAAATATCTTTAACTACAGTTATATATTATTTTAAAATATAATATATGTAGGCTGTAAAGATTCAAGTTATAAAATTTTAAAGTGTTATATACTAGTTGTTTGTTTTGAAGATCATATTATATTAGTTGTATAAGCTGTTCACATATGCATTAGTATATTGGTTTACATTAATAATATGTTAGTCCGCATATGGTATAAATTCGTTTTGTACACATTTTTAACAATATTAAATTTATGCATTAGTCGTCTACTTTTATATGGTAGTTGCTGTATGATTTGTCTATTTTGTTAATTCATGTAAGATATATGCTTTTCCAAAAATTGCATTGGGCTGGCGTGTTTTATATTAAGCAGTCCTGACTTTTAGAGCAATACTATTATATATATATAAATTGCTGGGGTTACATGATTTTATACATGTCCTGTATGTACTATATATATGCGTGATATATTAGTCTATTTATATTTGGATATATACCATGTATAAGTTTATAATTGGTTTGGTTTACAATACTATAGTACTTTATATATACAATTTTAAGTGTTGTTGTTTATATTATATTAGTTTATAAATCGTTGATTTCATTTCTTATACAAAGGTCCAACTTTAAATTTTGATATATTAAAATCTTGATTTTGTAGAATATGCTTTAGAGTATCTATACTTGAGGTCAGTATTTGCGGCTTGTATATGTATATAATATTGGGTTTTAAAAGGTTATAAGTTCATAAGTTATATATTTACACGTGCGTAATTTAAATATTATTTTGAAAATTTTATATTATTTTGATATTTGTCTTAAATTAAAATTCTTGGAATTATATATAGATATTATAATAATAATGTATATTTTCCGTTTCTATTCCACTGATTTGATTCGTTTTCATCAACTTCTATTTATCAGCTTGTCCGTCGAATTCGTGTCAATTTCGCTTGGCTTTGGAATCCGTGCTTGGATTCGTATCTCATCGCATTCTGTTCTCTCCTCTAGCCTCGAAAGGTGAGCAATCACTCACGATTAACGTTCTTTTATTTATTAAATTTGATTTCAATTGAAATGACAAATTGAAATATGCTGCTATTAGTTATTTACACTGTTATATATGTTATTACCTGTATCTGTTCACCTATGACATCTGACACCATTATCTGTCATTTATGCGATGATAATACAGTTTGGTTGATAATTGATTGATTGTTGATGTTTATATTGGACGTTAAATTGTTAATGTTAAAGTGATAAATAATATGCAATTGAATTGATATATGATAGTTAACCATATAAATTGAATCTATATGTTGAATTTGATTAGTTAAATTTTGTATAATATGACCCCCTTTAAATGTTAAACTAGTTGACACGTAGAAATTTGGTTAAATACACCTTGATGTATGTTGTATTAATTTATGTAGTAGAAAATTGAATAATTGATATCAAGTGAAGAACCGTTTAAATATGAATGTAATAATCTTTAATCTACATGAAATGATAGTGTAGATTCTAGAAATAATTATATTAATTTGCACAAACAATAATGTGAATTAATACGATTATTTCGAGATTATTTGAATTAATTATTAGATTGTTATTGATTGTTGTTATTGCTTGTTTATTTACTTTGACACAATCCCAGTTATCACACTGCAAGTTCCCTTTGTTATGCTTTGATTTTTGAATTGGAATGGAATCGGGTTGAAATGATAAATACCCAAAATTGAACTTTGACCTAGGATAGAGAATTAAATAAAAACCCGATTGGTTAATAATTTGATTTAAAAATAAAATGAAGATTTTATTTGAATAAATAATATGGTTTTGAAACGAAGTTGGAAATTGAATTTTAATGAAATTTAAATGTGAATATTTAACAATGTGAGATAAAATATTAATAAAGAAATTGATGAAAGAATGTTGTTTAATTTAAGAAATGATTGAATTAAGTTTTGAAATTATTTAATAATTTAATGAGATTGAATTATTTAATAATTAAATAAAATTGAATCCTTTGATAATTAAAATTGAACTTTTTAATTAGTGAAATTTAGTTCTTTATTAAGTGAGCTTTGAAATTGTAACTAAGTAAATGAATATGTGAAATTGAATTTCTTTATCAAGAAATGCAAATGTGATTTTTGAAATTAATGTAAGACTTGTAATTTAAATGGTTGATTTGTCGAAGCTAATTTAATTAAATTTGAAGTTTTTATATAATGAAGTTGAACTTAAGTAATTGATTTAATGAATTGGAAATTAAATAGAAATTGTTTTGAATGATAAATTTACTTAATGAACATTGAATAAAATTGATCAATGGATTCAAATTGATTTGAATGTTAAATTAAATTAATTTAAATGATTTCGGAATGAAACTTATATACGAACTTGAATCAATATTTGAATTGTTTAAATAGAAATTGAAATTGAATTATGGAGTTTTGAAATGGTAATTTGGAAGTTTTGGAACGAAAATTATGGAAATTGATTTAGAAAGACAAATGAAATGTTGATTTACAAATTTTAATTGAGATTGAAATTGATTTGGTTTTGAAATATATTAAATGACCAATCGGTGAAATAATTTCGAAGGTTATTAAAGAGACCGGAATCGATTAAGGACATACTCACTGTCTAAACCAAAAACCACTTTAATAACTATACACTGAGTGTGATCCAAAATGAAGTGGTTGGAATGATGTACGTGATGATTGAAGAAAGAGAACGATAATGGATAGCCTTGACACTTGTGTCAAATTGGAAATGACTAAAACAGGAGCCGTGCCGGGCCAAATTGGGGCTAGCTACCTCGAGCGAACACACTTCTTCGAAACTACTCATTACTTGTTGTCGATTGGTGTACCCTTGATTTTGGGAGTGTTGTTCGCGGTGTTGCGATCGCTGCGGCGATGCGTTCTCACCAGTCCGGATCAGGCAAACGGTAGTTTCACTACCTTGGGTATTGCCTCATGTGCCTTGTCATACTTGTATCCTATACGCGACCACTACGATTTGTTTTGTGTTATACCTATGGAGTACTCCCTGATATCCCACTAGTTTACGGTGGAGTTTACAGTGCTGTATAGACTGTAACGCTTATATAAAATGTGTTAAGGGGGATAATGGTAACGCCTTAACACTATTTTGATATTTTATATTACTGATAGGCATTATCTACTTATCGTACACTACTACATAGTAGATAGTTTAACGGATCCTTAAAGGATGGTTATTCCAAACATCCTTTGAGTTACTTGTATTTCAGTTGCTATTTCACTTGAGTTGGATTTATTGATATAAGAATGTTAATCCTGACTCGAGTGTTTTGTGTTTTGCTTTACGCTCGGGTCAGACTGAGTATACCAGTATTCGAGACTCACCTTGGAGTTGGAGCTTCGCTTGGAGATCCAGCTATCTATCCAGCTTTCGGATATCCAGTTGATTCCAGTGATTGTATTCTGATTCTTGTATTTGACTATTGTATTCGAGACATCTGTTGTACCTTATCTCACTCTGATATGTATATAGTAGCTTCATGAACTACTATCATTTATTTCCGCTGCATTTATTACTCTGTGTCTGTGATCTGTGATTATTTATTTACCGTATATGCTCAGTTTTGCCAAATTTAAATTAACAATTCAGTATTTTGAATTATTCAAGTCCGACATGTGCGGATGCGAATAGTCCAAAATAGCGGGTCGTTACATGATTTGTGTTATGTTGTCCCAATGACATGTTGTATCTAAGTACCATTTCAAAAAAAACATTATAGATATTGTAGTTGAAATGACATTTCCCCCAAAAAAATTAGTTACTTCATTCCAAACCGTCTCAAATTCTCTTTGAGCATCAGAATTTCCAGGCCAAAAAGAGTACTTCTTCAATAATAAGAATACATGGACATTGAGAATGGAAAATATGAAAAATAACATAAGGGACAATTGGAAAAGATAAGAGGATGCACTGAAACAAGGAGAAATTCACAAGAAATGATATGGTGGATAGAAGTTTGACACTACAGATCATAGAGTATAGATCCAAAGAAAGCAATATAATTCAAGTTCGAATGAAATAGAGGAGAGAGAAGTACCTTCTTAAACGATAAGAGAAAAACAAATGTTGAACTACATATAAATATTGAAGTTGAAGATAAATTAGCTAAAGTCGATGTCCACGCCTAAGAAAAACAATCGTTTATAAATTTTGGCTGAGATTAATGAAGAAAGAAATCGTTTTTAAATTACTGTTTTTGATAATATACCTTCAAATATATGATCCTCAATTTTGCATCTAGCAGATATTGATGAAGAGTGAAATCGAAGATCAAAGATTAAGGATATAGATGTAACGATCCGGAATTTCACAACTTTGATTTGCGAATATTTAATTAATTTCAAATATTTAAATAATGTATTTTATAATCAAAATAAAATCCCTTTTAAATAATAAATAATTATGGTCAAATAGTTTATCAAATTTGTTTATAAAAATAATTAGTTCGAAGAAAAATAGGAAATGTGACCGGAATTCATTTTTCGAATTTTCAACTTTTCATCAACTAAAAGTTGTCGGAACGTTGTACACTCTATTGTATAATATAACACATACATTTATAAAAAAGTGAGGATATATATGTGTATTAGTATATGTACACATATGTATTTATACTTAGGTATATAAGATTTAAAATATAAATTTAGTAAAAAGAACGTGTCACATTATAGGCAAACATAAGTACATTTAGTACAAAAAACATGTTAGAGCTTGGAAAAGGAGAGGGGGCATGAGTGTGGGCAGAGGTGCATGAAGGTGTGGTGGCAAGGTGATGTGGTAAGAGGAGGTGGAGGGTAAAGAACCAGGGGTGTTTAGGTAATTTACTTTGTTCTTGCATATAAATATCACTTTCATTTCTTCAATTTTTCCTTCTCTTCCTTCTGCCATATCTTTCTCATTTATTAACCAAATAGTGGTTTTCTTTTTTGGAAACCGTTTAAAATTTCAATGGCCATATCTTTCGTGCGTATCACTTCTTCAAATTTTGAGCATAACCTTGTCCAAATCTCATTTCTTAGAAGAGCATTTTCGGACCTAGATTTTCATGTCTGAAAATACCTCTTCTTATTTTGACCACATCTCCCTAAAAATGATCTAATTTGGGTGATTCTTTTTTTTAAATTGAAGAGAAAAGAATTTAAAGAACTTTTCTTTTTACAACTTTCCCCAATTACGTGAGTTACTTATCCAAAAATCCGTTAGAAGAAGACCAATTTTGGGTTAGATTTTTTATGAATTCGATGATAATCCAAACCCCCTCCACCTTTCAAGACCGAGCTCCACCACCTTTGGACCATGTGCACCATACTTTGGCCAAACCATAAAGCTACCACAAGGCCACCAAATCTTGTTCTTACCAACGTTTAAGCATGGATCTAGGCTTGGTTCAAAAGTTAGGAAAGTTCGAGTCATTTTGGTAGCTTTTGGGTGAGTATAACTCACGAATTCATTTAAAAGTTCTAACTTTAAATATGATGCTTACTTTGATAATAAATATTGTTATTTGGTTGTTAAGTATGTTGGATGTTTGGTTTAGACAATATTGTATGTTGTTGTATGTGATTGGAAGTTAGACTTGAAATGAAATCTAATGTTGAAGTTAGTTTGAAAGCTAAGATTTTGGTTTATAGTTGTTGCTGCTTATGTATGTTGTTATGGCATGTGTTTGGATCTATGAGCTTATGTATATGATGTATGTGCTAAGAAAGTTAGCATTTTGACTTGTTAAAATGACATCAAGATCCTTTGGTTTAAACTTGTTTCCTAACTTTACTTTTAGAAATGTCTTATAAAAGTTTTAAAAACCTTACCTTTGTTTTCTAAAACTATATTCAAAGTTTATAAAGTAGTTTAAATATAAAAGAAAGAGTTTGAAAAGTGATTAGAGTATAAATGAATTTTTGGAATTTCAAGTCGTATAGCGATAATCGCTATAAATGTTGTTCGTGGAAAACGAACTCTTTTTGAATTTAAAATGTTTTAACTTAAGTATCTTTTTTAAAAGTGTTTTCAAACATATTTTAAATATTTGAAAGCAATTATAATTTAACTAAGTAATTATTTGTTTATTTAATGATTATTTAATTAATAAATTAAGTAAGGTAATTAGTACTTAATCATTAATTAAGTTACGGTAATTAGTACTTAGTTATTTTTAAGTAAGTTAATTATATATTGTTAATTAATAAAGAGTTAATTATAATTTAATTAATTATTTAGAGATTAATCATTATTTATTTAAGATTAATTAAATTATTTATTTGAGAAGGGTTTGATTATTAATTAATTACTAATCAAGTTAAATTTAAGATAACATGTAATTAAAAAATAATTATGATTTAATTATTTTAAACAAAGACTTAATTTATTTATTTAAGTTTTAATTAAGGAATATTTAATTAATTAATTGAGATTAATTAATAATTAAGGCTTTAAATTATTGTTTAATAATTAATTAAAGATCAATTATGGTTTAATTAGTTATTTTTATTATTTAATTATTTATTTAATAGTTAATTATTATTTAATTATTAATTAAAGGTTTAATTATTATTAAAGAGTTTAATTGTTATTTAATTTTTAAATAGAAGTTTAAAGTTTTAAACCACTCTAAAGATCGATTTTGTTTCAAAGTAACTTTCTCTTAAAAGAATATTTTAAATCCAAGGGATTTCTTTGTCGACTATCCTTAAGTAAACCTAATTGAATATGAAACCCAATGACGTCCATTTAGCAGAATAAATCACTGTTCTGCTAATTAACTTGTGTTTGACATCTGTTTGGTAGAATAAATCACTATTCTACCATAGTTCACCAAGTAGATTATGTTGACATCTATTTAAGCAGAATAAAAAACACATTCTGCTATTATATTAACTTGGACATGTGTTTAGCGGAAAAAATTCCCGTCTGCTATTATATTAACTTGGACATCTTACCTATATGTTGATTTGTTTGTTGTTAGTTGATTCCCTTATATATATATATATATATATATATATCCGCTTGTTATGTAAATACCCATGCTATAACTTGAAAAGTAAACTTAATTAAAAGAGAACCATTACGGTCACTAAGCTTCTTTCAGATTTTTAAGGTCAATCATACTTTTAATAATGGTTTTAATTTAAGTAATGATTTTAGTAAAGATGTTTTAAATAATTGTTTTGTTTATCAAAAGGAATTTATTTAATGATTTTATTAAAGGTGTTTTATTTTAAATAAGGAATATTTATAAGAAAGTTTTATAAATGACTTTGGATATTTATAAAGGAAATTTATAAATAATTTTGAAGATTTATAAAGAGATATATAAATGGTTTTGATATTTAAAAAAGAATTTTGTAAATTTAACTTCGTGATCTATAAAGAGTTTTGTAATTGGGTTTGGAATTTAAGTAAAGAAGCTTCATAAATAAAAGAGATCTACTAAAAGGATTTATAAAAGGGTTTGAGATTGGATTTCCTTTAATTGGCCTTCTTAATTTTGGTGGTATGGACATTTGTTCCACACTTAACACTGAAGGAATATTGTTTGAGGTTATCTTTATCTCTAATTTAAATAACATTTTGTTTTGACCCTTTGATACGATTTGGAAATGAGAAATCTTTCACAAATGCTTTGTGAATATACTTATATCGGTGAGATAAGTATATGAATGTTTTTGATAAATAGTTTTGAAAAGACTTTTAATAAATGAAAATTTTAGTTTGAGGCTTAGAAGTTGCTATGGGTAATTCAATCTCTGAATTTTTTGTTGTTTGTTTATTTGATAGTTAAATAACCAACTATCAAGACTAAAATATAACTCCGGAAATATCTAGGAGAAACACGTGAGTTATATAGCACAGTCATCTTTGATGATGTTGTATTGTACGTATAAATCTCGTTTTTGTTCTCCTAGACAAATGATAGGGAGATCCGTCCACCTAAACGTTTAGGAGGTGATCCCTGCTCCTATGTATTGTCTGACTATTTCCAAAAGAACTGGGGTTGAGTTTACCGGAACTATCGAAAGTTGTTTCGAAGAGACCGGGATCACATAAGTATAAATTATCCAAAAACCACTTCGATCCAACTAAAGTGTTTCGAACTGAAGATATCTTGAAACGATTGATGACGAAGCTTTTGAAGTACAAGGTCTACTTGCTACTAATTTTGAGGGTGATTCCAAAATGGATGTAGTAGAGGTAGTGCCTTCGGTTTCGTTCAGACCCAGAACTCACTTGTAAGGATGAATGCTAGCACCGCATTGCTGCCTGGAGGGTAGTGTTAGCATTCCAAGATGGTTTGCTATATAAAAGGTAATCGTAGCCTCAAGCCTCATCAACTCGGGAATGATTAAAATCAGGGGATATGCTTCAAAACTATGTGGTTCTCTACCATTAGGGTATGGTCATCATCCAATCTAGATCGATATTATAGATCATGTATGCTTGAGGCCCATTCAGGTTGTTGATCCCAACCAAGGTGATCACATATTCGGAATTATCCAATAAGGGGTAGGGCCGGTCATGACTCGTAGAGAGTCCATGTGAGGCTCTCGGTGTGTTTTGTTTAGAGATGCATTGTGATAGGTGGTACCCTAATGCCTTGTCATAGTATGAAATCCAATCTCTAATATGAGCCATTACGATTTTGATTGTGCTAAACTATATTGGAATGTTCCATGCGAGCATTTCTGCTATTTTATATATTTACTTTGAACCCTTAGACATTATTATAATATCACTGGATTTTATATAAAAGTGTTTTGGTTATCGTAAGGTAAATATCCGTCTGTGTTTATGTGTGGCATGGTCTTACAAGATACCTTTGATTTTAAAAGATTTTACAAGTTATAATAAATTAATTCCTTATGATTTGAGTTCCTCACACTGCTTTTACCAGAATGATCCAGGCGTTATTTTTCTTATAATGCTCGGGTTAGCCCGAGCATATTTTCCAGATTTAGCTGGATCCTTTGGAGCTTTTAGGCGTCGAGTTGGATTCTCCAAGACATATTCACGTACCTTATATTCTTCTGTTGTTTTCATTGTTATTTTTTTGCTTGTATCCATCAGCAATTGTAAAGACAGGCTATTATAACTGTCAGGCATATAATAGGTTAATGTACTCTGATGATGGGTATAATAAAGATAATTTCTTTTTGTAAAGACTTGTTCATATTATATATTACAGGAAAATAGGCACAAGGACAAACTTAGAAATTTTTTTAGGCTGAAGGACAACAAGTTTATTTTTTTGGCTGAAGGACAATGCTAGTTATAACTAGCATTTTGTATAGTATAAAACTGAATATAATTGTAGTTATAACTAGCATTTTGTACAGTGTAAAAGTTGAACGTAATGCTAAATATAACTAGTATTTGTCATTCAGCCTAAAAATAAAATTTATGTCCTTTAGCCTAATTTTTTTTAAAGTTTGTCCCTTTCCCTACTTCTCTATATATTACTCGTCACGTTTTGTGAGATTCTGTTCTTTCTTTTTCTTTCTTTCACCCCTAATGACCTGTATTTCGAATACTTAAATGGCCGGCTTACGAATACCGAGGATGTATTATGTGTCGTTTTAAGGTGTAAGAAAGGCAGACCGTTACACTTGATGTCGTTGACTTTACAGCTGTTGAAGAGCAAACCGTTGAACATCGAAGATGGAGTAGAACAGCTGAAGTTTGGTGATTGGAGATGAAGATGGAAGAGAACGTCGATTAGGGTCATTTCATTTTGGTAGGGAGATGAAAATTGTTAAGTGGTTTTTGGGAGGGAGACGAAAGCAGTTAAGTGTTTTTGGGAAGTAGACGAAAATTTTGTAGCCAAACCGTTACATCTGTATAGTACAAAACAAGTATAGTAAAAAAATAATAATTAAAGGTAGACAATAATGCTTTATTAAATGGCGTTACTAAAAACATATTTTCTTGTAGTGTTTATAAATCTTATATCTAATTTATTATTATTATTACTACTATTATAAACTTAGTTAATTTTTATAAAACTTAGTTAACTTGGTTAATACTTATAATTTATTACTATTATTATTATTCTAAACTTAATTAATTGTTATGCAACTTGGTTAATTTTTATAAACTTAGTGTTTTTAATGTTGTTATTACTATTATGACTTTTGTTGTTGTCGTCATTATTATTAGTATTATTATTATAAACTTAATTAATTTTTATAAACTTAGTTAATTTATTATTATCAACATTATATAGACTTAGTTAATTGTTATGAAACTTTGTTATTTTTTATAAACTAATTTATTATAATTATTGCTATTATGCTTGTTGTTGTTGGTGTTACTATTGGTATTATTATTATTATACACTTAGTTAATTTTCAAAAATGTTAGTTGGATTTTTTATATAAACTTAGTTAATTTTTATAAACTTATTTAATTTTTATAAAACTTAATTAACGAATTTAAATTATTAAATCTTAGTTACTTTACTTTGATTATTATCATACAAATTTAGTTAATTTTTATAAAGCTTAGTTGCCTTGGTTAATATTTGATAATAATAATTATTAGTATTATTACTATTACAAACCTAATTAATTTTTATAAAACTTACAGTTAATAGATTATTATTATCATACGAACTTAGTTAATTTTTATAGAAATTGCTTAACTTGGTTAATATTTTATAATTTATTATTATTACTACTAGTACTCATGCACGTGTGATGCGCGTGTATATAAAAAATGATTCATCTCTTATTTTTTCCATCAAGAAATGAGTTTTGTTAAAAAACAATAAAATTTGTTGGAACATAATTCTAGTGTCTCCATGGTTCGAACCCAAGACCTCTAGAATCTCAATCTAAAGCACTTACTTAGAATGAGTATTTTTATAAATTCAAAAGTTTCAAATTAGGGCACTTCTATTATATAGAGATAGTACATTAGGCAAGTCATCGGACGTGCGTAAATGAAACTACAAGCAAATTTATTTATTATAATATAATGGTCATATGCATAGATAATATTTAACACAAATGATAAACTTCGACTTTAATTTTGAAGTTAAAATTATTTTATGCTTGGTGAAGTTTAGATTATATTGAAACCCTAGATTTTAAAGGAAGTGACATTATCAATAGGCATAAGAAACAAAATTTTAGTTGTTAAGAAATTAGATAAGGTGGATTTGCTAAATGATGTGGGAAAACTGAATGAAAATTTTCATTTTATACTCATGTTTGGTGAAGAATAACAACAAGAACATTTTCGACAGTTCAAAAGCTTCAAATAGAGCTATTATATGTAGATTATTATTATTATAAACTCAGTTAATTTCTATTATTATTATAAACTTGGTTAATTTTTATAAACTTATTTAATTTTTATAAAACTTAGTTAACAAACAAGAACAACAGCTTCCTAAATAATATTCATTTTGATATAGTGTAGTATTTGATCATACTAGGTAGCTCGTAATGGTAGAAAGTGAAAAATCAAATAATGATACCACATTGGATACCACATCCCATAAGTCATCACTTACAAGAATGAGAGATTAAAGTGATCCATCAACCACCTCTTCTTGCAATAACATAATAAAATCCTTCATTCACAGAAATTACTAGATAGTAAGCAATATATGCACCTAAATCGCAAAACTGTGGACAATGAGAATATAATATGATGAACAAAGTGTAACAAAAATTACTTCAATGGACATTTCACTCTTATTTTAATATAATATATTTTTTGCTTAGTTGTGCATAATCGTCGCTTAAATTTAAGTAAATCGCAAATAAGTGTCATTTAAGCACTCATCACTTAGTTCCATTGCCTTCTCAAAAACTTAAGCGTTGTACATGTATTTAGCTCTTAAACGTGCTTTTCATAACATAGGTTTAAAGCACTTTATCAACTTCCACTTGAGGTAGAGGCCCTTGCAAATTCACTGAAACTTTAATTTGAATCCAAAAATCTGTTTTATTGGTAAAGTTGGATTGAACTTGCTTTTTATTCTACATTATTTTGTTAAATCAAACATGGGTATGATCAGATGCACTATACATAAAGAGGATTGATGCATCGTATTTATATCATTTAATGCATTATATGTTAACGTTTTTGTGAAATAATTTGATCGTTTCTCGAAAAAATGTATGTGGTTCTGAATATTAGTAATTATATCATCAAAACCTTAAACCATGTGTTACCACGGTTCAGTTCGAGATATGGTATTGAAGCCACAAATTAGAAAGTGTGGAGAAGTATAGTAGTGAACTGATGTATAAGGACAAAACCTTCAACTTAATATTAATTAATCCAATACATCTCAAAGTCGTTGGTGGATTTACAGAAGGTCTTAAATACAAGTTAACTTTAGGATTTTCTATATGTCACATCTCTTAAAATATTGAATTATCAACAACTGGATATCTTAAATTTATAACTCGCTAAGGCCATTCAATAAAAAAAATTACAAACTCCAACTACAATATAACATTTGACTTGAACAAGATGCAACATACCAAAAATCAATTGGTTTTCGTAGTTTTTACACACTAAACAATTGATTGTGCCAACTATATACTTCTAAAAATATGTATACAGATTTAAATATACATTTATGCTTAGATTTCATTTTACTTTTGAAAACCATACTTAACTTTGGCTTTAGGTCTAATTTAATACAACCAAATGGATGTTTCCCAAATATGTGTTGGTAGATTAAAATATTTGCTTTATAATTATAGAAACAAGAGCAAAATACCACTTATGATATCGATGAGAGACTTGATTATGTAAATCTCTAGGTATACGCTACAGAAATAATACCATGCAAATTTTGATAATTAATCTAATTACATGACTTAGAGTGCATGATGTGTATTCTATCGATAATATTGGTGAACACATGTTTAGGTTCTGAAGTTCAAAGTTATGAACCCAAGTATCAGTTTCATTTTTTAACCATTATGTTACTGTCATAGAGAAACCTAATTCCTCCTTTTAGTAGCTGCTAACTAACCATGAATAAGAGTTTAAAACAAGCATTTTCCCTTTTCTTTTACTGTTTCATGACAAAATGTAATATCTCACTTTTTTTAATTATTATCTTACAATAATATGTTAGTAATATTAACAATCCACTGTTATAGGAATTCTAACTCAAGACCACTCAAATCAAAACCCCAAAGCACAGTGAAAAACGAGATCGTGATAAAAAGTGCAAAAAGAACCAATCAATATCTCAACCCAATTCAAAACCAATCACAAGCACCAAACAAGCAATAGAGAAACAAAGCAATAATGATAAAATAAATCACACACCGATTTATAGTGGTTCCACTAACGTCTTGTTAGTGTAAACCAATTTGAAAGAGAGCTTTTATTAATACCAATGAGAAGAGTACAAGAGATTGATTACAATGATCAATATTCAAATAGAATAGATTTGTGGAGAAGAGAATTGAATAAAAACTAGGTTTTGATAAACCCTAGTTAATGGAGGATAAACCCCGGATTAAACCCTTGGAACGTTAATCCCTTTTAGAATCTTTAGATAGCTTATATAGTGAACCATCTTTCCTAGAAAAATTCCCAAAATGCCCCTCGAAGCCTTCACAAATCTTTCCAATCAGCCCATGTAACGACCCGTAAATTTCAACTGTTTTAATAACGTAATTAGTTAAAATTTTGCGAAATTTTAAACGATAAAATTTTGTGAAATTTTAAACTATAAAATTTTGAAATATAAATTTGATATTTGGAATGCGTCTAGTTAAACATAGCAAATGGTAAATTTTCGTCCGAAAATATAAAAGTTTATTTCGCGCGTAAATTTACTTTAATTTAACCAGTTAAAAAGCGATGAAAATAAATGTTTCCGAAACCTAAATATTTTTACATAGAAAAATTCTAAAACATCTTCTGAGCAAAATGTCAGTTTGTCATTTTCCCAAATTCGGACATCTTTGGCTCCGTCGATCTTATTTTTCAGCGTTTTTCTTGCATTTTCCGTAGTAGAAAATTCGAATTTTTATAATTCAATCATACCACGGATATCTGTATATCGTTTTGATCGTCTCGTCGTGCTGATCTCTACGGTATATTCGTTTGTGCATTTTGGAGTCTGATGTGCGACGAAATATTAAGAACGATTTCCGTATCGGTTCCGCAATTTAGACTTTTAGCTTCTCATACTTTTCATATTCCACCGTTTAAAATTTGAACAGCCATTGGTTTTTGTAATTCCCAAAATTACAGCTGTTTGCATTTATATCTCAAAAAAAAATTCTCGTGCTTACATTTTGCTTCCGTTGGTTCCAAGGTTACATTGACGGTTGATCTTTGAAAACGTTTATTGTAAGTTGTGATATGCCAGCTAACTTTCATCTCCCCATCTTCATTTATCTTCTTTCTGCCACCGTATCATTTCCAAACAAGATCCACCTTTCTTCCACTTCTTTTCTTCTTTCTATGCCGATCCAAGCTTTAGAAATATATATAATGTTAAATATATAGTACCTGCTTGTCTCTAAAAACCATACGCATGCTCGTATCCCACTGCCACACTCTCTCGACCAAGCAGGCATCTTACCACCTCGCCATGCCTGAACTCGCTTCACCACATATGAAGCAACTACCCCTCCACCCCTTCATCCTCCGTCTCCAGATCCAACACGACAGCCGCTGCCAACCCTTCGCGGCACCCTCTCTCTTCGGTCAAGCTTTAGCCGAAACACGCGCGCCTCTTCACAGCCCTGGCCACCACGTCTCCTTCTTTCACTCGTCATCCACGTCCAAGACAACTCAAGCAGCTACCCACGTCCACCCTGATGTGCCCCTCCCTTCTTTCAGTTCGTGCCTGTGAATGCAAGGTACATATATATATGTGTCTATTCATTGTATAAGGTATACTATATTATAAAAGCAGTTTATATAAGTTATGTATGGGTTTAGTTTTATATCATTATATATTTTATATAAGTGTCGTTATACATTTCAGTTTTATATATATTTGTATAATATGTGTAGTGGCTGAAGCTTTTTGAGTACTAAAATGTATATATATATACTTTGGTCTTAAGTTTTGGTTGTTATGTGATAAGATGTTAAGTTGTGTACCTGTTATAGTTTGGTTTGTTGGTATATTTTGTTGGAAGCTATATATATACTAATATATGTATCATGCACTGTTAAGTATATTTATTGTTTTAAAAAATAAATGTACGTAAGTTTGTACGTATATGTTTCTATACATATTAATTTTTTTTTACAGAAACATGGTTTGTATATATAATGTATAGCTATAAATTGAATAAATCCAAAAAAAAAAAACAACTGCAAGCACATATAGTAGCTTATAATAAATATATGTCCAAATACTTGAGATTATCCTTACTATAACGATACGGGGACTTACTTGACAGCCCAAGTACTAAAATTCTAAGACTTGAATTGTCCATCTTTGTTGTAATTGTCCATCTTTGTACGTATATGTTTCTGTACGTTAGCTTATATAAAGGTATATATGTATATTATATATCAGGTTGGTTATATTTTTAAAGTTATAAAGTTTACGAAATTTTTTTTTGTTACAGGGATATTGATTTCAACGTAATGTAGGTTTAATAAATAGTGATTTTATATTGTGACCCTATAAGCTTATAAATATATTTACTACCGGTCTGCATATATTTGAAAAAAAAAATAAGTTTACTAGTTTATATACGTAGATAGATGTTATTTTATATTAAAATTAAATTATTGATTTAAAAATATGTATGTTTTATTTCAATATGTGTTTAAATTGAGAATATGATTTCGCAAATAATTATATATGTGTGTGTATAGTTATAAGTTCACTTATACGAATTTTATTCATCGATCCAATTTCAATTTGATTTCGTCTATTTCTATTGATCAGCTTATCCGTCGAACTCGAGTCCATCGTGCTTAGCTCTAAAAGTTCGTGCTTGAATTCGTAGCTTGTTCTGTTGTCAAACTCCTCTAGCCTCGAAAGGTGAGCACTCACTCACGATTAACGTTCTTTTATTTATTAAATTTGATTTCAATTGAAACGATAATTGAAATATGCTGATGTTAGTTAATTACACTGTTATATATGCTATTACCTGTATCAGTTCACCTATGACATCTGACACCATTATCTGTTAATTATTTATGCAATGATAATACAGTTTGACTGATAATTGATTGATTGTTGATATTTATATTGGACGTTAAATTGTTAATGTTAAAATGATAAATAGTATGAAATTGAACTTGATATAGGATAATTAAATGTTAAATTTGATTAACGGACATTTGTATAATATAACCCCTTTAACTGTAAAATTTATTGACACGTAGGATTTGTTTAATTACATCTTGAACCACTGAATGTATGTTGATAAATTGATGATGTATGAAATTGTAATAGATGACAAGTGAAAAACTGTAATGTAATAATCTTTAATCTACATGAAATGATAGTGTAGATTCTAGGAATAATTATATTAATTCGTACAAATAACAATGCGAATTAATACGGTTATTTCGGGATTATTTGAATTGATTATTGGATTGTTATTGATTATTGTTATTGCTTGTTTATTTACTTTGACACCATCCCTGTTATCACACTGCAAGTTCCCTTTGATATGTTTTGATTTTGAATTGAATTGGAATCGGGTTGAAATGATAAATACCCAAATTGAACTTTGACCTAGGATAGAAAATTAAATAAACCCGATTAGTCAATAATTTGATTTAAAAGTAAACGAAGATTTTATTTGAATAAATAATATGGTTTGGAAATAAAGTTGAAATTTAAATTTTTATGAAAGGAAAATGTTAATATTTAATAATCTGAAACAAATATTAACAATGTAATTGATGAAAGGATGTTGTTTAATTTGAGAAATTATTGAATTAAGTTTGAAATTATTAAACTTTGAAATGATTTAATAATTAAGTTTGAAATTATAATTAAGTTTGAAATTATTAAAATTTGAAATGATTTAATAATTAAGTTTGAAATTATAATTAAGTTGAAATTATTAAACTTTGAAATTATCTAATAATTAAGTTTTGAATTATTTAATAATTAAATGAGATTTAATTATTTAATGATTAAATTGAATTGAATTCTTTAATAAGAAAAATTAAACTTTTGAATAAGTGAATTTTACTTCGTAAATAATTGAAATTGAGTTTTCTTTATTAAGTAAGTTTTGGAAAATTATTTAAGGAAGTAAATAAGTGAAATGGAATTTCTTTAACAAGAAATGAAAATGTGATATTTTGGAATTAATGTAAGACTTGTAATTGAAAGAAATGATTTGACGAATTTAATTTAATTCAAAATTGTAAGTTTTGTTTTAATGAAGTTGAACTTAAGAATTGATTTAATGAATTGGAAATTTAATAGAAATTGTTTTGAATGATAAAATTTACTTAACGAAAATTGAATGAAATCGATAAATGAATGTAAATTGATTTGAATGTTAAAACTAAATTGATTCTAATGATTTCGAAATGAAACTTTTGTACGAACTTGAACCAATATTTGAATTGTTTTCAATATAAAGATTGAAATTGAATTATAAGATTTTGAAATGGTAATTTGGAAGTTTTGAAACGTAGAGTATGGAAACTGTTTTGATAGACAAATGAAATGTTGGTTTACGAATTGAAATTGAAATTGAAATTGATTTGGTTTTTGAAATATATAAACGACCAATCGGTGTAATAATTACGAAAGTTATTAAAGAGACCGGGATCGGTAATGGATATACTCTCTATCTAAACCGAAACCACTTTAATAACTATGCGTGGAGTGATGATCCAGAACGAATTGGTTGGAATGATGTTCGTGATGACTGAAGAAAGAGAACGATAATGGATAGCCTTGACATTTGTGTCAAATTGGAAATGACTAAAACAGGAGCTGTGCCGGGCCAATGGAGGATTAGCTACCTCAAGTGGACACACTTCTTCGAACTACTTATACTTGTTGTCGATTGGTGCACCCTTGATTTTGGGAGTGTTGTTTCACGGTGTTGCGGGCGCTGCGGCGTTGCGTTCTCACCAGTCCGGATCAGGCGAACGGTAGTATCACTACCTTGGGTATTGCCTCATGTGCCTTGTCATACTTGTATTCCATTTATACGCGACCACTACGATTATGATTTGTACCTTTAGTATATGGATTGCCCTCTGGTGACTTCCGGTTTTGGGGAAACTACGGTCTTGTATATGCTTTTGGGAATAAAAATGTGTTAAGGGTGGAATGGGCCATGACTTAACGCTATTTTGATATCTTTACAGATTACTGATAGACATTATCTACTTAGCGTATATTACTACCTAGTAGATAGTTTAACGGATCCTTAGAGGATGGTTATTCCAAACATCCTTTGAGTTACTTGTATTTCAATTGCTATTTCACTTGAGTTGGATTTATTAATATAAGAATGTTAATCCTGACTCGAGTGTCTTGTGTTTTTGCTTTACGCTCGGGTCAGACTGAGTGTACCAGTATTCGAGACTCACCTTTGAAGTTGGAGCTTTGCTTGAAGATCCAGCCATCTATTCTGCTTTCAGTATTCGATGATTCCAGTGATGCATTCTGATTTGTATCTGGTGTATCGTGTTACTCATCCGTTGTATCTGGTTTAACTCTGATGTATCGTATTACTCTTCTGTTGTAAAACTCTGATGTATCTTATACATTTATATAGTAGCTTCATGAACTACTATCTCTTTTATTTCCGCTGCACTTATTACTCTGTGTCTGTGATCTATGATTATATTTATTTACTGTATATGTTCAGTTTTGCCAAATTTAAATTAACAACGCGGTATTTTGAGCAATTCAATTCCGGCATGAGTGTCTACCTATACACTTATAATGGATGCGAATGGTCCAAAATATCGGGTCGTTACAGCCCAGGCAGAATATGTAGCACACGTCGGCTTAGAAGTCCGTCCTAAGATGACATACGTCTATCAAAAGATTCGCGGAAACAAGTTTCCTTGCTCTCAGACGTCTGTCACAAGATGACAATGTCTGGCACAAATCTCGGGTTACCAAAATCCTGAGCTCAGACGTCTGTCACTTTCCCACAGACGTCTATCACCTGCTGCTCCCAGCAGCACTCCACCTTCTTTGCCATATCTTCCTCATCAGAACTTTGATTTACGAACCATCTTCACCATCGCCAAGCTACTTTCAATTACTTCAATTTTCCACATAGTGTCGCCAAAATTCAACACTCCACCTCGACACTATATCCATCTCCATCACCAACGACCGATAGTGCCAAACTATCACCACTTCTACCTTCTACCAAATAAGCTTGAATGCTTTCTTAATTAGCTCCGGCAAAGCCACCACCCATTACACTCCATCAGCAAGCTCCGAAAAAGTCATGGCCCGCCAACGTAGTGTTTAAAGCACCCAAATCCAAATCCGTCTCACCAAAAGACAAGAGTACTAAGGAATGTAAACTAGTACTCACCAAGTAGATAGAACCATAATCTCTCACTGATACTCTTCATCATCCATAACCAAGCTCCTCACTCAACCATGCCACCCTATAGCACCTAGCACTTCGACAAGTAAAGCAAGTTCAAGCAATGCTCAAACTTCCCAAAAGGAAATGTTTTGATGAACATATCCGCCGCGTTATCCTTTGTGTGCACTTTCGGAAGATATACTTGCTTATCTTCATCCGTTGTTGCTAAAAATGACTCTCTCACTTCAATATGCTTAGTCCGTGAGCTAAACGCCAAATTATCCTCCAAGTTAATAGCACTTTGGCTATCACATAGAACATCGATACTATCATGCTTGAATCCCAAGTCACACAACAATCGCCTTAATTAAAGTGCCTCCTTTTCCACGTCCACCATGGCTATCAACTCCACCTTCGTACCGGATAAAGCAACTATGGTCTGCAATCTCGATCCCTAACTTATGGCCGTACTACCATCTGTGAAGACGTATCCAAAAGTTGACTTTCTCCGATCTCTATCACCGGCGTAGTTCGAATCATAATAACCAACCAACTTGCAATTCATCCCCTCACTATCGCCAAAACAAGACCATGAGATGATGTACCTTTAAGGTATTTCAATATAAGCTTCACAGCTTCCTAATGCAGTTTCCCCAGATTAGCCATATACCGACTAACCATCCCGACGGTATTTGCAAAATCAGGCCTTGTACACTCCATAGCATACATTAAACTTCCAACTGCACTAACATATGGCACCTTTGCCATATAAGCCTTGTCTTTCCCCAAGATAGGTGATCCCTTACTCGAAAGCTTCACATGCAAAGGTAAAGGTGTATTTGATGCCTTTGCATTCTCCATGCTAAACCAGCAAAGCTCTTTCTCTGTATACTCCTTTTGAGTCAATTTTAACTCAAATTGCTTTCGATCTCTTTCTATTTCCATACCCAATATCCTCTTTGCTTCTCCAAAGATCCTTCATTTCGAATTCCGAATTTAAACTCAATTTTAACTTGTTGATTTCATTCTTATCCTTAGAAGCAACGATCATGCCGTCCACATACAAGAGTAAATACACCCAACAATCATTTTCTAATCTCTTGAAATATACACAAGTATCCTTGATGTTTCCATCAAAACCATTTTCTAGCATAAAATCATCAAATCTCTTGTACCATTATCTAGGTGATTGCTTTAAACCATAATAGTGATTTCTTTAACTTGCAAACCAAATTTGACTTACCATCTACAACAAAACCTTCTGGTTGCTCCATGTAGATGTCTTCATCCAAGTCACCATGCAAGAAGGCGGTTTTCAAATCAAGTTGCTCCAACTCCAAGTCATGAATAACAACTATAGCAAGTAATATCCGGACTGAAGTTTGGTGCACAATCTGTGCAAAATTTTCATCATTCTCCTTCCACTTCCTTTGTGCAAACCCCTTAGCCACTAGCCTAGCTTTGTATCTTCCATCGTCCTTCACCTTTCTCTATCCATTTGCACCCAATAGCATGGTTTCCTTTAGGAAATGGAACCAAATCCCGAGTTTGATTCTTCATCAACAATTGCATCTCTTCTTCCATAGCACAAATCCATTTCGAGCTATCACTCGAGTACATGACATCATCAAGGTCCATCAGCTCATCTTGGACTACATGAAAAGCATAGTCCAAATTCTCACAAAAGCTAAGATTGTTCCAATCACCATATCTATCAGGTAGCCTTATAGCACATCGACCTACCCGAGTAGCAATACTATTACGCAAACTCCTTTCGGCTCCACCTTGAACCGAATCCTCTCTAGAATCATGTACATCACCAACACTACTAGAGGCACCCTTTAGACTATGTGATGTAACATCAACCGCTTCCTCCTCACAAGCATCTCAACTACTCTACTCCTTGGATGAAGGGTGGGAAATACTTCCTTCTCCTTTGATTCACCATGAACCAAATTCGGAATATCCGGTGAGCTCTCATTCTCCTTGAATAAAGCCGAATCATCAAAAGTTACGTGACAAGAATTCACAACCTTCTTCGTTTCTGAATTCCATATCCGATAGCCTTTTACTCCATCCGTATAGCCAAGTAACCCCCATTTGAGTGCTCTAGGCTCAAGCTTATCAATTCCCGGATCATGCACATAAACTGGACTACCAAACACACAAAGATAGCTCAAGTCAATGCTCTTTTCCTTCCACATTCCCTTCGGAATTTGGTTACCAATAACTGTGCACGGAATTCGATTAACAATATACATCGCGGTAGACAATGCTTGGGCCCAAAATCCCTTAGACAAACTCGATGTCAATCTCAAGCATCGAGCTTTCTCAAGAAGAGTATGGTTCATCCTCTCCGCAACAACATTTGACTGCAAATCTCTCGGTGTAGTAAAATGTCTCCGAATATCATGATGCTTGCAAAACTCAAAGATATCTCCGAAAACATACTCCCCTCCATTGTTGGAACTTAGAGCCTTCAAAGCCTTACCACTCTCATTCACAACAAGAGGCTACCATGCTTTGAACTTTGCAAATGCCTCCGACTTGGCCTTCATTACATACACCCACACCTTTTGAGAAAAGGCATCAATAAAAGAGATATAATACCTTGCTCCTCCCAAAGAAGCTACCAGTGCCGGTCTCCAAACATCCGTGTGAACGAACTTAAAAACCCTTCTAGAATCATGTTTTCCCTCACTTAATGATACTTTAGTTTGCTTCGCCGTGACACATTCCTCGTAAAACTCTAGTTTATTGGAACCCTCTCCATCGATCATCTCCCTCTTTCGAAGAACATCCAAACTCCTCTTCGAGACATGACCTAATCTCAAATGCCACAACCTGGTTGCATCCAAGCCATGAGAACTATCAACACCCATACAAGTTTCACCTTCAATATTCACTCCTTGAAACAAATAAATACCATGAGTCCTAGCATCCTTTATCACCACAAGCGCACCCATTGAAACCTACAAGCTATCAATCTCAATAGAGATCTTACATCCTAAGGAATCCAGCTGCTCCAAAGAGATAAGAGACTTCCAAAGTCCTGGAACATAGCGTAAATTAGTGAGAGTACGAACCACTCCCTCAAACATCTGAATTTGCATGGAACCAATGCCATTCCACTTACAAATAGCACCATCACCCATTGCAATTTAATTTCCTTTCTTGTCGACATAAGATGAAAAAAATTCTTATTCGGCATCGTATGATAAGACACCCCCGAATCGAGAACCCATTCGCTACCCGAAACATCCGATGCTCCCGCCATCAAAATATCTACGTCTCCATCACCAATTCCACTATCCACTACAACGGATGAAGATGCAACTACCTTCTTTGCCTTCTCTTTTTCTGGACACTCATTCTTCCAATGACCAGGCTTCTTACAAATAAAGCACTTTCCATTTCTTTTCCTTAACTTTCCTCTCCAACCGAGCTTTCTTGATTTAGAATGCTTCCGGTTCCCTTTCTTCTCATATCTCTCCTTCTCCATAAATAAACAGTGACCAATACTAGAACCACTACTTCCAGCACCCAACTCTTTCATTTGATCGTGCAACTCCTCACTAAGAAGACCCTTTTGACATCATCAAGAGTTTAGTATCCCAACTATAGATCAAACTATTTGAGAAACTCGTATAACGGTCCAGAAATGAACACAACAATATCATTGCAATTTGCTCTTCCTCAATCTTCAAATATACTGCCTTCTTCTTCATTACCAAATCATCAAAGACATTCAAGTGCGCCTTTAGTGAAGTACCCTCCTTCATCTTATAGATGAAGAACGTTCGCAACAAGATCAAACGACTAATTAGTGACTTTTTCATATACAACTCCTCCAACTTGTCCCAAAACCCCTTAGCGGTAGTCTCACCGCTAATTTCGGAGATAACGTTCTCCTCCGTAGAAAGTTGAAGTGTAGTGTATGCCCACTCATCCATTTCCTCTCTCTCAACAGCCGAGATGTCTACCGATAACAAATGTGTATCAAACACTACCCGATGCACTCGATTCCGCCTAAGAACCGCTTCCATCTTCCATTGCCACCTTTTGAAATTATTATTGCCATTCCACTTGTCTATAACCAATTGTGATCCTGAAGCCGCATACAATGCACGTACATACATCACCACACCACTTAGATTAACCAGTGAGGGACTACACGTGGTATTATTGGATTCCGACATTTCCACAACCACCTATCAACACCAAAGCTCTGATACAAAATGTTATGGGAATTCTAACTCAAGACAACTCAAATAAAAACTCCAAAGCACAGGGGAAAACGAGATTGTGGTAAGAGGTGCAAAAACAATCAATTAATATCTCAGTCCAAATCTCAATCCAATCCAAAACCAATCACAATCACCGAACAAGAAATAAAGAAACAAAGCAATAATGATAAAATAAATCGCACGCCGATTTATAATGGTTCGACTAACGTATTGTTAGTATACATCCACTTTGAGAGAGAAAGCCTTTATTAATACCATAAGAAGAGTACAAGAGATTGATTACAATGATTAATATTCAAATAAAATAGATTTGTGGAGAAGAGAATTGAAGAAAAACTAGGTTTTGATAGACCCTAGTTAATGGAGGATAAACCCTTGATTAAACCCTTGGATTGTTAATCCCTCTTTGAATCTTTAGATAGCTTATATAGCGAACCATCTTTCCCTAGCAAATTCCCAAAATGCCCCTTGAAGCCTTCACAAATCATTCCAATCGGCCCAGGCAAAATATGTAGCATACCTCGGCTTAGACGTCTGTCCCAAGATGACAGAAGTCTGTTAGAAGATTCGAGAAACAAGTTTCCCTGCTCTTAGACATCTGTCACAAGATGACAGACCTCTATCACAAATCTTGGGTTACCAAAACCTTGAGCTTCAATGTCTGTTACCTTTCCATAAACGTCTATCACTTGCTGCTCCGAACAGCACTCCACCTTCTTCGCCATATCTTCCTCATCAGAACTTCGATTTGCGAACCATCTTCACCATCACCAAGCTACTTCCAACCACTTCAATTATCCATATATTGTCACAAAAATTCAACATCCACATATGCCACCTAAATAACTAAATTCTAAACTCGAAATTGTTAGGCGCGTATATATTATAGCAAAAAACTTTATGATAAAATTGTTGTGTTTCAGCATTCCCATGTTCCGTACGCATACATTTAACCGTGTCTAGCCGATATCATTGGTCGAAGTCTCCTATGCCGGCGACTCGATTGAACATCCCTTTATCGCCTTCCATCGGACATATAATCTGGTCTTGGCAACACATTGTAACAAAAGGAATCCCCAATGTTACATGCCACCAATCCCATATATATACCATGATTATTCCAAATGTCCTACGATGTGGGACTTTAGTCAATTCAATCCATGCACCCACTCCATTTATAATGCAATCCACACATAACAAAAATGACAAGAAGAAAAGAGTAAAAGATGTATATGTATACTAATAGATCAAAGGATTTATAAGAAATAAAATAGAACAGAAAGACCCAACCAAATCAGTTTTTCTGATTGCCTAAATCGACTACAGTCATGCATCTCCCCAGATCAGCAAAGCTCCTTCTCCTCAGTTTCGTCCTTCGCCTCTCCGTCCTTGCCTTGCCCATCCAAGAATGGACCCCCTCCCGATCTCTATACTACATCATGCACCATATCCCGGCACCACCGTCCCACACTCCTTTTGTTCAAATTAGTTGCGTCACCATACCTCCTTCTATGATGCTACATGCGTGTTTACAATTTTTCTTTGCGATCATTATAGAAATGAATTAGGGTTAGGGATTTTGGGGTTGTGTTTTAGTTAGGTTTTGGTTCAAGTTATGGATCTGATGTTTAAGTTTTATAAAGGAGGGTATGGATCTGAGAGAGTGATTTGGGATTTGTAAGAGTGAGAATTAAGGATTCTTCTGGTTTGAGAGATGGAAAAAATAAATGAAAAGGAAGACGGAGAAGGGAAATAATTTATGGAAAGGTGGGCCATGAAAATAATAAGGTGAGGCTGCCTTTTCAAAGTGTTATCTAACTGATGCCTGCTCTAGATGCAACAAATCAAGACAAAGAATAATACTATGGAATAAAGTATTATTTATTAGTGTTATAAAAAGTAATTTTCCATGTAGTGACAACAACTTGGGACGATTACGACACCACTTCAAGTAGCACAAGTTTAGATACATAAAATATGAATTTATGCTTTATTGCAGAACACTAATAAAGCTCTAGAAAATTCAATAACACTAAACTCTAATTCATTTTTACATAGTATATGCATATTTAAATTTGTTAGGAAAATAAAATGAAAAATGAAAAGACACTTCAACTATATATATATATATGTGTGTGTGTGTGTGTGTGTGTGTGTGAGTGTGTGTGTGTGTGTTTTTATATTTAAATTATAAATAAGAATAAGTGTAAATCGTCAAAATATTGGCGCATATGTCAACGTACCCTAATGAATATGTCAACAAATGCAGGGCCGAAATGGTTCAACTTTTCAAATTCTAAAATGTGAAATTCCCACCTTTTCTCACCATTTCAAATTTCAAAATAACATATGTACTGACTGTCACATGCCTATTCAAAGTATATTTAATACTTATGTCATTTCATTCACAAATCACTTTATTTCAAAATTCAAAAACTAATACATTATTCATTCTCTTTTCTTTACAAAAAGTGGCTTCACATCCAGCTTCATCTTCTCAAACTCCTAGACTCTCCTCCAAAATATGAAATTGGATGTATAACGATGAAAAATTAATGAAAGCTTTCGTAGATTACAAAGTGAATGCAAACGTATTTTCCGATCATTTTGCAAAATTTAATGGTTTTCCTTGTTGTGATTTACTCTATCTTTCTTTGCAAAATGGGATTTTTGGTTTGACTGATTTTTCACAAAATGATTTTCCTCGTTATCCTAATCATGTGAAATTCTTTTATGCAAATTTAAATGGTGAATTTTATTATGGAAATGATGATCAAATTTGGTGTAGTGTGAAAGGAACGATTATTGTTTTAGATGCAAATTCATTTGAAAGAAATTTGGGTTATAAAAATAGCGGCAATGATCTTTTGAGAGAAGAAATAAATTACGATAATCGATAATTTTACATGATTTGTTTGAAAATTATTTTGAAGTAAAATTTAAAGTGAAAAATCTTCTATTGAAAGCAAGGCTTATGAGCTTGATTTTGCAACAAAGTATAACTCCCTAAAATAGGAATTAGGTACATCAAGAGTTTATAACGCTGTATTTTCAATTTTTTGCTAAAATGGATATAAATCGGGCACTAGTCGTTCTTTCTGACTTTGTGCCTGTGTGGTCAATTCCCCGATATTGCCCTGATATATCCCCGATATATCCCATAGAGGACTTTTGGGGCAACGATATTCCAGTATAGCGGATCCGCTATTATCTCCTATATTAGGGTAATAATCCGCTATATCCCCGATTTTTTTGCCCCGCTATATCCCCCTTTCCTATAAATGAGCATTTTGCTTGATATCTTGCTTTTAAGTTTTATGGTAACTTCAAAGTTGATGTAACAATGATATAGGCTGTTGGTTATTATAACTAGTTCTAACTTTTCAAGTGTCAACTTTGTTTATCTTCATTTTTTATAACTTGTTTTGCTTGGTGGGAAATAATAAGTAATACTTGTTCCTCTTTTTAATGTAGATTGTTCATCATTCCACTTTTTAAAGTCGTCCGCTATATCCTGCTATATCCCCGATATATCTCTGCTACAACTTTTCGCACCTCAAACGCTATGGAGCGGCAGGGCGCTTTAACTGCACAGCTTTGTGCACAATGGTGTTTCAAGACATGACATGCACTTTATCATGGAGTATATTTAAAATTATTTTTATACTTATTTTGAAGCCGATTTTAAAGGAGAATCCACTTCCGAAAGTTAACTTTTTGACAAAAGAATCTTTCTCTTATGAAATTCCATTCCATATCAGTTTGTACCATATGAAGCTCTTTTCAAAAGAGAAAAAAATTGCCTATGGAAGATATCATGGAGGAAATACTTAAAGAAGAGGATGAACATGACATGGAAATCAGAGAAGAAAACGAAGAAGAGGAAGACAATTCTCTTGAATGTATTGAGAGAAAGAGTTGACGAAACAACTTAGACCTACAAAGAAATCAAGAAAAGCTTCTTGAAAATCAAAAGAAGCTTAAGAGATCTTTTAGCAAAAAGTTTTCAAAACTTTCAAAGAAGATGGATGTAACCACTCATACCTAAATGTGCCTAAATTTTGAAAAAATCAAAACCCAAGACCATCAAAGCATAGATCGTTGAATTTGGTACCTGCAAATAAGTATGAGCATTATCAAAGATTGATAGAAATCTAAACTTACAACGGAAACAAAAATAAGATAAGAATATTGACTATGACTACTACCTTGGAATTAATGGTATTCCTTGGATAGCAGGTTGTCACATCAACATCGAGCAAAAGAGAAAAAGGCTTCTCCAACAACTAAACACGTCCAGCTCCAATAACTTGTTCCTCTAAATCTATCATATGGGTTGTAATGAGGAGGGGGTCAGAACAACGTTCTAGTGACTGGAAAATCTATAAACTGTCCATAACATACCTTTATACCGATCGTTTCCATTTAACTGTTATGTCTACTAATGTTAGCAATTCTGATCTAACCATGCATTGCACACACGATTACTTACCTACCCATTCCCAAGGTACGTAATACTGACAAAGCCTTATCAACCACCCAATACTTCTAAGTCCATTAGCCACTTGATACTTCTAAATATGAAGTGGGATTCTACTAACCATATAATACTTCTAAAAGAGAAATAAGCGAACTTTTTCATTTAAAACTTCAATCGAGGTAGATTCTATTATTTAAGACCTATTACCAAGGTGGTCTTCTAGCGTCATCATTATTGTTCTATTGGTCTTAACTACAGAGAACCAACCACTATATATGGCCATATAATTTATAATAGCCATACCACTAGCGCATCTATCATTATTAAAGTCTTAGCAATGTGAGAAACTGTACCCAAGCCACTTAATACCTCACTAATAAGGACTGGCAGAACTATGACCATTTAACACCTATTTATAGGTAGGCCTTTTTCATTTAATATCTAACCCAAAGGTGGACTCCTTACTCGTACTATCCAGCTGACATTCCTTGGAAATCTCATTGGGCTACTTAATACTTCTTTTATAGGAAAGACACAGACCTTTTAGCTGCCCGGTACCTCAAACCTGAAGCGAACATCCCGAGATATCTAGTATCACTCTTATAAATATGGAATCTCGTTAGATAACTTCTTTCGGTAGGGAAGCGGGTCCTATGATAGCCACTAAATACCTCAACACTGAAGTAAACCTTATTTAGATATATCCCTCACCGCTCCTAATTCCAAATTTGGACCATTTAATACTTTCCAATTAAGAAAGCAAGTATAATCTCTCATGTCATTGTGGGTCCAATTTAGTAGTATACGTGTTTCTTTGAAAATTGAAATTTCAAAATTTTCCCAAACAACGGGGGCTCTTTTAGTCACTCCAGCACTTCTCCCTACTGCTCCAATAGTCACTTCCTTCGAAGTAGAACTACAACTTTTATAGTTGGAAATCTTAGAATCTAACATAAAAATATAATAATATTAGATAGGAAAGTACGAATTCGTTCTCTTAATTTGTCATAATTCTTTTAATCTACCAACCTAGGCTCTGATACCAAATATAATCACCCGTACCTTAACTATCCTAAATTTCAAAAATAATCAAAACCCAAGTCCATCAGAGCACATAACGTTGAATTTGGTACCTATAAATAAGCATGAGCATTATCAAAAATAGATAGAAATCTAAACTCACAGCGGAAATAATAATACCGACTGTGACTACTACCTTGGAATTAATGGTATTCCTTAGATAGTAAATTGTCACATCAGCGTCGAGCATGAGAGAAAAGAAGGTTTCTCCAACAGCTAAACACGTCCAGCTCCAGTGATATGTTCCTCAAAATCTACCCTATAGGTTGTAATGAGGAGGGGGTCAAAACAACTTTCTGATAATTGGAAAATTTATAAATTGTCCGTAATATAAATTTCTACTTATTGGTTTCCATTTAATTGTTATGTCTATTAAGTTTAGCAATTCTAATCTAACCTTGCATTGCATACACGATTACTTACCTACCCATTCCTAAGATATGAAATACCAACGAAGCCCTATCAACCATCCAATTCTTCCAAGTCATTAGCCACTCGATACTTCTAAATATGAAGCGGGCTTCTACTATTACCAGATAGTACTTTTAAAAGAGAAATAGGCATACTTTTCCATTTAAGACCTCAATCGAGGTAGACCTCGTCATTTAAGACCTATTCCCAAGGTGGACTACTAGCATCGTCATTATTGGTCTATTAGTCCTAACTACAAAGACATTTGACCACTATATATGGCCTTATAATTTATAATAGTCATACACTAGCCCATCTATCGTTATTAAAGTCTTAATAATGTGAGAGACTGTACTCAAGCCACTTAATACCTCATTAATAAGAACTAAGCAGGCGTTTGACCATTCAACACCTATTTATAAGTAAGCCTTTGCCATTTAATACCTAACCCCAAGGTTGACTCCTAACTAGTACTATCTAGGTAACATTGCTTGGAAATCTCGTTGGTCAACTTAATACTTCTTTTATAGGAAAAAGGCAGACCATACATCCCCTTAATAACTCAAACCTGAAGCGAACCTTTCCAAAAATATCCAGTATCACTCTTATAAATATGGAATATCATTAGATTACTTTTTTCGGTAGGGAGGCGGGCCATTAGATAGCCACTTAATACCTTAACACTGAAGTAAACCATTTTTAGGGATATCCCTCATCGCTCCTAATTCCAAATTTGGACCATTTAGCACTTTCCAATTAAGAAAGAAAGTCCAATCTCTCACGTCATCGTGGCTCTTAGGATTAGTGATATCCCACATCAGTAGTAAGTGCACCCGACTGTCGGTAGCCTTAAAGTGAAGGGCAGTCTTCCGTCGAGTGACTCTACTGACCTCGCATCACTAACCTACTAAGTCCAATTAACCATCGTAAGTCTTTACTTATATTATCTTAGTTAGAC
Source organism: Allium fistulosum (assembly GCA_030737815.1). NCBI lineage: Eukaryota > Viridiplantae > Streptophyta > Magnoliopsida > Asparagales > Amaryllidaceae > Allium > Allium fistulosum. The sequence continues at coordinate 1,228,889,679 of CM060901.1, forward strand.
ATTGGACTTTGCTTACTAATTCCATTTTTATTTAAGGCAATAAGATTTACCTTAAATATTTATCTACCCATAAATCCGCTTTTAATGCTCATAAATGTTAATTTATCTACAAAATTATAATGGACATTTCGTAAGACATTTATTTATGAATTATTAACCTTTTTATATCTATTCCATTTTTATCAGTCTCATTAATCCATTTACCTCTATTAATTGTAACCCTTAATCTAATACTATCAATTATGTCTCATTAATCGCCCATTAATTTAGGTTATAATCTTTCATTTCCTATTAATTAATGAATAGGAATTCCTAAGTTATTTCCCATTAATATGAATCACTACATTTTCTAATTATAACTATTCTCTTCTCTAACTATAATAATAACCAACGAACGTTACGCATAAATAATGCACAAATAAACATTGTTCTTCTTTATTAACGCAATAAATACATATAAACTGCCTAATAAAACTACATATTCATAACCAAGTATATTCTAGTCATAAATATGTAATTAGAATATGCTTTTCATATTTAATTTGCTGGAATTAAATTTCGTAAGAAGATTTTCCACTATGATTTCCATAAATTGGTTTAACACAAAAAGGAAAGATTGGCTCCGTTCGAAATTACAAGGAGTGGATTTCTTTTTAGTTGGAGTAGATATTGTAAACTATGGAGAATCTGTACTTTACACATCTTTTCTCTTTTTGTGTATTCCTTGTTAAATCAAACATCGCCATTTTGAATGAAAAGTGGAAAAAAGTTAACAAAATTATAAAATTCAAACGGATATTCTTCCCACAAATTAAACTATGGAAAAACTACTACATAGCATAAATTGAGCAATAATCCAAAAATCCTATATTACACCGAAGTACAGATATAGGATAAAAATACACAACATTCAAATTCTAAAATCTTTGGGATTGATTTCCAAATCTAGGTGTATACATATTTCAAATTACATCTAAAGTAAGAATATGCAGGCAACAGTTTTCTACACTAATTTAAGCCTACAATTCACAAATAAAAATAATTTAGCATAAAAATTAAATGTATGCCAACGGAATAGATTTAAAATCATAAACAATATATAAAATTTCTCACTCACCTTTTAAAAACGATCCAAATCTCCGGATCCGAAGTAGAGCCTTTGATTCATCTTTAAATCCTTTTTAATCCAAGAAATATATATAAAATGGGTATATACAAATATTAGAATGATGGATCAGAGAAGAGATTTGGGATTGGGAGAGAAAAAAGATACAAATATATACAAAGTACCTCAAATACGTGTATAGTTGATTCACTTCTCTTTTCCTTTTTATTAGATTTCTATTCTTCTCCAATTTGTACAAATATAGATATAAATATATTACTTTTATAATTTAGAAAGAAAGTGGAGAAGTAGAAATGGCAGAGCTTCATTACTTTATTTAGAAAAATACAAGAAGAGAAGGAAGGGTTAGGCCTGTATTTATAGGCGCTAGAATCAACTAGAACTGTTAGATCAAAATATAATAGATCCGAGCCATTGGGCTAGGGAAAACCCTATGTAACGACCATGACTTTCTCTCCATAGAAAGTCGTATCGCTGATAAGAAAGAAAGGGGTGAGAAGTAGAAAAGAGAAGAAGAGAAAGAAAACAAACACAAATACTCACAGCGGAAACGGAATAAAATATAATATATCACATAACTAATACATAGTATCATATACATCATCTATCAGAGTTACACAGATTACACATCACATACTAGACAGTTATAAACATCTGTCTAGTTATTACAACTCAATACAAAACAAAGATCTAAACAAGATTAACACAGCGGAAACTACTATCTATATCTATAACGCTGAAGCCTCCTGCTCCATTGCTCCTCCACAATTCGTCAAGGCTAACCTGAATCCCTTGGCTACTCGTAAAAATTTGAGTACCCAAGAGTTTATAAAACAGAAATAAACAACTTGGGTCAGACATGGGTCTGGTGTGAGTAACGGGTTAAACTTGTTTAACTTCAAAACCTTTTGAAAGAAAAGGTATCACGTAAGACTTCCCACAAATAAACATGGGTAAGTTTTTACCTTACGCTAACCAAAACATTTGATAGGAAATTCGATTGTATTATAATAGGGTCTAGGGTTTTCAAGTAAAATACAGAAATAGCTGAAATGCTTACATCTCACATTCCAACATAGTTGGGCACAACTAATACGTACGGCACTTATTGGAGTTTGGATTCCATACAATGGCAGGGCTACTGGGGTACCGCCCGTCACAGTACGTGGCCTAGATCACCGTACCGAGGATCACTCCCAATCCCCTGCAACACAAGGTCGGAACATCCCTTACTGGATAATTCCCGCACAAGATACCTCACGGTTGGGATCAGCAACCGCACCACTAAGTCGAAAATAGAAAGGGACATCTAGACAGAGGTAACCTTGTCCTACTTGGGTGCTACCCACTAACCTTGCTGCACCTCCCCTGTTTTAGCCATTCCCGGTTTGTGAGGCTTGAGGTCACGATTACCTTTAAATAGAACACATCTATCTTAGAATGCTCATCGTCCACCTGACGATGTGCTGAAAGCATTCAATCCATATAAGTTCGTTCCGGGTTCGAACGAAACCGAAGGCATTATTTCGTTACACTCGTTTTGGAATCACCCTCAGAGTTAACGACAATAACCCTTGCACTCTGAATCTTCACCTTCACTTGATTCACGATCTATCGTTAATTTGGATCGATGTGGTATTCGGGTCTCCAGACTTGGAAATCCGGTATACGGAAACCCGATTCCGGTCTCATCGAAATCCAAAGCGTATCTTTTAAGGCCAAGTTGTTTTAAAGGTTAAAACAATCCAATTCTTATCTATATACACACAGATAGATAACTCAATAGATAATCTACATTATCCCAAACAAATAATTCATATTATCATTTCAATTCAACCAAAGCATCTATATCATAGATCAATCATATCTCATTAGAGATATCAACAATGAAAAGCATTCAATATCATTCATCCATTCTTAAGTAATGATTTAACATCTCTAATTAATTTAAAGTGAATTAAATTAATTACTTCATCTTATAAATCCTGCTTACTTAATTAAACCAATTAATTAATCATTACTCTAAGTATTTATTTAATTAATCATTCCTGATTAATTTCTCTTTAATTACTTTAAGTAATTAATACTTAATTAATTTCACAAATTAATTATTTAAACCATTTTAGTAATTAATCCTTAATTACTTCATAATTAATTAACTATACTTAATTACATTAATCTTTAATTAATTATAATTAATTACTTACTTTAATCACTCATTATTGATTTACTAATCTTAATTAATCAATCCTTAATTACGTCATTAATTATATTAATTAATGATCCTTAATTACTTTTAATTAGTTATCTTATTTAAATTAATTACATTTAATAATTAATTAGTCACATTTATTAATCACCTTTGATTAATCACACTTAGTAATTAACTACTCTTAATTACTCCACTTCAAAATTAATTACTTCTTAATTAATTATCTTTTAATTAATCCCTGATTAATTATTCAAGTAAATAGACTCAAATCATCTTCAGTTAATTAAATCCACTAATTAACTTTAATTACTTTCCTAAGTAATTACACTTCCTAATTACATTTAAGTAATTATCAAATCACCAAATCATTATCTTAAATTAATTTAACTAATTAATTTAACTTAATCAAATAAATTTAATTAATTACCTTAAGTAATTAATTTCTTTAATTACTTCCATTAAATAAATTATACTTAACCAATTATAATTGATTATCATTAATTAATTAATTTAATTGATTATCAAAATTAATCCCATTCATAAATTATTTAAAAATCCTTAATTAATGATCCCTCGTTAATTATTTAATAATTCTTTAATGACATCTAAATTAAAGTATTTACCTTTCAACTACTTTAATTATTATTACCCAAGACTTTAAAAGATTTAACTTTAAAATCTTTCTTTTAAATCATTTTAAATTAAAAGATTTAAAATAGATACAATTTAACTTTAACCAATTTAAATCAAATTTATAAAATCTTCTTAAATTCAAATGTTAAGAAACACTAATATTTATAAAAGAATTTTATAAGGTTTTAAATTAATTTATTCATTCAACCCTTTTAAAATATACTTTAAAACATTTTAAAGAGGTTTAAACATAATAAATTAAATTTTTTTTTCAAACTTATTATCTTAAATATAGAAAACCAGTTTAAACTTGAATCTGTATGAAAACTTGATTTAAACATAATTTAAATTCTGTTTCACCTTTTAAAAACTCATTCAAAATTTAAAACACTGCCAGGCTTAAAACTGCAATCCCCAAAATCTACTCGAGACCAACTAAAATTACCCCGAGACAAACCCTAATAAGCTTCGAGTCACTCACGCGTTTACTCGAGTGCTTTCCTCTGCCAAAACCAACCTCGCCAGTTCGATGCTCCGAGTCGAACACGAAGAAACTTCGAGCCAAACACGTTCCCATCTCTTCTTTCCTAACTTCTATTTCTTCCAGATGTACGAAACGTACATGTGCACGTGCACAGGCATAACGATCGCCTCCGACCATCACTCCCAACTCCGGCATGTCGTCTACGACACCCACTCACGCTCCCAATCATCAGAACCACGAACTGCCTCATCAATCGAAATCGAGCAAAACGAACATCACCTGAAACAGACTTCGACCTGGAAACATCTCGAATACACTCCTCCGATTACTGGAGCATCAGCGCCTCCTTCCACGACCTCACCAACATCTCCTCTTCCATCTTCGAGAATATAGTGGAACTCGATCCACTAGGGTAGCCGTGAAGATCTAATTTCCGTCCAACCCATAAACTAGGTTTACAGACAGAATTCCATCGCCGTTGCCACCACGGCGAACTTCAGCGCCTTCCTTTATTTTTCCCTGCCTCTCCGTTCACTATTCCATCACCACAGTGAACCCCGAACGTTCTAGTCTACTCGATCACCAGAAATCGCCTATAACCTCAAAACTCATTCCACTCGAACTGCTCCTTCATTTCAATGTTAAAAATTATGATTTTACCTTTAAAAATCAAGTTTCTAGTTAATGATTTAGTTTACATGTCTGAATTTAGAAATTTAAAAGTTCGAATTTTATCAAACTTATGCTTTCCCTGTTCTATTTTGTTTTTTTCCAGAGCAAAACCCAACTTTGATTCAATTAAATAAAATTTCAACCTAAGGTCATGATCAAACAGACATGTTTGGTTAAGATACTATATGTAAATAGTAAATAGATTGAGCAGGTTGATTTGTTTAATCCTGAGTTTCAAGTTTTTATCACAGTAATATTTTCCAGAACTATACAATAGACAGGTATTAACATATATAAAGAATTTCACAAGTAGGTTCATACAAACACATTTTTCGCAGACATAAGAACATAGTGATCTTGCTTAAATAGATTAAAAATTTAAGTTACTCACAGATTAAAATGAAGAACAAAACTTATTTTTTTGAAATAGAAATGTACAGGTAAACAAGCATGCACACATATATTCATACATATAAATATTCACTGCAAATTTCATAAAATGTATTCATTTCAGATTAAATCATGAAATCAACATTTTCCTATTTAAATTTTAAAAAAAGGAGTTACTCACCTTATATACATCGAAACAGAGGCAGCCTCTTTAATTTTGAAAAGCTTTTGAAACTCTTAAAATCTGAATGCCTTATTGATCTTTAAAACTTGAATACTTGCTAAAGAAACTTGCATGCAGGCTAGATTCCATATTTCATTTGAAAGCTTTAAATTTTGAATGCTGCTTTAAAACTCAGGTTGAAAAATGTATGCAGACTGGTTTTCGAATTGATTCCAGAGATGAGAAGAATGTTTGCAGGCCTTTGTTTTTGATTTGGAAACTATATTACAGGTTGATCTTTTGATTTGGTTTGAAGAAGTGGTACTGATTTTAATCTCAGATTTGGTTAGAGAAAGAAGTTTGGGGTTTCTCTTATTTTGAAAAGAAATAGAAAGAAATGAAGTGAAGATATGCAAATGTACATATAAGTGAATTCATGATTTTTAAAAAATAAAAGAAAAAGAAAATAATAAGGACACTTGTCATTTTGAGTTTATCTTTTATTTACACATGTTAAGACAAGGCTTTAGATAAAGACACATGTCTTTTAAGTAATTATTCATATTTTTATTTATTTTAAAAGTAATTAAAAAGCCTTTTTCTTATTTATTAAACACTTATCTATATATATATTTTACTTTTTAAAGAAACAAAAACAATTTATATTTTAAAATAAAAGTTTATACAAATATTCTAAAATCCAAAACAATTTAAATATTTATCCTTTTGAATTTCAAAGCTTAAATTCAAGTTCAAATTAAATTAAATCATAAGATTCAATTTAAAAAGTTAAGTTATATATATATACATATATAACTATTTATTCAATTAAATAACAATTCCATAATCTTTAAAATCCATACATATTAAAAATAATACATTATACTTATTATTTGAAATTAACATATTTGATTTTAAATAATTTATATAAGATTATATTATCAAGTGATATTTTAAAAAGAAATAAAACAAACCATTTCTGTTAATCTTACTTATTTTAAGCTTAAGTTAAAATATATCTTAACCTATTAAAATATTTACTTAAAGTAAAATTAAAACTATAAGATTATTTATTTAAATAACTTTGAAAAGTCATATTAAATTAAATCTAAATTTCCAATTTTTCCCAAAGCTTCTATTTACAATATATACAAATAAATATGTATATATTCAAATAGAAAATATCTTATTAACTTTTTAAAAGATAAAATCATCCATTAATACTAATTTAATCAGATTATTAAATTAAATTCAAATTTTATTATCAAAGATCATCAATATCAATTTAATTATTTAACAGATTATTAAATTGATATTGTTAAAATTTCCGGGATATTACATTCCTCCCCCCTTAAAATAATTTCGTCCCCGAAATTTAAACAAAGGTAATTTAATAATCTTTCTAAAGGTTTAAATTTAAAACATAAGCATATACTATCATCCATATGCTAGCAACCATAGCAGCCAAATCATCCAATCAAACAATTCTAACTATCTAGACTAAATTCTAGATAAAATTCCTCGAGTTTCCCCCAAGTATATATATATACCGGAATACTTGCTCTACAAACAATCTAAACTACTAAGCTATAGATCTCCTACACATCTAGATCTACAGAACTAAACAGAATATCAGACTACAGACGAGTCTGACTCAACTACCAAACTTCCCAAACTGCAGATTCTAAAACCAGAGATAGATCAAATACGTACTCCCTCAGAGATACGTAAAACACAATGAATTCCAATTATTCAAACTGGCAATTCAACCAAGTAGACCGATTACTTATCCAAATCAGAACACAGACGAGATCCAAACATAACTCTACTTCACAACATCAGTAGATTCCAAACTTACTTCTCCCATCCAGAGATACACTCCAAACTGCTTTCGCTGCTCAATTCTGATCTGAAGTAGAACACAAGCACAGGCTGGACAACTCATTCCAGAAATAAGATTCACTGATCCATAAATAAAACTCAGATACTCCAGCAAAACTTGAGCTGTTCCACCAATTCCATCTCTAGGAAACATCCTTCCACTAGCTGAATCACCGGTATCACTCCTGGAATCCAGTCGATAAGAAAACTCAACCTTTAGATGCGGACAAACTCCTGACTTCTCTGAAGACATCCAGAAAAATTCTGACAACCCAAGAGAACACTCAGCAATCACAAGTCACTTTTGCGATCAACCCATCCTAATTCCAAACAGACTGTTCTCTCTTTACCAATCAGAACAGCTTACACTTATTTATCCAATTTATCGAAGAAATGGATCCACTCTGCTGCTTCTGAACTTCACTTCCAGAAAAACTGCTCATCCAGAAAACTTCCTGCCATCACAGAATACTCCGAGTAGCACTGCTGACACTGATGCTCCTATCCAAAGCTCTTCGAGAAACTCGAACTCCAAACCAAAGCAGAAACACCATGCTGAACTCAGCCACAATACCAAAGCATACACACTTCCTTAATCTTGTTCCAAAGAAAACATCTTCGGGAACATCCATCGTCACTGAATCTCATCATACAGCTACTATTACCTGAGGTATCAAGGTACCATCACTCACTTCTGCCTCATCGACAGATCCAACTCTACTCATCCACACTTCAAAGATAAACTCCAAACCATTACAGTTTCCTTCGGAGATCGATGAAATCCTTCACCACAGCAAAGCTTACTCGAGACGGTATTGGGTCTACAGTCTCGACAGATACACTTCCAACCTCAACATTCAAACTCCAACCATTGGTAGTCGTGTTTCACACACCACCACCCTATCTACCTTTATATCCTATATTGGAAAACCCGAACAGGTAACCCAACAAATAGGTAGAAATATATATATATTTAAAATGATACTTTTTATATAGAAATTATTTCTGGGTAAAATTATTTCATTTACCTCTTTAAAACAATATTGTGTCCGTTGGCCTGGTTCAAGTGTTTAGAGATCCCTATCAATAACGTTAGCTACTCGTATTGACCAGAATCCATATACCACTCAACCGATCAATTAACACAATATAAAATCATTTTTATATAACTAACAATTACGCGCTCTCAAGATAGACACCACTTCAGAGCCTAGGTATTCACTCTACCTACTGCTCTGATATTCACTTAACCAAAAGCTTAGGCATTCGCTCAACCTATGCTCCGATACCACTGTAACGACCACGACTTTCTCTCCATAGAAAGTCGTATCGCTGATAAGAAAGAAAGGGGTGAGAAGTAGAAAAGAGAAGAAGAGAAAGAAAACAAACACAAATACTCACAGCGGAAACGGAATAAAATATAATATATCACATAACTAATACATAGTATCATATACATCATCTATCAGAGTTACACAGATTACACATCACATACTAGACAGTTATAAACATCTGTCTAGTTATTACAACTCAATACAAAACAAAGATCTAAACAAGATTAACACAGCGGAAACTACTATCTATATCTATAACGCTGAAGCCTCCTGCTCCATTGCTCCTCCACAATTCGTCAAGGCTAACCTGAATCCCTTGGCTACTCGTAAAAATTTGAGTACCCAAGAGTTTATAAAACAGAAATAAACAACTTGGGTCAGACATGGGTCTGGTGTGAGTAACGGGTTAAACTTGTTTAACTTCAAAACCTTTTGAAAGAAAAGGTATCACGTAAGACTTCCCACAAATAAACATGGGTAAGTTTTTACCTTACGCTAACCAAAACATTTGATAGGAAATTCGATTGTATTATAATAGGGTCTAGGGTTTTCAAGTAAAATACAGAAATAGCTGAAATGCTTACATCTCACATTCCAACATAGTTGGGCACAACTAATACGTACGGCACTTATTGGAGTTTGGATTCCATACAATGGCAGGGCTACTGGGGTACCGCCCGTCACAGTACGTGGCCTAGATCACCGTACCGAGGATCACTCCCAATCCCCTGCAACACAAGGTCGGAACATCCCTTACTGGATAATTCCCGCACAAGATACCTCACGGTTGGGATCAGCAACCGCACCACTAAGTCGAAAATAGAAAGGGACATCTAGACAGAGGTAACCTTGTCCTACTTGGGTGCTACCCACTAACCTTGCTGCACCTCCCCTGTTTTAGCCATTCCCGGTTTGTGAGGCTTGAGGTCACGATTACCTTTAAATAGAACACATCTATCTTAGAATGCTCATCGTCCACCTGACGATGTGCTGAAAGCATTCAATCCATATAAGTTCGTTCCGGGTTCGAACGAAACCGAAGGCATTATTTCGTTACACTCGTTTTGGAATCACCCTCAGAGTTAACGACAATAACCCTTGCACTCTGAATCTTCACCTTCACTTGATTCACGATCTATCGTTAATTTGGATCGATGTGGTATTCGGGTCTCCAGACCTGGAAATCCGGTATACGGAAACCCGATTCCGGTCTCATCGAAATCCAAAGCGTATCTTTTAAGGCCAAGTTGTTTTAAAGGTTAAAACAATCCAATTCTTATCTATATACACACAGATAGATAACTCAATAGATAATCTACATTATCCCAAACAAATAATTCATATTATCATTTCAATTCAACCAAAGCATCTATATCATAGATCAATCATATCTCATTAGAGATATCAACAATGAAAAGCATTCAATATCATTCATCCATTCTTAAGTAATGATTTAACATCTCTAATTAATTTAAAGTGAATTAAATTAATTACTTCATCTTATAAATCCTGCTTACTTAATTAAACCAATTAATTAATCATTACTCTAAGTATTTATTTAATTAATCATTCCTGATTAATTTCTCTTTAATTACTTTAAGTAATTAATACTTAATTAATTTCACAAATTAATTATTTAAACCATTTTAGTAATTAATCCTTAATTACTTCATAATTAATTAACTATACTTAATTACATTAATCTTTAATTAATTATAATTAATTACTTACTTTAATCACTCATTATTGATTTACTAATCTTAATTAATCAATCCTTAATTACGTCATTAATTATATTAATTAATGATCCTTAATTACTTTTAATTAGTTATCTTATTTAAATTAATTACATTTAATAATTAATTAGTCACATTTATTAATCACCTTTGATTAATCACACTTAGTAATTAACTACTCTTAATTACTCCACTTCAAAATTAATTACTTCTTAATTAATTATCTTTTAATTAATCCCTGATTAATTATTCAAGTAAATAGACTCAAATCATCTTCAGTTAATTAAATCCACTAATTAACTTTAATTACTTTCCTAAGTAATTACACTTCCTAATTACATTTAAGTAATTATCAAATCACCAAATCATTATCTTAAATTAATTTAACTAATTAATTTAACTTAATCAAATAAATTTAATTAATTACCTTAAGTAATTAATTTCTTTAATTACTTCCATTAAATAAATTATACTTAACCAATTATAATTGATTATCATTAATTAATTAATTTAATTGATTATCAAAATTAATCCCATTCATAAATTATTTAAAAATCCTTAATTAATGATCCCTCGTTAATTATTTAATAATTCTTTAATGACATCTAAATTAAAGTATTTACCTTTCAACTACTTTAATTATTATTACCCAAGACTTTAAAAGATTTAACTTTAAAATCTTTCTTTTAAATCATTTTAAATTAAAAGATTTAAAATAGATACAATTTAACTTTAACCAATTTAAATCAAATTTATAAAATCTTCTTAAATTCAAATGTTAAGAAACACTAATATTTATAAAAGAATTTTATAAGGTTTTAAATTAATTTATTCATTCAACCCTTTTAAAATATACTTTAAAACATTTTAAAGAGGTTTAAACATAATAAATTAAATTTTTTTTCAAACTTATTATCTTAAATATAGAAAACCAGTTTAAACTTGAATCTGTATGAAAACTTGATTTAAACATAATTTAAATTCTGTTTCACCTTTTAAAAACTCATTCAAAATTTAAAACACTGCCAGGCTTAAAACTGCAATCCCCAAAATCTACTCGAGACCAACTAAAATTACCCCGAGACAAACCCTAATAAGCTTCGAGTCACTCACGCGTTTACTCGAGTGCTTTCCTCTGCCAAAACCAACCTCGCCAGTTCGATGCTCCGAGTCGAACACGAAGAAACTTCGAGCCAAACACGTTCCCATCTCTTCTTTCCTAACTTCTATTTCTTCCAGATGTACGAAACGTACATGTGCACGTGCACAGGCATAACGATCGCCTCCGACCATCACTCCCAACTCTGGCATGTCGTCTACGACACCCACTCACGCTCCCAATCATCAGAACCACGAACTGCCTCATCAATCGAAATCGAGCAAAACGAACATCACCTGAAACAGACTTCGACCTGGAAACATCTCGAATACACTCCTCCGATTACTGGAGCATCAGCGCCTCCTTCCACGACCTCACCAACATCTCCTCTTCCATCTTCGAGAATATAGTGGAACTCGATCCACTAGGGTAGCCGTGAAGATCTAATTTCCGTCCAACCCATAAACTAGGTTTACAGACAGAATTCCATCGCCGTTGCCACCACGGCGAACTTCAGCGCCTTCCTTTATTTTTCCCTGCCTCTCCGTTCACTATTCCATCACCACAGTGAACCCCGAACGTTCTAGTCTACTCGATCACCAGAAATCGCCTATAACCTCAAAACTCATTCCACTCGAACTGCTCCTTCATTTCAATGTTAAAAATTATGATTTTACCTTTAAAAATCAAGTTTCTAGTTAATGATTTAGTTTACATGTCTGAATTTAGAAATTTAAAAGTTCGAATTTTATCAAACTTATGCTTTCCCTGTTCTATTTTGTTTTTTTCCAGAGCAAAACCCAACTTTGATTCAATTAAATAAAATTTCAACCTAAGGTCATGATCAAACAGACATGTTTGGTTAAGATACTATATGTAAATAGTAAATAGATTGAGCAGGTTGATTTGTTTAATCCTGAGTTTCAAGTTTTTATCACAGTAATATTTTCCAGAACTATACAATAGACAGGTATTAACATATATAAAGAATTTCACAAGTAGGTTCATACAAACACATTTTTCGCAGACATAAGAACATAGTGATCTTGCTTAAATAGATTAAAAATTTAAGTTACTCACAGATTAAAATGAAGAACAGAACTTATTTTTTTGAAACAGAAATGTACAGGTAAACAAGCATGCACACATATATTCATACATATAAATATTCACTGCAAATTTCATAAAATGTATTCATTTCAGATTAAATCATGAAATCAACCTTTTCCTATTTAAATTTTAAAAAAAGGAGTTACTCACCTTATATACATCGAAACAGAGGCAGCCTCTTTAATTTTGAAAAGCTTTTGAAACTCTTAAAATCTGAATGCCTTATTGATCTTTAAAACTTGAATACTTGCTAAAGAAACTTGCATGCAGGCTAGATTCCATATTTCATTTGAAAGCTTTAAATTTTGAATGCTGCTTTAAAACTCAGGTTGAAAAATGTATGCAGACTGGTTTTCGAATTGATTCCAGAGATGAGAAGAATGTTTGCAGGCCTTTGTTTTTGATTTGGAAACTATATTACAGGTTGATCTTTTGATTTGGTTTGAAGAAGTGGTACTGATTTTAATCTCAGATTTGGTTAGAGAAAGAAGTTTGGGGTTTCTCTTATTTTGAAAAGAAATAGAAAGAAATGAAGTGAAGATATGCAAATGTACATATAAGTGAATTCATGATTTTTAAAAAATAAAAGAAAAAGAAAATAATAAGGACACTTGTCATTTTGAGTTTATCTTTTATTTACACATGTTAAGACAAGGCTTTAGATAAAGACACATGTCTTTTAAGTAATTATTCATATTTTTATTTATTTTAAAAGTAATTAAAAAGCCTTTTTCTTATTTATTAAACACTTATCTATATATATATTTTACTTTTTAAAGAAACAAAAACAATTTATATTTTAAAATAAAAGTTTATACAAATATTCTAAAATCCAAAACAATTTAAATATTTATCCTTTTGAATTTCAAAGCTTAAATTCAAGTTCAAATTAAATTAAATCATAAGATTCAATTTAAAAAGTTAAGTTATATATATATACATATATAACTATTTATTCAATTAAATAACAATTCCATAATCTTTAAAATCCATACATATTAAAAATAATACATTATACTTATTATTTGAAATTAACATATTTGATTTTAAATAATTTATATAAGATTATATTATCAAGTGATATTTTAAAAAGAAATAAAACAAACCATTTTTGTTAATCTTACTTATTTTAAGCTTAAGTTAAAATATATCTTAACCCATTAAAATATTTACTTAAAGTAAAATTAAAACTATAAGATTATTTATTTAAATAACTTTGAAAAGTCATATTAAATTAAATCTAAATTTCCAATTTTTCCCAAAGCTTCTATTTACAATATATACAAATAAATATGTATATATTCAAATAGAAAATATCTTATTAACTTTTTAAAAGATAAAATCATCCATTAATACTAATTTAATCAGATTATTAAATTAAATTCAAATTTTATTATCAAAGATCATCAATATCAATTTAATTATTTAACAAATTATTAAATTGATATTGTTAAAATTTCCGGGATATTACACCCTAGCTGCCGCATTTAGAGCGGTCGACCACACCCTCATAGGATTGATCGCCTCAGGTCGATTGCTACACTAAGCTTGTCGACCCGTGGACCCATTCAATTAATTAAAAACGCTAATTTCTTAAACGAATTATTTCCGTTCCGAAATCGTTTTTCGTCCGTAACTTCTTCGTTTGGACTTCGATCGCAAAACTCCAAATATAAAAGTTGCTTAGATTTTTGCCACACATGCAATGGTGTAAGATTCATGGTTAAATTCCATCGTTTGCACAAATTCCTTTTTGGAACCTAATTAATTAACTAACTAACTAAATAAATAACCAACGCCAAATTAGGGGTGTTATCACTTCTTAAGGAAAATCGTATGTGGCCACTCTCTAGCTTCATCTACCTCATTCTAAACTTTGTATCTTAGTTTCTTTTAATATTTAGTATTTTCTTTTTCTTTGATTACATATTTTGTTTCTAGTTAGTATAATCAATTGAATTATAAAATATATGAAAATTATGTATGTTTTATTCTCTCGATATAAAAAAAATACAATTAAAATTATATATACAAAAACAAAAAATATAAGAAAATTTTAATGTGTTGGAAATGGCCTATATGTCGACATACAAATGATTATATGCTAACATACTAGTCATGAATGACCATATGTTGACGTACATAAAGTACTATGTCGACGTTTCATGAAAAATTCAGTTTTTAAATTCAAAATTAAATTTAGGGTTTTAATATATAGAAGGAAAAGTTATAGACGGGCTTTAATACAATAAATACAATATTTGAACAATTCTTATTTTGCTCTAATCAGTCACATTCATTTATTAGAATATACTCAAAAAATGAATAAAGGAAAGTAGATTTCCAATGAAAATATGCGTGAAATTTAAAGAAAACTATGCAAAACTTCAAAAGAGCATTACATACCATCTTAGTAAACCATAAATAAATGGAAATGAATCAAAAGATGATGGTGTACGAACAAGAAAGACAATTTGCATCTCTTTACCGCTTTATCACTTATGCCCTAATGGGACACGATGCATATGTTTCTGAAAATGTTGGATATATGGGAATAACAAATGAAGACATGTATATTGAAAAAGAGCTTCTTAGAGATGGGAAGTGATCTCAACTGATCACATCTTTGGCCCTAATGATGGATGTGTTAAAGATCCCTTAAAGAAATCTTAAAAGTCAACATTTATTCAGAAATTAACTTTGTATGTGTATGTTTTCCTTATGTTTGTATTTTTTTATTCATGTATAGTTTAGGTAATTTTTGTGATTAAAATAGTTTGTTTGTTGTAAATGTCTCTTGTATAGTTGTTAATCTAATATAAATAAAAAATGGTTACATTTGTTTAATACAAAAGTTTATGCTTACTATGATATTCATGCTTACTGTGATCAGCACCCATCACTTTATTAATGTAAGTAAATTTTGTACAAATTATCTTAACTTGCATTTAACAATTTTTTAATATTTAGGATTTTGTGATGATAATTAACATGCTTATCTACTTGTGACTTATTCAAAGTATTTTCTACATACCTCATCACTCTATTAATGTTCTCTAAAGTCTTTATATTAAATTATTTTGCCCTATTTTTTTATGACAAAGAAGGAGAGAAAATGATATAAAATATAATAGACAAAATAATCGGGGGCATTAACTTAGGGGGAATTGAAGGATTCAGGAGGAGTTAGATTTGAATTAATCTTATATTTTATCCTAGAATATTTAGATGGTTGTCATCATCAAAAATAAGGAAATTGTTATAATCACATGTATCCATTTTGATGATAACAGCGAGATAAATATTAGTACCAATGGTTTTCCAAGTTTATGTATGATGTAGTCAAAAAAGGTAATACTATTAAGAAAAATTGTAGGTAATCAAGATGAGATGTAGTAAAAATATCAAGGTAGATCAATACATGAACTCAAGTATAAGACCGGGTAGATCAAGAGGAATCAAGATCAAGGAAACAAAAATAAAACCTGAAGAATGAAAGAGATTAAAATAGAAGGCTATAAAAAAGACGAGACTTAAGGAACGATTACTGGAATAGTGCAAGACGACGGATAGTCGGGTTTTAAAGTATACAGAGTCTTAGATTTAGTTGTTAAAAATCCAGCAGCAATTTTTGAATTTCCTCTTTAAAAACTCTTTACTTTCTTCTGTACAAACTTTTTATAATTGTTCAATATTGGTTTTGCAAGTTAAAAGAGTTAGAATAATTTTAATAAAAAGATTGCTATTTTACACCAGGATATGTCTGTTTGCACCAAAAATTGGCACAAACACCCAATAAAAGTTTTTTAGAGAAATAAATGAAGAATATAAAAGGAAATTGTAGGAATATAGTAATGAAATAGCAGAAAATTAAAGTAATAATAAGAACACAATGATTTATAGTGGTTCGGCATCATTTTCCTATGTCCACTTTGAATAGATTGCTTTATTAATCACTTTGTAAACTAAGTACAATAGGAATCAGATGAAAATACTTAATTACAATAGAGTACAAAGCAACTAGCAGCATAAAGGTCCTGAAAATGAATAACCAAGCCTGTTTTATAGACGAAGATCAGTGTTGATCCCTATTTTAAAGGAACCTAGGGGTGCGATCCCTATAGTAGCTTTCTTATGTTGTAATGTGCTCAGCTTCAATGTTGCATGCCAATTAGATAAGTAGAACTTGAGTTATTGCTTAATCTTTACTTCAATGTGAATTGTTCTCTGATTTTACCCAACCCCTTTTGAGGGAAGAGCGTCGATCCCTCTTATTCCATCCTTTTGATGTGCGATCCCTAAGGTAAGCTCCCTAGAGTCCCCACATGTTGCTCACAAAATTTCATATGCATTGGACTTATAGATCTTGAGATATTGATTGTTTTTCTATTGAATTGAACTTGCTCCCTGAAACATGCTGATCCCTTTGTTGGAGAATGGTTATAGCTGATCCCTCCTCTATGTTGAACTATATTCCATACCTCGAACATTCGGCATTGCATATCTCTCAATTTCATTCGACCATGGGTTCATATTACCATATGTACTTGACTTCTGTACCCCACAATCATCGCTCTGGACTTACTGGTCTTGATGACAGTCAAATCTAACTTGTCTAATTAGTTCGAATATAGCTGGGTCAAAATGCCGGATAATACTTGCCCTATAAAGTACGTCTTGTGCTGAACATGACTTGCTTTGGATCGAAGCAAGTTAGAGTCGGTGGAAAGAAATCAATCTAGTTCTCGGAATAGTCGCTATCCTTCCCTCGAATTATTTTCCCAAAGTGTCGGACGTCTTCTTGATTGTTATGATGCTTGGTCAATTTCCAATAGTATAAATTCAGGATTATATTTCGTCATTTGCTATCTATGTCCGGTTCTACGGGGCTAGTAAGCTTTAGCTATCTGATTCGGTCTCAACCTTAAAGCATTAGGTTTGAATTCAATTTCTGTCAATTTCAAAAATTGAACCTTTAGATTATACACATGCATGTTCAGGTACACGTTTTTGTTGTTGGCTCCCGGATGCATTTGTACGCTCACGGGTCGTTGCCAATTTTCATTGAGTTAAACGCATTTTCATTGCATTTTGCATATATGCACTTTACATAATTTTCATGTCCATGCTTTCATGCACATAGGCTCATGGCCGATCCTTTTTTTATGTATGTAGGGATCGACATTCTTTTAGCTGATCCCCTCTCCTTCTTTATATGTTCATAGGGTTCGACATTCTCCTAGCCGGTCACATCTTCCATTCTTCTGACTTCGTGAAGAAAACAGGGTAGGCTGACGACTCTAGCTCCATATATAAGCCAACACTTTCCATCCCATACTTCGCTTTATTTCACTTCCATTTTCCTTATCCTTTTCAACACCGAACCTTCTCATTTTATCATCATAGCCGAACCCTTCCCCTTTTCTTCTTTCCTCGGTTTAGGAACAAAATCTACTACAATCCAACCTACTTCTACAAATTCGATCCTTCTTCCCTTCAACCTTGATCATCTCCAAGCCATTCATCATCATCGCTAAAACACACACACGCGCACACACACACACACATAGGTAGGTTTTCTTGTCTTTAGCCTTTAATTTGTGACAAGATATGGGTTCGATTACGCTAGTTCATGGGGAGACGAGATGGATGATGATATAGAGTTCGGCGAAGTAGTAAAAGAGGAGGAAGAAAATAGCATAGGATGAAGGAGATATAGGGATTGGTCGTGGTAAAGTACGGTGGAGAGGGATCGGTGATGTTGAGCGTATGAGGATAGATCGGTTATAGGTTTCTTTTTAGAGAGGGGTCGGTCGTTTCGTTAAGTAGAGGTGGGAACGGTTAGAATGTTAGAGGGTTATGAATACGGCTAAGTAGAGGGATCTGCAGTGGTGTGTTGTCGGTGGAGAGATCGGTAGTTTTTCTTTGTAATAGGGATCAGCTGTAGGCCTTGTAGTAGGGACCGATTGTTTTGCATAAACAAGGATCAACATATATAGGGATCGACTATTTGTACTTCGCCGATTCTAAGCTTTTTATTGAACTCGAAAACCAATCCATATTCACTTGTTTGAATAATTAAAACCAATCCCATCCCAGTGAACTTAAATATATGACGAAAATGTACAACGGGATTTGCATTTCCAATATCGAACTCGAAATTGAACAATCAACCTCCTGGGACTTAAAACATGAACTAAAACTTAACATATAGACTTGAATAATGGACTTCAATCCTTCCCATGCTGATGGTCGATCCTAAAGCATACACAACCGATCAATCTAATGCCAGTTGAAACGGTCAGCGATGACGGTCACTCTGGTCGGAATCCAAAATCATGTCATTTACGTTTTCCTTTCTTTTGAACTGGTTATCTCTGCATTGCACAATGCTGCACCGCACTAGCTTACACTTAACACAGGGGGACAGATAAATTTTTCTAATCTCGATTATCTACTGAGTTTAGTTGATATGGGCTCCAGATGTTCAAAGCGTCTAGTTGCAATGCCTCCTGCTCAACCTTCATAACTTAGCAATCCTGAAGTAGAGTCGAGTTCTGCAACTGTTTCCGCTGGAATTTCTCCCGATCGTCAATTTGAGCAACCAGAAGTTTACGGCCTGTTGAACCACCTTTTTTGATGTTTGCGTCCTTCCGGCGAAAGATATATGTCATGCTCCCGACGTTGTGGAAGGTGCTGTATTTCTAGACAATCCGAAGGATTCCCAAGTCTCCAAAATTGGCGACGCCGCTCTTCACAGACTATGCCCTATACATGGGATTCCCTTTGGACATGTCCTAGTTCCTTCAATGAATGATAGGGCTCATTTTCCATCAAAAGGATATACGACATGCAATAAATTCATGTGCTCGGCCGGATGCATGCCACCTTTCAATTCTTTCATCCGTGGAATGCTAAATTATTTAGGAATAGATCCTGCTCAGCTGCACCCAAATAGCTATGCTTTCCTCCATGGCAACTTCTTACTTTTTATGGATGTTTTGTTCTGCCCGCTATCTCGTAAGGACATCCAGTTCATTTAAAAATTCAAACGATGGACATGAAGCCTTTCTTACACCTTTCCTGAGCCTTCTCCCAATTTTCAAGTTCTAACCGGCACTTGGAACAAGCTCAGCTTCTTCAAACACGAATGGTGATTTGTTCGTTGTTCGCCTGGCTTTGCGAGGCGATGGTTGGAAGGACGTAAGTGTTGTTTTCACTTTATTCTCATATTCTTTAGTTCAAGTCGTATCACAAACTAACTTATGCTGTGAAAATTCACAGAGGGCAGTTTCTGCAATTCATGCCACCCCAGTTGAAGACAGGGACATCAGGTCCCTTATAACTAATGAATGCTTAACTCTGTTTGGGCAGCTAGAAGAAGGTCGCAGAACTGGGCTTCCAAGAAGCGCTGCACCACCAAGAAATGTGGTGGAATGAGAAGGCGACGCAAATAGCTCTGTCGTGCACCCAGTCGAGGGGGCTCGGGATGATGCAAAAGAGGGGAAAATTAAAGGTGTCGAAATTGGCAAGCCTAATGGTGCTGATGCAAGTTCGGGCAAAGCACCTACAAGGTGCACAATCTCACATGCCCATAAGGAGAGAAATGAAACTCGCATATAAACTCCGTAGGAAAAAAAACTATCAAAGAGCCAGAGTTTATCATCACCTCAGTTGATGAAGAGTCTTCTTCCCAACATCTAGAAAGATCGATGGAAGGGTTTTCGAATCTCCCGATCACTGATGATCTCATGACTTATGACTTCCTCAACATCAGTATTGTGGGGCTCAATTCTCCCACCAGGAGTGGTGACGGCGTTCCTCCCTCTAGCAAAGGAGAGAAAACTGCTATGAGCAAGGCTGCAGCAACTGGTCCGTCAGGGGGACACTAGGACACTCACAATCATGCGCACTTTACTGCATGATTTTCATCTACTTTTAATTCGATGTTCAATTATACATTCTTGTTTGGTTTGTAGGTGCAATGTCTCAATCCTATGCTTTTGATCGCTTGAGGAGATCGTTAACACAGTACGAATACAGTCGCGGTTAAGAATCGGGTAGGCGTAGAGAGAGAGATGATGGTCGGGAAAGAAGTCATCATTCGAGGTAGTCTTCATCATGCAAACATAAGTTCCAATCTCAATCATATCATCAGGAAGCTCACTCTAATCTTCCTGTACATAACGGTGATCATACTTCTTTCCAAGCTCCTCAAATTGTTGTGCCTCCTGAGCAGTATTATGGTTCATCTAGTTCTAGACAGTCCCACGATCGTAGGTCGAGTAAATGCCCGCTTGTCACTTCTGATCCTGCTTTGCCTACTGCAGCTCCTGAGGCTTCCACGGCAAAAAAATTGGCCGAACTTAAGGTCAATTTCCCCGAAATTTACTTCAATGGCTTAAGTACCTGCCTTCTATTCATAAAATACCAGGGAGCACTAAAGCGAGTTCCCTTGCATGTGTTAATGATGTCTTTGTGTAATAGGAAGCATTCCAGCATCTGGCCGAAAAATCTACGGGGTATCCATTGAGAGACAACATGAAATCAATCATCTCTTGCTTGGGGTGATCCATGACAACGACATAATTAAACATCAAGACAATGAAATCTTGTAGTTGACGACGAAGTTAACCATGGCAGAAAAAGTTCCAAAGAAACATCTAAGGCGGTTAGTCATCTAGAAGCAGCTCACAAAAAGGAACTTGATGCTGCCCTCAACCGCAGCGATGTGCTTGCTTGGGAAAAAGACACATTGCAATAGGAGAAAAATATTCTAGCCCACCACGTTGCGGAACTTGAAGAACTCCTTAGAAAAGAGAAGGAAGAGAAGCTCGATGCTCAGAAGGAGTCTTAAAGATATTGCGAAGAGGCCGTCGAAGCCCAATGACTGAGAATTAAGCTCGACGAGCAACTCGCTCAAATTGAAGTCCTCAAAGAAGAGGAAAGATAAGCGGGACGCAATGAGATGAGAGAACAGATCAAGGCCCAGTAAGAAGATGCAAAAGAAGCTGGTCGAAATGAAATTAACGACATGTTCGATCCTTTGATCGTTGAATATAATGCTAAAGTCTTAATTCATCGCGATCTGAGTTTCCTTGGAGGGGACTAACTTGAATCACTATCTGAGGCCTAGGAATACATTGTTGGAATGATAAAGAAAACCCATGGTAAAGCTGATTTAGATGAAGAGAAGCTGATATGGGAGATTCTTTGCGAAGATGAACCTTTAGACCTTGCTGCTATGAGACTCCGATACTTTGACATTCTAGCACCCTTTGGCAAAGGAAAAACACTTCCGAGTCTTTGAAGTCTGATCCCAAAGGTCCCCTTCTTTCCAAATAGCGAGAGCGTCAGTTTCTCTTGGCCCGGGACAAGATCCGTGCTACGATCCGGACAGACCAGGCTATCAATCAAAGGCCCTAACTCCTATTCTTGAGGGGAACACTCCAGCGAAAACTGAAAGTCAGCTAGACATAGGTATTCCGCTTTGTTCTCCATTATTCGAGAGATTTTGTTCTTCACGCCCAATAGTCATGGGCTTATCTTCTTGTTTTCGCGAATCTGCAGGTCTTTAGTGTCCTAGCTAGACTCTAGGAAGCGGTGCCACTGTGGAGCAATAATCGACATCTACTGAAATTCTGATAGCCACCGACATTCCAGGGGCTGACGCTCAAATTATCAGAGCAATTGATGATGAAAAAGCTGATGACCCGCTGTTGCCAAATGAATCTGATGAAGTTGTGATCACTGGCGCCACCAAACATACGAATGAGCTTAGCTTAAAAGAGTGCATCAAAAGAGGAGAGTCGTTGAAGAAAAAATCCGAGGCAGAACTAACTGATGTGGACATCGACGATCTAAATCTCATCCCACTATAAGTCATTCCACCCGGCTGGTCGGTTCTCGAAGAACTCCCTCTAACCTCTAAAAGCTCTCCAGCCAAGGGTGGCAAAGGATCAATGAAAAGGTAGGCGGAAGCTCGGGTTATGGCACTTTCTAGAAATCCAAAAGGGAGAAAGGGCAGAAGAAATAGTGGTTGCTTCAGCTTAGTTTGTATATATGTTGTATAATTGTTTTTTCTCTTTTGGTTGGCCGTGATTGTGTGGGTACAGCCTCCGCTTTTGAATAAAGTTTATACCTTAACTTTGAAGTTTTAGCATGCAAATAAAATTTCTCTATTTTCTGCCGGACTCTTATGTGAATATTATCTAAGTATTCGAGCTATTACTTTCCCATTCAATGTACTTGTAATTCGTTGCTCATTGATTCGGATGATAATCCGTTAATTCTATCCCAAGGCCTCTATGTGATCAAGGCCCTGAGTCATACCAATCATGGGGCTCGAGCCCTAGTGTTATACTGTCGAATTTAGTGATTTGAGTGATTATACTCCTGACTCCAGTCTTGGGTTAGAGGAGTTAGGTAATGCATGGTCGAACTCCATCCTTAGTGAGTTTATACTCCTCCTGTTAGTTTCAGGTAAGAGTTTATAGAATAGTGAGTGGTCAAGCCACACTCATCTATTTTTTTATACTCATATCCACACTCTGAGGATAAGAGTTAGTCGGTGGGTAGTCGAATCGCACTCAACTATTTGTATATACTCATATCCGCACTCTAAGGATAAGAGTTAGTCGGTGAGTGGTCGAATCACACCCTACTGGTGTTTATACTCCAGTCCGCACTCGGGGGACTTAGAGTTATTTTAAAAAATAGTCGGACCATATTTTCCTTAGTTGAATTATTTCCCCTCAAATCCGGGGTTTAACTTAGCGAGTGATCAATCGTATCACGATCGCTTTTGATTCATGTTTGTCCTATCACTCGGTAGGATTAACTTGGTTATCGGATGGTCGAGTCTCATCCATTCCTCATTAGATATTCCATCCTTCAGTTTGTGGGCGAGAATCCTCAAATGAATGGTTGGGGCACGTTCATTTTGTTTAGTTCAATCATGAACTTATGTAATCTGCTAGCTTTGAGCCCTGGGAACCTACTCGGACCTATCAATATTAGTTAGTCATGTATCGTAACTAATATGTAATGATACAGTAATCACAAATACGAAGGAAATTTAGAACTTTATTTGCCAAATGGAAAGAAATGACATTATTTTTCTTATTACACATCTGGAAAATCAAATGCTAAAGCAAATTCGTAAATTGAATGCAACAGAATGAAAAAGAAAAAACTAAGTGAAATAGCATCGTAAATGCTCACTATTCCACGCTCTTAGGAGTGTGATGCCATCAACAGTTGCTAGCTTAAAAGTTCCCTCTCCAAGCCTCTGTTCAATGACATGTGGTCCTTCTCAAGTAGGATTCATGTGCGATGCAGTAGGAAAAACCTATTTCAAGATGGGATCACCGATTTCAAAGGTTTTGGGTTAAATTTTAGTGTTGTAATATCGGGCGACTCGATGTCAATGTGCAGCTGCCCTTAAATCAGCTTCTTTACGCTTCTCATTTACAAAGTCTAGAGATTCTAAAATGATATCTCTATTCATTTTTGGATCATAGCAAGTTACTCGATGAGAGGAACTTCAAGTCAACAAGAATGACGGCTTCGGAGCCGTAAGCAAAGGCGAATGGAGTATGGCTAGCCGTGGACTTGTGGGTGTTTTTGTAAGCTTATAATGTTGTTGGGAGTTCATCCGCCCACTTGCCTCTAGCCTTTTCCAAGAACATCTTTAGAATGGATTTTATGATTTTGTTTATAGCTTTAACTTGTTCATTTGCCTAAAGGTGAGCAACTGCCGCAAATCTCTTCTCAATATGATGCTGACGGCAGAAGTCTTTGAATTCAATGTCGTCGAATTAGGTTCCATTGTTAGTCACAATGGTTCGTGGAAGGCCAAAATGACTATGCCCTATATGGCGTATAGATGATGTTCTAGAAAATGAAGTTGATTACTTTCTTTGTCGTCATCATGGCTAAAGGTTCCGCTTCAGCCCATTTAGTGAAGCAACCAATTGTCACGATAGCATACTTCGCACCACCGTTAGAGATTGGTAAAGAATCGATAATATCCATGGCCCATATGCCAAACGGCCATGGACTGACCATTTGTGTGATTTCCGTCGGTGGAGCTCTCAGAACTTTAGCATACATCTGGCACTTGTCATATCGCCTAGCGTAATCGGCAGCATCTCGGTTGACAGTTGGCTAATAATACCCATAACGGAGTATTTTCTTTGCTATGGTCTACCCCCCAGTGTGACTCATTTTCATGAACTTTATTTAGGACTCATTTTATTTCATCATAAGTGATATACCGGAGCACAGGAATGAAAAAACCCTTTCTATACATGAATCCTTCTTGAATGATATATCGTGAAGCTTTGCGAAAGACTTGTCGCCTTTCATTCCTTTGCTATGAAAGGACACTCTGTAGAATATATTCTTTAATCAGAGTCATCCACAACTGCTTTTCCGGCTCTGTCTCTAGTACCCAGTCGATTTCCTTCTAGTTTATACTCAAAGCGCCAAGTACTTCGATTGGAACCAAGCCCATATGTTGTGCATCCCCATTTCTAGCAAACTTTGCCATTGAGTTGGCCTCTTTATTTTGATCCTGGGGAATGTGCATGATGTCATAATACTCAAGTCAGTCAATAGCTCTTGGATTGGATATGGTATGGGGCCAGTCGTTGTCCTTTATCTTGGTAATCTCTTCTGACTTGGTATACTACCAACTATGAGTCACAAAAGATTTCAAGAGATTTTATCCCTCATTCTCTGGAAAGTCTGAGTCCAGCAATCAGAGCTTCACACTCAGATTCGTTGTTCATTGCAGGGAAGTTTAGTTTCAAAGCGTAGCAAACTGATCGATCATCCAGGGTCACTAGCACTATTCCAGCTCTAGAGCAACAATCATTAGATGCTCTATCCATATACATTTTCCACCGAATGGTAGGGGCTTCATTGCTCTCTGGGAGATCATCTTGTGAAGTGAATTCTGCTATAAAGTTCGCAGTTCCTGTCCCTAGATAGCTCTTCGAGGGAGATAAGTAATGTCGAATTGACTCAGTTCGATCTTCCACTTGAGTAACCTCCCTGACGTCTCAGGTTGTTGTAGGACCTGTCATAAAGGTTGGTCGGTGTAGTTATTGATAGGATGAGCCTGAAAATGAGGGCGGAGCTTCCGTGAAGTGATCAATAAGCAGTACGCCAATTTCGCTATTTGCGGATAGTTCCTTTCAGCTCCTATTAATCATTTGCTAACATAATAGACCCGTCTCTAAGTCCGATTCTCTTCGTGAAGTAGTGCGACACTTATAACATGTACCAACATAACCAAGTAGACATACAAGTCTTTATGATCCACCGGCTTTGACAAGATGGGAGGCCTCTCTAAATTATTCACCAAAGCTTGGAATGCGTCTTCACAATCCTACGTCCAGTCAAAGTTCCTTTTCCCTCTTCTAATCAAGTCGAAGAAAGGAATGCATTTACCAGTAGCTCTGGAAATAAATTGACTTAGGGCGGCAACCTTCCCGTTTAGGCTTTGTACCTATTTAATGGTCTTCGACACTTGGATGTTCCGAGTTGCTCGAATCTTCTTAGGATTAGCTTCAATTTTGCGGGCATTGACGATGAAACCAAAGAACTTTCTTGATGCAACGCAAAAAGAACACTTCAGAGGATTGATCTTCATTTTGTAATATCGGAGGATATCGAACATTTCTGCCAAGTCTCTAAAGTGGTCACTTGATCGTCAGGACTTCATGAGCATACATCCACGTATACCTCCATCGTCTTTCCAATCTGATCTTTAAACATTCTGTTGACTGGGCGCTGATACCACGCTCCAACATTCTTCAATCCAAATGGCATTACCACATAGCAATACAATCCAACATCGGTAACGAAGCTAGTGTGCTCCTGATCAGGAATATGCATCGGGATTTGGTTACACTAAGAGTATGCATCCATGAAAGTGTAACGACCCACCAATTTATCGCTTTGACCAATTTTATTTATTTTAAAATTATTCAAACAAAAGGTCGATAATATGAATAATATTGTTTTAAGTGAAAATAAGTAAAAGTAATGTTATTTTTAATAAATATTTACAAAATATTTTTCCTTGAAATTTATATCGATAAAATAGCATCGTATTTAATATAGAACTTTTAAATTAAATTTAGATCCCAAATAATTATTTTAAATGATGATAATTCATTTTGAATAGTTATAAAGTGACAATAAATCATTTATAACGATTTTATAAAAAGATATGTTTGATTTGAAAATATAAGGAAAAATCGATAACGCTTTATTGGTATAATATCAATTATTGTAAATAATTGTTAATATTAATTTACGTGGTTTTATAAATAAACTATGATCATTTTAATTAGTCAAAAATGATAAGAAAATTTGATTTCAAATGTTGTTTAGAAATATATGTATGTTAACTAATAAGTGAAAATGTGATCGATAATCCGTCCCCCGGATATCAACGATTTAACAAACAAAAGTTGTTCAAAGACGGTTGAAGTGTTATGCACCTACATGTACATGCATATATATGTTACATACACATGATAACATAAACATGTGTACAAGAACACTTATATATATATATATACGCATATTACAAAAATAATTAAAAAATTCCTAAAGATTAACCTTTAAGTAACCAAAAAAGAAAACATCAACTCATTGTACCACACCATCACCTCACATCACCTCACATCACCATCACATGGCTTAGGATGGGGGAAGCGTGCGTGTAGAGGGATAGGAGGGGTGTGGGCTATGGGTGTTTTGGTAATTTTGCTTTTAAATATTTTATACCAAGTTTTTTTCAATAAATACCACCCCTCTTCTCATAAATTCCTAATACCATTACACTTCATCTTCTCTTCAAGCTTTCTAAGAGCCTCTTTAATGGTTTCTTATTCATAGAAAAAATATAGAAAAGTTAGGGAAAAATATCTTAAATAGAAGAGGAAAATATATACACTAGTTTATAATATCAATCCACTTAAAAACTAGTTCAAAACACCTCCCTACCACCCTAGGCTATGAGCTCCACCTCTTCCAAGCTTGGTCGTGCACACCTAAGGGTCTTGGACTCGATTCCATAAGCTTCGGTGCGACGATAGCAGAGCTATAACCAATTTTGTATTAGCTCGAAGGGAAAATGAAGGTGAGAACACCTAAACTATAATATTTTATTTTTGGATGATGATATGATGTTTGCAATTGATTTTTAATATGCTTTGATCACTATGTATGGTTTTTTCATATGAATGTTGAATATATATGCAAGTCACGGAAATACACGGCGATAAGCACAAAGGAAATCACTTTCCTTTATTTAATGAATTGGTATATATGGAATGTTAAACCTCTTTAAAAAGGGTTTATAATGAGTTTGTAATGTTTTATAAACATATGAAAGAGTTTTGGTGAATTTTGAATGAGAATGGAAAATTTAGTCAAAAGTAGGCGTGTCGCGTAACGGTAGTTCGCGATCTCACGCCATAAAAGTCAAACGAGCGTATAAAATGGAATATAGCTCGGAATTCTTCGAAATGAGAATTTTCCAAACTATTATATCCATAGTTTCTCAACGAAAAAAGAAAATCGAGATTTCGATAAGTACATTTTGAGATATGAGTAAAACAAGCTTTCTGAAAAATCGCGGTTTTGCAGTTCGAAATCCAAAGCTGGATTTCTTTGAAAATGATGTTTTAAATTTTTTTATAAATATGGAATAAATCTTATAAATCATTTAAAATTCCTTAAAAGTGATTTGAGTTATATAAACGAATTTCCAAATGATAAAAAGGTCGTTTTGATCAACATAGCTTAAAAAGCACTTTTTGCAACACTTTCCGCAACACTTTTCGATAACCTTTGAAACATAGTTTTAAACTTAACAATTCTTTTCCAAATCTTTTATAAATGTTTTCAAATGGATAATTAAGTGTTTTAATAATGATTTGGGGTTTTTATAGTTATTTCAAAAGAGTTTAAATAAATGATTTAAAGAAAGCATTTACATATAAAGTGATTTAATTTTGGCTCTAAAAGCCGACGAGTAGACTGGATTTTTCTACTCATGAGATCCGAATGTGATGTGCTTAAACTAAGGAGATGTTCAGGAGCAACCAGTTCCCTGGCTCACCTGGCCTCTTCCCTGGGCGAGGGATAGATATGGTTGAAATGTCAGAAACGAGTTAAGTATAAAAAAGTTAAATTTTCCAAATTTAAATTAAATATAGCTATGATTTTATAGAGATGATCTTCTTATATTTAGTGTTAAAGCCCGAAGAGGGAACTCATACTATTCATGGAATTTAAAAGTTTATTTTGTCGTTATTCCGCTCATAGTATTTGTTGAATACGGGAATTGATATTGAGTAGAATTAGATGATTTCTAAAGATTCTGCTCACTTAATATTCATTGGTTTTGAATTAACATCCTAGATAACATGGTTTTAACTCAATCAAATTGTGAGTTTTGAATTAAGAAATCATTATTAAGACTAAAAATGAAATGAATTGGAAATATTTTCCTAAGTGAAAAATGAAATGATTTTGAATTATTCCAAGTTTTAAAAAGGATTATAAGTAATCAAAGGATGTGATAAGAGAGGTTTAATGATTCCGTATATACCCTAAAGAATGTCTTAGAAACATATATCTCTAGAAGAGATTTTGATTAAAAGAATTTAATCAATTAAAGAATGATTCCCTATTCACAGAACCATTTTTTATCGATGATTGGATCGAAGGAACAGGGGTCGAATCTGGGCAATGCCTATCTGAAAACCACTTCGAACTAATGTATGCATTTAAAAATTAAAGACTTGATAAAGAAAATGAAAAATGAAGACCAAAGATATTCAGGGTGAAAGGACTTCTTGTTGATAATTCTTGTTAGATCCCAAATATTGAAGTAGCAGTGGTCCCTTCATTTCAAAGACTTCTCGCTACTGATTCTAGGGTTAGTCCTCGATAGGATGTGTTAGGAGAGTGCCTTTGGCTTCATTCATTCCCAGAATGAACTTGTATGAACGAATGTCTGACATTGCACTTCTAGTTACATCAGTGATCTCTACAAATGTATTATCTGCTTGGTGGCAGAGAAGGCAACTTCTCTTAGCTTAACACCTTTTACTGAGACGTACGAGCTCAGAAGTTTTACATTTGTAGAAATTAGTTGTGTGACCATGGAATGATAGTGTGGCATTTAAAGGAAGATGATGTGTTATGTGAAAGATAATTGTTACCTCAAGCCTCACACCCGGAAATGGCCGAAACAGGGTAGATGCGGCAAGGCTATGTGGTTCGCAACCTTTAGGGTATGATCATCCCCTTCAAGATATATTTCTACATATTATAATGTTTAGGTATAAATTATTATGGATGTATGCTGAGAGGGCCTTCGGATAGGTCGGTAATGACCGGGGTGATGACATATTCGGTACTATCTAGTGAGAAAGGTAGACCGGTCTTGAGTTGATAGAGGTGCAGATGTTTTGTTGACCTCGGTACATTGCTTTAGAGATGTACTGCCGGAAGGTAGTCCTTTCACCTGGTCATTGGTATGGAAATCCATTCTTCGATAAGTGCTTGCCATTTTGTTTGTAGAACCTAGTATGTTGGAATTTAATAATTGTAACAATTTCGGCTAAGATTAATAAGTTCACTTGCAAATGTTTAAAGATATGTCACTAAAAATAATATCAAGTGATTTTACGTAATAATGATTTTGTTATCATAAGGTAAAAATCTGTTGTGTTTATGTGCGGCGTGGTCTTATGAGATACCTATTTGGTTTTCAAAATAGGTATTTTTAGTTCTCAAGCCAGTCCAATGACTAACTCAGAGTTTATTTTTTCCTTTCCTTAAACTCTAGGTGCCCTAATTTTCCCGAGTAGCCTGGTAGTCAGGTTTATTTTAGAAGAAATCTGGATGGAGCTCGAAGCATGGAGTCAGAAGATTTTTCTGAAGATTTTGGTCTATTTCCACTACACTCTTGGACTATAGTATTCTGCATTTTTAAGGATAGGAATTTATAACCGCCAATGATTTAAACACTGATAAATGTATTTTAATTTCCACTGTAAAGTTTTTATTGAAATAACATATGTGAGATTCCGTTCTGTCTTTATTTTTCTTTCTTACCCTTGAGAATCTGCTTCTCCGGCACTTGGATTGTCGGCACGTGAACACCGAGGATGTATTATTGTCGATTTTCGAGAGTCGAAGAAACGGGTCCTCACATTGTGGTATCATCGCTTAGGTTGACCGAATACCTGAGCCTGATAGGGGTAAAAGACTCATTAGAGATAGGGTTAGTAATACCCTTGAATGAGTAACTCATTAGAGATAGGGTTAGTAACGCCCTAGAATGAATTTGTGTGTATATGTATGTATGTACGTATGTACGTATGTATGTATATATGAGTGCGTTTTTGTTAATACATATACAAATGAATTTGGTTTTATATTGAATCATTTTACCTAATATATATATATATATGTATGTATGTATGACTTGTGAATTCATGGCATTTGGGTGAAGGATACATGACTTGTTTTCAAAAAGCTTTAGACATTTATCAGTCAAACTCCCCAAACTACCAAGCTTCAAAAATGCACAAGTTCATAAAATTCATTAAAGAATGTAAATTCAAGCTGAAAGAATGGAATCTTAAGAACTGCAGAGAGGGTAACCTACTTAAACTTCATGAAGAAGAATATCAGAAATGCCTTAAAGATTGTGATGCAAATCCTACAAACACACTCTTATTCGACAAACTCAGCAATGCATATAACAACTGGAAAATACATAATGAGGATGAATTTTTAAAATCAAAACAGAAAGCAAAAATTGATTGGCTGACAGATGGGGACTCGTGCACAAAATTCTTTTATGCAAAGATGTCACAAAGAAGGTACATTAACAACTGGAACCAGATAATTATGAGCAATGGGTAAATAATACAAGATGCTGGAAAAATTGAATCTGAGGCTATAAGTTATTCCACTACCATTTTTCACTCCATACAGCCCCTACCTAGTAATTTCCCTAATATCCAGTGTATGAGCAAAATAAATGATAGAGGCAGAACTAAACTTACCTCTAGTATCACAATTGAGGAAGTCCAAAAAGCTGTTTTCTCAATCCCTGATGACAAGAGTCTTGGTCCAGATGGATTCACTGCAAAATTTTATAAAATCCACTGGAATGAGTTGAAATATGACATTCTGGATATAATTCAAGAAGTTTTCAATACAGGCAGAATTGAAAAAGGGCTAAATCATACTTTTATCACACTTGTGCCTAAAATCAAACAGCCTATTTGTATCTCTAATTACAGACCTATTGCATGTTGTAATGTCTTATACAAAATCATATCCAAAATCATATGCAATAGAATCAAGCCTTTCTTACCTCACCTTATATCAGAGAACCAGTCAGCTTTCATTCCAGGAAGATACATTGCCGAAAATGTCCTGCTTGCACATGAACAAATTAGACAATTCAATAGAAAAGGCAGTGATAAAATGTGTATCAAGATTGACATACAAAAGGCTTATGATATGATTAATAGGGAGTTTGTATGCCATATGCTGAACATGATGGGTTTTCCTTATAGCCTGATCAAACTTATAAGAAAATGTATCTCATCCCCTACATACTCTATCATTGTCAATGGTAGCCCCAAGGGTTTTATTCACAGTAACAGAGGGTTGAGACAGGGAGATCCCCTCTCCCCATATCTTTTCTGCATAGCTATGGAATTTCTATCCTTGATGATGTATAAAGCTTACAAGGTTGGTAATTTTCAACCTATCTATAATCAAGATCCATGTGTCACTCACCTTATGTATGCAGATGATCTCATGATATTTTCCAAAGCTAAGCTTAAATATGCTAAAGCTATCAAAGATATGATGCAGAAGTTAAAAGGTATGACAGGACTAAATATAAACAACTTGAAATCTAAAGTTTATTTCAGTAGAGGAGTGACCAACAGAAATTTTCTGCTCAACATGTTGGATATGAAAGAAGGAACACTGCCTATTAAATATTTAGGAGTCCCTCTGTCATATAATTATATTCACTACAACGATTGTGGAAATCTACTTGATAGGATCCAATCCAGAACGAATGGATGGGACTGTAAACTTCTATCTATGGCAGGTAAGATTGAACTTATCCACTCAGTTATTACACCTATGGTGCTATACTGGATGATGACATACCAATTACCTATTGCTATTATCAATAAAATTAATAAGATATGTGAAAATTTTGTATGGGGTGGTAGAACCCATAAAATTGCCTGGGACATTTTATGCAGACCAAAACTTGAAGGAGGGGTGGGCCTAAGAAATTTTGAGGACATTAGAACTGCAACTGCTCTTAAATTGTTGTGGCATTATATAAACAACAATAATCTATGGTCTAAATGGATGAGAAATAGATACTGCAAAGAAAAACACTTCTGGACTATGGAAATTGATAACAACAGTTCATGCACCTGGAAATCTATTCTTAAACATAGACAAAAAGGGTTACAACACATACACAGGAGCATAGTAGATGGACAAGACACGCTGCTATGGCATGACCCCTGGATTAACAATGAATTATTAGTTAATATCCTTGGGTGGGATGCTCTTGGATTAAATGGTGGGGACAATCTGAAGGTCAGTAGTATAATACGGAATAACACTTTAAGGCCACAGATTCTACATTTTACTAGACAAGTAAATCAAAATAATGAAGTAGATCTGTCTACTACACATAAGTCTGATTTCTGGAGCTGGAACAACAAACCAAATGAATTTACTTTCTACTCTGCATGGGATAGTGCCAGAATACATTTTCCGCCTAATATTTTGTCTAAAATTATATGGAACTACTGCAACAGCCCTAAAATGAGTTTATGCACATACAAAGTTATGCTAAATAGAATTCCAACCAAGGACAAATAGATGGAATGGGGTTTCTCTGTAGATCCTACATGTGTGTTATGTAAACGCGAACCAGAAAATAGAAATCACCTGTTTTTCCAATGCACATACTCGGCGTACCTCTAGACTCGAAGTAAATTGAAGCTTGGGATGAATCGGGTCAGCTCGATGCTGGTTGAAATGGAAGTGATTGATCTATACGACTTGTTCAAAACTGAAAACCAAATCAAAGACCTCACTTTTTGCAGTTTTGTCACGATAATATTCCATATTTGGTTGGAAAGAAACGCTAGAATCCATGAAGGCAAAGAGACTGACAAGTTTCAATGATGGAATTATATGGAGATTGATGTCAAATATTTGATGTCGAAAAGCAAGAGGAAGACAAAGAGATCTAAATAAAACGAGGATATTTTAGAGAGGTGGGGCATTGACTTAGTGGATACCAGTTAAAAGCATCAACCTGTTTTTTGTTTTACCTGGTTTTGTGTATGATATGCTTTATTTCTGTTACCCGGTAGGTAGTTTTAACTTTGTTTTGGTATTAGCATTGTTGTTGATTTGTGCATTATTATATTCAATGATATATTAATAAAGCACCGCACTCTTTTTCCCTTACCAGGTATCTCGATGATAACTAGTAAGGTTTTTAATGAGGCGGTTTACCCAGTTTAAAAAAAAATGTATGTATGTATGTATGTATGTATTTGAAAAGAAAAGAATATTTTGGTAAAATTCAAAGAATCTTTAAAATAATAAAACATTTCTATACAAAGAATTTTAAAAGCTACTGTTAGAAATGAATTTCGAAACATTTTTCTAAGTATTTACCAAACCTCTCTACCTAAAAATACGCTAGCAATTACCTACTACTTATGTCTAAAAAAAAAATTTGTTTTTCTTGCAAAAACCATATGGGAAAAAATTAGGTGAAAGGGGAGTCCTCTATAGCAAATTAGAGCGAGAAGGATAGCCTTATTTTTCTCTCTAGTGATGAAGAGGAGCAACCAGAATGTCCGCTTGGAAATTGTGGTGTCCCGATTGAGGAAGAATATGCCCCATACACTCGAAGGGGTAAAGATGGATACCCTATGGCCGGAATGCTTGTACCGCCTCCAGCTCCAGAAGCGATTATGATTTCTAGCGTCGATGAACCTAGGCAAGGCTCAGAGGGAAATTGGATAGCAGATCCCACTAGCTCCATTTTGAAACTGATAGAAGAAATTGAGCCAATGGAAGAAGAATCAGAACCCATGGAGGAGGAATCAAAGCCGGTGGAAGACGCTGATGCTATTATATTGAGCGAGTGTAGCAATGTAGTATGGGATATGGACAGGGAGCATGTTGTATGGTAGGAGGGATCCTCCAGTTTGTAAATAAACTAGAATGAGATAGAAAGCAACAATGAAGAAACAACAGAAGAAGAAGAGGAGTGGGTCGAAGAATTCTAAAACCCTTGGAGGAAAACGTGCAGGGCTTGAAGAATTAGAAGAGGGCGGGGTCATTCTTGGAATACCAGTCGGCATGGGACGTGTCCTATGGAACCAACCATGGCTACCCTAGGTTATAGGAGAGGTACAAGAGGAAGACGGCAATGAGGCCGACGATGAGTTGGACAGTGATGAAGAAGGAGAAGGTGAAGTGATGATAGACCTTGGTAATTGGAGTCCACCATCATCTTCGTACTTGGAAGAATAGGAGTAACATTTGGAGATTTTGGGATAGTTCTAGTATGTATAAGTTGGATGGGATGTTTATTTTGATTTAGTGTTTTGTATTCTATTAGCGCTAGGTATGGAGGGGAATTTTTCTTTTTTTGTTCCCAAGTTTCAAATAATTTAAATAATGTAAGAATGCGAGAGTTTATAATATGATATTGTTGTAACTTCTCATTAGTATGGATCTTTAAAATAAATCTCAAAAGTTATAAATGAATGGTTTTGGGGTTTGTAGTAATCGATGTTTTAGCAACATTTATTTTTAAACCTTTGAATGATACTTTTGGAAGAAATCTTATGGGTATATTGAGATCTTTAAAAATGGGATTTTAATGATAATAACAAGTATTGGGATCTTTTACATAAAAATAGAAAATTATATAAGTTTAAATTTATAAAAGAAAAGGAGTTTATTATAACAATATTTGTTTTAAATCTCTTTGATTATATTTTGAAGTAAAACTTGTTAAGTAAATTATGAATATACTTAAAATAATTAAATAAGTATATGAATACTTTTATATATTGAAACAGTAAAAGTGAAGGAATAAATATATATAAAGGAAGTTTTAATTAATAAAGGAGTGTTAATTGATAAAGAAAGTTTTAACTAATAAAGGAAGTTTTCACATTTAATAGTGGTTAAAGGAACTTTATGGTGATTATCAATTAACTGAATTATTTTGAAAATGAGTTTCGGAAACCATTCAGATATGTCTAGAGATGTATTAGAAAAAAATATTTATCTTTTGAAAAAAAATGCGTTTTAAGTAGAAATATTTGGAAATAAAAATGGTTATGTATAAAGAAGTATCTTTATAAAAGTTCGAATAAAAGATGAAAGTTTTATGAAATGTTTTCATAATTTTTTTTAATACATATGAAGTATAGAGACTGTTTCGTTGCACGATTTAATCTAAGATTCGAGTGAAGAGCTTTGACGTATTTAACACTTATTCGAAAGAGGATTTACTCGATTCTCGACAATGAACATTGATGAGGGTTTATGGTTAGATACTCGAATTTCCTATCATAGTTGAGAGCTATGCAAGGAAAACTAAAGTTATGATCAGGAAGCCTGGTCAGAGTCTACACTAAAGGATCGGGGGATCAATGCTAGTTCAAAAATAAAATTGTCAATTCGAATAGAAGAACGAATCAGATATTTCGTACGAGTGATCTATATACATCATATGGGTATAAGTTGAAAAATATTTGGGCAAACCTTTGGGTTTTCATTTTGGGTAATTTCAGGGACGTAATTCTTTTAAGGGGGGAGTCTGTAATGACCCGCCAATTTATCGGTTGATCAATTTTATTTATTTTAAAATTATTCAAATAAAAGGTCGATAATACGAATAATGTTGCTTTAAGTGATAATAAGTAATAGTATTCTTATTTTGAATAAATATTTACAAAGTATTTTTCCTCGAAATTTTTATCGATAAAATAACAACGTATTCAATATAGAACTTTTAAATTAAATTGAGATTAATGATTGAATAATTATTATAATTTCCTAAATAATTATTTTAATTGATGATAATTCATTTTGAATAGATATAATGTGATAATAATTCATTTATAATAGTTTTATAAAAAGATATGTTTGATTTGAAAATATAAGAAAAAATCAATAACGCTTTATCGGTATAATAGCAATTATTGTAAATAATTGCTAATATTATTTTATATGGTTTTATAAATGAAATGTGGTCATTTGAATTAGTTAAAAATGACAAGAAAATTTGATTTCAAATTTTGTTTACAAATATATGTACATTAATTAATAATTGAAAATGTGACCGATAATCGGTTCCCGGAAATTCAACGATTTAACAAACAAAAGTTGTTCGAAGCCGGTTGAAGTGTTATGCACCAACATGTACATGCATATATATGTCACATACACATGATAATAGGTACACATGTACATGAACACGTATATATATATGTACGTATGTATGTATGTATATTACAAAAAGAATTAAAAAATTCCTAAAGCTTAACCTTTAAGTAACCAAAAAAGCAAACATCAACTCAAAATACCGCACCATCACATGGCTTAGGAGGAGGAAAGCCGTGCGTGTAGAGTGGTAGTAGGGGTGTGGTCTAGGGGTGTTTTGGTAATTTTGGTTTTAAATATTTTATACCAAGTTTTTTTCTATAAATACCACCTCTCTTCTCATAAATTCCTAATACCATTCCACTTCTTCTTCCTCTTCTTTTCAAGCTTTCTAAGAGCCTCTCTAATGGCTTCTTATTCATAGAAAAAATAAAGAAAAGTTAGGGAAAATATCATAAATAAAAGGGGAAAATATATACACTAGTTTATAATATCAATCCACTTCAAAACTATTTCAAAACACCTCCCTACCACACCTCAAACCTACGGCCACAACCCATCACCACCCTAGGTCATGAGCTCCATCTCTTCCAAGCTTGGCCGTGCACACCTAAGGGTCTTGGACTCGATTCTATAAGCTCCGGTGCGACAATAGCGGAGCTATATCCAATTTTGTATTAGCTCGAAGGGAAAATGAAGGTGAGAACTCCTAAACTATAATATTTAATTTTAGGATGATTATATGATGTTTGCAATGGATGTTTAATATTCTTCGATAATCAAGTTCGGTTGTTTCATATGAATGTTGAATATGTATACAAGTCACGGAAATACAGGACGATAAGCACAAAGGAAATCACTTTCCTTTATTTAATGAATTGGTATATATGGAATGCTAAACCTCTTTAAAAAGGGTTTATAATGAGTTTGAAATGTTTTATAAACATATGAAAGAGTTTTGGTGAAGTTTGAATGAGAATAGGAAATTTAGTCAAAAATAGGCGCGTCGCGTAACGGTAGTTCGCAATCTCACGCCATAAAAGTCAAACGAGCGTATCAAATGGAATATAGCTCGGAATTATTCGAAATAAGAATTTTCTGAACTTATATCCATAGTTTTCCAATGAATAAAGAAAATCGAGATTTCAATAAGTAGATTTTGAGATATGAGTAAAACAAGATTTTTGAAAAATCGTGGTTTTGCAGTTCGGAATCCAAAACTGGATTTCTTTGAAAATAATGTTTTAAAATTGTTTATAAATGTGGAATAAATCTTATAAATCATTTAAAATGTTTTAAAAGTGGTTTGAGTTATAAATACGAATTTCCAAATGATAAAAAGGTCATCAACATAGCTTAAAAAACACTTTTTGCAGCACTTTCTGCAGCACTTTTCTATAACCTTTGAAACATAGCTTTAAACTTAACAATTCTTTTCCAAATCTTTAAAAAATGTTTTCAAATGGATAAATAAGTGTTTTAATAATGATTTTGGGCTTTTATAGTTTATTTTAAAGGAGTTAAATAAATGATTTAAAGAAAGCTATTACATATAAAGTGATTTAATCTTGGCTCTAAAAGCCGACGAGTAGACTGGAGTTTTCTATTTGTGAGATCCAGAAGTGAGGTGCTTAAACTAAGGAGATGTTCAGAAGTAACCGGTGCCTTGGCTCACCTGGCCTCTTTCTTGGGCGAGGGATAGCTAAGGTCGAAATGTCAGAAGCGAGTTAAGTATAAAAAGACAAAATTTTCCAAATTTAAATTAAATATAACTGTGATTTTATAGAGATGATCTTCTTATATTTAGTGTTAAAGCCCAAAGAGGGAACTCGTACTATTCATGGAATTTAAAAGCCGATTTCGCCGTTATCCCGACAATAGTATTTGTTGAATATGGGAATTGATATTGAGTAGAGTTAGATGATTTCTATAGATTCTCCTCACTTAATATTCATTGGTTTTGAATTAACATCCTAGAGAACATGGTTTTAACTCAATCAAAATTGTGATTTTTGAATTAAGAAATCATTATTAAGATTTAAATGAAATGAATTGTAAATATTTTCCTAAGTGAAAAATGAATTGATTTCGAATTATTCCAAGTTTAAAAAGGGTTATAAGTAATCAAAGGATGTGATAAGAGAGGTTTAATGATTCCATATATACCGGAAAGAATGTCTTAGAAATATATATCTCTAGGAGAGATTTTGATAAAAAGAACTTAATCAATTAAAGAATGATTCCCTATTCTCAGAACCTCTTTTTATCGATGATTGGATCGAAGGAACCAGGGTCGGATCTGGGTAATGCCTAATCAAAAACTACTTCGAACCAATGTATGCATTTGAAATTTGAAGACCTGATAAAGAAAATGAAGGATAAAGACCGAAGATTTCCGGGGTGAAAGGACTGCTTATTGATGATTCTTGCTAGCTCCCAAATAGTAAAGTAGCACTGGTCCCTTCATTTCAAGGACTTCATGCTACAGAGCCTAGGATTAATCCCCGATAGGATATGGTAGGAGAGTGCTTTCGGTTTCATTCAATCCCCGATTGGATCTGGATTGAGCTCGATGCATGGAGTCAAAAGATATTTCTGATGATATTGGTCTATTTCCACCACACTCTTGTACTATTGTATTCCGCATTTGTAAGGACAGGAATTTATAACTGTCCATGTTTTTAACTCTGATAAATGTATTTTAATTTCCACTGTAAAGTTTTTATTGAAATAACATGTGTGAGATTCTATTGTGTCTTTATTTTCCTTTCTTACCCTTGAGAATCTGCTTCTCCGGCACTTGGATTGGCGGCACGTGAACACCGAGGATGTATTATTATCGATTTCCGAGAATCGAAGAAACGGGTCCTCACATTGTGGTATCCGAGCTTAGGTTGACCGAATACCTGAGCCTGATAGGGGTAAAAGACTAATCAGAGATAGGATTAGTAATACCCTAGGACGAGTAACTCATTAGAGATAGGGACAGTAACGCCCTAGAATGAGTTTGTGTATGTGTGTCTATATATATGAGTGTGTTTTTGTTTATACATATACAAATGAATTTGGTTTTATATGAAATCATTTTACCTAATTTATATATATACACACACATATGTATATGTATATATGTATTTGGAAAGAAAAGAGTATTTTGGTAAAATTTTCAAAGAATTTTTAAAATAATAAAGCATTTTTATACAAAGAATTTTAAAAACTATCTTTAGAAATGAATTTTGAAACATTTTTTTGAGTATTGACCAAACCTCTCTACCTAAAAATACACTAGCGATTACCTACACCTTATGTCTAAAAATAATAATTCTTTACCTTGTAGATACCATATGGAGGAAAATTACGTGAAAGGGGAGTCCTCTAGAGCAAATTGGAGCGAGGAGGATAGCCTCATTTTTTTTCTCTAGTGACGAAGAGGAGCAACCAGAATATCCGCCTAGCAATGGTGGTGTCCCGATTGAGGAAGAATATGCCCCATACACTCGAAGGGGTAAAGATGGATACCCTATGATCGGAATGCTTGTACCACCTCCAGCTCTAGAAGTAATTATGATTTCTAGCGATGATGAATCAGGGAAGGCCTCGGAGGGAAATTGGATAGCAGATCCCGCTTGCTCCATTTTGGAACCGATAGAAGAAATTGAGCCAATGGAAGAAGAATCAGAACCCATGGAGGATAAATCAGAGCCGATGGAAGACCTTGATGCTATCATATCGAGCGAGTTTAGCAATGTAGTATGGGATATGGACAGGGAGCATGTTGTATGGCAGGAAAGATCCTCTAGTTCGTACATAAACTGGAATGAGATAGAAAGCAACAACGAAGAAACAACAAAAGAAGAAGAAGAGGTGGGGGTCGAAGAATTTGAAAACCCTTGGGAGGAAAATATGTAGGGCTTTGAAGAATTAGAAGAGGGTGGCATCATTCCTGAAATACCAGTCGGCATGGGACATGTCCCATTGAACCAACCAAGGCTACCCCTGGTTTTAGGAGAGGTACCAGAGGAAGACGACAATGAGACCGATGATGAGCTGGACAATGATGAAGAAGGAGAAGGTAAAGTGATGATAGACCTTGGTAATTGAAGTCCACCATCATCTTCGTACTAGGAAGAATATGTAAATGCCCGAAAATCCGTACCCATTTGAGCCGACAATATTCCATACCAATTCAACTCAAAACGGCGGAAATGCGAATCTTTAGGGTTAAAGAAGAAAGAGGTAGAAGAAGATGATAAAAAAACAACATCAGAATCTCGCAGTCGCAGCGGAACAAAATATAATACAGAACAACAGATTTGGAATACAAGAAATCTGTACTTTATATACACATACCATTATCAGAGTATACAATCACTACATCAAATCTGGACAGTCAAATAGCTTGTCCTTACACAACGGAATAATAATCAAATACGGAAGTACGCTCTGCCATCCAGCTCGTCTCTTGAGCTCCTTAGCTTTTTCCCTAAATCTGTACAACTCGTTCTGACCCGAGCATCATA
Source organism: Allium fistulosum (assembly GCA_030737815.1). Taxonomy (NCBI): domain Eukaryota; kingdom Viridiplantae; phylum Streptophyta; class Magnoliopsida; order Asparagales; family Amaryllidaceae; genus Allium; species Allium fistulosum. The sequence goes on from CM060901.1 coordinate 1,228,931,555, forward strand.
ATAAAACAACACCCGAGTCAGTCTGGAAAACCAGCGTGAGAAAAACACACTCAACTGGATTATTATATTTCTTTGAAAATCCTTTGAAACAAAGGTATCTCGTAAGACCACGCCATGAATAAATATGCCGGGTTTTTACCTTACGATAACCAAAACATTTTTATCAAATTCGTCTGATATTATAATAGTGTCCATTGAAAGTAAAAAAGAATCTAGTTGAAATGCTTGCATCTCACGTTCCAGCAATAGTTGGGCACAATCAAAACCGTACAGGCGCTTACTGGAGATTGAATTCCATACAATGGCAGGGCTACTGGGGTACCACCCATCACAGTACTTGGCCTAGATCAGAGTACCGAGGATCACGCCCGACCCCCTGCAACACAAGGCCGGAGCTACCCCTTACTGGATAGTCTGAGTAAGATCACCCTACGGTTGGCGCGACCAACCGCCACACAGCCGAAATAAAAAGGGACATCTAGACAGGGATGACCTCACCCTAATGAGTGCTACCCACATAGCCTTGCTGCACCTCCCCAATTTTAGCCATTCCCGGTTGATGAGGCTTGAAGCTATGCGTTACCTTTTTAGAACACATTTCACTTAGAATGCTCATCGTCCTCCTGACGATGTTCTGAAAGCATTCGTCCATACAAGTTGCCCTGGGTCTGGACAAACCGAATCACTGTCTTCATCATCTTCACGGTCTTCATTCGCTACGTTCAAACCGGATCGAAGTGGTTTTCGGATAATTAAACCCGATCCCGGTCTCTTCAAAACGATCAACGCATTGGCCAATATTGATAGTCGGTTATTTAACTATCAATTTACATCCATAAGCAACCATCAAATCTTAAATAATTTTCCTGAAATTATTTATCTTAAAATATCCACCCAGTTATTATTTCCATTTTCAATCCTTTTGAAAATAGTTTCAAACTCCCTTTTATTTTCATGGAACCATTTAAATCTTTTTCCCATACTTGGAATATTTCTTCACTTCAACTTTATATTCAACTCTTGAAAAACATCCATTTATTTTCTTATTACTTTCCCAAAATCAATTTACACTTTTACTTGTAAATTTTCAAACCCGTTTGCTCCACTTCTATAATTTCTAGAGTTCCTTAATCAATTTCCTTTAATATTCCCAAAACCCTCTTACTTAATTAAAATTCCATATTTTTACTTCCACTTTGCTTTGTGAATTTTATTTTGCCTTTAGGAAACTCTTATACTCGGAAATTTACTTAAGTTTCCATAACCCCACTTATAAGATTTTTCTCCCAAATCTTATCTCATTTAAAAAAAACTCACTTAACGTCTCAAGAGGATTATAATTGGATTTTAAAAACATTTTTGAAAACATCTAGACTTATAAAGTAAGTAAAATGGTTTTATTTTCAAATTATGGTTTTAGGTAAAATTAAATAAAAATATCAAAGTTCATATCCAGTTATTAATAAATTTTCAAAGCTGGTTTAGAAAACTAGAGTTTATTATAATAAATTCCTAAGCCTTCAAATAACCAATTCGAAATATTCTAAATCCAGATAATAGTTTATAAAAATTATATAGTATAGTAATTAAAAATATTCCATTTAAAATAAATTTATATTTTTAGAAAACCCAATATGCTCCATAGATTCCTCTTGATTCCTATCTCAACGACCATATTCTCATTTCTCACTTTCGTAAATATTCTACTATTTCCTTTCAAAACAAATTTTCATAACTCAGTATAAGTCCTCACCATAACTTATGTCTTTACATATCCACTGATATCTTCCTATCTCATTTATAAACCCCGTTTATAAATTTATAAACTCCCTTGAGTTTTCCATTTATTTATAAAACAATTTTATTCAAAAATTCCATTTTTATAATTTTATTCCTCAAATAAATTCCATATTGTTCCTTAATAAAATTCCATTTCATTCCTTAATAAAATTCCCTTTTATTTCTTAATAAAATTTCTCTTTACTTCAAATCCACTCATCGATTCTAATATTTCTTCGAGTCTTTAATATATAATTTAAATTCTCCCAAATCTCAATTTAAACCAATTTAAGTATAACCCAAGTGATAAATATACCTTTATTTTACTTAATTCTCAAATAGAAGTAAATCCAAATTCTCAATAAATATTTTCTATTCAAATTCCATTTTAACTTCCTTCAATTAAATTGTTTATGGTATTTAAAAATACCAAATTTCAACTTCCATGTTATTTAACACTTAATAATGCAATTCACAAACAAATCCATATCAATTCATCCATCCTGCCATATAACAACATATATATGATCAATAAATATTTTTGAGGAATCCTGTTGGATCCCTCCAACATGTTTTCCCTGCATCCACAGATGTTAGCACAATAAAATACCAATTCCACTTCGAGGTGGAATATTGCGGTATATGGGTTTATATAATATCATCCGCTATTATGCGGCGCATAGGGTCTCATCCGCTATATAATGCGAGAATATCAATCACTCCAATATATATATATATATATATACTACAATATATATAATATCATCCAGTAGATAAATTATTATAATTCAACCAAGCACATTCAATGATTTAAATTTAATCATTTAAATTTAATCTATGGCATCCAAATGAGTGAGAAAATCTCATCTTTGATTTTTGTGTGCAATCCACTTCAATCTCGACTCGATTTCATGGTTTATCCGACCTTGTATAAACATTAAATGATTTATTAATATTCGAACCAATCGAACAATTAATTACCGTTTAATAAATTTATTTTAATATAATAATTTAATTTTAACTAATGATTTAATTTAAACAAATAATTTAATTTTTAAACTAACTTTCCTTTTAAAGCTCTTTTAGTAACTAAGATAATTAAATAATTTAATTAAAAAAATAAATCACCTTAATAAACTATTTTAAAATAAACTAGTAAATTGAAATATGTATATTCATTTTATTTTTAGTTTTGAAACTACATAAATATTTGCAAAATAATCTATATAGATTTCATAAAACCTAATTCATATATAAATTCTTATATTTCCAAAATCTTATATATATATATTTACTGTTTTACATATATATATCTTAAATCTTAAATTAAATTAAGATCAACTTAAAATTTTAAAAATTGCTTAACAGATAATTTTTCTCTCTACTATCTATATAAAAAAAATCTGCTCATATATATATATATATATAAATATATATATATATATATATACTGATATAAATTTTAAAATTGGAAAAAGGCAAATAACCTCACCGACAAAACTGCACAACCTCCAACGTCGCCGCTCTACCTACCGAGTCCCCTAACGGCCAGGTGATACGCTACCCCTTCTATTGATCGCAGCCCCTGCTGACAAACCCAGCCTCACCACGGTCGATCGTGAGCCACTCACGATGCTCGAAATCGAGCCCCTTCCCTCGCAACCCCACCACCGCTTGATTTCAACTCGAAGCCCTAATTGGCGACGGCTATCGTCGAACCCCACTATCGCGATGCAATCGCCTCTCTTCTATATATTTTTTGAAGTAATCGAACGAATTTGAACTGGAGTATATTTGGGAGGTAGTCGCGTTCGATATCCCGGTCTTCGATCTGAATGGAGCAATTTCATTCGCTTTAGAACTGGAACGAGATCACCCTCTTTTTTTTTCTTTTTGAGTTCTGCGGTTTTGATTTTGAAATTTGAAACGAGAAAAGGAGTGAAATATACTGCAGGATTCAAAGCTCGGCCATTAATTTTTTCTTGACTTGAGGAACGAACCGAAGAAAAAGAAAGGAGGTTGCGATTTTGTTTCAGAGGAAACGAAAGGAGCGGCCATTATAAAATTTTCTTTATCTTGATTTTGATTTCTGGCCGAAAGGAAGAAATGTCATGATATGTCGAGAAGGAACGACAATACGTACAAGGTAGGTGGCGTGTAGGGGAAGACAAAGGAAACGTGTACGTTTCAGCTTGCAAAACGGTGGCTGTGATTTGATTTTGATCAGATGTATATATTTAAATTTAAATCGTCTCGATTTCGCAACCTAAAATCTCGATCTCCTATCGACGCATGCCGCTAGGCGTTTATAATGTTATACCCCTATTCTGAACGCAATGGAAAAGGTTTCGAGTCTAAATTCGATCGTATGGCGAAGATAGCTTTTTGGACCTAGTTATTACATTAAATCTCGATATAAATTTCAGCGCGTTTAACTACCGTACGATCACACGACAACTCCGAAGGCTATGAAATTTGAAGTCCGATAATAAAACAATATTATGGATCAAATGGAACTGGTTTCATCGAAATCCGAGACTGTGTCTCAGAAGGCTATTTTTAAATATCAATTTAAACGATGTATTTTTAAAATTGAACAAACCGCTGTTAAATTCAATTTTAACCAATCTATTATCTTTAGTATTATCAATATAAATTTTATAAGCCTTTGAAATATTTTTAACAAGCTTAAAATCCAAGTTTAAATATTTTACCCAATTTCCACTTATTTAAATTCAAAAGTTGAATTATCCAATAAACCGTTATATACAAATTCTAGATCCATTTTATCAAATAAACCCAAATTTTACATATTCAAAACCAGTTTATAATTCAATTTCAATATTTAAAACCATTTAAATATTCAAAATTGAATGTTGAAAATCCCGGGTCGTTACATTCCTCCCCCCTTTAAAAGAATTTCATCCCCGAAATTACTAAGGCAGAAGAATGCCCAAACCCATTAACTTAATCAAACCCACTTAGTGGAAATCTCATATTCACTTTTTCTAAACTTTAGTTTCAACTAAACAATTAGTTTCGACCAAAACAATTTGTCTTCAATTCCATTTCCAAAATCCTTTTATTTCAACTCCAATTTGAAATCGTCTTTTCGTTAACAAAAATATTTTCCAAAAATTTTCTAACTCCCAAAATTTTCGAAAATTTTTGGCAGAGTATCCTTTGTACGGAGAAGCTTTTGCAATTTGACAAGAGATATAAATATATATACATCGACCCACACGGTCGGAAAAAAAAACAAGCAACATTTCATATTTCCTAACTTTTATTGCGTAGCCGTGCCTTTATTTAGCATTTTTAAGCAAGCGACTTATTTTTTTAGCAATTTGCACAACCACAATCCCGCTAAATGGCCTCTCGGTACCTGTACTTACTTAATTAAAACATGTAAGTGCGAAATATATGCAATTTGTTAACATTTCACTAACTTTCAATAGCTAAACACATGCATTTCACTTATATTTACATAGCTAAAACATGGATTCTATAAACACTGCATGTTATATACTTCCATAAGCACATATGTAATGTTTCGACACTTATTTCAATTACTTTCAATCAATTCTCAAACCCTTCTATTCAATTTAAGTGATTTGCAACTCACTTGCTTGCATACAATTCATTTTCAAACGAAACGAACTATGTTCATTTCAATTGATTCAAAAATCAATTTTATTTACTTCTATTTATTCATAGAATTTTATTGAATCTCGTTACCGAAAATCAATTTCTATGCAATTTCGTCGATATTCATTCAAACAAACAATTTCTTTAGTTTTGTAACTATTTTAAAATTGATTCCACTCAATTTATATTTAATTCCATTCCATTCTAATTTATTTACAAAACATATATTTGCATTTTATTTCATATTCACATTGGTTTCATACAAACCATTTTATTAAGCTTGACAACTTCTATGCTTATAAATTAATAACCATTTCCCAAATTTATATAAGCCATGCTTCTATTAATTTTAAACCTGAGTTAATTTACTTCAAATGATTCCAACTTCATTACTTAAGTTCATTTCCATTTTAATTTTATTCTCATCTAATCAAATTACATTTAATTCAATTAGCCATTCTCATAATCCATTTAAATTTTTGATTCCATTCTCAATTCGTTAAAATAATATCCAAGGCCATATTTAATTCATTCACACTCGAATTGGACTTATTTGCAACTCAAATCATCTCTATTTTAATCCAATTCCATAACAACTTTAATTCATGTTTAATTCGCTTCAATTTCAAGTTGAATTACTATTTATAGCTCGGGTTTCATTTCCAAATTCTATTATTAACTCAAATTTCAACTTTTATTTATCCAATTTAGGTTCCATTTCCATATTCATTAAATAATTAATTATCCAAATAATTAACTTCCAATTTACAATTCAATATTTGATTTTTATCTTCAACACTTTATTACTTTACTTGAATTCCTATTTTATAATTCAAGATTGGATTTTTATTTCATTCACCAAAATATCAAACAATTCAATTTTGGGTTTTCTTTCACTCTTTAAATTTATAAGTCACACCCTTATTTATATTCACACGACCATCCATTTACAATCAATCCCATTCACATCCTACTTTTAATTCGGGATTATATATTTTTACTTAGCCATGTATATATTTTTATTTCAATGCTTTTTACCTTTATGGGCTATTTTCAATTCATTCACCGCAATACAATTCTTATTCAACTTACTTTTTAAAGTAAGAATTTATTTCCACTCAATATTATCTATAATTCAACTGAATTTTATTTCAATTCAATTTTATTTAACTTAACTTCAGTTAAATCATACTATTCTCTTTAATCCACCCAATTCACTTGTATTTAAATTAAGTAAGGACTTACTTTCACTTAGTATCATCTACATCTCAATTCATTTCATTTCAATTCGATTTCAACTTAATTCAAATACAACTGGATTTATTTTCAGTTTAATCCAAATCCATCTCAATTTTAAACTTAGCTTAAGTTCATTTAATTCACTTCCATTTACTTGGCTTAAGTTAATTTCAATCCAATTTAATTTTATTTCTCAATCCAAATTAAATTTTATTTTTCTCCCAAGTCAATCACATCCAAGATTTAATTTACTTCACCAATCTCTTTCTTTTAAATCGCCCTCAATTAAATCTCAACAATTTAATTTCTTCAACTCAATCTAAGTTAAATTCTCATTTTTTTAACTTTTCACTTTTAATTTTAATTCCAAAGTTCAAATCTCATACTTTCCTTTCTTATTTAAAACCATTACAATTTATAGGTTTATACTTATTCTCTTATGATTCTTTTTTATTATTATTTTTTATTATTTAAATAAGGATTCCAGAAATTCTTTTCAAACTCCTCGGAATTTAAACTTCCAGTTTCCGATTTAAATCCAATTTTAATCCATTTGTACAATATTTATTTATACAAATTCTCATATTAGTTATATAAACTATTTCAAATTTTAAAATCTTGTTTGACTATAATGTTATCATCCAAACATTTCAATCATATATAATAATTTTAGAAAATTATTTTCTTTTATATCAAAATATATTTTAGGTAAAATTATTTCATTCACCCGCTTTCGAAAACAATATTGTGTCGAATTGTTCTATTCAAGTGTTTAGAAACCCCTTCGATACAGTTGTCCAGACTATGCCGACGAAGGTTCATATGCCACTCAATAAATCAATCAGCACAATATAAAACCATTTTATTCAGTAACAAATACGCGCTCATATCTATTATTAGACTCAAACTCATTCTAGAGTACTACTGACTCTATCTCTAATGAGTAATCCCCACCAGAGCCAAGGTTCTCGCTTAACCATTCAGCTCTGATACCAAGTGTAAAGGCCTGCAAATCCGTACCCCTTTGAGCCGACAATATTCCATACCAATTCAACTCAAAATGGCAGAAAGGCGAATCTTTAGGGTTAAAGAAGAAAGAGGTAGAAGAAGAAGATAAAGAAAAACAACATCAGAATCTCACAGTCGCAGCGGAACAAAATATAATACAGAACAACAGCTTTTGAATACAAGAAATCTGTACTGTATATACACATACCATTATCAGAGTATACAATCACTACATCAAATTTGGACAGTCAAATAGCTTGTCCTTACACAGCGGAATAATAATCAAATACGGAAGTACGCTTTGCCATCCAGCTCGTCTCTTGAGCTCCTTAGCTTTTTACCTAAATCTGTACAACTCGGTCTGACCCGAGCATCATAATAAAACAACACCCGAGTCAGACTGGAAAACTAGCGTGAGAAAAACACACTCAATTGGATTATTATATTTCTTTGAAAATCCTTTGAAACAAAGGTATCTCGTAAGACCACGCCACGAATAAATATGCCGGGTTTTTACCTTACGATAACCAAAACATTTTTATCAAATTCATCTGATAATATAATAGTGTCTATTGAAAGTAAAATAGAATCTAGCTGAAATGCTTGCATCTCACGTTCCAGCAATAGTTGAGCACAATCAAACCGTACAGGCGCTTATTGGAGATTGGATTCCATACAATGGTAGGGCTAATAGGGTACCGTCCGTCATAGTACCTGGCCTAGATCAGAGTACCGAGGATCACGCCCGACCCCCTGCAACACAAGGCCGGAGCTACCCCTTACTGGATAGTCCGAGTAAGATCACCCCACGGTTGGCGCGACCAACCGCCACACAGCCGAAATAAAAAAGGGACATCTAGACAGGGATGACCTCACCCTAATGGGTGCTACCCACATAGCCTTGCTACACCTCCCCTGTTTTAGCCATTCCCGGTTGATGAGGCTTGAAGCTATGCGTTACCTTTTTAGAACACATTTCACTTAGAATGCTCATCGTCCTCTTGACGATGTTCTGAAAGCATTCGCCCATACAAGTTGCCCTGGGTCTGGACAAACCGAATCACCATCTTCATCATCTTCACGGTCTTCATTCGCTACGTTCAAATCAGATCGAAGTGGTTTTCGGATAATTAAACCCGATCCCGGTCTCTTCGAAACGGTCAACGCATTGGCCAATATTGATAGTCGGTTATTTAACTATCAATTTACATCCATAAGAAACCATCAAATCTTAAATAATTTTCCTCAAATTATTTATCTCAAAATATCCACCCAGTTATTATTTCCATTTTCAATCCCTTTGAAAATAGTTTCAAACTCCCTTTTATTTTCATGGAACCATTTAAATCTTTTTCCCATACTTGGAATATTTCTTCACTTCAACTTTATATTCAACTCTTGAAAAACATCCATTTATTTTCTTATTACTTTCCCAAAATCAATTTACACTTTTACTTGTAAATTTTCAAACCCGTTTGCTCCACTTCTATAATTTCTAGAGTTCCTTAATCAATTTCCTTTAATATTCCCAAAACCCTCTTACTTAATAAAATTCCAGATTTTTACTTCCACTTTGCTTTGTGAATTTTATTTCACCTTTAGGAAACTCTTATACTCGGCAATTTACTTAAGTTTCCATAACCCCACTTATAAGATTTTTCTCCCAAATCTTATCTCATTTTAAAAAAACTCGCTTATCGTCACAAGAGGATTATAATTGGATTTTAAAAACATTTTTGAAAACATCTAGACTTATAAAGTAAGAAAAATGGTTTTATTTTCAAATTATGGTTTAAGGTAAAATTAAATATAAATGTTAAAGTTCATATCCAGTTATTAATAAATTTTCAAAGCTGGTTTAGAAAACTAGAGTTTATTATAATAAATTCCTAAGCCTTCAAATAACCAATTCAAAATATTCTAAATCCAGATAATAGTTTATAAAAATTATATAGTATAGTAATTTAAAATACTCCCTTTAAAATAAATTTATATTTTTAGAAAACCCAATATGCTCCATAGATTCCTCTTGATTCCTATCTCAACGACCATATTCTCATTTCTCACTTTCAGAAATATTCTACTATTTCCTTTCAAAATAAATTTTCATAACTCAATATAAGTCCTCACCATAACTTATGTCTTTACACATCCACTGATATCTTCCTATCTCATTTATAAACCCCGTTTATAAATTTATAAACTCCCTTGAGTTTTCCATTTATTTATAAAACAATTTTATTCAAAAATTCCATTTTTATAATTTTATTCCTAAAATAAATTCCATATTGTTCCTTAATAAAATTCCATTTCATTCCTTAATAAAATTCCCTTTTATTTCTTAATAAAATTTCGCTTTACTTCAAATCCACTCGTCGATTCTAATATTTCTTCGAGTCTTTAATATATAATTTAAATTCTCCCAAATCTCAATTTAAACCAATTTAAGTATAACCCAAGTGATAAATATACCTTTATTTTACTTAATTCTCAAATAGAAGTAAATCCAAATTCTCAATAAATATTTTCTATTCAAATTCCATTTTAACTTCCTTCAATTAAATTGTTTATGGTATTTAAAAATACCAAATTTCAACTTCCATGTTATTTAACACTTAATAATTCAATTCACAAACAAATCCATATCACTTCATCCATCCTGCCATATAACAACATATATATGATCAATAAATATTTTTGAGGAATCCTGTTGAATCCCTCCAACCTGTTTTCTCTGCATCCACAGATGTTAGCACAATAAAATACTAATTCCACTTCGAGGTGGAATATCGTGGTATATGGGTTTTTATAATATCATCTTCTATTATGCGGCGCATAGGGTCTCATCCGCTATATAATGCGGGAATATCAATCACTCCAATATATATATATACTATAATATATAAAATATCATCCAGCAGATAAATTATTATAATTCAACCAAGCACATTCAATGATTTAAATTTAATCATTTAAATTTAATCTATGGGATCCAAATGAGTGAGAAAATCTCACCTTTGATTTTTGTGTGCAATCCACTTCAATCTCGACTCGATTTCACGGTTTTTCCGACCTTGTATAAACATTAGATGATTTATTAATATTTTAACCAATCGAACAATTAATTACCGTTTAATAAATTTATTTTAATCTAATAATTTAATTTTAACTAATGATTTTCTAAATTTAAACAAATAATTAAAATTTTAAACTAACTTTCCTTTTAAAGCTCTTTTAGTAACTAAGATAATTAAATAAGTTAATTGAACAAATAAATCACCTTAATAAACTATTTTAAAATAAACTAGTAAATTGAAATATGTATATGTATATTCATTTTATTTTTAGTTTTGAAACTACATAAATATTTGCAAAATAATCTATATAGATTTCATAAAACCTAATTCATATATAAATTCTTATATTTCCAAAATCTTATATATATATTTACTGTTTTACCTATATATACCTTAAACCTTAAATTGAATTAAGATCAACTTAAAAATTTTAAAAACTGCTTAACATATAATTTTTCTCTCTACTGTCTATATAAAAAAAATCTGCATATATATATATACATATATAAATTTTAAAATTGGAAAAAGACAAACATCCTCACCGACAAAACTGCACAACCTCCAGCATCGCCGATCTGCCTACCGAGTCCCCCAACGGCCAGGTGATATGCTACCCCTTCTATTGATCGCAACCCATGCCGACGAACCCATCCTTACCACGGTCGATCGCGAGCCACTCGCGATGCTCGAAATAAAGCCCCTTCCCTCGCAACCCCACCACCGCTTGATTTCAACTCGAAGCCCTAATTAGCGACGGATATCGTCGAACCCCACTATCGTGATGCAATTACCTCTCTTCTATATTTTTTTGAAGTAATCGAACGAATTTGAACTGGAGTATATTCGGGAGGAAGTCGCGTTCGATATCCCGATCTTCGATCTGAATGGAGCGATTTCATTCGCTTTAGAACTGGAACGATATCACCCTCTTTTTTTTCTTTTTGAGTTCTGCGGTTTTGATTTTGAAATTTGAAACGAGAAAAGGAGTGAAATATACTGGAGGAGTCAAAGCCCGACCATTAATTTGTTCTTGAATTGAGGAACGAACTGAAGAAAAAGAAAGGAGGTTGCGATTTCAATTCAGTGGAAATGAAAGGAGCAGCCATTATAAAATTTTCTTTATCTTGATTTTGATTTCTGGCCGAAAGGAAGAAATGTCGTGATATGACGAGAAGGAACGACAATACGTACAAGGTAGGTGGCGTGTAGGGGAAGATAAAGGAAACGTGTACGTTTCAGCTTGCAAAAAGGTGGCTGTGATTTGATTTTGATCAGATGTATATATTTAAATTTAAATCGTCTCGATTTCGCAACCTAAAATCTCGATCTCCTATCGAGGCATGCCGCTAGGCGTTTATAATGTTATACCCCTATTCTGAACGCAATGGAAAAGGTTTCGAGTCCAAATTCGATCGTATGGAGAAGATAGCTTTTTGGACCCGGTTATTACATTAAATCTCGATATAAATTTCAGCGCGTTTAACTACCGTACGATCACACGACAACTCCGAAGGCTACGAAATTTGAAATCCGATAATAAAACAATATTATGGATCAAATGGAACTAGTTTCGTCGAAATCCGAGACTGTGTCTCGGAAGGCTATTTTTAAATATCAATTTAAACGATGTATTTTTAAAATTGAACAAACCGCTGTTAAATTCAATTTTAACCAATCTATTATCTTTAGTATTATCAATATAAATTTTATAAGCCTTTGAAATATTTTTAACAAGCTTAAAATCCAAGTTTAAATATTTTACCCAATTTCCACTTATTTAAATTCAAAAGTTGAATTATCCAATAAACCGTTATATACAAATTCTAGATCCATTTTATCAAATAAAACCTAATTTTCCATATTCAAAACTAGTTTATAATTCAATTTCAATATTTAAAACCATTTAAATATTCCAAATTGAATGTTGAAAAATCCGGGTCGTTACAGAATAGGAGTAACATTTGGGGTGTTTGGGATAGTTCTAGTATGTATAAGTTGGATGGGATGTTTATTTTGATTTTGTGTTTTGTATTGTATTAGTGTAAGGTAGGGAGGGGAATTTTTCTTTTTTTGGACCCAAGTTTCAAAGAATCTAAATGATGTAAGCATGCGAGAGTTTATAATATGATGTTGTTCTAACTTTTCACTAGTAAGTTATAAATGAATGGTTTTGGGGTTTGTAGTAAACAATGTTTTAGCAACATTTGTTTTTAAACCCTTGAATGACACTTTGGAAGAAATCTTATGGGTATATTTAGATCTTTAATAATGGGATTTTAAAGATAATAACAATTATCGGGATCTTTTACATAAAAATAGAAAATTTTATAAGTTTATATTTATAAAAGAAAGGAGTTTATTATAAGAATATTTTGGTAATAATTGTTTTAAATCAATTTTATTATATTTTAAAGTAAGTAAAACTTGTTAAGTAAATTATGAATATACTTAAAACAATTAAATAAGTATATGAATACTTTTGTATATTGAAACTGTAAAACTAAAGGAACAAATATATATAAAGGAAGTTTTAATTAATAAAGGAGTTATAATTGATAAAGAAAGTTTTAACTAATAAAGGAAGTTTTCACATTTAATATTGGTTAAAGGAAGTTTATGGTGATTTATCAATTAAATGAATTATTTTAAAAATGAGTTTTCATAAACCATTCAGATATGTTTAGAGATTATTATAAAAAGATATTTATCTTTTGAAAAGAAATGTGTTTTTAGGTAGAAATATTTGGAAATAAAAATGGTTATGTATAAAGAAGTATCTTTATAAAAGTTGGAATAAAAGATGAAAGTTTTATGATATGTTTTCATAATTTTTTTTAAATACATATGAAGTATCTAGACTGTTTCGTCGCACAATTTAATCTAAGATTCGAGTGAAGAACTTTGACGTGTTTGACACTTATCCGAAAGAGGATTTATCACTCGATTCTTGACATCGAACATTGACGAGGGTTTATGCTTAGATACTCAAATTTTCCATCATAGTTGAGAGCTATGCAAGGAAAACTAAAGTTATGATCAGGAAGCCTGGTCAGAGTCCGCACTAAAGGATCGGGGTATCAATACTTAGTTTGGAAATAAAATTGTGAATTCAAATAGAAGATCGAATCAGATATTTCATATGGGTGATTTATATACATCATATAGGTGTAAGCTGAAAAATATTTTGGGCAAACCTTTAGGTTTTTGTTTTGGGTAATTTCGGGAACGAAATTCTTTTAAGGGGGGAGTCTATAACGACCCGCCAATTTATCGCTTGATCAATTTTTAAAATTATTCAAATAAAAGGTTGATAATACAAATAATATTGTTTTAAATGATAATAAATAATAGTAATCTTATTTTGAATAAATATTTACAAAATATGTTTCCTCGAAATTTATATCGATAAAATAGCATCGTATTGAATATAAAACTTTTAAATTAAATTGAGATTAATGATTAAATAATTATTTTAATTTCCCAAATAATTATTTTAAAAGATGATAATTCATTTTGAATAGATATAAAGTAATAATAAATCATTTATGATAGTTTTATAAAAAGATATGTTTGATTTGAAAATATAAGGAAAATCGATAACGCTTTATCTGTATAATAGCAATTATTGTAAATAATTGTTAATATTAATTTATATGGTTTTATAAATAAAATGTGATCATTTTAATTAGTTTGAAATGATAATAAAATTTGATTTCAAATTTTTTTACAAATATATGTACATTAATTAATAAGTGAAAATGTGACCGATAATCAGTTCCCCTGATTTCAACGATTTAACAAACAAAAGTTGTTCGAAGATGGTTGAAGTGTTATGCACCTACATGTACATGCATATATATGTTACCTAAACATGATAACCTATACATGTGTAGATGAACAATGAAACACCCCACATCCCTTAGTATTCCCAAAAAGGGCACACCAAAGGATGTGGTGCGTTATAGGTATAGCTAAAGCTTCACGGAGACTAAGATTCACATGGCAAATAAGTAAAAACAGCGGAAACATTTAAATAATAACTTATCATTCAAAATCAAACTTAATTTCAAAATAAGTCATAAAACCTAACATGTCTCAAAAACTCAAAATATCTCCAATTCATGTCTCATGAAAAATACACCTCAGTCTCAAATAATCAGAGTGTGAAAGTAACAATAATAATGATCCTTCTCACAAGTGTCAATAGATAAATGAAAAAGATGAAAAGTAGAAGAATACATCTAAAATGAGAGAACTCCGGGAATGGATCTCCAAGCAACCTGAATCAACTCAACTTTGTTGGCCTATTGGGGGAAAAAAGGGGAAATAGAGGAGTGGGTCAGACAATAAGTCTGGTGAGTGAAAGTAATTACTAGCATTTCTAAGCAAGGTAAAGATAATAGACTAAGCAAAAGTTCTAGCTTGAAAGGAAAATACAGAAAAGATAAAATTCAGATAAAATACTGTTTCTAATTCTGTTAGACTGATTGCTTTGATTGTGATTGTTTGCACTCCTCTTAAATTGCTGTGATTAGGTTGAAACTCTAATCCTATCTCAACTTCTAACTTGATTAGGCTAAAATCCTAATCCTACCCATTAATCGGCCTTTCCTATCTCTGTTGTGCCACTATGAATCAATCCTGTTGGTCACAGCAAAAGACACTTCTTTAGCGCGTAGGATGCATTAGCGAATTATTAACCCTAATCGATGCCGCACACTCGGTCATCGCTGGTACACACTTACTGTCGCCCACTATTTGACCCTTTATTTACCCTAATTGTAACGACCGTATTTTTACGGATCGACAAGTTCGACAGAATCTAGAATTTTAGCATTTTTGAGCCATTTCAGATTTTAGGCAGTATTTGGCTAAGTCCTAAGTCGTTCACGACTTAGCATAAGTCGTAAGTCGTATACGACTTAGGAGATAGGAGTGACCCAGGACTTGGAGTTAAGTCGTTTGAACGACTTAAGAGTTGGAATGTTTGGAGCCTAGGTCGTGTAGGAAGTAAGTCGTGGGATGGCTTAAATTGACTGACCGACTTAAGGAGTGTTGGGGTTAGGATGCGAGCGACCTAAGTCTAGCAGTTAAGTCGTTGACTAGATAAGTCGAAGTCCCTGTTTAGTTATGAGCCGTAAACTGGGAGTTTTGATAAGTCGTAACTTGTGAACGACTTATGAGTGTTAAGTCGTAGATGACTTAAGTGTTTGTGGTTGAGTCGTATACCCAGTTAAGTCGTAGACGACTTAAGAGTTTAACCCGGTTATTTGATAAGTCGTAGGATGAGCCCTTTGTTAAGTCGTATCTTCTGTTGAGTTGTGAGCGACTTAGGAGTTAGCGGTCATAAGTCGTAGCCCAGTTAACTGTTAACTCGTAGCCTGGTTAAGTCGCGCGTAGGTGTTAACTCGTGCAAGTGGATGAGTCGTAGCCTTTGTGTTAAGTCGTAGACGACTTAGTAGTTGGGTCGTCTAACCAGTTAAGGCGCGTGCGCATTAAGTCGTAGGTGCGTGTGTTGAGTCGGAAGAGGCTATAAGTCGGAGACGACTTAGTAGATAGCTGTTTTGTTGTGAGTCATAGGCAGAAGTATGTTAAGTCGTTGAAGCCAGAAGTTAATTCGTAGGGGTGATAAGTCGTAAGTCGTGAACGACTTATAGAGGCGGACGAGTTACGACTTAGGGTATTTTCTACTATAAATAGGAGAGCTTCTCTTCATTTTTGGGATCCGGATTTTGAAGCGACGAAGTGCTGCCATTTTGAGAGCTCGACTTCTACACTTCTTCACTTCTTTTCTCCACTCTAATCTAGTGCTTCCTTCCATCCAAATCAAAGATCAAGATTGAAGATTCAAGAGCTAAAGTTGAAGATCTTCATCTTTTCAAGAGAGATTTCTTCATTTGAAGCGGATTCGTGATAGATCAAGCTTGATTCTTCGCTGTCCAGATCTGAAGCGTGTTGATTTGGGTTTGTTTAGGTGATTTGGTGAGTGGTGATTATCTCTCACACGGATCCAAAGGAGTATATCGGTTTGTTGGCCCGATTTGGTGTTAAAATAGTGATTTCCATGCATTTCCTTCATCCTAAGTGTAGATCCATATAGATCCATTGTTCATGATGATGTTACATCCATTTTATCATATGTTAACCTATGCAAGTTCATTCATCAAGTTTGTAGAGATATAATTCATGTTTTCATGCTTATTGGACTTTCAACTCTTTAATTACGAAAATGCCATTATTGTTATAATTGTCTACTTAGATCATATTTGAATGCTTGATTGTTTGGATTAATGTTTGACTTGGTTGATTGTTATGAATTAGATGATTGATGGTTTGATTTAGACCGAAGACGATTCAAAAGCTAAGGGAAAGGCTCTTGAATTGGGAAAGCTGCTCGTGGCATATGTAGCGGGATGATGAAGCTCTTATGCATAGATTTGATGATGTGATGTTGAGATGAGGCTTCGCGAGGATGTGATGAAGCGAGGCAATCATGTGATGAAGACTTGGTCTAATCCAGACGGGATCATTCCAAGCATGTTGATAACTCGGTGATATGATTCGAGTTGAGGATAATGAATGGATATGAGAATAGTCGTCGAGGAGGATGACTAGGAGGCTTGGATAGCATCGTTGTTGAAGGTTCTAGCATGCTCTAAGCAAGAGTACGTTTGGGCAGATTCGATAGTCCCAACGACTAACTGTTGATGGTCGAGTACTCTGGGCAGATTCGATAGTCCTAGGCACGGGTTGCGACGACGTGTGGGAGTTATGTCTAGAACCGGGGTTTCCATTAGCCCTTGACGGATGGCTGAAAGAATGTGCCGGTCATTCAATTAACGGTGATATCGAAGCAATGATAACAGTGATAGCCAGAGTCATGAATGTTTGGTTGTATCGTCATTCGGACTCAAGAGCGGTATTTTCTGGGTGCTTATCTGATTTAGGCCTTGGTACTTGGAAAACATCGCCCTTGACTCGAGTGATAGTAGCTTTACTTTAAATTGTATGCTCTACTATGTTTGCTTCTGCTTAGTGTGTGTCTGGGGGCTATCATTGTAGAATGAGGTTGGAGTGGGAGGGTTGTATTCCTATTCCTTTTCCTTTATGCTCTTTTGGTATGTTGTTAGTTAATTTACTGCTCACTAAGACTATTGTCTGACTCAAGGCTTTATGTTTTAATTCTTATTGCCTTGGGCTGTTCGTCCATTTTTGGGACGGGCAGACTAGGTAGCAGGTGACAGGTGCTGTTCTCTTCTCACGATGCTGATATCGAAGACGAGCTGGAGGGTTGCATATTATCTTCTTATTATATGTACTGGATGTTCCGCTGTTTGTATTCTCTGAGTGATCTGTAGTGAGGCTTGTTGTATTGACTATTTGGATGCTTGTATTCAACTATTATGGAGTTTTATAAGATGTCATTTTGTTTTGTAAAGCTTCACTATACATATGTTCTATTGTATTTTGTCCATGCGCTGTGAGTAATACGATAGATTCTGTTGTTTTAATTTTACCTTGACAATCGTCCATGGTCGCCTGGCACTCCTTACAGCGCACTTTCTCTAGATTCGGTGCAGGGGTCATGGGCGGTCGTCACATTTGGTATCAGAGCTTTGTTTACTCGATTTTACCCAACGCTCGCTGACGTAACTACGTATGAGAGACGTAATTGTATTTTGATGGATGAATTACTATATATAATATAGTAGTTTAGCAGTAAGTTAGTCCTTTATGTAGTTGTTTCTCTAGATGTTCTAATCATTCCTTTTTATAGATATTGAGAATGAGTCGAAAAGGGAGACCAGCTGCTATGGAAGGCCGTGCTACTGAAGAGACTGCTGATTATGCAGCCATGTTCGAAGCTATGATGACTTCGATCATGAGAAGGATACCAGTTCCGGGGGCAGCAGTTGATGTTGGAGTTCAGGTTCAGACTCCGAAACCAGTGGATTTTGCTAAGTTGTGCAAGGACTATACTGCTCTTGGAGGAAAGGTTTTCATGGGAACAGAATCAACTATTGAGGTCCAGAGGTGGATGGATGCTTGTAGAAGGATCTTCGATGATTTGGGAATTGAGGATGCAACTAAGAGGATGTTGGCATCGAGACAGCTTCAAGGGAGAGCTTCTGATTGGTGGAACTCTATTACCATCACTACTCCGGAGGAAGAGATTACTTGGGAGCAATTCCAAGTCAGATTTGAAGCTAAGTTCATTTCTACAGCTCAGAAGTCTGTTCTATTCAAGAGATTTGTGGAGCTCAAGCAAGGTGGGAGACCAGTTCTTGAGTATGTTTCTGAGTTCGAAGCTTTGTCCAAGTATGCCCGGTCGTATATTGAGTCTGCTTATCAGAAGAATGAGAAGTTTGTGACAGGCTTGGACAGTTATCTTGGGAGACAGTTGGTGGATCATTTGGATGATTCATTTGAGAAGCTTGTGGAGAAAGCTCTTAGGCATGAGAGTCTGTTTCCTAAGGAAGGACCTGTTGTTGCTGTTACCAGGGGAGAGTCTAAACCACAACAGGGTGGAAACAAGAAGAGGAAGCAGCAACAGCAGAAGGGTAAGGATGGCCAGAAGAAGCCGAAAGGCGAGGTGACTTGCTACAATTGTCAGCAGAAGGGCCATTTCTCGAAGGATTGTAAGAATCCGAAGGTGCCAATGAAGTGTCACAACTGTGACAAGCCAGGGCACATCAGGAAGAATTGTCCAGAACCGAGGAAGGACAAGCAGATTGTGCAAGCTTATGCTTTGGGAGCTGTTCCATCGTCTTCGAAAGCTACTACTGCTGAAGAGAAGGGAAAGAGTGTGGTTGTTCAAGGTACTCTTTTCCTATGTGGTATTCCAGTTAGAGTTCTGTTTGATACTGGAGCGTCGCATTCGTTTGTTTGTAATGAACTCGTAGGCCGGTTAGGTTTGGAACCGGATATTGTTGATAGGCCATTGGTTGTGACTAATCCAGTTGGGGGTTCGTCTTGTTTGTGTATGTTATGCCGTGGTCTGATTGTGTCGAGTCATGGTTGCTCTTTTGTTTGTGATTGTTTTGTTCTGAACTTTGCGGGGTTCGGAATTATTTTGGGTATGGACTGGCTTAGGAAGTATGCGGCAAAGGTTGATTGTGAGAGGTTGGAAGTGACAGTCGAGAATGTGGAGGGGCGAAAGATTGTGATACGATGTAAGCATGAAGAAGGCGTCTTCATGAGCTTCATGTATTCGCTTGTTGTTCCACGGGATGGACTGTCATCTGTGCCAATCGCGAATGGATTCGAGGATGTCTTTGACGAAGTCAAAGGGTTGCCTCCGCATAGAGAGATCGAGTTTCGTATAGATCTAGTTGAAGGAGCCAGACCCGTTGTGATGCCTCTTAGGCTGATGGCGCCTAAGGAACAGCATGAGTTGAAGGTGCAAGTTGATGACCTTTTACAGAGAGGATTCATTCGGCGTAGTGTTTCCGAGTGGGGTGCACCAGTTGTGTTCGCAACCAAGGCAGATGGATCGTTGAGATTGTGTGTGGATTATCATGAGCTGAATAAGGTGACTAAGAAGAACAAGTATCCATTGCCGAGAATAGATGACTTGTTTGATCAGCTTCACGAAGCTAAGGTGTTTTCTCAGATGGATTTGGCAACGGGATTTCACCAGTTGAGAGTGGCTAAGGATAGTGTGCCGAAGACTGCTTTTAGGACACCATCCGGTTTCTTTGAGTGGCTGGTAATGCCGTTTGGATTGACTAATGCGCCAGCATATTTTGTGGATCTTATGAATAGAGTGTTCAGAGATCAGTTGAACAAGTTCGTGCTTGTGTTCGTGGATGATATTCTGATCTATTCCAGAATGGAAGAAGAGCACAAGACGCACTTGCGTATTGTTTTGGAGATCTTGCGGAAACATCAGCTGAAGGCTAAGTTTTCGAAGTGTCACTTCTGGAAGAGTGAAGTGAGGTTCTTAGGCCATGTGATTTCTGGAAGTGGAATAGCGGTTGATCCCGCTAAGGTGGCAGCAATCCAGGATTGGGTTAGACTTAAGAATGCATCTGATATGAGAAGTTTTCTTGGATTAGCAGGATATTATCGACGGTTTATCAAAGACTTCTCCAAGATAGCTGCACCGTTAACAGGATTGACGAAAAAGAACCAAGTGTTCAGTTGGGATGCTAAGTGTGAGCAGGCTTTCGGAATCCTGAAAGAGAGATTGACGAGTGCTCCTGTTTTGACTATTCCAAGTGGGAATGATGAGATGGTGGTTTACACCGACGCATGTGGTACTGGACTTGGAGCAGTGCTGATGCAGAGAGATAAAGTTGTTGCGTATGCCAGTCGACAATTGAAGCCGCATGAAAGGAATTACCCGACCCATGATTTGGAGTTAGCGGCGATTGTTTTTGCTCTGAAGATGTGGAGACATTATCTATTGGGAGTTCGATTTGAGTTGTTTACGGATCATAAGTCGTTAAAGTATCTTTTCTCCCAAAAGGATTTGAATCTTCGGCAGCAACGTTGGCTAGAGTTTTTGGCATCATATGATTTTGGTATAGCTTATACTCCGGGAAAAGGTAACGCAGTGGCAGATGCGTTAAGTCAAAGACATGCAGGATTGGGAGCCATGTTTTCAGAATGGAAGAATCTCGAGTATCTAGCTGGATTTGACTTCAGGCCCAGATGTGAATTGGAACCTGAGATGTTGGCAAACTTATCCATAAGACCGACTCTTGTGGAAAGGATTGGCGAGAGCCAAAAGCGAGACGATAAGCTTGTCAAGATTATCCGTGATTTGGAATCTGGATTGGATCCAGAAAAGGATAAAGGATTCGAGGTCGATCGAGAGGGTTGGCTTTGGAAGCAAGGACGACTAGTTGTTCCCGATATAGATGAATTGAGGAGTGAAGTTCTGAAGGAAAGTCATCACTCGAAGCTGACAATTCATCCAGGTGGAAATAAGATGTATCGGGATATGAAGAGAACCTACTACTGGGAAGGCATGAAGAAGGATGTTGGAAATTTTATTTCCAAATGCATGAACTGCTAGTTGGTAAAGGCTGAACAGAAGAAGCCAAGTGGATTGCTTCAGCCGTTAGAAGTTCCTACATGGAAGTGGGAGCAAGTATCGATGGATTTTATTGATGGATTGCCTAGAACAAGAACGGGAAATGAAGGGATTTGGGTCATTGTGGATCGTCTGACCAAGAGTGCGAGGTTCATTCCTGTTCGATCGACTAGGACCGCATCAAAGTTGGCTGAGTTGTATGTTAAGTGGATAGTTCGATTTCATGGTATTCCGAAAAGTATAGTGAGCGATCGAGATCCATTGTTCACTAGTGGATTTTGGAAGAGCTTCCAAGAAGTTTTGGGAACCGAGTTGTGTTTGAGTACAGCTTATCACCCTCAAACAGATGGTCAGACCGAGAGAGTCAACCGAGTTTTAGAAGATCTCCTCAGAGCTTGTGTTTTGGACTTCGGAGGATCATGGGAAGATCACCTTCATTTGGTGGAGTTTGCGTACAACAACAGTTACCAGTCAAGCATTGGTATGGCACCATATGAGGCATTGTATGGAAGACCGTGTAACTCTCCGACATGTTGGTTGGAAACTGGAGAAAAACTGATGCTTGGGCCAGAGATGATTCGGCAGACTTCAGATTGCATAGAGATCATTCGGCAACGAATGAAGGCAGCCCAAGACCGTCAAAAGAGTTATGCCGATAAGCGTCGGAAGGATTTGGAATTCGACGTAGGAGACATGGTTTTTGTGAAGATTTCTCCTCTGAAGAATGTTATCAGATTCGGGAAGAAAGGAAAATTGACTCCGAGATTTGTTGGACCATTCCCGATTATCGAGCGAATTGGAAAGCTCGCTTATAGATTGGAATTACCAGAGAAGATGTCGAGTGTGCATAATGTTTTTCACGTATCGTATCTACGGAAGTATGTGCATGACTCAAATACGGTGGTTTCTGCTGATAGCTGTGAAGATTTCGAAGTTGATCCAGTCGATAGAAGACCTCGTAAGCCGCTTCGTGTTGTGGAAACCGACACGAAACAGCTTAGGAGGAAGGTAGTTAAGTTGCTCAAGGTACAATGGAGTGATGATGATAACGACTGTACGTGGGAGGTGGAAGAGAGGATGAAAGCAGCTCATCCTGAACTCTTCAAGGTATGGCCCTAAGGTGTCGTGTCATCTCGCGATATTGTAACTTGTTCTAATTTTAGAATTCTGTACGCTAAGCTAGAATTGGATGCATGGTTTGCTGATTGTTATGGTTGGTAGGCGAACAGAATAGTCTTTGATTGCTTTGTTTGTTTGGGATTTCGGGGGCGAAATTCCTAAGGGGGAGAGAATGTAACGACCCGTATTTTTACGGATCGACAAGTTCGACAGAATCTGGAATTTTAGCATTTTTGAGCCATTTCAGATTTTAGGCAGTATTTGGCTAAGTCCTAAGTCGTTCACGACTTAGCATAAGTCGTAAGTCGTATACGACTTAGGAGATAGGAGTGACCCAGGACTTGGAGTTAAGTCGTTTGAACGACTTAAGAGTTGGAATGTTTGGAGCCTAGGTCGTGTAGGAAGTAAGTCGTGGGATGGCTTAAATTGACTGACCGACTTAAGGAGTGTTGGGGTTAGGATGTGAGCGACCTAAGTCTAGCAGTTAAGTCGTTGCCTAGATAAGTCGAAGTCCCTGTTTAGTTATGAGCCGTAAACTGGGGGTTTTGATAAGTCGTAACTTGTGAACGAATTATGAGTGTTAAGTCGTAGATGACTTAAGTGTTTGTGGTTGAGTCGTATACCCAGTTAAGTCGTAGACGACTTAAGAGTTTAACCCGGTTATTTGATAAGTCGTAGGATGAGCCCTTTGTTAAGTCGTATCTTCTGTTGAGTCGTGAGCGACTTAGGAGTTAGCGGTCATAAGTCGTAACCCAGTTAACTGTTAACTCGTAGCCTGGTTAAGTCGCGCGTAGGTGTTAACTCGTGCAAGTGGATGAGTCGTAGCCTTTGTGTTAAGTCGTAGACGACTTAGTAGTTGGGTCGTCTAACCAGTTAAGGCGCGTGCGCATTAAGTCGTAGGTGCGTGTGTTGAGTCGGAAGAGGCTATAAGTCGGAGACGACTTAGTAGATAGCTGTTTTGTTGTGAGTCATAGGCAGAAGTATGTTAAGTCGTTGAAGCCAGAAGTTAAGTCGTAGGGGTGATAAGTCGTAAGTCGTGAACGACTTATAGAGGCGGACGAGTTACGACTTAGAGTATTTTCTGCTATAAATAGGAGAGCTTCTCTTCATTTTTGGGATCCGGATTTTGAAGCGACGAAGTGCTGCCATTTTGAGAGCTCGACTTCTACACTTCTTCACTTCTTTTCTCCACTCTAATCTAGTGCTTCCTTCCATCCAAATCAAAGATCAAGATTGAAGATTCAAGAGCTAAAGTTGAAGATCTTTATCTTTTCAAGAGAGATTTCTTCGTTTGAAGCGGATTCGTGATAGATCAAGCTTGATTCTTCGCTGTCCAGATCTGAAGCGTGTTGATTTGGGTTTGTTTAGGTGATTTGGTGAGTGGTGATTATCTCTCACACGGATCCAAAGGAGTATATCGGATTGTTGGCCCGATTTGGTGTTAAAATAGTGATTTCCATGCATTTCCTTCATCCTAAGTGTAGATCCATATAGATCCATTGTTCATGATGATGTTACATCCATTTTATCATATGTTAACCTATGCAAGTTCATTCATCAAGTTTGTAGAGATATAATTCATGTTTTCATGCTTATTGGACTTTCAACTCTTTAATTACGAAAATGCCATTATTGTTATAATTGTCTACTTAGATCATATTTGAATGCTTGATTGTTTGGATTAATGTTTGACTTGGTTGATTATTATGAATTAGACGATTGATGGTTTGATTTAGACCGAAGACGATTCAAAAGCTAAGGGAAAGGCTCTTGAATTGGGAAAGCTGCTCGTGGCATATGTAGTGGGATGATGAAGCTCTTATGCATAGATTTGATGATGTGATGTTGAGATGTGGCTTCGCGAGGATGTGATGAAGCGAGGAAATCATGTGATGAAGACTTGGTCTAATCCAGACGGGATCATTCCAAGCATGTTGATAACTCGGTGATATGATTCGAGTTGAGGATAATGAATGGATATGAGAATAGTCGTCGAGGAGGATGACTAGGAGGCTTGGATAGCATCGTTGTTGAAGGTTCTAGCATGCTCTAAGCAAGAGTACGTTTGGGCAGATTCGATAGTCCCAACGACTAACTGTTGATGGTCGAGTACTCCGGGCAGATTCGATAGTCCTAGGCACGGGTTGTGACGACGTGCGGGAGTTATGTCTAGAACCGGGGTTTCCATTAGCCCTTGACGGACGGCTGAAAGAATGTGCCGGTCATTCAATTAACGGTGATATCGAAGCAATGATAACAGTGATAGCCAGAGTCATGGATGTTTAGTTGTATCGTCATTCGGACTCAAGAGCGGTATTTTCTGGGTGCTTATCTTATTTAGGCCTTGGTACTTGGAAAACATCGCCCTTGACTCGAGTGATAGTAGCTTTACTTTAAATTGTATGCTCTACTATGTTTGCTTCTGCTTAGTGTGTGTCTGGGGGCTATCACTGTAGAATGAGGTTGGAGTGGGAGGGTTGTATTCCTATTCCTTTTCCTTTATGCTCTTTTGGTATGTTGTTAGTTAATTTACTGCTCACTAAGACTATTGTCTGACTCAAGGCTTTATGTTTTAATTCTTATTGCCTTGGGCTGTTCGTCCATTTTTGGGACGGGCAGACTAGGTAGCAGGTGACAGGTGCTGTTCTCTTCTCACGATGCTGATATCGAAGACGAGCTGGAGGGTTGCATATTATCTTCTTATTATATGTACTGGATGTTCCGCTGTTTGTATTCTTTGAGTGATCTGTAGTGAGGCTTGTTGTATTGACTATTTGGATGCTTGTATTCAACTATTATGGAGTTTTATAAGATGTCATTTTGTTCTGTAAAGCTTCACTATACATATGTTCTATTGCATTTTGTCCATGCGCTGTGAGTAATATGATAGATTCTGTTGTTTTAATTTTACCTTGACAATCGTCCATGGTCGCCTGGCACTCCTTACAGCGCACTTTCTCTAGATTCGGTGCAGGGGTCATGGGCGGTCGTCACACTAATCAGCATAAGCGTGCCAACCCTTACCTAACTATTGTGAGACTATCAGTCCTAGACCTAAAAGGGAATGCTGTCGGTACTGGTCCTAACAAACAATCTTCTAGTTTTGCGCCCGTTGCCCAAATCCCCAGATTTGAGCCTCTATCTATGAGCCACTTATTTACCCAAATCAGTGTAAGCGTGTCCCAGCCTCACCTACTATTGTGAGACCATCAGTCCTAGATCTGAAAGGGAATGATGCCAGTACGGGCCCTACTTCTATGTTTCCTTATTAACTTAATCTAAGTTTTAAAATAAGCCTCTTCTGTTATTTCTGCTATATTTGCTTATTAATTTAATCCAAGATCTAAGTTTTAAAATAAGTCTCTCCTATTATTTCTTTTTAGTTATAACCACTTGTTATAATCATGCTTGCAAATATCTTAAATTTGCCTATTTCAGTCTATCTCTATTTTATTACAGTTTTTCTCATTTTACATCTGATTTCTGTAAATTTAGTGTTTTTTTTATTTTAATCCATATTAGCGAATTCTTCTCTTTTTAATATTCTTATATTTTATTCACGTCAAAGAAACTAACGTTTACAGGCTAAATTTTAACTTAAAATAGATGTAAATAACTGAATAAAATAGCTGAATAAAATAAACTGAAAAGAACTTCTGAAATTTACTTAAAAATAAACTGTAAATAAACTTACATAAAAACTATCTTAAAACTGTAGAAAAACTACAACTATTGAGAATCCTATTATTTTAAATTGCTTAAAAATCTAAAATAATTACAAAACACTCACCTGTGGTCCTTAGCTCTAATCCTGGGCCTTCCTGGATCCGCTACTAGGGTGTAGAATATTTTTATTAAAAAGATCTACTCCCTAGAAAAAATTTCTATTTAGGGTTCAGCCTCAGGCAATGAACCCAATTGGGAGAAAATCTGAATGAGGAAAATAGCTAGGTCTAGTGTCTTATTTATAGTGTGACTTAGGGATCTCAGACCGTCGGATTTGAAGATTAAATATGGTGCAACCACGTCATAGGCTCACTAGGAACCGTCGGATGCAGCTAAGAACGCACGAGATTTGACAAAAATTGCAAAATAGGTTGTTCGGCTCGTACCTGGACAAAATAACATCCAGGTAGTTTGGCGGGTCAACCTAGCTTCATTGGGGGTCGACCCGACCAGAGCATGGGTCGACCCCTATGGGATCTTGTGTTTTTTTCGTTTTATTCTGATATCGTATTTCTCTCGTAACTTCTCCATACTGACTCGGATTTCGACAAGTTATATATGGAAATTGACCAGAAAATCACCACGGAACAACTCCTATAGCTCAATTCTAAAAATTTCACGAACTTATTTTATTGTCTAATTAATTCATTAATTAATTATTATAGCTCAAATTTTGGGTTATTACATTCTCCCCTTATTAAAGGATTTCGTCCCCGAAATTTCCAAGGACAGAAGAATGAAACAAATATTTTCATCCGAATTCTATAATAACATATTCAATCATCATCCATTACATTCATTGTCCTTAAGCTTTCTAATGCAATTCATGACATATGCAATAGTGTGGTATCAATGTCCTAACTAATGCAAAAGATTAGGCAGTCTACTGATTCAATCGACCTCCTTTTTATGCAATCATGTTCGTGCCATGTATCCAAATGAATGCAAGTTTCCTAATGATAACTGATAGTTCTATATGCGTGCTACAATCATCATCCAAATGCAACAATCATATGATAATCACCCATTCATAGAAACCATGAAATAAAAATGCAAGTGGACACACATCCATATGCATATGCTTTAGTGACTTAGTTAAGCCGATCCCTAAGAGATAATAGTGCCTAGTGTGTGTGTGTGTATATGCGTCCATTAGCATCCAATGGCAACGACTTGCAACCACGAGCGTCCATCATACATAACATGTTCTAGTAACATGTTTACATTCAGTCCTACCATCCATAGGTTAAATCCTAAGATCTACCCTCCTAAAGGATACTAAAGTAAAGAACCTATTCAAAACTACAGATGGAAACAGGAAATTCAAGCCGTACCATCGAAAAGATGTGGATAAGAGGTACGTATTTTCTCCTCAGCCTCCCACATAGCGTCCTCAATACTATCTACCCACTGCACCTTAACCAATGGGACTTCCTTATTCCTAAGCTTCTTGATATCATGTCCAATGATCTTAATAGGAATGCGATGAACCGATGCTTCTCTCTCCACTTTAACTTCCTCAAATAGGCTAGGTTCCACTACCTCTGTTGAATCATGTAAGCACTTCCTCAAGTGCGAAACATGAAAAACATCATGAACTCCCACGAGCCTCTCCAGTAGCTTTATCCGATACGCCATCTTCCCTACCCATCCACAATGGGGAACGGTCCTATGAATCTGGGAGCAAGTTTCCCACTTGATCCAAACCTCACTACTTTCCTTAGTGGAGACACCTTAATGAAAACCAAATCTCCTACCTCAAACCAAATATCCTTCCTCCGTTATCTGCAAAGGATTTCTGTCTATCTTGGGTCGTCTTCATTCTTCTTCTAATCAAGTCAATCTTTTCTGAAGTCTCTCTAACCATGTCGGGACCAAGTAGCAACTTTTCTGTAAACTCCAACCAACACGAAGGCGACTTGCATGGTCTTCCATAAAGAGCTTCAAAAGGTGCCATTCCAATGCTAGCCTGAAAACTATAATTATATGCGAATTCCACTAAAGGAAGGTGCTCCGCCCAAGTTCTTCCAAAATCAAGAATGCACATCCTCAACAAATCCTCAAGAACTCTATTAACTCTCTCCGTTTGGCCATCCGTTTGAGGGTGATAGGCCGTACTCAATCTAAGCTGTGTACCTAAAGCCTCTTGCAAGCTTCTCCAAAACTCACTAGTAAAGATAGGGTCTCTGTCGCTCACTATGCTAGAAGGAATTCCATGAAGTCGGAATATCTCACGAACGTATAGGGATGCCAAATAAGGTGTTGTCCTCTTACTCTTGACCGTAACGAAGTGGGCACTCTTTGTCAAATGATCTATAATCACCCAAATACAGGTATTCCCCTTCCTAAATAGGGGTAAACAATCTATGAAGTCCATCGAAACATTATCCCACTTCCATTTTGGTACATCCAGTGGTTGAAGCAATCCGCCAGGCCTCTGCTGCTCCGCCATAACTCTTTGGCACGCAAGACACTTGGCCACAAACTCTGTTACATCCTTCTTCATGTCACTCCAATAAAACGCTCTCTTCATGTCCTTATACATCTTATCACCACCCGGATGAATAGTCATTCGAGAATGGTGTGCTTCTACTAGAACTGCGCTTATCAAATCGCTAGTGCGGGGGACACAAAGTCTTCCATCTCTCCTTAGCCACCCTTTACTATCTATGGAATAACGTTGGAGATGACTAGAGACCTCTCCTCTGCTAATCCTATCCAGAATATCCATAAGCTCTAAATCCTCTCGCCGCCTTGAGACAATTTGATCTATGCGGGTAGGCTTAACCTCATGTGCTACCAACAATCCAGGAGTAATGCCCGTAGAGGGCTTAAAATCAAAGGTGGAAATAAATTCTAGGCTCTTCCACTCCACAAACATTGGACTAAGGGTTGCTCTCTTCCTACTTAACGCATCCGCAACCACGTTTCCTTTACCAGGGGTGTAAGCTATCTCAAAGTCATATGATGCTAGAAACCCCATTTAACGCTGCTGCCTCAAGTTTAAATCCTTTTGCGAGAACAGGTACTTCAATGATTTATGGTCAGTGAAAAGCTCGAACCTCTCTCCTAGTAGGTAATGTCTCCAAGAATTTAGCACGAAAATAATAGCAGCTAGCTCCAAATCATGGGTGGGGTAGTTCTTCTCATGCGTTCTTAATTGTCTACTCCCATAGCATACTACCCTCCCCTCCTACATCAATAATGCCCCGAGGCTAGTCCCACATGCATCAGTGTACTGTAAAAGGCTTAGCTCTGTCAGATAAAACTAACACTGATGCACTAGTAAGGGCCATCTTTAGCATCGTGAAGGAATCCTCACAATCTACGTCTTACACGTATGCCGCATTCTTCTTAGTGAGGTGAGTAAGTGGTGCTAAAATCTTAGCAAAATATCTAATAAACTTCCTATAATAATCAGCCAAACCTAGGAAGCTTCAAACTTCGGTAGCATTCTTGGGGGCCTTCCAATCCTGTACTGCTACTATCTTAGTGTGATCCACAACTAAACCCTCCCTTGAGACTACATGCCCCAAGAAACACAACTCCTTATGCCAAAAGTGACGCTTCGAGAACTTTACTTTCAATTGATGAACACGAAGTGTACGAAGAACCTCCCCAAGATGAATAGCATGCTCTTCCATACTCTTGGAAAACACCAGAATGTCGTCCATAAATACTACAACGAGCTTATTTAGAACATCTTGAAAAACATGGCTCATCAGATCTACAAAATAGGCTAGGGCGTTGGTCAGCCCAAATGGCATAACCAACCACTAAAAGAGTCCATCGGGTGTCCTAAATGCTGTCTTATTGATGCTATCATCAGCAACCCTAAGCTGATGAAATCCAGTGGCTAAGTCAAGCTGAGAAAATACTGAAGAGCCAACTAACTGATCGAAAAGATCGTCTATCCTAGGAAGTGGGTAACGGCTCTTCTTCGTGAGCTTATTCAACTCTCTATAGTCTATGCAAAGTCGAAGGGAACCATCCGCCTTTGTAGCGAAGACGACTGGTGCTCCCCACTTATATATGCTCCGTCTGATGAAGCCCTTTGCCAATAGCTCACCAATCTGCTTACTTAACTCCTTCCTCTCCCTAGGAGTCATATGTCCCACGGGAAATGCCATTGGCTTTGCATTGTCATTCAGATAGATCCTAAAGTCAATCTCTCTCTTAGGGGGTAGTCCCCTAACCTCCTCAAAAACGTTTGGGAAATCTCTAACAACTGGAACAAAATCTAACTATCCTAGTGATGAATCAAGGGAATAAAGGAAGCTCAACATGGCTGACCCCTATGGGTCGCAAGAAACCTCGAGAGTCCGTCTGCTGCATTTCTCTAGTCTAACGACTCTCCTCTTGCAGTCCAATATCGCACCATAAGTGGATAACCAGTCCATCCCCAAAATCATCCCATATCCCAAAAATCCCAGTACATAGGCATCACAATCAAACTTTATGCCTAGTATAAAATTTTTCAAACCCCTTCAAATCATGGATAAATGTGTCGATCCTCCTACGAGGTTTGAAACAACTATAGGGTCTATAACTAGAGAAATATATAAGTGCAAACAATCAATAAGGAACTAGAAATGAAACAATGCGATGCTTCGGAGTCAAAAAGAGTCCGTATAGGAAAATCCAAAATAGAGATCAAACCTTTTACAGAGACTTTCCTACCTCGATTCGATCCACTACTAGATGGTGCTGCATCCAAAGCTTGTACTTGCAACGTAGGTGTGCGTACTCTCTACCCCGTCCTCCGAGGACAAGCTCAACTAAGTTGTCCAGGCTGCCCATAGTTGTAACACCTCCCCTTCATTATGTCCTTCTTACAGTCCTTTGTGAAATGCCCAACCAGTCCACAACTATGACATTTCCCGCATTTCTTGATCTGTCCCTTTTGAGTTCCTCCTCCTTCTTCTTGTCCTTATCCTTCTTATTATTCCACCACTGCTTCTTAGAGTTTTCTGATTTAAGAACCTTCTTAACCTCTTCTTTCTTAGCTACATCTGACATGAGAACCATCTCCACAAGTGATTCATACGTCGCTCCTATAGGTACATGTGTTTGTGCCAACCCTTGGAGGGGCTGGTTCAAACCCTTATCAAACTTGGTGGCTGTTAACCGACATCTTGGCCCGGTTACAAAACGACGGTTGAAGAAATTATCATTAGCACTAGATAAGATTCTGATCAAGGAGAGACTGGAGGTGGTAGAAAGTTGTCAGGCCCACAATAAAGCAAGAGCATTCGGCCTGCCTGGCCTGGTGCACAGATTCACCCACTATGGGCAGAGGCACCTTGCTCCTAAGCCCATGAAGGAAGTCCAACCCATCTTCCTCTATAAATAGAAGGGCAGGGGCACAATGAAATGGATCCTTTTTGGGAGAACACTGGGGAGACTCTGCCATTTTTGAGACTCATCTTCTCTACTTAACAACTTCATTCAAGCATTTGATTCATGAATTTTATTTGTAATCAACTATTAAGAAGATCAATAAAGTTTAACCTCAAAGTGGACGTAGGAAATTACGCTGAACCACTATAAATTTGGTGTTCTTACTTTCTGCATTTAAATTAGCATTCTCTTCCTTGTTTAATTTATCTTCATCACTTATATCTCTACACAATCTTTCTCTACGAGGTTAGTGACCAATTTTGGTGCTTTCACTGAGAATTGAATTCTCAGCTTGATTGGATCTCATCATCTACTAGTGGATTTCCATATTCGCGAGATAGATCTAGTTGTTTACTAGGAAACTTCCTATTCTACTCAGATTTGAAAGAAATCTAAAGGAAGCTGATAGCCGTATTCATAGAAACCAAGTCTATGTAAGATATGGGGACTAGGCATTGAAGTTTGCAGTCATGTTGAATAGAGGCCGACCCCCCTCTGAAGCCAACTTAGCCGATCGCCCCAGAAAAGTAGTATGCCGAACGCTCCAGAAAAGGAGTATGCCCATCGCTCCAGAGAATTCCCCATGCCAAGCAGAATTCCCATGCCGAGCAGCATTCCTATGCCGAATAGCCTTGGCCGAACAGCTTTGGCCGAACCACTCCAGACCGATCCACTTTGGCCGAACCACTCCAGGCCGAACCACTCTGGTCGAACAGTCTTGGCCGAACAGCTTTGGCCGAACCACTCCAGGCCGAACCACTCTGGCCGAACAGTCTTGGCCGAACAGCTTTGGCCGAACCACTCCAGGCCGATCTACTGTGCCGAACAGCCTTGGCCGAACAGCTTTGGCCGAACCACTCCATGCCGATCCATTCCACCGAACAGCCTTGGCCGAACAGCTTTGGTCGAACATAACTCTAGGCCGAACGCCCTTCCAGACCGACCATAACTCTAGGCCGAACCCTAGCCGCAGCGCAGTGCCTCCGGATAGTGAATAAAAAACTCAACTTAATAAAGGAACATTCTATCCACTTCCCTGACATCCCATGATTGACCAGGGCATAGTGGATCTAGCGGCAGCTTATGAACGACATCAAGGGAACGGACAAGCAACCGCTATTCAAACAGTACTCCCAAAGGTTGGAGAACATAGATTAAGTGACTCTAGCAAATGTCAAGATGACTCCAAGAACCATTCTTCGCTGACCCAGCACTTCGAATTTAGTGACTCCAAGCAAACCAATGCTTGGCTCTAAGCAATTTATTCCAAATACTAACAAGGGTATCATACTAATCACATTTGAGGAAAGTCGACCTCCAGATATATTTTGGCAGCTAGTTAGCTAAAGAGCCTCCTACGACTATGGATCATTTCTTTTACAAAATGAATCAGGACTAAAGTGAGGTGGAGTGGAGCATACTAAGAAAAATAACAATGAAGGCCTGTTGGCTAAGGATGTAGATCCCAGTAGCCGAAACAAGACTTTAGAATTCAGCTCATATGCTCTTTGAAAGGTTCAATTGACAACCTCTACTTGAAGACTCACGACTCGGAGTGGTACTGGAAACCAACCTCGAGAGAGTACACCAAAGTCTAAAGAAAATTAGGGGAATGTTGTATATTCCCAAATGCTCACTGATCCTAACACGAGCGATTACAAACACCTCCGAGGTGTCCAGGTACTCAGATTTGGTTGCCAACCAATCTACACAGACCATGATCGGACGTGTGGAGTTACATCTGGACGAGAATAATTCTATTGCTCATCATCAACCATATGCCTTTGATTTGGGGCTATGGATTAAATACAATGTACAACATCACGATGCACAGAGAGCTGAATTCCATCTTGCAAGTGGAATTTATTCAAGTAGAGAGCGGCTGCGATACGGCCAGCCACTCACTAAGTGAAACTCGAGCTCGGGGGCAAGCCATCACATCAAGGCTAAAAATGGGTTGATACACGACGATCCTTCGCACAACTCCCTACTCCCAGAGTGCGAGATGGAGTATAAACATCTACTCAACTCCGTACTCCCAGAGTGCGATACGGAGTATAAACATCTACTTAACTCCGTACTCCCAGAGTGCGAGACGGAGTATAAACATTAATCAACTCCGTACTCCTAGAGTGCGAGACGGAGTATAAACATCTACTTAACTCCGTACTCCCAGAGTGTGAGACGGAGTATAAACATTGATCAACTCCGTACTCCCAGAGTGCGAGACGGAGTATAAACATTAATCAACTCCGTACTCCCAGAGTGCGAGACGGAGTATAAACATCTACTTAACTCCGTACTCCCAGAGTGCGAGACGGAGTATAAACATTGATCAGCTCCGTACTCCCAGAGTGCGAGACGGAGTATAAACATTAATCAACTCCGTACTCCTAGAGTGCGAGACGGAGTATAAACATTCGCTTAACTTCGTACTCCCAGAGTGCGAGACGGAGTATAAACATTAATCAACTCCGTACTCCCAGAGTGCGAGACGGAGTATAAACATTCGCTTAACTTCGTACTCCCAGAGTGCGAGACGGAGTATAAACATTAATCAACTCCGTATTTCCAGAGTGCGAGAGGAGTATAAACATCTACTCAACTCCGTACTCCCAGAGTGCGAGACGGAGTATAAACATACATCAACTCTATACTCATCCCCAAAACTGGGGGCAGAACCAAAGCAAAGCACGCTAGTTGAACATTTGTCTAAAAGAAGATTGGAACGAAACGATTAAAAGACGACTGTCAAGCAATCAACTGAACGGAAATATTCAGCATGAAAGACTGCGGTTTTTCAAAGCACGTCATGTTTACACAAGACGTCCTTTGGGGGGCAAATGTTATCCCGCCTTTTGGCAAGGCCGTGACACCAAGAACTTGATTAGAAACCAGTGACAGTTCGTCTTGGAGATCGGTTACACAAAGGCTCACTATGGATATCGATGGATTTTGTCCGAGTCTGGATCGAGCCACGATTAACAAGACATAACAATCAAAGCCAGGGAAGCCAATGTTCCAAGTTTCAAGACGATCCGAGTTTGTATGCTCAACTTATGATCGATTCGAACAACCGACCATCCATCCATCAACCTCCACATTTGACTTGGAGACCTAAACTGCTTGGAATGAATATGGCCCGATCATCCACTCCAATCGAGTCATAGAACAAAGTTCGACAAAATACAGATACCCCTCATGAAGCTCAGTGACGCCGGGATCCGTCTAAAGTAGACCTGATTTGATCATCTACACATCAAATCCTACCCTGAACACGAAAGGTTGTTCGAAAGCCCAACCTGAAGTAGCTATGGTAGACCGCGTACTCGCTAACCATCGCTGTCAATATATCGACACGACTGCACCTTGGAACATATGCAACTTACTTTGTCTACTCAACAATCTATTATCCTTATTTTTCTAGAAGGAGATACATAGCAAATTGTAAGAGATTTGGCTATCTAACCCAACATGGATGTGATCCAACCATCTGTTATATACCTCCTTCCTTGACTTGATTGGAAGAGCTATAATCACCAAGCGGACGAGAATCGATCGTCCATTGTTCAAATTCTGTTCCTCATCCTGGGGTGCAGAATCCCATTCCGTGAGCAAACGTGGTTCGATTGTTCATTCGACGACATTAGCCTCGATATAGTAGATGAATACAAATTAAAGAGTGGAAATACGACTGCTCTCAACTTAAACCTCCAAGTCCCCAGAGTGCGGACTGGAGTACTCTAAGTCCCCAGAGCGCGGACTAGAGTATAAATGACTAAAACCTCCAAGTCCTCAGAGTGCGGACTGGAGTACTCTAAGTCCCCAGAGCGCGGACTAGAGTATAAACGACTTAAACCTCCAAGTCCCCAATGTGCGGACTGGAGTACTCTAAGTCCCCAGAGCGTGGACTAGAGTATAAATGACTTAAACCTCCAAGTCCCCAGAGTGCAGACTAGAGTACTCTAAGTCCCCAGAGCGCGGACTAGAGTATAAATGACTTAAACCTCCAAGTCCCCAGAGTGCGGACTGGAGTACTCTAAGTCCCCAGAGCATGGACTAGAGTATAAATGACTTAAACCTCCAAGTCCCCAGAGTGCATACTGGAGTACTCTAAGTCCCCAGAGCGCGGACTAGAGTATAAACGACTTAAACCTCCAAGTCCCCAGTGTGCGGACTGGAGTACTCTAAGTCCCCAAAGCGTGGACTAAAGTATAAATGAATTAAACCTCCAAGTCCCCAGAGTGCGGACTGGAGTACTCTAAGTCCCCAGAGCGCGGACTAGAGTATAAATGACTTAAACCTCCAAGTCCCCAGAGTGCGGACTGGAGTACTCTAAGTCCCCAGAGCGTGGACTAGAGTATAAATGACTTAAACCTCCAAGTCCCCAGAGTGCGGACTGGAGTACTCTAAGTCCCCAGAGCGACTAGAGTATAAATGACTTAAACCTCCAAGTCCCCAGAGTGCGGACTGGAGTACTCTAAGTCCCCAGAGCATGGACTAGAGTATAAACGACTTAAACCTTCAAGTCCCCAGAGTGCGGACTAGAGTACTCTAAGTCCCCAGAGCGCGGACTAGAGTATAAACGACTTAAACCTTCAAGTCCCCAGAGTGCGGACTGGAGTACTCTAAGTCCCCAGAGCGCGGACTAGAGTATAAACGACTTAAACCTCCAAGTCCCCAGAGTGCGGACTGGAGTACTCTAAGTTCCCAGAGCGTGGACTAGAGTATAAACGACTTAAACCTCCAAGTCCCTAGAGTGCGGATTGGAGTACTCTAACTCCCCAGAGTGCGGACTCGAATATAAGCGAATCGGATCTCCAAGTTCCCTGAATATGAACTATGACACAAATGACTTGAATTTGTCAAATCCCTGACATACGGGCTAGAAAGTATTCTAAGTGCTTGAAGCACAGAATGGAAGTTCAACGACTCCCGAAGAGTTTCCGAGTTATATGAAGATGGGCTGAGAAGTCTATGTTACTCACAACTGCTTGGATTAAAATCACAATCACAAAGAAAAATGAACAATAAGAGTCTTTTGTAAGACAAAAAAAGAAACTAACCTTATTCAGAAATGAGTTTCTATTACAACCCCTCCAAAGTTCAGAGTCGACACTCTATTTACAAGGACTAAGGAAATAGATGAAAATAATTACATGACTTAAACTAACTCTCGTTGAACGAGGATAGTAATCACTTCTTGTGCTTCTTCAACTTCTTTCCAGACGGCTCCTCTCCAGAGCATTTACCCTTGGTACTCTTCTTTGATAAAGGGGTAGCAACTGAAGGAGTACGGGGGCCTTCCATGGGCTTGGACCCGCCAGGAAGGATGACCTTCAACGGCTTGTTCAAAGGATCGTCCAAGTCCACAACTCGGGGCTCTACTATGACCTTGACCGTCTCCTCCTTCTCTTTCTCGAGCCGCTCCTCCATGCTCAATTCAGATGTGTGCTCAGAGGCGCCTGTAATATCTACTTCATAACCCCCGTTGGTATGAGAGGAGGTTTCAGACTTGTCTTCATCAAGCGCTCTGATCACCTGTGTGTTTGGACCAAAATCCTCCCCTGCGTGAGTGGCTTCACTTGTTTTCTCCCCCACTTCCTTGGTGACATCGCTCCTCGGAGTGGGCTCGGGGTCAGAACGGCCTGCACAAAATCATGGAAAACAAGCATTAGAATGCAATAGTCCTGCATAAAGAATAACGACTTTCGAAATCTTAAAGAGAATCTTAAAGAGAAGGATTATCTACCAGGTTTAGGCAAGCTCTCAGCCATCTGGGGGGTCTCAACCTCTGGAACGGGAGACAGAATGCGGACTAAAGTACTCTAAGTCCCTGAGTGCGGACTAGAGTATAAATGACTCAAAAACCTCTACGTCCCCAGAGTGCGGACTACAGTACTCTCAGTCCCCAGAGCATGGACTAGATTATAGACAACTTCAGAAAAATCCCTAAATCCCAAAAGCGGACCAGATTACTCTAAGTTCCTAGAGTGCGAACTAGAGTATAAACGAGTTGACGAAAATCTCTGAGTCTCGAACTGTAGACTAAAGCATAAACCGTTCGACAAATCTCTAAGTCCCCGGAGCGTGGACCGAAGCATGAACACAAATTGGGCGTGAGTAAACCGGAGGGAGAATAACACTAAGTCACCAGAATGTAGAGTGGTGTATAAACATCGATAAATAGACGAGTGGATTTCGACCATTTTCTATTCCGCAAACTTCGGCCTGGAATCGATAAATAGGTTGACCATCCAACTAGTGACCTGGCCAAATCAATGCTGGGGGCAGGGGTACAAAACACTAAAAAGCCGAATACGACAGCTTACTATAGCTCTAGCTTGGCGTTCTTTATAACTTGAGGCAGCGACTGCAGGGAGGCCTCAATACAGAACCAATCGAAACGGCATCCAAAGCTACGAGCAACCTACTATATCATACCTCAGACCAAGGGTCAATGTCGATCCGCACCAAGCACATATGAATGAGACTCGGATGTTTGTTTTTTGAAAAACTATGACCCCCAGAGTATGGAAAGGAGGGTAAACCACGAATACTTGGTCAAAAATTCTCCAGCACCCTCGTTCGATTCGTTAGGAGGAGTATGAAACTGGATGAGCATAACCCGACTGCATTTGCAGCCAACTTTACCCCGAGATCTGATTACAGAGCATGAACCAAAGTGGACGTGGATGACCATCCACTGTCCAAATTACGCCCTGAAACTTACGTGGCATCGAAGTATTCCTCTTGGAATGAAAAACCACGATAAAATCCAAGATAGGCGAGACCTAGTCTCCTATCGACTGACATGATCCCACGATTCAACGGGAAAGAGAGTAAAGCTAAAGTGGGCATGGCTGGCCTTCCTACTTATCGGTATATGCCCCAGACCTGGGGGCACAAGCGAGAAGCAAGATGAATGTGAACCGACTATTCACCAATCACCTCTATGTCTTTGGAGTTTAGGTGAAAACATAAACATAGCTAGGACGAGACTCAACCGTCCATGTAGTACATTTATCAACCCGAGACTGGGAGAAGACGCATGGTCATCCAAAAAATGGCCACGATAGCTCAGTATTAAAACTTATATATAGTGCTTACAGCTACTCAAGGCAACGACCGAAAGGATGCCTAGAGATAGAATCGTTAAATCGACGCCAAAGCTTGGGGGCAACTGACTGTCACTCCAACCCGAAGGGCGAGTGAAGGATCATGAATGCATTGAATAGAAAATGCGTTACTCAAATATACAAGCAAATTCAAACTCATAGCAAGATCCAGCTATGCAGTTGCACGCAACTCGAGGCTGGCCCCTACTCGACATTTCCTTCAACGTGCTTTTAAGCCTGATCTTTGGCCATTTGCAGATAATCAATTAGAGCATTCAGAGCCCTTCATTATTTGACTTAACAACTCATGGCAAAACTCTAGGATTCGACTAGAGTAACCATCAACATTGGTCGTCCCAACCATATTTCACATTGAATGTTATGCAAAATAGTTACATCTTTACTCAAAGAATCTGGGATGGCACTTGCTAATCTGACGGTCGACATTACAGCCAGCCATGGCGACCCTTTCCGGGTGCTGAATATCGGATCACAGCTCAGTGCAGTGATGATAAAAGAATTAGTTGGATTTTTCTGAATAAATGATGATATGTTCCCTTGGACCCATTCTGACATGCATATGTGATTTCATTAACTATCGCGAGCCATGCATTGGATATCAACCCGAAGCTACAAAAGCTAGCACAATCTTTATTAATTTCATCATGAAAGCTCCACTCTTACTTTTAGGCTCACCCCATCAATGTCTATGTCTACCAGCCGTTGCGACAGGGCATATAATGACCTGAGATGTCTAAAAGACTACTTAAATAGAATATCGAACTAAGCTAATTCGATATAACTTATTTCCCACGAAGGTCTATCCAAGGACGGAAATTAGCAAACCTCACACCCAAATTCACTACCTCAGATGACTACTCGAAGAGTAGTAGAGAACCAACCATGAGATGGAAAATGTACGCGGATGGAGCATCCAATGATCAGTGTTATGGCATAGGAGTCATGATAATGACTCCTGAGGAACGATCAATCTGCTACGTCCTAAAACTCGATTTACTTGTAACAAACAACGATGCTTAGTATGAAGCCTTGACTGCCAGCCTCAAACTTGCTAGAGGATTTGAAGTGAAAACTTTACATATCTTTTGTGATTCTTGATTGGTAGTATACAAATTTAAGGAAGTTGATCTTGCTAGTGGGCATTGTCTTTCTCCTTATCTCGCCAAGTCCAAGAGCTGCTAACCGACTTCACGTATTACATCATTACACACGTACTCAGCGAACAAAATGAAAAGGTGTCATGGTTGACTCCTATCAAAGACTATCTACAATGAGGAATTCTTACTGAACGGAGGAATGGAAAACGACAGATCCTCCTCAAAGCTTCCCGCCAAATCATCTAAGAATAAGTCGTGTGTCAAAAGGAGTCTATCCATCCCCATGCTTCGGCATATCGCCCATGATGATATCTTGAGCAAATTCTATGAAGAAGAATGCGGTAATAACATCAGGGGGAAAACCATGATAAAGAAGATACTCTGCTACAGGTATTACTGGCCAACTATCAACCCAGAAGTGGTTGATCATGCTAGACAATGTGACGAGTGCAAGATGTTTGCAAAAAATCCGGGAACCCCGCCGATGGAAATTATTCAAATGGCTAGTTCATAGCCGTTTGCCACTTGGGGGCACTGAAATCATCTTCTTGTCGATCCTAAAGGTGGTGCGAAATACACCATCATAGCAGTTGATTACGTTACCAAATGGGCAGACGAAGAACTCTTAACCACGACCAAGATGAAGAAAATAATCAACTTCTTTATCCGTAACGTCATCTGTCCTTATCACCTTCCATGATCCATTATAACTGCAAATGAACAGGGTTAAGCCGTGAACAAAATCATAAAGTCTGTATTGAAGAGAGGTTTGGAAAACTCCTCAAGTGGCTGATTGCAACCCTTATTTCACAGAAAATACAAACAAGGAATCGCGATTGAATTACAATTAAACTGGATGGAGTTGGCGACGACTTATGAGCATATAAAAAGCATCCGAGAGCCAATGGCAAGAACATGTACCCGAACGTGCATGTGTACATCCGAAAAAGTTCGACTTCTTGAAATCAACAGAAATTGAATTCTCACTAAGGGTTATTAAGAGAAGACTAGATCATATAGCCGAAGCTTATTAGCTCTGCAGAATTAGACACGGATGGCCACTAATGAACTACAACCCTGGATTTATAATATTGGGAATCGACCGAGCATCACAATGACCAAAGAAGGATACAACACCTTGGGAGGATAAATTGGAGGATAATGACTATTCAAGAAAAATGGTGGATTTCTTTCTGAAGACAAGGAATACTCGCTGATTCAAAGCGTGTTGTGTTGCTTCACACGACACACTTTGGGGGGCAAGTGTTAACCGGCATCTTGGCCTGGTTACAAAACGACAGTTGAAGAAATTATCATTAGCACTAGATAAGATTCTGATCAAGGAGAGACTGGAGGTGGTAGAAAGTTGTCAGGCCCACAATAAAGCAAGAGCATTCGGCCTGCCTGGCCTGGTGCACAGATTCACCCACTATGGGCAGAGGCACCTTGCTCCTAAGCCCATGAAGGAAGTCCAACCCATCTTCCTCTATAAATAGAAGGGCAGGGGCACAATGAAATGGATCCTTTTTGGGAGAACACTGGGGAGACTCTGCCATTTTTGAGACTCATCTTCTCTACTTAACAACTTCATTCAAGCATTTGATTCACGAATTGTATTTGTAATCAACTATTAAGAAGATCAATAAAGTTTAACCTTAAAGTGGACGTAGGCAATTACGCTGAACCACTATAAATTTGGTGTTCTTACTTTCTGCATTTAAATTAGCATTCTCTTCCTTGTTTAATTTATCTTCATCACTTATATCTCTACACAATCTTTCTCTACGAGGTTAGTGACCAATTTTGGTGCTAACAGTGGCCTTCTTATGCAGTGTATTAACAAGCACCATTCCAAACCACGATAACTCATTAAACTGATTTATATACTCTTTCACCGAAAGACTCCCTTGCTTCAGACTAATGAACTTCTCCAACTGCATGCTTTCCTCGGCTTGAGACAAGAACTTTCTCTCAAACCTTTCCCGAAATTCAAACCAACCAATGTCTCTACCCTCTATCTCTAAAATATCCCACCAGTAAGAAGCCTCTCCCTTCAGCTGCCAAGATGCAAGCTAAACTCTCTGCCGGTCTTCCAATCCTAATAGCCCAAATATCTGCGTTGTATTCCTCAACTAAGCTCGTGCCCCTACGAAATTATCCATGCCAGAAAATGTCCTACCTCCTAGACTAGCGTAGTCCTTGTATAGCTTAAAAAAATTGGCTGCTGCAGGTGGATTAACAGGATCTCCACCCGCCGGTGAGGCTTTAGGCGCTTGCCCTTGCACCTCTGGTGCTGTAGCTTGGAGGTATCTACGAAACCAGCCAGGGACTGGGACACCCTTTGGAAGATTTAGGGCATCCGCCATTCTATGCAAAGAAAAGACAATTTAGGCTCGAAAGAATCGAAAGAAGGTTGAGCTGGACTTTTGAGGGGATTTTTATAAAAACTCTGTTATACTTGAAACTATTTCTATAATAAGAGTTTCTTTCTAAAAAAACACTTTTAGTTTGAAGATATGTTATCTTTGAAAAATACTCTACTTTTAAAACAAATTTTTTGGAATCCTGTAACCCTAGGCTCTGATACCAAATGAAACACCCCACACCACTTAGTATTCCCAAAAAGGGCACACCAAAGGATGTGGTGCATTATAGATATAGCTAAAGCTTCACAGAAAATAAGATTCACAAGGCAAATAAGTAAAAACAGCGGAAACATTTAAATA
This sequence comes from Allium fistulosum, assembly GCA_030737815.1. Taxonomy (NCBI): domain Eukaryota; kingdom Viridiplantae; phylum Streptophyta; class Magnoliopsida; order Asparagales; family Amaryllidaceae; genus Allium; species Allium fistulosum. The sequence goes on from CM060901.1 coordinate 1,228,974,554, forward strand.
ATAACTTATCATTCAAAATCAAACCTCTTTTCAAAATAAGTCATAAAAACATAACATGTCTCAAAAACTCAAAATATCTCAAATTCATGTCTCATGAAAAATACACCTCAGTCTCACATAATTAGAGTACAAAAGTAATAATAATAATGATCCCTCTCACAAGTGCCAATCCATAAATGAAAAAGAGGAAAAGTAGAAGAATACATCTGAAACGAGAGAACTTTTGGAATGGATCTCCAAGCAACCTGAATCAACTCAACTCTGTTGGCCTATTGGGGAAAAAAAGAGGGAAATGGAGGAGTGGGTCAGACAATAAGTATGGTGAGTGAAAGTAATTACTAGCATTTCTAAGCAAGGTAAAGATAATAGACTAAGCAATAGTTCTAGCTTGAAAGGAAAATATAGAAAAGATAAAATTCAGATAAAATACTATTTCTGATTCTGTTTGACTGATTGCTTTGATTGTTTGATTGTGATTGTTTGCACTTGTCTTAAATTGCTGTGATTAGGTTGAAACTCTAAACCTATCTCAACTGCTAACTTGATTAGGCTGAAATCCTAATCCTACCCATTAATCGGCCTTTCCTATCTTTGTTGTGCCACTGTGAATCAATCATGTTGGTCATAGCAAAAGACACCTCTTTAGCGCATAGGATGCAGTGGCAAATTATTAACCCTAATCGATGTCGCATACTCGGTCATCGCTTGTACACACTAACCGTCGCCCACTATTTGACCATTTATTTACCCTAATTAGCATAAGCGTGCCAACCCTCAGATAACTATTGTGAGACCGGTACTGGTCCTAACAAACAACCTTCTAGTTTTGCGCCCCTTGCCCAAATCCCCAGATTTGAGCCTCTATCTATTGTCCACTTATTTACCCAAATCAGCGTAAGCGTGTCCCAGCCTCACCTACTATTGTGAGACCATCAGTACTAGATCTGAAAGGGAAAGCTGCCGGTACCGGCCCTACTTCTATGTTTCCTTATTAACTTAATCTAATTTTTAAAATAATCCTCGTCTGTTATTTCTGCTATATTTGCTTATTAACTTAATCCAGGATCTCAGTTTTAAAATAAGCCTCTCCTATTATTTCTTTTTAGTTATAACCACTTGTTATAATCATGCTTGCAAATATCTTAAATTTGCCTATTTCAGTCTATTCCGGATATCGTTGGGGGATTTATGTAATTCGGTAATAAAAAAAGGGATCCAAATAGCTGAGAATCTCGCTGTCAATGAAAGCACCAAAATGTTTGCACCAAAATTAGCAAAAAACACCTAATAGAAGGTTTATAGAGAAATAACTGAAGAATATAAAATGAAAATGGAGGAATATGGTAAATCATATAGCAGAAAATTAAAGTAATAACAAGAACACAACGATTTATAGTGGCTCGGCGTTGTTTGCCTACACCCACTTTAAATAGATTGCTTTATTAATCATTTTGTAAACTTAGTGCAATAGGGATCGAATGAAAATCTTAGTTACAATAGAGTACAAAGCAACTAGCAGCGTAAAGGTCCCGAAAATGAATAACCAAGCATGTATTTATAGACGAAGATGGCAAAATATCTCCCTAAAAATTTGGCAAAAGGATCTCTAAAACCATATGGACCAATCAGAGGGATCGCATGGCCCAAATCCCAAGGAATATGGATCGGTGTCGATCCCTATTTTAAAAGAATTTGGGGGTGCAAACCCTATAGTATCTTTCCTATGTTGCAATGTGCTCAGCATCAAAGTTTCATGCCAATTGGATAAGTAGAACTTGAGTTATTGCTTGATCTTTGCTTTAGTGTGAATTGTTCTTTGATTTTAGCCGATCCACATTGGGGGAAGAAGGCCGTTCCCTCTTATTCCATCCTTTTGAGGTGCGATCCCTAGGGTAGGCTCCCTAGGATCCCCACAACTTGCTCACAAGCTTTCATATGCATTTGACTTATGGATCTTGAGATATTGATTGTTTTCTATTGAATTGCACTTGCTTCCTAAATCATGTTGATCCCTATGTTAGAGAATGGTTATAGCCGATCCCACCTCTATGTTGAACTATATTCCATACCTCGGACATTCTACATTGCATATCTCTCAATTATGTTCGATCATGGCTTCATATTACCATATGTACTTGACTTTTGGACCCCACAATCATCGCTCTAGACTTACTGGTCTTGACGACGGTCGAATCTAACTTGTCCAATCAATTCGAATATAGTCGGGTCAAAATGTCGGATAATAATGTCCATATCCAAAAATGTTTGCCGACATACTAGCCAGTAGTTGCAACTTCTCAATTTAAATGAACATACACTTCCTTTCACTACTTCGCGGAATGTCACTTGTCTTCATCTTTTATTTAAAGGCTTTGGACAATGAATTTTTGAAGCAATCCTCATTCATTTCTCTTACTCTTACTCTCTATATTATCATATTATACAAAATAGTCATGTTGCATACATATACATATACTTTGAGAATTTACTCTCCTTCTCTCTATTTTTTCATGGATTTGCAATCAACTAAAAATTTAGAGAGTTTACACTCAATTCTCTATCATTACTCTCTGATCTTATCGTATTCCTCAAAGAAATCAAAGAAATATTACTACTGGAGGTTTATAGAAGGTTACATTGAAGACTACTTGAAATTGTGATTAAAATATTTGATTTTTAGATATTACTCTACTATTTATTTTTTAAATTATGTCCTACTACCCAAAGAATGTCGGGATTGTATAGGTGATCTTGATCATATGAGGAATGTCAAGAGAACATGTTTTCTTGCCACCCATGGAAATGCAAAAGGTTAGATGCGTCTTTACTAGTGGAAAGTCTGATAGGAGCTGCTTACCACATGATCCAAAGTTAGATTGCAAAAGGTTTTCTTTCCACCCGTGGAAGTGCAAGAGGTTATATTAAAATTCTATATGAGGTACATGACTAGATGTACGATTGAAACTTAGAATCATTATAGAAATCTTAGTATCTTCTCTTTACTTTTATTGCCTTTACTTTCTGAATTTGTTATATTACTTCTTGTGAATCTGTTTTAGATTTAATACAATTTAAACTCACAATACAATTTGGTAATAAGTTTAAAAATACTATTCACCCTCACTAATGTTATATTAGCCTTAAGATCTATTACACACAGTACTAGAGTAGCGCATCACATTCTCCACATAAGCATGCATGAGTTAGAGTTGGTAACAAAATATTTACTATTTTTATCATTATTAAAATTTTGATGCAATAGAATTTTAGTGGCTTTACATATTAGTAAAGTTACCAGTACCAGTCAATAGTTTACTAATCCATCGGTATACTAACATCATTTTACCAGCGATAAAGATAAAATATCAATAGTCATTATTTACTTACAAATAGAATGGATATGGTAACTGTAACGACCCGTAATTTTCGATAATTTAAAAGTGTTAATTTAATAAGATTTTGATAATTAAATTTGAAACAAATAAAAATTTAGAGATTTAGTAATGTAATAATACTAAAATGAAACGTAACAATGGTAATTAAAGCTAATTTTTGATAAATTAAAGGAAATTACAATAAATTGAAATAATATAAATGCTATAACTTGGTTATAAATTTAATATAAGAAAATGAATGTAAATATTGAATTTATGAATGAGATAAAATATAATGAATGGTAATTCAGTAAAACCATTGTTATGTAAGCAATTGTAACATTGGTCTATAAACAATTATTATAAGTTACCTATATATTAATCCGTTAAATTGAATTGGAATTAATCGCAATAAATGTAATTAAATATAATATTAATGTAAATTAAGTTAATATTTGGAAATAATGTTAATTTTATTCATAATATGATAATTAGAAATAAAAAGAATGGAAACCAAGATTTATTAATTTATTGGAATTTAAATTATGATGATTGGATTAATTGCAATTAAATGAAATTAGATATTTAAATATTACGTAAATGGAAATTAAGATGAAATTGGGAAATATTAATGTACTAAGATATAAACCTATGTTAGTTATATCCTTATTGTGATAAAAGACTGGAATAACAAGGTTTAAAAATTTAATAAATGGAATTATTGAAAATTTAATTTATAATTTCTGAATTTAATGAAATTGAAATTAAACACTGAAATTGATGGATTAAACAAATTTAAATTGACATCTAAATTTGTTTAAATTATCGTAAGTGATTAAGAAATCAAAAATGATAGAAGTTGTAAATTATTAAAATTTAAACTGAAAACGTGATTTAATTAATTTAATATTAATTTATTTAATTAACTGAAATATAGCCATTTTGGCCACTGACTCGGATTTCGACGAAACCAGTTTCATCGGATAAGTAACGGTAAATTATTGTAGGATTTCAAGTTTTGTAACGATCGGACTTGTCATTTGATCGTACGGGCCCGAAACGCCTTGAAATCAATTTAATTGAAATCAATTGAAACCAATTTGAAATAAATTGATTTTACCATAACTTCTTCATACTATAGAATTAGGACTTTAAACCACTTCCATTGAATTTGAAATCATCAAAAATATCTATTTCGATATATGGGATTACCCATTTTCGTTCCGGAGTCGAAACGGGCTTTTCGGGTCGTTTATAGTTCAACTTGCAAATAGATTCGATCCATTTGTTCTTATTTTCTGATCTGCCTATAAATACCTCGTTATAAACCCTAGCCACTCCTTATTCTCATTTGTATGTATGCACATCTCCTTCTCAACTCCTCATTACAATGGCAGACAAAAACCTAATTCCCACATCTCAAATTCAATTTCAAAACCAAATCGAAAACTCAAATTCCTCAAATAACATCAAATTATATATCAATCTGAAGCTCTCGACGAGCGTAACCCAAATTTACAACTCATTTCTCGAATCGGATTATCATTTGTCCTAGAATCAACGAATTTTTTTCGGTCGTTCGTTTTGGCTTTTGTGATTTCGACGGTGGATCTGCGTCCTGGCGACGATCGGCAGGCGTGGGGTGGTAGAGTGTGTCGAGAAACCTCGGGGATGTTTTCGCTCGTTTTATGGTGGCCGAATTTCGCCGATATTGGCGTTTGAAGGTGGTCGGAGGGGAGTGGCTCTCGGGATGCCGCATGGCCGTGCGTCTGGCCTGGAGGAGCGGCCGGACCTGATGAGGGCGGTAGTGAGTGGCGATTAGCGCAGCGGTAGCCGTAGTGGGCGTGAATGGTGGCGGCGCGGTAGGGTTCTGGTGTGGTTCAAAGTATGGGTGCGTTGTGTGTGAACGAGAGAGGGAAGAGTGTTAGATGACGTGGCCGACCATTATCGGTAAATCTCCATTCTATTTTATTTTATTTAAATCTCAATTCAAACGTTCTAATGTCAAAAACTTTTACAAACGAGAGTCCGCAAGTAGTGGCGTAGTGGTAAGATACTCGCTTCCTGGTATGCAGGTCGCAGGTTCGATTCCAGTCTGCCCTACTCCCATACCAAAGGCGCGGAGGTGGGTCCTTGTAAAACCTATAAACGGGTTGGGGGCATCAAATCTCTGTGCAGGGCTGGCTTAAAACCCTCCTGTCTGTGGTCGGACCAGGCTAGGGGGAGCTCATCTCATCCCTTCAATTTCATCAGGGCTCTGGGTTGAGTTTTTTTTTAAAAAAAAAAACTTTTACATACGAGGTCCGATTCACGCGCGGTTTCTTCCGCTAGGATCGTATTCAAATTCCAGACATTTTAACGCTTGTTTGGACGAATTCCGAGACCGTTCAAATTTTGGGCTTATTTTGAATTTAAATTCAAAGATGAGTGTTAACCCACTCACAACTTTTAAAATTTCTTATGTTTGTTAAATTAAATTTATGATGTGATTAGAAATTTATTTATAACTGTTTGGTATATTTTAAATCATCATCTAAGTTAATTTGAATTTATTTGAATTAAATCATTATTTAATTTATTATTGAATATAAATTGCCAGTTAAGTACCTGTTATTGATTATCAGTTCTATATTGATATTTATTGATTGATTTGGATGATGTTTGGTATGGATGTTAATTATTGATATTGGATGAATGGATGTTTTATTTTATATCGTTATAAACTGCAAGTTCACTCTGGGTTGAAATGATACATACCCTAATGATCTATAGATTAAGGAAAAATCGTTATGGGTTGAAATGATAGACTCGAGCGATTTTATGGATTTGATATTTTCGGGATTGCGGTTTGAAATGATATACAACCGTAAAATGTTCAAATTGCGGATTGAAATGATAAACATCCGTATCACTTGACCCTAGGGTAGGAAATTATATACGGACACCGGATTTGTTAAATTAAATGATTTTAAAATCCTTAAATTTTTGAATTTAATCAATTGATGTTTTGAAATAAAATTTGATTTATGTAAATTGAAGTATTATTGAAAAATCAAGTTTGTGTTGAAATGTGAATTGGTTTAAAAAGGAATTTCTTTAAGGAAGTAAATCGGAAGTTTAAAGTTAAACTTTTATGTATAAATGAAATTCTATCGAAATTGAGTGATTGAATTTGTTTGAAAATAATTTTGAAATATGTTGAAGTTGGAGTAATCCGTATTGATATTTTAAACATGGATTTAAATGATATGAAATTTGATAGTTTATTGAAATTTGGTTTGTCGATTTGGAAATTTGAAATGGTCCAAATATGTTGAAATGAAATGAGGAGTTATATCAACTTTGAAATGGTCCATATATATATATATATATATATATAACTTACCAAATATTAAAAGTTGTAATATTTAATAAGAAAATGTAATAGAATATTATACAAGTAAAACTTAAAGTAATGAAAGTAATCAATGAAATCCTTTAATGAATAAGAATTTGATGTTGTAGTTGTTATAAACTCAAGTTTTATTTGAAATGTTACTATAATAAAATGTGATAGAAAGGAATTATTGTAAGTAGTAATTATAAACATAAGTAAATGAATTGATATGCTAAGTAATTAATTTTGACATGAATACTATAAATAAATGTATGTAATACTTGGATAATAAATTCATTGATTTTATAATCAGTTGAATGGAAATAACTTATGTAAAGAAATGAATATAAAGAAATGAAAAGAATTTTCATTATATGAATAAATAAAGAAAAATGAATTTGCAAGTAAATTAATGTAAATAAATGAAATTAAGTAGTGAATGAATGAGTATAATGCAATAAAAAGAAATTGACATTATATGAATAAATGAAAAATGAACTTTGTAAGAAATAAATGAAAGTAAATGAAATAAGTACTGAATAAATGAATGTGGATTTATTTACAAAATCTATATGGTACTTTAAGAATTGATTTACAAGTGCTTAAAATTTTATGTATAAATAACATATGTAAGAAAATGTAAAAATGAACTTAAAACAATATTTGGAATGTGTTGTTTGTTTTGGTTTACCGTTGTTTGGGCAAGGATACTTTAAAATTGTTTGGATGTATAAATAATCTATTGATTTTTATTTGAGACTGTTGAGTAAATGGTATACTTAGTAATTATTTATCATTCTATGCAATTTAAAAGTGTCTAAGCCCGAACAAACTATTTGTTTTGGCTGATATGGATGGATAATTGATTTTTTTTTATTTCATATGATGATTGTATGCTGTGGTTACAAGTGATTGTTTTTTATTGATTTGGTTGTTAGTGGTTGAAACAACTTTAAATATTTCATTTTATATAATTGTTAACTCCTTTTGGATTATATAAGTGAAGTACAGGTTATGGAAGCAATTGTTACTGCTTTTGGTTTCATAATTAAGCGTTGATTGCCCGACAAATAGGCACGTTCTCGGATTACGGTTTTATAGCGTATTTATATTGTTTTTCCCACTGTTGGGATATATTATTTTGAAAATATATGATACACATTGTAAATTTTTAATATTATTATTTCTCCCGAGCCTCTCCGTACAAAGGAGACTCTGCCGAAATTTTTCGTGAATTTTGGACTTAGAAAATTTTATGAAATATTTTCCAAAATTTTGTTACTTGAATATAAAAGGATTTAATGGTTATAAATTGATATATTTTATTTAAATTATTTAATTTTGTAAATTAACTGTTTATAAATTTAATATTTTGAATAAGATATATTGATTGCTTAATTCTTTCTTTTCCCTTCTTTTTCCTTTTCGAGGACGAAAAGTTTTGAGTGGGGGAGAGTGTAACGACCCGTAATTTTCGATAATTTAAAAGTGTTAATTTAATAAGATTTTGATAATTAAATTTGAACGAAATAAAATTTTGTAGATTTAGTAATATAATAATACTAAAATGAAATGTAACAATGGTAATTAAAGCTAATTTTTGATAAATTAAAGGAAATTACAATAAATTGAAATAATGTAAATGCTATAACTTGGTTATAAATTTAATATAAGAAAATGAATGTAAATATTGAATTTATGAATGAGATAAAATATAATGAATGGTAATTGAGTAAAACCATTGTTATGTAAGCAATTATAACATTGGTCTGTAAACAATTATTATAAGTTACCTATATATTAATCCGTTAAATTGAATTGGAATTAATCGCAATAAATGTAATTAAATATTATGATAATGTAAATTAAGTTAATATTTGGAAATAATGTTAATTTTATTCATAATATGATAATTAGAAATAAAAAGAATGGAAACTAAGATTTATTAATTTATTGGAATTTAAATTATGATAATTGGATTAATTGCAATTAAATGAAATTAGATATTTAAATATTACGTAAATGGAAATTAAGATGAAATTGGGAAATATTAATGTACTAAGATATAAACCTATGTTAGTTATATCCTTATTGTGATAAAAGACTGGAATAACAAGGTTTAAAAATTTAATAAATGGAATTATTGAAAATTTAATTTATAATTTCTGAATTTAATGAAATTGAAATTAAACACTGAAATTGATGGATTAATCAACTTTAAATTGACATCTAAATTTTTTTAAATTATTGTAAGTGATTAAGAAATCAAAAATGATAGAAGTTGTAAATTATTAAAATTTAAACTGAAAATGTGATTTAATTAATTTAATATTAATTTATTTAATTAACTGAAATATAGCCATTTTGGCCACTGACTCGGATTTCGACGAAACCAGTTTCATCGGATAAGTAACGGTAAATTATTGTAGGATTCAAGCTTTGTAACGATCGGACTTGTCGTTTGATCGTACCGGCTCGAAACGCCTTGAAATCAATTTAATTGAAACCAATTTGAAATAAATTGAATTTATCATAACTTCTTTATACGACAGAATTAGGACTTGAAACCTCTTCCATTGAATTTGAAATCATCAAAAATATTTATTTTGATATATGGGATTACCCATTTTCGTTCCGGAGTCGTAATGGGCTTTTCGGGTCGTTTATAGTTCAACTTGCAAACCATTCGTTCCATTTGTTCTTATTTTTTGATCTTCCTATAAATACCTCGTTATAAACCCTAGACAATCCTTATTCTCATTTGTCTGTATGTACATCTCCTTCTCATCTCCTCATTCCAATGGCAGACAAAAACCTAATTCCCACATCTCAAATTCAATTTCAAAACCAAATCGAAAACTCAAACTCCTCAAATAGCATCAAATTATATATCAATCTGAAGCTCTCGATGAGCGTAACCCAAATTTACCACTCGTTTCTCGAATCGGATTATCATTTGTCCTGGAATCAACGAGTTAGTTTCGGCCGTTCGTTTTGGCTTTTGTGATTTCGACGGTGGATGTGCGTCTTGGCGACGATCAGGAGGCGTGGGGTCGTAGAGTGTATCGAGCAGACCTCGGGGATGTTTTCGCTCGTTTTATGGTGGCCGGATTTCGCCGATATTGGCGTTTGAAGGTCGTCGGAGGGGAGTGGCTCGGGGTGCCATGTGGCCGCGCATCTGGCCTGGAGGAGCGGCTGGACCTGATGAGGGTAGTGGTGAGTGGCGATTAGCGCAGCGGTAGCCGTGGTGGGCGTGAATGGTGGCGGTGCGGTAGGGTTCTGGCGTGGTTCGAAGTACGGGTGCGTTGCGTGTGAACGTGAGAGGGAAGAGTTTCAGATGACGTGGCCGACCATTATTGGTAAATCTCCATTCTATTTTATTTTATTTAAATCTCAATTCAAACGTTCTAATGTTAACAGCTTTTACCTACGAGGTCCGATTTATGCGCGGTTTCTTTCACTAGGATCGTATTAAAATTCCGGACATTTTGTCGCGGTTTGCACGAATTCTGAGACTGTTCAAATTTTGGGCTTATTTTGAATTTAAATTCAATTTAAATTCAAAGGTGAGTGTTAACCCACTCACAACTTTTAAAATTTCTTATGTTTGTTAAATTAAATTTATGATGTGATTAGAAATTTATTTATGACTGTTTGGTATATTTTAAATCATCATCTCAATTAATTTGAATTTATTTGAATTAAATCGTTATTTAATTTATTATTGAATATAAATTGCCAGTTAAATACCCGTTATTGATTATCAGTTCTATATTGATATTATTGATTGATTTGGATGATGTTTGAAATGGATGTTGATTATTGATATTAAATGAATGGATGTTTTATTTTATATCGTTATAAACTGCAAGTTCACTATGGGTTGAAATGATACATACCCGAATGATCTATAGATTAAGGAAAAATCGTTATGGGTTGAAATGATAGACTCGAGCGATTTTATGGATTTGATATTTTCGAGATTGCGGTTTGAAATGATATACAACCGTAAAATGTTTAAATTGCAGATTGAAATGATAAATATCTGTATCACTTGACCCTAGGGTAGAAAATTATATACGGACACCGGATTCCTCAAATTAAATGATTTTAAAATCCTTAAATTTTTGAATTTAATCAATTGATGTTTTTAAATAAAATTTGATTTATGTAAATTGAAGTATTATTGAAAAATTAAGTTTGTGTTGAAATGTGAATTGGTTTAAAAAGGAATTTCTTTAAGGAACTAAATCGGAAGTTTAAAGTTAAACTTTTATGTATAAATGAAATTCTATCGAAATTGAGTGATTGAATTTGTTTGAAAATAACTTTGAAATATGTTGAAGTTGGAGTAATCCGTATTGATATTTTGAACATCGATTTAAACGATATGAAATTCGATAGTTTATTGAAATTTGGATTGTCGATTTGGAAATTTGAAATGGTCCAAATATGTTGAAATGAAATGAGGAGTTTAAACTGATATAAATTCCAAACTCATATTTTAATATAAACTGTTTTAAAATATATTTATGATTATTAAGATTTTCAAATTTATTAAACTATTTAACTAATATTAACTATATAAATTATTTGACTATTTTAAACCAATTTAATTTATTTTAAACTAATTAAACCATTATAATTTATTTTAAATCTAATTAATCTATTTTAAGTTACTTAATCAATTTTAATTATATTTAGTCTAAATTAAATCTATTTAACTATCTTAAATCAATTTAAAGGTACTTTACCTAGAATTAAACTATTTTTGGAGTATTTTAACTATTTATAACTATTTAAACTACTTTCTTCCAAATTCCAAACTAAGTAAATGGATGGGTTTATATTCAAATATTCGATTTTTAAAGTGAATATGACTTCGAAAATAGTATGGTTTTGAGAATACGATAATTTGATATAAATTGTGAATATGAATTTTGAAAGGAAATAAAATTATCGAACTATGATTTCAAATGCGATATGATTTCAAAGGTGAATATGATTTTGAAAATATGAGTAATGATTTCGAAAATGATATGATTTGAATTGAATATGATATTTTGATATTAATTATGAAATGGTTTTAGAAATGTAAAAGAACCGTTCGGTGTGTAATAAGCGATTGGTTGTTAAAGAGACCGGGATTGGATATGGGCATACTCTCTATCGATACCGAAAAGCACTCTGACTATCGTGTACGCGGTGGAGATTCCAAAATGAAAGTAGGATGGTGGCGACGATCCTATATGAGGTATATACGTGGACCCGACTCCCGTGAGTTGACATAAGGTGGCTAAAACAGGAGCAATTGACGGGCCAATGAGGTAGCTCCTTTGATCGGACACACTCCATCGATCTATATTCTGACTTTGCGATTTATTTGGTGGCCACCCTTCGATTTTTTTTACTCGGGAATGTGTTTCGAGTTGGGCGGTAGTTGCGGCTATGCGTTACCAACCGTCCGAAAGTGTAATTGGTATATGTACCCTGGCATTGCCTAGTTGTGCCGTGTCACCTACCCTAGCGCGCCTTCTACGAGTTTGTTTTATGTCGTACCTATGTGGTGTCCTCTGGCGGCTCCAGTTTACGGGGAGTTACGGTACTGTATAGACTATTGACATACCTATAAAATGTGTTAAGGGGTATATGGTTAACGCCTTAACGCTATTTTAATAGTTTATATTACTGTAGACATATTATAATAGCGTATTGTACTACATAGTATATAGTTTAACGGATCCTTAGGAGTTGTGAATCCCGAACATCTCTTAAGTTACTGCACTCACGTTAAACACTGGATAGGAGATGTCAAACCCCGTAAACATCTCTGACGCAGTTTACACTCATATTTATTTACCGTTGATTTAACTCACATAAGATCTTTTAGTTCTGACTCGAGTGTTTTGTCTTTCCAATTCGCTCGGGTCAGCCTGAGCATTTCAGGATTTGAAGACCTTATTTCCGGAGGACGAAGACGAAGATTGTATTATTATTATTTACCTTATTATTTCACTACATCATACTGTTCCTCTGCATTATTATTTGTTTATTTCTGATATGTGTAACTCTGATTTTGTATTATATAAGTATAATCAAATGTTTTGTATACAGCTTCATGAACTGTTATTTGATTATTATATTTTTTCATTCCGCTGCGAGATTCTGTTTTGTTTTTTTTTCTTTCTCTGTTTTTTTCTTATTCACCCCAATAACAATCTGCCCTTCTGTATGGTTTGAGTCGGCATGCGTGTTTTCTTGAAGCGTACAAAAAGGCGGGATGTTACAGTAACGATTTCCTTGTATCAATAACAGTTACCATTACCATATAATCCCTAGTTTTAAACATACAATTCAATACTCATGGTTACAAATATGTTCACAGCTGCAATCGCTTACATGCATTTCTTTTAAAAAAATTCTAGTATAGGTTTAGTGTTTTCAAATCATTACTTTTATCACAATATAATAATACATGCAATATAAGACAAAACTTAAGTATAGGACTAATAAGTATATGCAACTTATGTATAGGACTTAACTTATGTATAGATCTAATAGGTATAGGCTACTTATGTATTAGGCTTAACTTGGTATACCCTTTAGGTAGAGACTATTGGATGGTAGTGGATGTATTTGGATGTATTTCTTTGATTATTTTCTTTTACACGTTTAGGACAGTATATCCTCTAGGTATTCACACATATTCACATTTAGCTGCATGATATCTCTTGATTATTATTATGTTAGTGGATGCGATATATATGGATGTTGCATATGAGTTGTAGGGTTGTGCATACATATAGAATTGCAAGTATACTTATTTAGGATGTTGCATACATTTGGATGCATGACATGAACATTTTCATGACAAGAAGTCGACTGGATCAATAGACCGCCTACTTTTTTCATCAGTATAGGTTAACGTACATTTCATGTTGCATATAAATGTATATATTGCATTAGGAAAATTTACAAGGACAATGATTGCATGGATGATGGATGGGTAGATGGTTGTAGCTACTGATTATTGTGTACAAGTAACATTTTTCTGGCCTTTGAGATTTCGAGGATGAAATCCTTTCAAAGGAGGAGAATGTTGCACCCAGAAAATTTAAAGAAAATTTAATAAGAAAATTAAATTTAAACAAATCAAGACAAAAAGAAAAAATTTCACAGACGTTTGAATTTGGCTACGAACCTTTTACCATTATGTTCATAGAAATTTTTTAGACGATTTTCATATATAACACTTCAAAATCGAAGTTAGGTTAGAGAAGTTACGAGGGTTGGAAGAATTGAAAATAGAACAGAAAATTAAAAATAAAAATTCACCAATTAACAAAGGGACCGGTCGATCCAAGAGGATCGACGGTCAACCGGTAGTGGTTAACCAATAAGGGTTAGCGGCTGATTGTAGCCTATGTTAAATCGAGGGTAATTAGCTGCATGATGACTCGTTCGAATGGTCATGATTAATTACTTCGTAACCAAGCTAAGATATGCGTGTATGACTATGAAGATTCTCTAGGCCAGATCCACTATCCTGAACAGATTGCTAATCCCTGTAAATTCAAGCCTAATCTAACCTAAATCTCACATAATAGTTCACAGTAACGAAACTCTTCCCACTTCTAGTCTCTCCTATGATCCTAAAGTTGTTCAAAAATCAAAATAAATCAACCTAGAAGAACACAAAAAATTGAATCTAGATGGAGCAAGCATAGCTAGCATACGGAAGGGCAAGTGTCAAGCAAGATAAATAGGAAGTGCTTAGGCTTAAGCTGAGTGGGAACAATTTTAATCAGGTGATTATTTGCAGTTAAAATTGATCTATTGTCTATGATCTAGGATGATGTTAGAAATCCGAAATTTAAACCTATAATCTAGGATAGGAATTGGAATCACTGTAAACTACTAAAACTATTCTTTTGTTATTAGCTTGTAAACACTAATATTAGCAAACCCTAATCTATAAACCCTAGATTTAACGAATTGGTATTGAAATTGAAAATATGGACTGGTCAACTTACTAATTAGGGTTCAGTGTAAATGATTAACGACACAAATTAAATCAAAATCGTCAATCGACATTAAAAATCAGAAGAACTCTTAATTTTTGCCTACGACCGGTCGACCTCGATCCCCGGCGGTCAACCGATAATGGTCGACCGGTAGAAGTGCAAATTGCAAATCGGAACCTCGGCCTAAGGCCCAAATTTAATAACAAAAATTAACATAAATGATGATTGTTTGTAGGCCTATTTAATTTGATGTATGTTAGAAGTAGTTGGGAAGCTAGTTCCCAATGAGAGTACACTAAGCCATTGCGGTGTTGGATAAATGTTTTTTACCCAATTTGGGATCGTGTAATTGATTAGGGGCGATATATTTTTGCAAATGGAACTTACAGAAGATTCCACGGTGGATGCGCAACACTAACTAGGATGCCTGGATGAGTGGGCCTAGCATATCGAAAGTCCTTGTATGCATGATTTTTGATGTGACGTGATACAGTTTCGATAGAGTATTCCAGCGCATGCAGTAAAAGGCCAACACTATGATCGAAAGATGGAAGCGGGTGCATACGATTAAACACAACGACGAGTTGGCATTTCAGATTCTTCCTCTCCAGATGTAGTGAGAAATGGGTAAATTTAGTTAGGGGAAAATCGGTCCACCATGGTAGTCTAGTGGCGGTGTTTCCATCATTAGTAGCCACGAGGCGGTGTCTGCATATTGAGTAGCTCTAGAAGCGGTGTTCGATCGTTAGATGTGAGGTTCGATCCGTAGTTCGATCCTTTTAGTATCTTACACCAATTGTTGTGTAGGTTTGTATCAGACTGGAACCTTTAAGTGATGGACCTTAGAAATTCATGGAAACTTGTATCACATCAGTATTAAAATTAATTGCACATGATCATCACAAATGAAACTTGTACTCATTCATCAGACTTTTGTCTGATCCATTCTTTTTCCTTCCTTTTTCCCTACCACATGTAGACAGGGCAGCAGATGATTGGTCCATTTTTGATACTTAGAGAGTAGATCTTACTTTTGGAGACTGCTTTTTACCATATATGCTCTCTATGTATTTATCTATCTTATCAGTACATTCTATCTCTTTTATCAAACTTGGAGTGATATTTTCTACGTACTTTGTATTAGACCACATACTGATTTTCTAAGAATGTGATTTGGATATTTTCTAAGATGGACATTTTTCTATATTATATATATTTTTCCTTCTGCCGTAAGCTCTGAAAGTGTAGTATATCTTTGATTATATCTGCTTGAATTAATCTCTATAATGTTTTAAAAACCACGACAGCTCGCATTTCTCGGTACGACGTGAGTTCGAAACTCACACTAAATTTTGGATCGGTGTGTCGAGAGGTGCGAGTTGTCACAGTAGGTATCAGAGCGTAGGTTCAAAGTTCCTTAGGGTTATGACTGTATTGAGAGAACGTATTTGAAAAGTTTCTGAAAAAAATGAGAAAGTCTTCCAAAAGTTTTCAAAAATGGGTTTTAAAATATATACGTATATCATCCAAATGGTTTTCAAAGATTTATACATATCGTAATCTCTTTTTTCATGCCTATGTTATATCTCTTATTCGTGCCTATAATATCTATAAAAGTTGCTAATAAAATTCTTAAAATTCACATATAAAGATGAGTGATCCCGCAGGTATAGGCTCTGGCAATTAATTCGAGGTCCCGGGCATGAACATTCTGATATGGTTCTACCGGTACCTTCAGGCAGAGGGACAGGGCGAGCTAAATCCCATTAGAGAGTCCGCGGAGAGAGGAACTGGTGCGGTTCTTAATCACCCACCAACCGCTACAAACTTTATAACAACAAGTACCCCAATGGGCCTTGATTTTTGCTAAATCATAAATCCAAGTCCAACATAGTATGTATCGTGGGTTTGGCAACCTACAAATAAATAAATAAATGCATATCAGAGCATTAACGATATAACTTACAACGTAATAATAAAATATAGTAGGTCACTTAGTCACTGACCAAGATTTGACACTTCTAGTGTTTAGTGTCCTTGTCAGCATCGAGCATGGATAAGGAACATGAGCTTTCACTGTTCCAGCCTTGTACTATCACATGTCCGTCTAAGATATCTTATGAGTTGTAATGAGGAGGGGGTCAAAACAACATTTTAGTGATTGGTAAATTATACACTTTACACATAACACTAGTTTATGCCATTTGCCTTCCATTTCATGTTATGTCTTTTAGTTTTACTAGTCGCTTCATCTCCATGTACGCGTACAATACATCCGATCTACCCATAGTTGGTTATAACTGTGTACATATATTTAAATTTAAGTACTATGGTCCCCCATTAGACCTAGATACTACCCCCAGTAGTATATCTATCCAGTCCTGTTGTTTCATGGTGAATATTATTTATATGTTGATTTGTTTAGTTTTATACTTTTTCCAACCGATTTCGTTTGGTTCCTTCCTTTTAAATCTGAATGCAATAATTTGTTTCCACTTATTTATATTTTCTTAGATTTTATTTAACGTAATATTTCTTAATGTTTAAATTTTCACTAACGTTAGTAATAAGAATTAATTAGCTTTCATTACCATAGTTACACATGTAATTATTTTCAATTCAAAAACATCAAATGCTAATAACCTTTTCATTTGAACTTCGATTCAAAAACTTTAGATATGAAAATTGATCAGAAATTCGCGACTAATCCAACGGTATAAGTTTCATAGCCAAATTCTGAAGTTTGTAAAATTTCTATTTTTTAGCCTTATTATTTATTTGTTAAATTTCTTTTTAATTCATTGTCCTAAAATCATGGGACGTTACATTCTCCCCCCTTAAAAGAATTTCATCCCCAAATTCCTTAAGGACCAAACAAAGTAACATATTGTACAACCATTTTAATTAACCAACTAATTAGTATACAAATAATTTTGCAATCAATTGTGTGCAAGTGCACGGTGTATCACAATACATAGGATATGTATGCAGAATAATTCTAATCGGTGCCTCCTATATGAATGCATCCTTTTAAATCCATTTCAGAAATATAGTGCAAACATCCTAAACATACTGCTAGTTCTATATGCATGCAACTTTTGAAAACCAAAAACCTGTTTTTTACATCCAAATTTTCCCAGACTTCTACGAATAGAAGCACGGTTCAATCAATTTTTCATCCAATCCCTACCATCCAAAATCCTAGCACATCGTTGCTAACATCCAAATTTAAAATTTTCAATTTTCGAAACCTATATTCTTATCTCAGCAAAGGGTCTAGATGAAAATTTTCATATTTCCATCCTTCTCTTATGTGCCCTTTTTCCACTGTACCTTGGAATTTTATCGTTTTGTCCCCAATAATCTTCCAACTTTACTAAGAACAATCCGCATAAGTGATTTTTATTTTAAATCTTTAAAATTTTGAAATAGAATTATTTTATAACCAGTTTAGTACACCTATCGAAGAGGTATGGAAAAAGTGACTCCATAGTTAAATAGCTATTTCCCTTGTCTCTAACCATATTTTATTTTATTGTCACTTCTGCTGCAAAGTAAAATCTATACCAGCCAACCTGTCAAATATTCCCCCATGTCAAGTATGTGGCATTTCAAAAATTTGAAAATTTCTTCATTTTCTACTCAAAAATATTTTTATATTACTTTTTAAAATATTGGAAAATTTTAAGAATTTAAAATTTCTTTCTTCACGCGATTTTGTAAAACTTTTTGTAAATGTATTTTTATTTTCCAAAAGTTTACATATATATTTTTTAAAACAAATTATGTTATATCTCATGAAATCGGTGTTTAGTTAATAGTTTAACGTCCATAATGGACTTCATCTATTTACGCAGTAAATTTCTAAATTTCAGAACATTTTCTTTTATTTATAATATCAACCAGCACATAAGTTCAATTATAAATTTCAGCCTTTATGGTATATGGACATTGACCTGTGGCTATGCAACATCCTTTCCCTATCCTCCATTTACTGAAATTCATTTCCCATATATTTTCCTAATTTATTGGGGACTTAAAATCTTATTTTATTTTTATCTTTGTAGTTAGTTAAATAAATTTCCTTAATTTATTTCTTAACTTCCAATCTCTATTTTTTTTCCTCTGCATTAGTCAAGTGTCTTTTCTGAAATTTCCTTATTTTTATTGTTTTCCCATAATATAGCAGTCCATATAAAAAACACATAAAAATGATCATTTTCATTACATCGTACGCATTTTTACATAATAGCAACAACTAATGCTTACGACCAAAACTAAAAGAAAAACAACTGCTGAAAGTAAATACAACAACTACTAGCTACTAACTACTACTATCTATGGACCGTTCTAGCGTGCAATCATTCTCCAACCCACATATCTTAACTTTCCTTAATGGTTTTTGATGAATAAGGTCCATCCATTACTTCCATTACCACACCCAATTATGGAACAAATTGTGCATCCTTCTAAATTGTAGTGGGTAAAAAAATACAAACTATGCACCCATTTAATAACTCATTGGCAACTGGCTTGGCGAAATAACTTTTATGCCCCCTATCTTGCCTTCATTAACTTCGAGTCTACTAATATCCTCTATGTGTGTTTGCCATCTCATTACCCTCTCTCACTATCTTCTCTTAATCCCAATCTCTTGATAGTATTCTCAATTCTTTGTATTTACTTCCTTTACTCTTGATCTCTCTAACAAGCATACCTTAAAACTCGTAGAAGTGTACTTTAATACCATTTATCATTCCTTTATGAATTCTTCTTATGGCTTGCACACATATCTATCAAAACATTCCTAGGCTCCCACTAATATTCTTTACACTCAACGGGGATTCCTTATTGCTAATCTATGAGTAGTCATCACTATCTTCTTCATAGCCTTACCTTTTACCCCGTCTCACCTAAGCAGTCATTCCTATGTACTC
This sequence comes from Allium fistulosum, assembly GCA_030737815.1. Taxonomy (NCBI): domain Eukaryota; kingdom Viridiplantae; phylum Streptophyta; class Magnoliopsida; order Asparagales; family Amaryllidaceae; genus Allium; species Allium fistulosum. The sequence goes on from CM060901.1 coordinate 1,228,994,265, forward strand.
CATATTTAAAATTTTGGTTTGGTCTTCACCGTTTTTTTCAAAATTTAAAACTAAATTTTTTTAAGTATTTTAATCCAAAAACTTTTATCTTTAAAAGCACAAATTAAAAACTTTTAGCCAATTCAAAAAATAACATAGCGCCTAAACTTTTAAACTACGTTTAAATTTTTTAAAAGTTCCTTTTCTTTTAAAGACCCTTTTCAACTTTTACTTCTTAAAATTTGGGACTTTTACTCAAACTGTTTACTAAGTTTCCCTTTTTAAAACTCATTTGTTACACCAAACCATTTCTCTCTAAAAATATAGTTTACTGTATTTTCAAAAAAACTTTTATAATTTTAAACGATAAAAACTAAAGTAGATAAGAACAACTCTCACTCCATCATTTTATTATCACTCCTACTATCTCCACTTCCAATCCTGCGTGGAGTCTCTAATATCGTGTGAGGTGGACTTTTGAAAGATACTTATATAAAATGCGCACCATAATGAAAATTGTCCATTTTCATTTCTTTTGCCTTTAATTTCCTATGTTGCTTCTAATTAAATTACAAGCATTTTTTTTATATAATCTCCTAATGCTATTTCTAATTACTAACATTATTTTATACAAATTCCTAACTTTGTTTCTGTTTATGTTTCATAATGTTACTACTATTCATCTTTTTTCTACCTAAACTACTCTTATTTAATGGTTCCTCTTTATTAACTTTTTTCTTAATCTATAGTCTTCTCTAATGAACCATGGCAGTGTGTTCACCTAGTGCTTTTATTTTCATGATCTAATATTCTTTCCCTTACTATTTACCACATTTTAAACTTGTACCACTTCGTCCACCCTAGAAAGAATTTTCCATTTTGAAAAGTCAATAAACTACATACACTCTACCATATTTCTTTTTCAAAAGAATTAACCTTTTTATTAAAACTCACTTCTTGTTAATTCCGGTCCAATAAAATTTGAACTTTTTACTAAAACTTTTTATTTAATAGAGCATAGTTATTTTTTTTGAAAGTTTAATATTTATTTACTTTTCAAATTAGGAGTTTTCTACCTTTAAATAATTCCTTTGAAAATCATTTCAAATATATTATATATATTTTTCAAACTTTTATACTAGAATTATATTAACTTTTATATTAAATTTTTTCATATAGGGTCGGACCTTTAGTGGATTTCTATTTGTCTCTTCTTTCGAACTTTTCTTTAACTTTATAAAATAGAATAGTGTATGATTTTTGTTTAATGATAATATATATATATATATTAATGTGTTTGTTATAGTATTATTGTAATGTCACAAAATGAAATAAATAAATCAAAATTTCATTTAAATAAATATTTTATTTCAATACAAATACAAATAGTACACATTTACAACATAGCTTCCACTATATTTTACAACACTATTTTACATCATCATACAACACACTCTCATATACAATTCACCCACCCACTCACTCATGCTCGAATTTGATTGGATATCTTCTTGTCTCAGTTGTCTTCACTCCAATCAATTACTTTTCCTGCAAAATAACAATGTAGTAAAACTCCTAAAAAGAAATAAATTGAAACTACAAAAATAAAATTTTAATTGAACTCGACATCACCTCAGTCTATTGGGTTTGCTCTTCTCATATTTTTGAAATAGAAAAATATCAATAATGTACACGAGCAACTAATGACATGCACAATGTATCACTGTACATGCCATAAGGTCGTGCACATACACAAAACCTACTTGCATGATTCAAGTGCACAGAAAAATGCAAGGTCAAGCCAAACAGCTTAACGCAACGTAAATGCACGAGGCCAAGCCCAATAAATTTTAGGCTCAACTCAAGGCGATAAGTGAAGTAGTAAATCAAAGTCATGTGCACCAAAACAAAATCAGCAAATACAAATGCATATGAACAAGTACAGTTCGAGTACAAGTATACAATGGTGCAGCTAGAAAATCAAGTTCAACATACATCGAGCAAGGAAGTAAGGCATCAAAAGAAGAAATAGTACAACACAACCATACAGAACTAGGTTGAAGTAAATACACAAGCACAAGACATGCAAAAAATAAACATGAACCCAGACATACACTAGAATATAACAGTCGGGTTCAAAGGGCAGTGAAGTTTCAAGTGAAGTGAAATAGTGCAACACAGTTCAGTACATGCATAAAGGGTAGTGAAACCGAAATGTACAGGGCAAGAGCACATAGTGCACAACTATTTAACAAACAAATCAAGGCATCTCTCAGCGTATAAGTAAAAAGCAACTGCATTTTCATCTCATAAATTTACTCTACAAACCAACAAAAAGCATGAAATCACCATCCATCACCAGGGGCCAGAGATAGCAAGTGAAAAAAAATTCAACTGAACCACGATTTCAACAGGTCAAGGTCAAAACTAAAATATTCAACCAGGGTCAAAATATATTTGAATATATACCAGAATATGTGAATATATATTAGAGAATTGAACGAGATAGAAATGATAACACCATCGATTTGAAAATCAAAGGGCCAAGAAAAGCTTTTGAAATTTTCAAAGCCTAAAATGTATTTGAAATATAGGGATTCAATCCCTAAAAATACCACCCAAAGCATCACTGGCAAAAATAGTCGAATTCGAATAAAATTAAAAAGAGGCAAAATTAATACGCGTACCGAATCAGTATCAACCAACTCGATGACGAAGCAACCCAGAGCAATCAAACCAACAAGATTGATCGACAAGGCAATCTAGGCGAACATATTTCTTCGATTGATCAGTTAGATGAATCGGGGGCTTCAAATTAGTAGGAGCAATCGCAACAATCAATCGTCACTAATTAAAGAATGCAATCAACAAAGAAGGGATGGTGCGATTCAAACCTCAACTACAAGCTCCGACTTCCTAATCAGAAACGCTAATTTCAGATCACAAGAGCAAAAGAGAAGCGGCATGAAGTAAAAGATTAAAAACCAAAAATTATACACTTCTCTTATTTTGTTTAGGCCATGTATTCTATTTGTGAATAATTTAGTTTGGGTTGTATCAATTTGTATTAAGGTTTCAATTTATTTTTATTGTAATTTACCTTTTTATAAAACTCTAGTTTTTAACTAGGTACGAAATACGGGGCATAGTTCGAGAATTCACAACTTAGGATTTAAGTTGTGGTAGGGTTTTGAGCTTAGGGTTAGAACTATCAGATTACCGATGGTTGCGAGTTTATAGGGTCTTTAAGCAGTCGATAGTTTAATTATAATAAAAACCTTTGGAGCAGCTATAGGTAGGTTTCACCGAAGCTGGGTAAAAAAATTTGTCGCTTTTAATACTGCATTTACTCTGTTATTATCTGTGCTGCAATTTTTATTATTTTATGAATTTTTTATAAACCCTATTCACTAGGGCTGTCAAATTCCAGCACAACCCAAAACATGACCTGAAGATTACATGGAAATTAGCAGGTTAACCTGACCCATTTAAGTGGATGGGTCATTTTCGGGTTAACCCGACCCGTTTATAAATGGAGGGATTTTGGGTTGACCCATGAACCTGAATTTAACCCGTTTATAACCAGTTAATACTTATATGGGTTGAGCCAACCGCCGTTTATAACCCGTTTATACTTATATGGGTTGACCCGACCAGATTATAACCCAACCCAACCCGTGAACCCGAATTTGACCCGTTTATACCTTATACATGTTGACCCAACCCATTTACGACCCGTTTACGACTCGACCTGACTCGACCCATTTATAATCGAGTTAAACAGGTTGGGTTGGGTCAACCCATTTATAATTGGGTCGGGTTCGGGTTGAGCTATTTTTGACCTATTTAAAAAATGGGTTGACCCAACCCATTTAAAATCAACCCGAATCTAACTTGACCCGACTCGAACGCGAACCGAAACCGACCCATTGATAGCCCTACTATTCACCTTACTTCTAGGGTTAATTTGATCCTACAAGTAGTACCAAAGCATGGTTACTAGCATAAATATCTAACCTTGGTTACAGATCTAGTGAGAGTCGGTACAGCCCTAGTCCCCCTATTTTTAATAGAATGGATTTTTTGAAGTGGAAATCAAAAATGGAATTTTATTTAAAATATGTTAATTTTAAATGTTTGTATAATATTGAAAATGGGTGTGATATTTTAGACAAGAAAAATATTTCGATTAATGCACTTACTATGCATGTTCTCTATTCACTAATTAATCGAGATGAATTTAACCATATCACTCATTATTCAACTGCACAGGAAATCTAGAACACTCTCGATGCAATATATATATATATATATATATAAACAAAGTTAACAACAATAGCGAGAAGCTTTCCAAAACTGACTCAGTTAAGGAATTGTGCTTGATAGGATTTACAAAAGATAGTTTGGACAATGACAGTAAAGAAGGCAGTGACAAAGACGCAACAAATGATGAGATAAGTGATTTTTCACTCAAAGATATAGTTCCCTTGTGTTAAAGATTAACTAAAAGTATTGATGACCTTGAGAAGAAAAATAACGAGTTGAAAAGAGAAAAATATGAACTGCGTTAGAAAGATGATGATTTGGAAAATGAGCTTAAAAAGATTAAGAAACTTAAAAATTCTAATTGCCAAAAAAATTTGAATTACGACAAAGAATTTTCTCGTTTCAAGAAAATTTTCAAAAACTAGAAAAATGGAAATGAATTGATTTGCAAAAAAGACATTTTACAAAAGGAGTTGGAAAGTTTTATGATATCCAAAAAATTACAATATGCCAATTTAAAAAGGGAATTAAACGAGGCAAAAGAAAATTTCAAAACCCTTGAAAACGAAAACGTAATTTTAAAAATAGTAAACTAAAATTATTTGAAAAAATCATGAATTTGAAAAGGAGATTGACTAAATTAAGGATTTCGAATTTTTTGAAATTGAAAATTGCCAAACTCTTTGAAACTGAGATGCTTGAAATTGAGACCAAAATAAAAGAACTTGAAAATGAAATTTTGGTCCTAGAAAGAAATGATTCTGAAAAGAAAGAGAATGATATTAGTCATTGTTCTATACTAATAAACGAGAATAATCTTTTAAAATCCAAAGATAAAAAACTCGAGTTGATTATTCAAAAAAATTCTGTTGGAGGAAAATCGTTTAATATGTTATTAAGATATCAACACTTCTCGAATAACAAAAAATGACTTGGATTTGAAAAGTGTCAATATATATAAACGACTAATAACACCACTAGAGAGAGAAGTGTGATACCAAAATACGTAAACTGTGGGAATATAGGATACAGCGATAATAATTATCGAAATAAAAACAAATACAAAACTGTTAAACAAACGGGGATTACAAATGGTACAAATATAAAATTCCCTAAATTTAAACAAGTTTCACTTCCTAAGGGTATGATTATTAAAATTAATGGTTTTCCATGTAAACAAATTTGGGTACCAAAGATTTCGATCGAAAATGAAAGTGGTCTTACATCCTTTGCTAGGCCACTCGCCTCTTCTAAAATTTAAGTACAAAAGAGGGCTAAGTTACAACTTCGATAGAGACAGATTTTGAGTTGTTCTATATGATTGATGAGAAAAAATTCTGATGTTCCTTAGACTAGTAAATTGAGGTGTTGATCTACATACTTAAACAAAGAATGTTGACTCAGAACTGACATCGGAGGTAAGTAAAGGTATGATCTCTAAACCCTATTTTTCTTTTCTTTTTATAAATTCTGTTTCTGTTGACACTGCTATAGCATAATTGTCATATCATTAGCTCCTTAACTCCGATTTGCAAATTTTAAGATGTTTCGAAAAATAGATTGAAAGTTCTATAAGTTTAATGCTTTGTGTTTTTCCAAAATTTAAGCTTAACCTATTGAAAAACTGCTAATCATTTAGAATATTGTTTGAAAACTATTTCAGAATTTCTTAACACGGTTGTAGTATTTCAATCATAACTTGAATAGTTTTACTCCAATTTTTTAAATTTTGAAGTTCTAAAAATCTAACTTGTAATGCTGCAACTTTACTATTTTGAGTTTTTGCTGATTCATTTCATAATATCTTGAAAAATGGCAATCAATTCGGCACATTACTTGAAAAGTACCTTCGATGTATGCAAACTTGTTGTAGTATTACATATATAACTTTTGATTGATTCATCATCTGGACTTGGAACTAATTTTGATGAGTAGAAATTTGGAATATCTAAAACTTTCATACTTTGTGCTAAATCAAATTATCGACTTAAACCTTCCAAATAGTGGGACTGAATTTACAAAACATGGATTTTCAATTGCTTTGGTAGAACGATCAATTTTTAGTTTCTTTTTCATGACTAACAAATTAATGGTTCGAGAAATATATGTGTTTTTGCTTGAAATAAATGATTTGGCCACTGTCTGATATAAAAGGGCTCTGTTGGAAATTTTGTGAACCAATTCGAGTGATACTGAGGAGTACACGTCTACTTGTGTAATGATATATCATTTTGGGCAAGTAGAGTACAAGTGTTATTAGACATCACTTCATTTGAAATCATATTTGCATTTTCAACTGATTTTATAATTAGCAGAGTCGTTTTTACAAAACCCCTTGTAGAAAATAGATTTTCCCAATTTTTGGATCTAGAATTTTTTTACAAATAAGTCAAAATTTTACTCTAACTTTCTTTAATAAAAAATACGCTTGTTTAATTTAGTAAGGGACGTACTCTAGAAAAGATGGTTGTTGATGCTTTAACCTTTTGAAATTTATCAAAAATTATTAATAGTGATTTAGAAAGTGATAAGTAATGATTAAGTTATACTTCGTAGCAAGAGGAAGCATATGTTAAAAATTTCATGAAAACTAAACAAGTTTTATAATATTTTTAAATTAGTTCATATTCCATTATCATTTTTATCACTATCATCCTTCTTGCAATCCATACACAAAAATTTAATATAGTATAATAAAGTTGGTATTTCATATACAAGGAATTATATTTTTAAGTGTAATTTATAGTTTTATCCTAAAGTATTCACTCTCATTTAAAAATACCCACGGTTATGCATGAATGGAACTTGTATACACGAGAGGGATAAATATTCAAGTAGTTTCTAATCTCATTTAAAAGTCCTCAGGGTTATTCATGTTTAGAAAATGCTTGACATTCTTTTTTCAAGTAATTACTAATCTCATTTAAAAGTCCTAATAGTTATGCATGGTTAGAAAGTGCTTAACATTTTTTTGCATAATATTTAAGAGAGTAATTTACAAAAAATTTCCTTTATTAAAAATGCCACACTGATGTCACTGTATAAATTTCCTCTAAACCATAATCCAATCGTCACTCTAAAGTGGAGTTTGTGTCTAATTAGTAAAATTATGATTTTAGTTTGATTAATTGGAATTTTTAATATATATATATTTCTCTCTCGATATGATTTATGGTTTTAATCAAAAATTATACACTATTTCAATTATCATTATTGATGTTATTGATGATAACAAAAGGGGGACTGAAGTTAAGATTTTGATGATTGAGTATAACTTTACTGATATTCAAGAGTTTTCTTATTATTCAAGAGTTGTTTTTACAGTTGATTTTTGCAATTTTTTGACAAATCAATTTTTTTCATTTTTAAATTGCATGCATCTATGTAGGGGAGTCAAGTTGTAAGGGGACTATACAAATAGAGGGAGCTTGATCATATAACATCACACACATTTGCTAGGCACAAAACCTCAACATATGTTTATTATCATCAAAAGAGGGAGATTGTAGGATACAATAGTGTATGATTTTTGTTTGATGATAATAAACATATATATTTTAATGAGTTTGTTATAGTACTAGTGAAATATCACAAAATGAAATCAACAAATCTAAATTTCATTTAAACGAAAATTTTATTTCATTACAATTTCAAATGGTAAACATTTACAAAATAGCTTCCACTATATTTTACAACATTATTTTACACCCTACTTATTTTTCACTCTCTTATATAACACACTCTCATATACAATTCACTTACTTACGCACACTCGAATTTGATTCGATATCTTCTTGTCTCAACTGTCTTCACTCTAATCAATTACTTTTCCTGCAAAGTAACAACGTGATAAAAAGCCCAAAAAGAAACAAATTGAAAGGGAAAAAATAAAAATTTAATTGAACTCGATATTGCCTCAGTCTATTGGGTTTTCTCTTTACATAATTTTAAAATAGAAAAATATCAACAATGTCCACGGGCAACCTATAACATGCACAGTGTATCACTTTACATGCCATAAGGTTGCGCACGTACACAAAACCTACTTGCATCAATTCAAGTGCAGGGATAAATGTGAAGTCAAACCAAATAGCTCAACGCAACGTAAACGCATGAGGACAAGCCCAATGAATTTCAATCTCAACTCAAGATGATAAGTTAAGCAGCAAATCAAAGTCATGTGGACCAAAACAAAATCAGCAAATACAAGTGCATATGAACAAGTATAGATCGAGTGCAAGTGTATACAATGGTGCTAGAAAATCAAGTTCAACATACATCAAAGCAATACAACAAGGCAACGAAAGAAGAAATGGTACAACACAACCATACAAAACTAGGCTGAAGTAAATACATAAGCACAAGATGTGCACAAAATAAACATGAACCCAGACATGCACTAGAATATAACAGTTAGATTCAAAAGGTAGTGATGTTTCAAATGAAGTGAAATGGTGCAACATAGTTTAGTGCATGCACAAAATGCAGTGAAACGGACTTGTATAAGGCAAGGGCACATAGTGTACAACTATTCAACAAACAAAACAAGGCTTCTCTCGGCGTATAAGTAAATAGCAACTGCATTTTCATCTCATAAGTTAACTCTACAGACTAATAAAAAGCACGAAATCACCATCCATCACCAGTGGCCAGAGATAGCAAGTGAAAGAAATTCAACTGAAAAATAATTTCAGCAAGTCAAGGCCAGAATCAAAATATTCAACCAAGGTCAATGAATTGAACAAGTCAGAAATGATAACACTATCGATTAGAAAATCAAACGGCTAAGAAAAGTTTCAGGAATTTTCAAAGCTAATAATATATTTGAAATATAGGGATTCAATCCATATAAATACCGCCCAAATCATCATTGGAAAAAATAATCAAGTTCGTATAAAATTAAAAAGGGGAAAAGCAACCGAAAGCAATCGAAGCAACAAGACCAGTTGTGTAACATCCCCCACTTGGAAACTAACGGCTACGGATGCTGCAGTCATCCATAGTTATTAATCCTTGGTGACAAAATACAATAATGTTAGATACATTAATATATCAGACACACATAGATATGTGAAAATTTTAAAATCAACAAACAACTTTCTCATTCCATTTCAAAGCATTTCCAATTCATTACATAATCCCAATACGAGAACCACGTTCAGAGACAATAAAATTATTACAATATACGTCAAAAGCGACATATAAAGATGCCCCTTGGATGATCAGAGTATATAACTAGCCAGTTAAACATCTTTGCCTTCACAACAAAACACAGCGGTATCAAAATAGAAAATAACACTAAATATTTATCATGCCTCCTCCAAATCTCCGGAAGCTTATTCGTCTTAAAAAGAACCTGAAAACCTTAACCCTCAAACTACTCAAAATCAATTGAGCACCCGAGAATTAAGGGGAAAACATAAACTTCGAGTCAGACATAAAGCCTGGTATGAATAATAATCTACCGTCACAAACCATTTAGATAACTAGTAAGACCACACCACTTAGCGGAACGGGTTTTCCCCTCACTGGTATCTTATTCAAAACTTTATAAAACCATATAATGTGCTTCTGCATCCATAATGGTTAAAACTGAAAGTGCTACTAAGGATCGTAATATGGAATAGTAACTAAAGTTATCTACCAGCGCAGAATAAAATGTAAAAAGTAAATAGTAAAGTAAATGACACCAGGGATTTTTATACTGGTTCGAACTCCCGTTCTACGTCCAGTCCCAGACTCCTTCTAGAATTTAACTATCAACCCTCTCTTAACTCGGAAAAATAGATATTACACTGCTTGAGCAACCGAACAGGACTTCTACTGCCTAGACAATTGAATAGGACTTCTACCGCCTGAGCAACCGAACAGGACTTCAACAATATAGTAAGTTTTCTTGACTAATTATGCTTTTTTGATAGCATAGATAATTCTTTTGAGTACACCCTTCCTATAATCTTCTCCTTTGTGATATATAGTGTAGTTCGTGAAGATTGGAAGTTATTTTAATCACAAATAAATTTGTGCTTGAATGTGCGAGTGATAAGAATAAGTTTTTGAAAGCAAATGGTAGAGTTTTAGATTAGAATATTAGAATAGAATTAGAGAATTAAGTTGTTAAAACAACTAAAATCAAGGGTATATATAAAGTTAACAAGATCCAATTCTTCATGAAAAGTTACGGTCAAAAGATACATAAACAACTCTTGAATTGAGGGTTGTTTTTGTTCGTTAAAAGGAGGCGACCGTTCAGAAAAATAGTTGTTAGAATATTCAGTCGACCGAGGAAAAAAAATTAAATCTTCTGAATTTATAAAAATTCGAAATTTAAATTTTATTTTTGAAAAGGCACTTAGTTCAATCGACTGAATGGGGTGGTTCAGTCGACTGAACCTTCAAGTGCACTTATGCACGTGTGCATGTTTTCAGTCGACTGAGCACACTAATTCAGTCAACTGAATTTGGTGTTTTCTGCCATTTTATTACTTTTTGAAAGCTTTTGATGATGAACTTAATATAAAATATTTTTATTGTGTGTATATGATTTGAAAGTAATTTTAAAGCCATGTGTGCATGCATATACCACCTAAAAGAGATTTTAACAATGATTAACTAGTAAACTAGACTATAGACAAACCATTTATAAGATTGGAAACTTCCCTTTGAATTCCTTGTCTTCAATCTATTGTCGAGTAGAATAATATCTTCTCCTGCAAATATTGTTAGTTTATATAATATATACTTATATAGTTGTTAAGATCAAAACATCAAAATACAAGGTTCTAACATTCTCCCCCTTTTTGATGATGAGAACTATGTAAGTTTGAAGTTTATAAAAATTTATAAAATGCAACAGTAACTCCCCCTGAATAAATGATCTACGTGCTGAACATCTTATACTTCTCCCCCTTTGTCATCGACAAAAAAGGAATAATTAAATAACATGGTAAACAATAGTAGTATGGACGAATATAAATAAACATGATATTGAACAACAACAAGTAAACTTGATAACATGGATAAATTGCATAACATATCATGTAACAAATATCATCAATAAAACATCAATACAACATTTTAAACAAACAGCATATAAATCTAACAACAACAAATGTGCATTAAGACAACGTAACAAACAACGAAATGAACGAAAATAGATATGCAAAAAGATAGGATAAAGAGAAACTAAACTTCCTCGCTCCAGGATTCTTCCTTTTCCTCTTCTTCTTCCTCAGATGTACTCCAAGAGAAAGGAGCGGGATTTTGGGCAATACTTGTTGAAGTAGAGCCGGTGTGAGAGATATTCTCCCATATTTTATTTAAGATGCCCTTGATGGAGTTGAGCTTCTTATTGGTTTTGACGACGTTTTTCTTGATGGTGACCAATCGTCAATTGAGATTGCTTTGATTCTGGGAGAGAGTGACAAGGCCTTGCTTTGCATTGAACTCTCCTTCAAGCTCTTGTATTTTGTCGTCTTCTTCTTCCTCAACTTGATGGGAAGTGGAGGACGAGCCGATATGAGTTTCTTGAGGTTGTGGAATCCCTTGTGCTCGATTTGCGGCCCATTGTTGGAAGCTAATGATTTATTGAGGTAGAGGGCATTTGAACAAACTCATAAGACTTAAAGTCTTAGAATTTAGCTTGCCAACAGTGATGAAGTCGGCATTGGGAATGGTGACTTCGAAATTCATGATAATCTGCATGATATAGGCTCTGTAGAAGATGGTTTTGTAACTCTTCTTGTGGTTGACGGTTAGAAATTCATCAAGAATGACTCCGTTTCAATTCAAATGTGTAGGGGAGTAAATGGCGTAGAGTGCTTGAAAGTCTCTTTTTTAGACCTTCTTGTAACTCCCGGTACGAGGTTGAGTAGATCAGATGAGAGCACGATGAAGAATGCGCAACTTTGGTTGCAAGGTGACGGATTTAAGAGCGGTCATATCATCGGAGAGAAATCTATGATAGATTTCATCTCGGTTGTCCATGTCGACTCCTTCGGATGGACACCCAAGAATATGGCCGATCCATTAAAGAGGGAGATAAATGCGGATGCCACAAACCAACGTCCAAATGTAGTCATTTTTGTTTCTTGGATCTTGGTGATCCAAGTTCATGTTGGCGAAGAAGAGCTTGATGAGAATAGGGTAGAATTGACATTATTGGCATTGAAACCAATCAAGCTATCAAGGCCGCTAGCTTCGCAGTTTCGCGAATGGTGTAATCATTGAAGTTGGGAAATTTGACGAAGAAGCCATCAAAGATCCTTGAGCTTTTCATGGCGTTGAGTCGAGTAACCGCAGTTTCATTATGAAGCCATGATCTTATTTGTCTCTCGGATGGTCCGGTGGAAGATTCTCTAGCTCTCTTGGTTCAAGGTGCCATTGGATTTAATTGATTTGAGGTTATAAAAATTGAATTGAAGAATAATGGGGGCTAGGGTTTAGTTGGCGGAAATGAGGTAGGGTTTGAAATGAAGAAGATGAATATATAGGGTGGTTGGAAAGGTAGGTTGGGAATTATGTATTCATATTTAAAAAACTAGAAAAATATCAATCAATCGACTGAAAATGTTGGGGCAGTCGACTGTTGTGCAGGGAATTCCTTCCCGCAAGTTTTTGCCATAATTTTTTCAAATTCAATCGATTGAATTTAAAGGGGCAGTCGAATGAAAACTAGAAGAAGTCAAGCATATAAGAATGTTCAGTCGACTGAAATTTTAATTCAGTCGACTATTGTGTAGGAAAATTTATCCCACAATATTTAGCCTAAAATTTAGCATTTCAGTCGACTGAATTAGGATATTAAACAATTCATTTTGCCGTTTCAATTGACTGCCTGGGTCGATTTAGTCGACTGAAACTGTCATATTTTGCACTTCTAGCCTTTTGAACTATAGGTTTTTAGGAAATAAACATAAGCAAAATATACTTTTATTAATTTTCTAATTAAAATATCTTGGAAAACATAACATATTATTATTGAATGGGAAAACATATAAGACATACAAAATTTATTTCAGAACAATATACATGGAATCCTAGTTTCTAGAGGAGTGTGAATCATCAGAGTGCGGTTCAACCTTTGTTATTTCTTATAACGGTTGGATAGGTGGCCAAACATTACTACATTCCCAGGAGTTCGGCAACACCTGAGGACGTTGAGGACTTCGTTCCCAAGAATTTGATGGCACTTGAGAACGTTGTGGTGATGGTTGATGCACACACTGTTTTGATGAAGACCCACAAAACTTCAAAGCGACTTGTTCCAGAAAGCTTAAGCGTTTAGCATTCACTTTCTGTTCATAGTACAGTTCACGTTGTAGTTCCAGAGTCTCTCTTTGGTAATGATGAATATCATCAATTTTATCTTTTATTAAAGGAGAACAAAAACATAAATTATGTCTAGTTCATTACCCATATGGAGTATATCCAGTATGATGTGTTGGAGATGGTGTAATTTTAACTGGAATATAAACAGGAGTGGATTTGTTGGAATTCTTTGACGATTCGGAAGTAGGAGTGCTAAAAACGATGGAAGACTGATTTGATTCTTCTTGTGAAGACATTATGGTGTTTGTAAACAAAAATGTTAAAAAGAATTTGAGCTAAGAATATTAGAGGAAGGAATGATGTAGAAAAAAATTGAAGCGGGAGCCTTTATATACAGGAGTATGCACTATTTCAGGTGAAAGAAACCTAAGAAGCAAAATGAGTGAACGTTTATGGCCAAGGAAAATTTTGAGGTAGAAAAAGATGAGAAATAATAACCGTACAGGCGATTTGAGGAAGCTAATGGTTGATATAACAAGGAACAGTATAGCACAATGGAAATACACACAACTACCTTACCAGTGACCTAAGTTCGAGTGCCAACAGCTTCATTTTCTGACAAACATTTATTTTTCTTAAAAATATTATAAACTTTTAATTTCAATTATAAATCATGCAAAGATATAATACCTAATTCTCAATGTAATTCTATAAATATATTTTCATTTAAAGATTTTGTAAATATATCAGCTATCAGATTTTCTAATGATACAAATTATAATGAAATCTCCCGTTTTTCTATATTATCTCTTAAAAAATGATGTCTTATATCTATGTGTTTAGTTCTAGAATGATTTATTGGATTTTTCATAAATTTATTGCACTTGTATTATTACAGTAAATTGTTGAATTTGAAAGATTTATTCCAAAATCTTGTAGTGTTTGCTGCATGTAGATTACTTGAGCACATGCCAAAACAGCAGAGATATATTTTGCTTCACACGTCGAAAGTGAAACGCTATTTTGTTTCCTCCTAAACCAAGATACTAAAGATTGTCCAATAAAGTGACAAGTACCACTAATACACTTTCTATCCGTCCTACATCCTCCAAAATCAGCATCACTATATGATACTAATTCAAAAGGAGATTCTTTTGGATAAAAGTGACCGTATTATTTAGTTCTGCTTAAGTATCGCAAAATTCGCTTCACTGCCTGCAAATGTGATTCTTTAGGATTTGCTTAAAATCATGCACATAAGCAGACACTCATCATTATGTCTTGTCTACTTGCAGTTAAATATAGTAATGAACAAATCATACTGCGATATAGTTTTTGGTCAACACTTTTGCCATTTTCATCTCTATCGAGATGTAATGTAGTACTCATAGGAGTTGGTTTAGCATAAGTGTTTTCCATACCAAATTGTTTTATGAGATTATTACAATATTTTTCTTGATTAATAAAAATTCCATTTTTTTATTGTTTAATTTGTAAACCAAGAAAATATGATAGTTCTCCCATGTGAGACATTTCAAATTCTCTTGTCATAATTTCTGAAAATTCTTGACATTTTTTTCGTTTATGGAACCAAAAATAATGTCATCTACGTATATTTGAATTATTTTTTATCTACTTTTCCCATTTTAAAACCAGAATTAATTAAAAAACTTTTAAGATGGTCATACCAAGCACGAGGTGCTTGTTTTAAACCGTATAAAGCCTTTTTTAAATTATAAACATGATCTGAATGTTTTTCATGTGTGAATAAAAGAGGTTGTTCTACATATATATTTTCTTTTATAAAACCATTTGAGAATGCACGTTTTACATCCATTTGATATAGTTTAAAATTATTAAAACATGCATATGCTAATAAAATATGTATAGCCTCTAGACGAGCTACAGGTGCAAATGTTTCATCATAGTCTATTCCTTCTTAATTATAACCTTGAGCAACTAGCTTAGCTTTATGTCTAATAATATTTCCTTGCTCATCAGCTTTATTTTTATAAACCCATTTTGTACCGATGGCGGCTTGACTACTTGGTCTATGAACTAAGTCATAAACGTCATTACGTTCAAATTGATTTAATTCTTCTTGCAAAGCTATAATCCAGTAATCATCAGTTGAAGCTTCTTTAGCATTTTTGGGCTCAATATTTCAAAGAAAATCAACGTGACCCATTTGATTTAGTTGACTACGGGTTCTTACGTTGGTGTTTATTTCTCCAATGATATTTTTAGCAGGGTGATTTCTTAGAAGTCTTGGTAGGGATCTTATTTCATTGTTATTTGGTAAATTATTGTTTGTATTAATTTCAATATCATCATCTGAGTCATTTGATTTAGAAATAATTTCTTCATCTTCTATTTTATGGTTAACTTTGAAATTTTCATCGAATGACACATGAAGTGCTTCTTCGATTATTTTAGTTCTTTTATTATAAATTCTATAAGCTTTGCTTCGTTCCGAATATCCAATAAATATTCCTTCATCAGATTTTGGATCGAATTTACCAAGCTTATCTTTTGTGTTTAATATAAAACATTTTGAACAACTTTAAAATATGATATATTAGGTTTTCTTCCATTAGAAAGCTCATATGATGTATTTTTAGTTAATGGTCTAGTGGATACTCTATTTAAAACATAACAAGTAGTAGCTACAGCTTCTGCCCAAAAATGTTTTGGTAGAGTACTTCCAGTTAATAAAGTTCTAGCACATTCTTGAAGTGTTCTATTTTTCCTTTCTAAGACTCCATTTTGTTGCGGAGTTCTAGAAAATGGAAAATTATGAACAATTCCTTTCTTATTATAGTAATTTTCAAAAGATTCATTTTCGAATTCACTACCGTGATCGCTTCGGATATTTTTAATTTTTAAATTCTTGATATTTTGAATTCTTTTAGCAAATTTTTAAAATTTTCAAAAGTATCGCTTTTATTTTTCAAAAATATTGTCCAGGTATATCTTAAAAAATCATCTACTATTATAAAAACATATCTATTATGGTTTATAGATTGAACTTGAGTTGGTCCAAAAAGGTCCAAATGTAATAACTCATGTGGTTGTAATGTAGAAATCATTTTCTTTGATTTAAAAGAAGATTTTGTTAATTTTCCTAATTGACAAGCATCGCAAATATTTTTTGCTTTAAATTTCATTTTTGGTAATCCTTTAACTAAATTATTCATAAATAATTTGTTTATAGCTTTAAAATTCATGTGACAAAATCATTTGTGCCATAGCCAAGGATCATGATCTTTGGCTACTAGATACATATTTGTGTTATGATTGACTTTCGTATTTAATATATAAATATATCTTTCTCTGGTTCCTTCAAATATAAGATGATTATTTTGATCAAAAATGTTGCATTTACTCTCTAAAAAGGTTATATTAAAACCATTATCACATAGTTGACTTATACTTAGTAAATTATGTTTTAAATTTTAAATAAGTAAAACATTTGTAATAAGTGGTAAGTTAGATGTACCGTCATTGCTCACATCACCTTTGCCAATGATATAGCCTTTGGAATTATCTCCGAATGTAACAGATCCTCCATCCAAGTAGATAATGTTGGTCAGCATATCTTTATTTCCTTTCATATGTTTTGAGCAACCACTGTCTAGTATCCACTTTCCTCTTTTCTTAGTCGGTACCTGCAAAAAATATATGAATGACGTTGGTACCCACCTTTGATTAGGGTTCTAAGAGTTAGATCTTAGGAAGCCCAACCCAAGAGGGTTTAGAATTCCCTTTATAAGTAAAATCTTTATTTTTATGAACTGAAGTTATAAAAGATTTTATATACTTGTTTCTGATTAGATTATTATTGGTTGTTGGTACCCAAATTTTTATAGTATTTGTTTTACCGATTTCTTTCTTTTGAGTAACAATCTTTGACTTTGGTTTTGCTTTTACAAAATTATTATGCAAATTGAAACTTTTATATGATATACTATTCTTCTTTGAAATTGTTTTCGAAGAATTTTTATATCCTAATCCATTCTTATTAGAAGTAGATTGAGAATTACTAATAAGTTTAGAAATACTTTCTCTTCCTTTATTAAAATTAGTCACATTTTTAGTGATATTCTCTAACTCGGTTTTGAGGCTAGTATTTTTCAATTCAAGAATTTTGACATTTGATTTTAAATCATGATTTTCTAAAGCTAATGCCATATTCTTTTTTTTGCACTTCTACTTCATTTGATAGCTTAGTAAGTTGAGAAGAAACATTAGACAAAGATTCTTGTGTATTAACAAGTTCTTCTTCTAAGATTTTCTTTTCGTCTAGCATATCAACTACTGTTTCAGTTCTGTTTAGTTTTTCTAGTGCATCTTTATACTTTCTTTTAACTTCTTTGAGTTTATATAACAATTATGAATTTATATCAATTAAATCATCAAAAGTTAAATCACTTACATCGTTAGTTGAAGCCATAAAGTAGACGTTGGCTTGTTCAGAATCATTATCTGTGTCACTGTCTGGTGATGATGATGATTCTGAATCATCCTATGTAACAGAGAATGCTTGTTCCTTTTTGTACTTGTCCTTCTTATTCTTTAATCTATCGTTCTTTTTATCAGGATAGTCTTTCTTTATATGACCCTTCTTATGACATTCGTAACATTCGAGATTTGAGACTGGCAATTTGCTGGAGTTGTCTCTCCTATTGTTTCAAAACTTCTTGTTCTTTCTGTATTTTAAAAACCTTTTTGAAATTGTTTGCAATCAAAGCCATGTCATCTGAATCTGAATCTGAATCCTCTTGTTCAGCTTTGAATGCAATATTCTTTTTATCTTGTGCTTGGTATCACTTAGCCTGCAAATTAACTTCATATGACATGAGATTTCCTCTTAACTCTTCAGGTTTGATGGTAGAAATGTCATTATCTTTTTCAATAGCTAAGACTTTTCATTCCCATCATCCATTAAAGAGTTTAAACAATATCAAAATCTAAAAAAATTTCTCCTAATGCTAATAGTGAATGACGTATGTCTTGAAATCTAGAATACATGTCATTTATAGTTTCATCCGGGCTTATTCTGAAATTTTGGAACTGATTTTTAAGTATAGAAATCTTGCTTTGTTTAACTTTGTTATTTCCTTCATATGTGACTTTAGGAGTTCTCCAAATTTCATAAGCAGTTGCACGCATGCTAACTCTATTAAATTCATTTTTATCTAAGGCACAAAATAACATATTCATGGCTTTTGCATTTGATGTAGCATCTAACTTTGTGTGTTTGACCATTCTGCAAATGGTGTAGTGGGTATAATGTATTCACTTTGGGTGATATTCCAAGTATCATATCCATTTGCTTGCTTAAAAATTCTCATTCGAGATGACCAATAATTGTAATTCAAACCATTAAATAGTGGTGGTCGTGCAGTGAATTGAAATTCAACAAAACTAGTGTTATTTTCCATATTAACTGTGTATCAAATAACTTTGTTATGGTTATATGATGGCCTTGCTCTGATACCAAATGAAAGTGCTGCTAAGGATCATAATATGGAATAGTAATTAAAGTTATCTACCGGTGCGGAATAAAATGTAAAAAGTAAATAGTAAAGTAAATGACACCAGGGATTTTTATACTGGTTTGAACTCTCGTTCTACGTCCAGTCCCAAACTCCTTCTGGAATTTAACTATCAACCCTCTCTTAACCCAAAGGAATAGGTATTACACCGCCTGAGCAACCGAACAGGACTTCTACTACCTAGACAACTGAATAGGACTTCTACTGCCCGAGTAACCGAACAGGACTTCAATAATACAGTAAGTTTTCTTGACTGATTGTGCTCTTTTGATAGCATGAATAATTCTTTATAGTACACCCTTCCCATAAACTTCTCCTTTACGGTATATAGTGTATTTTGTGAAGATTGGAAGTAATTTTAATCACAAATAAATTTGTGCTTGAATGTGCGAGTGATTAGAACAAGTTTTTGAAAGCGAATGGCAGAGTTTTAGATAAGAATATTAGAATAGAATCAGAGAATTAAGTTGTTAAAAAAGGAAATCAAGGCTATATATAGAGTTAAGAAGATACAATTCTTCATCAAAAATTATGGTCAAAAGATACGGAAGCAACTCTTGAATCAAGGGTTGTTTCTGTTAGTTAAAAGGAGGTGACCATTTAGAAAAATAACTGTAATGAATATTCAGTCGACTAAGGAAAAAATTTCAGTCTTCTGAATATTTAAAAATTAAAATTTTAAATTTTATTTTTGAAAAGACACTTAGTTCAGTCGACGGATTGGGGTGGTTCAGTCGATTGAACCTTCAAGTGCACTTATGCATGTGTGCATGTTTTTAGTCGACCGTGCACACTTATTCAGTCGACTGAATTTGGTGTTTTCTACCATATTTATTTCTTTTTGAAAGCTTTTGATGATGAACTTAATATAAAATATTTTTATTATGTGTATATGATTTGAAAATTATTTTAAAGCCATGTGTGCATGCATATACCACCTAGGAGAGATTTTAACAATGATTAACTAGTAAACTAGACTATAGCAAACCATTTATAAAATTTGAAACTTCTCTTTGATTCCTGGTCTTCAATCTATTGTCGAGTAGAATATTATCTTCTCCTGGAAATATTGTTAGTTCATATAATATATACTTATATAGTTGTCAAAATCAATACATCAAAATACAAGGTTCTACCAAAAACATATCAATTCAAAATATTATGATGATACGCAAACAAGTAAATCAATTATGGATAACCCATCCTCATTCATTTTTGACTATCTATCTCAGTTATAGTTTCCAGGGTCACTATTAGCCTATTAGTTTTCATGGGCTGACTAAAAAATTGTTTAATGTTTATGGACTCCCTGTTCGGTTTCATAGTTTTCATGTGATCACTATGTACCTATTGGCCCCTGCCAATAAATTCGTTGTTTCATGGGTTCCCCCTGAACCTATTGGTATCCCCAATAACTTCCCTCTTATCCTAGTTTTCATGGGTTGACTAGGAAACTATTGACATCTATCAATAACTTAATCTGGATATAGCTTTCATAGGTTCACTACAAACATATTGGCCCCTGCCAATACTCTTTCTAATCATAGTTTTCATTACTATGAACCTGTTGGCCACTGCCAATAACTTATTCTAAGCATATTTTTCATGGGTTTACTATAAACCTGTCTATTTGACAACTTCTTTAACTAGTATTTAGGCATCCTATATTCTGGTCTATCTGGCCTCCTGGATGCAACTCTACTCATTCAGGAGATAACTTAATTTATATTCAATAATGGGTCGACCTAGCTGGTTATTCTGCCCTTTCTCCCCAAAATACAGCTATGGGTCCATATTAAAGTGAAGATGAATATTAGAAGAAGCAAACATAATAATACCAACATCTATGGTTCAATATCCTTGAAATCTATTTCATATAAAATATGGTTAATTCATGTAACCTATTATTTATCAAGGAAAGCTTCTTCAAAAACTCAAATTTAAAAGCATTCAAAAGCTCTTTTATAATGCCATGGGTTTTGTCTTTAAAAATCGAGTTTGGGTTCTTTGTTTTGAAAACTAAGGCTTTCGAAACCTTCAATCATTACTTTCGAAACCATTGGAAAACTTCCTTTCGAAAGCATTAAAATCGTCTTCTCAAAACTTTAGGCACTTGCCTTTCGAAACACTTTAAAACCTTTCTTTCGAAACCTTTCGAATGTAATAAAGTATTACCATTCAATTATAGAAGCATAGCTTCGAAACCATTTGAAAGTACCCCTTTCGAAACCATTGGGTTTACTCTAAAACATATCTTATTGGGTCTAAGTGAATACAAGCGAAAGTACCCCTTTAGAAACCTTTAATCATTATGTAAAATTGTTTAGGGAAAATTGATGGCTTCGGAACCAACTTTTCGAAAGCTTAAAGCATTTAAATAGAACATTTAAAGGTTAGCTTCGAAATCCCCTTTTGAAGCCATTGCCTTCGAAACCCTTAAACCCATTCGAAAGCTTTTAGGAAGTGGCTTAGTACAATTTTAAAATAAAAGCTACATTTTGAAAGCATTAATGGCTTCAATACCATCGAAAGGCATTAGATAGGTAGCAAGGTCTTGACTAGGTCGAAACCACCCTTTTCGAAAGCATTGATTTATAAACAAGGAACTCATTCCAAATCTCAACTTAGACAAAGAGGTGGAAACAGATTCGAAAGCAAAGGATTCAACTTGGTCGAAAGCATTCTTTTGAAACAAGGCAAGCGCTTATCTTTGGAAAGCGAAACAAAGGTTTTGAACCTATCGAGAGCAGTGGTTTCAATACCATGTCTTCCTCCTTTCTCCAATCCATTATGTATTGTCATTGTGATACCTTGTGTATTGGCTTCGGCTTTGGTAGGTTTCGACAAGGTCGAAGCGGAAGTAGTGGGTCGAAAGGTGCTTTTGAAAGAGGCGGAACCCACTTTTCTGGGTAAAAACTGATTTAGTGCCAAATAAAGCAAACACTTTATAACTAACCTGCCTATTTGTAAACATTTAATTGGTTGCCATAACTTTTCAAATCCTTTACAAAAATAACTACCGCATAATTTCAGATCTAAACATGGATTAAATCTTTTACAAAATAACTACTGCATAATTTCAGATTTAAACATGGATTAATTTAACAAATAAGCTCTTCCATTAAGCAAAACCAATAAAACAATTAAGTCCTTCAACTATAATAATTTTATTTCCATAGTAAATTACTTTGGAAAAATCCCCAAAAATTATAGAAATTCACTTTCAATATGTTATCTAATATATAAAAATTCAAGACCCAAATTCTTCATGAAATAACCGAAATTAATTTCTAAACCTAATTATTCGTATTTTTCTTCGTAAATTCATATTAAATTTTCCATAGCTTGGAAAATTACAAAAATCGAAACCCATCTCTAAAATCATGTTTCACATAACATAAAATTTTCTTATGGCATACGAAAATCATTATAATCGGGTTTACCCTTAAAACCGTGTAAAATAACTATCAAATTATTTTGTTTAAATTCAACATGTAAAATTCCAAGCATATCATTAATCAAAAATCATCATAATAACCGATTTAATCTTAAACCGAAAAACAAATGATCATAAAACAAAATAGAGATGATTTAGATTATTATTCACCTTGGTTATGATAAGGACTATGAGATTTGATTGAGATTAATTCCCCTTGCTTAAATCCTTAGCTTTGATTTAATTTTCTCCTCTTTTCTTCTTTAGTAATGGCCAACTATTCTTTTCTTTGTTTACGGTTTAGTGAAATGAAAAATGAATGTGAATGGATGGTAAAGTCGTGAATATATATTATGGTGTGACTATTTCCTGTTATACCCTTATTTCAGTTAATTAACATATAAGCCATTGTTAAGCCCATTTAGGTAATTAAGCACAACCTTTAATTATTTATTCAAATCTCAATCTCCTTATCACTCTAATGTTTACATTATTCTATTTAATTTATCTAATTAAATCTTCTGAATAATGTTACCAAAATTAGGGGTACTACAGGCTCCCATCCTTAAAGAATTTCATCCTCGAAATTTAGTAAGGACTAAGTATTAAATATAACAATCATCTATAACAACTCCTAACAACCATACTAGCCTACTTGACTAGCAACTATCTATATAAATCTAATATAGACATACTCTCAAAGCAGATCAGGATAAGTATCTCGAATCATGTCTTCTGTCTCCCAAGTACAGTCCTTCTCGTTGTCGCTCCACTGAACATTCACCAACTTGACTGTCTTTTTTTCCACAATCTTTTCTCATCTCTCACTACAACCCGAAATGGTTGTCTAACAAAAGTCAAATTATGCTATACTATCAAATCTTCCAACCCTATTAGAGGAATAGTAGTCTTTGGAACATGCACATACCTGCGAAGATGAGACACATGAAATATATTATGGACACCTTCCATACTGCTCGGCAACTCTACTCTGTATGCGAGCTTTCCAATCCTCTCTATAGTATGGAACAGACCAACATAAAACATTATCAGTTTCCCTGACTTTCCAAATCATACCACACCTTTCATTGGTGATACTTTAATGAAGACCTTATCTGCAACTGATAATTTTAGCTCTTTACGTCTCTTATCTGTGTAACTCTTCTGTCTAGACTAAGCTTCTTTCATCCTTTCTCAGATTAACTCAATCTTCTCTGTCGCCTCTCTAACTAGATCTGGACCTAAGACCAACCTGTCTCCAGTCTCCAACCAACTTGCTGGTGATTTGCATGGCCTTCCATACAAAGCTTCAAAAGGCGCCATTCCTATACTAGTCTGATAACTATTTTTAGGAAAACTCAACCAAATGTAGGTGATCTTCCCAAGATCCACCAAAATCCAATATACAAGCTCTCAATAAATCCTCGAGTACCTTATTGACTCTCTCTGTCTGCACATCCGTCTAAGAGTGATACGCATTACTCGTCTTGAGCTTAGCGCCTAACACATATTGTGGACTCTACCAAAATACACTTGTGAACAAAGTATCTCTATCACTGACAATACTACTAGGAATCTCATGTAGTCTAACTATGTTCTTCATGAACAACTTAGATAAAACAGGTGCCGGTCCTGGTAGACTTAACTGGAATGAAATGGGCACTCTTGGTCAACCTGTCCACTATGACCCATATACATTCATTTACTTTATTTGACCTTGGCAACCCATCAAAAAAATCTATGGATATCGAATCCCATTTCCAAACAGGAATCTCTAAAAGTTGAAGCAATCCACTCCACTTCTGATGTTCGGCTTTCTTGTTGACAGTGTACACACTGCCTAACCCACAAGCCAACATCCCTCTTCAAACCATCTCAATAGAAGCTCCTCTTCATATCTTGATACATCTTGGTCCCTCCAGGATGAATCGTAAACTTGGATCGATGACATTCTCCAAGAACTTCTTTCCTTAAGTCCTCAACATTCAAAACACAAAATCGTCCCTTCTTTCTCAACCATCCTCTCTGGTCTAGACTAAAATCTTTTAGATCATCGATCTCGGTTCCAACGTCAAGCCTTCTAATCCTCTTGGCTAACACTGGATCCTCTTTCTGCTTAGAAGCAATCCTTTCGATCAACACTCGTCGAATTTCTAAACAGGTCAACATAGCGGTACTCTGACTAAAACTAGCAGTCGATCTTAACCACACCCTACAAGTAGTCAAAGCTTCTAAATCCTTCCATTCTGCTAGCATAGCTAACACCACATTCTGATATCTTCTGCCAAGAGCATCCGCTACCTTATTTCCTTTCCCAGGAGTATACTCTGTACCAAAATCATAAGCAGCCAAAAACTCCAGCCACCCTTACTGTCTCATATTCAA
The DNA here is from genome assembly GCA_030737815.1 of Allium fistulosum. Classification (NCBI taxonomy): domain Eukaryota; kingdom Viridiplantae; phylum Streptophyta; class Magnoliopsida; order Asparagales; family Amaryllidaceae; genus Allium; species Allium fistulosum. Next base: position 1,229,019,159 of record CM060901.1, read on the forward strand.
CTCCTTCTGAGAGAATAAGTACCTTAAAGACTCATGATCTGTGTATAGCTCAAATGTCTCCCCTAAGAGATAATGCCTCCAAATCTTTAATGCGAGATCACCGCATCCAACTCCAAATCATGAGTAGGATATCTCACTTCGTGCGGTCTAAGCTATCGTGAAGCGTAGGCAATCACTTTACCCTTCTACATCAATATAGCTCCTAATCCAGTCCCACATGCATCGGTATACACCACTAACCCTTGGTTTTCTTCTGGAACTACTAACATAGGTGCGTTGGTCAACAAATGCTTTAACTTAGGGAATGCTTCCTCACATTTGTCGGACTAGACAAACTTCACATCCTTCCTAGTTAACTTAGTCAAAGGTGCTGCTATCCGCGAGAAATCCTTGATGAATCTTCGGTAGTAGCCAGCAAGTCTAAGAAAACTTCTAATCTTAGTCACCATCTCTAGTCTCTTCTAATTATTAACAGCTTCGATCTTATTTGGATCGACTAACAACCTATTCTCTGAAACCACATGACCAAGATACTTAACCCTTTCTTCCAAAAATGACTCTTGGAAAACTTTGCTTTTAGCTGATGCTGCCTCAACGTCTCAAGCACTACTCTAAGATGATCCTCATGCTCTCTTTCATCCTTAGAGTACACTAAAATGTCATCTATAAACACCAACACAAACCTATCCAAGTACTCTCGGAAAACTCGGTTCATCAAATCCACGAAGAAAGCAGGTGCATTCATTAACTCGAATGGCATTACTAACCACTCATACGAACCATACCTAGTTTAACTTGCTGTCAAAGGATTACTGTCTTCTGCCACTCTTAACTGATGGAAACCTGTCACCAAATCCAACTAGGAAAACACTCTGGATCCACACAACTGATCAAATAGATCATCTATTATGGGCAAAGGATACTTATTCTTAATCATCCTCTCATTCAAATTACGATAGTTGATACACATCCTCAACGACCCATCTGGTTTCTTCACGAACACCACGGCCGCTCCCAAGGCGAACTTCTTAGTCTAATAAAATTTCTCCCTTCTAGATCCACTAATTGCACCTTCAATTCCTTCATCACGGTCAGTGTCATTTTGCTAGGTGGTCTACTGACAGGTTCAGCTCTTGGCATAAGATCTATCTAAAACTCAACAGCTCGTTTCGGTGGTAGTCCTATAATCGGCTCAAAGACATCTGCAAAATCTCTTGCTACTCGAACCTAACTTATTTCTTCTCCCACATCCATAGCACTTAACAAAGCACAACTACTCCGGTCAGAATTCTCCACTGATAATATGATTCGGTTATGACTATCAGGGTGTCTTAGTGATATTTCCCCATCTTGGTAAAATATCCTAGCCTCATAATATCAACCAATCCATACCCAAAATGATTCTGAAATCCACGAAATCAAAAACATATAGACTGCATGCAAACTTATGACCTAACAAATCTAGTTCTAACTGGTCACATCTCATCCCAAGAGTTGCATACCCTCCTAGTGGATTCACAACCCTTAAGAAAGTAACAAAGTATGTTGGTTCTAAACATAAACTATCAACCAAATTTAATATATAAATGAATGTGATGTACCGGTATCAAATAGTATCCTAACTGTATACTATGAATCAAAAGCGTACCTTCCATCACAGTCTTTCCATTTTCAGCTGCAGTCAGAAGATGGTCCAACAGCAAAAACCATCCCCTTGTCCGCCCTAACTGGCTTTGGACACGGGTTCTTATAATGCCAAACTTGGTCGCAATTGAAGCATTTCACACATTTATTTTTTGCAGCCTTCTTCCCCTTGCATGACCGGCACTCATGAGCATAAGGACCTTTCTTCTCACACTTGAAGTAAATTAAATCAGCCTTTGCCTTCTTGGCAGCCTCCCCCATTTGGGCTCCCTTCTCCTTAAAGAACTTCTTCTTCTTTCCCTGAGAACCCTGGGTTTCAACAGGCTTCTCTCTAGCACAAATAGCAAGCATTCTTCATAGCGGATTGTTATCTCCACAACTACATTACATGGATCACGGATATGTGTCAGGGTTACCCTGGTAATCTCAGGCCTTAATCCCCGAACGAACCTCTCATTCCTTCTGATGACAGTGTCTTTAGTAGCATACCCATGTTGGGACAACTCATCAAACTTGGTAGCATACTCAATTACCAACGTCTCTCCCTGCACCAAATCCATAAACTTTCTCATCAATGCTAACTTAGCAACTTCAAATAACAACCTCTGTTCAAATCTCCTTCTAAAATCTGCCCAAGTCAACTCCTCCTCTAGAACCCCTACAGTAGCACTATTCCACCAATGAAGTACTGCCCCTTGCAACTGCCAAGAGGCCAGCCTCCTCTTCTGCTCATCATCCAAACCCAAATAAGTGAAGATCCTCTCATAATGCAACAACCAATTCTCAACTTCTATAGCATCCTCCGTTCCCATAAACGGTTCCCCACCAAGATTGGTGTAGTCTCTGCTTAGCTTAGCATAATTATTCCTAACTGGAGCCACAGGATTAGCTCCTCCAACATTTCTAGCAACACCAGTAGCAGCTCCTGCTTGCATCATATTGACGAAGAACTGATACATCGCCCCCATATCCACTGGTGGATATCCAGCACCCACAGTGGCATCAACATTTGGTTAGCATTAGCCTGTCGACCCATGTTCCTTCTAGTAGGTCGAACATTTCCATTAATTGTGGTGCTTCCTTCACCGATATTTCCACTTTCGTTTCCTACCTCCATATCTTCTTTCTCGTAAATCTGCATACAAGCCTTAGTAAGATACAGAAAAATGGTCTAAGAGAGAGGGGAATACGTACTTATACATATAACTATATAAAATACAAGTACGTTACTATAGCGTTATCCCAAAGCCCGATCTTATTTTTTAATTCATTGGATTATGTTTTGAAAAATCTTTTAGATTTAAATTTCCTTTAAGTTTCATAAACCTATGCTTTGATACCAACTTGTAACATCCCTCACTTGGAGGCCCAAATCAAACGGCTATGGATACTGCAGTCATCCATAGTTACTAAACATCGACGTCCAAAAACGGTAATGTTAGATACATTGATATAAATAAACACATGGATATGGAAAAAATTTAAAATCAACAAACAACTTTCTCATTCCATTTTAAAGCAATTCAAATTCATTACATAATCCTAATACGAGAACCACGTTCGGAGAAAATATAATTATTACGACATACGCCAAGAGCGACATATAAAGATGCCCCCTTGGATGATCAGAGTATATAACTAGGCAATTAAACATCTTTGCCTTTAAAACAAAACACAGCGGAATCAAAATAGAAAGAACTCTAAATAGCTATCATGCCTTCTGCACGTCTCTGGAAGCTTATTCTTCTTAAAGTGAACATAAAAATCTTAACCCTCAAACTATTCAAAATCAATTGAGCACCAGAGAGTTTAAGGGGAAAACATAAACTTTGAGTCAGACATAAAGCCTGGTATGAATAATAATCTACCATCTCAAACCATTTAGATATCTAGTGAGACCATGCCCCTTAGCGGAACGGGTTTTCCCCTCACTAGTATCTTATGCAAAACTTTATGAAACCATATACCGTGATCCTGCATACATAATTGTTAAACATAGAAATTCAAATTATTATGATGATATGCAAACAAGTAAATCAATTCTGGATTACCCATCTCCATTCATTTTTGACTATCTTCCTCAGTTATAGTTTCTAGGATCACTATTAACCTAATAGTTTTCATAGGCTGACTAATAACCTGTTTAATGTTTATGGACTTCCTGTCTATTTTCATAGTTTTCATGAGATCACTAAGAACCTATTGGCCTCTGCCAATAACTTCATTGTTTCATGGGTTCTCGCTGAACCTATTGGTATCCCCAATAACTTCCCTCTTATCCAAGTTTTCATGGGTTGACTAGGAACCTATTGACATCTGTCAATAACTTAATCCGGATATACTTTTCATAGGTTCACTACAAACCTATTAGCCCATGCCAATACTCTTTCTAATCATAGTTTTCATAGCTATGAACCTATTGGCCTCTGCTAATAACTTATTCTAAGCATAGTTTTAATTGGTTTACTATGAACATGTCTATCTGACAACTTCTTTAACTAGTATTTAGGCATCCTATATTCTGGTCTATCTAACCTCCTTGTTGCAACTCTACTCGTTCAGGAGTTAACTTAATTTAAATTCACTATTGGGTTGACCTAGCTGGTTATTCTGCCCTTTCTCCCCAAAATACAATTATGGGTCCATGTTAAGTGAATATGTATATTAGAAGAAGCAAACATAATGATACCAACACACGTGGTTTAATATCCTTGAAATCTATTTCATATAAATTATGGTTAATCCCTTTAACCTATTATTTATCAAGGAAAGCTTCTTCATAAAACTCCATTTTAAAAGCATTCAAAAGCTCTTTTATAATGCCATGGGTTTTGTCTTTAAAAATTGAGATTGGGTTCTTTGTTTTGAAAACTAAGGCTTTCGAAACCTTTAATCATTACTTTCGAAACTACTGGAAAACTTCCTTTCGAAATCATTAAAATCTTCTTTTCAAAACTCTAGGCACCCGCCTTTCGAAACACTTTAAAACCTTTCTTTCGAAACCTTTCGAATGTATTAAAGTATTACCATTCAATTATAGAAGCATAGCTTCGAACCATTTGAAAGTACCCCCTTCGATACCATTGGGTTTACTTATAAACATACCTTTTTGAGTCTAAGTGAATACAAGCGAAAGTACCCTTTCGAAACCTTTAATCTTTATATAAAATTGTTTGGGGAAAATTGATGGCTTCGGAACCATCCTTTCAAAAGCTCAAAGCATTTAAATAGAACATCTGAAGGTTAGCTTCGAAACCCCCTTTCGAAGCCATTTCCTTTGAAACCCTTAAACCCACTCGAAACATTTTAGGAAGTGGCTTAGTACTAAAACAAAAGCTACCTTTCGAAAGCATTGATGGCTTCAATACCTTCGAAAGGCATTAGATTGGCAGCAAGGTCTCGAGTAGGTCGAAACCACCCTTTTCGAAAGCATTGATTTATAAACAAGGAACTCATTCGAAAGCTCCACTAAGAGAAAGAGGCGGCAACAGATTCGAAAGAAAAGGTTTTGACTTGGTCGAAAGCATTCTTTAGAAAACAAGGCAGGTGCTTATCTTTGGAAAGGGAAACCAAGGTTTTGACCCCATCCAGAGCAATGGTTTCGATACCATGTCTTCCTCCTTTCTCCAATCCACTACGTACCATCATTGTGATACCTTGTGTATTGGTTCCGGCTTTAGTAGGTTTTGACTAAGTCAAAGCGGAAGTAATGGATCAATAGGTGCTTCTGAAAGAGACGGAACCCGCTTTTTTGGGTAAAAACTAATTTAATGCCAATTAAAGCAAAACTTTATAATTAACCTGCCTATTTGTAAACATTTGATTGGTTGTCATAAATTTTCAAATTCTTTACAAAAATAACTACCGCATAATTTCAAATCTAAACATGGATTAATTAAACAAATAAACCCTTCCATTAAGCAAAACTGATAAAACAATTAAGTCCTTCATCTAAAATAATTTTATTTCCATAGTAAATTACTTAGGAAAAATCTCCAAAAATTACAAAAATTCACTTTCAATATGTTATCTAACATATAAAAATTTCAAACCCAAATTCTTTATGAAATAACCAAAATTAATTTCTAAATCCAATTATTCATATTTTCCTTCGAAAATTCATATTAAACTTTCCATAGCTTGGAAAATTAAAAACTTGAAACCCATCTCTAAAATCATGTTTTACATAACATAAAATTTTCTCATGGCATACGAAAATAATTAGAATCGGTTTTAACCTTAAAACCATGTGAAATCATTATTAAATTATTTTGTTTGATTCAAGCATATCCAATTCCAAGCATACCATCAATCAAAAATCGTCATAATTATGGATTTAATCTTAAACTCGAAAAACAATGATCATAAAACAAAATAGAGATGATTTTGATTATTATTCACCTTGGTTATGATAAGGATGTTGAGATTTGATTGAGATTAATTCCCCTTGCTTAAATCCTTAGATTTGATTTAATTTTATCCTCTTTTCTTCCTTAGTAATGGTCGGCTATTCTTTTCTTTGTTTACATTTTTGTGAAATTAAAAATGAACGTGAATGGATGGTAAAACTGTGAATATATAAGGGTCCGACTATTTCCTATTATAACCTTATTTTGGTTAATTAACATATAAGCCATTATTAAGCCCATTTAGGTAATTAAGCATGACCTTTAATTATTTATTCAAATATCAATCCCCATGTCACTCTTATGTTTACATTATTCTATTTAATTTATCTAATTAAATCTTTTGAATAATGTTATCAAAATTAGGGGCGTTACAAATTAACAAGGCAATCTAGGTGAACATATTTCTTTTATTGATCAACTAAAGAAATCAATAGCTTCAAATCAGTGGGAGCAATCGCAACAATCAATCGCCACTAACTGAAGAACGTAATCAATAGAGAAGGAATAGTTCGATTTGAACCTCTATTGCCAGAGACGGCTTCCAAATCAAAAACCTTAATTTCAGATCACAAGAGCAAAAGAGAAGCGGCATGAACTAAAAGAATATGGACCAAAAATTATACGCTTCTTTTTTTCTTCAGGCCGTGTGTTTTATTTGGAAATAATTTAGTTTGGGATGTATCAATTTGTATTAGGTTTCAGTTTTATTTTTATTCTAATTTACCTGTTTACAAAACTCTAGTTTTTAATTAGGCACGAACTACGGGCGTAGTTTGAGAATTCACAACCCGAGATTTGAGTTATGGCCTGATTTTGAGCATAGGATTAGAACAATCAGGTTAGCTATGGTCGTGAGTTTATAGTGTCTGTAAGTAGTTGATTGTTTAATTCTAGTAGAAACCTTAGGGGAAGTAGTAGGCTGGTTTTTCTTAAGCTAGGTAAAATTATGTGTCGCTTCTATTTCTGCATTTACTCTGTTATTATCTATTCTACAATTTTAATTATTTTATGAATTTTTAATAAACCCTGTTCACCATCCTCTAGGGTTAATTCGCTCCTACAAACTGGCAGACTTATCTTCTTCCAAATACTAAAAATCCAACCACTATTGTGGAGTGACTACTTCACACCTTTTTTTCGGAACTCAATTGCTTCCAGATATCTACAACATATGGATTCTTTTTTCCTTTTATCTGGACCTACTGTACATCATTATTAGCATTATACGAGAATCTACATTCATTAGGCTATCGAAGGCCTAACTGGGGAGTCATGTATCATGTAACGAACCATAAATTTTCGATAATTAAATTTGTTAATTTAATTAGATATTAGTAATTTAATAGTGAAGAAATAAAAATCTGTAATTTAATAATGAGATGAACACTAAAATAAAGTGTAACAACGTTAATTCAAGTTAATTATTAACCATTTGAATGAAAGACAAATAAATGTAATAATGTGAATGTTATACTTGGCTATAAATGGAAATATGATAGTAAATACAAACTAAAGAAGAGAATTGGAATATATTAAGGTAATGGAAGGTAAAACAAATGTTAACTTGGTTTATAAAATAATAATTGATTTAAATAAAAAAGATTGGAATTAAATCAAATCAATTTATTGGAATAAATTATAATTAATTGGAATTCAATCTATAACAAATGGATTTATTATAGGTAAATGAAATTAAATACTATGTTAATTGAAATTTGGATGAACTTTGAAATTATTAATGTATTATAAACCAATGTTAATATTACCTTTAAGATGATAAGTTAATAATTTATTTAATAACAAGATTGAGAAATCAAATAAATTGATTTATTGGAATTCAATTGATAATTAATGAATTTACTAAAATTGAAATTTAATAATGTAATTGGTAAATTAATTAACTTCAATCCGATATCTTAACTTGTTTAAATTATTGTGAATGTTAATGAAATCAAAAATGGTAAAATTTGTTAACCATAGAATTTACATTGGAAATTCGACTTAATTAATTTAATATTAATTTATTTAATTAACCTAAAAATAGATATTTTGGCCACTGGCTCGGATTTCGACAAAACTACTCGTAGGATTCGTAATGGTGAATTATTGTAGGAATTCAAGTTTCGTAGCAATCAAACTTGTCGTTTGATCGTACGGGCTTGAAACGCCTAGAAATCTAATCAATTGAATCAATTTTGAAATAAGCTGAATTTAACATAACTTCCTCATACGATGGAATTAGGATTTGAAACCTGTTCCATTGAGTTTAAAAAATTTTGAAAACATTTATTTTGATATATGGGTTGACCCATTTTCGTTCCGGAGTTGAAACGGGCTTTTCGGGTCGTGTATCGTTCAATCAATCTGGTCCATTCTTTCTGTTTCAGCTTTGCCTATAAATAACTCATTATAAACCCTAGCCACTCTTCATTCTTATTTGTCTGTACGTACATTTCTTTCCCATCTCCTCTTTCCAATGGCAGACAAACAAAACCTAACCCCAAACTGCAAATCCAATTTCAAATTCAAATCTGAAATTCAATCTCCTCAAACTATATCGAATCATATAACGATTTTAAGCTCTCGATGAGCGCAAGTCAAATATGTGATTCGTTTTTCGATTTGGATTTCTGGGTGACCAGAATTCAAAGAACAAGTCTCGGCCGTCTGTCGCGTTCCGATCAACTGCGATGGACCGGCGATTCGCGGGTATGGATGGGTGGAGATCGATGAGCTAGCTCATCGGTGAAGTTCGTTCGGCTAGTTGATGGCTGGATCGTGGGCTAAAATTCGAAGAAGGCTTGAGTTTTCCGGCGGCTGCTGACCTAGGTATCGATCGACGTTGATTGGAGGGGGTTCGGTGGCCATGGTGGGAGGCCGAGGAGGCGGAGGCGCTTCGCCTAGGTAGCGCAATGGTCAACGGCGAAGTCCAGAATGATGTGGCGGCGGCTTCGTGGTTGTGAGATCGACCTACCGCTAGGGTCTGGATTGTGTAAAGCACGATGACATGTCGCTGGATAACTGGGTATTGTTTTATTTTATTTATTTTTGTTTGTTTTGTTTAAATTTTGTTTTCAAACCGTCTTACGACTGTATTTTTCGCATACGAAGCCTGTTTCACGTGCGGTTTCTTGTGTTGAGATCGTATTGAAATTCCGGGCATTTTGACGCTGGTTTAGACGAATTCTGAGACCGTTCAAATTTTAGGCTTAATTCGAATTTAAATTCAAAGGTGAGAGTTTGAACCCACTCCCAACTTCTAAAATTTCTTATGTTTGTTAAATTTAATTTATGATGTGATTAGGAATTTATTTATGTCTGTTCGGTATATTTTGTATTATCATCCCAGTTAATTTGAATTTATTTGAATAAAATAGTTAATTAATTTATTATTGAATATAAATTGCCAGTATAATACCCGTTATTGATTATCAGTTCTATATTGATACTTATTGATTGATTTGGATGATGATTGTGATGGATGTTGATTGTTGATGTTGGTTGAATGGATGTTGTATTTTATACCGTTATAAACTGCAAGTTCATTATGGATTTTTATTTATTTCAGGATTGCGGTTTGAAATGATATACAACCGTAAAATGTTTAAATTGCGGATTGAAATGATAAATATCTGTATCACTTGACCCTAGGGTAGAAAATTATATACGGACACCGGATTGGTTAAATTAAATGATTTTAAAATCCTTAAATTATGAATTTAATCAATTGATGTTTTGAAATAAAATTTGATTTATGTAAATTGAAGTATTATTGAAAAATCAAGTTTGTGTTGAAATGTGAATTGGTTTAAAAAGGAATTTCTTTAAGAAAGTAAATCGAAAGTTTAAAGTTAAACTTTTATGTATAAATGAAATTCTATCTAAATTGAGTGATTGAATTTGTTTGAAAATAACTTTGAAATATGTTGAAGTTGGAGTAATCCGTATTGAAATTCTGAACATGGATTTAAACTATATAAAATTCGATAGTTTATTGAAATTTGGTTTGTCGATTTGGAAATTTGAAATGGTCCAAATATGTTGAAATGAAATGAGTAGTTTAAACTGATATAAATTCCAAACTCATATTTTAATATAAACTGTTTTAAAATATATTTATAATTATTAATATTTTAAAATTTATTAAACTATTTAACTAATATTAACTATATAAATTATTTGACTACTTTAAATTAATCTAATTTATTTTGAACTAATTAAACCATTATAATTTATTTTAAATCTAATTAATCTATTTTAAACTATTTAATCTATTTTAATTATATTTAATCTAAATTAAATTTATTTAACTATCTTAAATCAATTTAAAGGTACTTTACCTAGAATTAAACTATTTTGGAGTATTTTAACTATTTAAACTACTTTCTTCCATATTCCAAACTAAGTAAAATGGATGGGTTTATATTCAAATTCTCGATTTTTAAAGTGAATATGACTTCGAAAATATTATGGTTTTGAGAATACAATAATTTGGTATAAATTGTGAATATGACTTTTGAAAGGAAATAAAATTATCGAACTATGATTTCAAATGCGATATGATTTCAAAGGTGAATATGATTTCGAAAGTTAGTAATGATTTCGAAAGTGTATGGTTAGAATTGAATATGATATTTTGATATCAATTATGAAACGATTTTGGAAATGTAAAAGAACCATTCGGTGTGAAATAAGCGATTGGTTGTTAAAGAGACGGGGATCGGATGTTGTAATACTCTCTGCCAATACCGAAAACCACTTTGACAACTGTGTACGTGGTGGAGATTCCAGAATGAAGTAGGATGGTGGCGACGATCCTAAAGGTATATTTACATGGACCTAACTCCCGTGAGTTAGCATAAGGTGGCTAAAACAGGAGCAATTCAGGCCAAGTGAGGTAGCCCCTCCGATCGGACACATTCCATCGGTACTATATTCTGAATTTTGATTTATTTGGTTGCCACCCTTCGATTTTTACTCGAGAGTTTTTTTTGAGTTCGGCGGTAGTTGCAGCTATGCGTTACCAACATTCCGGATGTGTAATTGGTATATCTACCCTGGCATTGCCTAGTTGTGCCGTGTCACCTACCCTAGCGTGCCTTCTACAAGTTTGGTTTGTATCATACCTATGGAGTGCCCTCTGACGGCACCTAGTACGGGTGGGATTACGGTACTGTACAGACTATGGGAAATAAAAATGTGTTAAGGGGGAAAATGTAATGCCTTAACGCTATTTTAATAGTTTATATTACTGTAGACATATTATAATAGCGTATTGTACTACATAGTAGATAGTTTAACGGATCCTTAGGAGATGTGAATCCCGAACATCTCTTAAGTTACTGCACTCACGTTAGACACTGGATAAGAGATGTCAAACCCCGTAAACTCCTCCGACGTCGTTTACACTCATATTTATTTACCGTTGATTTAACTCACATAAGATCTTTTAGTTCTGACTCGAGTGTTTTGTCTTTTCAATTCGCTCGGGTCAGCCTGAGCATTTCAGGATTGAAGACCTTTTTCTGAAGGACGAAGACGAAGATTTGTACTATTATTACTTATTTTATTATTCCACTACATCATATTGTTCCGCTGCATTATCATTTATTTATCTCTGATATGTGTAACTCTGATTTTGTATTGTATAAGAATAATTGTAACGACCCTGGATTTTAATTAAATTTAAATTGATAATTAATTGAATTTTGAATATAAATTGTAAAATAAATTGATAAAGTGATGCGAGTTTCCCCGGATTCAAATATATTCTGTATAAATCATTTAAATTTAAAATATTGTGTATATATGTATATATGTGAATATATATATATATATATATATATATATTTGGGTATATATGAGTCAATTTGAAATTATAAATATATGTATATATATTTGGTTTGAGGAAAATAAATATAAAAATATAAAAATAAATAATTTTAAATTACATTAGTATTAAAGTTAAATTTGGAATTGATAGTTTAAGCTAGAAATACAAATAGAAATGTATTTAGCAATATTACTAAAGAAAAAGAAAAGAAAGAAATACTTTCACATATGAACAAATAAAAGAAAATACAAAGCAAATTCAAAATAAATACAAATATATAGAGTATAGAAGCTTGTAAAGGTAGCCATCATGTTATCTCAAACATGTACAGCCGAACTAGAGAAGGAAAAATATAAAATAAGTATTTGTACAAAGCCTAATTAATGCTTGGCCACCAAATCAACATATCAGCCACTAATCGAATAGAAAATCTCTGGCCAAACTTTAAATAAAAATATTTTAAGTACAAAAAAAAACTCTGATGGATGTACAACAATATAATACCCTGTCTACTTCATTTCTTATATACATTATCCTCATCCCAGTTTCATTCATTGAAGCTGAGAAAACTTGAAGTAATTATCATTCAAAACTCAAACATAAACAACACTTCAACTTAAACAAATTCAGCAAACTTGAGATCAAAGAAAAATGAATTCCAGTTTGCATTTCCTCAATCTGTGTCAATATTGAAGCAACTCTGTTTCATTTCTCTGGAAAATCAGGTGAGCAAACTACCTTTTAAATATTGAAATCTGTTTATATTTTTGATGTTGTGATGAATACTTCAAGTTATTGTGAAAAATGCCTTGAACTGTACTGTTCTGTGTGTATGCATGTCTGTGTGTATGTATATCTATACATATGTACTGCTCTGTTAAATCTCTGGCTCAAAGCCACTGGGAAAAATGAAATTTCTCCTACTAGAATCAATTGTAGACTATGATTACTTAAAAGAAAATGAAGATGACAATGGAATTTCATTTTTAGGAATAATTGAAAATGGAAATACTCAGAAATCATTTCAAAAACAATATAATTACAATGAAGCTTTGAAAAACAGAAAAATCAAATGTTTTGATTTCATAATTCGATTAAATAACCAGTCTTAACTTAGAAAATGATGATTTTAGAGAATCATTTCATAATTTTTAGTTTTTTAAATCGAGAGAAATTGTATGTTGAACGAGATTTGCATTTTTGCCAATCTCCGGTGATCGACGACGAACTGAACGTCGTGGTTAATGGTGAAGGAGGCTGATGTGTTGGTGGTTGTCAGAAAATGGTGAATAATTTTATAATTCGTCGTGGTGGTGTAGCGATGAAAAACTAGGGTTTAACTGTCAGTTTGGGTAGCAGTTGTTCTCGAGGTGATTGCGTCGCCAATAGGAGATCGGACGAGGTCGGACCTAGGGGAATCGATGCGTGGTTGATCGACGAAGCTTTGGTCAGAGTTGTGTTGTTTCAGGTGGACGAGAACGACGAGGCGAGTCGATTTTGTTGATCAGACTTTGGGTTCCAGGTTGTGTCGAGTAGCTCGATTTCGAGTTCGTCGTCGATTCAAGGTTCTGGGTAGTTGATCAAATGGAGATAATCGACGATGAAGTGCTGAGGGTAGCAGGGTTGGTCGGCGACGATCTGGTCGATCGTACATGTACACCACGTATCAGTGGTATCAGTTATTTTTACCGGTTCGGGGAAGATGAGGTGGTTCTCGGGTTCGAATGCGAGAAATTCCAGAATTTGGCCTGGGTGAGTTCTCAGGGAAGTTTGTTGAGGGCTCGAGTGGTTTTAGTGATAGCAGGTTTTTAAATTTTTAAACAAAACCTGTTTCAGGTTTAAATACAACCAGTTTTGAAAGAAAATTTATTTGAGTTTAAAGCATTTCAATATATATTTGTAACCTTTGTTTTGAAGGTTTATTTTAAATAAAATTGATATTGTGATTAAGTAAATGATGAAGTGTTTTAATCCTTAATTTAACTTAAAGGTTTAAGTTAAGTGGTTAATTACAAGATTTTTAAAACAAGGTTTAAATGATGATTAAAGTAATTAATTAAGATAAAATGTTTTATCTTTTAATTTTTACATTAATTAAGATCATAAGTAATTAATGATTTATTAATTAGCAATTAATTAATGGAAGTGACTAATGGATAATTACTTAATGAAGGTAATTAAAGGATAATTACTTAAAGAATAATTCCTTAATTTTAAAAAAATTAAGAATTAATTAAATTAATGATTAAAGAATTAAGTAATTAAGACTAAATTAATTAACTTAAGTATAGGGTAATTAATTAAGGTAATTAAATTGAGGATAATTACTTAAGATGGATAATTAAGGATGATTGATTAATTTCATTAATTAATAATCAATGGTATTTAATTTGTTAATGTGAATTAAGCGAGATTAGATAATGAATTCATAAGTAATTGATTCAATTTGAGTTAATTAAATTAACTATAATTATGGGACCAATTAATCTTATTTATGGATGATTAAATTTTATTGAATGGGTGAATTGTTGATATTTCCTGATCTGTGATGTTGTGTGATATATTCTGATTTGTGTGTGATCTGTACTGCAGTTTATTTATATGTGATATAATTTATTATCTGTGATATATATATCTATGATCTATGAATGAAAAGATAAGCGTTATCGTTATATCGCTTATCAACTATATTTCTGTATTTTAATCTGTGATGATTGAATAATGTTGTACTACTGTGTAAAACCCGTGGACTACACCATACACACACAAATATGGATTTCACGTGGAAATCAGTTAAGTCACAGATGATTTAAATTTAATGTTTTTGAAATTGAAATTTTAATTTCAATTGATTTTGAATTGGAAATTGGGGTTTAATATGAAAAGCTTTTGAAAGGAGTTTTAAAGATATTTTGGATATATTGAAATTTAAATAATTTGATTTAAATTTTGAATTCAAGTTTGAAATTGAATTCTATGATTTGAAACTAGGGATTAAAGATGCTGTACAAGTTATATATGGGTTAAACCATTTTAAAGGTATTGATTTGGAAATTTGAATTTAATTCAAGGGTTTTAACTCGTGTAAATATAACTGGATTTTTCTGAAATGAAAACTATTGTTTTCAAATAATAATAGCTTTCATTTTAAGAAAGGATTTCTAAATTGTGTTGAAAAGTTTCAAGTTTGAAATGGAATTGAAATGTTTGAAAACTATGAAATGAGTCTTTAATTCAAAGACCGGACAAGTTAATCCAACTTGAAATGGAATTGTTTTGAAGGACTATGAATGAATCTTTGGAAACGAGTTTTGAAAGCTATAAGTTAAATCTTGATTTAAAGATTTAACGAGTAAACCTATTAAAATAAAAATTGTTTTGAAATCCATGAATGGATTTTTATGAATGGGGTGAACTTTGTGAATTGAATCTTTTTCGTTTAAAAGATTGGAAATGGTAATTTGGTTTAACCATTCGAATGAAAAGTTTTGGGCTTTAAGCTGTGATTTAACTGAGACCCCAGTATCCATATGATTTTTAATTGCGCTCGTTATTCGGTTTAGCCGGGAGAGGACATTTGTGTCATATAACCCATTTCGAATAATGATACGACGATATGGATAGCATTTGAAGACCGGTGGTGAAGACCGGGTATTTGCGAGAACGATAGGATGACTTATCGATTGTCTCTGCACTGAGTCGCGCCGGTATAGAGATTTCCTAAGTGATGGGAAATCTGATCGGGATTGTGAATACCCGGATTGCAAGGGCTTCTTTGGAAGTGCTTTCGGTTCCGTTCGATCCCGGAATGGACTTGTATGGATGTGTGTCTGACATTACACTTTGAGATGTAAAGCTGGTTTCTATCAAATACATTTCTGTTGGTGGCGGAGAATGTATTCTCTTAGCTTAACACCCTTCTCTGAGACGTACGAGCTCAGAGGTTATGTAGTTGATGGTTACTAGTGATACATCCCCAATTTGGTAATGTGGCATACGAAGTGATGTTGATCATTTGTTGATCAAAGCGTGGCTTTGAGAAAAAGTGTGGCTTTGTGAAAAAGCGTAGCTTTGTGGACGAGACTTCATCGAGCCTCACAACCCAGTAATGGTCGAAACAGGAATGTTGCGGCAAAGGTTTTTAGGGGTAGCGCCCCTAGAGTATGTCATTTCCTTCTGGATAATAGGTGATATCTTGGTATGGAGCCCAGATATTTTACCTATGTTGATGCTGCAAATTTATTATACTTTGTGGTTGTTGCTTTGAGGATCCTCAGATAAAGGTCGGTAACGACCGGGGGATGGCATAGCTCGTGTGTTAGCTACCTAGTTACACCTGTACAGCGTGAGGTAGCGTCGACCTTGTGTTTGCAGAGATCTAGTTAGGTTCTCGGGGCGTCTTTCCAGAGTCGTTTCCATTTTGGTGTAAGGAAGTTCCTTTGCCTGACCATTTGTTGGAAATCCAAAGAAACAATACGAACCTTGTACGGTTTTATTTGTAGAACCTGCCATTTACTTATAGTGGTCACCACTGTTTAGATGGTAGCTATAGTAGGCATACAATAATGGTTGTATGTTGGCTAAGATTAATATTATACTTTCGAAATGTTTTCTACACTATGCACTAATAATAATATAAAATGATTTGTTTTGCGTAGTAAGCATGTTTGACTATCATAAGAAGAAATCTCCTCCAATTCTGTGATTGCATTGTATGTGTGGTGGGAGGTCTTATGGTAGTTTCATTTTCCAAAAGCATTGCGGATTTCAATGTTTAAAATTCTTTTGTGGTTATTTTAAAGATAAACTGCTTTTGTTACTCACACCAGTCCCACGACTGACCCGGAGTTTATTGTTCCTTCCTAGACTCTGGGTGCCCACAATTTTTCCACACGGGCAGTCTATAGTTGGGTTTTTCAAATAATCAGGTTTAATAGATTATCTAGAGCTAGTTCAGCCTTTGGATCAAGACTGCACTTTGCTTAGCTTAGTGCATCATTATTGGGAGTTCGAGCTATTTCTGGATTGGTGCTTTGGAGATGGAGTTAAAGTTCTGGATTCTATCTCTCTTTCTCTTTTGAAGACCATGTTGGAGATATTGTTCTGCTACTATTGTCTTGTATCATACCTCTGATGTACATTGATATTCATTGTATCATTCTGTTGTTGTATCATATTGATATCATTGTTGTATATCATTCTGGATATTGTATTCATTGGAGTTGTATATGATATCATCTGTTTCTTTATTCCGCTGTGTTGTTGTACTTAATGGTGTTATAAGCTCTGGAGAGCCAGATTCGGCGTTAGAATCTACGGCATTTTGAGTACAAGTGAAGTACGGGTGCCGATTTTCGAAGGCCGAGTTTTTGGATCTTTACAATAATCAAATGTTTTGTATACACCTTCATGAACTGTTATTTGATTGTTATATTTTGTCCTTCCGTTGCGAGATTCTGTTTTTTTTCTCTGCTTTTTCTTATTCACCCCAATAATAATCCGCCCTTCTGTATGGTTTGAGTTGGCACGTGTGTCTGATTAAAGCGTACAAAAAGGTGGGATGTTACAGTTGGTATCAAAGCTTTGGTTTAGCGATAACCTTAGCTTGTGGGGTCTAACTCTTTAAAAATAGGGTAGTAATACCCTATGATGAGTCGCTGAGTGTATATATATGAGATAGCGTATTTGTTTGTTTTATAAAAGGTTTTATACTGTGTTAATATGTTCCATTTTTTTTTATAAATTCTGGTCGGTACATAGGACGCTATGACATCGATAGGGATTTCTAAATGCTTAATAGGACTCACGGACATAATATTGTTTTGAAATATAGGTAAATGAAATGATTTTTTCTATTTTATTATCTATATATAAAATAATAAATTTTATAAATGAAATATATTTGGTTGTAATATGTTGGTTGTTAGGTAGTGAAATTTATAAATATTGGTTGTAAAATAAAATAATAAAATTTATATTAAATTTAGAACTTAAGTTCCGAGGTTTTTTTTTTGAAAATTTCTTTCGAATGATTTTGGGATATAATAACAATATTACTAGAAGTATTTTCTGATATAAATATTTCAATATAATTTGAAAGAATTGTTTTAAAGAAATTTTGGAAAGAAATAAGTTCTGTACTCCCCTCTCTATCGTTGGAAAATAATTTCGGTGATGAGTGCATGCATCATCGACGTTCATTTTTGAGTTTCAAAGTGGGAAGGCCATTGTAGTAGTTTCACTACAGATCTATTTTTATAAACAAATAAAATTTTAAAGTTTAAATATTATTGGATATAAAGTTTATGAGTATATATATGTATATATTATTTTAAATGATTTGAAATGGAACCCGGCATTTAGTTCTTAAATTTCTATGAATTAAAGATTTCAATTATTGAAATGGAATAAAAATTTTAACTATTTAATAATTGAAACTTCTAAATGAAAATAAGAAATGATATGCTAAGTATAACTGAAATATACAAGGAACTTGAAATTTGTAACTTGTAAACGAAAATAATATATATTGAACCATAAGTTAATTAGAATAAATGAGTCAAACTTGTATAACTTTCAATTGCATTCTTAACGCATATATATAACTTACCAATTATAAAAGTTGAAATGTTAAAAGAATATGTAATGGAAAATTTTACAAGTAAAACTTATGTAATGGAAGTGTTCAATGAATTACTTTTATAAGAATTTGATGTTATGGTTGTTATAAACTTAAGTTATAATTGAAATGTTACTATAATAAAATGAGATAGAAAAGTAAGTATTGTAAGTAAGTAATAAGAAACTTAAGTAAATGAATTGATATGCTAGGTAATTGAATGGAACATGAATACTATAAAAAATGAATTATAAACTTAAGTAAATGTTTGAAACCATTGATAAATAAAGGAAATGAATGTAAATCAAAAGTAAGAAAATTAAGAATGAATTTATGCACTACTAAGTATTAATGTCTGATTGAAATCAAGTATATAAATTAAATAATGTAAACTAAATTTGTAATAATTGTAATTAAATACTTGAATAATAAATTCAGTGAATAGAATAAACAATTGAATGGAATAATTTATGTGAGAAATGAATATAAAGTAATGTAAAGAAATTGACATTATTTGAACAAATGAAAATGAGATTTTGTAAGTAATTAATGGAAGTAAATGAAAATAAGTGCTGAATGAATAAATGGGAATAAATTTTTTGTAAGAAATAAATGTAGAATTAAAGGAAGTAATCACTGAATGAATGAAAAAATGAATGAACAAAAAATCTTGGGGAAAGAAATTAATAAGAATAAACTTAAATAATGTTAGAAATTTGTTGTTTGTTTGGTTTATGGATTGTTTGGGAAATGATACTTCTAATTGTTTGGATGTGTGAATAATCTATTGAGTTTTATCTAAGACTGTTGAGTAGATGATATACCTAGTAGTTTATCTGTCATTCTATGCGATTAAAAGTGTCATAACCCGAATAAACCCTTTGTTTTACTTGCCATGGGTGAATGGTTGATTACTTTGATTCCCGGTAATGAATGTATGCTTGTTTGTAAGTGATTGTTGTTATGTTGCATTGATTTGTTTGTTAGTGGTTGAAACAACTTTAAATATTTTATTTTATATAATTATTAACTCTGTTTGGATTATATAAGTGAAATACAGGTTATGGAAACAATTTCTACTGCTTTTGGTTTCATAATTAAGCGTTTGTTTGCCCGACAAATAGGTACGTTCTTGGATTACGGATTTATAGCGATATTATATTATTTTTCCCGTGTTGGGATATATTATTTTGGAAAACATATGTTATATATTGTTTTATTTATATTATAATTTCTCCTGAACCTCTCTGTACAAAGGAGATTCTGCCGAAATTTTTCATGAAATTTGGACTTAGAAATTTTTTTGAAATGTTTTCCAAACTTTTGTTAACTTGAAAATAAAAGATTTAGTTGTTTACAAATTTATATATTTTGTTTAAATTATTTGATTTTGTAAATTTATTTTTTATAAATTTAATATTTTGAATAAGATATATTGACTATTTAATTTCTTCTTTTCCCTTCTTTTTCCTTTTCAGGGACGAACAATTTTGAGTGGGGGAGAGTGTAACGACCCGTAAATATTCGATAATTGAATTTGTTAATTTAATTAGATTTTGGTAATTTAATAGTGAAGAAATAAAAATCTGTAATTTAATAATGAGATGAACACTAAAATAAAGTGTAACAATGTTAATTCAAGTTAATTATTAACCATTTGAATGAAAGACAAATGAATGTAATAATGTGAATGTTATACTTTGCTATAAATGGAAATATGATAGTTAATACAAACTAAAGAAGGGAATTGGAATATATTAAGGTAATGGAAGGTAAAACAAATGTTAACTTGGTTTATAGAATAATAATTGATTTAAATAAAAAAGATTGAAATTGAATCAAATCAATTTATTGGAATAAATTATAATTAATTGTAATTCAATCTATAACAAATGGATTTATTGTAGGTAAATGAAATTAAATACTATGTTAACTAAAATTTGGATGAATGGGGAAATTATTAAAGTATTATAAACCAATGTTAATATTACCTTTAAGATGGTAAGTTAATAATTTATTTAATAACAAGGTTGAGAAATCAAATAAATTGATTTATTGGAATTTCAATTGATAATTAATGAATTTACTGAAATTGAAATTTAATAATGTAATTGGTAAATTAATTAACTTTAATCTGATATCTTAACTTGTTTAAATTATTGTGAATGTTAATGAAATCAAAAATGGTAAAATTTGTTAACCATAGAATTTACATTGGTAATTCGACTTAATTAATTTAATATTAATTTATTTAATTAACCTGAAAAATAGCGACGAAACCAGTTTCATCGGATACGTAATGATGAATTATTGTAGGATTTCAAGTTTCGTAGCGATCGGACTTGTCGTTTGATCGTACGGGCTCGAAACGCCTAGAAATCAAATCAATTGAAATCAATTTTGAAATAAGCTGAATTTAACATAACTTCTTCATACGATTGAATTAGGATTTGAAACCTGTTCCATTGAGTTTAAAATATTCGAAAACATTTATTTTGATATATGGGTTGACCCATTTGCGTTTCGGAGTCGAAACGGGCTTTTCGGGTCGTGTATCGTTCAATCAACCTGGTCCATTCTTTCTGTTTCAGCTTTACCTATAAATGACTCATTATAAACCCTAGCCACTCTTCATTCTCATTTGTCTGTACGTACATTTCTTTCCCATTTCCTCTTTTCAATGGCAGACAAACAAATCTTAACCCCAAACTACAGATCCAATTTCAAATTCAAATCCGAAATTCAATCTCCTCAAACTATATCGAATCATATATCGATTTGAAGCTCTCGACGAGCGCAAGTCAAATATGTGATTCGTTTTTCGATTTGGATTTTTGGGTGACCAGAATTCAAAGAACAAGTCTCGGCCGTCCGTCGCGTTCTGATCAACTACGATGAATCGGCGATTCGCGGGTATGGATGGGTGGAGATTGATGAGCATAGCTCACCAGTGAGGTTCGTTCGGCTAGTTGATGGTTGGATCATGGGCTAAAATTCGAAGAAGGCTTGAGTTTTCCGGCGGCTGCTGACCTGGGTATCGATCGACGTTGATTGGAGGGAGTTCGGTGGCCGTGGTAGGAGGCCGAGGAGGCGGAGGCGCTTCGCCTGGGTAGCGCAGCGGTCAACGGCGAAGTCCAGAATGATGTGGTGGCGGCTTCATGGTTGCGAGATCGAACTACCGCTAGGGTCTGGAATGTGTAAAGCATGATGACGTGTCGCTGGATAATTGGGTATTGTTTTATTTTATTTATTTTTGCTTGTTTTGTTTAAATTTTGTTTTCAAACCGCCTTACGACTGTATTTTTCGCATACGAGGTCTGTTTCACGCACGGTTTCTTGTGTTGGGATCGTACTGAAATTCCGGGCATTTTGACGCCGAATTCGATGAATTCTGAGACCATTCAAATTTTGGGCTTAATTCGAATTTAAATTCGATTTAAATTCAAAGGTGAGTGTTTCAACCCACTCACAACTTCTAAAATTTCTTATGTTTGTTAAATTTAATTTATGATTTGATTAGGAATTTATTTATGACTGTTTGGTATATTTTGAATTATCATCCCAGTTAATTTGAATAAAATCATTATTTAATTTATTATTGAATATAAATTTCCAGTTCAATACCCGTTATTGATTATCAGTTCTATATTGATACTTATTGATTGATTTGGATGATGATTGTGATGGATGTTGATTGTTGATGTTGGTTTAATGGATGTTGTATTTTATACCGTTATAAAATGCAAGTTTATTATGGATTTTTATTTATTTTGGGATTGCAGTTTGAAATGATGTACAACTGTAAAAATTTTAAATTGCGGATTGAAATGATAAATATCTGTATCACTTGACCCTAGGGTAGAAAATTATATACGGACACCGGATTGGTTAAATTAAATGATTTTAAAATCCTTAAATTTTGAATTTAATCAATTGATGTTTTGAAATAAAATTTGATTTATGTAAATTGAAGTATTATTGAAAAATAAAGTTTGTGTTGAAATGCGAATTGGTTTAAAAAGGAATTTCTTTAAGAAAGTAAATCAGAAGTTTAAAGTTAAACTTTTATGTTTAAATGAAATTCTATCGAAATTGAGTGATTGAATTTGTTTGAAAATAACTTTGAAATATGTTGAAGTTGGAGTAATCCGTATTGATATTTTGAACATGGATTTAAACTATATGAATTTCGATAGTTTATTGAAATTTGGTTTGTCGATTTGTAAATTTGAAATGGTCCAAATATGTTGAAATGAAATGAGTAGTTTAAACTGATATAAATTCCAAACTCATATTTTAATATAAACTATTTTAAAATATATTTATAATTATTAATATTTTCAAATTTATTAAACTATTTAACTAATATTAACTATATAAATTATTTGACTATTTTAAACCAATCTAATTTATTTTAAACTAATTAAACCATTATAATAACTAATTAAACCATTATAATTTATTTTAAATCTAATTAATCTATTTTAAGCTATTTAATCTATTTTAATTATATTTAATCTAAATTAAATCTATTTAACTATCTTAAATCAATTTAAAGGTACTTTACCTAGGATTAAACTATTTTGGAGTATTTTAACTATTTATAACTATTTAAACTACTTTCTTCCAAATTCCAAACTAAGTAAAATGGATGGGTTTATATTCAAATTCTCGATTTTTAAAGTGAATATGACTTCGAAAATACTATGGTTTTGAGAATACGATAATTTGGTATACATTGTGAATATGACTTTTGAAAGGAAATAAAATTATCGAACTATGATTTCAAATGCGATATGATTTCAAAGGTGAATATGATTTCGAAAGTAAGTAATGATTTCGAAAGTGATATGGTTAGAATTGAATATGATATTTTGATATCAATTATGAAACAATTTTCGAAATGTAAAAGAACCATCCGGTGTGTAATAAGCGATTGGTTGTTAAAGAGACTGGGATCGGATGTTGTCATACTCTCTGCCAATACCGAAAACCACTTTGACAACTGTGTACGTGGTGGAGATTCCAGAATAAAGTAGGATGGTGGCGACGATCCTAAAGGTACATTTACGTGGACCTAACTCCCGTGAGTTAGCATAAGGTGGCTAAAACAGGAGCGATTCGGGCCAAGTGAGGTAGCCCCTCCGATCTGACACATTCCATCGATACTATATTCTGACTTTTGATTTATTTGTTGGCCACCCTTCGATTTTTACTCGGGAGTGTGTTTCGAGTTGGGCGGTAGTTGCGTCTATGCGTTACCAATTGTCCGGATGCGTAATTGGTATATCTACCCTAGCATTGCCTAGTTGTGCCGTGTCACCTAGCCTAGCGCTCCTTCTACGAGTTTGGTTCGTACCATACCTATGGAGTGCCCTCTGACGACACCCAGTATGGGTGGGATTACGGTATTGTATAGAATATGGGAAATAAAAATGTGTTAAGGGGGAAAATATAACGGCTTAATGCTATTTTAATAGTTTATATTACTGTAGACATATTATAATAGCGCATTGTACTACATAGTAGATAGTTTAACGGATCCTTAGGAGATGTGAATCCCGAACATCTCTTAAGTTATTGCACTCACATTAGACACTAGATAAGAGATGTCAAACCTCGTAAACATCTTCGACGCCGTTTACACTTATATTTGTTTTGATTTAACTCACATAAGATCTTTTAGTTCTGACTCGAGTGTTTTGTCTTTTCAATTCGCTCGGGTCAGCCTGAGCATTTCAGGATTGAAGACCTTTTTCAGGAGGACGAAGACGAAGATTTGTACTATTATTACTTATTTTATTATTCCACTACATCATACTGTTCCGCTGCATTATCATTTATTTATCTCTGATATGTGTAACTCCGATTTTATATTGTATAAGAATAATCAAATGTTTTGTATACAACTTCATGAACTGTTATTTGATTATTATATTTTGTCATTCCGCTGCGAGATTCTGTTTTTGTTTTTTTTTCCTACTTTTTCTTATTCACCCCAATAACAATCCGCCCTTCTGTATGGTTTGAGTTGGCACGAGTGTCTGCTTAAAGCGTACAAAAAGGTAGGATGTTACATATCATCTAGATTCATGGAGCTTCCATATGATGCACTCATGTTCTTTTTAAGTCAACGCCTTTCCATACCACCTATTTCCTATGGGGTAATTGGGATAGTTGTACCTCTTAAACTTCTTACATTATTCTGACTCAAAATCAACTTATCCATATTTTAGTGTATGGTTGCAACTACTTTATAGTCGAAAATCTTAAGATTTGGTGTATAATATATTTATATTTATAAGGAAAAATACAATTATGTTCACTTAATGTTTTCCAATTTTTCAATATCAACTAACCTAAGCCCTAATACCAAATGTAACAATCAGCACCTTAATGGGCCTAGATTTTTGCTAAATCGAAAATCCAGGTCCACCAAAGTACAAATCGTTGTTTTGGTTTCCTACAAGTAAATAAATGAATGCATATCGAAGCACTAACGATATAACTTACAATGGAATGATAAATATTATAAGTCACATAGTCACTGACCAAGATTTGACACTTCCAATGTCTAGTGTCCTTGTTAGTGTCGAGCATGGACAAGGAACATGACATTTCACTATTCCCGCCTTGTACCAATACCTATCTGTCTAAGCTATCATGTGGGTTAAATGAGGAGGTGGAACAACGTTCTGGTAACCGGTAAATTATACACTTTATATATAACACTAGTTTAAGCTGATTGTCTTTCATTTCATGTTATGTCTTTTAGATTTACTTAGTCGCTTCGACTCCACATACGCGTAGATACATCTCATATACCTGCAGTAGACTATAACTATGTATGTATATATAAATATAAGTACCATGGCTCCCAATTAGACCTAGACACTATCCCCGCTAGTATCTTTATATTAGCTCCCTGTTAGGATCTATCACCCTCGTTGTATTACGATCTCACCGCCGCGCATACTAAGGAACCCTCGTAGTGCCTGCTAATGGCTTTACAATAATTTAGCCATAATCTAGCTTGCATTTTTGGGGATTTTCTTGTTTGCTTCCTGGTTGTAGACCAAGCTCTACGAACTATAAATATGGTGGATTCAACCTCATCGGTTGTGGACTCAACTCCACGGACTACCTCATGCACGATTTGAAAGATCTCCTTAATAAGGTTAACTAGCCTTGCCTCCTAATAAACAAACTAACAAACAATGTGGCCATGCATAAACCAACGTGGTCCATACACTAATAGGCTGTGTAGCCAGTTAGGTGTGACCTCTTTCTTCTCTGTTGATCGTTACAGACTGATGACGTTCTCGACTTATGCACAGCCCTACTCCTTTATTTGGTAACAATTTAGCTAACATGTTGTCATAGTGTTGTTCTTCGCTCATCATCCAATTGAGATTGCATATTGTAATCAAGGAGATGCCACCTTTCCTATTTTATTAAAGCGCACTACCATTTCTATTGGGGTATTCCTTTATCTATACGTAAGTATATTGTAACGA
The DNA here is from genome assembly GCA_030737815.1 of Allium fistulosum. Classification (NCBI taxonomy): domain Eukaryota; kingdom Viridiplantae; phylum Streptophyta; class Magnoliopsida; order Asparagales; family Amaryllidaceae; genus Allium; species Allium fistulosum. The sequence continues at coordinate 1,229,045,181 of CM060901.1, forward strand.
TCCGGAATTTTATCGCTTCGATTCGAAAATATTTAATTAATTTTAAATATTCAATTAATGGTTTTTAGTGGTCAAATAACACTCTTTTAATTAATAAATAATAATGGCAAAAATTCTTTGAAATTTGGTTTACATAAATAAGTAGTTCGATGAAAAACTGAAAATATGCCCATAAGCCGCTTTTCGGATTTTTGAATTTTTATCGAGCGAAAAGTTGTTGCACATACATGAACACATATAAAAACAATTTAGTATATCAAAGAGGTTAGTTAAATCAAAATTCATTACAAAATTTTAGAAAGTGATTAAGTAATGTAATAAAGAAGAAGACCTTTCTTCTTTATTTAAATATTTTAAAAGTGCTTAGATTTTTGTGTACATATCAAATCAAAGTAAGAAGGCACATGGGTTATTAGTCCTTTTCCATCTCATTTTCACTCATTATTTTCATTTTTAAAAAATGTTCAAAAGCTTTCAAAGTTTAGAAACTAAAAATGGCTTCTGCTTTCTTTTTCTTATTCACTTCTTTCTTCCATAACTTCCTCAAATCTTTTCTAACTCTCTCTGTATTCAAGTTTGTGCCTTAGCACACCCTAACATCACCTTCTATCATGTCAAAGTCGAAAAAGGATGGAGTAAGGGGGGAATTACCCCAGGCCATGAGCATTAGAAGGGTAGGGGAGGGCATGGTTTTGTCGTTTTTTATGCAAAGGTCGGACCTTGTGAAGTTTGGTGATCGTAGAAAGTGATTGTTGATTTCTAAGGGACTTGTCCTTTGGTTAGCATGCTTTGGGATATGAGATTCTTAGTTTAAAAATTCTCTTTTTATACATGTATACATATTGGGTAAAAATAGTATATTTTATGATTATTAAATTATATTATTGTTGCTTGAACTTCTATTGTGATGTTGTATTTTGTAGTGCTTGGGAAAGCACTTTGATTTTTCGGTTAAGTAATATATGTAATGGACTTGAAAATATGGACCATGAACTTATATTTTAGAGCATATGTAAATCCTATGGAATATGACTTTGACTTGGACTTGTATTTTGAGCATATGAAAAGCATACATGGATTAGTAGGGGACTTGGACTTGAAATGAAAGTGTCCGTATAGCGATAGCGCTATAAAGGCATTTTGATGTCGTATATTTTATTTGTGTTTCAATATTGTATTTTCATGTATAAAATGTTGTATATATGATCTCTATACTTCTTTTGATGTGATGTGAAGTTGAAAATTATTACACGACTTGAAACTTGAATTCTTTTCAAACTAAAGGTAAAAAGTGGTTTTGTTTAAACTATTACTTTTCAAATTAAAGGTAAATAGTGGTTTTGTTTAAAGCTATAATAGTTGCAAAGCCTCTTGCCTAATTTGAAAAGTTATGGATTTTAAATTGACTTCAACTTTTTAAAAGTTTAAAGTAAAATGTTTTCTATATTTATAGTTGTTTAAAATATAGAAAGAAGTTGTGTTTAAAAGTTATTTATTTATAAAACCAAGTTTTGAAAGTTATGGTCCGTAAAGCGATAGCCGTTATGGACGCAGTTTGGAAATCTATGACTTTTTATAAAATACAAAAGATTATCTATTTTCGATAATTCATAAATTCTTTTCAAATATGGTTTATAGAGGTTATATAAGTATTTTAAAAGAGATTTGTGATATAAAAGATTCATTTTGAGATATTTAAACAAGTGGTTTATTTAAAGGGAACCGGTTTACTTTTCAAAGTCGAATTCTTTTTAAAAGGAGATGGTTTCAAGTTAAGATTTGAAAGTAAGTTTAAAGCTTGTTTTAAAATGTTTAAAGGAGATTTTGAATTATATAAGTGGTTTAAAAGAATTATTTAATATAATAAAGTAAGTGTTTACTTATATATAAGGGAAAAAGGTTTATTCTTTCAAAATAAATATGGTTTTAAAACAAGAATTTTCAAGTGAGATTTGATATAGAAATTTAGTAGTCTTAGACTTGGTACTAAAAGATGATGAGTAGACGGATCCTCTATCTGTGAGATCTAGAGTTGAGGTGCCTAGGCAAGGATCTAACTTACTTGGCTTCATTTCTAGGCAAGGGATAGGGTAAGTCGAAATATCAGAAACATGACAAGTGTAGGAGATTTTATAAAAGGAGTTTATAAATAGATTTTTGAAGGAGATTTATAAAAGGAGTTTTTAGATAGATTTTTGAAGTAGATTTATAAAAGGAGATTTATAAATATATTTTTGAAGGAGTTTTATAAAAAGGAATTTTATAAAAGAAAAGAGATTTGATTTCCATAAACGATCTTCATAAATTATGGTAGTATGGAAAATATTCTTTTCATACTTAACACCAAATTCCGAGGTATGGAAACTCGTCTCTATCTTGAGAAGTATGTGTCGAGACAAGGATAGTATGCTAACTTGTCCAACAACATTTTAGTCAAGGGATAGTACTGTTTGAAACCAAAAAGTGGTGGTAAGTATATTTGATCCAATTTCTATACGATCTGTTTACTTACACCGAAAGGAAGGTGGTTTTGGTTTATAGTAACAATGTTTTAAATGACATTTGTTTTGGCCCGATTAAATATGATCTTGGGGAAATAGAAAATGTTTTCTAAGTATTGAAAGTGAAACAGTTTGTGAATTTACTTATACCGTTGAGATAAGTATATGAATATTTTTCAAGTTTTTGTAAAGTTGTTTTAATTAATGAAAGGATTAATTAAAGTGGCTTAGTGGTTGCTTATATGCTTAAATCATGTTTGGTTTCTTATGAAATAAACCTCTGATTTGATTGTTTTATTTATTTGATAGTTTAAAACCGACTATCAAATCTTGACCAAATATAACTTTTGAAATATCTAAAAAAACACGGGGATTATATGGTACAATTATCTTCGGTGATGTTATACTGTACGTATGATCTCGTTTTATCTTCTAGGACAAATGATAAGGAAATCCATCAATTTAAACGGTTAGGAGGTGATCTCCGCTCTTATCCATTGTCTGTTTATTTTCAAAAGAACCGGAGTTCATTTTATCGGAATCTATCGATTGGTTTTGGAGCGACCGGTAAGCGAGGGAGTGTACTTATATCAGATTACTCGAAACGATCACTACTTCAAAACCATAAGCGCATTCTATGCTGTGAAAGAGATTCGTGATTGTTTCGAGATAATGGAAATCAAAGATGGAGTTCTTTGAAGTGCAAGGGCTAATTGGTACTAATCCAAAGGATATAGTAGAAGTAGTGTGCATTCGGTTTGTTCATATCCAACTTGTATGGTGATTTGCTGCTATTGCATTATTGCTTGGAAGACAACGTTAGCATTCCTAATGGATTTGCTAAGACAGGAAAAAAGGTAATCGTGACCTCATTAGCCTCACAACCCAATAATGACTAAAACAGTGCATATGCAGCAGAGCTATGTAGTTCGCCACCATTAGGAGCATCATTCCTCGATCTAGATCGATATTTATGGATTTTGGTATGCATGCGCACTGAAAAAGGATGGGGTTGTGGCTTGGTGTAATGTTTGCAGCCTCGATGCTTGGGGGATGATGTAATCAGGCTTTCATGTTTGAGGGGCAGGCCGACTCTATGTTGGTAAGGTTCGAAAGATTTTCGACCTCGGTACATTTTTCTAGAGGTGCACTGTGGCAAGCAGTACCCCAGTAGCCCTGTTATTTTATGGAATCCAATTTCCAATACGTGCCTTTACGGACTTAGTTATATACCTAATATGCTGAAATGTAATTAATGTAACCATTTCGGTTATGATTAAATATTTATTTTAAACCCTAGACATTATTATAATATCATTGGATTACCTATAAAATTGGTTTGCTTATCGTTAGGTAAAAACTCATTCGTGTTTATGTGCGGTGTGGTCTTATGAGATATGTTTATCTTGAAAATTTTTATAACATCAAAAATCCATATGATTTGAGTTTCTCACGGTTTACCAGAGTGATCCGAGTGTTATTTTATTATAATATTTAGGTCATACCCGAGTACTTCTCTAGATTTAGTGATGGATGCTTTGGAGCTTTAGGATACGAGCTGGATGCCTCTAAGACGTATTTCCATATTTTCTTTTATTGTTGCTCTATTTTCTTGTTTGTATTTATCAACAATTATAAGGACAGGTTGTTATAACTATCCAGGCTAATGATAGGTTAGTTACTCTGATTGATGTATGTATATCATAGTTTTGTTTGGTAAAGATCATCGGTATATTGTATATTACTCGTCACTTTGAGAGATTCTATTATATATTTTATTTTCTTCCACCCCAACAATGTGTCTTTCCAGCACTTAGATGCTCGACACGTGAATACCGTGGATGTATTACCGTCGACTCTAAGGATCGAAAAGGCGGATCGTTACATGTATACTCTCCACGGATCCTCTAGTTGGACATGTCTTACATCAGCAATGTATACACAACTGTTGGTAGCCCCTTACGGTGGACAGACTTCTATTTTATAACACTATTGAGCTCTCCTTCTATCCTGTACTAATGAATAATGTATTGTATTCATACAATCATTTATTAACTTCAATAGTTCACGCCTGTCATAAACGCATATTTATGGCTATATATATTAATTTCCAATATATATATATATATATATTCATTAATATTTTCCTTAATCGTTTTGCCTCTATAATTTACTATTGATCATAAGCCCTTACTTCATTATGCATTTATATCTTGCTTACTTTAGGGTTATTGGCTGCTTCCTTTTTAACAGATTTATAATGTCTTTTCTATCCCTTTACCTTTCTTCACCATTTTCTATTTATATTCACCTTTTTACCCTTTTATTTGTTCTTTTCTATGCTTTCATTTTTTATATAATTTCTATCTTTATTGTTATCGCACATCTTTTCTTTTAGAATGTTCTTGTCATATTTATATCTCTTTATTTACCACTTTGGGATTTTCTGCATTTAAATGCATTGGAATTACATCTCTGCCATAGAAAAGTTAACACTGTAAACTTTTGTATCTTATCCAAAAGGAAAGTTTGTGTGATGTTAGGAGTTACAAGGAATTATATTTTTGTAGTTATTGAAATGGATAGTACAAAATATGGCAAATATCCATATTTTATATATCTCTTTCTTTTAAGGTGCATTCCTTATTATTTCAAATGACGCACTTTTATTTATTTTAAACTTGATAATGTTTAAAAATTCACATTGCAACATCTTAGACTCCAATGAATTAAAATAACACTTAAACCGCTAAAATCTTATTGTGATTTCTTTATTTTGCATTCTTATTTTTCAATATATATTTTTAATAACAGATCTGGAATTATTACATCATTTATAAATTCAATGTCTATTATTATTCAACAATAAATTTAGGGACTGATAATACTGAACCTTTTCCATATTTACATTCACATAACATATAGATATATCAAGTTTTACAGAATATATAGGTAGAGTTTATAATTTCATTGCATGTGTATAAGTTTAGCCTATAATTCCAATTTATATTTCAGGCATATAGAAATATATCTACAACGATATAAATTTAAGGTTATACAAAAGCATATAATTATTCACACTCACCTTTTTAGCTTTCCAAATCTCTAAATCCAATCCATGTTATTCTACTTTGACTCGCTTTTCTTCCTATTTGGGTTTATACACCGCAAGCGTACACAGATTTATCAGAGATCTTGATTACAAATGAGATTTGAATTTGATTTGTATGTTAGATTCGAATTTACAGTTTACCATTGTTTTGGCGATTTGATTTGAACCTATTCATCTTCTTTATTAACTTCTACAATTCTCCAATTGTGTGTATATGTATAAATGGAACTAATTTAAGAATTTAGAAATTTGTAACGACTCGTATCTTAACAATAGAATAATTAAATAATTAATTTAAATATTGAATTTTTAATTAATTGAAGTACTGTTCTTGGAAAAGTTGGAAGATAATTGGAGATCGGGCGATACGATGGCCAAAACGTTCTCGAAATGCATGAAATTATCATCCTAGAATGCTGTCTTGGATTGCGATGAAATTTATACCATTGGGACTGGAAAAATGAGGTGATGTATGCGGACAAATTTCATTGCGATTGGATGCATTGTGTGATCGTACAAGCTTGAAACGTACGGTGATTTATTTGAGAATTCAAATAAATTACATAAAATATTATTTGAACAAACCCTACCTAAACCATCTCTATTCTTACTTTAGTATTCATTCTTGTTCCATTGAAAAAAATAGTCGCCCTCCTCTAAATCGATTTAACTAATTAAATCGAGAGATCTAGGCAATGAAAATTATCGAGACCGGATTTGTTGCACCCAGGATGGAGAGAGCTTCACATCCATATGGAGATTGAAGTGTGCAACGACAATGAGCCAAGCTCAATATAGCATATGGTAAACTTGGGTTTGGGTTCATTGGCAAAGAGTAGGAGTTAGGTGATATGGATGGTTCAGTTGAGTTTCTCTTCACTAGGCACACCATCTCATGCTATCCACATAGACCTTGATGCTTCCTAGCAAAAAGCGACACTATAAGGTTGCATGCAGTACCCGCCGAGATGGAAATGGCAGAGGGCGATCGGACTTCAAGGCGTAGGTGGCATTGTGGAGCTCGTGCGTAGAGTGACATGCTAAAACTGACGGTTCTTTATTTCGTTGAGTATTGGATGAGAATTGCAAAAGAGAAGGTGTGTTAATGGTAGGTTTGTGCCCGGCATGTATTAGAGCGTCTTTGGGGAAGAAAGCTAATTAGATTAATGAGGGTAATTAATGGATTAATTAGTGAATAATTTATTTTAATTAATCCCGATGCTTATAAAATCCATATCTTTTGCATACAAGGTCCGATTTCGATGCAGTTTCTTGTGTCGCCCTCTTGATGGAGAGATCTACGACTTGGTGTTAGTTTGGTTAGTTTTTGTTGAGGTGCGTGATATTTTCTCTCACCGTACTATGTTTGTTAGTATAGTATCAAAATAACATTTTGAGATGATTTCTAACTTTAAAATGTGATTTTTATTATATTTAAACCTACATCTTATTTTATAAAAGAATTTAAATGTGTTTAAAAATAGTTTTAAGTCGAATACCACATTTTTCCATATTGATGACTACTTTGACGAAATTGCTAGACTTCGGCTATTTTGATATTAATCCCTCATTGGTTGCTTTAGATGTATCGTATGCGTTGTATGTGTGTTATTATAGATGGTCGTATGCTTGTTTGCTTAGTTTGGATGAAAACGTCGATCGTATGCGATATAGTTCTACGAACATCCGATTTGATAGAGTTTAGAGCATATTGATCTAATTCACACATGATGTGGACACAAACGAAGAGATAAAGTTTCGTGCATATCGATTGAATGTGCAAACAATGAAAACTCGAATAGATGAGATAAGTATGTGGTAGAGTATTGGGATGCATACCGACTGATTTAAAATTTGAAGATGAAAACTCGAATATATGAGATAAGTATGTGGTCGGTACCTACCGCTATTGATGATGATCGATTTGGCCAATTTTGACATAGACGATGGAGGAGCTTTGAGAAGCATGATGTGATGGTTCGCCCGTTTGTTCGACATCCGATTTTGATGTTATGGCTCTTCGACAAGTGGTTTTGGTGGTGAAGCGAAGATTTTACGCTTCGACGTGATGACTTCATGATTCGACGATGGTGATCCTGTGATGGGAAGTGATGGATTTGACGATGGATAGCTACACTTCGGGATGCAGAGTGGTCGGATTGAAGGGACTATGGAGGAAGTCTATGGGATGCGGGACGATATTTTATGACTAATGATGGATGTCTAGAGTAATTCCCAACCATAGTGACTTCATGACGGAAGTCATAGAGATAGTTCTAGGAAATGTTGTAGTAATGATGACGTGTGTAAAGGGATTATCGATACTCGATATTATGGGGCACACTCATGAGTTAAGGGTATATGAGGATGTGATCAGAGTCTATTGACGTAGGACCTGATCTACTCGGATTTTAGAGTCCCGACGTTAGTACCTGGATAGGGTTATATACAATAGTCTGTTGCCGTGAGGACATAATGATGATATGGCAGAGTTCCTTGATGTTAAAACCATTCTGCACCATGATGAATCGAGTGGCCGAGGACGTTAAGTAGTCCTTGATGATGAGATGGAGTGTATGAGTATCATATATCCAACGCACTGAGTAAGTGACGTGAGGATGAATGATGGATGTTATGTTTTCTTTGGTTATTTATCACATTATGGATGTCACATGATGTAGTTATCTTTAATGTAGATACCCAGGCACCTTTAGTACTTTGATGTATTGTACACTCATAACGACTATGATATAGAGTAACATATATCCTATGTTATGTGCTAACTCTTTGGATGCAGGAACATGTCAGGTATGATTCTACATACCCTCTATTCCATATATTACATTGACTTTTACAGTATTTTGAGATTGTTTATCGCTCACGCTAGACTGTTATTTGACTCATGGTTTTATTCTTTGCTTCTTATTACCTTGGGTACTCTTAAATTAGTAGACAAGGAAGCAGGTGTAAAAGGTACATGGAGTTCTGCTGATGGACTAGCAGGAGGCAATGCTTTCTCATACCTATATCTGGGCGTATTATGGTATATTCCACTGTGTGACATTGTGGATCCTTGACAGTGTTGACTTACTATTATTAGAGATAGTTTATCAATTGAGTTTAATTATCATTTGTGAAATCTATTACTGTTTGTGTATAATCTATTACTATTTTGTATAACTGTATGAGACTGTGTACTATTATTATGTCGTTCATGTAGTTATTACTGTCATGACTATTTTATATCTGTGATGATTATTAGACTTTATTCGATGCACTTTGGGATATACGATAAGTTCTGTGATTGTTTATTTTTTTTCTTTCTCTTTTCTTTCCTTCTATTTCTCTTCTTTTCCTCCTTTCCTTCCCTTGACAATCGTTCTACATCGACCGAATGTTCCAGTAGTGCATTTTTCGGTTATATGAGCATCAAAGGTATAGGGTTGTCATTACGAGTTTAGAAGTGAGGTTCTAGATCTATATTTATAGGGGTTCAAACCAATGTCGGTGGTCCGATTAAATTATAATAAATCTGGGTATTTGGCAAAAAGTTACTACCGAATGAACATGGGCAACGGTCGACCGCCTAAGACATTTGGTTGACCGTTACCGTTTGACCTAGGAACATCATGGGTCGACCATTCCTATTGTTTTACAGTGAATTTTATTTTTGTGTTGATTTATTTAGTTTTATACTTTGTTTAACCGATTCTGTTTGTTTCCTTCCTTATAAATCTGATTGCAATAACTTGTTTCCACTTATTTATATTTTCTTAGATTTGATTTAATGTTTACATTTCTTAACGTTTAATTTTCCGTTAATGTTAGTAATTAGAATTAATTAACTTTTATTACCATAATTACATATATAATTATTTTCGATTTAAAATTTTCAAACGCTAATAAATTTTTCGTCTGAACTCCAATTGAAAATCTTCATATATGAAAATTAATTAGAAAATCGCCACAAACCCAATGGTATAAGTTTCATACCCAAAATATAATGTTTAAAAATTCTATTTTTTAGCATTAATGTTTATTTATTAAATTCTTTTTAATCCATTGTCGTAAAATCAATGGGTGTTACATTCTTCCCTCATAAAAGAATTTCGTCCCCGAAATTCCTCAAGGACCGAATAATATAACATAATGCACAACCATTCAAAATTAACCAACTAATCAATGTAAAAACAATTTTGCAATCAATCGTGTATAAGTGCACGATGCATCACAATACGTATGACATGTATGTAGAATAATTTTAATCGACATCTTCTATATGAATGCATCCTTATAAATCAATTTCGAAAATATGGTGCAAATATCTTAAATATACTGGCAGTTCTACATGCATGCAAATTTTGAAAACCAAACTTGCTTTTATATCTAAATTTTCCCATACTTCTACAAATGGAAGCATAGTTCAATCAATTTTTCATCCAGACCCTACCATCCAAAATACTAACACACCATTGCTAACATCCAAGTTTGAAAAATTCAACTTTCTAAACCAATATTCTTATCTCGGAAAAGAGCCTAGCCAGAAATTTCCATATTTCCATCATTCTCTTGTGTGCCGTTTTTCCGATGTACCTAGGAATCTTCTCTTTTTGCCTCGAATTCTCTTCAAACTTTTCCAAGTACAGTCTGCATCAGTGATTTTTATTTTAAATCTTTAATATTTTAGAATAGAATTATTTTAAAATTAGTTTAGTTCACATACCGACAAGGTATGGAAAAAGCGACTCATAGTTAAATAGCTTTTTCCCTGGTCTCTAACCGTATTTTATTTTACTGTCATTTCTACTGCAAAGTAAAATCTATACTAGCCAACATGTCAATTATTCCCCCATGTCTAGTATGTGACATTTTGAAAATTTGAAAATTCCTTCTTTTTCTGCTCAAAAATATTTTTATATTACTTCTTAAAATATCAAAAAAAAAATTAGATTTTAAAATTTCTTTCTTCACATAATTTTCAAAAATTATTTGCAAAGGTATTTTGATTTTCCAAAATTGTACATATATGTTGGTGCCAAAATGCCGCCAACACCTAAATCAGTGTGAAAGCACCAATTATCCCATATTGCAGTCCAAACAAAGTAATGTAGAGAAATAAATATGAAGAAAACATAATTAAAACAATTTGAAAATATGAAGAGAGTTTATAGTGGTTCGGCTGACTCCGGCCTACGTCCACTCTAAAAGTCCTTTCATTGATTTGTACTGCTATTTACAATTACAATCCGTGTGAATCAAGAGTCAAAATGGCGGAGTGTAACCTAGATAGAAGAAAGCTAGAATCCATATCCCTTTCCTTGAGCCATGCCTGTTGTATTTATAGGGGAAGCCGACAAAATATCTCACTAAAAATCCACATAAAGAATCTCTAAACCGAGACGAGCCGATCTAGGAAGTACGAGACCGATCACACCTCCTATGGGGGATCGGTCCCGATCGGATATAGAAAGCCACGTGGCAGCGCGCAATCCCTAAATCGGGTCCCCTTCCATCTCTACTTCCAAAAGTTGTTTCTTTAGTTTGTATAGTGTTCGTTGAGTTACTAAGCGATCATCGTTGAGTTGAAATACCAATCCGAGTGATCCGTAGCCATAGTGATCTGATCTATTCCTAACCATATAGATTTGATCCCCGGCCTAGGGGAAGTGCAAATCCATAATTAGCCATTTCTTGGATGCTATTTGCTTGATCCTGCTTGACTATCATCCATAGCCTTGCTTATATCTGATGTCTGAACCTGATAACCATCTCTCTGGGCTTCCTGCCTTGATGATCATGAAATCCAATTAGCCAACTCCATGGTATCAGGGTCTTGCCAAAAGGCGGGATAACATTTGCCTCTCAAAACATGCCTTGTGATAGTAAGGTATGTTTTGAATTGCCATAAGTCTGAAATCTGTAATTTGTAATCCATCGATAGCCGAGTTTTTGATCCAAAATCCAATCCTTTGACAAACCAAGTTGCCGTAGTTCATGACTGTTCCGAATTGATTGCCAATTCCAAAACCATTCCAAATCCTTAACCGAATCCATATCCATCCAAAGCCAGTAACCGAATCCATGATCTCACCGGATCGTTTTCCAATTCCAAGGTCTTCCCGGACCAATAGCCTGGTTCATAATCTCTCTGGACCAATCATAGCCTCTCCGAGCACTTGCTGGACCCCATCCAATCACTCTTCGGCGAAAGGGGGAACAATGATAAGTAAGCCGATCCTATCGCTCTTCGGTGAAGAGGTAATACTTCCTGCACTCTAGTTTAGTGTCCCTGAATATAAAGCGGTGTCATGGCCTTCTGAGGTCGATCGTGGTCTCTCTGGAACCTTACTGACTCCACTCACTCTTCGGCAAGAAGGGCACAATGAACCACGCCGATCCTGTCACTCTCTAGCAAAGCGGTCTACTTCTAGATTCTCCACTTCCGTCTCTCCTGTCTAAACATAACACAATCTGTGGGGTATTTTCTCTAGCCTCAATCCCCTAGTCAAGGACTAATCCATGTACGAGTCCATACTTTCTCTCTCCAGCGAAGGGACTTGCCTTGCGGTTATTGCCAAGTCTCTTTAGTCGAGACAACCACGACCTGTTTCATTTATTACTTTTAAAAGAAGTTTTAAGCATTCCAAAATCCATTCATTAAATTATTAAATTTAAGTTTTTACAACCAAAAAACTGGAAAACCAAAAAACACGGAAAAAACTGCCTCTCCGGATGTGAGGGTTTGTAGTCATCTTAGAGCATGCCTAAGGACCGGAATCGATCCCGTACATGTGTAAGTGGCTTAGTCGTTTTAGTATAAAATTTATTATTTATTTAGTTCATGCCATCCGATCAAGAGATGACAATCTGTGACCTCGATCTAAGGACATTTCCATTTGATGCAGATGGTGACTACTCTTGTTCCACCACCGCAGTCTGGGTCCTTATATACTGCAGTAGCCTGCCATCTCGGATGTGTTCCTCAACTATATCCTTCAAGTGCCTGGAATCATTGATGGTGTGCCCGTCCAGCTTATGGAATAGGCAGCCTGCTCACGCTCCGTGGGCTCCTCCTTGCCTGCTTTTGGTATGGAAGGCATCCTCGGGTATCTAAATAAATCCTTTCCAAAATCTGGTTCAAAACAGTATAAGAAGAGAACTTCGGTTCTCTCCTTTGCTGCTTCAACCTGTCGATGCTATCATCCACTTTCTGCTTTCCTTTATCTTTGCTTGAACCTTCCCTAGACGGTCTTCCAACCTTCATAGCATTAACCTCTTCTCCACTAGCCTTAGCATCTGCCTGCTGCAGGAATCTCTTAGCTTCATGGAAAAATTCTTCGAGATCCATTAGCGGATCCTGCTCCAGTGAAATCTTAAAGTTTGTGTCCTCCGCAATCCCAAATACCACCACCATTAAGACCATTGATGGATCCGGTCGATCCATGGGAGTGACTGCCGCATTAAACCATGTCAAAAAATTCTTCAAGGACTCACGTGTCCTCTGTTTTAGTGTTTCCAATGTTATTATGCTCTTGAGTCTCCTGATGTGGACCTGAAATTGCCTCATGAATTTATCAACTAACTCCGTCCAAGTACCGTTAGAACCCGTCTTCAATTGCCAAAACCACACTACAGCTATATCTGCCAAGTACAAGGGAAAATTTTGTCCCATCACTTCCTCTGATGCCCCAGCATTTCCATATGACTTATATACCTCATCAGATGAACAATAAGGTTCGATATTCCGTCCTATGCCCCCAATGATGGTTGCTTAAATTCCAGTAGGCTCCTAGCACCCCCGATGTAAGGAGTGAATGGACTCTAATTTACATCCTCCATATCCCTGTTCACTAATCCTCCTCTCATAGCCTATTTGGTCATCTCCATAAACTTATCATTATCATCCAAAGGTAGCCTCTAATCATTATTTCCCACCTGCTCCCTGAGTCCACGAGGGAATTCCATAACATGCTCCTCTTGATGTACGTCTCCATTGTGATCTGCACCAAACTACATAGCATCAACCAATGGCCTACCACCGACTTATCTCGCATAACCCGAGGGCATCCCCAAATTCAAAGCGATCGGCATCGATACCTATGGGGGGATCGGTACCGATCGGTCCATATTTACCAGGGGTCGCCCCTGATTGCTCCACCCCGTTCTTTTGTCTGTTAGCTTCGTTTCCCTGCTCCTGGTTCTGATTTTCTACAACTCCTGCAGCTTGAATTCCTCGATCTAGATTTCCATTAGCTACTGCTCCAGCCTGTCCAACTTGCCTAAGGAAATTTTGAATCATCTCCTTTTGCCTCTTCATCATCCTCTCCTGCATAGCATCCGTCATTGCACTACAACAAATATACCCTATTACAACATCAAAAAAACATTGTAATATGGGTTTCACAACGTTTTTGCAAACGTAGTAATAGGCCAAGTTGTAATAGGGTCGACGTCTTTTACAACTTTTTTTAATGTTGCAAAAAACGTTGTAATAAAATTTATTGCAGCTGTTTTTAGATGTTGCCGTGTACTTTTTCACAACATTTTCAAAACGTTGCGATATAGTTTTTTACAACATTTTTTAAACGTTGCAGTATAATTTTTTACAACTTTTTTAAAATGTTGCAATATATTTTTTTAATTTAAAAAAAAGACACATGGCTGTTTTGGGCCATTTCAGGTTATTATACCGTAAGTATAGTTGTTTAGATATTTCAATATACATTTTAACGATACAAACCATAAGCAACATAAATCCATATTGCTTCCATTCAAAAAAATCAACAATTTATTAACACAAAGAATATTTACACTAATTTCAAAGAAACGTTCATACCAAAATTCAAAATACATATGAATTTCACAAAGTCTACAATAGCACAACTTCAACATACATACATAAAAATATCACAGTCGATATGTTAAGAAACTTACAAATAATGCAAACAATAATTGGGCTAAATCTTCATTATTACTGGCTTTTGATTTCTTCCAACATTTGTCCATTAAAGCCTGCACAAGTATAGAGCCTAATGATACTAGTTCATACCAGTGAGATTATAATAATGGTTACAACAATAATTAAAGGAAAAAGAAAATGAGACATGAATTGCAAAATTAGCAAAATTTAGAAGATATATATAGACTCAATTGCAAAATTGGCAAAGTTTAGAAGGCATTTATCTAAAGTTTAGAAGATATATATATAGATAGATATATGATTCAATTTTAGAAGGCATCTTATCTCAAATTTTCATGTAAACATATGACATCAGTGTGAATGAACAAAAAAGTTAATTCTTATCACCTACACATATCACTAGACTCGAGTCTTGCTCCTCTTGCAGTTTGGCATTCTTTTCCAACTGGTGACCGCTTCATTACAAGCCTGAAAATCTCCGTTGTTTTCAGCTTCACATCCTTTAGTAGCAGCTTGTGATATCCAATTTGAGGTGTCTAGCACTTCTTTTATAATATGAATCTGTGCCATGCATACATAAAGTATTGATTAGAAGGAAATATCATACGCAAATAAGATGTCATCATAGGAGGAGTTTGAGTTTTAACAAAACTGGAAATTAGTGATCAACCTACTTCAGTACTTGTTTGAGTTTTAACAATACTTGAAATAAGTCATCAATGCACTTCAATACCTGTATCATGACCTGAAAATTTAGGATCGGTCCTTGGAATTTGTATGAATGAATTTTAAACGAGGTTTTCATATTTACAATTGTTGCTAAAGTCTAATTTATTAAATTCATATGTACTAGCAATTTTTAAACCTCTAATGAAGTAGGGGTCTATTATGGTTGCTCTTTGAGTCCATGGTAAGGGCAAACAATGTGAAAATTCAAAGTTTCACAATGAAATAATGCTAAATGCATCTCCAACTATTCCAAATTGCTAAAGTCATCCACAACACACGCACATGTGTGCATGTTGATGTGTGTGAATATGTGTGAGTATGTGTGGGTGTGTGCGTGTGTGTGTGTGTGTATATATATATATATATGTATGTCTGTACATACACACTAACATAGAAATATAAGCATAAGCACAATCATACCTTAAATCTTGTTGGCTGAGTTAATTCAAACACTAAAACATCTCCCAATTCTAATTTGTGAGCCACCGCAAACCTTTTCCATCCACCACTAAGACCATTAGTTCATGGATATATTTAACATTAAACTCCAAACCCGATTCACCTTCTAAGATCATTATAGTTTCTCCATCTAGTAAGTTTATTTTGAAACTTACAGGAAGACACTGCAAACGTAAACATGTACAAATAATAATAGTTAAATTAACATCCATGCAATACAATTAAATTCATATTTTAAAGTTAATCTACTTACAAGCCAAAAGGCCCCTGAAATATTTGAAGGCGGCATAGCTTTAATGCATGAAGGATTTTCAGAATTCAAATTCTTTTGAACTTCCCCAGCTTGCTTTACTGCTTCAGCATTTTGTTCCGAAGAAGCGATCCTTAAATGTATGCTCTTTTACTATGTATGTTTCTAATATTGAAAGCTAATATGTCACTAAATTATACAAATCCACATGATTGTGTAAATGTATTATATATCTATTTATGTACCTTTTAATGTAAGATTGAATTTTCATGTCCGATTCCTATTAACAAATACTTTACCGATAAGCCTTTCATATTTTTTTTCATGTTTTCATAACACTCCCTCACATATATATATATATATATATATATATATAAATGTCAGTTCCAAAATTCAACTCAAATGTATAAGTACATCTAAAAGGTTTATACAAAAGAAGAAAACTGAAATAAGTATAATTAGTCATGGTGTTAGGCAAGCAAATATAATTAAGAATTGTAAATAAAAACATGAACTTACATACCAACAATTTGTGTTTGCTAATTGGACATTTCTGCATGTTATCAAAAATCCTGCAAATATTTTAATTATTAATTATTCAATTAACTGAACAACAATATTGTTTCTACTGTAAAAACTAAAGAATATAATAGTGAAATCACAGCTAAATTTCAAAAATAGGACCTGAAATTACAAACGTTATAAGAAGCATGCTTCTTGTTAGCCAACTTCGTATGGTTCTTCCTGCTTAACAATGTGCTTAGCGGAATAAGATCATTGTCTGAACAGTCCATTTCATCAACTCCAGCCTTAAACCCTATGCCACATCCTCCAAACTACTTGAATGCATCGCCTACTCTTGCTTGGTCACATAGGCTATCCATCTTCTAGTCGCGGTTCTCAAGTCCTGCACCATTTCACGACCTTTGCCGTAGTCGCCAGCTTCACCTCGCGTCTCCTCTGCCTACGTCGATTGCCAGACCTAAGCACGATTCTCTCTCTCTTTTATATAAATATAAATTGCGATTTTTTTTACTGGGAAATTAGGGCACGATTAGGAAAGGAAGAGGCGTTCGGGTCTTGTGTTTTGGGGCTAGTTGGAAGATTCGAGAAAGGGAAGAAGGGGCTTGAATTTAAGGACAAAATTGTGGGCTTGGATTTTAATTTGAGCTCAATTACTAATTCATTTCTCTTCTTTTAAATATCTCTATTTATTTATTGGTAAATTTACTTCAATCTAATTAGATCGACTTCAATTTCTTTCTATAGTATTTCAATAGTCACCTGATTTCATTCATTTCAATACCGGTATATTTTTCTCACTATTTTAATCACATAAAAATTATTTGTACTTTTAAAAATATTTTATATTTGATTAATATATTTTATTAAAATTTAATATATCATTAAAAAAGAATTTAATATATGCTTATGCCGATAAATATTGTACTATGAAATAATAAAACATTCAAAAATAATACAAGTATATGAGATAGGACATAAATACCTTAGGTTCCCTCTTCGAAGCCTTAAAACGGAAGTGCGGCAATCATATGCTTAAAATTGCCTCTATACAATCTCAATCCTCCATTTCCACTTTAACTTAAAATCACCTTATGTTTGAATTTCATGCAAATAACTTCAAGGCGAACGCTTTTTCATATATTTAAGTAAGTTTTAAATATTTGTTATTAATTATAAATTATTAATTATTATATTACTTTAAACAAAACTAAAAATATTCAAAAAAATTAAAATATATCTGTGAGTAAAACTACATTAAAATTTTTTGTAGTAAGTTAATATCTAGTTGTAAAAACAATAACGTTTTTACAACATTTTTAAAAATGTTGGTAAAAGAGCAATACGATAACGCTTAAGAGTAAAAGTTGTAAAAACCTTCATTTTTACAACGTTTTTGAACAAAACGTTGTAAAAAGTACGGTTTTACAACGTTTTGCTAAAAAATCGTTGTAAAAATGAAGGTTTCTACAATGTTTTTGTCAAAAACGTTGTAAAATGGGGTTTTTTTACAACGTTTACTATACAAATGTTGTACAATGAAAGTTGTAAAAAAGTGTTTTTGTTGTAGTGTTGTCTTCATCTCATTCCTTATGATGTAGACGGAGGTGTGATTAGCTCTAGCTCCAGAGGAAGCCTCTTGACTCCCTTTATGGTGACTCCTATCCACAAGTGCTCTCCTTGTTAATTGCATCACCATTGATCCAAATCTAAGTTCCAAATCCTTTCCAAATAAGCGGGTGCTAGTTTTCTTAGTGGAAAGCACCAAAATGATGGCGTTAAAAATGGCCACCAACACCCAAATCAGTGTGAAAGCACCAATTATCCAATATTATATTCCAAACAGAGTGATGTAGAGAAATAAATATGAAGAAAATAAAATTAAAGCAATCAGAAAGTAAGAGAACAAGAGAGTTTATAGTGGTTTGTTGACTCCGGCCTACGTCCACTCCAAAAAAAATTCCTTTTATTGATTTATACTGCTGTTTACAGTTACAATACGTGTGAATCAAGAGTCAAAATAAAGGAGTATAGCCTAGGTAGAAGAAGAGAGCTAGAATCCAGATCCCTTTCCTTGAGCCATACCTGCTATATTTATAGGGGAACCCGATGAAGTATCTCACTCAAAATCTGCATGAAGAATCTCCAAACCAAGATAGACTGATATAGGAAGCACGAGACCGGTCTCACCCTCTATGAGGGATCGACCCCGATCGGATATAGAATGCCACATGGTGGCATGCGGTCCCTAGCGTTGGTCCCCTTCCATCTCTACTTCAAGTTTCCAAAGTTGTTTCCTGAGTTGGTGTGGTGTTCGTTGAGTTACTGAGCGATCATCGCTGAGTTAAATTACCAATCTGAACAATCCATAGCTATAGTGACCCGATTCGATCCGTTCCTAGCCATATTGATTCGATCTGATCCCCTAGCTAGGGGAAGCGCAAATCCATACTTAGTCATTTCTTGGATGTTATTCGCTTGAACCCAATTGACTATCATCCATAACCTTGCTTATATTTGATGTCCGAACCTGATAACCGTCTCTCTAGGTTTCCTGCCTTGATGATCATGAAATCCAATTAGCCAACTCCATGATATCACGGCCTTGCCAAAAGGTGGGAAAACAATATATATTTGTTCAAAAGAAATTATGCCATATCTAATTAAATTGATGTTTAGTTAATAGTCTAATGTCCATAATCGACTTCATCTATTTACGCGGTAAATTTCTAAATTTTGAATTCTTTTATTTATAATATCAACCGACACACAAGTTCGATTATAAATTTTAGCCTTTAAGGTATAAGGACATTGACCCGTGGCTACGCAACATCCTTTCTCTGTCCTTTGTTTATTGAAATTTATTTCTCGAAAACCTGGCAATTACAAGGTGAGTCATTAAGCTGGTGGGAGGTAGTTGAGGTTGAGACCGATGGAGGGGAGTTCACTTGGAGACTGTTCTGCATGTGATTTAAGATGAAGTTCCTGTCTAGGGCGGAGGAAGGTGTGCAATTGGAAAAGTTCATTCATTTGAATCAAGGAAATCTGTCTGTTAAGGAATATGTTAACCAGTTCAATGAGCTAACTAGATTTGGGATGGAAATGATTGACACGCCATACAAGAAGGCTCTTAAATTTTATAAAGGGTCATACTAACCTCTTTAATGTTGGCTTTGAGTCATATTCATATGGGTGCTATGTGTGTAGGTCTAGTGGAGATGGCCTTGCTAAATACCATCTCCAAGGAGGAAGCTAAGGAAGAAGAACCCAAGAAGGTTAGTGGTAAAGCGTAGCAGAACCAGTGTAAAGTTGGAGGGGGACCCAATGGGAAGGTACATAAGAAGAATAGGCATGGTAGGAAGTGTGGCGGCATGGGGCATTTCTTAAAGGAGTGCAAGATAGATCTTTCAAATGTTAAGTGTTATAGCTGTAATCAGTATGGGTATATAAAGCGAGCTTGCACAGCACCACCAAGAGCTTCTACTCAAACGTCCACTCAGGTAGTTCCGGCTTATGCACTAGAGGTAATTCCCAACTCGAGTGCACAACTAGTGGTGGATAAGGGACGAAAGTGGTGGTAGAAGGTGTGTTGACTCTTTCCGCTTTATCTATTCACACTATGTTTGATATTGGGGCTTCACATTCTTTCATTTCTAGTAGACTTGTTGATGACTTATACTTACATGCTAGTATAGTCACGGATCCTGTAGTTGTGTCAAACCACATAGAAGGAGCAGCCTATTTATCTATGTTGTGTAGAGGTTTGAAGTTGTTCATTTTAGGGCTCGAGTTTGATTGTGATGCCTTTATATTGGGATTCTCTGGATTTCGGTTGATATTGGGCATTGATTGGATGACGTTATATGGGGCTATTTTAGACTATGGTAGTAAGGTCGTTAGACCGAGCTTATGTAGTGGATGTAGTTTGAAGGTTTATTGCGATCCCTGAGGATCAGTTATGTTGAGCTACTTATATTATTTAGACCTATCACGTGATAACCTAGATACGGTGCATGTCGTTAGAGATTTCCCAGATGTTTGTGCTGAGGATACTGATCTTCCAGCCCAGAGAGAGATCAAGTTTAGGATCTATCTTGGTGAGAATGATAGGTCGTCGCCTTACCATTAAGGCATATGGCTCCAAAGGAAATACGCAAGTTGAACAAGCAGGTTAATGAGTTTTTGGAGTAAGGTTTCATCAGGAGGAGCATTTTCGAGTGGGGAGCACCAGTCATCTTTGCCACCAAGGTGGACGATTATCTAAGACTCTACGTCGACTATAGCGAGCTGAATAAACTGACAAAGAAGAATCGGTATCCACTACCCCATATAGACAATCTCTTTGATCAGTTAGGCAAAGCTAAGATGTTCTATAACACCTCTGATTTTAGATTACATTATTTAGGAAATTTAATTGGATAGATTACATGGAATAAGGTAGTGGGATATGGAGATGAGATTTGAAAATTTATATGGTTGAGCCATCATTAATCAACTAAGTAAGATTATTTAAACTTAATCTAAGAGGTAATAAATGAGAAGGGTATATTAGAAATAGATCTACCTTTTATCTCTAAAACCCTCATCCTTTCATTTGTTCTTATTTTACAACATCAAAACAATCTGAAACCTAAGGGAAGAAGTCGGCCATTACTAGGGAAACAAGAAGAGGAAAATTAAGGCAAGTTAAAAGGAAACCAAGGGAATTAAAGGATTTATCAAATCTCAACTCCAACATCAAATCGAAGGTGAATAATAAGAAAACCATCTCTATTTGTTATTTTCAAATAGGGCTATGGTTAATACCTAAATTATTTGATGATTTATGCCATGTTTTGGTTGTATGTTCATTATTTGGATAGAATAATAATTTATGGAATTTTTATGAAATTATTTGAATTGGTTTTTAAAGGTAAAACCTAAGTTTTTAATCTCCAATTGCTTTTATTTTCCGATATGTTGTGTAAAACGATATTTTGGAGATGGATTTTTAGTTTCATAATTTTCCAGGTTAAAATAAATATTTTATGAATTTACTAAGGAGGAAATAGTGTTTGTTTGGATTTTAATTATTAAAAATAATTAAATAATGTTTTTGATCTTGAAATTTGAGGAAAGAATATGGTAATTCTAAATTTCTGTAATTTTTGGGATTTTTTCCAAGTATTTATAAATTACTATGGATTTATTATGCTAGAAAGGCAATTTTAAATTAATAATTAAGGAAATTAATTAATTAAGTTGATGAATGTTTTGAGAAAGTAAATTTTGTTTCAGCAAATTTGAAAAGAAAATGTAAATTTTTTGTTTTAGACCAATCATATTTTGACAAGAATTGGGAGTAGATAAAAAATTTACTTTAAAAGGGAAGAAAACAGTTTTTATGATAATTACAACTGTGCCACTAGTATGTGGCGTCACCATGTTGTTTGGCGTCAGTATTGAAAGGCGGGATTGACATTGAACAATGCATGGGATACTTATATCTTAAGTATGAGATACGTTGGGCTATGTGTGCGGCATCGCCATAGGCGATATCATCTTACACATATGATAGGTGGCATCGGCACGAACAATGCTTGGGATACTTACATCGTAAGTATGTGATGCGTTGATTCATGCATACGGCATTGTCTATATGGGGATAGTACGTTTCAGGGTCAGGGAAGCATTGATGGCGCGAGTCATCGGCGTCGACGCTATGGGTATTATGGCATAATAGCCGATGTATAATATTTTCGGCATTCTATAATCCTTTGTTTTTGGCAACCTTGCTAGGTGGTATTGGTGCCACATTTCTTCTGTACCACCACTGAGGCTTTATAGGATATATTGCCTTGTTTTTATGATAACAAAAGTTTTGCTTTGAAAAGAGGATAACCTATATTGTATGTATGTCGACAAACTTGTTATTGACATAAGTTTTTATACTTAAAAGAATATAAGTTTTGTCTTTTAACCTTGGATAAGGTTTGTCATGAGGTATGCGCAGTATTGACGCCGCCTCCCTTCATTTTATATACCAGCAATGCTTGGTTTATGAAAATTTAAACTATGTTTTAAAGGGCGAGATAGCCAATGTTAAGAAGGTCGATAACATTATGATTTTATCAGTTAGCCATATGATTTATAAAAATCTAAAATTTTGTTTTCTAACCTTGGATGGAGGTTCAGCATTGTATAGTGCGGCATGAATGCCGTAAGTCTTCTATATAAATGGCGGCGAGCCATAGGTCTTTATTTCGACATTAATTGGGGATACCGATGTATGTCATTTGATTTGCCAGTAATTTCATAAATTCGACATTAATCATTGGGGATACCAATGCATGTCATTTTGAGATGTTATAAGTTTAAAGGGTATACAAACTAATTGGGGACACCACTAGACATAGGTTGAACATTTGAGTTAAATATGAATTAAATTGACAAGTGGTAGGTTCATAATTATCCTAGAAAAAATATGAGATGTGTGATGGATAGTCCACATCATGCCAAAGATGGATAGTCTCCATATGGTTATTGAAGGGCTTATAGTCATCCTAGGAAAACTATGGGATGTGTTATGGATAGCCCACATCATTTTAAATGAATGAAACCATATGTGATGGGTAGTCCATATGGGAAGGTATTACATCCTAGGAAAACTATGTGATGTGTGATGGCTAGCCCACATCATTTTAAATGAATGCAACCATATGTGATGGGTAGTCCATATGGGAGAGGACAAATTATCAATAAAAATATTTATATGTGTGATGGACAGTCCATATAACTTGATAATGAAACCACGTGGGATAGGTAGTCCATATGGTAGGGGATGGGTAATCCAAATAAAATGTGAGATGGGTAGTCCACATAAATATAACACGAATAGTCAATTGTAATTAAGACAGATAATCCGATGAGAATTAAGATGGATAGTCTAATAAATTGGGATGGGTAGTCCAATATATGTTGCATGACTACAAATGTTTAATTTCTATGTTCTAACCATTGTGGATGCAGGAGCACAGTATATGGTTAATGTGTTTTGGTTAAGACAGTAGTGAGGGGAAAATCTATTCCCCTCAGCGGCGTGGTCTCACTAGATATTTATCTTTGGTTTGAGATTGTAGGTTATTATTCACACCGGACTGTTTGTCTGACCCGAAGTTTTTGTTTTTCCCCTCAAACTTTTGGGTACTCACTTGAGTAGGTCGAGAGTGAGGGATTTCAAGTTTCTAGTGGGATGAATAAGCTTACGGAGACGTGCAAGAGGCAATCTAGCTAATTAGGAATTCTTATCTAATCCATTGTGTTGTTTGATTTTATCTGTATGGATGTTGAAGGTGAGTAGGCTGTGTGGCTAGTTAACACTTAGGATCGTGTAATATGGAATATTATATTAGTGCGGAAATATAAACTAGATAATAGATAATAGTAATAAAGAAAATGAAATAAGCACACCAGTACTTTTTAAACTGGTTCGAACTTCCTATTCTACGTCCAGTCCCAGACTACACTCTGGATTTAAACTCTATAAACCCCTCTCTTAACCCGAAGGAATAGGTATACAACACATGAGTAGACAATGTTAGTTAACATGTCCTTATTACCAGTCATGTGTTTTGAGCAACCGCTGTCTAAGATCCATTTTCCTCTCTTTTTAAGTGGTGCCTGTAAAAAATAAAGATTAAGTTGGTACCCACTTTTCTTTTAGGGTCCTAAGAGTTAGGTCTTAGGAAACCAAACCCAAGCAGGTTCAGAATTCCCTTTATAAATATAATTCTTATTTTTATGAACAATTTCCATAAATGTTTTGATATGTCTATTCCTAATTAAATTGTTATTTGTTTTAGGAATCCATATCTTAATAGTTTTAATATCTTTAGAAATTGTCTTCTTAATATCCTTCTTAATTTTGTTTTTAATCTTATTTTTAAACTTTCCGGATTTCTTTGGATTTTCAATTTTCTTATATCCTAGTCCTATTTTATTTGAAGTAGACTGAGAATTTTCTATTATTGTAGAAATATTCTCTCGTCCTTTATTGAAGTTAGAAATACTTTTATTAATATCTTCTAACTTGGTTTTGAGACTAGAATTTTCTAACTCTAATACTTTAGTGTTAGATTTTAAATCATTAATCTCTACTGATAAATCATCATTTTTATTTTTCTGAATTTCTAATTCCTGAGTAATCATAGAAAGTTGAGATGTTAAATTAGAATTAGATTCTTGAGTCACTTCAAGTTCTTCTTCTAGAATTTTCTTTTCATCTCTTAGCATACTAACTTCTAATTCAGATATATTCAGTTTTCCTTGAAACTCTTTATTTTGCTTTTTAATTTGTTTTACTAAGTCCACTAGTTCTGAATTAATTTCAACCAGATCTTCAAAACTTAATTCATGTACATCATCACCTGTAACCAAGAAGCATACATTTGCTTGCTCTGTGTCACTATCGCTGTCTGATGATGATGAAGAATCTGAATCATCCCATGTTACTGAAAATGCTTTCTTCTTGAATTTGTCCTTCTTGAATTTCTTTTTCTTTTTCTCTGGACAATCTTTCTTCTTATGACCCTTTTTATGACATTCATAACATTCCATAACAGAGGATGATGGTTTACTGCTATTATTGTTGTTGTTGGAGTTATATTTGTAACTCCTGAATCTGTTATTCTTTTTGAATTTCAAAAACTTTTTGAAACTTTTAGCAATAAGTGCCATATCCTCTTCATCTGAATCTGAATCATCTTTTTCTTCTTGAAATGCTAGATTCTTCTTATCTTGTGCCTATACTTTCTTTGTCTGCAAATTCACTTCATATGACATTAGATTCTATCAATTCTTCCGGTTCATGGTTGATAAATCATTAGCTTCTTCAATTGCTAAGACTTTTCGTTCCCAATTGTTCGTTAAAGAATTGAGGATTTTTGTAACAATATCAAAATCAGAAAATTTTTGTTCTAGTTCCAATAGTGAGTGATATATACCTTGAAATCTAGAGTACATGTCATTTATAGTTTCGTTTGGTTTCATTTTGAAATTCTGGAACTGATTTTTCAACATAGAGATTTTGCTTTGTTTGACTTTGTTAGTTCCTTCATGAGTTACTTTTAGAGTTCTCCATATATCATAAGCAGTTGTACACATACTGACCCTATTAAACTCATTTTTGTCTAATGCACAGAACAACATGTTTATAGCTTTAGCATTTGAAGTAGCATCTGTTTTTTGTGCAGCAGTCCAAGTTGAAAAGTCTTCTGTTGGCATGGTATATTCTTTTTGGTTAATATTCCAGCTTTCAAAACCATTAGCTTGCATATATATTCTCATTCTAGTAGACCAGTAATTATAGTTAAGACCATTAAACAGTGGTGGTCGTGCAGTTGACTATCCTTCAGTGAAACTATTGTTAAAGTTAATGCTAGAGTTGGTGTTACTTTCCATATTGCTAAATATATCAAATAACTTTGTTATGGTTATATAATGTCCTTGCTCTGATACCAAATGAAGGTGAGTAGGCTGTGTGGCTAGTTAACACTAGGATCGTGTAATATGGAATATTATATTAGTGCGGAAATATAAACTAGATAATAGAAAATAGTAATAAAGAAAATGAAATAAGCACACCATGACTTTTTATACTAGTTCGAATTTCCTGTTCTACGTTCAGTCCCAGACTACACTCTGGAATTAAACTCTATAAACCCCTCTTTTAACCAGGAGGAATAGGTATACAAAACCTGAGCAGCCGAACATGATTTTTCCGCCTCAAACAGCCGAAGAGGACTTTTACCGCTTCTACAACCGAACAGGACTTCTACTGATACAAGTAAATAGTTGACGCTTGTGTTCTGAATAACACAGATTTTTCTTTAACAGTACACTCTTCCTATAATCAAATCCTCAAGTATATATTGTGTGTGTGAAGATATGAAAGGAAGATATTGCTTAGAATCGAAGAATATGTTAACTAATTCGGAGATTCAAGCAATATATAGATTTTGATTGCTTTTAGATTGCAGAGATAGATAGTAGAGAATATAGCAAGAAATCAAAATAAAATTCAGTTGTTTGAGAAGTGATTCTAACGTGTTTATATAGTGAACAAATAGTTACAACTATTCACAAAAAGTTTCAATCAAAAGGTGCAGCCATATCTCTTCAATTTGGATCGAAACTCTTCGCAATTAGAAGTGACTCTTCAGAAAA
This sequence comes from Allium fistulosum, assembly GCA_030737815.1. NCBI lineage: Eukaryota > Viridiplantae > Streptophyta > Magnoliopsida > Asparagales > Amaryllidaceae > Allium > Allium fistulosum. Next base: position 1,229,071,877 of record CM060901.1, read on the forward strand.
AATAGCCGTTAGAGCCGGTCAGTCGACTGAGCAAAATCGACCAGTCAACTGAATATTCAAAAACAGTGTAAAATGGTGCATTTCTGTGCACTGAACAGGTTCAGTCGACTGGTTGTTTTCGGTCAGTCGACTAACCTGGTCGTAAGTGCACAGTTTGCACATATTTTAAAAAATTTGAACTTTAAAACTACTTTGAGTATGTGCAAACTACTTGAGGATAGATTTTGACAATTATAAACCATATCTAAGACTAAAAATTCATTAAAAAATCATACTATACTTAGATTTGTAGTCTCATCTCCTTTGTAGTTTAATTAACTTGCATATCTCATTCTATTTTTGTCGCTTGATCGTATAGTCTCATCACTGATCGTTTAAGCCTTTTGTCATGAATCAAAACTCATGATTCAACAGATGTATGGCAAGTTATATAAATGCCAAGTGTTAGACTCTTATCAACCCAGGGAGCATCTTCGTATGTCGCTCTTGGAGTATTTTGTAATAATTATATTTTCTCTGAACGTATGATCGCGAATGAGATTATGTAATGAATATGAAATGTTATTTATGAAATGAAAAGTGAAAGTTTGCTATTAAATTATGTTTAAACAATTTTCATATTCATATGCCTCTGATGTTACTAATATGATTAACATAGCCGCATTTTATCACCGAAAATTAATACTACGGATGACTGCAACATCTGTAACACTTAGTTTCGGGCCTCAAAATGGAGGATGTTATATGTTCCCACAACTTGACTAAGCTGCCGGATTCCACCTGTTGCATGTATCTATGGACAGTATCCAAAAGATAGTTGTTAACCCAAAAAATGAATCAACACCTAGATTCAAGATGAAAGCACCAGTTCATATTGAAAATAAGAATAAAAGCAGTAAAAAGACAATATTTTTATAGTGGTTCGGCGTAATCTCCGGCCTATATCCACTTTAATCTTTTTATTAGTTTTTCTCTCTCTGAATTACAACTAGTTATATCAGATCTGACCGCGATCAAGTGGTTCTCAGATTTACAATAAAGTTTCTTGTTTGTGAGTCATTAGTACTAAGAATTTTCCGATCAAAGTCCTAGAATAGCAAATAGATGTTTCCTAGTGACTCTAATGGAGGAGAAGTTTGAAGTGAAGAAGTAGTAGAATTAGAGAATCCAGCCCCATTTTGGTTGCTTTATGGTTGGTATTTATAGAGGAATTGGGCAACATAGAGTCAAAGGCCCAATAATAATGAAGTCCGTAAGATAGCTCGGAGTCCCCCCAAAAATCCCAATCCAACCCGAGTTATCATGGTAACTCGGTGCTGAGTTATCAATGATAACTCGATGTCGAGTTATAATACTTGGTGCAATTTGCCCCACTCCATTTGCATGCTTTTTCCTTCTTCTAGTTGAGTTGTTTGATCATCTTTTCCATCGTCTTCAAGTTAAGTCTTGCGATCGTTTTGATGTCCACTTTCCTTTGCTTCATTCCAGCCAATCCTTAGAATAGATCGTCAAATCCTTGCACAATCACTTAGCCATGAGTCAATGGGGTAGTATGAGTTATGTGTGGAGTTGTAAAAGCGAGAGGGTGGAAATTGATAAGTTGAACCTGACTTATCAAGATAACTCGGACTCAAGTTTAGGTGGATGATGCAAACCACTTGAAACCTGTTACTACCAAATAGCTTTTCGATCTTGTAGAAACCTGATTGATTGGAGGACAAAGAAGAACAAGAGGCAAAGCTCCTACAGAACTTTCGAAGGAGTCGAAGGGATGCACAGCCAGAGACTAGAAGTATCACAACCTTTCAAAGGGGTCGAAAGGGTCGAAAGCACCCTTTCACTTCAAGATATCCCATTTCGAAGCAGATGCTTCCAAACGCATGAAGGCCTTTCGATTGAGTTAAAGCAACACCTTTCAAGGAGAAAGGAATGGCAACCCTTTATATGTGCGCTAAACCTTTCAAAACCAAAGGTTTCGCCTTCACTCAAACCACTCAGAAACACACCTTGGATGGAACAACCCTTTTGAAAGCAAAAGCAAGCCTTTCAAACTAATCGAATCCCTTAATATCCAAGAAAGGTTCCACATCAGTTCACAAGCATAAGTTTGGAAGCTACTAATGGTGTCGAAACCATCAGCATTTCAACACCTTCGGAACACCTAGAAACTGCCTATCGACAGAGTCAAAAGCTCCTACCTTCATTCCTTGTGACAACACACAACATAAAGAAGAAAAGGTGCAACCACCCCTTTCGATGAAGACGGAGGCATTCGAACCCATTCGAAAGTATTGCAGAGGGGTGCGCAAGTGTCCAAGGAGTCGGAAGGTATCTGAAGCCACTTCTCGACTAAGTAGGAAGCACTGGGTTGAAGGGTGCCAACCCGCGTCTATAAATAAGACCCAAGAGGTCTGGTTTAGGGGATCTGAATTCGCTCATTCCAAACTTGTATTTTCTTAAATTTGCAAAGTTGTAAACCCTAATTTGTAAATCAAATTGGGGATAATTTTTTAGCATAATCATTATTGGGTTAATAAAAGGGAAGATTTCAATATTGCTGGTTATATAATTGTTTGAAGGTCTTTTACTAGATTTAACTGCATTTTTCAAGTTTCGTCTTCAACGAAAGGCTCCTTTCAAGTGAGTCGGAACCTCAGACTTCCCAAGTAATCCAAGTACTTGATTACAATCCATCATTCTCCAAACACTTACCTTCTATTGAGTCGAGACCTTAACCCAAGCTGGTCTATTTTAGATTCCAAAATTAAACCTAAGTCACCAACTAGCCTAGCTTTCGACAAGGTCGAAACCCTCCAAGACAAACCTTTTTCTTGAATCCTTAGGGCCATTCCACTAACGTTCCACAACTATTTCAAAAGGAGGGTTTCAAAGGAACAACCAGACTACTTCAATCAACTCGAAAGTCCAAAAGAAACGGAATTTAAGCGTTTCGACTGGGTCGAAAGGTCAATAAGAAAAGTTTCCACAAAAGAGACCTATTCAAAAGGTTAAATCAAAGGGAATACCCACATCCTATCTTCTTGAACTTAACCAGGAAAGTTTAAAAAAGGATTAATATTTTTCCTGAACTTAATTTTGGGGTGTTGACAAGTTTTCTTGTTAACATTTTGGCGCTAGAAGGAGGGCCTGAACCTCCGACTCTATTGAACACCCAACACTGCTTACCTTTAACCCAATCCAATTCCAAGCTTGCCCACTCTAGGCCATACTTCATCATGGTTAGCAAAATCAAAATATCCGAGCAAGGATCCTCGAAACCACACTGGATAAGATTCTCCCTAAGAACAACTCAAGATTCCAAACTATATGAAGAGCAAATTCTAAGAATGGAAGCTCTATATAAATAAGAAAAGAGAAGAATCATATGATCCAGAAAAATGGAGCTTAAATCTTTTCCATATTGGCCCCACCTCTTGCCTTAGGTGAAAACACAAATGGAAGTGACAACCTATTTGACCAAATGAGAAAAATGATTCAACATTATACCAAGGGCACAATCTTCGAAAAAAGGAATAATGGCATATTATAACGCCTTTGCTCACAAATGGCAACAAGTTACAACTGAAACACTTTCAGCACATGATCTCCCAAGGGTGTTAAAAAGAAAAACAACTGATGAGGGTATAAAGCCAAGTAACAAAAAACCAAGAACCATTCTCAAGGAACAAGTTTCAAGTCAAGACTTCTTAAAGAATGCAATATAACAACATCTATTGAGAATGTCTACTTGCTAACAAAAGATGAGCTCAACTATTGGCCATCACGAAAGAAGAAACCAAAATATGAAAGGACTCTTGGAGGATCCTACTGCCATTACCGTATAATGAATGGGCATGAAACTAACCACTGCACAGCCTTGGAAGGGATGATAATTAACTTTTTCCGTCAAGGCAAAATCAATAAGTTTGTAAAGAAACATTGAATGAGGTCAATACAGAATTACTTACTAAAGAGAATCTACATGGTTGGGAGTAAAATGCTCGTTTTATTTGGACATTACCTTAAACGGTCAAAGCCTTTGTCCGCGCCGAGTTGGCCAGGGCAGAGCACCTCCTAAAGGGAGGAGTGTAAGCCTTTATCCGTGCCACGCTATGGCCAGGATAAAGCATCGACAAGCCCCTTTCCATGCCACGCTATGGCCAGGGCATGGCACCTCATAGAGGGAGGAGTATAAGCCTTTATCCGCGCCACACTATGGCTAGGATAAAGCATCGACAAGCCCATATCTATGCCACGCTATGGCCAGGGCAGAGCACCTCCTGGAGGGAGGAGTGTAAGCCTTTATCCACGCCACGCTATGGCCAGGTTAAAGCATCGACAAGCCCTTGGTTGCGCTTCTGATCAGGCCAAGGCGCCTCTTGGAGGGAGGCTGCGTAAGTCTTTGGTTCCAGCTTAAGAATGAGCTAACCAGGAGCACTAGACAACAATGGACTAAGACGTCCAAGCCCAAGAAGCGGCTCATCAAAAAATGGACTAAGATGTCCAAGCCCAAAGAGCGGCTCATCAAAAAATGACTAAGACTGTAGGATCGTTTCCACCCTAGTGGTGGGGTGAATAGGGTGATACTAAAAATTATAAAAAATTAATGCTGGAATAAAAACAATAACAGAATCTTGTTTCAAGGTACGTCGAATGGTATGAATTGGTACGTTATTTTCTTTTTCGATTACGATTTTGATTGACTTTGATTCGAGTTATAAATTGGTTCGTGATTTATTTCAAGGGTTGCTCTGGTATTTTCTTGAACTCGAATCGTGTTTTTGCCGATGATGTAACGGGTTTAATTTATAGGGATAAAATCCCTAAATTATCGTTCGTATATATTGTTTTGAATTCTTCAATTGATTTGCTTGGCCATTTGATTTTTGCTCGAACGTCTATGATGATTTTGACTTGTTCGTGTTACTGCATATACCTCTGATGAATTCGAATTTTCTCCGTTCTTTGCTCCAAAGACTTTGGTATTTGAATTTTTGATAATATTGACTTGACGAAAAAAGAAAACACTTCAACACAGTTTCGATTGACAAATTCTTTTTGAAATGTGACTCACGGCTTTGTTCGAACTGCTTTGTTACTATGCTATTGATCATGTTCATCGGTATAACTCTCTGCGACTTTATTCAAACTATTATTGTGCCAATTGCTTCGAGTTCCAATGCATTGATGTCTCCATGTATATACATACATACATAAATACATATATATACACACACATGTGTGTGTGTGTGAGCGCGCTTCATTTTTGTGTTGTTTCAGAGAACTGCCTAAAGTCTCCTCTATTTCATATCTATGTCTATATATATATATGTATGTACGTATATATATATATATGGTGCACCACTTTGAACATGTTAATTTAGTTCAAGTCATGTTTCATGTAGCTTCTTCATGTTTGAATGTTTCATTTGAGTTTGGTTGGTATGTTGATCTGGTAACATATATATCAGTGCATTGTGGTCTGGTTCTGGTTGCTTTGTGAAGTCAGTTCAATTACGAGTCTGTCCTTGAACTTGTCTTTGTTATTTTGTTCATGCTTAAAGTTAAACTACCAGTTGCTTCGAGTTAAATTGCCAGTTGCTTCGAGTCAGTTCATGCCTAAGTTGCCTTCATGTCTTCATTCTGCTTGCTTTCTGATTTTGTATTCTCTGTTGCATGTTATGGTTGAGGTTGAGTGCTCTGACTGGTCTGGTTCTGGTTTTGGTTCCATGTTGGTTTGTATGCATGTACATTTGCAGTCTAGTTGTCTTGATACATGTTTTCATGTGTGTTCGAGCTTGCTGCTGTCCTTGTGCACTTGAGTGTTGAGTTGCCATTTTCACCCGATCCAAGTCTGTTTGCACTTCATGTTATCATGTTGTAAGTCTGGTGCACCATGAGGTCTGGTGTGTGTTCATCCCTTTGAACTGTAGACTGGTCTAGTTTGCATTCCATTTGTATTTGAACCTGCTTGCCTCTGAACTGATATCCATATACATTTGAACATGTTCACTTGTTTGGTCTGGTTCCACTGGCTTGTTGTTTTGTCATATTCACCTCTGTTTGTTTGTGCACATCTTCTTGTAATTTGGTTTCATGTTGAAGTCTTGTTTTCGCTATGCACCTGACTTGGGTTTGACCTTATGCTCACATGTCCCTGCAATTTAAACAAGCAAGTGTATATCGGTGTGCACGACCTTGTGGCATGTACAGTGATACACTGTGCATGTCACAAGTTGTTTGTGTAAGATGAATTACCAAAAATAATGACGAACAACCCAAATAACTGAGGCAAATAATTTTCAAAAACACACACTTTATTGAGCACTGCAAAAATATTTCTTTATCAATTTTACTGCGTTAGTGTTTACTTTGCAGATAGTTCAGATGGTGGATACAGGCTAGAATAGAGTTGAAGATCGAATACGAGTGAGAGTGAATATGTAGTGAGGTGAAAATTGTAAACTGAAAATTGTGTTGTAATCAAAGTTGTATTGTAATTGAAAATGTATAAATGTAGTGAGAGCTCAAATTTGTACTATTTGAATTTGTAATAAAATATTTGTTTGAATAAAATATTTGATTGAATATGAATTCCGAGTTATTTATTTTACTCAACAAATATTTATTTAGTTATGTGGAAGAATAAAATAGTACAATAACAAATACATTTAAACGAATATATATTTATGTTTATTATCATCAAACAAAAATCATAGGCTATTATATTCTACAGTCTCCCCCTTTTGATGATAACAAACATATATTAAGATTTTGACTCTATTAAATGTACTTGGTCTAGATGAATTCCATTAGCTCCTCCTATTTGAATGCTCCCCTACAACAAAGCTCCTCCTTCACATATGCATCAAAATAATAAAAAAATGCAAATAAAATGCAATGAACCTAAATGGGAATATGCAAATAAAAAATTGAACTTATTTGCCAAAATCTTAACTTTCTCTCCCCCTTTTGTTATCAGCAAAAGAGTAGCAGTGTCAGAAAAGAGTGATAAAGTGATAGACATTAATACAACATTAATTCCTAATCGTGTATAAATATTAAATTTCAATAAAAAATCAAACAATAATCAACAATACTCTATTAGGTGCATATTCCGTTTTAGAGTGATAGGGGTGATGTCGGTATAGAAAACCATATAGTTATGTCTATTTGTGGTATATTTATGACCGGAAATTGTTAAATACTTAATAACCAGGCATAATCGTTGGGACTTTTAAATGAGATTAGTAGTATTCCTTAATTTTTTTGAAAAAAAAAATTAATTTCAAGCATCTTCTAACCATGCATAACCGTGAGGACTTTTAAATGGGGTTAGAATCAACTCGCCTATTTTATCCAATTTTAATATGTGTTCCATACATGCATAACCGTGAGGACTTTTAAATGAGCATGAAAGCACATAATCAAAGATTCCAAGTACTTCAGCCATGCATAACCGTGAGGACTTTTAAATGAGAGTGGGTACTTTTGGATGATTTATTGCTAATTAATTAAAAAAACGAATAATTTCCTGTTTAAATACCACATGTTGACATACTATATTGGATTTTGATAAGTGATTGTCGTAGAAATATGATAGGAATAGAGATAGTCATGGAAATTTTACCAACCAAAGTTATCACAATTTTTGTTTGAAGTTTTAAAGAAATTTACTAAATATACTATCTCAAGTCATAATGTATGATTAATATCAACACTCATCACTTTTTATCAGTCATTATTTATCTTTTCGATAATTAGTAGGGAGTCAGATTAGTTAATGTAGGCCTTTAAGATCAAATCCAAAAAATATAAAATCAAATTTCTAAAATGCCTAATCTGAGACGAAGTCGACAAAAAATTATTTTCTGAAAGTGGTTTTGTAAAAATGTCTGCCAATTGAAAATCAGTTGAAATGAAATTTATACATATATTTTCTTTGGAAATGTGATGCAACTAATGGATGCCCCAACATAAAACACGTTCCACTAGCACTTTTTCAATTAACTAGTACCAGCATAATCTGCATCTAAATACCACTTTAACTCAAAGATATACATTGGATACCAATGACCAAACCGTGGGATGTGCAATAGATACCTTTTCTCTTACCTGAAAATAATGCTTCTTTGGATGATCGATCAACAATTTTGCACAAATCAGAATTAAAAATAACATTCATTCTCTTATCACAAAACTGGTTGATTGAAATCATATTATGGTGCAGATTTTCAACATATAATACATCGCTTAAGGTAAATGTACAATTACCTACTTTACCATTACCGATGATTTTACATTTATCGTTGTTGCCCATTATGACTCTGCCACCTTTGTATTTCTTCAGGCTAAGGAACTTTGATTTGTCGTCCGTCATGTGCCTGGAACAGCCAGAATATAGGTACAACTGTTGTTGTTCCTTAGCCTGCCAACACACCTACACGAGGAAAGATTTTTGTGACCTATTTTTCTTATAGGTCCATGATTGTTAGTGACGGAAAATTTTGAAAAACCAGTTTGCATAGAACCAAAATATTTTATGTTTGTTCCTTTTGGCACCCAGATTTGTTTGACTTTAATGAATTTTACATTTGTGCCTTTAGGAACGCAAATTGGTATGGTTTTCATATGTTTGGGTCTAAACCAGCAATTGTTTTTATTGTGTCGAATTTTTCGACAAATCGTGCACTTGGAGTTTACATGATTAGTTTCACTTCTAACTCTTTCAGATTGAGTATACCCAAGTCCTTATCTAACAGTATTAACAGTTTGTTTCCCTAATAGCATATTTAGTGATCTTTCTCCTTTGGAGAATTTTCCTAAAATTGTAGACAATTGTTGGACTTGTGTTTTAAGAGATTCATTTTCATTCAATAACAAAGTGCACTTTTTAATAGAATTTTCTCTCTTAGTATTTTCACTTTCTTTCAAAATCAGAATTTCATTTTCAAGCGATTTAATTTTAATTTCTGATTTTTTTATTTCCTCTTCAAATGATGGACACTTATCACACTTAGGGCTCTTATTTCGATAGGTTAACCAATTGATCAAGCTGCTTATTTAGTTCTATCAAACTATATTTTTCTGATTCAATTTTAGCGTACTTCTCCTTAAGTCTTTCAAAACGGCCATTTATTTCATGAAAATATATAAGTAATTACGAGTGAGTAAGTTTTGATACCTCACTTGGCTCGTCATCATCGCTATCACTTATTTCTCCTGAAAAAAACAGATTTGCTTTTTCACTTTCACTGCCAGTGCTTTTATCACTTTCATCCCAAGTAGCTACAAAACTTCTCCTTTTTGGTTTCTTTCCTTTGCTGAATTGATTTTGAGGACAATTTGGTTTGATATGAACAGGTTTATTGTAGTTGTGACAAATAATCTCCTGCTCTTTTGGGTTATCTAGAATTTTAACGATTCTGCTCTTTAGTTATTGATTTAGGGCAGGATTTCCATATTTGCAGTTCCACCTTTTGAATCTCTTTATTATCGGAGCCAGTTCAGTTGCACCATCATCTTCAATTTCCGTTGTTCCTTTGAGAGCTATTGATTTCTTTCGCGTATCACCTCCTTCACGTTCTTCCTTGAATTTGATTTCTAGCTCATAAGTGGTGAGATTTCCGATGAGTTCTTTGACTTTAATCTGTTTCAGATCCTTAGATTCTTTAATGGCAGTCACTTTTGTTTCAAAATTTATTTGAAGAATTTTGAGGATTTTTCTGACTATTTCCAGTTCTGTGTATGGTCTTCCGAGAGATTTTGATTTGTATACGATATTAGAAAGTCGTCCATACATTTCTTTTACACTTTCATCCTTTGCCATTGTGAAGTTCTTGTACTCGCTACTAAGCATGGCAAGGCGAGATTCTTTGACTTGGGAAGTTCCTTCATGGGTTACTTCAAGTGTGTGTCAAATTTTCTGTGCAGTTAAACAATATGAGACACAATTAAATTCAATTTGATCTAATGAAAAATAATAGAATTCATAGCTTTAGCATTAGCATTTTGTAGTTTATTTTCAAGATCTGTCCGTTGATCCATAGGTTTTTCAACTTCTTGATTATCTACCATTATTGTTGGTGTGCTATATCCTATCTCAACAATATTCCATGCATTTATGGTTTTTAGAAAATTTTCATTCTATTTTTCCAATATGCATATTCACCATTGAACATGGGTGGTCTAACTATGGACTGACCCTCAGCAAAAGCATTATTAAAAGAAGCCATTAAAAAATCAAAATTTTAAAATAAAAATTGGTTTTTGTTCCTAGCTCTGATACCACTTGTAGGATCTTTTTCACCCTAGAGGGGGGTGAATAGGGTGATACTAAAAATAATAAAAAATTAATGCTGAAATAAAAACAATAACAGAAAGTAATGCAGTAGAGATCACACACAAATTTACCCAGCTTCGGCAATAACCTACCTATGTGCTGCCCTCAAGGTTTCTACTAGAAATCAAGTAGTCAGACGCTTACAAACACACGTAAACTTGCGACACCCGCTAACTTGACTAACCTAACTCTAACCCCAAAACTCTATCACAACTCAGCCACTGAGTTGCGAATTCTCTAAACTATGCCACGTAGTTCATAACCTAGTTAAACAACTAGAAGTTTACACAAATTAAAAGGAATTACAAAATAAAAACTAAAACTAACAAAACCCTATTTTTAATTTTGAAGCCCAATAGAAATGACCAACCTAAATAATTAAATGAGAATAAAGGAGTTCTCTTTTATAATGCGGCCAAAATAAATTATAAACGTGATTTCCTTAATGCGGCCCAAAATAAAATGTAAATGGGATTCCTTTTTCATTGCTTCCTGCTCATGCCGTCTTTTTCCTTTTACGGTCTGGAATTAGGGTTTGTTTGCTTTGAAGTCGCCACTTGGAAGTTGATCGATTGACTATCGTTCCTCATTTTAGTTTGCTGCTTCTTTGATCTTAGTTCTTTGTTTTGCTTCGACTGCTTCAAATGTGTCGAGCTTGAATGGTATGAATTGGTACGTGATTTTCTTTTTCGATTTTGATTTTGATCGACTTCGATTTGAGTTATAAATTGGTTCGTGATTTATTTCAAGGCTTGCTCTGGTATTTGCTTGAAAACGAATCTTGTTTTTGTCGATGATGTAATGGGTTTAATTTATAGGGATAAAATCCCTAAATTTTCGTTCGCATATATTGTTTTGAATTCTTCAATTGATTTGCTTGGCTATTTGATTTTTTCTTGAACGGCTGTGATGATTTTGACTTGTTTGTGTTACTGCATATACCTCTAATGAATTCGAATTTTCTCCGTTCTTTGCTCCTACGACTTTGGTATTTGAATTTTTGGTAATATTGACTTGACGAAAAAAGAAAACACTTCAACACAGTTTCGATTGAGAAATTCTTTTTGAAATGTGACCTATGGCTTTGTTCGAACTGCTTTGTTACTATGCTTTTGATCATGTTCATTGGTATAACTCTCTGCGACTTTATTCAAACTGTTAATGTGCTAGTTGCTTCGAGTTCTAATGCATTGATGTCTCAATGTATACACATACATACATATATATATATATGTATGTATGTATGTGTGTGTGTGCTTCATTTTTGTGTTATTTCAGAGAACTGCCTAAAGTCTCCTATGTTTCATATGTGTCTATATATATATATATATATGGTGCACCACTTTGAACACGTTGCAACTTGTCTTGCATATGCACTTGTTATTATAGTCTGGTTGTGTTGCAGTCTAGTTTTGTTTGTGTGTTGGTTGGACCTGATTTCATATGAACTTGTGTTCACCACTTTGTCAATCTGAACTTGCTTTACATATCCATGTACCATTTGTTAATTTATTTCAAGTCATGTTTCATGTTGCTTCTTCATGTTTGAATGTTTCACTTGTGTCTGGTTAGTATGTTGATCTGGTTAACTTTTTTGAGTCTGCACTGTTGTCATGTGATATGGTTGCGTATATATCAGTGCATTGTGGTCTGGTTCTGGTTGCTTTGTGAAGTCTGATTCAATTATGAGTATGTCGTTGAACTTATCTTTGTTATTATGTTCATGCTTGAAGTTAAACTGCCAGTTGCTTCGAGTTAAATTGCCAGTTGCTTCACGTCAGTTCATGCCTGAGTTGCCTTCATGCCTTCATTTTGCTTGCTTTTTGATTTTGTATTCTCTGTTGCATGTCATGGTTGAGGCTGAGTGCTTTGACTGGTCTGGTTTTGGTTCCATGTTTCATGTTGATTTGTATGCATGTACATTTGCAGTCTGGTTGTCTTGATACATGTTTTCATGTGTGTTTGAGCTTGTTGCTGTCCTTGTGCCCTTGAGTGTTGAGTTGTCATGTTCACCTGATCCAAGTCTATTTGCACTTCATGTTATCATGTTGTATGTTGTAAGATTGGTGCACCATAAGGTCTGGGGTGTGTTCATGCCTCTGAACTGTAACTGGTCTGGTTTGCATTCCATTTGTATTTGAACCTGCTTGCCTCTGAACTGATATCCATATACATTTGAACATGTTCACTTGTTTAGTCTGGTTCCACTGGCTTGTTGTTTTGTCATGTTCACCTATGTTTGTTTGTGCACTTCTTCTTGTAGTTTGGTTTCATGTTGAAGTCTTGTTTTTTCTTGCACCTGACTTGGGTTTGACCTTGTGCTCACCTATCCCTGCAATTTTTACAAGCAAGTGTATATCGGTCTGCATGACCTTGTGGCATGTACAGTGATACACTGTGCATGTCACAAGTTGTTCATGTAAGATGATTACCAAAATAATGACGAACAATCCAAATAACTGAGGCAAAAATATTTTCAAAAACACACACTTTATTGAGCACTGCAAAATTATTTCTTTTTCAATTTTACTGCATTAGTGTTTATTTTGCAGATAGTTCGGATACAGGCTGAAACAGAGTTGAAGATCAAATACAAGTGAGAGTGAATATGTAGTGAGGTGAAAATTGTAAATTGAAAATTGTGTTGTGATTGAAGTTGTATTGTAATTGAAAATTTATAAATGTAGTGAGAGTCCAAATTTGTACTATTTGAATTTGTAGTAAAATATCTGTTAGAATAAAATATTTGTTTGAATATGAATTCCGAGTTATTTATTTTATTCAACAAATATTTATTTAGTTATGTGGAAGAATAAAATAGTACAATAACAAATACATTTAAATGAATATATATTTATGTTTATTATCATCAAACAATACTTATAGGCTATTGTACTTTACAAAGGCGTCCAAGATCGAGAAGCAGCCAACCAAACCACAACTTCATTCAAGGCCTAAGGGGTTTACACATGTCAAAGAAGATAGAATCTAAGAAGTAGAAAGGAACTCCACTTATTAACACCCGAATCTGGGTTTCGGGTTTCTTATTTCTAAACTTCATCCGTTAATACCCGAATATAGGTTTTGGGTCATTCATTATTGAAATATAGGGCTTTACTCATTAACACCCAAATCTGGGTTATGGATCTTTTAATTCATCATACCCGAATCTGGGTTTCGAAACTATTACTGGACTTCACTTATTAATGCCCTAAACTGGGCTTGAGATTTCTGTTATAAAGATAATTATTATGAATTTCTGACTATCTACTACTAATACCCGAATTTGGGTTTTGAGATATTACTTAACTTCACCCGAATCTGGGATTTGAAGTTATTATTTAGCTTCACTCATTAATGCCCGAATCTAGGCCCAAGACTTCAATTAAGAAGATTGCCATGGATTTTTTGTTATTATCCACTAATACCCTAACATTGTTTCCAAACTTCCAAACTTTTCAATTTCATTTATTAATGCCTGAATCTGGGTTATTGGATTTCTATCACAAGTGTTCAGACAGTGATCACTGGACTTCTGTTACATAGTCATTATTAACTTTCTGTTAGCTATCTCCAGAGGATGACTTTCTAAAATATTTATATCCGTGGTTGAGACAATGATTCACTACCATCAAATTTTAGATATTTTAGCAATATGTTTAAAGCTAACTTCTTAGTTATTTCTTATCATTACCGAAGATGATATTCAAAACATTTCATCAAAAGCGATCACCTTTCATTTATTGTTAAAAGTTGACATAATGATATATTAGTATCCGCAAATGATATGGATAAATTTCTATACAAATAACAAGTTAACAATACGAATACTGTTTATTTTGTTCTTTTTAGGTAAAGCAGAACGGTAAAAAGGAGTGAAAGATCCAACAAATACAAAAATTATGGTACAAGCTATCAAACAGATGTATCAGAAATAACATTACAGGAAAGGACCACAATCCAGGTGATATTTATAAAATTTTCATAATTTACATAATCTATGACATTATTACAAGTGTACAGAATAAATATATACATATCACTCATAAGTCTACAGTAGCTTTATTCAAATTCTCAACAATTAAAGGGTCTACGATATGATGGATAACAATGCAAAAGACTTCTTTTAGTTTCTTTTCTTTCTTTCTCATTTTGCCTTCATCGTCAATAGTCTCAATGTTGGTCTTCAAAGTGCGGTTAAAGGCTTAGTTTGCACCTTTACGGGTTTTATTTTCCCTTTCTAAATCAGCGATGCACTTTAAGAGAAGATACTTATCGCGTTCTAGCTTTTGAATCCTAGCTGCATATTCATTTATGCGAGCCCGGTATCTTTCTTTTTGTTGTTCATCAATATACTTCATCATCCTAAATTTAACTTTTCTGCACCACTCACCCACTACTTTTTCATCCAAGCCCGGAGGAGGATTTGTCATAGTGGGAAATTTCTGGGTAGAAAGGAAGTAGATCTTGTAGATTTTGTGACGGAAGAAATAGCAGGGGAAACTAGTAACTCCATGCTTGAGATGTTTTTCCCCATGATGAACTCTAATGATTCGCTTTAAGCATGGCTATCTTTTAAATTCAACTCTATATCGCTTATTTGTTGAAGGAGTTCTGACATTTTACGATCAAAGTCAATTGACGGATTTGACTTGACTTGACGCTTCAATGAAAGAATCGCATCACTTTTGCTCTTAACATCTGCTTCTAAATTGGCAATCTGATCATTGAGATTTCTGATAATTGTTTTCTGAAGCAAAAATCTTTTATACAATTTTGATGCTTCCGTGTTATCTTGAAAACAAGCAGATAAAATATCATCAAGAAGCATTTTCTTTTCAAGATCCGCCAACAACCTATCTTTGATATTGATGAAGCGAGATGTCGAATCTAATGATAGAGGCATTTCAGATAACTATAACTCCTATTTAAAGAAAAAGGAAACGAAAATAAAATCAAGACTTTAATAACCAATTTCTTTATTAAAGCAAAAAAATATTACTACTCAGATAATAATGAAAATAAAAAAAGTAAAGTAAGATTAGACATTTGTTTACATCTAAAGTTGGAAAACTTCATTTCTAACTTTATTCAATGAATTAGCAGAAAGGATAACTGTCTAGTCAAAAGGAACATTAACTCCTTTTAGAGTGATAACCGGAGGATATTTACTATAGTCCCATTCCCCGGTAGGAAGACTATCACGTCCACATGTTAGTTTGGTATGAAATGTCCAGATCTCTTTGAGTAGCTTTTCCTTTTCTTCACTAAGAAATCGAAGCGAAGACGAGGATGTTCCACATAAAGTTTTTGTAAATCTCTAAGAAAACAATATCTGGCAAGTTTTGATGATTTCAAAATCAATGCCTTTTCGAGATAATCTCTTCTTAATCTAACATATTGTCTTAGATAATCTATAGAAACAAAGTTTCCAGAGGGACATTCACTCTGTAATAAAGTAGTGGAATACAACTAAGTATAGAAGGAAAATTAAAATAAACATTCACAAATCATTATTATTACATAATTACAACTTTTCGTCTGATTCATACAAAATTGATTTTGTAAAGAATCCTTGAATAAACTTTTCCTTATAAAGTTTATCAGAGGGCAAGTCTTGAGGAATTGATTTGACTCAAGGCAGATTCCAGCATGCTCCGGGATGCGGATTAGACCCAAATTCATCCAAGTATCTTCTATGAAGACGCCTAAGAAAACCACCACTATAGTCTAAATACGAGAAATCTACGGTCGGGTGTCTATAATAGGCTTTATATAGAAAATCCACTAGGATATTTCGCTCCTCAATCAGCATCTAAAAGAGTGCGATAAATTCTCAATTCTCTTTTAGAAGACCTTCATAAGTCATAACGATGGCGCAACCTCCTCTGGCATGGGACAGTTTCTTAATGTTTGAAAGATGTTAACATTGCCGCACTTCTATTTAGTCTATGATATTTATCGAAGAGAATTTTGTGCTCCTTTAATTGTTTGTCTAATTCCCTATATAAACTATTTATCTCCACTTGTTTTCTTTCAAGCCTAGTTTTATAAGGTTGAACAGATTTTCTCCTTATCTAAAATAAATGATTTAAACTATCACTATCTTGGAAGCGAAAGATGTTTAAAAAAAGAATCTCACACCTAAGATACAGGAGGAATTGGTGCCTGCTTTTTCCCTTTTAACTCTTCCACATTAATTAAAGTAGGCTCCTCTTGAGGGCGGAAGGTGCGGGAGATTTAGGCGGCCTCGCTTTATGAAGAGACGAATCCTTTTTAGAGGTCCTTGTATTATCATCTCCATCGTTTTCAGAAGCTTCAGTTTGGCCACCTCCGTCGCCGCCTGAGCCTTGACCTCCATTGATGTTATCATCGCCGTTATCATCATTATCATCGTTATTATCATCATCATTATTACCTCCTTCTTCGACGACCTCATCCTTGTCACCTTAATCTTCGGAGTCGGATTCAACTTCGAAGGAAGGAATTTCAAATGATAGTATTTTTAAGGCATCGATTTCTTCTAATTTAGCAACTTCAGTCCCCTACTCCATCTTTTTGATTTTATCCATGACCATGTCGACAAGAGCAGGGTCGAGCGAGGGGAAGCTCAGATCTGGGCATTTCTTGACGTTATCGGCGTAGGCGAGCATCGTAGCATCCTCGAAAGAATTCATGATAATGTTTTCAAGAGAAGAATCAAGAAATTGTGATACTCGCTGCTTTACATCGGAAATTGTGTCGATAGCCAGTTTCAAGGAAGCTTTATTCTTTTTCACCTTTTTCTTTAGGGAGGATTGTTTAACCGCCATTCGTGTCGTTTCTTCTTCAGACTCTTTTAGAGTCATTGTCAATGCTAAGTTTTTGTCAGCAAGAAGTTGGCGAGCTTTCCTCTCTTCCAAAATAGTAGACACTGATTGAGCGAGAGAAGCCCTCAATCTCTCCAATTCAGTCGTAGCCTCGTTCTTCTCCGTAGATAAGGAGGAAACCTGATTGTTCAAGGATGAAATTTCCTCTCGAAGTTTTGATGTTTCGGCCGGGGATTTTGACACATTTTCGTGCAAGGAGAACCAACTCCTGGAAATCTGAGAGAAAAGTACAACATAAGTCAAAAACTTAAAGAAAAACAAGTAATAATAAAGTTAAGTGAAGGAAAGCATACCAAGAGTTGTCGTTCGATGAGAAACCGATAATGACCCGCCAGGTCAAAAACAGAAGAAGGCGGGTGAATTGAGGTACAAGATGAAGAATTTAAGATAGAATGGACCATCTTTTCGAAATCACTTGAAGGTGTAGAAGATGGAGGTCCATGAAGATTTAGCACTTGTGAAGGGGTCGAAGTCCCCAGGTCCTTCTGTATCTTCTCAATCACGCTCGGAGAGCTAGAGAAAACGATGCGAGAAAGTGGATCAACCTTAGTGGGAGTTTCCTTAGGTTGATCATGAGGAGCTTCGATGGTCGAACTTTCTAGAGATCTGTCAATATCAACAAATTCCCCTTAGACCAACGGTGGAGAATCAGGAACTTCAACTACTTTGACTCCTTTTGGGGGTGGTTCCACCACAGTTGTTTTGACCAATTTCCTTTTTACGGTTATTTTTGACCTAGCAATGGCTAGAGAAAAAGATGGTGCACGAACAGTTGAAGAGGGGAGAGTCGAGTCACTATTGAGTTTTTCAACCTGAAGAGTAGCTGTAGAAAATTCAAAAAAATTATAAGTCAATAAGATAAATTGAGGAAACAACCCGACAACAAACAACAAGTATATCACTTAAACTTACCGAAATGGCCAGGGCATATAGGTGACATTGGGGAGAAGTTTGTCGGATCTCCCAAAGAGAGAAAGCGTTTTCTTCGGGATGTATGCTGGACCAAAGGAGGTGGGCTAAGAATCCTTTGACCCGCAGGCAAGAGAGAGTGCTTTTCCAAATTTGTAGTATTCAGCAGTGTCAATCTATTTCCAGTCTTGCCAAAGGCCGCAATCAGCGATTCCACTGTCTTCTGCCTTTAGTTCTTTAGTAGGAGCACCTGATAAGAAGCATAGGTCAGCAAAGGGAAACAAACGAATGGGAAGATAAAATCGAAGATTAACTTACGTGGAGAAGTGAAATCCTTGCTAATGTTGGGAAAATATTTAACGTAGAAAAATTGTTTTTCCCGGTCTCTGAACTTATTCACTCCCTCAGAAATCGGCTTTTTGGGAGGTTTAGCTCTGAAGATCTAGTTGTTCAGATTGCTAAGCTTGACCAACTGTACCAGATAATTGAAGACCTCATAATTGAGCGAAGGGATTCCAAATTCCAATACCATAAGTTCTAGAGAAAGGAGATATATGTAGACATTAGGTGAGAGCTGAATAGGAGTGAACCCAGATAAGCCAAGAATTGGGATAGGAAGTCTGGAAAAGGAAGGAACCCTCCGTGCCAAATATGAACTGTTGTGTAAGCAAAGAATCCTTCGGGAGGATTGTAGATGGTGCTGTTTTCATAAGGGGGGATGGCCTCTACCCCAGTAATTCCAAAATCGTTCAGGATTACATCCACTTCATCTTGAGTGGATATCAAGGAATGTTTTGAGATGGCTTCGATCTTCTTTGGTGAACTCATGATTCTGCCAGGTGAAATCATTTTAGTTAGAAATTATAGTATGTTATGAAACTAACATTCTTTCGAGGATATGGAAAACCTATCATAACAATTAGAATATCAAACAAGAAAATCATGAAATTTCATATTCTTGAAAAAATATTAAGGTTAGAAAAGTAAGATTCGTTGAGCTTTTGACAGAGTCGAAAAGGAAAATAAGAGTCAACACCCTTTAATAATGTCGAAAGCCCAATGATGAGATCTTCTGAGCATTCGACAAAGTCGAAAGGGAGGGTGAAAGTACACATCCAATAAACACATTTCAGCACTGTCAAAATCTCAATTGGAGTTTTATTATTAAATGAAAGTAGTTAAAACCAACACAACAAATCTTAATAAAATACACGCTGCAAACATTCGATAATCAGTTTGAAAGAATCTTTCAACACCGTCGAAACCCACGGGCTTAGTTTTTCTTAGGCATTGTTAATACTGTTGAAACCTTATATGCTAACTAAGTCGAAAGGTGTCTAGTTTGAATCATGTAAACAAGAAAATAAAAGAATTTGGGACGTTTCGACAATGTTGGTGAGAGATAATGATTAAATCCCAATCAGTTATAAAAGATTGCGACTGAGTCGGAAAGTGGTAAACGATTTCGAAAGCATAACAACAATAAAATTTAAATCAACATAGTAGGTTTCGACTAAGTTGAATACAATAGGTTTCCTTTAAGACGAAATGTTTGATTTGCAACTTATACAAAGTATTCTTTCTTCAATCCCATTTATAAAAAATATGTATTTCTTGCTAAAACAAATTGGGAATAAGTGTGTACTAAAGGTGGCGAAACTTATAAGACAAAGTTTATGCTTTCGAAAGTGTATAAGTAACTATCTAGTAAGATATAATAGCCAACTTCTTCGAATTGTGTCTGAATACGTTAAAATACAAAATTGCTTTCGAAAAGGTTGATTGCATGCTAACTTTACTATATAACCTTTCGACGAGGTCAGCCAAATGAAGTGCTACGTTACCTTTCGACCCCATCGAAAGAGGCAAAGAAAGCAAAATAGATGATTCCGCCTTAATCCTTTTCGAAGGGGTAGAAAAGTAAATTTATGGCGCCAATTTTTTCGTTCGTATAGCACAAAGCTTCTAGGCGAAGTAAACAAAAATTTCATTCTTCCCCAAACCCAATTTCAATCCAGAAATTCAAAAACCGATATGCAAATGGATTTAAATGCAAATCAACTATTTTAAAATCATTAAGATGGAAATTCAAATTCTTCAAAAACAACAATAACAATAAAGTCTGAATCAGGTAGGATTAAGGTAAAGATTAACAGGAAAATAATTCAAATCAAGCCATGAAACTAAATTGTGGAACGTTTTCAAGCAGATGAAAGCTTAAACGGATTTTACTAGGCCAAAGCAACAGTTTAGATCCAGACCGTGAAAATTTCAGAAATTGAATTTCACTGTAAAATAAAAAAATTTGAAAAGTAAAGCGAGATAATATCAACTTACTTTAGATCTGAATTTCTAATCTGCATTTTTTATTGTTGTAGATAAATACTATTTGAGGATTTGAGAACCGTGATTTTTGCTCGAAGTTAATTTTGATTACAGGAGAATGAAAGAGAGGAAGAGGAGAACGTAGCTTATAAGAAAAGTCAGCAGAGATAGCAGACCGCCCGATTAAATTTAAATGAACGGCCCAGATTCACGTTGGAATACGAAAAAGCAGGAAACATTGAGGGTTTCGAGATGATTTACTTGGAAAGTCATGGACATCCCTTCGCTAGGGGGCAAATTTTACTACCAAATATCTTTTCGATCTTGTCAAAACATGATTGAGTGGAGGACAAAGAAGAAAAAGAGGAAAAGCTCCAATGGACCATTCGAAGGAGTCGAAGGGATGCAGAGCAAGAGACTAGAAGTATCACAACCTTTCAAAGGGGTCAAAGAGGTCGAAAGCATCCTTTCGCTTCAAGAGATCCCCTTTCGAAGCAGATGCTTCCGCAAGCATGAAGACCTTTTGATTGAGTTAAAGCAACACCTTTCGAAGAGAAAGGAATGGCAACCCTTTAAATGCACGCCAAACCTTTCGAAACCAAAGGTATCGCCTTCACTCAAACCACTCAGAAACATGCCTTGGATGGAACAGCCCTTTCGAAAGCAAAAGCAAGCCTTTCGAACCGGTCGAAGCCCTTAACATCCAAGGAATGTTCCGCATCAGTTCACAAGCTTAAGTTTGGAAGCTACTAATGGCATCGAAACCATTAGCATTTCAACACCTTGGGAACACCTGGAAACTACCTACCAACAGAGTCGAAAGCTCCTACCTTCGTCCCTTTTGACAATAAAGCAACATACAGAAGAAAAGGCGCAACCACCTGTTTCGACGAAGACGGAGGCATTCGAACCCATTCAAAAGCATTGCAGAGGGGTGCGCAAGTGTCGAAGAAGTCAGAAGGTATCCGAAGCCACTTCTCGACCAAGTCAGAAGCATTGGGTCGAAGGATGCCAACCCGCATCTATAAATATGACCCAAGAGGTCTATTTTAGGGGATCTGAATTTGCTCATTCCAAACTTTTATTTTTTTAATTTGCAAAGTTGTAACCCCTAATTTGTAAATAAAATTGGGGATAATTGTTTAGTACAATCATTATTGGGTTAATAAAAGGGGAGATTTCAATACTGCTGATTATATAATTGTTTGAAGGTCTTTTACTAGCTTTAAATGCATTTTTCTGTTTCGTCTTCAACGAAAGGCTCCTTCTAAATGAGTCGGAACCTCGGACTTACCAAGTAATCCAAGTCCTTGATTACAACCGACCATTCTACAAACACTTACCTTCTATTGAGTCGAAACCTTAACCCAAGCTAGTCTATTTTAGATTCCAAAATTAAACCTAAGTCACCAACTAGCCTAGCTTTCGACAAGGTTGAAACCCTCCATGACAAACCTTTCCCTTAAATCCTTAGGGCCGTTCCACTAATGTTCCACAACTATTTCGAAAGGGAGGTTTCAAAGGAATGATTAGACTACTTCAATCGACTCGAAAGTCCAAAAGAAACGGAATTTAAGTGTTTCGACTGGGTCGAAAGATCAATAGAAAAGTTTCCACAAAAGAGACCTATTCGAAAGGTTGAATCAAAGGGAATACCCACATTCTATCTTCTTCAACTTAACCAGGAATGGTTAAAAAAGGACTAATCTTTTTCTTAAACTCAATTTTGGGTGTTGACAAGTTTTCTTGTTAACAAAACTTTTTCCAAGCTCTTCCTTTGCCTTTCCCAAGTTCACATATCAAATTTCAGTTCATTCCAATTCTGTTTCAATCTTCTAAGTCCAGTTAAAGCTGCTTTGGTGATAACTCGGTACTAATTTTTGGTGATAACTAAGTACCGAGTTATAGACTTAGCAAATTTTTTGCTAGAATTTTCTCGAGCTATTTCCTTAGTTCATTTAAGTGCACCTTCTAGGTTTTAAGTCGTTTCATCCTCATTTGAATCTTCTAAGCCTAACTGAAATCTTCTTTGCTAAAAAGCGAATTAACACTTGCCCGCCAAAGTATGTATTTCGAATGTAAGGTGTGGTTTACTCAAGAACAAGTTCCAGATATTAGTCTTCGATAGTTGAGTTCTCCAACTGCTTAAATCTTGGTGAACTATCCAGTTCCTTCAGATTCTCTTGTCAACCACGGGTCATCCCAAACCTGTTATAGCCTAAGACTCTAGACACTGTTTAAGTGTAGTTTATACACCATCATTATTCCAATTTCATTCAGAGTTACTTCATCACATATCAAAATTATCCCATGTTCATTTGAGATTTATCCGTTTTACTCTAATTACAATGCGTTCAAATCCTTTTATCAAATCTGTATTTGTTCTAAGGGTCGATCTCTCTAGATCGGCTTATATTCAATTTAATGTGCAATCTCTCTGTATCGTTTAATGTTTAAGTTTAAGGGGATCCTCTCTCTGGATTGTTTGACATTATTTTTAAAGGTTTGACCTCTCGGGGTCGTTTATCGCCCAATCTAGGGTTTCAATCTCTCCGGATCGTTACTGAGTTCGCTTACTCTTCGGCAAAGTAACTTAATGACCAAGTAAGCCCATCCGCTAACTCTCTGGTGAGAGGACTTATTTTCATACAAGCCTATCCACTCTCTTTCTGGCAAGGGAGTTTGCACCGTGCACTCTAGTCCCGTTTCTCTGAACGGGACTTAAAGTGATCAATATCAGTTATCACATTCAATGTGGTTTTTCAAAATTCAGATATTCAAACTAAATCAAAGAAAACAAGCAGAAATCCTAAGTGTTCATCCCAAACATACGACTCGGCATGCATAGAGACTAATCTAGATCTCGTACACGTGTAAGCAGTTCGAGGTTATTATCATCCTAAATAGTCATTTTAGGCATCCGACTCAGAGTTTACTTGGGGACCATTCAGGATCCTATAAACGTGCAAGTGGCTTAAGGTTATTATTGTCTTTATTGCTAGATATGAAAAGAAAAATAAAAGAAGAGAAAATAAAAAGGCAAAACGCGAGAATCAGGTTCGACTCCCGTTCATCCCGATCATGGGATTTCGAGTCTTGGACCAAATCCCTAGCTATTCCTTGATGCATTTGCTATATATGGTGGGTGCTCTGGCCATACCATTTCTGTTCGGTTCCTCATATACGATTACAGCTGGTTGTTCTGAACCAATTCTTCTATCAGATCATGAAGGTTTTGGCACTAGTTCGTTTCGTGTCCATCAAGCTTATGGAAAATGCAGAACTTTCCAGATATTTTCTCCCAATCAATAGGCTCCCTTATGGTAGGCTTTTGATATGGGATTTGTCCCCTGCTGTCTAGATATATCCTCTCTAGGGTCTCAGTCAAATCAGTGTAGGAAGAGAATTTCGGCTCCTTCCTTTGTCGTTTTGGTTCCCCAAAATTGTCATTAGCTCTCCTTTTTCCCTTGTCTTTTCCGTTTCCTACTCCGGACAGTCCTATGTCAACCACAGCGTTAATTTTAGCATCCTCAGCTTAAGCGTCTTCCTGACGCAAATATCTTTTAGCTTCATGGCAGAATTCCACAAGATCCATCAGTAGATCCCTTTTTAGTGCAACTTTGAAGTCGGTCTTTCTTGCGACTCAAGACACTGCTGCCATTAAGATTATAGATGGATCTGGTTTATTGATTGCAGCTGTTGCTGCATTGAATATTTTCAAATAGCTTCTCAAGGTCTCTTTGGGCCTTTATTTCATGATTCATAGCATCATCACATTCTTCGGTCGCAAGACGTGGACCCTGAACTATCTCAAAACTTTACTACCAAATCGGTCCACGTGCTAATAGATCCATTATCTAGCTGTCTAAACCACATCGCCGCTAAGTCTGTAAAGTACATTGGAAAGCACCGCCCCATCGCCTGCTCAGAAGCACCCAACAACTCCATATGTTGGATGTATCACATTAGATGAATCGTCAGATCTGACTTTCAGTCGTACATCTCCATCATTAAAAGCTTGAAATCAGGAGGATTTCTCACATTCCTGATCTTCGAAGTGAACGAATTCCTGTTCAAAGGTTTAATCTAGGGGCCTGCCTCTAATCATTCTCCTTACCAACTCAACAAGCTGATTTTCACCGTCTAATGAAGGTCTCCGCCTAAAAGCAATATTCTACCCCCGCTCCTATAGCGGAATTCTAACACTTACTCTGGCACATATTCCTCTTGTTGTTATGCATTTACATTCTGGTTTGTGTTTCAAGCCCCAACATTATGCATTCCTATATCCTTGTAGTCATGCCAACATTGCCCCCTAGTATAATTCTATCGGTACTATGTTAGTTTGGGTCTATACCGAGCTGTTCTGTTTGTGGGGTCATTGTTCCAGTCTGCTCCACTCCCAATGATCCAACATTAGCTCTTTGTCCTTGGTTATGAATTCTTACAGCTCTAGCTATTCCTTGTTGTTCCACCCTTTAGAATAATCCTTCTACCATTTCCAGTTATCATCCCATCCTGCATCTTCTTCATTATTCTCTCTATCTCTTCCTTGGTCACATAGATGGATTGGTGAGAATTTAAGGATACCTCTTGACTGCTCTCAGGCTCTGGTTGACTTCCTCCATCTTAGATCTAGTGTTAGGCCTTTTAATCTTCTCCAAATCTTATATTCAAACTTTAAGTCTTTGACCCTAGCTCTTATTCTCAGTGAAAGCACCAAAATGTTAACCCAAAAAATAGATCAACACCTAGAATATAGATGAAAGCACCGGCTCATATTGAAAATAAGAATAAAAGCGGTAAAAATACACAACTTTTTTAGTGGTTTTGCATAATCTCCGGCCTACATCCACTCCAATCTTTTTATTAATTGTTCTCTCTCGAAATTACAGCTAGTTATATCTAATGTGACCGTGATTAAGTGGATCTTAGATTTACAATAGAGTTTGCTAATCCAAGTCCTAGAATAGCAAATAGATGTTGCCTAGGTGACTCTAATGGAGGAGAAGTTAGAAGTGAAGAAGTATCAGAGTCAGAGAATCCATCCCTGTTTTGGTTGCTCTATAGTTGGTATTTATGGAGGAATTGAGCAGCAAAGAGTCAGAGGCCCAATTGTAATGAAGTCCTGGAGATAGCTCGGAGTCGCCCTAGAAATCCCAAGCCAAACCGAGTTATCATGTTAACTTGGTGCCTAATTATAATACTTGGTGCAATTTGCACCAATCCACTTGCATGCTTCTTCCTTCTTCCAGTTGAGTTGTTTGATCCTCTTTTCCATCATCTTTGAGTTAAGTCTTGCAATCTTTTAGATGTCCGCTTTCCTTTGCTCCATTTTAGCCAATCCTTAGAATAAATCATCAAATCCTTGCACAATCACTTAGCCATTAATCAATGGGGTAATATGAGTCATGTGTGGAGTTATGAAAGTTTGAGGGTGGAAATTGATAAGTCGGACCCGACTTATCAAGATAACTCGGACTCGAGTTTTGGTGGATGCTCTAATCCACTTGAAATCTTTTCCAAACTCTTCATTTGCCTTTCCCAAGTGCACATGTCAAATTTCAAGTCATTCCTATTCCATTTCAATCTTCTAAGTCCAGTTAAAGCGTTTTGGTGATAACTCGATACCAACCTATGCTGATAACTCGGTACTAAGTTACAGACTTAGCATATTTTTGGCTGGAATTTTCCCAAGCTATTTCCTTAGTTCATTTGAGTGCACCTTCCAGATTTCAAGTCGTTTCGTCCTCATTTAAATCTTTTGAGCCTAATTGAAATCTGCTTTGCTAAAAAACTGGTAAACAATAATCTTCCGTATACCCGACGGGTTGTATAAATGGTTAGTCGTGCCATTTGGACTGACCAATGCACCCGCCTAATTTGTTGATTTGATAAGCCAAGTATTTAGGGGGTTGCTAAACAAATTCATTGTGGTATTCATCGATGATATCCTAGTCCATTCGAGGAGTGAGGAGGAGCATACGTTGCATTTAGGAGAAGTGCTCAGTACACTCCATGCACATAAGCTAAAGGCGTAGTTTTCAAAATGCCACTTTTGGAGGAAGGAGGCATTGACTAGTGCGCCAATTTTGGTATTACCTGATGGTACGCAACAATTTAAAGTTTATACCAACGTTTGTGGTATGGGGTTAGGTGTGGTCTTGATGCAAGAGGGTAAGGTGGTGAGTTATACTAGTAGGCAGTTGAAGACCCACGAAAGAAACTGCCCTACCCATGATCTTAAGTTGGTAGCCATTGTCTTTGCACTCAAGTCATGGCAGCATTATCTTTTAGGAGAGCGATTTAAACTATATACGGATCATAAGTCCTTGAAGTACTTGTTCCTCCGAAAGGACTTGAACTTGAGGCAGAAAAGGTGGATGGAGTTCCTGGCACCATATGACTTTGATATTTATACACCCCAAGCAAAGGTAATGTAGTAGTCGATGCTTTGAGTAAACAACATGCAGTGTTGAATCCCTTGTTTTTGGAGTGGACGCATTTGGAGTACATTTCTACCTTTGATTTTTGACCATCATCAGATATTACCTCAAGATTATGAGCAGCTTTAGATGTGCAACCTACATTAATGGAGCGTATTGGGTCGAGACAGAAGGAGGACAAGGAGCTAGTAGACATTATTGAGTGGATTAGTAGAGGGGAGTCATCAAGTCATTTGAGTCATTATGCCATTGACTCGAGAGGATGGAAACAGAGGGATGATAGGCTTTTTGTTCCTCGTATTATGGATTTGGTAGATGCGGTACTAGTTGAGTCTTACTATTTTAGGATGACCATTCATCCCGGCGGTGACAAGATGTATTGCGACATGAAGAAAGTCTTCTATTGGCCCGATGTGAAGAAGCAAGTAGCGGAGTATGTAGTGGATGTATGACCCGCCAGAGGGTAAAGGCGGAGTAGAAAATGCCGGGTGGATTGTTGAAGCCATTGGATATTCCTTAGTGGAAGCGAGAGAGTATTTCTATGGATTTTGTAAATGGTTTACCGAGGAGTAGAAGAGAGAATGAGAGCATTTTGGCCTTGGTCGATCGTTTGACCAAGTACGCTCTTTTCATCTGACGAAGAGTATAAGCACATCAGCGTTATTGGTAGCTCTATACATGAGAGGGGTCGTTAAGTTACTTGGAGTTCCTGCTAATGTAGTTAGGGACCGAGATCCGCTTTTCACTAGCAAGTTCTGAAGGATTCTACATGAGGCTTTAGAGACCGTGTTGAGTTTAAGCACCGCATATCATCCACAGACAGACGGACGGACGGACGGAGAGGGTAAATCGGGTATTGGAGGATTTACTATGGATGTGCATTTTAGACTTTGGAGGTTCTTGGGAGGATCACTTACCATTGGTGGAGTTTACCTATAACCATAGTTATCAAGCTAGCATTGGGATGGCACCATGCAAGGCATTATACGATAGAACCTGTAGGTTACCGACGTATTGGTGAAACACTACGTATAGGATTATCCTTGGGCTAGATATGGTGAACGAGACATCAGAGAAGGTTGACTTGATCCATAGGAGAATGAAGACGCTTAGGATAGACATAAATACTACAATGACAGGAGACGTACATAGTTAGAGTTCGCAGTGGGCGACATGGTGTTTGTCAAGGTTTCACCCCTTAGGCATGTTATGAGATTTGGTAGATCAGAGAAGCTAGCACTGAGATTTGTAGGGCTTTTCTCGATAATGGCTAGAATGGGGAAGTTGGTGTATAGAGTAGATCTTCTAGAGAAGTTAGCGGGTGCACGTGATGTTTTCCATGTGTCACACTTGCAGAAGTGCTTACACGATACAACTAGTGTAGTCGAGCCGAGTTAGCTAAATGAGGTTAAGATAGAGCAAGAGTCACTTGTTCACTGTGCTCCCACTCGTATTCTAGAGCATGGTACAAAGAGACTATGCAACAAGGAGATCAGACTTGTTAACATCCATTGAGGAGATGATCCAACGGAGAGTACATAGGAGCCCGAGGAGAAGATCAGCACTACACACCCACAACTCCTTTTTTGGTACGTTTTCTATCTAGTTCTAACATGTAAGGCTTCTTATATATAGGACTTAACTTGGTATACCCTTTAAGTAAAGATCGTTGGATGGTAGGAGTGGTTGTAAACATGTCAATAGGAGGTGTTATGGATGACGGATGCTAGTGGATGTATTTGGACGTATTGTTTGGATAGTTTTCTTTTACACGTTTAGGACAATATATCCTCTAGGTATGCACACACATTCACATTTAGTTCCATAATATCTCTTAATTGTTGTTATGTTAGTGGATGTTACACATATAGATGTTGCATATGAGTTGTATGGTTGTGCAAACACATAGAATTGCAGATATACTTATTTAAGATGTTGTATACATTTGGATGCATGGCATGAGCATTTGCATTACAGGAGGTCGACTGGATCTGTAGACCGTTTACTTTACGCATTAGTATAGGTTCATGTACATTTCATGCTGCATATAAATGCACATATTATGTTAGGAAAATTTCTAAGGACGATGATTGCCCGTGGATGATGGATGAGTAAATGGTTGTAGCTATTGGTTGTTGTGAGTATAAACTAAAATTTTCCATCCTTTGAGATTTCAAAGATGAAATCCTTTTAAGGAAAGAGAATGTAAGACCCTAAAAATTTAACAGAAATTTAATAAGAAAATTAAATTTAAATAAATCAAGGACTAAAAGAAAATTTTCATAGATGTCCTAATTTGGCTAGGAAACTTTAACGATTGTATTCTTAACGATTTTCTAGACGATTTTCATAAATAACACTTCAAAACCGAAGTTAGTATGGATAAGTTATGGAAGTTGGAAGAATTGAAAATAGAATAGAAAATTAAAAATAAAAATTCACAAATTAACAAAGGGACCGGTCGACCCAAGAGGGTCGAAGGTCAACCGGTAGCGGTCGACCAATAGGAGTTAGCGGTCGACCGTAGCCTGTATAAAATCGAGGGTAATTAGTTGCACGTGATGTGTTTGAACGGTTGTGATTATTTACTTCATAGCCAAGCTGAGATATGCGTGTCTTATGGCTATGAAGATTCTCTAGGCTAGATCCAACGTCCTAAACAGATTGTTAATCCCTATAAATTCAAGCCTAATCTAACCTAAATCTCACATAACGGTTCACAATAACGAAACTTTGTCCATTTCTAGTCTCTCCTCTAAACCAAAAATTCTTCAAAAATAAAAATAAAATCAATGTAGAAGAACATAAGAAACTTAATCTAGATGGAGCAACCAGAGCTAGCATACGGAAGGGTGATTCTCAAGCAAAGCAAATAGGAAGAGCTTAGGCTTGAGGTGAGTGGTAACAATTTTAATTAGGTGATTATATACAGTTAAAATTGTTCTACTCTCTATAATCTAGGATGATGTTAGAAACCCTAAATTTAAACATGTAATCTAGGATAGGAGTTGGAATAATTGTAAACTGTTAAACCTATTCTTCTGTTATTAATCTGTAAAACACTAAAATCAGTAAACCCTAAATCTTCAAACCCTAGATTTAACAATTTGGTATTGAAATTTAAAACCTGGACAGGTCAACTTAGTAATTAGGGTTCGGTGTAAATGATTAACAACAGGAATTATATCAAAATCATCAATCGACATTAAAAATTAGAAGAACTCCTAATTTTTTCTTACGATCATCGATCTTTGATCCCGAGCGGTTGACCAGCAACGGTCGACCGGTTAGGATTATCGGTCGACCGGTTAGGATTAGCGGTCGACCGGTAGAAGTGTAAATTGTATAATCTGAACCTCGGCCTAAGGCCCAAATTTAATAATAAAAATTAACATAAACAATGGTTATTTAAGGGCCTATTGAAAGGCATTTTGATGTATGTTAGAAGTAGTAGGGAAGCTAATTCTCTATGAGAGGACGCTAGGTCATTGCGGTGTTGGGTAAATATTATTTTCCTAATTAAGGATCGAGTAATCGATTAGGGGCGATGTATTTTCACAAATGGCACTCACAAGAGGTTCCACAGTGGATGCGCAACACTGACAGCGATGTATTTTCTCCATACGTAGTGAGAAAATGGTAGACGTAGTTAGGGGAAAATAGGTTCCCCACGATAGCCTAGTGGTGGTGTTTCCATAGTTAGTAGTCAAGAGGGCAGTGTTTGCATATTGAGTAGCTCTAGTAGCGGTGTCCGATCGTTAGATGTGATATTTGATCCGTAGTTCGATCCTTTTAGTAGCCTATACGAATTGTAGTGTAGGTATGTATTAGACCAGAACCCTTAGGTAATGGACCTTAGGAATTCATGGACACTTGTATCACAGCCTATGTCCTCTAGAGTAGTATTAAAGTTAACTGAACATGATCATCACATATTAAACTTGTGCTCATTCATCAGATTTTTGTTGACCCACTCTTTTTCCTTCTTTATTCCTCACCATAGGTGGACAAGGCAGGAGGTGGTTGGCCCATTTATAATACTAGGAGAGTCGAGCTTATCTTTGAAGACTGCTTTTTATCATATTTTATCTCCATGTATTTATCTATCTTATCAGTACATTTTATTTCTTTTATTAAACTTGGAGTGATAATTTCTATGTACTTTGTATTGGACCACGTATTGATTTTCTGAGACTGTGATTTGGATATTTTCTGAGATAGATATTTTTCTATGTTATATATATTTTGTTCATTTCGCTGTGATTTCTGAAAGTGTAGTATATCTTAGATTATACCTGCTTGCATTAGTCTCTATAATGTTATAAAATCCCCGATAGCACGCATTTCTCGGCACAACGCGGTCCGAAAGTCACCTAGGCTTTGGATCAGTATATAGAGAGGTGAGGATTGTCACATGGACCGCTTTCCATTGTTGATGAACACACTGACAAAATCGACATTAAATGAAAATCTAAAGTGACTTTAATCCGACAAACTACTCCTCCTTTGAACACATCACGCTCCCGTAGTGCTTGTTGGATATTACTCCTCCTCTTGCAAATGCTTCCACTGCTCCTTATAACCTATTAGAGCGCCCTCCTAATTTACTTTGTGATATGTCTTTTGTGGAAATTCCTATGGAGTCACCATATGCTCTTATACTTGATATTCCCATGCCAAATATCTTTGCTAAGAAGATAGAAAATTCTGAGCAACTTGTTGAAGACTTTGGTGTTAATAGAGTAATAGAAAACATTGCTACTCAAAATGCTTCCATCCCCTCTATTACGGAATCACGTAAACCATCGTAGGCCTCACTATGTTCTTCCAAGCCACATAACGTGGGAAGGTATGTGTCAAAGCGCTTTAAAGTCTCCAATAATTTTGATGATATTCTTATGCCTCCTTAGGAAGTAGTTAGAACGGAGGAGGCATTTTGTAGAAATTCTCTTGTTGGGGTCTTTTTGGATGATGGCCACCCCTACTATATTGTTAAGAAGCACCTTAGGGCCAAATGGAAAATTAAAGGATCATTGAACGTGAGGTTTGATCGAGACATGTATTTTTTTATTTTGGAAATGAGGAAGAAAGAAGAATGGTTTAGAAGCAGATCCTTGTATAATTGATGGAAAGGTGTTTTTTGTTACTAAATGGAGTCGTCGGTTAACTTTGCACATGATCAAATAATGTCCAGTTCTGTACGGGCCAAGTTTTCTAGTATTCCATCCTCTCTCCAATCTCTTGAGGGCCTTGACTGGTTGGCTAGTCACATTGAAGAACTTATATGTTTTGATGAAAACACTGTACTGAGAGACCATTTAGGATTTGCTAGAGCCCTTACTGAAATCACTTATGATCTCCTTTTCCCATCTTGCCTCTCTATTGCCTTCTCTGGTAATAGGACTAGCCAAGTTAATATCTCCTACCAATGGAAGCCTCCAATCTACATTTCCTTCCACTCTTTTGGCCACTCGGATTCATCTTGTTCTTATTGTCCATAGGATGTTCCCTCTCCTCCAGTGCATGAAAATGTTCCTCTATAGAAACCTCCCCCGAGACAACGAAGAGTCAAATCTGACCCTAAGCCTAATCTGACTCAAGCTGCTCCCTTGGCATCCCAGATCGTCTCCCCACATGCTCACGCCTTCCCTCGTTCCAGTGGGTAGTGGCTGTTTGGATGCATTCCTTTCTTCTATTTTTGTTGTTGATCCTCTCCCTCATGTTATCCCTGTTACAAACACTATGGATATAGTTGATGATCTTGCAACCAGTGCTCGATCTTATCATTCTGATACTCCTCGCATCACTGCATCTCCTAGTTCCTCCAAGTCCGTCAACCCTGATGATTTAGATGATGGGATTCAGTACAACATTGTAGATTTATTTCCTCTTAGGTTTATATCTTTAGTTTAGTATTGATTTTAGACTTGCTTTATGTACTGTTCTTATGTTATTGTATGTTTGGTTTGTAAGGTCAAATCATTTGTCATGGATGTGTGGGTTGTAGTTGTTGATGCAATTTGCCTCATACGTGTTTTAAATGATATATATAAAAAGTGGACGGGCCACTATAAATATTGACTTACCTTTAAAAATGATAATAATACGAATTCCAATGAAAATAGTATAATTTTGTGTAAATGACAAAATTATTGATTTCACGGTATTTTTAGTATATATGAACTATTGTCGTTGTTATTATCTGATCTATAAAACAAAAAAGGGGTATTTTCTAGATAATAATAAGAATAGTAAAGATATGTTTTTCAAAAGAGTTTTTGGATAAAGAAATTACTATTTTGATATAAATAGAAAAAAAAGGAGTTTCGATGATTTAAAATAAAATGTAGTATTTTTGGGACAAAAAGTAATAAATTGGTTTTGAAAAGAATTGAGGCTTTAATGTATCTTATTGCTTTGATGTAAAATAATAATAATATAGTCTTATAAAGTGATTTGGTGAAGATTATTATTGTTGATTTAAATAATTATCCGACAATTGCTAGACCGACCATGTAAAAGATCACAAAAGGGGGTTATCTTAACTAGGAAGACGATACATGGAAAGAAGAAATCAGAAAATAGCTGGGGTTATGTATCTCCCACTTGAGGTTTTCTGAGAGGGCCAACATCGAGACCCACAACCAAGTCTTTTGTCTGATGTTGCACCTAGGATATTTTACTTGTCAAAAATCTCTATGGAATAGAATTCTAATATCATATAATGGAATGTGAGGTTTTTTAATATATTTATTGTCTTAAAAATTTTAATTTTATATAACCATGGTCCACTATCTTTAACGTTTGAAATTAGTTGTAAGCGATTTGTTGGCGTTTATAATTAATTTTAGATGTTAAAATTCACATACTTTATCGTTAATCATTTGAGGTACAATTCATAAGTACCATATGATTCACAATTATATGATTAAATAAATGTCCCAAGAATATGGCTTTGTCCATGATTCCAAAAATAATTGTTAGATATTTTAGATGCTTGTGTATTTTATTTTATTTTGATGGTACTTAGATACAACATGTCACTGGGACAACATAACACAAATCACATGTCAATATATGTTCTAACCACGTTACGCAAGTTTCGAACTTGTGACCTCTCGCATCAAAGTCGAAGCACTTAACCACTGGAACAATGGTGCTTGTCGCTTGTGTATTTTTTATAGCTAAAACATCACTACTGTTATGAAAACTAAGACCATCATCGAAATACGAAATACATATATGTTTAAAAAGAATATTCATAATATTCGTATTAAAAAAAGCTATGCCTATTTTCGTTCAAACCCGAAAACAATTATTATTTCATAAATACAACTGAGAGTTACGGATCAAAAATATCGAATTCAAAGAAATAGATCTTATGTAGAATAATTTTCTACAAGATAAACACATTTGGAATAGGAATCATATTTCTTGTTCCTTATTCAGTGTCTACAAATATTTTATGCAATTCCATTTTTTATATCACTTCATAAAGCAAAGGTGACCATTCACCATCTTTTCATACCTACTGTGCAAATATTACTTCCACTCTCAAACTTTCAGTTTTTCTTTTAAATAGTTAAACCATTCAAAAAAGATATCCTTTACTAAAAGAGTGCACTGGATTTCTATACAAAAATGCATTCAATTTTTCTTAACATGTTAAGAAGATCGAATAAGTTGCACTAAAGTAAACACATCAAAACCGATATTTCAGTGATCAAATTCAAATAATAAGCAATATCCTAACTCTTTAATTTGTTGTTAACTGAGTTTATTTATAAATATGTTATTAACAAGTTAAATGTCTTATTTACAATGTCATATATTTCATATATAGTTAAATAATAACAAAAGGTTTAGAATTTTAATACAAACCCACTGATGCAAGTGACGCGCAATTATGAGCATATATGTGAAAGTTGTACATTTTTGAAGTTTTTGCGTTAAAAATTAATTTTTAAAGTTTTAGGAGTTTGATATAATTTTCCTTTTCTCCTTCTTCTTCCCTGCAACAAAACCCTAGCTGCATGTAAAAGGAAACTAATCAATTTTCTTCACCGCCACACCCAACCAAGAACACCATCTATGCCACCATCGTGATCCACTTGACGAGTAGAACCTCCTAATATCTCCAAAGTAAAACTCTATTTGACCACGATGAAACCCTAAAATTCAATTCTACATTATGCAACACGAAGCCAACCCCTGAATCTCAAACATCCTCTGCATCATATTCATCAGGTCATCATCGATAATTTTGTAGGATCCGATGTTGGTGAAGGTTGAAAGCTTTCGAAATGCGCATGGAAGGTTATGATATATAGATGTGCATGCATATTTTTTTTCCCTTTTTCCTTTTTTTAATTTTATACGAATAAATATAATTTTACTTGAAATATCATGTATTATACATGATAAAATATATATGTTTGTAAAATAATTATGAAATAATACTTGCCCAATAATCTAGCCAGTTGATTACACTTTGAACTATCATCTTCGTCTTCATGAGAATATTCATTTAACTCAACGGTTGAGTTGTAAAGTCCACCATTAAGGAATAACTTGTTTATGGAAAGAAAACAAAATTTCCAATGCATGTGAATGAAGGCTCTGTGGAATTATTTATAGCATCAGATGCTAAAAAGATCTCTGTAAAATATTTCCAGTCTACCGGACTTCATTTAATGATTAGATTTAATAACTTAATTATTCAATAAACAATTTAGCTATTATCAATAATGCTAGCCCTCTAATTATTAATTAATATTAATAATTCAAATACCATAAAATATTTATTATTTAATAAATATTATTTCCAACCTATATAAATAATTAAATAAATATATAACAATTATATATTTTACTACATCCATCTAATAATAAATTAATTAATATAAAATTTATATTAATTTCTCCATAATAATATTTAGAAGTTTTATAAATTATTTCAATAAATTATTTTCGATTGGAACCTGAGAGTTATAGTTGTGTGACTCCCAAGTGTGATATCAGCCCTTATTAATATTTAAATAAAACAGCAAAGTTTGTGCGGACTTTGATGAAGCAAAGTTGTGGACACGAGACCAGTTTCCTACAAATTTTCAAGATGAAATCCAATTTCTTATCTTTTAAAGAGATGCCCTTAAGTAACGATAAATTGTGCATGTTTTCTCTTCATCATTATTATATCATTTAGATATTTAGAGCTCGGTCAGTGGTCAAAACTATATTAATTTCCATAGTAGATTGTGAATTCTAAGATTAAAGTTCATGGTTTAATCCGATAACGACTATCGATTAATCGATTTGTTTGTCCAAATTCTTTAATTTTACGTTGGCTACCAATTACGATGATGCTAATATTTTATCCGAAGGAGACGAATTCTTTCTTGAATACTATTTCACTTCAAGTGATTCAACTTATACCCAACAATGGCCTTAACACGACCATCGGTGTTGTAACAACCCGTATATTTGGACCATTTAAATTGACAATAATCCACACATGTCAACTTAAATAATTCAAAACACGAATCATTATGGGATTATAAATACATAAATGTAAATGAGAATCAATACGACATCACAGACACAGAACAATCACAGAATAGTGCAGCGGAAAATACATCATCATAATAATAGTTCATGAAGCTACTACAAGAAATACAACAATGTCTCAACATAAAGTGACTGAGATGAAATACAAGATGTTCAATACACTAGCACAGCAAATACTGGGAAGGAAATAAAATGATAAAGATAAATGCTAAGTCTTCAGCATCTTCAACCAACCTTGATCAGCAACTGGATAGCTTCAGACTGACCCGAGCATATACAAAAGAAACACTCGAGTCAGGACTCAAAATCTTATACAGGATAATCAAGTGCAAATAATAAAGTCCATAACTCAAAGATGAATGTAATAAACATCTTTAAGGATCCGGTAAACTATCTATATATACAATAGAATACGCTAAATAGATAATGTCTAATCAATAAGGTATGATATCAAAATAGTGTTAAGGCGTTACCATAATCCCCCTTAACACATTTTATAATGTCATAGTCTATACAGCACCGTAAACCCCACCGTAAACTGGTGGTTATCAGAGGGTACCCCATAGGTATAACACAAAACAAATCGTAGTGGTCGCGAATAGGATAATCAGTATGACAAGGTACATGAGGCGATACCAACTAGGACACTAGTAGTTGCCTGATCCGGACTGATGTTGGGCATAGCAGCTACTACCCCAACACCGCGAAACAACACTCCCAAATCAAGGGGTGCACCCAAATCGAATCACATAAGTAATAGATAAGGTATCGAAGAAGTGTGTCCGCTAGAGATGGCGATCCTCAATGGCCCGGCGCGGCTCCTGTTTTAGTCATGTCAAGGGTCATCCAATATCGTTCTCTTTCTTCAGTCAACGCGTTCACCAAACCATCCACTTCGTTCTGGATCAACACTCCGCGTATATTAGTTATTAAAGTGGTTTTCGGTATCGACAGAGAGTATGTCCATATCCGATCTCGGTCTCTTTAATAACTACGTATTAATTTCCAGATGGTCATTTAATATTAAAGTTTAAACAAATCAAAGTCCAAAAGTCAAGTTGCAAATTTGACTTCCAAATTTTGACATTACACAATTCGATTTATTTCAAATATTTAAAATCATATTTCCAAATGAAGTTTTAGTTCAAGCCCTTGAGTTAACAATACTTAAGTATTCAAGTTCAATCTAACAAGATCTAAATTTCACTTACTAAATTTAATTCATAAATCATGGATCCAATTTACCGGTCAATTTGGTTCAAATCATTAAATCAAATTCTATTCATTTCAATTTATATTCACATTCATTGTTACATTAAATTTTATCAGAAATTCGATTTAATCAATTTCAATAGCTAAATCAAATCCTTAAACTTTAGTTGGTTTTGTATTCCCTTTAAGTCAATTTGTTACTTAATCTCAAATTAAATTTTATAACAAATTCCAAATCTATTAAATTTAACCGAGTTTAA
Source organism: Allium fistulosum (assembly GCA_030737815.1). Classification (NCBI taxonomy): domain Eukaryota; kingdom Viridiplantae; phylum Streptophyta; class Magnoliopsida; order Asparagales; family Amaryllidaceae; genus Allium; species Allium fistulosum. The sequence continues at coordinate 1,229,109,807 of CM060901.1, forward strand.
ATCTAAATCTCAAATCTAATAAATTTCAAATTATTAAATTCTAAAACTTACTTGTTTCTAAATCTCATTTCAATTAAATGTGTCAATCCGTTTTATTCAATTACATAGATCTATTAATCCGTTTCAATTAAATACATTAATTTATTTCAATTAGATCCATTAATTTATTTCAATTAAATCCATCAATTTATTACAATTAAATCCATTAATTTATTACAGTTAAATCCATTAATTTATTACAATTAAATCCATTAATTTATTATAATTAAATCCATTAATTTATTACAATTAAATCCATTAATTTATTACAATTAAATCCATTAATTTATTACAATTAAATCCATTAATTTTGTTACTTAATTTCCAACAAATTGTTAAGTTCATTCCTTAACTTCAAATAGATTTCAATTCCAAAATGATTTTTTGTTGACCAATCGGGTTTCTTATTTTTATTATCTATCCTAGGCCAAAGTTGTTCAATTGGGTATTTATCATTTCAACCCAATATCATTAAATAAAACAAGCATAACAAAGGGAACTTGCAGTGTGATAACTGGGATGGTGTCAAAGTAAATAAACAATCAATAGCAACCATACATAATAATTCAACAATTTATTTAATAATCCCGAAATAATCGTATTAATTTACATTTGTTATTTATGCAAATAAATAAAATTATTCCTAGAATCCACACTATCATTTCATGCAGATTTAAGATTATTACATTGTGGTTTTTCATTTGGTGTCTATTAATATTACTACATCAATCATACATTCAATGGTTCAAAGTGTAGTTAACTTTACTTCTACTTGTCAATTTATTTTCAATAAAGGGGTCGAGTTCATACTTATATTAACGACCAAATTCAATCATCACACAACACATTTAGCGCCCAAAATTTCAATGAACTAACATCAAATCACCATTTATCACGTTAAATCTTTTTAATAATACATGGCGTCTATTTAGCAATTTTAAATTCTAACAATATTAAATTTTAACTTGATAATAATTTAAAGTTTATGTGAACAATTTTAACATCAACCATTCTAACATCCAAATTAACATTAACAACATCTATCACTTGATTATCATAGCATAATAGATTGAGTCGTGAATGAAATATTCACCTTGCATGGTTAGAGATTTGACGCTGAAGCACGAAGACGAATAGATAAGAGGCACTAACAAGCACAACGCAAAAAGCCGAACACAAACTGCAATCCAACAAACAATTAAATTTGACAATTTTGTTCAATACAATATATATTTTCATATATAATCATACCAAACAAAGAACTAGGTCGAATCATCAAGCTGAGTGGAAGCCTAAATCTCCGAAGCAATAGCTGGAACAAACACAGTAAAACACAGTATGTGAGCAACTAGAATTCTAAAAATTACACTGCTATGTAATATACAGTTTCATATATAGACTTATATATGACGGAAATGCTACGGAATTCAGTTGTGGCCAAGGCGAGGCGGACGTGAGCAGTGGTGCTGGCTGGACTCGGGTGGTGGCTGGTTGAACAAGGCGGACTGGGCGTCGGTAGCAGGGCGCTGGGCAGAGCGGTAGGGGAGGCAGGGCGGACTGGAGTGGGTCGGCGAACAGGGCAGGTGGACTGGTAGGGGCGGTAGCTGGCGACTGGGTTGGTGGGACTGGGAGGCCGGTAGGGTCAGGGTACTGGGAGGCGGTCTGGGTCAGGCGGACGGCAGGTGGGAGGCGGATGGTGGACTGGCGACTGGGAGGCGGTATGGGTCAGGCGGACGGCTGGTGGAGTGCGTCGGCGAACTGGGGCAGGGCGCTGGTGGCTGGTGGAAGGCGGTTGGGTGGCAGGCGAATGGGGTAGAGGAGGCGGTAGGCAGTGGGTTCGGCGGAGGCGGACTGGGTAGGGCGGAGGACGTGGGTAGTGGAGCGGACTGGGTAAGGGGACGGAGGGCTGGTCGGCGACGTGGCAGGGCGTGGAGGCTGGCGGCGGCGGATGGAAGCACATGGTGGTGGGGTTTTGTGTGAACTGGAGATGTGAGTTTGAAATAAATGAAACAATGGGGAAAGGAGGAAGAACACGTTACCAGATAGTTTTCTTTTGCCTCTGAGCAAAAGGAAAAGGCAGCTAGTTTATACATAACATTGGAAATCAAAGGTCCTAAATTGATTGCCACGGTAACCGAAAGGACTGTTGGCTTTTCAATGCAGCTGAATAGTCAAGGCTCCTAGAATTCCAAACAGAGTAGATAATTGGGTACCGGTCTGTACAGCGTAACGGACCAGTTTGTAATCCGTTAAACAATTATAATTTGCAACGCCGAACTCCGATTGACACACACAAATATACCTTTTTGATCAGCGCGACGAGGCGAACCCATCGGTATATAAAAATCAGTAGTATGATTAAATTATCAAAATTCAAAATTTTCTATTACGGAGAATGCAGCAAAAACGCAGAAGAATAAGATCGACGGAGCTAAAAATGTCCGAATTTTGAAAAATGAAAAATGACGTCTTAGTCAGAAGATGGTTTAGAATTTTTCTATGTAAAAATATTTAGGTTCGGAAGATAAAAAATTTCACGTTTTAAAATGAACTGACGTGCCATAAAACGCGAACGAAATTTTCTGTGGTATTTTACGACGATACTTTACCCATATCTATAACCATCTAGGCGCGATTTATAGACAAAGTTTGGACGCTAATTGAAATCGTATGTAAGTTCCACATTTTTATATTAAAATAATGGATTTAAAATTTTTAAATTGGGTCGAAAATTCAGGGTCGTTACATTCTCCCCCACTCAAAACTTTTCGTCCTCGAAAAGAAACGAGACGGTGAAGTAAGAATGAAGTAAGCAGAAAAGTCAAGATAGATTTCTCTAAGAAAATTGGATTTATACCTGAAATCAGTAATTCGGGGTTTGAATCCCGGATACTCTCCTCAGTTTCCCATGTGCAATCTCGCTCATCTGCACTCCACTGGACTTTGACGAGATTTATAGACTTCCTTCTTAGTTGCTTTATCTCACGATCGACTATCCGAAGTGGTTTTCTTTCGATAGTCAAATCTGGCTCAATATCTACTTCATCTAACTGAGCAATAGGAATGGTCATGGATGGATCACGCACGACTTTCCGAAGATGTGAAACATGGAATACGTTGTGCATGCCCTCAAACTTTTCTGGTAATGCAACTCTATAAGCTAGTGTACCAATTCTCTCGGTGATAGTAAATGGTCCAACAAATCTAGGAGCAAGCTTCCCTCTACGACCAAATCGAATAACATTCTTCGAAGGTGATACTTTCAGAAATACCTCATCCCTAACCTGGAATTCCAAATCTCTTCTACGCCTATCTGCATAGCTCTTCTGCCTATCCTGTGCGGTCTTCATCTTCTTTCTGATCTCATTTACCTTCTCGGATGCCTCCATAATCATATCTGGGCCAAGACCTAATCGATCTCCAGGTTCAATCCAACAAGCTGGCGATTTGCATGGCCGTCCATATAAAGCTTCGAACGGTGCCATATCGATACTTGCCTGATTATAAAGGTGGTTAAATTCCAATTCAAATTTGCTTGTTCAAATTGAAATTTTTGACGTACCTGATAACTGTTATTATAAGTGAATTCAACCAAATGGAGATGATCTTTCCAAGATCCACCGAAATCAATTATGCAAGCTCGGAGCAGATCCTCCAAAATCTGATTTACCCTTTCCGTTTGGTCATCTGTTTGAGGATGATAAGTTGTGCTTAGATTCAGTTTAGTGCCTAAGACGTCCTGAAATGCCTTCCAGAATTTACTAGTAAATATAGGGTCTCGATCACATACAATACTAGATGGAACTCCATGAAGTCTAACAATCTCTCTCATATAAATCTCAGCCAAACTCGAAGCAGTACGGGTGGTCTTAACAGGAATAAAGTGAGCAGATTTGGTCAACCTATCAACAATCACCCATATACTCTCGTTACCCTTTCTGGTCCTCGGTAGTCCATCAATGAAGTCCATAGAAATCTGATCCCATTTCCAACATGGAATCTCTAGGGGTTGAAGTAAACCGGCAGTCTTCTGGTGATCGGCCTTGACTTGTTGGCAAGTTGTGCATCTACTGACATATATAGAAATATCTCTCTTCATCCCACTCCACCAATATAAACGCTTCATATTACGATACATCTTAGTGACACCAGGATGAAATGAAAGTGATGACTGATGGTTCTCTCTAAGTACTTCTTGTCTCAAACCATCGACATTAGGAACACAAATACGGTTGTCGATCCTTAGAACTCCATTACTATCAATCTGTGCTCCAATTTTACCGTCAACATTTCCGACTCTTCCAAGAACTAACTCCTTCATACGGTAGAGCAAAGTGTCCTCATATTGTTTAGCTTTTATGCGATCCATAAGAGATGGAGAGATGACGAGCTGAAATAACATGCCTTCAATAAGATTACAGCAAGACAATGCTTTGCTACGACTCAATGCATCGGCTACAACATTTGCTTTCCCAGGAGTATAAGTGATGTCGAGATCATATGCGGCTAAAAATTCGAGCCATCGGACTTGCCTCTGGTTCAAATCCTTCTGAGAAAAGATATATCTCAAGGACTTATGATCGGTGAATAATTCGAATTTTGTTCCCAAAAGATGATGCCTCCATAGTTTCAGAACAAACACAACAGCAAGAAGCTCAAGGTCAAGTGTGGCATAGTTTAATTCATGAGTCTTCAACTGACGACCCGCATAAGCAATAACCTTTCCATTTTGCATAAGGACAGCGCCTAAACCTTCTCGACAAGCATCTGTATAGACAGTCAATCCTTCACTTCCATCAATTACCGCAAGAACAGGGGCTGACGTTAACTTGCGCTTTAACTCATTAAAAGCTGATTCACACTTCTCACTCCAAATAAAATTAACATCCTTCCGAGTTAAAGCAGTAAGTGGGGCAGAAATCCGGGCAAAGTGCTCAATAAATCTGCGATAATAACCGGCCAAGCCCAAGAAACTACGGATATCTATAGGAGTTTTAGGAGTCTCCCAATCCTGTAGATTAATTGATTCAAATTAGCAAAAGATAAGATTGTTTGAAAAAAACAACGAATAAGATAGAACTTACATTGATTATGGCAATCTTAGCTGGATCAACCGAAATCCCATTTTCAGAAACAATATGGCCAAGGAATCTTACTTCGTCTCGCCAGAAATGGCATTTAGAGAACTTGGCTTTAAGCTGATGGTTTCGGAGAGTTTCTAGAACATAACGGAGATGTGTTTCATGCTCCTTCTCGTCTTTGGAGAAGACGAGAATATCATCAATGAATACAAGAACAAACTTGTTAAGTACATCACGAAAGACTCGATTCATCAAGTCGACGAAATAAACAGGTGCGTTGGTCAAACCGAATGGCATAACCAACCTTTCATAGAATCCATTCTCGGTACGGAAAGCTGTCTTATGGATACTATCTTCTGCAACTCTGAGTTGGTGGAACCCAGTGGCTAGATCAAGTTGTGAGAAAACTTTAGCTCCATGGAGCTGATCGAATAAATCGTTGATGCGAGGCATCGGATAACATTTCTTGAGAGTGCGTTTGTTTAGTTCTCGGCAATCAACACACATGCGAAGAGATCCATCTAATTTGGTGACAAATACAACTGCGGCGCCCCATTCAGAACAACTTCTCCTGATCAAACCCTTAGCAAATAGATCATCAATTTGAGTTTTTAGTTCATCTTTTTCTTTAGGGGCCATCCTTCGGTGTGGGAGAACTACAGGAGTAGCTCCAGGAATAAGATCAATACGGAAATCGATTTACCGTTTAGGCGGTAGAGAGTTGACCTCTCCAAATACATCGGGAAATTTCTGAACAATAGGAGTAGTATTAAGATCATCGGGATGAGCATCAAGAGAGAATATGAAGCGTCCGGCATATTTCTGAGGTGATTTGCATTTAATGACAAGTGGTTGACCCTTGTCGCTTACTAAAGAAACTGAACGAGTTTTGCAGGAAATAACAGCATCGAATTTGCTTAACCAATCAGCTCCTAAAAGAAAGTCGAATGCTTGGAATCCAAGTACATAGAAATCCCAAGTGAATCGAGAAAAATCATACATAAGTGCAACTTCCTTGCAAACACTTCGGAGGTTAGCAGGTCCTCCGATAGGATTAGAGACACATAAAGAAGTAGAGGCAAGAGTAGGTTCTAATTTGAGCTTATTACGAAGGTCAACTGATATAAAGCTATGTGAAGCACCAGTATCAAATAATACCCTAACAGGTGTAGCATGTAAATGAAAAATACTCCGTAAGGTACCTTGGTCATCCTGGGCGGGTGGTGCAGAGGGTGCAGGTGTGGTGATAGCAAATACTCCAGAGGTGGTGCCACGCTTATGCATTGGGCAGTCTTTCTTGAAATGTCCCGGCTGGAGGCAGACATGGCATAAATCTCTCCTAGTCATAGAAGGTGGTGGGACAGTAGCTCCGGTAGATGGACAGCTATTAGCATAATGGCCCTTCTTATCGCATTTGAAGCAAGTGATATTAGCAAGGTCGATTGGGCTTTTCTGGGCATATCCCAATCCAGTAGTCTTCTGCCAAGCTTTCTTTTGTTGATCAAAGTTCATCTTCCTCTTTTCGGGCTGGCTAGAAGAGGGCTGAGTAGGAGTGGCCTTGGCAATAGGTCCCTTAGGCTTCGCCTCATATCTAAGAGCGTAGTCAACAAGCTCTGTGAAGGTGCAGTGAGTGTGGCCAGTAAGCAAGTCATAATATTCTGGTCTAGCTCCCAAAATGAATTTCTCGTTCTTCAGAAGTGGTGTATCGATCAAGCCCGGTCTGAATTTGGAGAGTTCGTTGAATTTCCTCTCATACTCAGAAAAAGTCATACTGCCTTGCTTAAGATCCATGAAAGCTCTATAAAGTTGGGTTTTCCCAGCAGCTGGCATCCATTGTGCCGAGAAAGTATCCCTAATCAAAAGATAGACTAGATGAACAATCATTCCAAAGATTGAAGGAAGAATTTAGACTACGAACTCAAAACAAATTTATACCTAAACTGGGCCCAAGTGATGGTGTTTTCCTCGATACGTGAAGTAACAGATTCCCACCAATCCTGTGCGGCATCTTGAAGTTGCCAAGCAGCAAGCTGACGCTTCTGAGCATCAGTGATCTCTAGACCAGAAAATATCTTCTCTAAGCCTTTAAGCCATTGCTGAGCCTCGATAATGTTCTCGGATCCAGAAAACTTAATACCTCCAAGTTGTGTATACTCCTTACTAAGAGTGGTGAATTTGACAGGAGCTGGAGCGGCAGGTGCAGCCTGAGCAGGACCATTGCCTCTTCCACCCCTATTGTTTCTTCTGGCACTCATTCTGAAATACCAAAAGAGATTTAGAACCAAGGATAAAATCATAGAACTCTAAGGAAAATCCAATCAACGAATCAACGAAGTTTGAATTGAAAGGATTTGGATATTGAATCGATTCTCCTCATTCTAGGGTATTGCTACCCTATCTCTAATGAGTTTTTATAATCCCGAACTAAGGTTTTTAGGGAAACCGAAGCTCTGATACCAACTGTAACGGACCGCGTCAGTGGGGTAACGCCCACCGTAGCATACAGCTGTACCTGTGTTCTGCCTTCACAGCCAGCCTCTCGACAGAACCAACCCCGCAGGGACATGTAGGAGTAAGAGTCATCCGCTCGCTACCAAACCAAATGCGAGAACCCCCTATCATGCTGCACCCGCCAAGTGCATAGGCAGACACACATGTCGACTTAAATAATTCAAAACACGAATCATTATGGGATTATAAATACATAAATGTAAATGAGAATCAATACGACATCACAGACACAGAACAGTCACAGAATAGTGCAGCGGAAAATACATCATCATAATAATAGTTCATGAAGCTACTACAGGAAATACAACAATGTCTCAACATAAAGTGACTGAGATGAAATACAAGATGTTCAATACACTAGCACAGCAAATACTGGGAAGGAAATAAAATGATAAAGATAAATGCTAAGTCTTCAGCATCTTAAACCAACCTTGATCAGCAACTGGATAGCTTCAGACTGACCCGAGCATATACAAAAGAAACACTCGAGTCAGGACTCAAAATCTTTTACAGGATAATCAAGTGCAAATAATAAAGTCCATAACTCAAAGATGAATGTAATAAACATCTTTAAGGATCCGGTAAACTATCTATATATACAATAGAATACGCTAAATAGATAATGTCTAATCAATAAGGTATGATATCAAAATAGTGTTAAGGCGTTACCATAATCCCCCTTAACACATTTTATAATGTCATAGTCTATACAGCACCGTAAACTCCACCGTAAACTGGTGGTTATCAGAGGGTACCCCATAGGTATAACACAAAACAAATCGTAGTGGTCGTGAATAGGATAATCAGTATGACAAGGTACATGAGGCGATACCAACTAGGACACTAGTAGTTGTCTGATCCGGACTGATGTTGGGCATAGCAGCTACTACCCCAACACCGCGATACAACACTCCCAAATCAAGGGGTGCACCCAAATCGAATCACATAAGTAATAGATAAGGTATCGAAGAAGTGTGTCCGCTAGAATGGCGATCCTCAATGGCCCGGCGCGGCTCCTGTTTTAGTCATGTCAAGGGTCATCCAATATTGTTCTCTTTCTTCAGTCAACGCGTTCACCAAACCATCCACTTCGTTCTGGATCAACACTCCGCAAATATTAGTTATTAAAGTGGTTTTCGGTATCGACAGAGAGTATGTCCATATCCGATCCCGGTCTCTTTAATAACTACTCATTAATTTCCCGATGGTCATTTAATATTAAAGTTTAAACAAATCAAAGTCCAAAAGTCAAGTTGCGAATTTGACTTCCAAATTTTGACATTACACAATTCGATTTATTTCAAATATTTAAAATCATATTTCCAAATGAAGTTTTAGTTCAAGCCCTTGAGTTAACAATACTTAAGTATTCATGTTCAATCTAATAAGATCTAAATTTCACTTACTAAATTTAATTCATAAACCATGGATCCAATTTACCGGTCAATTTGGTTCAAATCATCAAATCAAATTCTATTCATTTCAATTTATATTCACATTCATTGTTACATTAAATTTTATCAGAAATTCGATTTAATCAATTTCAATAGCTAAATCAAATCCTTAAACTTTAGTTGGTTTTGTATTCCCTTTAAGTCAATTTGTTACTTAATCTCAAATTAAATTTTATAACAAATTCCAAATCTATTAAATTTAACCGAGTTTAAATCTAAATCTCAAATCTAATAAATTTCAAATTATTAAATTCTAAAACTTACTTGTTTCTAAATCTCATTTCAATTAAATGTGTCAATCCATTTTATTCAATTACATAGATCTATTAATCCATTTCAATTAAATCCATTAATTTATTTCAATTAGATCCATTAATTTATTACAATTAAATCCATTAATTTATTACAATTAAATCCATTAATTTACTACAATTAAATCCATTAATTTATTACAATTAAATCCATTAATTTTGTTACTTAATTTCCAACAAATTGTTAAGTTCATTCCTTAACTTCAAATAGATTTCAATTCCAAAATGATTTTTTGTTGACCAATCGGGTTTCTTATTTTTATTATCTATCCTAGGCCAAAGTTGTTCAATTGGGTATTTATCATTTCAACCCAATATCATTAAATAAAACAAGGCATAGCAAAGGGAACTTGCAGTGTGATAACTGGGATGGTGTCAAAGTAAATAAACAATCAATAGCAACCATACATAACAATTCAACAATTTATTTAATAATCCCGAAATAATCGTATTAGTTTACATTTGTTATTTATGCAAATAAATAAAATTATTCCTAGAATCCACACTATCATTTCATGCAGATTTAAGATTATTACATTATGGTTTTTCATTTGGTGTCTATTAATATTACTACATCAATCATACATTCAATGGTTCAAAGTGTAGTTAACTTTACTTCTATTTGTCAATTTATTTTCAATAAAGGGGTCGAGTTCATACTTATATTAACGACCAAATTCAATCATCACACAACACATTTAGCGCCCAAAATTTCCATGAACTAACATCAAATCACCATTTATCACGTTAAATCTTTTTAATAATACATGGCGTCTATTTAGCAATTTTAAATTCTAACAATATTAAATTTTAACTTGATAATAATTTAAAGTTTATGTGAACAATTTTAACATCAACCATTCTAACATCCAAATTAACATTAACAACATCTATCACTTGATTATCATAGCATAATAGATTGAGTCGAGAATGAAATATTCACCTTGCGTGGTTAGAGATTTGACGTCGAAGCACGAAGACGAATAGATAAGAGGCACTAACAAGCACAACGCAAAAAGCCGAACACAAACTGCAATCAAACAAACAATTAAATTTGACAATTTTGTTCAATACAATATATATTTTCATATATAATCATACCAAACAAAGAACTAGGTCGAATCGTCAAGCTGAGTGGAAGCCTAAATCTCCGAAGCAATAGCTGGAACAAACACAGTAAAACACTGTATGTGAGCAACTAGAATTCTAAAAATTACACTGCTATGTAATATACAGTTTCATATATAGACTTATATATGACGGAAATGCTACGGAATTCAGTTGTGGCCAAGGCGAGGCGGACGTGAGCAGTGGTGCTGGCTGGACTCGGGTGGTGGCTGGTTGAACAAGGCGGACTGGGCGTGGGTAGCAGGGCGCTGGGCAGAGCGGTAGGGGAGGCAGGGCGGACTGGAGTTGGTCGGCGAACAGGGCAGGTGGACTGGTCGGGGCGGTAGCTGGCGACTGGGCTGGTGGGACTGGGAGGCCGGTAGGGTCAGGGTACTGGGAGGCGGTCTGGGTCAGGCGGACGGCAGGTGGGAGGTGGATGGTGGACTAGCGACTGGGAGGCGGTCTGGGTCAGGCAGACGGTTGGTGGAGTGCGTCGACGAACTGGGGCAAGGCGCTGGTGGCTGGTGGAAGGCGGTTGGGTGGCAGGCGGGCTGAGTGGCAGGCGAATGGGGTAGAGGAGGCGGCAGGCAGTGGGTTCGGCGGAGGCGGACTGGGTAGGGCGGAGGACGTGGGTAGTGGAGCGGACTGGGTAAGGGGACGGAGGGCTGGACGGCGACGTGGCAGGGCATGGAGGCTGGCGGCGGCGGATGGAAGCACATGGTGGTGGGGTTTTGTGTGAACTGGAGATGTGAGTTTGAAATAAATGAAACAATGGGGAAAGGAGGAAGAACACGTTACCAGATAGTTTTCTTTTGCCTTTGAGCAAAAGGAAAAGGCAGCTAGTTTATACATAACGTTGGAAATCAAAGGTCCTAAATTGATTGCCACGGTAACCGAAAGGACTGTTGGCTTTTCAATGCAGCTGAATAGTCAAGGCTCCTAGAATTCCAAACAGAGTAGATAATTGGGTACCGGTCTGTACAGCGTAACGGACCAGTTTGTAATCCGTTAAACAATTATAATTTGCAACGCCGAACTCCGATTGACACACACAAATATACCTTTTTGATCAGCGCGACGAGGCGAACCCATCGGTATATAAAAATCAGTAGTATGATTAAATTATCAAAATTCAAAATTTTCTATTACGGAGAATGGAGCAAAAACGCAGAAGAATAAGATCGACGGAGCTAAAAATGTCCGAATTTTGAAAAACGAAAAATGACGTCTTAGTCAGAAGATGATTTAGAATTTTTCTATGTAAAAATATTTAGGTTCGGAAGATAAAAATTTTCACGTTTTAAAATGAACTGACGTGCCATAAAACGCGAACGAAATTTTCTGTGGTATTTTACGACGATACTTTACCCATATCTAAAACTATCTAGACGCGATTTATAGACAAAGTTTGGACGCTAATTGAAATCGTATGTAAATTCCACATTTTTATATTAAAATAATGGATTTAAAAATTTTAAATTGGGTCGAAAATTCAGGGTCGTTACAGGTGTCGTGTGATTGACCATAATCAAAGTATAGTTTGACACTTAAGCCTCATAGTGTTCTCAAGTCAAAAGATTACTATCCATCATCATGTAAGATCTTCTATTTGATTAGTAATCTATAGAAGACTCTCATGGGTCGTTTGATAATTGTTCTAAATAATTACATATATATATAAACCCTTGGCGCCCTCAATGGTTATGAGTAATTCATTGCTCATCATATGGAAAGCGTTAAGTAACTACTCTCAATAGATATAATAATATTCCGTTATCAATACATCTTGACTAGGAACATTTAAGGATGAATATTTATTTTATACGTGATTTACACCGTAACCGCAATCAATTAAATGCCTTTCCTAAGGATTTTCACTTGTGTATATATGTATTTAAAACATTAATTATATCCCATTATAACGATATATACAGTAGAAATGTTAATATTTGACTTTAGAGGATAATTTGATCTTGTGGAAATAGAAGTGAGAATTACAAAAGATAATTTTCTTTATTGATGAACAATGATAATCATCTCAGTATATTAGATTGGTGATGTTGCCAGTATATTTATCCAAGCAGAGAAATTGCAGAGTAAAATATACTCGGCCCATTGCAGTATCGGGTCGGGTCAGCTATCTTATAGCATTTGAACTGTTTGTTGTGTTAATATAACACTTGAGATATATCGTTTCATTCATTATCCACCCTCAATCAAAACTATGGTTTTCTTCTCTTGCCCTATTACTCAGCCGCCACTTTGTTATTTCGATCAATTTCTCTATGATACACTTTGTATGTCTTCAACATCAACTTATCTCTTTAAACTGAAGTTGCGACAGGGGAATTGCCACTGATAGATGGATGAGCTTGACCTCTGTTACGATTGTTGCTTTGAAGTGACTTATTTCCTTAAACTGAAGTTGCGCCTGGCAAAACGCCTCTGACAGATGGATGAGCTTGACCTCTGTTATGATTTTTGCTTTGAAGCAACTTATTTCCTTGAGTTGAAGTTGTGTCTGGCAAGACGCCTCTAACAGAAAGATGAGCTTGACCTCTGTTATGATTATTGCATTGTTTCCCCTTTGTGACATCTTCGAAGTCTTCAACTTTCAGATCCTTTCTAAGTCTAGCAAAGTTCTTCAACGACAAGGGCTTTGTTAGAATGTTAGCACGCTAGTAAGTAGCAGGTAAATGATTTATGTTCATTTTTCCGTTTATCACTTGATCTCAAACAAAATACAAGTCCAGCTCTATATGCTTGGTTCTCGAATGCAAGATAGGATTTGTTGTAAGCATTACTATACTAAGATTATCACATCATATTACTGATTTTCTTGTTGTATTGACTTTAAGTTCACTCAGTAGTGATTCTATCCACATGATTTCTACGGTTGCACTCGCTACACTTCTAAATTCGTCTTCTGTACTTGACCTTGAAATAGTTGTTTGCTTTTTAGAACACCACGATATTGGGTTTTCACCTAGATAAATGCAATACCCAGTAGTTGATTTTCTATCATCAACGTCTGTTGCCCAGTTTGCATCTGCAAAACCATTATGCTGATGTTTCTGCATGTTTTAAGAACTAAGCCCTAATTCATTGTGCCTTTGAGATATCGTAGAATCCTTTTAACTGCTTTCCAATGCTCACTTAGAGGAGATTGCATAAATTGGCATACATTGTTTACACTGAATGCAATTTCAGGTCTTGTTATAGTGACATACTATGGTGCACCTACAATGCTCCTGTATTGTTTTTCATTTGTGATTGACTCTCCCTGATGTTTTGATAGGTTGAGATTACTGATCATTGGTGTAGGTAGAGGTTTGGCTTGGTCCATTTTTGCCTTTTTGAGAATTTCTGAAATGTATTTTCTTTGACATGGATGAATTTCTGTGCTTGATATCCTCTTTACATCTATACCCAGAAAGTAGTTGAGCTCCCCCAAGTCTTTGATTGAGAACTGACTGTTTAATTGCTATATGAGGTTGATGATTTCATCTTCATTGTTACCTATAATGATAAAATCATCAACATAAATTAGTGTGTATATCACAGTTTCATTGTTGAGTTTTAAAAATAAAGAATTATCCGATTTAATTGGATGATAGTTCAATCCAATTAATGTTGCTTTGAGTTTGTCAAACCAGACTCTAGGGGCTTGTTTTAAGCCATATACTGCCTTATTAAGCTTGCACACCATTTCCTTGTTGTTGTCTTGTTCATAACCACATGGATGTTCCATATACACTTCTTCATGCAGTTCTCCATCAAGAAATGCATTATTTACATCCAACTGCCTAATTTTCCAGTTATTGTGTAGTGCAATTGTTAAAACTATTCTGATCATTGTAGGCTTGATAACTGGTGAAAGAGTTTCAGTAAAGTCAAATCCCAGCTGTTGTGTGTAGCCTTTTGCTACCAGCCTAGCCTTGTGCTTGAGAATTGTGCCATCTGGATTCTTTTTAAGTCTGAAAGTCCACTTGCATCCTATTATGTTTTTGTCTTTTGGCATTGGCACAAGATTCCATGTCTTATTTTTTATGAGAGCATTGTATTCATCATCCGTTGCTTGTTTCCACTTCTCACATCTTGTTGCCTGTTCAAAAGTTTCTGGTTCTAGCAATTACAGATTTGTTGTATAGATTTTGGGCTTGAAAATACCACTTTTTGCTCTTGTAATCATAGGATGTTGTGGTCTGACAGATACAGTATCATGTCTGGGGCTTGGTACTGTATCTTGCTAAGGGCTTGATGATTGACTTTCTTCCTATTCTTGATATGTTCCTTGAACTTCATTATGTCTAAATGTAGGAGTTGAGTGTTCAGACGAGTTTGTTTGTTCATGACCTGGTCTGAAGTTGGACATGGTGAGTTGTGGACCAGATTTGTTTTGAACATCTTCAACTTCCACATTTTCACTATGATGCAGAGGTATAACTGGTATTGAAATTTTGGGATTGTACACCTTCTGTGTTGTTTTGGCTATTGTGTTGTTAAATGGAAATATTTGTTCATTGAACACTACATGTCTTGAGATAATTATTTTTCCATTGCTGTTTAAACACTTATATCCCTTCTGGTTGATAGCATGTCCAAGGAATGTGCAAGGTTCTGATCTGAAATCCAATTTGTGTCTATTGTATGGTCTCAAACATGGGAAGCAAAGACATCCAAATGCTTTGAGACTTTGATTGTCAGGCTTTATGTTGAACAACTTTTCAGTTGGGCTTGTATTCTCTAACGCTTTGGTTGGAAGTTTGTTTATCAGGTATATAGCAGTGCTGAAGGCATCAGGCCAAAACTTCAAAGATAATGATGCTTGTGCCAATAATGTGAGGCTTGCTTCAACGATGTGCCTATGTTTCCTTTCGACCAATCCATTCTGCTCTGAGGTATAAGGACAGGTAGTTCTGTGCACTATACCTCTTTTTTTAAAGTAATCACTGAGTGGCTTGTATTCAGTTCCACTATCAGTTTGTATAATCTTTGTTTGATGACCTGTTTGTTTCTCTACTTGTGCTAAAAATTGTATCACTGCTCTACAAGTCTCTGACTTTGATTTTAGAAAGTAAATCCAGGTGTACCTGGAATAAGCATCAACAAAAGAAATGTAGTATTTAAATCCATAGTCAGTGATATGGGTGCTGGACCCCACAATTCAGTAGCAATCAATTCTAAAGGTTGAGTGTATTTAGTTTGTGAATCTAAAAAGGAGAGTTTGTGACTTTTTCCCATTTGACAAAAAGTACATATGTAAGGTAATCTAACATCTTCACGATGAATTTTATTATCATAAAGAATTTGTTTTACAACACTTGCATTTGCATGCCCCAATTTGTAGTTCCACAAATCAAAAGTAGTTTTACTTTTCTCTGTCTGTGTAGCTTCAGACAGATTACAACATCTTCCTTTATAACTAGCATTTCTGGAGTTAACAAAGTTAAACTTGTACAGTCCTTTGTGTGCTTCACCCTGCAAGAGAATTTCATTAGTTAGTATATCTTTAACCAAGCAGTATTTTGGATAGAATTCAAAGAATACATTATTATCACTTGCAAATTGTGAAACACTCATAAGATTCTTTTTGATTTGTGGTACTCGCAATAAGTTATTTAAGTAAAGTTGTTTTTCACCTTTGATGCATGCTGTTCCAATGTGTGTGATACTAATAGACTCACTGTTACCCTTACAAATGAACTGATTACCTCTATATTCCTTGTTGCCGAGATTCAAGTTATCAAGATTTCTTGTAACCTGGTTGGTTGCACCTAAGTCGGGGTACCAGCTTTCATCTTGGATGTCTTCAGGCCTTGCTAACTCATTCAGGTGATGTCTCTTTGCACTTTCTGTTCTGTTTCTTGATTCTGGTTGTATACTTGCCACATTTGCACTGTGATTTTGGTTTCTTTGATTATTACTTGAGTTTTGTTAGCTTGGTACATAATTAGCATCAAATCTAAAGTAGCATTTTGTTGCTGTATGGCCATATTTTTCACATATTTGACACCTTAATCTGTTGTTACTTGACCACCTTCCTCCTCTGCCTCTTGATCTCTGACCACCTCTTTGATGATTTTGACTATTATTTCCTCTGTCTTGATTTCTGAGTCTTGATTGTGAAGCAAGGTTTATAGTCAAATCTGAATTCAGCGATTTCTTTTGTTCAAGTCTGCCTTCATGGGCAAGTAGAGTAGAGTGTACAAATTGTAATGTGGGTGTGGTTTCTCTTGATGTTATGACTGCTTCATATTCTTCATCCAATCCATTCATTGTACTCAACACTTGTTATGTATCTGAAACTTTGTGTCCTGCAGCTTCAAGAAGGTCGCTGAAAGTTTTCATCTTTGTAAGATATTCACGCATAGACATACCATCATTTTTTAAATTTTGCATTTGCCTTTTGTAATGCATCACTTTTGCTGCTGATTGTGAATTAAAAATCTGCTCTATGGTAGTCCATATTTCATTAGATGACTTACAACCAATGATTTGAGGCAATAAGTTTGAACTGATAGAAGATAGCAACCAAGAAGACAATAAACTGTCTTGCCTTGTATATTTGATGTATTCAGTATTGCTGACCATCTTTCCTTCATCATTTTCAACAAATTTTGCAGGAGTTGCCACTGTTCCATTAATGAATTTTTCTAACCCATAGCCTTTTACTGCAGTTTGAATCTGAAATTTCCACAGCAAGAAATTATTCTCATCTAATTGCGTAGTGATTAATTGACTTTGTGGGTACTTATGATAGTTTTAACTAGATCATCTACTGATGAATGTTGATGCTGTTGATTTGTTCTTTGTTTTGATGAAGTTGTTGCAGAGTTTGCACCATCTCCAGTGTTGTCACTTTCTGCCATTGATGAGGAAGCAAGATTTTGATTCAAGAATGTGATTTAGCCTTGTACAGATTATAATAAGATGGATGCAGCCAAGATTTAAGATGTGTCTTGATGATCTTTGGCGAGGCAGCTATCTTTACTGGGAATTGGTTAAGATCTAACGATATTCAAGATTTGTTGATGCTCCAGTTATGATGAAACAATGAAACAGGTTCTAATTTCTTGATCTTGGTCTGAACTCAAATGATGAGTTACAAAATCTGATGGGTTCTTTAACTCGGTATTTCTGAGTGATAATCTGATAAGAACAGATTCTATTTTCTTGAGCTTTTTACCTAAACTCAAGTGATGAATGTTGATTCTGATGAGAAAAATAACGCAACCCCTTCAGGTGATGATTTTTTTAATCTGATGAAGGTTTTGGTATGGCGTTTGCTGCCATTAGGCGAAATGCTCTGATACCATGTTAATATTGACTTGAGAGGATAATTTGATCTTGTGTAAATAGAAGTGAGAATTACAAAAGATAATTTTCTTTATTGATGAACAATGATAATCATCTCAATATATTACATTGGTGATGTTGCTGTTATGGCGGATTTCAATCGAGACCGCTCAAACTAAAATCCCCAAACGCACGCGGAAACGCTAGATCGTGATAGATAGTGCAAAACAACTAAACACTCGAAGAATTCAATAAAACCAAATCCAAACACGATCACAATAACACCACAAGCAATAGAGAATAATAAGCAATAACGAAACAATAAATCACACACCGATTTATAGTAGTTCCACTAACGTCGCGTTAGTGTACATCCACTTTGAGAGAGATCTTTTATTATCACCAAAAGAGAAGACTACAAGAGATTGATTACAATGTTCTATTCAATAAGAATCAATGTTTGTGGAGATTAGAATTGAAGAAATAGAGTTTTGCCTAAAACTCTAATTAATGGAGGACTAAACCCTAGATTAGATTGCTTGATCCCCTTCTATCAGACCTGAAGAGTGTATATATACTTATAGAGAAAACCCTGGCAAAAGACCACTTTTCCGTTCAACAAATCACAAAATAGCTCAGAAAACCCGGCCCAGGAAAAAACAGGATTACACCGCCTCAGACGTCTGACCTCAGACGTCTGAGGCCAGGTTCAGTATGGCTGAAACAGGACAGGCCCAGACGTCTGGCCAGAGGGACCAGACGTCTACAGGAGGTTTCGGGAAATAGCCTGAACCTCGTCAGACGTCTGGCCCTCTCAGCCAGACATCTGACCTCTAACAGCAAAACCAGCACCAGACTTTCCCTCCTATCTTCTTCCTCCGGACTCCGATTTGCGAACCGTCTTCTCCGACATCAAGCTACATTCATCCTCTTCAATTCTCCATCATATAGTGTCACAAAATTTAACATTCCACCTTGATACTATATCCATCTCCAACACCAATGGTACCATACCATCAAAAACCGATAGCTCCAACTTCCAACACTTCTACCTTCAACCAAACATGAATGTTTCCCCAACGGGTTTCGGCACAGCCACCCCCCATTACACTCCATCAACGAGTTCAGGCACAAAGCCCCCACCTACCAATGAAATGTTGAAAGCATCCAACACCGTCTCACCAAAGACAAGAGCACTAGG
Organism: Allium fistulosum; assembly: GCA_030737815.1. Lineage (NCBI taxonomy): Eukaryota > Viridiplantae > Streptophyta > Magnoliopsida > Asparagales > Amaryllidaceae > Allium > Allium fistulosum. The sequence continues at coordinate 1,229,128,810 of CM060901.1, forward strand.
AGTGTACACTAGCACTACACCAAGAAGATAGAACGACAATCTCATACCAATACTCTTCCTCATCTACACAAGTATCTCTCTCAACCGTGCCACCCCATGGCACCTAGCACTTCTCCAAGCGAATCAAGTCCGAGCAATGCTCGAACTTCCCAACCGGCAATGCCTTAGTGAACATATCCGCCGCTTTCTCCTTTGTGTGCACCTTTCGAAGATATACTTGCTTATCCTCATCCATGGCTACCAAGAATGACTCCCTCACTTCTATATGCTTAGTTCGTGAGCTAAATGCCAAATTCTCCGCCAAGTGAATAGCACTTTGGCTATCACATTGAACATCAATGCTATCGTGTTCAATCCTCAAGTCACACAACAATCGCTTCAAATAAAGTGCTTCCTTCGCCGCCTCTACCGCGGCTATCAACTCCGCCTCCGTAGTGGATAAAGCTACTACGGTCTGCAATCTAGATCTCCAACTTATGGCCGTACCACCAAGTGTGAAGACATAACCGGAAGTTGACTTTCTCCTATCTCTATCACCGGCGTAGTCCGAATCACAATAACCAACCAAGTTGCAATTCATTTTCCCACTACCGCCAAAAACAAGACCATGAGATGACGTACCCCTAAGGTATCTCAATATGAGCTTCACAGCTTCCCAATGCGATTTTCCCGAATTAGACATGAAACGACTAACCACCCCGACGACATTTGCTATATCGGGCCTTGTACACACCATAGCGTACATCAAGCTTCCAACCGCACTTGCATATGGCACCTTTGCCATATATGCCTTGTCTTTCTCCAAGATAGGTGACCCTTTACTCGAAAGCTTCACATGCAAAGGTAAAGGTGTATTTGACGCCTTTGCATTCTCAATGCTAAACCGGCAAAGCACTTTCTTAATGTACTCCTTTTTAGTCAATTTTAACTCAAAACGTTTTCGATCCCTTTCTATTTCCATGCCCAATATCCTCTTTGCTTCTCCAAGGTCCTTCATTTCGAATTCCGACTTTAATTGCAATTTCAACTTGTTGATTTCATTCTTGTCCTTCGAAGCAATGAGCATGTCGTCCACATACAAGAGTAAATACACCCAACAATCATTTCCCAACTTCTTGAAATACACACAAGCATCCTTGATGCTTCTATTGAAACCGTTTTCAAGCATAAAATGATCAAATCTCTTGTACCATTGTCTAGGTGATTGCTTCAATCCATACAGTGATTTCTTCAACTTGCACACTATATTTGACTTACCATTTACAACAAAACCTTGCGGTTGCTCCATGTAAATGTCTTCATCCAAGTCACCATGCAAGAAGGCGGTCTTCACATCAAGTTGCTCCAACTCCAAGTCATGAACAACAACTATAGCAAGTAATATCCGGATAGAAGTATGACGCACAACCGGTGCGAATGTCTCATCATACTCCATTCCCTTCCTTTGTGCAAACCCCTTAGCCACTAGCCTAGCTTTGTATCTTCCATCGTCCTTCACCTTGTATATCCATTTGCACCCTATAGCACGGTTTCCTTTAGGAAGTGGAACCAAATTCCAAGTTCGATTCTTCATCAATGATTGCATCTCTTCCTCCATGGCACAAATCCACTTCGAGCTATCACTCGAATTCATGACGTCATCAAGGTCCATTGGCTCATCTTGGACTACATGAAGCGCATAGTCCAACTTATCACAAAAGCTAAGATAGTTCCAATCACCATATCTTTCGGGTGGTCTTATGGGACGACGCCCAACCCGAGTAGCAATATTTTCACCCAAACTCCTTTCGGCTCCACCTTGAACCGAAACTTCTCCAGGCTCATGTACATCACCAACACTACTAGAGGCACCACGTGGACTTTGTGATGTAACATCAACCGCATTTTCTTCACAAGCATCTTCAACTACTCTACCTCCTCTACCACTGGGACGAAATGGTGGAATAATTTCCTTCTCCTTCGATTCATCACAAACCAAGACCGGAATATCCGATGAGCTCTCATTCTCCTTGAACAATGCCGACTCATCAAAAGTAACATGATGAGAGTTTGTCACCTTCTTCATTTCCGGATTCCAAATCCGATAGCCTTTCACTCCATCCGTATAGCCAAGCAAAACCCCCTTGAAAGCTCTTGGTTCAAGCTTATCATTACCCGGATCATGCACATAAATCGGACTTCCAAAGACGCGAAGATAGCTCAAGTCAATACTCTTTCCCTTCCACACTTCCTCCGGAATTTTGTTATCAATAGCCGAGCACGGAATTCGATTAATGATATACACCGCGGTTGACAAAGCTTCGGCCCAAAATCCCTTAGACAAACCCGATGTTAATCTCAAGCATCGAGCTTTCTCTAGTAGAGTACAATTCATCCTCTCCGCAACTCCATTTGATTGCGGATCTCCCGGTGTAGTAAAATGTCTCTGAATCCCATGATGCTTGCAAAACTCTAAGAATTCTCCGGAAACATACTCCCCACCATTATCGGACCTAAGAACCTTCAAAGACTTACCACTCTCATTCTCAACAAGAGCCTTCCATGCTTTGAACTTTGCAAATGCCTCCGACTTAGCCTTCATTACATACACCCAAACTTTACGAGAAAAATCATCTATAAAGGAAATATAATACTTTGCTCCTCCCAAAGAAGCTACCGGTGCCGGTCCCCATACATCCGTGTGCACATACTCAAGAACATTTCTTGAATCATGTTTTCCTTCACCGAATGATACTTTTGTTTGCTTCCCTAAGACACACTCTTCGCAAAACTCCAATTTGTTAAAGCTCTCACCATTGATCATCTCCCTCTTCCGAAGAATCTCCAAACTCCTCTCCGAGCTATGACCCAACTTCAAATGCCACAACCTTGTCGCATCCAAGCCACGAGAACTATCAACACCTACACAAGTTTCACCTTCTACGGTCTCACCATGAAGCAAATAAACACCATGAGCCCTTTCACCTTTCATGACCACAAGTGCCCCTTTCGAAACCCGTAAACAATCACTCTCAATAGTGATCTTGCATCCAAGAGAATCCAATTTCCCCAAAGTGATAAGAGACTTCCGAAGTCCCGGAACATAGCGTACATTAGTGAGAGTACGAACCACTCCGTCAAACATTCGAATTTGCACGGAACCAATGCCTTGAGACCTACACATAGCACCATTTCCCATAATAATTGAATTTCTCTCTTTAGCAACAAGAGAAGAAAAACAATTCCTATTAGGCGTCATATGATATGACGCCCCCGAGTCGAGCACCCACTCACTTCCGGAAATATCCGATGCTACCGCCGTCAACACATCTACGTCTTCCTCACAGATGAAGATGTTACTTCCCTTTTACCCTTCTCCTTGTCCGGACATTCATTTCTCCAATGACCGTGTTTCTTACAAATATAGCACTTGCCTTTCCTTTCCTTTGATTTTCCTCTCCAACCGGGATTCCTTGATTTAGAACGCCCCTGGTTGTCCTTCTTCACATATCTTTCCTTCTCCACAAACAAACCTTGACCATTACCGGCACTACTACCACCAACACTCAACTCCTTCATTTGATCTCTCAATTCCTCACTAAGAAGACCCGTCTTGACATCATCTAACGTCAAAGTATCCTGGCTATAGATCAAACTATTTGAGAAACCCGTATAACGGTCCGGCAACGAACATAACAATATCATCGCCTTTTGCTCTTTCTCAATCTTCAAATCTACTGCCTTCATCTTCATAAGCAAATCATCAAACACATTCAAATGTGCCTTTAGCGAAGTTCCTTCTTTCATCTTATAGGTGAAAAACGTTTGCAACAAGATCAAACGATTAGTTAGAGACTTCTTCATATACAATTCTTCCAACTTGTCCCAAATTCCCTTAGCGGTGGTCTCACCACTAATTTCCGAGATCACATTCTCTCCCATAGCAAGTTGGAGTGTAGTAAATGCCCACTCTTCCATTTCTTCTCTCTCGACATCCGAGATGTCCGCCGGCAACAAATGTGTATCAAACACCACTCGATGTACCTGATTCCTCCTTAGAACCGCTTTCATCTTCCATTGCCATTTTTCAAAATCATTATCGCTATTCCACTTGTCGATAACCAATTGCGATCCCGACGCCACATACGACCCACGTACATACGGCGATATACCACTTGAACTAGCCATTGAATTTCTAGAGTTATCCGTTTCCGGTATTTCAACAACCACCTACCAACTCCAAAGCTTTGATACCAAATGTTATGGCGGATTTCAATCGAGACCGCTCAAACTAAAATCCCCAAACGAACACGGAAATGCTAGATCGTGATAGATAGTGCAAAACAACCAAACACTCGAAGAATTCAATAAAACCAAATTCAAACACGATCACAATAACACCACAAGCAATAGAGAATAATAAGCAATAACGAAACAATAAATCACACACTGATTTATAGTGGTTCCACTAACGTCACGTTAGTGTACATCCACTTTGAGAGAGATCTTTTATTATCACCAAAAGAGAAGAGTACAAGAGATTGATTACAATGTTCTATTCAATAAGAATCAATGTTTGTGGAGATTAGAATTGAAGAAATAGAGTTTTGCCTAAAACCCTAATTAATGGAGGACTAAACCCTAGATTAGATTGCTTGATCCCCTTCTATCAGACCTGAAGAGAGTATATATACTTATAGAGAAAACCCTGGCGAAAGACCACTTTGCCCTTCAACAAATCACAAAACAGCTCAGAAAACCCGGTCCAGGAAAAAACAGGATTACACCGCCTCAGACGTCTGACCTCTGACCTCAGACGTCTGAGGCCAGGTTCAGTATGGCTGAAACAGACAGGCCCAAACGTCTGGCCAAAGGGACCAGACGTCTGCAGGAGGTTTCGGGAAACAGCCTGAACCTCGTCAGACGTCTGGCCCTCTCAGCCAGACTTCTGACCTCTAACAGCAAAACCAGCACCATACTTTCCCTCCTATCTTCTTCCTCCGGACTCCGATTTGCGAACCGTCTTCTCCAACATCAAGCTACATTCATCCTCTTCAATTCTCCATCATATAGTGTCACAAAATTTAACAGTTGCCAGTATATTTATACAAGTAGAGAAATTGCAGAGTAAAATATACTCGGTCCATTACAGTATCGGGTCGGGTTAGCTATCTTATAGCGTTTGAACTGTTTTTTGTGTTAATATAACACTTGAGATATATCGTTTCATTCATTAAGAAAATAAAATCAAAAGCTTGCTTTATTTCAAACAAATTCGTTATAAGAGTTAAGTTATATAATTAAATTAGATAATTGCACATATGATACAGCTTTAGCTCTTTCGATTGGAATATTCATAAGCCAAATGTTTCACACTTCTGAATTTGGTGACATTGCCTGCTCATATATTCAAAATGAGAAAAGAACTAAATTTGATGATATAAAAGTGAAAGGTATGTCTTTATTGGTTATGAACAAAATTCTAGAAGCTATAAATTTAATCCTAAGTACCAGAAGAATTATTATAAGTTGAGAGGTAGAGTTTGATAAAGAAAACACGTGGGAATGTGATTCTAAAAGCAAAGATAGAGTTTAAATATAGCTCGTTGTTTGATGAAAAAGGAGAAGACACAATACAACCTACCGCTCTACCCCCGACACCTCAACCACAAAATGCACAAGTTGGTGACGCAAGTACTACTGAACTGACACGGTGATTCAAAATTAAAGCATGTGCTAATTGTATGACACTACCGAAGAGCTACCACATTTGGGTAAAATTTATTTATCGCTTAATGGCGGAAAGTCGGCCTGTGTGATATGATTATGTCATTTGTGAAGAATGGAGCTACAATGAATAACGTAATCAAAGCATCCTTACGTGAAGGCAAGATAGAAAACTATAAAGCGAGAGAGTGATTGCCAAAGCGTAGTCAATAATCTAATTTTCCAAGCATGTTGCTACTAAATATCATACCATTCGAAAGTTCATATCCAAGAAAAAAGTGAGGCTTGAGTACGAAAATCACAAGATCAAATTGCAATATATTGTTGAGCTTCGGCATTCCCGGGTACCGTACGCGTTCGCTTCACCGTGTCTAGACGTCATCAACGGTCGAAGTCTCTCATGCCGGCGTCCCGATTGAACATCCCTCCATCGCCTCCATCGAGCATATAATCTGGTCTTGGCAACACATTGTAACAAAAGGAATCCCCAATGTTACGTGCCACCAATCCCATATATATACCACGATTATTCGGAATATCCTGCGATGTGGGACTTAAGTCCATTCAATCCACGCACCCACTCCATTTACAATGCGAGCCACACCTAACATATATGTAGGCGAGCTTTGAAGTTTGGTGTTTTTTCCTGGAGGTTGCAGTATTCTCTTAAAGTAGTGAATTGGTTTTATGTTAAAATAAACCTAATTTAATGAACAGTTAAACAATAATTTACTGTATTTATTAAATATTTATTTAATAAATTAAGAAGGTAGGTTAAATATTAGACCATTAGTTAAGCTTTAACTTATAAACTCACTCAATCCATTTTATGTAACCAATATAGAAGTAATAAAAGAAAAATGGTTTTTCTTATGTAAAGTTTCTTCCCTACCAATTGATTTTTTGACAATATTAGTTTGACGAATAGTAGGTCTGTTTAGTTCCTTTTTTTTTTCATCAAAAAAACGTACACATAATAATGTATTTTTGAAAAACAATCGATTTGAAATGAAGCTAACATATAGAATTAAAAAGAAATTTTGTTTTGTTTTTCATGTTTTGAAAAATAACAAAATAATGAAAAACAATCCATTCTCTCCACTGTCCATCCATTCTGTCCGTCGTTCCTCCATTGGCATCACAATGGCCTAAAATTTTATATTTCTTTTCCGTTATTCTCATATTTTGTTATGAATGTTGAAAACAGAAAACAGAAAACACAAAATAAAATCCAACAAATCCATCGTTTGTTGAAAACGTATGTCCAAAAATATGTATTTTCATGTAAGAATTGGATGTAAGGTTTTCTTGGACAACTAAAATAAATTCAAAATTCGCATATAGCAAACCCTTTTCCACGTGGATGTATGTTTTATGTCATTTTCGAATGTTAGATAACGTTTGGTTTGAGAATGAATATTGTGCTTTCAACATATATCTAAAATTCACGAGAGATGAGAAGAGGTAGAAAATGATCTATTTAAAAAATAGTTTTAAAGTAAAAAAATTGAATATATCTTTTTCGTTTATTTCCGGCTTTTGAAAAATATTAAAAACTATGTTTTGGGTTCACCTGCTTTCTTTTGTTGGAGTGTGGATTTTATTTTTTTTGAGCTAAAGCTAAATGCTACTTTGATTTTTCTACTTCTCTCACAGGATAAAAAACGTAGGGTCCGTAGAGAACGCCTGAACACAAGAGTTTATGGAAACATAAATTAGAAGATAGGTCAACCCAAGCGCAGAGTTAGGTGGATGAAATGCACAGAGGAGTTAACACCAAGATGGCAAGGACCTGCATGTTCTGCAGTAGTGTGCATTTATTTATATAACATCTTTTGAATAATAAATATAGATAGATGGACGTATACTAGTTCTATCCCTATGCTATTCATAAATAAATATATCATGATGGCAATTTCAATTGCAGGACAGGACAGGACAGGACAGGAGCAGACCTCTGTGCCCAGCTTCCTTACAGGTTTACGTAGTACCACTACTCTACGCTCCTTCCTTCAGCTTACTTAATTCAACACTCTTTCTATATTTTAATTTACTCTTTATTATTTGTTTGTTCATCCGATGCACTACTGGGTTTTGTTATTTGGGCCTGATGAAAGTGTCAAAGAAGCTTTCAAACTTTAGTATCTCAGACCTCAGACCTCAGATAAGATAATGAATTGATAAATAAACCAAATAAATAGATCGGAGTGAAAGAGATGGAATGATATAGGAACAATGTAAAGTACGAAACGGACAATTATGGATTGGATGATGTTTGACAAGGTACGTGAAATATACTAGTCGGAATAACAAAAATAGCTGGTGAAGTTAATTGATGGTTAAGGCGAAAATGAAAAGAATAAGTGGACCCGTTGGTGCATGGGATGCGAAGACAGGTAGAATAACCAGTCGTAGTCGCAGTCGGCCAAAGTGACGGCAATGCTCATGCACATATATATACTTGCTTCCTTCACTGGGACCATTTTATTCAATTTTTTTTCCCTTCAAAGCGTATCTAGAAGCAAATATTGACCGGGCAAACTTCAACTTGGTCAAAACATGGACGTGTAACGTCTCCATTGCTCTTTCACTTTTTTTGACGTGTATTGGTGGCACTCCGAACATAAAGTACATTCTTGCATGTGATCTTTCCGTTTCTTTTTTTAACATTAAGATACATTCTTTTAAAGTGATTTGTTTTGGTCGTGGAATTTATACCTTTGTGCATTTTAGTTTCCATCCTCGCTATTTATATGCGTCAATGTTTGTATATCCTAATGTTGTCCCCAGTATATGATAGGATTGCATAAGTTCATGGTACAACTATGCTTTCGGAGAGAGTCTACAGTGCAAAACAGAAACAAAATGTAAGCATAACAAATAAGAACACAAAACAATAGTTTACAACGGAATTCCAATTCTATTTTACGACCCTGGGAAAAATTGGTAAAAAATAGAATATAGCAAATCTGTAAAAATTAGAATATATCAAAAGTGCATCGGAATGGTGTAGATTACTATAAAAAAAAGGCACGGACTAACAAAAATGAGATAGGGATAGAAAGAGAACGGGAAGTTGCCCCGTGGACATATGATCGCCTTCGGTACAAAAGATATCTCATTTTACAATGCTGAAATGACATCAAAAATTGTTATTTCCAATGTCTTTCCGACTCCATTTGTGCATCAAAATTAGCACGTAGCAAAAATTATATCGAAATCTTTCGACGTTATGCATGGTCACGTTTTCAACACCATCTCGACACCAAACATTCCGACGTTATATCGACACTAATTCTTCTTACATCATACCGACGTCAAATTGACACTACCTGTAAGAGAGAAAAATTCAACATTTTCAACTCATTATCAAAGTTAGTTCGAGTTAATAACAACGTCATTTTGACACCTTGCTCACGCCTTACCAAATTGCAACGAATTCTGTTATTCCAAACCAATGCCTTTACAACGATATTTCTGATGCAATTTTGCAGCATTTCGTTCCATCAATCACACATCAACAAAAGTTAACCGGCGTGCCAAATATGCAGTAATACACATACATACATACATACATATATATACGGCAAATCAGTCACAACAATATATCGATCGAGCACAACAATATCACAAACCATCAACCATACTGCATATCAATCAAACAATACCAACATGTCTGTCACAACATCAAACAATCAGACTCTTCTACACAAATTCATGTCAATGTGTCCCAACCAATACTACACACACATATAAACACACACACACCAACTCATTCGCCATCTTCACCCTACGCAGCTCCACCATACCCAGCACCACCCTACGCTTCGGACGCGAAGCACTGAATTATCATTTTCCTCAGCATTTTGTGAATCTTCCGGAGCATTTCAAACCGCTTCCTCCATTCTCTATCATCATGTGGCTCATGTTCATTGTTATACGAGGCATCTCGATCTCTTGAGTTTTGCTGTTACACCCGTATTTCTCAAGCTAAATTAAAGGGGAATTAAATAAGGTACATAGCCGAAAGAGCTGCCCTCACAATAAAAATTAAGACAAAAAGTAAAGAGATTGAAGTAATCCAACTGGCACTGCACAACACGCCGATCTGTGATCACAATACTCGATCCGACTAAAAGTATATATTACAGATCAAGTATTGTGACGGAAGCATTATTGTATTCTCTGCCATGAAAACATATACCACAAAATATAAAGGAATAACGATTTCCCCAGTGGACGTAGGATTCCTTAACAATCTAAAGCATCCAGCGGCACAATTACCACTTAATGGCAAGTTTAATACCACTTAACTTTGCTAATTCAAAATCATTGATGTAATTAGTGCGACAATTACTTCCTCTTTAGTTGAAGTGTTGTAAGACAAAAAATCTTACTAATATTTTTGACGCTAGAAGAAGGGCTGAACCTCTGTTTATTCCCTACATCCAGTAAAACTTTACCTATATTTGTTACATGCAATATGAATCCCAGTGATTCATCCATCCCACCTGTTCAAGAGCACTTGCACTTAGCCTCCATGACTGCCGACAAATCCCTCATAACTTCGAAAGTCTAAAATGAAGCAGGAGCTTTGACTGAAGTCTCTGCAAATCCCCTCATGATCGCATTCCAATCCTTCACAAACTAAATTAACCAACGGACGGAAGGGTTAGAAAAATTTATGGCCCAACATACTGCCTAGAGACCATCCTCTCAACCTCGGTCCATAGCACATCGCCTTCATTCACCTACTACATTGGACATTCAGTAGGAGAAAGATAATGGCACTCCCAATGATGGGAACATTGATGATGGCTTAAGAACCGATATCAATCTGAAAGGAAAGATCCAAGCAAATCCACAAATTAAGACAAAACTAGCCAATATTAACCCTCTGTTGCTTAAGAAACAAATCTCGATCTACACGGGAAGAGGATGAGGTCACTTCACTGTTTAAGGAGGAATAGTCATAGTTAGAACCCAGAGAAGACGAAATTTGTCAATTAAAAGCCTGTGTAGAGTAGTTTGTCAAACTATGCCAACTAGGAACCGTGGAGAAGATGAGGGAGGAATGATCTTCTCCATTCGGAGAGACCATCAATGAAGTAGATTTCCCTGACAATTCCAAGGCCCCGGTAATTGAAAAATTCGATTGGACTACAAATACAAACGATTACCTCTATATGTTTGAATATCACATGGACATTCTGAAAGTGGGAAGGATGGCAAGATGCAAACTTTTCTTGATCTACTTAGCCGAAGCTGTAGCTAGGTAGTTTAGGAGATTTGGATCCGGGGAGTTCCGTTCCTGGCGATAACTATCTATGAATTTTCTAAGACAGTTCAATTCAGGAAGAGAAACTTCACCTGATGTAAACACGATGTCCTACGTTAAGCAGGGCAAGAACCAAAGTCTGCGCAACTTTATTAAGCATTTCAAGTCCAAAGCTCTCAAGATTAGAGTAAGCGATGAAGTAGAATTACTGCGGCCTATGCTAGGATTAGAAGGGGACCTCAATGTGGAAGAAGAATAGCTGAAAGTTATGCCACAGCATGAAGGCTTGTTATGAAAGAGCCAGTGGCTACATTAGGATATAAAAAAGTTGGTTCCACCGCACAGATTTAGAAGTTTTCTACCCCAAGCTATGATAAGAAAACGAGGGTAGAAGGATATCATCCACTATCAAAGAGACAGAAGGAAGTTAACTTCATAGCAAAAACCCCACTCACTCACACTCCTTATCAGATATATGAGATGGCTAAGGCAGAACTTACTTATAGCTTGTCCAACAAAGGGAAGAAACCAGAGCAAAAATGGGGTGGGGCATAATGCTGCTTCTACCGAGCTAGTGGCCATCATGCCAACAACTGCCGACACCTGAAGAATGAAATAGAAAGGTTGATCGAGAAAGAATACATAGGTAACTTTCAGAAGAATAATAGTGAAGGCAGAACTGGATATCTGACTCCTGACCCAAATGAGAATAAAGTTGGGAACCCCTCTAACCTGATAGCATCAATCCATGGTAGGCCATACCCCGCAGATATAAGCAAGAAGACATAAGAGAAGTATGTGCAGGAGGTGAGGCTCCAGCAGATGTCAATCTTCCATTTCAAACAAAAGCCTATTTTAGAGATGACGTTCATAGTAGCTGATGTGGCAGGAATTATCTTCCATAACCAAGTCTCACTCATCATTATAGTACAGGTATCAGACCGCACTATGAAGAAAGTTTTCGTTGACTCTGGACGCTCAATCAGTGTCATCTTCAAATATGCATACGATCAGATGAGACTCCACTAGAAATCCTAAAACCAAGTCCTGAATCAATTTTTGGCTCCAAAAACATTTCCACCATCTTGATGGGATCAACATACTTGCTCGTTACCGCTGGAACTGCCCCCACTGCACAAGTCATCGTACGCCAACTTCTTAGTCATTAACCAACCCTCATCGTAAAATGCCTTCCTCGGAAGACTTGCTTTGATAAACATTAGAGTTATCGTGTCCTAGAAAGATATGCTTATGAAGTTTAACGCTCCTGTAGGAATAGGGTCAATAAAAGGCAAACAAGTTTTATAGAGAGTTATACAATGTAAACTTTACTTCTGGCAATAAAATTGTTCAAAAAAAATTTGGTTTCTCTTCTAATATTTATAATGACAATAATAACAAAGAAGGAAAACCAGTTCATAAAACTGCTCTGGTACTAAGTACCCAAACTAGCATAGAAACGGGTAATCCTGCACTACCGAAATCATCGAAAAAGGAAAAGAGAACATATATGCACATGATCAACACCGATGAGTATAATTTAGTTTATGCATAGTACTTCTTCGAAGAAGCCCAGAAACAGGCATCCTTAGTAAATTCACCATAGAAGAGAGAAACAGAAAGTGAAATAGAATCTTGGGCATCAAAGAAAGAGCTAGAGCCGATAGACGATCTCGAAGATGTACAAATAGATCCAGAAGACCCCAAGAAGATTCTCAAAATCGAAAAGAACCTCAGTGCAGATGGTTGATGGACTTTCTGAAAAAAAATCAACTGATGTATTTGTCTGGACACACTCAGACATAGCAAGAATAGACCTAGTCATAATCTGTCTTGCACTCAACATTGACCCTGATGCCCATCCGATCAGACAAATGCGTAGAGCTCTAAACTAGGAAAGGTACAATTCTTTGCACGAGGAAGTTAAGAAGTTAAAGGAGAATGGATTCATTAGTGAAGTATACTACCCGAAATGGATTGCCAACCCAGTACTTGTAAGGAAGCCCAATGAGAAATGGAGAACTTACGTAGATTTCACCAACCTTAAGAAGACTTGCCCGAAGGGTAGTATTTTCCTACTTAGAATTGATCGGTTAGTAGACGCGACTAGTGGGAACGAACTACCATCATTCATATATGCATATTTAGAGTACAATCAGATAGCCATGTTTGAGCCAGCTTAGGAGCATACTAGTTTCAGAACAGATAAAGGATTATACTGCTACAAAGTCATGCCATTCGGGCACAAGAACGTGGGGTCAACCTACCAAAGGTTGGTTAATAGGATGTTTGCGGAACAAATTGGAAAACTTTAAAGTATATGTAGACGACATGATGGTCAAGTCTAAGGTAGCATCAAGCCACGTTCGAGACTTAGAGCAGACATTTGGAGTCCTGAGGAAATACAATATGAAGCCAAACTCATTGAAGGTGTACATTTGCCATCCAATCAGGCTAGTTCCTAGGATACATGGTAAGCGCACGTGGCATTGAAGCGAATCATAAGAAGATTGAGGCAATAAGAGGAATGGGAATCCCAAAGTCGCCAAAGGATCTGATAAGTCTAAATGGCAGGGTAGCGGCACTAAGCAGATTTATATCTAAAGCAACAAACAAGTGCATCCTATTCTTCGACCAAGTGAATAAAGGGCGAAACTTATAATGGATTAAGGAATTCAAAGCTTCGTTTCAAAACCTGAAAGATCACCTGGTCAATAATCATGTACTATCAAAACTGGTGATAGGTGAGAACTTGTAAATTTATTTAGCAGTAACTTATAAAGATGTTAGTGCTGCAGTGATACGAGACGACGAAGGGACCCAAAGACCCATCTACTTCACAAGCAAGTGGCTATCAGGGGCAGAGCTAAATTACCCAGTCATTGAAAAACTGGCCTATAACCTACTCCTAGCAGCAAGGAAGCTGTTGCCCTATTTCCAAGCGCATCCCACCAAAGTCCTTATAGATAAACCCCTTAGGAAGATACTGTAGAAGCCAGAGACGTCAGGCCGCCTATTGAGGTGGGTGATGGAGCTTGGTCAGTATGACATCACCTATTGTCCAAGGAAGGTAATCAAAGGCCAGGCGCTTGTATATTTCATCACAGAGTGCACCTTACCACTAAAACCCCAATCAGAAGAAGAAGATAACACCCCACATTTCTGGCAGTTGTTCATATATGAAGCATCAAATGAACATGGGGCGGGAATTGGGTACATATTGATCACTCCAAATGGATAGAAGCTATATGGAGCAATGTAGCTCAGTTTCAAAGAAACCAACAATGTGGCAGAAAATGGGGCTCTCCTCGCAGGCCTAAGAATGGCCTAGGTAATGAAGGTAACCCACATTAAAATTCATAGTAGTTCCCAACTAGTTGTAAACCAAGTGCATGGCAATTACTAAGCAAAGGAACCAACCTTAACCAAATATGTGGAATCATCTAAGAAGTTACTAGAGCAATTCGAACAATTTGGGACAAAACAAATTCCTCGTGAAAACAACTCATCCGCTGGGTCCTTTGCAACAATCGCTAGTACCAAAGTGGCTAGTGAAATGAAGGCAGTAGCAATTGGGCATCAAGCAGTGCCAAGTATAATGGAATCAAATCAGATACTACTCCTGACTCGAGCCCGATGAGCCGCCATTCAAGGGACGCGAGATCAAGAGACAACGAAGAATCAAGACCAACCCTCAGTTGAACCCTCGCCTCAGCAAACTAAAGAGAATACCTGGATAACTTCCATCAAGCAATTTATGCTAAATGGAATCTTACCTCCAAAACAGAATGAAGCTCGAAAAATAAATTATCAAGCTCCATACTACTCATTCTTTGATAGCACATTATACAAGAGAGGGTATTCAACCTCTTATCTTAGGTGTGTTTCCAAAGAAGATGTGGCATGAGTCATGAGTGAAGTACGTGAGGATCAATACAGAGATCACTCAGGGAAAACAAATTAGCAAAGAAAGTATTAAGGTGCAGTTATTATTGGATTACGACACTTCAGGACATAAAATAATTTGTAAGGAGGTGTGATCGATGTCAATTATTTGCAAGCATCCCCAGACAGCCATCCCATGAGCTCATCCCACTTGCAAGCCCATGGTCATTCGATATATAGGGCATAGATCTGACATGACCACTTCCAGTGTCAATGGTAGGAGCTAAATATGCCATAGTGGCAATAGACTACTTCACTAAGTGGGTAGAGGCAGAACCCCTGGCCACGATCACTGCGAAGAATATAGTCACTTTCATGGTGAGGAACATAATCACTAGATATGGGATTTCCCACAAGTTCATTTTTGACAATGGCACCCAGTTCGAAAGTAAGGAGTTTACTGAGCTTTGTGAGAAGAATGACGTAATAAAAAGGTTTTCTTCAATCGCTCACCTACAAGAAAATGGGTAGGTAGAAGCTGCAAACAAAACCATTAAGAAGCAACTAAAGAAAAGGCTGCGGAAAGCTAAAGGAAAGTGGGCAGAAGAACTATTTTAGTACTATGGGCATACCGAACTTCAGTCTGATCCCCAACTGGACAAACCCCTTTTTTGCTAACCAACGGATATGATGTCATGCTTCTTGTTAAAGTAGAGATCCCATTACATAGAAGAATATCATACACAGCAGAAAAGAATAGGAAATTGAAGGAAGCTACCTTAGACTTGATTTAGGAAAGAAGGAATGAAGCAGCGATAGTATTAGCCGCATATCGACAAAGGATGGAAAAAAATTATAATGCTTGGCTCAAAGAGAGAAACTTCTATAAATGGGACTTGGTATTGTGAGGAGTAATAACACAAAGGATCCAACAGATGAAGCATTGGGTTCGAATTGGGAAGGCCCGTTATTCATAGCAGAGGCGAATATGGCATATCGACTATCAAGACTAGAGGTGCTCTAAGTTCCAACTAGGTTGTCTATATTGCTTATGTACATTGTAATTACTACTATAAAGTAATAATACAATGAACTGGATGTAGGAATATTATACTGTCCGAACCAGTTATCAAAACGGAGCCGCTAATAACGCAGCTCGGCTTCTTCAGCCAACTAACTAGATGTAAGGATATTGGACGGCCCGAACCAGTATAAAAACCTCTCTATGTTGATGCTCTTAACATAGCACACTTGTATGGATACTAGACTGTCGGAACCAGTACAAATAACCATGCGCATGATTTAAAAGGCTAAAAACACGTGACTTAACTTCACAGTCAAAATTCAGTCCTCTCCCAAGTCATGGGGAAGACTGTGCTAAGCGCACAAACAAATAACATTCATAGCTCATCGCCATCGTTCAATAACGACAATCTCTGAAATGAGAATGGTGATGCTAAACTAAAAGCAAACGACATTCATAGCTTACCGCCGCCATTCATCAGTTATATTGACAACACAACATATGAACGACAATCTCAGAAATGAGAACAGTTACGCTAAACTAAAAATAAACAATTGCTTGCAGAGGACCACCGTCGTTTGATAGTCGTATCGACCACACAACATATAAACAATAAATGACCTGTCCCTAAACAGGGGGGCAGACCACGTCAAACGTGCAGTAAAGCTTACATGAAAGAAAACATCCAAAAAGCAGCTCATATAATGCGAAGACTAGAAATAAGCAGAGACAAGTCCTCACCGATCTGTGATTGCTGCAGACTTGGAGTGCAAGATGTTACACCCTATTTCCCAAGCTAAATAAAAGGGGAATTAAATGAGGCATGTAGCTAAATGAGCTGCCTTCATAATAAAAGTTAAGATGAAAAGAGAAGAGATTGAAGTGATCCAACAGGTACTACACAAAAAGCTAGTCTATGGTCATTAAATTCGATCCGACCAAAAGAACTACAGCCAAAAGGAAGGAAGACACAACAGAACAAAAGATTGTGCTCATCATACGAGCCACGAAGATACCAGATCTGCGCCCATCTCCTAGTTTTAATATTATAACTAAAACCAAGATCTGATATAGTCGCTAGAAACATACGATGAAGTACTAGGCCCGCAAGCCATAATAAATGAATGACTGAACTGCGCTGCCAATATTTCCAGAACTCATACTTCGTTAACGCCCTCAAGATAGATCTACATTGCACATACTGAGGGCTACCTAAGCGGAACTGCACGAGGTCAAAAGCATCCCAAAGGGCTACACACAGGACCACTCAAGCAACGCTCCACGGTAGATCTACACTTATAGGAAAATAGCGAAGATACAATATCACCCTTATCAATAACCCATGCAACAAGGGCAACCTAGCTCACAGTCAGCTCAAGTCACAGATCACGTTTTTACATATATCTACCAACTCTCAAGTTAGGCAAATCACGCAACTTGAAGCCCAAAGCTGCTCAGAACGATCACACCTAGGTGTCAGACAAACACCGCATCATCATGCAAATATCACACATCAATCAACACAGCCTCATTCTAAATGTGCCAGCAGCTCCCGAAAACCAACGAGTAACTCTTATTATCCTCCCAAGGACCAGTATACAAGGCCAATTTAAATTTGAGGTCTCCCACCATGATTTCAAATATTCTCGCTACGATTTCAGGAATTCCCCCTTCCACCTCAAACTTCCCGTCAACAACATGTCAGCAATCTGGCTATATCAAATAGATAACATGAATAGACGACGCCTGATCGGATCCAAGGATTGAAACACAACAATAAGAGATAGATTGTGGCGATCCGCGTATGCCATTATACTATAAATAGAAAAAGCACTGTAGCAAGAAAAGGACTTTTTACCTTGTCCACTTTTCGATACTTTTAAGGTTTTTATTGTACTCTCTGCAATGAAAACTTGGACCAAAAAATATAAAGGAAGAAAGATTTCCCCCATAGACATAGGATTCCTTAACATCTGAACCATGTAAATTCCTTGTGCTTTTTTTTAACTATTTCTGCATTTTATTATTTACGTGCCTAGTTTTCAGTACCAAATCTTACCTTTTTTATACTAGAATTGAATACTAGTCGAATTTGACATTTTTACAGACAGATAAAGTACAATTACCTAATTGTGTAAGCATCCGGTGGCACAATTACCACTTAATGGAAAATTTAATACCACTTAACTTTGCGAATTCAAAATTATTGAGGTAATTAATACAATAATTAATTCCTCTTCAGTTGGAGTGTGGTAAGATGAAAATCTTACTAACATTTGCTGTTAAATTTACTGTCATTTTAAATTAGATATGATTCAAATTTTAACAACGAATACTAGTTTTAATGTAATGTTAACTTTAATGTTGACGACTGTTGCACCATAATTTCTAAAAAGTATAAATCACAAATACTCTAAAGAAAAAAATCTTTGGCTTATAATTCTGAGACCCGTCATTTGGTTTCAAACGTGAGCTTAAGTACCGGACTCAGTATCCGAGAGCACATATTCCGGGAACATGAACCAAAGCAGCAACTAAGATCAAGACCATTGTTCAATAAAGACAACAAGCTTAGCTGAGAGCAACAACTGCCGAGACCAAAGACATCTTAACAACCAATAGCTCAGATAGCCCGAGACGAGATCAACAAGTCAGGATAAATAAAAGAATCCAAGAAGCTATATATATACATAAGCATCATGTCAGCAATCCGCATCAAAGAACTTTCAACCAGATGATGACAAGTGTTTGAATCAAAGCCGCCTATAGCAAGCCAAGTCATCAATCCAAGTGAAGGCCCTTATACCATTGGGAGAACCTTAAATTTGCTATAAATAGAGGACCACGTGCTATTTAAAAGGGACTGGTGGAAGACTTCCTAACATTCTACAATCATTTAATATTCATTACTCCTTTTAGAAAGCTTTAATAAAAATATCATTAATGGTGGAATTGGTTATAGATGTATTTGTACACCAAATTGACAAATAAAGCCACAAGTAGAATCTTCAAAGTGGACGTAGGGATCTCGGTCTCAAACCACTATAAATCTTGTGTCTCTTTTACCTTTCGACACTTATTTTCTGCATAGTTTTGATATTCATTTAATTTACCTATATCCTTTCGGAACTAGCTTCCGAAAACTTTAGGGTTGTTAGTCAGATGAAAAATCCGCCTAACATTTTTTGCGCTTGTTAGTGTGGAATTTTATCAACATCAACACCCCGAGGTTCGAAGGTATGTCTTCGGAAGTCAAATGGAATATTGGACCCGTAAAAGAGGTTACCGAGAAGTGACATAACTAAGTCTTGAATCCAAGATGCTGAATCGTAGAGTAATAATAGTGTATGCAAAGAAGGCATAGTGCAGAAAGTAATCATACCGAGACTTTTATAGTGGTTCGGGCTGAAATTCCCTATGTCCACTATCCTTTTCTTATTTAGTTACTCTTATATAGCCGAGAGGCTTATTACATTGAATCTAAGCATTTCCACCATTAATGAGTTTTTGAATAGAGCTCTAATATAGGAAAGTACTATTTAACTTTATATCAGTGCCTCATGTGTCTCTTCCCCACAAAAATGATCCCTTGTGCCTTGGAATAGCTGCATGTTTAAAGCCAATATAACATGGAGCCATTAGTGGAAGGCCTTATCTTTGGATTGATGACCTGGCTTGCACTATGCGGTACAAATTTGAACGCTTGTCACCATCTGGTTGAGTGCATTTTGACACGGATTGTTGACGCGATGCTTACGTTTGTATATCTTCTTTGGCTCCTTTCATCTATCTTGACCGTTAATCTCGATCTGGGGCTAACTGAGTCGTTGATTATTGATTCTTGTTGAAATGCCTTTTGCTTCGTTAGTTGCTGCTCTTGGCTAAGCTTATTATCCTGGTTGAACAATGGTCTTGATTCTTAATCGACATTTTTACTCTTGCTTTTGAATTGCATGCACTCGGCTACTGAGTCTGGTGTTTAAGCTCTTGATGGAAACTAAATAATGGGTCTCGGAATTACAAGCCAAAGAATTTTTTTCCCAAATGGTTGTAATTTGCACTTTGTGGAAATTATGGTGTAACACATACCAACCAAGTTTGCCTCATACGGTTGGTATGAGGTGGACTTTGGAAAGAGTGGTGTCATATTTTGCTTTGTTCTTGGCTTGTTTGTTTCTTTCCCATCATAAAGTTGATCCTAAGTGTTATCCGGGTATTTAACCCAACAAGATCCGGTAGAATACAGAACAACCCCATCACATCAGAATAGCTTAGAACTTAACTAGAAAGGCTAAGGCAAGGAGTTGATGAGAGAAAAATCATATTACTAAAGCAACGACCAAGTTCAACTGAACCAAGAAGCTAGCGTCAGTTTAGTCCAGTCAGCAATCAAAGCACAATTAGCCAGTAGAATCCTAAGTGCTTGGATCATCTGCAACCCATACTTCTGCTCAAACCGTCAAACAAACTAGATATGGAATACTATCAAAAAGAGGCAAGACTTAGCCCGCAAAATGAACCATGGTTTTGGCTCGTAGGTTGCATTTAGTCTACCTGCGAGCTGATGAAGACAGGCCTGGCCCAGAAGCCTTCCGACCTCTATAAATACCATCCCTCCTGCAAGAAGACCTTCTTCGGATTGGCTGCTGAAGCCCTATTGGAATTATTCTTCACTCTCTACCTCCCTCACAACAATCTCCAAAGGAATTCACTATCATTCTCCAGTGGATTCCAACTCTAGGGATTCAATCTAGCTAAAGATAATCAAAGCCTTGTATTCTTGTAACAGCAACTAGTCTATAAGAAAAATTATAAAGTGGACGTAGGTTTCATTAACAGCCGAACCACTATAAAAATTCTCTGTCTTTTTTCTTTTACTATTATTTTCTTATATTTGTGATCTTTGATATTGCTCTTTCAGAACAGGGCTGGTGCTTTCACACTTGATCCAGGGTGTTGATCCATTTTTTGGGTTAACATTTTGGTGCTTTCACTGAGAACCTTGAACGAGATCTAAAAAATTGAAGTTTGAATCCGAGGTTCAAAGAAAAATGAAGAGGCATAACACCAGGTCTGAAACTGGAGCAAGTAAGCCGGAGCTTGGGGGCAGCCAGGAAGTGTCCTCAAGTTCTCATCAACCTAGCTATGTGATTAGAGAAGAGATGGAAAGGATGATGAAAGAGATGCAGGATGGACTCTTAGCTAGACAACAGGAGATGATGGATGGATTCTTTCAAAGGATGGAGCAGCAAGGGATGGCTAGATCTGCAGGGAATAGGAATTAAACTCCATGGTACAATGCGGGGATTGCCGGATTTGGATTGGAGCAAGGCGGAGCCTTGTCCCCACGTCCAGAGCAACCGACATATGGGGGCAGCGCTGAAGTCAACATGGGAATCAATGCCAATGCCGGAGCGACAGTTGAAACACCAGGGACTGGTGGCACGAGAGGTGATCCAAATACTAGGATGCGGCCGATAGAAGAATATGTACCAGAACTTCCTCTAAGGAACGGAGGAATGAATGAAGCTAGAGTTGCAAATCAGAACATAGGTATGTTGCCGGAAGAGTCCATCCCGGGATACCCCCAACGGGGCATAGGGCAAAGTATTTCTTTAGGACAGAGACCTTCAATGGATGGTGAAAACAGAATTGCTGAATTGGTACAGAGATTCATCAGAGGAGGCCCCACAGATCAGGGTCTGGAAGATGTGAACTGAAATCCATTTACTGCTAATATCCGGAACGTGAGAAATCCTCCAGATTTCAAGCTTCCGACACTGGAAATGTACAATGGGAAGACAGACCCGACGATTCATATGATGCGATACATCCAACATATGGAGGTGCTAGGTGCTTCTGAGGAAGTAATGGGGCAATGCTTCCCCTTATACTTAACAGATTTGGCTGCAATGTGGTTTAGACAATTGGAAAATGGGTCCATAAGCACATGGACCGACTTACTGAGCAAATTCTTGAGACAGTTTAGGGTTCAGGTCTCACAACCAAGGAATGTACTTACACTCTCAAACGTAAAACAAAGGCCTAGAGAGTCCTTGAGAAGTTATTTAACAAGATTCAATGTGACGGCAGCCGCGGTGGACAAACCAAACCCATCATTTATCCTAATGGCAGCAGTATCTGGAGTCGCGAATAAGACTGATTTCAAAGCCGCGTTGAAAAGGAACCCACCGATGGATCTTGCAGAATTCAATTATGAAGCTGAGAGGTACCTGCGTTAGGAAGATGCTGAAGCCGAGGATGAGGATGCTAAAATAAATGTCGTCGAAGGCGGGGGACCGTCTCGAGCTGGAATTGGAAAAGACAAAGGGAATAGGAAAGCTGATGACAACATCAAAGACCCAAAACGACAAAGAAACGAGCCAAGATTCTCCTCATACACTAACCCGACTAAAACCTCAGAGAGGATATACCTGGATACGAGGGGGTAGAACCTCTACCGAAGGCCGCCTAGGAGGGAGCCAATTGACCGAGAGAAAAGATCTGAAAAGTTTTGCATCTTCCATGAGTTGAATGGGCATGAGACGAACGAGTGTTGACACCTTCGTGATCTAATAGAAGAACTGGTCCGGAATAACCAGCTGCCACAATATGTGAGGAACAGAACTATGGTGGAATTGCAGGGACAATAGCCATCCGTGGCAAATGCATCAAGAAACGCCCAGGGACAAGCGCAAAGACAAATTATCCCATGATCGGGGTAAACAGGAGTCGGATTCGATTCCAATGCTTTATTTTATCATTTCTTTTCCCGCACTTTTCTTTTGGTATGTAACAATTAAAGGCCACTTACATGTGTACGGGATCCCGAATGGTCCCTAGGCACGCTCTGAGTCGGATGCCTGAGATAAACATTTAGGACTCATGCTTGTTTAATTTCTGTTTATTTGTTTTGATCTGAATATTTGAATTTTGATAACTGATATTGATCACCTTAGAGTCCCACCATGGGACCGGAGTGCAAGGTGCAAGTCCCCTTGCCAAAGAGCGAGTGGATGGACTTGTACGATATTGATCGCCTTAGAGTCCTACCACAGGGCCAGAGTGCAAGAAATAAGTCCCCTCACCGGAGAGTGAGCGAATGGGCTTACTTAATCACCCTTGACTTAACAAACAAATGATCCAGAAAGATCGTCCCCTTAACTTAAAATATTAAATGATCCAGAGAGATCGCGCGTTAAACTAAATATTATACGATCCAGAGAGATCGCACATTAAACTAAATATTAAACGATCCGGAGAGATCACGCATTAAACTTACGTAAGCGGTCCAGAAAGATCGGACTTTAAACAGATTTGGTTTTGCAAAAAAAGGATTTGAATGCCTTATAAATAGAACAAAACGGATAAATCCTGGATGAACACAGGATGACTTTGATATATGATGCGATACAATGTGATTTTGATATATGTTGTGACATGATGTGATTTTGGGATATAATGTAATTTTGATATATGATGTGATATGATACGATTCTGATATATGGTTTTATTTTGATATATGATGTAAAAACTCTGAATGAAAAGCAAAAATCAATAGTGATGTAAATCCCGAATGAACGCGGGACGATTAGAGATGTGTAATGTAATTAGAGACATGTGATGTAATAACCCCGAATGAAATCAGAATGATTGTGATGTATAGATTACATTTAGGCAGAGTCTAGAGTTTTAGGTTGTAACAGGTTTGGAACGACTTGTGATTGGCAAGTGAATTCGAAGGAACTAAACGATTCACCAAGACTAAAGCTCAACAACCGAAGACTCGTTACCATGACTTGTTCTAGAGCAAAGCACGCCTTTCATTGAAAAGGCGTACTTTGGGGGGCAGATGTTATTCGGGTTTTTAATCCAACAAGATCCAGCAGAATACAGAACAACCCCATCACATCGGAATGGCTTTGAACTTAACCGGAAAGGCTAAGGCAAGGAGTTGACGAGAACCAAATCATATTACTAAAGCAACGACCAAGTTCAACTGAACCAAGAAGCTAGCGTTAGTTCAGTCCAGTCGACAATCAAAGCACAATCAGCCAGCAGAATCCTAAGTGCTTGGATCATCAGCAATCCATACTTCTACTCAAACCATCAAACAAACTAGATATGGAACACTATAAAAGGAGGCAAGACTTGGCCTGCAAAATGAACCAAGTCTATGGGTTGCTAGCGACCCATGGTTTTGGCTCGTATTGCGAGCCAAAGCCCTCCTAGGTCGCCTGTAGCCTACCTGCGAGCTGATGAAGACAGGCCTGGCCCAGAAGCCTTCCGACCTCTATAAATACCATCCCGCCTGCAACACAAAAAGGACCTTCTTCGAACTGGCTACTGAAGCTCTGCTGGAATTATTCTTCACTCTTTACCTCCCTCACAACAATCTTCAAAGGAATTCACTGTGATTCTCTAGTGGATTCCAACTCCGAGGATTCAACCTAGCTAAAGATAATCAAAGCCTTGTACTCTTGTAACAACAATCAGTCTATAAGAAAAATTATAAAGTGGACGTAGGCTTCATTAATAGTCGAACCACTATAAAAGTTCTCTGTCTTCTTTCTTTTAGTGTTCTTTTTTATATCTATGATCTGTGATATTGATCTGTCAGAACAGGGCTGGTGCTTTCACACTTGATCCAGGGTGTTGATCCATTTTTTGGGTTAACACTAAGCTTTTAGACAAAGTAGTATTCTTGGAACTTTTGGGAGCATTGCTTTACTTAGACAACTCGTAAAGATCTAATCTTATCTAGAGGGTTTTGAAAACAATTTGAAATCAGTGCCCAAAGGCGAAGACATAGCCGGTTGCTTTAGTCAAGTGACGAGTAGTTAACGGTTTTGAAAATCGAAGGGTGAAATTTTAGTTTGGATCGTGAGGTTAAATTTTTTAACTTGAAGCTATCTAGGCTAGGCGATAATTGAATTTGTTTGAATGTGGAAAGATGAAATCTAAATCAGCACCATAAGGTAAAAACTTTTGAAAATCGTGCTTCCCACTTGAAGTCATCTGGACTAAGTGGTAAGCGAAACTGTTTTAGTGCCAGAAGGCAAAATCTAACCTGAGACCGTGAGGTCAAAACCTTTAAAAATAATACTTTCCACTTGAATTCATCTAGACTAAGTGGTAAGTGAAACTGTTTTGCTGTCGGAGGGCCAAATCTAACCTGAGACCATGCGGTCGAAACTTTTGAAAATTGCGCTTGTCACTTGAAGCCATCTAGATTTAGTGGTAAGCGAAATTGTTTTAGTGCCGGAGGGCAAAATCTAACTTGAGACCGTGAGGTCAAAACTTTTGAAAATTTTGCTTATCACTTGAAGCCATCTAGAGTAAGTGGTAAACGAAATTATTTTGGTGCCGAGAGACCAAATCTAACTTGAAACCATGAGGTTAAAACTTTTGAAAACTATGCTTGTCACTTGAAGCCATCTAGGCTAAGTGGTAGGCGAAATTGTTTTGGTGCCAGAGGAAAAAAATCTAATTTGAGACCGTGAGGTTAAAACTTTTGAAAACTATGCTTGTCACTTGAAGCCATCTAGGGTAAGTGGTAAGCAAAATTGTTTTGGTGTCGGAGGGCAAAATCTAATTTGAGACTGTGAGGTCAAAACTTTTGAAAGCCATGCTTTTCACCTGAAGCCATCTAGACTAAGTGGTAAGGGAACTTGTTTTGGTGACGAGATGCAAAATCTAACATCAGACTGCGAGGTCGAAACTTTTGAAAATTGTGCTTTTCACTTGACGTCATCTAGACTAACTGGTAAGCGAAACTGTTTTGGTACCGAATGACAAAATCTAACTTGAGTCCGTGAGTTCAAAACTTTTAAAACTATGCTTGTCACTTGAAACCATCAAGGCTAAGTGGTAAACAAAATTGTTTTGTTGCTGAGAGGCAAAATTTAATTTGAGACCATGAGATTAAAATTGTAATTGTGGTAAGAAATTTGTAAGTGATCATTTGGGATTGGACTTTAAAGAGACGGGTTCTGGTCTTGCATTAAATGTGAGTCCAAGTGTCAGTAATTGATTGGCTATCTTCAAAAAGCGCATCTTTTTTCTTATGTAAGGATGATCTAGCATCTGAGGAAATCTTTTGACATTCTACTTATGGGTAGTTGTTGGATGAGATCTACGGTGAGAAAGACTTCTCTCTCTTCAATATGTGTCATTCTTTTTAATAAAAACAATCTCTTTTCTTTCTCTCCTCTTTTCACCTGTTCAAATTATGTAACCGCCATTGAAATTCTCAAGCTTTCTTCGATTCATCTCTTGACATTTGCATATTTTCTTAGATTAGAAATGGATGCTCCTAGTAGGACTCAACATGAACTCGATGAGGTTTTGTCTTCGTATGGGATCACAAGAGTCGAGACGATCACTCCCTGGTCCGGGATGCATTATAACAATCCTCTAGAAGGGTATTTTGTGTGGTTTGTGGAGCATTTAGAACTTGGGATTTTCCTGCCCCTGGCGCCCTTATTTGGTGATGTTCTAGAATTTTATCGTATTAATCCCTTCCAACCCTTGGCTATGTCCTACACAACTTTATTTGCATGGCGATCCTATATTCATGGGATATACCGGTTATTGAGATTAATTACATGTTCAACTTGTTAGAGTCCAAATCCATTAGAAGATTTCCCACGTATTTTCTCAAATTTCTAAGGCCATCTCCTCTATAGGATCCATTCAGCAAGATAATGTCAAGTCGGTGGTTTCTTGTTAAGGCCTCTTCCAATCGAATTGTCACCACTTTTAATGATGCTGGTATGTCTATGGATATTTTTCTTTCTTTTAGCCTTACTTGTATTCTAAGTTGGGTCTCCTTATTTTATTAAATCTCAAATAGTGAGACCCGAGAAGAGTAGTGATCCAACAATCTCTAATCATGTTAAAGATAGGTATAAAAAAGTCATGAAAATTCCATCTTTGCGGCGATATTAACACTTGGTTCTTACCAAAGGCAAATTGAAAGCCACGGGCCTGCTACCTCCTTATGCTAAATTCGCTAGACTTAAACCCTTCCAAGAAGTACGAGAAAGCTTCTACCGTAGTTATTAATAGTGGAGAAGAAGCTGAATCTAGTTTAGGGGAAAGTGAAACGGAAGGTTTCACCCTTACTTCTTTGAACTAACATGCTTCGTTTTCCCAGTACAACTTAGTCTTGACTTTAATTTTAGCCTTACCCTTTTCTCCTTGATGTAGTGATTCTTTCTCCTAAGAAGATCGGCCCCTAGATGAGGCGAAAGAACCACAAAGTGGTCTAAGTTGATGCTTTCTGATAAGAGTACTCTCGACTTGAAGAAGTAAAAGGTTGTTCGATCCTCTAAAGCTGAAAGTCCAAAGGGGAAAGCTTAGGAGTTGCTTGCTGAGAAGAACAAGAAAGCAATGGAAATAGCTAGAGCTGCTTTTGAAGGTGACCTTTTCAATGCCATTATCGAAGTGCATGTTAGACCTCCGACTTCTGCCTCAGGAATCCGAAAAGCAATCGAGTATAGCCTCCAGGAAAGCATCAATGTAAAAATGCATTTTCACATGTAGGTTTCGGATTACAATATGTGTTCTTATCTTGGTGCTTCATTTTGGACTATGGTGGAAATCTCCGCCCTTCAACATGGGTGATTGAAAATGGGGGAGACGGAAGCCGCTGTCAAGGCAACCAAAAAGGAGTTTGCAGAATTCAGGGCTAAAGTTCAAGAGGTGAATACTCGAATAGAGGGGACAGGTAGGACTTCGGGAGAGAAGAATTGTAAGATCGATATTCTTGAGAAAGCCTTAAAGGAAAGGGACGAAAGGTTAAAGAAAGCCGATGCTAGGGTAGTCGATAAGGATCGCTACATTGCTAGAGATGAATATGAGAAGGAGGCCAGCATACGGGCTTTCCGAGTTTTATTTGATGCTTATGACCACCACTGGGATCAAAACATAACTTTCTCTCTAGCTTATCTTGGGAACCATGCGGCCACAGTAGATGCCAACTTCGCTAAAAGGTATGAAGAGCGTCGGAAGGAGAAAGATACCGAGGCCAATGTAGTACATGAAGCCGAAACTCGATAGACGATGAGGAAGGAGCCGCTTCTGCCGACGAGGAGGTATAAGATCCTGATAATACTCTTGATGGAAAAACATACCGTGACTTGTCTTTGTAACAATATGACTTTCTGTAACTTTCAACCTGTATAAATTTTTGAATGAAACCTCCTTGATGAATTAATTATATTTGAATTTCTATTCGACTTGATACAATTGTCACATAATGTTTCAAACTAGAGAAGCCGACATGAAGTCCTTCTTTATTTACCGTCTTTTATCTCTACTAATTTTAAGTCGATGTTCCTTTGGGAGTATCCTACTTAAACTGTTCAAAGACTTAGCGGGACTATGCTTCTCTTTGCCAATCTTATGAGGACAAGGCAGCCAAGCTCCAAAAGTTGAAAGTAAACCTTCATGCTTTTGAGATTAAGAGCAATTTCCTTGAGTCAAAGCTATGTCTAAAAACTAAGAGCTGAATTATCTCAGAGAAGAGCAAAACCCGAATCAATATCTGGTCTCGAGAGACGATGTTTGCGGTTCCTTTTAAATGAAGACAGGAAAGGAGGTTGAGGATTATATCGCTAACAGGCTCCCTCCGAGGTCGTGAATACTAAGATTGTTTTGGAGAGTTTCGACTTATTATCTCGGCTTGCCTAGTTAGGAGGTATCCCTTCCTTTAGTTTTTATATTCTCATCCCTAGATGCTCTTGGTTTTATAATCCGGTCTTATAGTACATTCCTTTATCAAATTAGGCGTTCATTTTTGGCCTAATCCTTGTGACATCTTCTTGAATGAACTATATATGAAGGAATTTTACTTCTTTCTATTCTACTTCTTGAGTCATCACTTTGCTCAAGCATGTCTTAGAATGTTCTCTTTGTGGGAGTATTTCTTGCCCCTTGTTTATCTTTCACAAAACTATATCTCGAACCCAATCGAGTTCTATTGTTGGATTCTCGTCCCGGGCCAGCCTAGTGGCACAATCAGAAGAAAAATAATTATCATGAATCTTCCAGATTCCTTGACTTTGGGAACTTTTGCCTTGGATTCCAATCTCATCCATACAATTTTGAACTCATGCATGATACTTCTTGATCGTGACTCACTATGACTAGGAATCTGCCTAACATTCTAATTTAATTGGGAATCAACCCAACATTCTAATCTAATCGGGAATCTATCCAACATTCTAATTTAATTGGGAATCTACCCAACATTCTGATCTAATTGGGAATCTACCCAACATTCTGATCTAATTGGGAATATACCTAACATTCTAACATGATTAGGAATATATCCAACATTCTTATTCTAATTGGGAATCGACTCAATGCATGATACTACTAGATCTTGGCACACTATTATTGGGGAATCTACCCAACATTCTAATCTAATTGGGATTCTTTCCAACGCATGATACTACTGGATCATGGCTCACTATTATTGAGAATCTACCCACCACTCCAATCTAATTGGGAATCTACCCAATGCATGGTTCCTTTTGATCATGACTCACTATCAGCATGCATTCTACTTTTTGATGTCTTTTTAAATCCAGATGATACTGGCCTTATACTTTGTTGCACATCATTGTGGGGGTCCTCTTATGGCAAGGTCTACCAACTTATCGTTGGGTCCCAATTTATAACCACTTGTGGCTGGCATCGGCCATCTGCCACCACTTTTGGCTAGTGTCAGCCATCTACAACCACTTTTGGCTGGTGTCGGCCATCTAACACTCCTTTAAGTTAATTGGTTATACCTAATGCTAGTTGTAACTTGGCAAAGGGGAATATATATATATATATATACACACACACATATACAATTCTTTTCTTTGAAAAAGGGTGCTTTCGAACTATTTTGTAAAATATTTTCAGAATCTATAAATCATATTGTTTAATAGAAAGTTTGATCCAAGTTTGGAAAAGGTGATTATATGTATAGTTTAGAAAAGGTGAAATTCTTCATTGATCTCGTTAGATCAACAGAAGAATTACAGTCCTTAAATTCTGAATGCAAGTATGGTATGCAAAAGTTCTTATGGAGAAAAAGCATACCGAAAGAGATACGGTAAACATTGAGACTTGAATATTCCCTCAGAGTTGAACCCGGGTTAGGGTTATGCCAAAGAAGGATGTAGTGAGACCCATTAATTAAACTTTCTAGGATCCGAGACTATGAGGTGCCCCCCTTGGAGTTGAAACTTTGGAGGTTATAACCAAAATAAGCACTTCAATGGAACTGGATCCTTTATTTGTCCATGGGAATTTGACTTATGAAAATAATTCTTCTTGCAACTTCATCCTTGTAAAAAGAAACACCTAATGCATTAATTTAACAAGGGTTACATGGAGTTCTCCTGGAATTATAAAAACAAATTGAAGTGAATAATTCTTAAAACGGGATATTTAATCTAATGTTTAATAAATTTAATTAACTTCCCTTTTTGCATGAATTTTTCGATTGCGTAAGAGAGCTTTCGGCATTTGTCCGTTTAATGCCCATTCATCAAGTGGTAAGTGTAATACTTCTCACTCTTCGGGTCTTCTTTCTTTAATGAAGGGTAATCTGGGTAAGAGAGGTCATCGCGTGTTTCCATGAATATCCGAGACAAATTTTGACCGAGTGGGGTAAGATCTTGATCACGATTCAACTTCTTTCGAAACCCAACATCTAGGGTAACCGGGAGGGTTCTCTTGTTGGAAGGAACCAGACCTTCATATTTCAACAATTCGATGGAAAGATCTCTAACTTCACTATTCAGGGCCTTGACAATCTTTCGAAGCTGGGCTGATTCATGGAGTGATTCTTGGAGATATTTCAAAAGCTGTCTGATTTGAGAAGCTTGAAGTTCATAAATAGGATCATACTCGTTACCACTCTCTTTCTTCAAAATGAGGGTGATCAATCTTTCATTGTTGTCTTCTTCGATGAGCTGAATGCGAAGGTTGAAGGGTAACTCTGAGGTTGGCTTCCCATTCTCGAAGTTAGACATGGTTGAAGGGTAATGTTACTGGGTTTTCTGAGAGGGAACAAACGACAGAGGTTTGGGGGCCCACCTTCTAGCACCAAAAATGCTAGTGCGGAATTTCGTCAACACCAACACCCCGAGGTCTAAAGGTATGTCTCCGAAAGTTGAAGTGGAATATTGGACCCAAAAACGAGGTTGCCAAGACATGACATAATTAAGTCTTGAATCTAGGATGCTAAATCGTAGAGTAACAATAGTATATGCAAAGTGCGGAAAGTAGATAACATTGAGACTTTTATAGTGGTTCGGGCTAAAAGTCCCTACGTCCACTGTACTTTCCTTATTTAAATACACTTATATAGCTGAGAGGCTTATTACATTGAACCTAAGCGTTTCAGCCATTAATGAGTTTTTGAATAGAGCTCTAATATAGGAAAGTACTATCTAACTTTATATCAATGTCTCTTGTGCCTCCCCTCTAAAAAGATCCCTTGTGCCTTGTGACTACCGCCTATTTATAGCTAATATGCCATGGCGCTATTGGTGGAAGGTCTTCTCTTTGGATTGATGACCTGGCTTACTACGTGCGGTATAGATTTGAACGCTTGTCGTCATCTGATTGAATCTTGTTGACCGTTGATCTTGGTCTGGGACTAACTGAGCCGTTGATTGTTGAATCTTGTTGAAATGCCTTTGGCTCCGGTAGTTGTTGCTCTCGGCTAAGCTTGTTGTCCTAGTTGGACAATGGTCTTAATTCTTGGTTGACATTTTTACTCTTGCTTTTGGATCACATGCTCTCGGCTATTGAGTTTCGTGCTTAAGCCCTCGTTGAAAACTAAACAATGGGTCTTGGAATTACAAGCTAAAGAGCTTTCTTTCCAAATGGTTGTAATTTCCACTTGTGAAAATTATGGTGTAACAGGGCTAGACGGAGGGCCCCCTCGAACCTACGTTTTCTTCTAATCCAACAAACTCAAACCTTTCAATCAAGCATGCAGTCGAAGTTATCCTCTCAAAAGACACCTTTCCCCTGCCCAAGATGAAGAAGTCGAAGAACTGCATGTTAATGAAGGGAATCAAGTGGAGCAAATAAATCAAACTGTTAATGAGGAAATTGCTGCTCCAACCCTTACCGAAAGTGATTTTTGACAAATGATGCTGAAGTTCGTTTCTGATACAGACAACGCTTAGATAACTATCAGAACAAAGTTAAGAACACTTTTGCTGAATTGGAGAAAAAGGTTTTGGCTATGCTTGAGGAAGACGAGAACCTTTTGACTTTCAGCCGAAACCCCGTAAAGTTACCAATGACTAATGAGGTCTTAGAAGCTGGATTCATGGAAGCGGCTAAGAAAGCCGAGACCGCAAAGGCGACAAGAATGGGATATTCCGAGGGGCCATTGACTTTAAGTTCTGAAAGGGTTAGCTTCGAAGGAAGGCAACAATATAGGCCACAAACTCAAAATGCTGAAACCGAAACTCTAAGACTCGGTGAGGATCGTGCAATGGAAGCCTTGTTAATGAAGTTATCAGAGCAGGTACAGAAGCTACAAGAGGATCGATCTAGTCTTGATGCCGAAATGAAGCTTCGAAAGGTTCAACCTTTTTCCGGAGAAATCATGAAAGCTCCTCTGCCTTCAGGGTTCAGGATCCCGAAACTTTCTTATGATGGAACCACCGATCCCGAAGATCACATCGCTTTATGTGAAATCCAAATGCTAACAATCTGGGCTTCATATGCGATCAAATGCAGATTCTTACCTGCAACCTTCAGTGGACCCGCCATGAAATGGTTCCAAAGTTATCCAACTAATTCTATTAGCTCTTGGGAACAACTAACCACAGAATTATTTACACGATTATTTGCTTCAAAAGATACTAGAACATGACTAAGTTTACTCGTCGGTTTTAGGCCAGGAAGAGGAGAATCTCTAAAATACTATTGCAAAAGATTTAATGACATAGCAGCCCGATGCAAGGGCATGACAAATGAAACCAAGTTGGTAGCTATCACTTCAGTATTATAGAGGAATACAACATTCTGGGATGACTTATTGAGGTAGGACTGCAAATCTCTGAACAATTTTCCTTTCGAGCTCGAGGAGAAATTCGAACTGAGGAATAAAAGGGTACTGTTAGAAAGAACCCCGATTGGAATCGTGACAATAAGAAGTTTACTTCGGCCAAAAGATTTAAGAAGGAACTTCAAGTGGTGGAAGCATATCCCCTAACTCATTCATATGCTCAAATCTATGCCATGACTTAGGACCAAATCTAATACCCTTCAAGAAGAAGGAAGGAGCCAGAAAGTAACCGGAGGGGAAAATATTGTAACTACCATTGACATAATGGACATAGTACGAAAGAGTGTCGGTTTTTGAAGTCCTTCGTCAACAGGCTTAGTAGAGAAGGATGGTTAAATGAATTTTTAAAGTCCTTCAATCAGTCATGGTCACAACACATTGTAGCTACTATAACAAAACATATCATTTATGGATTTTATATTAAATATACTTTTGGTTAACTTTATTAATTAATATAACATATTATATCGAGTATACAATAGAAATAAAACATCTTTTATTTCGAACAAGAATGGTTATTGAGTTAGATATATGTAATAATTACATAATTACACCTAGGGCATACTCCTAACTCTATCATGTACTTTGTGTACGCCTTCACTTCAGTTACATCTGAGATGTTCATGTGAATGGTTGAGATTTCATAGTATAATTGTTGTACTACACATTCTTTTATGCTAAACTTGTCTCTCGAGGCTTTATTCCTTCAGAATATTGCACCTTTCGGCTTTCGATTTTCATCTAATAGTCTGTACTTATTGACAGCTAAACTCAAGGTTACGTTATACCATCCTTCCTGTTTAGATTTCTAAGTTCATGCTTTTATATGGTAAATTAAGTTAGCTAAGACATTAGTACCTTGATCCCTTCGGTATGCAACCTCTCGGGCTTTATACCATCGGGCCTAGGTTACGTTGCCTTATTAATATTACATAAAGCTTCGAGGCTAGCAATTAGACTATCCCTTTCGGTTATGTATATTTTCTGTAAGGTATGAGCTATTTGTATACTCTTCGTCCTTAAGTGTTTTATCTAAAGGTCTTTCGGCAGAATCTGCTATATGTAACAATTATAAAAGATGAACATGCAAATAACATTGACGATCTCTTTTCCCTATAGTTATATCTTTGTTGGAGAAGACCGAAGTAAACAAAAAATATTTTTTTCCACATATAGGTAATTCGTTGCATATGCATGAGCAAAATATTTTTTGTTGCAATTTGACATTTGATAAAAAATATATGAAAAATTGGTGAAAAAAAGAGATGATTCATATAAAACAACAATTTTGTAAGCTCTTTGCATAATTAGATTTTCAAAGTACTAAACATAAATTAGTAAGGATATTGTTAAACGAACTGTAGAAATTGTTAAGAGAGTTAATTTTAGAGGGACTCAAAAGTACAAAAGGAAAAAATAAAATAAAATGGAGATATAATAAGGAGGCTTTAACTCCGGCAATTTACTACTTTGTCTCACTTCAATAAAATTCCATGGAATCTCATTGAAATTTATAAGGATAGTATTATACAAAGAAAAACCTAAATTCGATGGAATTTCATTGAAATTTAAAAGGAAAAATGGTAGTATTATACAGAGAAAAATCTATATAAAAGTTAGCGGAATTATGAAAAAGGAAAACTTTGAAAAAAAAGTTATGCTGAAAGACAAAGTTTTATTTTTAGGCTAAAGAACAAATAATAGTTATAATTTGCATTATATTCAACTTTTACGCTATACAAAATGTTGATATATTCAGTTTTACACTATACAAAATGTTTGTCCTTTAATCAAAATAAAAAACTGTCACTTAATTTTATTTTTTTAGTTTGTCTTTCTATCCATTTTCATGTTTATATTTTAATTAGAAATACGGACAGAAAATAATTAATCATGTAACAGTGTTTAACTTTCTTACGAAAGGTTTCCTCGTAACCAATGCATTCTTTCAACAAATTTTTGTGAAGGAATTTATGCATCCTTTCAACGTTGAAGTACTTGCAAAATCACATAAGTAAATATGTACTGTAAATTAGTAGATATTTACGTACTAGACCATTTATATTTTCAAACTTGATAGCAATAATATATACACTGATTAGCACATGATCAATCAAAAGTGTCAAAATGAACCAACATATAAGGTCAGATATCCATCTAGAATACAGTATCGTTCACATTTACCGAGTATTACCATGACGCAATGCACATAGACCATAAATTAATAGACATAAATTCTGGATTCATTTTGCAAATACACCACTGAATCAAAAAAAGCGTTCTACATATCACATTGATGAATTTACCAGTACACTGGTTTCACGTTGCAAATACATAAACAGAAACTTTACCTTTTTTAATATAGTTTAGTCAACAACCATTCGAAGTCCAGCAGGTAATAACTAAGATATCGTAACGGACACGTTTAAGGAGTAGAGTATGTTAATGGCAGTTTTTTTAATGGCCTTCTAAGGTAAAAAAAGTCAATAAGTTTGAAATTTAACAACCCATCATTAAAGTGCTTGTTCTG
Source organism: Allium fistulosum (assembly GCA_030737815.1). Classification (NCBI taxonomy): domain Eukaryota; kingdom Viridiplantae; phylum Streptophyta; class Magnoliopsida; order Asparagales; family Amaryllidaceae; genus Allium; species Allium fistulosum. Next base: position 1,229,164,331 of record CM060901.1, read on the forward strand.
TATCTAATAATATCCAGATCACATCCAGTCTAAACACAGCACCCAACAATTACAAAAATAATCCGATTCATTAATTATCCGAGTTAGCAAAGTCAACAACTCTATTAACAACCTAATCCCTAACTCATTTCCCACTAATTAACAATTACTACCACCAACAAATCGTCAAAAATAATCAAATCTTTCGTGCTTCAACCCTCGTTCAACCTTGCAAGGTCCGACCCGCTTCATCCCGGGTACATAAGGCGGCTTAACGGATCTCATCAAAGCAAAATTCAACCCGTTAAAAAATGAATGACATTTGACATCCGCAGCACCACACTTGGACCCAATACGTTCATTCGGATCCTTATTCAACAACCCAGCTATCAAATTTCTAACCGGTATCTCTCCCGGGGAACACTTTACCGGGAAGCATAACTCTTTGTTAATAACATTGCTCAGCGTAGCCTTGTTAGTAGGTCCTACAAACGGAGTTTCCCCATACATAATCTCGTACAGAAAGATGCCGTAAGCCCACCAGTCTACCGCGTTCGTGTGTCCGCGCGCGGACGCAACTTCAGGCGAGACGTATTCGTGAGTTCCCACGAAGGAATTGGACCTGGCCGAAACCGGTTCTGCAACGAAGCGGGTCTGCACCGGTTCAGGCTTGGTTCGGGACCTAGACCGGAATAGAGCGAAACGCCGACGTGGCTTTCTTGTTAGAGCGGTGGGGTCGACTATCGTTTGAAAAGAAGGGGATGACGTGGACTGGAGGGAGAGGTCGAAATCGGAGAGCATGATATGACCGTCCGATCTGATCAGTATGTTTTCCGGTTTAAGATCACGGTAAACTATACCCAGCATGTGTAGATACTCTAGGGCTATTAGTACCTCAGCAGCATAAAATCTGGTGAATTAATTAAATTTTATTATTAAATCATACTAATTTGCAAAAAAGTTAAAAAAAAATCGAAATATAGAGTAGCGGAGTACAAACCTTGCAGCATTAAGTGAAAATCTTCTTCGAGGCTGTTTGAATCTCAAAGAATGCAAATCGCCCCCGCAACAGTACTCCATTACAACGCATGAATGATTTTCTCCAGCTTCGAATTCGGCGAACATTTTAGGAAGAAAGGGATGATCCAAAACCCTTAAAATTCTTTTTTCGGTTTCAGCCCTTTGAACTTTATTTTTCAATTTGAGGACTTGCTTGTCAACAACTTTCATGGCGTACAATTTTTTCGAATCGTCGTTTCTCATTTGGCACAAGTACACTTTTCCGATGTCTCCGCTACCTATTTTGCGGACAATTTTGAAGTCATGGCACTGAAGATCGAGATATTTGATCGACGATTGATCTGAGGATTGAGAAAGGTTGCTGCAGCGACGGCTGGTTTCGGTTTCGGAACAGCTGTTGTTGCTGACTGAGCTTGTGCTTGAGTTTAGCGTTTCGTTATCCGAATCGACAATTGATTGTGGTTTATTCTGGTTCGCTCTGAAAAACATTTTGATGAATTTATGATTTTGCTTAGTGGTAGGGTGTGATGTATTTATATTGGAAACGAAGGAGAAGAAAGGAAGAGTGGGGATGAAGATAAGACGAAAAGATAGGGGTAGTTTGGGAAGATAGGTTTATGTGAGGAGGACGTATGCATGCAAATAAAGTTTGAAAAAGGGTTCGTTTGTAATAATGAAAATGACAGAGCAGAAGCAGAAATTATTGGAAAAACTGAAAGCTGATGGATGGGGTAACTATGCGACTTTTAACCTTTAAATGGAATGGAAGTTATGATGTGCCAATTTATAACCTGAGTTTTGGAATTTGAATTTTCCTTTTCTCAATTGATGCGTTACGTTTCAGTGCTTCAAGCGACTGAAAACCCAACCAACCATCAAAACGCTGTTTAGGTTTCAAAATACACACATTTCCTCCTAAAAGGTATTTTAATTATTAAAAAAACCATAGTTAAGTTGTAGGAAATTTGTGGAAAACGCTATAAATATTTACAAAGAAACTAGTAACTTTATAAAATTTCTGAACTATAAATATTTGTACAATTTCAGTCATTTACAAAATATTCAAAAAATTTGTTTTAAAAACTAAAAAATGCGTTTACATTTTGGATTTAATTTTTGAAAAAAAAACTATTTTATTTTACAAAAATAAAGAAATAGAAGTATGGTATAAAACAAGTTTTCAAGAAGGGTTTTTCACATATCAATTTGAAAATAAAGAACGAATCCAAATTTCCATTTTAAAATATTTTCTTCACTTTACGAAGGGTTTTGGGTATCGTTTTTTTACCATTGTTAAGATTTTGGTTTTGAGATGATTTAACAATCGATTTTGTAAAATAAAAATTTTATTTGCAAATATATTTTTCCCACGTTTTGAGAATTATTTTAAAGTTAAGAAATAAAGTATATACCTAAATTTTATATTTTATATTTTATTTTACGAAATTCGATTTTGAGGTTATTAAACAAAGTTACGAAATTATTTTCATGCGTTATGAGAATTACTATTAATAATTATTTTTATGTTATACACACGCACTTCGAAATGTCATTCATTCTCCAAATTTCAGATTGTGAGACACATGTATATTCAATCTGAATAAACGAAAAATCTATGAAAGTTGTTGTTTATTTTTCGTCATTAGTTAACTATTTGAAGACAATAAGAATCTCATCTTAATTAGAATCTTCCTTTACTAGTATTTACCTATGATCACGTGCAATTATGATCCAAACGCATATATGATATATCATATATGCCTAGACATATGCATACATTCATAGATGCAAAATTTTAGATATGGTCGAATGGTTAAATTTAGATTTTAAAAGTTGCACATAATAAACCTTATCTTTGGAAAAAAAGAGCTGATTAGATAATATTAATATCAAATAGAAGATAAAATATAGAAATTAAGAACCTATAATAAATATGTTTAAATGTTAATAAATCAATAATTTTGTATTTTCTTTAGAGAAATCACTAGCGTATTATCAATATAAGAATATATGTTTAACGATCTTTTAAAATAGAAAGAATGAAATAAAATTATATTGTTAAATTTGAAATATTTAAAATAATAGTTTTAAAGAGGGTAAAGTTAAAATAAAATTTCACAAGCGACGAAAAACCACTGGTTTGGTGAGTCGAAATGAACGATCAATATTACACTACTTTACTAGTATTTACCCATGATCACGTGCAATTATGATCTAGACGCATATGTGATATGTCATATATGTCTATACATATGCATACATTCATAGATGCAAAAATTTGGATATGGTCAAATGGTTAAATTCATATTTTAAAAGTTGCACATCAGAAACCTTATTTTTGAAAAAAAGAACAAATTAGATAATATTAATATCAAATAGAAAAAAAATATAGAAATTAAGAAACTATATTATACATGTTTAAATGTTAATAAATCAATAATTTTCTGTTTTCTTTAGAGAAAATCATTAATGTATCATTATTATTTTTTTGGCAAGGCCAACGGGTTTGAATGGTATTGTTAACCCGCCTTTTGGCAAGGCAATGCGCAGGAGGATTTAACCCGATAGACTTCACGGTTATCGAGGCTGGAATATCATGGATTTGGCTCAAATGGATGGATGGATAATCAACTACGGATAATAATATGAAGCCAGGATTAAACGCAGTCGATGGATAAACGATGCAGGGTGCTCGGAAGGTGGATATTGGCTTGAATAAAGAAGGATCGACATAAAAGGGCTTGGTGTGATATGGATCGACATGGGCTGGATTAGTTGGGCTTGGCATTGGAAAGGTTCGGCATAGTAGAGGTCGGCATGGAAGGGGTCGGCAAGGCATAAAGCAACATAGAAGGGATTGGCATAGCTCGGGTCGGTAGGAAGGCTAGGGGTTGGCATGAAGGCTAGGGGTCAGCATGGCATGGAGTAACATGGTTTGGATCAGCATAGTTCCAGGCAAGATGGGTGGTACTCAAGGGGTCGGCATACCAATTGGGACGAGTAGGGATCGGTATAGCACGATGAAGGGTAATGGATCAGTATAGGTGAAGGTAGAGCGTTCGACACGTTTTCGTGGGTTAGTATGGATCGGAATTCCGCTTAAGGAAGGAAGGGTCGACATTTTCTTGGAGGAAGAGGGATCGACATTGGTTTGGTTGAAGAGGGATCGGCATTTTCATGAAGGAAGAGGGGTCGGGATGCTTCAAGGTGGATGGATCGGTGTAGCTTTTTGGAAAGATATGGATCGGCACGCTTCAGGGAGGGGTCGGCATTGAATTAAGTGGAGGGATAACGATCAGTGGTGCTATGCCGATGGTTATTTTTGGATGAGTTGGGCTTGACGATCGTTAAGGTGGGCCCATGTAGGTGAGAAGGACCTATACTCGAAGTTTCACATATAAATACAACAGGCTTGGCTTCAGAAAGGGATCTTCATTTTTTGCTTCTATTCATCTTTTACCTAGAGCTTACTCAGCCATTTTATTTTGGAATTTTGGATTGTAACTGTAATAAAATTTCAGTATAATAAAAATGATTGTTCTGGAGTGGACGTAGGCCGGAGTTAGCCGAACCACTATAAATCTTGTCTCTCTTTTACTTGCTTTCATTTTAATTTGATTATTCTTCATATTATATTCTCTACATCATATACTATCTGTGATATGTGATGGGATATTGGTGCTTTCACGTACAATTGGGTGTTGGTGGGCATTTTTGATGCCAACATTCTGGTGCTTTCACTGAGAGTTGAATTCAGGGATTTGGGAGTTAGGATCTTGGATTTGAAAGCTTGGGAACTTGGATTCAGGAAACAATGGCTAGACAATCAACAAGGAGACAAAGAACAGAGAGGAGCCATCATGAAGGAAGTCAGGAGGCTTCCTCAGGAGCTAATCAAACCTCAATCTTCATCACCAGAGACGAGATGGAAACAATGATGAATGCTATGTAGAAAAGGATGCTCAAGAGACAGGAGGAAATGATGCAGAGCTTACTCCGACAGGTTGGACAAGCTGGAGTGCAAGGCCAAGGGAATGGAGTAGCAGGGAATACTGAAAATATGGATCACGAAGTTGGAGCAGCAGGAGCAGAGGAATTTCAGAATCAGAACCAAGGAAATGGAACAAACAGGATACGGGATAGAATGGAGCTACCGGGAGCAACCCCTGACCGACCAGGAATGATCGGCCAAAGCAATGCCGATCGTTCCACACTTGGGGGCATGCCTCCGGATCATATTGGCTCGAGTCCAGGTGGGATACCAGGTGGTGCGGTGCAGTTTGGCGTTGATCGGGATATGGGTGCTCATCCAGAAGAATAGATTTCAGGATTCCCTCACGGACTCGGGGGGGGCAGGTTGGAGATAACGGACAAAGACTACCACTTGATGACAACGACGGGTTGGCAGAAATGATCAGACGGGCTATGAGAGGAGGGTTGGTAAATAGAGATTTGGAGGATGTGAATAGGAGCCCCTTCGTTCCTACGATTAGGCAAGCTAGGAATCCACCAAAATTCATACTATCAACATTGGAGACATATGATGAAAGAATGTATCTCGTTGTTCATCTGACAAGGTACATGAGGCATATGGAAGTACTGGGGGCATCGAAGGAGGTCATGGCACAGTGCTTCCCTTCATATTTGACGAATATAGCAGCACTGTGGTTTAGACAATTGGAAAGCGACTCTATTGGCACATGGATGGAATTGATTGAAAGGTTTATGAGGCAGTTTAGAGTTCACATCTCGAGACCCAAAAACGTGATGAGTTTGGCAGCATTGAAACAGAGGGCCGGAGAGTCCCTGAGGAGTTTTCTAACACGGTTTAATGTTGTGGTGGCATCGGTGGATCGTCCAGATCCATCTATGGTTTTGATGGTAGCTGTATCTGGCATTGCTAATGGCACGGAGTTCAAGGATTCACTAGCACGGGATCCACCTATGGATTTAGGGGAATTTTACCATTAAGCAGTAAGGTTCCTGCGATAGGAAGATGCACGAGCAAACAAACCAGAGGTAAAATGCCGTGCAAAGTGGAGGATCATCAGGAGACGTAAACATGAACGATAAGGGCAAACGGAGAATGAACGACGGTAGTAGTATCTTGAAAAGGCAATAGAGAGAACCGAAATTCTCTTCTTACACGGATTTGACTGAAACTCTAGAAAGGATTTATTTGGATACTCGAGGGCGCCTCCAGTATCGAAGACTGGCAAAAAGGGAACCCTCCGAATATGAGCGAGCATCAGGAAAGCATTGCCTATTCCATGAGCTGGATGGGCACAATACGAATGACTGCAGGCATTTGAAGGATATCATTGAGGAACATGTGAGGAATGGTCATTTGCAATAATATAAAAGGAATCAAGTCGTGGCAGTGGAACAGGAGCAGCCACCGCCCACCTCGAATGAAGATGGCATTGGATTAAGGCATCATCGTCATCTTGTTATTAGCTGATTGGAATTATAGCATGGAATAAGTAATAAAGACCGCAGTAAAACGACTAAGTCGCTTACACATGTACGAGATCGAGGACGATCCCTAGGCATGCTCTGAGATGACAATGAACCGTGGTGCTCGGGTTTATGAAATTTTTGTTTTTTCTGTTTACTGCAGACTCTGGTTTTTCCAATACTATGGCTATTTAGTTTTTTCGGTTGTACGGGCTTTTATTTAATATTTTACCAACTGGACTTTGGAAATGATTAAATCTGGATTAATGTAATAAGTAACACAGGTCATGGTTACGGCCCCGACCGGAGAGACGGGGAAATAACCGTGAGTTATGAGTCCCTTCGCCGGAGAGCAACAGGATGGGCTCGAACACGGATAAGTCCTCGGTTGGGGATCAAGGCCGGAGTAGGATACCCCACGGATTAAGTCACCGATCGGAGAGTCGAGGCCGGAGAAGGAAATTCATAGATTAAGTCCTCGGTTGGGGATCGAGGTCGGAGTAGGATACCCCACGGATTAAGTCCTCGACCGAAGAGTCGAGGCCAGAAAAGGACAACCATGAATAAGCCCTCAATCGGAGAGTCGAGGCCGGAGTAGGATAAAGCGACCCGGAGAGGTCCTAGATTTGGATATGGACCTGGAGAGGTCCCGGATTTGGGTATGGACCCGGAGAGGTCCCGGACTTGGATTAAATGACCCGGAGAGGTCTAAGGATTTGGATATGGACTCGGAGTGGTCCCGAACTTGGATAAAACAATCCGGAGAGATCAGGGATTCGGTTAATGGATTCAGAATTGGATACCGACTTAGAAAAGTCATGGCTTTCACTAACGATCCGGAAAGATCAAAGAATTGGATTGGCAACAGATTGGATTCTAGATTGGATAATATAACGATCAATGGATTACTGATTTCGAATTTCGGATTTTGGATTTATGGCAATTCAAAACATGCCTCCAATCGCAAGGCATGTTTTAGGGGGCAAAGTGTTAACCCGCCTTTTGGCAAGGCAGTGCACAGGCGGATCTAACCCAATAGACTTCACGGTTATCGAGGCTGGAATATCATGGATTTGGCTCAAATGGATGGATGGATAATCAACTACGGATAATAATATGAAGCCAAGATTAAACGCGGTCGATGGATAAACGATGCAGGATGCTCGGAATGTGGATATTGGCTTGAATAAAGAAGGATCGGCATAAGAGGGCTTGGCGTGATATGGATCGGCATGGGCTGGATTAACTGGGCTCGGCATAGGAAGGGTTCTGCACAGTAGAGGTCGGCATGGAAGGGGTCGGCAAGGCATAAAGCAAAACAGAAGGGATCGACATAGCTCGGGTCGGCAGGAAGGCTAGGGGTCGGCATGGCATGGAGTAACATGGTCTGGATCAGATAGTTCCAGGCAAGATGGGTCGATACTCAAGGGGTCGGCATACCATTTGGGACGAGCAAGGATTGGTATAGCATGATGAAGGTTAATGGATCGGTATAGGTGAAGGTAGAGCGTTCGGCATGTTTTCATGGGTTAGTATGGATCGGCATTCCACTTAAGGAAGGAAGGGTCGGCATTTTCTTGGAGGAAGAGGGATCGACATTGGTTTGGTTGAAGAGGGATCGACATTGGTTTGGTTGAAGAGGGATCGACATTGATTTGGTTGAAGAGGGATCGACATTTTCATGAAGGAAGAGGGGTCGGCATGCTTCAAGGTGGATGGATCGGCGTAGCTTGTTGGAAAGCTATGGATCGGCACGCTTCAGGGAGGGATCGACATTGAATTAAGTGAAGGGATAACGATCGGTAGTGTTATGCCGATGGTTATTTTTGGACGAGTTGGACTTGACGATCGTTATGGTAGGCCAATGTAGGTGAGAAGGCCCTGTAGCCGAAGTTTTCACCTATAAATACAGCAGGCTTGGCTTCAGAAAGGGGATCTTCATTTTTTTCTTTTCTTCATCTTCTACCTAGAGGTTACTCTGCCATTTTTATTCTAGAACCTTGGATTGTAACTGTAATCAAATTTCAGTATAATAAAAAGGATTGCTCTGGAGTGGACGTAGGCCGAAGTTAGCCGAACCACTATAAATCTTATCTCTCTTTTACTTGCTTACATTTTAATTTGATTATTCTTCATATTATATCATCTACATCATATACTATTTGTGATCTATGACTGGATATTGGTGCTTTCACGTACAATTGGGTGTTGTTGGCCATTTTTGACGCCAACAGGTCCCCTGCCATTTTATTTATAACAAGCAAGCGAGACTTACAAGTATAAATGAAAGTTCACAGAGAGAAAATAAGGCAGGAAAAAAAAGGAAAATAAAAAAACAAAAAACAACAGATAACAAAGTAAACAACCCTATCTCAAGATTTCAATATCGCTTTGCTCAAGATCAACAGGAGAGTAGACCATAGCCTGGAGAGTCGCACGACACATTTCATTGTAAATATCCATCCTCAGCCTATATCTGTCATTGAAGACTCTATTGTTCCTCTCCTTTCAAAGCACAGAGACAAACACCTTTAGCATAATCAGGAGCATATACGAGGATGACGTTTTCCATTTTGTTTCCTTATTGTCCCAGACAAGAATAGTAAGATCAATATAAGAATATATGTTTAACGATCTTTTAAAATAGAAAGAATGAAATAAAATTATATTGCTAATTTGAAGTATTTAAAATAATAGTTTTAAAGAGGGTAAAGTTAAAATAAAATTCCACAAGCAACCAAAAATCACCGATTTGGTGAGTCGAAATGAACAATCAATATTACACTACTTTGGTTTTGGTAGGTTTCTAAAACACCCAAAACATGTGCTTTATAAAACTTGCATGTGTCGGTTCTTCCAACCCCTCATAAACGGAACATCCATGAACGATCAAAACTAGTAGAATGAAACTTCCAAGCGGACCTTTAGGATGTGTGAAGGAAGAGGGTTGATTAAAAGAATCAGAAATAGGTAAAGGTAGAAAAGAAGTAGTTTATTTTATAAGTCTTAAATGGTTAGGAAATGTGTTGAGAAGCAAAAAGATAAAGCGGAGAAAAGAAAGAGAGCAAAGAAGTTCTCCTTGATCATGTCTGACGCGTATGATGCGAAATAATGTTTTGAGGTTCTTTTCTCAAATTGGTCGGTCAATCCATTTATATAGTTCATATTGATATTGTTAAGGGTGTGCCCATAGACAATTATATATTTTACTACGTAAATTAACACTTATTAAAGAATCTTTTTCAAAATGAAGTAGACTTTTGTTTTTATTTTCTTTTATATATGTTGTTATATACAGATATAAGTAATTTTAATTAACACATTAAACATGTCTAAATAGAAAATCCTTAAAGAAGTATTTTATCAATTGTAGTTACAAATTTATTCGTAACCATGAGTATTGAGTCGATATACACATATAAATACCTACTCCTTAAATGTTCATAGTCAAGATGTATTGAGAAAATGATATTGATACATCTATTAAGACTAGTATACGTAACCCTCTCCATGCGATGGATAGTGAATTAATTACGATCGTTGGGGACACTAAGGGGTCATGTACTTGGGGTTGTTTGGAACAATCACCACATTACTCGACAGGGGTCTTATATATGTTAATACAGCTAAGTAAAAATAGAAGATCTCATAGCAACGACGTACAATAGTCTTCAAACTTGAGAATATTGTCGATCTTAAGTAGTTAGGCTATACTTTGATTATGGTCAAATACTTGGCATGTGTAACCACCCACACGTTGGTGCGCCCGAATTTTCACTAAATCGGGAACCCATGTCCACTAGGGTATGGATCGTTGGTGTTGATATCATGTAAATAAAAAAAGTATATCACAGAACTATCGATAAGAACTCAATACATAATTAATAAATGTAATGAAACATATACTGATCACGGCTAATACTTTGTGTATCTAGCACCCTTATCAGTGCAGAGCATGCATAAAAATACGTCCTTCCACCATTCCCGCCTTGTACTAGTACCTGTCCCTTTAAATCTATCATGTGGGTTGTAATAAAGAGGAGGTCAGGGCAACATCTAATGACTACTAAATTACATACTTTGTCCATAACACTAGTTTATGCTGATTGTTTTTCCATTACGTGTTATGTCTAGTATTTAAAGCTTAGTCATTATGACTTCATGTACGCGTATGATACACCCAACCTACTCATGGTATACAATAGCTATATATATAAGTACCACAACCCTCCATGGCCTAGGATACATTCTCCGCTAATATCCATAACTCTACACTACGTCGAGCATCCACTGTCAGTGTCTAGGCCGAGTTGCTGCTTACACCGTGTAACCTCCCATTAATGCCAAATAACGACATTACATCTATTTAGCCATATTGTAATTCGTCTTAAAGACTCGTCTATGTGTTATCTAACCTTGCCTCCTTACGACAAACAAACTAACAAACATTTTTGAGGTGGTGCATGTCTCACATGGAATCTACATTAGTAGGAGGTGTTGTTCGTCTAGGCATAACCCAAGTCTTTCTAATAACCGCTTCAGGACCGATGGCGCACTTAACCTATGTATACTGTTAATATCATATATATATATATATATATCTATGTGTGTGTGTGTGTGTGCCGATTTTGATGACAACAACCATATAAATATAGATACTAATATTTCCTAATTTGTATAGAATATTTTGTAGGATGTTACATAGGTTTATACAAGTATAAGATAATCGAATTTGAAGACTGGTCAATAAAAAGACTATAGATCAAGATTCATAGATGATCAAGACAATTGAAGACTCGTGAGTTTGAAGACAAACACATGAAATGTTTGTAACGACCCACAAATTTATCACTTTGATAAATTTGATTTATTTTTTAAATATTCAAATAAAAGGTTAATAATACAAATAATATTGTTTTGAGTAATAATAAATAATAATGATCTTGTTTTTGAACAATGAATAATAATGGTAATCTTATTTTGAATGGATATTTACAAAATATCATCCTTGGGATTTAAATCGATAAAATGTCCGAAAATCGTTTTATCGATAAACGGCTGTATAATTATCCAAATCGCGAACGAGACTGGATACATACACTCATTTTTATATTTAAACAAGAATATGAAATAAAGTAATTTATTTTATTTTTAAAAAATAAAATGTATTTATAACATCATCAATAATGTCATTATAATTAATAATTAATTAATGATTTTAAATTGAGATTAACCGATTTAATAATTATTATAATTATCCAGATAATTGTTTTAAAATGATATTAATTCATTTATAATAGTAATAAAGTGATAATAAATCAAATGTGATAGTTTTATAAATTTATAAATAAGATTTGAAATAATAAGGAAAATCGATATCGGTTTATCAATATAATAACACTTTTTGTAAACAATCGTTTAATATTGATTTATATGGTTCTATAACTCTTATAAGATCATTTTAATTCATGAATAACAATAAGAAAATTGTTTTCAAACTTTGTTTACAAATATATATATGTTAATTAATAAATGAAAATATGACCGAAGATCGGAATCCAAATTTGTAACTGTTTAAAGTATATAAGTTATACGACGTTGTTCAAATGACTTGTACACATTTGTGACATACACATATTATCATGTACATATACACATGATAAGAGTAGAAAGTAAATATATATTTACTAATGGTAAAAGAATAAATATCTAAAGTAATAATTACTTTAAAAAGCAAACATCAAATCAATCTTACACCACATCACACCACCATCACCTACACCTCATCACCACCATCACCTACATCTCATCACCACATGGGGGGCTGCCGTGTGTCGCAATAGGTGGAGGTGGAGGTGTTTTCTTGGGTAGGTAAGGGTATGGTCGTAATTTCACTTCGAAGAAATTTTCTCATTTTTTCCTATAAATACCACTCCTCCATCTCACTTATTATTCACAATCTTCATTTTCTTCATTCTTGAGCTTTCTTATGCTCTTTAATAACTTCTATGGAAGTCTCTCTTCTTTCTCAAAACTTGAGAAAAAGTAGGAGGGTTAAAAATAGTGGAAGTGCTTAAGCACTAATCCATGATTACTCTCTAACTTTTTCAAAGTTAACCAAATCTTCTATAATCTCTTCTAAAGCAAGTGAGAGGAGGTTGGCCCGAGAGCAAGGATGAATGGGGAGGGTGACCGAGCACTTGGAAAGCGAGGAGGAGTTGTTTAGTTAATGGTTTAGTGAAGTTTGATTTGAATGAATGTTGGTAGGAAGTTTGGACTTGGGAATGGGTGAGAAACTCTATATATATATATATAATATACCAGATGATATAATATGATTTGCTATGTTTGATTGTGATGATTGTTAATTATGTTTGGTTGCCTGTTTATACTTTGATCATCAAGTATTGATTGTTTAATATGGTTGTTTTAACAAGTCACGTTAAATATACGTCGAAAATCACAAAGGAAATCACTTTCCTTTTATTAATGAAATGGTATATATGAAATGTTGAACCTCTTAAAAATGGTTTAAAATGTTTTATAAACACTAGAAACAAATTTGGTGAAGTTTGAATAAGAAATGAAAAATAAACCAAAACTAGGCGTGTCACGTAACGGTAGTTCGCGATTTCGAGCCATAAAAATTTGAATGAGTATATAAAGTGGAATATAGCTCGGAATTTTTTGTAATAAGAATTTTCCGAACTATTATATCCATAGTTTTCAAAAAAAGAAAGAAAATCAAGTTTTCATCTTATAGATTTTCAAATAAGTCAAAAACAAGTTTTCAAAAATATCGCGGTTTTGCGGTTTAATGACCAAAGTTTAAAAAGGATTTAAAATGGATATTTTAAATGTTTTAAAAATATAAAAAATCTATATAAATCTTTTAAAATGTTTTAAAAAAGCTTTGAGTTATATAAGTAAATTTTCAAAAGATAGAAAAGTCGTTTTGATCAATGTAACTTTAAGAACACTATTCACAGCACTATTTGCAGAGGTTTTTAATAACTTTTGAAATATAATTTTAAAATTTATAATTCATTTTCAAATCTTTTATAAAAAAATTTAAATGAATAATTAGGTGTTTTAAAGATAATTTGAAGATTTTATAATTTTTTTAAAAGAGTTTAAAATAAATGATTTAAAGAAAATATGTTATAAACAAATATGTTAATCTTGGCTCTAATAAGCCGACTAGTACACCTGATTTTTCTATTCGTGAGATCTGGGTGAGGTGCTTAAACTAAGGAGACGTTCAGGAGCAATCAGTGCCCTGGCTCACCTGCCCTCCCCCAGCGAGGGGTAGATAAAGTCGAAATGTCGGAAACGAGTTAAGTATAAAAAATTAAATTTTCCAAATTTAAACAATTCGGATTTACCATCTTAGATAACATGGTTTTAACTTATTAAAAAGTTACGTTTAAAAAATAAGAAATCTTGGTTAAGTTTTAAGTAAAATGATTCGGAATTATTTAATTAAACCAAAGAATTTAATAAAGAGAGGTTTAATGATTTCATATATACCAACAAGATTGTTTTTTTAGATATATATCTCTCCAAGATATTTTTTTCCAATAAAAAGAAATGAATAAATCAAATGATAATCGCCCATTTATAAAACATCTTTTTATCGATAATTGGTTTGAAGGAACTGGGGTAGGATTTGGGTAATTTCTATCCCAAAACCACTTCGAACCAATTTACGTTTCGAAAGTGAAGAAAATATATATTAAAGACCTTGATTTTAAAGGCGGGGATCTTCATGAGGGAAGGACTGCTTGTTGACAATATTCGGATTTACTCCCGAGATAAATAAATAGCAGTGGTTCCTTCATTCTAGGATCTTCATATGCAAGGACTAACTCGCTACTAATCCTAGCGGTAATGCCCGACAGGATGTGGTAGGAGAGTGCCTTCGGTTTGTCCTGTTCTTAGACAACTTGTATGGACGAATGTGTGATGTTGCATTTCTAAATTATATTGATTGATCTCTATGAACGTATCATCTGTTTGGTGGCGAAGAAGGCAAGTTCTCTTAGCTTAACACCCTTTTCTAAGACGTACGAGCTAAGAAGTTATACGTTTGTATAAATCAGTTGTGTGATTGTGAAATGGCAAAGTGGCATTCAAAGTGGAAGATGTGTTATATAAAAGGTAATTGTTACCTCAAAGCCTCACACCCGAGAATAGTAAAACAAGGGATGCTTTAAGGCTAAAGTGGGTCGCAACCAATCAGGGTATGAAATCACCTTCTAGATGGATAAAATTTCTACCCGCTATAACGTCGGTTTTAAGTAAAGTGGTGTATGCTATAAGACGTCTCAGATAGGCCGGTCTTATCTCGCATGAGGACCAACACAGGGGCCTTCGGGTGCATTCCTCTAGAAATGCACTGTACGGGAGGTAGTCCCTTACCTCGCTATTCAGTTGGAAATCCAATATCCAATAAGTGCCGTATGGACTTAGTTATGCAAAGTACTAAAATGTGAGATGCAAGCATTTCAGCTAAGATTTATAAGTTTATTTACAAATGTTTTCGAAAGAGTGTCATTAAAAATAATATTACCAAATTTCCACGTAAAAATATTTTGGTTATCATTGGATAAAAACCCATTCCGTGTTTATACGCGGCGTGGTCTTATGAGAAATCTTTTGTTTTAAAAACCCATATTTAGAGTTTCTTACACTAGTCTCATGACTGACCCGGAGTTTATTTCCTTTTCCTTAAACTCCAGGTGCCCTATTTTTCCGGGCAGCCTAGTAGTCAGGTTTAGTTAGAAGAAATCTGGAAGAGCTCAGAGCATGGAATTAGAATATTCTTCAACATACTATTACCTCTTTTTCCATCATACTCGTGTACTATTGTATTCCGCATTTTGTACGGACAGAGATTTACAACTGTTAATGTTTAACTTTGATAAATGTATTTAAATTTTCCGCTGTAAAGATTATATATATTGAAATAATATAAGCTATTCATTCATGTAAGATTCTCTTATGTCTTCTTTTCTTTTTACCCTTAAGGAACTGGGTCTCCGACACTCGGATTTGCGGCATGTGAATACCGAGGATGTATTAATGTCGATTTTCGAGGGTCGAAGAAATAGGTCCTTATAGAGCTCAACACTATAGATATAATAAATAGACATTAAATAAATTTGTTAAAGTTCTCGAATAGAAAATTTCTTTTCTTTCAAATATTCTCTCATCAAAAATCTATTTTATTTTCAAAATATATTTATATAAATATTTTATAAATAGTTTTGTATATTATGGTATTCAAAAAAACTATTTTAAAATTATTTTATAAAATTTTAGAAAGTTGTTACACTTCAAAACTATTAATGTTTTTCCCAACATACAAGGATATGTCGACATATTCTACATGAGTATGTCGACATATATACCATTAGACCATTTTTTAAAATTTGAAGAGTTATGTCTTTTTGGCTCCATCTTTTTGTAAATAGAAATGTCCCTTCAAAAATTATATAAAAGGACTAGAAACAAACTTTTAACTAATTATTCACTCCATTCTTCTTATTCTAAATTTTGATTATGTATTTCAAAAATCCACTTTTTATACATTCAATTCTACTCAAATTCAATATCTACTTCGCTAGTCATTCTCTATAATCTACTAACTATTTTGCAAGTATTCAAATCATTCTCTTACTGTTCCAAACTTTTATTTCACCAATTCAAAGATCGAAGTGCTATAAATGGGTATATGATATCTTGTATTTAAGTTACAACTATTTGAATTTGGAATCAAAAACTCTCTTTACTATTTTATGTGGGTGTGCTTATTGCCCATTCAAATCAAGTGGGTGTGCTTGCTGCTTGTTCAAATCAAGTGGGTGTGCTTGTGTCCCGTTCAAATCAAGTGGGTGATCTTGTTGCCCGGTAAATCAAGAGAGTCTACCTTGACGTCGAAAAATCAGAAGGGTGTATCTTGGTACCTTGAAATCAAGATTATATTTTGGTTTACTTGCTACTCTGTGCAGTTAAAGCGCTCGGCAGATCCAAAGCGGTGGAGGTGCAAAAAGTCATAGCGGGGATACAACGAGGATATAGCAGGATATAGCGGATGACTCTAAAATAGCATATAAAACTCGTACTTAATGTTTTTACAAATATATAAATGGCAATTAAATGAAAAATTATCATTCAATTGAATTATAATTAATACATAAATAATTTTAAATAAAAACATGTGCGAATATACTTTAAATAAACGTAAATACGTTATATAACATAATTGAATTTAGTAGAATATTAGAGTATTTTCATTTCTAAAAATATATATATAAAAATAAATCAAATAAATTATTTTCGTAATTTTTATAATGTATAAATGTCAATTTTCAATTCATTTTTTTAAAGAAGATATAGCGGAAATAGCAAAATATAGCGGGAATAACAGGATATAGCGGAAATAGCGAGGCTTAAAGCGGAAAGGCTATATTTGGGGCTATATGAAAAAATCATAGCGGTAGAAATCTGCTATGAGATATAGCGCGGTTATAGCGGGGTAATAGCGGGGCATTAACTACACAGTTGCTACTTGATTATAGTAGCATTGAAAGAAAATCTATACCGATACTATACAGGACTAGATGTAAGATTGGTCAGTCCGAACCAGATAAAACTCCTGGTGCCATCTCTCTTACTTTTACTTTATTTTTACTGCATACACACGCAGATATATATATATATATATGACTGCCTATTAATATATATACCTGTGTTGATTATCAGTGTTTTGATTTAGTTCTTGAAACTATTTAGAAAAATACTATGTTAGTTATAAAATATTATTCACCCCCCTTTAGTGTTATAGTAGCATTAAGATCCGTCCGCACTAGTATAATTTATACTACATCTGTTCCTAAATATACAGCCCTACTCCTCACATATATGGTACCAACCTTGCTGGCATAGCGCCTAGCTTTCGCCCACGTCTCATTTAGATTGCCTAATGCAAATCAAGGAAATGCTTACCTGGTTACTTAATACCCCCTATAAGGATTGAGTAGACCCTACATGGCCCTTTAAGACTTCAACCCAAGGCAAACCCATTTTAGTAAATTCTTTTCACCTATATGCAAACTTATATGCAAACTTTTCTTCTCTTCATGAACATCCTATTCCGTCCACCAACTCCCGAAGACATCCGATACGTCTACAATTTCAAAAGGCGGGCTGATAGTCCTTCGTACGTCTTTCTTGAACCCTTGCCCAAATGCCAGGTCTTAACAGGTGCATGGAATAAGCTCTCCCTATTCAAACACGAATGGTTCTATGTACGATGTCCTCCCAGCTTCGCAAGAAGATGGTTGGAGGGACGTAAGTGCTATTTCTGCCATCGTCTTTAATTTAAAGATTCAAGTCACAACCTCTTTCTTAATCGTACTAGTATCTTTAATTCTTTTAGGTGTCCGCCCCCGGCTTGAAGGCGTCGAGTATTCCAGGGCTGTCGCGGCCATTCACGCTACTCCTGTGGAGGATTGGGACATCAAACTCCTTGTCACCGATGAGTTGCTCTCGCTGTTTGGGCTGTTAGAAGATGACCTCAAAATTGGTCTCCCCAGAAGTAAAGCGGTCCTAAGAATTGCTGTCGAGAGAAGGGTAGAAGCAAGTGACCCCATGGTGCCCCCAGTTGAAGGGACCCGGGAAGACACTGAAGAAGGAGAGATAAGAGAAATTCAAAATGCGGGGCTGGGAGGAGAAGGCATAGGCCCCAGAAAGGCACCGGTAGCTGAAGCGCCATAGGCCAGCCAAACGCAAACTCCCCCGAAGAGGAGAAAAAGGTTAGTGTACAAATTGCGGAAAAGCAAGGCCGGGGCAAACATAGAATTCATCATAACCCCAATCGAAAAGGAATCGTCTTCCCAGCAAATGGAAAGTTCGTTGAAGGGACTTTCTGACATTTTGATTCCGGATGATTTATTAAATTAAAACTTCACTAACCTTGACGTCGAAGGGCTCAACTCTCCCACAAGAAGCAGCGAAGGCGTGCAACCTTCCACCATGGGGGAGGAAACTCCAATGAGTAAAGCTAATGTTACTGGTCCGTCATGGGGAAACACTAGGACACACACAAACACTCACACTCCACCATCCACTTATGATTTACTCTTCGCATTATAACTTCCAATATACTTAATATTGAGCATGTAAGATGGATCCCTAATGCATTAGCAATAGGATCATTCTGTATTAACTGCAATATCAGATATTGCTTATATATGTGATACATAAAGCAAGTTTCAAATCTTAATTAAGATCGCTAATTTGTAGTTAAGCGTATTCTTGAGTATTTTAGAAATACTATAGAATTGTTTAAAGAAACAAAAAACTCCTTACGAATGAGTGCTCAGACTCGAACTTCATAAGTGATATCGAGTATAGTATGTTAATATTAAGTTCATGTTCAAACCTTAGTTACGAAACTTTATGTTAGAAATGTTCCAAACAAAAGGCAATGACTAATTCAAAAAAAATAGGCTAAGAACATCGCATTAAATAATGCCAAAATAAAAGCAAAGATATGTAAATATAAATGCACAAGTTTATAATTGAGCTAGGGTGATTCCAAGTATTGAGAATCCTATGTCATTGTTGTATGATAACAATGTCATGATGCAAATCACAAAAGAACCTAGAGCTCACTAGAAGTTGAGAAACATATTTCAAAACGTTCCACATGATAAAGGCAGTTTATCAACATCTTGATCGACATGTTGGATTATTAAACAACATAGCAGATCCATTCATGAAAGGCCCGGCTCAGTCAGTTCTAAGCAAACTAATTAAAGGGATGTGATTGAGATTCCATAATTGGTACTAAGTGCAAGTGGGAGATTAATAGATTTAGGGATATGCCCTAGGGCATTCTATAATTTATTGTAAACTATTTACTCTGCAATAAAATCTTGTTCGAAATAAAAGGTGGTTTTCTTTCTATTATATACTTTTTTATAATGCATTATACTAGTTATTTCTTTAAATCAAGTATATTTAATAGAAACTCCATAATGATATGTTTTGTGATAGTAATTACAATGTGTTGTAATCATGAGAAATTTATTATAATGAAAATAAACATATCTTTTTAAATATTCCTAGTCAAGATGTATAGAGACTGGATATCAATACATCCGTTGAGATTAAAATACGTAACGCTCTCCAAATGTTGTGTAGTGTATTACTCATGGCTGTGGGGGCAACAATGAGTTATGTATCGATATTTATTGGATAACTATTGAATGACCCAGTCGATAATTTTGTTGGTTAATATAGCTAAGGTCAAATAGATAATATAAAATGATGATATTATATAGTTCTCTTAACTTGAGAATAATGTTGAACTTCGGTGTGGACACTCCACTTTGATTATAATTAAATCATGATACCACGTCCATCGAATGATTGTAGTTTGGTCTAAGTTGAAGCATTGGAAGTGAAACACTATTCAGTAGATAATTCGTTTTCTTAATCATATGGGGTTAATATCATAGTCAACTGTAGTTAACTCAAATTTTCTAGCAAGGGCATTTCAGTTAGTAATAATTGTTACTATTGAACCAAGGACTTTGTGTTTCGATTACACAAGTTGAATGTGGACGATGTTAGGATTTTGGCCAAAACTAAATTCCATAGGTCCGAAGGTGATAGTATTGACGAAGTGAATTGGTGTAAATAATCATCATTATAGGGGACCGCTTCAAATAATAAAATAGGATTTCCAGAAAAATTGTGTAAGCGATAAGTTTAGCAAAACCATCACATCACTAGCTAAGGTGATGTGTGGACATTAATATTCGAATTGTTCGATATTAATCGCTGACTGAATTTACACCAATAAGTCGCACAACTGTAATGTTGAATAAACCAAAATACCGCACGATTTAATTAAATTATAATTGTTATAAACTAATTAAAATTTATGAAATGTTAATTATGAATATTTTTGTTTTATTTGAATTAGTATTTAATAAAGTGTATATATAATAGTTATATATATACATGTCGATATATGATATCAATAAACGTCTAAATTGGATCTAAAATGCATTTATATTGACCAGATTCGGAAATGCATTTGGGTCCACACACCTAATTCGCTCCTTTCTTTTCTTGTTCAAATTCACCATCCCTCTCATTTGTTACTTTACATTTTTGCTTCTCTTCCCCCTAACTTTGGCCGAAAGACATAACACTCCCCTATTTTCATTTCCTGATAAAACAAATTAAATCAAATCATATAATACAATGGTGTGGTGATCTCTGCAGTTAGCTACATTTTTGAAAGAGAAAGGATTCGATCCAAAGAGTTTTAAATTAAGCACTCAAGGTGCTTATTAAGGGTTATTCTATTACATTCATATTTTTTTGTGTTAGTGTATATGTGTTGTTTAGAATATTACATTATCATGAATTTATATATCTATTTGCTGCCAATTTTGTATACATGCTCACATGTCTAATTAAAAAACAACTTTATATATATATACACATAATTTATAAAACTAATTTCGGCAATTTAAACAAATATATATATATATTAGAAAAAATATTTTTTTTTAACATTTTAAATCAAGATATGAATTTTAAATTATATATTTGTAATAAAAAATAATCTATTAATTCATATATACATATACATATATATATTTATATGTTAATTTTTTGAATCTGTGTATATATATATATAACTGAAAATTAAAATAATAATTTAAAATATTGTTTAACTTTTAAAAAAAGATTTTTTATATAAATCCTTACAGATTCAGTAATAATAAAAAATTATTTTATACATGAAATCTATAAAGAAAATAAGAATAAATTTTAAATTTTAAATATGGATGGATTTAAATAAATAAAAAGAAATTTTGATTTTGTTAAAAAAGTTTAGGCCGAGAAATTTTTTTTTTTTACATAGTGTCTATATATATATATACATTCATAAGTATTTTATAATATGTAGTTAAAGCACTTAGCGGTTTTATAGTGGTGGAGGTACAAAAAATTGTAGCGGGGATATAGTAGAATATAGCGAAGGTGCAAAAAGCTTTACTAGAAATAAATTTAAACCTTTAAAGTTAATATATTCTCGTTCTTACATCATTTATGTAGGAAAAGGAAATATTTTTTAATCATATATAACAGAACAAAAAATATCATGATTTATGTTGTCCTGACTTGGTTACTAAAATATATTTCAAACATATGTTGAGTACTTAAGCTTTACACTTAGGTCTTTATCCTAACTTTGTTGATTTGGTTTAAAAGAGAACTAGTCAAATTAACCATTTTGTATTAGCTTTGCTGAAGTGGGTGCTAAAAACCATTGATTTAGCGGGTGTAGCAGAATATAGCGAGGCTTTAAGTGAATGTACTATTCAATAGCACTAAATTGAAAAAGCGGGGCGGTCAAAGAGCGCTACTTGCTTTAGCGGGGAATTAGTGAGGCTTTAGTCGAGCTTTAACTGCATAGATTTTATAAAATAAGTTCAAAATTTATACATATGTATATGTATATGTATTTTCAAAAGTTGAAAATACACACACAAATACACACACCAATATATTTTATGATATATAATGTTAGCACCAAAATTGGTCACTAACCTCGTAGAAGAAGATTGTGAAGAGATATAAGTGATGAAATCAACTTAAACAGAGAAGACAGCGCTAATCTAAATACAGAAAGTAAGAACACCAAATTTATAGTGGTTCGGCGTAATTGCCTACGTCCACTTTGAGGTTAAACTTTATTGATCTTCTTTATAGTTGATTACAAATACAATTCGTGAATCAAATGTCTGAATGAAGTTGTTAAGTAGAGAAGATGAGTTTTGAAAATGGCAGAGTCTCCCCGGTGTTTTCTCTCCCAAAAAAGGATCCATTTCACTGTGACCCTGCCCCTCTATTTATAGGCAAAGATGGGCTGGACTTCCCAAGCGGGCTTGTTAGCCGAACGTTCGAGCCCAGGCGCTGCGTGCCGAACCAGGTACGCCGAACGCTTCTGTGCCGAACGGTCCTTCCCATGCCGAACGGTCTTTCCCATGCCGAACGGTGCTCCTGATGTATGGGAAGTGTAGGGTGATTGCAGTGAAGCCGAGCGTATCTCCCTTTGAAGCTCTTGACCAACCAATGTATGTAGTTCGAACGCTCTCGTTGCCGAGTTATCCTACCGCCGAGCTCCACTGACGCCGAGTGCCTCTGAATGCCGAGTACCGTGGGATGCCGAACACTAGTTGACGCCGAGCATAGGTTGTTGCCGAGTGATCTCCTTGACGCCGAATGCCCTTACGCCGAGTACCTTGTTATGCCGAGCAGTCTTGACGTCGAGTACCTTGTTATGCCGAGCAGTCTTGACGCCGAGTACCTTGTTATGCCGAGCAGTCTTGACGCCGGACACTAATGGATGCCGAGCACACTTTTCGCCGAGCGCTCATGGATGTCAGTTGCTTCGCCGAACACTCCTGGATACCAAGTGCCTCGCCGAACACTCTTTGATGCCGAGCACTGATTGCCGAGTACTAGTTGCCTGGTCAAATCCCCAGGAAACACTTGCCCCCCAAAGTGTATTGCGTGGCCGAACGTGATGCGCTTTGAATCTGGTACAATCTACCTCGGAGGTACCTTCTCGAGAATGCTAGCGAAGGAGGTGCAAGACGAACGAGATGCAGACGCCGAACGATACGCTCGAAGCCGAACGTACCTCGTGTGCCGAACGTCACACTGCTATGATGCCGAACACTTCGGTGTTGACCGGTTCTACCGGGTATAGCCTCTTCAACTTCTACCTTCCTCTATATAACCAGGCCCTCACCGTCTCTCTTCCCTTTACGCCTTCTCTTCAGCCATTCCTTAGAGACTTTCAACTCTTCCCATCCTACCAGATATAAAGCCTTCATAACATTTTCAACTTCGATCGTCGAATTAGGTATCCTTCCTCTAACAATCGCACTACTTCCATTTTAGGTTCATCGTGGTTTGCTCGTTTTGAGTTGTCTAAATAGCTCCTCCGTGCCGAACGATAGAAGGGTAGATGGGGTGTCGAACGGCGTAGTCTTTGCCGGGCGATCCGTCTCTGTTGTTCGGTGTGGATGGAGAAGGTGTAGGGTAGAATTGAAATCGTGGCGGAGCACAACTTTTAGCCGAACGATGACATTAGCCGATCACTACGATTGATACGCCGAACCCTGATTTTAGCCGAACAACATACTTGACATACCGAACAATGACTCTAGCCGAACAGCATATTTGACATGCCGAACGATGACTCTAGCCGAACAGCATATTTGACATGCCGAACGATGACTCTAGCCGAACAGCATATTGACATGCCGAACGATGACTCTAGCCGAACAGCATATTGACATGCCGAACAATGACTCTAGCCGAACAGCATATTGACATGCCGAACGATGACTCTAGCCGAACAGCATATTGACATGCCGAATACTGACTTCAGCCGAACAACCCCTAGGTCGAACCATTACCTTAGTCAAACAAAGCAACTGCCGGACAATTCTTGGGCCGGATAATGTCTTTAGCCGGTCAATACAAATGCCAAACAACATTAAAAATGCCGAACAGGATAGGTGTCTAACTACATTTTAAGCCGGTCACTCTCTAGAAATCATATGTCTTCTGAATCTGGGACTATAATCCCCTCAAGGCAAGCTTTCTGAGACGGTCAGCGATGACGGTCTTCGAAGGCGATGATTCGAAGCTAAATATTACATCCTTAGAACCTTTAGATTCTTATTGCCTGCACACAATCGCTTGCACTAGTTCACACACCACATGGGGGGGAAAAATCGTGTTGCTAATTCTAACGTTCAACGTTTTTCAAGTATAGCTCTCTCAAGCATTTAGCCAGGTTCATTATTTATTCGGGATGTCGGGAAAATCTAGTTCTGCCACCATATCTGACAGGCCTGGGCCGTCAGCAAAGCAAGGAGCCGCAGATGCTTCCAACCCGTCAATCTCTCCCGCTCATAACTTGGCGCCCGATGCTCTGGAGTCAACCATCTTACTGGACAATCCGGTCGATTCTCAAGCCTCGAAGATCAATGAGGCCGCTCTGCGACGGATATGTTCCATTCACGGGATTCCCTTTGCTGACGTGTTAGTTCCTTCGAGACACGACCGTCCTCATCTGCCCCCAGTCGGGTACACGGCCTGCAACAAGTTCATGTGCTGGATGGGCAGCGTGCCTCCATTTAACCTATTTCTCCGGGATGTGCTGCAGTATATAGACATTGCTCCGTCGCAGCTGCACCCGAATGGTCATGCGTTCCTATATGGGACTTATTTACTCTTCATGGCTGTCTTCTCCAGACCTCCAACCCCCGGTGATATCCAATACATTTATATGTTCAAGAGACGGAAAGATAGCCCTTCCTTCATATTCCTCGAGCCATATCACAAGTGCCAGATCTTGACAGGGGCCGGTAGCAAATTCGCCCTGTACAAACAGGAATGGTTCTATGTGCGATGCCCGTCTGGTTTTGCTAGGAGATGGGTTGAAGGTAGTAAGTCTCTCTGCTGAACCGTTATTCGTACTTAATGGGAGTCATGTTTTTCCTAACTCTTCATTTCATCTTTTCAGGTATTAACCCGCGTCCGGAAGGCCGAGGATATTCTGACGCTGTCGACGCGATTAGAGCTCTTCCGGCCGAGGATCGAGATATTCGAGCTATCATTTCAAATGAATCGCTGTCGGGGTTGGCTTGCTAGCTCCTGATCGTCGGATCAGCCTTCCAGAAGGTGTTACAATTCCCAAACCTCCATCTGGTAAAGGGAAAAAACTTGCCGGCCCGTCGTCGCGTCGCGCTCCCGACACGCACGAAGAAGGCGAGCGCAAAGAGGATGATGCACCCGAAACTCAGGGCGAGAACGTGGGTCCTGCTTGGAATCCGGCAATCGAAGTTCAGGATATTAAGACGTCATCCTCCCCTTCGAAGGGAAAGAAAAAGCTGAAATATACGGTTCAGAAAGAGAAAGTTGGTGACACCTCAAAATCTACGCCTATCCCTCCTGAGAAAGAGGCTTCTTCGCAGCATCTGGAGAGTTCTCTGAGGGGTCTCTCGAACCTCTCTATTCCCGAAGACATACTTAATTACGGGTTCGATGATCCTGAAGCTCTCAAATTCTCCTCGCCCGCTAGAGGCAATGTAGGAGTTCAACTCCCGACTCACAGAGACAACACTCCGATTAGCAAAGATAAACGAACGGGTCCGTCGGGGGGAACACTTAGGACACACACGCACATGCGCATTCCATAACATACTTCAAGTCTTTTTAACTTGTGAATTCTCCCTAATTCGTTGTTATCTTCCTTCTTTGCAGGTGATATGGGCCGCTCCCACGGACTTGATCGCCTTCAGGGGTCTTCTATATTCCATCACTCCGGACGGGATTCCGGTTCAGGCAGACGCCGGGACCGAGGTGATTATGAAGATAGGGACAATCGTCCGCGCGAGTCGTCTCACCGCAAGAAAGCACACTATCAATCTTCCCAGTCCCGCGATCTCCCTCCTACAACTGAGCCGGATAAAGAAAAGTCTTTGCAGAAGGGTTATCAGTCTGATGCTGCTCGAGAACAACATTCCAGTTCATCGAGTACGAGGCAAGTTCGAGAGCCGCGTAAAAGAACGGAATTCTCTAAGCCTCCTCCTCCTGCTCCTGCCGTGGACCCAACTGTTGCGGAAAAGATGGTCGACCTTAAGGCCAAGTTTCCGAAAATTTGTTTTGACGGTTTGAAATTTCTCCCGGCCATCCATCACATTCCTGGGCACGTGAAGCAAAGTGCCATTGCCTGCAACAATGACGTCTATGTTCAACATGATGCATTCGTGCACTTGGTGGAGAAGATCTCAGAAGTATCTGTCGAGCGTCAACACGAGATTGACCGTCTGAATCTGGAGGCTGACAGCGATAAGAAAATCATCAAACTCCAAGACGAAGAACTCGCCTCTTATAAGTTAAAGCTAGAAGCCGCTGAACAAGGTGCAAAAGATACTGCCGAGGCAGTTACTCGCTTAGAGGTGGCTCACAAAAAGGAGCTTGACGAAGCAGTTCAGCGCAGCGGCGCCCTTGCCCTAGAAAAAGACTCTGTCCAAAAAGAAAGGGACGCGCTCGCTACTCAAGTCAAAGAGCTGAAAGAACAACTCTCCAAGGAGAAAGAAGACAAAATAGCCGCTCAGGAAGAATCACAGCGGTATTGTGATGAGATTGTTGCTACCCGGCTCCTGAAGGCAAAGCTCGACGGTGAACTTGCCGGGGTCGAGAAAATGAAGGATGAGGCCCGTGAGGAGGGCAAAAGAATGGCTGTGGAGGAGCTTGATTCTCGCCTTGAGGCGGCCGCAGAGGCCGGCAGGGAAGAGATCAAAAGTATGTTTGACCCGTTGATCGCCGAGTACGGAGCCCGCGTCCTTATGCACCGTGACCTAACATTCTTGGGCGACGGCTACCATGAATCCCTGGCTGAGGCATGGGAAACTCTGATAAAGATCAAGAAAGTCGAGTCAGGCTCCGAAGAAATCGACGAGGATGCACTGGTGAAGGAGTTCCTGAGGGGGAATGAGCCATCGGATTTATCCGCAGCATTGGCTCTCTATGGCAAAGGCTCTTCTCCTTCAAAAGAGAAGAATGACGAGGCTGGCCCATCAGAAGCCGACGCTACTACTCCTCACATCGCCGCTCCTTATGCTGCTCAATCGGCTGGTCGGTCGACGCTTGATCCATTCGAGCAGCATGCCAGTTACGATCCCGAAGATCCCGGGCTCGGCGTTCATGTGCTGTCACCTATCCTGGAGGGTGAAACCCCGCGCGCCACCGATAGTCAACCTGATCCATGTAGGAGATTCTTCTTTCTCTAGAAGTCGAAGAGATTCCGTCATTTTTCAGCAGTGGTTATTCGTTCTAATGCCCACTTCTTATATTTTCTCACAGGTTGTTCTGACACCGAGCTAACTCCGAGGAGCGATGACGCCAAGGAGGAAGCGGGGAAAACAAGCGACGTTGCTCACGCAGGGGTAACTCCCGGCCCAGACGCTCAAGTGATCGGGGCGCTTGATGATGACAAACTTGATACTTCGTCTCCTGCCGAAGGAAGCGACGAAGTTAAAATCACTGGCGCCTCTGAACATACTTCAGAGATGAGCATGAAAGATCGTCTTGCCGACGAGGAGAAGAGAAAGGTCAAAGTCAAAGTTGAATCTGAAGTCCTGGAACTTACTGACCCGCGGAACAGACCTTTGAAAATCATTCTCCCGGGCAGGTCCAAACCACTAGATGTTCCGTCTCCTACTCCTGACTCCGTCTCTCTAGCAAGCAAAAAGTCCAAGAAGAAACGTGAGGGAGAGGAGTCGTCGGAAACACCAAAGGCAGACAAGAAGAAGAAGTCGAAGAAATGATCGATGCACTTGTTCAACAAGTTTTTACTTAAGTATGTAACAGTTTCCATCTTCCATAACTTGTAGTTTGTATAGGCCCGAATTTTGTAGGAGTGATCTTGTATCCCCATTTTGGACTTATCGAATAAAATTTTAGTTTCTTCTTGTTTGAATGATTCTCTTGTCTTTATTTGGTTTGCTGACACTGTGCTCCGAGGACTCGGAGACTTGAGACTGTTCATACTCTAGTCCGCGCTCTGGGGACTTAGAGTACTCGACTCCGCACTCTGGGTACTTGGAGACTTGAAATCGTTTATACTCTAGTCCGCGCTCTGGAGACTTAGAGTACTCCGCTCCGCACTCTGGGGATTCGGAGATTGGAATCGTTTATGCTCTAGTCCGCGCTCTGGGGACTTAGAGTACTCCGCTCCGCACTCTGGGGATTCGGAGATTGGAATCGTTTATACTCTAGTCCGCGCTCTGGGGACTTAGAGTACTCCGTTCCGCGCTCTGGGGATTCGGAGATTGGAATCGTTTATACTCTAGTCCGCGCTTTGGGGACTCAGAGTACTCCGTTCCGCGCTCTGGGGATTCAGAGATTGGAATCGTTTATACTCTAGTCCGCGCTCTGGGGTCTCAGAGTACTCCGCTCCGCGCTCTGGGGATTCGGAGATTGGAATCGTTTATACTCTAGTCCGCGCTCTGGGGACTCAGAGTACTCCGCTCCGCACTCTGGGGATTCGGAGATTGGAATCGTTTATACTCTAGTCCGCGCTCTGGGGACTTAGAGTACTCCGTTCCGCGCTCTGGGGATTCGGAGATTGGAATCGTTTATACTCTAGTCCGCGCTCTGGGGACTCAGAGTACTCCGCTCCGCACTCTGGGGATTCGGAGATTGGAATCGTTTATACTCTAGTCCGCGCTCTGGGGACTTAGAGTACTCCGTTCCGCGCTCTGGGGATTCGGAGATTGGAATCGTTTACACTCTAGTCCGCGCTTTGGGGACTTAGAGTACTCCGTTCTGCGCTCTGGGGATTCGGAGATTGGAATCGTTTATACTCTAGTCCGCGCTCTGGGGACTCAGAGTACTCCGCTCCGCACTCTGGGGATTCGGAGATTGGAATCGTTTATACTCTAGTCCGCGCTCTGGGGACTTAGAGTACTCCGTTCCGCGCTCTGGGGATTCGGAGATTGGAATCGTTTATACTCTAGTCCGCGCTCTGGGGACTCAGAGTACTCCGCTCCGCACTCTAGGGATTCAGAGATTGGAAATCGTTCATACGAGCCTGTATGTCACGCAGAATAGTGTAATTTATCATCCAATTAAGAGATATAGAAACTTCATAGAAAATGTGGCTTCAAGCCTTTATTAATGAAAATCAACTAAATTGCTCGATTACAACTTTAAAAGGAAACTAAATCATTATTGAATGGAAACATGCAGGAAACAATAGTGCCTATAGCAAGAAAGGGAAACATGCTAAATGTAATAGTGCCGCAAATGTTCACTGTTCCATGCTCGGGGGAGTGTCGCGCCATCAACGGTCGCTAGCTTGAATGTTCCTTCTCCAAGCTTCCGTTCAATGGCGTATGGACCTTCCCAGCTGGGATTCATGCGTGATGGTACCGGGAAGACTCGTTTCAGAACGAGATCTCCCACATCAAAGATTCTTGGACGGACTCTGCCGTCATAGTAACGCTTGACTCGATGT
The DNA here is from genome assembly GCA_030737815.1 of Allium fistulosum. Lineage (NCBI taxonomy): Eukaryota > Viridiplantae > Streptophyta > Magnoliopsida > Asparagales > Amaryllidaceae > Allium > Allium fistulosum. The sequence continues at coordinate 1,229,193,924 of CM060901.1, forward strand.
CTGTGCGCCGCCGCCCTTAATTCAGCTTCTTCCCGTTTTTCATCGATGCAGTCCAGTGACTCCAGCAAGAGGTTTTGGTTCGCCTTGGGATAGTAGTACGTCACTCGGTGCGATGGAACTTCAAGTTCCACAGGTATAACGGCTTCAATGCCGTATGCCAAGGCGAACGGAGTGTGGCCGGTCGCGGACTTGTGGGTAGTTCTATACGCCCATAATGTTGTCGGGAGTTCATCTACCCATTTGCCTCCAACCTTCTCCAGACGCTTCTTTAGTATGGACTTGATTATCTTGTTAACGGCCTCGACTTGTCCGTTAGCTTTTGGGTGTGCAACGGCGGCGAATTTTTTCTCGATGCCGTACTTTAAACAGAACTCTTTGAACTCTCTACTTTCGAATTGCGTTCCGTTGTCTGTAATGATGGTGCGTGGAAGGCCAAAGCGGCATATAATGTTTCGTACAACGAAGTTAATGACTTTCTTAGAGGTGATAGTGGCCAAAGGTTCTGCCTCAGCCCATTTCGTGAAATAGTCGACTGCAACTATCGCGTATTTCGCACCACCTTTGGATAGAGGCAAAGAGCCGATTATGTCGATTCCCCAGATCGCGAATGGCCAAGGACTGATCATTTGTGTGAGTTCCGTTGACGGAGCCCTCGGGATTTTGGCATATCTTTGACACTTGTCGCATTTTCTTGCGTAGTCCGTGGCATCCTGGTTTACGGTGGGCCAGTAATACCCATAGCGGAGGATCTTCTTTGCTAGCGTTTGCCCCCCAGTATGGTCGCCGCATTCCCCTTCGTGGACTTCCCTCAAGACTCGCTTTGTTTCATCATGAGCTATGCACCGTAACAATGGGACTGAGAATCCTTTCCGATACATGGATCCATCCTGCATTACGTACCGCGCAGCCTTTCGAAGGACGTGTCGTCTTTCGCTTCTTCTTTCTGGTAAAGCCCCGGTTGTCAGGTACAGTTTGAATGGGGTTATCCACGAGTCCTTCTCGATCTCTGTTTCCAACACAAGATCGATTTTCATCTCGTCCGCACTCGGGGCATGCAAGACTTCCACGGGATACAATCCCATTTGTTGAACATCGTCGGTACTTGCGAACTTAGCCAACAAGTCGGCTTCTTTGTTTTGTTCTCGCGGGATATGTGAAATGTCATAACGCTCAAGATTTGATAGTAGTTCCTGGACCTGAACGAGGTACGGAGCAAGCTTTCGTCCTTTTGCTTGGTAGTCTCCTCGTACTTGGTAAACCACTAACTGCGAGTCACAAAAGATTTCGACTGATTTGATTCCGAGTTCTTTGATAAGCTTCAAGCCAGCGATCAATGCTTCATATTCAGCTTCGTTGTTTGTAGCTGGAAAATCGAGCTTCAGGGCATAACAGATTGATCGGTTTTCCGGAGTTATAAGAACTACGCCCGCGCCAGAGCAACGGTCGTTTGATGCACCGTCAGTGTATAATTTCCATCGAATGGGGGGAATGATGTCGTGATCGTCTGGTTTGATGGGTATGGTAAATTCAGCGATGAAGTCTGCTAACGCTTGCCCTCGGATGGCTCTCCGTGGTAAGTACGCGATATCGAATTGGCTCAACTCGATGTTCCATTTTAGCAATCTTCCAGAAGTTTCCGGTCGTTGAAGTACCTGCCTCAGGGGTTGATCGGTATAAACGCCGATTGAATGCGCTTGAAAGTATGGGCGCAGCTTGCGTGATGCAATCACCAAGCAATAAGCCAATTTCTCAATTTTAGGGTAATTCTTCTCTGCCCCCGTTAAACGCTTGCTAACATAATATACCGGCTTCTGGACTCGATCCTCCTCACGGACCAAAGCTGCGCTTATCGCATGAGGGGATATAGCCAAGTAAACGTACAGCATCTCATGGTCAACTGGTTTAGATAGCATTGGTGGGCTCTCCAGATGCCTTACCAGGTTCTGGAAAGCTTCCTCGCAGCTAGACGTCCATTCAAAATTCCTCTTTCCTTTCTTTATTATGTCAAAGAACGGGATGCACTTGTCAGTTGCCTTGGATATAAATCGACTCAGCGCAGCCACTTTTCCGTTCAAGCTCTATACCTGCTTTATAGTCCTGGGCGCTTGTACATCTCGAATGGCTTGGATCTTTTCTGGGTTGGCTTCGATTCCCCTAGCGTTGACGATGAATCCTAAAAACTTCCCTGATGCAACGCCGAAAGAACACTTCAACGGGTTGATCTTCATTCCATAGAACCTGAGTATGTTAAACATTTCAGCTAAGTCTTGAATGTGGTCGTTTGACTGCCGTGATTTCACGAGCATGTCATCCACATAGACTTCCATGGTTTTGCCCAACTGGTCCTTGAACATTCGATTCACCAGACGTTGGTAAGTTGCTCCAGCATTCTTTAATCCAAAGGGCATCACCACATAGCAATACAGCCCGACATTTGTAACGAAGCTGGTGTGTTCTTGGTCCGGAATATGCATCGGGATTTGGTTGTATCCCGAGTACGCATCCATGAATGACAATAATTCGTGTCCTGCTGTGGAATCGACCAACTGATCGATCCTAGGCAACGGGAAACTGTCCTTAGGACATGCTTTGTTCAAGTCGGAATAATCTATGCAAGTCCTCCATTTCCCATTTGCCTTCTTTACTAGCACGGGGTTGGAGACCCACTCCGGGTAGAGGGCGTCGCGGACGAACCCATTTGCTTTGAGTTTGTCCACCTCCTCTCCAAGAGCGGCGGATCTCTCTGGATCCATTCCTCTCCTTTTTTGCTTGACTGGGACGTAGTTCGGGTCTACGTTCAACATATGACTTGTGATGGCGGGAGAAATCCCACACATATCAGAATGCGTCCAGGCAAAAACATCAAGGTTTGCCCGGAGGAAGTCGCTAAGGTCTTCTGTCATTGCGGGGCCTAACTGTGATCCGATCTTCAGTATTCGCAAAGGGTCGTCACGGCTAACTGAAATGTCAATTGTTAATTCAGCCGGTGCCGCCTTCTCTTCCCTGGGTTTCTCATCGTCGTCTCTCGGATCTATATCTCCGTAGATCCGAGAACTATGCCCGAGCCAGGGCTCGGGCACTACTTGTCAATTATTCGTATTGAGGATGCGGACGGGATTGTCCGCAACCTTTCCTTTCTCCCTCCGGTGGGCTTCTCGGAGCTCGGCCACATAACAAGAACGACCAGCTGCTTGGTCACCGTGAACAATGCCTACTCCTTTGTCAGTCGGAAACTTCAAAGTCAAGCACCACGGGGCTAGTGCCGCCCTAAATTCAGCCAGGGCCGGCCGACCCAAGAAAACATTATATGGAGAGTCCACATCCAAAACTACAAAGGGTAGAATTCGTACCCTCCGACGCTCGCCGTGTCCCAGTTCAACTGGTAACTCGACATATCCTACTGCATCAGTCGCAGCGCCGTTAAAGCCGTGGATACGAGCTTTGGATGGTTTCAAGTCTTTTGTCTCTAGCTTCATCTGATCATAGGCCTTCTTGAAGATGATGTTGACTGAACTTCCACAATCAATCAAAATTCTTTTTACATATGCTGGTCCGATTGTTGCAGATATGACCATGGGATCGATGGTCGGAGCCTCTACCTGATCAGCGTCTCTGTTTCTGAACACAATATCGTCTGTCATCACGCGCTGCTGCTTAGCAGGGGCCCCGTCCTCTACGTTCGAACAGCACTCAAAATCTGCATGCTTCAAGGAGCTCGCATATCGTTCCATCTCTTGCCAGTTCTTATCTGCGGGATGAGGTCCGCCGATAATTGTATTTATAACCAGTCTTCCAACAGTCCGGGCAGGTTCCTCAGGATGACGTGGAGCCGGTGCACGACTTGGGTTGGACGTTCCCTGTCCTCCTTCCTGTGGATCCTTTATAAATTCTTGCAACTTCTTTTGTCTGATCAATTTCTCGATAGCGTCATGCAGGTGTCTGCATTCTTCCGTGTTGTGTCCATAAGTTTCATGGAAGCGGCAATATTTCCCAGTCCGTTTCTGTTCTTCAGTTGATTCTTTCGGACGTGGTTTTCTGTATTGAAAAGTATTGCATGTGGATAGGTAAATGTTCTCAAGTGGGGCGTTTAGCGGAGTGTACTCGCTGTAGCTTGGAATTCTCGACTTCCACTTTCCCGCTTCTTTCCTCTTTCCTTGACTTCTTCCTCCGGACTCTTTGGGCTGCACAGGCTTACTCTGGACGTTGACTTGGACCTTTCCTGAATTGTCTCCAGATTGCTTCACAGCAATGTTGCTTTTAATTGACTCTTGGGCAGGTTCCGGTGCCTTGTCTCGTCGTACCCACCTAGCTTCCTCTCTTCTTATGAACTGGTGTGCCTTGGAGTAGAAACGCTCTAGCGTAGTCGGAGGTTTTCCTGCCAGCCAATCTCCGAATTCAGAATCCGGATCTACACCTCTCATTACAGCCATTAGAATTGCATGGTCGTTGGGATTACTGACTTCAGTTGCCGCAACGTGGAATCTTTGTAAGTACTCCTTCAGCGACTCTCCGGGATTTTGGATTACACTTGACAGAGACATCACGTCCTTCGGGCGTGTAGTGTGTATCCTGAATTGCTTAATAAACTTCTTTGCCAACTCCTCGAAATTTGATACGGATCGCGGAGGAAGTCGGGTGAACCACATAGTAGCGATCCCAGATAGAGTAATCGGAAAGCACCTACACTTGGTGGCATCATTTGCTCTGGCTGAATCCATCATCCATTCATACCTCATTACATGTTGTCTGGGGTCAGTCTTTCCTTCGTATGCAGGAATGGTTGGCATGCTAAACTTCTTGGGGTAGGCCGCTCGCAGCACAACATCCGTGAACGGAGTATGACTTCTTGACACTCCCCAATCGTCATTTGATAAGCCCTGATTTTCTTTCATCAGTTGCCTGATCATGGCTGTCAGATCGGGTGTCTGTATGGAAGCTGGGAGGTTGGAGTCAGTTCTACGCGCCTGTCCATGCTGATGCCTCCTTTCCTGGCGATCTGCCAATCGTGCATCATGAGGTTCAACATTGTTAACATCTTGATGATCTGGAGCTCCCTCCTCCATCTGTACTCCGGTTCGGAAGTTTCCAGTTCTGGCTTGGTCGCGGTCTCCTGCTGTTCGAACAGCAGCGTCTGCCCTTGCAGCTTCAGTCTTACGGCGTCTGCGCCTGGGTGGCTCATCAGAAGAAGTTGAGCTGTCAGAAGAGGAATAAGCAGCTGGATTGCCCCCAGCATTCTGTTGCTGCTGTTGAGTGAGTTGTGCCATCAGGTTGGCATTAGCTTGCATCTGTTCTCCCAGTTGTCTCCGGCTTTCCCTAAGTTCTCTCATCAAGTCATTGAACTCCACTCTGGTGACAACTGGAGTCTGTTCTTGAGCGGCAATCCCTGCACTCGGGATCGCTGGTTGATTGCTAGGTCCTGCTTGTTGCACGCTAGCAGTCTCTCGGGCATCCGCATTAAGAGAAGCTGACCTGGTACGTGGTCTTGCCATTGTAGAGTTATTGGTATGAACTCTGAGTAGAATCAGCGGATGTTCTATCAGTAAGTCGGATCTTCTTTGGGGGATTTGCTCAATCCAGTAGCTTCAAAGCAGATCCTTGAGGTCTGAGAATTCGATTCTCAGTGAAAGCACCAAAGTGTTAGCACCAAAATTGGTCACTAACCTCGTAGAAGAAGATTGTGAAGAGATATAAGTGATGAAATCAACTTAAACAGAGAAGACAGCGCTAATCTAAATACAGAAAGTAAGAACACCAAATTTATAGTGGTTCGGCGTAATTGCCTACGTCCACTTTGAGGTTAAACTTTATTGATCTTCTTTATAGTTGATTACAAATACAATTCGTGAATCAAATGTCTGAATGAAGTTGTTAAGTAGAGAAGATGAGTTTTGAAAATGGCAGAGTCTCCCCGGTGTTTTCTCTCCCAAAAAAGGATCCATTTCACTGTGACCCTGCCCCTCTATTTATAGGCAAAGATGGGCTGGACTTCCCAAGCGGGCTTGTTAGCCGAACATTCGAGCCCAGGCGCTGCGTGCCGAACCAGGTACGCCGAACGCTTCTGTGCCGAACGGTCCTTCCCATGCCGAACGGTCTTTCCCATGCCGAACGGTGCTCCTGATGTATGGGAAGTGTAGGGTGATTGCAGTGAAGCCGAGCGTATCTCCCTTTGAAGCTCTTGACCAACCAATGTATGTAGTTCGAACGCTCTCGTTGCCGAGTTATCCTACCGCCGAGCTCCACTGACGCCGAGTGCCTCTGAATGCCGAGTACCGTGGGATGCCGAACACTAGTTGACGCCGAGCATAGGTTGTTGCCGAGTGATCTCCTTGACGCCGAATGCCCTTACGCCGAGTACCTTGTTATGCCGAGCAGTCTTGACGCCGAGTACCTTGTTATGCCGAGCAGTCTTGACGCCGAGTACCTTGTTATGCCGAGCAGTCTTGACGCCGGACACTAATGGATGCCGAGCACACTTTTCGCCGAGTGCTCATGGATGTCAGTTGCTTCGCCGAACACTCCTGGATACCAAGTGCCTCGCCGAACACTCTTTGATGCCGAGCACTGATTGCCGAGTACTAGTTGCCTGGTCAAATCCCCAGGAAACATATAAATTTGAAATTTTTTTAAAATCTAAAATATATTTTTATTCCAGATATAGATTTGATTTTAAATTTAAATCTACCTTCAGATTTTTAGCTATCAATTTGAATTATTTTGAATCGGTCAATACCTTTTAAAAAACACTATAATATATATAAATGTTTATTTGTATATACATATGTGTGTGTGTGTGTGAAATTTATATCATAATAAATTAAATATGGACATCAAATATATAGATAAAGGGGAAAAAGTGTCCATTGTAGTGTTAATCCTAATACTTATGTTAGAGAATATTAAACAATGTACACATCTATATGTTGCACGTACACTAAGTATTTGTGTATTTGATACACATATACATTATTTACTATACATATGAATAATAAAATCAACTATTTTTGTTAATTAATTAAATTAAATAATGATTTGATTTAAAATTATTTAGATTAGATCTATATAAATTTAGACTTCATGGGCCTAATACAATCTAAAATGGAATTTTTAGAAATTTATCTATTTAGCCCCTTATGTCTCAGTGGCGGCCGTAGACTACTACATGCTTTAGCACTAAATTTAAACTCAGGACCTACATCATCGTGCTCATCCGTACCATTGGAGCCGATGAATGGTGATAACATTTGAGGACCATTGCCTACTGCAGGTTACTGAGACCCTCTCTGGTCTGAAGATGATGTCTCGGTGGAATGAGATGCTGTGGGAGTCGTACGTTGTTGAGCAATGGATTTCGACGTTACTTTTTTTGCGTTTATTATCATCGTGGGTATTAATATCTACTACAGTTTCAATTACACAATAAAATAATTAATTCATGTAATTATTTAATATAGCAAATACTTAAGTGTGTAGGTGCTTCGAATTACGATCCAAGTATACTTGGGAAAAAAATGCAATAGCGAACAAACAATTAATGATGAAGAATAGTCAAGCAATAGTGAAATTGACAATTTAAGATGAAGAATAGTCGTGCATTCGTACCTGTAGATTTCGAACAAAAAATAATACCGACTAACTGAAACTTATATCCATGATAACATCAAAATGCAAACATTATCAAAAGTACATTAAAATCTTCACAATGAAATGTACATGCTATGAGTGGACATTTCCATCATCAACGACATTATGTACATTATTCTCTTCATCTTCAAAGTCATCTTCTTTAACGTTGACTTCAACCTTGAAGTCGGTATCATCTTCATTCACTTGGTCATTAACTTGTTGATCTATGTCTACACCTTCATCTAATTCAAATCCACCATTTACTTTGTTGATAAGTGGTCATATATCGTCTGCATCTTCTGTGATTTGCATTACTTCTTTTGGATTAAGATTATGTCGGTACGTCTAATCATCAATTATGACCATGTCAATGTTAAATAACCATCTTGGTTCTTTTTGACAGCATTCCACTAAGCTACCTTGTTGTAGAACATGGCAAGATAAGGCGCTTAGTTGTCTCTAGTTGCTTGCGTTGCCAATATAAATTGATCATAACCTTGACATCACCTTTTTTTGATGTACTTCAATTAGGGGGTAATCTTTGTGTGCACATCGAATTCCTATATCCTTCCTAGTATCAAACCAGATGCATTTGAGTAAAAATATTTTAAATTGTGTACGTAAGTTCAATTATTTCCTATAAAACACCATAATAATCTTATAAGTCATCACTATTGTAACAACCCGCATATTTATCGGTTGTATATTTAAATATTTTATTTAAATATAATGTCATTTGTCGGATTATAGTCCGAAAAGCTACTTTTTGCAAACGGCCAAATTGGAGCTCGAAACCACCTCCATTGAGTCCAAAATGGCGTTTGCGATCTTTTTGAGTATAAACTTTGATATATTTGGAGTATGTCGAAATCTGCTACTTTTTCTAGTTGGGTTTTGGGTTGGGTTCAGCCCACTAGCTAACTAAACCCACTTAACCCCCCTAACTCAGCCCCTTCTCTTCATTCCATCTTCATTTCATTTCATTCCTCAAGCTAAAACTGAAATGGGGAAAGGGAAGAGGAAATAGAAATTAGCAAGCCCTAGTTCTTCTTGCATCTTGAATCCTTGCTCCAAAATCAAATATAAGCCATTGGTAAGCCTCCTCTTCATCTTCTCCAAATCTTTCTCCTTCAATTTCAGAAAGTTTCCTAACCCTAACTTAGGAAATACTTGTTTTGATCTTAGATTGAAGCTTGTTGAGTTGAAGTAGTGAGTGGTTGATCTTCTCTTTGCAATTGAGCTTCTTCTTCTTTGTTTTGGGTAAAAAGGTGAGATTTTTATCTCACATCTATGTGTATATCTATCATTGATGTTGGGTATGAATTCCTAACAAATATTCATGTGCTATTGCTTTTGGTTTGGAAAGAATTGGAATTCACTTGATAGGGCAAGAAGTGCTGGAAAACAGGCTCCGGCCGACCGAACGCAGGGTCCGGTCGACCGACCTGCTACCTGAGCACTTCCCTGCCTCTGTTTTGGGAGTGCAGGAATCTGGGCTCCGGCTGACCGACCCAGGAAGTCCGGTCAACCGACCTGCTTCCCAAGAATTTTTCAGAACAGTGTCCGGTCGACCGAGCCCTGTAGCCGGCCGACCGACCTGCTCCTGTTTTCCCTGTTTTGCATATTTTTGTTCGTTTTGATCGGTTTTCCAAATCTTATCAATGCAAGTTGGTTTTTAATGTTTGTTATTGCATCTTTGGCTTTGATAACATACTTTTGACTTCATTCACGAGTTTTATAAATAATCCCTCCAAATCGTATTAAAAGCTCCCTTCTCCGCTTTATAAATTTCTATTCAAACACACACGATTTTGCACTTCGAACGAAGTGGAAAGGAGATTAAATGGTTAGGTAAAACACGGACCATGAATCCGCACGTTCACCTTTCCGATTAGTCCCCGACCTATTCGATTGATCGTTTTGACCTTTGTGTCTGGTTTACCGATGACATGAGGTAAACTTTGTAATGCTTTGAGTGTGAAATTGGCTAATGGATAGTAAACCGTTTAGTGCGAACGAGTGGTTATGGGACATACGTTAACACTTTTCGGGTTCCTTTTCGAGAGTTATGACACATTCCGCCAGTTAGTGGTGTCCAGTACTGGGCCTCCGGACCTTCACCACTACGGTTTGTTGCCTTTGGGATAGTGTCTTCGGACAGTCTCCCTAGGTTTGTTGCCTTCGGGTATGTGCCTTCGGGTTTGTTGCCCTATAGTATCGCTTCCGATGTTGGTCTTTTTGAGCCGCATGGGTGATATTTGGGTTTGGAGCCTTCGGGCTTATGGATCCTTGTTTATACAGTACTGAGCTCGAGCAATCTTTTGTTGTTTTGATTGATATTTATATTCCCTAGTGCATCGCCCTTCGGTGTTGGTCTTTTTGAGCCGCATGATATGTAGCGATCATCTAGTGGAACTTGTATACCTTTATTGGTATTTGTTATTTGCCTTTTGGCTTGATTTGGGATATGATATCCTTTGTTTGTTGAGATGCCGATGATATGAGGCTTGTTTTGTTATGTTCATCTTTTGCTAGATGATTGTGTATCTCCCTTAGAGATATTTGTTATACTCTGTACGATTTTGCAGGTTTATTGTTGATCAGTTTATCTAACTGATTTGTTTAGCTAGACTGACCCGTGTATTTTATACTCGGGTCAGACCGAGATGTTTCAGGTTAGGTGCTTTTGGACTTAGCCTCTTTTGCTTCCGCATGGACTATTCCGCTAGCTTCTTTTTGTTATAGCTTTTATGTAGTCCTTATCTGTTGTAACTCTGATATGTATTCTTGTAAACTCGTCTGTATATTGTGGTTTGCTATACCACTTGACATGTATCATTTTGTATACTCTGTTATGTATCAGTATATGTGTATATGATGATCCGCTGTTCTGTGATGTATATTACATTGAATTGTTACATTTTGTTCTGATAGATCCTATAGCCATTGTAGTTTTACTTTAAGTATTTATTGAACTTGTCGAACCACATGAGATGATAAAAACCACTTTTCGGCGTGTTCAGTAGATAGTTAAAGTAAGACTACACATGGTCGCTTCCATTATACTCTATTGTCCGCATTAGCAGACGGTATTATCCATATAATACTCTTTGTTAATGAGGCTCTCGGAGTGGGGCGTCACAGCTTGGTATCAGAGCGAGGTTCAGAACAAAATATGATAAACGCAGAACAGAAGCACATATTACGGTACATCAAAGTGTACTAAGTGTTACAAATCTTTGAATCATCGTGCTTTTATTCCTTCCGTGCTTTCGGGGTAGATAGGATTAGGGGAATACGTCTAGGAATGTATTTTTATTCCGTAGTATTCCATATTGAATTATCTTCCTTTGTGATTTTGATTCCAATTTGATGGCATCATTTTATTCTGTAAGCCCTCGTGACGAGGAAAGTGTTGTTTCTCTCATTCTTGTGGTTTGAGAATTTTCTAGTATTTTTGGTCTTTTCTTAAGATTATTACCTAAGCAATCATTTGAGTAGTGTTAAGGTCTTTTTAGCTCGACCTTACCACCGGTTTTCATTTGGCTACGAATTGCGGAAGTTAGCATTCCACTTATCGCATTCCGAACTTGTTGTGATTCTTATGAATGATTTATTATGTCATTCAGTTTGTTTTGCTCATTTCATCCATTTTATGAATCGAGTATTCTGTGAATATCTCGATGATTCCATTTTTGTATTTATTGGTTTTAGATGGAAAATAGTAATTTAAAATTTTGCAAATCTTTTTCATAAGATTTATTTATGAGTACAATTGGATTTTTGATCTTTAAAAGAACAAAGGATATTCTTAAAAGTTTTTAAGAAACATGTTTATTATCTAAAAGATGATTTTGTGATTGTATTGCCCATTGAGTGCTTTAAGAATTCTGGTCGATGCGCTTGATCAACGTTATCGATAGGAATTTCCTAAACGCTTTGATGAGACAATCAGACATAGTAAATTGAATTGTAAAATAAAAGTTTTTCTGAAAAGATAATTACATAAAGGTAATTTTAATTTTGAAAGTCTTAGCTTTTTGGGGAAGAAGATTATTTTAAAAGAACTCTTTCTTTCCAATATTCCTATTCTTGTTATTCCCGTAGGGAACCAAGATTCTATCTTTTGTACCAATGCTAAATCGTATTGGTTTGGATGCCGTTCACTTGCAAAAGAGAACGTGCTATCACTTATGTCTCTAAATCACTAAAGCCTATTGAGACTAGATATGCCACACATGATCTAGTGCTCGCGGCTACTGTTTTCGCTTTTTGTATTTGGCATCATTATTTTTGGGTGAGGAATTTTGTTCTCTTCACCAATCATAATTTTTTTTAATGTTTATTTTCTAATAAGGAACTTAGCGTTGGTTCGAGTTCCTTGCATCTTATGATCTTGATGTTTTTATACTCCCGAAAGGGAAGTCGTGTTGTCAATGCCCTTTGTTGGAAGCAACAAGTGGTTGTTTCTTTGTTGATGTCCGAATGGAATGATCTTTTTACCAAGTTCATCGGACGTTTTGTTGTACTTTGTTTCATTGAGCTACGGTTCATTTGACGTACCGTTTGTATTACGTCGGTGTTCCGAATTATTTGAGCTTAAGAATCTAGAGAATTCTCTGAGCAACCAAGTTCGGGCTTATCCTTTCGTGCTCTTCATGGTGAACTTTTTATTTCTGTTCTTCTTATGTGTTGATATATTTTTGGTTGTTACACTTTATTTTCTTCTTAAGAATTGTGAGGACGCAATTTCTTAAGGAGGGGAGTCTGTAACAACCCGCATATTTATCGGTTGTATATTTAAATATTTTATTTAAATATAATGTCGTTTGTCGGATTATAGTCCGAAAAGCTACTTTTTGCAAACGGCCGAATTGGAGCTCGAAACCATCTCCATTGAGTCCAAAATGGCGTTTGCGATCTTTTTGAGTATAAACTTTGATATATTTGGAGTATGTCGAAATCTGCTACTTTTTCTAGTTGGGTTTTGGGTTGGGTTCAGCCCACTAGCTAACTAAACCCACTTAACCCCCCTAACTCAGCCCCTTCTCTTCATTCCATCTTCATTTCATTTCATTCCTCAAGCTAAAACTGAAATGGGGAAAGGGAAGAGGAAATAGAAATTAGCAAGCCCTAGTTCTTCTTGCATCTTGAATCCTTGCTCCAAAATCAAATATAAGCCATTGGTAAGCCTCCTCTTCATCTTCTCCAACTCTTTCTCCTTCAATTTCAGAAAGTTTCCTAACCCTAACTTAGGAAATACTTGTTTTGATCTTAGATTGAAGCTTGTTGAGTTGAAGTAGTGAGTGGTTGATCTTCTCTTTGCAATTGAGCTTCTTCTTCTTTGTTTTGGGTAAAAAGGTGAGATTTTTATCTCACATCTATGTGTATATCTATCATTGATGTTGGGTATGAATTCCTAACAAATATTCATGTGCTATTGCTTTTGGTTTGGAAAGAATTGGAATTCACTTGATAGGGCAAGAAGTGCTGGAAAACAGGCTCCGGCCGACCGAACGCAGGGTCCGGTCGACCGACCTGCTACCTGAGCACTTCCCTGCCTCTGTTTTGGGAGTGCAGGAATCTGGGCTCCGGCTGACCGACCCAGGAAGTCCGGTCAACCGACCTGCTTCCCGAGAATTTTTCAGAACAGTGTCCGGTCGACCGAGCCCTGTAGCCGGCCGACCGACCTGCTCCTGTTTTCCCTGTTTTGCATATTTTTGTTCGTTTTGATCGGTTTTCCAAATCTTATCAATGCAAGTTGGTTTTTAATGTTTGTTATTGCATCTTTGGCTTTGATAACATACTTTTGACTTCATTCACGAGTTTTATAAATAATCCCTCCAAATCGTATTAAAAGCTCCCTTCTCCGCTTTATAAATTTCTATTCAAACACATACGATTTTGCACTTCGAACGAAGTGGAAAGGAGATTAAATGGTTAGGTAAAACACGGACCATGAATCCGCACGTTCACCTTTCCGATTAGTCCCCGACCTATTCGATTGATCGTTTTGACCTTTGTGTCTGGTTTACCGATGACATGAGGTAAACTTTGTAATGCTTTGAGTGTGAAATTGGCTAATGGATAGTAAACCGTTTAGTGCGAACGAGTGGTTATGGGACATACGTTAACACTTTTCGGGTTCCTTTTCGAGAGTTATCACACATTCCGCCAGTTAGTGGTGTCCAGTACTGGGCCTCCGGACCTTCACCACTACGGTTTGTTGCCTTTGGGATAGTGTCTTCGGACAGTCTCCCTAGGTTTGTTGCCTTCGGGTATGTGCCTTCGGGTTTGTGCCTTCGGGTTTGTTGCCCTACAGTATCGCTTCCGATGTTGGTCTTTTTGAGCCGCATGGGTGATATTTGGGTTTGGAGCCTTCGGGCTTATGGATCCTTGTTTATACAGTACTGAGCTCGAGCAATCTTTTGTTGTTTTGATTGATATTTATATTCCCTAGTGCATCGCCCTTCGGTGTTGGTCTTTTTGAGCCGCATGATATGTAGCGATCATCTAGTGGAACTTGTATACCTTTATTGGTATTTGTTATTTGCCTTTTGGCTTGATTTGGGATATGATATCCTTTGTTTGTTGAGATGCCGATGATATGAGGCTTGTTTTGTTATGTTCATCTTTTGCTAGATGATTGTGTATCTCCCTTAGAGATATTTGTTATACTCTGTACGATTTTGCAGGTTTATTGTTGATCAGTTTATCTAACTGATTTGTTTAGCTAGACTGACCCGTGTATTTTATACTCGGGTCAGACCGAGATGTTTCAGGTTAGGTGCTTTTGGACTTAGCCTCTTTTGCTTCCGCATGGACTATTCCGCTAGCTTCTTTTTGTTATAGCTTTTATGTAGTCCTTATCTGTTGTAACTCTGATATGTATTCTTGTGAACTCGTCTATATATTGTGGTTTGCTATACCACTTGACATGTATCATTTTGTATACTCTGTTATGTATCAGTATATGTGTATATGATGATCTGCTGTTCTGTGATGTATATTACATTGAGTTGTTACATTTTGTTCTGATAGATCCTATAGCCATTGTAGTTTTGCTTTAAGTATTTATTGAACTTGTCGAACCACATGAGATGATAAAAACCACTTTTCGGCGTGTTCAGTAGATAGTTAAAGTAAGACTACACATGGTCGCTTCCATTATACTCTATTGTCCGCATTAGCAGACGGTATTATCCATATAATACTCTTTGTTAATGAGGCTCTCGGAGTGGGGCGTCACAGCTTGGTATCAGAGCGAGGTTCAGAACAAAATATGATAAACGCAGAACAGAAGCACATATTACGGTACATCAAAGTGTACTAAGTGTTACAAATCTTTGAATCATCGTGCTTTTATTCCTTCCGTGCTTTCGGGGTAGATAGGATTAGGGGAATACGTCTAGGAATGTATTTTTATTCCGTAGTATTCCATATTGAATTATCTTCCTTTGTGATTTTGATTCCAATTTGATGGCATCATTTTATTCTGTAAGCCCTCATGACGAGGAAAGTGTTGTTTCTCTCATTCTTGTGGTTTGAGAATTTTCTGGTATTTTTGGTCTTGTCTTAGGATTATTACCTAAGCAATCTTTTGAGTAGTGTTAAGGTCTTTTTAGCTCGACCTTACCACCGGTTTTCATTTGGCTACGAATTGCGGGAGTTAGCATTCCACTTATCGCATTCCGCACTTGTTGTGATTCTTATGAATGATTTATTATGTCATTCAGTTTGTTTTGCTCATTTCATCCATTTTATGAATCGAGTATTCTGTGAATATCTCGATGATTCCATTTTTGTATTTATTGGTTTTGGATGGAAAATAGTAATTTAAAATTTTGCAAATCTTTTTCATAAGATTTATTTATGAGTACAATTGGATTTTTGATCTTTAAAAGAACAAAGGATATTCTTAAAAGTTTTTAAGAAACATGTTTATTATCTAAAAGATGATTTTGTGATTGTATTGCCCATTGAGTGCTTTAAGAATTCTGGTCGATGCGCTTGATCAACGTTATCGATAGGAATTTCCTAAACGCTTTGATGAGACAACCAGACATAGTAAATTGAATTGTAAAATAAAAGTTTTTCTGAAAAGATAATTACATAAAGGTAATTTTAATTTTGAAAGTCTTAGCTTTTTGGGGAAGAAGATTATTTTAAAAGAACTCTTTCTTTCCAATATTCCTATTCTTGTTATTCCCGTAGGGAACCAAGATTCTATCTTTTGTACCAATGCTAAATCGTATTGGTTTGGATGCCGTTCACTTGCAAAAGAGAACGTGCTATCACTTATGTCTCTAAATCACTAAAGCCTATTGAGACTAGATATGCCACACATGATCTAGTGCTCGCGGCTATTGTTTTCGCTTTTTGTATTTGGCATCATTATTTTTGGGTGAGGAATTTTGTTCTCTTCACCAATCATAATTTTTTTTAATGTTTATTTTCTAATAAGGAACTTAGCGTTGGCTCGAGTTCCTTGCATCTTATGATCTTGATGTTTTTATACTCCCGAAAGGGAAGTCGTGTTGTCAATGCCCTTTGTTGGAAGCAACAAGTGGTTGTTTCTTTGTTGATGTCCGAATGGAATGATCTTTTTACCAAGTTCATCGGACGTTTTGTTGTACTTTGTTTCATTGAGCTACGGTTCATTTGACGTACCGTTTGTATTACGTCGGTGTTCCGAATTATTTGAGCTTAAGAATCTAGAGAATTCTCTGAGCAACCAAGTTCGGGCTTATCCTTTCGTGCTCTTCATGGTGAACTTTTTATTTCTGTTCTTCTTATGTGTTGATATGTTTTTGGTTGTTACACTTTATTTTCTTCTTAAGAATTGCAAGGACGCAATTTCTTAAGGAGGGGAGTCTGTAACAACCCGCATATTTATCAGTTGTATATTTAAATATTTTATTTAAATATAATGTCGTTTGTCGGATTATAGTCCGAAAAGCTACTTTTTGCAAACGGCCGAATTGGAGCTCGAAACCACCTCCATTGAGTCCAAAATGGCGTTTGCGATCTTTTTGAGTATAAACTTTGATATATTTGGAGTGTGTCGAAATCTGCTACTTTTTCTAGTTGGGTTTTGGGTTGGGTTCAGCCCACTAGCTAACTAAACCCACTTAACCCCCCTAACTCAGCCCCTTCTCTTCATTCCATCTTCATTTCATTTCATTCCTCAAGCTAAAACTGAAATGGGGAAAGGGAAGAGGAAATAGAAATTAGCAAGCCCTAGTTCTTCTTGCATCTTGAATCCTTGCTCCAAAATCAAATATAAGCCATTGGTAAGCCTCCTCTTCATCTTCTCAACTCTTTCTCCTTCAATTTCAGAAAGTTTCCTAACCCTAACTTAGGAAATACTTGTTTTGATCTTAGATTGAAGCTTGTTGAGTTGAAGTAGTGAGTGGTTGATCTTCTCTTTGCAATTGAGCTTCTTCTTCTTTGTTTTGGGTAAAAAGGTGAGATTTTTATCTCACATCTATGTGTATATCTATCATTGATGTTGGGTATGAATTCCTAACAAATATTCATGTGCTATTGCTTTTGGTTTGGAAAGAATTGGAATTCACTTGATAGGGCAAGAAGTGCTGGAAAACAGGCTCCGGCCGACCGAACGCAGGGTCCGGTCGACCGACCTGCTACCTGAGCACTTCCCTGCCTCTGTTTTGGGAGTGCAGGAATCTGGGCTCCGGCTGACCGACCCAGGAAGTCCGGTCAACCGACCTGCTTCCCGAGAATTTTTCAGAACAGTGTCCGGTCGACCGAGCCCTGTAGCCGGCCGACCGACCTGCTCCTGTTTTCCCTGTTTTGCATATTTTTGTTCGTTTTGATCGGTTTTCCAAATCTTATCAATGCAAGTTGGTTTTTAATGTTTGTTATTGCATCTTTGGCTTTGATAACATACTTTTGACTTCATTCATGAGTTTTATAAATAATCCCTCCAAATCGTATTAAAAGCTCCCTTCTCCGCTTTATAAATTTCTATTCAAACACACACGATTTTGCACTTCGAACGAAGTGGAAAGGAGATTAAATGGATAGGTAAAACACGGACCATGAATCCGCACGTTCACCTTTCCGATTAGTCCCCGACCTATTCGATTGATCGTTTTGACCTTTGTGTCTGGTTTACCGATGACATGAGGTAAACTTTGTAATGCTTTGAGTGTGAAATTGGCTAATGGATAGTAAACCGTTTAGTGCGAACGAGTGGTTATGGGACATACGTTAACACTTTTCGGGTTCCTTTTCGAGAGTTATGACACATTCCGCCAGTTAGTGGTGTCCAGTACTGGGCCTCCGGACCTTCACCACTACGGTTGTTGCCTTTGGGATAGTGTCTTCGGACAGTCTCCCTAGGTTTGTTGCCTTCGGGTATGTGCCTTCGGGTTTGTTGCCCTATAGTATCGCTTCCGATGTTGGTCTTTTTGAGCCGCATGGGTGATATTTGGGTTTGGAGCCTTCGGGCTTATGGATCCTTGTTTATACAGTACTGAGCTCGAGCAATCTTTTGTTGTTTTGATTGATATTTATATTCCCTAGTGCATCGCCCTTCGGTGTTGGTCTTTTTGAGCCGCATGATATGTAGCGATCATCTAGTGGAACTTGTATACCTTTATTGGTATTTGTTATTTGCCTTTTGGCTTGATTTGGGATATGATATCCTTTGTTTGTTGAGATGCCGATGATATGAGGCTTGTTTTGTTATGTTCATCTTTTGCTAGATGATTGTGTATCTCCCTTAGAGATATTTGTTATACTCTGTACGATTTTGCAGGTTTTTTGTTGATCAGTTTATCTAACTGATTTGTTTAGCTAGACTGACCCGTGTATTTTATACTCGGGTCAGACCGAGATGTTTCAGGTTAGGTGCTTTTGGACTTAGCCTCTTTTGCTTCCGCATGGACTATTCCGCTAGCTTCTTTTTGTTATAGCTTTTATGTAGTCCTTATCTGTTGTAACTCTGATATGTATTCTTGTGAACTCGTCTGTATATTGTGGTTTGCTATACCACTTGACATGTATCATTTTGTATACTCTGTTATGTATCAGTATATGTGTATATGATGATCCGCTGTTCTGTGATGTATATTACATTGAGTTGTTACATTTTGTTCTGATAGATCCTATAGCCATTGTAGTTTTGCTTTAAGTATTTATTGAACTTGTCGAACCACATGAGATGATAAAAACCACTTTTCGGCGTGTTCAGTAGATAGTTAAAGTAAGACTACACATGGTCGCTTCCATTATACTCTATTGTCCGCATTAGCAGACGGTATTATCCATATAATACTCTTTGTTAATGAGGCTCTCGGAGTGGGGCGTCACAACTATCGTTGTCGCCTATGACACAGACCCCACTGTTGTACGTTGTTTTCTTTATTTTAAACTCGGCTGTGTGAAATTTGAAACCATTATGTACAAAATTGGACAGTTCCTATATCTAATCATAGGTCCAAAAACGAGTGTTTGATAATAGACATTTGTAACTTCATCATCAGCAACCGTTATTTTTTATTTTCAAGTTATATACGATAATTTATTATGACAAAAAATATATATTTAACCATACTTACATATTTCTTGAACTAGTCCCCAAATCCTTTACTAGGGCAACAGTTGGATTTTCTTCTTCGAATTGACAATTGGACAACTAATAAGAACAAAGAAAAATATATAACAAGAATATACCAAATTAAATCTGATAACTTTTCAAAATTGAGAAGCACCGTTTATTTTGCGAAACTGAAATCCTTAAATAATTTGAAACCTCCATTCTTCCATTTACAAGACGGGCATCCATGTTTTTGGAAAATTGATAGAGAAATATTGGATGAATCAATCTTCTCATCGTCGGTATGACCACTATTAAAATTTTAAATAATATGGTATTCGAAATAGTAACTAAAAAATATGGATGCTTCTTCTACAGTGTATGCTTGAAAAATAGAACCTCCAGCATATGCTTTTTGTTTCACCTTCTTTTTGGGGGTGATCCAAATACCAATACGAAGATTTCCAATATTATGATTAATCCAAAAATCATATTTAGTATCTATTATACATACTTCCGAATGGATACATCCAACCGTATTGTACAAGTCATCGCTGTAAAGTTTCGATTGGTTAAAGTGCAAATAGACTTTCCATGCAATTGAAAACTCCTCGTGAAAATATTTTCTTCGATTTACATAATATTTTGGTATATCTTTTTCTAGTTATTGTAGACAAGTTCTGTTTAGCATAGTCGAGTATATATCTTTAAAGAATAAACTAAGCTCGGTTAGTGGCATCCGAACCTTTTATAGCAACAACTCTTTAAATACTTTCGGGAATAAAGCTTTGAGAAATAAATGACAGTCGTGACTTTTCATGCGCGATAGCCGATGGTCCTTTATATTAATGTAACGTTTCAAGTTAAAAGCAATCTCGTCGGGAACCTTAAGGAATCTACCCATTCCAACTGTATTCTATGTTGATTGCTTTTCAACTCATAGCAAGCTAGTCATTTGAAATTTGGACATTTATTATCCATTTCCAACTCTGGACAACCACAGTACAATGCGATATACGTTTTGGACTTTAAATCATTTTACATTTTTCTTTACATTCATTATCATATTAAAGTAATTCTCCAAAACATTCTTCTCGATATGCCTTACGTCTAGATTATGTCGAATTTTTAAATGGTTTCAATAAGGTTATTTCTAGAATATACTTTGTTTGCACTAATTATGAATTTTCCCTCTAACTGGGATTTTTGACACTTTGCCTAACTCGTGTACTTTTGATAATCATGAACAAGCTCATAAACTTCTTCACTACTAAGAATGCTAGTTGGCTCAAAAGTAGTAACGATATTTTCTACGAAAATTTTCTTATTAATTCTAAATGATCATTTTGATGCAAAAATTGACGATGATGATCCCACAACTATTGTTTGGCACCAAATTTTAATCGATAAAATTCAGTTGAATACGTGCAAATAGGGAAAGCAAATTTACCAACTGTACTCCTTTCAAAAAGCATTCCATATGCAGGAAAATTCCTTATCATCCACAATAATTTTGCAAACATTCTAAAAGTATTTAAAAAAAATTTAAAAGTTATAATGTTCTCTGCCCATAATCTTTTCAATTCATCCACTAAAGGCTGCAAATATACGTCTATCCCCTTTTTAGGATTTCTTAGTCCTGAAACTATCACATTTAAAAACATATACGGGTTTTTCATACACATGCATGGTGACAATTGTAAGGTGTTATAATAATCTATAGGTTGGATAAGGTTTAATACCAAATGAATCAAAGACGCGAATCCATCAATACACAAACCAATTCTTACATTATAAGATTCTTTAGCAAAATCAGAATATATGTTATCGGAATGCTTCCAAGCATCGCCATTTGATGCATGACATAAAACATCTTTAGCTCACTATCATTTGCTATGCCATCGCATGTGTTTTGCAGTAATAGAGGATGCGTACAAACTTTGTAATTGTTTGTCCATGAAAGGTAATATATATGAGTAAAAGGCACGCCTTTACCACTGCTCTTTATTGATTATATCTTTAGTCGTTGCAGAATTTACAATTTGTAAGGTTTTTATCTTCTTTCCAATATGTCATACATCCACTTGGGCACGTATCAATCTTTTCATACGGTAGACCAAATTCATATACTTTTTTTTTTCAACGAATACCAATTTTCTGCCAGGACATTATTTGTTGGAAGCATTTCCTTACAAAGACTAAGAATCGAGTTCATTACATTTTTCAATGCATTGTATGTAGATTTTATAGCGATTGACCTTAATGTCGCTGCCAAATGCACCATTTTACATCCGTTATATAACAGTCGTTTTGAAGCTACCAACAGATCGAACTTTTTTGATTCCGGGTTAAGTTCCTCTTCTATTTTAGGTTCATCAGTCCACATACTTGGACCAATGACATCATGAACTATTTCTTCCATTCTATCTTTTGTATTAGGTTCTTCAAAATCGACATCGGTACTGTTTTTGGGTTCATCTTCAACTATCACTGTCGATTCATCATATTGTTTCGACTTTACCATGAAATTTTCACATGTGGTAGTTTGGCATAAAACGTTTGTATGCAAATGTAAAGCAACAATTTCATATTCCTAGAGTTTCATACAATGATATTTACTACAAGAACACCAGATTCCTTTCATATTTGTTTTAACATTAGAAGCAACCCATGGGAATTCTTCCACACCTTCACTAATTTACAGTGGTACTTTTTTTTCGAACATTTTATAAAACTTCTAACTTTCAAATAATTCATCTTGTACACTATGAAAATAAGCAAAAAAAATTATACACCATTAACTTTTATTTTATAATATTAATACCATACAATATTGTTTTCTTTTACTAATTTTTATTATTAATATCATATACTATAAATTTTTATAATTAATATCATATACGATTAATTTTTATTTTATTATTAACGTTGTACGATAAATTTTTTATACTAATGTCATATAACTATTTGCTAATCACTAATTTTTACTATATATTAGTTAATATATTATTAATATACTAATTTTAATCTAATTATTAATACCATACAATATTATTTTCTTTTAATAAAATCATATACGACTATTTATTCATCATTAATTTTTATAATATTATCATATATTATTATATCATGAATTTTACAATTAATTAAATGATAATGACAAGAGTAAACCTTGATTTAACTGGCTGACAATCCTACCTCACATTACAAACATAAAATTATATATAAATTCGTAAATCGATACTTTATCAAGAACATTTCGCAAAATTTCGATTGTGCGTTCCCTTATTCTCCGTATCGTACACAAAAAACATACATGAAGAATAAAATAGGAATTCTACCAAAATTCTACGAACCATCTGGGATAATATATTGATTTATGACTTACATATTTTTTTTGTATGTTTATAATTTGTCTAATACGGGGACAAATTCGAATCAGGCAAATATTGATTTCCGTTTTAGAAAAAAGAAATATCAATATAATGATCATATAAAAAACTTATTAGACAGGGCCAACAAATCTATGGGTTCTCAATGGTGCTTATTAAAGTGGAATTCGTTTGATAGGTGATTTAAGAACATGTCTACATGAGCAGTTACAAACAAGTTCAAATCACTAGTTCAATATCTAAATGAAATATTTCATTTTAAACAAGGAACCAGATTAACAAAAATTGTAATGAATTCACAACAAGTGACGGAATGAGTGAGAAGTAAGTAACAAATCCATTAAAACAAAAGCAATATTAAAAAAATGAATTTAAAATTACAAGAACAGTGACCGACAACAGTTCCAAAGGAGCGGAGATTGCGATGGAGATTGGAATCGAGAAAATAATGACAACAAGATGTGGGTTATTGATCGATGGAGGGTTGGTCGAAGGTTGTAGGGTTGGATGCATCGATGTAGGCGACAGAGTAGAATTCGTGGTCGAAGGAGGATAGAGGGGATGGCGACATCGATGACGATAAGGAGGAGATTTGGTGGCTGAAGGCGACGAGGGCGATGGAGGTTGGAGGCGTCGATAGTGTGGCTAAAGGAGATTTAATGGACAAAGGGGTTTTACTTTTAATTTGGGGGAAAATTAAATGGGGAAAAGGTTTGGGTCTAGGCACTACAAGAAAAAAACAATTCCAACTGAAGCTTCCGACGGTCGCCAACGGCTCCGTCATTTATTTTTTGACGGCTACCTATCTTAATTAATTTAATTTCTAAGATTATTTTAACTTATTATACCTAGAAGTATGAAATTTGTTTAAAATACTAATTTAATTCCTGTAAATTAAAGAAGATACTTTTATTTAATTCTGCAATTTTATTACGGTTTGTGGTTAATTAAATTAGTGTTTTCAATAATCTTTTATTGTGTAATTCGATATTTAACTTTATTGAAAATCAAACTCAAATGATCAATCCATGTAACTTTCAGTCCGTCTATATTACAAATTCTTTGAAATTTATGATGCGTAACTATTTTATAAATTTAAATATATTTTTTAACCATTGTATAAGTAATTATGAATTTAAATATATTTTTTAATCATTGTATAAGAAATGTTAATTAGGGTTATTAGTGTTTAAATCCGATAATTATTGTAAAATTAGGGCTAATTTGGGTTGATTAGTGTATGTGCGTAATAGTGTAACATAATTTAGTGTTAATTAATGTATGTGTTATCTAAAATGTTAAAAAAAATTATTTACATAATCCCTTTATTAGTTTGTATATTCTTAATTATACAAAAATTTAGTTTACGTTTATGTGGTAATACATATAAATAAATTGGTGTATAAATTTAATTTTTTATTATCATGTAATAAATTGAAATTAGTGTTAGCTAAAATATGTTGAAATAAAAACAAGTTTTTATAAGTTTTTACTCGTTAATGAATTAGTGTTAATGCTGTTATAAACAAAGTAGTGTATAATGTACTTTATTTTTAAAAAAAATTAGAGAGTTTTTGGCCTTGTCTGATAAGTATTGTATATGATCATTGTATAGATATTCATTTTTATTGCAAAACAGACATCAATATTCATCTGATATAATATTGATCGGACTCGTCCCAGTATTGGATAAGTTACAAACATAAAAGTAATTACATTTTGTAAATCATTTCATCTTAAATTAGTTCATAAAATTTCGAGAGTACTTTCTTTTTGTTCCTTTTGTACATGTATATGTGTACGATACATGGAACAAAGGGGAAGTGCTATCAAAATTTTGTTGAATAGTTTAAAATGAAATGATTTATGAAATGTAATCATTATTGTATTTGTATTGGAAAGTAGGATGATTGACCATTAAAGTAGAAAACAATAAGGTGAAAATATAATATTATATTCATAATTTTTTAAAATTGAAAATATATTTGATTTTATAAAAGAAGTTATAAGAATCAAATATTATATATTTAATAAAACATTAAAATATAAACAAATTAGTGTATAATTATAACATATTACATAATTAATAAAACATTTAATGTATAAATGAATTGAAAAATTAAATGCCAATCCATAAAATGACCAATAATTTTTTGAATTTCTATCATATTTTTTGAAATAGGAAAAAATGGTCAATTATTTCATTGATCGGAGGAGCTGGATGTATCAACGAAAGGGAATGAGAGGCTTAGTAAGGGAAATTTTCATAATGGTGTACATGTATATTGAATTCGCTTTAAGTAAGAATGGAAAAGACGAAGTAATTCGTTGCCTATATAGCAACTGCAAACATTTGAAGCATTTCAAATCGGATATGGTTAAATTCCATTTGTGTCAAAATGGTTTCGTGCTAGAGTATTTTGTATGGGATTGTCATGGAGAACTTATTGCACCTAATCCTGTAGTGTTAGAGGAGTCGGCAGGTAATGATAATGTTATGGCGAATCTCGTAGAAGATATGGTTGAAGATGCAGCACGATCAATGTTCCCTACGATTGAAGTTGATGACTATGATGTAAATGTCGAAGAAGAACCAAATATTGAAGCAAAGAAAATATATGATTTATTGGATGCTGCTAAGAAGCTCCTTTAGGATGGCTATAAAAGCGGCATCTAATTATCAGTAACTACATAATACGTTGCTATAATATCTAAATTCAACTTCACAGAAGCTGGATTTACAGCTGTTGTACAAGCTGCAAAACGGCATATGCCACATGATAATTTAATGTGCGAAAATCATTATGAAGAAAAAACTTATATCTGCTTTCGATTCACCATACCGAAAAGATAGTTGCATGTTTTAAATGGTTGCATGTTGTTTTGGAAAGAGAACGTCGATCTTAGGAAGTGTAAAATATGTAACGAGGAAAGATATAAAAAAAGAAAAAAGAAAGGAAAAGAAAGTTCCATATAAGAGAGTGCATTGCTTATCCTTCACTCCTAGACTTCGAAGGTTATATAAACCTTCTGTAACCGCACCTTATATGAGATGGCACAGTGTGAGAACACAGGAAGAAGGTACCCTAACACATCCAGCTGATGGAGAAGCATGGAAACATTTTGATAAGACGTATCCCGCTTTTGCAACAGAGAGCCGTAATGTTAGACTTGGTCTGTGTATGGATGGGTTCTCATCATTCTCTCAATTTGGTTCTAAATATTCATCTCGACCTATTATTGTTACACCTTACAATTTACCTACGTGGATGTGTATGAAAAATTCATATATGTTTCTTACAAATTGCCGTCCCCGACCCTAATGATCCAACATAAGGAATCGATGCTTATTTACAACCATCGATTGAAGATTTAAAAACACCGTGACATGAACAAGCTGAAAAATATGACATTTCAAAAAAAACTTCGTATGTACACCTCTTTGTTATGGACAATTAGTGTTTTTGCTACGCATGCAATGCTTTCAGGTTGAAGTACGGTCAATTGTCTAACTTGTCCTTATTGTATGGAAAAAATACGATCATTTTCTTTACTGCATGAGAAGAAAATTTCATGTTTTGATTATCATCGATGTGTTCTCCATATTAATCGTCCTTTTAGAAGAGATAGAATTTTTTTTACAGTTAATAGAGCAGAGATGATGCAACCATCAATGATTTGGTCAAGCGAAGGAATATACGAACTTGTAAAGAAATATCCAATGATACACGAAATTAGAGTACAAATTGAAATTCCAAGTAAATCGACGATTCATAATTGGTGCAAACACAGTACATTTTGGAAGTTACTTTATTGAAAAGATTTTTTTACTTCATCATAATATTGACGTGATGCACAATAGGAAAAATATGTTTGATATTGTGTTTAATACAATTTTGAATCTTAAGAGAGGACGAAGGACGATTTGAAATCTAGACGTGATATAGAAGAGTTATGTAAGCGTCCCGAGCTTCGTATCAAGTCAAACGATAGTAAAAAACCCAAAGCATGTATGAGTTAGACAATAACTAAGTAAAACTTGTATCAAAATAGGTGGAAAGATTTAGATTTCCTGACGGGATTTCTTCCAATCCTCGTAGATTTGTTGACTTTAAAAACAAAGTCATGATTACCACGTAATGATGGAAAATTTGTTACTCATCATTTTCAAAGATCTGTTACCCGTAAAAGTTTGGACAGTTATAACAGAACTTAGTCCATTTTATAAAGAGCTTTATTCGACCATGTTAAAAGTTGAACATCTATGTAAACTTGAAGTAGATATCCCTATACTGCTTTGCAAACTAGAGAAAATATTTTCTCTAGGTTTCTTTAATGTAATGGAACATTTACCTGTTCATCTTCCATTTTAAGTACATCTTCTAGGTCCTATGCAATATTGATGGATGTATCCAGTTGAGAGATAATAATATTAAGTATGTTAAATACTAATTTAGTCGCATAAGTAAAATTTAATTTGAAATAATTTTTTAATAGTTACTTAATACGATAAATGTTAGACAAAAAACATTAGTTGAAGGTTCGACTTGCAAATCATATATCGAAGAAGAAGCTACATTCTTTTTCTCTCATTATTTCAGTGACTATATGAACTTATCATTTGAAACTGTTGTGCGTAATGATGAAGGCATTGAACAAGATTCTTCTAAAGGAATGTTATCTATTTTTTGACAACATGGCCGACCTATTGGAAAATATGTGGAACTATGGTTAGACGCTAGAGATTACTGTGTAGCGCATACAAATGTTCTTTTTGATTATGCTAAAGTTGCACCATTTGTCAGGTACTATCAAAAAATAATTTTGGATATTTGCATTTCCAAATTCATACTTATTTCAATTATACTAGTAGATTATAATGTAATATTATATATATATATATATATATATATATATATCTTTAGTATTTACGAATCACAACAACCACGCGGCGATCTCAGTAAAGAATTCGCCGATTAGTTTTCAAAGTACGTTTATGGTCCGTGAAATAGTGTAATCAACGAAGGATTGAAACATCTTGCGTTGGGACAAAAAGAAATGTCAAGACATAACCAATATTCTTCATCAATGGATTAAAATTCAACGCCAAAGAATTTGATGCTGAAAAATTAACTAACAACACTGGTGTATTTTTAAAGGCAGCGATGATTTAGATATTCAAATAAATGATTTTTGGCGTGTTAACCCAGGTTTTGGAATTGACATATTTTACACGACCTATGGAGATTTTTTTTATATATTTAGATGCAATTGATTTAGCAATGTTCTAGGTTCTATGATCAACGTGCATAAAGATCATAATCTTATTAAAATAGAACATACATCGCATTACCATAAGTATGATCCTTTTGTGCTAGCTAAATAAGCACTACAAGTTTATTATGTTATGTATTCATCTTTATCGGCTGTTTTTAAAACAAATACAAGATATTATGTTTGATGGAAAGAATATTCCGGACGAACAAGCTTATTAGGAAGATCTCGAGCAAAATAATGAAATAATAATAACCGACGATTATACTGATTCGGGCCTATAAACGATGAATCAAATGTTTTAGTAGAAGTACTTGAGAGTATAGAGGAAAATGTTATAGAGTACGAGACTAAGTCTGAATCAGAAAATGAAGAAGACTGAATACTAATGTACATCTTAATAGAAGGTAACTTATGTTATTATCAATGTTAAATTTTTCTCTAAAAAATGATATGGTTTTCCATAATTAAATGATATGTTCTCGCTTAATAAAATGAAATGTCTATGACAGATATTATGTGGTATCATAGATCTTCACAATCATCAAGTTCCTCCTCTTTGTCAAAGAGGGATCGACGTGGGAGGTGATGGCGACGGCCCATCACAGCGGGCGGAGCGTCCCGTAGTGATAGTGGCTGTTAAAGCGAGTGTGTAAGTATTAAATTTATTGCAACATCATAAATATTTTGTGTATGATATATTATTCATGATTTATTAAAAGTCAATATCATATTTAATACAGGGGCTTTGAGCTGGAGCCCTCAGAAGTTGTTCTAGATATTTCCAAGCCTGCATACAAGAGCAAAATGATGAGGTGCTGGCATAGGTAGGACCAGATTCCACCTCACATATTAGAGTGTATCTGGTAGGATTTCATTGTAAGTGTAAGTCTGTATTTCTTTTTATATGTACCACTTTACAATTTGTGGACTAAGTATAAATATATAACTTAATTGTTTTCACCGTGCAAGGGTGGTAGAGCTACAGAAACATGATCTTCTCCTATGCAGAAATTATTGGATGAAGAAGATGCGAAAAACTGCAGCGGTACGATGTCGGGCATCAAAAAAGGGAAAAAACCATGAGTGAATGAGTGCAAGCGTATGACAAACCTGGTTTGCTTTCTGGGATAGTGATGAAGCAAAGGTAAGTTTACTAGTCTCTATATTTGTTAAAAATTTAGTAAAATTAGTATAATAATTGTATTAATTTATAACTGTCAAATATAATGTTACTTTTAAATTTACAGGCAGAGTCGTAGAGAAACTCTACGAATAGAAATAAAAATCTAGCCACACACCGCCGGGTTCAAAATTATTCCAGTGTTATTGGTGAGAGTTGGTAAATTTATTAATTGTGATTATCAGTAGTTATTACATTGTATAATTGTGTGTGTACACACACACACTAATAATACATAATAATTATTTCAGGAAAGAGAGTGTGGAGGGCCAGTTTCGTACATGGACATGTTTGCTCGTACTTATGCCATCAAGCATGAAAGTGAAGATGACACAACAACATACACATGATATGACTCGAGATCACAATAGGCCATGGTAAGCATTTTTTAAATTATAAGTTATTAATAATCACTTTAAATAAGTTATAAATAATTTAAAGTATGAATTTTATTTGAAATAGCAGCAAAAATTCATGCGGGAAAGGGAGAAAGTGCTTGAGGGATCAGAATGGGAAGAGCTGGCTGCTGACGAGGATGCAATCTTTGACGGGGTCATGGAGCTGGCTGCTGACGAGGATGCAATCTTTGACGGGGTCATGGAGCTGGCATCATGGAATAGGCGTTATGGCTTCGAAAATTAAATATAATGTTTATGTATATTATATTTATGAATAACGTATAACATATTAATTTTTATTACTTACAGTATATGAAACTCATACACTTTGTTAAATAATATTACGGGTTAGAAGTAGGCTAAGCGTCTACAAAAAAGCCCAGGACAACGTAGAGATTTAAGAGTTGAAAGCGAAGATTGTGGAGCTGGAGGAATAAGATAGACGTCGGGCAGCGGAGCTAGCTATGTTGGACGAGCGCCTTGTTGCATATGTGCATTTGCATGGATCATTTCATTCGTCAAGTGGATCCGGAGGTGATGAGCAATGATATGACTGGTTTTTTATGTTTGTATTGGAATATTGTACATATATGTACTTTGAGATGGATGAGATAGTTTGACTTTGTTGGTATGGTGTTTGGGAGTTGGATTTGTTTAGATGTATTTGAGATGGGTGATGTTGATTAAAGTTGTTTGATGCATTTAGAGATGTTGGATGTATGTGATGTTGATTTGAGTTGCTTTGAGACAATGTTGGACTTGTTTGATACATTTTGGAATGTATTTTGAGATGTTGTTGGATGTTTGAATATGTTGTGAGTTGTTTGAGTTTGATTTGTTGTAAATATTGGTGTTTTGTTATTGTTGATGGTTTATATCTGATTTGGGCTTTGATATATATAAGTTATATATGTGAAAGTGATATATATATATATGTATGTATGTATGTATGTATGTATGTATGTGTTGGGTGGGTGTGAAAGGCTGTTGGCATAAAAAAAATACTTTAAAAATTTTGACGGCTTCTGACGGCCATTTGGAAATAACATTCTACGACCATCGGTGGCTTTATTTCAAGTATTTCGGTCATTTTGGACGGCTGCCAACAACACTTTGGGTAAATCATAACCTACCATGCATACATGACGGGGAGTTAGAAGCCATTGGAAATATCGTCGCCAGCCGTTGGAAACTAACTGACGGAGCCATCGAAAAGCTGTCAAAAAGACCATCCTTTGACGGCCTTGTTGCCGACGGTTATTTCTGATGGCTACCGATGGTTTTGAGCCGTTGAAAATGTTGTTGTTTCTTGTAGTAGGGGGATACTACTAGGAATAAGTCGTTGGTTTGTCGTCGTAATTTTTGACAACATACCGGTTTCAATTATGACATGTGAAAGAATTTTGTTTTTCTAAGATAGTCAGGTTTGTCGTTGAAAATTTTGACGATTTACCAACTACTTTTATCCTTTGGTCTTTTACTGATGACTTACCAACGACACTACCTCATGTCGTCGGTATGTTGTCAATAACTTTTCGTAGATATATTGTTCATTTTCTAGTAGTGTTTATGGAAATACTAATTCATTCGGATCGACACGAGGGTCCAACTCCAATGCACTGAAAGAATACATGATGTATATTTGAATTAGTTGACCCCTTGCTTCGCTTATGGTACAACCCACTTCTATATTTTCTCATATAACGGCACCAATGTTCCAATATCATTATTAGATCCTAATGTATAAATAATTACGTACTCTCTTATTGCTCGTTGAACATGTGATGTCGGTTATAAACATATGATATGTTCATGAAACTACTATGAGTAACAAAATTAAAATTATTTAAATTAAGTCTACATTTTTTAAATAAATTTCAAATATTTTAAAATTTAAATTTCAAATTCAATTTAAATTTAAAATTCAAAATTCAAATCCAATCTTATTGAATAACATTGAATATGAATGTATTAAAATATTAAATATGAAAACTGTGCTGTCCACTCCACCTGTCCAACAGTGGGAACTAGATTCGCGGTTCTACATAATTACCATTATATTTTAGATTATAACTAGTGTGTAACCCGTGCGTTGCATACGGTAATGTTGCTAAAAAATAATATTTAAAATTTAATAATTGTTAAAAATTGAATTTTTTTAAGCACTATACGATAAACTTATTGAAATAAAAAAATTTATAATTTAAAATGATATACAATACTCAGATGCAGATGTAAGGTAGAGGGTCGCTAATAACATATTCTTGTCGGAATTATTGTCCTAACTCGGTAATAGCAATATATATATTGCTATTACTATATATGTAAATAGTTGATGCTATGTGATACGTATAT
Source organism: Allium fistulosum (assembly GCA_030737815.1). Classification (NCBI taxonomy): domain Eukaryota; kingdom Viridiplantae; phylum Streptophyta; class Magnoliopsida; order Asparagales; family Amaryllidaceae; genus Allium; species Allium fistulosum. The sequence continues at coordinate 1,229,225,715 of CM060901.1, forward strand.
TTTTTATATAAATGGAAGAAAAAATTCAATTTTCCATTTCTATTAATATGAATATTGCATATAAAATTTTAATGATTTATAATGAAATAACGAATATTACGTAATTGAATATATTTAAATATTTTAAATCAGTGATCAGCTTGACTAATTAAATATATAGAGCTGAATGTTAGAGATGATGGGAAAAAATGAGAAGAGCTTTGTATGTAGTTGTAGTTAAAAAAAACATCTTACGATCAACTTATCTAGAAATGAACTTTTATTCATTATTTGAAATTTCAATTAGTAAACCTTTTTTTAGCGTAGCAGTTAATCATAAATTTCACGTTGTTTTAGGAGTGTCATGTTTATAACTTCATTAATATATGCAAAAAAAAAAAAATTGTTGTGTTAATTTGAGTTATTAGTTAGATAAGTTTTAATATCATGTTGAAAATGAGAATGTCGACATAACCTAATTTGCATTAGAGTAATCCATGCTTCCACATTTCAATGTTATAAAATATAAATTTAACCTTTAAAAGTTGTAAAAAACGAAATTTTGTACTACAATGTATGACATTTTTTTGAGATAAATGAATTATAAATTAAAAATATATTATTGTTTATGTTTACATTTTATGTTATGCGATTCATATATCTTTATATATATGAATAAAAATAACAATTTTATCATCTTCGCTTATATATATGATTGTTGTATGCGTATTTAAATCTATATATTTTAAGATTTATTAGATGAATTAATAAATATTGGTAAATTGAATTTATTTGAATGACTTAAAATAAAGATTACATAATTGGTTACATACATGGATATGAGTAAAAATATATTAGGAGAGAATTGAGAAGATTTAGTAAGTATCTATGTAAATTTAAAAGTATAGGTGTTTGAAGTTAAAAATATAATTTTTCAGTGCAATGCATGATATAACTTCACTGAGATAAACGAATTATACAATAAATTTGTTATTATTGTTGATTTATATAATTTATGTTATGTGATTAACATATCTTTGTATGCAAATGAAAATTTTGTTTTACCAGTTTGTAGATGCTATTATGTTGTATTGTTGAAATTGTCATATTTTAGGATTTACATGACATATCTAATATTAGTGAACTGAGTTTATTAAATGGTTTAAATTTTGAATTACGTAATTAATTTAAATGTATGGACTTAAATGTAAAATATTAAAAGAGAACTAAGAAGACATTCGTGAATAATCATAGAAAATTTTAAAAGTATGTATTTGATTATAAATTGGTATTAGAAGTTTAGTAAAATAACTATAAAGTGATAAATTATGAAAATTTAAAACTAAAATATATAGAGAGAGAATTAAGGAGAGTAGAGAAATCTTCTAGAATTAATGATAGAGCTTGAATTTCTTTTGCTTTACTATTATTTAATAGATTCTCCAATACCAAACATTTTATAATCCACGGGTTATATTTTCATATATCCCTTGAGGTATACTTATGAGTATGCCGAGCGAAAGTAGGATTTCAATAAAAGTGTTGTGGACTTATGCAAAGACGAGCAAGATGATAAACTTTCCTTCAAACATGGATTTTTGTTAGTTTCTTCTTAAAAGACCATTACACGGATACTTCTCTCAAATTCAATGGCGTTCACTTCTTTAATTTTATGGCGCTCACTTGAGTGAAGTTTGTGCACGTCTATAAAAGGTAAAAAACATTTAATTCAATTAAAAATCTCAAAACATCTTAAGTGTCTGCATGTCTACACAATATACGTGTCGATAAGTGGTGCTGCCGAGTATATACAAATGAAAAGAAAAATATGCTCATACCATATAAACGTGGATCCGGTCAATAGCATTCCCTTGAATACATTGTTGAGCCTACTAGGCGGTATGTGTACGTAAAAGCACATGGTTTCTTTTTAATACGTTGGGGGGAAATCCAGGCTCTTACGTAGCTCATTGAAGTTTGAACTGACAAACACTTGCCTAACCCAATATTTACAGATATTGACACATGCATAATAAATATACCGTATAATACCAACATACAAAAACACCGGGCAACACAAACTTATCCCGGTCATACAATACTCGTATTAGCATTCAATACACTGTTCAAATTAACAAATGTTTGTATATTAAACATGTGGTTAGCAAACAAATAATAAGAGCAATGCTCGCAAGATACCCAACCAACAAAAACATGAATTTGATTCTCTGACCTTCCAAAACTGAGCAGCACATATATTATATCTTCAAATTAATCAGATACATGTTGTCGACAGACACAGGTAACATACAAGATATTATATTCTAATCGTTTTGCACCATGAAAATATATTGAATTCTTTTTGATTTTTTTTACAATGGATCTCCACTATATTTAAATCAAACTTATATGGTTTAAATTGATTGTTAGGTAATTTATCTGATTCCAGAAATAAATATAGATAGAAAGATTTGACATGCATGATATTTTTATCATACAACTTAGATCTAGCTAGCTTTAAATTAATGTATGATAAAAATACAGGACATTGCACATATTGTGTTTCTTATAATCCAAACAAGAATATGTATCATTAATGGACCATGACACAGTTGGTCACCTAACATTGAAGCAAACTCAGACATACATGAGTCCCAAGGGCCAAGGTTCCTTTCCTGCCTCTGCACTCTCTTATTTTATCAAGGTTCCTAACTGGGTGTTTATATGCATTAATTAAACACCACATTATGCTTTTCTGTGATTATGGAGTTATGGCTATGACGCATATTATCTGCACCCACATACATTTATACACAATGATGTAATAGAATATAAAATTTTAAACCACTTTAATATAAAGGTCGATAACAAGCATGAGTGAATCATATACAATCAGTCCCTCTATTATTAGTCCATCCCGCTGGGAAAATAACCTTCTGCACTGCACTGGCGATACACAAGTATTTTAAATTAACAAATATTGTGCTTCACAAAGGCAGCTGAGCCCATGCTCTGATATATTAGAGCATCTCAAATTTTACCAACCAAAGTAAACCCGAGTTCATTCTGGAAACCTCAGGGGTAACCGATCAGTGTTGGATAAGTCTGTACAAGACTGTCAAAAATATCATCATTGCATATTTATCAACGGTAATATATTCGGCCATTTGCACGTTTTCCTATTTTTATTTCCTTCTTCGACCATTACAAACACAATATCATCATTTTCTATGCTTACTCGCACAACTCTTTCATTCTAAAACAATCAAATTAATTTTAGCAAAAGAAATATCAAATATCCAAAGAAAAAAGAAACGGATGAATTTGACATATCCAACAATTAGTAAACTAAAATTCAAATTTTTGTGATAATTCTCCGGCAAGCTGATAGAGTAAACAAAATTATCAACGACATTCTCAGCAAAGGCCTCAAGTATGTTCTCAACGATAATTGCAACAAATTAGTTACGGGCGTAGTGATCAAACAACCAACCAGAAATCAAATACTAGTCCACAATATTGGTCGTAGTATTTTAAAGGTAACTCATGAGGTAACCACGATCAAATTCCCTATTCAAGTAGAAATTTGAATTGTCAATTTAATTCTTTTGATGGGTGCTAAGTCAACTACATAGAAGATGAAAATTTGTGGAATGGAAACAATACTTTTTGTCAAGAATCATTATTGAGTTTGATGCCTCATTGTGTTGACATGGAATTTCATTCTCTCTTTCTCAAAATAGATCAGATATTGACGGTGGACATTGCAACTCCACCGTTGAGTTAGAGAAATGTTCTCACTAAGGCCAAGCTGATAGACTAGTTGGATTTTCAAGTACATTCTATTTTCCTTTATCATTTTCAAATATACATAGCAGCATATTTATGTAAAAAAGGTTTTTCACTAATTTTTGAATTTAAAATCATTTTACATATATCATTTAGCTTGTTTTAAATGTTGAAATTGATTTTAAAAAACAAGCACAAATCATTGTATATCGTGCACATTCATTGTGCATGCCTCGACCATCATCGGAGCCACAGCGAAGAAGTCAGTCGACCCACCGAGATATGTGAATGCTTCCAATACCAATGGTGGCTACTCTGGATATACGTAACGACAAAAATCAGGAGCAATCACACGACAATTTGATTAGGTTTTCAGGTAGGGTTTGTCGATGGCAAATTCAAGGGTACAAACAGATCAGTCATGTCAAGAGGAGCAAGATGGTGGAAGCAATTGCAATTCCAATAACCAATGACGACGGGATTAATTCAAAGAAGAAATCGACAATGGAAGATGGAAGCTAGGGAAATTGGATCGATCAAAAATGTGTGCATTTACATTTTAACCCCTCAAGTTTTAATAATTACTGGGTTCGTATTAAATTATGGACAAATTGATAGTGTTTTTTTTTTTTTTTTTTTTTTTTGCGCACATCAAACTTCTGGTGATTCCATATATAGGCATACAAAATTTCAGCATGAGGCATGACAAAATAAGGTGACACCTGAGAATGCAACAAGGAATAAGAGTAAGCCTACATTTGATACTGGACCCAGTGATAATAATGGGGTAGACCATCATAAAACCAAGGAGAATAATCAGCCTCCCAATAAAAACCAAGAATGATTACATGTAAGACATGGCAGCATTATGGAATTCCATTATACAACCCTTTTGACTGTCTACAGACAGAAGACTCCCGCATCAACTTCCACGGCATCACTTCCAAAGAATGTTCAACTAGAGGTTCAGCAGCACATGATAACTGCATCTGCGATCCCTGGATTGATAGTGTTTAACTATATACCACGCATTTGTATATTGCTTTGCAAAATTTACATTATATATGTATGTTTATTAATTCATCTATAAAATATTTATAAAATAACAGTATGAAATATTTCATATTCGAATCAAACAAGTTATAAGATATACATAGTGTGTGTGCGTGAGTGCGTGTGTGTGTATATATCAAAATACTACATTTAACTAAATATAAATAAAAGAAGTTTTATAATATGTTGGATCAAATGAGATTCAAAATTATTTTACACACACACATAGCTTTCATAAAATTTTGCAATGAAATTTGTTATACCCAAAAAATTTCAAGCTATCACAGGTTGAAGAAACGACATTACAAGTTAAACTGGCTATCGTAAGTTGAAGTAAAGGAAAGCTATAGCAAGTTGATGTCGTTAAGACTATCGTAAGTTGATGTCGTTAAGGCAATTGCATGTTTATGTTGTTAAGGCTATCATAAGTTGATGCTGTTAAAGTTATCGTACGATTATGACTAAGGCCATCACACATTGATGATTGTGGTTATCATAAGTTGATGGTTGAAATTATCGCATGTAGAATTTAGATAGCTTTAGCATGTTGAAGTTAAAGAGTTATCGCATGTTGAAGTTTTGTTATCATAAATAGAAGTTGTCACACATTGATGATGCTATCGTATGTTGTAGAAGCTACCCAAAAGCAATGCTCTAGTTAGTGATGTGACATTTTAGTTGGTTCAACCATGCCACATCACTATGAAGAAATTGAAAGTGAGTTGTGCCATATGTCAAACTGACAGTGTGTCACATCAGCAAATCATAACCGTTTATCTTTTATGAACGTCACATGTCAAAAATCTAAAAGTCAAATGTAACGACCCGCTATTTTTAACATATAAAATCAATATAAACGATGCTAAAATATGCTTACAACCAATTACATATATTAAAAGCAGTGGACCATGGATTGATAAAAAATTAAATAAATTCTAAACAACAAATAAAAGGAAAACATCACTGTGGAATTTAAACATCAATGTACACATATACATACATATTAGTTTAACAATCAAATATTACTCGAATAAAATACACCATATAATTTATACATTTTATTACATCAATTACTAAGTAACATCTATATATAATTATAGTGCAAAAGATATACCAATCTCATGTAGATACGACTCCTTCCAGACCTTTTGCTCCTTTGTTCGCTTTCACCTACAAACCTACAAATACACATACATAGATTAAAAGAAAAAAAGGTTTTAATTATGTTTGGACTACGACTAACTCTATACCCTACGACCATATGCTCGATAGCTATTGCATACGAAAAGACTGCCTACGTAACTCTTTTGGAAAATCAAGCTCATGTGCTTCTATTTCATGCTCCTCTCCTACATCTAAATACTTGTTAGTACATTGCAACCATAACATCTACGCAAAATAAAAGAGGTTTCAACTATGTTTGGACAACGGCTAACCCTATACCCTAAGACCATATGCTCGATAGCTATTGCATACGAAAAGAATACCTCCTAACTCTTTTGGGAAATCAAGCTCATGTAGTTCTATTTCCTGCTCTTCTCTAATATCCAAATACTTGTTAGTACATTACAACCATAATATCCATGCAACTATTGCAACCATCGCAACCAATGCAAATAGTAAAAGCAGAAAATATGATTCTTACTCATCGATCTCAACAAATCATCATATAGGATAAACGTAATGATAATAATAATAGCACACAGCCATCAACATTAACAATATTCTATGGAAATCCTAATCCGTAAAGAAAAATCACAAATATATATTTTTACATCTATACTAATCATCTATTATAGTAACGCATCACCAATGTAAGTATATATCAACAAACGTGTACTAATAACCTCATAATTATAACAAAACATTAATCATTAAATATGTACTAATCAAATCAACATTAGTAACACAACATTCAACATTCACCATAATTAACCATCCATCAACTAGTAGCAGTAATGGTAAAATATCGCACACTCATCAAAATGCGATCATCATAAAACATTAAACATGTGTGATAATTACAACTAACAATTAATCATACATTAAACAATCATCAATATAATATATTTACATCCATTGTTCTCTCATTTTATTATTGTTTATTGTAAATCCACCTTTATTTATTTATCTTCAAAAACAATAATAGTTCTTCCAAAACAATAATATGCTTCAAATTCCTTTATTTTACTCCATTTTACAAACACCCCAAAAACATCGTATTTTAAATCAAAAGTAGTAAAATTCTAGGTTAAATCACCCTAATTCTTTTTTATTTCTATTCACCTCAATGAAAACATTTTTTGGAAAACATTCCTTGATTATTGATGTTTTTATTATTCAAAAAACATTTCCTTATTTTATTACTCAATCAACAATAATAATATTTCATACCATAAACATGCAAAATCAATCATTTTGTCTTTTATATAAAACAATACCATTTTACTAAAATTCATATTATTATTATTTAAAATCTCGTTTTATTTATTAATAATAATAAACTTCCAAAATCCCCATCTAAAAGTAATTCCTGTTATTATTATGAATTTTCCTAGAAATTCATAAATAATGACCTTATTTAATTCCATACTTTTAGTGTTAGTAAAATTTGTTAAGTCATCGTTATTTAAACTAACCACCTAAAATATATAAATAACGCTATTTATTATTTATTTGTCTAATTCTCTCATTATTATTCATTTCATTTCAATTATTTATTTTCCGATTCAATTCAACAGTGAATTATAATTAAACACCCAAAAACATTACAATCGACGATAATTATCCAATCAATGCACAATGCATTCAAAATATTATAATAATTAAACATTAATCAATATAACATGATTTACATCAACAATTGTGAATTTTCACCAATAGTCATATATTTTATATTTTCAATTTCAATTAATTAAATTAAATAATTTGTATGAACGTGGTTTTTCCAGCAGTCTCCAAACTAGCAAAACAAGTGTCTAATCATCCGGAATTCCAATATAGGTCCAACGGAAGAAACCACACGTGAATTGAAGTTCGTATGTAAGAGTTAAAGAGGTCAGAAGAATTCAATAATATAATTGTATAAAATAGAGAGAAGGGTAAAAAAAAGTACTTTCAATCACCTTCTCCTCCTTTTCGTTACACTGCCCCAAGCAACATGAACCACTCCCGTGACTTTGATCAAGGATTTCCACCACCATTGGCCCCCTACAGACGCTGCACCATCGTTGTTCACCTTGCCTTCGCTAGAGCTAAACGACCACCACCACCAAGTCGACTTTGGTCCCACCTAACACCACCGCCGCCGTGAATGTTAGGGTTTTCGAACCCTAATTGTCAATTTGTCGCGCTAAATTTGCTCGTTTATCAAATAGAACCCACTGTTGAACTCCACTCGATGACCTCCTCAATACCCATAAATTAATTTCTCCGATTGATGCCTAGGTTGAAAATACCCAAATCGATGCTTAGGGTTTCGCCGACGCCTACTTTGACTACAAAATCCGACTACCTCGAGCGTCGTATCCAAAACTGAAAATTTTCCATCCGTTCCATTTGCTGAGAGCTTTCCAATAATATATAACTCAATAGGGTTTAAGCACTTCGAATTTTATTCACTTTTACTTAATTTGCTAATCACCATTAGAGAGTAATTCGTTTAATTTCGAGACTAGGGAAGAAAAGTGAAGATATATGTGACGGCTAGGGTTTTGTAGCCTCACTTATATAGTTGTAAGGCTAAGTTATGGGGTGTGTATCCAGTCTGATCCGAAACAACTACGAACGCTGTTTAAACACTGTAACATCTCTATTTTGTAAACCATAACTCCAAATATATCGAAATTATATATCAAATCGATCTCCTTAGAAAACTTTCGCAACAGTTATAAATAAAATGCCTAATTCACTCTTCAACTAAAAAATTAGTTTTAATTACTCTAATATTAAAAGCGTAAAATTTATGGGTCATTACATTCTTCCCCTTAAAAGAATCGCGCCCTCGCAATTCCCTGAATATAAACCCCAACCAAATCAATAAACTATCATCATCAAAAATGCAGGGAAATACATCAATTATAGAGTAATTACTTATAAAAGCAACATATAATAACCATATAACACCATCGATAATGACACATTACATTTCATTCAAAACAATTAAATCAATTTTCTACATATACATACTATTGTAATGCATACATTTCCTCAATCACACAGTATGTTAAATAACTCTCCATCAAAAAAGGATGTAACAATTTCAATTATATCAATTCTACCCACAAGTCATATCATGCATTTCAACAATCAGCCATAATTGATCATAATAAAAGTTTGCAACAAACATAGGTTGATAAAACATACATGTCCAAATAAATGAATACATAAACTAATAACCGGCATAACCCATCAAACTAAGCACATAATCTCAAAATAACATGGTATCATCAATCATACTAACCTGACAACCAATAACACGTATGTGTTATATAACTCCTATGTTGGTACAACTCCATCATAATATGTATATTGATGTAGCTCAGGCCAGGGATGGAGGCATAAGTCGTGACCGACTTATGGAAGGAGGTATGAGTCGAGACCGACTCAAGGAAGGCGAAGGTATAAATCGTGACCGACTTAACAGAGCTGAAATAATAAGTCGAGACTGACTTAAGGAGCTAGTAACTCGGGACCGACCTAACGAAGCGCCACAAGTTAACCAAATAGCAGTGCGAGTTGAGGGCTTAAGTCGACTACGACTTAAAGGGAAGGTTTTGAGTCGGAAACGACTTAACGAAGATAAGGTACTAAGTTGCCTACGATTTATTGAAGCAGAAGACACGAGTCGTCCACGACTCAAGGAGGAGGCTGACATAAGTCGTCCACGACTTAAAGACAGAGCTATAAGTCGTCCACGACTTAACAGGAATGATATGGGAGGAGCAGATAAGAATGCACAAGGGATAAGTCGGCTACGACTTAAGGAAAACTGAAGCCATCTTATATCGGCACCGAGTTATGACTCAGTTAAGTCGTACCATCTTAAGTCGCAGAAACCTGGAACAATAGATTCTTATGCCGAGTTAATCTAAACCGTTGATTCTTAAGTCGCGGAAAGATGCTGTTGTGTTACTTGTTAAGTCGTCATCTGTTAACTCATGGCATTGTTAAGTCGCTACGTACTAATGTGTGTATTTCTTAAGTCGTATGACGTCTGTTTCATATGTCGTTTATTTTGTAAGTCGTATATCGTCTGATTGTAAGTCGTAAGTCGTGGACAGGGTGTTATAATGTAACTGCTGGTGTTAGGTCGTTACTTTTAAGTCGTAAGGCATGTTGAGTCGTAAGTCGGAGGTTGTTAGGTCGGTGCCGACTTAGGAGTTGATGTAATTTTGTTGTTTTTTCGTATGAGTTGTAAAATGCTATAAATAGGCCGGTGGTGCCATTTGTAAGGTTGTTGATTTTTGAATAAAATTCTCTTTTGTTAGCTTTGTGCTTTCATTCAAATTGGTAGATGAGTGTAATCTCCTATCTCCTCTCTCGGATAATCGAGTGCGCTCGATTCAACGATTGCAGAAGCCGATTCGCGGAATCAAGTGCGCTTGATCAACGCTCGAAGAATTGAAGATCTCTCCTCACGGTATCGTGCGCGATCAACGTGTCAGAGATAGCTAGAATTCGGTATCTTCGGATCAACGAATTTGGGCATTTCAGTATCTTCCAATCCACCGATTACTACATTCACCGATTTACATTGTTTTGATTAATCCGCTGCGTCAGTTTTGGTATCAGAGCTTGTTCTAACCAATCATAGTTAGATCGAGTCTTGGAGCCGAGAGTTGAAGTTTGAAGTGATTAGCCGAGCTTGAAGTGTTGAGCTGTGATCAAGTTGAAGTGTTCGACTTTATATTGAAGTTGTTTGATCGGATTTGAGTGGGAGGCCGAAACTTTGTCCATCGTGTTCATCGCGATTTGCAACAAAGTGTAAGTTTTCGATCCGTTTCATTTTGGATCAAAGTTCGAAAAGTGTTTGAATTTTGAAGTGTTGAAGAATTTGTGAAGATTTCAATCATGCCGCCAAGGAGAGCCAATCGACATCAAAACGTTGAAGCTTTGTATCGAAGAGAAGAGGCTGATGAGATGGAGCAAAGAATCAATGAAAACTTTAGTGAAAAGCTTAACGAAGGAATTGGACGATTAGAGAAGATAATGTTAGAAATGAATCAAAATCGGAGAAGGGTTTCACCTGAATCTAACCGTGGGGGTAGTAGAGTCTCGCCACATTCCAATCGAGACAGAAGTGTTGAAAATGATCAAGGACGTGGGAGGAACGTGAATGATCGTGAACGGAGGAATGTAGATAGACTGGATGATGGTGGTAGACGTGAAGGTAGTAGAGATGTGGGTGGATGAGACAGACAACGATATACATCTGATTTTGAAGAGGAGTATGATGGTGGTAGTGTTCGAGGACAAGGACGAGGACAAGGAAGAAATTACTCTGAGTATGATCACAAGTGGGAGTCGGGGATGAAGACTGAAATCCCTGAATTCAAAGGTGGTATGCAAGCGGAGGAGTTTCTAGATTGGGTAGCTAGTGTTGAGGAGATTTTTGACTTCAAAGAAGTTCCAGAACATCGTAGAGTGAAGTTGGTTGCTACAAGGTTGAGGGGTAGAGCTTTGGCATGGTGGCAGCAAACCAAACTTACACGTGAGCAGATGGGGAAGTCAAAGGTTGAATCATGGGAAAAGATAAGGAAAATGATGAAAGCCACATTCTTACCTTATAACTATCAGTCGCTTATGTATCAGAGATTGCAAAACTTGAGACAAGGGACGAAATCTGTGAATGACTATGCTGACGAATTTTATCAACTAATAGCAAGAAATGATATTATGGAGACAGAAGAACAATTGGCATCTAGATTCATTGGGGGATTACGAATGCAGATTCAGGATATGGTTAACATGTTTGATCCCAGATCTGTAGCGGAAGCACATCAGAAAGCGTTGGCTTGGGAGAAACAGGGAAGACGAGGAGGTGGTGTGTTTACAAATTCCAATAATCAAGTGAAGGGTGTTAGTGGAAGTTCTAATGTTTCAAAAGTTGTTGCAAAACCAGTTGTGAATGAGGTTGGGAAGGCGAAAGTCAATAATGGTTTCAAGTGTTATAATTGCCAAGAAATGGGCCACAAAAGTAGCGAATGTCCAAAACCGAAGAAGAGAGCTATGATAGCGGAGGTTGAGGATGAGGATGAAGAAGATGAATGTTCCAATTCACCACCTGATGAGGAGGAAGAAGAAGTGTCGGGAGACGAAGGTTATAATCTAATGATGAAGAGGTCCTGTTTAACACCGAAGCAAGAGGAGGATTGTAGTTGGTTAAGGAGCAATATTTTTCAGTCAACATGTACCATTCTAGGGAAGGTTTGCAAATTTGTTATTGATGCTGGAAGCTGTGATAATATAATTTCGTCAGAAGCTGTAGGGAAATTGGCATTGAAGACTGAGAAACATCCGAAACCGTACAAGCTAGCTTGGTTGAGGAAAGGCGGGGAGGTGAAGGTTGGACGAAGGGCTTGTGTAAAGTTTTCAATTGGGAAGAAATATAAAGACGAAATCTGGTGCGATGTGGTAGATATGGACGTTTGTCATTTGTTGCTGGGGAGACCGTGGCAGTATGATAGGGCAGTGCAACATGATGGGCGTACCAACAGTTACAGTTTCATGTTTGAAGGCACAAAGATTACTCTAGTTCCAAAGAAGCGACAACAGGAGGAAAACAAGTTGGAGGAGATTGAAGAGCTCAAAACTTTGTTATCTTTGAAGGAGTTTGTGAAGGAAGTAGAGGAGGAGCCGGAAGTGTTTTTGTTGATTGGGCGAGAGAGCAGTGAAGAGGTTGAAATTCCGGAAGAAGCGAAACCAGTTTTGAAAGAATTTGACGATGTATTTCCAGAGGAGTTACCAACGGAGTTGCCACCGTTGAGGGATATTCAACATCAGATAGATCTTGTTCCAGATGCTGTGTTGCCACACAGACCACATTATCGAATGAGTCCGAAGGAACATGAAGAGTTGCGAAGGCAAGTGGAAGAATTGCTTGAACAGGGGCGTGTGCAGGAGAGTTTAAGTCCTTGTGCTGTACCAGCTTTATTGGTACCCAAAAAGGATGGAACGTGGAGGATGTGCACAGACAGTAGAGCATTGAATAAGATCACAGTCAGATACAGATTTACGATGCCGAGGCTTGATGATTTATTGGATCAAATTAGTTGTAATATCCCGGAAATTTTAACAATATCAATTTAATAATCTGTTAAATAATTAAATTGATATTGATGATCTTTGATAATAAGATTTGAATTTAATTTAATAATCTGATTAAATTAGTATTAATCGGTGATTTTATCTTTTAAAAGTTAAAAAGATAATTTTCTATTTGAATATATATATTTATTTATATATATTGTAAATAGAAGCTTTGGGTAAATTGGGAATTTAGATTTAATTTAATTGAATTTGAATTTAAGCTTTGAAATTCAAGAGAATAAATATTTAAATTGTTTGGATATTATAATATTTGTATAACTTTTAATTATAAATATAATTGGTTTTGTTTCTTTAAAATGATTTATATATATAGATAAGTATTTAATAAATTAACAAAAAGGCTTTTTATTTTACTTTTAAAATAAATAAAAATAAGTAAATTACTTAAGAGACATGTGTTATTTTCTAAAGTCATTGTTTTGACATGTGTAATTTAAGTAACCAATGTTAATGACAAGTGTCTTCATTTATTTTTATTTTCTTTTATTTTTATTTATCATAAATCTACTTATATATAAACATTGTATTTCTATACTTCATTCTTTCTAATTTCCTTTTCAAAAACAAGAAACTCAAACCTCTTTCTCAAATACAAATGCAAATCTGAAATCAGTAAACAAACTTTCCTCAAACCAAATCAAAGATCTGTAATCAACTCCTCAAACCAGAAATCAAAAATCAATACCCTGTAATTCTTTTTCCAAATCAACTCAAGCCTGTTGTATTCATTTGCAATCTGGGATCATCTCAAGTCTGTCTGCAAACATGCATTCTTTTCAAAACCTGCATTCTCTTCAACCTGGAAGCATGTTCAAACACTCATCTCTGCATGCAAATTTAAACAGCAAGCAACTCAGTTTAAAAGTCAAATAAGCAAGGCAATTCAAGTTTTAAAATACAAAAGCAGTTTTCAAAAGCTAAAGGCTGCCTCTGTTTAAATAAGGTGAGTAACATTCTTAGAACTTAAAATATAAGAATCTGTTTGCTTGTTAGCTCTGAAAGAAGTATATTCTTGTGTGTATCTATATGTGAGTAACTTTAAATTTTAAAATATAATTAGTTGCATGCAAGTATGGTTAGATATAAAAGTGTATTACATAAATGAATGTCTGATTTGGATTTTTATTTGTGTGCATGATGTTATAAGTGTTCTGTTCATTATTGTCTAGGTGAGTAATCTTTTAAAGAATTAAAAATCTAAACTTCGGTTGCATGATTTTATGTTGAAATAAACAAGCATTGCATGTTATTATATGTAAATATCTGATGTAAATATATATGTGTGTATGCTGTTTCTTTCTATTTGCCTGTTCTGTTTTGATTTTCCAGGCACAAAACTTCATTAAAATACTTATCATAAGTTTCTGATAGAATGAAATTTATAAAAATGAAGCTGTTGATTTTCTTAAGTTAATATTTAGAATTGTAAGTAAGTTAAAATATTAGTTTGTTGTCTCTGGAAACATAAGAAAAATCAGTGCATGTTGATTTTTATCAAAAAAAAAATCCAACATGTTAATTTAGTAATTTAGTATCATAAATCAAAAGTATTAACAGAAACATGATTTTTAAATCAAGAATTAGGATTTTTAGGTATAAGTTGAAGTTGCAGTTGGGTTTGGAACTGAAATAGGATTTTAAGCATTTCCTGGTGATCTTTGCATTGTGGAGGCTCGGGTTTCTTCTTGGTAATAGATGAGTGTTAGTAGATGCTAAGAAAAATCATTAGTGGTGATAAAACTTATCAGAGAGGTTGCAGATTTGAAAATTTATTTTAAACCCTAGTTTTTCACTGTGACATTTGAATCGATCGTTTCGGTAGTGTAGTTGATCGAGTGTTAGGATATTTTGGGAATTGATAATTGGTGAGTAGTTGAAGGCAAGGCCGGAGTGGTTGATAATCAGGTGGTCGGAGCGTCGAGATTTTTGCCATTGACAGGTTTTGAAGGGGAACTTGATTATGTTTCCAGGTTTTGGCATTTGGGGTGATCTTTGATTTCTGGAGGTTTGACTTGAATTTGGGGTTCATGGTGGGTTGTGGTGATGGTTTCAGATGGGTAGCGATCATCAGCGGTGATCTATGGTGGCTGGAGTCGCCGTGCATATGCACGGTGATGGGATTTTACTGATGTGGATTGGCCTGTGTTTGGTTTGCTCGAGTGGATGTAGTGAGTTGCCGAAGCAGTAGAATGATTTACTCGGGGAAGATAGGCATTGAACTCGAAGTAGAAGTTGTTTGAGTGCCTCGGTGTTTTGGACTGGAATGCTCGGGTTTGTTCTCGTGAAATTGGGTTGGAAACTCGAAGCATTATAGAAGAGACTCGGGATCGAAATTTTGTTACAGGTTTAAAGGAAAAACCTGTAGTGTTTTGTTTTAAAATTTAAATCTGAAGTTTAAATTATAAAACAAAGATTAAACAAAGTTTAAACCTAAATTTAAATCAAAATTCAAGTTTAGTTTAAATTCTAGTTTTGGAAATAATAAAGTTTTGAATAAAAAAAGTTTTAAAACCACTTGAATGTTTGGAAGTGTATTTTAATTTAATTTGAATGTAAAATGAAATTTGGTTTTAAAATTTCTTTTATTAAGTAAATATTTCTTTAACATGTCATTTAAAAGGATTTAAATGGTTTTAAACTTTGTTAAAGTTAAAATTTGTATTCATTTTAATCTTAAATTTAAAATGAAATTTAAAAGTAAATTTAAAAGTAAATTGTTTTAAATGCTTTATTTATGATAATTTAATCATAAATAAGAAATAGGTTTATCTTAAAGATAATTTAGATTTAATAAAATAAATTATTAAGGTATGATTATTTAGGAAGTAAATAATAAGATAATTACTTGAAGTAATTAATTGATGGTTATGTATTAAGGAAAGTAATTTAAGTTTAATTACTTTGAATAATTAATCAAGGGATTAATTAAGAAATTAATTAAGGAGAATTAATTTAGTAAATGAAAGTAATTAAGGGTAGTTAATTACTGATTGAAGATTAATCAAGGTGATTAATAAATGTTGTTTAATTTAAAGTTAATTACTTAATGTAATTAATTTAATTAAAGTAATTAATAATTAAGTTGTAATTAAGGATCATTAATTAATATAATTAATGATGTAATTAAGATTGATTAATTAAGTATAATTAATAAATGAAGTGATTAATTAATGTAATTAATTAAGGTTTAATATAATTAATTATAGTGATTAATTTAATTAATTATAGTTAATAAATTAATGAAGTAATTAAAGGTGAATTACTATAAGTGGTTAAGGTTAATTAATTTGAGTAATT
Organism: Allium fistulosum; assembly: GCA_030737815.1. Classification (NCBI taxonomy): domain Eukaryota; kingdom Viridiplantae; phylum Streptophyta; class Magnoliopsida; order Asparagales; family Amaryllidaceae; genus Allium; species Allium fistulosum. The sequence goes on from CM060901.1 coordinate 1,229,242,164, forward strand.
AATTAAAGATAAATAACTTGAAGGTAATCAAAAGATAATTAATCAAAGATGATTAATTGAAAAAGGTAATTAGAGGATAATTAATTAATTTGTAATTAATTAATGGGTAAGTAAGAAGGATTTATAAAATGAAGTAATTAATTTAATTCAATTTAAATTAATTAGAGATAGTGTAAATCATTACTTATGAATGAGTGATAGTATTGAATACTTGGCATTGATTGATATCTCTGATGAGATATATGCTGTATGATATGGATGTTAGTTGAATTGTATGGATTATCTGATAATGTTGATTATCTATTGTGAATTATCTTTCTAAGTGTATAAAGATAATTGAATTAAATTGTTTTAACCTTTAAAACAACTTGGCCTTAAAAGATACGTTTTGGATTTCGATGAGACCGGGATCGGGTTTCCGTATACCGGATTTCCAGGTCTGGAGACCCGAATACCACATCGATCCAAATTTACGTTAGGTCGTGAAATCCAAATGGAGCAAGTGAAGACTCGAGGTGTAAGAACGATTCTTTGTCAGTATAACTCTGTGGGTGATTCCGTAATGAGTTGACGGAGATAGTACTTTCAGATTCGAGATAAAGATTTAGAGTGCAAGGGTTATTGTCGTTAACTCTGAGGGTGATTCCAATACGAGTGTAACGAGATAATGCCTTCGGTTTCGTTCGAACCCGGAACGAACTTGTATGGATTGAATGCTTTCAGCACATCGTCAGGTGGACGATGAGCATTCTAAGATAGATGTGTTCTTTTAAAAGGTAATCGTGACCTCAAGCCTCACAAACCGGGAATGGCTAAAACAGGGGAGGTGCAGCAAGGTTAGTGGGTAGCACCCAAGTAGGACAAGATGACCTCTGTCTAGATGTCCCTTTCTATTTTCGACTTAGTGTGTGCGGTTGGTCATGACAACCGTGAGGTATCTTGTGCGGGAATTATCCAGTAAGGGATGTTCCGGCCTTGTGTTGCAGGGGATTGGGAGTGATCCTCGGTACGGTGATCTAGGCCACGTACTGTGACGGGCGGTACCCCAGTAGCCCTGCCATTGATGGAATCCAAACTCCAATAAGTGCCGTACGTTTTAGTTGTGCCCAACTATGTTGGAACGTGAGATGTAAGCATTCCAGCTATTTCATATTTATTTGAAAACCCTAGACCTATTTTAATACAATCGAATTTCCTATCAAATGTTTTAGTTAGCGTAAGGTAAAAACTTACCCATATTTATTGGTGGGGAGTCTTACGTGATACCTTTTCTTTCAAAAGGTTTTGAAGTTAAACAAGTTTAACCTGTTACTCACACCAGACCCATGTCTGACCCAAGTTGTTTATTTCTGTTTTATAAACTCTTGGGTACTCAAATTTTTACGAGTAGCCAAGGGATTCAGGTTTAGCTTTGACGAGTAATCTGGAGGAGCAATGGAGCAGGAGGCTTCGGCGTTGTAGATATAGATAGTAGTTTTCCGCTGTGTTGATCTTTGTATTGATCTGTATTGTGTTGAGATGTAATAACTAGACAGATGTTTATAACTGTCTAGTATGTGATGTGTAATCTGTGTAACTCTGATAGATGATGTATATGATACTATGTAATATTTATGTGATATATTATATTTCATTTCGTTTCCGCTGTGAGTATCTGTTGTTGTTTTCTTTTCTCTTCTTCTCTTTTCTATTTCTCACCCCTTTCTTTCTTTCTGTCGATGCGATTTTCCGGGAGTGGAAAGTCGGGTCGTCACATTAGTGGGTCTGTAATCTTTTCTAAGATTGACTTGAAGAGCGGTTATCATCAGATTCGCATTAGACCAGGGGATGAATGGAAGACAACATTCAAGACGAGGGAAGGATTGTATGAATAGCTGGTAATGCCATTTGGTCTATCGAATGCACCGAGTACATTCATGAGGGTGATGAATCAAATTTTCAGACCATACATTGGAAAATTTATGGTGGTTTACTTTGATGATATTCTGATCTACAGTGCGAGTACAGAAGAGCATGTTCAACATTTGAAGAAAGTGTTAATTATTCTTCATGAAGAACAATTCTATGATGCTACAAAGAAGTGTGTCTTTATGGCGAGGAGTGTTTTATTTCTGGGATATGTTGTATCGGAAGAAGGAATACAAGTTGACCAAAGTAAAGTCGAAGCGATTAGAGATTGGACGCAGCCCAAGACGATAACGGAAGTTCGTAGTTTTCACGGGTTGGCTTCATTTTATCGAAGGTTTATTCCACACTTTAGTAGTGTGATGGCGCATGTGACTAATTGTATGAAGGGTAAACAGTTTACATGGACGGAGGGAGCAGGAGTTGCTTTTGAACGAATCAAGGAATTGTTGACGACAGCGCCAATTCTAGCGTTACCTGATTTTCAGTTGTTGTTTGAACTACATACTGATGCATCGAAGGTTGGAATTGGAGGGGTGTTGAGTCAGAGGGGGCGTCCTATTGCATATTTCAGTGAGAAGTTATCAGGAGCGAAGATGCGATTTAGTACATATGATGTGGAATTCTATGCTGTTGTGCAAGCTATCAAACACTGGAGACATTATCTATTTCAGAAAGAGTTTGTTTTGTATACTGATCATGAGGCGTTAAAGCATTTACAAGGGCAAGACAAGATTTCAGCGAGACATGCATCGTGGATTGCATATCTGCAACAGTTTACTTTTGTTGTTAAACACAAGTCAGGGGTGACGAATCGTGTGGCTGATGCTTTGAGTAGGAGGAGTCATTTGTTGACTACACTGAAGGTTGAAGTGACGGGGTTTGAAATGTTGCCAGAACTATTTGTCAATGATCCTTACTTTGCGAAGGTGGTTGATAAAGTCAAGGAGGGAAAGACGGATGAGTTTTTGATGGAAGATGGTTTTCTGTTCAAGGGAAATCGATTGTGCATACCTGATTGTAGTTTGAGAATGAAGATTGTAAAAGAGCTACATGAAGAAGGACATGTTGGGAGAGACCGTACATTACAGTTGATTTCACAGTCTTACTTTTGGCCATCAATGAGGAAAGAGGTGGAAAGGTTTGTAGAGCGATGTCATATCTGTCAGGTTTCGAAAGGAACTACAACTAATGCTGGATTATATATGCCGTTACCTGTACCGACTAAACCATGGGTTGATGTGAGTATGGACTTTGTGTTGGGTTGCCGAGAACGCAGCGTGGTAATGATTCCATTTATGTGGTGGTTGATCGATTTTCGAAAATGGCACATTTTATTGCTTGTAAGAAGACGGTGGATGCTGTTCATGTTGCTCAATTATTTTTCAAGGAGATCTATCGACTTCATGGATTGCCAGAATCTATTGTGTCGGATAGAGATACTCGATTTCTGAGTCACTTTTGGTTGAGTTTGTGGAAAATGGTGGGAACGAAGCTGAAGTTCAGTAGTGCTTATCATCCGCAAACGGATGGACAGACCGAGGTTGTGAACAGATCATTGGGAAATTTACTGAGGTGTCTGGTGCAAGATAATCTGAAGAGTTGGGATGTGAAGTTATGCCAGGCAGAGTTTGCCCATAATCATGCTGTAAATCAAAGTACTGGGTTCAGTCCATTCCAGATTGTTTATTCGAGCTTACCAAAGGGACCGTTGGACCTAACGGTAATACCACATTCGAAGGGAACAATTAAGAAAGCTGCTGATTTTGTTGAGGGGTTAACGGAATGTCATAAAATCGTTCAAGAACGATTGGAGAAAGCAAATGAGAAATATAAGCGATCTGCAGATTTGAAACGAAGAAATGTTGAGTTTAATAAAGGAGATATGGTTTATGCAGTGTTAACAAAAGATCGTTTTTCGGTGGGAACGTACAATAAATTGAAAGCACGAAAGATTAGTCCAGTGGAAATTTTAAGGAGAATCAATGAAAATGCTTATAAATTGAAGCTACCAGAAGATGTGTATACTTCTGATGTGTTCAATGTTAAACATCTTATACCGTATCATGGGGATGAACGAGCTGATGTGGAAGAATTTACAAATTCGAGGTCGAATTTTTCTCAACCTGGGGAGGATGATGTAGCTCAGGCCAGGGATGGAGGCATAAGTCGTGACCGACTTATGGAAGGAGGTATGAGTCGAGACCGACTCAAGGAAGGCGAAGGTATAACTCGTGACCGACTTAACAGAGCTGAAATAATAAGTCGAGACCGACTTAAGGTGCTAGTAACTCGGGACCGACCTAACGAAGCGCCACAAGTTAACCAAATAGCAGCGCGAGTTGAGGGCTTAAGTCGACTACGACTTAAAGGGAAGGTTTTGAGTCGGAAACGACTTAACGAAGATAAGGTACTAAGTTTCCCACGATTTATTGAAGCAGAAGACATGAGTCATCCACGACTCAAGGAGGAGGCTGACATAAGTCGTCCACGACTTAAAGACAGAGCTATAAGTCGTCCACGACTTAACATGAATGATATGGGAGGAGCAGATAAGAATGCACAAGGGATAAGTCGGCTACGACTTAAGGAAAACTGAAGCCATCTTATATCGGCACCGAGTTATGACTCAGTTAAGTCGTACCATCTTAAGTCGCAGAAACCTGGAACCATAGATTCTTATGCCGAGTTAATCTAAACCGTTGATTCTTAAGTCGCGGAAAGATGCTGTTGTGTTGCTTGTTAAGTCGTCATATGTTAACTCGTGGCATTGTTAAGTCGCTATGTACTAATGTGTGTATTTCTTAAGTCGTATGACGTCTGTTTCATATGTCGTTTATTTTGTAAGTCGTATATCGTCTGATTGTAAGTCGTAAGTCGTGGACAGGGTGTTATAATGTAACTGCTGGTGTTAGGTCGTTACTTTTAAGTCGTAAGGCATGTTGAGTCGTAAGTCGGAGGTTGTTAGGTCGGTGCCGACTTAGGAGTTGATGTAATTTTGTTGTTTTTTCGTGTGAGTTGTAAAATGCTATAAATAGGCCGGTGGTGCCATTTGTAAGGTTGTTGATTTTTGAGAAAAATTCTCTTTTGTTAGCTTTGTGCATTCATTCAAATTGGTAGTTGAGTGTAATCTCCTATCTCCTCTCTCGGATAATCGAGTGCACTCGATTCAACGATTGCAGAAGCCGATTCGCGGAATCAAGTGCGCTTGATCAACGCTCGAAGAATTGAAGATCTCTCCTCACGGTATCGTGCGCGATCAACGTGTTAGAGATAGCTAGAATTTGGTATCTTCGGATCAACGAATTTGGGCATTTCAGTATCTTCCAATCCACCGATTACTACATTCACCGATTTACTTTGTTTTGATTAATCCGCCGCGTCATATATCCTAAAAACTGTCAATGAACATCCTAATACTCTCATCTTTGTAATAATCGGTATACCATTCCATTTTCACACCATCCAAAATATCTTGTGTACCTACTTATAGTCACATCTTCAATATAACATGTGCCCAGTCATGGCTATATCATCACAATAATATGTCTAGTTGAATTCTCAAAATAACATATGCCCAGTCATGGCTATATCATCATAATAATATGTCTAGTCATGGCTGAATTCTCAAAATAACATGTGCCCAGTCTTAGCTATATCAGCAAAATAATATGTCTAGTCCTAGCTGAATCCTCAAAATAATATGGTCATTTATTTTAAATACTGCAACCGCATCAATTAACGATCCTTAGACTCAAATTTACTAACTTAGTGTGTTGGATATGATACTCGTATGACCTCACCATGTGGTAAAGGACTACTCAATCTTTCGGTTTCTCGACAGTCGAATCCATGCCACTCAGTAGTTTAGAAACTAGACTACATCCCCATAAAAAGTCCAAGGTAAATGGATCGAAACATCATGTGATCCGGGGCGCCCCATATGCCCAAGTAAGCATCCTTACATACCTCTGCTTCACGAGTACACTTTGAAACATCTGAATATCAATGATCCCCTTGCACATGTCATTTGCAGCAGAGCACATCCTGGAACTGATCTTACAACTTCCATCTAATGTCATCGTGGTTTGGAATAATTCACGACAACCATCATTGGTCTTAGAATATCATCATTTGTACCGTAACCTTCCTCCAACAGTTTCTTCAATCCGACTAACAGTCCTCTACTCTACATCTCGAAGTAAAGCCACCTCATTGTCGAAGCCATCACTTTCCATCTTGGAATCATCTTTAAAACACCCGTCATTAAGCTTTCAAGTCTGAAACATCAACATCGAATCTCATCTCTGCCAATCTTCAGATCACATCCGAAAAATCTAATTCATAAATCCTTTTATAGTAATTTCTTCATTTGGGGACAAGGATAACCCAACCAAAATACCAGGAGGGATCCACTAACATGGAGTGTTTCGATATATCTTCAAAGCTAAACATATTTATTTTCATGTCAAAGCTTTCATCTACATTTAAAGCCAAATTCCTTTTTCTTCCTAAAATATCACCACCATTTTACAAAACAATTTACCAAAATATTTTCACAATTTTAATTCAATTTCAACATAATTTTTGTTAAAATATCGTTTTTCAAAGTGGAATTTTTTTTTCAAAATGTTTATGGGAGCTGAAAAAAATGTAGGTTTCAAAATATGTATTTTGATAAATATATATCTAACCTCCTCAAACGTCATTATGTTGCCTTAGTGGTAAACACCAAGTCTTTAGTACCAGAATTCCCTAATTACTATTCTTATCTGCAAAGAACATCTCAAATCTCTTAGTCATTCTGAAATCTATTCTTCCTCAGCTTAGGAAATTGCGCTATCCCATTATGACTAAACTAAATATGTCCCTAATAAATCCTGTAGTTTTCCAATTCAAACTAAATATTTTTCATTCATAGCATTTTAGTAAACAACCAAGCAAACAATCAGGTATTTAAATAAACAAACCAATAGGCAACCGAGTCAACATGTAAAGAATCTAATGATTAAAACCAACCACAATAAATCGAACAATTGACAAAATAAAAATAAAGAAAAATAATTGAAACAAGCACGATATAAATTAATCAAACAAACAGCCAAAAGGAAAACAATTAAAACTAATTATAGCAAAACAGACTATCAAAAGAAACCAATACTAGCAAAAGGAATCAATCCAAACAAGCATGACACGGATCAATGAATGAACATCAAACTAACACTACAATACAACAAGATACTAAATATAACTTAACGAAGAATGGATCAATGCGAACAACTCAATCAAAGTGAACAAGTATAACAAAAGCGGTCACTATCCAATATGTTAAAATAGGTAGTCCCTATATCGTATCCCCGCCCCTCTATGGAAGGGAATAACTAGACATTTCCACAACTTCTAATGGAAAGTCACACATAATAGTCATAAATGTAACATCGTCATAATGGGAGTTAGGCAACCGAGAACTCATCCTACCCCGTCATCTTACACCCTATGTTGTAAAGCCTTGTTTTTATAGTTCTCAATTAAAATTCCTAAATAAAACATCTTTTCAACAAAATACCTTTCAACAAACACCTCCAACTTGTTATTTAAATTAAATATTTTACTTCAAATCAAATCATCCCATCTTAGTAAATTTTTTTTGAGGTATTGTAAAACTAGATACTTTCAAATATTTATCTATTTATTTCATAATATATTTCAAAATATATTCTCAATAAAATGATCTTCAAACCAAGTCTTTTTAACCTAAACTCTTTACTCAAGAATGATTTTCCTTTCAAACATCATTTTTCAAAGAGTACCCATTGAGTGAAAACCCTCTCAATCAAAATCAATTTTCAAAATAAAGTTTTCTGAAATCAAATATGCTACTTTGATGAAACTTTCTACTCAAATAAATATTTTATTACGTTCTTTACTTAAAAAGGATACTTCTAAAATAAAATACTTCCATCAACTATTTTCAAATATTTCAAGCAACAATATAACTTCTCAAATAAAAATATTTCCACTATATTATTCAAATTTATTATTCTTTTGACTAAATAATTTCTTCAAAATAAAGTTTATGGAAATAATCTCCTTATAATAAATCTTCTCCAACTCATATAATATTCATTGTAAAGAATGTTTCAACAAAATATTCTTTTCTTTTAAAATAAGGGTTCTCATTAAATATTCTTTAATAAGGTACTTTAAAAAAAGAATTCAAATTCTATATTATAATGAAAATAGTTTCTCCACTTCAAAACATCATACTAAATAAACATTCCTCAAACCTTACAATATATGCTTTAAAATATCCTTTTAACGAAAATATTTCTTTCCAAAATACCTCTTAATAAAATAATTTTTCAAAGAATTCTAAAATATAATGAGGTTAAAAATTACCTTTGTCAAAGGATGCTCCCAAATTAAAGAAATTTTTTAAATAAAATGTTTCCATTGAAAGATCCTAACCAAAATAAATATTTTAAACCGAACATCCTTCTATAAAAATATTTTTGAATAAAATAATTACAAATAAATTTATCTTTAAAAAAAAATTTCACCTCTAAGAAAACATTTCTTAATCATAATACTATTATAGAAATGCACACTAAAGAAGGTTTTTAAAACAACTAGAGTTTTTCACAATAATGTTTCTTTAAAAGCTGAAATAAACTTCACATGTCTAATTAGAATACCTTTTTACTAAAAGTACTTTCAAATAAAATACTTTTACTATGCTCACATTTCCTTTTCGAAAACACCTTCATAAAATATTTTACTTCTAAATGCTTTATTCCCATCAAAAATATCAACAAACCACCTCGAGTCCAAAAATAACCATTTTTTCCTTTCAAATAAAATATCTTTAAATCCGGAGTGTACATTTTATAAATTTTCCAAACAAATATTATTCAAAATAAAAAGTGATTCCTTAGGTCTGGTTACAGTTATAATTTAACATTGGGTATGCATCACTTGGGTTACAACCAACAGTTAACCCCTCCTATATGTGTTCATCCTTCCCCACTCCTACTTTATTATCTTCCATCATCGTGAATAAACATCATTTTAGGGTGAGGTAACGATGGTTAACAAACAATCCATATACACAAAGCATACAATTGCCAATCAAAACTCTCTCCAATTCTATATTTTAACCTAACCTAAGTTGTAACCCGTTATAACCTAATGGTCTAACCTACCCAAGGCTTAAGGAATCGCTAAACCTGGCTTTGATACTTTGTGCGACGACCCATTATTTTTAACATCTAAAATCAATTATGAATGAAGCCAAAATATGCTTACAACTAATCTCAAATATTAAAAGCAATGGTCCACGGTTAATAAAAAGTTAAACAAATTCTAAAATAATAAATAAAAGGGAAACCCCATAACGGAATTTAAACATCAATGTATACATATATATACATATTAGTTTAGTAATAAAATATTACTCGAATAAAATACACCACATAGTTTATACATTATATTACATCAATTATTAAACAACATTTTTATAATTATAGTGCAAGAGATATACCGATCTTATATAGATATGACTCCTCCTAGACCCTTTGCTCCTTTCTTCGCTTTTACCTGCAAACCTACAAATATATACATAGAGCAAAAGAAAAAAAGGTTTCAATTATGTTTGGATATCGCCTAACCCTATACACTACGGTCATAAGGTCGATAGCTATTGCATAGGAAAAGATTGCTACGTACCCCTTTTAGGGGATCAATCCCACATAGTTCTATTTTCCGCTCTTCTCCTGCATCCAAATACTTGAACCATAACATCCATGCAACCATAGAAACCAATGCAAGTAGAAAAAGAAGAAAATATGATTTTTACTCATCCATCTCAACAAATCATCATATGGGGTAAATGTGATAATAATAATAATAACACACAACCATCAACATCAATAACATTCTATGACAACCACAATCTATCAATTAAGAAAAATCAAAATAATAGAAATATAGTTCTAACCATACTAATCATCCGTTATAGCTATGCATCACCAATGTAAGTATATATCAACAAACGTGTACTAATCACCTTATAATAGTAACACAACATCAATCATTAAATATGCACTAATCAAATCAACTTTAGTAACACAACATTCATCATCGATTAACCATAATTAACTACCCATTAACTAGTAACAATAATAGTAACATATTGCATAATCATCAAAGTGTGATACCATCATCAAACATCAAATATATGTGATAATTACAACTAATAATCAATCACACATTCAACAATCATCAAAATAATATATTTACATCCATTGTTCTTTTAAATCAATTTATTATTGTTTATTGTAAATCTGCCTTTATTTATTCATCTTCAAAAACAATAATAGTTCCTCCAAAATAGTAATATGCTTCAAATTACCTTATTTTACTCCATTTTACAAATAATCCAAAAACATCGCATTTTAAATCAAAAGTAGTAATATTCTACTTTAACTCACTAAAACTTCTTTTTTTATTTCTAATCGCCAATTTGCCACTGCTATAGTTGCTCGTTCATCAAATCGAACACACTGTTGAACTCTACTCAATGACCTCTTCAATACCCATAAATTGATTTCTCTTATTGATGCCCAGGTTGAAAACACCCAAATCGATGCTTAGGGTTTCAACAATGCCTACTTTGACCACAAATTCGGACTACCTCAAGCGTTGTATCCAAAAACGAACGCTTGCCATCTGTTCCATTCACTGCGAGATTTCCAACGATATATAATTCAATAGGATTTGGACAAATCAAAATTTATTCACTTTTTAATTTGCTAATCATCATTAGAGAGTAATTAGTTTAATTTTAGAATTAGGGAAGAAAAGAGAAGATAGAGGTGATAGCTAGATTTTTGTTATCTCACTTATATAATTGTTAAGTTGAGTCATGGGCTGCACATCCAATTTGACTCGAAATAGCTACATGCTGTTTAATAACCGTAACGCCTCTATTTAGCAAACCGTAACTCCAAATATATCAAATTATATATCAAACCGATCACTTTGGAAAAACCTATGCAATAGTTATAAGTACGACACCTAATTCGCTCTTTTGTTAAAAATTTAATCACTTTAATATTAAAAGCATAAAATTTGCGGGTCATTACATTCTTCTTCCCTGAAAGAATCACGCTCTTGCAATTCCCTATGTACAAACCCCAACCAAATCAATTAACTACCATCAGCACAAAATGCGGGGAAATACATCAGTAAAAGATTAATTACTTATAAAAGCAACGCATAACAACCACATAACACCATCGATCATGACAGAGTACAATTCATTCAAAATAATGAAAATCAATTTTCTACATGTACATACTATAGTAACGTATACACTTCCTCCATTGTACAGTATGCAAAATAACACTCGATCAACAATGGGTGTAACAATTTCAATCATTTCAATTCTACTCACAAGTTATATCATAGATTTCCACAATCAACCATAATTTACCATAATAAAAGTTTGCAACAAACACAGGATGGTAATAATATAGGTTGACAAAAACATAGGTTGATGGAAATATACATGTTCAAACAAATGAATATACATAAATCAATAACCAACATCGACTATCAAATAAACACACATACTCAAAATAATATGGTATCATCAAACATACTAACCTATTAACCATTAACACATATGTGTAAAGTACAATGCTGATTACACCACCATTATAATATGTATATCTTCAAAACTGTCGATGAACGTCCTTATAGTCTCATCTTCATAATAATCGGTGTACCATTCCATTTTCACACCATCCAGAATTTCTTGTGCACCCACTTATGTTCATATCCTCAAAATAATATGTGCCTAGTCATGGCTATATCCTCAAAATAACATGTCTAGTCATGGTTGATCATCAAAATAATATGGTCATTTACCAGTACTACAGTTGCATTAATTATCGATCCTCAGACCCACATTCAGTCACTTAGTGCATTGGATATACGATACTCGTATGACCTCCCCGTACAGTCAAATGACTACTAAACGTCCTAGTTTCTCGGCACTCGAATCCTTGCCACTCAGTAGGCTAGAAACTAGACTACATCCCTATAAGCAGTCCAAGGTAAACGAATCGAAACATCATGTGATTGGAGGCGCCTCATATGCGCAAGTGAACTTCCTCACATACCGTTGCTTCACGAGTACACTTCAAAACCTTTGAGTATCAATGATCCCTTTGCATGCGTCATCTGCGGCAGAGCACATTTTGGAGCCGATCTTACAACTCCCATCTGATGTTGTCACAGTTTGGAACGATTCTCGATAACCATCATTAGTCATAGAATATCATCATTTGTCCCGTAGCCTTCCTCCTATAGTTACTTCAATCTAACTCATAGTCCTCTACTATGCATCTAGAAGTATAGCCACCCCATCGTCGAAGCCGACACTTCCATTTATGGAATCATCATCACAACTCCCGTCATTGAGTTGTCAAGTCTGAAACATCAACATCGAATCTCAACTCTTCCAATATTCAGATCACGTCGAAAAAATATGATACCAAAATCTTTTTATAGTAATCTCTTCATTTGGAGATAAGGGTAACGCACCCGAAATTCCAAAGAGGGATCCACCAGCGAGGAGTGTTCTAATATATCTTTACAATAAAACATTTTTATTTTCAAATAAAATATATATTTACAAAATTTCTCTCTAAATTTTTTTCCATATCTCATAAAACATTTCTAAATTATAATACCATTATAGAATTGCACTCTAAATGGGGTTTTTTTAAAACAACTAGATTTTTTCATAACAATGTTTCATTAAAGACCAAGAATACTTTCAAATAAAATATTTTTATTATGCTCACATTTCATTTTCGAAAACACCTTCATAAAATTTTTTATTTCCAAATACTTTATTCCCATCAAAAATTTCAACAAACCACATCGAGGTCTAAAAATAACCATTTTTTCGTTTCAAATAAAATATCTTTAAATTAGGAGTGTATATTTTTTACATTTTCTGAAAAATAATATTCAAAATAAAAAGTGATTTCATAGATTGGGTTTCAGTTATGATTTACATCGTGTATGTTCCACTTGGGTTATAACCAATATTTAACCCCTCTTATAAATGTTCATCCTACCCCACTCCTACTTTTTTTTATCTTCCATCATCATAAATAAACATCATTTTTGGGTGACGTAACGATGGTTAACAAAAAACCCATATACACAAGGCATACAATTACCAATCAAAACTCTCTTTCATTCTATATTTTAACTCAACCTAAGGTGTAATCTATTATAACCTAATGGTCAAACCTATCCAAGGCTTAGGGATTTGCTAAATCTGGCTTTAATACCAATGCGACGATCCGCTATTTTTAACATCTAAAGTCAATTATAAATGACATCAACATAAGCTTACAACTAATTTCTGATATAAAAAGCAAAGGACCATGGGTAGATAAAAAATTAAATAAATTCGAAAACGATAAATAAAAGAGAAACCTCACAGTTTATTTAAACACCAATGTATACATATACATAGATACCAGTTTAATAATAAAATATTACTCCAATAAAATACAACACATAGTTTATACATTTTATTACATCAATTATTAGACATCTTTATAATTATAGTGCAGGAGATATACCGATCTAATATAGATACGACTGCTCCCAAACCATTTGCTCCTTTCTTCGCTTTCACCTACAAATACACATATACATATAGCAAAAGAAAAAAAAGGTTTCAACTTCGACCAAATATTTTACTGGAGAGTCAAGTTGAGGCACCATAGAGGTAAAAAATTACATCAATTCTAGTCAATCTTTAAGTTCCTTTACCTGTTTCATCAAAGTCTCTATTGTCAAAAGCGGATTGATAATACGTTGAATTGCTATAATAAGGTACTTCTTTAACTATTTCTCCTTGCAACGAATGACATAAAGGGAATCCATGGAGTTGATTTGAGAAGTTATAGCCTTTTCATATGTCTTGTTAGCACTCTTCAGTTGAGAAATCTGATAAGACAAACTTTTATTTATCACTCTCAAGCATTTTAATTTTTGATGTAAGTTTAATCTTATCATATTCTAAGGTTTCCACATCAAGTATAAGATTAGAAAATACTTCCATTTATTTCTAATCCCGATATGTTTTTATCTTCTACTACATTTGAATTTAAAGGATCAACTTAATCTAGCTAGTTCACCAGAATTATCTTTTAAAGGCAAAGATACCAGAAAAGGAACGGTAACAATTATGGTACATGTTGAGTGGGCTTGAGATGAAAAGGAAACCTGCAAAGAAGCTTTTTTTAGAAGATTTTGCTGGTTAGGCATAAGGAGTCTTTTCTTGCCTTTAGTTAAGATTAGCTCATAAGGTTGGCATTCATTGCTGGATCTTAGCAAATCCATCTCCAAATCAATATGCGTTGGTTAAGTTGGGAAATTTTGGTATTATACTCCAACTGTTAAGGGTAGAGTCTTGAATTATTTTCCCAGTTAATTCTAGAATTTCACTATCAAGTTCGGTTGCTGTTTCTTGGGAAGCTCTCAAAATGGACTTCAATCAGATATATTTCTCATACCATTTATTCACATCACCATTACCAATTGACGATCGACCCAAAATGGAATGAGAAGAACGATTCTTCAAGTCCAAAATTAACCTTGATTGGATGCTATCAAGACGTTGTGTAAGTTTATTATCATCGAGAAATAAAGTCAAATCTTTGTCCTAAATCAAAACATAGATAACAAGCAATTAGCAAAAGAAAATAACACAAATAAAGTATTTTATTGCTAAGTTTAAATACAAACAACACCATTACATTCAACTAAAAAAGGTAATAATATATATTTCTCAATTAATTCTTAGATTGGGAGAGGATATCTCAAAATTTCTAAAAAGATGAAGGGGAGATAGGAAATGTAGCAGTAAAAGGGACTTTTATGCTAGGAGGAGTGGTAACAGGGGAAAACCTCGATAATCCCATTCTTTATGAAGTGGGCTAGCTTCGTCGCATATTAATTTTGCATAATTAGTTCGTATCTTTTGAAGATATTGGTCCTTTGTGTTAAAATCCAAATTAGGGAATCACATGTACATACAATGGAGGTCGAGGAGAAAACAGTATCTCGACAGATGAGAATTTCCAATTAAGGAGGAACATTCCTTAAAAGTCCTTTTTAACTTAACTAATTTACTTAAAACATCTTTAGGAACAAGATATAAGGAAGAAATAAATATAAACTCAAAAACCTACATACCTATAACATAAAAAACCAAGAGTAAAAATATTATACATGGAAAGTTATTACTGCATCAATGAAAGCATAAACTTGTATTACATAACAAGTGTCATGAAGACTCATAAAGGATGGATTCCTTATAATATTAAGAGATAAATCTATCCTTATTGAACTTGATCCTACCCAATGGAAGTGAATTAATAGTCAAGTGTGTAGCAGAGACTTGGGTAAGTTCCAGCACTCTTCACGACGTTGGTCTGATCCACGTTCATAAAGGTACCTCTTGTGGAGCGGCCTAATTGAGCCCCAATAGTCATTGCCTAGAAAAGAAAAATCGATCATGGGAAATCTGACGTAAACTAAGTAAAGGCACTCCATGAGGGCAGTAAGCTCTACGTTTTCTTTACGGAAATTTGATTGATGAAAATGGGATTTTCGAAGCAAGGGCATGAATCGCTTATTTCTAGAGTCTTCTAAAAACTTGAGATGTTTAAGAAGTTTCATATATCTATCATGACTCATTTAAACCATTGCATAACCTTTATCCTTCTCTATCGAGTCTTAAAATTTCATCCTTATTTTTATCCAGTAAGATCACAAAATAATATCTGTTTTCTTCCTAAACAGGTAATTATTGGCATCAAAAATGGCCACCAACACCCGATTGATTGTGAAAGCACCAATATCCAATAACAATATCCAACAGAGATAAGAACATAGAATAAATTTCAGAAAAGTAAATGAAGATGCAAGTTTTATAGTGGTTCGGCAAACTCTGGCTTACGTCCACTCCAATAATCTTTTATTTATACAGTAAGATTACATGTACAATTATTTTATTTTTTATAAAAGTAATGGAGGAAGTGAAGATAGTGAAGAAGAAGAGCCAGCCGGAAAAGGATCCTTCAAATGAACCATGAAGCTTGTATTTATAGGGGAAGACGGTGAAATACCTTCCTAAAATTTCGGCTATGGAGTCTCCAAATCTAGACGAGGTCACCCTATTTGTAACAACCCGCATATTTTACAATTATCTATTTAAATGTTTTATTTAAATATGGTATCGTTAGTCGGATTTTAGTCCGAAAAGTTACTTTTTGCAAATAGTCGAATTGGGACTCGGGACCCCTTCCATTGAGTTCAAAATGCCGTTTGCAACCTTTTTGAATATAAACATTGATATGTTTGGAGCTAGCTAAAAATTTGACCTTTTTCACTTTGGGTTTGGGTTCAGCCCACTAGCCAACTTAAT
Organism: Allium fistulosum; assembly: GCA_030737815.1. Classification (NCBI taxonomy): domain Eukaryota; kingdom Viridiplantae; phylum Streptophyta; class Magnoliopsida; order Asparagales; family Amaryllidaceae; genus Allium; species Allium fistulosum. The sequence goes on from CM060901.1 coordinate 1,229,258,590, forward strand.
ACCCAAAACTGAACCACCTCTCTTCATTCATCCCCTCTTCCTTATCTTTTCAGTTCTAAAGAGAATAATGGGGGAAGAGAAAGAGAATAAAAAATCCTAAGCCATAGTTTCCATTTGCAAATCAAGTTCTAGCTCCAAATTCAAAGAGAAGCATTGGTAAGCATCATCTCCTTCTTCTCCAACTCATTCTCTCTTTGATTTCAGAAAATTCCTAAACCTAATTTGGGAAGTGTTTCTCTTTTAAGCTTAGATTCAAGCTTCTTGTGTTGAGATTGAAGTGTGGTTGATCTTCCCTTGCCTTCAAGCTTCTCATTCATTGTTTTTGGGTTCAAATGTGAGATTTTTATCTCACATCTATGTCTATTTCTAACATTAATGTTAGGTATGAATTCCTAACACATATTCATGTTCAATTTCTTTTGGTTTGAATTGATTTGGTGAACATTTCAATTTTTGGTGTTTTGAAGTCAAAACTTTGAAAATCCTTGTTTTGATTCGTGAACATGTTTTTGGTGGCGTATCGAAGAGCCTATAGGGCTGGGTTGCCGATTGGCATAAACCCTTAGTGCCATTGCTCGTCCGGTTGCAATTTGGAAGACTTTGCTCTTCACTTAGATAGGCTTGGAAGTGCTGGAAACAGGTTCCGGTCGACCGGAACTCTAGTCCAGCCGACCGACCTGCTACCAGAACACTTCTCTAGCTCTGGTCCAGTCGATTGGCATACTGAGTCCGGTCGACTGACCAGCATCCCGTAGATTTTTCCGGGTCTGAGTTCGGTCGACCGAACTCAGTGAGTCAGTCGACCGACCTGCTCCTATTTTTCCTATTATGTCTATTTTTGCCTGTTTTGCTTGATTTCCAAATTTTATCGATTCGTGTTGATTCCCATTTGTTGTTATCATCTATTATTGACGTTGATGACTTCTTTTTCGGGATTTTTGAGAATATCTATTTTGATGTATTTGATATCGATTTCTTTGGATTTGATTCACGTCTTCGTATCTGAATTTTTATCATTGATTGTTTCTACAATCGTTTTTGTTATTTGTCACTTTAAAAATATAAAGGTTTTTATACTAGTAGTAAATATTCAAACTCTTTTACTAAAATGATTTCAACTCTATTTTTAATACAAAGTTCGTTTATAAAACCGTTTTCTAATCTATTAGTATATATAAACCTTTACCTCATTCGTATGAGAAAATCTAATTAAACGGCTTAGCAAAACAAGTGGTATGAAACACTTGCGTTTACTTCGCCGGTTAATTTATGGACTTGTTCGATCGAAAATCTCTTGTGACAATTTTCGAGTGAAAATCTACAATCTATTCGTAAATATTTAAGTTAAGCTAGTGGTTATAGGACATGAAGCTAAACTCATATATTTACTAGCTTAGTGTAATTGACACTTCTTGATGATCGATGATGATCATTTTTGTGAATTAGACTAGCAATGTGCAATGTCTCTTTGTCCACGTGGGGGACTGTACCTCGTCTTGTGGAGCTTCGGCTCAAATGTGTGGGGTAGCGACCCATGGTCTTCTGACCGTTTAGTGGAGCTTCGGCTCAAAATTATTGATTAGCAACCATGGAATAGCGTTCCGTTTTGTGATACACGTGTTGAGAGTTTTCATGCTCTCGTTTTGTGATAGGCCTTCCCCCCTTCTTTTTATTGTGATTTCTGGATTTCTTGTCGATGATTTCTAGAACTTGTGTTTCACCAATTTTCGTGATTTACATTGATAAGCTCTATCAATATTTGTGTATTGGTGAATTTGTGTGTCGTTAACTTTTGTGATTGGCATTGATATTATAGTCAATATTTTTGTGTTTGGTGAATAAACTAAAGAATATGACGTTCTTTTCTGTGTTTGAGATTATTGAGGTATTGTATGATTTTGGTGTTTTACATGCATACTAGTTATGGTAGGGTATTAATGTTATCATACGTCTTTTGGCATATCTCATGTTCTATCTCATTTTAATCTGATATTTATAGTTAGACTGATCCGTTTATTATTTTCTTATTAAATAATACTCGGGTCAGACCGAGATGCTACAGGTGCTTCAGCTTGACCTCCCATTTGGGAGTATTATCTGACTTTTGGCTAACTACACTTCCTTTGTAGTTTTTGTTGTTATACATTTGAGATAGAGACTCCTTGATGTATACATATTCTTTTGTCTAGCACTTGTATCTATTCTTTTGTGATATTGTGGATCTTGTTTGACCACTACTCTGATGTACACCTTTTTGTGTTATATATTCATATCTATTTCCGCCTTTGTGATATGAATGTCTGTGACTGATTTGTGTTATGTTTGTTTCTATATTTGTTTCCGAAGGCCTCATAGCCACTGTGTGGTAGCTTTGAGTTTGTATCGGTATTTCGGATTTCCTCTTGAAATGAAATGCATGTTATACTATCTGACATATTGGTGCTCGCACAAGGCAATTGCACAGATGGTCGCTCCTCAACAGCCTTATTCTTCGCGCTAGTCGACGGCATTACCCAGTGGTGTCCTTGGCTAGCGTGGGCATAGAGGTGGGGCGTCACAGCTTGGTATCAGAGCGAAACTTCGGAACTATGTAGAATAATCTAACAAGGTTCATTGTCCTAAGTCCTTCTTAGGAGTCGTGCCTTAGGATTTTATTCGAATCAATTGGACCCGTTTTATCCTATTTTCTTTTATGATTCCTTGTTTTATCAATCAAGTTTGCTTGATATTTGTTTTGAGAGTAACCTTTTCTTTTTCTTTCTTTCTTTCTTAAAGAAGGGAAATGGTTAGACCAGGCCACCCTAGCGCTGGTCAATCTAGTGCTACTCCCTAGGATGGAGTTTTTATGTCTGCCCAGCAGCTTCTTGATCTTGTAAAGAATGCTCAAGCAGCAGGTTCTATTCCAGAGCCTACTCACCCTAAGTCTGGATTTGCACGCTTATGCAACGATTATACCAACTTGGGTGGAAAGCCATTCAAAGGTTCTGAAACCATTATTGAAGTCCAGGCTTGGATAAGAACATGCGACCCCATCTTTTCTCGCTTGAATCTTATTGATCTTCACCGAGTTCAGGTAGCCTCTAGTATGCTCCAAGAAAGAGCATTAGACTGGTACGAGCTTCTGATTTGTGAAATTAATGAAACGGATCTTACTTGGGAGCAATTCCGGGAACGATTCGAGTTAAAGTTTGTGCCAGAAGCTGAGAAGGTGACTTTGGCCCGTCGTTTCATAGAGCTTGTTCAAGGTGAATCCTCCGTGGCAGATTACGTCATTTCTTTCGAGTCACTTTCTAAATATGGGGTTGAGTACATCAACACCCCATTGAAGAAGAACCAAATATTTGTCTATGGCTTGAACAAAAATCTCAAGAAGCCATTACTTCTAAAATTAGAAGTCTCTTTTGATCAACTCATTAACATCGCTCTTCGACTTAAAGAGGCAGATAGAGCAAGTGATGTTGAGGTTGGGAGTGCTAAACCGAACTTCACCAACAAGAAAAGGCCTAATAAGTTCAAAGGTCCTTATCCCAACAATAAGAAAGGGAAACCAGCATCTCCGGCAACTAAGACTTCTACCTCTAGTGGTGGGCAATGCTACAACTGTGGTTCTAAGGACCATTATGCGAATAAGTGTTTAAAGCCCCGTACTTGTCGCTATTGCAAAAGCCTGGACCATTATATATCTGTGTTTCCCAGACTTCAAGACAAGAAGGAGGGAAAGCTTAATGTGGCGAAAGCTCCTTGCAACACTTCTCGTGGTCAAGGTATTTCTCATTCTATCCTTGATGGTATTATTGTGTTTCGTGATCATACTTTTCGAGTTCTTTTTGATACGGGTGCGTCCCATTCTTTTATTTCAAAGGAACTTGTTGATACTTTTTCTTTGGATGTTATGTGTTTGATGACTTCTTTGAGAATTGCGAATCCGGTTGGTGGATCCGCAACACTTAGTCTACTTTGTAAAGATGTCGAGATTGTTTTATGTGATTTTTCTTTCCTAGCCGATTTGCATGTCATGCATTACTTAGGCTTTGGGATGATTTTGGGAACGGATTGGCTTAACCGTTATAAAGCTCATATCCTATGTCCTGAGCGGACTATTTATCTTCGACATCCTTAATCTGTTAAGCAGGTTTCTATTGTTCTTAAAGATTCGGATTCTACTTTGGCAGCATCCTTATATTCTCTAAACCCTCGTGAAGACGATAATGATGATGAGGAAGATGTCATTTCTCTTATTCACATTGTTCGTGAATTTTCCGACATATTCGAGCCCGTTCTAGGATTGCCACCTACGCGAGCAATTGAGTTCAGAATTAATCTTGTCCCTGGAGCTCAACCTATCACTCGTCCTCCTTATCTCATGTCCAATAAGGAAAATAAGGAGATGCGCAAACAATTATCTGAATTGGAGACGAAGTAATTTATTCGCTCTAGTTCCTCGCCTTGGGGAGCTTCGGCTATTTTTGTAAAGAAATCCGATGGTACACTTAGACTCTGCGTTGACTACCGCAATCTTAATGATCTCACCATCAAGAATAAATATCCATTGCCTCGGATTGATGATCTATTTGACCAACTTAGTGGTGCTAGAGTCTTTTCACAATTGGACTTAGCAACTGGTTTTCATCAGCTTCGTATTGCAGAGGGTAGTATTCCTTTGACATCATTCCGTACTCGTTATGGATCGTATGAATGGCTTGTTATGCCATTTGGTTTGACGAATGCTCCAGCTTATTTTGTTGACCTCATGAATTGAGTTTTCAAAGATTTCCTCGATCGATTTGTTCTCATCTTTATTGATGATATTCTTGTGTATTCAAAAACCGAGGAAGAACATGAAAAGCATCTTCGGATTGTGTTGGAAACTCTTAGGAGTACTCAATTAAAAGAAATTTTTTCTAAATGCCACTTTTGGCAATCTTGTGTGAAGTTTCTTGGTCACATTATTTCCGAATCCGGAATTTCCGTGGATCCTTCGAAGATTGAAGCGATTCAAAATTTGAAGAGACCGGAGAGTGTGACAGAAATCCGTAGCTTTCTCGGATTGGCGGGCTATTACCGTCGTTTCATAAAAGACTTTTTAAAATTTCCGTGCCTCTTACCAGTTTGACAAAGAAAGGAGTTAAATACATATGGTCCGACAAATGTGAAGCTTCTTTTCAGAAATTAAAGGAACTCCTTTCTGATGCTCCTATTCTTGTGATTCCCGAAGGAAACCAAGATTTTGTTGTGTATACCGATGCTAGTCGCGTTGGTTTGGGTGCCGTTCTTATGCAAAGAGAACGTATTATTGCTTATGCTTCTAGGCAATTAAAGCCTGTCGAGACTAGGTATGCCACTCATGATTTAGAGCTCGCGGCTATTGTTTTCGCTCTTCGAATTTGGCGTCATTATCTTTTGGGAGAAAAATTTGTTCTCTACACCGATCATAAATCATTGAAGTATTTATTTTCCCAAAAGGAACTTAATTTGCGTCAACAACGTTGGCTCGAGTTACTTGCATCATATGATCTTGATATTCTTTATCCTCCCAGAAAGGGAAATCGTGTTGCCGACGCCCTTAGCCGAAAGCAACAAGTGATTGTTTCTATGATGATATCCGAATGGAACGATCTCGAGACTTTGTCTACTTGTGAGATTCGAGATCGTGTATCCGATTTATGTTCATCTCTTGTTTTATGTAACCTTGAGGCTCATCTATCTCTTTTGGACCGCATTCTTGAAGCTCAAAAGCTAGATCCCGAATTGGCTCTTCTTGGCCAAAATTGTAGGGATAAAATTGATATTGAGGGTATGAAAGACTTTGATATTGATTCTCGTGGCGGTACTCGAAAATTTGGTAGATTTGTCGTACCAAATATTAGTGATCTTTGCAAAGACATATTAGAAGATTCTCATCGTTCTAGATTCACCATTCATCCCGATAGTAGTAAAATGTACGCGGATATGAAGCGACTTTATTATTGGGAGGGAATGAAATTTGATATCGCTAACTTCGTTAAGCGTTGCATGACTTGCCAACTCATTAAGGTCGAGCATCAAAGGCCCGGTGGGTTATTGCAACCTTTAGACATCCTAATGTGGAAGTGGGATCGTATTTCCATGGATTTTATTGACAGCCTTCCCCGTTCTCGTTCAGGTCATGATAGCTTGTGGGTGATAGTTGATAGACTTACTAAATCCACCCATTTTATTCCCGTTCGGTCTAATCGGACCGTTCCTCTTTTGGCCAAACTCTTTATTAAAGAAATTGTTAAATTGCATGGAGTTCCTACTTCTATTGTTAGTGATCGTGATCCATTGTTTACTAGTGGATTTTGCAAGAGTCTTCAAAAAGCTTTGGGAACGAAGCTTAATTTTAGCACCGCTTATCATCCGCAGTCCGATGGACAAACCGAGCGTGTGAATCAAACTCTTGAAGATCTTCTTCGTGCTTGTGTTCTTGACTTTGGTGGAAGTTGGGAAGATCATATTTCTCTTGTTGAATTTTCCTATAATAATAGCTTCCAATCTAGTATTGGTATGGCACCTTTCGAGGCACTATACGGAAGGCCATGCCGATCTCCTTCGTGTTGGCTTGAAGCCGGTGAGAAACTGGTTTTAGGTCCAGATTTTATCCGGAATGCCACAGAAAAGATTGACCTTATTCGTCATAGGATGAAAGAAGATCAAAGTAGGCAAAAATCCTATGCCGATAACCGAAGAAGGAAATTAGAATTTTCTGTGGGAGATTTTGTGTTTATTCGTGTTTCACCCATGAAGGGTGTTATGCGTTTCAGTCGATCGGGAAAATTAGCACCTCGATATATTGGCCCATTTCCCATCACCGAACGCATTGGTTCCGTGGCTTATCGCCTTTTATTACTGGTTCAGTTTTCTGCTATTCATGACGTGTTTCATGTTTCTCAACTTCGGAAATGCCTTCGAGATTCCGATTCTATTCTTGAGCCCGTTGTTATTGAAGAGATTGAAGTTTCGCCTAATTTTACTTATGAGCAACATCCTATCCGAATCATTGCTTTGGAGGTTAAACGCCTTTGAAATAAAGACGTTCCTCTTATGAAAGTTCAATGGTCCTCAAATCCTAAGGATTGCTCTTGGTACTCTAGAGAATTCATTGAGCGAACACATCCGGACTTACCCTCTTGAGCTCTTTGAGGTGAACTTCTTATTTCAAATTTCTTCTTTTGTGTTGATATGCTTTTATGGTTGTTACTTTTTGTTCAAATATTTCTTATGATTGCGAGGATGCAATTTCTTTAAGGAGGGGAGTCTGTAACAACCCGCATATTTTACAATTATCTATTTAAATGTTTTATTTAAATATGGTATCGTTAGTCGGATTTTAGTCCAAAAATTTACTTTTTGCAAACAGTCGAATTAGGACTCGGGACCCCTTCCATTGAGTTCAAAATGCCGTTTGCAACCTTTTTGAGTTTAAACATTGATATGTTTGGAGCTAGCTAAAAATTTGACCTTTTTCACTTTGGGTTTGGGTTTGGGTTCAGCCCACTAGCCAACTTAATACCCAAAATTGAACCACCTCTCTTCATTCATCCCCTCTTCCTTATCTTTTCAGTTCTAAAGATAATAATGGGGGAAGAGAAAGAGAATTAAAAATCCTAAGCCCTAGTTTCCATTTGCAAATCAAGTTCTAGCTCCAAATTCAAAGAGAAGCATTGGTAAGCATCATCTCCTTCTTCTCCAACTCATTCTCTCTTTGATTTCAGAAAATTCCTAATCTAATTTGGGAAGTGTTTCTCTTTTAATCTTAGATTCAAGCTTCTTGTGTAGAGATTGAAGTGTGGTTGATATTCCCTTGTCTTCAAGCTTCTCATTCATTGTTTTTGGGATCAAAGGTGAGATTTTTATCTCACATCTATGTCTATTTCTATCATTAATGTTAGGTATGAATTCCTAACACATATTCATGTTCAATTGCTTTTGGTTTGAATTGATTTGGTGAACATTTCAATTTTTGGTGTTTTGAAGTCAAAACTTTGAAAATCCTTGTTTTGATTCGTGAACATGTTTTTGGTGGCGTATCGAAGAGCCTATAGGGCTGGGTTGCCGATTGGCATAAACCCTTAGCGCCATTGCTCGTCCGGTTGCAATTTGGAAGAGTTTGCTCTTCACTTAGATAGGCTTGGATGTGCTGGAAACAGGATCCGGTCGACCGGAACTTTGGTCCAGCCGACCGACCTGCTACCAGAACAATTCTCTGGCTCTGGTCCAGTCGACTGGCATACTGAGTCCGGTCGACTGACCAGCATCCCGCGGATTTTTTCGGGTCCGAGTTCGGTCGACCGAACTCAGTGAGTCAGGCGACCGACCTGCTCCGATTTTGCCTATTATGTCTATTTTTGCCTGTTTTGCTTGATTTCCAAATTTTATCGATTCGTGTTGATTCCCATTTGTTGTTATCATCTATTATTGACGTTGATGACTTCTTTTTCGGGATTTTTGAGAATATCTATTTTGATGGATTTGATATCGATTTCTTTGGATTTGATTCACGTCTTCGTATGTGAATTTTTATCATTGATTGTTTCTACAATCGTTTTTGTGATTTGTCACTTTAAAAATATAAAGGTTTTTATACTAGTAGTAAATATTCAAACTCTTTTACTAAAATGATTTAAACTCTATTTTTAATACAAAGTTCGTTTGTAAAACCATTTTCCAATCTATTAGTATATATAAACCTTTACCTCATTCGTATGAGAAAATCTAATTAAACGGTTTAGCAAAACAAGTGGTATGAAATGCTTGCGTTTACTTCGCCGGTTAATTTATGGACTTGTTCGATTGAAAATCTCTTGTGACAATTTTCGAGTGAACATCTACAATCTGTTCGTAAATATTTAAGTTAAGCTAGTGGTTATGGGACATGAAGCTAAACTCATATATTTACTAGCTTAGAGTAATTGACACTTCTTGATATTATAGTCAATATTTTTGTGTTTGGTGAATAAACTAAAGAATATGACGTTCTTTTCTGTGTTTGAGATTATTGAGGTATTGTATGATTTTGGTGTTTTACATGCATACTAGTTATGGTAGGGTATTAATGTTATCATACGTCTTTTGGCATATCTCATGTTCTATCTCATTTTAATCTGATATTTATAGTTAGACTGATCCGTTTATTATTTTCTTATTAAATAATACTCGGGTCAGACCGAGATGCTACAGGTGCTTCAGCTTGACCTCCCATCTGGTAGTATTATTTGAATTTTTGCTAACTACACTTCCTTTGTAGTTTTTGTTGTTATACATTTGAGATAGAGACTCCTTGATGTATACATATTCTTTTGTCTAGCACTTGTATCTATTCTTTTGTGATATTTTGGATCTTGTTTGACCACTACTCTGATGTACACCTTTTTGTGTTATATATTCATATCTATTTCCGCCTTTGTGATATGAATGTCTGTGACTGATTTGTGTTATGTTTGTTTCTATATTTGTTTTCAAAGGCCTCATAGCCACTGTGTGGTAGCTTTGAGTTTGTATCGGTATGTCGGATTTCCTCTTGAAATGTAATGCATGTTATACTATCTGAAATATCGGTTCTTGCACAAGGCAATTGCACAGATGGTCGCTCCTCAACAGCCTTATTCTCCGCGCTAGTCGACGGCATTACCCAATGGTGTCCTTGGCTAGCGTGGGCATAGAGGTGGGGCATCACACTATTGATTGTAGGCCCCACTTCCATCATAATAATGATCTATGTTGAGCGTTTTTCTTGCTTCTTTTCACGTGCAACCGAGATCGTGGGTCCCACCATGTAATATCTTGCTATTCCCAAAATTTCGTGCTTAGTTGACTTCTAGATTTTGAGTTATTGATCAATCATCGTTGATTTGTACTGTCAATCCAAGCAATCCTTATCCATGTCTATTCACGCCGATCCATAATGAAGATGTTCCATATTCGATCCATATTGGGGATGGATCACAGCCGATCCATTTTGGAGATGGATCATAGCTGATCCATACTAGAGATGGATCATTGTTGATCCATGTTGGAGAAGGATCATAGCCGATCCATTATGAAAAACGATCGTATCCGATTTGTTTTTTCAGTTGAAGCGTGAAACTCATACTTAGCCAATTCCAGAATGCTATTCACATGAACTCGTATGGCAATCGTCCATAGTCATGTCCATAATCGATCTCCAATATTGGTAATCATCTCTTTGGTCTTTCTGCCTTGATGATCATGAAGTCCGTTGTGTTAAATTCGCCTGTGTACTGCCTTGGCAAAATGCAGGTTAACATTAATTAAGATAAAAAATTTCAAGAAATCTAAAGCGAAAATTTGGAATAAGTAAATATGATTCGAAAATTAATTTACCCAAGGAGGAGATATTGAGGAATTTTGTTGGAGGATAGAACTTTCTTGATATAAGATGACGATTGACCAAACTTGTCTAGTCCAGGTAAAGTAGGACCACCAGGTGGACTCTTAGAGATTAGAGTATCTTTGGATCCATGGTTAACATTAGGAGAGGGGAAGTCGGCAGCATGGTCTGACTCATGGGTAGCATCTGATTCACCAAGACTATTGTTTTCTGATGGTCCTTATCTTTTCCTGATGATTCATCTTCAGTATGATTTTCAACAACATCATCTCCATTATTGTCATCATCATTGCTATCTTCATATTCTTCTCCCTCTTCATCTTCCTATTCATCGCCGATTGACGGAAAGTCATCGTAAGATAATTGTTTCTTAGGAATAAAGGGGTCATTGTCTCCAAACTCAAATAGATCTCCAAGAACCCGATAAAGGATGATGTCAAATTTGTTCTTATATTTAATCCCCATAAAGCGAAGAGAGGGAAAATCTAGATCTAAGCATTGGTCAATATTGTCTTTATACGTTGCGAATAAAGATGCCTCATAACTCTAATCTTTCCAAAGGAGAAGAACTTTTTGCAAAAAGAAAGATACTCTGGTTTTAGCATCACAGAAAGAAGCCTTTGGCTTTTTAGACCGGTAATTTAGCCCATTTTTCTCAAAGATTGGAGGCTTCAACCTGAGCTTGTTTTGTTTCTTCATGAGACGATGAAATTCTTTTTGAAGAATCTTTGGTTTTTGTAACAACCCATATTTTTGGTAACATTATTTAGGATATTTAATTAGTTAAATAAAATAAAAAATAATGTGTTGATTAGGGGATTGATATTTGATTTTATTAAGGGGTAGCTGTGCCATTTAACCAATGAATTAAAAGAAGAGTTAAAATGAAATAGAGGGGGAGGGGGGTAAAATAGGAAAGAGGCTATTATTATGCCCTTAAACCTTGGCCATGTATCCCCATACACGTTCATTTTCATTTATCAAATTTTTTAAAACTTGAGGCCGGCCACCATTAACAAGAGAAAGTGGAAGAAGATTAAGAAAAAGCTAAGGAAGAAGCTAAATCAAATCAAATCCATTCACATCTCAATCTCTTTAATCTCTAAACTAAGATGAATAATGTTTACATCTCTTATTTTTTGTGTTTTCCGTTTTAAGATTAAATTTGAAATGTTTTGCAATGATTTGCCATGTTTTTGAATGATGGAATGATTATATATACTTGTTGAAGATTTATGCTTGTTCATAATAAATTTATGATATGTTTTAAGGTGAAAACCCTATTAAATGACATCCAAATGCCTTGCGAATTTTTATATAAACCATAAATAATATTTTATAGAAGGGTTCCAATTTTCAGAATTCTGAATTTATGTGGATATTATATGAATTTCTAGTGAAGAAAATGTTATTTTGGATTAAAATTTATTTATGGTTAAATAACTAATGGTTTGGGTCTGAAATTTATGTATGTTAGAAAACATATAAAAAAGTGATTTTCTGGAATTTTCAAAGAATTTTCCTAAGTGTTTTAATGGGTATATAAAATTATTTAAGGTATGAGACTTAAATGTTTTATATATTTATGAAAGGAGAAGGGGATTTTTGTAAATAAATTTAAATTGTTAATTCTGGAAAGTCGGCAGTACTTTTAGAAAAGAGAAACTTACAACCAATCACAATTTGACAAACAAGGCAGGTTAGGTACAAAGAAATAGTTTAAAAGGACAAATAAACATGTTTTTCACTGTTTCGATGCTTTCGGTACCAGGTTCCGCCTCCTTACCTTTGCCTTCGACATTGTCGAAACCAATGCACATGGTATTAGGGAACTGGTACGTAGTGGATTGGATGTAGGCGGAAGGTATAAAGTCAAAACTGGGGGTTCCGAAGGGGTTGAAGCACTCATTTGCTTTTAAATGAAGATGCGCCTGCTTGCTTTCGACTTGGTGAGCTTTCGACTAGGTCAAATGAATTTAAATAAATGGTTTCGATTGGGTTGCGCTTTTGTTTTAAAATGAATGCTTTCGACTAAGTCGAAACCTTTTGGCTGCCGCTTTCTTCCTTTCGACCCAGATGGTTTCGAAGGGGTTACTTTGTTTTCCAAAATTAGGCCACTTCTCTAATGCTTTCAAAGGGATGGTTGACACCATCACTTGTTTACTTAGGAATGATTTTGAAAGGAATGCTTTCGACTTTAATGGGTTTCTGATCCTTTTGCTCTACTTGAAGGCATAATCCAAATGATTTCGACCAAAACGGTTTTCAAAGGTTTCGAAGGAGTAAATTTTGGTTTCGAAAGGTTTCCACGTGTTTTAAAATTGAACCTAAGTGCTTTCGAAAGGTTTGTGTTTATAAAGGTTTGATGCTTTTGAAAAGTCTTAAAGAAAGTTTCGAAGGGGTAGCTCCCTAATGTTTTCGAAGGAGTCGAAAAGGAAGGTTTCCTGATTATTTCGAAAGGGTTGAGAGAAAAGGTTTTTCCAATGTTTTCGAAAGGCATGGTATAAAGGTTTTTAAAGAAGGATGTCTAATGTTTTAAAACTTTCGAAGGGAAGGTTTCTCAATGGTTTCGAAAGGAAGATTTTAAATGGTTTCGAAAGGATATTTGGCCTTTCGGCCTAAGTTAATTAAAGGGTTTTACTTCGTTTTGAAAGGGTTACTTTCAAGGGTTTCGAAGGGGTTGTTTAAAGGTTTCGAATACACTAACTAGGCAGCATAACCTAAGTGTTTTTAAGTTAAAAAGAGTTTTAACTTATTTTGAGGGGATAGGTAATCTTCATTAAAATTCATCAACATTATTTTGAATAACGTATATATATATATATATATCATGGCAAAATAACATAGAATAAAGCTAAGAATATATTTTCCTTGTATAAGTATGATTTAAAAGGTTAAATCATTTTGGAAAGGTTTTCAAGGAAAAGGATGAAGGGTAGTTAATCCTAAGAAAATGATTCGGACAGTTAGTCCATGTTGATTCGGACAGATAGTCCATTTTGGTTCGGACAGTTAGTCCAGTTTGCAGACAGTAAGTCCAGTTTGCGGGCAGTCAGCCCAGTTATCGGGCAGATAGTCCATTTATTACTTGTGAACAGATAGTTCATTAGTTACCTGTTTTTAGCGTAACGGATATTGCTATTACTATTATTGTTATTATAATCAGTTGATTAACCAGTTTGGTTGCAGGAAAAGATTGGCAAAATATATGTTTTGAAAAGGATATTAGTGAGGGGAAACCCGTTTCGCTAAGCGGCGTGGTCTCACTTAATATCAGTAAACCGAGATGTAACAATATTATTCATACCGGGCTTTATGTCTGACTTGAAGTTTTTGTTTCCCCTTAAACTCTCGGGTGCTCAAAATTGATTTGAGTAGGCTGAGGGTTGAGGTTTTCAGGTTTTAATGTTTTGGCGAATAAAGCTTCCGGAGACGGGCATGTGGCTGACAGATAGCTAATTAGGAGTTATAGTTTATTTTGCTTTGATTCCGCTGTGTATATTAATTCGGATATGACTATATTGACTCTGATCAACCAAGGGGACATTGTCATATATCACTCTTGACGTATTATTGTATAATTATATTTGATTTTTACCTGGGAAACGATTATGGGATTATGTAACATGGATATGAATTATTGTTTTGAAATGTAATCAATAAAACGTTATTTTGAAATCTGTGACTTTGTTCATATTCATGTGCTTCTGATATTATGGATACCATTAGCATTACCGTATTTTGTCACCGGAAGTTAATACTATAGATGACTGTAGAATGGAGGAACAATATTACCATTTTTGTTCAAAAAGATACCAAAGTGGATGATTGACTCATTCCATACTAGAAATAATTGCGAAAAATTCCCCACTCATTTGTAGCGCTTAGCTTTTAGCGTCCAGATACAGGATGTTACAATTTCTCTTCTAAATCATGAGTCATTTTCTTATCCAAATTTAACAAAGATGTGATTTGCGAGTATTCTATGGTTAAAGAGTTGTTATCAGACTGGAAATTCTTGATCTCATTTTCCAAGGTCTTCCCGGACAAGGAAGAGTTTAACTCCTGCAATGTTGACATGTCTTGAGAGGAAGTTGAAGAAGATTGCTGGAGAAGGAATAAATGTTTCTAAATCTAAAAAAGCAAGTGTCAGAAACAAATCGAATATTAATTTGATATGTTAACAAAAAAGGATAAAGCATTCCAGAACAAGCTACCATAAAAGGTAAACAAAAAAAATCCTTTTGAAAAGGAAAGAGGGGAACTAGTTGTACCCAAGAGAGTAAAGAATAGGCACAGATAATTCTTCAAAATTCGTATGGCAAGAAGATCCTACACTTGAAGTTGGCAGGGGAACATAATAAAGAAGTGGAGAATCAAGGCTTAATTGTTGATGAAGTAAGGTCAAATAATCCTTTAGAGTTGAACTTGTGACGTCGATAACTAGTTTTTGAGAAGGAAGTGCGGTAGGAATACTAGTGGTGACAGCGTTGGAAGAAGGAACAATGATCGCTGTCAAAGCAAGGTTGTCCTCTCTAGTCTTTTTGAAAAGAGACTCAGAAAAAGTCCATGAGACACAATAATCCTTACGCTTTCGAGACTCGACCAATAAAAAATGTCATCCATCGTAGTAGTGAGAGAGTATGAGCCCTCTTTGTAAGTAATAAAGGTAGAGGCGGCTTACCATAAACTTTAGCGACGAAGGAAGATTTGAAGAATTTTTATTTGGTGATGGTAAAGCTGGATCAACTAAACTAACATCTGAAATAATAATAAGTGTTATCAAGTAAATAAGAAAATCATTATGCCTAAAATAAAATTAACAAGGGCATCACCAATACCTTGTGAACATCCAGGGAAACAAGTGGACGAACATTGGATGGGGGTGTTAATCGAAAAGGTATCAATCTTCATGGTTATAAGAAATGCAGAGCCATACCTATTCATCTTTATAATGGGACGCTCGCCTAAGACCCAATGGAATAGCTGGATCAAAGAATATTTCCTTAGCTTTTCCTCGGTGAGGAGTCTCAACCGACTCCTCAGGTACTTATTAGCATCCCCTAACTTATCAATCTTCGCTAGTACTTTAGGATAAATCTCTTTCGAAATAGGATATATAAAATAAATTCAACATATTATTGCAATAATTTAATGAATAAAATATGAAGGTTGATAATGTACTAGGAAGAAAAAAGTTTCTAGAAATCTCAAGAGAGAACCATATCACAAAAAAGAACTAGTGACTCATGTCTTTAGTTCTATTGATAGGGTTAGAAATCAGTCCGCTATCAGGAAAGTAAAGGAAAAAGATAGAACCATCGACTAGTATTTGACCTTCTATAAGAGGCCGAGGAAACTAAAAGTTGATGGGGTTAAGTCTTACATCTTGAGCTCCTTGAAAAGCATGTAGAGGGAGTGAATGTAATTATACGAGTTTGGGGTGAGCTGAATAGAAGCGATCCAAAGGGAGGACAAAATCCTAATGATGATATCATTGAAGGGAAGATAGCATGAATGCCATATGTGGATAGGAGTAAAAGAAAAAATGCTTCAAATGGAGTATGAATTTGTCAGTAATGCTAAAAACTCTAGTTTCAACTCCAGAAATTCCAAAGTGATGGAGCAGAGAATCCATTTCCTCTTGCTTTGTGAAATAGGATTGAAAATTGATGTAAAACGTCTCTTTAGAAGTTTTGTAATGCCTAAGGGTTCTTGAAGATTTCTTGGAGGTTCATCTTTTGTTTCCAAACATGGTACCTAAATTAGTAAAACACTGATGTGTTAAATATATAATAATAAATATACTAATATCACATGATAACCTATGCATATCGCCAAGCTATCGGATGTTGAGATTATATGAACTATAACATAATGAATCATTAAATTATCAAATGATGATATTTCATATTAACATCACATGTTGAATTCACAATTTGGCACATGCTGATATCTTATAATGATATCGCACATAGAACACATGAGTCATCATGTATTAAGATAATAGGGTTTATCACATGTTGACATCGTATGTCGATACCAGTTATCGAAATTATGGAAGTTATCGCAGTTTGGGCTATCTATGATAATATTGCAAATTGGTGTCACATGGTGACATCGCATGGGTATCATGTGAATACTTAATAAAAAAATTATTGCGAAATATATTGCTATGCTATCACATGTTGAACTAATAAATTATCACATGATGAAGTAATAAAAACCATCACTAACAATTTATGAGCTATCGAATGTTGACATCACGTTTTAGTGCCGCATGTTGAGTTAATGGATTGTAGCAAGTCGAATTGAAGGAAGTTATCACGTGCTACTGTCGCATGTTGAATAAATTAACTATCGCATGCCAATGTCGCATGTTGAAGTAATGAGTAATAGAGCAAATGAAGTATAATTGTAATACACTTAAAATGAAGCGAATATTGGGTTATAAGAACCGAAACCCACTAATTTATAGCAATTTGAGATTAAAGTGAAAACTATGAAGAAATTCAACGTAGCCCATTCGAATTCTAGAAATCAAATGATTTTGAAAAGCTTTAAATCAACGAGAGACATAAAATCGAAATTGAAAATCGACAACCAATGATAACAAAACCGATTATTTTAAGAAGCTTAGTTTGTGAATTAAACTTTTTCAAAGGAAGTTAGTTTTAATTTAGAGTGAACTAGTAAAAATAAAGGAGGAAGGAGGAAGATTATTTATACGGGAAGCAGATAACCAATCTAACCACTAGTTCATAAAACAAAAAATTTACTTCTAAGATAATAATGGATTTAGGGGATACGAAGAGTTTTATTGAAAAGAAAACAAAAATATCATTGTTTATACTAAAGTATAATATACTTTTATTAAAGGGGGCGGCAAACGTTATACCCAATTTTTTTAAGATATCATAGATTGAAGAAATGTCATCGCAAGTTAAATAGGTCATCACAAGTTAAAGTAAAGGAAATTTATTGCAAGTTGATGTTGCTAAGGCTATCACAAGTTGATGTTGTTAAGGTAATCACAAGTTGATGTTGCTAAGGCAATCGCAAGTTGGTGTTGTTAAGGCTATTGGAATTTGATGTTGCTAAGGTAATCGCAAGTTGATGTTGCTAAGGCTATCGCAAGTTTATGTTGTTAGGGATATCATAAGTTGGTGTTGTTGAATCTATCGTAAATTGCTGAGAGGCTATCGCTCATTAATGAATAAGGCTAACGCAAGTTGACGGTCAATACTATCACAGTAGAGATTTACATAGCTATAGCATGTTGAAGTTAAAGAGCTATTGCATGTTGAAGGCCCATTATCATAAATTGAAGCTATCACACATTGATGATGTTATCGCATGTTGAACTAGCTACCCAAAAGCAATGCTCCATTTAGCCACATAGCAGTTTAGCCATGCCACATCACCATAAAGAAATTCAAAGTGAATTGTACCACATGTCAAATCGACAATATGCTAAGTCAACGAATATAACCGTTCATCTCCTACAAATGCCATATGTTAAAATTCTAAAGGTCCAATTTCTCTATAAATAGACAGTACCCCTACTAAAAGGAGAGAATTCTGAATTGCTCTTCTTCTTGATCATCGTTTTTCTTGAGCACAAATAAAATCTTGACTTTGGGACTCTAATGATCGATTAGGTCAAATTCAAATTGCGACTGTTCTAACTTGATACTTAAAACAATTTCCTATTTGTATCTTGACCATTTTGAACAGGTTGACTTGCATACGTGTCCAAGAGTCTCATCTCTTGCCCAAGTATCATTGACTTGTAAAGACAACGCATAGTAGTGAAGACCAAAAATTAACCTATCAAACTTATTTTAGTACATCTCACACTCAAATAAATGTTATTCAAGATAATAATTACAATATATCTTAAAACCGAAATAACAATAAAACATTATATATTTAATGTTAAAACATTATTCATAATAGCACTATAAAAGATCTAATGCATATTGTATTTTAAAAGTATTTTTTTGACATCTTCCCTTTTTACCCTACTGCCTGATGCAGCTGACCCAACAATGGTATTAGAGCCTACATTGTGTTATTACGAATAGCATATAAATTTTGAATTTAAAATTGGTTTAAATTTAAATTTATAAAGGTTATGAATAAATTTAAAGTTGTCATAAAATTATATTCATAAAGGTTATAAATGTACAAATTTGAATTGTTTAAATTTGTATTTATGAAAGTTATAAATAATCAAATTCGAATTTGTTTTGCAACTAAAATTATAGAACTTCTAAATTAATAAATGCAAAATAATTTTAAATTATAATATGGGCTATAAATGTTATAGTTTATAAAAGGTTACAATAAACCTTAAATATTAATTAATTAATAATTAATAATAACATATACATAAATATAATATTTAATATTGAATTAAAATTTTAATAATTAAATAAGAGAATCTTATGTAATGCATGTAAAATAAAATAATATAGTACAATTTTAAAAGTTAAAATTGAAATATAACACATATTAATTATAAGAAATAAATACATAGTTATATAATTGTATATGTATATATTAAATGACAAATGATGTCATTGAATGTTATCAATACTCATTATTCCTTATAGACGATAATACCCATGATTATTATTTTGAACTTACGTATCTAAAATAATGTTGCTTTCTATCATGTACAACATAAATAGATTATTATACATGCTTATGGTTATTAAGAACCCTTAAGCTATAAAATATTAACTGTTATGTCTATATTGTCCCTAAATAGGTAAGAACACTTTATTGAGCACCCTCAAGATGATAGAATTTTCCTTAGGCAATCAAGAAATGATGGAACAAAGGTATCTAATGTACTTTATGATTCGTTGAGCACCTTCAATGTCAAAATGAAGATTAGGTGCAAAAAAATGCATGGTTATGAGTTATGTACGAGACATAATTAATAATGTGTTATTTACCATTTGTAGCGCCTACAATTTATTAAACATACTCAAGGCTGTAGTAACATGACAAATGGATCATAACATTCACTAGTGGAATTTACGAAATTCCCACATCTTATTTAGGGTTTTTAAGAGATGTAAACATTGTGGGAGCCTTAAATGAAAAATATAATAAAATACTTTAATAAGTATAAGAACATCTGTAATATTATAATAATCCACTCTAATAAATTTTCACAAATAATATAATTGATTAATTGTTTATTGATTAAAATATAATAAAAAAATTGAAATATAAACTAACAATGAAGTACAAAAATTTACATACCATTAAATTAATATTTTGACATGATGTCACATCAAGCTTCATACAAAAGTTCAATAATACAACCATTAAATTTTTTTGAGCCTTGGTCACTTAAATATAAATTTATCTTGGGTTATGTGTTGTATTATATGAGTTTTGAACTCTAAAAAAGTACTAGAGTATGGATATTTATCACGATTTGATTACATACAAAAGTTGTATGGTGATCGATCGCTTTTATTATTTATGGAATTTCAAATAAATTATTTCATTTGAAATGAGCAAGTAAACCATAGTGTGAAATCATGGGTTCACTACGATTGAATACAATATGGATCCTTTTGTGCTGCGATACATTAAACCAAGGACAACATACAAACCTAGGATTTTGATAACTAAAATGTCAGTTTTGATCTGTTTACTTAAGTCTAACTTATTCGATCTCCTAAACACATTAAGGATGAATGAATGCATTTCCGTAAAGAAATACAGTGAAGTATAGCAGTAAAGAGTTTCTTTTTTTGAGCAGTTTGAACATTTGAAAGAGAAAGAAAAGGTTGAGAGTGGATGTAACATAGGCATAATTGGGATGAAGAAAGAATGAATGGTCATCTTTGCTTCATAAGGAGACATCGAAAACGAAATTGTTAAAATATTTGTAGACACTTAATGAGGAACAAAAAATATGATTCTGATTCCAATACCAAATGTATTTTACTTGTAGATAATTGTTCACTATAAAACCTACATCTTAAGTTCGAGATATTTAGTCTGAAACTTTCGACTATAAATTAGTAATAATATAAAAAATACATAGTGATAGTTACAATAAATTAGATTGAATGGAGCTTCATATTTCAAATGTTGTTATTGCAATAGTGGAAATAGTAGAAACATGCCATATAAAAATTACTACTGGACGCATTAAGTTTTTAAAATTACTCTCCTATATACCAAATATTATTTATGAAATTGTAACTATTTTCGGTTTTGACTGAAAATAGATGTAGCTTTGGTTAAATGTGAATATTATGAGTATTCATTATAGAATAAATATGTTTTTGGTATTTTGATGATGTTATTTACTTTCTTAACAATAGCTTTGTGTTAGCTATATAGAAATTACAAAAGTATACAAAATATTTAACAGTTATTTTTGGGATCATGGTGTGAGCTATATCTTTGAGAAATCATTCTTTAATATATAATTGTGAATCATACGGTACTTGTGAATTACATTTCAAATGATTAAAGACAAAGCACCCATTCATTAGGAGCGGTAAAAGAGTTAATGAACTCTTTGTATTGATACATAAAGATATATGCAATCCAATGTCTAATGATATTGAAAGAAAATCCACTTATTACGGAAAATTCACCAACTAATTTTCAGATATGAACATGTATTTGATACTCAAGTTATATTTCTACGATAATTGACATAATATAAAGTAGAAGTAATATAACATTAGATATAATTAAAACAATTGTATTTGATTGAATATGTAGTACCTTAGATAAGATTTCTAGGAGTACCTAAAAAGAGTACAATTCACTCTCAAATTCACCGATCCCTATGCTACATAATGATGTATCGATAAGGAGTAACCAGACTATATTGGATAATGTACAGTTGATAATGATTGTAATTGAGTTACTTCTTTCTATATGAACATGTACCAAGGAGTAAACACATACGTTAAATTTTGTTTCATTTATATGCGAGATAACGATTCCATATAAGATATATATTAGAAAGAAACCACAATATATATGATTATCCAATCTATATTATCAACATAACGTTCGTGAACTCAAAGATAAATATATTTTATGTAAGTCTTTATGTAATTCATATAAATATTTTGAGAGCATGCTCCATCGCATGATGAAACAAATTATTGTTTCAAGACACACCGCTTTTTGAAAATATGAAGCTTTTTTAGAGAAATTAATGGTAGAGTGATGGATTGGATATGTTCTAAGATTCTAACAAAGAAACCGATTGTAGTTAATAAATATTTAACCATGCCTAAAATGACATGGCTCATTAGAATGTCTAATAAAAAATCTCATACATTAAAGAGAAATTACGAGTTTCTTATCGATATCGAGAAAATGGATTGTTTATAATGATGGTCTCCTCAGTTGTTGGTAAGCCCTAGAGAATATAGTATCTTCCATATTGTGTGATACTATAATTTGAATTGGATTCCAAGTATGTTGGTAAAATTTGATTTTGGAAATTGTACCTAAAAAAATATGATACATCGACCGCAAATGAGTCTTCGAAAAGAAGATCAATTCCGTTGGAATTTTACAAAGCAAGGTTGATGCGAAACGACCTCGTTGATTTTAATTGTTGAAATTAGTGATATATTTTTTCTAGTCAACATGCTTAAGTCAATTCAGATTCTACTTGAAAATTATCGCACAATATGACTATGAGTTTTGAAACATTGATGTTGAAAAAGAACTTCTAAATAATGATTTCGAGGAGACTGTTTGCACACCATGCCAAAATGTTTTGAAGTTAGCAGGAGTGATAAGAAAGCATATGGATTTTTAATACAATATATAATCCTAAACAAACATGTAGATGTGGGTTATGGATACCTAAATACACTGATGCAGAATGGATCTTGTGACCACTGCTGCACTAAAGGGGGTGAATGATGTATATTATCTGTTTAAAAATTATATTCTATATTAAAAATTAACTACTCGGATTAGTAATCAAACCATAAAAGAATGAAGGTAATCAAATAGTAAACATAAAGTAAAGTGGAGAAAAAGAAATAAAGTAAATGGAAATAGGAATTTTTCTACGGTTCAGATATCCAATCCTACATTAGTCGTTACTCCTCATGGAAAACTTCCGCTATCACTTACTTGCTTTCCAAGGGTGGCAAGAACACCTTTATAATCTTACAATTCAACCAGTGGTAAGATACACCTTTCCTCTTAACTTTCTACGAGTGTCAAAAACTACTTTCTCTTTACAAACAACAATAGATTATGACAAGTAGTTGTATCTCAAATATAGATTTTTCAAGTTTCAGTATAATGATCCTACAGACCGCCCATAGAAATATATATTTTAAATCAATGAGGAATAGGATGATACCATAAAGAGAATGATTGAGAATTCAAGTAAAAACTATCTGATCTTGTATGGTTTGTAAATTCTTAAAGAATAGGAGTGAAAGTTTATGAATTTGCAACGAGAGTGGAAGTATATTAAGTGACCTTTCTTATAAAAATATAAATGTGAAAGAGTAAGAGAATATTGGAGAAATGTTGTTAGAAAATTCCAGACCCTTTAAATAGAAGATGAAATGACGTTCCCAGTGGTGACGAGATGACCCTAAAATCCTTTCATTTGAAATTTGAGTTTCCAAATAACTACCTATATGTCGACTATCCATGTAGAGTATATCGACATGGTCTAGTTAATTTTTATGTTCTTTTTCTAAAATTCAATTTTGAATTCCATGTTTAAAAACTTAGATTTTATGTTAATACGAAGATGTTAGGGATTAAAAATAAAGTTAACTTAAAGATAAATACCAAGGATATTTTCTGTAATAGCCCGTACCTTAGTGGGCCTAAATTTCAACTAAATCGAAATCTAAGTCTATTAGGGCACAAATCAGGTTTTGGTAACCTATAAATAACAGGTATATCAGAGAGTGATAAACATAAACTCATGGCGGAATTGAAAAATATAATATAACATACATATTGACTAAGGCTGTTACCTCAGAATATTATTCCTTGGATTAGTTGCCTTGCCAGTGTCGAGGATGAATAAGAAGACTTCACCATCTGTAGTTCCAATCTTGCTCCATTGGCCTTTCCTTCTAAACTTAACATGTAGGTTGTTATGAGGAGGGGGTCGGAACAACATTCTAGTGACTGAAAAATTACATACTTTAACCATACCATTAAATTATGCCGATTGATTTCCATTTAAATGTTATGTCGATTATTTACGGCTAACCTGTTAAATGTTATGTGTGCATACGCTATGCTTAACCTGATCTTCTTCAAGGTGTCATTATATATATGTGTACTAAATATATCTAAACACACACACAAATATATATATATATATATCTCTATATGTGTGTGTGTATATATATGTGTATTTTTTTAAAGAAAAGGTTCTATTATTAATAACGATGAGAACCATACAATAGCAGGACTCTTCCCTTAAAAAACCTTACCATTGTGGTAAGGAAAAAGAGCACGAAGTCCTCTATTCAACACCTCTATTACAGAAAATAAAGAAATAAAAAAAATACATAAACAAACAAAAAACATAAAATAGCCGACCCAATAAGGAAATTACTCCACCGCATCCCTAGCGCTACCCGACCCGGTCCAATAATTCACAAAAACAGGTTAAAACCCTAATCAGAGCAGCCAATATCATCTAGCGTCACGAAGATCAATCCCTCACTTCAAAAATCTACTTCTATCTTCCGATGAGACATGGCGATAGTTCGAACATCTCCGCCATTGCAATCTGACATCGATTCAAATTAATATACTCCTTTGCTCCTTCGAACAACTCCTACCCTCAAATTGGCGTTTTACCCTCTCCAGCCAAATATGGTGAGTTGTGGTAGCTGCCGCAATGTAGGCCAATTGTTGTGCTGCTGAATTGGATCAGAAACACCATTATAAAGTGGACATTTGACGCCTCAAAGAATTCTCCATATCGTAATTGAGCTCGAGCTTAGTCAGAAGTTCCCTCCAAAGATAAGTACTGTACTCGCAATTGATAAATAAATGTTCATGTGTCTCTATATGCTTGTTACAAAAATTACAAATCGGGTCAACGTTCATCCCCTATGTGATTAATCTGTCAATGGTCCGTAGGTGATGCATATAAGCCATGTATGTGGTATAACAAAATCTCCGTGCAATTTTTTTATACCATATGAGTTTGTATGTATCATCCTTGTCCATATGTAATCGGATCTCATTCCAAACAGTGGAAAATTTAAATTTTTTGTGATTAGCTATACTCCAACTGTCTGTTGGTCTCGTAGTATATATGTATATGTAAATATATGTATATATATCTGTGTGTGTGTGTATAAACCCACCTACCCAACCACTTGATACTTCTTAAATATGAAGCGGGCCATTCGCATCGACAACGCTTGTCTACCGGTTCTAGCTACAAAGACCGATGGCTCCTATATCCAGCCTTATATTATAGTATATAATTTAATTGCCGTGTCACTAACGCAATTCAAAGACTCATCTAAGGGTTAACTAGCCCACCTCCACCAAATAAACAAGAAAAAAATAATTAAATAAAACTTTAATGTCTTTGCATATCCTATACGGATTCTACACTCGTAGGAAGCGAAATCCATCAAGCATAAACCGAGTCTTTGCCAACGACCATGCAGGACCGTTAGCGGTCAAAGCCTATATGTCAACCCTGCTACTAAATATTGGTCCAACAACAACACTGACATAGCCTGCCGACCTTCCACAGCCGAAATCCCATTTACACTAACTTAAGTAAGTCAATGAAAATGCCCCTCTCAGTTACTTACTATTTCTTATTGGATATGAATTAGATCCCATTTTCCAAATGGTACCGTGTCATTTAATACTTCAAATCCTAGGCGAACCCTTGATATATTTTTCCTTACCTATCTGCAATGTATATCCCTTTTCCATGGGTCCTATTGTTGGAGATTTCCCACATCAGTAGTAAGTGTACACAACTTCTGGTAGGCTCTGAGTAAAGGGCGGACTTCTGTTGTGTAACTCTACTGACTTCGCATACCAACCTACTCAACCACCCAAAGCCTAAGTGTTGGGCTAAACCCACTAATTCACGTTTGTTTTAAACATATAATTGAGGCGATATAATTTCCTACTATGAAAATTATATTGCCTTCTAAGTATAATTAATAGCATTAGTGCTTACTTATTCGCTACATTACTATCCCTAATTTATGCGCTTAGGTTTAAGTTTCCTTTTAATGTCTAATAAATGTCTATTGCCCTTATTAATTAGTCATTAATTTCCAAGTTAGACAATCTCTAATTAGTCCTCGTTTAATTCCTTTAATCTATATACCAATTTCAAAATCCACTTATTATTTAATTTTCTAATAAATGTCATATTAATCTATCTACTCAGTCCCTATTTAATTCCTTTTGAACTCTCATTATTATAAATTTATTGCCCATTAAATTTGTAATTAATATCCATAAATCCAAATCTCTTAATTATTACGCTTTTAATAACTAATACGTATATAGTTGTAAATTATGCTATTTATATACATACATACATACATATATATACATACATGAATCTTAAGCGCGGTTATACACACATATATTTTTTTATTTTTGTTTCTAGTTATTAATCCCTAACTATAATATTCCTTTTCATATTTTAATCCGTTAGAATTATCCTTCCAAAAAGGTTTCCCATTCTAACTTCTTATAGATTAACCTAAAATAACAAATTTGCTTCATTTGTAATTATAAGGAATTATTTATTTCCTTTTTTTGAAATAGACGTGTAAGCTATGGAATGAACACCCATACTTTACACATCTCTTTCCCTTTTTGTGTATATTCCTTGTCAATTCATACGCTGCACTTTTTCTATGTATTTAAGAAATTAGATAAATCTGTAGAAATTACATGGATAATATTTCCAACATATTAAAATACAGAAATTCATATTCCAATAAATTAGGGCAAATCTAAATTATATTAACATCTTTACATCCTAATTGTAGATCTGAAATAAATTCTACACATGATCAATATCAACTTTTAGTAACTCAGGGACTAATTTCCAGATTAAGGCGTAAATGATGTTCCTATTCAATTTTCCTTAATTGGAGAATATGTATACAATGTTTTATGCATTTAATTCGAGCCTACAACTCTTTAGATCTTTATTTAGGCATAATAATTAAATATAAATGCAACGAAATAAATTTCAATATTATAAATAAATTACATAATTTCTCACTAACCTTTTAAGCTTCCCAAATCTCCAAATCTGAATCCAATCCTTTACTTTACTCCTTTTTCCTTTCTAAACGCAAAGAATATGCATAACAAGGTGTATACATACTACTAGATTATAGATCTAGAAAGAGATTTAGGGTTTAGGGGAAAATAGATTTATAATAATAAAAATTACCAATTTCCACGGCATTGATTCGCTCCTACTCTTTTATTTTCCACCCTTCTCTGATTATGTGTTTGTGTATAACTTTTTATAATTTTTATAAGTAGTGGAGAATAGAAAATGACAAAGCTTCCCTGCTTGGATAAGAAAATATGAGAAGAGAAGTGAGGAGTTAGACCTTTATTTACAGGCCTATGAATCAATCGTAACCATTAGATCAAAATAATTAAATTTTGGCCGTTGGATAGGGTTCAAATCCAAGCCGTCATACCTCGATCGATCGATCGACCTTATATATAAACGGTCAGCCCTAGTGGTCGACCGGTCCAATAAAGGTGGTCGACTATAGGAACCCCCATTTATTAGAATTTGTTTCCATTATTTGTTTTTAATTATTTTCACTCTGGAAACTTCAAGCGCTACTCACTTTTTGCTTTGAGCCCGATCGCGAAACTCCAAATATGAAAGCAGCTTAGAAAATCATCATGAACGCAATGGTGGTAATTTCGTGACCAAATTCCAATGTTTCCTCAAATTCCTTTTTTGGATCCTTATTAATTGTTTATTAATTATCATTAATTTTACGGGGTGTTACATTCTCCCCGCTTAACAGAATTTTGTCCCGAAATTTCTCAAGGGTCGAATCATGTAACATAGAGCATAACCAATCTAAACTAACAAACCAATTAGTGTACAACCAATTTTGCAACCAAATGTGTAAAGTGCGTGGTGTATAACCTCTTATAAACATCTATGCAAAATGATTCTAAATAGGCCCCTCCTACATGAATGCATTCTTTTAAAAACATCTTGAAAACATGATACAAACAACCTAGATATACTACATATTCTATATGTATGCAAGTTTTCAAAAATCCTTTTTCACATGAAAATATCCACACTCCCGCAAGTAGGAGTATGATTTAACCAATTTTGCATTCAATCCCTACCATCCAAAACCTAGCACACAATTTTTAACATTCGAAATTTTTGAAAATTCAGTTCCTGAATCTATACTTCTATGTCGAAAAAGGAATTTAGATGGAAAATCTTACATTTTCACCCTTCTCTAGGATACCTATTCCATTGTACCTTGGAATCTTCTCCTCCGCCCCTAATATTTTACCAAATTTTCCAAGTAGGATATTTATTTTTGGATGTTAAAACTTAATTGTCCTAAGCAAAAAGTTTGTTTCACTATCAACTAGGAATGAAAATAGAAATTTCACAGCTAAAACAACATTTTCCCTTATTATTATCTATGTTTTGTTTACTATCTCTCTTATCGGATAGTAAAACTCATGCTTACTAATACATCGATACTCCTTACGCTAGTATTTGGCATTTGAAAATCATAAGTTTTCTCCTTTCAAAAGAAAACTTTTAAACACAATTTCCAAAAGAATTTCCAGCTTGCAAAATAGTTTAAAGAATCAATTCCCAAAAGAATTTAAGCAATATATATATATATGTCTGTGTATATATATATTTAAAGCACTTGAACAAAATCTTCCAAAGGCATTTGAACCCGGCTTTTCAAAACTTACACCCATTTTTCCAAATTACTTGAAATTCCGTTATACCAAATTTATCCACCATTTTTTTTAAAAACATTCCACCACTTTTTAACATTACTTCCAAAACATTTCCAAAACTATTTATCAAACAATCGTTAAATTTCGAAATCACTTTTTTGAAAATATTTTATATCACTTCTAAATATACGATAATCATTTCATAATTTCAAATATTTAGAACCTAACTTTTCAAAAGCATTTACACCAAAATTTCTGAGACTTTTGGAATTTTTTTCAAAACATCCGCCGCTCTATCTTTAAATAAATCAAGCCACGTCTTTACGTAATTGGGGCTTATTTAATGGCCTAATGCATATGATTGACCCTAGTATTGTGTAGTTAATCCTAGATTTAGGGAACCATTTTATTTTTACTTTAAAACAATGAACTATCTACAAGCGTATTTATAAATTTTTGCTTTTAAAGCATAGGGATAGCGATCCATGATTTCGCAATAAACTTTCTCTGTCCTATGTTTGCTAAAATTTATTTTTTCCAAGATCCTAAAGTATTAGGATCTAGGTATTTTTAATTTCTAGTTGCTAACTTAATTTCCTAATTTATTTTATAAACTTCCGGTCTTACCTACAATTTTATCGCTAGTTAAGTGTTCTTATGAGATTTCCTTGTTTACACTGTTTTTAATATATTTATATTTAAATGGCGGTCTCATCCCATCCATTAAATCAACACAGTGATAAATTAGGAGTATATCTCATACCTTATCATACAGTTTTCCTAAATTTGAAGGGAGATAACTAGTGATTACAACCTAAAAACCCTAAAAGAAAATTTATGTGGGAAGCTGTCATTCATCATCAACTAGTGTTAATGATGTTGTGGCCCTAACACTTGTTATTAAATTAAGATAGACATTCCTAACATGTCATTCAACTATCATCCACCTTCCTTAACTCACTTTCTTGGTCCTAATAAATGCGGTCCATCCATTACTTCTATTATACCACTATCTTCTCCTGATCAAAATCTCTTGATAACTTCCTCAAACTTGGTTTTTTGCTTCTTCTACCCTTGATCTTTCATGCGAGGATACCACAGGACTCTCAAAATTGTACTTCGGTACCATTCCCCATTCCTTTGTGGGTTCTTCTCATGGCTTAATAAAATATTCCTAGGTTCATACAACATTCTTTATATTTAATAGGGATTCCTTTTTGCCGCCCTATGAGCATTTGTAGCTCTTTTAGTCATAGTATAAACCTTTACCCCGTCTTATCTAGGTAGTTATCCTTATTTACTCTGTATTAAAAACTTGGTTTGGTTCTCACCATTCTTTATTAAAACTTCACAATCATGAAGTACTTGATCCAAAACCTTTATCTTTAAAAATATAACTTAGAAACCTTTTTATCATATTCAAAAATTACTTGGTTCCAAAATGGAACCACGAAAAATTTCCCTTTTCTAACCGATTTTACCTTTTTAAGGACTTTCTACAACAGAGTTCTTTTAAAAGTAGGATTTTTAACCCAAAACATTTACCATGTTTAAACTAATTGTCATACCAAATCATATTTTTCAAAAACATCTTTTATAACTTTAAATTGTGAAAAGTGGAGTAGATAATGATAACTTTCATCCTATTCTTTTCCTATACTTATGTTATCTCCCCTTCAACCTTTGTCGGGGATTTTTATAGCACAAGTGTAGGGCTTCTAAAATATACGAGTAATTGCAACATCTATCTAAGCGTCTATCTAAAGTGTATGAGCAATTACTACATATCCATGGAATTTTTCTATTCTTCCTATCCTATTATTTTTCTACTATATTATTTCTGACTAGATTACTAATCCTATATATATATATATATATTCCTAATGCTATTTTTATGTCGATTGTCGGCCGTTCCAACCCTTCTATACCCTATTTGCATCAATATTTATCCATCCCTTAAAGATAATTTAAAAAAAATGGAACTTCTAAATTTTCAAAATAGGAAATATCATCAACCTCAGCCTACACTCTATTTTACTTTTATCTCAAAAACAAAATATCCCTTTGTCATAAATCTTTAAATCTAAACTTTTTGAATTAGTCAATTTGAAACTAAGAACTTTAAAAATGAAAAACTCTTTTTACCAAAAACCTTTAAATCAAAAACTTTTGACTCAACAAATTATCATTTGAATTTCCAAATTTCCTTGCTTTTTCAAAACAACAACTTTCTACTAAATCCTTTGAAAGACCAACTCAAAACATTTCAATGAATTCCCAGAATCCTTTTGTCAAATTCTTTCACATGGGAGATTGGACTTAGAAAAGGACTTTAATTGTCCTTCCTTTTGGACTCTCCATTTTTTCCATACATCCTTAACTCATCTCCATAAAAAATCCAGCTTATCTTCTTATGGTAATTAGTGCACACCTTCTTGCGACAAATTTCTCCACTTCCTCTTCATTCCTTAGTTCCGAATGCTTACATCATATAGTTTCTTACTTTCCATTTTTCTGGATGAAATGTGCATCTTCAATTGGAAAACCATCAAAATCCAAAATCATAAGGCAACCTACGCCTAATAAAGAAGTCAAGTACCATCTTGCCTATGGGATTCTTCTATATGTCGTGCCTATGCTCTTTTTGGCCCATTCCTTACGGTACGACCTCCGCCCCATGGGGTTATTGGGGTAGGAGAATAAATTTAACTCTATTTATTTTTCCAACTCATGGTTGCCTCGTCCATACTTTCAGAATATGGTCGCAACTATTCTATAGTCAAAGTTTATAAAGTTAGGCATATAATTTATATAATTATAGACAAAAATACAAATACGTTCTCTCAAGCATATCCTAGTTCCTATGATCGACTAACCTAAGCTCTAATACCAAATGTAACAACCCGTATTTAATGGGCCTGAATTTTGACTAAATCAAAATCTATATCCATTAGGGCACAAATCGTTGGTTTTGGTTACATGTAAATAACACAAGTATATCTAAGTGCGATAAATATAAACTCATGGTGGAATTGAAAAATATAGTATAACATACGTATTGACTAAGGCTGCTACCTCAGAATATTATTCCTTAGATATTTAATTGCCTTGTCAGCGTCGAGCATGAATAAGAAGACTTCACCATCTGCAGTTTCCATCTTAATCCAATAGCCCCTCCTTTTAAACCTAACTAATGGGTTGTTATAAGGAGGGGGTCAGAATAATGTTCTGGTGGCTGGCAAATTACATACTTTACCCATACCATTAATTTATGCCGATTGATTTCCATTTAAATGTTATGTCTATTATTTACGGCTAATCCATTAAATCTTATATGCGCGTACAATATGCTTAACTTGATCTTCTTCAAGGTATCATTACATATATATACGTGTACCAAATATATTTAAAAACACACATACAATATATATATATATATATATTCACCTATCTACCTAAAACCCTAGCCACTTAATACTTCTTAAATATAAAGTGGTCCCTTCACATCGACAACGCTAGTCTATCAATTCTAGCTACCGAGATCGATGATTCCTATTTACGGTTTTGTAATGTAATATATAATTTAATTATCGTATCACTAACATAGTTCAAAGACTCATCTAATGGTTAACTAGCCTATATCCGCTAAACAAACAACAAACAAACGATTAATTTTTTTAAGGTCTTTGCGTATCCTATACGGATTATACACTAGTAGGAAGTGAAATCCAACAGGGCATAACTTGATCCTTTGCTAACGACCGCATGAGACAGTTGGTGGTCAAAGGCTATATGCCAACGCCACTACAAGATACCGATCCAACAACAACACTAACATAGCCCACCGACCTTCCATGGTCGAAATTCTGTTTAGACTAACTTAAGTAAGTCAAAGAAAATGTCCCTTTCATTTAATTACTACCTCTTATTAGATATGAAGCATACCTTATTTCCTAAATGGTACTGGGCCGTTTAATACTTCAAATCCTAGGCAAACCCTCGATATATTTTCCTTTACATATCTGCAATGTATATCTCTTTCCCATGGGTTCTATGGTTGGAGATGTCCCACATCAGTAGTAAGTGTGCACAACTGCTAGTAGCTTCTGAGTGAAAGGTAGACTTTTGTTGTGTAACTCTACTGACCTCACATCCCAACCTACTAAACCAAACCTACCACCCAAAGCCCAAAAATGTTGGGCTAAGCCCACTACTTTACGTTTGTTTTAAATGTATAATTGAAGCTATAAAATTTCCTACTACGAAAATTATATTGCTTTCTACATAAAATTAACAGTATTAATACTTACTTATTCGCTACGTTATTATCTTGAATTTATACATTTAGGCTTTGGCTTTCTTTTAATGTCTAATAAATGTCTGTTGCCTATATTAATTAGCCACTAATGTCTAAATTAGACATTCTCTAATCAATCAACATTTAATTCCTTTAATCTATTTACCATTTTCAAAATCCACTAATTATTCAATTTCCTTATAAATGTCATATTAATCTCTCTAACCAGGCCCTATATAATTCCTTATTAACTCTCAGTTGTTACAAATTTATTGTCAGTGAAAGTTGTAATTAATGTCCATAAATCCAAATCCGTTGATTAATATGCTTTTGATTACTAATACGTATATAGTCGTAAATTACGCTATATATATGTTTGTACCAAAATTGGGCACAACACTCTTCGGTTGTGTTTGAAGAAATAAAATGAAGAAGGTAAATGTAAAATAAGGAAGATCTAACAAATACACCAATCGATAAACAGGAAAAACACACTGAAACACATAGATTTAGAGTAGTTCGGCGTATGGCCTACGTCCACTATGAAATCACTGACTTTTATTAATTGTTGCTTGCTGGTTACAATGGGTTACAACAGTAGAATTCGAGTACAATAGTAATTTCGGCAGAGTCTGGACGTAGAAGAGCCAAAAGTCCCTTTTCAGTAGGTCCTGGGCTGCTATTTATAGGCGTAGGCAGCAAATATCTAGCCCAGATCTCGAAAGACCTCTTCTCTCACGTCGTTCTGCCCACGCGATCGATCCCCGGTCGTTTGGACTCGATCCGTGATCGATACGAATGAAATTCGTATCGATCAAGATTTAGCTCAATCGAGTCGAGATCATTCATGAACTTCTTGAGGTTGCACGTAAGCTCCTGTGAAAATTTGGTGGCATTTAGACTTGTAGATCTCGAGTTATGACCAATACGAGTTTGGATTTGTTGAAGGCTGCCGAGTTCGCATCGCTTCTGTTCGCATCGCTTTTAGGCACGTGCTTGCTAGGTGACGTGGCGCTAACTTTTAGGATTGATCCACTTTTCATGCCGAATGACCGAGTCTTCCACTTTTACATGCTTTGTTGGTATCGATTTGGAGTATTCTTTTCGTATCGATGGTTTGCAACTACTTCGTATCGATACAAATCCATGTATTTCGTATCGATAACCTGGATGCTATTTCGTATCGATCATTCCACACATCTTTCGTATTGATGTCTTTAGTGGCATGTTTCTTATCGATCGTTTCATGATCGATACGAATTGAGTTGATGATGAGCCCGGTATGAAATACATATGGACGAGATCGATACAAAAGTGTTGCTTATTGATGGATACGAATCTATGGATACAAAACGATGCTTAACCGATGGATACGAACCGATGCTTACCTGATGGATACAAAACGCTGCTCACCTGATGGATTTGAACTAATGGATGGTTGGTGGATACGACTGAGGTTCCCTGAATGGATACGAAGGAAAGCGATGCGAAGGAGGCGGAATGATGGATACAAATGAGTTGATTTCCTTAGTTTGCATCGATCATACCTTGAGCATACGAACTCCGATTGACTTGAAATTTGGAACATTGGCTTTCATAGCTTTGATTGTCGTGTCATGTTAATTGTAGCTCGATACGGACTTGGGAAAAATTTACCAGCATCCACAGTGAACCTGTGTATAACCGTTTTTCGGGATGAATTGTCTTTTGATTTCCAGTCAATTTCTTGGTGTCACGGCCTTGCGGAAAGGCGGGATAACATTTTCCCCCTAAAGTACATCTTGTGAGGACATGATGTGCTTTGAAAAGCTACAATCTTCATTCTGAAAAGTTCTATCTGACTTGTTGAACGGTTGTTGTCTTTTCGTCGAAAGATGTAATCTTTGACTGATCTTGAGTAATACAAATAACGAATTGTTGACTGCCAATTGTTGTACCGTGCACTGTTGTAACTGAGTATTGAATGATAGAAAACTGTTGTTCGTTGTTGTAATTGTCACTAGGTGAGAATTCAACTCCTATGAATTTTGAAAATTAAATATTAGTCCGACATACATGCACGTATGTTAACCTGACCCCCGTTAACGTTCGCACGTTCACGAGTCGTTGTCAGTTCAATTTTTTTTGTATCGAATCTCATATCAATTCTCTCCTGAATCGATGTGAAATTCGAGTTGTAATAACGCTTGATGGTCGTTTCAAGGCATCCCTTTGTATCGATCCTCTCCTGGATCGATCTAAGAAATTGGAATGCACGCTTTGTATCGATGTCTTTCGATATGAAGTTGATTGTCTTTGAAGGTAATTCGTATCGTTGAATATGAAGCTTAGGTCTTCGAGCAGATGGATGCGAAATGGGTGTTTCGTATCGATGGGATTCGTGACCGCTCCAAACGATTTTTTGCTACTGGGAGACGAAATGTTTTTCGTTTGGATACAAACCCATATATATACCATTTGTATTAGCCAAATTTCTCACTTGCCCTTATTTCCCTTTCCGCCTTCGTATCGATAGAGAACACGAGAAAGAAGAACTGTCTTCGTCTCCAAATCGAATAGCTCATTAATCCTTCGACCCGATTGTTTAAGCTAGGTAATTAATCAATAAAAACCACTCTAAAATGATGAGATTCAAGTTTTAATGCAAACTCATCCACAGCCGTTGCCGATTCCGACATCGCCGATGCCGAAATTTGGTTGGAGTGAAGTCGAGAGGGAGCAATGGTGTGTTAGCTGCTTGGGGAAGAAGGAGTGGGGAGGGATACGAAGGAATTGGCGAAAGGTTGTTCGGCGTCTATTTCGCATCGATGAAGGGTTAGAGAGACTTGATTTCGCATCGAACCTCAACCGGGAACTTTGCATCGGTCACCTGCCTTGAACTTCATATCGATTGTTGATTCTTGGATTTTTTTTATCACTTCGAATTCATATGGATACGAAGCATATTTTTGATGGATACGAACTCCGTTGTAACCCGATCGATACGAAGTCAATGTGACCTGATCGATTCGAATCCAGTGGATTTCGATCGATATGAAGTTGGGGCTTCCTTGATCGATATGAACTAAATGTTTTGGACCGATACGAAATGAAAGTTCCTTGATCGATACGAAGTTAAGGCCTTTGTGAGGAACGATCCAAGTTTGGACTTCGATGGATACGCAACTTCACGCATACATGAACATTTGTTCAACGAGCTTCTGCTTTTCATAATTGGACTTAACTATTTCACCGCATATTTGACTGCCTTTCGAAGCTCATTGATGGAACCGTAACATAACAAAATTTGACGAACTTTAACTTGGATCGGTCTCCTAAGTATGAATGGTACGGTTGTGACGGTCATTGATGACGGTCGCTCCTGTCGAATCTCGAAGTCTTATCATTTGAACATTTCTCAAAATCTATAGAATTTTTTGAGTTTTATGTAGCATTGCACTGCAAAAAACATTCATGCACTTCACACTGGGGAACACATGGGTTTATTATCATCTAATGATGGTTTTTGATGAGTTGATTAGTTATGGAACCTGGAAGTTCGCAGCAACAGGAGGTTCAGAGTCCACCTCCTTTGATAATAGAGATGCCGGCCATCGCGGCCGAAGTCATAGTTCTAGCTCCAAATGAGCTGCCAGGAGAAACTTTGTTGGGAATCCACAAGATTCCGTACCATCTAACATCTCTGAAGATATTTTGGGGACGATTTGTTTGAGGCATGGGCTATTGCTGGATGATGTCCTGTTACCGGGGCCAAACGACAGGCCACATACTCCTCCAGAAGGATACACAGCCTTTAATCGACATTCGTGTACAGCTGGAACACTTCCTCCATTTAACCAATATATTCGAGAAGTGTTAGCTTTCTTTAGGATCGCTCCATCGCAGTTGCATCCGAATGGGTATGCGTTGCTGAACAGCTTATTCATTGTTTTTATGGAGCATCTCTTATGGCCCCCGACTCCGGAGGAAGTCAGGTTCTTGTTCAATGTCAAGAGTCAGGGGGATAACCCCTCATTCACATTCCTAGAGGCAGTCAGGAATTGCCGAGTGGTGACTGGATCCCGGAGCAGGCTTAGCTACTTCAAGACGGAGTGGTTCTACGTTCGATGCCCACCACGGTTTGCTAGAAGGTGGTTAGTTAGACGTAAGTGTCACAATTTCTCCAGTGGCTTATGAGATAGTTGTAATTGACATTGAATCTATTATTTCCTTTCCTCTACAGCCGTAATTCCATGACCCGAAGGTGCCCAATTTAAAGAAATAGTGCGGATCCTTCAAGAGGTGCCCAGTGAGATGAGAGAGATTGACTCGGTGCTGACAGATGAAAATTTGAGGGTCGTTAGGCTAATTGATCAAGACAAGAGCACAAGACTTGAGGGACCGCTTAGGACATCCCCGACGAGACGAGTGAAGCGTAGGGCACCCGGGATTGTAATTGCTGAGGAGGGCAATGACGAAGATACGCCCACCGAAGACGAACCCGTAGCCGGGCCCCTAGATAGTTCTCGACATTTAGAGGGAAGGAGAAAAGGCAAGGCAGTTGCTCATAAGCTTCATAAGTCTTCAAGATGGAAATCCGTGGTGATGTCCCTGCCAGCCGCCGGTGTTAGAATTTCGGAAACTCCTTGCGCACAAATGGAGAATCCTTTCGAAGGACTCCCCGACATTCCAATTCCGGACTATGTGTCGCTTCAACACGACACTAGATTGAAAGGGCTTCAAAGTGCTTTAGATTTAGGCAAGCCACTTCCTACGAGTATGGCCGACACAACCGGTTGGTCGGGGGGTTTTGCACATGCATACATACACTTTCACGACACTGCACGATTTCCAATCATAAGTTATTCATTTATGGAGATCACTGATTCTGCTTCACTTTTCATTTTACAGATACGATGACAAGACGGGAATCCTTGCTCGGTAGGCTTCGCTCAGCACGCCAGTCATCTAGTTCATACTATGAGTCCCGCAGAAGGGAGGCTGATAGAGACCACGATCGCGGTTATTCTAGCCAGGAGCCTTATGAAAGGAAGAGGGATAGAGAGAGAGAGAATATAGGCTTCGCTCCCGGTCATGTTCTCCGCCGCCTCGAGCCCTAACACAACCTTCCAGTCATGGTAAACAACCCTTGGAACTTTCGCACCAAAGACCGCCTACTCAAGTACCAAGGTCCGATTTACAGCGTCGGAGGACTTTAACCGAGACTCCCACTATCACTGAGCAAACTGTTACAGAGCCCACTGGGGAGGGAGCGATCAGAATCGCCCAACTGAAAAAAGGCTTTCCAAACATATGTTTTGATGGCTTCATCTTCCCTCCGCATTTAAAGAGAATTCCAGTTGAGGTGGAACAAACTATGCACGATTACATCCACGTTATTTATAGCCAATATCAGGAGTGGATGAAGACCGCAGACAAAGCATCGGCAGTGGCCTGTGAGCGGGCAAAAACAATTGAGAAATTAGAAACTGATCTCGCTCAAAAGGATGCATAATTCAGGTGCTTCATGATTAGAGCAAGTCCATGAGAAACTCAGAGACAAAGGCCAACACAAGGGCTGATGAGGGTACTCGGTGGATGGAAGAGATGAGGCGAACACACTTAGCCCTGGTTGAGGGGATGGGGCATCGGACCACCACAATCATGGCCGAACGTGACGGGGCGCTTAAAGAGCTTGAAGAGCTTAAGGCCAAATTTGCTGAAATCGTCAAAGAGAAAGACGATGCAAACAAAGATGTCCAGGAAGCGTGTGAACAGGCTATGGTGCTTAGGAATGAGAGGGACACGGCAACGCTCAAAGTTCTGGAAACTGAAACCAGGGTTGAAAATGAGGTGAGAGCTGCGTAGACCAGGTTGGAGACTGACATCGAAGATCTTCTTATCACATACAACGCTAATGTTTTGAAGCACCGAAACCTAACCTGGCTCGATAACTATCCATCACACTTGTATAATGCTTGGGACCGCTTGATGGAAGGCGAAAAGGCAGAATACCAAGCTGAATCTATAAATGAATTTGAATTGGAGAATCGGGTGCTGAGTGAAGATGAGAGAAGGGTTCTCCACGACATCACTATTACATATGAAAAGGAGAAACTCGCTACTCAGCATTCGGAAGCTGGAGAAGGTTCTGGTGTTGAGCACCATGATGTGGGTTCCGAAACTCATGTGCCAACCTTGTTCGAACCTACGTCTATGAATGATCCTCCATCTGTCCCTGCATACAATCTTGATCAACCACAGTTATCTCCAGCTCGCGAGCATGTTTCTGAAGCTGCTCCGCTACCCGCGAGCCAATCTAGGGAAGGTATTCTGAACATTTCTTACACTCACTCAAAGTCAGAAGCGTTGCCTAAAGTAATCACTAACAACCTTTTCTTTGTCTTTATTCAGTGATAGGAGCTGCGCCGGTCGTGCCCTCTGTAACCCAAGAGTTGCATCATGAGCAGGAGGCCCTTATAACAGAAGCGACCACCACTACGACCACTGCACCAACCGATGGAGCACAGGGGAGCACGTTTAGTTTCGATGAGCATATGATGGATGAACTTCTTGGCCACCAGAGCAACCCCTTTACTGACCTGCCATTTGTTATGAGTGGAGGTGCACCCGCGGTTTGCTCCTCGGGCCCAACTGCCAACATCCCCACAGATGCCCAAATGCTTCATGAAGAAGAAATAATAGCCGAGATCAATGTTGAGATGGAAGCGACCACGCGGGCCAGCGGTATTGGAGGTGGGATGGCGGGCCCTAGTCCAACCCCTCTGCGAATGATTTCTCCAGGAAGCACGATTGTTGACACCGTTGTGCCTTCCCCGTCTTCCAACATTGATCCTATCCCTCTAACTCCGCCTTAAGAGAATATTCCAATTCATGTGTGTTCGGAGAAAGAGGTCACCATAATTCCCCCGGTTGGAGACCAACCACCAAAAGGCAAAAGGCTCGAAGAGGCATCCAAGTGGTAGCTCTAGCGGGTCAACGCCGAGGGGGAAGAAGAAGAAAGTGAAAGAACAGGCATGTCTTTTCGCCTCATTTTTGGTAGACAGATAGGAATTTCTTTTTGCTTTTTGTAGGCCGTGTATAAATGCGGGTTCGGCCCCTGCTATTAGGATTTTTTAGGAATAATTTTGTACTTACCCTTCTCTTCCATAGAATAATTGAAATAGAACTTCATTTTGTCTTCAGCACAGTTTGTGTTTATTTTTCTTAAGTGTTTCAGCGTTCAAACTTCCATTCAATGTACTTGTGGAGTTTTAGTCTTTGAATCGGGCCCGGGTTTAATTGTTAAGTTCCGAAGCCACGGCTTCGGGTCACTGTCGAACGTTAAGTCGAATTCCAATATTGCACTGTCTCAATCAATGGCTGATACTTAAGCTCTGCCCCCAGTTTCGGGGACAGATTGAAAGGATCGATAGGTCATCATTTTTTTCCTTTAATATATCGAGCTCAACTTTGTTGAAGCAAGACTGAAACAAGACAAGTTCGAGTGATCTAATCACACTCACTCATCTGTTGGTGATTGCATCCACACTCTGGGGATTGCACTTGTACATCGGCGTTCGGTCTTGCACGCTTAAGGTTTCAAGATACGTCCACGTTCTGGGGACTTAAGTTATTTTATGGGTGGTTAGTCACACCCGTTTTATATTTAGAACTTTATCCGCACTCTGGGGACTTAGATTGATTCGTAGGCAGTCCGTCACACCCACTTTGCGTTCATACTCTGGCCCGCACTCCAAGGGCTCGGGATTGTCCTATGGGTGGTCGTTTGACACCCGGCTTGTGTTTATACTCCAATCCGCACTCTGGGGAATTAGGGTTAGCTGATGGGTAGCTAATTATATCCATTTTGATGTTTATACTCCAGTTCGCACTCTGGGAATCTGGAGTTGGTTAACAGACGGTCGATAACATCTTTTTGAGCTTCAGAATTTCGTTCGCACTCTGGGAACGATGGATTTATCAGAATCGTGGATAGTCGATTCACATCCACCCTGAGTTAACAAGTGAGGTCGTTAGATGGACGGGTCCATCCTCCTCGAACTTGGTTTGAATACGGGCGAAGTCGTTAGGTGGATGGATCCACCCTCCTCGAGACTACATTTATAAGTTTATACTCCAGTTCGCACTCTGGGAATCTGGAGTTAGTTAGAGGATTGTCGTATATCAATACTTTTTGGCTTCAGTGTGATGACTTGCCCCCGAGCTCGGGTTTCACTTAGCGAGCGACCGGTCGTATCATAGTCACTCCCTATTTGAATAAAACCCACCGTATGGTGGAACTTAGCTCTTCGTGCTTAGTGATGGTCGTATGATGCATTTCAAAAAATCACAGCTCTGGCTCGAAGAGATTGCATTTTATTGCTGAAATAAGAAAATACGGCAAAGTCAGTTGCCTTATTACAAATTCAAATTTCGAAATGCATAAACAAATTGCAAATGAAAAGTAGACTGAATGAACAAATAAAACCTGTTATGTTTAGTAGCGACGA
The DNA here is from genome assembly GCA_030737815.1 of Allium fistulosum. Lineage (NCBI taxonomy): Eukaryota > Viridiplantae > Streptophyta > Magnoliopsida > Asparagales > Amaryllidaceae > Allium > Allium fistulosum. The sequence goes on from CM060901.1 coordinate 1,229,299,730, forward strand.
AGACTTTCATTGTTCCAGGCTCTCGGTAGAATGAGACTGTCGACGGTCGATAATTTAAATGTGTTGTCTCCAAGTCTTTGTTCAATAACATACAACCCTTCCCACGTTGGTTTCATATGTGAAGGAGCCGGATAAATTCTCTTAAGGACGAGATCGCCGAGTTCAAAGGTTCGGGGTCGGACCTTGGCATTGTACAATCGGGCGACTCGACTTCGGTATGCGGCAGCCCTCAAATCAGCCTCTTCTCGCTTCTCATCGAATAAATATAGAGATTCGGCATGTAATATAGCATTGTCTTCGGATCGTAATATGTCACACGATGAGAAGGTACTTCCATTTCGACCGGAATAACGGCTTCTGACCCGTAGGAAAGCGAAAATGGAGTGTGGTCGGTCGCAGACTTGTGCGTTGTTCGATAAGCCCATAGAGCCGTAGGAAGTTCATCGATCCATTTGCCCCCGGCCTTTTCCAGTCGTTTCTTCAGAATAGACTTTATAACTTTATTGACGGCTTCAACCTGTCCATTCGCTTGTGGGTGCGCAACTGCGAAGAACTTCTTTTGGATGTGGAATCGTTGACAAAAGTTCTTAAATTCAACACTATCGAATTGGGCTCCGTTGTCGATGATGATGGTATGTGGGAGACCAAATCGACAAATAATGTTGCGTACTACAAAGCTGATCACTTTCTTCATTGTGATAGTAGCAAGGGGCTCAACTTCCGCCCATTTAGTAAAGTAATCAACTGCAACGATGGCGTACTTTGCACCACCTTTGGCCAGAGGTAGAGAACCAATAATGTCAATTCCCCATACCGCAAACGGCCATGTACTGACCATCTAAGTTATTTCGATAGGCGCGGCCCTTGGAATCCGAGCGTGTTTTTGACATCTATCACATTTTCTGGCGTAATCAGATGCATCACGATTTACAGTCGACCAATAGTACCATATCGGAGCACTTTCATGGCAAGAGCTTGCCCCCGGTGTGATCGCCACATTCTCCTTCATGTACATCATGCAATACTCGTTTGATTTCATCGTGGGCGATACACCGGAGTAAAGGAATAGAGTACCCTCCTCTATACATGACTCCATTCTGAATAGTGAACCACAAAGCTTTTCGAAAAACGTGTATTTTCTCACTCCTGCGCTCCGGCAGGGTCCCATGCTTAAGATTGTTTCTGAACGGAGTCATCCATTACTCCTTATTAGGAATGAATTCATACACCAAGTCTGTGTCCATTTGATCGATGCTCGGGGAAGAAAATGTTTCTACGGAACGATTCCCATTTGTTGTGCCTCACCTGTACTGGCTAACTTTGCTAAGGAACTGGCCTTCTGATTGCGTTCTCGGGGCATGCAATAAATGGTATAATAATCGAATCGATCCAATATTTCCTGAACCCGAGCAAGATAAACAGCTATTCTTCGGCCTTTTGCTTGATACTCCCCTCGAAATTGACACACGACCAATTGCGAATCACAGTAAATCTCCACAGCAATAATTCTTAAATCTCTGGCAAGTCTCAATCCTACGAGCAGGGCTTCATATTCGGCCTCGTTGTTAGTCGCACGGAAATCCAACTTTAAGGCATAACATATGGATCGACCTTCAGGAGTCTCAAGTACAACTCCGGCGCCTGAGCAGCGGTCATTTGATGCACCATCAGTATGTAGCTTTCAGACGTATTTAGGAGATTAACTGGTTTCGGGCAAGTCCTCCAGGATAGTGAATTCAGCGATGAAATCTACTAGGACTTGTCCTTGAATGACTCGCCTTGGTGTGTAAGTGATGTCGAACTGACTCAGCTCGATATTCCACTTGAGTAACCTACCAGACGTCCCAGGCCGCATAAGGACCTGTCGTGACGGCTGGTCGTTGTAGATGGTGATAGGATGAGCCTGGAAATACTGGCGGAGCTTTCTTGAGGCAATGACAAGACAATAAGCCAGATTTTCCAACTTCAGATAGTTTCTCTTTGCTATGATTAGTCGTTTGCTAATGTAATATACTGGCCATTGTATCTGGTCTTCCTACCAAATTAGGGCAGCACTAATTGCGTTTTCTGACATCGCCAAGTAGATGTACAGTCTCTCATGATCAATAGGCTTTGACAGAATGGGTGGTGTGGACAGGTGTTTAACCAGTGCTTGGAATGCGCCCTCGCATTCTGTGGTCCATTCAAAGTTTCGTTTCCCTTTCCTGATCAAATCGAAGAAGGGAATGCATTTGTCGGTGGATTTTGAAATGAACCTTCTCAGTGCTGCAACTTTTCTATTGAGGCTCTGAACCTGCTTTATAGTCCTTGGAGTCTCAAGATTTCTGATTGCCCAGATCTTCTTGGGATTGGCCTCAATTCCTCTGGCATTGATGATAAATCCAAGGAATTTTCCAGACGCGACCCCAAAGTGACATTTCAATGGGTTGAGTTTCATCCTGTACTCTTGGAGGATGTTGAACATCGATTCCTGGTCTTTGATATGATCAGCGGAGAATTGCGACTACACAAGCATGTCATCCACATATACTTCCAAGGTTTTTCCGATCTGGTTAGCGAACATTCGATTAACTAGCCGTTGGTAAGTTGCCCCAGCGTTCTTGAGTCCAAATGGCATGACTTTGTACCAGTAAAGTCCCAGATCGATGACGAAACTGGTATGCTCCTGATCATGCAAGTGCATGGGTATCTGGTTGTTGCCAGAATACGCGTCCATGAAGGATAAGAGTTCATGTCCAGCCGTTGAATCTACGAGCTGATCGATTCGGGGAAGTGGAAAACTGTCTTTAGGGCAAGCTTTATTCAAGTCTGAGTAATCAATGCATGTTCTCCATTTCCCGTTAGACTTTCTGACAAGTACAGGATTGGACAACCATTCCGGATATAATGCATCTCGGATAAACCCGTTCGACTTGAGTTTATCTACCTCTTCCCTAAGGGCGGCAGATCTCTCTGGATCCATACCACGCCTTTTTTGCTTGACCGGGACATGCCGTGGGTCAATATTCAATGTGTGGCTCGCGTTGTCCGGGGAAATTCCACACATGTCAGAATGTGTCCAGGCAAACACGTCGAGGTTTGCCCAGAGAAATTCAACCGATTCCTCCTGCATCTTTTGGCTTAGCTGAGATCCAATCTTTATCATTTTAGAATCGTCATTATCGTCGATCGGAACATCGATTGTCAGCTCGGCCGGGGAAGCTTGACTGTCTTTACTTTCGTCTTCACTTTCGGTATCTCTCGAGTCAAGATCCCTTGGGAATTGGTTGGGGTGCCCGGGCCTAGGCCCAGGCGTTAGCTGTCAATTTTCCGCAAAGCGGATATAGAAAGATTCCTCTATGCCCTTTCCGTTCTCTTTTCGCTGTGCCTCCCGCAGCTCAGCAACATAACAGGCTCGTCCAGCGGCCTGGTCTCCCTGAATGACTCCAACTCCATTTTCGGCAGGGAATTTTAAAGTCAGACACACGGGGCAGTGGCAGCTCTGAATTCAGCTAGGGCCGGTCGGCCCAAGAAAGCATTGTATGGCGAGTCTATGTCCAATACAACAAACTGTAATATCTGGACTCTCAGGTGTTCTCCAATTACCAGTTCCACTGGTAGCTCCACCATTCCAGTGGGTATAGTCGCACTTCCATTGCAGCCATGAATGCGAGACTGATAAGGTTTCAAATCCTTTGCTTCCATCTTCATCTGATCATAAGCTCGCTTAAACAATATGTTTACTGAGCTTCCACTATCCACTAAGATCCTCTTCATCCAAGCAGGACCTATCTAAGCTGAAATGACAAGTGGATCAATGGTTGGGGCTTCGACTCGGTCGGCATCCCTGTCTCGAAATACGATGTCGTCTGTCATCGTTCTCAGTTGCTTGGCCGGAGCCCTGTCTTCCAAACTACTAAAACATTCGAAGCTCGCATGCCTAATGGAGTTGGCATACGACTCCATTTCCTTCCAGCTTTGATCTGTTGGATGAGGACCACCACTGATAGTATTAATCACCAACCTCCCGCCGGTACGAGCGGGTTCCTCCGGTCTCGCCTGATTTGGTATTTGGTTCTGATTCGATGGGCCCGCTCCTCCAGACTGTGGCGCCCGCACAAACTGCTTAACTTTCTCTCTCGTATCAACTTCTCAATAATATCCTGTAAATGACGGCACTCGTTCGTGTTATGGCCATAGCTATCGTGAAATCTACAAAACTTCCCTGTTTAAATCTGTTTTTCTGTTGATTGCTTCGAAGCAGGTTTCTTTTATTGAATAGTATTGTAGGTCTACAAGTACACATTTTCCAGCGACGTATTCAAAGGAGTATAATTGTCAAACATAGGAGCCCTACGTCATGGCCCACGATTCTGATCTCGTTTCCTGTTTTGATTCCCATAGCCTTTCTGTTTATTCTATATGTTCAATTGCACCTTCTTGGAACTCACCCCTGTTTGTTTAATAATGACATTGCTTTGGATTCCTTCCACACTGGGTCCTACATCATCCTTTTTCCTAGACTGTTTCGCATCCTGCCTTCTCAAAAACTGGGCTTCCTTGGAATAGAAACGGTCCAATGACGCAGGAGGTTTTCCGGCCAACCAGTTGCCAAATTCAGAATCGGGATCGATCCCCTTAGTTAGTGCCATCAAAATTGAGTTATCATTTGGATTACTAATCTCAGCGCATGTAGCGTGAAACCTCTCCAGATAACGTCTAAGTGTCTCTCCGGGAGCTTGAGTGACACTAAACAAGGTATTGACATCTTTCGGCCTTGTGACACGCATGTAGAACTGTTCAACAAACTTTGTTGCCAACTGGTCAAAACACGAGATAGATCGGGGTGGTAAACGGGTAAACCACATAGTTGCTATGCCCCTAGGGAGATCGAGAAACTCCGACACTTGACCGCATCATCGGCTCGTGCAGCAGTCATTAACCATTCGTACTTTAAAATGTGCTGGTTAGGATCAGAGCTCCCTTCATAAACGGGTAGAGTCGGCATCCTAAATCGTCGAGGCGGTTCAGTGTAGAGGATGTCATCAGTGAAGGGGGTATGACTACGGGAGATTCCCAGTCGTCATTAGTGAGGCTCTGACTTTCGCGGATCATCTGACGGATCATTGTCGGAATATTCGACATCTAGACGTTCTGGGCATGCTGAGCCAATGTGTGGTCAGGTTCCACAATGCGAGGATGGGCCGGTCGCGGTCGGTGGTCCATGTATCGCCTCCTTGGTTCTAGGTCTTCTGGGACATATGGTCTAGGAGTATATTCACATTGACGGTGGGTCAGATCCGTCCGATTTCGGGTATCAGCTCCTAACTCAACATCGGCGGTAGCAGCGCGGTTGTCAAGAGTGTGATAGGGAGCAGTACCTCCCTAGGAGGAGGGTTCGGTCTGATGGCTAGTTGACGGGCCAACTCTCGGTTGCCCAAGACTCAAGGTGCGATGATGTCCAGTAGCCTGTGTATAGCTTCCGTCCAGCCGTGGGCGCATGGATCTATGATTGTAGTCAGAAGAGGCTGAACTCTCAGTGGATGAATAGGAAGACTGATCCCTTTTGGATCTCCTTCGTCTTTGACGATTCAGTTGATTGGTCAATTCCGCGTTGGCATTGAGTTGCTGAGTAAGCTGTTGACAACTCTGTGTCAGCTCTTGCATTAGCAGTTAAAACTCTTCCCTGGTGACAAGGCCTTGCGGATCTGAAGGTCCGGCAACATTCTGATCGATAGGGGGAAGTTGCGCGGGGTTCTGTCAGTCCCGTCCTTTTCGATCTGTAGCTGTTGAAGTAGTCCTAGTGTTGACTATGGTGAATAGCAAAGCTCTTTCCTAGACTTGGTACAAATCTGAATAGGATGGAAGAACTTTTGGACTTGAAATCTGGATCTTCTCCTTAGATTCTCGCAATCCGATATCGGTAGTTGATCCAATGAGCAGGAGAAAACTGGGTATTCTCAGTGAAAGCACCAAAGTGTTTGTACCAAAATTGGGCATAACACTCTTTGGATGTGTTTGAAGAGATAAAATGAAGAAGGTAAATGTAAAATGAGGAAGATCTAAGAAAAACATCAATCGATAAACAGGAAAAACACACAGATTTAGAGTGGTTCGGTGTATGGTCTACGTCCACTATGAAATCACTGACTTTTATTAATTGTTGCTTGCTGGTTACAATGGGTTACAACGGTAGAATTCGAGTACAATAGGAATTTTGGTAGAGTCTGGATGTAGAAGAGCCAAAAGTCCCTTTTCAGTAGGTCATGGGCTGCTATTTATAGGTGTAGGCAGCAGATATCTTGCCCAGATCTCGTAAGACCTCTTCTCTCACGTGGGTGGGCCCACGCAATCGATCCCCAGTTGTTTGGATTCGATCCGTGATCGATACGAATGAAATTAGTATCGATCTAGATTTAGCCTAATCGAGTCGAGATCGATCGTGAACATTCCTGAGGTTGCACGCAAGCTCCTGTGAAAATTTGGTGCATTTGGACTTGTAGATCTCGAGTTATGATCAATACAAGTTTGAATTTGTTGAAGGCTGCCGAGTTCGCATCGCTTCTGTTTGCATGCTTGTTAGGTGATGTGGGGTTAACTTTTAGGATCGGTCCACTTTTCATGCCGAATGACCGACTCTTCCACCTTTTCATGCTTTGTTCGTATCGATCTGGAGTATTCTTTTCGTATCGATGGTTTGCAACCGCTTCGTATCGATACAAATCCATGTATTTCATATCGATAACCTGGATGCTATTTCGTATCGATCATTCCACACATCTTTCATATCGGTGTCTTTAGTGGCATGTTTCGTATCGATCATTGGCTGATCGATACGAACTGAGTTGTTGATGAGACCGGAACGAAATACATATGGACGAGATCGATATGAAAGTGTTGCTTATTGATGGATACAAACCGATGGATACGAAACGATGCTTAACCGATGGATACAAACCGATGCTTACCCGATGGATATGAAACGCTGCTCACCCGATGGATTCGAACTAACGGATGTTTGGTGGATACGACTGAGGTTCCCTGGATGGATACGAAGGAAAGCGATGCGAAGGAGGCGAAATGATGGATATGAATGAGTTGATTTCCTTGGTTTGCATCGATCATGCCTTGAGCATACGAACTCCGATTGACTTGAAATTTGGAATGTTGGCTTTCATAGCTTTGATTTTTGTGTCATGTTAATTGTAGCTCGATCCGGACTCGGGCAAAATTTACCAGCATCCACAGCGAACCGGTGTATAACCGTTTTTTGGATGAACTGTCTTTAATTTCCAATCAATTTCTTGGTGTCACGGCCTTGCCAAAAGGCGGGATAACAATACATACATACATACATATACATATACATACATACATATACATATACATATATATATATATATATATATTCTAACGTTAAGCACGGTTATACATGTGTGTGTGTGTGTGTATGTATTTTTGTTTCTATTTATTAATCCTAACTATAATATTCCTTTCCATATTCTAATATGTTAGAATTGTACTTCCAAGAAGGTTTCCAATTTTAACCTTCCATAGTTTAACCTCAAATAAGAGATTTGCTTCATTTGAAATTATAAGAAATTATTTATTTTGTTCTTTTTGAAATAGACGGTTTAAAATATGAAAAGAATACCCATACTTTACACATCTCTTTCACCTTTTGTGTATATTCCTTGTCAATTCAACCATTGCACTTTTCTATGTATTTAAGAAATTAGACAAATCTATGGAGATTACACGGATAATATTTCCAAAAAATTAAAATACTGAAATTCATATTCCAATAAAATTTGGGCAAATCTAAATTATACTAACATCTTTACACCCCAGTTATAGATTTGGAATAAATTTAACAACATATCAATATCAAACTTTTTATAACTTGGAGACTAATTTCCAAATCTAGGTGTAAATGATGTTCTTATTCAATTTTCCATAATTGCAGAATATGTAGGCAATGTTTTATGCGCTTAATTCGAGCCTACAACTCTTTAGATCTTTATTTAGGTATAATAATTAATTAAAAGTCCAACGGAATAAATTTCAATGTTATAAATAAATTGCATAACTTCCCCGTCACCTTTTAAGCTTTCGAAATCTTTAAATCTGAATCCAATCCTTTTCTTGACTCCTTTTCCTCTCTAATCAAAAGAATATGTATAATTAGGTGTATACACACTATTAGAATTACGGATCTGGGAAGAGATTTGGGGTTTAGGAGAAAATAGATTTATAATAATAAAAATTACCTTTTTACGCAATATTTTTTGAAGTAGTGGAGAAGAGAAAATGGTAGAGCTTGCCTGCTTAAATAAGAGAATTTGAGAAGAGAAGTGAGGGGTTGCGCCTTTATTTATAGGCGTACAAATCAATCATAACTATTAGATTAAAATAATTAAATCCCGACCAATGGCCATGGTTCAAACCCTAGCCGTCACACCCCGACTGGTCGATCGCCCTCTATATCCGGTCGACTGCTAGCGGTCGACTGATGCAATAAAAGGGTCGACTGTGGGGTACTGCTTTATTATAATTTTTTTCTTTTATTTGTTTTTAATTATTTTCATATCAGAAACTTCAAACGCTAATAACTTTTTCATTTGAGCTCCGATCACGAAACTTTAAGTATGAAAAGTACTCAAAAATCATCATAAACGCAATGATGCATGTTTCGTGACAAATTTCAATGTTTGCTCAAATTCAATTTTTTGAGCCTTATTAATTATCATTGATTTTACGGGGTGTTACACTTTTAATGTGGCCTTCAACAAAATTCTAAAACTCATACAAACTTACCGAACACTTTAAATATCTCTATCATTAAAGCACTTGTGTTCCATTGGTCTTGAGTCAATTTTGTCTTCCATATTTTCTAATCAATCTTTATATATATAACTCATTTGCTTGCAATGAGTTTCTTGTTTATCTCTATAAAATATCTTCATAGTATATCTGATAATACTACAAAATTCGAAGAAATATTAGTAGTAATATTTATATTGTTGTTGTCGTCAAAATCAATACTCGGAGTATTAACAAACTCCAATTTTTGATAGATAACCATATAAATATTTGATATATAAATGCCATTTTTATATTTGACTACCTTTGACTTTATACACTCTCCCTGTTATTTTGCCTACTATGTTTATAGTGTGTTGCTAAAAACACACATAAATCTTCTTCCTAATACCAACACTAAAAAATACCACAACTTAACATTAATTTTACTTCTTAATACCATTCTCCCCTCTATAAACTGCCATTATTGCATCTTATTCATTTCATTGCTTAACTTCGATTTGAAAATCCAATTTCTTAAGGAACTCTTAATTCTAAATCAGGAGATAAGAAATTCATTTGAACTCAACCAGAAGAGCATCGACGCCGTTATGCAGTAAGACAAATTTTAGCCACTTACATTGGCAGCACCTCTCCGTCATTTAGTATTTCTTAATAAAATTATTCGTGTTTTAAATTCTTATACCGAATTCTATGTTAACTAGTTAATATGGGGTTGGGAAAATTTTTAGTTGGTATTTATTATTAATTCATGTTAGGTTTTGATTAAAATTCGAGTTAATTTTTTTTATGAACCTAGTTTAGTTTAGGGATGAAAAACTGTTGGTCAATGATAATTTATGGAGATTGGGTTAAGGAATGGAGTTGAATGGATTTATATAATGTGGGGATTAGTGAAAAACTCAATATGGTATTAGGAAGTAGGTAATTTTATTAAAAAATTTACGGTATTAGGAAAAGGATTTATGGATGCTTTTAGCAACACGATATTTTTATATTTTCTCCCTTTGTCATCAATAAAAATGGGAAGAAAAGAATTGTTTAAGCATAACCAGAAAATATGTATAGTGCTTGTATATGGAGTTCTATATGAAAATTTATGACCAATAAGCACGAGGGGAATCAAAACCAATGCAGAGTATGATAAAGGAAACACATATGAAAAGTACTAAACTATATAATATAAAACATATTCTTTATTAAATTCTAAAAACATTACAACATATTACAATGCAATACATTATCGACACATGGACATAGACACAAACATAAATCATAATATCTAACGATGATGACAGTTATTGTAACAACCCAGAATATTGGTTATTTAAAATTGGAATATTTAATTGCCTTTAAATAAAAGTTAATTTTTAACTTGAATTTCAGATAAACTGATTTATTGGATAATTTAATAATTGGAATTTACTCAAATAATTTAATCTTGAGTTTTTGGCTTGTTAAAATAATTTAAAGGCTTATAAAATTTATATTAATAAGAATGAAGGTAAGAAATTTTTTAAATTGGATTTATAAGTGATTTACTCAATTTTAAAAATAACTTGTATAAATTGACGAGTAAAAATAGCCTTACGGGGCACAGTCTCGAAATTTGACGAAACTAGTTTCATTAGATCCATAATAGTGTATTATTATCGAATTTCAAATTTTGTAGCATTTAGAATTATCGTTTGGTCGTACGGGATATAAAGACGTTGAAATTAATATCGAAAATTAATTATAATAATTGGGTCCAAAAAGCTATCTTCTCCATACGAGCGAATTAGGACTCGAAACCTTTTCCACTACGTTCGAGATAGGGGTATAACATTATAGACACCTAGCGGCATGCCTCGATAGGGGTTCGAGATTTTAAGTTGCGTAAATCGAGATATTTTGGAATTTAAAATTAATATATTGTCTAGTCAAATATTCGCATCAGGTTCTATCTTTCGTGTTAAAGCACTGTAGATACCCACCCACACACAAACATCATGTCTCCCTCTTTTTTTCTAAAAACACACTGCCTTCCTTCTTCAATTTTAACACCATGCAAGCTTCTGAGCAAAGCAAGAAAAAAATTGAATAAAATGGAAACACTAAAATCCTTAGTATAAAATCGCGAAGTTGTTGCCTTCTTTTCCTTTATGAACGAATCACGAGTTTCTTGGCTTATTTCTCTTCAGATCGAAATCGGGTTGTATAAAAAAAAGAGAGAGAAGCGATTTCATTTCGATGCCTGATCGAATCGCACGCAAGGAGGACATGTAGGCGCTCGCACGCGCCTGGGCGACTACGGCTAGGGTTAGGCATGCATTCGAATTCTATTTTGGGGACGACGACATGGGTGTGCAGATGCACTCAGGTGATTGGTCGCGATGGAAGAGGTGATGACATGGGATTGAGCGACTTCGAGATATGCCTAGGGCATGGCGACTCGTCTAGATGGCCGTAATAGTGGGAGATGTCGTGCGAAGCTAGGTGAGTGAGGGCGGAGTTTGGGAGCTGCATAGTGGCAGGTGGGATATATGCTCTGGTGGTAGCGGCAGTTGTCATGGAGAAGTGGAGTCGCATGGATGAATATGAAGAGGGGATTTTTCCCAGGGTAGCACGAAGGAGTCTTGATTTTCATAATTTCAGGATTTATTCTATTTAAGGTAGTTAATTTTTTTTCTAATGAAGACATTAATTAAATTTATATATAAATTAATTAATAGAATCTTATAAATGTTATTTCTAAATCCATATGAGGTCTAAAATTATGGAATAAATCACGATGAATTCGTAGTTGCAAATTCTACGCGATGGGATTAAAAATTGGGATGGATTGCAAAATAAATCAAGGTGGGTTAATCTCACTCATTTTTGGATTACTAGTTTAATTTTAAATAGTTAAAATTAATTATTGGATGATTGGTTGAGTTGCTAAATTATTATCAGTTGAATGTGATAATATATATAGTAGTATATATATTAGTAATTGGATTGATTATTCCCACCTATTGGAGAGGATGAGACCCTATGCGCTCCGCATAATAGCGGATGACCATATATACCGTGATATCCCCCTCGAAGTGGGATTGGTATTTTTATGTTGTATTAACATCGGTGTTTGCAGGAAAATAGGTTGGAGGGATCCAACTGGATTCCTCAAAAATGTTGAATTTAATTTCATATATTGTGATATAGGATTTGTTTATATAATCTGTGATAGATTATTGTGCAATTTGAATTTATTGGATGCTATGGTAGCACTGGCCTAGATTTTGGTATTTTAAAAATACCAAAAATATGTATTTTGAATTTGAAAAGAAATTAAAAAGAAATTTGGAAGTGAAATATTTATGGTGAATTTTGGATTAATTGAAAGAAATGAATTTGGGAAAAATAAATAGTTTGACTCTAAATTAGAACTTAACTATTTTGGAATATTGTAAATAGATATTTCATAATAATATATAATAAAAAAGGTTTTGAATGATAATTTTTAAGTGATACTTGTTTATATATATAAAAGGGTTTGAAAATCAAGATTTAAAATAGATTTGGAGAAATAAAGAGAATTTGAAAATAAATATAAAATTAGTTATACTGGATCTTGAATAAGATTTCTAAATTACGGAGTAGAAATAGAATCGAGATTTGGTTGTTTTTGGAATAAAATTGGTTTATTTAAGAAATTGATTTATAAATGGAATTTAATTTAGAAATCAATCTGTAATGGATTTAAGTGATGTGAAACCATTATAAACTAGAATAAAAAACTTTGAGATTTATAAATAATGTTTATAAATAAAGTGAAGTAATTATCAGTTGATAAATTGAAGGTATAAATTCACGGTAAGAATTTATAATGAGATGGGTAAATTGGTTTAAAAAGATAAATGATAGATTTACTTCTAGAAATGTGGAAACGGGAATTTACAAAATTGGGACGTTAATCAATCGGTGATAAATCGAGAGAGGTTTATAAATATTAGACTGAATATATTGGAATTGAAAAATATATTTTATCAAGAAGTTAAGCTTGTTTTAAAAAAGAGGGCTTTTAATTATTATACTAGATAATCTAAAATGTTTTAGCATAAGAATATTTTCAGAAAGTTAGTTATTTAAATATTTTTAAATTGTCAAAATAAATTATAAGTTTCAGAAACAAGCCTTGTAAATTGATTAGAATCTTATTAATAAATCAGAATCAATCATCGTTTCAAAGTTATGTAATTATTTAAATTGTTTAAAATATATTTAATTATTAATTAAGTTAGTTATAATGAGTTGATATTAAGTTAATTATTATTTAAGAATTAATTGGTATTATTATTTTAAAATAATAAATTATTTAATATTTATATGGTATTATATAATAACTTTTATTTAAGTTTATTTTCCTAAATTAAACTTGGAAAATTATTAGAGAAACTTTATAAACTTTAATTTGAGAAAATTATTTAATAAAGTTTCCGAGAAGTAATGGTATACTTTCATGGCGAAATCGAAGGTAGAGATTGCCTGCAGTTAAGTTTGGTTTTCTCTGAGATAGAGACGTAATCATTGAGCTATGAATCCATGGTTGATACCGCGTGGTGCTTTCCATATTATTTTAAAAGGTTTTTTTAAAAGCATTTTTGAAGGAAATGGTTTGCAAATATACTTATCTCTGTGGGATAAATATATACTTTTGAATTAAGAGATTAAATTAAGGAACTCGGAACTTATAGAATTCGTTATAAATGAGTTAAGGAATTTACAATATAAATTGTGAAGGGTTTTTTGAGAAAAGAGAAATAAGTGAAATTTTCCTAAGTTTTGGGAAGTAAGGGGTTTAGGAAATATATTTTTAAATATTTTCTAAGTGTTGAAATAAGAGATGGTTTGAAATATCCTGATATGGATATGAATATTTGAGTTGTCTCAAATATAGAAAATTTGGAAGGGATTTGAATATATATCTTATAAAGATATTTTGAAATAAAATTTGGAAAATCTATAATAAGGCCCGATGTCTGCTTATGGATGTTTTATTGATAGTTAAATATCCGACTATCAATTTTGGCCAATTTCGTTGATCGTTTCGAAGAGACTGGGATCGAATTTAATTATCCGAAAATCACTTCGATCCGATTTGAGCGTTACGAATGGATACCGTGAAGACGATGAAGACGGTGATTCGGTTTGTCCAGACCCAGGACAACTTGTATGGACGAATGCTATTAAAACATCGTTATTGGAGGACGATGAGCATTCTAAGTGAAATTATTCTTGAAAGGTAATCGTAGCCTCAAGCTTCATCAACCGGAATGGTTGAATATCAGGGGATATGCAGCAAGGCTAAGTGGGTCATACCCAATTAGGGTATGTTATCACCTTTTAGATACCCTTGGATATATTATTATTTATGGATACGGTGGTGCATGCAAAAGAGCTCACAATAAGGGTGGGAACACCCAGGGTGATAATGTATCTGGTTCTATCCAGGTTAGGGGTAGGGTCGGTCTTGTGTTGTAGGGGATCCTGACGAGGTCCTCGGTATATTTTTCTAGAATTGTACTGTGATAGGTGGTACCCCAGTGCCTAGTAATTGTATGGAATCATTCTCCAATAAGCGCCGTACGGTTTTGATTGTGCCCAACTATGCTGAAACGTGAGATGCAAGCATTTCAGCTATTTTCTATCTACTTTGTTTAGACACTATTATAATATCAGACTATTTTGATATAAAGTGTTTTGGTTATCGTAAGGTAAAAACCCGTCGTGTTTATGTGTGACGCGGTTTTACGAGATACCTTTGTTTTCAAAAGATTTTGATAAAGTAATAATTCAAATTGAGTCTGTTCTCTCACGCTGGTTTTCCAGACTAACTCGGGTGTTATTTTATTAAAGTGCCCGGGTCAGACCGAGTATTACAGATTCAGGTTAGGATGCTATGGAGCTCAGGAGACGAGCTGGATGACGATGACGTATTACACATATTTGATTTTATTCCGCTGTGTATTGTAGGCTCTATATTTCAGCACTTGTGAGGACAAGTTATTATAACCGTCCAGTATTGAGTTATTAATGTGTTGTCCTCTGATGATGTAATTTATAAGTAACAGTTATAGTTCTTTTTGTATAAGGGCATGTTAATATCTATTATATATTGTTCCGCTGCAATTGTGAGATTCTGTGTTGTTGTTTCTGTTTCTTCTTCTACCTCTTTCTTCTTTGCCTCTAACGATCTGGTATTTCCGATACTCGATTGCTCGACATGCTATACAGTGGACGTATTAGTGTTGATTTTCGAGGGTTGATAATCCGCGTTCGTTACAAGTGGTATCAGAGCTAAATGTTAAGCGAGAACCTTGGCTTTGATTGGGTAACTCATTTGAGATAGGGTCAGTAGCACCCTAGAATGAGTTTGAGTGTATTAATAGATATGGGCGCGTATTTATTAGTGAATATAAAATTGTTTTATATTGTGTTAGTTGATCTATTGAGTGGCTTATGGATTTTGGTCAATACGAGTAATTAACGTTACTGATTGGGATCTCTAAACACTTGAACAGAGCAACTCGACATAGTTTTGTTTGAAATGGGGTAAATGAAATAATTTTGCCCAAATTATTTTTATATATATAAAGGAATAATTTATCAGAAACTATTAAAGTTATATATGGTGTGCTTGTTTGTTAAGAAATGATAATATTAAACCATTATCATTTTTTGTTGTGGTGATTGAATAATAGTTAATATTATAGTCAATAGTTAAGAAATAATTTCATATAATGAAATATGATTGTGTAAATGTGATTTATAAATTGAAATGGAATGAAATTCCAGAAGAATATTTAAATCTGATTTGTTAAAAGGGTTTGAAAGCTGGGAATTTGGGAATTAAATTTCCGTTGGTTTTGAAATGTTTTTCAAAGTTTTGGAAACTAATAGAGATATTATTTGGAGAATATTTTTGAGTTAGAAATATTTAAAAGGAATTTTAAAGGAAGTTAAAGCACTTAACTCACTTTGGTCGTTGGAAAATAATTTCGGTAATGACTACAGCATAATCGACGTTCATTTTCGAGTCTCCAAGGGAGAAATTGCTACCAATTGGTTTTGTTTTGGAAACTGGTTTTGGTTTGTAATTCAAAGGAATGATTTGATATACCAAGGGATTTTGGGTATATATGATTTCAAAAATGATTTTTGAAATATTTAGAACAAATTGTTTAAACTCTGGAGTTTTTATTTAAAATGTTTTATGGAATATGAGTAAGTTTGATAACTTATAAAAATTTGAAATTTGATTTTTGAAATGAAATTTAACTTGAATTAAGTTAAACAAAGGAATTTTGAAAATTTAGTCTAAGTTGGCTAAATGAAAAATTATTGGAAATGGAATCTATTGAGATTTGGGATAAATGAATAAATGAACTAATTAAATCGATTAATTATTTGGATATGGTTTGGAATATTGATTGATAATAATCAAATGTGAAATTGGAAAATTGAAATTGAATTTGATTAAAATGGGTAAGGAATTTGGTTGTGAAGTGGTAATAAAAGTTGTATAAAATGTTAATAATTGACTTAAGAAATATATTCAGTGAATACTTGAATGTTTATAAAAAGAATTTGATATAGCTAATGAATACGTAAGTTGTACGTATATGATTTTCGCATGACGATTTGATCCAGATTCGAGCATAGAATTTCGAGATAATTTATATCGATCCGAGTTTGGATTTTTCGCTCAATTTTCGACGGCGAACAATGGATATGGATTTTTGATAGATTCTGCAAAATTCTCTATCATAGTATATGGCTATGCAAGAAGAATGACGGTTTCGGATCAAGGAACCAAAACTGAGTCCGCACTAGAAAGTCGTGTGAACGATACTAGTTCGGAAGTGAAATTGTGTGATCAAGCGAGCGATCAGATTTGGTATTTCGTACGAATGGTATATGTACATCGTACGGGGATGGTGAAATAAATACTGGGAATTGAAAATCAAGAAAATGATTTTGAATTAGATGATTGGATATTATTGGTAAATAAGATGCAGGCATTTAAAATCAAGAGAAAATTGGATTGCCCGACAAAAAGGTACATGTTTAAATTGATGTTTAAATTTGATGATTTTATGATTGAGCTGCTTGGCTTTTGTTTTCTTTGATGGTTTGAGCCCATAGAAGCGATTTGTATTTGTTCGGATCTTGCCACGCAAAGGAGACGCTGGCGAATTTTTTCTAAAATTTAAGGAGTTAGAAAATTTTGAAGAAAAATTTTAATAACTAAAATGTGATTTTGTATTATAACTTAAAATAATCATGTAGATAATATTATTTGGAATTTAGGAATGAATTTGGAAAATTAGTAAAAGATATCATGTGGTTTCAATAAATTAATTTCAGGGAGTTGTTTAAACTGTTTGGTTTGAAATAGTTAATGGGGTTTTGGACCATTCTTCTGACCTTGGCAATTTCGAGGATGAAATTTTTTTAAGGGGGGAGGAATGTAACGATCCAGAATTTTTTTATTTGAAATTGGAATATTTAGTTGATTTTAAATATTTAAAAGTTAATTTTTAACTTGAATTTCAAATAAAATGATTTATCGGATAATATAATTATTGGAATTTACTCAAATAATTGAATCTTGAGTTTTTAGCTTTTTAAAAATAATTTAAAGGCTTATAAAATTTATATTAATAAGAGTGAAGATAATAAAAAATTTAAATTGGATTTATAAATGATTTACTCAATTTTAAAAATAACTTGTATAAATTGACGAGTAAAAATAGTCTTCCGGGGCACAGTCTCGGAATTCGACGAAACCAGTTCCATTGGATCCATAATAGTGTATTATTATCGAGTTTCAAATTTCGTAGTGTTTGGAGTTATCATTTGGTCGTACGGGGTATAAACACATTGAAATTAATATCGAAAATTCAATATAATAATTGGGTCCAAAAAGCTATGTTCTCCAGACGATCGAATTAGGACTCGAAACCTTTTCCATTATGTTCGGAATAGGGGTATTACATTATAGATGCCTAGCGGCATGCCTCGATTGGGGTTCGAGATTTTAAGTTACGTAAATCGAGATATTTTGGAATTTGAAATTAATATATTGTCTTGTCAAATATTCACATCAGCTTCTTTCTTTCATTTCAAAGCACTGTAGATACCCACACGCAAACATCACGTCTCCCTCTTTTTTTTAGAACACGCTGCCTTCCTTCTTCAATTTTAACAGCATGCAAGCTTCAGAGCAAACCAAGAAAAAAATGGAAACACTAAAACCCTTAGTATAAAATCGCAAAGCTGTTTCCTTCTTTTCCTTTGTGAACGAATCGCGAGTTTCTCGGCTTATTTCTCTTCAGATCGAAATCGGGTTGTATAAAAAAGGGGGGGGGGGGAGAGAGAAGAGATTTCATTTCGATGCCTGATCGAATCGCACGCAAGGAGGAGGTGCAGGCACTCGCGCACGCGTGGGCGACTACTGCTAGGGTTGGGCATACGTTCGAATTCTATTTTGGGGACGACAATGTGGGTGCGCAGCTGCACTTAGGGGATGAGCGATGGAAGAGGTGGCGACATGGGATTGAGCGACATCGAGATAAGCCTAGGGCTGGCGACTCGTCTGGATGGCCGTGATAGTGGGAGAAGTCGTGTGAAGCTAAGTGAGCGAGGACGGAGTTTTGGAGCAGCATAGTTGCAGGCAGGAGACGTTCTGATGGCAGCGGCAGTTGTCATAGAGAAGTGGAGTCGCGTGGGTGAATAGGAAGAGGCGGTTTTTCTCACGGCAGAGCGCGAAGGAGTATTGGGTTTCATAATTTCGGGATTTGTTCTATTTAAGGTAGTTAATTTTTTTTCTAATGAAGACATTAATGAAATTTATATATAAATTAATTCATAAAATCTTATAAATGTTATTTCTAAATCCATATGAGGTCCAAAATCATGGAATAAATCACGATGGATTCGTAGTTGCAAATTCTATGCGATGTGATTAAAAATTGGGATGTATTACAAAATAAATCAAGGTGAGTTAGTCTCACTCATTTTTGGATTAATAGTTTAATTTGAAATAGTTAAAATTAATTATTGGATGATTGGTTGAGTTGCTCAATTATTATCAGTTGAATGTGATAATATATATAGTAGTATATATATTAGTAGTTGGATTGATTATCCCCGCCTATTGGAGTGGATGAGACCCTATGCGCCCCGCATAATAGCGGATGACCCTATATACCGCGATATCCTCCTCAAAGTGGGATTGGTATTTTTTGTTGTATTAACATCGGTGTTTGTAGGAAAACAGGTTGGAGGGATCCAAATGGATTCCTCAAAAATGTTGAATTTACTTTCATATATAGTGATATACGATTTGTTTATATAATCTGTGATAGATTATTATGTGATTTGAATTAATTGGATGCTATGCTAGCACTGGCCTAGATTTTGGTATTTTAAAAATACCATAAATATGTGTTTTGAATTTGGATAGAAATTAAAAAGAAATTTGGAAGTGAAATATTTATGGTGAATTTTGGATTAATTGAAAGAAATGAATTTGGGAAAAATAAATAGTTTGACTCTAAAGTAGAACCTAACTATTTCAGAATATTATAAATAGAGATTTCTGAATAATATATAATAAAAAAGGTTTTAAATGATAATTTTTAAGTGATATTTGTTTATATATATAAAAGGGTTTAAAAATCAAGATTTCAAATAGATTGGGAGAAATAAAGAGAATTTGGAAATAAATATAAAATTATATATACTGGATCTTGAATAGGCTTTCTAAATTACGAAATAGAAATAGAATCGAGATTTGGTTATTTTTGGAATAAAAATGGGTTATTTTAGAAATTGATTTATAAATGGAATTTAATTTAGAAATCAATATGTAATGGATTTAAGTGATGTGAAACCATTATAAACTGGAATAAAAAACTATGAGATTCATAAACAATGTTTATAAATAAAGTGAAGTGATTATCAGTTGATAAATTGAAGGTATAAATTCACGGTAAGAATTTATAATGAGATGGGTAAATTGGTTTAAAAAAATAAATGATAGATTTACTTCTAGAAATGTGAAAAAGGGAATTTACAAAATTGGGATGTTAATCAATCGATGATAAATCGAGAGAGATTTATAAATACTAGACTGGATATATTGGAATTGAAAAATATATTTTATCGAGAAGTTGAGCTTGTTTTAAAAAGAGGGTTTTTAATTATTATACTAGGTAATCTAAAATGTTTTAGCATAATAATATTTTCAGAAAGTTAGTTATTTAAATATTTTTAAATTGTCAAAATAAATTATAAGTTTCATAAACAAGCCTTGTAAATTGATTAGAATCTTATTAATAAATCGGAAATAATTATCATTTCAAAGTTATGTAATTATTTTAAATTGTTTAAATATATTTAATTATTAATTAAGTTAGTTATGATGAGTTGATATTAAGTTAATTATTGTTTAAGAATTAATTAGTATTATTATTTAAAAAAAATAAATCATTAAGTATTAATATGGTTTTATATACTAACTTTTATTTAAGAGTATTTGCCTAAATTAAACTTGGAAAATTATTATAGAAACTTTATAAACATTAATTTGAGAAAATTATTTATCAAAGTTTCCGGGAAGTAATGGTATACTTTCATGGCGAAATCGAAGGTAGAGATTGGCTACAGTTAAGTTTGGTTTTCCCTAAGACATAGACGTAATCATTGAGCTGTGATTCCATGGTTGATACCGCGTGGTGCTTTCCATATTTTTTTAAAAGTTTTTTTAAAATATTTTTCAAGGAAATGGTTTGCGAATTTACTTATCTCGGTGAGATAAATATATACTTTTGAATTAAGAGATTAAATCAAGGAACCCGAAACTTATAGAATTCGTTATAAATGAGTTAAGGAATTTACAATATAAATTTTGAAGGGTTTTTTTGAGAAAAGAGAAATAAGTGAAATTTTCCTAAGTGTTGGGAAGTAAGGGGTTTAGGAAATATATTTTTAAATATTTTCTAAGTGTTGAAATAAGAGATGGTTTGAAATATCCTGATATGGATATGAATATTTGAGTTATCTCAAATATAGAAAATTTGGAAGGGATTTGAATATATATCTTATAAAGATATTTTGAAATAAATTTTGGAAAATCTATAATAAGGCCTGATGTCTGCTTATGGATGTTTTATTGATAGTTAAATAACCGACTATAAATTTTGGCCAATTTCGTTGATCGTTTCGAAGAGACCGGGATTGGATTTAATTATTCGAAAACCACTTCGATCTGATTTGAGCGTTACGAATGGATACCGTGAAGATAATGAAGACGGTGATTCGGTTTGTTCAGACCAAGGACAACTAGTAGAATGCTATCAGGACATCACCATTGGAGGACGATGAGCATTCTAAGTGAAATTATTCTTGAAAGGCAATCGTTGCCTCAAGCCTCATCAACCGGAATAACTAAAAAATCTGGGGATATGCAGCAAGGCTAAGTGGGTCATACCCAATTAGGGTATGTTATCACCTTTCTATATACCCTCGGATATATTATTAATTATGGATACGGTGGTGCATGCAAAAGAGCTCTCGATAAGGGTGGGAACACCCGGGATGATAACATATTTGGTTCTATCCCGGTTAGGGGTAGGGCTGGTCTTGTGTTGTAGGGGATCCCCGGCGAGGTCCTCGGTATATTTTTGTAGAAGTGTACTGTGATAGGTGGTACCCTAGTGCCTAGTCATTGTATGGAATCCATTCTCCAATAGGCGCCGTACGGTTTTGATTGTGCCCAACTATGCTGAAACATGAGATGCTAACATTTCATCTATTTTCTATTTCCTTTGTTTAGACACTATTATAATATCTGATGACTTTGATATGAATCGTTTTGGTTATCATAAGGTAAAAACCCATCGTGTTTATGTGTGACACGATCTTACGAGATACCTTTGTTTTCAAAGGATTTTGATAATAGTAATAATTCAAATTGAGTGTGTTTTCTCACACTAGTTTTACAGACTGACTCGGGTGTTATTTTATTACAATGCTCGAGTCAAACCGACTATTACAGATTCAGGTTAGGATGCTATGGAGCTCAGGAGACGAGTTGGATGACGAAGTCGTATTACATGTATTTGATTTTATTCCATTGTGTATTGTAGGCTGCATATTCAACACTTGTGAGGACAAGTTATTATAACTGTCCAGTATTGAGTTATTAATGTGTTGTCCTCTGATGATGTAATGTATAAGTAACAGTTATAGTTCTTTTTGTATAAAGGCTTGTTAATATTTATTATATATTGTTCCGCTGCGATTGTGAGATCTTGTGTTGTTGTTTCCGTTTCTTCTTCTACCTCTTTCTTCTTTGCCTCTAACGATCTGGTATTTCCGACACTCGATTGCTCGGCATGCTATATAGTGGACGTATTAGTGTCAATTTCCGAGGGTCGAAAATCCGCGTTTGTTACAATTATTTACAATGGCTGACTTTTGTGTACAACAATGAAGGTAAGATGCACAAAAAGTTTCCCGTACGTTCGATGATTTTACCTTGTGCATTAAAAATTAACTTTGCCTACACAATAAACATCGTCCTTGTCATCTATTGCAGTTTCATGTTCTTTTTTCTCATCGTCATCTTCCATATTCACGGGTTATGAATAACCAAGTTGGGTTTTATATTAGTTTTCGATATGACTATCAGTTCTGCTTGGTTATTCAAGAGATGATTGTTCGATAATAACAACAAAAAACGAAGTCTTTTCATTGCTTGACCTTTTGCATTCTTTATTAATGAGAAAATGTTTTTATGGAATGCTTATTTATAATGATTGAAAGGCTTAAGGGAGAGGACAATTTTGATATTTATTTTATTCTCTCATTTCTCTCTTCTTTGAAAAATGAAAACAAAATCTACCATAAACAAAATTATTTTCTACATTCTCCTCGCTCTATAATTTCCTCTAATATTAAACTTATTTTTCAAAATACTTAAAATCCTGGGTAGTGACTTCTACAAATCTACAATCCTTTAACCTTGAGTGCACAAATTTGAAGGATGGTTGTGTTAACCTTGGGGAGCGGATGGTAATTATCGATTGCACCATTGTCGTGCCAAACTTCGCTTTCAACGCAATGGCCTCATCTAGGAAACAACTCTCAACAATTTCTCTTCTTGTTCCTACCCATTAATTTCTAATAATTTAGAGTGAAATCTAATCATCTTTCATGAGGATTAGGCTATTTATGTTTTGGAGCAAAGATTGGTTTACTATGATGATTAATACATTTGGAGAAGAAAAGCAAGGATTGAGCATAGTTGAATGGAATCTGGGATTTTCAAAACATTAACAAGTAAGAAATATAGCTAATTAATGCTATGGTATGTTCCAAAATTTCCCCTACTTTTACTTGGATCATTTTAGAGTTTGACAATAACCTCATTCTGTTGAAAAGTTTGAGATTGTAAAGTGGTTAAAACAATTGACTTTGGTTGGCGATATATATTTGCCATAGAGAAGTAAATTTGAATATGCTATGGTGACAATTTCCCTTTGTTGGAATATAAATTCATGATAAATATAATTGCTTTTGCGTAATGATCTACTTTTGTTTCTACAGTATTATGTGATTAAAATGGTTTTGGTATATAATTTGAATAGAGACAGATGTAGAGCTATATGTTCTTCGAAATTTTATTTGTTTAATTATAGACATGAATAAATGCTTTCTAAAATAAGTGTATAAGTTACAAAGTATTAATTAATGCATTAATATGCTGAGAAGTTTAACAATTAGCAGTTATTGTCATGCATATGAATACTTATGTTTAGAATGATGTGTATTGTTTATTTCCAAATCTTTTGGTAAGTTGCGTGTACGATTTATTCTATTTATATAATATAATCAAACTCTGAAAAAGGAAACTTTTATACTGAATAACACCCTTATTCTTTTGACCTGTTATATAAGAAGAGGAAAATACAAGACTGTTGTTTTCCTTCTTAAATTTCATTCTTAAATTATTATATAGTATAGTTTTAAGATTATAATAATTGAGGCAACTTAAATTTAGCCTTTCCTTTTTTATATGGAGTTGAAACAACATTTATTGATCATAAATGTATGTAAATATAATGTTGTCAATTTAACAATTGACCTTTTACTTGAGCATTTATTGCTTTTTCTCACAATATTATTTAAGTTCCAAGAAGAAAGATTCACAGAGTAATCCATATAAAGTATTTTTAATACATTTAAAAGTTGTAACAAAATAATAACCATTTATTTTTTAAATGAAGTTATCTTATAAGTGGGGCATTACTTGCAAATATTAATGTCGATAAACAATTCATAAGCATATAGAGCTTTAAATTTCGATTTGGAGATTTCATTTAATTTAAATATGATAAAAATACCGATTTCTTTAAATGTTTTCATTAAGAATTTTATGATCATTAAACCATAAAATTGATTTATGATTTATTTATGGAAGCAAATTATGAAAATTTAATGATTTATTAATATTTGAATGGAAAATGAATTTGAATGGCAAATCATGATGAATTTTCTTTGGAATTGACCAACGAGACTCTATGGTTATTAATTCATGGATGTGGATTTATTCTTATGTTATGCAAAGAACATAAATCTATTTACTTTTGAATGCCAATATTTTGTTGTTTTTAGAATACTGAATTTAACATAAGTCAATTTTGGGAAATGATTATTATGGTTTTATTGATAAGTGAATAAGATATTTGAATAAAAAATTTATAGTAGAAAAGGTATGTGAAACATATCAAGATTTAATATCTGGTTAAATTCCGGGAATGGAGAAATTATAAATATTTTATACATATATTGGTTATGAAAAGGTCATTAGGTAAAGGAGAAAGAATATCATATTAATTGCATGAGAATATTTTATAATTTGATTACATTTTACTGTTAAACATATCCTTGTTTTCTATACTTAACACCATTATTCAAAATGAAATATATTTCAAATAGATTTGAAATATTTTCACTTTGTTGACATGAATGAATTTATTAAAAGTGAGGAAATAATGAAATAAATTATGCATTACATTCTAGTGAAGATACAATGTACACAAAACTTATATAATAGCAAATTATGAGATGAGTTTTTCTTTGAAATTAAATAAAATGAATGATATTGAAAGTAAAAAGAGAGATATTTATTAATATCAAGAAATCAAAAGGAATAAGTAATTATCTAAGAAACCTATTAAATATTTTGAAATGAACATTAATATTTGTGGACAAACATATTCATATGATTTTGAATAAGAAAAATGGTAATTTTGACCAATGTGTGAGCCTAAGGAAAACCGTGTGTTTCGAGAATATTTATTTGGCTTACCAATATAAGTTGGCGGATATAAAGTTTATAAACATGTGGAAAATATTTAATTTTAAATAGATGTATGAACTGAAATTTAATTATAAGTATTGAGAACTAAAAATATTTATGTTAAATATATGTATAGAAAGGAATTTTTATGTGTTCAACATTGATACGATTTTCCCTTACATGAACATTATTAGAAGGCCCTATGTTTGGCATGTTATACTATACAAGTGCTTACTTATGAGTTTATGTATGCATCATAGGAGAATAACATGCATTGATACATGTTGGTATTATTTGATTATTGTTTTTGCAGGTATTGTGTTGATATTTATTTATTTGTATGAAAATACAAAACATGTTAAAATTATATTGAATGTAACCGATGATATGAAATCAAATATATCGATCTTCATAAGTTAGATTATATATGGAGGAAACTACTTTGTTAGATTGTTTCATACTCAACATGGTTCCTCATAAAAAACTCAAAAGAACTATTACTGGATTATGGAAAGGTGTTCCTCCAAACTATAATTTTTTGAAGTGTAGGGAAATCTAGCTAAAGTGTGTCTACTGTAGTTTGAACAAAAAATCAATGGGCATTAGGTGTTTGATTGTGAGTTACTTTTTCTCCTTCTAATATGGGACAACAGATTTATAGAAGGCTAATGTAAGAAAATTGAAAATACAATTTTTAAGTTGATCTCATAACATTGGGAAAATCTTAGAATGATTTGATTGTTTTGATGTGGCATTTATTTTACATTTCCATAGTTGTTGCATATATAAGAACAAATAACATAACTAGTCAAAGATGAATGAGTTAAAATTGGAAGAAGCATCATGTTTCTCTTGAATGATTAAATATACTATTACTTATGATGTGAGGAGTTACATTTATACCCCTTTTAATGAATACTGGAATTTCTGTAAAAGCATGCAACGGAAAGTGAAGACACATTTATTTTGAGCCTAAACCAACTAAGAATTTGGTGGATGAAGTGATTTCATAAAAATGAATAAGGTCAAATAGAACTTCATGGATCAACTTTCTAATTTATTCAAAGGAAATTATTCCTTGAATCCTCAAGAGAAATAGGCTCGAGCCTAGAGTATGGAAAATTGTGATGAATACCCTTAAGTGGTCAAATAATGAAACATGATCACTCTTTCCTTTAATATTTTGTGTTTATGAGTTTGATTGCTGTTATATAATTCATAACCAATTATTGGTGGTGCTTTTGAGATGCATTTAATGGATTTTTCCATTTGATATGATTTTAAGCTTCTTTACTTTTGTACCCCAAATTTCTTTCTTATGGAAACACCAGTCGCCTGGCTTTCGAGTACTGTCACGGTATAATCCATAACCAATTATTTGCGATGCTTTCAAATTGCACTTGATGGATTTTTCTATTTGATATGGTTTTGAGCTTCTTTACTTTTATATAATCCATAACCAATTAATTATGGATCTTTTAAGATGCACTTGATGGATTTTCTATTTGATATGATTTTGAGCTTCTTTACTTTTATATAATCCATAATCAATTTTTGATGGTGCTTTTGAGATGCACTTTATGGATTTTTCTATTTGATATAATTTTGAGCTTCTTTACTTTTATATAATCTATAATCATATTTTGGTTATGCTTTTGAGAGGCACTTGACGGATTCTATTATATATTATGAGTTTGAGCTTCTTTGCTTTTATATAATCCATAACCAGTTTTGCGGTGCTTTTGAGAAGCACTTGATGGGTTCCATTATTTGTTATAAGTTTGAGCTTCTTTGCTTTTGTATACTCCTTAGCCAGTTTTGGTGGTGCTTTTAAACGCACTTGGTGAATATACCAATTTATCTTACTTTGAGCGTATTTGCTCTTTTCAAGTCCATAACGAGCATTAGTGGCGCTTTTGAGACGCACTTGATGGATTTCATTGATTTATTTGAGAAAATGCCTTATTACTCATATATAATTCGTAGCTAATATTGGTGTTGCTTTGAACCGCACTTGATGAATTTTGTTTATTTGTTTGTGAGGTTGAGCGTGTTGCTCTTAAAGAGTTCATAGCTATAAGTGATGGTGCTAGAGTGGAGCACTTGATGGACTCACCTACATTAGTGTGAAGGTGGGCTGCCTTCTATGAGAGATTGAGCTCTCTAGAGCACTCATGAGTTCCCAAGGTAGACACATGGCCATCAAAAATGCATATTTACTGTAGAGTTTGTGGAAATTGAAATGAAGTATGTGTTGTGAGATCTTAACCCAAATCTTTATAGTTTAGAAGAAATTCATTATTTAGATTAAGTTTTGAACTTGCTACTTTATGTATCAGTTCAACCGAAAGACACCGGTACTTACGTATGAAACTTTCTTCTTGCCCAGGTTATTTCCATTTATCTTCTTTGATTTTTGTTCTAATTAATAGGGGATTGTTTGATAATTACGACAAAAACCAAAGTCTTTTCATTGCTTGACCTTTTGCATTTTTTATTAATAAGAAAACATTTTTATGGAATGCTTATTTATTGTGATTGAGAGGCTTAAGAGAGCGGAAAATTTTGACATTTAGTTTATTCTCTCTCATTCTTTCTTCTTTGTAAAATGAATACAAAATCTACATTAAATAAAATTATCTTTTTCATTCTTCTATCTTTACAATTTCCTCTAAAATTAAAGTTATCTTTTAAAATACTTAAATCCTAGGCAGTGACTTCTACAAATCTCCAAATCCTTCAACCTTGAGTGCACAAGTTTGAAGGATGGTAGTGTTAACTTTGGAAAGTGGTTGGTGTTATACTGCCTTTTGACCAGGCAATATATCATAAAAGTTGGATTAATAGCTTTTGTGATCATCAAGGCAGGAAGCCCATAGAGATTGTTATCGGGCTCAGAAATCGATGATATTTGAAACTGTGGACAATAGTTGGATGGATTTGGACCTGGTCCCAATCAAGGTGCAATCAATATGAAGTGACAAGGAAGACCTCATGAGGCTAAATTCCAAATTTTAAGTTGATCGGAGTTCGTATGCTTATGTTATGGACAAAAAAAAGATGGATCGGTATCGACGTATCAGTGAAATTTGGTTGGAGTTGGACCTGGGTGGCTTGAAGTCGGTTCTTGGTTCGCTTGGAGTCGCAAAAATTTGAAGTATTGGATCTTGCTTGGTGTCGGACACATGATTGCTTGGAGTCGGCTTGGAGTCAGAATGATTGGTGCTTGGAGAAAAACGATCTACCCCGATCGTTTTTCATGCTTGGAGTCGGATCGATCGGTTCTTGGAAAAAAATGACCTGCCCCGATCGTTTTTCATGCTTGGAGTCAGCTTGGAGTCTAATCGATTAGTGCTTGGAGAAAAAAAATCGGCTGCGATCACTTTTCATACCTGGAGTCAAAATCACGTGTACTTGCGGAAAATTTCGATTTTACCCGAGTCTAACCCCGGGCCAAAATATTCAGCGTCTGCTACGAGTCAGAAGGTGATTACTTGGGTCTTGCTTCGAGTCAACCCTGAAATGGGTTTTTCAACTACCGTTTTGGCGATTTTCGATGATGGTCGGTCTATAACTCAAGATCTACAACTCCATTACCCATGAAACTTAGGAAAAACCAATATATTGAAGAAAGAAGTCTCTAAAATTGATCGCACGTCAAAACTCACAAAACCAATCGTCCCATAAGGATCATACAAAATCAACATAACGATCCATTGTTTTACAGAAAACGAAAAATCTCACAAACAGTACGTCGGAATTGCACGAAATTTGGAGAGAAAGTAGTTAACATCATGGAGAACCCACATGATCAATCGTAGCTCAAAAGGATGAAACTTGGAATGATTTTCTATGATCCAATTTCTAGTTAAAACGACGAAAATCAATCAATATATCAAAAATGGTAAGTTGGACTGATGTGAAACTTTGGGAGCGTGGACTAGAGGCATGGGAGACCCTATAAAAATGATTGCAGCCCCATTGGAGTTAGTATGGAACGATCGACCCAAATTATTTTTTGGTGTCTGATCGATCCCAAATTTTTTAGGTCGGGTCGTATGGGCCTGGAGGTACTTCTACCGAAATTTCAACCCGATCCATACACGTTTCATCTATAAATACAGCGGACCTGGCTCATTGCAAAAGAATTTTCGACTGGCTCACTTTTATCACTTCTTGTCCCTTCCTCCATTAATTTTCTAAGGCAAAAACAACTGTACTTCTAATCTTGCAGTATAAATAAAAGATTATTGGAGTGAACGTAGGTCGGAGTTTACCAAACCACTATAAAACTCGTGTGTTCCTTTACTTTTTCTGTTGTGTTTTTTCCATGATATGTGTGCTTATCTTTCTATTTGGATATTGTTTGTGGAAATTAGTGCTTTCAAATACAATTGGGTGTTTGTGACCTTTTTTGGCGCAAACATATTGGTGCTTTCACTGAGAATGACTTGCACCTACGGATTTGGAAGCTAGGATCTTGGATTTGCAAGCTTTGATACTTGGATCTAGGAAGCAATGGCTAGGTGATCAACAAGGAGACCACTAGCAGAAATGAGCCGTCATGGAGGGGTCAGGAGGTTTCTTCTGGAGCTGGAGAAAATCAGACATCTATCTACATCACCAAAAATGAAATGGGAACAATGATGGATGCTATGAAGGAGAGGATGGTAAAGAGACATGAGGAGATGATGCAGAATCTACTCCGACATATTGGACAAGCTGGAGCGCAAAACTAAGGAAATGGAGTAGCAGGAAACACTGTAAATATGGATCACGGAGTTGGAGCAGCTGGAGCTGAGGAAAACCAAAATCAGGACTTGGAGCGGAAACTAGCTAGCGTGATATGGATTGGAACAAACTAGGGGCAAACCCCGACCGAGGAAGATGGATCATCATGCATCTGCTACTTCCCATGGAACTGGGGACACGGATTTGAATGGCTTTGTAAGGAAAGGGATAGCGGTGTTGGAATAGGAGCAGCCATCATCCGCCACAAATCAAAGTGAACCTGGCTTAAGGGCACAGGTCATCATATCTTGATCGGAATGGCAGGACGCAAAAGAAACTCCACATTAAAATAGCTAAGTCACTAACACATGTTCGGGATCGAGGTCGGTCCCTAGGCATGCTCTGAGATGGTGATAAGCCGCCATGACAATGATTCTGGAACTCACTTGAATGTGAAAAACAAGTAATTTTCCTTGAAAGACACTCAATCTCGAACGATCACATTTCACCTTGAACGGCACTAGATCTCGAACAATCACATTTTGCCTCGAATAGGCACTCGATCTCGATCGATCGCATTATGCCTCGAGCAGGCACTCGATCTCGAATGATCATATTTGGACTTAAATAGGCACTCGATCTAGAACGATCACATTACGCCTTGAATAGGCATTCGATCTCGAACGATTAAATTTCGCCTCGAACATGCACTCTCTCGAACGATCACGTTACGCCTCGAACAATCACTCGATCTCGAACGATCGCATTTCGCCTCGAATAGGCATTCGATCTCGAACGATCGCATTATGCCTTGAATAGGCACTCGATCTCGAACGATCATCATCGTCCTGGGACGGCTACGAATTAGATTAATGGTCCCGAACGGCCGTTACTAACACTTAGGCAAGATCACAGATTTGTTCACAGGCCAACAATAGGTTTCGAACATTGGACTTAAGGCAACTCAAAACACACCTTTCTACCGCAAGGCATGTTTTGGAGGGCAAATGTTATACCGCCTTTTGACCAGGCAGTATATCATAAAAGTTGGCTAAATTGCTTCTGTGATTATGAAGGCATGAAGCTTGGAGGGATGGTTACCAGGCTCGGAAATCGATGATATTTGAAACTATGGACAATAGTTGGGTAGATTCGGACAGCGTCTCAATCAAGGTGCAATTAGTACGAAGTGACAAGGAAGGCCCGTGAGGATATATTCCAAATTTCAAGTCGATTGGAGTTCGTAGGCTCGAGTTACGGACAAAAGAAGATGGATCGGTATCGACGGATCAGCGGTAATTTGATTGGAGTCGGACCTGGGAAAATTTGCTACTTGCTTGAAGTCGGCACATGGTTCGCTAAGAGTCGTAGGAATTTGAAGTATTGGATCATGCTTGGTGTCAGACAAATGATTGCTTGGAGTCGGCTTGGAGTCAGAACGATCGGTGCTTGGAGAAAAACGATTGGCCGCGATCGTTTTTCATTCTTAGAGTCAGCTTGAAGTCTGATTGATCGGTGCTTGAAGAAAAACGATCGCCCCGATCATTTTTCATGCTTGGAGTCAGAATCACATTTACTTGGGGAAAATTTTGATTTTATCCGAGTCTAACCCTGGGCCAGAATCTTCAACGTCTGCTCCGAGTTAGAAAGGTTGATTACTTGGGTCTCACTTCGAGTCAACCCTGAAGTAGGTTTTTCGACGACCGTTTTGGCGATTTTCGACGATGATCGGTCTATAACTCAAGATCTATAAGTCCATTACCCATGAAACTTTGGGAACATCAATATATTAAAGAAAGGAGTCCCCAAAATCAATCGCATGTCACATAAATATCAGAAAAACATACCAATCGTTTCATAACGATCACACAAAATCAACATAACGATCCATAGTTTTACTGAAAATGCGATATCTCACAAACGATATGTCGAAATTACACGAAATTTGGAGAAAAAGTAGCAAACATCATGGGGATCCCACATGATTGATCGTAGCTCCAAAGGAAGAAGCATGGAATGATATCCTTTGATCCAATTTCTAGTCAAAACGACGAAGATCGATATCTCACAAACGATAAGTCGGAATGGAGCGAAACTTTGGGAGCATGGACTAGAGGGATAGGGGACCCTATAAAAATGATCGTAGATCCATTGGAGTTTGTATGGAATGATCGGCCTAAATTATTTTTCGTTGTCCAACCGATCCTAAATTTTGTGGGTCGGGTCATATGGGCCTGGAGGTTTTTCTACCGAAATGTCAGCCCAATCCATGCACATCTTCACCTAGAAATACGGTGGACTTGGTTAATTACAAAGGACTTTTCGGCTGGCTCTTCTTCATCACTTCTTATCTCTTCCTCCATTAATTTTCTAAGGAAAAAACAGCTGTACTTGTAATCTTACAATATAAATAAAAGATTATTGGAGTGGTCATAGGCCAGAGTTTGCCGAACCACTATAAAACTTGTGTGTACCTTTACTTTTTCGGCTATTTATTCTATGATCTGTGTGCTTATCTTTCTATTTGGATATTGTTTTTGGAAATTGGTGCTTTTACATACAATTGGGTGTTTGTGACCATTTTTGGCGCAAACAGATGGCAATTATCGTTTGCACCATAGTCGTCCCGAATTTCGCTTTTAAGGTAGTGGTCTCATCCACAACACACCTTCCATTAATTTCACTACTTGTTCCTACCCATTAATTTCAAACAATGATCCCAAAGGTTCCTAGTTATTCTCCTTTGCTGTAACATCCTGAAAATTTGAGATATAATCTAATAAAAAAATTAAATGTAAAATATATAAGGGCAAAAATGAAAATTTTACAAACGTTCAAACTTAGCTACGAAACTTGAACCAATGAATTCGTAGCAATTTTCTGAATACTTTTGATACATAACACTTTGAAATCGGAGCAATTATTGAGAAGTTACGAACGTTTTAAAATTTAAAAATGAAATTAATTAAATGAATAAACTTTCCTTAATTAAACAACTCCGCTAGTCGACACCCTTGGGTTCACCGTTCGATAGCTAGTGATCGACTGGTTGATGTTGAAAATCAGTGAATTTGAGCGGCCAACGATTTGGATTGAATGAAATATTTTTACTTGGTCGCAAAGTAATTATTTGACGATCTGGAAGAAACCTAACATTCTCTTAGGTTAATCAACGGCCAGGACTAATCTGAAACCCCTATAAATACTAAGCTAATAGAAACCCTAATTCACAAAAATTAGTCCGATCTACCAAAACTATGTCAAAATCTCTTCTCCCCCACTTATAGAATTCTCTAAAATAGAACAAAAATAAAATAAAAGAACTCGAGAAGATTGGATCAAGGACGGGGCAAGAAAACGGGGGTAGATTTCCAAACAGAGATTCAAAGTAAAGCTTGGATCCGAGGTGAGTGGGAACACTTTTAATAAGATGATTATTTGTAGTTAATTTTAATATACACTATTTGATCTTGGTTGTTGGAAATCAAACTGTAAACATTTTATTATTAAACTAGAAATTTAATTTTTAATATATGAACGTAATTCCTCTTTTCTAACCTAGATCTGTACACCTAAGCTGTAAACTTATAAAAATGGGATAACCGAGATATTAATAGTAACCTTAGGTTAAACTATTCGATTGTAAACTGGTGTCAATTTGTGAATTGAATTTGAATAAAAATCGTGGATAAATCATAAAGTTGATTCACCGAACTGCTCTATAAGTCACTATAATTGGAGAATTGGAAAACAACGTAATTGATTTATAATTAATCAAATGAACAAACTAAATTCAAAGGATGAAAATCCTAAATTAGCGATGACCGGTCGATCGCACAAACAAGAGCAGACCACAATAAGCGATTGACCACTCCATGAGCAAGCGATCGACCGGTTAGCGTCTTTCCAGTGCAGGTTCAACCTTGGCCTTCGGCCTAAGTTAAAAATAATAGATAATTATATATATATATATGGATGGTAGAAGTAGTAGGGAAGCTAGTTCCCTATGAGATGGCACTTGGACCTTGCGGATTGGGTAAATGTTATTTATTTTCCGAGGGTCGATTATTCGACTGGGGGAGATTTTATCGCAAATGGCACTCACTGGAGGTTTTGTAGTGGGTGTGCAGTGCTGACCAGTGCGTAATGAAATGTGTAGGCTCGGCACAATGGGAGTTCCTTAGCATTCATGGATACCGGACGCGACATGATGTTGCGTAGTTGATGGATCCCGACATGTGCAAGAAGAGGTGTATACTACGAATAAGAGGTGGACACAAATGTGGACGTTGAGACAATTCAGCAAGTCGGCATTGTGGGCTCCCCTTCAATGCGTAGTTGGGGTACGTGTAGTCGTAGTTGTGGGAAATTTATTCTTATGAAGAAATTATAGGGAAACTTATGTGAGATAGTTATGTGTAGTCGTAATAGTCCCATACGGGAAAGTTATAGGATGATCCTATATTGAAGAAGCTCGAGAAGCTATTAGCCGATCGTTAGTTATTAAGGTTTGATGCATAGGTCGATCCTTGTAGGAGCCTGCACAAGTTGATAGTGTGGGTGTATATCAGGTAAGAACCCTTAAGTAAGGAACCCTAGTAGTACAAGGACACTTGTAAGAACACCCTTCACATATAGTAGAATTAAAGTCAGCTGCATGTGATCATCATATATTAATAGTGTACCCATTTAGCAGAATTTTGTCTTACCCACCCCTTCGTCCTTTTTTCCACACCACTGGAGGACAGGGCAGTAGGAGATAGGCCCGAGTTCAATGTGTGGAGAGGCAAGCTTATCGCTGGAGTTGCTTATCATTTTATTTTACTCTCCATGTAACTGGTTATCTTATCCAGTACTTAGTGTTTTATTTGATTATGAATTGTATTTCTGTGTACTCTGTATTTGACTATGTATTGTTTTTCTAAGACTGTGGTTTTGAGATATTTTCTGAGATGGTTATTCTCCATATTTATATTTTATTTCTTTCCGTTGTAAAATTTGAAAGTGTAATATATCTTAGATCATATCTATATATCTCTAGTATCTGAATTGATTTAGAAAAAACCCCAATGGCTCGTATTTCTTAGCATCGACGAAAGTCCGAAAGTCACTCTATGCTTTGGGTCGGTGTGTTGAGAGGTACGTGTTGTCACATAAGCCTTCTTGCTTATTTTTGAATCTAATCTGGAGAACCTCTATTTTAGTCGGCATATTTTTTCATTGAACTCCTTATTTTGGCAAGAGATTCAAACATGAAAGCCTTATACGGAGATTGTCGAGAGGAAGATTCATCTCTAGATATTTTGCAGTTACTTGATCCATTATTTTTTGTTTTTTGGAGTTTTGCTAAAGAAGAAGACTAAAATTATGCCTTTACCTACTAAACTAATCAATTATTAAGTGGATTTTAAATTTAGAAAAAAGGAGGGAAATGCAGCTATTGAAAAACCACTGATATATCGACATACCCATAAAGTATATGTCGACATATACTTGTTAAACAAATTATTTTGTATCTTTGTGTGTTTACGTATGTGTCTATATACACACATGCACATATAGACGCACACACACGTACATTTAATTTTAAATCTTAGTAAAAGCGATACACCTAATTCTCTTTGTAATTTAATAATTGTGTTTCGTATTAATGGTTTTTGTCAAAATATCACCCACTTGATTTTCTGTATTTATAAACACCGATGTTCCGTAGTTAAACTATTTTATTGTAATTGGGTAAATTTATGAATTGAATTTGAATAAGAAGCGTGGATAAATCGTAAAGTTGTTTCACTTAATTGCTCTATAAATTGGTATAATTAGAGAATTGGAAAACAACATAATTAATTTATAATTACTTAAACAAACGAACTGAATTCATAGGACGAAAACCCTAAATTAATGATGTTCAATCGACCACACAAACTAGAGCGGTCGACAGCAAGCAGTCGACTGCTCCAGGAGCAAGCGGTCGAGCAGTTAACATCTTTCTAGTGCAAGTTCAACGTCGGCCTAAGGCTCAAGTTATAAATAATAGTTAATTATTTATATTATATATATGGATGTTAGAAATAGTAGTGATGCTAGTTCCTTATAAGATGACGCTTGGACCTTGCGGATTAGGTAAATGCTATTTATCTAGCGGGGGTCGATTATTCGACTGGGGGTGATTTTATCACAAATGGCACTTACAAGAGGTTTTAAAGTGGATGCACAACACAGACTGATGCTTGATGAAGTATGTGGGCCTGGCACAATGGGAGTTCCTTAGCATCCACGGATTCCTGACACGATGTGATGCTGTGTTGTTGATGGATCCTAGCACGTGCAATAAGAGGCATACACTAAGATTAAGAGGTGGACATGAATGCAAACGTTGAGACAATTCAGCGGGTCGGCATAGCGGGCTGCCCCTCAATATGTAGGTAAGGTAAGTGTAGTCATTGTTGTAGGAAACTTATTCCTATGAGGAAATTGTAGGGAAACCTATGTGAGATAGTTATGCGTAGTCGTAATGTGTGAGATGTAGTCCCGTATGGGAAAGTTATATGATGATCCAATGTTAGAGAAGCTCTAGTAGCTATTAATCGATCGTTAATTATTGAGGTTCAATCCGTAGTTCGATCCTTGTAGGAGCCTTCACAATTAGTGTGGGTGTGTTTCAAGTACAAAGCATTAAGGAACCCTAGTAATACACGGAAACCTGTCAGAACACCCTAGGTCATATAAAGTAGTGTTAAAGTCAACTGCATGTGATCATCATATATTAGTAGTGTACTCATTCACTAGACTTTTGTCTGACCCACCCCTTCTTCCTTTTTTTCCCACAACAGAAGAACAAGGCAGTAGGTGATAGGCCCTAGTTCAGTACGTGGAGAGGCGAGCTCATCACTGGAGTTGCTTACTGTTGGCATCAAAATTAGACACCAACACCCAGTTATGTAAAAGCACCAATATCCAGTCATAGATCTCAGATTGTATCTAATGTAGAGAATATAATATGAAGAACAAACAAATTAAAAATGAAAGCAAGTAAAAGAGACAAGATTTATACCAGTTCGACTAACTCCAGCTTACGTCCACTCCAGAATAATCCTTTTAAGGTGTGATCCCTAGGGTAGGCTTCTTAGGGTCCCCACATCTTGCTCATAAAATTTCATATGCATTGGACTTACTGATTTTGAGATATTAATTGTTTCCCATTGAGTTGTACTTGCTTGGTTGAAATATGCCGATCTCTTTTATATCGATCCCTTTTTATACGATCCTTTTTATACTAATCCCTTTCTTAGGTGAAGTAATTTGCCCATAACTTGAACATACAAACTCCAAACGACTTGAGATTTGAAACGTAGCCTCGTAGGGCCATCCTTGTCACTTTATACCGGTCTCACCCAGTTTGGGACAAAAATTGAGGATATGTACCGATCCCCTGCCTGGGATAAGTACTAATCTGTACTTAGAATATTCTGGAGAGAGTCTATCTCTTTGTCTCGATTGATCATCGCATCATATCATTGCCTGAACTTGATTTCTCGACCTCACAGTCATTGCTTTGGGCTACTGGCCTTGATAATCGTGAAGTCAGTTGGGTTAAATCACCTGTATACTGCCTTAGCAAAAGGTGGGTTAACACTTAGCCCCCCAAAACATGCCTTGCCATAGGAAGGTGTGTTTTGAATTGCCATAAATCCAAAATCCAAAATCCATAATCCATTGATAGCCATATTTTCCAATCCAGAATCCAATCCAAATCCACGGTCCCTCCGGATCATTTTATCTGAATCCACATCCATCCAAATCCAAATCCATGACCTCTTCGGGCTTTTATCCTAATCCAAATCCACGATCTCACCAGATCCTTGCCGAGCATAATTCGTACTCAATGACTTGAGTAGGCCGATCCATCACATTCGAGCGAAGTGATCTACCCCTTACCAGGCATAGTCCATACTTGACAACCTTGATCTCTCTTAATCCTTACCGAGCATAATCCATAATCGACAACCTGAGTAGGTCGATCCACCGCGTTCGAGCGAAGCGACCTACCCCTTCCAGGCATATTCCATACCTAACGACCTATTGAGTTTCATTCTTCGACTTCGATACCTAGTTGAGGACTTAATCCATGATGCATGTGTTTGGTTCATCAAGTTCGGCCGACGAAAAGTCCGGTACTTTGCGATTATTATCCAGTCTCTCCGGATAGGACCACAACCTCGACCTGTGTTATTTATTACATAGATCCAAATTTTAGCATTCCTATGTCCATTTACCAAAATATAAAATAGGAGTCCATATAGCCAATAAACCATAGTTCAAATAAAACTAGAAAAACAAGAGTTCGAAGAAAACTAGAAGAAAAAAAACAAATTTCACAAATCCTAGCACTACGGTTTATCATCGTCTCGGAGCATGCCTACGGGGATGTCCTCGATCCCGTACATGTGTAGGTTACTTAGTCATCCTACTACGGAGTTTGTTACTTATTTCATGCCATCTCGATCTATTGATGACAAGTTGATGATGATGCCTTGATCCAGTGCCATTTTCATTCAAGGTGGACGATGGCTACTCTTGTTCCACCGCCGCAGCCCGAGTCCTTATGTATTGTTGTAACTGACCATTCCACACGTATTCCTCAATGATATCCTTCAAATGTTTGCAATCATTTGTATTGTGCCCATATAGCTCATGGAATAGGTAGCACTTTCCTGATGTCTGTTCGCTTTCGGAGGGTTCCCTCCTTGCCGGCCTTCGAAACGGAAGGTGTTAGCACCAAAATTGGTCACTAACCTCGTAGAAGAAGATTGTGAAGAGATATAAGTGATGAAATCAAATTAAACAGAGAAGACAGTGCTAATCTAAATACAGAAAGTAAGAACACCAAATTTATAGTGGTTCAGCGTAATTTCCTACGTCCACTTTGAGGTTAAACTTTATTGATCTTCTTTATAGTTGATTACAAATACAATTCGTGAATCAAATGCTTGAATGAAGTTGTTAAGTAGAGAAGATGAGTCTTGAAAATGGCAGAGTCTCCCCGGTGTTTTCTCTCCAAAAAAGGATCCATCTCACTGTGACCCTGCCCCTCTATTTATATGCAAAAGTGGACTGGACTACCCAAGTGGGCTTGATAGCCGAACGCTCTAGCCCAGGCGCTGCATGCCGAACCAGGTACGCCGAACGCTTCCATGCCGAATGGTCCTTCCCATGCCGAACGGTGCTTCTGATGTATGGGAAGTGTAGGATGGTTGCAGTGAAGCCGAGCGTATCTCTGTTCGAAGCTCTTGACCGATCAATGTATGTAGGTCGAATGATATCGTTACCTTGTGTAGTTGTGCATACCGAATGCCTTCTGAATGCCGAACGCTCTCGTTGCCGAGTTATCCTACCGCCGAGTTCTACTGACGCCGAGTGCCTCTGGATGCCGAGTACTCCGGAAGCCGAGTACTCCGGATGCCGAGTACCATGGGATGCCGAACACTAGTTGACGATGAGCATAGGTCGTTGCCGAGCACTACGGATGCCGTGCGCTTCGCCGAACACTCATGGATGCCGAACACTCTTGATGCCGAGCACTGCTTGATGCCGAACACTGCTTGATGCCGAACACTGCTTGATGCCGAACACCCCTGTACGCTGAGTACCTGTTGATGTCAAGCGCTCTTGTCGCCGAGCACTAGTGGACGCCGAGTATTGCTCGATGCCGAGCAGTACTTCATGCCGAGCTGAGACCAATGCCGAGCACTCAGTTGCCTGGTCAAATCTCCAGGAAACACTTGCCCCCCAAAGTGTATCGCATGGCCGAACGTGATGCGCTTTGAATCTGGTACAATCTACCTCGGAGGTACCTCCTCAAGAATGTTAGCGAAGGAGGTGCAAGACGAAGAAGGTTGGGATGCCGAACGATACGTTCGAAGCCGAGCGTACCTCGTGTGCCGAACGCTCTGGTATTGACCGGTTCTACCGGGTATAGCCTCTTCGTCTTCTAACTCCCTCTATATAACCAGGCGCCCTTCCACCATTTTCTTTTACGTCTTCTTTATTATCACTCTTAGAGATTTGCAATCCTATCAGATATAAAGCCTATATAATCCATTCTCAACTTCGATCGTCGAATTAGGTATCCTTCTTCTAACAATTGCACTACTTCCACTTTAGGTTCATCTTACGGAAATAGAGTATTTCCTTTAGTTGTAAACGCGTGGCTAGTGGGAGTGGTTCGCTCGTTTGGAATCGCCGAACGGTGCACGGGAGTTGAGCCTAGCTCCTTTGCGCTGATCAAGATTGGAAGAAGAAAAAGGTAGATGGGGAGTCGAACGGTGTAACCTGCGCCGGGCGATCTGTCTCTGTCGTTCGGTGTAAATGGAGTGGGAGCAGGGTGGAGTTATGGTCTAAGGCGGAGCTCTACTCTAGCCGAACGAACTTAAGCCGAACACTACCCTAATGCCGAATAGACGCATTCGCTGAATAACCTTTAGCCGAACGACATAATCGCCGAACAACTATCGTGCCGATCAGTATTTAGACATGCCGAACTAACATATACATCGAACAGGACTTAGTCACGCCGAACGCACATATACACCGAACAGGACTTAGACATGTCGAACAGTAGTTATATGCCGAACAAACATATACATGCCGAACAATTTTAATGCCGAACAGAACCTTTGACTGGACAATGTCTTTAACCGAACAAGGCTTTTAGCCGGGCCAGGACTTTAGCCGAACACTTGACTATGACTTGACCGAACCAAGATGCATGCCGAACAACATGTAAATGCCGAACGATATAAATGTCAAAACTGTAATCGCCTCAAGGCAAGCTTTTTGGGACGGTCTTCGAAGGCGGCGATTCGAAGCTAATCATTATATCTTTAAAATCTCACTGCTTGTACACAATTGTTTTCACTAGTTCACACACCACGTGGGGGGGAAAACTCGTGTTGCTAATTCTAACGTTCAACGTTTTTTGAGTATAGTTTTCTCAAGCACTTAGTTATTTATTTGGGATGTCGAGAAAATCTAGCTCCGCCACCATATCCGACAGGCCTGGGCCATCATCGAGGCAAGGAGCCGCAGATACTTCTAACCCGTCAACCTCTCCCGCACATAACTTGGCGCCTGATGCTCTGGAGTCAACCATCTTACTAGACAATCCGATCGATTCTCAAGCCTCAAAGATCAACGAGGCTGCTCTGCGACGGATATGTTCCATTCACGGGATTCCCTTTGCTGACGTGTTAGTTCCTTCGAGACACGACCGCCCTCATCTGCCCCCAGTCGGGTACACTGCCTGCAACAAGTTCATGTGTTGGATGGGCAGCGTGCCTCCATTCAATTTATTTCTTCGGGATGTGCTGCAGTATATAGACATAGCTCCGTCGCAGCTGCACCCGAATGGCCATGCGTTTCTATATGGGACTTATTTACTTTTCATGGCCGTCTTCTCCAGACCTCCAACCCCCGGTGATATCCGATACATTTATATGTTCAAGAGACGGAAAGATAGCCCTTCCTTTATGTTCCTCGAGCCATACCACAAGTGCCAGATCTTGACAGGGGCCTGTAGCAAATTTGCCCTGTACAAACAGGAATGGTTCTATGTGCGCTGCCCTTCTGGTTTCGCTAGGAGATGGGTTGAAGGCAGTAAGTCTCTCTCCTGAATCGTTATTCGTATTTAATTGGAGTCATGCTTTTCCTAACTCTTCATTTCATCTTTTCAGGTATCAACCCGCGTCTGGAAGGCCGAGGATATTCTGAGGCTGTTGAAGCCATTAGAGCTCTTCCTGCTGAGGATCGAGACATCCGGACTATCATTTCAAATGAATCGCTGTCGGGGTTCGGCTTGCTAGCCCCTGGTCGTCGGATCAGCCTTCCAGAAGGTGTTACAATTCCCAAACCTCCATCTGGTAAAGGGAAAAAACTTGCCGGACCGTCGTCGCGTCGCGCTCCCGACACGCACGAAGAAGGCGAGCGTAAAGAGGATGATGCCCCCGAAACTCAGGGCGAGAACGTGGGTCCCGCTTGGAATCCGGCAATCGAAGTTCAGGATATTGAGACATCATCCTCCCCTTCGAAGTGAAAAAAGAAGCTGAAATATACGGTTCAAAAGGAGAAAGTTGGTGGCACCTCAAAATCTACGCCTATCCCTCCTGAGAAAGAGGCTTCTTCGCAGCATCTGGAAAGTTCTCTGAGGGGTCTGTCCAACTTGTCCATCCCCGATGATTTACTTAATTACGGATTCGATGATCCTGAAGCTCTCAAATTCTCTTCGCCCGCTAGAGGCAATGTAGGAGTTCAACTCCCGGCTCAAGGAGACAATACTCCGATTAGCAAAGATAAACGAACGGGTCCGTCGGGGGGAACACTAGGACACACACGCACATGCGCATTCCATAATATACTTCAAGTCTTTTTAATTCGTGAATTCTCCTTAACTCGTTGTTATCTCCATTCTTTGCATGTGATATGGGCCGCTCACACGGACTTGATCGCCTTCAGGGGTCTTCTATATTCCATCACCCCGGACGGGATTCCGGTTCAGGCAGACGCAGGGACCGAGGTGATTATGAAGATAGGGACAATCGTCCTCGCGGGTCGTCTCACCGCAAGAAAGCACACTCTCAATCTTCCCAGTCCCGCGATCTTCCTCCTCCAACTGAGCCGGATAAAGAGAAGTCTTTGTAGAAGGGTTATCAGTCTGATGCTGCTCGAGAACAACATTCCAGTTCATCGAGTATGAGGTAAGTCCGAGAGCAACGTAAAAGAATGGAATTCTCTAAGCCTCCTCCTCCTATTCCTGTCGTGGACCCAACTGTTGCGGAAAAGATGGTCGACCTTAAGGCCAAGATTCCGAAAATCTGTTTTGACGGCTTGAAATTCCTCCCAGCCATCCATCACATTCCTGGGCACGTGAAGCAAAGTGCCATTGCCTGCAACAATGACGTCTATGTTCAACATGACGCATTCGTGCACTTGGTGGAGAAGATCTCGGAAGTATCTGTCGAGTGTCAACACGAGATTGACCGTCTGAATCTGGAGGCTGACAGCGATAAGAAAATCATCAAACTCCAAGACGAAGAGCTCGCTTCGTATAAGTCAAAGCTAGAAGCCGCTGAACAAGGTGCGAAAGATACTGCTGAGGCAGTTACTCGCTTAGAGGTGGCTCACAAAAAGGAGCTTGACGAAGCAGTTCAGCGCAGCGGCGCCCTTGCCCTAGAAAAAGACTCTGTCCAAAAAGAAAGGGACGCGCTCGCTACTCAAGTCAAAGAGCTGAAAGAACAACTCTCCAAGGAGAAAGAAGACAAAATAGCTGCTCAGGAAGAATCACAGCGATATTGTGATGAGATTGTTGCTACCCGACTCCTGAAGACAAAGCTCGACAACGAACTTGCCGGGGTCGAGAAAATGAAGGATGAGGCCCGTGAGGAGGGCAAAAGAATGGCTGCGGAGGAGCTTGATTCTCGCCTTGAGGCGGCCGCAGAGGCCGGCAGGGAAGAGGTCAAAAGTATGTTTGACCCGTTGATCGCCGAGTACGGAGCCCGCGTCCTTATGCACCGCGACCTAACGTTCTTAGGCGACAGCTACCTCGAATCCCTGGCCGAGGCATGGGAAACTCTGATAAAGATCAGGAAGGTCGAGTCAGGCTCCGAAGAGGTTGACGAGGATGCATTGGTAAAGGAGTTCCTAAGGGGGAATGAGCCATCGGATTTATCCGCAGCCTTGGCACTTTTTAGCAAAGGCTCTTCCCCTTCGAAAGAGAAGAACGATGAAGCTGGCCCGTCAGGGGCCGACACTACTACTCCTCACATCGCCGCTCCTTATGCTGCTCAATCTACCGATCGGTCGACGCTTGATCCGTTCGAGAAGCATGCCAGTTATGATCCCGAAGATCCCGGGCTTGGCGTTCATGTGCTGTCACCTATCCTGGAGGGTGAAACCCCATGCGCTACCGATAGCCAACCGGATCCTGGTAGGAAATTCTTCTTCTCTAGAAGTCGAAGAGATCCCGTCATTTCTCAGCAACGGTTATTCGTTCTAATGCCCATTTCTTATATTTTCGTGCAGGTTGTT
Source organism: Allium fistulosum (assembly GCA_030737815.1). Classification (NCBI taxonomy): domain Eukaryota; kingdom Viridiplantae; phylum Streptophyta; class Magnoliopsida; order Asparagales; family Amaryllidaceae; genus Allium; species Allium fistulosum. The sequence goes on from CM060901.1 coordinate 1,229,343,741, forward strand.
CTGACGCCGAGCCAACTCCGAGGAGCGATGATGCCAAGGAGGAAGCAGGGAAAACAAGCGACGTTGCTCACGCAGGGGTAACTCCCGGTCCCGACGCCCAAGTGATCGGGGCGCTTGATGATGACAAACTTGATACTTCGTCTCTTGTCGAAGGAAGCGATGAAATTAAAATCACTGGCGCCTCTGAGCATACTTCAGAGATGAGCATGAAGGACCGTCTTGCCGACGAAGAGAAGAGAAAAGTCAAAGTCAAAGTCGAGTCTGAAATACTGGAACTCACTGACCCGCGGAACAGACCTTTGAAAATCATTCTCCCGGGCAGGTCCAAACCACTAGATGTTCCGTCTCCTACTCCTGACTCCGTTTCTCTAGCAAACAAAAAGTCCAAGAAAAAACGTGAGGGAGAGGAGTCGTCGGAAACATCAAAGGAAGACAAAAAGAAGAAGTCGAAGAAATAATCGATACACTCGTTCAACGAGTTTTTTGCTTAAGTCTTGTAGTTGCTTTTATCTTTCACAACTTGAAGTTTGTATAGAGAGGTCTGAATTTTGTAGGAGTAATCATGTATCCCCGTTTTGGACTTATCGAATAAAATTTTAGTTTCTTTATTGCTTGAATGACTCTCTTGTCTTTCTTTGGTTTGCTAACTAACTGTAGCCATAACTCAAGTTCTCATGAGTTGCATTATCTCCTGGTCCGTTCTTGAGTACTTGGACTCTCTCCGATTCTGCGCTCCGGGAACTCGGAGATTTGAGATCGATTATATTCTAGTCCATGCTCTGGGGACTTAGAGTGCTCCGCTCCGCACTCTGGGGATCCGGAGATTTGAAATCGTTTATACTCTAGCCCGCACTCTGGGGACTCAGAGTACTCCGCTCCGCACTCTGGGGATTCGGAGATTTGAAGTCGTTTATACTCTAGTCCGCGCTCTGGGGACTTAGAGTACTCCGCTCCGCACTCTGGGGATTCGGAGATTGGAAGTCGCTTATACTCTAGTCCGCGCTCTGGGGACTTAGAGTACTCCGCTCCGCACTCTGGGGATTCGGAGATTGGAAGTCGTTTATACTCTAGTCCGCGCTATGGGGACTTAGAGTACTCCGCTCCGCACTCTGGGGATTCGGAGATTTGGAAGTTTCTTATACTCTAGTCCACGCTCTGGGGACTTAGAGTACTCCGCTCCGCACTCTGGGGATTCGGAGATTGGAAGTCGTTTATACTCTAGTCCGCGCTCTGGGGACTTAGAGTACTCCGATCCGCGCTCTGGGGATTCGGAGATTCAGAATCGTTTATACTCTAGTCCGCGCTCTGGGGACTTAGAGTACTCCGATCCGCGCTCTGGGGATTCGGAGATTCGGAATCGTTCGTACGAGTCTGTATGTTGTGCAGGATAATGTAATTTATCATCCAATCAAGAGATATAGAAACTTCATAGAAAATGTGGCTTCAAGCCTTTATTAATGAAAATCAACTAAATTGCTTGATTACAACTTTAAAAGGAAACTAAGTCATTATTGAATGGAAACATGCAGGAAACAACAGTGCCTACAACAAGAAAGGAAAACATGCTAAATGTAATAGTGCCGCAAATGTTCACTGTTCCATGCTCGGGGGAGTGTCGTGCCATCAACGGTCGCTAGCTTGAATGTTCCTTCTCCAAGCTTCCGTTCAATGGCGTATGGACCTTCCCAGCTGGGTTTCATGCGTGATGGTACCGGGAAGACTCGTTTCAGAACGAGATCTCCCACATCAAAGATTCTTGGGCGGACTCTGTCGTCGTAGTAACGCTTGACTCGATGTCTGTGCGCCGCCGCCCTTAATTCAGCTTCTTCCCGCTTTTCGTCGATGCAGTCCAGTGATTCCAGCAAGAAGTTTTGGTTCGTCTTGGGATCATTGTATGTCACTCGGTGCGATGGAACTTCAAGCTCCACGGGTATAACGGCTTCAGAGCCATATGCCAAGGCGAACGGAGTGTGGCCGGTCGCGGACTTATGGGTAGTTCTATACGCCCATAATGCTGTCGGGAGCTCATCTACCCACTTGCCTCCAACCTTCTCCAGACGCTTCTTCAATATGGACTTGATTATTTTGTTAACGGCCTCGACTTGTCCGTTAGCTTTTGGGTGCGCAACGGCGGCGAACTTTTTCTCGATGCCGTACTTCAAACAGAACTCTTTGAACTCTCTACTTTCAAATTGCGTTCCGTTGTCCGTAATGATGGTGCGTAGAAGGCCAAAGCGGCATATAATGTTTCGTACAACGAAGTTAATGACCTTCTTAGAGGTGATAGTGGCCAAAGGTTCTACCTCAGCCCATTTCGTGAAATAGTCGACTGCAACTATTGCATATTTCGCACCACCTTTGGATAAAGGCAAAGAGCCGATTATGTCGATTCCCCAAATCGCAAATGGCCAGGGACTGATCATTTGTGTGAGTTTCGTTGATGGAACCCTTGGGAGTTTTGCATATCTTTGACATTTGTCGCATTTTCTTGCGTAGTCCGCGGCATCCCGGTTTACGGTGGGCCAGTAATATCCATAGCGGAGGATCTTCTTTGCTAGCGTTTGCCCCCCAGTATGGTCGCCGCATTCCCCTTCGTGAACTTCCCTCAAGACTCGCTTTGTTTCATCATGAGCGATGCACCGTAATAATGGGACTGAGAATCCTTTTCGATACATGGATCCACCCTGCATTACGTACCGCGCAGCCTTTCGAAGGACTTGTCGTCTTTCGCTTCTTTTTTCTGGTAAAGCCCCGGTTGTCAGGTACAGTTTGAATGGGGTTATCCATGACTCCTTCTCGATTTCAGTTCCCAACACGCGATTGACTTTCATCTCGTCTATGCTCGGGGCATGCAAGACTTCAATGGGATACAATCCCATTTGTTGAGCATCGTCATTACTTGCGAACTTAGCCAACAAGTCGGCTTCTTTGTTATGTTCTCGCGGGATATGTGAAATGTCATAACGCTCAAGATTTGATAGTAGTTCTTGGACCTGAACGAGGTACGGAGCAAGCTTTCGTCCCTTTGCTTGGTAGTCTCCTCGTACTTGGTAAACCACCAACTGCGAGTCACAAAAGATTTCGACTGATTCGATCCCGAGTTCTTTGATGAGCTTCAAGCCAGCGACCAGTGCTTCATATTCAGCTTCGTTGTTCGTAGCCGGGAAATCGAGCTTCAAGGCATAACAGATTGATCGGTTTTCCGGAGTTATAAGAACCACGCCTGCGCCGGAACAACGGTCGTTTGATGCACCATCAGTGTATAATTTCCATCGAACGGGGGGAATGATGTCGTGATCATCCGGTTTGATGGGTATGGTAAATTCAGCGATGAAGTCTGCTAACGCTTGCCCTCGGATGGCTCTCCATGGTAAGTATGCGATATCGAACTGGCTCAACTCGATGTTCCATTTTAGCAATCTTCCAGAAGTTTCCGGTCGTTGGAGTACCTGCCTCAGGGGTTGATCGGTATAAACACCGATTGAATGCGCTTGAAAGTATGGGCGCAGCTTGCGTGATGCAATCACCAAGCAGTAGGCCAATTTCTCGATTTTAGGGTAATTCTTCTCTGCCCCCATTAAACGCTTGCTAACATAATACACCGGCTTCTGGACTCGATCCTCCTCACGAACCAAAGCTGCGCTTATCGCATGAGGGGATATAGCCAAGTAAACGTACAACATCTCATGGTCAACTGGTTTTGATAGCATTGGTGGGCTTTCCAGATGCCTTACCAGATTCCGGAACGCTTCCTCACAGCTAGGCGTCCATTCAAAATTTCTCTTTCCTTTCTTTATTATGTCAAAGAACGGGATGCACTTGTCAGTTGCCTTGGATATAAATCGACTCAGCGCAGCTACTTTTCCGTTCAAGCTCTGTACCTGCTTTATAGTCCTGGGCGCTTGTACATCTCGAATAGCTTGGATCTTTTCTGGGTTGGCTTCGATTCCCCTAGCGTTGACGATGAATCCCAAAAACTTCCCTGATGCAACGCCAAAAGAACACTTCAACGGGTTGATCTTCATTCCATAAAACCCGAGTATGTTAAACATTTCAGCTAAGTCTTGAATGTGGTCGTTTGACCGTCGTGACTTCACGAGCATGTCGTCCACATAGACTTCCATGGTTTTACCCAGCTGGTCCTTGAACATTCGATTCACCAAACGTTGATAAGTCGCTCCAGCATTCTTCAATCCAAATGGCATCACTACATAGCAATACAGTCCGACATTTGTAACGAAGCTGGTGTGTTCTTGATCCGGAATATGCATTGGGATTTGGTTGTATCCTGAGTACGCGTCCATGAATGACAACAGCTCGTGTCCTGCGGTGGAGTCGACCAACTGATCGATCCTAGGCAACGGGAAACTGTCCTTTGGGCATGCTTTGTTCAAGTCGGAATAATCTACGCAAGTCCTCCATTTGCCATTCGCCTTCTTTACTAGCACGGGGTTGGATACCCATTCAGGGTAGAGGGCGTCGCGGACGAACCCATTCGCCTTGAGTTTGTCCACCTCCTCTCCAAGAGCGGCGGATCTCTCCGGATCCATTCCTCTCCTTTTTTGCTTGACTGGGACGTAATTCGGGTCTATGTTCAACATATGACTCGTGATGGCGGGAGAAATCCCACACATATCAGAATGTGTCCAGGCAAAAACATCAAGATTCGCCCGGAGGAAGTCGGCAAGGTCTTCAGTCAATGCGGGGCCAAGCTGTGATCCGATCTTCAGTATTCGCGAGGGGTCGTCATGGCTAACTGAAATGTCAATTGTTAATTCAGCCGGTGCCGCCTTCTCTTCCCTGGGTTTCTCATCGTCGTCTCTCGGATCTATATCTCCGTAGATCCGAGAACTATGCCCGAGCCAGGGCTCGGGCGCTACTTGTCAATTATCCGCATTGAGGATGCGGACGGGGTTGTCCGCAACCTTTCCCTTCTCCCTCCGGTGGGCCTCTCGGAGCTGGCCACATAATAGGAACGACCAGCTGCTTGGTCACCGTGAACAATGCCTACTCCTTTGTCAGTCGGAAACTTCAAAGTTAAGCACCACGGGGCTAATGCCGCCCTAAATTCAGCCAGGGCCGGCCGACCCAAGAAAACATTATACGGAGAGTCCACATCCAAAACTACAAAGGGTAGAATTCGTACCCTCCGACGCTCGCCTTTTCCCAGTTCAACTGGTAACTCGACATATCCTACTGCATCAGTCGCAGCGCCGTTAAAGCCGTGGATACGAGCTTTGGATGGTTTCAAGTCTTTTGTCTCTAGCTTCATCTGATCGTAGGCCTTCTTGAAGATGATGTTGACTGAACTTCCACAATCAATCAAAATTCTTTTTACATATGTTGGTCCGATCGTTGCAGATATGACCATGGGATCGATGGTCGGAGCCTCCACCTGATCAGCGTCTCTGTTCCTGAACACAATATCGTCTGTCATCACGCGCTGCTGCTTAGCAGGGGCCCCGTCCTCTACGTTCGAACAGCACTCAAAATCTGCATGCTTCAAGGAGCTTGCATATCGTTCCATCTCTTGCCAGTTCTTATCTGCGGGATGAGGTCCGCTGATAATTGTATTTATGACCAGTCTTCCAACAGTCCGGGCAGGCTCCTCAGGATGACGTGGAGCTGGTGCACGACCTGGGTTGGACATCCCCTGTCCTCCTTCCTGTGGATCCTTTACAAATTCTTGCAACTTCTTTTGTCTGATCAATTTCTCGATAGCGTCATGCAGGTGTCTTCACTCTTCCGTGTTGTGTCCATAAGTTTCATGGAAGCGGCAATATTTCCCAGTCCGCTTCTGTTCCTCGGTTGATTCTTTCGGGCGCGGCTTTCGGTATTGAAAAGTATTGCAGGTGGATAGGTAGATGTTCTCAAGTGGGGCGTTTAGCGGAGTGTACTCGCTGTAGCTGGGAATTCTCGACTTCCACTTTCCCGCTTCTTTCCTCTTTCCTTGACTTCTTCCTCCGGACTCTTTGGGCTGCACAGGCTTACTCTGGACATTGACTTGGACCTTTCCCGAATTGTCTCCAGATTGCTTCACAGCAATGTTGCTCTTGATTGACTCTTGGGCAGGTCCTGGTGCCTTATCTCGTCGTACCCACCTAGCTTCCTCTCTTCTTATGAACTGGTGTGCCTTGGAGTAGAAACGCTCTAGCGTAGCCGGAGGTTTTCCTGCCAGCCAGTCTCCAAACTTAGAATCCGGATCTACACCTCTCATTACAGCCATTAGAATTGCATGGTCATTGGGATTACTGACTTCAGTTGCCGCAACGTGGAATCTTTGTAAGTACTCCTTCAGCGACTCTCCGGGATTTTGGATTACACTTGACAGAGACATCACGTCCTTCGGGCGTGTAGTGTGTATCCTGAACTGCTCAATAAACTTCTTTGCCAACTCCTCGAAATTTGATACGGATCGTGGAGGAAGTCGGGTGAACCACATAGTAGCGATCCTAGATAGAGTAATCGGAAAGCACCTACACTTGGTGGCATCATTTGCTCTGGCTGAATCCATCATCCATTCATACCTCATTACATGTTGTCTGGGGTCAGTCTTTCCTTCGTATGCAGGAATGGTTGGCATGCTAAACTTCTTGGGGTACGCCGCTTGCAGCACAACATCCGTGAACGGAGTATGACTTCTTGACACTCCCCAGTCCTCATTTGATAAGCCCTGATTTTCTTTCATCAGTTGCCTGATCATGGCTGTCAGATCGGGTGTCTGTATGGAAGCTGGGAGGTTGGAGTCAGTTCTACGCGCCTGTCCATGCTGATGCCTCCTTTCCTGGCGATCTGCCAATCGTGCGTCTTGAGGTTCAACATTGTTAGCATTTTGATGATCTGGAGCTCCATCCTCCATCTGTACTCCGGTTCTGAAGCTTCCAGTTCTGGCTTGGTCGCGGTCTCCAGCTGTTCGAACAGCAGCATCCGCCCTTGCAGCTTCAGTCTTACGGCGTCTACGCCTGGGTGGTTCATCAGAAGAAGTAGAGCTGTCAGATGAGGAATAAGCAGCTGGATTTCCCCCAGCATTCTGTTGCTGCTGTTGAGTGAGTTGTGCCATCAGGTTGGCATTAGCTTGCATCTGTTCTCCCAGTTGTCTCCTGCTTTCCCTAAGTTCTCTCATCAAGTCATTGAACTCTACTCTGGTGACAACTGGAGTCTGTTCTTGAGCGGCAATCCCTGCACTCGGGATCGCTGGTTGATTGCTAGGTCCTGCTTGTTGCACGCTAGCAGTCTCTCGGGCATCCGCATTAAGAGAAGCTGACCTGGTACGTGGTCTTGCCATTGTAGAGTTATTGGTATGAACTTTGAGTAGAATCAACGGATGTCCTATCAATAAGTCGGATCTTCTTTGGGGGATTTGTTCAATCCAGTAGCTTCAAAGCAGATCCTTGAGGTCTGAGAATTCGATTCTCAGTGAAAGCACCAAAGTGTTAGCACCAAAATTGGTCACTAACCTCGTAGAAGAAGATTGTGAAGAGATATAAGTGATGAAATCAAATTAAACAGAGAAGACAGTGCTAATCTAAATACAGAAAGTAAGAACACCAAATTTATAGTGGTTCAGCGTAATTGCCTACGTCCACTTTGAGGTTAAACTTTATTGATCTTCTTTATAGTTGATTACAAATACAATTCGTGAATCAAATGCTTGAATGAAGTTGTTAAGTAGAGAAGATGAGTCTTGAAAATGGCAGATCTCCCCGGTGTTTTCTCTCCAAAAAAGGATCCATCTCACTGTGACCCTGCCCCTCTATTTATAGGCAAAAGTGGGCTGGACTACCCAAGTTGGCTTGATAGCCGAACGCTCTAGCCCAGGCGCTGCATGCCGAACCAGGTACGCCGAACGCTTCCATGCCGAACGGTCCTTCCCATGCCGAACGGTGCTTCTGATGTATGGGAAGTGTAGGATAGTTGTAGTGAAGCCTAGCGTATCTCTGTTCGAAGCTCTTGACCGATCAATGTATGTAGGTCGAATGATATCGTTACCTTGTGTAGTTGTGCATACTGAATGCCTTCTGAACGCCGAACGCTCTCATTGCCGAGTTATCCTACCGCCGAGTTCTACTGACGCCGAGTGCCTCTGGATGCCGAGTACTCCAGAAGCCGAGTACTCCGGATGCCGAGTACCATGGGATGCCGAACACTAGTTGACGCTGAGCATAGGTCGTTGCCGAGCACTACGGATGCCGTGCGCTTCGCCGAACACTCATGGATGCCGAACACTCTTGATGCCGAGCACTGCTTGATGCCGAACACTGCTTGATGCCGAACACCCCTGTACGCCGAGTACCTGTTGATGTCAAGCGCTCTTGTCGCCGAGCACTAGTGGACGCCGAGTATTGCTCGATGCCGAGCAGTACTTCATGCCGAGCTGAGACCAATGCCGAGCACTCAGTTGCCTGGTCAAATCTCCAGGAAACAGAAGGCATCCTCGAGTATCCGAATATATTCGTTCTAGGGTTTCATTCAATTCCAAGTAAGAAGAGAATTTGTGTTCTCCCTTCTGCCACTTCGATCCATTGAAACTATTGTCCATGTTTCGTTTATCATTGTCCTTTCCTGAGCATTCACCGGGCATTTCTCCACCCCGTATCATTTTAACTTTTGTTGCCTCTTTCTCAACTTTCGCAACTTCTTGTAGCAGAAACCTTTCTGCTTCATGGTAGAATTCCCCGAGATCCATCGGTGCAACTCCTGACACTGCCACCGTCAAAAACATTGATGGATTTGGTCGATCCACCGAAACAACTGCTGCATTGAATCTAGTTAAGAAATTATTGAGTGATTCTCTTGCCCACAGCTTTACCGATGTCAATGTCATCACATTCTTAAGTCTCTTAATGTGAACCCGAAACTGCATAAATCTTTTGACCAATTCCGTCCATGATCTAATAGAATCGCTTTCTAACTGTCTGAACCATAGCGCAGCTACATCGATTAAGTACATAGGGACGCATCATGCTAAGACTTCTTCCAATGCTTCCAATACTTCCATGTCCTATATTTACCTCATCATATGCGTAGTCCGATCGGACTTTCTATCATAAACTTCTAGTGTTGGTAGTTTGAATTCTGTTGGATTCCTAGCATTCCTAATATTAGGAGCGAATGGATTTCTATTTACATCCTCCAGATCCCAGTTCACTAATCCTCCATGCATGGCTCTCTTGGTCATCTCTGCAAACCTGTCATTGTCTTCCAGTGGTAGTCTCCTATCATCATGCCCAAGCTGCACTCGAGCCTACGAGGGAATTCTAGAACGTATTCCTCTGGAAATGCATCCAAATTTCGGTTCGCACCAAGCTTCGTGGGATTGATCGTAGGTCCTCCAGCATTGCGATCAACCAGACTTGGGGCTTGCCCCATAGTCTTTAGGGATCGATGCCGATCCCTCTAAAATAGCTAGGGACTGCCCTCGGCTTCTCTGTTCCATTCCTTTGTCCATTGGCTCCATTTCCATGTTCTCGGTTCTGATTTCCAGCGATTCCCGCTGCTTCAACTCCTTGATATAAGTTGTCTTTTGTGCTCCAGCTTGTCCAATCCGTCGGAGTAAATTCTGCATCATCTCCTACTGCCTTTTTAGCATCCTCTCCTGCATAGCATCCATCATCGTTTCCATTTCATCCCTGGTGATGTAGATAGATGCTTGATTAGTCTCCAGCTCCTAAGGAAGCCTCCTAACTCCCTCCATGGTGGCTCCTTTCGGGTAGTACTCTCCATGTTGATTGCCTAGCCATTACTCTCTAGATCCATATATCCAAGTTTCCAAATCAAAGATCCTAGCTTCCAAATCCACAGGTGCAAGTCCTCTCAGTGAAAGCACAAAAATATTGGCATCAAAATTGGCCACCAACACCCAGTTATGTGAAAGCACCAATATCCAGTCACAGAGCTGAGATAGTATCTAATGCAGAGAATACAATAAGAGGAACACACAAATTAAAAATGAAAGCAAGTAAAAAGAGATAAGATTTATAGTGGTTTGGCTAACTCCGACCTTTGTCAACTCCAGAATAATCCTTTTGTGGTGCAATCCCTAGGGTAGGCTCGTGGGGCTGAAATATGCCGATCCCTTTTATACCGATCCCTTTTTATATGATCCCTTTTATACCGATCCCTTTCTTAGGTGAAGTAATTGGCCATAACTTAAGCATACAAACTCCAGACGACTTGAGATTTGAAATGCGACCTCGTGGGGCCTTCCTTGTCACTTTATACCAGTCTCACCCAGTTTGGGACAAAAAATGAGGATATGCACCGTTCCCCTGCTTGGGGTGGTACTAATCCATACTTAGAATAGTCCGGAGAGTCTATCTCTTTGTCTTGGTTGATCATCACTTCATATCATCGCCTGCACTTGAATTCTGGACCTCACAACCATCGCTCTGGGCTACTGGCCTGGATAATCGTGAAGTCTGTTGGGTTAAATCTGCATGTATAGTGCCTTGGAAAAAGATGGGTTAACACTTATCATTTTATTTTACTCTTCATGTAACTGTTTATCTTATCCAATATTTAGTATTTTGTCAGACTATGAACTATACTACTGTGTACTCTTTATTTGACTACATACTATTTTTTTGAGACTGTGTTTTTGAGATATTTTCTAAGATGGTTATTCTCTATATTTATATTTTGTTTCATTCCGCTATGAGTTCTGAAAGTGTAGTATATATCTATAGTCTTTGAATTATTTTTTTAAAAACCCCGACTGCTCGTATTTCTTGGAACCGACGAGAGTCACCCTATGTATTGGATTGATGTGTCAAGAGGTGCAGGTTGTCACACTTATTTTCTTGCTCATTTTTAATCTAATTCGGAGAACCTCTATTTGAGTGAGCATATTTAATATATGTTTCAATGAACTCTCCATTTTGGCTAGAGAATCGAACATGAAAGCCTTAAACGGAGATTGTCGAGAGGAAGATTCATCCCTAGATCTTTTGTAGTTACTTGATCCATTAGTTATTTACTTTTGGAGTTTTGGTGAAGAAGTAGATTGAAATTATGCCTTTGACTAATAAACTAATCAATTATTAAATGTATTTTAAATTTAAAAAATAGGAGGGAAGTGCCGCTTTTGAAAAACCGCTGATATATCAACATACCCAAAAAGTATATGTCGACATATACTTGTTAAAAAGGTTTATTTTGTATTTTTATGTGTTTATGTGTATGTATGTATATATATAATTTTAAATCTTAGTAGATGCCCATATACCTAATTTTCTTTGTAATTTAATAAACGTTTTTTATATTAATGGTTTTGTCAAAATATCAACCACTTGATTTTCTGTATTTATGAACACTAATGTTCTATTGCCTTTCATTTTCTCTTAAGAAATGATGTCTTATATCTATGTAGTTTGTTCTATCATGATTTATTAGATTTTTAGATAGATTTATAACACATGTATTATCATTAAATACTGGTGGTTGTTTGATGTTTAAACCAAAATCTTTTAACATTTGTTACATATATATGACTTGCGAACAGGTCAATGCTACAGATATATATTCTTCTTTTATAGTGGACAGACAGTCATAGTTTTTCTTTTTACTAAACCAAGATACAAGCGAATGTCCCTAAAAGTTATAGTTCCACTCATACTTTTTCTATTAGATTTGCAACCCGCATAATCTGCATCACAACATGATTTCAAATCAAATGCGTCTTCCTTCGGGTAGAAGAGCCCATAATCCAAAGTATTATTGATATATCTTAAGATCTGTTTTACGGCGTTAAAATGTGCTTCCTTTATATTTGACTGATATCTTGAATAGAGATTTATATTGTGCATTATATCCGGCCTACAAGCAGTTATATAGTGTGATGAACTGATCGTGCAAAGGTATAATTTTTTCTCTAGATTTTCAGAATTTTTTTCTTTATTTATGGTTGCTCTAAATGACATAGGAGTAAGTCCACTCATACTTGACATATCAAATCTTTTTATAATTTCCTTATCATATGTTTCTTGACTTATAAAAGTTCCATTTCTTAGTTCTTTAATTACTAGTTTGAAGAAAATTTTTAATTCTCCCATACGACTCATTAAAAATACACTTGTCATTATTTTTGAAAATTCCAAGTTCAGCTATTCATTTGTTGAACCCAAAATAATAACATTTATATATATATTTGTATAAGTTGCATATCGTTATCAGTTCTTTGTATGAATAACGTAGTGTCAACTTTCCCAATTTTAAATTATTATGTAAGTAAGTAAAATTTAAGTCTCTCGTACCAAGCACAAGGTGCTTGTTTTGAACCATACATTCATACCAAGCACGAGGTGCTTGTTTAAAACCATACAATGCTCTTTTTAGCTTATGGATATGATTAGGAAATTTCTCGTCTTCAAATAGTGGAGGTTTCTTGTTGGGTGAATTTTCTTCACCGGACCACTCCTTTCCTACCACCGAACCGGGCTCCACCGAACCACTCCTCTCCCACTACCGGACGAAGCTCTACCGAATCAACATACCAAACTCCATCTCCCTACCTCTACCGAACCATACCCCACTGATCCAGGAGAAGGAGACCACCGGTCCAACTCCGTCTCCATACCTCTACCGAACCAAACCTCACCTCCCACCACTACCGGTCCAGGCCACCTCCTACCGAACCAGTTCATCACCGAATGAAGCATCTCCAACCATTACCGGACCAGCCACCTTCTCCAATCCCCGGACCAGTTCATCACCGAATGAAGCATCTCCAACCATTACCGGACCAGCCACCTTCTCCAATCCCTGGACCAAGCTACGTCCTCACCACCGGACCAAACTACGTCCTCACCACCGAACCAACCTGTCACCAGGGTCCTACCAAGCCAAAGCATTGCCAGGCCAGATCGTGGCAGCCCAGGCCCACCAGCTGCTATGTACCTCCAAGACCCCTACCCCTAGCCTCACTCTATAAATAGAGTGGCAGGGGTACAACAATGGGGGACAAGTTTGAGAGCTCAAGTACGGAAGGAACTCTTCAAACAACTTTCTTTTACTTGTACCAAAGCTTTGTACTTGTAATCATAACAAAAGAAGAGAAATAACATATAAAGTGGACGTAGGCACATACTGGCTGAACCACTATAAATCTGTGTGCCTTTTTACAGTTTAGCCCCTGTTTTTTACATATTTGCATAAATCGCTCGAATCACTAAGAATCACATAAGAACTGCTAAATCATACAACTTCGAGGTGTTTGTCCATTTTTTGTGCAAACATTTCTCAACATATACGTCTTTGATTATTCCATTTAATAATGCACTTTTAACATCCATTTAGAATAATTTGAAGTTGTTATAAATTGCAAAGGCAACTAGAATCTTTATGGTTTCAAGTCTTGCTACATAAACAAAGGTTTCATCAAAATCGATGTCTTCTTATTGATTATATTCTTATGCCACTAAACTTGCCTTGTTAACCACTCCTTGTTCATTTAGTTTTTTTATAAACCCATTTAGTTCCAATGAAAGATTAGTTTTCCGATCAAGGAACTAATTCCCAAGCATCAATCCTTATGAATTGATTCATTTCTTCTTACATTGCAAGAATCCATGAATCATCTAGTGATGCTTCGTTTGGATTTTTAGTTCATTGGTTGATATGAATGCCATTTTTTCATTTTATTTGATCGATTTCTTGTTCTTACAGATGATTCAATATTTTATAAAATATTTTGTTATGATGATATTTTAAAATCAAGCCTTAGGTCATTTATTCGTGTTCATATATTCATTATTGCTAGTCCTAATATTTTAGTTCTTTTTATTTTCATTTGAGTTAATAATTTCATCTTCATTGTCATTTGCTTTAATTAGTTAAAATTTCCATCAAATGAGACATGTAAAGTTTCTTCAATAGAGTTAGTTCTCTTGTTAAATACTTTGTATCCTTACTTTTATAACAATATCCGATAATTCCTTTATTGGGTTTAGCATCTAATTTGTCTAATTATTTTTCGTTTTAAGTATAAAACATTTACGTCCAAAAAATTAAACTATAAATTTTTTAGCCTTTTATTAAAGAATAGATCATATGAAGTTTTCTTAGTTAGTGGTCCTATTAGAATTCTATTTAAAATATAACATGCTACAGTAACTACTTCAGTCCAAAAATTCTTTGTTAAGTTACCATCATTTAACATCGTCCTTGTACACTTCTGAGTTATTTTATTTTTCATTCCACAACTCCATTTTATTGTGGAATTGTTGGAAGAAAAAAATTATGAGTGATACCTTTCTTATTATAAAAGTTTTCAAAATTACCATTTCAAATTCTACTCCGTGGTCACTCCTAATGTCTTAATTATAATTCATTTTTAGTTTTGAATTCTTTTAGCAAAGGTTTTAAACAATTCAAAAGCTTCATTTTTATGTTTTGAAATTTTTGCATGTATATCTTGAAAAATCATCTATTACACAAAAACATATCTTTTATGATTTGTTGATTGAACTTGCGATGGTCCTAAAAGATATAAATGAAGAAGTTCTTTAGGTTGAAAGGTAGAGATTATATCATTAGATTTAAATGGCTTCCTGTGGAGGTTTCCAAGCTGACAAGCATCACTATGACTATATAACTTGAATTTTTTTGGAAATCCTTTGACAAGTTCATATCTTGCAACACTCGATAAATGTTTGAAATTAAGAATCCGACGTGTTTGTGCCAAATCTAAGGCTCATTCGAATCAACCATAAGATATAGATCGTCGTCACCAAACACTATCTTATTATAAACATATGCATCCCTTTTTCTTAAACCTTCAAAAATAGTTTTAGAGTCAAAATATATCAATTAACCATTCAAACCTTATTTTAATTTTTTATATATTATATAATTGATTTATAATTAGAAAATAATGAATTTCTAATAAGTAAATAACTTGAGATAAGAGGAGTTTCATAATTACTGATGTTGTTGATGCTAACTATATATCCCTTTGAATTATCTTCAAATTTCACGGTTCCACCATCTTTGTGTATATTTTTTCTTAATAACTATTAACATCTTGTCATATGTTTTGAATATTCACTGTTCAGTATCCATTTTGTAACGACCTGCCTTTTCGACCCTCAAATGTCAATATTAATACATTTACGGTATTCATGTGCCGAGCACTCAAGTGCCGGAAAGATTGTTAAGGTGAATAAAAAGAAAAAGAATTAGAACAAGAAAAAAAGAACACAACATACGAATCTCACAGTAGAATGACAACATACAATATCAAAAAGATAGTATAAATTGTTAGTATAAGATTTCAAAGTCACAATCCTAAGTACCATCATCGATTTGGAAAGTTATACCAGTCTGTCTTTACAATTGCTGATATATACATTTTAGTAGTGTAGTGGAAATAAGAATACTACAGAAGGTGAAACATCCAGCTTATCTCCTTAAGCTCCAAAGAATATGCAACTAAAACCCGCCTTTCTCAAACTATTCGAAATGGCACTCGAGGAATTAAAGGAAAAATAAAATCACGAGTTAGACAAAAGTCTGGTATGAGAAACTCAAGGAACATGTGCCTACATAACAACAACTTTTGAGACCATCTGAATCACCGGAATGGTTTTCCCCTCAAAAGAGCCAAAAAATGAAGAAAGTAGTAAGTTAACACATGTTTTAAATTTTTTGAACATCCATGTTATGTAAAACATTCGATGTTGTTAGGCCAACTAAAAAACTTCTTTATCTTAGGGGTGTATAAAGAAAGTAGACTCTAGTCTTTAGTTTGGATACCGGTGTCCTGCTCTTCCTAGCTACTTTACTGACCCGACCGTTATAGAAGTCATAAATCTGACTTAGTTATAAGACCCAGATTTGTTTTAGGCCTTCATCTGAGTTCTAGAAGTAAAATTGAATTTAATGTTTTGTATATACTCTTAGGATGTAGTAGGGTATTATACGAGTATGAACTTAAGTTATGAAATGTTTTGCAAATAAAATTATGTCTTCATAAAATGGTTACAAACCTGAAATTATTGTTTTTTGAAATGATTCATAAATGGTTTTAGTACTGAATGATATGCTATTTGTGCAATTGAATGTGATTAAAAAGTAATTGGTATAGTTGAAGAAACCAATAGGATAAATACATAATTTGTATTGAGATCATTTTAGTCTCACGGTTGGTCTTGATCTAAGATTCGAGTACATGGTTTCTTGGTGATTTACACCATTCCGATTTAGAATTTTTCACTCGATTCTTGACGATATACACTTGAAATGGATTCTTGATATGATCCCAATTTTTTTTTATCATAGTAGCTATGTAAGGGAAATGAAGGTTTTTAATCAAGGAACCCGATGGGAGTCCGCACTTGAGAGTTCAAGTGAACTATACTAGTTTGAAAGAGAAATTTATGTGATTGAGCAAGTGATTTGATTTTATATTGCATACGGATGATTGATGTGCTTCGTCTGAGCTTAAGTATATATATATATATATGTGTGTGTGTGTGTGTGTGCTATGTTTTGTTGGCTTATAGAGAGTTCAGGGAATGGCTCTTCGATTTTTTCTATGGTAATATAAACAATCGACTAAGTAATAACCTTAGTCTATTGAGCGTAAGGTACGCTTAGTAGGTTATTTATTGTCCTTGAGCGATGAAAGGGTTTTTGAACTTGAGCAAACTGTAAGCTTTCTTCGCTAGTTAATACTATTAAGTATTGTTGTGTGTTTGTAACTTTTGCTAACTGGTCATGTTGGAATTTCAAGGATGAAATGTTTTAAGTGGGGGAGATTGTAACGACCCGGAATTTCGAGCACTTCATATGAATTATTCAAATATTTGAATGTTGGATTTAATATGATTAAATGGATTTTATAACCTTGTTAACACACTTTTATTAATAACTAATGATGGTAAACTTGTTTTTTAAAAATATTTAGGAAAATAAATACTTCGAAGAAATATCTATAATGTGATTGAAAATCGTTTTATCGATAAATGGCTTTTTAATCAAGATATATTGTTTGAACTTTTTTGGCTTGTCTAATATATTAATATGTAAATAGTTAGAAACCAAAAATACTTTAGTGTTTGTGGCTAACTAAATGTGAATTGTAAAAATATTAGCAAGTGGATTAAGGAGAAGATATTTTCCTAAGGGTGTGAGGTGTAAAGCAAGGCACATGGAAGGGAGCATGCAAGGTGACCTTCCATGGAGGGTAAGAGGTGAGTGGTTACTGGCTGCTTCTGCATAAGGCTCTTTATATGATTACAAAAACACATTTGCTTATTCTCAAAGAAAGAAACACTTAGCCTTAATCCTCTTCTATCTTCGCTAATCAATCTCTAATCAATGAAAATCATTACCAAACTTCTCCAAACTCTGGGTAAGGGCCTAACACAACATAGCAACATGGAAAAGAAACCAAAGATTAAAGAAAAGGAGCACAAGGGTGATTCATCATTGTGCCGTGAGCAATATGCGGGCTAGGACGTTAGGCCAAGTACAAAAGTGAAGGTAAGGTTGGATCTTGGGTGTTTGAGGATGGTACGAAGTGTTCATGTGATTATAGGTGGCTTATGCTTGTATTAGCTTGATTTTAAAGTGAGTGTACTCACCATTGAACACATATGTATTGTGTTATATATGTAGTGTGCTTGAATATAAAGTTAAAATAAAGTTGACTAATTAAAGTTATAACTTTTGGACCATACTTGCATTTGAAAAGCAAATGACAACTTTACATTATATAATGTCACTTTATTGACCTTCTATAATATGTGACATGTCTTTTACATTGTGTATATATGATTGTTTGAGTTGTGTGTTAAAATTTGAATGAATATGGAATAGTCCATATAGCGATAGTCGCTATGAAAGTACTTTGAATCCTCTAGTGTTTAAACTAGTTCAAATTATTTGTATGTTAGAATATTATGATATAACATATATTGGTTGTGATATACACATATATAAGTGTGTGTGACAGTAGGGAATTGGTTTGTAGAGTTGTAAAACTTATGAAACAAAGTTGTAAAAGTTATAGTGAAAATGGTCGCTATATGAGCACTTTGAAATTGCCTTGTGTTCGGTAATTTTTAATATAATTTTGAAAGATATCCTGAAATGACCCTAGCTGTTTCACCTAATTTTTTTTTTTAAGTTTTCATCAATAATTCCCTAGAGTCATTAACCTCTCCACTAAATTATCCAGGATCCTAATTTTCTACTAATATATTTATATCAGTTCTTTAATAATATATTCACATACATATGAAGATGTATGTGACCCTCTTGCTTGGATCAGAGTGTTGGTAAGCAAGAGTGCATCCTGGTTGAATTTGAATTTCTAATCAACCAGTACATAGCTCATTTACCTTTGTTTAATATTTGAGTCATGGGAGTGAATTCCCATAATCATGTGTAATCTATACCTATTAATTTTTTATCATTCTTATTGTTATTGTCTGTTAGTTTGAGATAGTAAGGTGATCTCAGATTATATAGCAAGCCACCAAAATTTTAGTTTAATTATTTGGGATTTGGTTAAAGTCGGAAAGGAAAATGATATACTCACTTATCATTTTCAACACAAGTTATTTTATCACAAATTTCTTTACTTATTACCAGGTCAGTTGTGTAATTCTTTCATAATCTAGATAGTTGTATTTTCCTTAACCAAATTTATTCTCTAATCCCTGAGTTACCTCAGCTTGCATCTAATTTACAGGTTGCTTTACTGGATTTAGAGAATCCAGATTCTATGGTCATTTGACAAAAGTAGTATTTAGATAATATGTGTGCATATTAGATGTATTGTACTCTCTGGGCTAATAAAGCTATTCAAAATAAAATGTGAGTTGATCAAGTATTTGAAAATGTCTTTGTTCATGCATTTGCAAAGAAAGCTTCAGATTTTAGAAAGTGTATTTTCTTCCTTTATACCCAAAACTCTGATCATCTTGATCAATCCAGACCTCATTATTTTTGAAGTGGGTTAGCCTTATGACTAGATCATCAAAACATTAGTGCCTGGCTTTTGCAATGTAAATTCAGATACCAGACATTTGCAAAATCCCTTAAAACATGTTTATATCTTTTTAAAGTGTACAAATATGTTGTTTCTTTTATCAAAACACTTCTGCATATTTTTCACAAAATTCTTGAAATATTACTTCTAGCTAAACTCAGATTTTTAACCTTCAAACTTAAAGTTTTAAGTAACTTGAAATTAACTAATACAATATATGTATATATATATACATATCTATTTCTCAATTACTGGCATATATTATTTACAGATTTTCACCATAATACTCAAATATATACTTTCTTGCATAGATTCAACTAAGTCTTTGGTAAATCCAAACTTAATACATTACTAGATTCAGTTAAAACAACTAAATAAATTCAAGCATTCAATTACATAATAACCAAAGCATAACTATAAAAGCTTCTCAAAATACATGCAAATAATTCCTTCTGAGTTCTTATTTAATTCTAATTTAGCATGCTTATCCAATCATTCTCAATAGCCATAGTAGCTTCCTATTTAGAACCAGCATTCCTTGAAAGAGCATTAGAGGCTGCCCCATTTTAAATGAGACACCCCAGATGCCATAAGCAAACAAGGGTCAGATACAAAATCTGGTATGAGCAATATCAAAAATTCCATGATATTAAGTAAATGAGTGAGACATAAACATTTTGTATAAGTGGGCATAGCTTCTTTGTTCAATTTGCCTGACTTGTTTATGATGTATTGTGCATATATGATCAGTGTTTAAGACTAACTATGTACACACTTTCAACCATGTAAACATACATTTCAAATAGAAATACTCAGGAACTATCATAGCTCCAGACCAACCATCTTAGGAATAACTCAAGTTCCTACTTCATCAATTTAAGGTTGTATTTACCAAATTAATTCCTAGCCTCATCTTCCATAGAGGAATCACGGGGACACATTGCAATAAAATAATTCACATTATTGCACAAAGATCTCAGGGCTTAAACAAGCCATGTGCCAACTTGCATACTTTAAATACAACAAGCATTCCAGCAGTCCTCTTGGCTCACAATCCTTAGTTTATTTACTAAGTGTTCATGTTTAATCCTATCATGAGATAGCAAGGTGACTGAATCACATTGTATATGAATTATAAAACTCACAAGCATAATTCAAAAACAAGCTAACATTCCTATCCAGAGGAAATCATATTTTCAAATATTTTGGCTTAAAGAAAATACATGAATATTTACAACTGGGAATAAAGACTGGGTATGTGGGTTATTATTGTTTCATAAGCAACCATGTTTGAACTAAATTCAAGATCTAGCTTAAACAAGATTTCTGGCTCATGGGTTTTCTATTTGATCAAGGGTTCAACACTTTTGGATATTTCCATTGCAACCTTGAATCTTTCATTTGAGCCTCAGCACTTACACAAGTGTAATGCAACTCATATACATTTTGATTTCTATATTTCCCATGCCATATCTAAACCAGTTACAAGTATCCTCTATTTACTTTCATGATTTCATACTTTTACATTTCTGGGTGTAACCAAACAGAGCAAAATACTCAAACATCAAAGCAATCAAAACATTCAGAAACACCCATTAAAACATCCATTAAAACCATATTAATGAAATCAACAATATATGGAAAAATAACATAAGCTTGGCTGCCTCATAACAGGACTTAATGCCATGGGTTTAGTGAGATTACTCACAGAAAATGCTTCTCTTGCTAAACCCAGAAAAGAAACCTTTTCAAAACTTTCTTTTCTGCTTGTAAGTATTTTTTCTTTGTTTTCTTAAATGTTTTGGGTAGCAAATGATTTTTCTGGTTTATACTTGGATTTATAAGAGAAGTTTTCTAGGGTTTTATCATTGTAAAATCCCATTCCTACCCTGGCCAAGACTCATGCATTTTGCATTTCAAATTTGTTTATTTTTTACATTTAATATCCCGGCCATATGTGAGACCTGCCTCTCCTTTTTCTTTTCCAGAATATATCATATTCTTACCAAGTCATGATAATTGTGTGACATTGTTTACTTGTTTATTTTCTAAAAAAAATCCTCCTTTCTATTTTCTGCCTAAAGCAATTATTTTGCTTGCCATTTGTCTTTTGCCATTTTAGTGTTATAGTTTCACTTGCTTATATATATATATATATTCCTGGGTTTTAAATAAAATTTGTTTACTGATTTAAAATAAAACTTACTTTTCTTATTCTCTGGGATGATCCATATAATTCCAGAAATCAAATATCCATGTTACAAAATCATGTTTGTAATGCTTTTTAATTCTTGTTTTATATTCAGGAAATCTGGAGTTCTTCCTTGTGCCATATCAGTGTGCACGTGCACACATGCACACACACTTGCACATAATTAATCCCATATATTCCTATACAAATAAATTCATATATTTCAAAATCCAACCAAAATAAGATTCCATGAATTTCTGGGGCATTACATATCCTTATGGGTTTATTTTCTTGGTTTTTAAGTACTCTAAGTAAAGTACTTACTATAAAAAAATTGGACCTTAAATCACTTGATAGCATGTTGACACAATTCAAAAATTGAAGGGTTTAAAACTGGTTTTATGGCATAAACAGAATTCTGCAACACTTTCTTGGTGTATCAGAATTTTTGATAGCATTTCTGTAAATTCTACCGTTTGTTATTTGAATCTTTAAATGGTTTCAAATGACATTTAAACTGAAAAAACTTTTTTGGGTGTTTCAGGACTTTTCATAGGAGTTCTGTAAATGCTATTGTTTGTTGTTTGAAATTTAAATAGTTTAAAAAAATTTATGAATTTTTAAGGATAGGGTTTTTTTTAATGTAAAATATGTTTCTTATTGATTTTTGTTAAAATTATAATTTAGTTATTTCTAAGCAATATTTTATATAGATATTTAAAACCTACTTATAAGTATTTTCAAAGTAAAATGAGTTTGTAAAAGTAAGTGAAGTATTTTGTGAAAGGACCAGTGGTTTCGTTATAACACTTAGTTATAATGAATGGTTTTAAGAAGTTAATTAAAAGTATATAATCTTGTTAATAAGTATACTTAGATCTTTAAAAGGAATATTTTAAAGATAATGTTAAGTATAAATGGTTTTGGGTCTATTATTGTCACACCCCATACAAACTAATAAGAAATCTATTAATTAATGATAATGCTAAAAATGAGAATTCCACAAACATCAGAATTTAGCCAAGAAAGTTACACCATATGTTCATGATGATTTTCTGACAACTTTCATATATGAATATTTGCAATCAGAGCTCAAATGGAAAGTTATTGCCATTTGAAGTTTTTGAATTTAAACTAATTCAAATTTAAAAATTTAATAACGTTAACGTTGAAATTAAAATGGGTAATAACTATTTTTACGTTAAGTAAACATTAAAGTTAGGTTGTAATATAGAAGAAATAAAAAAATGGCAATGAATAAATCTTGGCCAATAGTAAGAGGCCGTTCGACCCCCTCCATTGGACGGTTAGGGTTTAGTTAGCCTAGAAACGACCAAGATTTTAGTTAGCCTGAAACGACCCGGATTTTATTATTTTAAACCGACTTAAATCCTACGTTCCATGCGCATCCTAACCACTATATATAAGGGGCTAGCGCCCTCATTTTTATTCACAAATAAATTTGAACGCTAGCGAAACTCCATCAGTCTTCTTCTTCAATTCATGGATTCAAAATCAATTGGATTCAAAGGTAATAAGTTTTAGATATATATAAACACATTTTCTATTTCTATTCTTTCCAAATCTCTGAATTCTGAATCTAATATATATACAATTGATTTATTGTATATTCCAAAAAGAAGAAATCTGAAGGAGGAATTAGGCGAAGGCGTGAATCGAATCCAATGGAAAGCAGGGAAACTATATGTGATTGGAAATCTTAGTTTTTCACATTTAGCAACTTGTGTAGTAAAAGTTTAAATTTTTTTATGCCTTGGGGAACTTTGTATAGGAAAACCCTAAACCTTAGTTAACACCCCGTAAAATTAATGGTAATTAATAAACAATCAATAAGACTCAAAAATGGAATTGAACAAATGTTAGAATTTGTCCATGTTACTTAAACCATCGCATTTGTGGCGATTTTTTGAGCAACTTTCATATTTGGAGTTTCACGATCACAGCTCAAACATAGAAGTTATTGGTGTTTGACGTTTTCGAAAGTAAAATAATTTAAAAGGAAATAAATCATATTAATAGCATGGACCCCACTGGTCGACCACTAATAGGGGCGGTTGACCCATGGTGAAGGTGGCGGCTAAGATTGAACCTTGACCGAACAACCCAGATTTTATTATTTTAAATCTAATGAATACAATTGATTCAAATGCCTATAAATACAGACCTAAACCTTCGCTCTTCTTTTCAATTTTTCTGATCGAAGCATTGAAGCTTTGGCATTTTTCCTTCTCCGCTATTTCTAAAAATTAAAAAATATTATAATATATACACAATCGGAGAAGCGTAGAAAATTACAGAGAAGAAGAGTAGGAGCAAATTAATACCGCGAAAAAGGTTAATCTCATTATTATAATTATGTGTTCCCCTTAACCCCAAATCTCTTCTCAGATATGTAATTCAAATAGTATGTATATACCTTGTTATACATATTCTTTTAGACTGAAAAGGAAAAGGAATCAAGTAAAGTGATGAATTCAAATTTGGAAGATTTGGAAAGCTTGAAAGGTGAGTGATAAATTATACGATTTATTTATAACATTGGAATTTATATCATTGAATTTTATTTAATTACTATGCCTATATGAGATCTGATGAGTTGTAGGCTTAAAACGAACCTATAGGAATATCACCTATATATTATGTAAGTTAGGTAATTGGAATAGGATTGGTATTTACACCTAATATGAAAATTCAGAAATTAGTCCCTAAATTTGTTAAAGTTGAATGTTGATAAAGTTTTATGTTTATTCCAGATTTGTAATTATTTTGTAAAATGTTAGTATTAGTTTAGATTGCCCTAGTTTGACATGGAACGTGAATTTCTATGTTTTAATTTATTAAGAGTGGGGTATAATTTAATTGCATCGATTTCCATGTAATTTCCATAAATGATATAATTCTGCAAATGTATAAAAATATGCATCATTCGAAATAATAAGGAATATACCAATAATGAAAAAGATATGTAAAGTACGGATGTTCTTCTCCGTAATTTGCACTGTCTATTTCAATAAATAAAAAGAGATAATTCTTTGTAATTTCAAACAAAGCAAAGGTCTCACTTTGGTTAATATATGGAAAGTTATAACGGTAATCCTTTTTGGAAGGATGGCTCTGATAAATTAAAATGTGTAAAGGAATGTTCTAATTTAGAAATTAATAGTTAGAAAAAGGAATACACATACGTATAACTGTGCTTATCGATTAAAAATAGAAATATATTTATGTAGTGTAATTTACATCGATATTCACATTAGTTATAATTAGGACGTCTAGTTATAAATAACATAGCAAATTATAGGATTAGGAGGTGTAGGTGGAAAAGAGATGGTAACTCCGAAATTTATTGAGAAATAAATGTGCAAATAATGGGGAGTTACAATTATTAAATGGGGACATAAATATGTTTAGTGGGACTGGTAAAAGGATTTAATATGTTATTTATGGGGAAATGAAGTAGGCATAATATGTTGAATTAGAACGAATAAATAAATGTAATTAAAGATTGTCTAATTAGAATAATAATGACCATTTATTACGGACAATTGAAATTTATGAAATATAGTAAATATGCGTATAAGATAGGAATTAAATGCTGAAAGTCAGTATAATTTTCATAGCGGGGAATTACACAGCCTGTATGTTTAGATCAAGCGTAAATTGGTGGGCCTAGCCCAACATTTAAACTTAGGATGATTGGTTTGGTTTAGTGGATTGGAATGTGAGTTCAGTAGAGTTACCCAACAGAAGTCTGTTCTTCACTTAGAGGCCACCAGCAGTTGTTTATATTTAATACTGATGTGGGACATCTCCAATCGTAGGACCCGTGGGAAAGGGTTATGCAGTTGCGTATAGGTAGAGGAAAATATACCAAAGTCCACCTTGGGCTTCGGTTCGGTACTTTTGGGGAAATGGGGTCTGCTTCATTTCTAATAAGAGGTATTA
The DNA here is from genome assembly GCA_030737815.1 of Allium fistulosum. Lineage (NCBI taxonomy): Eukaryota > Viridiplantae > Streptophyta > Magnoliopsida > Asparagales > Amaryllidaceae > Allium > Allium fistulosum. Next base: position 1,229,368,892 of record CM060901.1, read on the forward strand.
AGTAAATGAAAGGGGCATTTTCCTTGACTTACATTATGTTAGTCTAAACGATATTTCGGCAGTGGAAGGTCGACGGACAATGCTAGTATTATTGTGGACCGGTATTTAGTAGTAGTTGGGCTGACATATAAGCTATGACCATCAGCGGTCTCGAGCGGTCGGTAGCAAAGAATTGGGTTTTTCCATGACGGATTTCACTTTCTACTTGTGTAGAATATGTATGGGATACGCATAAACCTCAAAATTTAATTGGTTAGTTATTTGTTTGTTGAAGGTGGGCTAGTTAACCCTTAGATGACTCTTTTGGATGCATTAGTAATACGATAATTAAGTTATTAAGCCGTATGTAAGGGCCATCGGTCTTTTTGGAAAAAATCCATTGATTGTTGATTACGTTATGGAGGGCCCACTTCGGAGTTGAGGTATTAAATGGCTGTTGGTCTGCCTCCTCTCTATTTAAGAAGTATTAAATGGCCCGGGTTTTTGGGTAGTACAACATTAGATATATGTATACAGTCCTATGTGTGTGTGTAGTTATACCTCGGAGGAAGTTAGACATATCGTGCACACACATAGGATTGAATGGATTAGCCATAAATAATTGACATAACACTTAAATAGGAGTCAACCAGGATAATTAGTGTTATAGATAAAGTATGTAATTTCTCTAGTTACGAAAATGTTGTTATGACCCCCTCTTTATTACAACCCATAAGATAGGTTTAGAGGGATAGGCTACCAGTGCAAGACTGGAACTGTAGATAGTGAAGTCTTCTTATTCATTCTCGGTGCTAGCAAGGCAATCAAATACTAAAGGAGTAATATTGATTCCAAGATAGTATCCTTGGTCAACATATTTGTTATATTATATTTTTCAATTCCGTTGTGAGTTTATGTAGATAGTTCTCTGATATATACTAATTTTTATTACAGGTTGCCAAAACCAACGATCCGTACCCTAATGGACTTATGTTTCAATTTAGTCAAAATTCGAGCCTAATAAGGTATAGGTTGTTGCATTTTGTAACATAGCTTACATTAATCGATCATAGGAATTAGAATACGTTGAGATAACGTATTTGTATTTGTACCCATAATTATGTGTGTGTATGTGTGTTTATATATATATATATATGTATGTATATGTATACACATTAGGCCAAACTCTATTAATTTCGGCTATAGAAGTAGTTGCGACCATATTCTGAAAGGAGGGATGAGGCAACTATGAGGTGGAACAATAAAGAGAGTTAAATTCATACCTACCTCAATTACCCCATGGAGTGTAGGCTACCGTAAGGTATTGACCTTGAGTAGCATGAGCATGACATACAGAAGTATCCTGAAGGCTGGATGGTACTTGACTCCTTTGTTGGGCCTAAGCTACCTTATGATTGTGATTTCGATGGATTGGCGATTGAAAACATATATTTCATCTAAACAGATGGGAGACAAGAACCGTTATGTTGCAAGCATCTGAAAGCAAGGTTTGAAGAAGGATTGAGCAAGTCCCGCAAGATGGTGCACGTTAATCACCACAAGAGGATAGTCAGATTTTTGATGAAGATGGGTTAAGAAGAAGCAGAAAAGAAGGAAAGTCTAAAAGAAAGGACAATTAAAGTCCATTTCTGAGTCTAACCCCATGTGAAGGAAATTGATCAAAATATTTTTGAAAATTCCTTGAAACTTTAGATGGATTTTTCAAAGGATTTATAGGGAAGTTGTTGTTCTAAAAAAGAAAGGAAATTTTGAGTTTCTTAGTTTAAAGTTGGTCGAGTCAAAAGTTTTTGATTTCAAGATTTTGGTAAAGGGGTTTTTTGTTTTTGAAATGAATGAAAAAGAGAACGTATATTTAGCTCGATGATATTTTCTATTTTTGTAAATTTAGAAGTTCCTGTTTAAAAAATTTCTTAAGGGATGGGTAAATAGAAATGGTACTTGATCAAAATAGGGTAAAGAGAATAACAGGGTTAAAACGGTCGATAACAAAGATATGAGGAATATTCTTGTATAAAAAATACAAAGTAAAACAAGTGAAATAGATTTTTACATATCTCTTTTCATTGAAGAAAATCCCAATTACTAAAGCTGTAGGCGAATGCACTGCAAAAGTCAATGGGGGAAAACAATAAAAGAGGAAAAGAGCTATGTAAGAAGAAGCCACTTGAATGCAATTTATGTAGAAGAAATTTTAATAGTAGTTGTACATAGAAATTTGAATAGAAATAACGTTAGGAATTTATATAAAAATAGGATTAGTACTCTGGTTTAAAATTGTATAGGAGAAAAACAATAGGGATAGGATAGGAGAAATAGATAAATTCCATAAATACGTGCAATAATTGCGCATATCTTTTAGAATCCCTTTTATGTGCTATTAGAATCTCCATTAAGGTTGGAAGCAGAAATGCATGTGTAGTAGGAAAAAATAGGATAGAAGTTATTCTTGTCTTCTTTAGGTTTCATTGTTTAAAGTTATAAAAGATTTTTCAAAAAAAAAGTTTTGGTATAACAATTGGGTTTTTGAACATGAAAAATATTTTAAGTAAAAATCCTACTTTTGAAGAAGTAAAACTTTTTTGTAGAAATATTTGGAAAGAGAAATTTTTCCTAGCTCCTTTTGGAAATCAAGAAATATTTGAAAAAGGCTTCTAAGTTTATATTTTCAAAGATAAAAGTTTTGAATTAGGTACTCTATGACTGTGAAGTTTACAGAGTGGTTAACAACCAAACCTAATTTTGATATGGAGTAAATATAGATGGCTGCCTAGATAAGATGGGACAAAGGTCAAGGCTACGAATAAAATAGCCATGAATGCTCGTAAGGTAGCAATAAGAAATCCCCATTGAATATATGGAATAATTGTATGAGCATAGGTATGTTTTGATTAGATATATGTGAATGATATAAGAAGAACCCATAAAGGAATTGGGAATGGCATCAAAGTACAATTTCGTGAGTCATTGGCTATACTCGCATGAAATATCAAGAATAGAGGAGGTAAATACAAAAGTTTGAGAATACAATCATGATATTTTGATTCAAAAAAGAAGTAGTAGGATAGGAGAAGAAAGTAATAAGAGTGCAAATGCACATAAAGGATTTGGTTGATTCAAGGTTATAGAAGGCAAGATATGTGGTAGGAAATTATTCCGCCAAGCAAATTTTCTTATGAGTTATTCTAAATATGCATAGTTTATATTTCTTACCCACTGTAGTGTGGGGGTGCACAATGTATCCCATAATTGGGTGTAATAATTGAAGTAATGGATGAACCTTATTTATTCGAAGCCAAGAAGGTGAGTTAAGACATGTGGGTTATAGTAGAATGACATACTAGAAGTGTCCATCTTAATGGTGTAAGAGGTGGTAGGAACACAACATCATATAGACTAACTGAAGATGAATGGCGACTTTCAAAATTCGTTTTCTTTTAGGTTATTAGGTTGTAATCGCTGGTTATCTTCTTTCGGTTATTAAAAAAAGCATACAATATGATATGAGACATGTTCCTATTTTATCACCGTGTAGAATTTCTGTATAAGCTTAGACCACTGTACATATATTGGGAAACATTGTAAATAAGGAAATCTCAAAGGACACTTAACTAATGATAAATGTTACTAAAACTGGAAGTTTAGAAGGTAAATTTTGAAATTAGGTTAGTAACTAAAAACAAAGAATGCTTGAATCCCAAAAACTTTAGAATTTTGGAAAATATAAATTTGAGAAAATGGTGGATAAGGAAGGGTTATTGCGAAAGCATGGGTCACTATGCATATGCTTTAAAAGATAAAATTTATAAATCTGCTTATGTGACGACCCGGAATTTTTGTATATTTGAAATTGGAATATTTAATTAATTTTAAATATTCAAAGATAAATTATCAACTTAAATTTCAAATATCATTGTTGATTGGGTGATTTAATTATTAAATTGAATTATTTGAAGTTGGATAAAATAGTAAATCTGGCATTCTAAGCTAATTAAAAATATTTTGAAAGCTCGTAAAACTCGTAATGATAATACTGAAGATAATAGAAGCTTCAGAATGTAATTTCAAACTGTTTTGTTCAGTTTTGAAATTATATCGTTTGAATCGATATTTAAAAATAGCCTTCCGAGGCACAGTCTCGGATTTTGACGAAACCAGTTCCATTGGGTCCGTAATATTGAATTATTATTGAATTTCAAATTTCGTATTTTTCGGAGTTGTTATGTGAGCACACGGTAAGTAAACGCGTTGAAATTTAAATTGAATTCAATTTAAATTTAAATTTGTATATGGTGAACATCAGATGAGATCTCGTACCCTCTCTCTCTGTGTTCCCGTTAAATACGCCTAGAATCATGGAAATAATCGTGCATAGCTTACCCCTTTCATTTCAAAGTAATGGTCGAACAAATCTTTCTTGCTTTAAAACAAGTCCCCTCTCCAGTTCATTTTAAAAAGTAAATACGAAATCATCTTCTGAAGCAAAATCTCCATCTCCTTCAAATTAAAACCCACGCGAATCCCTCTCCCTGTTCAGATTTCAAATTTAACGAAATGAATCAATGGCCGCAGCCTCCTATTCCACTCCTCAACAAATCGCGAGTCGAGTAAATCGCAAAGCCAAGTCGCAGACTTCGACGCGGCGAGGGGAGGGATTGGTTGATCGAACCACGCGATTCAGGGATCACGTTCGAGCGGCTGAGGCTTTCATCGACGTCAGGTCAGGCCATGGGCACGTGCGCGTTAGGATCTAGATGCTCGTTGAGGTCGCGAATCTGGAGATCGGCGATGGTCTACCGCCGCGAAGGTCGAATCGATGGCCACCGAACTAGATGAGGCTAGTTGTTCTAGCGATTGGAAAGGGCAGTTCAAGATGGCGGTCGAAGATTGTTTCTGCTGCAGGCAGTGTGGTGTTGTCTGGTAATTTAATTTTTGAGTTATTTTATTAAATCTAAATTTAGTTTAAAAAAATGAAGGCAGTAAGTTTGTTTGATTTAAAATCTATAACACGTCTATATATGTATGTATATAGGCACTAACAGGGAATAAAATAAAAATATATAAAAGTATATCCAGGAGAAAATATCCATACATATTTAACTTGTCTAACTGATTGATCAATTATTTTAGTTACTAAAAGATTTATAAAAGAGAATCAGTTTAAAACTTAATTAATTGTTCAAATTTAAATCACATTACTAATGTTAATGTAATAAAGAAAATCAGCTTTTAACCAAACCATTTTGTTAAATTTAAATTGGAAACTGATTATTCGATTTATTTTGAATATTAATCAACTTTAAATATCTATACAAGGTCTAAAATAGAGAAACGAGCTGGAATGGAAGTGTTTGGGGAATGGACTGCAAATTTAAGGGGTAAAGGTGAGTTAATCTCACTCAGTTAAATTTAAATTTAAATGGCTAAATTTAAATAATTTATTTGATGGTTGATTTGATTTATGTGATATATATAGTAGTATATACCAATATATATATATATATTGGCATATGTATATATTGGAGTTGATATTCCCGCATTGTATAGCGGATGAGACCCTATGCGCCGCATAATAGCGGATGATTTTATAAACCCATATACCGCGATATTCCACCTCGAAGTGGAATTGGTATTGTGCTAACATCTGTGGATGCAGGGAAACAGGTTGGAGGGATCCAACTGAATTCCTCAAAATATTTAATTTTGTTTAAATATTCTGTGATATGATTGTTGATATCCTGTGATGATTTATATTGGATAATATGGTTGGATTGAATTTCCCAGTATAATGAGTTATCAAAAGCAATTGAATTGGATTTTTTGAAAGAAATAAAAGAGTAAATTCTTAAGTAAAATAATTATAAAGAGTTTGGAATAAATTTGAGAATAAATCTGATTAAGAATAAAAGTGATTTCCAAAATTCTAATAAATATGGAAAAGAGGAATTTTGAATAAACAGAGAAATGTTGAATTTAAAGAAAACTTATGTGATATTATTTAAAAGAATAAATAATTTATTTTAATTCAATGTTTAAATGTAATTAAAAAGGAAGAAGGAATTTGGGAAATCTGAAACTTGTGTTCAGTTTAAAGATTTTAAATCATAATGAGAAATAAAATCCGGAGGTTAATGAATTTGGAAATAAATGGATTAAGTAAGGAAATTTATTTCAAAGTAAAATAAATTGGGAAATCAATTATAAATTTGATTTAAATACTTTGGGATTTGGAATTTAAAAGAGAAGTGAGATTTTGAAATTTATAAAACAGGGTTTATAAAGTAAAATAAAATATCAGGGGATATTTGAGAATATAAATTCAAGGTGGGAATTTATAAATGGATATGAATTGGTTTAAAAATAAGTGTTGATTTATTTTTAAAGGATGTGAAGAGAAGTGTATTTCTCTGGATAGCCAAGTACGTTTTCAAAGCAAATTTTAATATAAGTTAAAAGTTCTAATTTGTTTAAAAATGCATGTTTTAGGAAATTGATTATTTCTAAAGGTTAATTTCCAAAGTAAGTATTTTCAAAAATCTATTATTGTAGTAATTATATAAAAGTGATTTGGTATTATGTTTTAAAGAGGAAGTTAGCTTATATTTATAAAGTGGTTTTATTTTAAATATTCTTAAAATATATATATTGATAAAGTAGTAAAGTAGTTTGATTTCAATGTTATAAAGTATATTTAAATAAAGTGTTTTTAAATTTTTTTAAAATTAAAAGTATTTTGTACTTGGTGATTCAGTGGAAATAATTATTTGGGAAATGTATTCTGTAAGCGGAAACTGTTTGAAATTTGTTTTCAAATGAGCTTTGAAAATTTGGAAATATATCTTGGAAAGATATTTGGGCAAATAAATAATGTGGGAAATTTTTTATTGTGTGATGGTTGCTTGTGGATGTTAATTGATAGTTAAATAACCGACTATCAATATTGGCCAAATGCGCTGATCGTTTCGAAGAGACCGGGATCGGGTTTCCGTATACCGGGATTCTAGGTCTGGAGACTCGAATACCACTTCGATCCGGTTTGTACGTTTCGTGTAACGTGTTCGGAGTCGAAGATGGAGCTGTGAAGTGCAAGGGCTAGTCGCTACTAATCCTGAGGATATTTCCAAAATGGATGTAGTAGGAATAGTGCCTTCGGTTCCGTTCGAACCCTGGACGGACTTGTATGGATGAATGCTTACGAAACATCGTCAGGGGGACGATGGGCGTTCTAAGGGATATGTTCTGAAAAAGGTATCGTTTAGCCTCAAGCCTCATCAACCGGGAATGACTGAAAATCAGGGGTTATGCAGCAAGGCTTCGTGGGTAGCCCCCACTTGAGAGTAAGGTCATCCCTGTCTAGATGTCCCTTTTATTTCGGCTTAGTGGTGCGGTTGCTGATCCCAACCGTGGGGTGATTTTATTTGGAATTATCCAGTAAGGGATGATTCCGGCCTTGTGTTGCAGGGGAGCGGGCGTACTCCTCGGTACTGTGATCTAGGCCACGTACTGTGACAGGTGGTACCCCAGTGCCTAGTCATTCGTTGGAAATCCATTCTTCCTACGTGCCTTGTACGGTATTTGTTTGTATACCTAGTATGCTGGAATTTAATCATGTAACAATTTCAGCTATTTTAATAAGTATTTGTGAATAGACACTATTATAATATCAGAGGATTTTTATAAAAAGTGTTTTAGCTATCGTAAGGTAAAAACCCGACATGTTTATTTGTGGCGTGGTCTTACGAGATGCTTTTATTTTCAAAAGGATTTTTGAAACTTTAATAATCAATTGAGTGTGATTTTCTCACGCTGGTATTCCAGACTGACTCGGGTATTGTTTTATATGATGCTCGGGTCAGACCGAGTATATTTACAGGATAGGTATCTATGGAGCTCAGGAGAGGAGCTGGAGTCCGAGACGTATTTCTCGTACTTGTATTATTCCGCTGCTGTGATTGTTGAGATTGTTTGACTGGTTATGGTTGGTTGTATTGATATACTCTGATGATGATGTATTGTATATAAACAGATATAGTTTTCATTTGTGTAAAGATCTGTTCTATATATTATATTTTATTCCGCTGCGATGGTTAGATTCTGATTTTGTTTTCTATTTTTCTTCTTCTACCTCTTCTTCTTAACTCAAATGGTTCGATTTTCCGGGTCTGGAAAGTCGGGTCGTTACAGTGGTATCAGAGCTTAGGCTGGCGATAACCTTGGCTCTGGTGGGAATTTTGAGAGTATTAATAGATATGAGCGCGTATTTGTTAGTGAATATAAAATGGTTTTATATTGTGTTGGTTGATTTATTGAGTGGCATATGAACCTTCGTCGGCACAGTCTGGACAACTGTATCGAAGGGGTTTCTAAACACTTGAATAGAACAGTTCGACACAGTATTGTTTTAAATAGGGTGAATGAAATAATTTTGCCCAAATTATTTTGTATATAAAAGAAGAAAAAAAAATTTCGAAAATTACTATGGTTATATATTTGGATGCTTGGTTGTTAGAAGATGACAATAATGAGTTAGTCTCATTATTGAATAGAAATTGAAACTTATAACCTAAGTTGAAGAATAAATTTATATAACAAAATGGAATTTGAAATATAGACTATAAATGAAATTTATAAATTGAGATAGACTTTATATACAAATGTGAATTACAAATGTGATTTATAATCAAATGAGATAAATTCATAAACAAATGAAATTTGTAAATGTAAATTGTAAATGTGATTTGTAACTTGAAATAAAATGTGATAGAATTCCAGAGTAATGTTTGGATATAAAATTGAATGGATTTTGAATTTGAAGTTGTGGGAAAGGTTTAAATTCCTTTGGATTTAAAAATAGTTTTAAAGGTTTTGGGGAAATAATGGTGATATTATTTCATGAATATTTTTGAAATTGAATTGAAATCTATTGGGATTTAAAAATATTTGAAAAGTTTTAGAGTGATAAAAACATTAAATTCTCTTTCGGTCGTTGGAAAATAATTTCGGTGATGACTGCAGCATCATCGATGTCTATTTTCGAGTTTCCAAAGAGAAATTGCTACCAAACTATTTTAAATTGGAAATGATTGTGAACTGGGTTGGTTTTGAAATTCAAAGGGAAAATTGTTTGGTAAAAGCAGATTGTATTGGAAATTGGGATTTGATGTGATATACCAGATATGTATGAGTTATTTATGGATTCAAAATGGTTTTGAAATAAAACCGGGCAATTGAATTCTGGGAATTCTATTTAAAATATAAATGTGGAAAATTTAAATGAATCAACAATATAAAATATAGAATGAAGTTGATTGAAATAAGAAGGGAATGAAAGTTTAATTCTGGGATTATAATTATGAGATGAAAATAACTCAATGAGTAATATAAGTTGGTAGATAAAAGAGTTAGAGAACTTGAAGGTGAATGAATTGTAAAACTTGTATAAAATTGTATCCTAGAATTAAAATTTAATTCGAGTATATGAAGGAGAATAAAATATATTTGAATTTAACTTAAGATAAGTTAAATAAAAATTGAGAATTGGAATTGAATTAAATGTAAATAAGTTGAAGTCGAATTGAATTGGATATAAAGGTAATGTAAAATGCTTATAATTGTGTAAAGAAATTCATATTCTTAAGTTCTTAAGTGTAATAATTTGAAAATTTGATTGTAAAGATGAAAATGGACTTAAATGAATAGTCCCAGAACTTCAGCAAGTAAGTTAAAACTTATGAATAGAAATGAAATTGTAAGTCATAAATGGGAATTCATTTCTTTGAACCATTAAGTGTTATAATTTGAAATTGTAATTATCAAATGGAAATGACTAAGATGAGTAATCTTAATTTTTAAATAAATCCAAACTTGAATTATAAAATAAATTTAACTTAAGAAAATTAAGTGAAGTGATATTTGGAATTAAAAAGCAAGTATTTAATTTTAACCAGCGGAGGAACTAATGAGATAATAAATTAGTTAATGAAATTTAATTGTGAGTTAATGAAATTGGATTAACATAGTGATGGTTTGAATTGCGAATGAAATCCAAATAAGTGAAAATAAATTGGAAATGGCCTGGTTATTAATAAAATAATTCCAGATGAATTGAGTATGGAAATTAAAATTCATAATGATTGAGTGAATGAACCACTTATATTAAATAAAAAAATGGATGGAATTTGATTAAATAAGAATCAAATGAAAGATGGAAATAAAACTTTAAAGGGTTGGTTAAATGGAAAATAAACTTAAGTTATTGACTTAAGTAAATGTTGAAAGGAAACTGAACTCAACAGAGGAGTGGTTTAAATAAGTTGAGAAATAGTTATTGAATGAATTAACTTGGATTGTTTTCGAGCTAAATAAAATTCAATATTCAGAAGTTGGAGATGAATTGAATTTAAGAAAATTATTAGAAATGAAAATCTGAATGAAATGTGGAATAAGTATTTAAATTGGAAATGAAGTAGTAAATTGAAGTAAATTGAAATTCATATGAAATTGGAATTCGATTTGAATATATACACTTCAGTGGTGAAGTAGTAAATAAATATAAGAAAAAATTTATATTGAACTTAAGAATTGAAGAATGAAATTCTTGGGAAAACTGGTATTGGAAATATACTTAGTAATTTTGGAATGGAAAAATATATATACTAAGTGAATAGTTGAATGAAGACTAAAACTGAAGTTGTGAAATGGGATAGTTGTGAATAAGGGGATAACAATCAAAAAAGGAATGTGAATAAAAGAGAATTGATATAGCTGATAATCAATTGGAATTTATACGTAAGATGTACGTATATTATTTTATTCGCATAGCTATTTGATCCAGAATTCGAACACAGAATTTCGAGATAGTTTTATCGATCCGAATTAGGATTTTTCACTCGATTTTCGACGGCGAACCTGGATATGGATTGTTGATTGATTCTGGAAATTCTCTATCATAGTTTGTGGCTATGCAAGGAGAATGACGGTTTCTGATCAAGAAACCAGATCTGAGTCCGCACTAGGAAGTCGGGTGGACGATACTAGTTAGGAAGTGAAATTGTGTGATCGATTGAGCGATCGAATGTGATATTGCGTACGGATGATATATGTGCATCGTACGGGCTTAAGTAAAACAAATATTGTAAATTTGTAAAGAAAAGTATAAAATGACTTTGGAATTGTGATTGAATATTATTGCTTAGTAGGATATACAGGTGTATAAAAGCAATGGATAAATTGGGATTTTTGATTTTAGAAGATAAAATTTAATGGCCCGACAAAAAGGTATGTATTTGAATTTCTATATGAAATTTGATTGGGTTTTGATCCAACCACTTGGCTTTTTGTTTTCTTTTTGAGATTGGGAGGCCGTAGAGCCATTTTGTAGTTGTACCGAGCTAGCCGCGCAAAGGAGACGCTGGCGAAATTTTTCGGAAATTTAGGGAGTTAGTAAAATTTTGATAATTCAAAATTTGAATTCAAATTTAAATTTGAATGGATAAGTAAGTGGTATGGGTTGAACTTATGAATAAGTTTGGAAAGTTAAAAGATGATTAGTGTATCATTAATAAAAGATTGTTTGGGTATTGTTAAAACTGTTTGAATTTGGAAAATAGTTAACGGGGATTGAATCATTCTTCCTAACTAGTAATTTCGGGGACGAAATTCTTTTAAGGGGGGAGGAATGTAACGACCCGGAATTTTTGTATATTTGAAATTGGAATATTTAATTAATTTTAAATATTCAGAGATAAATTATCAACTTAAATTTCAAATATCGTTGTTGATTGGGTGATTTAATTATTAAATTGAATTATTTGAAGTTGGATAAAATAGTAAATCTGGCATTCTAAGCTAATTAAAAATATTTTGAAAGCTCGTAAAACTCGTAATGATAATACTGAAGATAATAGAAGCTTCAGAATGTAATTTCAAACTGTTTTGTTCAGTTTTGAAATTATATCGTTTGAATCGATATTTAAAAATAGCCTTCCAAGGCACAGTCTCGGATTTCGACGAAACCAGTTCCATTGGGTCCGTAATATTGAATTATTATTGGATTTCAAATTTCGTATTTTTCGGAGTTGTTATGTGAGCACACGGTAAGTAAACGCGTTGAAATTTAAATTGAATTCAATTTAAATTTAAATTTGTATATGGTGAACATCAGATGAGATCTCGTACCCTCTCTCTCTGTGTTCCCGTTAAATACACCTAGAATCATGGAAATAATCGTGCATAGCTTACCCCTTTCATTTCAAAGTAATGGTCGAACAAATCTTTCTTGCTTTAAAACAAGTCCCCTCTCCAGTTCATTTTAAAAAGTAAATACGAAATCATCTTCTAAAGCAAAATCTCCATCTCCTTCAAATTAAAACCCACGCGAATCCCTCTCCCTGTTCAGATTTCAAATTTAACGAAATGATTCAATGGCCACAGCCTCCTATTCCACTCCTCAACAAATCGCGAGTCGAGTAAATCGCAAAGCCAAGTCGCAGACTTCGACGCGGCGAGGGGAGGGATTGGTTGATCGAACCACGCGATTCAGGGATCACGTTCGAGCGGCTGAGGCTTTCATCGACGTCAGGTCAGGCCATGGGCACGTGCGCGTTAGGATCTAGATGCTCGTTGAGGTCGCGAATCTAGAGATCGGCGATGGTCTGCCGCCGCGAAGGTCGAATCGATGGCCACCGAACTAGTTGAGGCTAGTTGTTCTAGCGATTGGAAATGGCAGTTCAAGATGGCGGTCGAAGATTGTTTCTGCTGCAGGCAGTGTGGTGTTGTCTGGTAATTTAATTTTTGAGTTATTTTATTAAATCTAAATTTAGTTTAAAAAAATGAAGGCAGTAAGTTTGTTTGATTTAAAATCTATAACACGTCTATATATGTATGTATATAGGCACTAACAGGGAATAAAATAAAAATATATAAAAGTATATCCAGGAGAAAATATCCATACATATTTAACTTGTCTAACTGATTGATCAATTATTTTAGTTACTAAAAGATTTATAAAAGAGAATCAGTTTAAAACTTAATTAATTGTTCAAATTTAAATCACATTACTAATGTTAATGTAATAAAGAAAATCAGCTTTTAACCAAACCATTTTGTTAAATTTAAATTGGAAACTGATTATTCAATTTATTTCAAATATTAATCAACTTTAAATATCTATACAAGGTCTAAAATAGAGAAACGAGCTGGAATGGAAGTGTTTGGGGAATGGACTGCAAATTTAAGGGGTAAAGGTGAGTTAATCTCACTCAGTTAAATTTAAATTTAAATGGCTAAATTTAAATAATTTATTTGATGGTTGATTTGATTTATGTGATATATATAGTAGTATATACCAATATATATATATATTGGCATATGTATATATTGGAGTTGATATTCCCGCATTGTATAGCGGATGAGACCCTATGCGCCGCATAATAGCGGATGATTTTATAAACCCATATACCGCGATATTCCACCTCGAAGTGGAATTGGTATTGTGCTAACATCTGTGGATGCAGGGAAACAGGTTGGAGGGATCCAACTGAATTCCTCAAAATATTTAATTTTGTTTAAATATTCTGTGATATGATTGTTGATATCCTGTGATGATTTATATTGGATAATATGGTTGGATTGAATTTCCCAGTATAATGAGTTATCAAAAGCAATTGAATTGGATTTTTGGAAAGAAATAAAAGAGTAAATTCTTAAGTAAAATAATTATAAAGAGTTTGGAATAAATTTGAGAATAAATCTGATTAAGAATAAAAGTGATTTCCAAAATTCTAATAAATATGGAAAAGAGGAATTTTGAATAAACAGAGAAATGTTGAATTTAAAGAAAACTTATGTGATATTATTTAAAAGAATAAATAATTTATTTTAATTCAATGTTTAAATGTAATTAAAAAGGAAGAAGGAATTTGGGAAATCTGAAACTTGTGTTCAGTTTAAAGATTTTAAATCATAATGAGAAATAAAATCCGGAGGTTAATGAATTTGGAAATAAATGGATTAAGTAAGGAAATTTATTTCAAAGTAAAATAAATTGGGAAATCAATTATAAATTTGATTTAAATACTTTGGGATTTGGAATTTAAAAGAGAAGTGAGATTTTGAAATTTATAAAACTGGGTTTATAAAGTAAAATAAAATATCAGGGGATATTTGAGAATATAAATTCAAGGTGGGAATTTATAAATGGATATGAATTGGTTTAAAAATAAGTGTTGATTTATTTTTAAAGGATGTGAAGAGAAGTGTATTTCTCTGGATAGCCAAGTACGTTTTCAAAGCAAATTTTAATATAAGTTAAAAGTTCTAATTTGTTTAAAAATGCATGTTTTAGGAAATTGATTATTTCTAAAGGTTAATTTCCAAAGTAAGTATTTTCAAAAATCTATTATTGTAGTAATTATATAAAAATGATTTGGTATTATGTTTTAAAGAGGAAGTTAGCTTATATTTATAAAGTGGTTTTATTTTAAATATTCTTAAAATATATATATTGATAAAGTAGTAATGTAGTTTGATTTCAATGTTATAAAGTATATTTAAATAAAGTGTTTTTAAATTATTTTAAAATTAAAAGTATTTTGTACTTGGTGATTCAGTGGAAATAATTATTTGGGAAATGTATTCTGTAAGCGGAAACTGTTTGAAATTTGTTTTCAAATGAGCTTTGAAAATTTGGAAATATATCTTGGAAAGATATTTGGGCAAATAAATAATGTGGGAAATTTTTTATTGTGTGATGGTTGCTTGTGGATGTTAATTGATAGTTAAATAACCGACTATCAATATTGGCCAAATGCGCTGATCGTTTCGAAGAGACCGGGATCGGGTTTCCGTATACCGGGATTCTAGGTCTGGAGACTCGAATACCACTTCGATCCGGTTTGTACGTTTCGTGTAACGTGTTCGGAGTCGAAGATGGAGCTGTGAAGTGCAAGGGCTAGTCTCTACTAATCCTGAGGATATTTCCAAAATGGATGTAGTAGGAATAGTGCCTTCGGTTCCGTTCGAACCCTGGACGGACTTGTATGGATGAATGCTTACGAAACATCGTCAGGGGGACGATGGGCATTCTAAGGGATATGTTCTGAAAAAGGTATCGTTTAGCCTCAAGCCTCATCAACCGGGAATGACTGAAAATCAGGGGTTATGCAGCAAGGCTTCGTGGGTAGCCCCCACTTGAGAGTAAGGCCATCCCTGTCTAGATGTCCCTTTTATTTCGGCTTAGTGGTGCGGTTGCTGATCCCAACCGTGGGGTGATTTTATTTGGAATTATCCAGTAAGGGATGATTCCGGCCTTGTGTTGCAGGGGAGCGGGCGTACTCCTCGGTACTGTGATCTAGGCCACGTACTGTGACAGGTGGTACCCCAGTGCCTAGTCATTCGTTGGAAATCCATTCTTCCTACGTGCCTTGTACGGTATTTGTTTGTATACCTAGTATGCTGGAATTTAATCATGTAACAATTTCAGCTATTTTAATAAGTATTTGTGAATAGACACTATTATAATATCAGAGGATTTTTATAAAAAGTGTTTTAGCTATCGTAAGGTAAAAACCCGACATGTTTATTTGTGGCGTGGTCTTACGAGATGCTTTTATTTTCAAAAGGATTTTTGAAACTTTAATAATCAATTGAGTGTGATTTTCTCACGCTGGTATTCCAGACTGACTCGGGTATTGTTTTATATGATGCTCGGGTCAGACCGAGTATATTTACAGGATAGGTATCTATGGAGCTCAGGAGAGGAGCTGGAGTCCGAGACGTATTTCTCGTACTTGTATTATTCCGCTGCTGTGATTGTTGAGATTGTTTGACTGGTTATGGTTGGTTGTATTGATATACTCTGATGATGATGTATTGTATATAAACAGATATAGTTTTCATTTGTGTAAAGATCTGTTCTATATATTATATTTTATTCCGCTGCGATGGTTAGATTCTGATTTTGTTTTCTATTTTTCTTCTTCTACCTCTTCTTCTTAACTCAAATGGTTCGATTTTCCGGGTCTGGAAAGTCGGGTCGTTACAGCTTAAGTACCATTCTTTGTTTTGAAGTAAAAGGAAAGGTTTCCCCAAATCTTGGATTACCTGCACAATGCTAGGGTCAATCATATGCATTAACTAATTCGCTGAGTCCCAATTACGTTAAGATGTGGCTAGAATTGTTTTTTAAGGATGGAGTGGCAATTCTTCTAAAAAATTACGTTCGAACGCTTTTAAATTTTTTTGTTTAAATGCTTTTGGGAAGTTGGGTTCAAATGCTTCTGGAAAATTTTGTTCAAGTGCTTTTGTAATAAAATAATGTTTAAATACTTTTGTGAATTCGATTTTTCAAACTATTTTGCAAGTTTGATTGAAAAGGGGAAAAAGGTTTTCAACAAAAAAAAAGAAAATTTCCAATTCTCTAGTTCCATATGCTGAACATAGGGAGGGTCGACGTGTTACTGAATATGAGTTACACTGTCCGACAGGGGCGACAGTATACAAAACATAGGGAATAACAAGGGAAAAGGCTATTTTAGCTTTGTAATTTATATTTACATACCTTGTTGATAGTGAACAAAACCTGTACTTAGAATAATTCCATTTTAACATCTAAAAATAAGCATCTTTTACGAATTGTACCTGAAAAAGTATTCGGGGCAAAAGAGAAGGTTCCAAAGTACAACAAAATAGGTATCTAAAAGAAAGGTGGAAATGTGAAAATTTCTGCCTTAATTCCTTTTTCAGCGTAGGAGTATAGATTTAGAAAACTAACTTTTAAAATTTTTGGATGTTAGAAATTATTTGTTTGGTATTGGATGGTAGGGATTGGATGCAAAATTGGTTGAACCATACTCCTATTAGTAGGAGTGTGGATATTATTATCTGCAAAAAAGAATTTTTGACCTTTGAAAACTTGCATACATATAAAACTGTCAGTATGTATATGTTGTTTGCATCATATTTTAAAATTGTTTTTAAATGAATGCATTCATATGGGAGGCGCCGATTTAGTATTATTCTGCATATATACCATATTTGTTATGGTAAACCATGCACTTGTACATGTTTGCCTGCAAAATTGGATGTACAATAACTGGTTGAATATCATAGATTAGTAGTGCACTATGTTACATAATTCAACCCTTGGGAAATTTCAGGGACAAAATTCTTTTAAATGGGAAGAAGGAGAGAATGCAGCACCCGGTAAAATTAACAGTAATTAATAAACAATTAATAAGTCTCAAAATCGAAATTTTAGCAATTGTCTGAATTTGGCCATGAAACTTGCACCATTGCGTTCTAGGTGATTTTTGAGCAAATTTCGTATTAGAAGTTTCACGATCTGAGCTCACACGAAGAAGTTATTAACGTTTGAAGTTTCCGGAACGAAAATAATTAATGAGAAAAAGGAAATTGTTGGCATCAAAACTGGCCACCAACACCCAATTATGTGAAAGCACCAATATCTAGTCACAGATCTCAAATAGCATCTAATGTTAGAATATAATATAAAGCACAAAAAAATTAAAAATGAAAGCAAGTAAAAAGAGACAAGATTTATAGTGGTTTGGCTAACTCTGGCCTACGTCCACTCCAGAATAATCCTTTTTATTATATTGTAGTTTGTTTATAGTTACAATTCGAAATTCAAGTATAAAATTGACAGAGTATAGCCTAGGTTAAAGATAAAGAGAAGCACAAAGAAGATCCTTTTTCTGACGCAATGCCTGCTGTATTTATAGGGGAAGGCATGCACGTATCGGGCTGTAATTTTGGCAAAAGAACCTCCAGGCTATGACGAGGCCACCCAAGAATTTTCAGGATCATTGGGGCCCACAATAGGGATTGTTACCGATCCCTATTTTTGTGTCCAAATGGGGTGCCATCCTTCTTGGGGGTTTCCCATGACATTAGCTACTTTCCCTCCAAATTTCGTGCCATTCCGACTTACGGTTTGTGAGATATCGCATTTTCCGTGAAATAGTGTTGCATATATTCTGATTTCAGCCGATCCCTTTAGAGGGATTGGAGCTGATCCATCCAAACTCCTCCTAATGACATGCAATCTCTAAGGGAGCTTCTCCATGTTATATTATGTATAGCCTCCAAGTTTCATGCCAATTGGATTAGTAGAACTCGAGTTATTGATCGATCTTTATTGCAATATGGTGCGAAGGCTGATTATAGCCGATCCGTTTGGAGGGATAGGGGCCGATCCTTCCAACTTGCTCCAAATGATGTGCGAGCCCTATGGGGGTGTTCCATATATTGTAGTTAGCTTATGCTCTAGGTTTCATGTCAATTGGATGTGTAGATGTTGAGATATTAATCGATCTTTGCTATAAAGTTGGGTTTAGCCAATCCCTAGTGTAGGATCTAGATTAACCCTAGAGTGGGGGGTGGGGGTGAATAGGGTTATAGCAAATTTTCTCGAATTTAAAGAAACTACAGATAAGTAAATATGCTGAAAAGTAAATCACACACAAAATTTACCCAGCTTCGGCAACCCCTGCCTACTGTTGCATTCCCAGATTTCTATTAGAATTAAACAGTCTTCCGCTTACAAATACTCTAACAGACTCGCAAACCCTGCTACCGCCTATAGAGTTTTGCAAACTCGCAAACCCTGCTTACTGAACTAATCCTAACTAGACAATCTGACACAACCTAAATCCTAGGTGGTGATTTACCAAGATTTGATTCGAAAAGTTCAGACTTCAAATATAAAAACAAGAGCAAAAATAAACAGAAAACTTGAGTACAAATTATTGCCCTTAAACAAAACAACCCGACCCAAATTATTATCACTCAAAAAAAAATGCGGCCCTGTTATCTTCTTTTATCAATGTCGGCTCTGGTTCCTTCTTTCATTCGTTCCATTTAGCTCTGAAAATTAGGGCTTGAATAAAATTGAAGATGCCGACTTTATTTAGCACGATCGAATGATGATTTCGTTCTTGCTTGATCGATCGATGCTTTCTTCTCTTTACTTCACGGCTGCTTCAATTTGCTTGTTCGTTGCTTATGAAATTAGGGCTTTGGCTTGGTTGCTTTGAGCTTGATCGAATTCGACTTCTCTGGTATGTTATTCGATCCTTTAGTTATCTGGATTGATTACTTGAATTCGATAATCTTTTTGCCGGTGATGATTGTGGGTTTTATATGCGTTCGATCTCCTTTATTTGCGTTCGTATATAAGTGTTTGAATTTGTCAATTAATTATCTCGTCCGGTTGATTTTGTTTTGATGCTCGAGATGGTTTCTGACTTCTTCAATTTTGTATATACACGTATATTTCTTTCTTGCTCTTCACGGTGTTGAATTTGAATCGTTCACCATGTCTCTGACCTGTTCATATGCGTATATTTTTGATTACTTGGTTTCCACGGCATTGATTTCGAATTTGTAATTTCTTAATGACCACAATTTCGAATTCTCTGGTATTTAAATTTATGTTGACTTCGGCTTTGACTTTGTGTAGCGATTTCATGACTTCGGCCATCACCATTGCTTTGATCTTTGTTGTAACTGGACTTGAACTTGTAGTCTTCATTGTGTACTTGAGTCTGCATTTTCATTTGGTACATCTCGCAGTTTCAATCACTTGAGTACGCTGTAGTCTTTATTGCACTTGATTGTGATGTTGTGATTGACTTCGGCCATTTGCTTTGATATTGATCTGCTCGAATTGACTTCATTAAACTTTAACTTTGCATTTTCTTTGAGACTTTTTGCATACAGTTGCATTGTTTCATTTAGTCTTCATGTACATGCTATGTCTGATCGAGTTCATTGCTGTATTGTTGTTTTAATGGTGCACTTGCTTGGCCATTTTGTACTTCTGGTCTTTGTTTGTTCATCTTGTAGTCTGGTTTGCTGTTGTACTTCACTGCACTTGATTGTGATGTTGTGGTTCACTTTGATAATCATGTTGCCAGGCATGCTTCTGGTTTCATTTGTTTCAGACCTTCATGTAGAGGCTGCACTTGTTCATTCCATTGGTGCATCAATTGACTTGTGCATATGCATCTATGTTGAGTTGAGTTGATTTAGTTATGCATTGCCTTCATATAGTCTGGATTCAGGTCTGTAGTTTGCATTGTTGCAGTTGTTTTGATCTGTCACTAGTGTTTTAAACTTGTTCATCACCATATATGTACATACATTTGTGCTTGACCATATGCATATTGCATGATTGCTTTTGTTGACTGTGCACACGAGTTGGCGAGGCAGTGCACACGTGTATAAATGTACACGTGTGTATTGCAGCCACTCATGATTACATGTCCCTGAAAAGAATACTGATATGCATAGATATTACACAATCAAAAATGATGACAATAACCCATATATATCTGAGGCACCAATAAAAACAAATTTTTATATTTTTGCAAATTCAAATTTGTTTATTTTCAGATTACTGCTGTAGTTGCTAATTATAAAGGTACACAGGAGACAGGACAAGAACTGGAGCTGGACAATGCAGATAGATGCAGATGTGCAGACAGAGTGAAAAACTAAGTGTTGAGTGTTGTAGTGAGAAAAAATATGAATGTGAAATGTATGAAACCGGTGTATGTATATAGAGAGAGCTGAAAACTTTGTACTGTATAAGTGTTGAAATAAAATATTGTGTTGAATAAAAATACTGATTAAATTATATAAATTCTGTGCAATAGTATTATTATTCAATATGAATATTTATTCGTATATGTGTATAGTACAATCTGCAAACACATATATAAATTGATATATGTTTGTTATCATAAAACAAAAAATCACATCAAACAATCTCCCCCTTTTGATGATGACAAACATATATATTAAAGATTTTGAAATTCTAATAAATGTGTTTGAGCATGAAATATTTAGCCCCCCCTATATGCATGCTCCCCCTACAACTGAGACCACTCCCTATTTAGAAGATTTAGAAAATTACAGAAGAATAAAAGAACTAAAGAAATTTAACTAACAACATTTAACAAATTTGTTGAAGTATTCCAAAAATATTTACTTCCTTATCAAAATCTTGTTCTTCTCCCCCTTTTGTTATCATCAAAAGACTGACAAAACTAATGGAACAGTAGTGAATTTTTTTTTGTAAATAAAAAAAATGCAAAACAAAGAAAAATCATAATATATCATAACGAGGTAACAATTTCCACATTGTAGAGAATGGATCAATGATTCGGTTTTTATATAATGAGAAGAAGAGATATTTTAAAAATAATTTGACATTTAAGCACAAAAATAAGCACTTACTAACCACGCATAACCATAAGGACTTTTAAATGGGATTAGCAGTTACTTATTAGACTAAGCATCCAGACTTTTAAGTGAGACCAGAAAAATACTTAGCTACCATACTCCATCCATGCATAACCATAAGGACTTTTAAATGAGAATGGAATGATGGTAAAATAATTCACTCACATGCTCCATCCATGCATAACCATAAGGGCTTTTAAATGAGAATGGATGCATGAGATTTTTTTTAAAATTTTAAAAGAAATCACTCTTCTCATTTTACAAAACCATTATGAATGATAGAAAGATGATAGAAATAGAAATGATCGTGGAATAAATTACCAAGTTAATTATATTATGAAATATTTTTTTTTAATTTTGAAAAGAAATAAAACAAAACATATTTCCAGTACTGAATACCATATTCGAATCAATCTTTGAATAATATCCAAAACTGGTTTGAATCCTAGAAATTGAAGTTGAAAATAAATATCCAAGAATATTTCAACCAAAAAATGGAAAATGATTAGTCAATTTCTATAATCCCCAAATCCAAACGTAATCTGGAAAATCTATCTTCGGGGAGGGGTTTTGTGAAAATATCAGCAAGTTGAGCCTCAATTGGAATATGTTCAATGCAAATGTCTTCATTAGCAATGTGATCTCTAAGAAAGCTGTGTCTCACATCAATGTGTTTTGTGCGTGAATGATGAACAAGATTATTTGACAAGTCTATTGCACTTTTACTATCACATTTTAATGGAACTTGTTTATAAACTAAGCCAAAATCAGAAAGAGTTTGCATCATCCATAAAATTTGAGCACAACAACTTCCTAAAGCAATATATTCTTCTTCAGTGGTGGATAATGCAACACAATTTTGTTTTCGACCTGACCATGAAACTAATGAATGTCCTAGCATGAAACATGTCCCACTAGTACTTTTCCTGTCAACCAATGAACCAGTATAATCAGCATCAGAATAACCAACTAAATCAAATTTTTCACAAGAAGGGTACCATAGTCCAAATTTGTGTGTGTGTGTGAAAGATATCTCAAAATTCGTTTAGTGGCTTTCAAATGAGATTCTTTAGGATTAGATTGAAAACGTGCACACAAACACACAGAAAACATAATATCAGGTCTAGAAGCAGTAAGATAGAGAAGTAAACCAATTATCCCTCGATATTTCTTCTGATCAATAGCAACTCCTTTCTCGTCTTTGTCCAACTTTGTTGATGGGCTCATAGGAGTTCTCAATGGTTTGGAGTTCTCAACTCCAAATTTCTTCAACAGTTCCAACGCATACTTGGATTGTGAAATGAAAATACCATCACTGCTTTGCTTGATTTGAAATCCAAGAAAATATTTCAATTCTCCAACCAAGCTCATCTCGAATTTAGCCTGCATGACTTGTTCAAATTTCTCGCACAAGAGTTCATTAGTAGCACCATAAATGATATCATCCACATAAATCTGAACAATAAAAAAATCACTTCCTTTATGTAATAGAAACAGTGTCGTGTCAGCACTCCCCTTTTTAAAGCCATTTTCCAAAAGGTATGTACAAAGGCAGTCATACCAAGCTCTAGGAGCTTGCTTAAGACCATATAATGCTTTTTCTAGTTTATACACATGATTTGGAAAATCATGATTTTCAAAACCGGGGGGTTGTTCAACAAAAACTTCTTCTTTCAAATCACCATTTAGAAAGGCACTTTTTACATCCATTTGTTTAAGTTTGAAACCCTTATAACATGCAAAACTTAGCAAAATCCTAATGGCTTCTAACCTAGCAACTGGAGCAAATGTTTCATCAAAATCTATGCCTTCTATTTGGTTATATCCTTTTGCGACCAACCTAGCTTTGTTTCTAATTACATTTCCTGATTCATTAAGTTTATTTTTGAACACCCATTTAGTTCCAACAATTGGATAGTCATTAGGCCTAGGAACAAATTTCCAAACTTTATTTCTCTCAAATTGATTAAGTTCATCTTGCATTGCTAAAACCCAACTTTCATCATTAAGAGCCATTTCAACAGAATCAGGTTCAATCTCAGAACTAAAACCACTATGACAACAAAACGCACACAAATTTTTATCAAATGAAGAGCGAGTGCGTATACCTTCCGTAGGATCACCTATAACCAATTCAGGAGGATGATTGGATTTGAACTTCAATCTATCAGCATCAACAGTCCTACTTTCAGCTTTCTCACTAGATGTACCTTCTTCAACGCCTTCATGATCTACCCCATCATCAACCGCCTTTTCAGTCGTCCTTTCCAGGTCAGATTCATCGAATTTCACATTGATTGATTCAACAATTGTTTTTGTTCGTTTGTTGTATATCCTGTAAGCCTTGCTCCTTGTTGAATAGCCCATGAAAATTCCCTTATCAGCCTTTGATTCGAATTTTCCAAGTTGATCACCTGTGTTAAGAATAAAACAAGGACATCTAAATACATGAAAATAAGAAATGTTAGGTTTCCTTTCATGCCACAATTCATAAGACGTTTTGCCAAGTATTGGTCTAATCATTACTCTATTCATTACATAGCACGAAGTATTCACTGCCTCTGCCCAAAAGGTTAGAGGTAGTTTATACTCACTCAACATGGATCTAGCCAATTCTTGCAATGTACGATTTTTCCTTTCAACCACCCCATTTTGTTGAGGTGTTCGTGGAGCAGAAAATTCATGTTTTAAACCATTTTCTTCACAAAAGCTTTCAAATTCCAAATTTTCAAATTCGCCTCCATGATCACTTCTCAAAGTTTTAATTGAAACTCCTTTTTCATTTTGAACAAGTTTTGCAAATTTTGAAAAATAATCAAAAGATTCAGACTTTTTGGCTAAGAAATAAACCCATGTATATCTAGAATAATCATTAACCAATACATAACAATAACGTTTTCCATTCAAGCTTGCAATTTCATTTGGTCCAAATAAGTCCATGTGAATTTATTCAAGGTCCCTTGATGTGCTAACAATGTTTTTAGGGCGAAATGATGATCGACTAAGCTTGCCCAAGGAACATGCTTTACACACTTTATTATTTTTAAATTTCTGATGTGGTAACCCTCTAACTAATTCTTTTGTTTCAAGTTTTTTTAAGAGGCCCATGCTAGCATGTCCAAGTCTCCTATGCCATAAAGATGCCTCTTCGTCAATGGCTACCAAACATCTAGAAAGATTTAGATTATCAAACGAAAGCGTGTAAACATTTCCTTTTCTTTTGCCCATAAAAACAATGTTATTAGAAGATTTATCAATGATTTTGCAAGTATCACTATCAAAACCACATTCATACCTTTGTCACATAGTTGGCTAATAGAAATGAGATTGTGATGCAAATTATCGACGTATAAAACAATAGTCAAGGAAAAAGTACCGTTACCTACTTCACCTTTACCAATAATCTTACACTTGCTATTGTCTCCCATGATCACATTTCCACCTTTAAAATTCTCTAGGCTAAGGAACTTCGATCTGTCACCTGTCATATGTCTAGAACAACCTGAATCTAGAAACCATTCTTGTTGCTCCTTACCCCGCCAACAAACCTACATAGAGAGAGAGGAGGATGACCTAGAGAAACTCTTAGGTCCAATGATATTAGTGACTGAAGCATTGTGAATAAACAATCCCTTTGGAACCCAAACTTGTTTTGTCCTTTCATTCTTGTTCCAATAGACATGAAATTTGTTTGTATAATTCTTAGGAACCCAAACTTGTATAAATTTTGTGTTCTTGTTCCTATGACTATAATTTTTAGCACGATGTCCAATTATTCCACATCTAGCAAAGACACTCTTACCTTTTGCATTATCATCAACTTGTGTTTTCCCAAAGCCTAGTCCTTTTCTGTTGTTAGCAAAAAGTTGATTTCCCAATAACATGTTGAATGATTTTTCTCCTCTTGAAAAGTTATTCAGAGTTTTCTCAAGATTTTGGACTTTGGTTTTTAGTGTTGTGTTTTCAGTCACAAGTGAGGTGCATCTATTTATAAAATCCTTTGTCCTAGTGTCAATGGTTTCCTTAAGACTCAAGTTTTCTTTTTCAAGATTCTCAAAGCTATTCTTAAGTTTTGATAATTCTGAATCTAAAATTTTACATTTTTTACAGTCTAGGTTTTGAATATTTTCAAGTTCAGTTTCTAACCTAGAATTTTCATGGACAAGTTCTCTCCTATCAGATTTCAGTTTTTCAATTTTAGATTCAAGAGTATCAATTGTTTTAGTAAGATCACAACACATCAAAACAAGTTCTTTATAAGAATAGTCACTTACCTCACTAGATTCCTCTGAGCTTGCTTCTGAATCTGATTTTGCCATAAGACACAAATTAGCCTCCTTTGAGCTATTATTCGAAACTTCCTCTCCTTCTTCATCATCCCAAGTCGCTGCAAAGGCCTTCTTCTTCTTTTTCTTTCCTTTGTTGTTTTTGAGAAGTGGGCATTTTTGTTTGAAGTGGCCAGGCTTCTTGCAGTTAAAACAAGTCAATTCATTATCGGAATTGTCAGAATCTTTTGACCTATTACCACTTGTTTTCTTCTTGCGTGGCCCGAATCTTGACCATTTTCTAAGATTATTGACAGCCATTGCAAGCTCTTCAATTGGATCTTCTTCTTCTTCATCGCTCTCTTCTTTGCTCTTTAAGGCAATCGTCTTCTTCTTTGATTCGGAGTTGTTGCGTTCCTCCTTTGTTTTTAGCTCAAGCTCATATGTCATCAAGTTGCCGATCAACTCCTCCATGCTTAGTTTACTCAGATCTTTCGATTCTTGTATTGCCGTGACTTTTGCCTCAAAGCTCATCGGTAAGACTCGTAGCACCTTCCTCACAAGCTCTACCTCAGTGAATACCTTCCCAAGCGCTCTAGCATTGTACACCAAAGTAGAAAAGCGTCTAAACATGTCCTTTATGCTCTCGCCTTTGTCCATCACAAAGTTCTCGTATTCATTGCTGAATAGGGCTAGACGAGACTCCTTGACTTGAGAAGTTCCTTCATGTGTCACCTCCAAGGTATGCCAAATTTCTTGCGCAGTTTTACAATGAGAAATTCTATTAAATTCATTCTTATCAAGAGCACAGATCAAAGCATTCATGACTTTAACATTTGTAGTTTTTAATTTCTTATCGTTAGCGTCCCACCAATCCTTAGGTTGAGGAATCTCAGTATCACCAACAGTTATAGTGGGAGATTTATAGCCAGTTTCAATAATGTCCCAAACATCATAATCAACATAACTAAGATAAATACCCATCCTAACTTTCCAATAAGCATAATCATTCCCATTAAACATGGGTGGCCTAGTAATAGATTGCCCCTCAGAAAAAGCATTATTAGGTGGATTCATGACTCTAGAGTTAAAGAAAAATACCGGGATCTGATACCACTTGTACGATCTAGATTAACCCTAGAGGGGGTGGGGGTGAATAGGGTTATAGCAAATTTTCTCGAATTTAAACAAACTGCAGATAAGTAAATATGCTGAAAAGTAAATCACGCACAAAATTTACCCAGCTTCGGCAACCCCTGCCTACTGCTGCATTCCCAGATTTCTATTAGAATTAAACAGTCTTCCGCTTACAAACACTCTAACAGACTCGCAAACCCTGGTACCGCCAATAGAGTTTTGCAAACTCGCAAACCCTGCTTACTGAACTAATCCTAACTAGACAATCTGACACAACCTAAATCCTAGGTGGTGATTTACCAAGATTTGATTCGAAAAGTTCAGACTTCAAAAATAAAAACAAGAGCAAAAATAAATAGAAAACTTGAGTACAAATTATTGCCCTTAAACAAAACAACCCGACCCAAATTATTATCACTCAAAAAAAAAATGCGGCCCTGTTATCTTCTTTTATCAATGTCGGCTCTGGTTCCTTCTTTCGTTCGTTCCTTTTAGCTCTGAAAATTAGGGCTTGAATAAAATTGAAGATGCCGACTTTATTTTGCACGATCGAATGATGATTTCGTTCTTGCTTGATCGATCGATGCTTTCTTCTCTTTGCTTCACGGCGGCTTCAATTTGCTTGTTCGTTGCTTATGAAATTAGGGATTTGGCTTGGTTGCTTTGAGCTTGATCGAATTCGACTTCTCTGGTATGTTATTCGATCCTTTAGTTATCTAGATTGATTACTTGAATTCGATAATCTTTTTGCCGGTGAAGATTGTGGGTTTTATATGCGTTCGATCTCCTTTATTTGCGTTCGTATATGTTAGCACCAAAATTGGTCACTAACCTCATTGAGAAAGATTGTGAAGAGATATAAATGATGAAGATAAATTAAAAAAAGAAGAATATGTTAATTCAAATGCAGAAAGTAAGAACACCGGATTTATAGTGGTTCAACGTAATTGCCTACGTCCACTTTGAGGTTAAACTTTATTGATCTTCTTAATGATTGATTACAAATACAATTCGTAGATCAAATGCTTGAATGGAGTTGCTAAGTAAGGAAGATGAGTCTGAAAAATGGCAGAGTCTCCCCAGTGTTCCCGAAAAAAGGTCCCCTCTCACTGTGCCCCTGCCCCTCTATTTATAGACAAAGATGGGTTGGACTTCCCAGATGGGCTTGGCAGCCGAACACCTTGGCCCAAATGGAGTGGTCGCTATGTGCCGAACCAATCATGCTGAACGGTTGGATGCCGAACCACAATCTCCATGCCGAACGAGGCGCTTGCTGTGTGGGATGCCGAACCATTCTCTTCATGCCGAACGAGGCACTTGCTGTGTGGGATGCCGAACCATTCTCTTCATGCCGAACGAGGTGCTTATTGTGTAGGAAGAGTAGGTTGAATAGCAATCGAAGCCGAACATGCCTCTGGCCGAACGAAGCGTCTGGCCGAACGAAGCGTCTGGCCGAACGATTGGTCAGGCCGAACGATAGCTTATGACGACCAATACAGTCATGCCGAGCAGTTGTACATGCCGAACGTCTTCTGATGCCGAGTGCTCCTAGATCCCGAGTGCTCCTAGATGCCGAGCGCTCCTAGATGCCGAGTACTTCCTGGATGCCGAGTACTTCAGGATGCCGAGCGCTCATCGATCCGAACGCTCATCGATGCCGAACGCTTCAGGATGCCGAGTGCTACTGAATGCCGGGTACTCCTTAACGCCAAGTACTACTGAATGCCGAGTACTCCTTAACGCCGAGTACTACTGAATGCCGAGTACTCCTGGATGCCGAGTACTCCTGATTGCCTGGTTCGGTCTCCAGGAAACACTTGCCCCCCAAAGTGTATTACGTGACTGAACGTGATACGCTTTGAGTTATGTAACCTTCACGTTTCGTTTTAAATCCTTGATTAACTTCGAATGGAGATGCCCTTTTGAGAATATCAGTGGTTGTGTTGTGCGCGTGCTATGGGATAAATGCCGAACAATACGTTCGAAGCCGAACGTTCCTCATGCGCCGAGCAATTCTACGTTTTGAAGCCGAATGCTATGGCTTTGACCGGTTCTACCGGATATAGCCTTTTCGACACTTACTTTCCCCTATAAAACCAGGCATCCTCCCTCTTTTCTCCTTTTACACTTTTATTTCCTTCACTCCCTAATGACTTGCAATCCTCGCCAGTCAATCAGACTTGAAGCCTAATCAATCCTTCCTAAGCTTCGATCTTCGAATTAGGTATTGTCCCTTCTATGATTAAATAGTTTCAACACGAGACTTAGGTTTGCGCGTAGCCGAGAGAGTCATGTGGAAAACTGGATATCTTTACGGTTGTATGGTGTGTGGTGAGTAGGAATGGCTCGCACATTGGAGTTGTCGGACGATGCATGGCAGTTAGGCCTAGCTCCTTCGTGCCGAACGAGACTGGAAGGAAAGAAAGATGCGGTGTCGAACGATATAATCTTCGCCGAGCGACCTGTTCTTGTTGTTCGGTGTAGATGGAGAAGGAGAAGAGTGGAACTGTAATCAAGGGTGGAGTGCCGAACGTTCAAGCTTGGCATAACCCTGGTTCGGCGTATCTTATCATATGCCGAATAGTGAAATTAGTGGGGATGCCGAACGATCACAAATGCCGAACAATATTTCAGCTGAACAATACTCGGGGCTAACAAACTTAAACGCCGAACCATGTCAAGGCCGAACACACTTAAATGCCGAACCATATCAAGGCCGAACAATACAAATGTCGAACAATCATAAACGCCGAACAACACTTAGGCCGAACACCACTTAAATGCCGAACAGTATTTTAGCCGAACAGAACAAATGCTGAACCAGACCTAGGCCGAACAATACAAATGCCGACCAATTGTAAATGCCGAACAGCATAAATGCCGAACCATTCTAAGGACGACCAATAAAAATCTTGAACTACACTTAACAAAACAGGGACAAGGACCCGGGCGTGCTAGCATATGAGACTGACCTGGATCATTTACTCCCTGGTTTTTACAGACATAAATCTGAACTTAGATTAATACACGTTTTCTGAATCTGGAACTATAATCACCACAAGGCGGGCTTTTTTAGACGGTCAGCGATGACGGTCTTCGAAGGCGACGATTCGAAACTCGTTTTCGTATCTTTGTAATCTCTAGATTCTCATTGCTTATACACGATTGCTTGCACTAGTTTACACACCACGTGGGGGGAATATTCGTATTGTTAATTCTAACATTCAACGTTTTTCAAGTATAGTTTTCACAGGCACTTAAACAGATTCATTATTTATTGGGGATGTCTAAAAAGTCTAGCTCCGCCACTATATCTGATAGGCCTGGGCCGTCATCAAGGCAAGAAGTCGCTGATACTTCAGATCCGTCGACTTCCCCTGCCCATAACTTAGCTCCTGATGCCCTGGAGGCAACAATTCTCTTAGACAATCCGATCGACTCACAGGCTTCGAAGATTAATGAAGTCGCACTTCGACGAATATGCTCCATCCATGGGATTCCTTTCGCCGATGTGTTAGTCCCGTCACGACACGATCGTCCTCACCTGCCCCCAGTCAGATATACCACCTGCAACAAGTTCATATGTTGGATGGGCAACGTGCCTCCATTCAATTTATTTCTTCGGGACGTGTTGTAGTTAATAGACATTGCCCCGTCGCAGCTGCATCCAAACGGTCACGTGTTTATATACGGGACCTACTTACTCTTCATGGCCGTCTTTTCTAGGCCTCCAACTTCTGGCGACATCAGATACATTTATATGATCAAGAAGCGGAAAGATAGCCCCTCCTTCATGTTCCTCGAGCCGTACCACAAATGCCAGATCTTAACCGGGGCATGTAGCAAATTCGCCCTGTACAAACAGGAATGGTTCTACGTGCGTTGCCCTCCTGGTTTCGCGAGGAGATGGGTCGTAGGCAGTAAGTCTCTTCCCTGAGTCATCCTTCGCGCTCGATCAGAGCTATATTTTTTCTAACTCCTTGTTCCATATTTTCAGGTATTAACCCGCGTCCTGAGGGCCGAGGATATTCTGAGGCCGTCGAGGCCATTAGGGCTCTTCCTGCCGAGGATCGGGACATCCGAACCATCATTTCAAATGAATCATTGTCAAGGTTCGGCTTGCTAGCCCCTGGTCGTCGGATTAGCCTTCCGGAGGGCGTTTCCATTCCCAAGCCAACATCCGGTAAAGGGAAAAAACAAGCTGGATCGTCGTCACGCCACACTCCCGATGCGCACGAAGAGGGTGAGCACAAGGAGGATGAAGCTCCTGAGACTCAAGGCGAGAATGTGGGTCCCGCTTGGAATCCGGCGGTCGAAGTACACAACACTGAAATGTCATCCTCCCCTTCGAAGGGAAAAAAGAAGTTAAAATACAAGATACGGAAGGAGAAAGTTGGCGGAACTTCAAAAGTTACACTCATCCCGCCAGAGAAAGAGGCTTCCTCACAGCATATGGAAAGTTCTCTAAGGGGTCTATCGAATCTTTCCATCCCCGAAGATATACTTAATTACGGTTTTGATGATCCTGAAGCCCTCAAGTTTTCTTCGCCCGCTAGAGGCAATGCGGGAGTTCAACTCCCAGCCTAGGGAGACAATACTCCAATCAGTAAAGATAAAAGAACCGGTCCGTCGGGGGGAACACTAGGACACACACGCACATACGCATTCCATCATACACTTCAAGTTTTTTCTTATTTCCCGGATTTTTCTTAACTCGTTGTTATCTTTATTCTTTGTAGGTGACATGGGGCGCCCCCACGGACTCGATCGCCTTCATGGCTCTTCCATATTTCATCATCCCGGATGGGATACAGGTTCGGGCAGACGCAGGGATAGAGATGATTAAGAAGATCGAGACAACCGTCCCCGCGATTCGTCTTATCGTAAGAAGGCATATTCCCAATCTTCACAATCCCATGATCCTCTTCCTCCAACTGAGCCGGATAGAGAGAAGCCTTCACAGAAGGGGTCCCAACCAGATGTTTCCCAAGAATAACACTTCGGTTCGTCGAGTACAAGGCAAACTCGGGAGCATCGAAAAAGAGTGGAACTTTCAAAGCCTCCTCCCCCTACTCCCGCGGTTGACCCAACTGTAGCAGAAAAGATGGTCGATCTTAAGGCCAAATTCCCAAAAATTTGTTTTGATGGTCTGAAATTCCTCCCAGCTATTCATCATATCCCTGGGCACGTGAAGCAGAGTGCCATTGCCTGTAACAACGACGTCTATGTTCAACATGACGCGTTTGTACACTTGGTTGAAAAGATCTCGGAGGTGTCTGTTGAGCGACAATATGAAATTGATCGTCTGAAATTGGAGGCTGGCTGTGACAAGAACATCATCAAGCATCAAGACGAAGAGCTCGCTTCGTATAAGTCGAAGCTTGAAGCCGCTGAGCAAAGTGCAAAAGATACCGCTGAGGTAGTCACTCGTTTAGAGATGGCCCACAAGAAGGAACTCGATGAAGCAGTCCAGCGCAGCGGTGCCCTTGCCTTAGAAAAAGATTCTATCCAAAAAGAAAGGGACGCGCTTGCCATACAAGTCAAAGAGTTGAAAGAATTACTCTCCAAGGAGAAAGAGGATAAAGTAGCTGCTCAAGAAGAGTCACAACGATATTGTGATGAAATTGTTGCTACTCGGCTCTTGAAAACGAAGTTCGATGACGAACTTGCTGGGGTTGAAAAAATGAAAGATGAAGCCCGTGAGGAGGGCAAAAGAAAAGCTATGGAGGAGATTGACTCTCGCCTCGAGGCGGCCGTAGAGGCCGGCAGGGAAGAGGTCAAGTGCATGTTTGACCCATTGATTGCTGAGTATGGCGCCCGCGCCCTTATGCATCGCGACTTGACATTCTTGGGCGAGGGCTATCTCGAATCCCTAGCTGAGGCCTGGGAAACTTTAGTGAAGATTAGGAAAATCGAGTCGGGCTCTGAAGAAGTCGATGAGGATGACCTGGTGAAGGAGTTTCTTAGAGGGAACGAGCCAGCGGATTTATCCGCAGCTTTAGCGCTTTATAGCAAAGGCTCTCCCCTTCCAAAAGAGAAAAGTGATGAAGCTGGCCCATCTGGGGCTAAGACTACGGCTCCTCATATTCCTGCTCCTCCCACTGCTCAACCGGCCGGTCAGCCGACACTTGAACCATTCGAGCAGCATGCCGGCTACGATCCTGAAGATCCCGGGCTCGGCGTTTATGTGCTATTTCCTATTCTGGAGGGTGAAACTCCACGCGCAACTGATAGCCAGCCAGAACCCGGTAGGAAACTCTTCTTTTTTAGAAGTTAAAAGATCTGTCACTTTCCAACAGTGGTTATTCGTTCTAATATTCATTCTTTATGTTTTCATGCAGGATGCTATGACCCCGAGCCAACTCCGAGGAGCGATGACGCCAAAGAGGAGGCAGAGAAAACAAGCGATGTTGCTCATGCGGGAGTAACTCCCGGCCCTGACGCTCAAGTGATCGGGGCGCTAGATAATGATAAGCTTGACACCTCATCTCCCGCCGAAGGGAGTGATGAAATCGAAATCACTGGCACCTCTGAACATACCTCGAAGATGAGCATGAAAGAGCGTCTCGCCGAAGAGGAGAAGAAAAAAGTCGAGGTCAAAGTTGAGCCTGAAATACTGGAACTCACCGACCCACGGAACAGACCTTTGAAGATCATTCTCCCGGGCAGATCCAAACCACTGGATGTTCCTTCTCCTACTCCTGACTCCGCTTCTTTAGCAAGCAAGAAATCCAAGAAGAAGCGTGAGGGAGAGGAGTCATCGGAAAAAACAAAAGAAGACAAGAAGAAGAAACCGAATAAATAATCGCTATACTCGTTCAATGAGTTTTTTGCTTAAGCCCTGTAACTACTTTTATCTTTTGTCTCCGTAGTTTGTATAGATAGGTTCTTGACTCCAAGTTTTGGAGGGATAACTGTGTAACCTCATTTTGGACTATTAAATAAAGTTCAGTTCCTTAGTCGTTTGAACGATTCTTTTACTTTTTTAGCTTTCTGAATAACTGCGGTCAAAACTCAAGCACTTATGAGTTGTATATTTCCCAGTCCATTCTCGCGTTGTTCGAACATTCTTCGAAGTGGCATACTTTTTGTCTACATTTCTTGAGTACCTAGAATTTTTTCTAAATTCATGTTCCAGGGACTTATAGTATGTTGACCCGTATTCAAGGGATTCAGAGATTGAAATTGTTAATACTCTAATCCGCGCTCTGGGGACTTAGAGTACTCCGGTTCACACTTTGGGGACTCGGAGATTGAAATCGTTTATACTCTAGTCCACGCTCCGGGGACTTAGAGTACTCCGGTCCGCACTTTGGGGACTCGGAGATTGAAATCGTTTATACTCTAGTCCGCGCTCTGGGGACTTAGAGTACTCCGGTCCCCACTCTGGGGACTCGGAGATTGAAATCATTTATACTCTAGTCCGTGCTCCGGGGACTTAGAGTACTTCGATCCCCACTCTGGGGACTCGGAGATTGAAATCGTTTATAATCCAGTCCGCGCTCCGGGGACTTAGAGTACTCCGGTCTGCACTCTGGGGACTCGGAAATTGAAATCGTTTATACTCCAGTCCGCGCTCCGAGGACTTAGAGTACTCCGGTCCGCACTCTGGGGACTCGGAGATTGAAATCGTTTATACTCCAGTCCGCGCTTCGGGGACTTAGAGTACTCCGGTCCGCACTCTGGGGACTCGGAGATTGAAATTGTTTATACTCTAGTCCGCGCTCTGGGGACTTAGAGTACTCCGGTCCGCACTCTGGGACTTGGAGATTGAAATCGTTTATACTCTAGTCCGCGCTCTGGGGACTTAGAGTACTCCGGTCCGCACTCTAGGGACTCGGAGATTGAAATCGTTTATACTCTAGTCCGCGCTCCAGGGACTTAGAGTACTCTGGTCCGCACTCTGGGGACTCGGAGATTGAAATCGTTTATACTCCAGTCCGCGCTCCGGGGACTTAGAGTACTCCGGTCCGCACTCTGGGGACTCAGAGATTGAAATTGTTTATACGAGTTTGCACATCATACAGAATAATGTAGCTCTAGTAATTCATCACCCGATTATGAGATATAGAAACGTTAGTAATTCATGAAAAATACGGCTTCAAGCCTTTATTAATGAAAAACAACTAAACTGCCTGATTACATGGCTGAAAGGAAACTAAGTTACGACTGAACGAAAACATACAGGAAATAACTATGCCTAAAACAGGGAAGAAACATGCTAAATGTAATAATGTCGCAAATGTTCACTGTTCCATGCTCGGGGGAGTGTCCTGCCATCAACGGTCGCTAGCTTGAATGTTCCTTCTCCAAGCTTCCGTTCAATGACGTATGGACCCTCCCAGTTGGGATTCATACGTGATGGTATCGGGAAAACTCGTTTCAAAACGAGATCACCCACATCAAAAATCCTTGGGCGGACTCTGCCGTCGTAGTAACGTTTGACTCGGTGCCTATGCGCTGCCGCCCTTAATTCGGCCTCTTCACGTTTTTCATCGATGCAGTCCAGCGATTCCAACAAGAGGTCCTGATTCGTCTTGGGATCATAGTATGTCACTCGGTGCGATGGAACTTCAAGTTCCACGGGTATAACGGCTTCCGAGCCGTATGGCAAGGCGAATGGAGTGTGGCCGGTCGCGGACTTGTGGGTAGTTCTATAAGCCCATAATGCTGTTGGGAGTTCATCTACCCACTTGCCTCCGACCTTCTCCAAACGCTTCTTCAGTATGGACATGATTATTTTGTTAACGGCCTCGACTTGTCCGTTAGCTTTTGGGTGTGCAACGGCGGCGAACTTCTTCTCGATGCCATACTTTAAACAGAACTCTTTGAACTCTCTGCTTTCAAATTGCGTCCTGTTGTCCGTAATGATGGTGCGAGGGAGGCCAAAGCGGCATATAATGTTTCGTACAACGAAGTTAATGACCTTCTTAGAGGTGATTGTGGCCAAAGGTCCTGCCTCTGCCCATTTTGTGAAATAGTCGACTGCAACTATCGCGTATTTCACACCACCTTTGGATATAGGCAAAGAGCTGATTATGTCGATTCCCCAGATTGCAAATGGCCAGTGACTAACCATTTGTGTGAGTTCTGTTGATGGAGTCCTCGGGATTTTCGCATATCTTTGACACTTGTCACATTTCCTTGCGTAGTCTGCAGCATCCCGATTTACGGTCGGCCAGTAATATCCATAGCGGAGGATCTTTTTTGCTAGAGTTTGCCCCCCAGTATGGTCACCGCATTCTCCTTCGTGTACCTCCTTCAAGACCCGTTTTGTCTCATCATGTGCGGTGCATCGTAATAAGGGGACCGAGAACCCCTTTCGATACATTAGTCCATCCTGCATCACATATCGCGCGGCCTTTCGAATTACCTGCCGTCTTTCGCTCCTTTTTTCTGGTAAAACCCCGGTTGTTAGGTATAGTTTGAACGGGGTTATCCACGATTCCCTCTCGATTCCTGTTTCCAACACAGAATCAATTTTCATTGCATCTATGCTTGGGGCACGCAAGGCCTCAACGGGAAACAATCCCATTTGCTGAACATCGCCAGTGCTTGCGAATTTCGCCAATGAGTCGGCTTCTTTGTTCTGTTCACGCGGGACATGCGAATGTCATAACGCTCAAGGTTTGACAGTAGTTCTTGAACCAGAACAAGGTACGGAGCAAGCTTCTGTCCCTTTGCTTGATAATCTCCTCGCACTTGGTAGACCACCAACTGTGAGTCACAAAAGATTTCAACTGATTTTACCCCGAGTTCTCCAATGAGTTTTAAGCCAGCAATCAGTGCTTCATATTTTGCTTCGTTATTTGTAGCCGGGAAATCGAGCTTCAGAGCGTAACAAACCGATCGATTTTCCGGAGTTACAAGAACTACGCCAGCGCTAGAGCAACGGTCGTTTGATGCCCTATCGGTGTACAATTTCCATCGAACAGGGGGAATGACATCGCGATTATCTGGTTCGTCGGGTATGGTAAACTCAGCGATGAAATCTGCTAACGCTTGCCCTTGTATGGCTCTTCGCAGCAAGTAGGCGATATCGAACAGGCTCAACTCGATGTTCCATTTTAACAATCTTCCAGAAGTTTCTGGTCGTTGGAGTACCTGCCGTAGGGTTTGATTGGTATAAACACTGATTGAGTGTGCTTGAAAGTATGGGCGCAGCTTATGTGATGCAATCACCAAGCAATAGGCCAATTTCTCGATTTTAGGGTAATTTCTTTTTGCCCCCGTTAAACGCTTGCTAACGTAATACACCGGCTTTTGGATTCGGTCCTCCTCGCGAACCAAAGCCACACTTATAGCATGTGGGGATACGGCCAAGTACACGTACAACATCTCATGGTCTACTGGTTTTGACAGCACCGGTGGACTCTCCAGATGCCTCACCAGATCCCGGAATGCTTCCTCACAATCAGATGTCCACTCGAAATTCCTCTTCCCTTTCTTTATTATATCAAAGAAAGGGATGCACTTGTCTATGGCCCTGGATATGAATCGACTCAGCGCAGCTACTTTTCCATTCAAGCTCTGTCCCTGTTTTATAGTCCTGGGCACTTGCACATCTCGAATAGCTTGAATATTTTCTGGGTTAGCTTCAATTCCCCTAGCATTGACGATGAATCCAAAAAACTTCCCTGACGCAACTCCGAAGGAACACTTCAGAGGGTTGATCTTCATTCCATAATACCTGAGTATGTCGAACATCTCAGCCAAGTCTCGAATGTGGTCGTTTGACTGTCGTGACTTCACGAGCATGTCATCCACATAGACTTCCATCGTTCTACCAAGCTGGTCTTTGAACATTTG
Organism: Allium fistulosum; assembly: GCA_030737815.1. Classification (NCBI taxonomy): domain Eukaryota; kingdom Viridiplantae; phylum Streptophyta; class Magnoliopsida; order Asparagales; family Amaryllidaceae; genus Allium; species Allium fistulosum. The sequence goes on from CM060901.1 coordinate 1,229,406,367, forward strand.
ATTCACCAAACGCTGATAAGTCACTCCTGCGTTTTTTAGTCCGAAGGGCATTACTACATAGCAATATAGCCTGACATCTGTGACGAAGCTGGTGTGTTCTTGGTTCGGAATATGCATCGGGATTTGATTGTAACCCGAGTATGCATCCATGAATGATAACAGCTCGTGTCCTACAGTGGAGTCGACCAACTGATCAATCCTAGGCAACGGGAAACTGTCCTTGGGGCACGCTTTGTTCAGGTCGGAATAATCTACGCAAGTTCTCCATTTCCCATTCGCCTTTTCACCAGCACGTGATTCGATACCCATTCAGGGTAGAGGGCGTCGCGGACGAACCCATTGGCTTTGAGTTTGTCCACTTCTTCTCTGAGAGCAGCAGACCTCTCTGGGTCCATTCCTCTCCTCTTTTGTTTAACTGGGACGTATTTCGGGTCTATGTTCAACATATGACTCGTAATGGCGGGAGAAATCCCGCACATATCAGAATGCACCCAGGCGAAAACATCAAGATTTGCCCGGAGGAAATCACTAAGGTCTTCAGTCATTGCGGGGCTGAGTTGTGATCCGATCTTCAGCACTCGCGATGGATCGTCTCGGCTGACTGAAATGTCAATGTTAATTCAGCCGGCGCTGCCTTTTCTTCCCTGGGTTTCTCATCGTCATCTCTCGGATCTATGTCTCTGAAGATCCGAGAATTATGCCCGAGCCAGGGCTCGGGCACTACTTGTCAATCATCATTATTAAGGATGCGGACAGGAATGTCCGCAACCTTTCCTTTCTCCCTCCGATGGGCCTCTCTGAGCTCCGCCACCTAACATGCAGGACCGGTCGCCTGGTCGCCATGAACAACTCCTACTCCTTTGTCAGTTGGGAATTTCAAAGTCAAGCACCACGGGGCTAATGCTGCCCTAAACTCAGCCAGGGCCGGTCGGCCCAGGAATACATTATACGGAGAATCCACATCCAAAACTACGAAGGGCAGGATTCGCACCCTCCGACGTTCGCCTTGTCCCAGTTCAACTGGTAACTCAACATACCCTACCGCATCAGTCGCTGCACCATTAAAGCCATGTATGCGAGCCTTGGATGGTTTAAAGTCCTTTGTTTCCATTTTCATCTGGTCATAAGCCTTCTTGAAGATGATGTTGACAGAACTTCCACAATCAATCAAAATTCTTTTCACATACGCCGGTCCGATCGTTGCAGATATGACCATTGGGTCGATGGTTGAAGCCTCCACTTGGTCAGCATCTCTGTTTCTGAACACTATATCGTCTGTCATTACGCGCTGCTGCTTAGCAGGGGTCCCATCCTCCGTGTTCGAACAACATTCGAAATCTGCATGCTTCAGGGCACTAGCATACCGCTCCATCTCCTGCCAATTCTTATCCGCGGGGTGAGGCCCGCCGATGATTGTGTTTATGACTAGCCTACCCACAGTCCGGGTAGGTTCATCGGGATGACGCGGAGCTAGAGCACGACCTGGGTTGGATGTTCCCTGTCCTCCTTCCTGAGGATCCTTCATAAATTCCTACAACTTTTTCTGCCTGATCAACTTCTCTATAGCGTCGTGTAGGTGTCTGCACTCTTCCGTATTGTGCCCATAAGTCTCATGGAAGCAGAAATATTTCCCGGTCCGCTTCTGTTCCTCGGTTGACTCTTTTGGACGTGGCTTTCTGTACTGAAAAGTATTGCAGGTTGATAGGTAAATGTTCTCAAGAGACGCATTCAGCGGGGTATACTCGTTGTATCTTGGAATTCTCGGTTTCCACTTCCCCGCTTCTCTCTTCTTCCCTTGATTTCTTCCTCCGGAATCCTTTGGCTGCCCAGGCTTGTTCTGGACATTGACTTGGACCTTTCCCGAGTTGTCTTCGGACTGCTTCACAGCAACGTTGCTTTTCACGGACTTCTGGACAGGTCCTGGTGCCTTATCTCGCCTTACCCACCTAGCTTCCTCTCTTCTTATGAACTGGTGTGCCTTTCAGTAGAAACGCTCTAGCGTAGTCGGAGGTTTTCCTGCCAACCAGTCTCCAAATTCAGAATTCGGATCCACACCTCTCATTACAACCATTAGAATTGCATGATCATTGGGATTACTGACTTCAGTTTCCGCAACATGGAATCTTTGTAAATATTCCTTCAATGACTCCCCAGGATTTTGGATTACACTTGACAAAGACATTACGTCCTTTGGACGAGTAGTGTGTATCCTGAACTGCTCAATAAACTTCTTTGCCAACTCCTCAAAATTGGATACGGACCGTGGAGGAATTCGGGTGAACCACATAGTAGCGATCCCAGATAGAGTAATTGGAAAGCATCTACACTTGGTTGCATCATTTGCTCTAGCCGAATCCATCATCCACTCGTACCTCATGACATGTTGTCTGGGGTCAGTCTTTCCCTCATACGCAGGGATAGTTAGCATACTAAACTTTCTGGGGTACGCCGCCTACAGCACAATATCTGTGAACAGAGTATGACTTCTTGATACTCCCCAGTCGTCATTCGATAAGCCCTGATTTTCTTTCAGCAATTGCCTGACCATGGCTGTCAGATCTGGTGTTTGTATGGAAGGTGGAAGGTTAGAGTCTGTTCTACGTGACTGTCCATGCTGATGCCTCCACTCCTGGAGATCTGCCAAACGTGCCTCTTGAGGTTCGACATCATTAGCGTTTTGATGGTCTAGGTCTCCAGCCTCCACCCGCACTCCGATTCCGAAGTTTCCAGCTCCGGCTTGGTCACGGTCTCCAGCTGTTTGAACAGCAGCACCTGCCTGCGCAGCTTCAGTCTTACGGCGTCTACGCCTGGGAGGTTCATTAGAGGAAGTTGAGCTGTCGGATGAGGAATAAGGAGCGGGATTTCCCCCAACATTCTGTTGCTGCTGTTGAGTGAGCTGTGCCATCAGGTTGGCATTAGCTTGCATCTGCTCTCCTAGTTGTCTCCTGCTTTCCCTAAGTTCCCTCATCAAGTCATTGAACTCTATCCTGGTGACAACTGGCATTTGGTTTTGGGCGGTAGTCCCTACGCCTGGATTTGCTTGCTGATTGCTAGGTCCTGCTTGTTGCATGCTAGTAGTCTCATGGGCGTCCGCATTATGAGAAGCTGACCTGGTACGCGGTCTTGCCATTGTAGAGTTATTAGTATGAACTCTGAGTAGAATCAACAAACGTCCTATTAATGAGTCGGATCTTCCTTGGGGGATTTGTTCAATCCAGTAGCTTCAAAGCAGATCCTTGAGGTTTGAGAATTCAATTCTCAGTGAAAGCACCAAAATTGGTCACTAACCTCATTGAGAAAGATTGTGAAGAGATATAAATGATGAAGATAAATTAAACAAAGAAGAATATGTTAATTCAAATGTAGAAAGTAAGAACACCGGATTTATATTGGTTCAGCGTTATTGCCTACGTCCACTTTGAGGTTAAACTTTATTGATCTTCTTAATGATTGATTACAAATACAATTCGTAGATCAAATGCTTGAATGGAGTTGCTAAGTAAGGAAGATGAGTCCGAAAAATGGCAGAGTCTCCCCAGTGTTCCCGAAAAAAGGTCCCCTCTCACTGTGCCTCTGCCCCTCTATTTATAGACAAAGATGGGTTGGACTTCCCAGATGGGCTTAGCAGCCGAACACCTTGGCCCAAATGGAGTGGTCGCTATGTGCCGAACCAATCAGGCCGAACGGTTGGATGCCGAACCACTCTCTCTATGCCGAACGAGGCGCTTGCTGTGTGGGATGCCGAACCATTCTCTTCATGCCGAACGAGGCGCTTGCTGTGTGGGATGTCGAACCATTCTCTTCATGCCGAACGAGTCGCTTATTGTGTAGCAAGAGTAGGTTGAATAGTAATCGAAGCCGAACGTGCCTCTGGCCGAACGAAGTGTCTGGCCGAACGATAGGTCAGGCCGAACGATAGCTTATGACGACCAATACAGTCATGCCGAGCAGTTGTACACGCCGAACGTCTTCTGATGCCGAGTGCTCCTGGATGTCGAGCGCTCCTGGATGCCGAGTACTACAGGATGCCGAGCGCTCATCGATGCCGAACGCTTCAGGATGCCGAGTGCTACTGAATGCCGAGTACTCCTTAACGTCGAGTACTACTGAATGCCGAGTACTCCTGGATGCCGAGTACTCCTTAACGCCAAGTACTACTGAATGCCGAGTACTCCTGGATGCCGAGTACTCCTGATTGCCTGGTCAGGTCTCCAGGAAATATTATATATGTGTTTGAATTTGTCAATTAATTATCTCGTCCGGTTGATTTTGTTTTGATGCTCGAGATGGTTTCTGACTTCTTCAATTTTGTATATACACGTATATTTCTTTCTTGCTCTTCACGGTATTGAATTTGAATCGTTCACCACGTCTCTGACCTGTTCATATGCGTATATTTTTGATTACTTGGTTTCCACGGCATTGATTTCGAATTTGTAATTTCTTGATGACCACGATTTCAAATTCTCTGGTATTTAAATTTATGTTGACTTCGGCTTTGACTTTGTGTAGCGATTTCATGACTTCGGCCATCACCATTGCTTTGATCTTTGTTGTAACTGGACTTGAACTTGTAGTCTTCATTGTGTACTTGAGTCTGCATTTGCATTAGGTACATCTCGCAGTTTCAATCACTTGAGTACGCTGTTGTCTTTATTGCACTTGATTGTGATGTTGTGATTGACTTCGGCCATTTGCTTTGATATTGATCTGCTCGAATTGACTTCATTAAACTTTAACTTTGCATTTGCTTTGAGACTTTTTGCATACAGTTGCATTGTTTCATTTAGTCTTCATGTACATGCTATGTCTGATCGAGTTCATTGCTGTATTGTTGTTTTAATGGTGCACTTGCTTGGCCATTTTGTACTTCTGGTCTTTGTTTGTTCATCTTGTAGTCTGGTTTGCTGTTGTACTTCACTGCACTTGATTGTGATGTTGTGGTTCACTTTGATAATCATGTTGCCAGGCCTGCTTCTGGTTTCATTTGTTTCAGACCTTCATGTAGAGGCTGCACTTGTTCATTCCATTGGTGCATCAATTGACTTGTGCATATGCATCTATGTTGAGTTGAGTTGATTTAGTTATGCATTGCCTTCATATAGTCTGGATTCAGGTCTGTAGTTTGCATTGTTGCAGTTGCTTTGATCTGTCACTAGTGTTTTAAACTTGTTCATCACCATATATGTACATACATTTGTGCTTGACCATATGCATATTGCATGATTGCTTTTGTTGACTGTGCACACGAGTTGGCGAGGCAGTGCACACGTGTATAAATGTACACGTGTGTATTGCAGCCACTCATGATTACCTGTCCCTGATAAGAATACTGATATGCACAGATATTACACAATAAAAAATGATGACAATAACCCATATATATCTGAGGCACCAATAAAAACAAATTTTTATATTTTTGCAAATTCAAATTTGTTTATTTTCATATTACTGCTGTAGTTGCTAATTATACAAGTACACAGGAGACAGGACAAGAACTGGAGCTGGACAATGCAGATAGATGCAGATGTGCAAACAGAGTGAAAAACTAAGTGTTGAGTGTTGTAGTGAGAAAAAATATGAATGTAAAATGTATGAAACCGGTGTATGTATATAAAGAGAGCTGAAAACTTTGTACTGTATAAGTGTTGAAATAAAATATTGTGTTGAATAAAAATACTGATTGAATTATATAAATTCTGTGCAATAGTATTATTATTCAATATGAATATTTATTCCTATATGTGTATAGTACAATCTGCAAACACATATATAAATTGATATATGTTTGTTATCATCAAACAAAAAATCACATCAAACAATCTCCCCCTTTTGATGATGACAAACATATATATTAAAGATTTTGAAATTCTAATAAATGTGTTTGAGCATGAAATATTTAGCTCCCCCTATATGCATGCTCCCCCTACAACTGAGACCACTCCCTATTTAGAAGATTTAGAAAATTACAGAAGAATAAAAGAACTAAAGAAATTTAACTAACAACATTTAACAAATTTGTTGAAGTATTCCAAAATTATTTACTTCCTTATCAAAATCTTGTTCTTCTCCCCCTTTTGTTATCATCAAAAGACTGACAAAACTAATGGAACAGTAGTGAATTTTTTTTTTGTAAATAAAAAAAAATGCAAAACAAAGAAAAATCATAATATATCATAACGAGGTAACAATTTCCACATTGTAGAGAATGGATCGATGATTCGGTTTTTATATAATGAGAAGAAGAGATATTTTAAAAATAATTTGACATTTAAGCACAAAAATAAGCACTTACTAACCACGCATAACCATAAGGACTTTTAAATGGGATTAGCAGTTACTTATTAGTCTAAGCATTCGGACTTTTAAGTGAGACCAGAAAAATACTTAGCTACCATACTCCATCCATGCATAACCATAAGGACTTTTAAATGAGAATGGAATGATGGTAAAATAATTCACTCACATGCTCCATCCATGCATAACCATAAGGGCTTTTAAATGAGAATGGATGCATGAGATTTTTTTTTAAATTTTAAAAGAAATCACTCTTCTCATTTTACAAAACCATTATGAATGATAGAAAGATGATAGAAATAGAAATGATCGTGGAATAAGTTACCAAGTTAATTATATTATGAATTTTTTTTTAATTTTGAAAAGAAATAAAACAAAACATATTTCCAGTACTGAATACCATATTCGAATCAATCTTTGAATAATATCCAAAACTGGTTTGAATCCTAGAAATTGAAGTTGAAAATAAATATCCAAGAATATTTCAACCAAAAAATGGAAAATGATTAGTCAATTTCTATAATCCCCAAATCCAAACGTAATTTGGAAAATCTATCTTCGGGGAGGGGTTTTGTGAAAATATCAGCAAGTTGAGCCTCAGTTGGAATATGTTCAATGCAAATGTCTTCCTTAGCAATGTGATCTCTAAGAAAGTGGTGTCTCACATCAATGTGTTTTGTGCGTGAATGATCTGGAAATTTGGAAATTAGTTCATAAATTTATTGAAGTTGAATGTTGATAAAGTTTTAAAGTTTATTCCATATTTTTAGTTTGGTTGGAAAATGTTAGTACTAGTTTATATTGTCCTAATTTGACTTGGAATGTGAATTTTTATGTTTTAATTATTGGGAGCGGAGTATAATTTAATTGTATCTATTTTTATATAATTTCCATGAATTATTTAATTCCACAAATGTATAAAAAAATTGGGTCGTTTGAAATAATAAAGAATATACCAACAATGAAAGAGATGTAAAGTTCATGTGTTCTTCCCTATAGTTCGCACTCTCTATTTCAATAAAAGAAAAGAGATAATTATTTGCAATTTCAAACGAAGCAAATGTCTCACTTTTGGTTAGTTTATGGAAAGATATAACAACTCCGTATTGGAAGGATAGCTCTGATATATTAAAATGTGGAAAGGAATGTTCTGGTTTAGGAATTAATAGTTAGAAATAGGAATATATATGTGTGTGTGTGCATTTGTGAATGTGTAAAACTATGCTTACCAATTAAAATTAAAATTATATTTATATAGCATAATATACGTCGATATTCACATTAGTTATAATTAGGACATCTAGTTATAAATAACATAGCAAATTATAGGATTAGGAGGTGTAGATGAAAAAGAGATAGTAACTCAAAAAAGAGTAACGAAATAAATGTGCAGTTAATAGGGAGTTACAAGAATTAAGGGGGGATATAAATGTTTAGTTGGATAGAGTAAAGGATTTAGTATGGCATTTATGTGGAAATGAAATAGGCATAATAAGTTGAATTTGAACGAATAAATAAATATTACTAGAGATTGTCCAATTAGAATAATAATGACAATTTATTACGAACAATTAACATTTTTGAAATATAGTAAATAAGCTTATAAGATAGGAATTAAATGCTATAAGGCAGTATAATTTTCATAGCGGGAAATTATACAACCTTAATTATACGTTTAGAACAAGCGTAAAGTAGTGGGCCTGGCCCACCATTTAGACTTAGTATGATTGGTTTGGTTTAGCGGGCTGGGATGCAAGGTCAGTAGAGTTGCACAATAGAAGTCTTCCCTTCACTTAGGGGCTACCAGCAGTTGTGTATACTTACTAGTGGTGTGGGATATATCCAACCATAGGACCCGTGGGAAGGGATATGAAGTTGTGTTTAAAGGAAAATATAATAAGAGTTTGCCTCAGATTTGAAGTATTAAATGGCCCAGTACTTTAGAGGAAATGGGGTCTGCTTCATCTCTAATAAGAGGTTTTAATCAAATGAAAGAGGTATTTTTTTGACTTACATTAGATTAGTCTAAACAGGATTTCAGCTACAGTAGGTCGGCGTGCTATGTCAGTATTGTTGTTGGACCGGTATTTAGTAGTAGTAGGGCTGACATATATGCTATGACCACCAGCCGTCCTGAGCGGTCGGTAGCAAAGATTCTGGTTATGCCCTAACAGATTTATCTTCCTACTAGTTTAGAATCTGTAAGTGATACACACAGACCTCAAAGTTTAATTAGTTAGTTGTTTGATTATCGGAGGTGGGCTGCTTAACCTTTGGATGAGTCTTTGAGATGTGTTGTAACATGATAATTAAATTATTTTGTCGTATCTATGGGTCATGTGTCTTTGTAGCTAGAACCGATTTGTAACAACCCGCATATTTATCGATTTTATATTTAAATATTTTATTTAAATATAGAATCGTTAATCGAATTGATGTCCGAAAAGCTGCTTTTTGCAAACAGTCGAATTAGGACTCGCGACCACTTCCATTGAGTTCAAAATGCCGTTTGCGACCTTTTTGGGTATAAACTTCGATATGTTTGGAGAAAGTTGAATTTTTCTATTTTTACTTAGGGCTTTGGGTTTGGGTTTGGGTTCAGCCCACTTGTCCAAATCTGGTTATATCTTTACTCCACTCCCTCTCCTCTTCATTTCTTCATTTCTAATTCCTAACACTCAAGCTTTAGCAACAATGGAGGGAGAGATGGGAAATTAAAACTCCAAGCCCTAGTTCAATTGCAAATTCAAGCTTCTACCTCCAAATTCAAAGAGAAGCTATTGGTAAGCATCCTCTTCATCTTCTCCAACTCATTCTCCTTTCAATTTCAGAAATTCCCTAAACCTAATTTAGGAAATGTTTCTCTTTTAAGCTTAGATTCAAGCTTGTTGAGTTGGAATTGAAGAGTGATTTTCCTTGCCATTGCTCTTTAGCTTCTTCTTCATTGATTTTGTGAAAAGGTGAGATTTTTATCTCACATCTATGTCTATATCTATCTTTGTTGTTAGGTATGAATTCCTAACACTTATTCATGTGCATTTGATTTTGGTTTGGATTGATTTTGTGTATATTCCAATTTTTGGTGTTTTGGTTTAATTTTTGTGAAAATCCTATTATGGATATTTGGATATTGATATTCGAGGCGTATTAAAGAGCCATTAAGGCTGGGTTGTCGCTTGGCATAATTCCTTAGTCATTGTTGCTCGTCCGATCGTTATCGATATCGTTTGGCCATCAATGGTCTAGGTTCAGGAAATATCTAAAACTCCAGTTTCAGACGTCTGAATTGATATTTCAGACGTCTGAATACTATTCTGGGAAAATTTCTATTCCCAGATTCAGACGTCTGAAATAAAGGCTCCAGACGTCTGAATTGATTCGATTGCGACCAGAAAGGAAATAGGCTGAAAATGCCTACTTTCAGACGTCTGAAATATTTCGTTCAGACGTCTGAATCTGTGTTCTGGAAAATATTTAATTTTCCAGATTCAGACGTCTGAACCATTTATTTCAGACGTCTGAATCTGCTGTCTTTTTTCCAGTTTGCCTATTTCGCTTGAGAATTCCAATTTAATCGATTCGTGTTGATCCCCATCTGTTGTTATCATATATTATTGACTTTGATGACCTTTTCTTTGGGATTTTTGGAATATCCATTTTTGATGAATTTGGTATCGATTTCTTTAGATTTTATTCACGTCTTCGAATGTGAATTTTGATGATTGATTGTTTCTACAATCGTTTTTGTGATTTGTCACTTTAAAAATATAAAGGTTTTTTATACTAGTAGTAATTATCAAAACTCTTTCATCAAAACGATTTTGACACTATTTTAATTACAAAGCTCGTTTCTTAAACCGTTTTCCAATCTATTAGTATATACAAACCTTTACCTCATTCGTATGAGAAAATATAATTAAACGGCCAAGCAAAACAAGTGGTATGAAACGCTTGCGTTTACTTCGTCGGTTAATTTATGGACTTGTTCGATTGAAACTCTTGTGACAATTTTCTAGTGGAGATCTACAATCTGTTCGTAATTATTTGAGTTAAGCAAGTGGTTATGGGACATGAAGCTAAACTCTTATATTTACTAGCTTAGCGTAATCGACACTTCTTGATGATCGATGATGATCATTTTATGGTTTAGACTAGCAATGTACGATGTCTCTTTGTCCATGTGAAGGACTGTACTTCATTTTATTGAGCTTCGTCTCATTTCTTTGTGGGCTATCAACCCATGTACTTTTAATGTGTTTCGATTCATCTGATGTACCGTTTGTACTACATCGATGTCTCGACTTTCCGGTTCATTGGACGTACCGTTTGCACTGCGTCAATGTTCCAAATTGTTTGTGATACACGTGTTGGTGAATTTTCATGCTCCTGCTTGGGATTGGCCATCCTCTTTCTTGTGTTTTCTGGATTTCTTGTTGATTATTTCTAGAATTTGTGTGTCGTTAACTTTTGTGATTTCTGGAATTTATGTTTCACCACCTTTTTCAGTTGGCATTGATATGTATGTCATTTATTGTGGCTTGGTGAATTAAATTAAGAATATGACATTCTTTTTAATCTTTGAGAAGATTCTTGTGATATTGATTAATCTCTGGATTATTTTCGATTAGATACTTATCACAATATGACTTTATGGTTATCATACGTTTTTGTCATATCTCTTATTCTATATCACTTTATCTGATATTTATAGCTAGACTGATCCGTTTATTATTTTCTTCTTAAATAATACTCGGGTCAGACTGAGATTTTAAATGTGCTTCCTCATGACTTCCTATCTGGAACCATCATCTGACTTTTGGCTAACTACTCTAGTTTAGTAGTTTTTGTTGTATACATTTGAGATTAGACTCCTTGATGTATACATATATTGTCTTGCACTTGTATCTATTCTTCTTATGTTATTGTGGATCTTATTTGACCACTACTCTGATAAACACTTTTAAGTGTTATATATTCATATCTATTACCGCCTTTGTGATATGGATGTCTGTGAATGATTTGTGTTATGTTTATTTCTATAATTGTTTCCGAAGATATTTTAGCCACTGTGTGGTAGCTTTGAGTTTGTATTGGTATGTCGGATTTCCTCTTGAAACGAAATGCATGCTATACTATCTGACATATCGGTGCTCGCACAAAGCAATTACACGGATGGTCGCTCCTCAACAGCCTTATTCTCCGTGCTAGTTGACGGCATTTCTCCGTAGTGTCCTTGACTAGCGTGGGTATAGAGGTGGGGCGTCACACGATTGCTTAGCGATTGCATTACGGAGGGTCTACTTTGGGGTTGAGGTATTAAATGACCGTTGGGTATGCCTTATTCCTATTTAAGAAGTATTAAGTGACCGGGTTTTTGGGTTGTATAACATTTAAATATATATATATATATATATATATATATATATATGTGTGTGTGTGTGTGTGTGTGTGTAGTTATACCTTGCTAAAGGTTAGTCAAATTGTACGCGCGCATAGGTTTGAGCGGATTAGCCGTAAATAATAGACATAACACTTAAATAGGACTCGACATAAGTTAGTGTTATAGATAAAGTATATAATTTCTCCAATCACTAGAACGTTGTCCCGACCCCCTTCTCATTACAACCCATAGGATAGGTTTAGAGGGATAGGCTACTGGTGCAAGAGGGGAACTGCAAATGGTGAAGTCTTCTCATTCATGCTCGATGCTTCCACAAAACTTCAACCATAATTCTAAAGTGTGTCTTGTGTTCATCTATTGGCCTAGAATAGAGAAGAATATCATCCAGAAACACAAGCATGAACTTGATTAGTTGATCCCTGAAGACGCGGTTCATGAGATCAGCAAAGTATGTCGGAGCATTGGTTAGGCTAAACGGCATAATCAACCACTCATAGAACCAGATAGCATACAAAACGCGGTGATTGGCACATTATCCTTTGCTACTCTTAGCTGGTGAAATTTTTTCATATAATCCGACAAAGAAAACACCTTTGTACAATGAGGCTGATGGAACAAGTCATATATACGCGGGAGCGAATACTTGTTCTTCCTCATTACGTTATTCAGCTCAAGGTAGTCTACACACAACCTCAGAGAACTATCCGCCTTAGTGGCAAACACTATAGGTGCGCCCTACTTGAATATACTCCTACAATTGAAACCTCGCTTCAACAGGTCATTCACTTGCAACTCTAACTCCTTCTTCACTCTTGGTGCCATACGCCTCAAAGGCATAACTATTGGTCTGACATTCTTTACTAAGTATATGCGGAACTCAATCTCTTGGTGCGGCGCTAATTCAGTCCCTCCTCAAACACATCCGGATACTCTCTTACAGTAGGAAAATATGACAACTCATCTTGTAGAACCTCGAGTGAATGTAGAAAGCTAACATTAAACCCATCCCCTATCAGACAACTAGTTACTACAGTCCATCCTACCACAGCCCCAATCGTCACCAACAGCTTCTCGCAATCCACCACCACTGCATATTTTCTTAGCCAGTCCATCTCTAAGATAATTCTAAACCTAACGAATTTCAAAACAAAGCAATAACAAACAAAAGCGCATACATGACTCGATATGACCAACCCATGACAAACCATACACAGGCTAGTGGAGCCTCCAACAGTGTACATCACAATCAAAGGTCGGTCAATTATTTTGGGTTTCAATCCTAATCTATCTACTAGTTCATTAGATATGAGGGAATGTGATGCCCATGTATTGAACAAAATATGTATGAGAACATCCTAAATAGAAAGCATACCTTGAATAAAAACGCTTTTCCTCTTCTCCTTTATCAGGGGAGCACTCGACAACGTCAAGACAACATCCAAAGCATATGCCTTCACAACCTGCTTCTGCTAGGCTGGTTTTGGGCAATTCTTCAGCATATGTCCTAACTTTCCGCAGTTGTAGCACTTCTTCTTTCCATCCGCTTTGCAGTCTCTAATTAACTGACCCTTGTCTCCATAACCATAACAGATAGGATCCCACTTAGCTTTCTTTTGAGCATTCTTTTCCTGAAACTACTTCCCTTATCATTCCATTTCTTCTTGCCTCCACTGCCTTGTTGAGGCTTTGGCTCTTACATAACTACAATAGCTGATTTGGACATAGGGTATAAAATCTCCTATCGAAGGGCTTTCTTGACGAGTCTTCAAATGGCTGATCGATATGACTCACTATCTTCTCCTCCATCCAGTCACCCAATCCTATCAAAAACTTCTCGTTCTTCCTCGGTGGAGTGTTGATGAAGGATGTTCCATATTTTTATAAGGCATCGAACTCAACAACATATTCAGAGAAAAAAATGTCTCCCTGCTTCAGATAAGCAAACTTTTGTAATAGCATCGACTTCATAGCGGTCGGAATGAATGTCTCCTTGAGTTAGGATTTGAACTAGTCCTAAGTAAACTAATCTTGTGGTGTAGCAACTCTGATAGCATTCCACCAGTTCATGGCACTCTCTTGAACCTATCGGGAAGCCAACCTCCTCTTCATCACATCATCCAATTCAAGGTCATCAAAGATCCTTTTGTAGGTGTCCAACCGATCTTGCACTTTCATAGCTGATTCCGCTTTTGGAATGTGTAACAACCATGTTTTCTGCATCGTGTAAATAAATAAATTTAATTTAAATAAAAATTCAAATTATTTGAGTTCGATATTCGATAATTATTATTTTTGAAGGTGAATATTTATTTAGTTGAAGGTTATTAATAAAAGATTTCAGGAGTTGATAAATTGAAGTAAATTAGTAAAACCATTTCGAATAATTTAGTGAAGTTGAATAAATTGTTTTAATTGAGTCTAAAATATTTTGAAGTGTAAATAATTTTTATATAATTGAAATAGTGGAAAATGAACAAGCAGCCATCAAATTGCATTAAATTAGGCGGTTATCAAAATATGTTCAGTAGAATAAAGTGTAAACAAACTTAAATCAAATTGAATTTTAATTGCAATTAAATTAAAAGAGGTGTGAAGATAAAATGAAATAAAAGAATAATTAACTAATTAAAACTAAAGCCCATTCTAGTCTAAGCCCAAGCCCATGCTTCTCCTTCGCGTCGCTTCTAGAATACACTACTTACTTCCTCTCTCTCCAGGACAAATCAAAAACCCATAGCCCCTAATTTCATTTTTCCTTAAAATTCGAATGCACGTGATTGATTTAAAAAGAATGAAACCGTCGGCCCCACCACATCGCTCAACGCTTGGCAAATTAGCACCAGACTTAAAAGGAGGGGGAAGGCTGGGATATGGTGAACAGTGTGGGTTGCATGTAAACCGAAGTGGGTGCCTCATGTTTTAATTTTGATGGCAGCGACTAGCACCAGAAGTAGTAAGTGTCGGTGGTTGTTGCTGCAGTAATTGACAGCCAAAGTAATAAGATTTCGCTTAGTATTTTGGTGAGTTTTCTCACTCACAACTATATTTATTTCCACTCGCATCTTACATATCCCGATTATTTTTGCAATTGCTTGGTTGAATTAGTTGTTTCGAATTTGATTGATAGAGAATATTGAATTGTTTGCTTGGATAAAATTGTTGGATCGGGATATTCGATTGATTATTGTGATATAGGATGTTATTTAGCATTTGATATTGGAGTTTTGTGTATATTTGATGTTCGAAATGCAAAGGAGACTCTATCCGTTCGCATTTCAATTTGGTAACTTATTTATATTATGTGTACAGTGAATTGATGGCCAAAATTCGATCTAATTCGACTGGGCCACACGATAAAATTTATATGATGATTTTTTGTTGATTTTGGAGAATTTTGCTCCTTGGTTTTTATTTTTGGCGATTGTTTGCAACCTAGTTGGTCACAAGCACCTAAGAATAGATTTATGTAGAGAAGTAAATGAAGAAAGTAAAATTAAAACAGAGGAATATAATAAACTAACAAGCAAATCAAAGCAATAATTAAGAACATAAAAATTTATAGTGGTTCGGCGTTGTATGCCTACGTCCACTTTGAAGATTATCTTTATTGATTCACAAACAGTTGTATTACAGCAGCAAACAACAAGAATTAAGAAAAAACTTGATTACAATAAAGACTAATGTAACCAACAGCGTAAAGACCCTCAGAATGAGCCCCTAGGCCAATATCTATAGGTGAAGGTGACCACCAATCTCTCTGAAACTTCGTTTATAAGACCTTCTAATCCATATGGGCCCACCATAGGGGTCGCTAGGCCTAAATCCCAATGAAGAGGAATCGATACCGATCCCTTCATTGGTCGATTCTTTGGCAGCTATCCCTATGGTGGCTTCTTCATGCTTAGATATGTTAGCTCTTCAAATATCAAGTTATTTGGACTAGTGGATCTTATGCTTTTGTTTGATCTTTGGCTCAATTTCCCTTTTAAGTTATTTTATGCCGAACCCTTCAAGTAGCCATATGCCGATCCCTCATTCTTTGGTCATTTGTTATGCGATACCTAGGGTTGGTTCCCTAGGGTCCATATATCTTGCTCTTCAAATTTCATTTTCTTTGGACCTTTAGATCCCAAGACATTGATTGTAGAAGTATGAATGAACATGGTTTCTAACATATGCCAATCCATCGTACCTTGACCACACTGATCCATCTGCATTCACCAATGCCTATCCTCCTTTGCTTCGACAAATGTCGATCCATCTGCATTAACCTATGCCGATCTCTCCTTTGCTTCGACCATGTCGATCCCTCGTATAACCAACCATGCCAATCCCTAGTGTTCTACCAAGCCATGTTGATCCCTTGTTTGTCCAAGCTAATATCGATATTTCACGCATCCTGCATCATTTATCTACCAATTATGTTCATTTATGCCTTCATATAACCATTTTTACTTTAGTTTCGGGTCCTATGGTCATTGTTCCATGGTCATGGTTCTTGATAACAGTCGAATCTATCTTGTGCAATCAGTTCAATATAGCCGGGTTAGGATACCGGGTAACACTGGCCCCCCAAAGTACGTCTTTTGAGTAACATGACGTGCTTTGAATCGAAACAAGTCTGGATTGTTGAAAAGAAGTCCATCTAGCTTCCTAATTGATTGCCATTTCTTTGTCGAATAGTTTTTCCAAGGCATTGAATTGTTCATAAATTTCCATGACGCTTGGTCAATTTCGAATAACATAAATCCAAAGCCATATTCCATCAACATATACAAATCCAGTCATGCGAGACTTATAAACTTTTTTATTATCTGGTTCAGCCTTGAACTTGAAGGTTTCAGATTTGATTTCAATTTTCATTGATTTCAAAACATTGAACTTTTAAACCACTCTTGTGTATATTCACATACACATTTCTGTTGTTGGCTCCCGGACGTGTTCGAATGCTCATGGGTCACTGCCAATTTCTATAATATTTTGTATGCTCACTTTTATAGCTTTCACGATCATCATCATTCTTTTATCTATAGGGATCGACATTCATTATGCCGATCCATCTTTGTGGCTACGCAAATAGGGTTTGACGGGTTTCTATGCCGACCCCTTTCCTTTTATGACTCGTTCAACATCCTTGTTGCCAAACCCTCTCCCATTATATATATACAAGCCCTCTTTTTTCCTTCCTCACTTTTTCCATTTCACTTGCCTTTGCACAAAACATTCTCGACGAACCCAAGCTCCCTAACTT
Source organism: Allium fistulosum (assembly GCA_030737815.1). Classification (NCBI taxonomy): domain Eukaryota; kingdom Viridiplantae; phylum Streptophyta; class Magnoliopsida; order Asparagales; family Amaryllidaceae; genus Allium; species Allium fistulosum. Next base: position 1,229,423,316 of record CM060901.1, read on the forward strand.
TTGACTTTAAATCCTTCTACGATTCCAACCATTCCACAAACTCGTCTTTCCTTTATTTTTGATTCAATAATCCTCGAACGCACGTTCCTAACTCGATTCGAACCTCCACATTTGCATATAGGTACGACTATGTAATCCTTCTTTCAATTACACGATTAGGTTATCACACTCAAGTTTTTAATGTGTGGATAAAGTGGCGAACGATCTTGGAGTAGCTGGTGATTACTAGAACAAAGATCTTGTAAGTTGAAATAGGCGTAGGAAGAAGAGACGAGGAGATAGAATGAGGGTTCGACGAGGATTTTCGAGGGAAGAAGAGAGACGAGGGTCCGACGAAGGGTTTTGGTGGAGGAAAAGTTAGGAGTAATGAGATGTTGGGTCAGTACACGACAACATGGCAGTGGCAGGGATCGGCTAGGCAAGGGGTTGGTTGTTTTAGTTGAGGAAGGGATCGATAATTTTGCTAAGGAGAGGGATCGGTAGTTGAATTGGGAGTTGAGAGTAGAGAAGGATAAGAAAAGTGAGGGTTCGGTTGTTCTAGTCGTGAAGAGGGGTCGGTATAGGATAGTGATATAGGGATCGGCATTCCCTACTCTAGGATTAGGTTTGGTATAAAGGCTTTTGATGGAGGGATCGGTATAGGAGTTCTTGGGAAAGGGGCTGGTATTTGAATCCTAGGTATCAGCATGCACTTTATAAACTAATTCTAACTTAACTTGTTCGAACAATCACCACTAATATGCCTTGCTGACCTTGAACATATGATGCCAATGGACAACCTGACATGCATACTTAAACTATCGAACTTGAGATTGAACAATCAAATTTCTGGAACCTTCAATATGGACCAAGTGACAAACTTGCAAATGAACGTTAGTAACAAACTTCATACTTCGATATGCCGATGGTCGATCCCAAAGCTTTCGTAGCCAATCAATCTTCCTCCAGTTGAGATGGTCGACGATGATGGTCTCTCTGGCCAAAACTCCCAAGTCTCATTGTTTTATTTCGTTTTTCTGATTTCAACCCGTTTATATCTATTACATACTGCACTTCACTGCACTAGTTCACACTTAGCAAGGGGGAACAAGTTATTTTTCTAATCTTGATTATCTACTGAGTGTAGCTGATATATATTCAAGACACTTGAAACATTCAGCTGACATGTCTTCTAATTCGGCGATGCGACACATTGGTTCTGAAATGAAGTCAAGTTCCATAACTATATCTGGAAGGCCTTATCTAAGCCATCATGTGGAACAAACAGAAATTTCTAACCCATAAGATGATCTTTTCTCAAATATTCCAGTCCTCCCAGTGGAAAACATAACCCTTCTCCTGATGCTGTAGAGGGCGCTATTCTTCTAGATAATTTAGTGGATTCACAGGCTTCTCAAATTGGCGAGGCCGCTCTCCGTCGGCTATGCTCCATTCATCGAATCCCGTTTGGGGACGTCTTGGTTCCTTCAAGATAGGATAGGCCTCACTTGCCCCTAGCAGGGTATACAACATGGAACAAGTATATGTGTTGGGCTGGATGCGTACCGCCCTTCAATTCGTTTTTCTGAGAAATGCTGAAATATCTTGGGATAGCTCATACACAACTTCATCCCAATAGTTATGCTTTTATACACGGAACCTTCACGTTGTTCATGAATGTCTAATTTCGTCTGCCTACTCCCGAAGGCATAAGATTTATCTACAATTTTAAAAGACGGTCGAGAAGCCCTTCTTATGTCTTTCTCGAGCCTTTGGCAAATTGCCAAGTTTTGGCGGGCGCTTGGAAGAAACTCTCATTGTTTAAGCATGAATGGTTCTAGGTGCTTTGCTTTCCAAGATTTGCAAGATGATGGTTAGAAGGACGTAAGTATTACCATCGCTTCTCTCTAAAGTTCTCTAATTCAAGTCATAACTTTTCCTTTGAATCCATTAACATTCAGAGTTCTTTCAGGTACTCGCCCATGTCCTAAAGGCGCTAACTTTTCAAGAGCTGTCGTTGCCATCCAGGCTACCCCTGTTGAGGATAAGGACATCAAACTCCTTGTAACTGACGAGTTACTATCCTTGTTCGGGCTGTTGGAAGATGGCCATAGTATCGGACTTCTAGGAAGTGTGGCATTATTAAGGAAAGTTGCAGAATAAAGGAGGGAAAATGTTAACCCCGTCGTGCCCCCTAACGAGGGGACTCGGGATGATACCGAGGAGGGCGAGATTAAGGATTCTCAAGCCGAGAAACTGGGAGATGTCGATGTAGGTCTCGGAAAAGCGCCAATGGTTAAACCGTCACAAGTCGGACAATCCCAAACACCTACAAAGAAAAAGAAGTGGTTGGTGTACAGGCTTCACAGAAGAAAAACCGCCTCAGACCCAGAGTTTGTTATTACTCCGGTTGAAGAGGAATCGTCCTCTCAACACTTGGAAAGCTCGTTAATGGGATTTTCTAATCTTCAAATTCCGGATGACATCATGTCCTATGACTTTCCAAACATTAACATTGAAGGACTCAACTCCCCTCAACTCCCCTACCGGAAGTGGAGAAGGCTGGTAAAGGAGAGAGAACGCCGATGAGCAAGGCTACAATTACCGGTCTATTGGGGGGAACACTAGGACACTTACATCCACATGCATTTCACGATGCACTTTTCGTTAATCATTTGTGCAACAATTACTAATATGCTCTCATTTGGTCTTTATAGGTGCAATTTCTCAATCAAGAGCCTTCGATCGCCTCAGAAGTTCTTCTGCATACTATCGATCAAGCCGAGATTCAAAGTTTACTAGCGCAGGGAGAAGGACGAGGGACGAGATAAGAATTATCATTTGAGGGAATCTTCATCCTCTTCCAAACGCAAATCCCAATCCCAGACATCTCGACCAAGCGAACAGTCTGACTTTCCTGCTCAAAGTAGAGACCAGCCTTCCTACCGTGGTCCTCATATCGCTATGTCTCATGATCAACATTCTGGCTCTTCAAGCTCCAAACAATCTTGTGAGCATCGATCAAACAAAAATCCACTTGCTATCACTGATCCGCCTTTGTCGGACAATACTCCCGACATTTCCACGGCAGAGAAGTTGGCCGAGCTCAAGGCCACTGTAACATCCCCTATCGAGGGGCCCAAAAATAAGCGCTACAGATGCTGCAGTCATCTATAGTACTAGCTTCCGGCGACTAAATACGGCTATGTTAATGGTATCTATAATATTAGAAGCACTTGAGTATGAAACAAAACATAGATTTCAAAACAAATTTTACTTCATTAGATTTCAAAACCAAATGTTTCACATTCCCAACACATAATCCCAAATTCATCCCTAGGCACAGATAAAATATACTTATTACAACTACGCCAAGAGCAGTATATGAAGATACCCCCTTGGATGATCAGAGTCATAATAGACTTAATACAAAACACAGGGGAAAAACATCAAAACATAAAACAAGAACTGCAACTCCAAAATAGCTATCTGTTTGCCCACTGCAAGCCTCCGGTAGCCTTATTCCTCATCCTACCAAACCCTGAAAAGACCTTAACACCTCAGCCTACTCAAATTAATTTTGAGCACCCGAAAGTTATGGGTAAAACATAAACTTCGAGTCAGACATAAAGCCTGGTATGAATAATACTATACATCCCGGAATATATATGTTAATTGAGACCACGCCGCTTAGCAGAACCGGTTTCCCCTCACTAACATCCTTTTAAAACATATTTTTGCAAAACCTTTTCCTGCAATCAAAACTGATTAAACACTATAAAGCATCATTATGTAAACATACATAAACATCAGGTAATAATGAACTATCTGTTCAAACACATAAGTTTTGTTTGGATAACTTTTAACCTTTGGCTGACTCGGGCCTACCAGACAATATAATCAAAATTAATCTAACACCTGTTAGCTATTCTTCTTTTGGATTATAAATCCTTAACTATCTGTTAAATACTTCAATTCTGGATGGTCTGTCCTTAACTATATGTTAAATACTTCTCTCTTGGATGGTCTGTCCCTAACTTAATCATCTCCCAGGTCTTCCTGATCCTAATGGTTTTTCGGGCTCACCAATAACCTATTTGTATACAAACATATAATCCTTTCGGTGTGTAATCATAATTTTAGTCTACCTATGACAAAGCCCTACACACTGGAATTTTGGACAACAATTAGCTGGGGCTAATAGCTAATGTATAGGGCGCGACCCCATACTAGTACCATCTGGTATTCTAATATTCGAGTCATTTTCACTTAAGGATCCCCTCCCATAATTTTTCTTAAAAACATATTGAAAATGATTTAAAACCTTTAAATCAAATTTAAACTAGGAAAAGTATATAATCTATATTGCTTTACTCAAAATCATATCACCATGTTATATATATCTTCTTTACTCAAATCTTAGTTGATGGAAACATTTAGACATTTGAAAGAACCTCTTTCTAAATCTTTGAAAGTACCTCTTTGAAAACCAAGTGAAAATCTTTTAATTACCTTGGCCAATATGCCAAAACCTTACCTTCCGAAACCATTCATCAAACCTTTCGAAACCATTGAAAAGTAAACCTTTCGAAAGCAATGAAACTCTGGACATCCTTCTTTAAAAATCTCTTTAAAACATTGCCTTAGAAAAACCTTGGAAAACCTTCCATCTCAACCTTTCGAAACCATTGAATTAAAACCTTTCGAAATCATTCATCAAACCTTTCAAGCCAATGGACTAAAACCTTTCAAAACCATTCATTAAACCTTTTGAAATCATTCAACTAAAACCTTTCGAAATCATTCAACTTAAACCTTTCAAAACCATTCAACTAAAACTTTTCGAAATCATTCAACTAAAACCTTTCAAAATCATTCAACTTAAACCTTTCGTAGTTATTGAACTTAAACCTTTCGAAATCATTCAAAGCAAACCTTTTGAAGTCATTGAACTGAAACCCTTCGAAATCAATCAACTTAAACCTTTCAAAGTCATTGAACTTAAACCGTTCGAAATCATTCGAAGCAAACCTTTCGAAGACACATTGGGTTCAATTTAAAACAAATGGAAAATCTTCTTTTAAAACCTTTCGACTTCATTGGAAGCAACCTTTTGACTTTGTCGGAAGGTCTGCTTAAAAAGCATTAAAACATTTTGCTTAAAACAACAAGCCACTGGCTTTAGAACAACTCCTTCAAAAGTTTGGGTTATTCTTTAGTTTATAAAACAAGGGTAAATCACCCAAGTCGAAAGCTTGCTTTTGAAATCATGGAGAAGCGGCTAGTTTTAAAACAAGTAAACCTTTCATCTTTGTCAAAAGGTTCAAAACAAAACCAAACAAAAGTGGGAGTAAGCTTTCGACTGTGTCGAAAGGTTTCAAAACAAAATAGTGATAAAACAACAGTAACCTTTCGACTGTGTCGAAAGGTTTAAAACCTTTATTTTAAATATTTGACTTAGTTAAAAGCAACCAAGTTGAAAGCTCTTATTCGGAAGCAAAGCAGGTGATTCTTTGGCTTATAAATCAAACATACTTCAACCCCTTCGACAACCAACCTTTCGACTAAGAACCCTTCGACTCTGTCCAATTCATTACGTACCAAGTAACTTGATACCATATGCATTGGTTTGACCTTATCGAAAGCTCGATCTTGTCGGAAGGTCTGGATCAGAAGGTTTAATACCAGAATTGGCTGAAACATGCCAAAAGTATGATTTCTTTGTTTTTACCTTAAAAGAATAATTTTCAACTAACCTGCCTTTATTTGTCAAATTCTCATTGGTTAACAAATACTTTTCAGAAAAGTGCTGCCACTATTTTTCAGGATTAAATAATCATTTTATTTTATAAAATGCCCCTTCTCCTTAATTAAATATACAAAACATTTAAGTCCCATACCTTAAATAATTTTATATATTCATCAATTAACTAAGGAAAAATCTAGAAAAATCCCAGAAAATCTATTTCAATATGTCTTCAAACATATAAAAATTTCAAACCCAAATAATAATTATTTTAGCCGTAAATAATTTATAACCCAATAAATCATTTACTTCACTAGAAAATTTATATAAAATCCACATTAATTCAGAAAATTATGAAAATTGAAACTCATCTCTAAAATATCGTTTCTAACCTATATTTAAATTTTCAAGGCATTTGGATGTCATCTAATAGGGTTTTCATGTCAGACATATCATAAAAACTAATATGAACATATATAATTCATCCACAAACACACACACACACACACACACACACACACACACACACACACATATATATATATATATATATATATATAACTTTAATCATCAAAACATGGCATATACTTGCAAAAACATTTCGGATCTAATCTAAAACCGAAAACCATATGAAAATGGGTTGTAGTAATTATTCACCTTAGCTTTGAGATTATAAAATGTGAGATTTGATGTTGATTATGTTGATTGTCTTCCCTTACTTGAATCCTAGCTTTAATCTTCTCTTGAGAACAATAATGGTGACTGACCTTAGATGTTTTAATTTGCTAAAATGAAAATGAATGTGAGTTCTATTTCCTAAGGGTTTAGGGTTTTAGCCCTTCTCCTATTTCCCATATTGCCCTTATCATATCCTAACACATTAGCTTATGTTATTTCATTTTAGTTTATATAGTAACATGGCACGGTTACCCTTAGCTAATCAATTCTCAACTTATTAATCTCTACATTATTTTATTTAATTTTGTTAATTAAATATTCTAAATAATGTTATAAAAATATGGGGTGTTACAGACTCCCCACCTTAGAGAATCTCGTCCTCGAAATTACGATAAGGTACACAATCAAAACAATCAGAGGTAAAACATACCATCAAACAACTCTGGATAAGCATCTCTAATCCTGCTCTCAGTCTCCCAAGTACAATATCTAGCATCGTCACTCCACTGAACCTTTACTAACTTGACTGTCTTGTTTCTTTACTTCTTCTCATCTGTGGTCACAATCTGAATCGGCTTTCTAACTATAGTCAAGTCCGGCTCTACTACTAAATCCTCTAATACTGTAGGTGCTACAGTAGTCTCTGGGTCTTTAATACATTTTCTAAGATGAGAAAGATGGAATACGTCATGGACTCTAGCCAAACTACCCGGTAACTCTACCCTATAAGCGAGTTTCCCGATCCTCTCAACAATTCGGAAAGGTCCAACGAATCTAGGTGCTAACTTTCTTGTCTTTCCCAATCTAATCACACCCTTCATCGGTGAAACTTAAATAAACACATAGTCTCCAACCGAGAATTCCAAATCTTTCCTTCTTCTGTCAGCATAACTTTTCTGCCTAGACTGAGCTTCCTTCATCCTAGCTCGGATCAACTCAATCTTCTCTGCGGCTTCTTTCACCAAATCCGGACCAAGAACCAGTCTATCCCCGATCTCCAACCAACATACGGGAGATTTGCACGGTCTCCCATACAAAGCTTCAAACGGTGCCATCCCTATACTAGTCTGATAACTATTATTATACGAGAACTCAACTAAATGGAGACGGTCTTCCCATGTTCCCTCGAAATCCAACACACAAGCTCTTAAAAAATCCTCCAAGACTTTGTTAACTCTTTTCGTTTTCCCATCAGTCTGTGGATGGTAAGAGGTACTCATATTGAGCTTGGTTCCTAATGCTTCCTGTAGACTCTTCTAGAACTCACTAGCAATCAATGAATCTTTATCACTGTTAAATCCCGTGCAGTCTAACCACATTCTTCATAAACAACTTTCCAAATAGGTGTCGTCCTAGTTGACTTTACTGGAATGAAATGAGCACTCTTTGTTAGTCTATCTACTATGACCCATATGATTTCATTCCCTTTACTAGATCTTGGCAACCCATCAATGAAATCCATTGAGATAGAATCCTACTTCCATAACGGAACTTCAAACGGTTGAAGCAATCCACTTGGCTTCTGTTGTTCAGCCTTTACTTTTTGGCAATTGAAGTATTGGTTAACAGATACACCAATGTCCCGTTTCATACCTTCCCAGAAGAAACTTCTCTTCTTATCCTGATAAATCTTCGTTCCTCCTGGATGGATAGTGAACTTTGAACGATGGCATTCATCCAAAACTTCTTTCCTCATGTTTTCGACATTCAGAACACACAACCTTCCTTTCTTTCTCAACCACCCATTTTGGTCAAGACTGAAATCCTTTTAGTCGTCGCTCTCTGTTCCTTCCCTTAACCTTCTGACCCGTTTAGCCAAAACTGGATCCTCCTCCTCTTTAGAAGCTACCTTCTCAATTGTTACCGGTCGAACTTCTAAAGAAGACAATACAACACTTCCTGCACTAGAACCTGCCTTGGATCTAAACTGCACTCTACAAGCTGATAATGCTTCTAAATCTTTCCACTCAGCAATCATAGCCAATACTGCATTCTGATGTTTCCTGCTAAGTGCATCCGCTACCTTATTTCCTTTCCCGGGTGTGTATTTAATTCCAAAATCATTAGCAGCAATAAACTCCAACCACTTCTGTTGTCTCATGTTCAACTCCTTATGAGAGAACAAGTATTTCAATGACTTATGATCTGTATAAAGTTCAAATCGCTCTCCCAAAAGATAATGCCTCCACACCTTCAAAGCAAATATAACGGCAGCTAACTCTAAATCATGTGTAGGATACCTCACTTCATGTGGTATGAGCTGTCTAGAGGCATAAGCAATCACTTTACCTCTTGGCATCAACACAGCTCCCAATCCAGTTCCACATGCATCAGTATAAACAATCAAATCTTGATTCCCCTCCGGAAACAATAACACCAGTGCATGGGTCAATAAGTGTTTCAAGCTCTGGAATGCTTCCTCACACTTATCAGTCCATACAAAGTTCGCATCTTTTCGTGTAAGCATAGTCATCGGTGCAGCTATCCATGAAAAATCCTTTATAAATCTTCGATAATATCCGGCTAATCCAAGAAAACTCTTTATCTCGGTCACCCCTCGGGTCTCTTCTAATTATTCACCGCCTCAATCTTAGTCGGATCTACAGACAACTCTTTCTCTGAGACTACATGACCAAGGAAATTCACTTCCTTCTTCCAAAAATGACACTTCGAAAACTTAGCCTTCAACTGATGCTCCTTCAACGTTTCAAGCACAACTCTAAGATGAACTTCATGCTCCTCCTCATCTCTAGAGTATATCAAAATATCATCTATGAAGACCAACACAAATTTATCTAAGTTCTCTCGGAAAATTCGATTCATCAAATCAATGAAGAATGCCGGTGCATTAGTTAGTCCAAACGGCATAACTAACCATTTGTACGATCCATATCTTGTCCTAAACGCCGTTAAAGGAATACTATCCCGTGCTACTCTATGCTGATGAAATCCTGTTACTAAATCCAGCTGAGAGAATACCTTGGCTCCACTTAAATGACCGAACAAATTGTCAATTCTCGGTAATGAATATCGGTTCTTTATCGTCTTCTCATTCAACTTACGATAATCGATACATAGCCTTAATGATCCATCCGGCTTCTTAGCAAACACCGCGGCAGCTCCCCATGGCAAACTAGTTGGTCGAATAAAATTCTTGCCTTCCAAATCCACCAACTGCACCTTCAATTCTCTCATCTCCGTAGGTGTCATCCTGCTTGTTGGCCAACTCCCTGGTTCTGCTCTAGGCACCAAATCAATCTGAAACTCTTGGGCTCGTTATGGTGGCAATCCCGTTACCGGCTCAAAACATCAGCAAATTCTCTAACCACAAAGACTCAATGCAACTCATCCTCCAAATCCATGATACCTAGTAAAGCATTTACTTCGCAACTAGGGTTCTCTATGGTATAAACTATCCGATCACAACAATCCGACGACTAAGTGATATTTTCCTATCGTGCTAAAATATCCCAGCATCATATTTACTTAACCAATCCATCCCAGGATAATCCCAAATTCCACAAAGTCAAACACATGCAAACAACAATCAAAAGTATGGCCTAGCAAATCAAACTCTAAATGATCACACCTCATCCCAAGTGTTGCATACCCTCCTATCGGATTTGCAACCCTTAAGGAAGTAACTAAGTATGAGGGCTCTAGGTTAAGCTTATATACTAAACATTAAGAAATAAAAGAATGAGATGCTCCAGTATCAAACAGAATGCTAACAGACATACTGTGAAACGGCAGCGAGCCTCCCAGAACAGCCTTCCCTTTCTCCTGCACAACTAGCCTTGAAGTTGCGGGCTCCAATGCATAAACTTGCCCCTACCTTCTTTAGCATGCTCCTTGCATTGGTTCTTATAATGGCCGATCTGATCACAATTAAAGCATCAGATGTTCTTCTTCCCAATCACCTCCTTTCATTTCTCTTTTCCTTTTCCAGTACGACACTCATTAGCATAGTGTCCTTTCTTATCACATTTATAACAAACCATCTCAGTTTTTCCTTTCTTTTGTGCTCCTACCTTCTGAGCATTCTTCTTGTGGAAAAACTTTCTTTTCTGGCCTCGTCCCACCTGGACCTCCTTCATTTTCTTCCTGAAACAAGCTAACGCGTCTTCCTGCCTCAGCACCATTTCTACCACTACATCACTTGGATCCCTTAAGTGCGGCAAGGTAGCAGTTATCAACTCCAGCCTCAAGCCTCTTATAAACTTCTCATTCCTCCTGATCACTGTATCAACCAAAGCATTCCCGTATCGGGCCAACTCTTCAAATTTTCTTGCAAACTAAAGAACAAACATCTCCCCTTGTTCTAGTTCTGCAAACTTCCTAACCAATGCTGATTGCGCCATCACCGACATAAACCTTTCTTGAAACCTTCTCCTAAACTCTGCCCAAGTCATGGTTTACTCATCAACACCAGCTACAACAGTATTCCACCAAAATAGAGCAGCTCCTTGAAGCTATCTTGAAGCTAACCTCCTCTTTTGCTCGTCATTCAATCCTAAGTCAGCAAAAATCCTCTCACAATGTAGCAGCCAGTTTTCCACCTCGATCGCATCTTTAGTTCCAATGAACGACTTCCCTCTAAGCCTGGTGTAATCTCTGCTCAAGTTAGCACACTGGTTGACCATCGGATCTTCCTGAACTCCACCTCCAGTAGCATTTCCTTCGACAACTCCAACTGCAATTCCAGCTTGCATCATGTTTACGAAAAACTGGTACATGGCTCCCATTTCCACTTGGGGAACCCCAGCACCAACATTTTCAGCTTGAGCCTGACCTGGACCTCTTCTAACATTTGGTCGGGCATTTCCATTAGTGGTGGTGCTATCTCCTCCAAGATTAACTCTGCCTCTTCTTCCTTCCATATCTTTATTCAAACCTCGTGAGATACAGATGAATAACCTAACTAAGATAGGAGTCTAGAGATATAGTGTATACTTATATATATATATATATATATATATAGCAAATACAAGTACGTTACTATATCATTATCCCATGCCCCGATCTTAACTCTAATTATTAAGGATTATGTTTTCAAAACCATTTTTAGTTAAAGTATTTCATAACCCATGCTCTGATACCAAGCTGTAACATCCCCTATGTAGAGGCCCAAAACTAAGTGCCACAAATGATGTAGTCATCTATAGTATTAGCTTCCGGCGATTAAATACGGCTATGTTAATGGTATCTATAATATTAGAAGCACTTGAATATGAAACAAAACACAAATTTCAAAACAAATTTTACTTTATTAGGTTTCAAATCCAATTGTTTCATATTCCCAACACATAATCCCAAATTCGTTCACAAGCACAGATTAAATATTCTTATTACAAATATGCCAAGAGCGGTATATGAAGATACCCCCTTGGATGATCAGAGTCATAGAGTCATAATAGACTTAATACAAAACATAGTGGAAATACATCAAAACATAAAACAAGAACTGCAACTCCTAAATAGCTATCTGTTTGCCTCCTGCAAGCCTCCGGTAGCCTTATTCGTCATCCTACTAAAACCTGAAAAGACCATAACCCCTCAGCCTACTCAAATTAATTTTGAGCACTCGAGAGTTTAAGGGGAAAACATAAACTTCGAGTCAGACATAAAGCCTGGTATGAATAATACACTACATCCCGGAATATATATGTTAAGTGAGACACGCCGCTTAGCGGAACGGGTTTCCCCTCACTAACATTCTTTTAAAACATATCTTTGCAAAATCTTTTCCTGCAATCAAAACTGATTAAACGCTGTAAAGCATCATTATGTAAACATACATAAACATCAGGTAATAATGAACTATCTATTCAAACACATAAGTTTTGTTTGGATAACTTTTAACCTTTGGCTAACTCGGGCCTACCAGACAATATAATCAAAATTAATCTAACACATGTTATCTAATTTTCTTTTGGATTATCTATCCTTAACTATCTATTAAATACTTCACTTCTGGATGGTCTGTCCTTAACTATCTGTTAAATACTTCTCTCTTGGACGGTCTGTCCCTAACTTAATCATCTCCCAGGTCTTCCTGATCCTAATGGTTTTTCGGGCTCACCAGTAACCTATCTGTATACAAACATATATTCCTTTCGGTGTGCAATCATAATTTTAATCTACCTATGACAGAGCCCTACACACTGGAATTTTGGACAACAATTAGCTGGGGCAAATAGCTAATGTATATGGCGTGACCCCATACTAGTCCCATCTGGTATTCTAATATCTGAGTCATTTTCACTTAAGGATGCCCTCCTATAATTTTCCTTAGAAACAATTTCAAAATGATTTAAAATCTTTAAATCAAATTTAAACAAGGAAAGGTATATAATCTATATGCTTTACTAAAAATCATATCACCATGTTATATATATATATATCTTCTTTACTCAAATCTTAGTTGATGGAAACATTTAGACATTTGAAAGAACCTCTTCCTAAATCTTTGAAAGTGCCTATTTCCAAAACCAAGTTAAAACCTTTTAATTACCTAGGCCAATATGCCAAAACCTTACCGTTCGAAACCATTCATCAAACCTTTTGAAACCATTGAAAAGTAAACCTTTCGAAAGCAATGAAACTTTGGACATCCTTCTCTAAAAATCTCTTTAAAACATTGCCTTAGAAAAACCTTGGAAAACCTTCCATCTCAACCTTTCAAAACCATTGAATAAAACCTTTCGAAGTCATTCATTAAACCATTTGAAACCAATGGACAAAAACCTTTCGAAACCATTCATTAAACCTTTCGAAATCACTCAACTAAAACCTTCCGAAATTATTCAACTTAAACCTTTTGAAATCATTCAACTTAAACCTTTCAAAGTCATTGAACTTAAACCTTTCGAAATCATTCAAAGCAAACCTTTCGAAGTCATTGAACTTAAGCCCTTTGAAATCAATCAACTTAAACCTTTCGAAGTCATTGAACTTAAACCTTTCGAAATCATTCAAAGCAAACCTTTCGAAGACTTACTGGGCTCAATTTAAAACAAGTGGAAAACCTTCTTTTAAAACCTTTCGACTTCATTGGAAGCAACCTTTCGACTTTGTCGGAAGGTCTGCTTCAAAAGCTTTAAAACATTTTATTTAAAACAACAGGCCACTGCCTTTAAAACAACTCCTTTAAAAGTTTGGGTTATTCTTTAGTTTATAAAACAAGCGTAAATCACCTAAGTTGAAAGCTTCCTTTTGAAAGCATGGAGAAGCAGCTAGTTTTAAAACAGGTAAACCTTTTGTCTTTGTCGAAAGGTTCAAAACAAAACCAAACAAAAGCGGCACTAACCTTTCGACTGTGTCGAAAGGTTTCAAAATAAAATAGTGATAAAACAACAGTAACCTTTCGACTGTTTCGAAAGGTTTAAAACCTTTATTTTAAACATTTGACCTAGTCGAAAGCAACCAAGTCGAAAGCGCTTATTTGAAAGAAAAGTAGGTGATTCTTTGGCTTATAAAACAAACATACTTCAACCCCTTCGGCAACCAACCTTTCGACTAAGAACCCTTCGACTCTGTCCAATTCATTACATACCAAGTAACTTGATACATGTGTAGTTAATGCCCCGCTATTACCCCGATATAACCCCGCTATATCTTATAGTGGATTTCTTCCGCTACGATATTTCCATATAGCCCCAAAATATAGCCTTTCCGCTTTAAGCCCCGCTATTTCTGATATATCCCGTTATTCCCGCTATATTCCGCTATTTCCGCTATATCTTCTTTAATAAAATGAATTGAAAAATTGCATTTATACATTATAAAAATTAATAAACTAATTTATTTGATTTAATTTTTAATATATTTTCAGAAATGAAAATACTCTAATATTCTACTAAATTCAATTATGTTATATAACAGTTTTACATTTATTTAAAGTATATTAACACATGTTTTTATTTAAAATTATTTATGTATTAATTATAATTCAATTGAATGATATTTTTTCATTTAATTACCATTTATATATTTGTAAAAACATTAAGTACGAGTTTTATATGCTATTTTAGAGCCATCCGCTATATCCCGCTATATCCTCGCTGTATCCCCACTATGACTTTTTGCTCTCCACCGCTTTGAATCTGCCGAGCGCTTTAACTGCACAGCTTGATACCATATGCATTAGTTTGACCTTGTCGAAAGCTTTGAACCTCTCGACCTTGTCGGAAGGTCTGGATCGGAAGGTTTAATACCAGAATTGGCTGAAACATGCTAAAAGTACGATTTCTTTTTTTTAACTAAAAAAGGATAATTTTCAACTAACCTGCCTTTATTTGTCAAATTCTCATTTGTTAACAAATACTTTTTAGAAAAGTGCTGCCACTAGTTTTCAAAATTAAATAATCATTTTATTTTATAAAGTGCCCCTTCTCCTTAATTAAATATATAAAACATTTAAGTCTTGTACCTTAAATAATTTTATATATTCACTAAATAACTTAGGAAAAATCTAGAAAAATCCCAGAAAATCTATTTCAATATGTTTTCTAACATACAAAAATTTCAAACCCAAATAATTATTATTTTACCGTAAATAATTTATAACCCAATAAATCATTTTCTTCACTAGAAAATTTATATAAAACCCACATTAATTCAGGAAATTATGAAAATTGAAACCCATATCTAAAATATAATTTTTGACCTATATTTAATTTTCAAGGCATTTGGATGTTATCTAATAGGGTATTCATGTCAAACATATCATAAAAACTAATATGAACATATATAATTCATCCACAAGCATATATATATATATATAACTTTAATCATCAAAACATGGCATATTCTTGCAAAAACATTTCGGATCTAATCAAAAACCGAAGACCATATGAAAATGGGATGTAGTAATTATTAACCTTAGCTTTGAGATTATAAGATGTGAGATTTGATGTTGATTATGTTGATTGTCTTCCCTTACTTGAATCCTAGCTTTAATCTTCTCTTGAGAACAATAATGGTGGCCGGCCTTAGATGTTTTAAATAGCTAAAATGAAAATGAATGTGAGTTATATTTCTTAAGTGCTTAGGGTATAAGGCCTTCTCCTATTTCCCATATTGCCTTTCTCATATCCTAACACATTAGCTTATGTTATTTCATTTTAGTTTATACACTAACATGGCACGGCTACCCTTAGCTAATCAATTCTCAACTTATTAATCTCTACATTATTTTATTTTATTTTGTTAATTAAACATTCTAAATAATGTTATAAAAATATGAGGTATTACAGCAACTTTCCCAAAGATTTGCTTTGATGGTCTCAAATTCCTTCCTTCCATTCACATATTTCCGGGGCATGCCAAGGAAAGTTCTCTCGCGTGCGTGAACGATGTATCTGTGTAGCATGAATCATTTATACACTTGGTAGAAAAAGTCTCTGAATTTTCTATTGAATGTCAACATGAGATAGACCGCCTCAAGTTCGAAGCTATACACGACAAAGATATAATCAAGCATCAGGAAGCTGAATTGTTAAAATTTAAAATCCAACTTGCTGAAGCGGAGAAGAACGCCTAGGAAATGGCAGAGGCAGTAAGCTGTTTGGAAGCTACTCATAAAATGGAACTTGACGTGGCACTTCATCATAGCGGGGCACTCGCTTTAGAAAACGATTCCTTGCATAAGCAGAAGGACGCTCTTGCTCGCCGTGTCAAGGAACTCGAAGAACTTTTATAAAAGGAAAGGGAGGAAAAAATCTAAGCTCAAGAGGAGTCACAGAAATACTACGAGGAATTTGTTGAGGCTAGAAGCTTAAAGGCTAAACTCGATGTTCAATTCGCTAGAATCGAAGCTCTAAAGGAAGAAGCTCGAGAAGAGGGCTGAAGAGAGATGATCGAACAAGTTAACTCCCAAGTGGAAGCTGCCCTGGAGTCCGGTAGGAATGAGATTATGGACTTATTCGATCCGTTGATTATTGAATACAATGCCAAAGTCCTGATCCATTATGACTTATGCTTTCTTGGTGAGGGTTACCTCGAATCGCTCGCTGAAGCTTGGGAGTACAATGTCGAGATGAAAAGAAAGAGCTGGGAGAAGCCGAACTCAATAAGGAAGAATTAGTGTGGTAAATTCTTCGTGGGAACGAGCCTTCAGATCTACCTGCCGCAAAAATTCAATTTTTCAATGCTTCTGCAACTACTGAAGGAGGAGTGAATATTGTCGGGTCTTCAGGGACTGGACCTAAAGGTCCTTTTCCATCCCAAGTAGCCGAAACATCAATTTCTCTTAATACGGAGTAGGATCTTCGCTATGACCCAGACATGCCCGGCTTCGAATTCAAGATGTTATCCTCCATTTTTGAAGGAGGCACCCCGACACAACAGAGAGTCAACCAGATGCTGGTAGTCCGCTTTACTTCTTAGTATATGAAAAGTTTTCATTCTTCACGTGCAATGATTTTGGGCTAATCTCCCTGTTTTATCAAATCTTGAAGGTCTCCCGGGCCCTAGTCAAACTCCTAGGAGTGGTGCTGCTATAGATCAATATGAGAAGACGGCTGAAGACCCAGCTGCTGCTAATTTTCCTGGACCTGAAGCTCAAGTCATCAGTGCCTTTGATGAATATAAGATTGATGATCCACTTTCGGCCGATGAATCTGATGACGTAATAATTATCAGTGCCTTGAAACACACTGATAAGACCAGCATGAAGGTGCAGATTGAAAAGTAGGAACTGTTGAAAAGAAAGGTTAAAATTGAACCCGTTGAGGTGGACGTCGATGATCCTCATCTTGTGTTATTGCATATTATTCCATCGGCTGGGTCAATCCCTGATGAACTTCCTCCTACCTCCTCAAGCTCTATAGCCAAAGGCGACAAAGGGTCCCGAAAGAGAAGCACGAGTGGTCTACCTCTGAGAAATCTAAAAGAGAGAGGAAGTTGAAGAAGTAGTTGTTGCTTCGACTCAATGTATATAGTTTGCAAAGTTCTTTCTTTCACTAGTCGTAGTTGTACGGGTATAAATCCTGATCTTTTGGGATAACTTGTACTGAAATTTCTACACTTGTTATGTAAATAAAAGCTTTTGTTTTCTGTTATGCTTCGTGCGAATTGTTATTTAAGTAGTTGAACGATTACATTCCATTCAATGTACTTGTATTTCGTTGCTTCTAAATCCTGGTAGCAATTCACCAACTCCATCCCAAGGCCTCCAAGTGGTCATGGCCTCAAGTTGTATCAAACACCAAGCTCGGGCCTTAGTGTTACGTTGTCGGATTCAGTGTTTTTTTGAATGGCTATGCTTCTACCCCCGGTATTGATTTGGCGAGGTTAGAAGTCAGATGGTCGAATTCCATCCTTAGCGAGTTTATACTCCTCCTGTCAGTTTTGGGCCAGAGTTTATGGAATAGAGAAGGTTGAAATCCACTCATCTATTCAATCATAATGATATCCACGCTCTGGGGATAAGGTTCAGTTGATGGGTGGTTGGTTTGCACCCAGTTTATATTTATACTCTAGTCCACACTCTGGGGACTCAGAGTTATTTCGCGGGCAGTCAGTCTCCACTCGATTTATGTTTATACTCCAGTCCGCACTCTAGGGACTAAAAGTTGTTTTGTGGGCAGTCAGTTTCCACTCGATTTATTTTTGTACTCCAGTCCGCACTCTAAGGACTTAGAGTTGTTTTGCGGGCAGTCGGTTTCACCCGATTTATGTTTATACTCCAGTCCGCACACTGTGGACTTAGAGTTGTTTTGTGGGCAGTTGGTTTCCACCTGATTTATGTTTATACTCCAGTCCGCACTCTAGGGACTTAGAGTTATTTTGGAGAACAGTCAGGTTGCACTCTTTTTTGGTTGATTAATTTGCCCACCAGAATTTAGGGTTTTTATTTAGCGAGCGATCGGTCGTATCTCGGTCGCTTTGATTTTTGTTTCAGTCCCACAGTGCGGGCAAGAATTATCCAATCTCCAGATTGTCGGCCACATTCATTCCTTATCGCGTATCCCATTCTTTGGATTATGAGTGGGATTTATTAAATGAACAAGTTGATTGAGCTCATCTTGTTTGATCCCAGCAGTAGTTTGGACGATTGATTGATTCCAAACTTTGGGAGCCTGTTCATACACATAGATATCAATCAGTTTCGCTGTGTAATTATCATGTAATGCAGAGGAAGCCTGAAACTTTATTCATTAAATGGAAAGGAACAACATAAATTGTCTCATTACATATTCATAAAATCAAATGCTAAAGCAATTCTGAAAATAAATACAACTGAAATGTAAAGGAAATAAGCTAAGTGAAATAACATCGTAAATGTTCATTATTCCATGCTCTTGGAAGTGTAATGCCATCAATAGTCGCTATCTTGAAAGTTCCTTCTCCAAGCCTTTGTTCAATGACATATGGTCCTTCCCAAATCGGATTCATGTGTGATGAGGTAGGGAAAACCCGTTTCAGGACGAGATCGCCAATTTCGAAGGTTCTCGGTCGAACTTTAGTGTTGAAATACCGGGCGACTCGATGTTGGTGTGCAGCTGCCTTTAGGTCGGCTTCTTCGTGCTTCTCGTCTATGAAGTTCAAAGATTCCAAGAGAAGATCTTGAATTGTTTTGGGATTGTAGTAAGTCACTCGATGAAAAGGGACTTCGAGCTTAACAGGAATAACGGATTCTAAACCGTAAGCGAGGGTGAATGGAGTATGGCAAGTCGCGGACTTGTGAGTGGTTCTGTAAGCCCAAAGTACCTTAGGGAGTTCATCCACCCACTTGCCTCTAGCCTTTTCCAAATGCTTTTTTAGAATCGACTTGATGATTTTATTTATAGCTTCAACCTGTCTATTTGCTTGAGGGTGAGCAACTTCTGCAAATCTCTTCTCAATACGATATCTTCGATAAAATTCTTTAAATTTAGCACTATCGAATTAAGTCCCATTACTAGTTACAATAGTCGGTGGGAGACCAAAACGACATATGATGTCTTGGACGACAAAGTTGACCACTTTCTTGGTTGTGATCGTAGCTAAAGGTTCCTCCTCGGCCCATTTAGTGAAGTAATCAACTGCCACAATAGCGTACTTCGCGCCCTCTTTAGAGATTGGTAAAGAACCGATAATGTCTATACCCCACATGGCGAATGGCCATGGGCTGAACATTTGCGTGATTTCTGTTGGCAGAGCTCTCGGGACTTTTGTATATATCTGACATTTATCACATCGTCTTACATAATCAGCGGCATCTCAATGTACGGTTGGCCAATAATACTCGTAACAGAGTATCTTCTTTGCCAGAGTTTGCCTCCCAGTGTGATCGCCGCATTTTTCATTATGAAATTCTTTTAAAACAGACTTTATCTCACCATGAGTAATACACCAGAGTAGAGGGACTAAGAATCCTCTCCTATACATGACTCCTTCTTGCATAATATATCGTGAAGCTTTGTAAAGGACCTGTTGCCTTTCATTTCTTTTATCAGGCAGGACCCCGTGCAGTAAATAGTTTTAATTGGAGTCATCCATGATTCCCTTTCAGATTTTGCCTCCAATATCTGATCAATTTCCATCATATTTATACTTGGGGTATCTAATACTTCGATCGGCACCAAACCCATTTGCTGTAGATCGCCGGTACTAGCGAACTTTTCCAACGAATCAGCCTCTCTGTTTTGATCGCGTGGAATATGTGTGAAATGTCATAATATTAAAATTCTATCAACAACTCATGAACTAAGGTAAGATATAGGGAAAGACATTATACCTTAGCCTGATAGTCTCCTCTAACTTGATACGCCACCAATTGCGAATCATAAAAAATTTCAAGAGATTTAACTCCAAGTTCTTTAGCGAGTTCAAGTCCAGCAATCAAAGCTTCATACTCAGCCTCGGTTTTTGTCGCTGTGAAATCAAGCTTCAAAACATAACAAATCAACCGGTTTTCAGGAGTTACAAGCACAATTCCAGCTCCAGAACAATGATTATTAGATGCCCCATCACTATATAATTTCCATCGTATAGTTGGAATTTCATTTCCTTTTGGAAGATCATCTTGCACAGTAAACTCTGCTATAAAGTCCACCAAAGCCTATCCTTGGATAGCTCTTCGAGAGAGATAAGTAATGTCGAATTGGCTGAGCTCAATGTTCCATTTGAGTAACCTCCTAGACATCTCAGGTTGTTGTAGGACCTTTCGTAACGGCTGGTCGGTGTAAATATTAATCAGATGTGCCTGAAAGTACGGACGAAGCATCCGTGATGCAAATAGCAAGCAGTAGCCAATTTCTCTATGTTCGGATAATTTCTTTTTGCTTCTGTCAATCGTTTACTGATGTAATACATCGACCATTGGATTCGATTCTCCTCACGAATCAAGGAATCACTTATAGCGTGTGCTGATACAGCCAAATAAACATACAACTCTTCATGATCTACGGCTTTGACAAGATAGGGGGTCTCTCGAAATGATTCACCAGAGGTTGGAACGTGTCTTTACAATCCCGCATCCATTCGAAGTTTCTTTTTCCCTTCCTAATAAAATAAAGAAAGGAATGCCTTTGTTGGTAGCTCTGGAGATAAATCGATTTAAAGTGGCAACCTTCCTATTCAGACTCTACACTTGTTCAATGGTCCTTGGCGCTTGGATATCACGAATAGCCTGAATCTTCTTTGGATTAGCTTCTATTACATGAGCATTAACGATAAAGCCCAAGAACTTTCCTAATGCAACACCAAATGAACACTTCAAAGGATTAATTTTCATCTTGTAATATCGGAGAATGTCAAACATTTCTGCCAAGTCTTTTTGTGGTCGCTTGATTATCGTAACTTCATGAGCATATCATCCACATACACTTCTATTGTTTTTCCAATCTGATCTTTAAACATCCTATTAACTAAGCGCTGATAGGTTGCTCCGGCATTCTTTAATCTAAATGGCATTACTACGTAACAATACAACCTAACATCTGTAACAAAACTGGTGTGCTCTTGATTAGGGATATGCATCGGGATTTGTTTATATCCCAACTACGTATCCATAAAAGATAGCAATTTGTGTCCTGCAGTTGAGTCAACCAGCTGATTAATCCTTGAAAGGGGAAAACTGTCTTTTGGACGCGCTTTGTTTAAGTCTGTGTAATCAATACACGTTCTCCATTTTCCATTTGCCTTCTTTACAAGTACAGGATTAGATATCCATTCAGGATAGAGGGCATCGTGGATAAACCCGTTGAATTTTAGTTTATCCACCTCCTCTTTAAGAGCGGATGATCTTTCCGGATCCATGCCTCATCCTTTTTGATTCACCGGAACATACTTTGGATCAATATTCAATGCATGGCTCGCAATAGCAGGTGAGATTCCACACATGTCAAAGTGAGTCCAAGCGAATACATCTAGATTCACTCGGAGAAAACCAGCAAGTTCTTTCATCATCAGGTGGCTGAGCTGTAACCCACTCTTCAAGATTCACGATGGGTCGTTATGGTTGACCATGATATCAATCGTCAGCTCAGCCGGTGCAGCCTTGGTCTCTTTGTGCTTCTCTTCATCATCTCTTGGATCTATATCTCTGTAGAACCGAATGTGGCACCCGAGCCAAGGCTCAGGCGCTGGTTGTCAATCTTTGGTGGCTTGGATGCGGACAGCTTTGTCCACACCCTTTCCTTCTCCTGTGTCGAGCTTCCCTCAACTCAACTACATAACAAGCATGTCCAGTTGCTTGATCACCATGAACAACTCCTACATTATTATCCGTCGGAAATTTTAGAGTGAAACACCATGGGGCAAGAGTTGCCCGTAATTCAGCCAGGGCCGGTCGACCCAGGAAAACATTATACAGAGAGTCAACATCCAAAAAAATAAACGGTAAGATTTGAACTCTCCTTCATTCAACTTCTCCTAATTCAACAGCCAATTCCGCATATCCAACAGCCTCAGTTGCAATGCCATTAAAACCATGAATACGAGCTTTAGATAGTTTGAAGTCTTTGGCTTCCATTCTCATCTGGTCATATACCTTGTCGAAGATTATATTCACTGAACTTCCACAATCAATCAAAATCCTTCTTACCAATGCAGGACCAATCATAGATGAAATGACCATCGGGTTAATTTTTGGAGCCTCTACTTTGTCTGCATTCCTGATTCTAAACACAATATCATCCGCCATGGTGCGCTGCTGTTTTGCCGGAGTTCCATCTTCTGTATTCGGACAACATTCAAAATCTACATGCCTTATCACGCTAGCATAGCACTCCATCACTTGCTAACTCCTGTCTGGGGGGTGCGGTCCTCCAACTATCATATTTATCACCAGTCTTCCACCGGTCTGTGCAGGCTCCTCAGCCCTACACGGAACTTGTCCTTGATTTGGGTCAAATGTCCCCTGTCCGCCATCCTGCGGAGTTTTCACAAACTGTTGTAGCTTCTTTTCCTGAATCAATTTTTCTATACCATCCTGGAGATGCCTATATTCATTTGTATTATGCCCATAACATTCGTGAAACTCTTTTGGAGGCGGCTTCCTGTACTACATGGTATTGCAAGTGGATAGATAAATGTTCTCCAAGGATGTGTTTAGCGGCGTGTAATTGTCATACATGGTATCCTTGGCTTTGGTCTCCCAAAATCCCTCTTCCGCTCTCGATTCCTATCTCCGTCTTTCTTTTATTGATTCGGCTTATTCTGAACATTCACCTGAATTTTCCCGAAACTGTCATCAGACTGTTTAATTGCATTATTACTCTGTACTAATTCTCCACTCGGTCCTACAACATTCTTTTCCCTGGAGGACCTGGCTTCCTCCTTCCTCAGAAACTGAGCTTCCTTTGAATAGAAGTGCTCCAACGTGGCAGGCAGTTTTCCAGCCAGCCAGTCACCGAACTCGGATTCTAGATCAATCCCCCTCGTCACGGCCATAAATATAGCATGATCATTTGGGTTACTGACCTCCATGGCGACGATATGAAATCTCTTCAAGTAATCCTTCAACGATTCTCCTAGGGTCTGGATCATGCTGGAAAGGGACATCACGTCTTTAGGACGAGTTGCGTGCATTCGGAATTGCTCTACAAACTTGGTTGCCAACTCATCGAACCTCAAAATTGACGATGGAGGTAGTCTTGTGAACCATATCATTGCTATCCCGGCAAGAGTTATGGGAAATCATTTGCACTTGGTCGCGTCATTGGCTCTTGTAGAATCCATTAACCATTCGTATCTCATAATATGATGCCTGGGGTTGGTTTTTCCCTCGTAGGCAGGCATTGATGGCATTTTGAACCTTCTCGGGTATTCCGCATGCAGAATGTTGTCAGTAAACGGGGGATGGCTTCTTGAGATTCCTCGGTCATCATTAGTCAAGCCTTGGTTCTCTCTTACCAACTGTCTGACCATTACCGATAAGTCTGGCGTCTGGATGGGTGGTGCCAAGCAGTGATCGTGCTCCACCTCACATGAATGGTCAGATCGATGTCTATGGGCCGTTTCACGCCTTCTTGGTGCACCATCCGCTTGATGCGCACCTTGAACATTAATCTTGTTACCATTCTAGCGGGGTACTTGGTTAGCATTCGATCGAACTTAAGCATCCAAGCTTCCGGGAAGAACTCCAGCGCGATTCCCTAAGTGTAGTGGGGGAATCCCTCCTTTGGAGGAGGGATCGGTACCGATCCCTAGAGAGGTATCGACACCAATCGATCTTGGCAGACCATATTGGTTTGCCAAGTGGTGCTCCGACGTTTCTTCATGATCTCCTTCAACCCTACGATGCCTATGCCTATGGTATTCATCCGATGAGCTTGAACTTTCCGATGCCAAATTAGGAGTGAGATCCCTTCTGGCCTTCCCACGCTATTGCTGAGTAATCTGGTTCATCAAGTTAATATTAGTGTGAATTTTCTCATTTAGTTGTCGACGGCTTTCCACCAACTCTCTCATTAGATTATGAAATTTAGCTCTGGTTATAGAATCAGCGAGGTTATGAACTTCAACCAGATCAGCATTCAAATTTGCAGGTTGGTTGCTTGGGCCTCCTTGCTGAATGCTAGCAGTTTCATTTCCATCCACATTCTGAGAAGTATATCTCGTATGTCTCATCATTATCAATCTCTTTTCTTAGATTTCAGCAAATCTGAGTACTGAAAGCAAGTTTATGAAGATAACTATGGATCTCCTTTGGGGGATTTTCCCAATCCAGTAGCAACAATAACAGGCTGAGAATTAGGTTCTCAGTGAAAGCACCAAAATGTTTGCAACTAAATTGGTCACAAGCATCCAAGAATAGATTTATGTAGAGAAGTAAATAAAGAAAGTAAAATTAAAACAGAGGAATAGAATAAAATAACAAGCAAATAAAGCAATAATCAAGAACACAAGAATTTATAGTGATTCGGCGTTGTATGCTTACGTCCACTTTGAAGATTATCTTTATTGATTCACAAACAGTTTGATTACAACAGCAAACAACAAGAACTAAGAAAAAACTTGATTACAATAAAGACTAATGTAACCAGCAAAGTAAAGACTCTCAGAATGACCCCCTAGGCCAGTATTTATAGGTGAAGGTGACCACCAATCTCTTCGAAACTTCGGCTATAAGACCTTCTAATCTATATGGGCCTACCATAGGGGTTGCGAGGCCCAAATCCCAATGAAGAGGGATCGGTATCGATCCCTTCATTAGTCGATTCTTGTGCAGCGATCCCTATGATGGCTTCTTCATGCTTATATATGTTAGCTCTTCAAATATCAAGTCATTTGGACTAGTGGGGCTTATGGTTTTGATTGATCTTTGGCTCAACTTCCCTTGTAAGTTATTTTCTGCCGAACCCTTCAAGAAGCCATATGTCGATCCCCTCATTCTTTGGCCATTTGATATGCGATCCCTAGGGTAGGTTCCCTAGGTTCCATATATCTTGATCTTCAAATTTCATTTGCTTTGGACCTTTAGATCCCAAGACATTGATTGCAGAAGTATGAATGAACATGGTTTCTGACATATGCCGATCCTTCTTGCCTTGACCATGCTGATCCATCTGCATTCACCTATGTCGATCCCTCCTTTGCTTCGACCATGCTGATCCATCTACGTTCACCTATGTCGATCCCTCCTTTGCTTCGACCATGCCAATCCCTCGTATAACCAACCATGCCGCTCGCTAGTGTTCTACCAAGCCATGCTGATCCCTTGTTTGTCCAAGCTAATATCCATATTTCAAGCATCCTACATCGTTTATCTACCAATTCTATTCATTTCTAGCTTCATATAACCATATGTACTTTACTTTCGGGTCCTATGGCCATTGCTCCGTGGTCATCGTTTTTGATAAAGTCGAATCTATCTTGTGCAGTCAGTTCAATATAGCCAGGTCAGGATACCGGGTAACAGCGATCTATTTTATTTCCCGTTTCAATTTTTTTTTGAAAACTTCAAGAAATTATTATGGTGTTTGAAAATTTATTTTGAAATAGTTTTTTTTAGAAAATTATGAAATGAATTTAAAGTAATAGAGTGATTTCAATATGAGTTATCACAAATTTTGAATATATAAATATATATAAGATTTTGAATTATAAATTATTATTTAAAATGGAAAAGGTTATTTTGGAGATTTATAAATTTATTTTATAGTATTATTTAGTTATTGATAATTATGAAATAGTTTCAATAATTATTTTTAAATTTGCAAAGTTATTTGAACGTTTTAAAATATATAAGTAAAGATTTGGAAATGAAATTTTGGTATTTAAATCTTTATTTTGGAATTATATTTCATATTTAAAAATACATATATTTTATTTGAAGTTTATATTTATATACACACACACACACACAAACACACACATACATATATATTAGAAATAATAACTGATTATAGAAAATTATGTTTGACTTCTATAAAGTGATTTTGAATGTTATACATATTTGAATACTTGATTTAATTTTTAAAGAAATATTTTGTCAAACTTTATTATTTCAATGTATGAATAAAAATTGGAAATTTATGTACGATTTATACTTCTTCTGGATTGTCATTTCTTATAGAGATTTTGATATTATGAATGATACACCATGGGTATAGATTTAATTGGTGATTTGATATGATATGATGATGACTTCTTGTTTGATTTTGTGATATTTTATTCTATTTGATGCGAAATCTAAATAAATGAAGTTATATACCGTTTGGGTGGGGCCTTGGTGATATTTCTACAGTTATTTTTTGGACTCCTTATATAGAATATTATGGTGATTGAGTGCAGTTTATAAGTAGTGAATAAACGATTGAGCATCACGTGGTGATATGGGATGCTGATGTGATACTTATTTGGTTATTCATTGTAATTTGATGTCATTGAAGTAACAGAAACTGAGATAATGAGTTTATACTTACATAGGGTGATGCTCGAAGTAGAGCAAGTATATATAGGCTCAGAGTATAGCAAGTTTGTAGATGCAGTTTTATTGGGGTGTACCCGTATATGTTTATAGATGTTGAATTATAAAGGTGTACCCATACGTACGTTGTCTATCCTGAAGTGCATCAGGATATGATTAGAAGTTAGTAGGAACTAGATGGCCAGTGTTCGCCCTAACGGCCTAATCGTAGGGTCATTCCCCTAGTCTGCGACACTTTGGTTATATATTAGATGCGCATCTTGAGTTGTAGAGTGTGGCAGAGTAGCCTAAGGTGGAGTAGCCCTTAGGGTGGTGCTGCCCTTAGAGTAGTGTAGCCCTAGCTCTTTTAGTCATGAAAGCCACCAGTCTATTACCGTAGGGGTGGGATCTGGGTCATGATTAATGCCTAGCATAGTCTAGTAGTATGTTTATGACATGTGTTGGATACAGTCACGATACTTGGTAGGTAATTGAAGACTGTAGGAGGAAATCTAGGCGGTGTAGCCCTGGGCTCTTGGAGCAGGCGGGTTAGCTATTAGTTACCTTTTGGTTCTACATGGATTGGTAGATACGTACATATTATATACATATACCTCGCCTAAGTATTACAGTGGATCCAGGTGAATAACCCAGGCGCTCTTTGCGATGGCGGGTAGTCATATTGGGATTTGACTGGATGGCGTAACCCAAATATTATGAGATTATTGGGTGTTGTAACCCACATATTATGATTTGGTTCTCGTCACTATTCATTTCAATATGAGAAGATGAGATTAGACCTGTGATGTGATAGATATCCAAAGTATAGTGGATTCTCGTATCTTTTATTATATTTGACTGATGGGTAGGTTCCCTATATTTTAAAGTAAAATAGTCTATTTTACATTGTTTTGATGATAGTATTTTATTATTTGAGATTAAGAGATATACTTGATGACATTTTTATGCCGGGTTTTGTGGCGTTCTATGTTATATGATATTTGGAGTAGTTTGAGATAACATTCTTATATGTATTCCTAGTATATATATATATATAGGTTTTCTTATGTTTATTGACATTGGATTTATATATAGTCTGACCCGTTTATTATTTATATAATACTTGGGTCAGTCCGAGACATTTTAGATACAAGGACGATGAGACCAACTTATGTTTGTTGGGTTTAATGGAGGCTTGTTATATAGTTTAGTTGCATGTTATTATACATGATGTACTTTATGGATGTATATTCTTGAGATGTATTTTGGATCGACATTGTATATTGTTTATTATATATTATCACTACGATTGACTCTATGATCTCTAATATTTACTGTATATTGCGTACCGTTCTATCTTAGAGGCACGTGTGTTTATTGCTTTGTGTTGATATTGAGTATGAATATGTTATTTATTTATTCGATGTTTTAATACGAACTAGTGTTAGCCCAAGGGAATATCCATGTGTATACCCCATATCGCCTTGTTCTCCGTATTATCTGACAATTTTATCTATTAATACTCTTAGATTGTATGTGTGTAGAGGTGGGGATGCTACAAAATGGTTTGCCATCAAGATTGACAAAATCCTTATTCAGCTTAGCGAAACCAACTCTAGGCGCTTGCACTTGAGCACCACCACCAACATCAACATTCAGAGCGGTTGTTTTGGCATTTTGCAATATGTTCATTATCATAGCGTTGAACGTCGCTAGCAAATTAGTTTTAGTCGCCCTCGAACCCGCTCCCTCTTCGACTCTAGAAATGGAGTTCCTCGTAGTGTTTCTTATTTGCCAGCTCATTCTTGATATGTAACAAGAATGATCGGTCTCTCATAAAGTAAATTGCATCAATGGTACTCGTGTTTGCATGCGACTTATGTACTACCAATACGCATGCACATCCAGGACTTTCATTAAGAAAAATGTAATACAATTTCTGTTTAGTTAAAAAATACAAATATCTTTTCCATAACGTACTACCTTAGCTTTAAGAATGGGAAGGAAAAGAGGGTTTCTTTGTTAGATGCATTCAAATTACCTCCTTACTTGCACCTATGGAATGCTGTATATTTCCTTTACATGTACAGTTGTACTATGGAGAAAAGCAGTTATTAAATTTTACAGCCCCGACAACCATTTATATCTTGCTACCACCCTACCACTACCACTATCAAGCCGACTTGTTTAAAATATAATAAATGATATTTATGTGTGGATCCAAAACTATCTATCGCATTACGTTCAAGAATGTGCACTATTTTAAATTCAATTAATTAAGAATGCATTAAGCTATTATGTTACTTCTACACAAAATTAAATGGCTATAGTAGATATAAGTAGCTAATGTATGACAGATTAGTTATCAAGTAAAAGTAAATATCTTTTAGATATATTTTGCAAATGTTAAATTGTTCTTTTATGTACAAAAACGCTTTTGTTGGAAACTAACACAAAATGGAAAAACATGTAGAATCATTTCACCTTCCAGTTTATAGATGCAGTAGTGGTAACTAAGATGGGAGGCCGAACAGATGGTACATATCTGCACTGCAATCAGGACTTTATGAATAGTGACGTAATGCACAACATGACAATAGATAAGATTAGTCAGGAGCATAAACCCATAATAATTCCTTAATTTTCATTTCTAATATAGGCGTTAATCTTGGTCTGTATGCAACAGACCATAGTAATACATAGCCTCATCGTTCTATTACTACTGTACTTTAGTAATTAGTAATTCTATGTATTCTACATCAATGAAATTAATATAACAACAAAACTGTAAACCGTGGCAAGAATAGCAGCTCAAGTCACATGTAAGAATCATTTGCCTAGAGAATGCATCACCATCAATTGCCTTCGTGCTTACTTTTGCAAACTCCTGTACAGATCTCTCTGAAAATGGGAATACTCAATGCTTGCATAAGAAAATAAACTTGTACATATAGACATTATTTTTGTTAATTTATCTTTATGACACTGAAAAACACACATCTTTAATTAGTACACTTCGTTCTTTGTTTCTCTTTTAGATATTCAGTAAGTCTAGATGTACCCAAAGATTTTATTTTTGTTATTTGTTCCAAGCATTCTATTATCTACTAAAATTTCTGACATTCGGGGCTATCTCTAAACTCCTCCAAATCTTTGTTAGTCAAATGTACCAATGTAATATATGGATAATTCTTTAGCAAATTAAAAGTATGATGGTTCGTTTTGAATTGGGTTTAAATACAAAACCTCAAATATAGTTTGAAACATACCCGAAAAAATCCAAAGTAAAACAACATAATGCAGAGTACAAAACAATAATAATGAATTTCCTAACCATATAAATTAATGCACAATTAACAGTAATAAAATCTGAAGTCGTTATATATGCATATAAGAAGGGTTATAACCACAATTTCTTAAATTGTCACCGTTGTTTGTATATGCAGCAGTTTTTGATGCTAGTTCATCCATTTGCCAGAACCATTATTCATTGCTTGATGCCAAAAATAGTACTAAACCTTGTATAAGAACGGACAAAAGGCATGAGTCTTTCTCAATGGATCCATGAAGATATTCGTGAACTGTTGGGGATGCAGGAATCCTTGTAGAGATTCTATTCAACATGCGGGAATCCACGAAGAGATTCGATATCTATTCGAGTGATGAAGATTCGTGTGTTGAGACGCTGAACGTGAATTCGCCATCGGTAATGATAGAATCCAGAGTAGAATGCATAGCCAAAGGATGCATAGCCAAAGTGTTTAGCTAACTGAAGGGTATATCAGCTCTATTCTAAAGATGCTTTTAGATTGCTAGGGGGAGCAATGATAATCAGTGCTTTGTGTTAGGGCATAGACCACCTATGTTTACATATGTTATATTTTATCTAGAGATATACGGTACTCGAAATGGTATTTCTGACTCTTGTTAGGAGGCTGTTTTCGACATGCCGAGAGCAGTTTCAATGGAAATCCATATGTGAACGAACCTTAGCAGTTTCGACTGTATACTCAAAATTCTTGTGGTGTACATGCAGCACGACTATTTTTTAATTTATATTCTACACTCTAGATGTTATCTGTTATATCGCGATATGTACTTGTTAAATGGTTTGGCTCTTTTGTGGGAAAACCATTCGGGTGATTCGATTGGTCTCAAATGGTGCTATACATTGGCATATGTTTCTTGAGTTTCTCATACCAGACTTCTGTCTTACTCATGGTTTAATTTTTTTTCTTAATTCTTCAAGTGCTCTTTTTGACAGTTGGAGAAAGGAAGGTTTTAGTTGGATATTCTTTGAAGCTCAAGGAGACAAGCTGGATGTTTCACCTACCATGGTATTCTTATTTCCGCCGCACTACTAGTATGCATATATAAGAAATTGTAAGGATATACTGTTATAACTGTCCAGGTTGATGGTAGTACTTATGATCTGTTTTATGAAAAACGCGATTAAGCATCGCTTAAGCGGTAAATGCATCCACAATGCTTAATATTTTGAAAGCAAAACGATTAAGCAATAAGCGCTTAAGCGTGCTTTGGCGCTTTTATGCGCTTTGCTTAAATTTAAGCAATACTTAGTAATATATTATAATTTCAAATAAAAATAATCATAAGTAAATAGGTTTTGTACCGATAGTAACACTGGTTGATTATGATCCATCAGATCTTTGAAGATCCCTTGGCTTACATTCTCTCAATATTCTGATGCAGATTGCCAACATGTCTGGGCCTAGCCCATTTAGTTTATTTTGTGTATAAATACTGTACTGTACAATTAGTTTGAATTACTATATATTCAGTTTATCAAGTTTATGATTTAAATACATCTCTGTAACAATCTAATATCAATCTTCTTCATGGTATCAGAGCAGTATTGTCAAACGACTGATCATCAGAATTAGCTCCATGATCATCATCGAGCCATCCAAAAAGAAAGATTTATAATCCAACCTTCGGTTGCTCTCAGTTTTCACAGAGCATCTCATCATTTGATTTCAGCTTCCCTTATCCCTCTCTCATATCTGTTCTTATTTTCTTTTCAAGATTCACTTTCTTGGATCTATATCTGGCTGCAAAATAAACATCTGCCTCGCTAGTTTTTTGTTCATTTCATCATGACTGAAGAAAGTGCAACCGTTGCTACATCAGGATTCAGAGCCAACAATGCTGCTATTTTCTCTGGAATAATAAAGTTAAAAGGTCAGACAACAGTACAACTAGATGAAAGCAACTATATCATGTGGAAATATCAAACTGAAACAGCCATAAAAGGCCATGGGTTAGAAGAATATATTAATGGTACTCTGACCAGTCCACCCAAGATGATGACTGATAATCTAGAAAAAATAATCCCTAATCAAGAATTCATATTCTATCAGAGACAAGATAATCTTCTTGCAACATGGCTAATATCCTCTATTAGCACAAGCATCTTATCTCATATTGTTGGATGCAAAACTTCACAGGAAATCTGGGAAGCCATTGAACAATTCTTCAATTCTCAATCTTCTGCAAGAATTATACACTACAAAAGACAACTGCAGAACTTAAGAAAGAATGATATGTCAATGAGGGAATACTTAACAAAGGCCAAGAATTACTGTGATCTCCTCAGCACAGCAGGATACAAAGTATTTGAAACTGAGCAGATTCTCACAATCCTAAGAGGATTGGATAAAGATTATGAATCCATAGTGGCTGTTATCTCAGCTAAAAAGAATTTACCAAACATTCAATATGTGCATGCAACCCTTCTTGCACATGAAGGGAGAATTGATCAAAAGAAAGCACAAAATTCTGACTACTCTATCAACTATACTTCTGTCAATAAAAAGAAAAGTCAAGATACTCCTCAAAACTCAAACAGAACTTAGACTAGAGGCTCTAGAGGAGGAAATCAAAATAGCAGAGGTAGAGGAAGAGGAAGATGGAACAACTTTAATAGACCAAAGTGTCAGATTTGTGAAAGAATAGGGCATACAGCATCAAAATGCTATTTCAGATTTGATCAGAACTACTCCCTCAACAATAATAACAACAACAGTCAGAGACCAACCAATCCAAATGTTAACATGGCACACACAGGAGTGGATACCAGCAATCAAAACACTGCACAACACTCAAAGAATGAGGATGCAGCATATGAAGAATGGTACCCAGACTCAGGAGCCACAAATCACATTACCAACAATTTGGAAAACCTGAATCTTGGAAACAAGGAATACAAAGGTACACAATCAATTCTTTTAGGTAATGGTAGATCTATAGGAATCATACACACTGGGAATGCTAAATTTTTTGGCAAAAGAGAATTACACTTAAATAACTTACTTAGAGTTCCTCAAATAAAGAAAAACCTCATAAGTGTTTCTCAATTTGCCAAAGATAATCAAGTATACTTTGAATTTTATCCAAAACTTTGTTTAGTTAGAGATGTATCAACTAGAGAAATTTTACTGCAGGGTAATGTGCAAAATGGTCTATACTCATTCAATCTGAGGCAGCATAATAGGGTAGCCAATTCTGGAAAATGGTGCAACAATGTTGAAAATGATATCAAAAATAACAAAATTTTTGATCTTTGGCATTGTAAATTGGGTCATCCCGGTAATAATACTGTAAAATCTGTGTTGAAGAGTAATAAAATCAATATTAATGATATATCTCTACCCTATATATGCTCTGCATGTCAAATAGGAAAGAATCACAAATTACCCTTTCTTGATTCATCAACTAAACATACCAAACCATTAGAAATGGTAGCTACAGATTTATGGGGACCAGCCCCAATAAATTCTGATTTTGGATTCAAATACTACATCTCTTTTGTTGATTCTTTTTCAAGATATACTTGGATATATTTCCTAAAAACTAAAGCAGAAACACATAGGGTAGTTATTCAATTTATTACTCAAGTAGAAAGGCAACTAAATCATCAACTAAAAATAATTCAAACTAATGGAGGAGCTGAATTCAAACCATTAAAGAATTATTTCTTAGAAAAAGGAATAATACATAGAACTACCTGCCCCTATACTTCTGAGAAAAATGGGTTAGTTGAGAGGAAGCATAGGCATATTGTTGACACTGGCATCACTCTTTTGGCACATGCTTCAATGCCACTCAAGTTCTGGCCTGATGCATTCAATTCAGCTGTTCATCTCATCAACAGAATGCAACAAAGGTACTGCATAATAAAACTCCTTTAGAATTACTATTTAATATTGTACCAGATTACAATAGTCTCAAAACATATGGTTGTCTATGTTTTCCCTATATGAGACCATATAATTCTCATAAGTTAAGTAATAGATCAACATCTTGTACCTTTATTGGTTACACTTCTAAGCAGAAAGGTTACAAATGCTTGACTAGTGATGGAAAATTATAATATCTCGACATGTTGGATTTAATGAATCTATATTTCCATTTGCTAGTACAGAAATCAAGACAACTAAAAAGATTTATAACACAAAAAATGTTATACCTGAAATACCCATCCTTTCTCACAATAAAATAGTTGAAGCTACACATCAGAGTCAACTTGAACCTCAACTCACAGTATCAGGTGAAGAATCAGGTCAAGATTCAAGTAACTCCAATAATGACTGCAACAATAATAATGAGTCTAGCACAGAAACTATCTCTGCTCAAGAAAATCAAAGCAATACCACTCCTCATCAAGACAATCTTAATGAGGAGGGAATATGTCATCACATGATGACCAGATCTAAACATGGTATATTCAAACCCAAAGCATATCATGTCATCAACAACTCATCTGAACCTGTTTGCTTCAATGAAGCCTTACAGGATGAAAATGGAAAGCTGCAATGGATGATGAGTACAATGCTCTCATCAAAAATGAAACATGGACTCTTGTTCCTGCACCAAAGAATAAAAATATCATTGGATGTAGATGGACATATAAAGTCAAGAGAAATTCTGAAGGCAATATTGACAAATATAAAGCCAGACTTGTGGCCAAGGGCTACTCTCAACAATATAGGATAGACTTCAGTGAAACTTTTTCACCAGTTGTTAAACCCACAACTATAAGAGTTATTCTCACTATTGCTCTTCACAATAAGTGGCAGATAAAACAACTAGATGTCAATAATGCTTTTTTAAATGGTGAACTTCATGAGGAAGTTTATATGCAACAACCATCAGGATACACTCAGAGTGACAAGAAGGACTGGGTATGCAAACTTAACAAAGCTATATATGGGCTTAAACAAGCTCCACGTGTTTGGTATGAAAAGCTTAAATCTACTCTTGTTAATCTCAATTATCATCCCACTAAGTCTGATAATTCTTTGTATGTTAAAAATTATAACAATATTACTGTGTTCATACTTGTTTATGTGGATGACATCATAATCACAGGAAACTGCATGAAGGAAATCAGGTATGTCACCGATCACTTAAACAACAAATTTTCCTTAAAAGACTTACGGAATTTAAAATATTTCCTAGGCATTGAAGTCATAAGGAAATCTGAACATGAACTTGTTCTTTGTCAAAGGAAATACATATCTGAAGTTCTAAATAGAGCTAAAATGAGTGCTGCAAAGCCCATGCCTACCCCAATGTCAAGTAATTTACACTTATCTAAAGACAAAGGGGAAATCTTTGATAATGAAAAACTTTACAGAAGTATTATAGGGGCTTTGCAGTATATCACAATTACTAGACCTGACTTATCATTTGCTGTGAATAAAGTTTGCCAATTTATGCAGAAACCTTTAGATCTTCACTGGAAAGCATTAAGCATATTCTAAGATATTTAAAAGGATCTATCAATCAAGGTCTAAAGCTAAAAGCGTGTAAAGACTTATCTATCAAAGGGTTCGCTGACGCTGACTGGGCATCAGACTCTGACGACAAAAGATCAACGACAGGTTACTGCATCTATTTAGTAAGCAACCCAGTGTCGTGGTGTTCAAAGAAGCAGCCCACCGTGTCTCGCTCCAGCACTGAAGCAGAATATCGAAGCGTGGCAAGCACGGCAGCTGAAATCATTTGGCTCAGATCTCTTCTCAAGGAAATCAAAGTCAATTCCTTGAATCAACCAGTGATATGGTGTGATAATTCCGGAGCCGTTTCTATCTCCACAAATCCAGTTCTTCATTCTCGAACGAAACACATAGAAATCGACTTTTATTTCGTTCGAGAACAAGTTATCAAAAGGGAACTTGCCGTTAATCATATTCCAGCAAGCAATCAGATTGCTGATATCATGACAAAAGCCCTCTCGAAGCATAACTTTGAAAGATTCAAAGTTAATTTGATGATTGAAGATGTCGGGAGCAGATTTGGGATAAAAGAGGAAGAGAATGAAACCCTAGGTCAAATTGAGGGCGGCAATCAGAAGTAAATAGGTTTTGTACCGATAGTAACACTGGTTGATTATGAGCCATCAGATCTTTGAAGATCCCTTGGCTTACATTCTCTCAATATTCTGATGCAGATTGCCAACATGTCTAGGCCTAGCCCATTTAGTTTATTTTGTGTATAAATACTGTACTGTACAATTAGTTTGTATTACTATATATTCAGTTTATCAAGTTTATGATTTAAATACATCTCTGTAACAATCTAATATCAATCTTCTTCATAACTAAGATTATAGCAAAAAGCCACATTCCTAGCAAAATTTTCTCATTTTCTATGATATGGATCGATTTGCATTAAGATATAATTGGTTTATTTAAAAAATATGCATAGTTTGTACTCAACTTGAGTATGCTAACTTTTAATGAATAGAGAAAGTCAAATCCAACTTTTGAAACCTATGTATTTATAAGTTTACTTCAAAGTTAAACTTTAGTTCTTTGTGATGAATTTGCGCGTACGGAAATAGTACACTTGTACACATATAATACACTTAATATAATCTCTTTATAATATATTTACATAGGTACATGAAAAGTATGCTAGAAAATTAAGTAGTGCTTAAGCGACATTAAACAACAAAACTTCTATCGCCTTGCCTTGCTTAGAGCTTATTAAAACATAGCTTAGGATTGTGACTATTAAATGGTGTGTATCTTAGAATAACACTTTGTACCGCCTTTTTGACATTATATGTTATCGTTTCGTTGTGAGATTCTGATGTTGTGCTCTTCTATCTTGTTCCATATCGTTTTCTTTTTATTTACCCTAACAATCTATTTTTTCGGCCCTTGAGTGCCCGGTACGTAAATCCTATGGATGTATTAGTTCCGACATTTGGGGATTGAAAAGGGCTATTACACGTTCATTCTTTTTAATATTTATAGCATGATCAACAAGTCCCTGAAAAATAAGAAATATGCACATTGGTACTGTAATGGCCCTAATGTCGACTAACATTATTTAGAATTTTGAGATTTTGTTATTAAGTTTAGTAGTGCCTTAGTTAATAAACCAATTAGAGAAGTAAAAGGTTAGGATAAGAAGGAGGAAAATGATAAGAGCAAAATGGAAATAGCTAACATTCCTACTCCTTAAAATCTTCTATCCTTATTTCCTTCATTCATTTTATACATATACAAACTAAACATAGAGAGAGGCCGACCATAGCAAACGGAAAACAAGAAGGAAATAAAGAGATTAAGGAATCAAAGCTAAAAGAAATCAAGTCTATACCAAATCTCATCTTTCTCATCCAAAATAAGATGAATAATGAATATGCATCTCACATTTTTGATCATTTTTCGGTTTTAAAGGTAAACCCCTTTCTTTTGCAAGCATTATGTTATATTTTAGTAGTTTGATTAATTATGTGCTTGTTGTTGATTTTTAGAATTTAAATATGAAATTTTGTGATAAGTTTAAGTTGGAAAACCTATCATATGATAGCCAAATGACCTGAGATTTTGAGATGATGTTAGAAATATCATTTTAGAAGTGGTTTTTTATTTTTAGAATTTTCCAAGCAAGTATAGATTTTATATGATTTTTCTAAGTGAAGAAATTGATGAATTTCGGGTTTTAATTATTAAAAATAATTAAAATAAGTTTTTGGCCTTGAAATTTGTATATGTCAAAGAATATGATTAGCCTTGTTTATATTTCGGGTTTATTCCTAAGTGTTTAGGAATGATAAATAATTTGTTTAAGTCTAAAAGGCTAATTTGTTTAATTAAAATATTTATAATATAGGTTAAACTATAAAATATTTAGCATAGAAAACTATGGCATGTGACAGTTTTTCTCAGTAAAGAATGTGATAGAGTTTTGATAGCCAATAAGGTTTTAACAAATTATAGAGGATTGGTGAAAAGTAATATCTTTTTATACTAAATAGGCAGTTTTCGAGTTAATTACATTTTAACCATGTCGACGTTGTCCATGTCGAGCCATATCTCTCCACGCAACATCGACGCGGAACAAACTAATACGCATGATGTCAATGAGCTTAACAGGAAGCGGATTGGTATGGAGCTCGTCGAGCAGTAATAAAGATAAAGGGATGTCCCTCGACATGGCCATGTCGATGTACAAGCATACCGCATTTAATTTACAGAGGCTTGTAGCCGCATGTGTTCTTTAGACTCGTTGACCCCTATAACCTCGACGTCGCATTGTTTTGTTAAGTGACTTCGAGTTTCAGCCTCGTCGACCCGATTGTCATCGAGCTTAACCCTTATCGCTTTAAATTGTCATCGAGCCTAATCTACGCCGCGTTTTAACTTGTCATCGAGCCTAATCTATGTCGCTTTTTAACCAGCCATCGAGCTTAGCCCCTGCCATTTTTAACTAGTCATTGAGTTTAACCTATAATGTTTTTAAACATGTCAGCATCATAGATATCGACGCCGCATCTATTAAATTTTATACCCTTGATGAGGCATTGATGCCAATGTTTTATGTGTTGCTGAAGTTCAAATTTTATAGTTTAATAGTATGACTTATGAAGTTATGACTTCGACATCAACCCCAAATATTTTCAAACAAAAGAGTTTGACATGCCTTAGAATGGGCAAAGATATTTAATGGGGAAGACGTCACTGAGTTTTATAATTGTAAAGGTATTACATAGTTTTGGCCTTATAGCCTAAGTTTTGAGAGGGTCGAAGACCCTGATGATTTTGAGTTTCATCAATAATGTTTTGTAAAGCATATATCATGGTATAAGTATGTTGAGTAAAGTAAAGGACCAATGTTTTCCTAGTATTAAGTATGATTTCAAGGCCTTAATCATTTACGAAGAATTTGTTTTCAAGGAAATATGGATGTGGTAGTTAGTACAAAATTTTACTAAAGTAGTGACTTGGAGATTAGAAAACCAGATGGGACTGATGTCGGGTTGTGCCCTATATTTTAGCTAGTAGCCCCTAGCTAATATAAGTCTAAAATTCTTGTGTGTAGAGTAATGTCATGGGTAAGACTAAAAGAAGGTTGCATACAGAAAGGAATGTACAAGGTAGAGTTAGATTATTGGTGAGCCTACAAAACTATTAGGATCAGTTGACCATAGAAGTAGTAAGTTACAGACATACAATCTAGTTTTTTCTAACAGCAAGTCAGAATATTGGTTAAGTCCGGTAGGCACAAGTCAGCCATAGGTTTATAGTCAACCTGATAAAACTAT
Source organism: Allium fistulosum (assembly GCA_030737815.1). Taxonomy (NCBI): domain Eukaryota; kingdom Viridiplantae; phylum Streptophyta; class Magnoliopsida; order Asparagales; family Amaryllidaceae; genus Allium; species Allium fistulosum. The sequence goes on from CM060901.1 coordinate 1,229,462,643, forward strand.
GATGTTGGGACAGATAGTCCACTGATTATCTATTCTATAGGAATAAATGTTATTATATATTGTTTATTTTAACCAGCTTGGTTGCAGGATTTTGATTGCAAAAGATATGTTTTAATGGATATTAGTGAGGGAAAAATCCATTCCGTTAGGCGGTGTGGTCTCACTTAATATCGATAAATCGATTGTCATATTATTATTCACACCTGGCTTTTTTCTAACTCGACAGTTATATTTTCCCCATAAACTCTCGGGTGCTCAAAATTTAATTTGAGTAGGTTGAGAGTTAAGTTTTTCAGGTATAGTAGGTTTTGGCGAATAAAGCATCCAAAGGCGTGTAGGAGGCAGATCTAACTATGTAGTAGATTATCTATTTATCTATTCTGCAGTGATTGAATGTTGTATGTAATGGCAGATGCTATAACTATCTATTTAGTAACTCCTGATCATCTAAGGGGAATCTTCAGATGTCGCTCTTGGCGAATTTTGTAATAAAATATTTATCTGAACCTTGGCAATGTTATGGGATTATGTACTGGATATGAAATGCTGATTTGAAATTTAACGAGAATTTTTTTTTGAAATTGTGTTTGAAATATTTCATATTCTTGTGCTTCTAATTATGGATACCATTAACACTACCACATTTTCTCACCAGAAATTAAAACTGTTGATGACTGCAGCATCTTTAGCGGTTAGTTTCAGACCTCAAAATGGGGGATGTTACAACTTAATATCGGAGCATAGATTTATGTAAAACTTAAAAGAATTTTGAACTTAGAAATAGGTCTTAAAATATAATCCAAATGAATTAGAGAACAAGATTGGGGTATGGGATAACGCTATAGTGGCGTACTTGTATTTGTTATATATAAGTACACGCTTTATCTCTATTTTCCCATCTCTCTTACACTGTTCTACCGTGTCTTACTAAGGTTCGAATGCAGACTAAAGTAAACTAAGATATGGAGGCAAAAAATGGAAGAGTGAATCTCGGTGGAGGAAGTACCACAACTAGTGGAAATGTTAGGCCTAATACTAGGAGAAACCTGGATGGGGCACAAGCTGCTAATGTAGGTGCTAGAGCACCACAGGTTGATATGGGAGCAATTTACCAGTTCTTTGTCGACATCATGTAAGCAGGAGCTGCTATTGGATTGATTGGAGGAAATGCTAGAGGAGTGAATAAGGAAGCTCCGGTTGCAAACAACTATGCTATGTTGAGTATGGATTATGCAAGGCTTGGAGGAAAGCCATTTATTGGAACTGAAGATGCAATTGAAGTAGAGAATTGGTTGCTACATTGCAAGAGGATTTTTGCTGATCTTGGACTGAATGACAAACGAAAGAGGAGGTTAGCGTCCAGGCACCTGCAAGGAGTTGCGTTGTACTGGTGGAACGGCGTAACTATTGGAGTAGCGGGGGAAACCCTGACTTGGGTAGAGTTTAGGAGAAGGTTTGAAGAGATGATTTTATCATAGAATGCTAAGTCTATTCTCTTGAGAAAGTTTGCTGAGTTGGCACATGGAGATATGACTGTGTTGGAGTATGCTACGAGATTCAAAGAGTTATCGTGGTATAGTTATGCTACAGTTGATACAGTAATTAAGAGGATAAGAAGTTCATTCGAGGACTGAGACATGAGCTTGCTAGGGCAAGTTTGCCATATTTCAGGGATCCATATGATGTAGTTGTTGAGATGGCTTTATGGAATGAAAAGATGCTTGCTTTCTTTGGTAATAACAAAGCAGTAGAGACTCAAGGTGGGCAGAATCAAAAGTGGAAGTTTTTCCACAAGAAGGGTGCTTAGAAGAGTGGAGCTGCCCAAAAAGAAAAATCTGAGATTATCTGCCATAAGTGTTATAAGAAAGGTCATTTCGCAAATGATTGTCATTCTGGAGATGGAATGAAGGTGGTTGGGAGGAAGGACCTAGCCAAAGCTAAGAAGGGTAAGGTTTTGCACTAGAACCAACAACCTCGACACCAACCATTGAGGAGAAAGGGAAGGCTGTTATGGCAGGTACGGTTTTGATTCATGGTATAACTGTTAGAGTTCTATTTGATACTGGTGCATCGCATTCTTTTATATCTCAATGTTTGGTAGATAAGCTTAAACTAGAACCCTAATACCTAGTTACATCCTTAAGGGTTGCGAGTTCGATAGAAGGGTATGCAACTCTTGGGATGAGATGTGACCAGTTAGAGCTTGTATAATTAGGTCATATTTCTTATACAGTTTGCATGTGTTTTATTTCATAGATTTTGGAATAATTTTGGGTATGGACTGGTTAAGTAAGTATGATGCTAGGATATTTTTCCACGATAGGAAAATATCACTGACATAGCCTTGTAGTAGCGATCGAATTATATATTCTGTAGAAAAATCGGGTTTTGATGTTTGTGCTTTGTTGGGTGACAGGACTACTACCGTAACAAGTTATTAAGTTTCAAATAGATCTTGTAGCACGAGCTGAACCAGTTAGTAGACCGCCAAGTAGGATGACACCTACCGAGATAAAGGACCTAAAGGTGCAACTGGTGGATTAAGAGGGAAGAGTTTTATTAGACCAAGTAGTTTTCCCTAAGGAGCAGCGATAGTGTTTGTTAAGAAACCTGACGGATCAATAAGGTTGTTTATCAATTATTGTAAGTTAAATGAAATGATAATGAACAATCGATATCCATTGCGAAGGATTGATGATTTGTTTGACCAGCTGAGTAGAACCAAATGGTTTTCTCAATTGGATTTGGAAACAATGTTCCATTAGCTAAGAGTAGCAGAGGATATTGTTCCCTTGACAGCGTTTAGGACGAGGTATGGATTGTACGAACTGATAGTAATGCCATTCGGATTGACTAATGCACCAGTCTTCTTCATAGACTTAGTGAATCGTATCTTCCGAGAACACTTGGATAGATTCGTATTGGTATTCATAGAAGGCATTTTGATATATTTGAAGGATGAAAGAGATCATGGAGTTCATCTTAGGATAGTGCTTAAGACACTGAGGCAGCATCGGTTAAAAGCAAAGTTTTCAAAGTGCAACTTTTGGAAGAAGGAGGTGAAGTTTTTTAGTCACGTAGTTTCAGAAAAAGAGTTGTTAGTAGATCCAGCTATGATAGAAGCAGTTAATAATTGAAAGAGACTTGAGATAGTGACTGAGATAAAGAGTTTTCTTGGACTAGCTAGCTATTACCAGAGATTTATTAAGGATTTCTTGCGAATAGCAGCATCGATCACTAAACTTACAAGGAAAGAAGTAGATTATGTTTGGCCGATAAATGTGAGGAGGCATTCCAGAAGCTGAAACATTTATTGAGAAATGCATCGATGTTAGTTGTTCTGGATGTGAATCAAGATTTAATAGTTATATAGATGCCTATGGAACTGGATTAGGAGTTGTGTTAATGCAGAGGAGTAAAATAATTGCCTATGCTTCTTGACAGCTCAGACCGCATGAGATTAGATATTCGACGCATTACTTAGAGTTAGCTGTAGTAATTTGTGCACTAAAAGTGTGGAGTCATTACCCTTTGAGAGAAAGATTCTACTTTTTTACGAACTACAAATCATTAAGATACTTATTCTCTCAGAAGGAGTTGAATATGAGACAACAGAGATGGCTAGAATGTTTAGTCGCTTATGATTTTGGAATTGAATACACACCGGGAAAAGGAGGCAAAGTAGCAGAATCACTCAGTAGAAGGCATCATAATGCAGTGTTAGAAATGCTAGTTGAGTGGAAAGATTTGGAAGCTTTAACTACATACAGTGTAAAGTTAAGATCTACGACAAGTTCGAGTCAAGAAACCGCTATGTTGTCATGTTTATATGGTCAACCAGTAATAATTTAAAGGATAGCTTCTAAGCAAGGAGATGATCCATTACTAATTGAACATATCAGAAATTAATGAATGGAACTGGGATCGACGATTTAAAGGATTTCAGTCTTGACCAAAATGGGTGGTTGAAAAAGAAAAGAAGGTTATGTGTTCCAGATATTGAAGATCTAAGGAAGGAAGTTCTTAAAGAATGTCATCGATCAAAGTTTACTATTCATTTTGGAGGAACTGAGACGCATCAAGATATGAAAATAAGTTTCTTCTGGGAAGCTATGAAGAAGGATGTAGGCTTATGGGTAAAGCAGTGTTTGAACCGTCAGCAAGTAAAAGCCAACATTAGAAGCTAAGTGGTTTGCTTCAGCCTTTAGATATTCCAGTTTGGAAGTGAGATTCTATATCTATGGATTTTATAGACCAGTTGCTAAGGTCGAATAGAGGAAATAAGAGTATATGGGTTATAGTGGACAGATTGACCAAGAGTGCACACTTTATACTCGTTAAGTCGATTAGAACAGTATCAGGCTTAGCTAATTTATTCATGAAGAATACAATTAGACTGCATGGGATTCCTAGTAGTATAGCAAGTGACAGAGATTCCTTGTTCACTAGTGAGTTCTGGAAGAGCCTACAGGTAGCAAGATCAAGATGAGTACCGCTTACCATCCACAGACCGATGGGCAAACAAAAACAGTTATCAGACTAGTATAGTGATGACACCGCTTGAAAGTTTGTATGGAAGCCAAGAAAAACTCATGTATGTTGGTTAGAGATCAAAGATAGTTTAGTTCTTGGTCCAGATTTAGTAAGAGAAGCCATAGTAAAGATTGAGTTAATTCGGGTCAGAATAAAGGAAGCTTAGTCAAGGCAGAAAATTATGCAGATAAGAGACGAAAAGACTTAGAGTTTTCAGTCAGAGGTCATGTTTTCATCAAGGTATCACCGATGAAGGGTGTAATAAGATTCAGGAAGTCAATGAAATTGGCACCAAGGTTTGTTGGACCATTTTCTATTATAGAAAGGATCGGGAAACTCGCTTATAGGATAGACTTATCGAATAGTTTGGAAAGAGGCCAGAATGTTTTCCGTATTTCTCATCGAAAAAGGTGTGTTCGAGTTCCAAAGACTAATATTACTCCGATTGTTTTAGAAGACTTAGTAGTGGAACCGAAAATGACCATAGTTAGACAGCAGTTCATATAGCGGCTAAGGATGAGAAGAAGCTAAGGTGCAAGATAGTTAGATTAGTAAAGGTCGAGTGGAGTGACGTCGAGAGAGACTGTACTTGGGAAACAGAGAGCAGGATTAGAAACACTTATCCTGATTTTTTGGGGATATGTTTTACCTTTATGTTTGATTGATGTATATACCTTATCGTAAATTTGAATATGAAATTCTTTTAGGAGGGGAGTCTGTAATGACCCTAATTTCGACTAACATTATTTAGAACATTTAATTAGCAAAATTAAATGAAATAATGTAAAGGGATAAGAAAATTGAGATTTGATAATTAAATTTAGGGCATGCCTTTGTTAATAAACCGATTAGAGAAGTAAAATGTTAGGATAAGAAGGAGGAAAATGGGAATAGCCTTCATTCCTACCCCTTAAACCCTTCTATCTTCATTTCCTTCAATCATTTTACACACATACAAACTAAACATTGAGAGAGGTTGGCCATAGCAAAGGGAAAACAAAAAGGAAACTAAAAGATTAAGGAATCAAAGCTAAAAGAAATCAAGTCTACACCAAATCTCATCTTTCTCATCCAAATCAAGGTGAATAATGAATATACATCTCATATTTTGATCATATTTTGGTTTTAATTATAAACCCTTTTCTTTCGCAAGCATTATGCCATGTTTTAGTAGTTTGAATGATTATATGCTTGTTGATGATTTTTAGAATTTAAATATGAAATATTGTGATATGTTTGAGTTGGAAAACCTATTATATTATTCCCAAATGACTTGATGTTTTGAGAAGATGTTAGAAATATCATTTTAGAAGTGGGTTTTTAATATTATAATTTTCCAAGCAAGTATGGATTTTATATGATTTTTTAAGTGAGGAAATTGATGAATTTTCAGTTTTATTATTAAAAATTATTAAAACGAGTTTTTGGCCCTGAAATATTTATATGTTGAAAAGTATGATTAAATTGGTTTATTTTTATTTTTTGGGGTTTTATATTAAATGTTTTAGAATGATAAATAAATTGTTTAAGTCTAAAGGGCTTATTTGTTTAATTAAAATTCTATAATATGGGTTAAATTGTAAAAATATTTAGCATAAAAAGTTATGGCATGCGGTAGTTTTCACAGCAAAGAATGTGATAAATTTTGATAGATAATACGGTTTTGACAAATTATAGAGGGTTGGTGAAAAGTAATATCTTCTTATAGTAAATGGGCAGTATTCGAGTTAATTACAGTTTTACCATGTCGACGTTGTTTATGTCAAGCCATATATCAGCGCACTTCATCATTAGTAATAAAGATAAAGGAATGGCCCTCGACATGAACATGTCAATGTGCAAGCATGCCACATTTTATTTAAACAGGCTTATAGCCGCATGTGTTCTTTAGACTCGCTAACCACTATAACCTCGACGTCGCATTGTTTTATTAAGTGACTTCGAGTTTCAGCCTCGTCGACCCGATGGTCATCGAGCCAAACCCTTACTGCTTTAAATTGTCATTGAGACTAATCCATGCCGCGTTTTAACTTGTCATTGAGCCTAATCTATACTACTTTTTAACCTATCATCGAGCTTAGCCCCTGTCATTTTTAACTCGTCATCGAGTTTAACCTATAATGTTTTTAACCTTGCCGACGTCATAGATATCGATGCCGCATCTATTAAATTTTATACCCTCGATGAGGCATTGATGCTAATGTTTTTATGTGTTACCAAAATTCAAATTTTATAGTTTAACACTATGACTTATGAAGTTATGACTTCGACATCGTCCCCTTATATTTTCAAATAAAAAACTTCGCCATGCCTTAGAATAGGCAAAGATATTTAATGGCGAACACGTCGTCGTGTTTTATAATTGTAAAGGTATTACATAGTTTTGGCCTTATAGCCAAAGTTTTGAGAGGGTCGAAGACCCTAATGATTTCGAGTTTCATCAACAATGTTTTGTAAAGCATATATCATGGCATAAGTATTTTGGGTAAAGTAAAGTCCTTGTTTTAAGTACGATTTCAAGGGTTAAATCATTTACAAAGATTTTATTTTCAATGAAATATAGATAGGGTTGTTAACCCAGAATTTTACTAAAGTAACGACTCAGAGAATAGAAAACCAAATGGGACTAGTGTAGGGTCGCGCCCTATAATTTAGCTAGTAGCCCCTAGCTAATATAAGTCCAAAATTCTAGTGTGTAGGGCAGTGCAATGGGTAATACTAAAAGAAGGTTACACACATAAAGTAATACATAAAGTAGAGTTAGGTTATTGGTGAGCTTGCAAAACCATTAGGATCGTTTGACCCTAGAAGTAGTAAGTTACGGACAAATCATCCAGTTTTTCTCTAATAGCAAGTTAGAATACTTGTTAAGTCTGGTAGGCCCGAGTCATCCATAGGCTTATAGTTAGCTAGATAAAACTATGATGTTGGGATAGATAGTCCACTTATTGCCATTCTATAGGAATATATGTTATTGTTATATTATTTATTATAACCAGTTTGGTTACAGGATTTTGATTGCAAAAGATATGCTTTTAAAGGGTATTAGTGAAGGGAAAACTTGTCCCGCTAGGCGGCGTGGTCTCACTTAATATCGATATATTGAGGTATCATATTATTATTCAAACTAGACTTTTTGTCCAATTCAAAATTTATGTTTTCCCTTTAAACTCTCTGGTGCTCAAAATTTAGTTGAAGTAGGTTGAGAGTTAATTTTTTGAGGTTTAGTAGGTTTTGACGAATAAAGCATCCAAAGACGTGCATGAGGCAGATCTTGCTATGTTAGAGATTATCTATATCTATTCCGCTGTGATTGAACGTTGTATGTAATGGTAGATGTTATAACCGTCTGTTTAGCAACTCTGATCATCCAAGGGGGCATCTTCATATCTCGCTCTTAGTTTATTTTGTAATAATTAAATTTATCTGAACCTGGGTAACATTATGGGATTATGTACTGAATATGAAATGCTGATTTGAAATGTAACGAGAAAAGTTGTTTTGAAATTGTGTTTTAAATATTTTATATTCTTGTGCTTCTAATATTATGGATACCATTAACATTACCACATTTTATCACCAAAAATTAATACTATAGATGACTGCAACATCTGTAGCGGTTAGTTTCGGACCTCAAAATAGGGGATGTTACAACTTGGTATCAGAGCATAGGTTTATGTAAAACTCAAGAAATTTTGAACTTAAAAGGTGGTTTTAAAACATAATCCAAATGAATCAGAGAATAAGATTGGTGTATGGAATAATGTTATAGTAACGTACTTGTATTTTCTATATATAAGTATATGCTTTATCTCTATTTTCCTATCTCTCTTACATTGTTCATTCGTGCCTTACTAAGGTTTGAATGCAGACTAAAGGAAAGTAAGATATGGAGGCAGGAAATGGCAGAGTGAATCTTGATGGAGGAAGCACCACAACTAACGGAAATGCTTGGCCCAATACTAGGAGAAACCCGGGTCGAGCACAAGCTGCCAATGTAGGTGCAGGAACACCATAGGTTAATATGGGAGCAATGTACAGTTCTTTGTCAACAAGATGCAAGAAGGAGCTACTGCTGGATTGGTTGGAGGAAATGCTGGAGGAGTGCATCAGGAAGCTCTGGTTGTCAACAACTATGCTGTGCTGAGTAGGGATAATGCAAGGCTTGGAGGAAAAACATTTATTGGAACTGAAGATGCAATTGAAATAGAGAATTTGTTGCTCATTGTGATAGGATTTTAACTAATCTTGGATCAAATGACGAACTGAAGAGGAGATTAGCATCCAGGCAACTACAAGGAGCTACGTTGTACTAGTGGAACAGTGTAACTGTTGGAGTAGCGAAGGAAACCCTAACTTGGACAGAATTTAGGAGAAGGTTTGAAGAAAGGTTTATATCAGAGATCGCTAAGTCTACCTTGTTGAGAAAGTTTGCTGAGTTGGTACAGGGAGATATGACTATATTGGTGTATGCTATGAGATTCGAGGAGTTATTAAGGTATGGTTATGCTACAGTTGATAAACTAATTAAGAGGAAGGAGATGTTCACTTAGGGGCTGAGACCTGAGCATGCTTGGGCAACTTTACCACATCTCTAGGATCCATGTGATGTAGTTGTTGAGATGACTTTAAGGAATGAAGAGATGCTTGATTTCTTTGGTAACGACAAAGTAGTGGAGGCTCAAGGTGGGAAGAATCAGAAGAGGAAGTTTTTCCACAAGAAGGGAGCTTAGAAGAGTGAAGCTGCCCAGAAAGGAAAATCTAAGATTATCTGCTATAAGTGTGATAAGAAAGGGCATTTTGCAAATGAATGTCATTCTGGAGATGGAAAGAAGGTGGTTGGGGGGAAGGACATTAAGTGCTTCAACTGTGATCAGATCGGTCATTATAAGAACTGGTGCAAGGAACTAACCAAAGCTGAGAAGGGAAAAGTGTTTGCATTAGAATTAGCTACCTCGAGACCAACAGCCGAGGAGAAAGGAAAGGTTGTGATGGGAAATACGCTTTTGATTCATGGTATACCTGTTCGTGTTCTATTCGATACTGGTGCATCCCATTCTTTCATATCTCATTGATTGGTAGATATGCTTAACCTAGAATCCTCATACCTTGTTACATCCTTAAGAGTTGCGAGTTCAATAGGAGGGTATGCAACTCTGGGGATGAGATGTGACCAGTTAGAGTTTAAATTGTTAGGTAATATACTTTCTTGCAGTTTGCATGCGTTTGATTTCATAGCTTCAGAATTATTTTGGGTATGGACTGGTTTAGTAAGTATGAAGCTAGGATATTTTTCCATGATAAGAAAATATCACCGAGACACTCTAGTAGCAGTGATCGAATTATATATTTTATTGAAAACCCGAGTTTTGATGTTTGAGCTTTGTTGACTATAATGGAGGAGAAAGATGAGTTGAATTGAATTTTTGTCATTGACAACTCATAGAGGTCTTTGAATCGATGACAGGACTACCGCCGAAATGGGCTATAGAGTTTCAGATAGACCTTGTACTAGGAGTTGAACCTGTTAGTAGACCGCAAAGTAGAATGAAACCTACCGAAATGAGGAAGCTAAAGGTGCAACTGGTGGATTTAGAAGGGAAGAGCTTTATTAGACTAAGCTATTTGTCATGGGGAGCAGCCGTAGTGTTTTTTAAGAAACCAGATGGATCGTTAAGGTTGTGCGTTGATTATCATAAGTTAAATGAAAGGGCAGTAAAGAATCGACATCCATTGTCGAGGATTGACAATTTGTTTGATCGGTTGAGTGGAGCAAAAGTGTATTCTCAATTGGATTTGGCAATAGGTTTCCATCATGTAAGAACATCAAAGGATATTATTCCCTTGACGGCGTTTAGGACAAAGTATGGATCGTACGAATGGTTAGTCATGCCATTCGGATTAACTAATGCACCAGCCTTCTTCGTAGACTTAATGAATCAAATCTTCCGAGAACACTTGGATAGATTCATATTGGTATTCGTAGATGATATTTTGATGTATTCGAAGGATGAAAGGGATCATGAAGTTCATCTTAGGATAGTGCTTGAGACACTATGGCAGCATCGGTCAAAAGCAAAGTTTTCAAAGTGCCACTTTTGGAAGAAGAAGGTAAAGTTTCTTGGTCATGTATTCTCAAAAAAAGAGTTTTCAGCAGATCTAGTTAAGATAAAAGTAGTTAATAATTGGAAAAGACCCAAGACAGTGACCAAGATAAAGAGTTTGCTTGGACTAGATGGTCATTACTGGAGATTCATTAAGGATTTCTCATGCATAGCAGCACTGATGACTAAGCTAACAAGGAAAGAAGTAGTGTATACAGATGTGTGCGGAACTGGATTAGGAGCTATGTTAATGCAGATGGGTAAAGTAATTTCCTATGCTTCTCGATGGCTTAGACTGCATGAGGTTAGATATCTGATGCATGACTTAGAGTTAGCTGCAGTAATTTTATACTAAAGGTATGGAGACATTACCTTTTGGAAGAGAGATTCGAGTTGTTTACTAACCATAAGTCATTAAGATACTTATTCTCTCATAAGGAGTTGAATATGAGACAACAGAGATGGCTAGAGTTTCAGTCGTCTATGATTTTGGAATTGAGTACACACCGAGAAAAGGGAACAAAGTGGTAGCAGCACTCAGTAGAAGGCATCAGAATGCAGTGTTATCAATTACAGCAGAGTGCAAAGATTTGGAAGCTTTGACTAAATGCGGAGTACATTTAAGATCTACGGCAAGTTCAAGTCAAGAAACCGTTATGTTATCATGTTTAGAAGTTCGACCAGTAATGAACAAAAGGGTTGCTTAGCAAAGAGATGATCCATTACTAGTTGAACGGACAAGAAGGTTAAAGAGTGGAACTAGGATCAATGATTTAAAGGATTTTAGTCTTGACCAAAATGGGTAGTTGAAAGAAAGGAAGGTTATGTGTTCCGGATATTGAAGATCTAAGGAAGGAAGTTCTTAGAGAATGTCATCGATCGAAGTTAACTATTCATCTTGGAGGAACTAAGATGTATCAGTATATGAAAACAGGTTTCTTCTGGAAATTTATGAAGAAGGATGTAATTTTATGGGTAAAGCAGTGTTTGAACTGTCAACAGGTAAAGTCGAACATTAGAAGCCAAGTGGATTGCTTCAGCCATTAGATATTCCAATTTGGAAGTGAGATTATATATCTATGAATTTTATAGACGGGTTGCCAAGTTCGAATAATTATCTTGGTTATAGTGGACAGATTGACCAAGAGTGCACACTTTATACCCGTTAAGTCAAATAGAATGACACTAGTCTTAGCTAAGTTATTCATGAAGAATATAATCAGACTACATGGGATTCCTAGTAGTATAGTAAGTGACAGGGATTCCTTGTTCACTAGTGAGTTCTGGAAGAGTCTATAGGAAGTTTTAAGTAGCAAACTCAAGATGAGTACCGCTTACCATCCACAGACTGATGGGAAAACAAAAGGAGTTAACAAAGTCTTCAAAGATTTGTTAAGAGCTTATGTGTTAGATTTTGGACGATCATGGGAAGACCATTTACACTTAGTCGAATTTTCATATAACAACAGTTATCTGACTTGTATATGGATGGCACCGTTTGAAGATTTGTATGGAAGGCCATGCAAATCTCCAATATGTTGGTTAGAGACCAGAGATAGATTAGTTCTTGGTCCACATTTAGTAAGGGAAGCCGTAGAAAATTTAGGCTAGAATGAAGGAAGCTCAGTCAAGGTAGAAAAGTTATGTAGATAAGAGATGAAAAGACTTAGAGTTCTTAGTCGAAGATCATGTTTTCGTCAAGGTATCACTGATGAAGGGTGTAATAAGATTCGGGAAGTCAGGGAAATTGACAACGAGGTTTGTTAGACCATTTCCTACTATAGAAATGGTCGAAAAACTCGTTTATAGAATAGAGTTACCGAATAGTTTGGCAGGAGTCCATAATGTTTTCCATATTTCTCGTCTAAGGAGGTGTGTTCGAGATCCAAAGACTACTATTACTCCAATTGCGTTAGAAGACTTAGTAGTGAAACCGGACATGACCATAGTTAGACAGCCAGTTCATATAGTGGTTAAGGATGAGAAGCTAAGGAGCAAGATAGTTAGACCAGTAAAGGTTCAATGAAGTGACGATGAGAGAGACTGTACTTAGGAAACAGAGAGCATGATTAGATACACTTATCCTGACTTGTTTGATGGTACGTTTTACCTTTATGTTTGATTGATGTATGTACCTTATCATAATTTCGAGGACGAAATCTTTAAGGAGAAGAGTCTATAATGACCCTAATTTCGACTTACATTATTTAGAATATTTAATTAGATAAATTAAATGAAATAATGTAAAGGGATAAGAAAATTGAGATTTGGTAATTAAGTTTAGGTCGTACCTTAGTTAATAACCCAATTAGAGAAGTAAAACATTAGGATAAGAAGGAGGAAAATGATAAGGGAAAAATGGGAATAGCCTTCATTCCTACCCCTTTAACCCTTCTATCTTCATTTCCTTCATTCATTTTTACACACATAACAAATATACATAGAGAGAGGTTGGCCATAACAAAGGGAAAACAAGAAGGAAACAAAAAGTTTAAGGAATCAAAGCCAAAAGAAATCATGTCTACACCAAATCTCGTCTTTCTCATCCAAATCAAGGTGAATATTAAATATATACATCTCATGTTTTTAATCATGTTTAGGTTTTAAGTGTAAACCTATTTCTTTGGCAAGTATTATGCCATGTTTTAGTAGTTTGAATGATTATATGTTTGTTGGTGACTGTTAGAATTTAAATATGAAATTTTGCGATATGTTTGAACTGGAAAACTTGTCATATGATACCCAAATGACTTGAGATTTTGAGATGATGTTAGAAATATTATTTTAGAAGTGGGTTTTTAATTTTATAATTTTCCAAGCAAGTATGGATTTTATATGATTTTTCTAAGTGAAGAAATTCATGAATTTCGAGTTTTTATTATTAAAATAATTAAATTAAGTTTTTGGCCTTGAAATTTTTATATGTCAAAGAGTATGATTAACTTGGTTTATTTTAATTTTTGAATATTTTTCCTAAGTTTTTAGGAATGATAAATAAATTGTTTAAGTCTTAATGGCTAATTTGTTTAATTAAAATATTTATAATATGGGTAAAATTGTATAAATGTTTAGCAAACAAAATAATGGTTTGCAACAGGTTTTCTTAGTAAAGAATGTGATAATGTTTTGATAGCCAATAAGGTTTTGACAAATTATAGAGGGTTGGTGAAATGTAATATCTTTTTATAGTAAATAGGCAGTCTTTGAGTTAATTACCGTTTTACCATGTCGACGTTGTCCATGTCGATTTATATCTCATCGCACTTCATCATCATCGACGCAGAACAAACCAATACGCATGATGCCAATTTGCTTAACAAGAAGCAGATTGGTTTGGAGCTTGTCGAGGCAGTAATAAAGATAAAAGGATGGCCCTCGACATGGTCATGTCGATGTGCAAGCACGCTGAATTTTATTTAAAGAGGCTTGTAGCCGGATGTGTTCTTTAGATTCGCTGATCCCTATAACCTCGACGTCACATTGTTTTGTTAAGTGACTTCGAGTTCCAGCCTCGCCAACCCGATGGTCATCGAGTCTAACCCTTATCGCTTTAAATTGTCATCCAGCCTAATCTATGCCACGTTTTAACTTGTCATCGAGCCTAATCTATGCTGCTTTTTAACCTGTCATTGAGCTTAGCCGCAGTCGTTTTTAACTAGTCATCGAGTTTAACCTATAATGTTTTTAACCATGCCGACGTCATAGATATCGATGCCGCATCTATTAAATTTTATACACTCTATGAGGCATTGATGCCAATTTTTTAATGTGGTGCCGAAGTTCAAATTTTATAGTTTAACACTATGACTTAAGTTATGACTTCGACATCATACCCATATATTTTTAAATAAAATACTTCGACATGTCTTAGAATGGGCAAAGATATTTAATGGCGAAGACGTCGCCGAGTTTTATAATTGTAAAGTTATTACATAGTTTTGGCCTTAAAGCCTAAGTTTTGAGAGGGCCGAAGACCCTAATGATTTTAAGTTTCATCAATAATGTTTTTTAAAGAATATATCATGGCATAATTATTCTAATTAAAGTAAAGGACCAATGTTTTCCTTATTTTGAGTATGGTTTCAAGGGTTAAGTCATTTACAAAGATTTTGTTTTCAAGGAAATATGGTTAGGGTAGTTAACCTAAATTTTTACTAAAGTAATGACTCAGAGATTAGAAAACTAGATTGGACTGGTGTAGGGTCCCGCCCTATACTTTAGATAGTAGCCCCTAGCTAATATAAGTCTAAAATTCTAGTGTGTAGGGCAGTGTCATGGGTAAGACTAAAAGAATGTTACACATAGAAAGGAATACATATATTAGAGTTAGGTTATTGGTGAGCCTGGAAAACCATTAGGATCAGTTAACCACAGAAGTAGTAAGTTACAAACATACCGTCCAGTTTTTCTCTAACGGCAAGTTATAATATTTGTTAAGTTTGGTAGGCCCGATTAAGCCATAGGTTTATAGTTACCCTGATAAAACTATGATGTTGGGATAGATAGTCCACTGATTACTTATTTTGTAGGCATACATGTTAATGTTATATTGTTTATTATAACCAGTTTGGTTGAAGGATTTTGATTGCAGAAGATGTGCTTTTAAAGGATTTAGTGAGGGAAAACCCATTTCGTTAGATGACGTGGTCTCACTTAATATCGATAAATCATATGTCATATTATTATTCACACTAGGCTTTTTGCCTGACTCGAAGTTTATGTTTTCCTCTTAAACTCTCGGGTGCTCAAAATTTAATTTGATTAGGTTGAGAATTAAGGTTTTCAGGTTTACTAGGTTTTGGCGAATAAAGCATCCAAAGATTTGTAGTAGGCAGATCTAGCTATGTAGGAGATTATCTATTTATCTATTCCACTGTGACTGAATGTTGTATGTAATCTCAAAGGTTATAACTATCTATTTAGTAACTCTGACCATCCAAGTAGGCATCTTCATATGTCACTCTTGGCGTATTTTATAATAATTATATTTATCTGAACCTGGGAAATTTTATGGGATTATGTACTGAATATGAAACGTTGATTTGAAATCTAATGGGAAAAGTTGTTTTGAAATTGTGTTTGAAATATTTCATATTCTTGTGCTTCTAATATTATGGATACCATTAACATTACCACATTTTGTCACCGGAAATTAATACTATAGATGACTATAGCATTTGTAACTGTTAGTTTCGAACCTCAAATGGGGGATGTTATGGACACCCTATTTTACTTTTGGGGTCCATGAGGTTAGTTTTTAAAAGCCGAACCCATGAAGAGTTTGAATATCCTTTAAAAATATAATTATTTGATATCTTTATTAATAAAATCAACGGTATATCCATCCTTTTGATTTCCAAATTCCTGGAAACCTATATATTAATAAATTTATTTCTAGGTTTTAATATAAATTTTCTAAGTTTTGGTTTAAACTTGAAAGCATTGATAAATATAGCACTGTAAGTACAATTTTCCACTGGTTTATACTTTGCAGGTATATCGCAGTCTATTTTTATTATTTAGGGGCTTTGATGAAGATAGTAAATTTTTAAAATTATCTTTGCCTTTGATAAACTTATGAACATTAGTTTTTATTTTATCACTATCCTTATTACAGTTAAGAATAACTTTGTCTAGAGATTTACAAACCAACGATCTCGGACATCATTGAAAGATTTTCTACTTTTAAGAATTCAATTTCACTTTCTAATTTTTTAAATATTTCCAAAATCAAATACTTTTCATCATTAGGTGCGTTAAGTCTTTCTATCATCTTCTTTACATTGTTTTTCTTCAGCTAACATTTCATCAAACATCTTAAAACTATCAATCCCCGCTAAACCTTTGTTGTACTATTTTCTAAGCATTTTAAATCCTATATACATTCCATTTAAAACATTCAATATTTCCTCGTTAGAATTCTATACCTTATCATCATCTACCATGAAACACATATTGGCAATTTTGGTTTCTAGGTCATAATAACTTAATGATGTATCAGAACCATGTTGCATTGAAATCCCGTTTGTTACTGAAGTGTCGGTGTTGGAAGAGCACTTTGGTTTCTTTAGATTCTTACAATCTCTTTTCAAATCACCAGTTTTACCACATTTGACCCACTTGACAATGTTTTAATTTTCAAAATTATCCATGTTGTTTTTAGCTTTTCAAAGTTTATTCATTTTTCTGTATTTCAGGCATTTTTGGAAATTCCATGTCCTGAAATTTTTTTCCTCATCGTTATCAACATCTGATCCATGATTGCCACTTATAGCGTTGAATGTCAGCGATTTCTTTTCATTTGCTTGTCATTCTTTTCTAGCTTGCAACTATAATTCCTAGGACATAAAATTTCCTACTAATTCTTCTATTTTTATTTTACTAATATCTTTGGCATCTTCAATGACCAAAATCATTTAATCTTACATACTAGAGAGTGAATTTAAGATCTTTCTGACTTGGTCCTCTTTATAAAATTCTTTCATAATGGTATTATTTCATGAAAAATAATTTGAAATCTGGAACACACCAGATTTGGATTCATTTTGTTTCATTTTAAAAAAGTTGAAATTGACTGGTCAACATAGATTTTTTATTTGTTTAACTTTGCTAGTCCATTTGTGTGTGACTTGTAGAGTCCTCCAAATTTCATATGCATGTTTACTGACAGAACTCTTTAAACTCATTTACATCTAAGGCACTGAATATAATATTCATAACCTTTAAAATTGTTGAGTGCCCTTGTCTTTTCATCATTGATTAATTGTGCGTAATTTGTTTGGGGCTCAATGTATTATGTTTGTGTAACGTTCCAAATATCTAAACCATTTAACTGTAAATAAATTTTCATCCTTCAAGACTAGCATGCCTAATTACTACCATTAAATAACGGTGATCTAGCAGTAGACTAACCCTTTACAAAAGTGTTGGAAAGTGTGCTAATAGTATTATTGGCCATTTAACCTTTTCAAAAATAAGATTATGAATTCTTTAAAAACTATACGATCTGGTACCAAAATATAGGTTATTTGATACCACAATACACTTATGTGGAATGGATCTTAAGGCCACCAACAGATTGAGGGGGAGGGTGAATAGTATATGTTAATTATTTAAAAACTAACTTGTTGATTTAATGTTTATCAACTCATATCAGTAATCAAACCACAAACAAAGACAGATAACCAAAGAGTAATAGAAAGTGAAGTAAAACCAATAAAGTAAATGACACAATGAATTTTTATACGTTTGAATATCCAATCCTACATCCAGTCTTGTACTCCCCGTATAGAATTTCCACTATCACTTCCATACTTTCCACGGGTGGCAAGAACAACTTTACAATCTTGCAATTCCATGAGTGGTAAGATACACCTTTCTTCTTGACTTTCCACAAGCAGCAAGAATAGCTTTCTCATTACAAGCAATAGTAGAGTACGACAAGTAGTTATATCTCCAATACATATTTTTGTAATTCATTACAATGATCCTATAGACCTCCTATGCCAATATATCTTTGAAATTGATGAGGAATATGATGAGACTAGAGATAATGCTTAGGAATTCAGTTATGAACTCTCCAATCTTCTATAGTATGCAAATCCTTGAAGAATAGGAGTGAAAGAGTATGGATTTGCAAAGAGTGGGTAAAGTATACTAATGGATCTTTCCCATGAAATTTTACTAATGAAAGAGTAAGAGAATAATGAAGAATTATTGTTAAAAATCCACAAACCTTGATGAAAGGATGTATCTATTAGTGAAGAAATGATGTTGAAATATTTTCATTTAAAATTAGAATTTTAAAATAACTATCTATATGTCATCGTATCCATATAGAGCATGTCGACATAGTCTAGTTAATTTTGTTGTTCTTTTTCTTAAATTCAATTTTGACTTTCATGTTAAAACTCAGATTGTATTTTTAGATGAAGAATTTAAGGATTAAAAATAGACTTACTACACACTTCAAATATCTTTATCATTCAAGCACTTGTGTTCCATTTGTCTTGAGTCATTTTTTTATTTCATTTGCTCTGATTAATCTTCATATATATATATAACTTATTTCCTTACATTGAGTTTCTTGTACATCTCTATAAAATATCTCTATAGTATATATAAAAATATCGCACAACTTGAATAAACATTAGTAGTAACAGGTTGTTTTCATCAAAACCAATACTCAATGCATTAACACTAAAGGATGAGCAAGTATTTTGGTTGAGATATCAAATATTTTTGTTCATTCAAAATGCAGTACGTCTATAAATAAGAAAATATAAGATACCAAGACGTTTCTAAAACTATAAGTAAACAATGTGTTACTGATTGATAATGATGTACCGGTTAAAATCAGCTAAAATTTGGTTATTTTTTGATGAAGGATTTGAAAGAGGTGTCATTTATATTTTGTGTAATAGGATGTTAGGATTTTCTGAATCAGTATACACATACACATACACTATATTAAAACATTTAATATCGAGCAGATGAGACAGATTTCTCATGCATTGGCAACTAGGTCATCATATATGCTATGTCGTGTACTAGTTTAAAATTTGCATATGCACTTGGTGCACTAATTAAATCTGAGCTAAAATCATTGAATAGTTGTCAAGAATATTCTCAAGTATTTGCAAAATACTAGAGGATTTTTAGTGCAAACAATAAACTCCTTATGAAGGAGTATTTGAACTCGGCCTCCAAAAGTGTCATCGAGAATATTAAGTCAATTTTAATTCCTATTTACCCTTAATAAAGGGACTTTCTGTTTTAAATGTTCCAAACAAGAGGTTGTGTAGATTCACCTAAAAGGCTAAGTACATCGCCTTGAGTAATGTTGCAATGAAAGCAATATATGTGTGTATGTTTATATGAAAGCTAAGGATTTTTCCTACCATTAAGAATCCAATAATGTACTATGACTGCAATGTTCGAATACAAATTGCAATTATAATTGATAGCATTATAAGAGGTCATGATATATTCTTTGTAATTAATATGCGATAAATGAGTTTATCAATTATGGAAGTATAATGTAAAAGTATATACTGATAATAATATTACCGATCCACTCACTATGGCAATTTCTTAGTTTGCTCTAGGAAAAATGATCGAGTATTGTCTTTAGTCACCATAATTATCCCAAGTTGCAAGTGGGAGATTGATAAAGTTGAGGGTGCGCCTATGGGAGATTATGTAATTTGATCATATAACTTATCTCTTATAGTGAATCTTATTCAAAATAAAGATTATAGTTTTATTTCTATTGTATGTATTATAATATTGGTATGTTAATAATGTTATAAATACATTAAATATATATAAGTTGAAAATCCTAAGAAAAAGTATTTAATCGATTGCAGTTAGGAATGTGTTCATAACCATGAGTATTGAATCTATAAAATAAATATTTATCCTTAAATGTTCCTAGTCGAGATGTATTAGAATGAGATATCGATATATCCATTAAGACTGGTGTACTAACACTTTCCATATGATGGACAATGAAATGCTCATGACCTTGGGGGCACCCAGGGTTACATACGTGCAGTTATTCAGAACAATAACAAAATGAATCAAAAGAAACTTCTATAGGACAAAACTAAATTAGAAGATCACACGTGATGATGTGTAGTAGTCTTTTGACTTGAGATATGAATCTTAAGTGTTTAAACTACGCTTTGATTATGGCCAATCAAACGACAATGTGGTGAGCAACAAACTTCGAATAAAATGTTAGTATCACTATAATTATTATCGGATTTAGCCATGGACTTTAATGCTGGACATCGCAATAAAATATGAATATTATTAGAGTTTTTTAGCATTGACCGAGCTCTAAATATCAAAGTGATATAGTGCTAAAAATACGCACAATATACCATTGCTTAAGGAGGTCACTTTAAAAGATAAGAAATTAGATTTCACCTAGAGAATCTATAAGCAACTGAACTCATGTCCACTACTATGCTTCAACAAAGTCCGTATAGGCTTTAACATTTAAATTATTTAAATATTACCTAAGGCTGAGTTCATATCTGTGAGTCACATAACCGCAACTCTTAGTTTTCGACAGAAAATAATTTGTTGAAATAATTATAAAAGTTATAAATTATTATTATGAAGTAACTAATATAATGGTTATATTAATTAATTTATTACCATTTTAAATTATTATTAATGGGCAAAAAATTAATTAATAAAATATATAATTATTGTATATTTACTTAATTAGTTTTTTAATGCTAATATTATAAGTTAAATATAATAAATTATATACATATATGTATGTGTGTGTGTATTATTTTGACAACCGATATTTATAAAAAGTTAAACCTAGAAAGGCCAAATATACATGGATATTAATTAATTAAATGGGTTTAATTAATAAAGTGAGATATGATCTCACTTATAAAGGGTGATACCTTGAAAGATGTATCTAGTAAGATATTCTACATAACCAATTAGTATTGTTGTAAATATACCTAGATGCCTCATTCTACAGATAAAGAATTTCATACACTCTTTCTCTAAAATAAATCAGATCTTAACAGTGGACTTTACAACTTCACCATTTAGTTAGTGAAATGTT
Source organism: Allium fistulosum (assembly GCA_030737815.1). Classification (NCBI taxonomy): domain Eukaryota; kingdom Viridiplantae; phylum Streptophyta; class Magnoliopsida; order Asparagales; family Amaryllidaceae; genus Allium; species Allium fistulosum. The sequence continues at coordinate 1,229,483,877 of CM060901.1, forward strand.
CTCTCTAAGGTGAAGCTGGTAGTTCAAGTTTATATCAACCCGATAGATTATCGAGTACGTTCTATTTTTAATTATTGTTTTCAAATATACATACCTAGTGTTAGCCTTATTTTTTGGACTAACAAACCATTCAATATAAATAGTCAAAAAAAAATATGTATGAATAAAAGAGAGTAATAATAAAATGAACCAAAGAGTTTTTAAAGTGGTTTGGGAAGTCACTGGCCTACATACACTATTTCATTTTTATTGATTTTCTTGTGCTATAACTACCAAGATTGCAATGAAATTTATAAATACAATGATAGATCTCCGGCAGCCTCCCTTAGCAATGTCAATAAAATTTCCAAGTGGCCTTCTCTAGCTGAAGAAGATTGCCTTTTGTAGCTAAATTTGTCCGTTAGAATCACCGATTAAGTTTGATTTTGTCAGTTGACTAGATCAGACAAGATAGGTGAAAAAACATCTTGATTTGGACCAAATCCCAAGATTTGATAGCTCGGTACTGATCCATAGAATTATTCGTGTCAAGGCCAAAATGGCCGATCCTTCAAAATAGCCAATCCCTCTGTCAAGGCCAAAATAGACGATCCCTCTCTTAAGGCCAAAATGGCAAATCCCTCAAAATAGCTGATCCCTCTGTCAAGGCCAAAATGGCTGATCCTTCACTCAAGGCCAAAATGGCCAATCCCTCAAAATAGCCGATCCCTCTGTCAAGGCCAAAATGGTCGATCCTTCACTCAAGGCCAAAATGGCCAATCCCTTAAAATAACCGATTCCTCTGTCAAGGCCAAAATGGTTGATCCCTTTCTCAAGGCCGAAATGGCCGATCTCTCAAAATAGTCGATCTTTCTATCAAGGCCAAAATGGTCGATCCATTTCTCAAGGCCAAAATGACCGATCCCTCAAAATAGCCGATCCATCTATCAAGGTCAAAATGGCCGATCCCTCTCTCAAGGCCAAAATGGCCAATCCCTCAAAATAGCTGATCCCTCTGTCAAGGCCAAAATGGTCGATCCCTCTTTCAAGGCCAAAATGGCCGACCCCTCTATACCTACTACCGATCCCTATTTACTTGTACGTGCTCAATACCGATCCCTCCAGCATATATGTATACCAATCTCTCCATATGACCGATCCCTCATATATCTGATCCCTCATATGACCAATCCCACCATATGACAGCTCCCTCATATGAACGATCCCTCTACACTTAACTACAACTGATCCCTATACCACCGATCCCACACCATGTCAATTCGGTCGATCCCTCATATGGCCGACCCCTCTATACCTACTACTGATCCCTATACCACACGCAGTGCAGTGCCCCCTCATTCTGGATTCGGAACTCGACTTAAAGACGGGGCGTTCTATCCGCTTCCCTAAATCCTGTGACTGACCAGGGCATAGGGGATCAAGCATGTAACAACCCTGGGATTTTTATAACAATAAATTATCGTCAAATGACGATTAATTTGGTGGTTAAGTGCTATTGAAAATTAATCAGTTGAAAATCCTTTTAAATGTTGGTCTAACGGTTATGCGGGCTTTAGAGTTGAATTAGTAGCCCACGCTTTCATTCGTTGTTCTTAGGCCGAGATGATAATAATCCATCGTTTCCCCATTTTCGTTCATTTCTCATTTTCGAAACCCTTAATCAAAATAAATCGAACGAGAGAAAAAGAAAAAAATGGTGGCGGCTCGATCTTCTTTTCATTCATCTTCCTCTTCGCTCCGAAGCTAGGGGTAGTTAAATCAAGGGTTTCGACTTCAGTAATTCGATCGCTCTACTCGCGGCTGCTTCAAACTGTCGAACGCCTCCACGTGAGCGAGTCCTTCTTTGCTTCGAGAAAAAGGTGAGTGGCTCTTTCCACTCACATCTAATTCATCCTCTATGTAATCGTGTTTATGTGATTTCCCTGGTTTCGATTTTGTTGACGATTGGTTACTGGAGTGATTATGTTGATTTCGTGAAAATGTTTAGAGAATTTGAGCTGTTCGTTCCGTGGTTATCCTTGCTTCGATTTTGGTTTGAAGTTAAAATCATTGGTTCATATTTTGTTCACTTGGACTTTGTTTAAATTCACATATTTTCGTGATAGGGGTTTTTCAGTTTGGAAATTGTGAATTTCTCTGGGGACTTCGACATTGCTTTACATTTGACTTCGGTCACTCTGATTTTGTGTGGAATTTTCTGGGTTTTTGGGTCTGCAGTAGTCTTTGACTTGGGTTGGTTGTTTTTATCACATTATTTATTGTCTTTGACATTGCATTTCTTAAATGGGAAATCTTTGTTCAAACGTATCACCAGTGGTATATTTCTCTTGTGACGTGATCTGGTTCATGTCTGCGTTTACTTCTGTCCATAGTACTTCTAATTGTGTTGCATTCATTCTTCACCAGGATGTTTGGAGTCTGATATTTCCGTGTACAGTTGCATTCGTGATTGCATTGAGGCTCACTGCACTCGTATCTCGCCATTGCTAGCTGCTGTACACATTTGTATATTTCTCTTTGTTCCATTTGATATAGACATTTATGTGTATACTTATATATATTTGCATACATGTAAAATTGTATTTGCTTGGCTTTGGGATTATTCGAGCTAGCCACATCGAGTTTTAAATTGTTTTAAAACTGCTGCCTTGCGTGATTTTGTCTCATCCTTGGACACTACAGCCCTGGATATGTATGTGTTCTTGGGAAGTTTTAGTTGGTTCGGTTGCCATGGGTTTGATTATGAGATGGTTGTTCTTTTCATGTTCACCACGACTTTGACTTTAGTTGATTCATGATTTTGTCTTCATTGAATTGGTTATACTGTTTTAGTATCAGCAGTTAATAACTGTTTCACTGTGTGAATTTGCAACTACATTTTGATTCGAACCCCCTTGCTTTGATATCAGTCTCTTCTGGTTTCATTGTATAATATAAGTTAGTCTGCATTGGTAGTTGCATTCCTTTGTATCCGAGTATATATTTGCATTGGGTTTGTTCTTGGTTGTAACTGGACCTGAACTTGTAGTCCTCATTGTATAAGCTTTGAGTCAGGGTTGTTGTGTGCTGTTCACTGGCGCATCCTTGTTGGTTTGTGGTTTTGCTTCCTTGACATGTTAATTATTCAGTAGCAGTTACACTTCATATTATCTGTGCATTCGAGTCATATTGCAACCGCAGTTGCACTTCAGTTGCGTGTATACATGTACACACTTGTTCACTTAATTCATTGCTGTATTGTGTTCACGTGATTACTTGAGTTCACATATGTTAGTGATGTCTTACTCACTATTGCCTGGTTTGCATATATGAAGTGTTCATCTCTGATGGCACTGCCCAGTGTTGTTTTGAGACTATTTACCTCGTGACAGTGTCAGGTCCATATTACTTTTGCACTGTTCAGTTTCATGTTGCCCTCTAGTTCTGTCCTCTGTTCTTTGAGACATTTAGTATAAGTGTACATCACTGGCTCTTGTTTTACTTGGGTTCGAGTCATTTGAGTTAGCTAACATGTATTTACATACATCTATGATCATACATAAATATATGTATGCAGTTGCACCAGGGTATATTTCTTTTGCTTTATTCTATTCCGCTGGTTTGTGTTTCACTTGCATTATTGTAGTGGCGAGGCAGTACACGCGTGCGTGTACTGCAGCCCTAGCAAAAGTGATAGTTTTAATTGATATTTCGATTGTTGAATTGATTCGTTGGTTCAATTCAATATTTTGAAGTGGCATTCTGTTTTGGTTTAAGCTGATGATTTTGTTGATATCTAATTATCTTTTAGATAATTAGATTATATGTTTTCTAATTATCGTATCGATAATTAGATTTTTGTTGTTTACGCTGTTTTGTTGTCTTGGGTTTCACTTTGACTCTACAATTTTGATTGCTGTTAGTACTCACTGTCGTGATGATTTCACGTACTGTGTGGCGAGGCAGTGCACGCGTGCGTGTACTGCATCCACACAGAAATTTGATGTAATTAATCATTTTGAGATTGCTGGTTTGTTGATTTACACTGTTTGGTGTTATATCTGCCGTTATCCGATTCTCTCATCGAGGAGTTGGATATACGAGATTTCTGTGACTGTCGTCTATTTGATATTGATTATTATTGCTTCTGTGCATTAATAACTGAGTTTGAATTAGACTGACCCGTGTATTATTTTCTTTTGAATTTAATACTCGGGTCAGACCCGAGTTATTTCAGGTTGTAGATTTTCTTCTTTGAGTTGCTGTTCAGGATATGAAGACTTTTCACATCTTCTGAAGTTGTCAGTGTCATTTTGTAGTAGTTGTGTCATTGTATAGAATGATATGTATTCATGTATATTAGTCAATAATGTACTTGTATATATAACTTCTAGAGTCGACAGTTGTAGTTGTATCATATGTATCGTGTCAACTATATTGTAACTGACATCGGTTATATATGAGATTTTTGTTATTCTGTGTTCCGCATTTATATTATCTGTGTTATTGTTATATCTAATGTCCTAAACTATTATGAACTATCGTAGTTTGTTTTATACTGATAATTGGATATGTCGATGGGAGTAAATAAATAATAGATGAAAAATAAAAAGTATATACCACTCCTATCGAGATAACCAATATTAGTGTAAGGCCAATTACGGATGGTTGCCCCTATCCAGCCTTATTCTTCGTAATAATAGACAGTATTTCTTTTAATACTCTTTGTTATTATGAGCATAGAGGTGGGGCGTTACAGTTGGTATCAGAGCTTGGGGTTTATGGACATAATATAAAACATAACTTGGATGGAACATATGTTACAACTATTAGTCGACGTTTTATCTGTGATTTGAGTCAAAACTAAAGTTTTGAAATTTTGATGAAATTTTTAAATATCGTTATTTAAAAATAAAAGTGGAATTGTGTTTTGTTGTTTGGATGAAATTGTGTTCTGATGATTTGATTGATTTGTGTTCTATTTATCAGAGTGCGCAGCGGAAACAGTGAAACTGTCTTCGCTGAGTACAACTGATAATCTTTTTGATTTAAGAATCAAAATACGAAATTGATATGAATTCCAATTGTTGTTTACATAGCTGAAATTATTTGTTTCTTTAAGAATTTCGAATCCAAATTGAGGATTCGAAGAAATTGCAGATATGTGATTTTTATTGAAATTTCCGCTGGCTTTCTTTTGTACTAATCATCTATTGATTAGATTTTGCTGTTTTGAATTGTCTTCATTGAAGATACCTTCGAATGATTTCTTTGTTCATTCTGTAGTACGTGCAAAATTTTGAATTGCGCGTTACTGCATTTATTTTTACGTTGAACCGATGCTTGGTTATGAAACGTATTTTGTTGCCGTTATTTTATAACGGGATTTTTACACAAATGCTATATTTTGAAGCACGGTGTTTTGTGGTATTTTTTATGAATGAAAATTCACTGACATTACATTTTGATGAAGATTGTTTTGATGTGATTTTGACGTTTTAAAACTACTGCCGCTTTGGCTTCAGTAACCGTCAAGTTTTAAAAGTGGATTTTCTAGCGGTTATTCCGCAATGCTGTTTTGTGACCGTTTTTATGGTATTTTGAGAAGTACAATTTCCTTATCGAAATTGTTACTGATTTGCTGCTTTAATCACGTGATTGGAAAATCGTTTTAAAATGAAAATTGTTTTATAAAATTGTAACAGTTTGCGTTTTCAAAAGAATGAGAAAGCGACTTAAACGATTCAGCAAAATCGAGAATTATGACCCCTTTCTTTTACTGTTTCGCTTAACTCCGGACTTGTCTAGTTGAGAAGGTGAATTGTTATTTTTACAAAATAAATAAAATTGTTTTCAGAAATTTAACAGTTTACACTTTCAAAAGAATGAGGAAGCGATTTAAACGTTTCAGCAAAATCGAGGACTATGACCCCTTTCTTTTACTGATTCGCTTAATTCCGGACTTGTCCGTTTGAGAATGTAAAGTGTATTTTTACAAAATACACAATTTTGCACTTTCAAGGAAACGATGAAGAGAATCAAACGATTTAGTAAAACACGTGGTATGGGACATGTGCGTTTGCTATTTCGGTTAATTCCGGACTCGTTAATTGAAACATTTCGATGCTTTCGTGTGCTTTCGAGCCACTATGAGGACCTTCGGGTCATTTGTTGGGCTTTCGGGCCACTCTGCGGACCTTCGGGTCAAATACCAGTAATAGACCTTCGGGTCACTCTGCGGACCTTCGGGTCAATCTGATGGGCGCCAAAATTATGTTGAGTACTTGGTAGGCTTCGGCCACTCTGAGATGCACGTGCGGCGAATTAAAAACTCGCCATCTGATGGGATCGATCCAAGCTTTTATGTTGATTTTCTAGTCTTCTTAATTGATTTCTAGATATTTGTTGCTTCCAATTATCTGCAGGTAATTGGATATTTGTTGATATGAGTTCTGATTATCGTTTTTGATAATCAGATATTTGTTGTTTCTAATTATCGCTTGTGATAATTAGATATTTGTTAATATGAGTTCTGATTATCGTTTTTGATAATCAGATATTTGTTGTTTCTAATTATCGCTTCAGATAATTAAATATTTGCTGATTTGAGATTTAATTATCGCTTTAGATAATTAAATAATTGCTAATTTGAGATTTAATTATCGCTTTAGATAATTAAATATTTGCTGATTTGAGATTTAATTATCCCTTTAGATAATTAAATATTTGCTGATTTGAGATTTAATTATCGCTTTAGATAATTAAATATTTGCTGATTTGAGATTTAATTATCGCTTTAGATAATTAAATATTTGCTGATTTGAGATTTAATTATCACTTGAGATAATTAAATATTTGTTGATATTAGATTTAATTATCGCTTTAGATAATTAAATATTTGCTGATTTGAGATTTAATTATCGCTTTAGATAATTAAATAATTGCTGATTTGAGATTTAATTATCGCTTTAGATAATTAAATATTTGCTGATTTGAGATTTAATTATCGCTTTAGATAATTAAATAGTTGCTGATTTGAGATTTAATTATCGCTTTAGATAATTAAATATTTGCTGATTTGAGATTTAATTATCACTTTAGATAATTAAATATTTGCTGATTTGAGATTTAATTATCGCTTTAGATAATTAAATATTTGCTGATTTGAGATTTAATTATCGCTTTAGATAATTAAATATTTGTTGATTTTAGATTTAATTATCGCTTGAGATAATTAAATATTTGTTGATTGAAATTTAATTATCGCTTCAGATAATTAAATATTTGTTGATTTTAGATTTAATTATCGCTTGAGATAATTAAATATTTGCTGATTTGAAATTTAATTATCGCTTTAGATAATTAAATATTGGTTGATTTGAAGTTTGATTATCGCTTGAGATAATCAAATATTTATTGAATTTGGAATTTGATTATCGCTTGAGATAATCAAATATTTGTTGAATTTTAAGTTTGATTATCGCTTGAGATAATCAAATATTTGTTGAATTTTAAGTTTGATTATCGCTTGAGATAATCGAATATTTGTTGATTTGAGAAATTTGATTATCGTTTTTGATAATCGAATATTTGTTGATTTGGAAATTTGAGTATCGTTTGTAATAATCAAATATTTGTTGAATTTGAATTTAATTATCGCTTTTGATAATTGAATATTGGTTGATTTGAAATTGATTACCGTTTGAGATAACTAGATATTTGCAGTTTTGCGAATGGTGATTTGTGCTTTCTAATCATCTCTGTTGATAATTAGCTTTTGTTGTTTTTCTAATTATCGTATCGATGATTAGACATTGTTGCTTTGTGATTCTCTGTATTTTAATTATCTTGTTGATAAATGAATATCGTTGATGATTGCATTTATTCAGTTTTGCTGCTTTCTGATTACCTATTGATAGTTAGATTTTGTTGAAGATTTGCGAATCTCTTTATTGAGATTAAAAGATTACTGTGGCATTTGAATTCTCGACTTTTATTTTCTAGCTTAACTAGTTTATGTTAGAAAAATAATTGTAATTGACGACCTTAATCATGAAAATTGCGGGGACGCAATTTTTATAAGGAGGGGAGTCTGTAACAACCCTGGGATTTTTATAACAATAAATTATCGTCAAATGACGATTAATTTGGTGGTTAAGTGCTATTGAAAATTAATCAGTTGAAAATCCTTTTAAATGTTGGTCTAACGGTTATGCGGGCTTTAGAGTTGAATTAGTAGCCCACGCTTTCATTCGTTGTTCTTAGGCCAAGATGATAATAATCCATCGTTTCCCCATTTTCGTTCATTTCTCATTTTCGAAACCCTTAATCAAAATAAATCGAACGAGAGAAAAAGAAAAAAATGGTGGCGGCTCGATCTTCTTTTCATTCATCTTCCTCTTCGCTCCGAAGCTAGGGGTAGTTAAATCAAGGGTTTCGACTTCAGTAATTCGATCGCTCTACTCGCGGCTGCTTCAAACTGTCGAACGCCTCCACGTGAGCGAGTCCTTCTTTGCTTCGAGAAAAAGGTGAGTGGCTCTTTCCACTCACATCTAATTCATCCTCTATGTAATCGTGTTTATGTGATTTCCCTGGTTTCGATTTTGTTGACGATTGGTTACTGGAGTGATTATGTTGATTTCGTGAAAATGTTTAGAGAATTTGAGCTGTTCGTTCCGTGGTTATCCTTGCTTCGATTTTGGTTTGAAGTTAAAATCATTGGTTCATATTTTGTTCACTTGGACTTTGTTTAAATTCACATATTTTCGTGATAGGGGTTTTTCAGTTTGGAAATTGTGAATTTCTCTGGGGACTTCGACATTGCTTTACATTTGACTTCGGTCACTCTGATTTTGTGTGGAATTTTCTGGGTTTTTGGGTCTGCAGTAGTCTTTGACTTGGGTTGGTTGTTTTTATCACATTATTTATTGTCTTTGACATTGCATTTCTTAAATGGGAAATCTTTGTTCAAACGTATCACCAGTGGTATATTTCTCTTGTGACGTGATCTGGTTCATGTCTGCGTTTACTTCTGTCCATAGTACTTCTAATTGTGTTGCATTCATTCTTCACCAGGATGTTTGGAGTCTGATATTTCCGTGTACAGTTGCATTCGTGATTGCATTGAGGCTCACTGCACTCGTATCTCGCCATTGCTAGCTGCTGTACACATTTGTATATTTCTCTTTGTTCCATTTGATATAGACATGTATGTGTATACTTATATATATTTGCATACATGTAAAATTGTATTTGCTTGGCTTTGGGATTATTCGAGCTAGCCACATCGAGTTTTAAATTGTTTTAAAACTGCTGCCTTGCGTGATTTTGTCTCATCCTTGGACACTACAGCCCTGGATATGTATGTGTTCTTGGGAAGTTTTAGTTGGTTCGGTTGCCATGGGTTTGATTATGAGATGGTTGTTCTTTTCATGTTCACCACGACTTTGACTTTAGTTGATTCATGATTTTGTCTTCATTGAATTGGTTATACTGTTTTAGTATCAGCAGTTAATAACTGTTTCACTGTGTGAATTTGCAACTACATTTTGATTCGAACCCCCTTGCTTTGATATCAGTCTCTTCTGGTTTCATTGTATAATATAAGTTAGTCTGCATTGGTAGTTGCATTCCTTTGTATCCGAGTATATATGTGCATTGGGTTTGTTCTTGGTTGTAACTGGACCTGAACTTGTAGTCCTCATTGTATACGCTTTGAGTCAGGGTTGTTATGTGCTGTTCACTGGCGCATCCTTGTTGGTTTGTGGTTTTGCTTCCTTGACATGTTAAGTATTCAGTAGCAGTTACACTTCATATTATCTGTGCATTCGAGTCATATTGCAACCGCAGTTGCACTTCAGTTGCGTGTATACATGTACACACTTGTTCACTTAATTCATTGCTGTATTGTGTTCACGTGATTACTTGAGTTCACATATGTTAGTGATGTCTTACTCGGTTGGCTGAAGGAAGTCAAAGCAAGGGCAGCATTAAGGCCTTAGATGAGGACTCAGATTCTAGGAGACGACCAAGAATCCCAAAATCAAACTCATATACTCCTTTGAACGATTCAATCAAAAGCATCTACTTGGAGACTCATGAATCGAAGCAATACTGGAAACCATCATCGAGAGAGTCCACCGAAACCCAGAAGAAATCCGAGAAATGTTGTATATTTCAAGATACACACGGTCATAACACCAGCGATTACAGACACCTCCGAGATGTGACCGGAAAGTAGATCCGGAAATGAAAGCTTCAACAATATATGCAAGCCCCGCAGAATGGCAGGCAGGGAACATACGACACTTACCAATGATGATCTTTGATTATTAATTGGACCACCAACGGTCGACTTCCAGCTACGGAGGGTTGGGGCACAGTGGAATAACGAGCATTCGACTCTGCTTCACTTATCAATAAGATTTATTTCATTTTCAATTATGTTGCAAACTACAACCAACTTGAACTAAACTACTTCCAAATGACGCAGGTGACCAAGTAATTAGACTTGGGTACCAACTAACCTCCACGGACCATGATCGGACCTTTGGAGGATCATGAAGACAAGTGTGATTCAACCACGCATCAGCTACCATATGCCCCTGCCTTGGGGGTAAGGACTCGAAATGGAAAGTGGGTGTGACTCGACCATCCACTTCCTACTCAGTGCTTCAATTCTGACAGAACATCTATGCCTTACTCAAAGCCCAACAAGGTCAGAATCTAATACAAAGTGGACACGACTAACCATCCACTCATCAACCTCCACACTTGACTTAGAGACCAAATAAAGACTTGGAGTGGATGCAACGCTCATACTTGAAGTTTTCCAAAATACTTATGCCTCTCTCGAAGCTCAACGCAACCATGGTCCAACTAAAGTGGACGCGATTTGACCATCCATACATTACTCCTGCCCTAGACATGGGAGGCGGTCCGAAAGCTCGACTTAAAGTAGGTGTGACTGACTACCTACTCATCAACCACCGCCTTCAACACATGGACACGACTGCAGCTTAAGGTGGATGTGACTTGGTCATCCACCCAAAAACTCTCTCCCTCGACTTGTAGGGAGGAGTATGAAGCAAAAAGATGGATGCGGTTCAACCGTCCATTGACCAACTCTGGTCCCCATAGTGTGGACCGGAGTATAAACATCAAACGGGTATGACTGACCACCCATAATAAAACTCTGGTCCCTAGAGTGCGAATCGAAGTATAAACATAAAAAGATGGACGTGGTTCGACCGTCCATCGATCAACTCTGGTTCCCATAATGTAAAATGGAGTATAAACGTCAAACGGGTGTTATTGACCACCCAACATAAAACTCTGGCCCACATAGTGCGGATCGAAGTATCAACACAAAAAGATGGACGCGGTTCGACCGTACATTGATCAACTCTGGTTCCCAGAGCGTGGACCGGAGTATAAACATCAAACGGGTATGACTGACCACCCATCATAAAATTCTGCTCCCCAGAGTGCGGATCGGAGTATAAACACAAAAAGATGGACGCAGTTCGACCGTCTGTCGATCAACTATGGTTCCCAGAGTGCGGACCGAAGTATAAACATCAAATGGGTGTGACTGACCATCCATCATAAACTCTGATCCCTAGTGTGCGGACCGAAGTATAAACACAAAAGGATGGACGTGGTTCGATCGTCCATCGATCAACTTTGGTTCTCGAGCATGGACCGGAGTATAAACATCAAAAGGGTGTAAGTGACCACCGATCATAAAACTCTTGTCCCCAGAGCGTGGACCGGAGTATAAACACAAAAAGTGGACGCGTTTCGACCGTCCACTGCTCAACTCTTGCCCTTTGCTTGAGGAAAACACACGACTCAAAGCGGATGTGATCTGACGATTTCCTTCCCTGCTCAAGCTCAAAGTTCTTCAAAACACTCATCTTACTCCCAAGGCTCAGCAGAAACTGGATCCAAATGGAAATGGATGTGGTATGACCATCCACGCATCGACTCGTGCTTTGGATGCTTGGGGTAGTTTAAGAGCCCAAGCCTAAATTGGGCATGGTTCGACCATCCAGTGCAAAGAGGATGTGATACGTCCATCCACGACCTGGTTTGCACCTGAGGTACGACGAACTATCCAAGCCTTGCCCAAACATTGTCAAGCCCAAAATCCAAACCAAGACATGGACGCGGTTCAACCGTTTAGCAAATAACTCTGGTCCCCCGTGCAAATTGGAGTATAAACACAAATTTGGTGCGGTTCGAACATCTGCCAACAAACTCTTATCCCCAGAGTGCGGATATGAGTAGAAACAAATAGATGAGTGCGGTTCGACCACTTAATATTCCATAAACTCCGACTTGAACTCGACAGGAGGAGTTATACACTATGGATGGAATTCGACCATCCACGAACTAATTCTGCTAACCGAAGAATGGGAACAAGAGTACAAACAACTACAAGTTGAATATGACATCTTACTATAGCTCTGGCTAGGTGATCTTTATAACTTAAGGTAACGAGCGCAAGATGGCTTCAATACAAAACCAATCGAAATGAAGTCCAAACTTATGGGTGACTGACTATATCGTACAGTGGGTCGACAGGCAATGTCGATCCAAGCTTTCCATATTGTCCCGCTTGGTCAACAGACAATATCGATCCGCAACAAACACAAATGGATGTGACCCGGACTTCCTCCAAAAACTTTTGATCACCAGAGTGCGGATAGGATAAAAAACCACGAATGAGTGTGACTGGATCATTAATTCTCCAGCACCCTCCTTCGATCTATCAGGAGGAGTATGAAACCGAATGAGCTTGACCCGACTGCACCTGAGCCAACACTATCCCTAGATCTGGCGAGATATGGACCAAAATGGACATGGCTGACCGTCCAACTCTGATTGAATGCGATGCGATTGTTCATTCATTGACTCTTACCATAATCTAACTGGAAGAGCAATACGAAACGGACGTGATTCGACGGTCCACAAACCGATCCTTGCCCTTGGTCCATTAGGGAGAGCATCAATCACTAATTGGACATGACTTGCCTTCTTACTTATCGGCGTATGCCTTTGACTTGGGGGCACGATCGAGAAACAAGATGAATGTGAACCGACCATTCATCGATCAACTTTAAGTTCTAGGAGCTTAGGTGTGAGTATAAACATGATTAGGATGAGACTCGACCGTCCTTGTAGTACATTTATCAACTTGAGATAGGGGGTAGAAATGTAATCATCCAAAGCCTGACTGCGATAGCTCAATATTGTGACTCATACCTAGTGTTTGCAACGACTAGAGGCTACGAGTGAAAGGATGCCTAGAGATAGAATCATTGAATCAATGCCCAAGCTCATGGGCCACTGATCATCACTCCAACCCGAACGATGAGTAATGGATCACGAGTACGTTGAATGGAAAGCGTGTTACTCGAATATACAAGCAGATTCAAACTCAAAGCAAGAGCCATCTATGAAGTTGCATGAAACATGAGGTTGAATCATACTAGACCTTTGATTCAACGCGCTTTTAAGCCCGATCTTCGACCATTTACAGATAATCGCTCAAAGGATTTAGAGCCCTTCACTATTAGACTCAATAACTTATGACAAGACTCTGGGATTCGTCCGAAGTAACCGTCATCATTGACCATCCCAGCCAGATTTCACATTGATTGTTACGTGAAATAGTTACGTTTGAACTCAGGGAATCTAAGGCCACACCCGTTGAGCTGACAATCGACATTACAGTTAGCCATGGCGACCCATCACAGGTACTAAAGATCGGATCATAGCTAAGTGCAATGATGTTGAAGGAATTAGCTGGCTTTCTCCGAATGAATCTTAATGTGTTTGCTTGGACTCATTCTGACTTGCGTGTGATCTCACCGACTATCGCAAGCTATGCATTGAATATCGACCCGAGGAATGTCCCACTGAAACAAAAGCAACACAGCATAGATCCAGAGAAATTTGCTGCACTAAAAGAGTAGGTGGGTAAACTCATAAACAATAGGTTTACCCATGACGCACTCTACCGAAAATGGGTATCCAATCCAGTTCTTGTGAGAAAAGCTAATGGAAAGTAGCGGTCATGTGTCAACTACTCAGACTTGAACAAGGCGTGCTCGAAAGATAGTTTTCCACTCCTGAGGATCAACCAGATAGAAGACTGAACCATTGGATATGAACTGCTTTCATTTATGTATGTGTACTCCAGATACAACCAGATCTCGATGCACGTCCCCGACCAAAAGCACACTAGCTTCATTACCGATCTAGGGATATATTGTTATGTTGTGATATCGTTTGAACTAAATAATGCTGAAGCTACTTACCAAAGACTGGTCAATAAGATGTTCAAAGACTAGATCGGGCGATCGACGGAAGTATATGCGGATGATATGCTCATGTAGTCACGACGATCAAACAACCACATAGGTGACTTGGCAGAGATGTTCAGTATTCTCTGAAAATAAGGAATGAAACTAAATCCTTTGAAATGCTCTTTCGACGTTGCGTCAGGAAAATTTTGGGATTTCATCGTCTACTCTCGCGAAATTGAAGCCTATCCTGAGAAGATTCAAGCAATTCCAAACATCCAAGTGCCCAAGACGATTAATTAGGTACAGAGCTTAAATGAGAAGGTTGTCACCCTAAGCCGCTTCATCTTTGGGGCCCCCGACAAGTGTATTTCTTTCTTCAACTTGATCAGGAGATGGAAGAGGAACTTTTAATGGATGCAGGATTGCATAGATGCATTTCAAGCTCTGGGAGATCACTTAAAGAGACCTCCCATCCTATCCAAGCCATCGGATTGTGAAGACTAATACATCAATTTAGCGGTGTCGATACACGCAATAAGTGCCACACTTTTACGTGAAGAGAATCAGATCCTGAGGTCAATATATTATGTTAGCAAGCGATTAACAAGTGTTGAGAGAAACTACCCAAAGTTGGAAAAGCTCGCATACCGCATATTGATTACATCACGAAAGCTTTTCCCTTACTGCCAGGCTCACCCCATCAACATCTACAGCGACCGGCCGTTATGACAGGCCTTACAACAACCTTAGACGTCTAGAAGGTTGCTCAATTGGAATATCGAGCTAAGCCAATTCGATATCACTTATCTCCCTCACAGAGCTATCCAGGGACAGACATTAGAAAACTTCATAGTTGAATTCACTACATCAGACGACTATTTGAAGAACAATGGAGAACAGACCAACCGATGGAAAATGTACATGGATGGAGCATCCAATGATTGGTGTTCTGGCCCCGGAGTTGTGTTAATGACTCATGTGGAATGATCGATCTGTTACGCCCTGAAACTCAATTTCCTTGCAATAAATAACGAAGCTAAGTATGAAGCCTTGATCACCAGGCTCAAACTTTCTAGAGAACTAGGAGTGGAAACTTTACATATCTTTTGTGATTCCTGGTTAGTAGTATGCCAAGTGAGGGAAGATTATCTTGCTAAGGGGCAGCGTCTTGATCCTTATCTCAGCTGGGTCCAAGAGCTATTGGCCAACTTCAAGTATTACACCATTACACATATCCTCTGAAAATAAAATTAAAAGCAAAGTCACTGGCCAAGCTGGCCAGTTTTGGGGATGCGTAGAAAATAGACTTATCATGGTTGAATTACTTAACATTCCAAGCATTGACAGATGGAGATCGACTAGATCTTGGAGACGGAGCCAGAAAAGGAGTCATGGATGACTCTTATCAAAGACTATCTACAATGGAGATTCTTCCTGAACTGAGGAGTTAAAAATGACAGATCCTCCTCAAAGCTTCACGCTGCATCATCCAAGAAGGAGTCATGTATAGAAAGAGCTTTCTCTATTCCACTGCTTCAGTGTATCACTCATGATGAAATTAGACTAGTCTTGAGAGAAGTCCCTGAAGAAGAATGCGGTGATCACACCAAGGGGCAAACCTTGACAAAGAAAATACTCCGATACGGGTTTTATTGGCTAACTATCAATCGAGATGCAGCTAATCATACTAGATAATGCGACGAGTTGTAACAACCCTAATTTTGATTAACATTATTCGGGACATTTAATTCGGTAAATTAAATGAAATAATGTAAATTGTTAAGGGATTGAGATTTGTATAACCTAAGGGGTAGCCGTGCCTATTTGAACTAATGAACTAAGAGAATTAAAATGAATTAAGTTAAGGTAGTAGACAAGGGAAATATAGGAATGAGTAATAAACTTATACCCTAAACCCTTATGCACATTCATTTTACACATTCATTTCCACAAACTAAAATTAAACTAGAGGCCGGCCACCACTAAAGAAGATAAAGGGAAGATAAGCATGAATCAAGAGGACGAAGCTAATCAACTTAATCTAAGATCAAATCTCAACTCCTTAATCACAAAGCTAAGGTGAATAATAGGTTACATCTCGTATTTTTAATGTTTTTGGTTTCTATATCAGATCCGAATATTTTGCAAAGTATACTTCCATGTTTTTTATCGTTAAAATGCATATATATGCTTATTGATGATTTACGCTAATTCATATGGATTTTATGGTGAGTTTTAGATTGAAAAACCAATTAAATGACGTCCAAATGCCTTGCAATTTTGAGATAAGGTTAGAAAAAATATTTTGGAAATGGGTTTCAAATTTCATAATTTTCTGAATTAATGTGGATCTATTATAAATTTCCTAGTGAAGAAAATAGTTATTTTGGGTTTAAATTAATTACGGCTATTTTATGACGATTTTTGGTCAAAAATTTATATATGTTATAAAACATATTAAAAACGATTTATGGGAATTTTTGTAGATTTTTCCTAAGTGTTTTAGTAAGTATATAAAATTATTTAAGGTATGAGACTTAAATGTTTTATATATTTATAAAAGGAGAAGGGGCATTTTGTAAATAATTTAATTTGTTTATTTCAGAAATTCTGGCGATACTTTTAGAAAAGAAATTAGCAACCTATCATGTTTTGACAAACAAAGTAGGTTAGTTGAAAAGAATTGCTTTAAAAAGTTAAAAATCAGTTTATACATGCTTTTTACATGTTTCGCCACTTTCGACACTAACCTTTCGACACCTTACTTCCGCCTCCATCTCCATCGAAACTAATGCATAGGGTATCAAAGACTTGGTACATAGTGAATTGGACATAGGCGGAAAGTTCTAGGTCGAAACAAGGGGTTTCGAAGGGGTCGAAGCCTTAACTTTGTTTTTAAATGAAAATGAGCCTGCTTTGCTTTCGACTTGGTTAGCTTTCAACTGGGTCAAATTGTTTTAAAGAAATGGTTTCGAAAGAGGTTGCGCCTTTTTGTTTTAAGTGAATGCTTTCGAAGGGGTCAAAACCCCTTGCTGTCGCTTTCCACCGTTCGAAGAAAATGGTTTCAAAAGGGTTACTTTGTTTCAAAACTTAGCCGCTTCTCCAATTCTTTCGAAAGGTTGGTTTCGATACCATCACTTCTTTTACTTGGGAAATTGCTTTCGAAAGAGTGCTTTCGACTTAGTTTTTTAAGTCCCTATGATTTATTGAAAGTTAAACCTGATGGTTTCGAAAGGAATAGTTTTAAATGGTTTCGAAAGGTTATTCCACATGTTTTACTTGAACCCAAATGCTTTTGAAAGGTTTGATTTTATGAAAAGGATTTAGTGTTTTCGAAGGTTTAGGATAAAGGTTTTGAAGGGGTGGATTCCTAATGGTTTCGAAAGGTTTTAAATGGAAGGTTCCAATGTTTTCGAAAGGCAATGTTTATGGTGTTTTGATAAGAGGATGTCTAAGGTTTTACAGCTTTCGAAAGAAAGGTTTTTCAATGTTTTCGAAAGGTTTATTAAGAATGGTTTCAAAAGGTATGTTTTGTCCTTTCGGCCTAAGGTTATAAAGCAAAGTAGTTACTTGATTTCGAAAAGGGGACTTTCAATGGGTTCGAAAGTGGTACTTTCAAAGGTTTAAATGTTTTCATCAACAAAGTTTTTGTGAAGTATATATAACATGGCAAGGTGATTTGAGTAAAGCATAGAGTATATTTTCCTTGTTTAAAGTATGATTTAAAGGTTTAAATCAATTTGAGAGAAAATGTTTTCAAGGAAAATTTATGGGTAGATGACCCTAAGTAAAATGACTCAGATGTTAGAATACCAGATGGGACTGGTATGGGGTTGCACCCTATACCTTAGCTAGTAGCCCCGAGCTAATATAAGTCCAAAATTCCAGTGTGTAGGGCTTTGTCACAGGAAAGACTAAAATGATGTTACAAACATAAAGGAATCTATAGAGGAGAGATAGGTTATTGGTGAGCCCGCAAAACCATTAGGATCAGTTGACCCTGGGAGAAATAAGTTAGGTACATACCATCCAGAAGAGGAGTATCTAACAAAAGTTAGATTATTTGTTTATTTTTATCTAGTAGGCCCGAGTCAGCCAAAGGTTAGTAGTTAGCCAAACGAAACTATAGTGTTCGAATGGATAGTCCATTTGTTACCTGATTTATATGCTTACATGATATTGCTTTATTGTTTTAACCAGTTTTGGTTGCAGGATTAAGATTTGCAGATATGTTTTAAAAGGATATTAGTGAGAGGAAACCCGTTTCGCTAAGCGGTGTCGTCTCACATAGTATCATATAACCAAGATGTATAGTATTATTCACACTAGGCTTTATGTCTGACTCGAAGTTTATGTTTTCCCCTTTAAACTCTCGGGTGCTAAAAATTGATTTGAGTAGGCTGAGGGTTGAGGATTTTCGGGTTTAGTAGGTGGATGAATAAAGCTTCCGGAGACGATTAGGAGGCTGACGCTAGCTATATTTAGGAGTTGTTATGTTTTTATTTCCACTCTGTTGTACTAAGCCTGTTATGACTATTTAGTACTCTGGTCATTCAAGGGGGCATCTTCATATGTCGCTCTTGCATATTTTGTAATAATTATATTTGATCTGAACTTGGGAAACGTTAGAGATTATGTAACTTGAATATGATATGTTGTTTTAATCTGTAATGATTTTATTTCATATTCAAGCACTTCTGATATTATGGATACCATTAACATTACAGTATTTGGTCATCGGAAGTTAATACGGCCTCCAGATATGGGATGTTACACGAGTCCCAGATGTCTGCAACAATTCTGAGGGCCCCTGCCGACGGAAATTACTTAAATGGTCACCCCATAGCCATTTTCCACTTGGGGTAGTGACATCATCAGATTCTTGCCCATTCTAAAGGTGGTGCAAAATACGCCATCGTTGCAGTTGATTACTTCACCAAATAGGCTAAAGCAGAACCTTTAACCATGATCATGATGAAGAAAATAATCAACTTCATTATCCAGAACATCATTTGTCATCTTGGCCTTCCATGAACCATTGTAACTGATAATGGAATCCAATTCGACAATACTAAACTTAAAGACTTCTTCCGTCGGCATTATATTGAAAAGAGATTTGCGGCAGTTGCTCATCCTCAAGCAAATGGACAGGTTGAAATTGTGAAAAAAATCATAAAATCCATTCTGAAGAAACATTTGGAAAAGGCTAGAGGTAAGCGGGTGGATGAACTCTCAAAAGAATTATGGGCTTACAGAACCACACACAAGTCTGCGACTAGCCATACTCCATTCGCCCTTGCTTACGGCTCCGAGGCCGTCATCCCTGTAGAACTTGAAGTCCCCTCTCATCGAATGACTTATTACAACCCCTATTTCATTATAAAATAATATATAAACAAGGAATTGCAATCTAATTGCAATTAAATTAGAAGGAATTGATGATGACTCGTGAGCGTACAAACACATCCGGGAGCCAATGGCAAGAACGTGTACCTGAACGTGCACGTGTATATTAAAAAAATTCGATTTCTTGAAATCGACAGAAATTGAATCTTCACTTGGAGTTATTAAAGAAAAGACTATATCAGATAGCCAAAGCTTACTAGCTCCATAAAACCAGGCTTAGATAACAATTGATGGAATACAACCCAAAATTTATACTATTGGAAATCGACCAAGCGTCATGACGATCAAAGAGAGATACAACACTTTGGGAAGATAATTCAACGGAAGGATAGCGACTATTCAAGAAACTGGATGGATTTCTTTCCGGCGACCCTACCTTGCTTCGATTCGAAGCACGCATGTACGCAACAAGACGTACTTTGGGGAGCAAATATTATCCGGCATTTTGATCCGGCTATATCCGAACCGACTGGACAAGTTAGACTCGACTGTCATCAAGGCCAGTAGCCCAGAGCGATGATTGTGGGGTCGAAAAATCAAGCAAAGATGATAATATGAAGTAGAAGCATGAAAGCTCACTACTCCCCGAAGATGGATCAGGTACGATCCATATTCAACACTATGGATTGTATCGTATTGATTCCTCAGCTAAATTTTGTAGCGATGATCGTTCAATAACTCAAAATCTACACATGCTATCAACATAAAACTTGGAATACAAGCTTACTACAATATGTGGAACACCCCCTAGGGATCTCATAACAAATGGAGGAAGTTGGAGGGATCGACATAAATCCCATCGGAGGGATCGACAGTAATCAGAATTCAAGCAACACTACTTCATGGAAAATGCGATATCTCACAAACCGTACATCGGAATTGCACGAAATTTTGGGAGCAAGTAGCTAACATCATAGGGCATCCCTTTTATGGATTGCAACCCATTTGGATGCACTAATCGGGATCAGTACTGATCCCTATTATGGGCATTGATGGGCCTGCAAATTTTGGGGTAGCCTCGTCTTGGTCTCCCGAACCTTTTGCCAAAAATTCAGTCAGATTTAGGACAGCTTCCCCTATAAATATAGTAGGCATAGCGCTAGAAAAGGGAATTTTCTTTCTGCTGAAAAGGCTCTTTCATTTTTATTCTTCTCTTTTGCACTAATGGATCCCAGCTGATCCAAACATTCTTGTAATCATAATCAAGTGGATGATCAATAAAAATATAAAGTGGATGTAGGCCAAGATTACCGAACCACTATAAAAATCTGTGTGTTGATTTATGATATTTGCTCTATTTTAATTTCATTCTTCATTTAATCTCTATTAGATTCTATTGGGCGTTGATACCCATTTTTGGCGTCAACAATATTGCCTTGTCTTCATGCTTTAAGTCTTCGAGTGTAAAATGGTAAGTATGATGGATGGGTACTGATTCACCCATTTTTCCCAATAATTTTCTTTTTCTTGAAAACAACAAGAAGATCCATAGTTCAAGATATTGGGTGAATTTTTGGTATTTTAATGGATTGTTACTGATCCATCCATGGAACTGTTAGAATAACGAATATACCCTAGAGGGGGCCGTGAATTTGGGTATTTAAAACATTCACGAATAAATAAATAAAATAAAGTGTGAAGATGTAAATATGAAAAGTAAATGACACATAGATATACCTAGCTTCGGCCACTAACCCGTTAATGTCTATCGCTGCCCCTAAAGTTAGTACTAGAATTATATATTCGAACGCTTACAACACCTGTAAAATCGCACCACCGTTAACCTAAATATACTAATCCAGTGCCTAGTAACTCTCCTTTAATGCAATATCCTGAGATCAGAATTCCAGAACTATACCTTGTAGCTAACCTTAAAAATCTATAGTTCAAAAATCAAAATAAAAACAAGATAAATCAATTTAGAAACTTAAAATAACACTCCCCCTCTTCCTTATGTGACTGTTGATCTTTCAAAATCATGTCAAGTGTTGAATATCAAAAACTCATCTCATGTTATGCCATCTAAAAGTTCAAAATATTCATTTAAAACTTATCTTCAAAACTTAAGCGTTTAGAAATATCAAAGTACATGTCTCAATGACCCGGAATTTCGGATACTTCTTATTTAAATATCTGAATTATTTAAATATTTGAATCTTGGATTAAATGTTATTAATGTAATTTGATAACCTTCTTAACCCCTTTTAAATCATAACTAATGATGGTAAACTTGTTTTGAAAAAATATTTACAAAAAATAAATACTTTGAAGAAATATCGTTAATGTGATCGAAAATCGTTTTATCGATAAACAATTTTTTACTCGTCGAAAGTTGTTCAGATTTTTTTTACATATTCTATTTTCTTAAGAGAACAATATTACGAAATAAAGATATTTTTCCATTTATGGAAAATAATTTTTTTGATGATGTCATGGGTGATGTCATAGAAGATATTTTGAAAATGAGATTTTATGGAAAGTCTTAAGCATTAAGTAAAAGAAATGAGGTGTAAAGGTAGCATGTGAGAGTGAGGCTCCTTCGTGACCTTTCAGGAAGGGTAGAAGGTGGTAATGATCTCTTGTTTAAACCTATAAATACACCCTTAAGGGTTTCACTAATCACTTTATATAAATTAAGAAAATGAAGGAAGTGGATTATCACTAATCCATTTTTTCCTTCACTAACTTTCTCTAATTAACTCAAATATTCTCCAAAGTCTGCCAAACTTTCACCAACATCTTAGAATACCTTAGGAAGCTTATATATAAAGCCAAAGTAGAAGAAATATGAAGAGAAAGAGGGGATCTAGCTTGGGCCGTGAGCCTGAAGTGCAAGGGGAGCTTGGTTTTGTGGTTTTGGTGCTAAAGGTTGGTTTTTATTTCTTTAGAGATGGTAGGAAATGTTCTTGGCTTTGTGAGTGTTTGAGCATGTGTTTGGCTTGGATCTAAGTGACTTATCTCACTATCTTGTATGTGTATATTATGTATATATATTGAGGAATTAACATATAACATTAACTAATTAAAGTTATAACTTTGGACCCCTCTTGCTTTTGAAAGCAAATGACAACTTTATATTGTATAACATCACTTCTATTACACTACCTAAATTGCATCATGGTCTTGACTTGATGTTTGAATAGTTTTTTGGATCGTGTGTTGAATTAAAGTATGTTGGAAAGTGTTTGAAGTGAGAATAGTCGCTATATGTGCACTTTGATATCTCTTAACTTTAACTTGTGTAAAAAGAAGATTTGTGATCTTAATTTGAAATAATTTAATTTGGTTGTTCTTTACATATATTTTGCTGCATAGGATAGTAAAGAAGTAGTTCTAAAATTTATTGAAATTATGAACTAAAGTTGTGAAAATCAGAAGCGAAAAGGTCACTATGGATGCACTTTGAAAATGCCTTGTGTTCGGCAATTTTCAAAGTTAACTTTGAGAGACATTCAAGGGGCTTCTTTGGATTTTTGATAAGTACTATAAATTTAATTTTTACTAGAAAAATATGGAAATTTAAATCATTCATTAACTTGTGAAAAAAACTGTCAAAATGTTATAGCAAGAAGAAGGTCGTTATATGAGCACTTTGAAGTACCCTATTTTTGGGAATTTGTGTAATTAATGTGAAAGACATCCTTAGGGGCTTCTTTGCATTTTTAATAATTATTACATGTGTACTTATTACTGGAAAGAATATAAAGTTTAAAATGTTTTGTAACTGGTCAAACAAAGCGGCTAAATTTAGAGCAAAAAGGTGGTTGTAAATACACTTTGTAAATATAGCTTGTTGTCACGAAATTTTATAAATAAATTAGACATTAGTCTTAGAGTTTTCTTTCCATGATTTTTGAGTAACCTATGGGTTGTACATACTATAAATATTTTAAGTCTTAAATCATTTGTTTAGGTGGTTAAAACTAGTTGCAAAGTTCATGCTTTTCAATATTGTTCTTTAACAAGGACTTTTAACAGCATTTGTAAACGTTGTAGCAAGTTGCTTATGGTTTTAAGTGTTTAAAAATGATATTTAAATTTGGTATTTTTTCTTAATCATTTTAGGGATTTTTTCTAACATATTTTGCAGTATGCTAAAGTTGGTCTGAAGTTGAAATATATTTTGAATATTTATTTATGAATTGCGGAAGTAATGGGGTTTAAATTATAAAACATGTTTTCATTTATTTTCATCAAATTATAAATTAGTTATTTTCAAGTAATATTTTACATAGACATTTAAAACATATTTATAAGTATACTAGAGTATTTTAATATATATGTAATTTTTGAAAAAGTAATTAACTATACTTAGCACTAAAAGCCGACAAAGTAGGTTTATCTATTTATGGGTGTTAAGATCGGTGTTTGAGTAAGGATGGAAGCAATAGAGCTCTAACCTACCAGCTTTCCTCTTGACCGAGAAATAGTTAAGTCAGGAATGTTAGAAATGTGCTAATCATTTGTTTATGAAAGTCAGTAATACTATACTTAACACTAAAAGCAAATGAGGTAGACTTGTTTATCTGTGAGATTCAAGAATGAAGTGCCTAGGCAAGGCTTTGATATGCAGCCAGTGCTCTAACTTATCTGGCTTCACTCTTGAACGAGAGATAGTATAAGTTGGAATGTTAGAAATAAATTAAGTCTACGGAGCGTGATTTCTATAAGCAACCGTTTTTAACTGGATAGTTGATTAGTCGACTATCGAACTTGACCAAATATTAACTTAGATCTTTATGAGAATGTTTTTAAAGATAATATAAGAATGGAATGGTTTTGGGTTTGTTGTGATAATGTGTTAATGACATTCATCTTTAACCCTTTATTATTATACTTATGAATGTAAATAGATATTTAAAAAATGTTTTAAAGAAAAGCATAAGAGAAATGGTTTTGGGTTTATAGTGATAATGTTTGAGTAACACTAGTCTTAAACCTTTTGAATAGATTTGTGAAACTACTTGGATCTATAAAATGGAAATTTTGAAGGAAATTATACGTATGGAATCTTTTAGAAAAAGATAGAAAAAGTAAAGATTTAAAGTAAGAAATCTTGTTAATGATTTGTGAATATACTTATACCATTTGAGATAAGTATATAAATACATTTTTAAGTATCCAAAGAGTACAAATAAATAGTAGAAATTGATAAACAAATTTTTATTAGATAAAAGAAGTTTTACTAATAAAAGAAGTTTTATTTAATGAAATGTATTAATTAAATAAAAAGGGATTTAAAAGTCGGTTATGAGCCTTAATCATGCTTTATGTGACTTGATCGTGATTTGTATGTTTACTCATTTTATGGAAAGTATTTAGTCATGTACTTAGCACTAAAAGTTTGAAAACATGATAAGTATATGAGACTTAGTTTCCATATGCGATTGTTCTCGTTATTGTTGAATATGACCAAATTCATTAATTCAGCCTTGAAGAGACTGGTGTCAGTGAGTGTTTTACTTATCAAAAACCACTTCAAGATTGAAATACGTGTTCTGTCTCATGGAAGTCTATCTGGTTGAGATGCTAGGATCCATGGGTGGTTCAAAATCTGTTCAAGAAATGGGAATCTAATTGGCAATTCGTGTTCTGTTTGAGTGATGAAGACTCATGTCAGAGATACCAAACGTGACCTCGACATCGAAAATGATAGAAGATAGAGTAGGGGCATCTTGGGGTGTGGCTGACCCACGACAGGATATTATCACTCTATATCTAGAGTATGCATATCGATGTTACGGTCGGGAGGTGATGATATTTGGGATCATGTGTTAGGGCGTGGACAGGCTATGTTATCCTCAATGGCATATTTTATCTAGAGATATATAGCGCTCGGATGTAGTTTCTAACCCTTGTGCATGGAGTTCGGACTCGACGTCGACCGAAGAATTCTCAACAGAAAATCCATTATGCAAACATACCTTATTGGTTTTGATTGTACACTCTATTATGCTGTTGAATGTAATTAATGTAACCATTCTAACTATATTATATATTTATATTCCTAGCCCTCGAAATTATCTATCATATCACCTTAGGTACTTATTAGATGATGGTTCTTTCGAGGGGATAACCGTTTCCGAATGGTCTCAAAAGGACCGTTACATGTTGGCCGTATATTTCTTGAGTTTTCTTTTACCAGACTTATGTCTAATGCATGGATTTTATTTTCCCTGAATTCCTCATGTTCTCTTTTGAGTAGTTTGAGAAAGCCAGGTTTTCGTTGATGTTCTTTGAACTCGAGAAGACAAGCTGTATGTTTCACCTACCGTAGTATTTTTATTTCCGCTGCATTACTATATTGTACATATCAGCATTTGTGAGGACATTTTGTTATAATTGTCCAGGCCGATGATAATATTTAGAATTTTAACTCTAAAATGCTTTGTATCTTAGAGTGACAGTTTGTACTGTCTTTTGATAATATATGTTATCGTGCCACTGTGAGATTCTAATATTGTGTTCCTTATTTCTTGTTATATTTCGTTTTCCTTTTCTTCTACCTAAACAATCTGTCTTTCCTACACTTAGGTGCTCGACACATGAATACTGTGGACGTATTAGTGTCGACATTCGGGTGTGGAAAAGGCAGATCGTTATAGTTGGTATTAGAGTTAAAGGTTAAGCTAGAACCATGTCATTGGGGGGTATAACTCATTAAGAGATAGGGTAATGGAATGCCCTAACATGAGTTGAGTATATTATACATATAAGAGTATATTTGTATTTTTTATAAACATATGCCTTAAAGGTAATTACAACAACAAAAATTAAAAGATCTATTTATATAAGTATAAGTAGATAGTATATTCTAATTTATGTAGGGATTAATGATGTTCATCTATTATCCCTTATTGATTAGTTTAGCCTTGCTCAGCCAGTTTACGAGCATTGTTATAATTTGTCAATTGATAAGTCATGCTCAGCCAGTTTATGAGCATTGACTATTGTTTGTTGATTTGTGATTTGTGCTCGACCAGTTGATGAGTAGTTTTACCTTTTCACTGTATGGGTTGGGTTGACAATACTTGTAGATGCATTAAATGAACATCTTGTGAATTATGTTTCACAGTTTGACTAAAAGGTGTTCGGTAACATTGTTGAGTTAAAAGTTAACTTTAATAAAGTATGTTTATTATGATCTAAAGGAAAGGTAAGGTATTTTGGTAACAAACATTTGTGAAAAGATTTTATATAAGCAAGAAATTTATATAAGTACGGCTTATAAAATATGGTTCATAAGCGAAGAGGATTTAAACTGATATTTTGAGAACTTAAATCTCAGTATTTTTGAAAATGTTCAATATTTTTGAAGAATAGTAGTAGTACTATTTGAAAGTATATATATTTTGGAAATTAGTCTGGTAGATTGAGATCATTGTACTTAGTAATATTTATAAAATATTTGATATCGTTTTGAAAATGATTTTTGGTTAAGTCGTCTGAAAGGCATGATTTGGATGTATTAAACTCACTTCTGTATCTTGAACACAATTCCGGTGACGATTGCAGAATCATCGACATTCATTTTCGGGTTTTAAAGTGGAGATGCTACAAAGTTTTTTTAGTAAAACAGATTTAATCCCGAAAGTATAATTTGAGATACGAAAGATATGCGCGCGCGCGTGTGTATTTCAAATGATTAGAAACAAAATTCGGGTGTTTAGTTCTAAAGTTTTTCTTCAAAGATTTTGGAATAAGTTTTCCATGTGGAAATTTATTATATGTATGCTATGTTGGGGGCCCAAGTGGCAGTGGCATATCTGTAATAAATGTTGAAAACTTATCATGTTTTCCCTTTTTTGGGTAAAGTGTGTTTTATAAATAAGTGAAACTTTGTTAATTATTTTATTAAAACATGTATCCTATGAATTAGGATTGTATGGTATGTGCATCATGTTATGAATGTTGTTTGGTAAATTCATTTATTAAAATGAAACTGAATTTTCGGAGATTGTGGACAATTGGGAACTTCCAAATTGTATAGAACTTGAAGGTAAGTGTTTTTGTGGAAATTTAAATTTGATTTTTTTGTAACTCTTGAATTGAGAAGGTGGTAAGTTAAAATAAGCTTTGAATTTGTTGAACATTCATGATAAGTAAAATGAATCTGATGTTTGTATATACTCTTAGGATGCAGTAGAGTATTATATGAGTAATAAAGTGAAGTAAGTTTTTATGAAATGTTTTATAAATTAAGTTATAAAATGTTTATAAACTTGAAGTTATATTTTATGAAATGTTCATAAATGGTTTAGTATTGGCTAAGATATACTATTTGTATAAAGAATGTGAATAAAAAGTAATTGATATAAGTTAAGAAACCAATAGAATAAAACATGTAAGTTGTACATAGATCATTTTATTCGCATGACTATACTTGATCCAATATTCGAATACATGATTTCAAGGTGATTTACACCGGTCCAGACAAGGATTTTTCACTCGATTCTTGACGGTGAACATTTGATATGAATTCTTTATGAGAACTCAAAGTTTTATATTAAAGTATATGGCTATGTAACGAGAATGAAGGTCTCTAATTAAGGAACCTGATCGGAGTCCACACAAGAGAGGTCAAGTGTACTATACTAGTTTGAAAGTGAAATCATGTGATCGAGCAAGTGATTGGATTTGATATTGCTTATGGATGATCCATGTACATTGTACGAGCTTTAGTTTATGCATATTATGTTTTGTTGGGTTATGGATAGTTTAGGTAATGACTCTTCGATTTTCCTTGAGGTAGCATGAATGATCGAATAAGTAATAACCTGAGGCTGTTGAGCGTAAGGTACGCATAGTAGGTTGTTTATCATCCTTGTGCGATGAGGGGGTTTATGAACTTGGACAATCCAAGAGCTATGTTTGCCTGTAATTTTGAATACTATTGAGTATTGCTATGTGGTTTTATCATTGGTTGCTTTTGCTGGAATTTCGAATACGAAATATCCTAATTGGGAGAAAATGTAACGACCCAGAATTTCGAACACTTCGTATTTAAATATCTGAATTATTTAAATATTTGAATCTTGGATTAAATGTTATTAATGTGATTTAATAATCTTGTTAACCCCCTTTTAAATCATAACCAGCGATGGTAAACTGGTTTTAAAAAAATGTTTACAAAAAATAAATACTTTGAAGAAATATCGATAATGTGATCGAAAATTGTTTTACCGATAAACAGCTTTTTACTTGTCAAAAGTTGTTCATATTTTTTTATATACTCTTATTGCTTAAGAGCACACTACTATGAAATGCAAATATTTTTCCATTTATGTAAAATAAAGTTTTTGCTGATGTCATGGGTGATGTAATAGAAGATATTTTGAAAATGAGCTTTTATGGAAAGTCTTAAGTATTAAATAAAGAAAATGAGGTGTAAAGGTGGAACGTGAGAGGGAGCGTTCTTTGTGACCTTTCATGATGGGTAGAATGTGGTAATGACCTCTTTCTCAAACCTATAAATACACCCATAATTGTTTCGCTAATCATTTCTTACAAATTAAGAAAATGTTGGAAGTGGATTAGCACTACTCCACTTTGTTCTTCACCAACTGTCTCTATAAACTTAAATCTTCTTCAAACTCCACCGAACTTTCACCAACACTTTAGAATATCTTTGGAAGCTTAGATCTAAAGCCAATGTTGAAGAAAAATTAAGAGCAAGGAGGATCTAGCTTGGGCCGTAAGCATGCAGTGGAGGAAGGAGCTTGGTTGTGTGATTTTGGTGCTAAAGTTTGGGTCTTTAATTTATTCTGGAGATGGTAGTAAGTGTTCTTGGGTTTGTGAGTGTTTGAGAATGTGTTTGGCTAGGATCTATTTGAGTTATCTCACCATCTTGTATGTATATATTGTGTATCTTTGTTGGGTGGTTAAAATATAAAAATAAAGTGACATTAACTAATTAAAGTTATAACTTTAGACTTCTCTTCCTTTTGAAAGCAAATGAAAACTTTATATTGTATACCATCACTTCTATTACCATCTTCAACATATAGCATGGCCTTGACTTGATTTTTGAATGGTTGTTTGGATTATGTGTTGAATTGAAGTATGTTTGAAAGTGTTTGAAGTGAGAATAGTCGCTATAAGTGAACTTCGATATTCCTTAAATTTAACTAGTGTAAATGGAAGAATTGTGACAGTAAATAAACGGTTTGGAAAGTTGTAGAAATTGTAACCACAATTGTGAAAGTTAGAAGCGAAAAGGTCGCTATGGATTGACTTTAAAAATGCCTTGTTTACGACGATTTTCAAAGTTAACTTTGAAATTCATACTAAGGGCTTCTTTGCATTTTAGATAATTAATAAAAGTTTACTTATTACTATAAAAATATGGAAGTTTAAATCATTCGTTAACTTGTGAAACAAAGTTGCAAAATGTTGCAGCGAGAAGAAGGTCGTTATATAAGCACTTGGAAATACCCTATTTTTGGGAATTTGTGCAATTAATTTGAAAGACATCCTTAATGTTTTCTTTGTAATTTTAATAATTATTATATGTGTCACTATTACTAAAAAATTAAAGTTTAAAAGGTTTTGTAACTGGTCAAACAAAGTGGCTAAAGTTAGAGCAAAAAGGTGGTTATGAACACACTTTGTAAATATAGCCTGTATTCGGGAATTTTTATAAATAAACTAAAAACATTTCTTAAGGATTTTTCCCATGGTTATTGAGTACCCTAAGTGTAGTACTTCTTGTAAAAAATTCAAGTCTTAAATCATTTTTTTAAGTGGTTAAAAATAGTTGCAAAGTTCATGCTTTTCAATGTTGTTCTTTAACAAAGAGTTTTAACAACATTTGTGTACGTTGTAGCAAGTTGCTTATGGTTTTAAGTGTCTAAAAATGATACTTAAATTTGGTATTTTTTCCTAATCCTTTTAGTTATGTATTCTAACATACTTTGTAGTATTCTAAAGTTGGTTTGAAGTTTAAATATATTTTGATATTTGTTTATAAATTTTGGAACTAAAGTGGTTCTAAATTATAAAACATGTTTTTATTTATTTTCATCAAATTATTAATTAGTTGTTTTAAAGTGGTAGTTTACTATATTTAAAACCTATTTATAAGAATTTTTAAAGTATTTATATATATATATATTTTGAAAAAGTAATTAACTATGCTTAACACTAAAAGCCGATGAAGTAGGCTTATCTATTTGTAAGTATTAAGATTGATGTTCGAGTAGGGATAGAAGCAATAGAATTCTAACCTACCAGCTTCTATCTTGAGTGAGGTACAGTTAACTCCAGAATTTTGGAAACATGTCAATCATTCATTTATAAAAGTCATTAATACTATACTTAACACAAAAAGCCAACGAGGTAGACTTATATATCTGTGAGATTCAAGAATGAAGTGTCTAGGCAAGGTTTTGATATGCAACCAATGCTCTAACTTCCCCAATTTCACTTGTGAACGAGGGATGGTATAAATTCTCTTGTTGGAAACGAGTTAAGTATACGAACTTAAGCGATCGTTTTTAACTGGATAGGCGATATGTCGTTTATCGAACTTAACCAAATATTAATTTAGATCTTTAAAAGAATGTTTCTAAAGGTAAATAAGTATGGAATGATTTTGGGTTTATTATGACAAAGTGTTAATAAAATTCATCTTTAACCCTTTTTGATTATACTTATGAATGTAAATAGATCTTTAAAAGAATGTTTTAAAGATAAACATAAGTGAAATGGTTTTGGGTTTGTAGTGACAATGTTTCAGTAACATTAAATATATTGAATAGATTTGTTAAAGTACTTAGATATTTAAAATGAATATTTTGAAGGAAATGATAAGTATGGAATCTTTTGGAAAAATATAGAAAAAATAAAGGTTTAAAGTAAGAAATCCTGTTAATGATTTGTGAATATACTTATACCATTTGATATAAGTATATGAATACTTTTTGAAGTATTGAAAAAGTGCAAAGTGAATAGTAGAAAATGATAAACAAAGTTTTATTAGATAATGGAAGCTCTACTAATAAAAGAGGTTTTAATTAATAAAAAGTATTAATTAAATAAAAAGGGGATTAGAAGTCGCTTATGTGACTTAAACGTGCTTTATGTGACTTGATCTTGATTTGTATGTTTACTCGTGGTATGTAAAGTATTTAATCGTGTACCTTGCACTAAAAGTTCAGAAACTTGATAAGTATACCAGACTTTATTTTCATATGTGATTTCTCTCGTTATTGTTATATATGACTAAATTCGTCGATTCAGTCTTGAAGAGACCGGGATCGATAATTTTTTTACTTATCAAAAACCACTTCAAGACTGAGATATGTGATCTATCACTTGGAAGTGGATCTGTTCGAGATGCTGAAATCCAAGTGTGGTTTCAAGATCTTTTCGAGATATGGGAATCCAATAGGGGATTCATGTTCTGTTTAAGAGATGAAGACTCATGTGAGAGACGTCGAACGTGACATCAACATCGGAAACGACAAAAAATAGAGTAGGGGGCATAGCT
The DNA here is from genome assembly GCA_030737815.1 of Allium fistulosum. Lineage (NCBI taxonomy): Eukaryota > Viridiplantae > Streptophyta > Magnoliopsida > Asparagales > Amaryllidaceae > Allium > Allium fistulosum. Next base: position 1,229,516,067 of record CM060901.1, read on the forward strand.
TGGGGTTTGGCTGACTTGCGATGGGATATTATCACTTCATATCTAGAGTATGCTTATCGAAGTTGCAAGATCGAGAGGTGACTATATTTGGGATCACGTGTTAGGGCATGAACTGGCTATATTTTCCTTAATGGTATATTTTATCGAGAGATGTATGACACTCGAAGGTAGTTTCTAACCCTTGTGCATGGAGTTCAGACTCTGTGTCGACCGAAGAGATCTCCATAGAAAATCAATTATGCGGACGTACAGTATCAGTTTTGATTGTACCCTCTAATATGTTGTTGAATGTAATTAATGTAACCATTTCGACTACGTTATATATTTATTTTTTTCGCCCTAGACATTATCTATCAAATCACCTTATGTATTTATTAAATGTAGTTTCTTACGAGGGAATAACCATTTTCGAACGGTCTCAAAGGTATTGTTATATGTTGGCCACATATTTCTTGAGTTTGTCATACTAGACTTATGTTCGACGCATGGTTTTTGTTTTCCCTAAATTCCTCGTGTGCTCTTCCGAGTAGTCTTCGAAAGGTAGGTTTTCGTTGATGTTCTTTGGAGTTCGAGAAGACGAGCTAGATGTTTCACCTACCATAGTATTCTTATTTTTGCTACATTACTATATTGTACATATCAGCATTTGTGAGGACAAGCTATTATAACTGTTCAGGTTGATGATAGTAATTAGAATTGTAACTCTGAAACTCTTTGTATCTTAGAGTGATGATTTGTACTGTCTTTTGATATTATATGTTATCGTTCCACCATGAGATTCTAATATCGTGATCCTTCTTTCTTGTTCTGTTTCTTTTTCATTTTATTTTACTCTAACAATCTGTCTTGTCAGCATTTGGGTTCTCGACACGTGAAAACCGTGGAAGTATTAATGTCGACATTTGGGGGTCGAAAAGGCGGTTCATTACAATTTCATCACAAACTTTCATGTAAAAAAATTTATCATCGAAAAGTTCGTGTCATATTCAACCTAAAATGTTTCATTCAAAATATTCACTCCATGAATAAATATGGAGAAATCTGTTTAAGATAGGATACAACATATTTTTGGGTTTTTGAATTTTTTTAAAATAAAAAAATTCTAATAAGGAAAATCTGTTTTTGAATTTTTAAAATAAAATAAAAACAAAAACAAAATGCAAGCTCGACACATGCGAATGAAATAAAATGTGTGAAATATCAGTCAATTTGTGAGATATATGCTTATCAAAAATATCTAACTTGAGTAGTCACAAAAGCTAAAAATCATACCAGATATTATTATAAGAAATAATAAGTTACGCTTTCACGATACCACTTATTATCCAGGCTGCTCATAGAGGCGAACAATGATACCACTTGTACTCTCTACGTGCCAATGGTCGCATGCAATGATACCATAGATACAGGTTTTACGTCCTATCTCTTGAAATTTCATCATCAATGTTAAGCATGAAAACAACCATCATCAAATAAGCGCACCAAGTACTCCACAATATTAATCGAGTTGGGTCTAACATTCGAATTTCCCAGTAAAGTCATCTATGTCAAACAAAAGCACACACAACCAAAAACTCTCAAACAATGATTTATTAGACATCATCCAAAGAAAGAAATACAGTATCATAAAAAAATATCACAATCATATGTCTGTCATAGCATTATCCTCATTTTTCAAACATCAAGCATTGTTGTTTTGAGTTGTCGGTATTTTTTGAAACCATTATTTAAAAATCTTATATTCTAAGTTTGATCTCGCATAAAATATGAAATTTTTAGTTAATAAAAGTTCTAATCAATAAAATTTGTTTCGGGTCAAAATGAAAAATAGATCAAAAGTTATGTCTAAAATGCAAGAACTTGTTTGAATGATTGAGAAACACTATTTAAGAAATGTCCAAACTTGATTACAGGTTTTCAAGGTTTTAAAAAACGTATCAGCAAAAACCCAAAACATAAAGGTAGAATGTTACCTGTTATCTTTCCAAAACTTCTAATATATCAGAAATCGTAGTTATGGTGTTCAATTTATAGTTGAATTACTACAGATATGTTAAAATAATTTGTATTCATATTTAACCATAGTACTAACATGAAAGCATTTTTCACATGGATTTCTGAAACGAATCATCGAAAACTCAAAAGAAAAAATTTGTAGCTTTTTCTATAAGATTTTCAAAAACATCTATAATTTTATAAATCATAATATCAAAGCAAACATTATTGTCAAAATATTTCAGGTGTGTTGGAAAGTTCCCCGGTGTGTTTCAAACACTGTACCGAATTGCTTCCATATTTTCAATGACTTAAGTTCAAAATTTGGAGAAACGGAAAAAAAAAATTCATAGGATTTTCTATCTATTTCCTAGAACATATTGAATTTTTCAAAATGGATTTTAAGAGCTTAAGTTATGAAAATTTTACTACGGTCGTGTTAGAAAATCAAAACTCTAAACAAGGAGAGAAAAACTAGGAAGTAGAGTTTCCAAACCATCCTTCACTTACCTATGAAGTTGCATACGTGTTTGCCATTGTTATCCAAAGTATATGCATGTCCACTTCATTTTCCTCAACTAAGGAACAGTGCAACTATCGCTCATCGTATATGTAGAATACTTGAAATATGCTTTCATCATAGTTGCTCCTTGGTCTATTTTTGTACCTACACATAAAAAAAATGAGTGGCCTAGAAAGAGATGTAGGACCATACTTTTTATGTTTGAAATATTTGGTACCTAAATTTGTTTATATACCAAACTATTAATATTAACAACTATACCCTTAGGAATCTAAATTTTTTTGACTCATTTATTTATTTTCCTATTTCGATAATTATTATAGCTATATCCAATATTGCCAGGCTTTATGCATTTGGGAAACACACTTCTCTCCCCAACGGTTGTTAATCGGCTTTTTGACGAAGCAGATTTCCACTAGAATTAGGACATCGGGATGGAGATGAAACAATTCCCGAAGTTGGGAATGCTTACAGAAGGGAAAGAAGATCATACACAACAAGTAAAAAAGGCAAAGGAGCAAAGTGAACAACTCGTTATCGAGACGAACCCTCGGTATTAAGAGCTTTTTACTCCATGATGGAACTCCAAAACCACTTGTATTAGAAGTACAAGCACAAGCAATCATCATAGAGTTCTCCTTCAGAAATAGATAAACAATTCCAATGATTCATGAGAAAAAACAAAGAAAGTAGGAAATGACAGACAATATCAAGGAAATTATCAGAAACAACTCAAATCTTCAACATAATGTGTTCGCAACACAACGAATTAGAGATAGGAGGCAAGATGGGAGAAAGGGAGGAGAATCACTCACAAAAAGCTATCAGTATCGAAAGGAACCTTTCGGTATCGAGTGGTCCTTCTTGGTATTGGGCCTTGTTTCTGTCTCCTACAATCTTACGCTTGGATCTGGACTTGATGTTTAGCGGGCCTTTGGTTCTGCTGAGAAATTCCCTTATAAATACAGACCCTATAGCTACTGAAAAGGACTTTTGGCACTTCATCTTCTTCATCTCCTATCCCCTCACCATGGCAGTCACTAAGGAAGCTATTATTTGTAAGCTTTAGTTCAGTAAAACCCTTGTTCTAGTTACTCGAATCTCTCCAAATCTCCCTAAAACTCTCTCAAACCTAAAAATCAGTAAAAGCTACAATGGACGTAGGTCAGAGATTGTCGAAACACTATAAAAATCTTGTTTCTCTTACTGTTTCTCTTACTTTTTTTCTTATATTTTTCGCTAGATCTCAACTTTTCAATAGGTGTTTGGGTATTGTGCCACTTTTGGTGTCAACGGCGGTGTTACTAGTCGTTTGTCTATTATCTGACACTTTTATAAATCCATATGTTATTCAGTTATTTGCACATAGTTGATTAAGTTAAACAACTTTACTTCAATGGCAAATTTTTTAGGAACCAACTCTAGACTTTGGATATTAAAAGGTTATTCTCATTTATTAGCTTTGAACAATGACTAATAGCAATAACTCTTATTTCAAAATCATCACTTTTTAAGACCATATTTACTTATTCAAGCTCTTTTATTTAGGTCTTAATTTTAAGCATCTCAATTTCAAAAATTTAGCGTTTTTCAAATACAAAATTTTCAAAATCCATGATTTTTTCAATCTACTTTTACAAATCATGATTTGATCGAAAAATTTCAGTTTTGCAATTTTTCAAAATAACGCTTTTGTTTTCAAGGGTTTTGAAATTTTCTTTGATTGCAATCAATTCTTTTTCAAAAACTGCACATTTTCCATATTTGGAATATTTAGAACTTTTAAAATTCTCCATCTCTCTTTGTAAAGCTTTATTCTTGCAAATCGGTTCGGTTTTGTTTTTCTTCAAAAGCAAAATTTCCTTTTCAAGCCAATGAAAATTCTCGTTGAAGCAAATGGAATATTTTTTATAGTTTAAACCTTTTTCGCCATCAAAAATTATTAATTTTCTTAAAGCCTCTAAACACCTTTTTTAATTTGTCATTTTCTGACGAAGTTCAGATTTTCACATTTGCTTTTTAGTCTAAGGCCATCAATAGTTTCCATTAATTAGTGACACATAAAAAGTACTTCCTTGTATGAGAAATCACTTATATCGGCATTTGTTGAGTCATCTAATCGCCGCCTTTGCTGTCATTTTCCGAACTGTCATTTACAAATCTCATCAAACACGGTTCTCCTCTTATATTAGTTATGGGCATTCTTCGCTATTGTTGAGTTTTCCAGCATATTTTGCATTGAGAGTGCTTTAAATCTTTTGTGCATTTAACATTGAGAGATATAGTTAAATTCAGCTTTATCAATCAAAGAGATAAGAATATTCATAACTTAGCATTAAATGTAATACTATTCTTATCTATCATATCACAACCATTCTCAACAATATCCCACTTTTTAAAATTAACGAATTTTAAATAAAGTTCCATTTTAAATTTCTAGTTTGAAAAATCTTTCTCATCAAAAATAGGTGAAGTAATAATGGACCGACTCTCGTAAAATCAACAACTCGGGTAAGACATGATATCAAAGCTTTCCTAGCAACTTGCTCTGATACACTTATTAGGATCATGCAATACCCAATAGATGGTGAATTGGGTATTTAAAATTTTCATAGATACATAGATAAGTAAAGTGAAAAAACGTAAATACAAATATTAAATGACACGTAGATATACCCAGCTTCAGCCACTAATCCATTAGTGCCTAAATCTGCCCCCCAGAATTACTACTAGAATTACATATATGAATGCTTACAACATCTATAAACTTGCACTCTCTGCTAACTAAATATACTATTCCTATGATTAGTAACTTTTCTTGAAAGTAGTGCCATTAGATCATAATTCCTGAGCTACACTACATAGCTCACCAAGGAAATGTAGAGTTCAAAAATTCGATGTACTCAAATGCTTTTCCCTCTTATACTTTTCACCTCAGCCTATTTTCCATTTTTTATTTGTCTTCTTTAAAAAATTCGATGCACTCAAATTAATTTCCACTAGAAAAGAATTCTCGCAGGCAAACAAAAATTAGCCGCTACCTTTGCTATCTGGAAATGCCACTTTCAACGTCTGTGGTTTCACTGTCGTTATTGTCTAGAAGTGCTACTATCGATTGCTGTTTGCTTCGCCTCAACAAGCTTTTGCAGATTGAGATTGCCACTTCCCAGATAATGCTTTTTTAGATCCGAAATCATTCCATTTGCCAATGACGCTACCCTTGACAATAAAGCTTGATGTCGAGCTGGTCGGTATCATCACATCATTTGAGTATGATGTAGGCATGTTGATGTGGAGATTTCAATACAAAGGCTGTTACGTTGATCGAGATATCATGGCTTGCTCAGGGAATGGAGATGTTGATGATGCCTTATGTATTAGAATTGAAATTTTATTTTAATGAAGGTTTATGACTTGTAGCCTTGAGTATGTTGATGATGGTTATGTGTTAGACCGGAGATGATTGGATATGATGTTGTTGTGATGTGATCTAAAGTTGGATCTGCTGCTACCTTCACCTGAGATGATGATGTTGTTGATTTGAAATTTATCTCTATATGTTGTGTTGTTGATCGAGAAAGTCGTGATTTATGCTTGTATTGGACCAGTTTGTAGCCTATCAATTTGAAATTTTGAATAGTGTAACATCCCGTATTTTTTAAGCCATTGAATTTGAACATTTAATTCGTTTTAAATGTTAATGTGGATTCTTAATTGATTTTAAAATGAATAGATTCAGATTCAATCAATGAAATAAGCTGTAATTTTTAATTATAGTAATTTCGGGTTGAATTTGATTTATGGAGAAATAATAAGTAAATATTCGAAATTGGGATAAAAGGTGAATTTGGGATAAATGATTATAAAAATGGTGTTTAAATGTATTTTTAAGCTTAATTGGGTATAAATAATATTATTGGATTTTTAGATGAATTTTAAAGTGAATAAATTATTATTTGGGATTTTATATTAATTAAAAATGAATTTAATATTTTTAAAATGCAAATAATCAGATTTGAGTCTGGGATGAGCCAGAATGATTTCTAATGTGTTTATAAATTTTATATGATTTATTATTGAGTTATTAAAATTGTAAAAGTGAATTTTTAAGTGTTTCTGATAATTTCAGAAAATCGTCTGATTTAATAGACGAGTTAAAATAGCCTTCCGGGGCGCAGTCTCGGAATTCGACGAAACCAGTTTCATTGGATCCGTAATAGTTAATTATTATCGGATTTCAATTTTCGTAGCTATCGGAGTTGTCGTTTGACCGTGGCAGCTCGAAACGCATCGAAATCGATTTAACCGATTTAATTTTAAATTGATCGTTTAATTCCGTATCTCGCGCATACGATCAAATCAGCTTACGAAACCTGTTCCATTGTGTCCGGAACGTAGAAAAACCCCAGGATAGCCTGTTGGAGCGTGAAGATTGGAGGTCGTTTGCATTAACGGTTAAATTGAGAAATTATATTAATTAAATAATATTAAATATAAATATATTAACACTTATATCTTTAAAACCCTAGCCTAAGAAAACGCAGCCGCCACTTATTCACGTTCAATGGCCGATATCTTCTTGTCTTCCCCCTCAAAAATCTCGAAATCCAAGCAACGATTTCAGAAATTTTCAACTGGAAATATGAAGAGGATGGCGAGTTCTTCGAGGTGAACGGTTGAGATCGAGTTTCGTGGAGGATAGAGGGGAAGAGGCGGGCGCGTTCGTAGGGCGTGTGATGTGCTGCTGCGTCGCCTTGGGGTGGCCGAGTGCCACTGCCTTCTGGGTGATGGTGGAGTTCGTCGTGCCGTACGCGGGGATGTTGTTTGATCGAACTCGAAGTAGACGTGGAGGGAGCGGTTCGAAACCCTAATCGATGATGATGGGTTTGCTTTCGTTCGTTTTGTTCCTGTATGTGCTCGCGTGAGGAAGGAGTAGAGGGACGGCTTCGATCTTGCTTTCTGGATCGTGCGGCCTTGATTATTTTGGTAGTTAAATTAAAAGAAAATTTGTTTTTAAATATTGTTCGAACTTTGTAAAATCATAACAAATTCATACGTACTCAGATTTAGATGAAACTGGAACCGTTGGAATCGCAGAGGGACGTACTTCGCAATGATGCAGTTCCGGAATCATTCCGGGCAAGTAGAAATTTGGGTTAAATCGGACGTCGTCCGGTTTAATTTAAATTTCGAACGCTCGCCGAACTCAAGGTGAGTTATTCTCACTCACATCTGGATGCTAGACATTATAAATAATTGATATTTAAATATCTGTGTGGTTGATTGTCTATATTTGTGTTTATCTGTCTGGATCGATATTTATATTGTGATGTGCTAACATTTGTGATGCAGGAAGAAACAGGTTGGAGGGATCCAACTGGATTCCTCACAATGTAGCAATTATTTTATAATTGATAGTGATACCTGTTTATATGATGTGATTGATAAATCTGGAAATTTAGTTGTTCTGTGAAATTGTTGTATAAAGTATAATAACAGAATTTAATTATAAATGGATAAATTGTGTTTTTACGAAATAAAATGAATTGTTAAATTTAGAATTTCAAAGAATAAAATTTGAAATCGGATTTGAAAAGAGAAATGTAAATTGGGTCAAATTGGGATTTTGAATATAATGGGAAGTTTATGAAATGGGTAAATGGAAAGTATAGTTTTCTGGAGATTAAATTTATGAAATTATAAATTGTTTAAAATAACGATGTTTATTTTAATAACGACTAATGTTATCCGGAAATTAAAAATATGTTAAATGAAGTTTCCGACTATAAATTAACAAGTTCAAATGAATGTTTTGAAATGCCGTATTTCATTGGAATTTAATTAAGTGAATTGGAAATTTGGCTTCCATTGAAAATTCACCAAAATGTTTAAACTATATTTAAAAATGAATTTCCGGAAATGAAAATTTGTAATTTAACTTCGGAGGAAGTTATAGTTAAGTATGGAATTGGAAATTTATGTTGAAATCATAAATTGACTTGAAATAAATCAGTGGATTTATATGAAAGAGTACTTTGGAATGTTTTGGAAACGGGAAAGTGTTTCCCTGGGAAAACCAAGTAAATGTTTATATAAAAAAAAAAAAAAAGATTTTATTTAACTAAGGTTAAGTTTTAAATCGTTTTAAAAGTATTTTTAAGAAATCGTTATTTTTAAAGAAATAAATTAATAATTTTTAATACCGTAATAATTTGGGAGTATATTATTAATTATTTTTACAAATGGATTTATTTAAAAGTTGGTTTTAGCTTAAGCTGTTAAAATTAGTATTTTTCTTCTTATAACGCTATTTTGAATTTAGTGAAACTAAAACCCTTATTTTTAAATCAAAATTTATGTGTTAATGACTAGTTTTCTTCACATATTTTAAATTTATATTTTGAGTAAATAAATAGAAGTAATTTTCATATTTTAAAGTATATTTCAGTATAAGTATTTTTAACTGTTTTAAATGCAAATTGTTTTATACTTGGTTATTCCCGATGGGAATAAAGGGTAAAGGATTTACCTTGTAAAGGAAGAGTTTTGGAAAATTGTTTTCAAACGAGTTTTGAAAATGTGAAAATATATCTTTGAAAGATATTAGAGGCAAATAAATAATATGGAGATTATTTATTGTGTGATGGATGTGTATGGATGTTTGTGAACATTAATTGATAGTTAAATCACCGACTATCAATATTGGCCAAATGCGCTGATCGTTTCGAAGAGACCGGGATCGAGTTTCCGTATACCAGGATTCTAGGTCTGGAGACTCGAATACCACTTCGATCCGGTTTGTACGTTTCGTGTAACGTGTTCGAAGTCGAAGATGGAGCAGTGAAGTGCAAGGGCTAGTCGCTACTAATCCTGAGGATATTTCCAAAATGGATGTAGTAGGAATAGTGCCTTCGGTTCCGTTCGGACCCGGGACGGACTTATATGGACGAATGCTTTCGTGACATCGTCAGGTGGACGATGGGCATTCTAAGGGATTTGTGCTATAAAGGTATCGTTTAGCCTCAAGCCTCATCAACCGGGAATGACTGAAAATCAGGGGTTATGCAGCAAGGCTTCGTGGGTAGCCCCCACTTGAGAGTAAGGTCATCCCTGTCTAGATGTCCCTTTTTTTTTTCGGCTTAGTGGTGCGGTTGCTGATCACAACCGTGGGGTGATTTTACTTGGAATTATCCAGTAAGGGATGATTCCGGTCTTGTGTTGCAGGGGAGCGGGCGTACTCCTCGGTACTGTGATCTAGGCCACGTACTGTGATAGGTGGTACCCCAGTGCCTAGTCATTCGTTGGAAATCCATTCTCCCTACGTGCCTTGTACGAGTTTTGTTTGTATTACCCACGTTGTGGCTAGTATGCTGGAATTTAATCATGTAACAATTTCAGCTATTTGAATAAGTATTTGTGAATAGACACTATTATAATATCAGAGGATTTTTATAAAAGTGTTTTAGCTATCGTAAGGTAAAAACCCGACATGTTTATTTGTGGCGTGGTCTTACGAGATGCTTTTGTTTCAAAGGATTTTTGGAACTTTAATAATCAATTGGGTGTATTTATGATGCGCTGGTATTCCAGACTGACTCGGGTGTTATTTTATTATAATGCTCGGGTCAGACCGAGTATTTTTCAGGATAGGTTGCTATGGAGCTCAGGAGAGGAGCTGGAGTCCGAGACGTATTTCTCGTACTTGTATTATTCCGCTGCTGTGATTGTTGTATTGACTGATTGACTGGATATTGATGATTGTATTGATATACTCTGATGATGATGTATTGTATATAAACAGATATAGTTTTGATTTGTGTAAAATTCTGTTCTATATATTATATTTTATCCGCTGCGACTGTGAGGTTTTGATTTTGTTTAGTTCTTTCTTCTTCTATCTACTTTCTTATCCTTCTACAATCTGTCTTTTCCGGCATTCGATCGTCGGCATATTATACTGTTGAGTATTTTGTGTCGATTTTCGAGGGTCGAGAAGGGCGGGTCGTCTCACTTGGTATCAGAGCTTAGGTTGGCGACAACCTAGGCTTTGGTGGGAAAATTACTCATTTTTAAATAGAGTCGGAAGTACTCTATAATGAGTTGAGTGTAATAATAGCTATAAGAGCGTACTTGTTAGTGGATATAAAATTGTTTTTGTACTGTGTTGACTTATCGGTTGAGTGTTTATGAATTCTGGTCGGTGCGGGAAGTACAACCGTATCGATAGGGGTTTCTAAACTCTTAAACAAGATAAACCGACATAGTATTATTTTTAAAGTGGGTAAATGAAATAATTTTACCCAAAATTATATTTTGATATAAAGAAATAGTTTTCTAAATTATATATATTGGATGTTTGTTTGGTTGTTTCTTCTATAATCAAATAAGAAATTAAAGTATGTTCTAAAATTTGAAATGATTTATAAGCAAATAAGAAGTTAAAATATTAAAATGGTTTATAACCAAATGGAATTGACTGGATATGTTTTAAATAAGAAAAGTAAAAATTAAAATTTGATTTAAACTAGAATTTTGACCCCGGGAATTTTGAAAGGGATTTCAAATGGAATTAAACAAAGTTTTGGGAGTTTACTTTGTGGAAATGTTAGAAATGTTTTCAAAAGCATTTGAAGGAATGGAGTATATTTTGGGGAAATATTTTTGAATAAAAATGGTTTTGAGGTGAATTTTGGAAGTAAAGAGCATTGAACTCACTTCAGTCGCTGGAAAATAATCTTGATGATGCTGGCCACATCATTAGAATTCATTTTCGAGTTTCTAAAGTGATGGATTGCTACCAAAATAGTTGGTTATGACATTGGTTGGGCTTGTTTGGGAAGCAAGTGATTTTGGAATTTTCAAAGGAAAATTGTTTGATAAAAGCAGTCTGTTTTGGAATTTGGTATTTGATTTGGATATCAAATGGAAATGTGTTGATTTATATTTCAAAGTGGTTTTGAAATAAATCCGGGTAAATTGAATTCTGGGAATTCTATTTTAAAATAAAAATGTGAAAGTTGAAATGATTCAACTATATAACTTATAAAGGAAAGTTGATTTAAAGAAGAATTGAGTATATATGGAATGTAAATCTACTTTGAATAAATGAAGGTGAATGGAATATATCTGGATTTAACTTATGATAAGTTAAATAAAATTAAGGATTTGAAATTGAATTAAATCTAAATGAATTGGAATTAAAGGGAAGTTGATGTAAAGGTGAAGTGTAAATGCTTATGATTGTGCAAATGAATTCATATTCTTAAGTTATTAAGTGTTAAAATTTGACATTGTGATTATAAAAATGTGGATTGGTTTGAAATGAGCAATATAAACTTACAAGTAAATAAGTTGGAGAACTTGAGAATGGAAGATTTGATTTTAACTCAAGTAAAATGGAATTATAATCACAAATGGAAATAATAAGTGGAATGGTGAATTCGAACTAAATTTTAAATGAAATGTAAAGTAAGATAAGGTAAGGTGAGATATAAAAGATGGAATTAAGCTGAATATTAAAATTTCTGTTGTGTTATGAATAAGAATGAATGTAATTAAATTCTTATTTAAAATAGTAAAGGAAATGGTTTAAATTCAGGTTGGCTAAATAAAATTTAGATGAACTTGAATTAATTCTGGAAAGGAATTAAATTGAAAATGCATATATAATTTAGTTAACCTTGAATTAAAATGGGATAAGAATTTAGTTTAATGGAAATTTTATTTAGTTGAGGTGATGATGAATGAAGTAAATGTTTACTCAACTAAATCCAAAATGATTGTTTGGAAATAAATCTTGTGTAAGCTAAATTAAATAGAGTTTGTATTGGCATGGATGAAATTTTGATAGTTGTTAGAATTTGGAAAGTAAGAATAAGACCCAGTTCTGGAATGGAATTTAATTTTGGTAACAAATGTTGGAAGTGAGAATGAATAATGTAATTAGCTTATAATAGTGATAGTTTGAATTGTAAATAAAATTCAAATGAGAGAAATAATTTAAATGGTCTCTTGGTTAATAAATTTGTACATGGATTGGATAAATAAACAAAGAGCATTTAGATTTATAAATGAATTGAAATTTGATTTGAAGGAGAATCAAATGAAAATAAAATAAAATTGATATAAATAGATAATGGTAATATTGTGAAACTACTTAAGCAAATTGAAAGAAACAAATGATTGTGGATGAGCTTTATTAAGAAATTTGAATGGAATTTGTTGGATAATAAAATTTGAATTGAAAGTGAAATGATATTCTTTAATTATTATGGTAAATTAAGAATGTATGAGTTGAATATAACCCAGGATCGAATGATATTAATATAAACTTGAATTTGGTTAATGGAAATAAAGATGTAAGGAAAATGTAATTTAACAATTACATTGGAAAGAGAAAATATTTGGTTTGTGAACCTTAATGGAATAAAATTTATATGAATCCAAGTTGGAAATAATTTTAAATGGTTATAAGCTTAAGTGGCAATTGTTTTGCTTGAATGACCTGGAAATTTGCATGTATTTGCAATTGAGTGTTTAAAAGCAATTGGAATTGAATTGTGAATAAATTGATATGAATGGGAACCCAATTCAAAGAGATTTGTATATGAATTCAAGTGAATTGGTTAAGAATAGCAAATGAAATTGATTTTGAATCAATAGGAATGAATTGACCTCTTAATGAGAAATGTTTGCATATGAATGGAAATGGATCATAATTGAAATGCAAATGTTTCAAGTTTAAAATGAAATTTGATTGTAAATCAAATTTGGAATGCAAGTTAAAATAAAGAAATGTAAGTAAGACATATGTTAATCATATTGAATCAAAAATGAATTGGTTGTAATAAATATGAATGGTATATAGTAAACTTGAATATAGATCATTCAAGAGAAATAAATTGAAGCTTGGACTTGAATAAGAAAATTTAAAGGTGATTGAAATCTTTGGATTGTTGAAAATATGGTTAACATTGTTAATGATGAAGTTTGCTTGGTTTGGTTATGAAATGGATATGTTTGGCTTACATTTACATTGGAAGTGTTATTAAAATGCTCATATCTTGAATTTGATGAGTTTGTTGAGTATAGTACAGGTGCGGGAGGCGTTCGAGAGAGTTGGAGCGCGTATATGCGAGATATTAGCCGCTTGCTTTTAAAAATTTGCTAAAAGGTACGCCTACGCAAATATAATTGGGAAAATGATATATATATATTGTGATACATTTTGGTTTCCGGCCATGTGAGCCGATGTATATATATTTGTGTATCCTGCGATATCGCAGAAGCTCCTCCGTACAAAGGAGACTCCGCCAAAATTTTCCAGAAATTTTGGGAGTTAGAAAATTTTTGGGGTTTTGGGAAATTTATTAATAAGTAAAGTTATTTTAAAAGCGAGTGTTAAAATAAAGGCTTTAGGGTAAATAAAGAAAAGGGTTTTGAAATGGAGCTGAAACTTTTTAGGATGTGAATATAAGTTTTTAACTAAGCAAATTGGGTAAGAAAATGAGTTGGAAAGTATATTTCTACCTTAGCAAATTTCGGGGACGAAATTTTTATAAGGGGGGAGGAATGTAACATCCCGTATTTTTTAAGCCATTGAATTTGAACATTTAATTCGTTTTAAATGTTAATGTGGATTCTTAATTGATTTTAAAATGAATAGATTCAGATTCAATCAATGAAATAAGCTGTAATTTTTAATTATAGTAATTTCGGGTTGAATTTGATTTATGGAGAAATAATAAGTAAATATTCGAAATTGGGATAAAAGGTGAATTTGGGATAAATGATTATAAAAATGGTGTTTAAATGTATTTTTAAGCTTAATTGGGTATAAATAATATTATTGGATTTTTAGATGAATTTTAAAGTGAATAAATTATTATTTGGGATTTTATATTAATTAAAAATGAATTTAATATTTTTAAAATGCAAATAATCAGATTTGAGTCTGGGATGAGCCAGAATGATTTCTAATGTGTTTATAAATTTTATATGATTTATTATTGAGTTATTAAAATTGTAAAAGTGAATTTTTAAGTGTTTCTGATAATTTCAGAAAATCGTCTGATTTAATAGACGAGTTAAAATAGCCTTCCGGGGCGCAGTCTCGGAATTCGACGAAACCAGTTTCATTGGATCCGTAATAGTTAATTATTATCGGATTTCAATTTTCGTAGCTATCGGAGTTGTCGTTTGACCGTGGCAGCTCGAAACGCATCGAAATCGATTTAACCGATTTAATTTTAAATTGATCGTTTAATTCCGTATCTCGCGCATACGATCAAATCAGCTTACGAAACCTGTTCCATTGTGTCCGGAACGTAGAAAACCCCCAGGATAGCCTGTTGGAGCGTGAAGATTGGAGGTCGTTTGCATTAACGGTTAAATTGAGAAATTATATTAATTAAATAATATTAAATATAAATATATTAACACTTATATCTTTAAAACCCTAGCCTAAGAAAACGCAGCCGCCACTTATTCACGTTCAATGGCCGATATCTTCTTGTCTTCCCCCTCAAAAATCTCGAAATCCAAGCAACGATTTCAGAAATTTTCAACTGGAAATATGAAGAGGATGGCGAGTTCTTCGAGGTGAACGGTTGAGATCGAGTTTCGTGGAGGATAGAGGGGAAGAGGCGGGCGCGTTCGTAGGGCGTGTGATGTGCTGCTGCGTCGCCTTGGGGTGGCCGAGTGCCACTGCCTTCTGGGTGATGGTGGAGTTCGTCGTGCCGTATGCGGGGATGTTGTTTGATCGAACTCGAAGTAGACGTGGAGGGAGCGGTTCGAAACCCTAATCGATGATGATGGGTTTGCTTTCGTTCGTTTTGTTCCTGTATGTGCTCGCGTGAGGAAGGAGTAGAGGGACGGCTTCGATCTTGCTTTCTGGATCGTGCGGCCTTGATTATTTTGGTAGTTAAATTAAAAGAAAATTTGTTTTTAAATATTGTTCGAACTTTGTAAAATCATAACAAATTCATACGTACTCAGATTTAGATGAAACTGGAACCGTTGGAATCGCAGAGGGACGTACTTCGCAATGATGCAGTTCCGGAATCATTCCGGGCAAGTAGAAATTTGGGTTAAATCGGACGTCGTCCGGTTTAATTTAAATTTCGAACGCTCGCCGAACTCAAGGTGAGTTATTCTCACTCACATCTGGATGCTAGACATTATAAATAATTGATATTTAAATATCTGTGTGGTTGATTGTCTATATTTGTGTTTATCTGTCTGGATCGATATTTATATTGTGATGTGCTAACATTTGTGATGCAGGAAGAAACAGGTTGGAGGGATCCAACTGGATTCCTCACAATGTAGCAATTATTTTATAATTGATAGTGATACCTGTTTATATGATGTGATTGATAAATCTGGAAATTTAGTTGTTCTGTGAAATTGTTGTATAAAGTATAATAACAGAATTTAATTATAAATGGATAAATTGTGTTTTTACGAAATAAAATGAATTGTTAAATTTAGAATTTCAAAGAATAAAATTTGAAATCGGATTTGAAAAGAGAAATGTAAATTGGGTCAAATTGGGATTTTGAATATAATGGGAAGTTTATGAAATGGGTAAATGGAAAGTATAGTTTTCTGGAGATTAAATTTATGAAATTATAAATTGTTTAAAATAACGATGTTTATTTTAATAACGACTAATGTTATCCGGAAATTAAAAATATGTTAAATGAAGTTTCCGACTATAAATTAACAAGTTCAAATGAATGTTTTGAAATGCCGTATTTCATTGGAATTTAATTAAGTGAATTGGAAATTTGGCTTCCATTGAAAATTCACCAAAATGTTTAAACTATATTTAAAAATGAATTTCCGGAAATGAAAATTTGTAATTTAACTTCGGAGGAAGTTATAGTTAAGTATGGAATTGGAAATTTATGTTGAAATCATAAATTGACTTGAAATAAATCAGTGGATTTATATGAAAGAGTACTTTGGAATGTTTTGGAAACGGGAAAGTGTTTCCCTGGGAAAACCAAGTAAATGTTTATATAAAAAAAAAAAAAAAGATTTTATTTAACTAAGGTTAAGTTTTAAATCGTTTTAAAAGTATTTTTAAGAAATCGTTATTTTTAAAGAAATAAATTAATAATTTTTAATACCGTAATAATTTGGGAGTATATTATTAATTATTTTTACAAATGGATTTATTTAAAAGTTGGTTTTAGCTTAAGCTGTTAAAATTAGTATTTTTCTTCTTATAACGCTATTTTGAATTTAGTGAAACTAAAACCCTTATTTTTAAATCAAAATTTATGTGTTAATGACTAGTTTTCTTCACATATTTTAAATTTATATTTTGAGTAAATAAATAGAAGTAATTTTCATATTTTAAAGTATATTTCAGTATAAGTATTTTTAACTGTTTTAAATGCAAATTGTTTTATACTTGGTTATTCCCGATGGGAATAAAGGGTAAAGGATTTACCTTGTAAAGGAAGAGTTTTGGAAAATTGTTTTCAAACGAGTTTTGAAAATGTGAAAATATATCTTTGAAAGATATTAGAGGCAAATAAATAATATGGAGATTATTTATTGTGTGATGGATGTGTATGGATGTTTGTGAACATTAATTGATAGTTAAATCACCGACTATCAATATTGGCCAAATGCGCTGATCGTTTCGAAGAGACCGGGATCGAGTTTCCGTATACCAGGATTCTAGGTCTGGAGACTCGAATACCACTTCGATCCGGTTTGTACGTTTCGTGTAACGTGTTCGAAGTCGAAGATGGAGCAGTGAAGTGCAAGGGCTAGTCGCTACTAATCCTGAGGATATTTCCAAAATGGATGTAGTAGGAATAGTGCCTTCGGTTCCGTTCGGACCCGGGACGGACTTATATGGACGAATGCTTTCGTGACATCGTCAGATGGACGATGGGCATTCTAAGGGATTTGTGCTATAAAGGTATCGTTTAGCCTCAAGCCTCATCAACCGGGAATGACTGAAAATCAGGGGTTATGCAACAAGGCTTCGTGGGTAGCCCCCACTTGAGAGTAAGGTCATCCCTGTCTAGATGTCCCTTTTTTTTTTCGGCTTAGTGGTGCGGTTGCTGATCACAACCGTGGGGTGATTTTACTTGGAATTATCCAGTAAGGGATGATTCCGGTCTTGTGTTGCAGGGGAGCGGGCGTACTCCTCGGTACTGTGATCTAGGCCACGTACTGTGATAGGTGGTACCCCAGTGCCTAGTCATTCGTTGGAAATCCATTCTCCCTACGTGCCTTGTACGAGTTTTGTTTGTATTACCCACGTTGTGGCTAGTATGCTGGAATTTAATCATGTAACAATTTCAGCTATTTGAATAAGTATTTGTGAATAGACACTATTATAATATCAGAGGATTTTTATAAAAGTGTTTTAGCTATCGTAAGGTAAAAACCCGACATGTTTATTTGTGGCGTGGTCTTACGAGATGCTTTTGTTTCAAAGGATTTTTGGAACTTTAATAATCAATTGGGTGTATTTATGATGCGCTGGTATTCCAGACTGACTCGGGTGTTATTTTATTATAATGCTCGGGTCAGACCGAGTATTTTTCAGGATAGGTTGCTATGGAGCTCAGGAGAGGAGCTGGAGTCCGAGACGTATTTCTCGTACTTGTATTATTCCGCTGCTGTGATTGTTGTATTGACTGATTGACTGGATATTGATGATTGTATTGATATACTCTGATGATGATGTATTGTATATAAACAGATATAGTTTTGATTTGTGTAAAATTCTGTTCTATATATTATATTTTATCCGCTGCGACTGTGAGGTTTTGATTTTGTTTAGTTCTTTCTTCTTCTATCTACTTTCTTATCCTTCTACAATCTGTCTTTTCCGGCATTCGATCGTCGGCATATTATACTGTTGAGTATTTTGTGTCGATTTTCGAGGGTCGAGAAGGGCGGGTCGTCTCAAATAGGAGGCTTCAGCTTGAACACCTTGCCAGTTTGTTGGCTGGACCATTGATGCTTGGCTTGCATTTGTTTTGCATATCTAAGTTGATGAAACTATTTGGAGTAATGATGCTATGTATGGGAAGACTTGTTATTGATATTGTGTTATTGATAGGAGATTTGGTATAAAAGCGACGATCGGATTGATACATTTGATTTTGAAATTGAGATTTCGAATTTGCTCGATGTATTTATGTTTCTAAGTCCGACGAATAATAAAGGATGATAACTTTTCTTTTATGCCACCATTTAATTTGAAATCTAGGGTTTCCTTTCAAGCATTGGGGAAAACTAAAATCCTCTCTCGATCTCGTCAAAAATTCCTGAATCGTTAAAACTAGTTTTACCACCTCATTCTAATCAGCCTTCTCATATCATAAATCCATCTAAGGGTATGATCATTGATAACGATGGGTTTTAATTGGTTCAAAATAGAACCAATAGAAGAAGGGAGGCTAAGAATTGCTGCCAACTCAAGCTAAAGGCAATGCGTTGGAAAAGGAAGACTCATTGCCTTCTTTTCCACCTCTGAATAAGGGCAGATTAGAGATCGGATCAAGCAAGAAACTTGCTTCCATCTCACTTAAGGACCCAAATCTTGGGTAGCCATTGTTGTATAAAAACCAAAAAAAGAAGACTGCAATATTGAATACAAAGCTTTTATAAAAATAAATAACAAAAAGTTTGGTCTGGTCAAAGAAGCGGTCTGTAGGAAAACAAATGAATAATGGAGTAACTCGATACTTACGTATGTTATTAGGACCAAACCATACTTCTTGTATTTCAAATCCTATATTCAAAGAGTATGGAAACCGATAGGAGAATTCGATATGTATTCAAAAGAGAACGACTTCTTGGTAAAGTTTAAAGCAGTTAAAGATTGTGAATCGGTTTTGAAAAATGATCCATATTTTTATGATGGCAAACTCATCCTAATGAGAAAATGGTGTAACTCGCTGGACAAGGACTTTCTTACAACAATGTCAATATGGGTAAGATTGCCAAGTGTTAATCTGAAGCTATGGGACAAAGAGGCATTTGGTGCCATGACAAGTATTATAGGAAAACCCATTAAAATGGATGCAACCACCTCAATGGAAAAAAGATTGAATTATGCTCATCTTCTGGTAAAAGTGGATGCGGAAGATGAACTTCCTAAAGAAATAGTTTTAACATTGTATAATGGAAATAATATAACATAAGAAGTCATTTATGAATGGATTCCTCCAAAATGTATCATTTGTAAATGTTTTGGACATACTAAAGAGCAATGTAATATGAAAAAACCATGGGTGCCGAAGTATGATAATAAAAAAACCAAAATACTGCTCATAGTAATCAGAAACATGTTTTGAAGTTCAGAATAAAAATTAAGAATCTGAAAAGCAAAAGGAATGCGTGGGAATAATATTTGAAACAACTATTCCGATCAACCAAGAAGGTATCATTTCAGACCAAGAAAACAATCAAGAACAGCTCGCTGATTAAGAGGATCAGTTCATGGCCGAGGAAGTTCATCCTCCAGATAAAAATCATAGTAGTCAAGCAACACAGATCATAATGAATAATACAATGGGCGAGAAAAAGAATAGAGTGGTCCTAGAATCTGAAACCCCTAAATTTCATATTCTTGTTTAATTATAGACATTAATGGTATTGTTATGAATGATGATATTCTACAAAATGGTGATAACTCGGCTGAAGCCATAGAGATCATCCCGTGCTTAGAAAATGCTGCAGATACTAAGGATAAGGGCCGCATCAACTCAGTTCTGCCTCGCACATCTGATCATATATATAACTCACAATTGTACATTATCAATAAGGGGTTAGGGGAAAGAACAAAGAGAAAGCAAACTTTAAGCAAAAGTATATCACAAATAATAAAGAGTGGGAAGAAATGACCACAAAAGCTTTAAACAAAGAGAATAGTGTGCAAAAAAAGAAACAGAAGTGCATCTATGTCCGAAGTGTCAGGTATGAAAACCAGAAATTCCTTTTCAAATTTTATTTTATGTCGATATTTGCATGGAATGTTAGAGGGATGAATTCCTAATCTAAACAAACTAATATAGTTAATATGTTAAGGGTATATAAGCCAACTATTATTACATTAATAGAGGATAAGATGAATGATGATAATACTGAGAAAATTGGTAGCAAATTGACTGATAATTGAAAACAGTAAATAATAATGATTGTGGAGGTAAAAAAGGGATATTAGTGACGTGGGACTCTAATATTTGGATTAACAGTATATAAATAAAGATTTACAGTACATTGATTGTTGTTTTTAAAAATATTGGTGATGTTAGTACCCAAATTGCTAGTATTTATGGGAGTAATTTTGAAAATGAAAAGACTGGTTTATGGTGTAGACTTAAAAATATAAATCATGTTTATAAATTCCCTTGGCTAAAATTACGGGATTTTGACACTGTGATGTATTCCCACGAGAAATTTGGAGGAAATACTGTTCCATTTACTAAATTAGATAGAATTAACAAATTTCTAATAGAAACTGGATTAATAGAACCAATAATTAATGGAAATAAATATACTTGAAGATTAGGGGTAGAAAAGAATATCCATTGTGAATTAGATAGAATACTAATAAATAAAGAATTTTTTGAAATGTTTTCTACTTTTCTGTGTGATACATTGGAGCAAAATACAAGTGATCATACTACTTTTTTGGTTAGGCTATTTCATGATGAAAATAGTCTAAATGAACAAAGTGTTCCATTTAGATATAAAAATGGTCGGTCACTAGATGAGGAAAATAAGGAAACTATGGATGAGATTTTAAAATTTTCCTGTAAAGGTAATCAACAACATCAATTTAGTATGATGTTGAAGAATATCGAATTAATCTTAAAAAATAGAACATGGAAAGAAGTCAGAATAAGGGATGTATAGAAAATTTGAGAAAAGAAGGAATTTTTTTACAAGATATAGTAGATAAAAACCCAAATGATATTGAAAGGGTAAAGGAATTTTTTTAAATTAGAGTAATTTATCTAAAGAGCTGTATATAAATACTATGAATTTAAAGCAAAAAGCAAAAGCAAATTGGCTTACAAGGGTGATGACTGTACAAAAAAATTTCATGCCAAAATGTGTAGCAGAAAACATATAAATAATATAGGGAATATTTTTGATAATGATGGAAAATTGACAAATAAATGCAAAAAGGTTGTTGAAGAAGCATCGTCTTACTTTAAACATTTATATAATGCAAAAAATCAGAAACCAATTTTCCTAAAATTATTTTCAAAACTAAAATTAATGAAATAGCAGAGGAAATATTTTGTAAAGACCCGGAATTTCACCGCTTTGATTTATGAATATTTTATTAATTTTAAATATCTAAGTAATAGATTTTACAATTAAAATAAAACTCTTTTAAATAATAACTATTGATGCTGAAATAGTTTTCCAAATTAGTTTACAAAATAATTAGTTTGAAGAAAAATCAAAAGTGTGATTGGAATTCATTTTCCGAATTATCGACTTTTCATTGGCTAAAGTTTTCGAAAACGTTGTGAGCTCTACTATAATATATATACATTGCACAAATAAATCAAAATGTGTTTGTATATATATACACACATTTACTAAAATAATATAAAAAGTGGATGTGACATTTTATGTGAAATTAAAATAAAAATAAAAATGTTTAAAATGAAAAGATGCTTTGTGAAACACAAAAAAACACAAGTGAACATAGCAATTAAGACAAGAATTTCGTGGGAAATAAAGGGGAAGGGGACAATGCATGATGACGTGGCAATGCATTTGTGGAGGGCATGGTACAAGGGGTGTTTGGGTAATTAAATTAATGAACATTGTATAAAAATAAAATCCTTTATTTTCTATTCATTTTATTTTCATTTCAACCCCCTTCTCATTTGCAAAACATTTTTTTTCCAAGTTCCCAACACTTCCATGGTTTCTTTGTAAACTTTTTATAATAAAAAGTCTTTCTGTTCTACTTAAAAACATCGTTTAAACAACCTCCTAACACTTCTACAACTTCTCTTTACCAAAATAAAAGTCATACCCCTCCAATCAAGCATGGGTGAAATCATTAGCCTTCATGGCCGAACCAAACTTCTCCCCTATAGCCCGAAAACTTGTCTTTTTCAGTGTAGAAGCATGGATCTAGGCTTGGTTCAAAAGTTAGTGAAGTTCTAGGAATATTTGGTTAGCTTTTAGATGAGAAAAGCTCACTATTTATTTAAAGTTTTAAATTTTAATTATTGTGTATCCTAGTTGTTAAATCAATTTCTTGTTGGTGTGAATATGTTGTGGATTTGGATGTTCATAAGTATGCTTGTATGTGATGTTAGATTAGACTTGAAATCGAAGTCTAAATACTATGAATGATGGAAAGTTTCAACTTTGCTTACAGGTTGTTAGTATGGCTTGTAAATGGGTGTTATGAACTTGTGTTAGTTAGTGTGTGCTAAAATGAAGTAGCACTTAAAGTTGTTGTTTTGCGACATTGAGATCTTTTGTTTAAAAGCGATTTCACTTAAGTATTGTGTTTGAACAATTTACAAGTTTAAAATTTTAATTTGGTTTCCAAAACTCTTACCTTTGTTCAAACTATATTCCAAGCTTATAAAGGTAGTTAAAGTATAAAAATAAGAATTTTTAAGTCATTTGATATAAAAATCAATTTTTTGAAATTATGGGTCATATAGCAATAGTCCTTATGGGTGCAGTTCGTAAAAACAAACTTTTTTGAATTCTAAAATACTTTTCACTTAAGTTGTTTCTAAAAAGTGTTTTCAAATATATTATAAGGAATAAAAAATAATTACTATTTATTTAATTAATGATTAATTAATTAATTAAGTAAGGTAATTAATACTTAATCATTAGTTAACAAGGTAATTAGTACTTAAGTGTTAATTAAGAAACTTAATTACAATTA
Source organism: Allium fistulosum (assembly GCA_030737815.1). Classification (NCBI taxonomy): domain Eukaryota; kingdom Viridiplantae; phylum Streptophyta; class Magnoliopsida; order Asparagales; family Amaryllidaceae; genus Allium; species Allium fistulosum. Next base: position 1,229,539,508 of record CM060901.1, read on the forward strand.
GTTACAAAAGGTTAATTATTATTTATTTTATTATTTAAGGATTAATTATTATTTAATTATTTATTAAAGATTAATTATTATTTAATTATTATTTAAGAAACAGTTTAATGGTTAATTTATTTCTAATCAAGTTAAACTTAAGTAAAGATTTAACTTAAACTTAATTATGTTTAAATAATGGTTTAATTTATTATTTAAGGTTTAATTAAGGATTAAGTATTATTTAATTAATTGATTGATATTAATTAATATCTAATTATTATTTAAAAGTTTAAACCATTATTTAATTATTAATTAAAGATTAATTATGGTTTAATTACATATTTAAAGATTAACTATTATTTAACTTTTATTAAAGGAAAATTATTATTTAATTATATATTTAGAAGTTAATTATTAGTTAAAGATTAATTATTATTAAGTAAGGAGTTAATGCTATTTAATTATTAAATAAAGATTTTGAATTTTAAAATCGTCACACTTAATTATTAAATAAAGATTTTGAATTTTAAAATTATTTATTTCTGAACATAAGTTTTGTTTTAAAAGCAGTTTTCTTTTGCAAAAGTATTTCAAACCAAGGAACATCTTGGTCGATTACCCTTAAGTATCCCCAGATGGTTATGAAACTAAATGATATCTGTTTAGCAGGACAAAATACCATTCTGCTATTATACTAACTTAGTCATATGTTAAACAGAATGAATCCCCATCTGCTATGATAATAACTTGGATATTTACCTGTATGTTGATCGATTGGCTGATTCCCTTTACATACCTGTTTGTTATGTAAATACCCATGTTATAACTTGGAAGGTTAAACATAATTAAATAAGAACCATTGTGGTCACTAAGCCTCCTTTCAAACTTATAAAGGCAATCCTTTAATTTATTTTTAAATATTTGTTTAAAAGTTAATTATTATATCATTTTAAAATGTTTTAAAATGGACTTATTATTATGTGTTTAAAGTTAATTTCCATTTTAAGTACGATATTTAAAGGAAAATTAGTTAATTATTTTATCTAAGTTATTTAAAGATAGTTTAACACTTTTTAAATGATTGTCTAAAATCATTATTTTATTAATGTGGTTTTAAAAATAAATTAAATGAAGGATGTTTTAAATAATAACTGGTTTATTTAAAGGTACTTTAAATAATTGATTTGGGTATCAAAGGAACTTTATTGACTAAGTTTATTAAAGAAGATTTGTTTTAAGTAAGGAAAGTTTATAAAAGGACTTTTATTAATTGAAAAGAGATATTGAAATTTGGGAAAGAGTTTTATAAATGATTTTGGATATTTATAAAAGAGTTTTAAATATGATTTTGGATATTTACAAATCAGTTTATAAATGGTTTTGATATTTATAAAAGAAGTTTATAAATGATTTTGGGTATTTATAGGAGGAGTTTTATAAATGATATTGGACATTTAGAAAAGAGTTATAAATGGTTTTGGATACTTACAAAAGGGTTTTATAAATTAACTTGGAGATTTATAAAGTGTTTTATAAATGGATTTGGAATTGAAGTAAAAGAGATTTCATAAATGAATAAGATTTATTAAAATGATTTATAGAATAAATTTACAAAAGATTCGAGATTAGGATTTTCCTTAACCGACTTTCTTAATTATGGTGGTGTGGAACTTCCATTCCATGCTTAACACCAAAGGAATTATGTTTGGAGTTATCCTTATCTCTAATCTCTAGTTTAAATAACCATTGTTTCGATCGTTTTAACATGATTTTGAAATAAGAAATCTTTCACAATGTATTATGAATATACTTATGCCAATGAGATAATTATATGGATAATTTGATAAATATTTTGGAAAGAGATTCAAATAAATGAAAGATTTATTTTGATTGTGTATTTGATAGCTATATAATCTTGACCTTTTTTAATTTAGGAAGTATGTTGTGTATATTCGAGTTCCCGGGTGAGGACTCGAATACTTATTGCATACTTCCAACCAACCAAAATTGAGTTAGTTGGGAATTACCGCTTATTTTGGAGACATCGGATTCTGGATTTATCTGACCTACTTCAAACTAATAATGTTCATGATGGATCATTATGAAGTATGCTATGGAGGTGTACTATTCTTCTTGAGGGTGATTCCAAAATAGAAGATATTAAATGTTGAATGTTTGTTCGATCCCGAAAAACTTGTATGGATGAATGCTAGCATTGCATCTCTGCCTGGATGGCAGTGTTAGCATTCGAAGAGGGAATTGCTAAAGAAGGTAAATCATTGCCTCAAGCCTCACACTCTAGTAATGGCAAAAATAGGGTTATGCCGCAAGGCTATGTGGGTCGCTCCCATTAGGGTATGATCATCGCCTTATCTAGAGTTGATATCTATGTATGTTTCGGGGTCCATTTATAGTTGCTGATTACAACCAAAGCGGTACTATCTAGTCAGGGGTAGGTCGGTCTTACTTGCAGAGGGTCCCGGTGAGGCCCTCAGGTACATTTTATCTAGAGGTGTACCTTTCGAAAGGTAGTTCCTTACCTTGCCATTATTGGAAATCGATTTTCCATATACGTGCCTTAGTGTTTTTTGATTGTATACCTATTATTGCTGTCATGTACACACATCACAGTTATTTGATTATTGATATTTAAAAACCCATAGACATTATTATAATATCATTGGATTTTTATAATAAGAGTGGTTTGGTTATCGTAAGGTAAAAACCCATCCTTGTTTATGTGCGGTGTGGTCTTATGATATACCTTTTATTTTGAAAAGGGCTTTCAAATGTATAAATCAATATGATTTGATTTAGCTTTCTCACGCTGGTTTACTAGACTGATCCAGGCATTATTTTCTTATAATGCTCCAGTCAGCCCAAGCATATTTTCGAGATTAGTTGGATGCTTTGGAGTTTTCAGGAGATGGGCTGGATTCTCCAAGACATATTCACGCATCTTAAATCTTCCGCTGTGTTTTTTTTCTTTGTTCTTGTGTGTATAAATCAAAAATTGTATGGACATGATGTTATAACTGTCCAGACTGATAATAGGTTAGAGTAATCTAATGTTGTGTATAATATAGATTATTTCTTTTTGTAAAGATCATGTGTATATTATATATATTTCTCATCACGATGTGAGATTATGTTCTTTTTTTTCTTTCTTCACCCCAAATGATCTGTCTTTCAGACACTTAAATGATCGGCACACAAATACCAAGGATGTGTTAAGTGTCATCCTTAGGTGTAAGAAAGGCAGATCGTTACAACGTAGTGTCGGAGCTTAGGTTGAGTGAACACCTATGCCTTGGTGGGGTAAACTCATTATAGATAGGGTTATTAATACCCTAGAATGAGTAACTCATTAGAGATAGGATTAGTAATACCCTAGAATGAGTTTGAGTGTATTATGTGTATATATATATATATATGAGTGCGTATTTGTTAGTGCTATAAAAATGTTTTATATTGTGTTGTTTGATTTGTTAAGCCTGAATTTTGGGTTTGGTCGGTGCGTCTGGTCATTATCGATAAGGATTCCAAAACACTTGAACAAGGCCAAACTGACACAATATTGTTTTAAAATTGGTAAATAAATAATTTTACCTAGGACTATATTTTATATATAAAGGAAGAATTTTCAAAAATAAAGTATAGTTATTTTGATATGCTTGTTTATTAGGAGTTGGTAATATTTAATTATTATCATATATGGTTTGATTAGTCATGCTTGTCCAGTCTTGAGCATTGGCTATGGTTTGTAGATTCATCTACAAATCTTTTTTTTGAAACATAGGCTGGGTAGATAGAATTATGTGGACATTGAAATGAATAACTTGTGAATTAAATTTCACAATTTGACTATAAGGCATTCGATGATATGTTGGGTTAAAATTGGATTTAAAATTAAGTTGTTTATTTAAAAAGAAATATTTTAGATGATTTTATAAAAAGTTTATTTTTTAAATCAGAATTGTAGAATATGTTTACAAAATAAGATGGATTTTCAAAGAATTAAAATCCCGGTGGCTTTGATAAAGTTTTAAATGATTCTTGAAAAAGTAATAATAATTTCACTTGAAAATACTTTGAGGTATAAGTATTTTGAAAAGGAATTTGAGAGTAAGATTTTTCTTTGGACAATTCGGGGAATGTGTCTCAATCTATTTTGTGATGATCTAATTAATCTTTTAAGTGATAATCAAATGTTTGCTTAGATGGATGTCGTAGTGCACTTAGAAAATTATTCTCTTTGTCATTGTGCGATTGGAATGAGTTTGAATACGAATGAATTCAAAGTAAGTGGGTGATAATTTGTTTAAAACTATTTAGCTGGAAATATATATAGTATTGTTTCAAAAATGGGATTTGCAAAAGAAGAAAAGTTTTTATGATTAACTAGTTCGAGTAGCTCGAAAATAACTAAAAATGGAAAAGGGATGTGTTCGAATGGTAAATAATTCTCTTGAGTATTACCCTTCTTGGTAAGGGAATATATGATACTATTTGGTAGTACCTAGTTCCTTGACATCATTTTGGAGTTACTTGGGCTATATGCATATTTTCTGTGGGTTAAAAATAAAGTACCATTACAAAATGTTTTTGAATGAAAACCATGTATTGTGCTCTTAATTTTCTTGAAAAATATTAAGTTTTCACAATAATAAGGTATTTTAATTTAAGAATGGATAATAAATGGATTTTAAAATTGAACTAATAAGAATTTTCAATGAACTTGTTTTATTAAACCGTGTCTTTTGGGTTTAACATCTTGGAGTGAAAAATTATTTGATGTTATTAGGCCAGGTAATAAACGACTTTACCTTAGAGGTGTGTAAGAAAAAGTAGACTCTAAGATGAAGTTTGGATACCAGCATCCTACTCTTCTTAGCTACTTACCAAACCGATGGGTAAAGAGGTTGAATTAGTCGACTCAGTTTTAGGACCAAAATTATTTTGGGCCTACACCTGAATAGAAAAGATAAATAGAATAAAAAAATCAGATGTTTTGTAAATACACTTAGGATGTAGGAGAGTATTATGCAAGTAATAGATTAAAATGATTGTATGAAAAGGTTTCATAAATAAAATTGTAGCATATAAAATGTTTGAAACTTAGTTGAAACTTTTATGAAATGTTGTCATAAATATTTTAGGGAGGAAATAAATGTAAATGGGTAAATAGGAACCTTTAGGTGAGTATGTAGGTTGTACGTAGAACATTTTCCTTTCTCACATAGTTCTCGATCAAAGATTCGAGTACATGACTTGAAGTATTTCACACCGTTCTCAATAAGGATTTATCATTCGATTTTTGACGGCAAACACTTAGTGAGGGTTCTTAATATGAAACCAAAAGTTTTCTATCATAGTATATGGCTATGTAAGGAGAATGGAGATTTCTAATTAAGAAGGCTGATCAGAGTCCACAATAGGGAATCGATTGAGCGATACTAGTTCGGAAGAAAAGCTATGTATCCGAGTAAGTGATCAAATCAGATATTACATAGGTATGATTTATGTACATCATACAGTCTAATTAGTAGTGCTAAGTGTATTTGGGTTAAAGGGTTGTGGTAAATTTTGAGGTCGAAATTCTTTCAAGGGCGGAGAGTGTAACGACTTGGAATTTCATCGCTTTGATTTTGAATATTTAATTAGTTTTACATATTCAAATAAAAAAATTTATAATTAAAATAAAACACTTTTAAATAATAGCTGTATATGGTGAAATAGTTTTTCAAATTAGTTTACAAAAATAATTAGTTCAAAGAAAAATCGAAAATGAGACCGGAATTATTTATCGGATTTTTTACTTTTCGTCAGCTAAAAGTTGTCGGAAACATTATGAACTTTAGTGTAAATATATATATACATTCATTCATAAATAAGTTAAGATGTGTTAGTATATATTTACACAAATTTACTTAAGTAATATAAAAAGTGGATGTGACATTTTATGTGAAATAAAATAAAAATAAAAATGTTTAAAATGAAAAGATGCTTGGTGAAACACAAGAAAACACAAGTACATATAGAAATTAATGAATGTTGGCTCAAGTATGAAGGGGGACAATATTTTAGTGGGAGATAAAGGGGAGGGGACAAAGCATGATGATGTGGCAAGGCATTTGTGGAGGGCATGGGATAAGGTGTGTTTTGGTAATTTAATTTATGAACTTTGTATAAAAGAAAATTCCTTTATTTTCTTTTCATTTCAACCTCCCCTCCCATTAACAATCTTTTTCCAAGTTCCTAACACTTCCATGGCTTCTTTGTAAACTTTTTATAATAAAAAGTCTTTCCTTTCTACTTAAAAACATGGTTTAAACATCCTCCTACCACTTCTACAACTTCTCTTTACAAAAAACAAAGCCATATCCCTACATTCGGGCATGGCTGAATTCATTAATCTTCAAGGCCGAACCAAACTTCTCCCATCTAGGCCAAAAACTTGTCTTTTGCAATGTAGAAGCATGGATCTAGGCTTGGTTTCAAAAGTTAGTGAAATTCTAGGAATATTTGGTTAGCTTTTAGGTGAGAAAAGCTCACTATTTATTTAAAGTTTTAAATTTTAACTATTGTTTATTTTAGTTGTTAAATCATTTGCTTCTTTGTGTGAATATGTTGTGGATTTGGATGTTCATAAGTATATGATTTGGATGTTCATAAGTATACTTGTAGTGATGTTATATTGACTTGAATTTTAAGTCTAAATGTTGTGAATGATGGAATTTTTTTGCTTATAGATTGTTAGTATGGCTTGTAAATGGGTGTTATGAACTAGTATTAGTTAGTATGTGCTAAAATGAACTTAAAGTTGTTATTTGTTGACATTGAGACCCTTGGTTTAAAAGTGATTTCACTTAAGTATTGTGTTTGAACAGTTTACAAGTTTAATATTTTGATTTGGTTTCCAAAACTTTTACCTTTGTTTTCAAAATATATTTAAAGTTTATACATGCGGTTAAAGTATAAAAATAAGAATTTTTAAGTCTTTTGATATAAAAATAAAGTTTTTTAAATTACGGGTCATATAGCGATAGTCGCTATGGGTGCAGTTCGTAAAAACGAACTCGCTTTGAAATCCAAAGTGACTTTTTTCACTTAAGATGTTCTTGAAAACTGTTTTCAAACATATCATAAGGAATAAAAAGTAATTAATATTTATTTAATTAATGATTATTTAGTTAATGAATTAAGTAAGGTAATTAGTACTTAATCATTGGTTAATAAGGTAATTAGTACTTAATTGTTATTAACAAAGTTAATTATAATTAGTTAACTAATAAAAGGTTAATTATTATTTAATTAATTAGTAAAGATTGATTATTATTAAATTATTATTTAAGAAAAGGTCCAATTGTTAATTTATTTCTATTCAAGTTAAACTTAAGTAAAGATTTAATTTAAACTTAATTATGAATTAATTATTTCCAAATAAAGGTTTAACTTATTATTTAAGTTTTAATTAAAGATTAAGTATTATTTAATTAATTAACTGAGATTAATTAATATTTAATTATTGTTTAAAGGTTTAAACTATAATTTAATTATTAATTAAAGATTAATTATGGTTTAATTACTAATTTAAAGATTAACTATTATTGAAAGGAAAATTATTATTTAATTATTTATTTAGAAGTTAATAACTAATTAAAGGTTTAATTATTATTTAATAAGGAGTTAAATGTTATTAATTATTGAATAAAGCTTTTGAATTTCAAAATCGTTTTTTTTCTTCTGAAAATCGGTTTTGTTTTAAAAGTAGTTTTCTTTTGCAAAAGTATTTCAAACCAAGGGATTTCTTTGTCGATTACCCTTAAGTAACCCCAGATGATTATGAAACCAAATGACATATGTTTAGCAGGACAAAACACCATTCTGCTACTAAAATAACTTGGTCATATGTTTAGCACAACGAATCCTCTTCTGCTACTATAATAACTAGGACATTTACTTGTATATTGATTGATTGTTATTGGTTGATTCCCTTAACATACCTGTTTGTTATGTAAATACTCATGCTATAACTTGAAAAGTGAAACTTAATTAAATAAGAACTATTTTGGTCACTAAGCCTCCTTTCGAACTTGTAAAGGCAATCCTCTTATTTATTTTTAAATATTGGTTTAAAGGTTAATTATTATATCATTTTAAAATGTTTTAAAATGCACTTATTATTAGTGTTTAAGTTAATTTCCATTTTAAGTATGATATTTAAAGGAAAATTATTTAATTACTTTATCTAAGGTATTTGAGGATAGTTTAACACTTTTTAAATGATTGTTTAAAATAATTTTTTATTAATGTGGTTTTAAAAATAAATTAAATGAAGGATGTTTTAAATAATAACTAGTTTATTTAAAGGTGCTTTAAATAATTGATTTGTTTATCAAAGAAACTTTTTTGATTATTTTATTTAAGAAGATTTGTTTTAAATAAGGAAAGTTTGTAAAAGGAGTTTTATAAATTGAAAAGAGATACTAAAATTTGGGAAAGAGTTTTATAAAAGATTTTGGATATTTATAAAAGAGTTTTATAAATGATTAGATATTTATAAAAGAGTTTATAAATGGTTTTGATATTTATAAAAGAAGTTTATAAATGATTTTGGATATTTACAGAAAGAGTTTTATAAATGATTTTGGACATTTACAAAAGAGTTATAAATAGTTTTGGATACTTATAAAAGTGTTTTATAAATTAACTTAGAGATTCATAAAGTGTTTTATAAATGGATTTGAAATTTAAGTAAAGGAGATTTCATAAATGAAAGAGATTTACTAAATGATTTATAGAAGAAATTTACAATAGAATTTGAGATTGGGATTTTCCTTAACCGACCTTCATAATTATGGTGGTGTGGAACTTCCATTCCATGCTTAACACCGGTGGAATAATGTTTTGGGTTATCCTTATTTCTAATTTAAATAACCTTTGTTTTGATCATTTTAATATGATTTGTAAATAAGAAATCGTTCACAATGTATCGTGAATATACTTATGCCAGTGAGATAAGTATACGAATATTTTGGAAAGAGATTTAAATAAATAAAAGATTTATTTTGCGGCTTAGTGATTGGTATGGGTAATCAAATCTCTGAATTGTTGTTGTTTGATTGTGTATTTGATAGTTAAATAACCGACTATCAAATCATTGCATGTTTTAACTCAGGAAGTATGTTGTGTATATTCGAGTTCCCTAGTGAGGACTCGAATACTTGCTGCATACTTCCAAAGAACCAGAATTAAGTTTGCCGGGAATTACTGCTTAGTTTGGAGAAATCGGTTTCTGGATTTATCCGAACTACTCCAAACTAATAATGTTCATGATGGATCATTATAAAGTATGCTATGGGGTTATACTACTCTTCCTATGGGTGATTCCTAAATGGAAGATATTAATTGTTGAATGTTTGTTCGATCCCGGAATAACTTTTATGGATGAATGCTGGCATTGCAACTCTGCCTGGAGGGCAGTGTTATCATTCCAAGTGGGGATTTCTCAAAGAAGGTAAATCATTGCCTCAAGCCACACACCCCGGTAATGGCTAAACAGGGTATGCCGCAAGGCTATGTTGGTCACTCCCATTAGGGTATGATCATCGCCTTATCTAGAGTCGATATCTATGTATGCTTCGGGACCCATTTATGGTTGTTGCTCACAACCAAGTAGTGATCATATCCGGTACTATCCAGTCAAGGGTAGACTATTCTTTCTTGCAGAAGGTCCCGGCACGGTCCTCGAGTACATTTTATATGGAGGCGTACCTTTCGGAAGGTAGTTCCTTACCTTGCCATTGTTCGAAATCCATTTTCCATATACGTGCCTTAGCGGTTTTTGATTGTATACCTATTAATGTTGTTATGTGCACACATCACATCTATTTGATCATCGATATTTAAAAACGCATAGACATTATTATAATATCATTGGATTTTTATAATAAAGGTGGTTTGGTTATCGTAAGGTAAAAACCCGTCCATGTTTATGTGCGGCGTGGTTTTACGAGATACCTTTTATTTTGAAGAGGGCTTTCAAATGTAGTAGTCAATATGATTTGATTTAGCTTTCTCACGTTGGTTTATCAAACTGAACTGGTTGTTATTATCTTATAATGCTTGGGTCGGCCTGAGCATATTTTTCAGAGTAGTTGGATGCTTTGCAGTTTTCAGGAGACGAGCTGGATTCTCCAAGACGTATTCACGTATCTTAAATCTTTCGCTGTGTTTCTTTTGTTTTGTTCTTGTTTGTATAAATCAGCAATTATAAGGACATGCTGTTATAACTGTCTAGGCTGATAATAGGCTAGAGTACTATGATATTGTGTGTAATAAAGATGATTTCTTTTTGTATAGATCATGCATATATTATATATTTCTCGTCATGATGTGAGATTATGTTCTATCGTTTCCTTTCTTCACCCCAAATGACTTGTCTTCCAAACACTTAAATGATTGGCATATGAATACCGAGGATGTATTAAGTGTCATATTTAGGTGTAAGAAAGGCAGATCGTTACAACGATTACTTCAATAGAGGAGGAGGAAATTACATACATAGTTTTTAAGGCTGGTGATAATAAATGCCCAGGGCCTGATGGTTTTAGTGCCAAATTTTACAAAAATCGTTAGGATAAGATTAAGGGTCAGGTTATTAATGTAGTAAAAAATTCTTTTAGAGAAGGTAAACTTTAAAGAGTTTAAACTACACTTTTATTACATTGATACCTAAAAACAAAAATCCATCTACCATTGGAGATTACAGGCCAATCTCATGCTGTAATTTTATTTGTAAAATTATAGCAACAGTGTTAAATAATAGAACTAAAGATTTTCTACCTTTTCTAATTTTTGAAAATCAAAGCGCTTTTTTCAAGTAGATTAATTTATCAAAATTCCCTATTAGCTCATGAAATGTTAAGAAATTTCAATAGTAAAGATCAGAATAATGTTTGTTTAAAGATAGACTTGCAGAAAGCATATGATAAAGTAAATAGAAAATTTATTCATCATATAATGCTAAACATGAGATTTCCTAAGAAATTTTGTGACTTAATATAGAATGTATAAATACCCCAACCTTTTCTATTATGATACAAGGTAAACCAGAGGGTTTTATTAAGAGTAATAAGGGTACTAGGCAAAGGGACCCATTATCGCCTTATTTATTTACTATGGTAATGGAGCATTTTTCCTTGTCAATGGAATTGGAGACTATTACGTGCAATATTAATCCAATAAATAAAGTGCAGCCTACTATTACCCATCTTATATATGCTGATGATGTAATGTTATTTGTTAAAGTAAACATATCTAATGTCTTTGCTATTAAAGAAATATTTGAGTGTTTACACAAGTATGCAGGGCTGTAGATTAATGAGTTCAAAAGTAAAGCATATTTTAGCAAAAATAACATGTACAGGAAAGAGGTATTGGAAGTATTACATATTACAGAGGGATACCTGCCAATTATATATCTTGGTCTACCCTTATCTGCGAATTAAATAAAAAAGAATGATGTACGGTACTGGTTGAGAAAGTGCAAGAGAGAAGGGAAACCTGGTCGAGCAAGCTGTTATCTATTACAGGTAAAGTGGAACTAATTAAAAATGGTATATGCAATTATATTGTATTAGTTGCAGACTTGTCACCTTCCTGCAACATCGGTTAAAAAGTTGGAGAAAAGATGTACAGACTTTCTTTGGAAAGGAGGATATCATAAATTAAGTTAGGAAAAAGTATGTAGATCAAAAAAAGAAAGTGGTATATGTATAAGGAATATGAATGATCTCGGTTTTACATGCTATTTAAAATTATTTTGGAGATTTTTAAATGAAGAATCTATGTGGGCAAAATGGGTGAAAAATAATTATCTTAAAAAGGTTAATAATGAAATAAATTGTTTTGAAAGAATTAATAAATTGTTTTGAAAGAATTAATAAAAATTGTTTTGAAAGAATTAATAAAATTGAAATTTGATCAATATATGAAAATACCTTGAATTTAAAAGAAATTAATAGATGTAAATTAATTTAAATCGAAACTTTTATGTTTTAAATTAATTTATATGGGTTAAATATATGTGAGTAGATATATTAAGTAGAATAAATTCAACAGAAATTTGGAATAAAGAAGAATTTAAAATTGTTGAAGAAAATATGATTATAATAAAAGACTATTCAAATTTATGGTTTTAGAAATTGTAAATTGAAGAAAATGGGATAATAAGATAATGAATTTAGAAATAGTGAGATTGATTTTAGTGAAATCAAATGGATTAAATCAATCATAGAATATCAATTAATATAAATTTGAATTTATATGGTTTAAATTATTTGTTATTTTGTATTTCAAATCTATTTTTCTTTCTGGTTTTTTCTATTCTCCTACCTCGTTCCTTTTCGGGGACGAAAAGTTTTGAGTGGGGGAGAGTGTAACGACCCGTAAATTTCAACTGTTTTAATAACGTAATTAGTTGAAATTTTATGAAATTTTTAAAATAAAATTTTGAAATAAAAATTTAATATTTGGAATACGTCTAGTTAAACATAGCGACTGGTAAATTTTCGTCCAAAAATATGAAAGTTTATTTCGTACGTAAATTCACTTCAATTTAATCAGTTAAAAAGGTAATGAAAATAAAATGTTTCCGAAACCTAAATATTTTTACATAGAAAAATTCTAAATCATCTTCTGAGCAAGATCTCAGTTTGTCGTTTTTCCAAATTCGGACATCTTTGGCTCCGTCGATCTTATTTTTCAGCGTTTTTCTTGCAATTTCCGTAGTAGAAAAATTCGAATTTTTATAATTCGATCGTACCACGGATATCAGCATACCGTTTTGATCGTCTCGCCGCGCTGATCTCTGCGGTATATTCACTTCTGTATATCGAAGTCCGGTGTGTGGTGCTATCTGTGAAACGCCTATCGTATCGGTACCATAAATGGTGACCGTTAGCTTGCCTTTCCAATTTTGAACGTGCAGCCCAAGCAAACTAATAAATTGCTTTAATAACTTTCCGGCGTATTACAGCATAACCATCGTATCACATCTATTCTTTTTAGTATATATATTCATTTTGCTTTGAAAACCTGCCACTAGCAATTATTATTTGTTGAGTTCAAGGGCCAGCCGTTACCACTGCCATCATATCAATTTATTGCAGTGGTCCATCTCCAGCGTTTTGCAGTCTGTTCATTTGAAATTATAAGCATGATTTACGTTCATTTCTTTTGAAGACTTACCCTCCTCTTCTCTAATCTTCTCTAGTTACCTTACTGCATACATTCTTTTCCTCTGCCATTCATTTTTCTTTCCCTCTCCAGTTTTTTTTTTTCATGGCCTCGACCGAAGCCTCTTACCTCCCTCAGGCAAACACGCCGTTTTCCCCTTCCCTCCACTTGTCGCACCTCCGCCCTCCATCGAACCACCTAGCACCCCTCCGGCCTCCATCCCCTCTCTGCGCAACAGCGCTCTGCCCTTGCTTCCCCAGCTCCGAACCTTCCTTCACCACCTGTCATCTTTCCCACCGAGCACGGCCCAACCCTTGCACTTCAGCTCGCCCACCCTGCAACCCCACGCCTCCAACCTTCCTCCGCTCCTAGCTCCGATCTCGCGTGTCTCCGCCTGCACCCGCCTCGTCAGCCTCACACCATATCCCACCCTGTAACCGTAAGTCTTGCTATATTTTGTATGTATAGTTGGTTATATAATGTATGGTCTGTATATATTATATAGTTATATATATAGTGTATCTATTTGTTTACATATATTATATTTGCCGTTGTTTATATCGCAGCTCTATATATATGGGTTTAGACTTTATATATTTTATACCTGTAGGATATATTAGTGGTACAGTAAGGTAGGCACATATTGGTTTTGTAAACAAACAGGTTCATAAATATATTTGTTTCTATTTGAAGTATGTTATATTATAGGTGATTTGAAGTATGAGTTAGTTCATTTTATACATGAGTTGGATAAGAATAATATGCGTTCTGTTATACAACGTGTGTACTAGATGTTTGGGTGCGTTGCAAGATGAGTTTTAAAATATTTGAAAGTTTTGCTGAATGAAGTTACTTGTCTTAGTTCAATCATACCAATGTTGTATACTTTATAAAATAAATATTTATATTATACGTTACTTATTATACGTACACATATCCAATGTCTGTCATTATTTTAAAGTAAAATTTGTAATGGCTTACACATATATTATTGATCTGGAGCTTCTCTTCTTTTGTATCGCATATACATGAAATATTTGGTTCCCTGTTTTTATTTATCGAGTTATATATATATATATGAAATATTTAAGAATTATTTTTAATTTACATTACGGTTTACATTATAAGTCTTTATGTAAGTTACAATATTTTGTTTACAATATTTCATGTATATGGTTCATTATACCAATTATCTTCATCGACCCCGTTCTAATTTATTTCGTCTATTCCTATTATCAGCTTGTTCGTCAAATTTGTGCCTATTTAGCTTTGTTCCGAAATTCGTGCTTGGATTCGTAATTCAATTTCAGTGTCCGTATCAGTGTCATCTCCTGCTCTCTCTAGCCTCGAAAGGTGAGCACTCACTCACGATTAACGTTCTTTTATTTATTAAATTTGATTTCAATTGAAACGACAATTGAAATATGCTGTTATTGACACTGTTATATATGCTATTACCTGTATCAGTTCACCTATGACATCTGACACAATTATCTGTTAATTATTTATGTGATGATAATACAGTTTGACTGATAATTGATTGATTGTTGATGTTTATATTGGACGTTAAATTGTTAGTGTTAAATGATAAATAATATGCAAAATTGAAATTGATATAGGATGGTTAACAAATTTTAAAACTGATTTATATGTTAAATTTGATTAGTTGAATATGACCCCTTTTAATTGTTAAATTAATTGACATATAGAATAGCGATAATTACACTTTGAACCATCGACGTATATTGGATTAATTGTTGTAGTGTAAAAATTTGAAATTGAATGACAAGTGAAAACCGTAATGTAATAATCTTTAATCTACATGAAATGATAGTGTAGATTCTAGAAATAATTATATTAATTCGTACAAATAACAATACGAATTAATACGGTTATTTTGGGATTATTTGAATTGATTGTTGGATTGATATTGATTGTTGTTATTGCTTGTTTATTTACTTTGACACCATCCCAGTTATCACACTGCAAGTTCCCTTTACTATGCTTTGATTTTGAATTGAATTGGAATCGGGTTGAAATGATAAATACCCAAATTGAACTTTGACCTAGGATAGAAAATTAAATAAAACCCGATTGCTCAAATAATTTGATTTGAAAATAAAATAAAGATTTTATTTGAATAAATAATATGGTTTTGAAACAAAGTTGGAATTAAATTTTTATGAAATTTAAATGTTAATATTTAATAATATGGAACAAAATATTCACAATGTAATTGATGAAAGAAATGTTGTTTAATTTGAGAAATGATTGAATTAAGTTTGAAATTATAATTAAGTTTGAAATTATTAAAGCTTGAAATGATTTAATAATTAAGTTTGAAATTATAATTAAGTTGAAATTATTAAACTTTGAAATTATTTAATAATTAAGTTTTGAATTATTTAATAATTAAATAAGGTTGAATTATTTAATGATTAAATTGAATGGAATTCTTTAATAAGTAAAATTGAACTTTTGAATAAGTAAACTTTTACTTCGTAAATAATTGAAATTGAGTTTCTTTATTAATTAAGTTTTGGAAAATTATTTAAGTAAGTAAATAAGTGAAATGGAATTTCTTTAACAAGAAATAAAGTGTGATTTATTGAAATTAATGTAAGACTTGAAAATTAAAGGATTTGATTTGATGAATTTAATTTAATTCAAATTGTAAGTTTTGAAATAAGGAAGTTGAATTTAAATAATGGATTTAATGAATTGGAAATTAAACAGAAATTGTTTTAAATGAAAATTTACTTAACGAACATTGAATGAAATTGATAAATGGATTTAAATTGATTTGAATGTTAAATTAATTTAAATGATTTTGAAATGAAACTTATATTCGAACTTGAATTGATATTTGAATTGTTTTAAATAAAGATTGAAATTGAATTATATGATTTTGAAAGTGTAAGTTGGAAGTTTTGAAACGTAAATTTATGGAATTGGTTTAGAAAGCCAAATGAAATGTTGATTTACGAATTGAAATTGAAATTGAAATTGATTTGGTTTTGAAATAAATAAACGACCAATCGTTGAAATAATTACGGAAGTTATTAAAGAGACCGGAATTCGGTTATGGATATACTCTCTATCTAAACCGAAAACCACTTTAATAACTATACACGGAGTGATGATCCAGAATGAAGTGGTTGGATTGATGTACGTGTTGACTGAAGAAAGAGAACGATGATGGATAGCCTTGACACTTGTGTCAAATTGGAAATGACTAAAATAGGAGCTGTGCCGGGCCAATGGAGGATTAGCTACCTCAAGTGGACACACTTCTTCGAACTACTTATACTTGTTGTCGATTGGTGCACCCTTGATTTTTGGAGTGTTGTTTCACGGTGTTGCGGGCGCTGCGGCGTTGCGTTCTCACCAGTCCGGATCAGGCGAACGGTAGTATCACTACCTTGGGTATTGCCTCATGTGCCTTGTCATACTTGTATTCCATTTATGCGCGACCACTACGATTTTGATTTGTACCTTTAGTATATGGATTGCCCTCTGGTGACTTCCGGTTTTGGGGAAACTACGGTCTTGTATATGCTTTTGGGAATAAAAATGTGTTAAGGGTGGAATGGGCCATGACTTAACGCTATTTTGATATCTTATTATTATTGATAGACATTATCTACTTATCGTACATTACTACATAGTAGATAGTTTGACGGATCCTTAAAGGATGGTTATTCCAAACATCCTTTGAGTTACTTGTATTTCAATTGCTATTTCACTTGAGTTGGATTTATTAATATAAGAATGTTAATCCTGACTCGAGTGTCTTGTGTTTTTGCTTTACGCTCGGGTCAGACTAAGTGGTTCAGCTTTCGAGACTCACCTTTGAAGTTGGAGCTTTGCTTGAAGATCCAGCCATCTATTCTGCTTTCAGTATTCGATGATTCCAGTGATGTATTCTGATTTGTATCTGATGTATCGTGTTACTCTTCCGTTGTATCTGGTTTAACTTTGATGTATCGTGTTACTCTTCTGTTGTAAACTCTGATGTATTTTATATATTCATATAGTAGCTTCATGAACTACTATCTCTTTTATTTCCGCTGCAATCTCTGTGTCTGTGATCTGTGATTATTTTATTTACTGTATATGTTCAGTTTTGCCAAATTTAAATTAACAACGCGGTATTTTGAGCAATTCAACTCCGGCATGAGTGTCTACCTATACACTTATAATGGATGCGAATGGTCCAAAATAGCGAGTCGTTACAGTTGGTATCAGAGCTTTGGTAGCTCTAGGCAAAAACTTAACATATAGGGTAAATGTATTTACAGAATCACTTTCATTTCGAATTTCAATCTCTTCCGTTTTGATTCGATTCTTTCGAATTTTGAAACGTTCCCCTCGGTTTCGAAATTCATTCGTGTCCTTCACTATTCGTCTTCTTTCAATCATGGAGCACCCCACAACTCCATTCTGAATGTTATCTATAATAGATCGGCGGTCCCGCCAATCTTCGAATGATTCGTAAAGGAGCAAAACTCCTTTATAATTGGCATCGATTTACCGGAGATTTCTGTATCCTCGGTTTACGATGCTATCTATTCCATGCTATACCTAAATTCCATCTCTTGAGATCGAGTGTTAATTTACCTCGGAATTCTACACCGATCTTATTTTTCAAGTTACGGTCGACCCGGTTAAGGTTGCCCGTGAATTAAATAAACTCATCCATCTCCCGATTATGGTAATCGAATTATCTTATCTTCTGTTTCAAACTTATTTTCGAATCAAATTTCTCTTTGATTTGAGTCCATCAAATTTGAATCTCTGTCTTTGCTTTGAAATCTATTCTTATATAGTCGAGCGAGGAAGTGTATTTGTAAATTAATATTTAAAATATTATTTTCAAATTTGGAAAATGAAATAAATTTGTTTGATTATATTGTGAAAATGTAAGTAAATTTTTCTGGAATTTAATAGGTTAATTAAATTATTTGTTTGAAATAATAATATTTGATTATCATTTATTGTTCTAAATAAATTTATAAATACGGTTTATAAATTGATTTGGAATTTGAAATGAATTTAATTCAGAAATTTGAGAATTTAATTTCCAATGATTTTCGAACTATGGTTTTAAAGGTTTAAAATGCACATTATTTAAAGGTATTTTGACTATAATTTGTTCCAAAGAATTCTAATGTATATTATTTAAAGTATTTTCAAATTGAAATCGTTTTCAAAGAATTTTTAAAATGTTGAAATCAGTGCTCTTCTCTTTATCGCCGGAAAATAATTTCGGTGATGGCGGCCGCATCATCGACATTCATTTTCGAGTTTCGAAGTGGAGATACTATTCTGTAGCTTTACTACGGTTTTGTTTTGAAAATATTTTGATTTGGATTTCTTCAGTATAATTTGATTTATATATATAGGTATCTTATTTTAAAAATTTAATTTGATTTGATACAAATATATTATATATATCTCTAAATTGTTTAAAGTTAATCGGAAATCTAATTCTTAAATTTTGCTAAAGGATGATTTCAATTATAAATAAAGCTAAATTTTGAATAAATATTTAACTTGAATAATTGAATTGGGAAATTTTATTTGTATATTGTTCAACTGCATTCTAATATAACTTACCTAAATCATTCAGAAGTTGAATATGTAATTGGATAATATATAAGATAAATTGAATTTATAAATAAAATTTGAGTGTTTATAATAAATGTTATACACTAAATTTTGATTATAAAGATGTTAATAGAGTTAGATAGGATAATAAGTAAAACTCAGTTAATAATGAAATAAATTGTTTTGAAAGAATTAATAAATTATTTTGAAAGAATTAATAAAAATTGTTTTGAAAGAATTAATAAAATTGAAATTTGATCAATATATGAAAATACCTTGAATTTAAAAGAAATTAATAGATGTAAATTAATTTAAATCGAAACTTTTATGTTTTAAATTAATTTATATGGGTTAAATATATGTGAGTAGATATATTAAGTAGAATAAATTCAACAGAAATTTGGAATAAAGAAGAATTTAAAATTGTTGAAGAAAATATGATTATAATAAAAGACTATTCAAATTTATGGTTTTAGAAATTGTAAGTTGAAGAAAATGGGATAATAAGATAATGAATTTAGAAATAGTGAGATTGATTTTAGTGAAATCAAATGGATTAAATCAATCATAGAATATCAATTAATATAAATTTGAATTTATATGGTTTAAATTATTTGTTATTTTGTATTTCAAATCTATTTTTCTTTCTGGGTTTTTCTATTCTCCTACCTCGTTCCTTTTCGGGGACGAAAAGTTTTGAGTGGGGGAGAGTGTAACGACCCGTAAATTTCAACTGTTTTAATAACGTAATTAGTTGAAATTTTGTGAAATTTTTAAAATAAAATTTTGAAATAAAAATTTAATATTTGGAATACGTCTAGTTAAACATAGCGACTGGTAAATTTTCGTCCAAAAATATGAAAGTTTATTTCGTACGTAAATTCACTTCAATTTAATCAGTTAAAAAGGTAATGAAAGTAAAATGTTTCCGAAACCTAAATATTTTTACATAGAAAAATTCTAAATCATCTTCTGAGCAAGATCTCAGTTTGTCGTTTTTCCAAATTCGGACATCTTTGGCTCCGTCGATCTTATTTTCAGCGTTTTTCTTGCATTTTCCGTAGTAGAAAAATTCGAATTTTTATAATTCGATCGTACCACTGATATCAGCATACCATTTTGATCGTCTCGCCGCGCTGATCTCTGCGGTATATTCACTTCTGTATATCGAAGTCCGGTGTGTGGTGCTATCTGTGAAACGCGTATCGTATCGGTATCATAAATGGTGACCGTTAGCTTGCCTTTCCAATTTTGAACGTGCAGCCCAAGCAAACTAATAAATTGCTTTAATAACTTTCTGGCGTATTACAGCATAACCATCGTATCACATCTATTCTTTTAGTATATATATTCATTTTGCTTTGAAAACCTGCCACTAGCAATTATTATTTGTTGAGTTCAAGGGCCAGCCGTTACCACTGCCATCATATCAATTTATTGCAGTGGTCCATCTCCAGCGTTTTGCAGTCTGTTCATTTGAAATTATAAGCATGATTTATGTTCATTTCTTTTGAAGACTTACCCTCCTCTTCTCTAATCTTCTCTAGTTACCTTACTACATACATTCTTTTCCTCTGCCATTCATTTTTCTTTCCCTCTCCAGTTTTTTTTTTCATGGCCTCGACCGAAGCCTCTTACCTCCCTCAGGCAAACACGCCGTTTTCCCCTTCCCTCCACTTGTCGCACCTCCGCCCTCCGTCGAACCACCTAGCACCCCTCCGGCCTCCATCCCCTCTCTGCGCAACAGCGCTCTGCCCTTGCTTCCCCAGCTCCGAACCTTCCTTCACCACCTGTCATCTTTCCCACCGAGCCCGGCCCAACCCTTGCACTTCAGCTCGCCCACCATACAACCCCACGCCTCCAACCTTCCTCCGCTCCTAGCTCCGATCTCGCGTGTCTCCGCCTGCACCCGCCTCGTCAGCCTCACACCATATCCCACCCTGTAACCGTAAGTCTTGCTATATTTTGTATGTATAGTTGGTTATATAATGTATGGTCTGTATATATTATATAGTTATATATATAGTGTATCTATTTGTTTACATATATTATATTTGCCGTTGTTTATATCACAGCTCTATATATATGGGTTTAGACTTTATATATTTTATACCTGTAGGATATATTAGTGGTACAGTAAGGTAGGCACATATTGGTTTTGTAAACAAACAGGTTCATAAATATATTTGTTTCTATTTGAAGTATGTTATATTATAGGTGATTTGAAGTATGAGTTAGTTCATTTTATACATGAGTTGGATAAGAATAATATGCGTTCTGTTATACAACGTGTGTACTAGATGTTTGGGTGCGTTGCAAGATGAGTTTTAAAATATTTGAAAGTTTTGCTGAATGAAGTTACTTGTCTTAGTTCAATCATACCAATGTTGTATACTTTATAAAATAAATATTTATATTATACGTTACTTATTATACGTACACATATCCAATGTCTGTCATTATTTTAAAGTAAAATTTGTAATGGCTTACACATATATTATTGATCTGGAGCTTCTCTTCTTTTGTATCGCATATACATGAAATATTTGGTTCCCTGTTTTTATTTATTGAGTTATATATATATATGAAATATTTAAGAATTATTTTTAATTTACATTACGGTTTACATTATAAGTCTTTATGTAAGTTACAGTATTTTGTTTACAATATTTCATGTATATGGTTCATTATACCAATTATCTTCATCGACCCCGTTCTAATTTATTTCGTCTATTCCTATTATCAGCTTGTTCGTCAAATTTGTGCCTATTAGCTTTGTTCCGAAATTCGTGCTTGGATTCGTAATTCAATTTCAGTGTCCGTATCAGTGTCATCTCCTGCTCTCTCTAGCCTCGAAAGGTGAGCACTCACTCACGATTAACGTTCTTTTATTTATTAAATTTGATTTCAATTGAAACGACAATTGAAATATGCTGCTATTGACACTGTTATATATGCTATTACCTGTATCAGTTCACCTATGACATCTGACACAATTATCTGTTAATTATTTATGTGATGATAATACAGTTTGACTGATAATTGATTGATTGTTGATGTTTATATTGGACGTTAAATTGTTAGTGTTAAATGATAAATAATATGCAAAATTGAAATTGATATAGGATGGTTAACAAATTTTAAAACTGATTTATATGTTAAATTTGATTAGTTGAATATGACCCCTTTTAATTGTTAAATTAATTGACATATAGAATAGCGATAATTACACTTTGAACCATCGACGTATATTGGATTAATTGTTGTAGTGTAAAAATTTGAAATTGAATGACAAGTGAAAACCGTAATGTAATAATCTTTAATCTACATGAAATGATAGTGTAGATTCTAGAAATAATTATATTAATTCGTACAAATAACAATACGAATTAATACGGTTATTTTGGGATTATTTGAATTGATTGTTGGATTGATATTGATTGTTGTTATTGCTTGTTTATTTACTTTGACACCATCCCAGTTATCACACTGCAAGTTCCCTTTACTATGCTTTGATTTTGAATTGAATTGGAATCGGGTTGAAATGGTAAATACCCAAATTGAACTTTGACCTAGGATAGAAAATTAAATAAAACCCGATTGCTCAAATAATTTGATTTGAAAATAAAATGAAGATTTTATTTGAATAAATAATATGGTTTTGAAACAAAGTTGGAATTAAATTTTTATGAAATTTAAATGTTAATATTTAATAATATGGAACAAAATATTCACAATGTAATTGATGAAAGAAATGTTGTTTAATTTGAGAAATGATTGAATTAAGTTTGAAATTATAATTAAGTTTGAAATTATTAAAGCTTGAAATGATTTAATAATTAAGTTTGAAATTATAATTAAGTTGAAATTATTAAACTTTGAAATTATTTAATAATTAAGTTTTGAATTATTTAATAATTAAATAAGGTTGAATTATTTAATGATTAAATTGAATGGAATTCTTTAATAAGTAAAATTGAACTTTTGAATAAGTAAACTTTTACTTCGTAAATAATTGAAATTGAGTTTCTTTATTAATTAAGTTTTGGAAAATTATTTAAGTAAGTAAATAAGTGAAATGGAATTTCTTTAACAAGAAATAAAGTGTGATTTATTGAAATTAATGTAAGACTTGAAAATTAAAGGATTTGATTTGATGAATTTAATTTAATTCAAATTGTAAGTTTTGAAATAAGGAAGTTGAATTTAAATAATGGATTTAATGAATTGGAAATTAAACAGAAATTGTTTTAAATGAAAATTTACTTAACGAACATTGAATGAAATTGATAAATGGATTTAAATTGATTTGAATGTTAAATTAATTTAAATGATTTTGAAATGAAACTTATATTCGAACTTGAATTGATATTTGAATTGTTTTAAATAAAGATTGAAATTGAATTATAAGATTTTGAAAGTGTAAGTTGGAAGTTTTGAAACGTAAATTTATGGAATTGGTTTAGAAAGCCAAATGAAATGTTGATTTACGAATTGAAATTGAAATTGATTTGGTTTTGAAATAAATAAACGACCAATCAGTGAAATAATTACGGAAGTTATTAAAGAGACCGGAATTCGGTTATGGATATACTCTCTATCTAAACCGAAAACCACTTTAATAACTATACGCGGAGTGATGATCCAGAATGAAGTGGTTGGATTGATGTGCGTGTTGACTAAAGAAAGAGAACGATGATGGATAGTCTTGACACTTGTGTCAAATTGGAAATGACTAAAACAGGAGCTGTGCCAGGCCAATGGAGGATTAGCTACCTCAAGTGGACACACTTCTTCGAACTACTTATACTTGTTGTCGATTGGTGCACCCTTGATTTTTGGAGTGTTGTTTCACGGTGTTGCAGGCGCTGCGGCGTTGCGTTCTCACCAGTCCGGATCAGGCGAACGGTAGTATCACTACCTTGGGTATTGCCTCATGTGCCTTGTCATACTTGTATTCCATTTATGCGCGACCACTACGATTTTGATTTGTACCTTTAGTATATGGATTTCCCTCTGGTGACTTTCGGTTTTGGGGAAACTACGGTCTTGTATATGCTTTTGGGAATAAAAATGTGTTAAGGGTGGAATGGGCCATGACTTAACTCTATTTTGATATCTTATTATTACTGATAGACATTATCTACTTATCGTACATTACTACATAGTAGATAGTTTGACGGATCCTTAAAGGATGGTTATTCCAAACATCCTTTGAGTTACTTGTATTTCAATTGCTATTTCACTTGAGTTGGATTTATTAATATAAGAATGTTAATCCTGACTCGAGTGTCTTGTGTTTTTGCTTTACGCTCGGGTCAGACTGAGTGGTTCAGCTTTCGAGACTCACCTTTGAAGTTGGAGCTTTGCTTGAAGATCCAGCCATCTATTCTGCTTTCAGTATTCGATGATTCCAGTGATGTATTCTGATTTGTATCTGATGTATCGTGTTACTCTTCCGTTGTATCTGGTTTAACTCTGATGTATCGTGTTACTCTTCTGTTGTAAACTTTGATGTATTTTATATATTCATATAGTAGCTTCATGAACTACTATCTCTTTTATTTCCGCTGCAATTATTACTCTGTGTCTGTGATCTGTGATTATTTTATTTACTGTATATGTTCAGTTTTGCCAAATTTAAATTAACAACGCGGTATTTTGAGCAATTCAACTCCGGCATGAGTGTCTACCTATACACTTATAATGGATGCGAATGGTCCAAAATAGCGGGTCGTTACATTATGGATAGTTTTAGCACTAAATCTTTAGAGAGAGACCAAGCTCATGCCATGCTAGCTACGTCGATATATCAAATATGGAAAGAGAAAAACAACATAGTACACAATAAAGCACAGATAAGCAAGGAACAAAGATGGATGCTAATCAATACAGACAGTAAATTCATGTTACAGAAATTATGGAAGAAAGTTAAGGAAAAATCAATTTTCGATACTTATCTAAGCGGTGGGACAGAGAAGCTAAAAGCAAACATATGGAACACTTTCTCCACCATCTAAAAGCTATACATGCTAGACCGGAGCGTAAAAGCCCAAATTAAGCAATACGATTTAATACTTCAAATTAGCAAGATAGATCTGACTTGGAATCATATTCAAAGCTTCAATTCCCAAATATTCAACAACGCGATAACTCTGAAGTGAGTAAATTAACAGATTTGGAGTATAATTTGACTGGATCAGCTAATTTCTCAAGTTCAACTATTAGTGGCAACTCGATGGTCGAGAGTAGTGGTATGAGAAACAAATTCAATGAGTGCCTTTCATATTGGGATAAAGTAGAAAGTAGTAGCGGACGGGAGAGTGAATAATTTTTAAGATATGAGGGGTTTCAATTTTTTCTTCCACCATTATTTGAAGAAACTAGTGTTTTTATAGGAAGCGACGTTTTATTGATTTGTAACCTTAGCTTCTGAAGTAGGGTTATGATGTTCGGGTGTGTTGTAAAGTCCGGTTACCCGATTATACTAGGCCTTGGGCCATAATTTTTTTTTATCAAGTTTTAAAAAAACTTTTCTTTTATAATGATTTGCGCTGTTAAAAGAAAAAGTATAGTGGAGAGGAAAAAATCAATCTTTGAATATGAAAAGCTTTGATTTGAATTATACTGGCCAAAATCTCATTTGCCTTCCAAATCTCCTAATGAAGTATACTTTTCTATATTTGTTCTTTCTAAATGATTGATATTTCATACCTTGCTTTTGAGAGAGTTTTATACTATATATAGAAGATTTACTCTAAAGTAATGAGATACACAAATGAATTGAAATCAAAATTCTATAAATTCACAACATTTAACAAACACATTAAATAAATTATATATTTATTAATATTAAAAAGAAATTGATTACAATTTTTCATAATATTTCTATTTTGATAATAATAAACATATATTAAATTTTATAAATAAAATGCAAATGTATTTGATATGTGATACATGTAAATCAAGCATATGAAAAATAATATATGACAAATTAATTAAAAAAAATATGCTCGTTTGATATTTTTGTCTATAACGCACACTGAAAATTTTAAATATAAAAATATATCTATTATCATCAATTAAGAGGTACTCCACATTCTCCTCCTTTTGATGATAACAAACAACAATTTAAGGTTTGACAAATGTAATTTATGTTGAGTATGTACTCATTATCATAAAATCAAAATCATAGCATAATGTTTTAATATATATAATATGCTCACTCTATTGATATGATCCCCTTACATATGTGACATATGTGTTTAAGAATGAAATATTAAACCAATAATAAATATTTCAATATTGACAATGAATTTATAATATCATCCAATCTTAATCACTCTCTCCTACTTTTGTTTTCATCAAAAGTACAAATATCAAATTAACACTATGGGAAAGTGATAGTGAATGATGAAAATTGATCAAAATATGACATCAAATATTTGTTTAAAAGTTAACCATAAACCATAGTTACTATTTTTATCAAAGTCATATCCCATAAGTGGAAAGAGAGTAACAAAAATAATTGTAGTAATATGTAGTGAGATTCAAAAGATAACAAACTCTACCATTCTAGCCACAATCCAATTAATAATTTGAGTGAAGTATTTATGTGAGGATAGTTTTTCCTTGACTCGTTGTAAATGAGATCAAGGTACTTTCATCCATCCATAGCCATGAGGTCTGTTAGATGAAGGAGATGCATTGTTTGATGGGTGTACATATACCGACTCTAAGGAATTTTTGGCATGGCCTAGATACCCTCAGGTGATATAACTCTATACCCATACCGCATCAATTTTTTATGCATGGCCCTTTAGCCATTTAAATTTAAAATATATTATATGTTTTAATTTTCATATGAAGCATCGTGACGACCCTAATTTTGAGTAACATTATTTAGAACATTTAATTGGATAAATTAAATAAACTAATATAGATAGTTAAGGGACTGAGATTTGTTAATTTAGAAGGAACCATGCCTTAATGAATGTATAAGCAAAAGAAAATTTAAAATAAGTAAGTAAGAGGAACGTGGTAAGGGTAAAATGGGAACATCCTTCATTCTAATACCCTAAAACCTTCTATTCTTCATTCCTTATTCATTTTAACATTTACAAACAAAACTAAAACCCTATTAAGCTCGGTCGACCACCATTAAGAGGAATCAAAAAGAAGATAAGCTAGGAATCAAGTAGAAAGCTTGAAGAAATTAATCAAAGGGCAAATATCAACCTTCTTAACGCAAAGCCAAGGTGACTAATTGATTTACATCTCACTTTTGATAATGATTTCGGTTCCAAGGGACCGAAGTACTTTGCAAGTAATATGTAATGCTTTGTTTGTTTAATTGGATATATATGTTTGTTGATGATTTATATTGTTTCATATAGATGTTATGATAAGTTTAGATTGGAAAACCTATTAAATGACATCCACATGATTTGCTTTTTTGATATATGATCAAAAACCTTACTTTAGAAGTGGGTTTCAAGTTTCATAATTTTCTAAGTAATTATGGATTTACTATGAATTTTCATGAGAGAAAATATTTAATATTGGGTTTAAGTTATTTAAGGTGATTATATAATGATTTGGGGCCTGAAATTTATACCTGTTAGAAAACATATGAAAAGTGAATTAGTATGATTTTTGAGGAATTTTCCTAAGAATTTTACTATGGTTATAAAATTATTTAAGTTAAGGGACTTAAATGTTTAATATGTTTTATCAAGGAAAATGGCTTATTTGCTTAAAATATTGTAAATTGTTAATTGTGAATTCGACAACCTTTTAGAAAAGGATTTTGATAAAGAAATGGCAACCAATCATATTTTGACAAATTAGGCAAGTTAGGTGAAAAGAAATTACTTTAAAAAGCATAAAATAAGTTTTGTTTCAAATTGAAACTTTGCCACTTCCTTTGCTTGCTTCCGTCACCATCCTAGTTTGACCTTTCGCACCTATTCGAAACCAATGCACATGATAATAAGCAATTGGTATGTAGTTTATTGGAGAAAAGAGGAAGGAATGATGGTATCGAAGGCATGCTTTCGAAGGGTCGAAGCCACTTTTAATTGCTTTCGAATCAATCAACTTGCCTTTGTTTTTTTTGAAAGAAGCTTTCGAAAGAGTTGCCACTTGTTTTTGTTTTAAAAGAAGTTTCGAAAGGATAGCCGCTTTTGAACTTATTTGATACCCATGTCGCCGCATTCATACCTTTCGAATTAGTTAAGGCCACTTTTCTTTATAGCCTTAAAACAATGTATTCGAAAAGGGTGATTTCGTATTTTAATTTTAAAAGTCGCCTTCTCAATGCTTTCTAAAGGGTAGTTTAGCCGCTTTTAAATGGTTTTGGTGACAAGGTTTCAAAAGGGTGGGTTTCGAAACTATCTTCTTTCTTTTACTTGGGATCAATGCTTTCGAAAGTAATGCTTCGCCTCTGTTCTTAATGATCCTTTTGTTATATTAAATGTTAAACCCAATGGTTTGGGAAGCAATAGTTTCAAATGGTTTCAAAGCTATGTTTCCACGAATTCTTACTTGAACCCAATGCTTTTGAAAGGTACGTTATAAATGTTTCGAAGGGAAGGATTCTAATGCTTTCGAAAGGTATACTTTGAGTGTTTCGAAAGGTTTATTCTAAGTGTTTTGAAAGATTTATCTTAATGGTTTCGAAAGAGGATGTCTAAGGTTTTAAGTAACGATTTTGAAAGGTCTATTTGTAATACATTCAAAATGTATGTTTTGGCCTTTCGGCCTAATGTTTTCAAGGTTAAAGTAGTTAACTTATTTTGGAAGTGATACTTTCAATGAATTCGAAAGGATTTGTCTAAGTTTTAAACAAAGGTTTCGAATGTATTGTTTTGGCCTCATAGCCTAAAATTTTCTAAGTTAAAAAGAGGCTTTAGCTTATTTGATGGGATAAATAATCCTATTGATTAGATTTCATCAACATTGTTTTGTGTTAAGCATATATCATGGCATAAGTTTTTTGAGTAAAACAAAGAGTATGATTTCCATGTTTTATAAAGATATGGTTTCAAGGGTAAATCATTTGCAAAGATTGTTTACAAGGAAATGAAATTTGAACAGGATAGTTAGCCCTAAGTTTATGACTCAAATATTAGAAGACTAGATGGGACCGATATGGGGTAGTGCCTTATACTTTAGTTAATAGGCCCTAGCTAATATAAGTCCAAAATTCCAATGTGTAGGGCTTTGTCACAATTAAGACTAAAACGATGTTACACACGGAAGGGAATACACAGAGTAAAGATAGGTTATTGGTAAGCCCACAAAACCATTAGGATCAGTTGACCCTAGAAGAAGAAAGTTAAGGGCAGACATCCCAGTATTGAGTCTAACAAAAGTTAGAAGGCCCAAGTCGGCTAGTGATTAATAGTTAGCTAGATAAAATTATAGTGTGGACAGATAGTCCATTGATTACCTGATTTATATGCATATATGTTATTGCTATTATTGTTATAATCAGTTTGATTGCAGGTTTTTGATTTGCAGAAGATATGATTTTAAAAGGATACTAGTAAGGGGAAACCCATTCCGTTAAGCGGCGTGGTCTAACTTAATATCAGAAAACCGAGATTTAATAGAATTGTTCACACCAGGCTTTATGTCTGGCTCGAAGTTTATGTGTTTCCCTTAAACTCTCGGGTGCTCAAAATTTAATTTGAGTAGATTGAGAGTTAAGGACTTTTCAGGTTTAGTAGGCTGGACGAATAAGTTTCCGAAGACGTTAAGGACTCATCTTCAAAACTCAAGTTAAGCATTTAGAAATATCAAAGTTCATGCCCCAAGATAGATCACAAACATTCATGTAAAAATATATCATCCAAAAGTTTGTGTCACAAATTCAACCAAAAATGTCTCATGTCAAAACATTCACTTCATGAACAAATAGAGAGCAAAGAAAATCCTAAGAAAATAAGAATATATTTTTAGGTTTTCCAATTTTTCAAAAACAGAAAAAAAAACTAAGAAGGAGAAACATGTTTTGGATTTTTAAAAATTAAATAAAAATAAAACAAAAATGCAAGTTCTCCACATGTGAATGAAATAAAATACATGAAATATCAGTCAATCCGTGAGATATATGGCTACAAAAAATATCCGACTGGAGGAATCACAAAGGTTAAAAGTCATACCAGATATTCTGACAAGAAAGAACAAGTTATGCTTTCGCGATACCACTTGTCATATGGATGGTCTATGGCGACGATTAATGATACCACTTGTACTCTCTACATACCGGTGTGGAGTAAAATATACCACAAACACTGGTTTTACGTCCGACCACTTAAACTTTCATCATTAATGTTTTAGACAATTAAAGTTTCTAATCAATACAATTGGTTCCAAATCAAAATGACAAACAGATCAAAAGTTAAGTCCAAAATGTAATAGTTTGTTCAAACAATTCATAAACACTTTTAAAGCAATGCACTAACTTAGATTACTGTTTTCAAGGTTTTATAAATAAATCAGCGAAATTCAAAACATGAAAGTTATAGTGTTGTCTATTTTGCTTCATAGAACTTCAAGAACTTTAGAAATCGGAGTTAAGTTGTTCAAGTTATGGTCGATTTATTTCAGCCGTGTTAAAGCAAGTATGGAGTGATATTTAGCCTTAGTGTTTAAATTAAGGCATTTTTATAAGGATTTCTAAAATGAATCATGGAAAACTCAAAAAATGAAAATTAGATAATTTTTGTCTATAATTTTATAAATCAGAATATCAGATAAAAGCTTACGGTCAAAGTACTATAGCTGTGTTAGAAAGTTCCACAACATGTTTCAAACACTATAACAAATTGTTTGCATATTTTCAACATTTTAAGGTTAAAATCTAGAGAAACACAAAGCATTGAATCTATAGGATTTTCTGTTTATTTTCCAGAATATATTGAATTTTTCAAATCGAAGTTTAAGAGCTTATGTTATGACAATTTTACTATAGTAATGTTAGAAAAACAGAACTCAAAAGAAGGAGAGAAAAACTGGGAAGTTGAGTCTTGAAATCATATTTTCGCTTACCTTTGAATTTACATTCATGTTCACCGTTGTTATCCAAAGTGCATGGCCGATGTACATGGATCTCCACGTCATTTTCCTAGGTCAAGGAACATTATAATTATCAGTAATCAGATGTGTAGAATAACTTGAATTCTGCTTCCATTATATATGCTCTTTAGCCCACCTTTGTATCTACATGTTAGAAGAAGTGAGTGGCCTAGAAATATATTTAGGAACACATTTATTTATGTTTGAAATCTTTGGCACCCAAATTTGTTTGTATAACAAACTATTAATACTATTAATTGTACCCTTAGGAATCCAAATTTGTTTGACTCGTTTATTTATGTCTCTATTTCGACAATTATTATAACTATATCCAATAATGCCACACTTAATACATTTGGGAAACACACTTCTCCTTCTATTGGTGTTACTAGTCGTTTGTTTATTATCTGACACTTTTCTGAATCAGGTCCTTTTCTGTTATTCGCAAAGATTGATTTTCTATAACATGTTAAACGATTTTTCTCTAGTGGAAAATTTACGAAGAACCAACTCGAGTTCATTAACTTTGGATTTTGAAAGATTCTCATTTATTTTCTTTGAATAACGACTAATAGCAATTTCTCTCTTTTAAAAATCATTTCATTTTATGACCATAATTTCTCATTTTTGAGATCTTTTATTTTGGTCTTAATTTCAAAAGGTTGGCTTTTTTCAAATTCAAGTTTTTCAAAATCCTTGATTTTTTTAATCTCTTTTCACCTATTGTGATTTCATCGAATAAATTCAGTTTTGCTATTTTTCAAAATCACATTTTCGTATTCAAGGGTTTTGAAATTTTCTTTAACTCAATCAATTCTCGAAATCCTCACATTTTCCACAGTTGGAATTTTCAGAACTTTTAACATTCTCCTGCTTTCTTTGTAAATCGTTATTCTTCCAAATTAGTTCAGTTTCGTTTTTCCTTCAACAATCAATATTTCCTTTTTAAGCCTTTGAAAATTCTCATCGAAGCAAATAAAATCCGTTTCGTAGTCTAAACTTTTTTTGCAATCAATTTTTTTAGTTTTCTTATAGTTTTCAAGCTCCTTTGCTAATTTATCATTTTTCTAAAGAAGATAAGAATTTTAGTATTTCAAATTATAGTTTTTCAGTTTAAGGCCATCAATAGTTTCCATTAATTCACAACACATACGAAGTAAATTTTTATATGAAAAATCACTTATCTCATTATCTGTTTAGTTATCGTTATCGCCATCTTCACTGTTATTTTTTGGATCGTCTTTTATAAATCCCGTCAAACATAGTTCTCCTCTTATATCGACTTTGGGGAGTTCTTCGCTACTTTTGCCTTTTCCATCATATTTTGCATCAAGAGTGCTCCAAATTTCCTGCGTTGTTTAACATTGAGAGATATGGTCAAATTCAGCTCAATCAATCAAAAAGATGGGAATATTCGTAACTTTGGCATTAAAAGAAAATCGTTCATATCTACCATATCACAACCATTTTCAATGATATTCCACAGCTTCAAATTTATTGATTTTAGATAAATTTCCATTCTAAAATTCCACTTTGAAAAATCTGTTCTGTCAAAAATAGATGGACTAACAATGGACTGATTCTCACTAAATCTACAACTAGGGAGAAACATAATATTAGAGTTTCCTAGCAACTTGCTTTGATACCACTTGTTAGGATCGTGCAACATACCACAGAGGAAGGTGAATATGGTATTTAAAAGTTTTCCACTCCCTGCTATAATTATATATTCAAACGGTTACAATACTTGTAAACTCGCACTCCCTGCTAAACTTGAATATGTTAATCCTATGCCCAATAACTCTACCTAAACTCAATGTCCTAAGATCAAAATCTCCTAACTACACCATATAGCTCACCTAGGAAATCTAGAGTTCTAAAATCAAAATTAAAAAAAAAGATAAAACAAATTAGAAACTTATAAATACACTCCTAATCTTCCTCACGTGAT
Organism: Allium fistulosum; assembly: GCA_030737815.1. Lineage (NCBI taxonomy): Eukaryota > Viridiplantae > Streptophyta > Magnoliopsida > Asparagales > Amaryllidaceae > Allium > Allium fistulosum. Next base: position 1,229,572,377 of record CM060901.1, read on the forward strand.
TGTCCACTCTTATGCTTTTCACCTCAGCCCCCTTTCCTTTTTTTTATTTGTCTTGCTCAAAAATTTAGTATGTTGTTGAAAGCACCCAAGAAAGTGCTTACTGATACCGTTGCCAAAGAATATCACAATTATTTAAAACATATGCTACCCAATACCATAACAATTAAAAAAACAAGCACCCAAGCCCTAATATTTCTTCTTCCCGCTTTTTTATTCCACTCCCCATGACTTGCTTCAATTGATGACTAATTTCTCGATCAACTCCGCCACAGCTCCAATAAAGAAAACAAGTACACTCGCCAACCAAAGCTCCCAATGCAAGGAAGAATTTAGGTTTTGGGTTTAGGTTTGAACATGATGAAATATAAGAAAGTTGGATATTAGAGATTAGGTTATAACGTGATGAAGAAGTAAGGGAAGGCGCGGGCTTAGGATTTTGGAATTTACGTGATGGAGAAGAAGATGAATTGCGGTTTAGAAAAGGAACATGCTTTCCTAAGATAATCAATAATTGAGTAGAGAAATAAGTATGGAATTAGGAAGCACCTAAATTGACTAAGATGAATTAACTTTTTTTAATGGTATTAGTAAGCACTTTCTTAGGTGCTTTTAGTAACACACAAAATTTAAAGTACTCAAATTGATTTCCATCAGAAAAGAATTCCCGCAGGCAAACAAAAATTCATTGTCGCTATGCACTCAAAGTCACATCACCGCCTGAACATCATGTAGCTGCTGCCTTTGCAATCTGTAGATGTCGCTCCCAACAACCATGTTTTTGTTGCCATTATTGTCTAGAGGTGCCGCCATCGATTGCCATATAGTTCGCTCGGACAAGCTGCTACAGACTGAGATCGCCATTTCCTAGATGACGCTTTATTCTGGATCTAACATCATGCCACTCACTAATGATGTTGTCCTTGACAATAAAGCTTGTTGTCGATCTGCACATTGTAGTCGCGTCGTTCAAGTGTGGTGTAGGTGTGTCATGTGAAGATTTCAACACAAAGGTTAGTGCTTTGATCGAGATATCATGGCATGCTCATGAAATAGAGACGTTGATGTTGACTTATATTTTAGAATCAAAATCTGTTTTTTATGAAGGCTTGGGACTTGTAGCAGTGAGTATAAATGTATGATGATGATGGTTTTGCATTGGACTGGAGATGGTTGGATACGGTGTTACTGTGATGTGGTCTGAAGTTGGACCAATTGCTGCCCTCATCTAAGATGATGTTGATGTTGGTCTGAAGTTTGTCTCTATATGTTGCTTTGTTGATAGAGAATGTTGTATCACTACAACAAAAAAGACTTTTCACAGCGTTTGAAAAACGCTGTTAAAAGTTTTCACAGCGTTTTTAAAAACGCTGTATAACGACATGCGGTCGTTGACCCTAAATTTTTAACTGCAAAATATAAACGCTGTCAAAAACCCACTTTCTACAGCGTTTTTTAAACGCTGTTAATAATTTTTCTACTGCAAGGTATAAACGCTGTTAATAGTTTTCTACTGCAAGGTATAAACGCTGTCGTAGGGATATGCATTTTTTTCCCAATGAATTGACAGCAATGTATAAACGCTGTCGTAGGGATATGCATTTTTTTCCAATGAATTGACAGCAATGTATAAACGCTGTCGTAGGGATACGCATTTTTTTCCCAAAGAATTGACAGCAATGTTGTGCCATTGCAATATTCACACAAATCATTAATATAAACTACATTTAATTATATTTTAATCAGTTAATGTACATAACATAAACAAATCAAACTAAAAATTGTAAAATAAAAGCATAACTATTAATCACTTCCATAAAATAAGTTGAACACAATATCCATGAACAAAGTTTACATAAATCCGTAAAGAGAGATAAAATTTATAAACCAACTAAATACAAAATTAGACAAATGCACAATATCTAGAAAGCAAGTTTGCATCTAATATTATCGACAAAACGTGCATAAAAGTAGTTCAAATACAGGCTAAAAATGAAAAGTGGCAGTACGAAAATAGTTAGACATTGGTTTACTGATTTGTTGCCAACAGGGCAGTCTGAACTCGGCAAGATTCCTCCTTCCGTCTTTTTTTCTTGACTTTTTGTTGTTGAGCTATCACTAACCATGGCTTTGTCAACATCCTGTGAGTAGTAATTACAGTAAGCTTTAGACGTATAACTGTTAGTTAAATATAAAGAGTACAATTTCCAGTTGAAAAAAAATGTGTTTTTCAATAAACATGTAACTGGAAGTTCTATGCAATATTTGCACAGTGATATATTTAATGCATATTTTTCAAGTTGCAGTAATTTTATCAGTCACATACTTTTACTTGATAAGGCAGTTCTAGTGAATATATCAAATCGGTTGAAACGTCAACCAAGTTCCAGCTATGTTGATGGGCAATAGTGTACAGAAAATTATATCAACGAATGCCTAGATAATAATAGAATTATTCATTCATCACACATTACAAAGATTTGTTTTATCATTGCCTAGATAATAACAGAATTATTAAATCAACCATTACAAAGATTTGTTTTATCATTGCCTTGCAAAATGGAACTAACCAAATCAACTTTCACGGACATATTAATATGACAATGCATGATAGCAATCATTTTTATTGTCTTTCATTCTACTCCATTTATCCTTTCTCAGAAACTTCATTCATTTCTCAGATCCAATTTTTACATGGTAATAAATTCACAGTAAACATACTTTAATTATTTCAATTCTGATACTTATTCTAGCATATAAAATTCAAATATTTAAAGTTTAACAGAGAAAGGTTTTTTTTTCTGGAGAAAGGTTTCAGTTTAAAAGATGGTATCTCATAATCTTCAAACATTGAACCAAAAAAATATATTTCAAAATCAAATATAAAAAAGAATATCAATCAATTCTAAACACTGCACGGAAATGGTAGTAGCATATCATGCAGAAGGTGACAAATTCAAGAATTTTTATTTATTTATCTTTACATGTAAGCAACAAAAAGGCATTATATAGTGCAAAACCTACAGATGCACAAACTACTAATAACAATCAAAGTAAAAGAACAAAAAATACCTGGGAACAAGGAAGAACAAGGAAGAATACCTGGGAACAAAGAACAATCATGTATGCATGTTCTAAGTATTTCATATCGTGCGTGAAGAGTAAGGGGCCTACGTATGCCTTTATATCTACTCTATTAACAAATGCAATATCTGCTATTTAAGTGCTATGATCTTAACTGAGCAAGTACAATAACAGTTTGATAAAAGGAAGTTTAGCAGTTCAGGCCAATGAAACTACTTGCTAGCAAAGAAACCTAACTTTGCTTATCAATACTTCTATGACTATGTGTTAGCTTGCACAAAACTTTTTTAAGCAAGAACCATTATTATCGGTAGAATAACTTGTCCCGAATTATATTTTCATTACTAACAGATGCTAATGCTAGATGCATACCAATTGCAGTTGTTATATTTGATGTTGTTAAAATGATCACATTTGGCTAGTTTTTCAGTTTGTCCATTTGAGTAAGCAATGCATTCACAACCTGCAATCAAGCATGAAGAACTTTTAAACTCAATGCAGTATTAATTTTCTGCTTATGATAGGAAATTGAACTTAGAGCAAGTAGAACGACAATAATATCTACTATTAACAACCCGAATTGAATCTGAAGGCTCTGAACCAAATAAGGCAGCCCGCCTAGCAGTAGCTAGACTTTCAACTTCATCTACAAATGATAGGCACGTAATCAAAATTCATGTAGAATGAATAAATAAAAAACTACAAGTAAGAAGCAAACTTATGCAGGACAACAAAACATTATGGTTACAGGGTAGAACAAAAAATAATAGAAGACAAAAAAGAACACTATACAAATGTATAGGTTCCTATATAGAATTTAGGTATAACTGGTCAAAATCAGGGCATTCAAATCTAAGTACATAGAGCACATTAGCAGTGAAGATGAAGAAACCTAAGTGTACATAATCTGTGTTTGCCTGCACATAATGATCTTTGCATAAGAAGGAAATACTCTGTTCATATTTTTTTTCCAAAAATTAATAAGCAGAGAAGGACAAATAGTACAAGTCTAATAAATTTTCACATATGGTAAGCATAAAACGCATATTTTAGCAACTCGTTAGTCGAATTTCTTGCAAATATCTCAACTCTATAGACTTGTGGTTCTAGTGCGGTCATGTAGTACCCTCGACTTAACGAAATACTATAAAACATTTACAATATATCAGAAGATATGTTCAGTAATATGGTAGTACAACGAGCACAACTTCAAGTCTCGCTACGTTCAAATGGCAATTCATACAGCACACAATTCTGGTATAAACAACAAAAATAAGAAAACAGTACCATCTTCTCTGTGTTGTACCAACCAGCAAATCCTAAACCAGGTTTTCTCTGATGACCACGCCAACAGAAATTGGTTCCCAAAGACAAGTTTTGTGTGATGGTCTGTAACAAAATGAAAAAGGAAAAAGAAATAGAGCTTGATTAGTAGACAGTGCTATGATGATATGACATGTATATCAGGATATGTGTATACAAAAAAGATATGTCTGAACAAAAACTTCCATAGCATAAATACATTATTCAATTGTTGTTGCTATATTATTTTATACTTTATAAGTAGCAGGGTGAGCATGCTGAATGCATGATAGAATGATGGATATTATACTATGAGTATGAAGATGATTTCTTACTTGGATATTATACTACGATTATGAAGATGATTTCTTACTTGGAATTTGAGGTAGCAGTTTCATGTTTTGTCCAATAAAAAAACTCTAAATTAAACACAATTTTACAATTAAACCGAACAAGTTATTAAAAATGACAGTGAAATTTCCTTGATAAAAAAGAAAAAAAAATCAAATTTCAACTTTATTTTGAAAATGTAGTTTTATGATCTTAGTAACATTTTGAACCACTAATTATGTCAAATCTTGCATACGTTCAAATTTTTTTTATGCACCAAAGGCATCATTACCACAAAAAATAAATGAGTCAACAAACAATTAAACGAAATACAACCACAATTTAACAAAGTCTGTACAAATAAATGAGCCAACAAACTGCATGCGTAGCACTGAGTCAACAAACTTAGTGCAACTGCACTGAGTATATTATTCAGCGCACCTGCACTGAGTTTATTAACTGGGTGCATTTGCGATACTTCAAATTAAAAATACATAGAAGTACATTGTACGCATATCATGCATGTTGACATGCTATTTTACCCAATACTTCAAATTAAAAATACTTGGAAGTACATTGCCTACATATCATGCATGTTGACATGCTATTTTACCCAATACTTCAAATTAAAAATACTTGGAAGTACATTGCATACATATCATGCATGTTGACATGCTATTACCTAGAAACTCAATGTAATTTTTCCCAGGCAGAATGAACAAGACATGGTTTTACTTATAATAAAATAGTTCTAGTTACATGTCTGCAATAAGAATAGTGCTTAATAATTCATGTCTTAATACTTACACTGTGGGGACGTTTTAGATTTGATATCCATGTCTTAATACCTATGTATCCATCTTCCAGGTATATTTATTTGCTTATCGCTTGCTACTTCTGAATGAAAAGCGGAAGGCATCCTTAAATAAGACTAGTGCTTAGTAATTCGAAAATGCAAAAATTTCCAAAGAAAATAGAAAACTAGAATTTTGAATAGTTAATAGACAATTATTTCCAAAGTGTAATTGATTTAAAAGCACATGATAACTTCATATCTCACAGAAATGGGTTAGAAAACGAGCACAGATCAAAATTGACTTAGTTGGAAATCACTACAAGAGTTTAAGTTAAGTTCCCAAATAAGAATCACTACCTGTGTTGTTGAACTTCTTTATATTCAATTAAAATAAAAAATAAAAAATATAGAAGCTTGCAAAGAATCTCCATTTGTGAGAAGTTTATTAACCATGACATGTAATAGCATCCGTCTTATATTTATCAAAAGTGTGCTTGTTATATACCTTAGAAATGTCTTGGGTGTAGGACTTCCCGTCTCAAAATTTAATAACTTCTATATGTCAGCCTCCATTTATACAACCTGGACATACATTTTTGCCCATTAATTTATAAAAAACAAAAAAAAAACATCTAGGCATTGATAGTGTACAAACAAGCTTAAGAAAACAACCTCTTCCTTTGTATACCTGTTATCAGTTATCAAACGGAAATCTTCTACTTTTGGAGGAGTAATCTTCTTGTATTTCCTATAATCATTCATCAGCACTCAGTATAAAACACAACAATTACTTCTAACAATAGTGTTTAATTGTATGAAACTCATACATCAAGTAGCATTGCAGAAACACCTAGAAGTTGCAACTTATGCCTTATAATCTGACTCACAGACAAAAATCTATCAGTGTATGAAAAAGTACAATACAAAGTTAAACTTGCTCAAAATATAAACCGGACACAAAGATTGGCCCATACAAACAGAGTCCTATCACCATGAATCATTATAGAATGGTTTCTACCAAAAGGCATCGTAAAACCAAAATTTCCATGACATAATATACCAACAGTTTGCTTAAACTATTTCTGCAAAACAACAAGGTATAAAGGAAACTTCAACGCCAAGTTAGTAAACAGACTTGAGGTAAGAGTTGTACAGGAGGTATAACAATATTATATGTCATAATTTTAAGGTTTCGCTTGTTGAAAGCAATAGTTTAATGTCATAGTAAAGAAGAAAAAGTATCAAATACAGTAACAATAACATATGATGGTCTCCGAAGGGTGCGTTAGTATCTGTTCAAAGTAAATAAAAAGGTATTATTCTTACTCACTATATTAACTAAGAGTTTGCAACAAAAGCTGCAACAAATATTCAAAACTACAGTCAGTAAGACGTTATGATCAAATTAATTACTTTTAACAAAAATTTAGCCGCGATAACATGCCGGAAAATTTCAGTATATTAATAAGCACTCACTTCTGGACAAAGTACAATACAAAGTTAAACCGGACACAACGAAAAGCTCCCACTTCTGGACAATCAATCAATGCATGATCGACCGAATAAACAGTCATCTTATCGTGTTTATATGACATAAGATGCCGCAATGTTTAAACAGGGTTACAATTACCTAAGGTTTCTTGGATGGTGATGATTCTAGGCTTGCCAGATAATCCAGATACTTGAGAATTAACCTAGACTTACTATTTATTTTCTCAACTTTCCCTTGTGTAGATTTATAGGGGTGTAGATTTATAGGGCTGATAGAACCAAGACATGTTTCATATATCGTATTTGAAATAGATGGCAGATCTATCATGTGAGTCTTAGGGATTATATGGTAGTTAATAATGGAATTCTTATATCATCTAGCTCCTATATCAAAAAGAAAAAAACTGAGATAAAGTTTATATAATACTTGGAAGATTCCTTGGGCACGCAGCTGGTCATAATCAACTTGACAATTTCGAGGTACCAATAGTGCATTAACATAATTATATGACTGCATTATAAAAATGGAAAAATATTACACAATAAACATCAACAACACTGTCTACTTGAATAGTTATCAATATGATGTGTCTATGTAAAGATAAGCAGACTATCAATATTTCTATTCAACTCTAGGAGATGCTTGTAAAGATACCATAAAACTTTTAGAACTAAATACCATAAAAGTTGATTATGTAGCACCATCAAACTTTAAAACATGCCTAATAGATGAAAAGTGTATTGACGCAAAAATGGTAGGTGTTATTTGTATAAAGGAGTAGCTGAAAACTGGAACCTGAGAAATATGAAATTTATAATGTCCACTGTCATATGTATGAGTATAGGGATTTCTTAGTTTGATTTCAACACCTGAGAAAAAAGGATTTGAAAGCAATGGGCTATGTGTATTAGAAAATAAAGTAAATTAGCAATGCATTACGGGGAGAAACTATTAAAGAAATAGAGAAAATGAATTTTCTATTATTATACCCATAAAACAAAATAAAATAGAACAACTATAGCAACGCCAGGGACCATGAGTAGATGTAGTATAATAGAAACCAAAAGTGGAAAAAGTCAAGTCATACCAGCTATCACATATATGCAGACCGAGTGAAGTAATTCGGTGTATTGGGTAAAACGAGTAATAGGAGTAGGAGTAATCAAAATGAATACAGTCCATGGATAAAAAAAGAAGAAGCACATTTAGCTAAAGGAGTAATCAAAACATATATTTTCCTGTAGTGTACTAACCTTGAGATTAAAAATTACAAAGGAATTCAAAATCAATAACACGAGGTATTCATACCAAGACCCTAAGCAGCAACATCAATTGCAGCCATTATTGGACTATTATCGTTTTTGAACAATGCCAAAACCCAGTCCCTTTTTTATTGTTGTTTATCACCATGAATAATCAATGCAGACCATCCATTCATTTTGAGCTCCTTAGTCACATGATCAAAGCCTCTTTTAGTCTGTGAAATATCAAGATTTAACTTCAATCCACCAACTCCCTTATTAATTTCAATAGTCTATTGAAGAAATAAAATAAAAAAATGAAATGATCCGTATCATCTTAAACACAAAAGATTTCAGGTTAATGAATTGAATTTGTATTTTGATAAAAACATACAGATTTTACATGGTCACAATTTCAACTATCTTTCATAACACTTGTATTATGATGCAAACTTTACATAAAAGAGGTTTAGATGGAAAATTGAGAAACTTTTGTACTGTTGCATCTTAGATTGCACCTGAAATTGTAATAGTCCTATACTACATTTGATGGTTGTATTATGGGGCAATTACTAAAGTATTGTCTACATATGCAATAATATCAATATATCCAAATTAGACGATACTTTATCTTTATATTCAAATGTTGTACAATAGTTCCTTGATGTATCATAAAAAAAAGGGTGGAAACATTAAATACATAACGTATTGGAATGGTATTTGTGCCATAAAATCCATAATTCTGATAGGAAAAGAATCTATTTAACACTCATTTGGCATGGTATTTGGCATGGTATTTGGCATCTCATATATTGGCATATTACTACAGCATCGACAACAAAAGCTTCATTTTAAAAACTCATTGCATGGAAGAAGATTGTTTTGTATGAATTCAATGACTCAAATGATGCAGCCTTAAAATTGAAGTAGTATATTGTATAGTCAAGCTAATATCAAATCTGCAAATTTTAGTTAACTTATTACTAAAATATGAGTCTTTTTTGTTAATTAGAAGTCAATATTGAATTTCTTAGCTTATAGATAAATTGGAGTCATATTAATCTAACCTCCCTGGTATGTATTATATTTTCTCTTTCATTTTGCTCGTTTTTGGTTATTTATGCATACAGGTCATAAAGATCTTAAATTATATTTTTGTTCTAAATGTACTATTACATTTACTTTTTTGAGTAAAACCTAGAAATTCAAAATCAATGTATGAATCAGAGTAGTTCGACTAACGTAATGAGTACCTGAGATCGAAGTCCAAATCAAATCTAAAAATCCATGTCTGAATCAAAGTCTGAATAAACCTGAAACTCCATGTCTGAATCAAAGCTTGAATCAAAACTGGAGACTTCTAGAATCAACGTTCTGACGAAAACAAAATTAGTATGTGATCAATGAATCCAAAAATAGAAAAAAAAGATAAGAATTAGAGAAATATCTGAATCGATCGAAGTACCAAAACGAGGGAAGTAGGGCACAATGAAATTGAAGAAGAGGGAAATCTGAGGGGAATGAAAATATGACGAGGGAAAACATAAGTTTTTAACAAGAGAGGTGGCGGAAAATGCTTTGTATGGTAACCCTAGTAATTCTCAGCGTTTTTACGAAAATATAATTCAGCTGAAATAACTTTCAACCGCATCCATAGGACAAACGCTGAGAGCAACTGTAGTTAAAAGTGGATTTTGTTGTAGTGTAGCTTCTGATTGTATTGGATCAATGTGGTAGCCCATTAATTTTTGAACCTAAATCTAAGACTTCGGCCTGAACACCTTGCTTGTAGTGAGAATAGGCTTGGAACTAGTGACTCTTGGATTGCGAGTCACGGTGCTGTGTATTGGAAGACTTGCAATTGATATTATTGCAAGTTAATCTTAAACACAGTATTGGCATGACGAGAGGTTTTTATATACTATTGTAAGTTGATATAGTAGTTTTGTAAATAATTTGAAAGTTGTTTATTTTCATTACAAGTAATTATTTTTCATCTAACCCATATATATATATATATATATATATGAGTTCTCATTGGTTCTTAAAGATTTTACGGTTTTCTTTTCAAAATTAATTAAATACTTCCTCGATTAATTAACAAATTGCCCATTATTACTTTACCCTCTACTTTGCTAAATAATTCATAATAATTCAAAAATACATTAGAATAATTCCAAAAATTCACTAAAATTCTGAATGATCTTATTTTACATTATATAATGTTTCAGGCAAAAAGTAATTAATATTATATTTAAAATAATTAATTTCTGAAAGTAGGTATTTTCCCACATAGAAAATTTATAATAATTCCAATTAATTTCAAAAAATTCTGAAACTAGAAACCCATCTCCATAATATTATTCTACATATCATATAAAAGTTTTAAATGATCTAGTGAAAGTTTGATTCATGCTTTGCCTTAAAAACTACAAAGTCATCATCTTCAAATTCCAAACATGAAACAAATATTATTTATATCAGTTCATTATCATTAAAAACATCAACATGTACAATCCTTACCCACACTGGTTTGAAATTTTTTAGAGAAAGGATTACTCACCTTTGATTTGATTGAACTTGGTTAAATCCTTGATTTGCTTAAGAAATGAATGCTCCCTTCTTTTCTTTAGTTTTATTCTTCTTCCTCCTTGGAGTTATGGCCGACCTAGCTTCTTAGTTTTCTTTATTTTAGTTTGTGGAAAAATGAGAGAATGAATGAAGAGTTAGGGCATAAGGGTTTAGTAATTTGGGTTTTGGGCTATAACCCCATTCTAGCCTATTCTTGTTAGATCCATAACTCCTCATCCTACATTCATTAACTCTTCATTAATTAGTTTGTCTTTATTTTATCCCATAAGTTAATTAGATTTATCACTTGCTTAATTAGTTTCACCATATTATGGTACCCTAAAAATACCGGGTGTCATAATTTCCATTGAATATTAAATTTCTTTGTTATAATATATATATCGTTTGTTATAATATAGAAATAATTAATTTTAAACTTATATAAATATCTTTACAATAATTGAAATAGTAAAGTATTATTTAAATTCAAACTATTTGACCAAGTAATTTTAATTTAAACCAATGATGTTTACTTAATTAAAAAGAGAAATTTGAAATTTAATTTTATAAATTATTTTCTAATTTTATGTACATGTACATATACATATGCATGCATGCATGCATATATATATATATATATATATATATAAACTTATTCTTCTAACTTCTTTGGTGTGTGTGTGTATCACATACATATATATGTCTAAACTATGTATATATAGTACTATTAATATGTATATAAACCATATGCATTATTATAATATATAAACATGTATACATACTGCTTTTATATTCCTAATATGCATATAAATATATCTTGTGTATATGTAAGTATAGTATATATGTATATACATTATACATAAATCCCAATATTTATATGTATATAAATATCTATACACATGCTCATGTATTATTATGTTATGATGTCATACATATGTATTCCTTTACGATTTAGACCTATTATGTCCATGTGACCTTTCGCATACCCAAAGGTGACAAAATGTAACTCCTAATTAATTGCACACTTATCACATTTATAATCTATTAAGTTATTCCCCATAAAGAACAATATGACCTTTCATATACATAAATGATAAAACATAAAAGTCCTAACTAAATTATACTCGCTCTCACACACACACACAAAGATATATATATATATATATATGTATGTATATATATTTATATATATATCACACTTATAATATATTTTGAGTGTGATGTATAGCTTATGTTACCATGTTATGTTATGAATATATATATATATATGGTATATTCAAAATAAATTAAATAAACTTAAAAAATATGATTAACTAAGTAAATATAAAATAATTTAAGATGAAATATGATTTTACTTTAATATGTAGGTTGGAAATAATATTAGGTAAAAGGTTTAATGGGCCAATTAAGATCCAAATAGGGAGTTTTTTTATAAATTTTCTTATCTCACTCGTTGCTAAATGTGCAATTTACAAAAATAAGGCAAGAAGTTGTTACCTCACTTTCCACCAATCTTACTTGAACTCACGACACGATCACTTTGAAGAGAAGAAGAGTTAGAGAGCAAGGTGGAAGGAGAGAGAGGCAAAAGGATGAGGACAAGGGGTACCGCTCTGACTATGATAGAGGTTGTTGCGACTGTTCCTGATTCGTAAAGGATTATGAATTTCCTCACTGCGAATGATCCCCACTTCCTAAATCCTTAAACTTATACTTTGACATCCCTGATTCTCCTAAGAGACAAAGTTCATCACCTTCTTTAATTTCAAAAGCCCAAATCATTGATTCTCTTCCTCCATCATAAGCCTTGGCTCCCATCCTACAAAAATTCAAAATTTCATCCTCTTCTACCTTAGTTTGACTATAAAGGCCAGGCAAGGAACATAAAACCGTTACTACCCTTCATTATTTGCTCATGAAGTCTGTCCATCGATGCATTATTGGAGCAAGGGCTCATATACCTTGGGATGGACTTAACCAAGATTTAGTTCATGTACAACTTGGAGGACATCCCCTTAAATGATTTGGGAATTGGTTTGTCTTTTCACAAGAGGTTTGCAACCAAATTGGTCACAAACACCCAAGAGTAGATTTATGTAGAGTAGGAAGTGAAGAACGTAAAATTAAAACTGAAGAATAGAATAAACTGACAGCCAAATAAAAGCAATAATCAGAAACACAGTGATTTATAGTGGTTCAGCATTGTATGACTACATCCACTTTAAAGATTATCTTTATTAATCTATTTATAATCTGATTATAGCTGCAAGGAATAAAAAAACTTGATTACAATAAAGAATAAAGTAACCGACAACATAAAGATCCTCAGAATGACCCCTTAGGCCAATATTTATAGGTGAAGACGACAACCAATCTCTCTGAAACTTCGGCAATAGGACCTTCTAAACCATATGGGACAACAGAGGGGTCGTTAGGCCCAAATCCCCATGAAGATATTTGATTTCGAGGCAGCGATCCTTATGGTGACGTCTGCATACTTCAATATACTAGCCTTTCAAATCTTATGCCATTTGGACCAAAGGAGCTCAAGTTATTGCATGATCTTTGATTCAGGATTGTTTATGCATTGTTTCATGTCGATCCCTCTTATAGGTTGGATGTCGATCCCTCTTCAACATAGCATGCAAAACCATATCTCCTAGCAAAACATGCCGATCCCTTCCTAATACACTATACCGAGTCCTCTGTGAGATGAAGCATGCCAATCTAAATCAATAAACCATGTCGAACCCTTCCTTACTAATCGAAGTATGCCGATCCTTCCTCATAAAACTATGCCGATCCCTCTTTTATTCAATCATGCCGACCCCTTACTTACTCAACCATGCTAACCCCTTCCTTGGTCAACCATTCCGATCCCTTCCTTGCTCATCCATGCTGACCCCTACCCAGTTGCCAAACCATACAGATCCCTTTATTTGACTAAGCTATATCCCATATTTCAAGTATCCTGCATTATTTATCTACCAATTCCATCCAATTCAGGCTTTATATAACCATCTTTACTTTACTTTCGAGTCCCACAACCATTGCTCCATGGTTATCGTACTTGATAACAGTCGAATCTACCTTGTGCAATCAGTTCAATATAGCCGGGTTAGAATACCGGGTAGCACTTTCCCTCCAAAGTATGTCTTGTGAGTAACATGGTGTGCTTTCAAAACAAGTCTGAATCGTCGGAAAGAAGTCTATCTAGCTTCTTGAGTGATTGTTATTCCTTTGGCGAATCGTTTTCCCAAGTCGTTGAATTTTTCAATGATTGCGATGGCGCTTGGCTGATTTCCAATAATATAAATCCAGTACTATTTTTTTTCAATATATATAAGTCCGGTTCTGCGACACTTGTTAGCTTTCGTTGTCTCGTCCAGACCTGAACTTGAAGGTTTCAGGTTTGATTTCAATTTAGGTTGATTTCAAAAATTGAATTTTTAAGTCATTCACGTGCACATTCATATGCACGTTTCTGTTGTCGGCTCCTGGACGTGTTTGAACACTTACGAGTCAACGCCAATTTCTACATTATTTTTTATGTTCATGTTCATAGCCAACTTTTACAACCATTCTTGTTTTTTATTTTTCTTTCCTCTTTTTTCTTTTTCTTTTTTTTTAAAAAATCTATAGGGGTCGGCATGCATTATGCTAATCCCACTTTCTAGTCATGCTAATAGGGATCGGCAAGCTTCTATGCCGATCCTTTTCTCCTCAATTTGCGCTTAGAACTTTGGGTCGAACCCTCAGCCCATGTATATAAAGCAGCGCGCTTTCTTCCCTTCTCCTTCACTTATTTCATTTCCTTGCTTTTTGATCCGAACCCTTGCTCTAACTCACGAACCCAAAAGGAAATTTACTTCTAATCGCGGTCGATCCTCCTAACCTTCCATCCCTTCATAAGTTTACTTTGCCTTCCTTTTGGATTCACATATATCCAAACACTCGCCTTCAGTTTAATTCAAAAAACCATATTGGTAAGATTTTGAAATACACCTTAATTACAAGATGAGATCTTGGGTTTTAAGCGGTTGGTAATTACGAGGGTTTCTGAAGCCATGATCATGAGCGGCCTTGGAGAGGTTAAAGATTACATAAAAGAGGGTTCGGTAGATTGAGTTAAGGGAAGGAAGAGGAGAGAAAGAGAAGAGAAGAGAAGAGGAAAGGAGAGAAGAGGGTTCGGCGAGGGACTTTAATGGAAGAAAAGTCAGGAGTTGAAGTATAAAGAGGTCGGCATATGAAAATAGCGTAAAGGCAGGGATCGATGGTATTGGGTTTGGAATGGAGAGATTGGTCTAGTGAAACTAGGTGAGGGATCGGTAGGATATGTTTCATTTGAAGGGGTCGGTAGTTTGAGGAGTGAGGGTTCTATGGTGACACCATAGGAGATGGGTCGGCCTATCCATAGGGATCGGTTGGCCTTAGTTGAGGAGAGGGATCGGTAGAGGGTGTTCTACTGAGGGATCGGTCATGGTGGAATAGGGATCAGTATTCGCTGGTCGAAATGAGGGATCAGTATAAGGTCTTTGGAATAGGGATCGACATACTCGTAGGGATCGACATAAGGTCAAAAATTGGCTCTCTGAACTTGTACACCAATCCAACTTAATTTGTTTGAACAGTCACCATTAATTTGCCTTACTAACCTTGGACATATGATGACAATGAACAATATAACATGCATATCCACTGTTGAACTTGAGATTGAGCAATTAAATTCCTGGAACATTCAATATGGACTAAAAACTAGCAAATGAACTTAACTGAAAAACTTCACACTTCGATATGCCGATAGTCGATTCCAGAGCTTTCATAACCGATCAATCTTCTTGCTAGTTGAGACGGCCAGTAATGACGGTCTCTCTGGTTGAACTACCAACTCTTATTGTTTTATTTCATTCTTCTGACACTAGCTCACACTTAGCACGGAGGGAACATGTTATCTTTTCTAATCTCGATTATCTACTAAGTATAGATAATATGGATTCCAGACGCTCAAAGCATTCAGTTAATATGTCTTCTGATCCGGCAATGCAACACATCGGTTCTAAAGCAAAATCAACTTCCGCAACTATATCCGGTAGGCTTTCTCCCAGCCATTAAGTGGAACAAACAGAAGTTTCTGACCCACGGTTTGACATTTTCTCAAATATTCCGGTCCTCCCGGTGGAGGACATAAGTCCGGCTCCTGATGTGGTAGAAGGTGCTATTCTTCTAGATAACCCAATAGACTCACAGGCCTCCCGAATTGGCGAGGCTACTCTCCGCCGGCTATGTTTTATTCATGGAATTCCATTTGTAAATGTCTTGGTTCCTTCAAGAAACGATAGGCCCCACTTGCCCCCGGCAGGGTACACGGCCTGTAATAAGTTTATGTGCTGGGCCGGATGCATATGCCTTTTAACTCGTTTATCCGAGGGATGCTAAGATACCTTGGGATGGCCTCCACTCAACTCCATCCAAATAGTTACGCTTTTATACATGGAACCTTCTTGCTATTTATGAGTGTTCTATTTCGTCCACCAACTCCCAAAGATATAAGATTTATTTACAACTTCAAACGACGGTCTAGAAGCCCTTCTTATGTTTTTCTTGAACCCTCGCCGAATTGCCAAGTTCTGACAGGTGCTTGGAATAAACTTTCTTTGTTTTAGCGTGAATGGTTTTATGTACGATGCCCTCCCGGCTTTGCGAGGCGATGGTTAGAAGGACGTAAGTATTGCCTTCATTTCTTTTTGTAGCTCACTAATTCAAGTCATAACTTTCCCTTTGAATCTACTAACATCCGAAGTTCTTTCAGGTGTTTGCCCACGTCCTAAAGGCACCGATTTTTCAAGAGTGTTGCTGCCATTCACGCTACCCCTATTGAAGATAGGGACATCAAACTTCTTGTGACTGACGAGCTATTATCTTTATTCAGGCTGTTGGAGGAAGGTTGTAGCATCAGGCTCCCCGGAAGTGCAGCCTTGCCAAGGAAAGTTGCAGAGCAAAGAAGGGATACCATCAATCCCATCGTGCCCCTAGCTGAGGGGACTCGGGATGACACCGAAGAGGGTGAGATTAGGGATTCCTAGGCCAATAAACCTGGTGATGTTGATGCAGGTCCAGGGAAGGCACCTATGATCGAACCATCGCAAAGCGTACAATCTCGAACACCCACTAAAAGAAAGAAGAGGCTAGCGTATAGTTTTCTTAGAAGAAAAACCATCGTGGATCCAGAGTTCGTTATTACTCATGTTGAAGAGGAATCGTCTTATTAACAGTTGGAAAGTTCGCTGAAGGGATTTTCAAATCTTCAAATTCCGGATGATATCATGACCTACGACTTTCCGGATATCAACATTGAAGGTCTCAACTCTCCTACTAAGTGTGGGAAAGGCATTCGTCCTTCTGATAATGGAGAAAAAACGGCGATGAGCAAGGCTACAACCACCGGTTTGTTGGGAGGAAACACTAGGACACTCACAACCACGTGCACTCCGCTACACTTTTTTTGTTAATCTTTCGTTCAATAATTACTTATACTTTCTCATTTGGTCTTTGTAGGTGCTATGTCTCAGTCTAGAGCCTTTGATCGCTTAAGAAGTTCATCATATTATCGATCTAACCGGGATTCGGAGTCTGGCCGGTGCAAGAAGAGAGATGAGGGACGGGATAAAAGCTATCACTCAAGGGAATATTCTTCTAAACGCAAGTCCGAGTCCCAAACATCACGTCAAGGAGAACAGTCTAACTTTCGTGCTCACAGTGGAGATCGGCCTCCTTACCTTGGCCATCATATCATCGCATCTCACGAGCAACATTCCGGCTCCTCGAGCTCTAAACAATCTCGCGAACGTCGATCAAGCAAACATCCAATTGCTACTTCTGTTCTGCCTTTGCCGACTATTGCTCCCGATGTTTCTAAAGCAGAGAAGTTGGTCGAGCTTAAGGCCACTTTTCCAAAAATTTACGTTGATGGGCTCAAATTCCTTACTTCCATTCATGTAATTCCGAGGCACGCCAAGGAGAGTTCTCTTGCTTGCGTCAATGATGTGTTCGTGCATCATGAATCATTCCTACACTTGGTAGAAAAGTCTCTGAAGTATCCATTGAGCGACAATATGAGATAGACCACCTCAAATTGGAAGCTATACACGATGAGGACAAAATTAAACATCAGGATGTCGAATTGTTAGAGTTGAAAACACAACTTGCTAAAGCGGAGAAGAATGCTAAGGAAATGGAAGAGGCGGTGAGCCATTTGGAAATTTCTCACAAAAAGGAACTCGATGCAGCCCTTAATTGCAGCGGGGCACTAGCTCTAGAAAAAGACTCCTTGCTAAAGGAAAAAGACGCTCTGGCTCGTCGCATTGAGGAACTTGAAGAACTTTTCAAAAAGGAAAGGGAGAAGAAAATTGAAGCCCAAGAAGAATTCCAGAAGTACCGCGAAGAGGTGTTGAGGCTAGGAGCCTAAAAATCAATCTTGACGAGCAGTTCACAAAAATTAAAGCTCTTAAAGAGGAAGCTCGAGAAGAAGGCCGCAGAGAAATGATTAAACAGATTGAATCCCAAGTGGAAGCTGCTAAGGAATCTGGTAGGAATGAGATCAAGGACTTGTTCGATCCATCGATCATCGAGTATAAGGCTATAGTTCTTATCCATCATGACTTAAGTTTCCTTGGCAAGGTTTACCTTCAATCACTTTCTGAAGCTTGGGAGCATGTTATCGAGATGAAAAAGAGAGAAATGGATGGAGGTGAGCTCAACGAAGAAGAGTTAGTGTGGGAAATTCTTCATGTGAACGAACCTTTGGATTTGGCTGCCGCAAAACTCCAATACTTCAACGTTTCTGCACCTATCAAGAAAGAGGATCATATTGCGAGATCTTCAGGGGCCGATCCTAAGAGTCCCTCTTTATCTCAAGCAGCCAGAACATCAATCTCCCTCGACACAGAGCAGGATTTGGGCTACGATCCAGACAAGCCCGGCTACCAATCCAAGATGTTATTCCCTATTTTAGAAGGAGGTACCCCAGCAACCATGGAGAGCCACCTGGATGCGGGTATCACACTTTACACTTCAGTATATGAAAAAATTTGTTCTTCACATGCAATGGTTTTTGTGCTAATCTTCCTATTTTAACAAATTTTGCAGGTGTTCCGGGCCCTAGTCAAACTCCCAAAAGTGATGCTACTGCAGAGCAATAGGAGAAACTGGTTGAGGATACGGCAATTGTAGATTTACCAAGGCCTAATGCTCAAGTTATCGGTGCTCTCGATGATGATAAAGTCAAAAATCCACTCCCAGTAGACGAATCTGACGACGTAATGAATATTGGCGACTCTGAACACACCGCTGAGATTAGCTTGAAAGAGCAGATTGGAAAGGAGGAGTTGCTGAAAAGAAAATTTAAAACTGAGCCCGTCGAGGTGGACAATGACGATCCTCATCTTGTGCCACTACAAGTTATTCCACCTGGCGGGTTGATTCCCGATGTACTTCATCCTACCTCTGCAAGCTCTCCTGCTAAAGGCGGTAAAGGATCCAGAAAGATAAGCACAACTGGCTCTACTCCCGAGAAATCCAATAAAGAGAGGAAGTCGAAGAAATAACCGCCGCTTCAGCTCAATGTATATAGTTTGCATAGCCGTTTCCTTCACTAGTTGTGGTTGTACGGGCATAAGTCTTGATTTTTGGAATAACTTGTACTACAATCTCAAAACCTGCTATGTGAATAAACGTTTTTTGTTTTCTGTTGAGCTTTCGTGTGAATTGCTATTTAAGTAGTTGAACTATTAATTTCCATTCAATGTACTTGTAATTCGTTGTTCATAAGTTCTGGTAACAATCCACCAACACTATCCCAAGGCTTCCAAGTGGTCGTGGCCTCGAGTCGTATCAAACACTAGGCTCGGGCCTTAGCGTTACGCTGTCAGATTCATCGGTTTTTGAGTATACCCTTTGTTCTGATTTGGCAGGGTCAGGTGTTGGATGGTCGAATTTCATCCTTAGCGAGTTTATACTCCTTCCGTCGGTTTCAGGTCGGAGTTTGTGGAATAGAGAACGATCTAACTCCACTCATCTATTCATTCATGTTTGTATCCACAATCCGGGGATAAGGTTTAGTTGATGGGTGTTCGAATCGCACCCAACTTATGTTTATACTCTAGTTCGCACTCTGGGGACTCGGAGTTGTTTCGTGTGTGGATGATTCACACACGATTTACATTTATACTCCAGTCCGCACTCTAGGGACTTAGAGTTATTTCGCGGGTGATCGGTCCATACCCGATTTATGTTTATACTCCAATCCGCACTCAAGGGACTTAGCGTTAGTTTGGAGGGTAGTTTTATCGCACTCTCTTTGATTGATTCATTTGCCCCCCAAGATTTAGGGTTTGGTTTAATGAGCGATCAGTCGTATCTTAATCGCTTTGATTTTGTCTCAGTTCCACGGTTGGGCAGGAGTTATTCAATCATCAGATCATGGGCCACATCATTCGTTATTGTATATCTCGTCCTTTTGGAATGTGAATGAGAGTCATTAAACGAACAAGTTGATTGAGCTCATCTTGTTTGATCCCATTGAGAGTTAGCATGATTGATTGATTCCAAATTCTGGGAGTTTATTCATACATATCGAGACCAATTAGTTTCGCTACGTAATTAGCATACAATGCAATAGAAAACTGAATATAGACGAAGCCTAAAACTTTATTCATTAAATGGAAATGAATAACATAAACTGTCTTATTACATTCGAAAAATCAAATGCTAAAGCAGATTTTGAAAATAAATACTGAAATATAAAGGAAATAAACTAAGTGAAATAGCATCGTAAATGTTCGCTATTCCATACCCTTGGAAGTGTAATGCCATCGACAGTCGCCAGCTAGAAAGTTCCTTCTCCAAGCCTCTGTCCAATGACAAATGGTCCTTTCTAGATTAGATTCATGTGCGACAGGGTAGGAAAAACCCGTTTTAGGATAAGATCGCCAACTTCGAAGGTTGTCGGTCGAACTTTAGTGTTGTAATACTTGGCGACTCGATGTCGATGTACAGCCGCCCTTAGATCGGTTTCTTCGCACTTCTCATCTATAAATTCAAGAGATTCCAAAAGGAAATCTTTATTCGTTTTAAGATCATAGTAAGTCACTCGATGAGAAGGAATTTCTAGTTCAATATGAATAACGGCTTCGGAACCGTAGGCAAGGGCGAATGGAGTATGGCCAGTTGCAGACTTGTGGGTGGTCCTATAAGCCCAAAGTGTTGTAGGGAGTTCATCCACCCACTTGCTTCTAGCCTTTTCCAAATGCTACTTCAGAATAGACTTTATGATTTTATTTACAGCTTCAACCCGTCCATTTGCCTGAAGGTGAGCGATCGCTGCAAATCTCTTTTCAATACGTATCTTCGACAAAAGACTTTAAATTCAGCACTATCGAATTGAGTCCCATTGTCAGTTACAACAGTCCATGGAAGACCGAAGCGACATATGATGTTTCGCATAATAAAGTTGATTACTTTCTTGGTTGTGATCATGGCTAAAGGTTCTGCTTCGGCCCATCTGGTGAAGTAATCAACTGCAAAGATAGCGTACTTCGCGCCACCTTTAGAGATCGGCAAGGAGCCGATAATGTCTATACCCCACCTGGCGATCGACCATGGACTGACCATCTGCATGATTTCTGTTGGTGGAGCCCTTGGGACTTTTGCATATATTTGGAATTTATCACATCGTCTTACATAATCAGCTGCATCTCGATTTATGGTTGGCCAATAATACCCATAACGGAGTATTTTCTTTGCCAGAGTTTGCCCTCTAGCGTGATCATCGCATTCTCCTTCATGAATTTCCCTTAGAACACGCTTTATCTCATGATGAGCGAAACACCGGAGTAGAGGGACTGAGAAACCTTTCATGTACATAACTCCTTCTTGCATAATATACCGTTAAGCTTTGTGAAGGACTTGTCGCTTTTCATTTCTTTTATCAGGCAAGGCTCTATTTAGTAAATAGTCTTTGATTAGGGTCATCCACGATTCCCTATCAGTCTCCTCTTCCAGTGTTTGGTCGATTTCCATCATGTTTATACGAGGGGTATTAAATACTTCGACCGGAACCAAGCCCATCTTCTGTGCATCGCCGGTACCAACGAACTTTGCCAATGAAGCAGCCTCCCTGTTTTGATCTCGTGGAATATGTGAAATGTCATAGTATTCAAATTCTGTCAATAACTCTTAAACTCGGGTAAGGTACGGGGCAACCCGTTGTCCCTTAGCCTGATAGTCTCCCCTAACTCGATACACCACCAATTGCAAATCGCAAAAGATTTCGACATATTTTATTCCAAGTTCTCTAGCGAGTTTAAGTCTAGCAATCAAAGCTTCATACTCGGCTTCATTGTTTGTTGTTGAGAAATCAAGCTTTAATGCATAACAGATTGAATGATTTTCAGGAGTTCCAAGCACAATTCCAGCTCCGGAACAATGATCGTTAGATGCTCCATCAGTATACAATTTCCACTGTACGGTAGGGATTTCGTTGGCTTTTGGAGAATCATCCTGCACATTAAACTCTTCTATAAAGTCCGCCAGTGCCTTACCCTGGATAGTCCTTCGAGGGAGATAAGCAATGTCGAATTGACAGAGTTCAATATTCCATTTAAGTAACCTTCCAAACATCTCATGTCGCTGTAGGACCTAATGTAACGGCTGACCAATGTAAACATTGATCGGATGTGGCTGAAAGTACGGATGGAGCTTCTGTGATGCAATTAGTAAGCAGTACGCCAATTCTTTATTTTCGAATAGTTCCCGTTAATCATTTACTGATGTAATACACCGGCATTTTGATTCGATTCTCCTCACAAATCAAAGCGGCACTTATAGCATGTGTCGATATAGCCAAATAAATGTACGACTCCTCATGATCTACCAGCTTTGACAAGATAGGGGGTCTCTCCAAATGATTCACCAGAGCTTGAAATGCATCTTTATAATCCTATGCCCATTCGAAGTTTCTTTTTTCTATCCTAATCAAATCGAAGAAAGAAATACATTTGTCGGTAGCTCTGGAGATAAATCGACTTAAGGCAGCAACCTTCCCATTCAGACTCTGCACCTGTTTAATAGTTCTCGGCGCTTGGATATCACGGATAGCCTGAATCTTCTCAGGATTAGCTTCTATTCCACGAGCATTGACAATAAAGCCCAAGAATTTCCTGATGCAACACCAAAAGAACACTCCAAAGGATTGATTTTCATTTTGTAATATCGGAGGATGTCAAACATTTCTGCCAAGTCTCTAATGTGGTCGCTTGATCATCGTGACTTCACGAGCATATCATCCACATATACTTCCATTGTTTTTCCAATCCAATCTTTAAACATCCTGTTAACTAAGCGCTGATAGGTTGCTCGGGCATTCTTCAATCCAAATGGCATTACTACGTAACAGTATAATCCAACATCCGTAATACAGCTAGTGTGCTCCTGGTCGGGGACATGCATCGGGATTTGGTTATATCCCGAGTATGCATCCATGAAAGATAACAATTCGTGTCCTATGGTTGAATCGACCAGCTGGTCAATCCTTGGAAGGGGAAAACTGTCTTTTGGACACGCTTTGTTCAAATCTGAGTAATTTATGCACGTTCTCCATTTCCCATTTGCATTCTTCACAAGTATAGGATTAGATACCCATTTGGTGTAGAGAGCATTGCAGATAAACCTGTTGACTTTTAGTTTATCCACCTCCTATTTGAGAGTGGCATATCTCTCCGGATCCATACTGCATTTTTTTGCTTCACCAGAACATACTTCGGGTCAATATTCAATGCATGGCTCATAATAGACGGCGAGATTCCACACATGGCAGAGTGTGTCCAAGCGAATACATCTAGATTCACTTGGAGAAAACCATCGAGTTTTTTCATCATCAAGGGGCTGAGCTATGACCCAATCTTCAAGACTCGTGATGGGTCATCGTGGCTGACCGTAATATAAATGGTCAGCTTAGCCGGTGTAACCTTGGTCTCTTTAGGCTTCATTTCATCGTCCCTCGGATCTATATCTCTATAGAACCGACTGTGGTTCCCGAGCTAACGCTCAGGCATCGATTTTCCATCTTCGGTAGCTTGGATGTGGACAGTCTTGTCCACACCCTTACCTTTTTCTTTATGCTGAGCCTCCTCAAATCAGCTACATAACAGGCACGTCCAGTCGCTTGATCACCATGAATAACTCCTACACCATTGTCTATTGGAAAATTCAAAGTCAAACACTATGGGGTCAGAGCTGCCCGAATTCAACCATGGTCGGTCGGCCCAGAAAGACACTGTACGGAGAGTCAACATCCAAAACAATAAATGGCAAGATTCGCACTCTCCTTCGTTCACCTTCTCCCAATTCAACAGGTAATTACACATAACCAACAACTTCGGTTGCAATGCCATTAAAACCATGTATATGAGCTTTAGACGGTTTTAAATCTTTGGCTTCCATCCTTATCTGATCATATTCCTTTTTGAAGATTATATTCACCGAACTTCCATAATCAGTCAAAATCCTTCTCACCAATGCTTGACCAATCATAGCTGTAATGACCATCGTGTCAATTGTCGAAGCCTCCACCTTATCTGCATCCATGTTCCTAAATACAATATCATCTTCCATTGTGCATTGCTGTTTTGCCGAAGCTCCATCTTCCGTATTCGAACAACATTCAAAATCTACATGCCTAATCATGCTAGCATAACGCTCCATCTCTTGCCAACTCCTATCTACTAGGTGCGGTCCTCCAACTATCGTATTTATCACCAGTCTTCCACCGGTCCGTGCGGGTATCTCAGCCCTACGCAGAGCTTGTCCTTGATTGGGGTTACATGTCCCCTGCTCTCCATCCTGCGGGGTTTTCACAAACTATTGCAATTTCCTTTCCCGAATTAGCTTTTCTATAACATCCTGGAGATGCCTGCATTCATTAGTGTTGTGCCTAAAGCACTCATGAAACTGACAATGTTTCTCGATCTGCTTCTGCTTCTCTTTTGATTCCTTTGAAGGTGGCTTCCTATACTGCATGGTATTACAAGTGGATAGATAAATATTCTCCAAAGACATGTTTAGCGGCATGTAATTATCATACATTGGAATCCTAGGCTTTAGTCTCCCAAAATCCCTCTTTCACTCTCGATTCCTATCTCCGCCTCCCTTTTGCTGATTTGGCTTATTCTGAACGTTGACTTGGACTTTTCTAGCATTGTCATCAGACTGTTTTATTACAATGTTACTCTATACCGCTTCTCCACTTGGTCCCACAATGTTCTATTTTCTGGAGGATCTGGCTTCCTCTTTTCTCAGAAACTGAGCTGCCTTTGAATAGAATCGCTCCAACGTGGCAGGCAGTTTTCCAGCCAGCCAATCGCTAAACTTAGATTCTGGATTATTCCCTCTCGCCGAACTTGACCGAGAAGGTTGGCTTCGTAAAGATGGGAGGTTGTGTTCCCGATGTTGATGGATTGAGAGATGAAGTGCTAAGTGAGTGTCATCATTCCAGATTAACCATTCATCAATTGATAAGAAGATGTACCAAAATATGAAATGAACTTACTACTGGGAAGGTATGAAGAAGGATGTTGGGGAATCTATCTCCAAGTTTATGAACTACAAATGGGTAAATGTAGAGTAGAAGAAACCTAGTGTATTGTTGCAATCATTAGAGATTCCTGAATGGAAATAGGAGAAAGTATCGATGGATTTTATTGATGGATTGTCGAGGACTCGAGAAGGGTACGATGACATTTGGGTCATAGTTGATCGGTTGGAAAAGAGTGCAAGCTTTATACTTTTCAAGTCAAGTAGGATGCCATCCAAGCTGGTAGATTTGTATGTAAATTGGATAGTACGATTTCAAGTTGTGCTGAAGAGCATTATGAGCGACCGGGATCCGTTGTTCACTAGTAGGTTTTGGAAGAGCTTACAAGAGGCATTAGGATGGAGCTACATCTTAGTACAGCTTATTACCCACAAACAGATGGGCAAACCAAAAGAGTAAATCGTATATTGGTAGATCTCTTGCAAGCATGTATTATAGACTTTGGTTGGTCGGGATGATCATTTACATTTGGTGGAGTTTGCATACAACAATAGTTACCAATCGAGTATTGGTATGAATCCGTATAAAGCATTGTATGGCCGACTATGTAACGCTCCTTCATGTTGGTAGGAAGTGGGCGAGAAACTGATACTTGGGCTAGATATGATTAGAGAGATTTTGGAGAAGATTAAGTTCATTCGACAATGAATGAAATTGCTCAAGATCGACATAAAAACTACACGAATAAGAGATGAAGAGATTTGGAGTTTTCTGTCAAAGATATGTTGTTTGTAAAGGTTTCTCCTCTAAAGAATGTAATTCAATTCGGTAGGAAAGGGAAATTGGCACCGAGATTCATAGGTTTATTTTCTATAGTCGAGAGAATCGAGAAGCTAGCACATAGGGTCGACTTACCTCAGAAGATGGTGAGCGTGCACCACATTTTTCATTTCT
This sequence comes from Allium fistulosum, assembly GCA_030737815.1. Lineage (NCBI taxonomy): Eukaryota > Viridiplantae > Streptophyta > Magnoliopsida > Asparagales > Amaryllidaceae > Allium > Allium fistulosum. Next base: position 1,229,598,731 of record CM060901.1, read on the forward strand.
CTTATCTACGGGAGTTTGTGCATGACTCAGGTGTGATGATCACACTGGATCAGCTAGAAGATGTTGAGGTAGTACCAGAATTTTCTGTACCTTGTAGGTCGGTTCATATTGTGGGGTACGATACGAAACAGCTTAGGAGAAAGACGGTGAAACTAGTTAAGGTACAATGGAGCAGAAGTGATGACGATTGTACATGGAAGACGGAGGAGAGCATGCAGACTAGGTGTCCGGAGCTCTTTGAGTGGTAAGACCTAATGTTTATCGTATCTACTTTCACTATTGTATATTATATTCAGTAAATTAGTATTCTTCATGCTAGGATAAGTTCACTATACTATTGGTTGTATGGCTGCTTATTTGAGATGTTTGATGGTTGCTTATGGTTGGCAAGCGTGTAGGAGGGCTATGGTTGTTTATACTCAGGATTGTTTGGGGATTTCGAGGGAGAAATTCATAAAGGGAGGGAGAATGTAATGACCCGTATTTTACGTATCGGAGAATCATAAAATGGTTTTGTTTTATTCGTATAAGGTTGCATGATTCTATAATTTTGGAATATGACTCTTAGGGATATTTTACAAACCAATGATTTTTTCCGAATTTCTATATGACCATTTTGCCCCTAAAAATATTTTTTAGGCCGTAAGTTTTGATAGGAGCTGAATTAGAGTCTCAAACCAGTTCCATTGCTTCAGGATAATAATATTCCATTCCATAGAGTGGTCATAACAGAAAAATGAACTTACAGTTAGAAAACTATGCCTATTTTAAGTTTTAAAGCTGTTGATCAAGATTAATGTATAATTAATTAAGCCCATTAGTGAGCCCATTAGTCTAATTAGAGAACATTATAAACAGAGGGCTGAAAAGTCAAATTAAAACTTTTCCCTTTCATTCTAAATCAGGTCCAAACTCTAATTAGTCATAGGTCCATCCTAATTTCGTCCAAAATCACCCAAATTACTCTCTAAATCAAACTAGATTATGGATTATAGATTAGATCCTCAACTAGAAGCTAGAGATTATTATATTGGTTGATTTGGAGTGCTTTTCTTCATTGTTTGGATTAGATTTACACACAAACTGGTTGAATTTGGTAATTGGTGAGTGGTAAGTTTATGCCTTCTTGTTCTACTATACATGTTATATGGTAGAATTATAGGATTTAACATGTTTTAAATTGGTTTTGGCCATAAAAACCTTTTCTAACTTTAATGACATGTCAATCCATGCATATGATATAGGTTGATTAGAAATCATCTTGATTTGTGTTCATATATTCATGCTATATGTAGATCTATGTTAGAAATTGCCTTGTTTATCTTATTTTGATGGACTATAAGTTTGATTGGATGAAATTGCTTGTTATTATATGTTTTGGATGATATAATTTGTTGTTGTTTACTGGTGTTGTGCATGCATAGAAAGATAGGTCAGAGAATTGAGCAAATCGGAAGCTAAGTTGGCTGGAATTGGATGAAACTTGGTAGATGTGCTCTGGAGCATGTGGGAAGACACATGATGAGTCGTAACTTAGATGGAGCTAAGTACATAAATCAGCACCGAGTTATGCTTATAACTTGGTACCGAGTTACAGTGAAGGAAGCTATGAGTCAGTGGTCAGCACGGATGGATAGAGCATGGCTAGATGAGGTGTTCTATATCAAAGATGCAAGAGATTTGGCTAAAGGTTGAGTGTACTACCAAGTTATCTCTAGAACTAGAAGACGAGGTTTGGTATTGGGGTCGAGTTATCAAAGAGGGTTGATTCGGGGTCTAAGGCATCGAAGGATGAGTACTAGAGGTAAGGAAAGAGATGGTAGCCAATAATTGACTAAGTGCATAACTTGGTACCAAGTTATCTCGATGAGTCGGTATAGAGTTATCACATTGTATGGGATGGATGTGAAACTTCTAGGGTAGGAAGAGGATGCTCTGTAGATCATGCTGGAGGTATTGGCTCATTTGTATCAAGTTGGATGATGATATAACAACATGATGAAAAGCTATGGTCGTCGAATGTTGGCTCGTGTTGGGAGTAGGTTTCAAAGATGGCGGATCGTAAGGGAGGAAGCCGTATGATCGAGGAATGTGGAAGGGTTCCTTGTGAATAATGGAATCTAGATTGAGCAAGATGGGCTCGATATCCAAATAGAGCAAAGGTGAGCTCGGATACATGTGTTAAGGGATCGTTGATGCTCGGAGAGTTTTCAGTTGTACTCGAAGCAAAGGCATTTTAAATGAGGACGTCCATGGGTCAATTGAGGGACCTGTATACCTTGGGCCTATAGCTTTGGATTTGGTGTCTAAGCCTAGGCTGCAAGACACGTATTTAGCTTTGGGCTGCGAGATACGAGAGTACAAAAGAGAATCAATATTACCATTAGTACCTGGCTTGGGGGCCATACAAGTTATCTTATATTCGAGGCATAAGGAGTGATTATTAGGATTGTTGATGGATGTTATGGATGCTTTGGTTGTTTTGTTTAGTAGGCTATCACTTATAGGTATCATGGGAAGTAGGTATTGGAGATCAAAATGTCTGAAAGACTGATATCCTTTATTTGGTTTGTGGTATATCTTTATGATATTGTAGAGTAGTATATTATAGTGTTATATGCTAACTCTTTGGTTGCAGGGACAGGTCAGGTTTGGTTCATGTACTCTTGTTCCTTAACATATTTACCTATGTAGTATTTTGAGACTTATTTACTGCTCACACCAGACTATTGTCTGATCCAAGGTTTTATGCTTTACTTCTTATTATCTTGGGTACTATTAAATGAGTAGACTAGATATAGGTCTAGGTGATGCAATAGTTGTTTGAAGGATGAGCTGGATTGCTATCTCGTATTAGATACATATATTGATTTCTTCGCTTTTCTACCGAGCATTGCTGTGGAGCCCATGACAGTGCTTGATTATTTCTATTTGTTGAGACAGTTTATTTAAGTTTAGTTCTATTGTATAAACTCTACTACATTTTATGTATAACTCTATGGATCTACTGCTCTGATGATGATTTGTTCACATAGTTATACAGTTTCTTCTATTATATTCGTAATATTATATTTTATCCATGCGCTATGAGATATGATAGGTTATATGTTACAATGGTATATTTCAACCTTGATGATCGTCCTATACCGGCCGGGCACGGCAGCAGTGCACATTTATATACTATTGGTGTCGGTGGTACAAGGCGGTCGTCACATGACACCTAGGTCCTCATATCTCCAGGGTAACCATCCCTATGGCGTTCCTTTATTGTGCGGTAGGTTGAGTTGCAGCTGCTTGGATTGGCTGTGCCGTAGCTATTTGAATACCGTCACTGTTAACATTAAGATCTATATCAAAATCCTCAACATAAAGTTGGAAATACGCTTCTTCATCAGAAATCACCATAGCATCCAACTCTTGAGCATCATCATGCTATGCATTAAGATTAGCTTTGAGTTGATTTATCTCAGCCCCAGGTTGTTTTCTGGCGGGGGAGCACTCCTTCTCTCTCTTGCAAGTCCTGCGGTAGTTCTAGTAATTCCAACTTGTTATTTCTGTCCTTCATTCCTTTTGCTTCGGCTAGAACTAAAGGAATTTTCTTGTTCAACCATAGGGGAGTACCTCTTCCAATTGTTTGAGGCTTTTGAGTTTGCAAGGTTGCCAAAGCCTCCGACTTTTCCATCAAAGCTTTTTGGTCGTCCGCCATCTTCTGATTGATCTTCTGCACCATCTTGTTAAGTTCTTCTCTATTGACAACATCCCATTGAGCAAAAGATCCTGGAATCGTCAGTTGATTGTTAGCATCAGTTTGGTGAGTGTTTCCATCATCATCTCCAGCTATAGCTCTAGAAGATCTTCCAGATTTCCTTGGAGCCATTGATTCTAATAGGCAAGTCTTCAAATTCTTTAAGTTATCTTTTTGGATCTAACTTCTATATCAATCCAATACAAAATAGAAAGCTAGATCTATGCCTTGAGTTCAATTCTTAGTGAAAGAACCAAAATGTTGAAGCCAAAAATGGATTAACACCTAAGATTGAGTTGTAAGGAATCTGTATGACCTAGATCTAGCAAATAGTACTGAAAATAAAAGAAACTAAACAAGGAGACATAAGATTTTCATAGTGGTTCGGCAATCTCTAGCCTACGTCCACTTGATAGTTTTATTGATTATGGATCTGAGATAGTTTGTATGACATTACAAAGAATTAAAAAGAAGTTTTAAGTTCCAGAACTTCCAAGAGTAGCTGCCTTGGTAAGTATTGCGAGGGAGGAAGAAGGTGAAGAGCAATGGAGTCCTAGATCTAAAGTGAAGAAGAAAAAGCAGGGAGAAAATCCTCTTTTGGTTGCACATCGGTTTGTATTTATAGAAAAACAGGTGTGATGGGTCAGAACTACCTTAGCAAAAGAGTCCAAACATCGGCCCAAGGTCACACAAAAAGTCGGATGGTCCACGGAGTTGATAAAATAACTCGATACCGAGTAAAATAACTCAGTAGTGAGTTATTTCCTTATTTGGGAATAACTACAACTCCTTTGCATCATTCTTCTAATTCCATGTTGATGTGTCCCGTGTTGTTTTCATCGATTGTTAGTTGATTTTAGTGATCGTTCCTTCATCACTTGATTTATTCTACCATTTTAGCCGTCATCTCTTTAGCTCTTGGAATTGGTCATCCAAAACTCTTGAAAATCAGTTAGTCCCCTGTGAAGTAGGTAGATGATAACTCATATGAAGTTGGAGTAAAGAATTGAGTGGTAGAAATAACTCATCTCCGGGCTAAATAGGTCGGTGCCGACTTATTTCCTTAGCTCATTTTTTGTTGAAATTTTTTCGATTCATTTCCATTCCTCTTCTAAGTGCACTTCCAAGATTTTGAGCTGTTTTGACTTCGTCTTCATGTTTGTCTTAACATTAGTGAAAACCATAAGCTTCGGATCGGGGTTGACTAGACTTGGAGTTTGACCCAAGGGTTTTGTGTTTGCAACTCGAGTTCTGCTCGGTAACAATTTCTTGGAGTCCGACCTGAGATTTTTGTAAGTCGAACCTAGGAAAAACAAATCGGTACCTAGTTGTTTTTCAATTTAGGTTTTCCTTCATTTTTCCTAGGTTCAGCTCAAGTACGATTCGGGCCGACCCCAAGCGCCGAGTTGAAAATCTCAAGTCAACTTTTTTCGCTCATTTTTTGATGTCTCCTTCTTGTCTTTTTATAATGTTTCCAAAGCCATTAAATCATTTTGTCTTTGTTACGACATTCTAACTTCCAGTTGAAATCGGCTTGGTCAAAAACCCGATTAACATCCCACATCCAACCGTGGGTACTTATTATAGAAATATATCACATCACACTCAAAGTCACACTATTGTTAGCAAGATTAGCTGGGCATACTTCCGTATGCTTTTGACTGACCTTGCATCCCTATATTTTAGTCATAGTCCTACTCCCCTAATATACTACAGTATATACCTCACTACATTTCGCATTTAGGCCATATAAGGAAAACTCTATATTTCGCCTCTAATTATGGATTAATTTCCATAATTATCCTTAACTTCCTTTCTTTGGATTATAATGCTAATTACTAACCTATTTACACTACGCGGTTAATACGTTAATAATATGTTTATACATATGTAATGTAAGCTAATAAAATATTCCTATGTGTGCGAAGATTTTTGCATCCTATACTAATCGGTTTAAATGTCAAACATCCAATTCATACAAGTTTGACTCCATATAATAACTTAAAATTTTGCTAATATCCTTATCCAAACAATAGACTTGCATGAATAAAATAGAATTAAATACCAAACTCATTTTATATTAATATAGTAGAATCAGCATGTCTACTTCAAGGAATAAAAATTATAATTTAAACCCTTTATAGTTTATTCAACTTCTACATACACGAACTCGAAGTGAAAGGGGGTTTCATATTTAAATTGCGAAAATAGGCAGTGCAAACAACGAATAAGGGAATTCATACCATACACACCATTTCCTAACTTATTTTCTTTTTAGATCCCTTTATTACAACAAAAGAGAAAAGTTGGAAGTGGGATAGAATAAAAAATATTCAAATTGCAATAACAAAACAAATTCTACTATTTTAATATAAAACAGATGAGATTCCAATAAATATAAGAATTGATATATTGTTTAGGGGAATTTTGGGGTTTTAGTTTTAGGGTTTTCATGAACAAAATTTCCCAAGGCACAAAATTTCCCAACACATAAAACAAATCCAAACTTCTACTATACAAATACTAAAATGTGAAAAACTAAATTTCCACCCAGATAATTTGCTTGCCTACCTTTGGATTTGATTTATGCCTGCTCCTAATTTATCCTTCAAACTTCATCTTCTTGAAATGTACAATAGTTGTATTATATATAAAACAGATTCAAAATTTAGTGATTAGAGAAGAATAAAAGTAGAAGAACGAATATGATTTGTGTTCCCAAATAATTTGCCAAGGAAGAAGACTAATAAAGCTTCACTAGCGTTCGTAAATAATTTATAAATAAAAAAGAGTGGCTAGCCTCTTATTTATAGCGGTTATAAGGCACCAAAACCATCAGATTTAAATCGGTTTAAAATAATAAAACCCGACCCGTTTGCGCCTAACAAAACCCTGGCCGCTATCACAACACTGGTCAACCACTCACCAACAGGCGGTCAACCGCTAATGATCGACCGGCCTGGAGAGGGGGTCGATTTGTCCCTATTTGGAAACATGAATTTATTTTGTTGCCATTTCTTTTTATTTAATTCCTTTTTAAAACTAACGTTAATGTTTTCTTAAACATTAAGGACCACTTAAAATTAAAAATATTTATTACCTTATTTAATTTTTTTACGTTAATGTTATTTAAATTCAAATTTTGAATTTGTTTGAATTACTTTAAATTCAAAAACTTCAAAGGTCAATACTTTTCTGTTTGAGCTCCAATTACAAAACTTTATATATGAAATTTGATCATAAAATTGCCATGAACGCGATTGTAACACCCTATAAAATCAACCATAAATAAATTGGATAAGTTAAATTAAATAAAATAGGGATAAAAATGGAAATTTTGTAAAGTTGAAATTTGACCATGATAGTTATGTCGTTGCATTCACGGCTAAATTCTGATCAATATCCATATATAATATGTTGGAAATGGAGCTCAAACGGAAAAATTATGGACGGTTGAAATTTTTGAGTTTAAAATAATTTAAATAGAGTTCAATTTTAAATGAATAATTAATTTTAAAATTTAAAAGTTGATTGCGATTAGACTTGGCGATAAAGTAAACGTTAATAATAACGTTAATGTTAAATGATAATTAAGGAAGAAAATAAATAAAAAGCAACGGCATAAAAATCTTCCCAAAATAAATGCCATGGTCGACCGCTAGCGGTCGACTGGTAGGGTAGGCCGGTCGATCGTTGACTGTCAAGCGATGGCCATGGTATGTGAATTTGAATGTTTTGGATTTTATTATTTCCAACTGACCTTTTATTCAATGGTTCCGGTGCTTTCCAACCACTATAAATAAAACCCTGGACCCCTCAATTATATTCACAAATATTTTGAAAACATTTGCGAAGCTCTGTCAGTTTATCTCTTTATAGATTTAGTAAAACTCCATTAGGGTTTCAGGTAAGAATCCTATACATCTATTTTTGTTTATTGTTTAGTTTCTCAATCTATTCTCTTCCAATCCCATAATTTCTGAATCTAATCTATATGTACAATTCCTTTGTTGTATATATATTGAAAAGAAGAGATTCAATAAAGATTGTCAAAGGCGTATCAAATCCAAAGGAGGTAAAGTTAAGGACATACTATGGGTGGAAATCTTAGCTTTTCTAATTTAGTAATTGATTGTATAGTTTGGGTTTGAGTATGTCTTGGGAGTTTTGGAGTGTGAAAACATCATATTATAAACCCCTAAAACTCCTTCAATGCGAAATGTCAATTCTATATTGGAATCTCAATTGTTTATGGCAGAACAATGGATATAGTGTAGAGTTGCAGTTTTGATAATTTTACTTTTGTTCTACTTCTTATTCTTTTCTATGAATTTTGTTAAAGGATTTTGATCAATAATTATGTGCAAGGTATTAATTTTATTTGTAGTTTGCACTGCTTATTCCCATGAATTAAATAGAAATTCCTTTGTTTATTTTTATGTGAAATAGGAGTTGAATAGAGTGTAAAAATTGAAATTGTAAGTTTCTCGTATCAATATATTTCATTATTTTGATGTAATAAGTTTAGTTTAAATTTTTATTGTATACAAGTCTATTGATTGAAACTTTTGAATATGAATATTAGAATTTTGGTATTGTTTATATAAGACTTGTATAATTGTTGAAAAAGTTGATATTTAAATGCTGGTTTAGGGCGTAAATTCTGCATGCTTAAAAATTACTAGACGCATACACACACACACACACATATATACATATACCTAAATATATACATACATATACATATATATACAAACACACACATATATACATATATATACACACACATATACATATACATATACATATACATATACATATACATATACATATACATATATATATATATAATATTTGCGTGATTAACCAATAATTGTAACGTATAAGCATAGTCAAATAGATTATTAATTTGATTGAAATCCCCCTTAGAAAGGTAATTAATGTTAAAGGAAAAAAAGAAAGATCTCTCATAATGTCTTAATTATGGAAACAGTGAGATATGTGATAATATATGTAGAGAGTGATATAGATTATGACTAAGTTATAGGGATGCGAGGTCAGTCGAAAGCACATGGAAGTCTACCCACCTAATTTGGCTATCAACGGTGTGACTTTGGGCTGATGTGAGAAATCCCCTGTGATGAGTAACTACGATGACGTGAGGTTAGTCTTCTATAGGGTAAATCTGCCAGCTAGTCTGGCTGCCAGTACCTAAGAATAGGCGGGCTAATGTGAGACGGTACCGTGAGGTACGGGTCATAATACGAAGGACCTGCTTAAGAGATTGAAGGTGATAAGTGGTTGCATGAGGGCCCGCCTCTTCTCTATGTAGGAAGTAATAAATGGTTGGGGTTATGACTTAGGTGCGGTAGAGGGGTTTTTGGGGAAAGGGTCATCTGCGGTAGGAAGTATTAAGTTGTTGAAAAGTTTCCATGCAATGTCAGCTAGATAGTTGCCCGTGAGGAGTCCGTCTTAGGATTATAGGTAGTAAATGACATGGACCTACCTTAAATAAAGTATTAAATAATCAGAGTCTGCCTAATTCCCTTTAAAAGGTATTAAGTAAATAGGGTACAATCTCTTATATCGATAGGACACTCTGAACAATAGATATGGGTTATTGGGTCGATAGCAAGTTGGTTATGGGCTTATATTTGGAAAGCCTTTTTATTTATGTTTGAGAAAAGCCTTTGGGATTATATTTGAAAAGACTTATGATGTAAGTAGAAAACGTATGACATATTCCTATTTGAATTATACTACCCAAGTACTAATATAGTAAGACTCGAGATTTTCATTCACCAGACATAGGTTGTTCTGACTCTCTCCTCCTTACAACACAGTTTAGGAAAGGCGATGCTGGAGATGGAGACGATGATGAGACTTGTAGGCGTAGTTTGTTTTTCACTTGTTATTTTCTATAATTTTTGATGTATCCATGAAATAAAAACAATATTGTAATTTTGGAATACTATATCACAAATATGTTATGACTATTGTTGGGTTTTAGTACTATGGATATTGTTATGGTTTTGAATGACATTTTGAAATTTGAATAAAATGTGTACTGTTGCTATTGTTGTATTTTATCCTTCTGCTGTGAAATTCTATATGTGTAGATAAATAGGTTGTATTTTTCTTTTTGCCAACTAACAGCCAGCCTTAAGATGGTTTTAAGTTTCGATAGGCCTTTCATTTGGGTCAGAATTTAGGCCCATTTCAGGGCAGGCTGTTACAGCGATGGTGCAACCTTCGTGGCCAAATTCTGACATTTACAAAATTTTCATTTTTAGCCTTATTATTAATTAGTTAATTCTTATAAATTTTTAAGAGGTGTTATATTCTCTCCACCCTTAAAAAGGATTTCTTCCCTGAAATCCCTAAGGGACAGATAGTGTAACACGCACTCTACATCCATGTTACACAACCAAGTTATCTATACAACCATCTACTCAAATAAGAAAGCAATGTGGTTACGTATGCAAACATACTGTTGATAAACTCAATCCTAGTGTGAATGCAAGATCATGATATATAGGCATGTTTGCAAGCATCCTAAATATGCAAAAATCCTACGTGACTGCAAAATCAACAATAAAAAGTGTGGCAACCACCCCCTACCATCCAATCTAGCAACCATGATGCAATCAAAAACCTAATTTTAGAGAGAGAAAATTTACCAAAGAAAAGCTCAGGACGAGAAGCCTTCATCTTCTCTTCGGTTTTCCATGTGCAATCTTCTGGATTATCTTCCCATTGTACTCGGATCAACCTAATTTCTTTGTTGCGGAGCTTCCTAGTTTCATGCTCCACTATACGTGCCGTGGCATAGTGTGCTATCGGCTCCATCTCAATATCTACTAACGAATCAGGCTCTACTATAATGGCGGTTTCATGAATCTCAAGAACGAAACATGAAAGAATTATGGACTCCCTCCAACTTATTCGAAAGCTCTACTTGATAAGTAAGTGTCCCACCCTTTCTAAAATCGGAAAAGGCCCAACAAAACTTGACGCCGACTTCCCTGATGTACCAAACCTCATAACCTTCCTAAGAGCGGAAATCTGAACAAACACCATGTCTACTACCTCAAACTCTAGTTTCTTCCTTCGCATGTCCGCATAGGACTTCTAACGGTTCTGTGCGGCCTTTATTCGGTGCCTAATCATCTCTACCTTTTTGGAGGTCTCGCGAATAAAATCTGGTCCAAGTAGAATTTTGTTAGTGGTTTTCCGCCTAAAATTAGGAAATTTGCATGGCCTCCTATATAACGCTTTAAAGATTATCATGCCAACCGTCACTTGGTAAATATTAGTGTACTCAAACTCTACTAAGGGTAAATGATTTTCCTAATGTTCTTCGAAATCCATTATGCAAGTTCTTAACAAATCCTCCAAAATCCTATTTATCTTTTCTATCTAGTCATCGGTCTACAAGTGATAAACGGTGCTAAGCTTCAATGTCGTTCCTAAAGCTGACTATAAATTCCTCCAAAATTCGCTAGTGAATAAGGAGTCACTATCACTAATAATGCTAAATGAAACTCCATGCAGTTGTACCACTTCTTTTATATAAATTTGCACTAGAAATGTGTAGAGCTATTACTCCTAATGGGAATAAAGTAGGTGCTTCAACTTATAATATCCACTATTACCTACATAGCTTCATTACCACTTTGACTCCTAAGAAATCCCTCTATAAAGTCCATCGATATATGTTACCATTTCCGAGTTGGTACTTCTAATGGTAACAATAGTCCCTCGGGCTTCCTTTGTTCTGCCTTTATCTTTTGGCATGTCAAGAACTTAGAGATAAATTCCGCTATCCACTTCTTCATCCCTGGCATAGAAAATCCTCTTCGCATCCTTATACATTTTATCCTCACCAAGGTGAATGGTCATCCGAGAATGGTGACACTCAGCTAAAACTTCCTGTAGATCGTCCTCCACCATAGAAACACAAAGATGTCCACCTTTTCTCAAACATCATCTTTCATCAAATGCATACCTACCACCATGAGGGAAATTATCTCCTCTACTTAACTTGCCCAAAATATCTACTAATGCTGCTGTTTGCACCAAAAATGGTCACAAACCCCGTTGAGCGTGATTGTAGAGAAATGAACGAAGAAAGTAAAATTAAAATGAGGATAATATAGCAATCACACTTAGAAAATAGATGAACAATAAGAAACACAAGATTTATAGTGGTTCGGTGCTGTTTTGCCTACGTCCACTTTGAAGATCAATCTTTAATTGCTTTTTTACTCCAGTACAATGCTTGTAATAGCTAATGATTGACTGCAATTAAATTAGAAATAAAAGTAGCAGCACGCAGAGTCCCCAGCCAAAAGTCCTTTTTAGTTGCAATGAAGGTGATATTTATAGGTGTGGAGCTCGAAATATCTGCCTTGGATCTCGGAATACTCTTTCTCAAGCCCAGGTGGGCCCGCATGATCGAACTGGGGTCGTTTGGGATCAGTCCTTGATCGACTCGTAGCATTTTGTATCGATCAAGAAATGCTCCAATCAAGCCGTGATCAATCATAGAGGCTTCTGAAGTGTTATGTAACTTACTGTGAAAATCTCATTGCATTTGGAGTTGTGGTTGCGGAGTTATTGATCGATCAAGATTGAAATTATGGAGTAGCAGAGTCCCTCGTATCGATCCATATCAATTCCGTATCGATAGGAGGACTTGTCATATGATGATGAAACTTGCTGGAGTGGGTTGTCAGAGGCTTAGGAGCATCGTGTGAAAGTTTGAGATCGATCCAATGAGTTTAGCTATCGATCCTCAATGAGATGGGCGTTTTTCATATCCATATGATTGATACGAAAACGATCGATATGGAAAATATTTTTTGTTGAATTTTGGCTTGAGATCGATTGTGCAAGCTTCTTAGAGTATTCTAAGCTTTTCCTTAAAGTTTGGAGTCATTTGGATCCGAAATGAGTGAGATATACTCTGTTTCGTGTCAAAAAGCAACATGTTCGTATCCATCAGATCGATACGAAAATGATGGATACGAAGGATTTTTCAAATTCATCGTTTTGACTTGTAATTTTGTAAGTGGGCTTCCTACACTATTTTATTAACTTTTTTAAAGTTTCAAGTTGATTAGCTTTGTTGATTTTGAGATATTGATCGATCCTTGCTGATTCGAACAGTTTCTAGTATCGATCCTAGATGGAGTACATGAGTGCTTGTTTTGCTTATAACTTGAGCATACGAACTCTGATTGAGTTGAAATTTGAAATATGACTTCCTGGAGCTCTGTAAATCATTCCATACTAATTTCACTCAGATCGGGGCTGGGGTCTCGGTCGCCCATATTTCATTTATAGCCTCGAGTATACCAGTTTTCTAAAACATGTAAACAACTATATCAGTCAAATTTCTTGGTACCACGGCCTTGCCAAAAGGCAGGATAACAGCTGCATCCTTCTTCTGATCTTGCCTGATGCTATCCACCAATAATGACCTAACCTCCATGGCTGCTAAATAGCCTAGAGTGGGTTCTGTCGACGGTAGGAAGTTGAAATTCGAGCGGAACTCCAACTACCTACACTCATATATAGCACCTAAAGCGGCATGTCTCCAGCTAAGGGCGTTGGTGACAATATTCTCTTTTTTGAGGGTATACTATATCTCAAGTTCATATGATGCTATGAACTCCATCCACCTTTGCTGCATAGGATTCAATTTTCTTTGGGAAATAGGTATTTATGGGATTTTTGGTTAGTGAATAACTAGAAACTTTCTCCCAGAAGGTAGCGCCTCCACATCTTCTAAGCAAAAACGATACCCGCTAACTCCTAGTCATGGGTTGGGTACCTCTTCTCATGGTCCTTCAACTACATGCTTGCATAGGCTATCACCTTGCCATTTGGCATAAGAATAGCTCCTAACCCCATATCGCATGCGTCGGTGTAAACAATGAAGGGCTTCATCCCATCTGGAATCGTAAGTACTGGTGCACCAGTCAATAGCTCCTTTAACTTCTCAAATGCTTCCATGCATTTCTCATTCCATGCAAAAACCAGATATTTTTCATGGTTAAGCGAGTTAATGGGATTACTATCTTTGCAAAGTCCTTGATGAACTTCTTATAGTAACCCGCCAACCTAAGAAAACTCCTAACTTTTGTGGCGTTCTTTGGGATCTTCCTATCTTAAATGGCTTCTACCTTTGCAGGATCCATAGACAATCCCTTCTTAGAAACAATATAACCAAGAAATCTTACCTCCTTTTTTCCAAAAATAACACTTTAAAATTTTACTTTTAGTCGGTGCCTTCTCAAGGTCTCTAGTATCTCCCTTAAGTAATTTCCATGCTCACCCTCACTTTTGGAGAATACTAGAATATTGTATATGAATATAACTACGAATTTTTTAACTGTCCCCTAAAGGCACTATTAATCAAATCCACAAAGTACGCAGGGGCATTCGTAAACCCGAAAGGCATCACTTTCCATTCGTATAGTCTGTTCAAAGTACGAAAAGAGGCCTTGTGCTTGCTATTCTCAACTATCCTCGGTTAATGAAATGCAGTTGCTAAGTCCAACCGAGAAAAGATTATAGCTCTAAAACGCTGATCAAACTAATCATCTATTCTAGGTAAGGGATAACAATTCTTCTAAGTCAACTTGTTGAGTTCTCTATAGTCAATGCATATCCTTAAAGAATCGTTCACCTTAGTGGCAAAGATAATATATGCTCCCTATTCACAAGTACTTCGACGAATAAATCCTTTCTACAATAGCTTTGAAATTTTATTATCCAACTCTTGCCTTTCTTTGGGGCTATGTGCCTTAATGGTAGATTGACAGGTCCTGCGGTTTGCTCCAAATCAATCCTAAACTCGATCTCCCATCGGGGAGGGAGACTCAAGACTTTTTCAAAAATATTAGAAAATTCTCGAATTACGGGCATTGATGAGAGCTCATCTTGGTAGGTTCGGCGAATATAAATAGTTCAACTCGATTGAGTTTTGGGGAGTAAAATAAACATCTATATCTCATCCCTTACACCTCCTTGACCACACAATCCTCCTATCATAATCTAAGACAACCCCATATTAAGATAACCAATCCATACCTAAGATAAGTAAATATCCCTCAAACCTAAGAACATATGCATCACATGTAAAATCAATGTTACATATATCCACAACCAGGTCTTTACAATTCAAAGAAAGGTGTGTTGACCCTCCAATAGGAGTTTACCCAGCTATTGGGTCGGTGACAACTTAGGTTTTTAGACTCAATGAATTAGTTGTATTACTAGCCATGAAGATGCTTACAAGCCAAATTGGGTACGAATAGTATTCTCGGAAATAATAGTTGTACCTTCCATTGCATCTTTTCCTTGATCTATAAGAGGAGGTCTAATCGAGATAGGTAAAGCATCAATGGCATAAGCTTGACCGCTTTTCCCCTCCTTAGTTAGCTTTGGAAACTGATTCTTGTAGCGTCCATCCTCATGGCAGTGGTAGCATCTTCCTTTGAACTCCTCTATCATCAAGCCCACCTTGCAGTCCTCGGCAATGTGTCCTTTCTTATGGCATCTGTAGCATGTAATACTTCCCTTGTTAATAATCTCCTTGTCCTTTTTATCGGTCCAAAATCCTCCTTTCTTAGCTCCACCTTGATTTTGTGCTGGTCCCAACTTCTCCTTCTCCTCACCACCAACAATCTGCAGTAGGGCCATTTATACTATCATCCCATAAGTGGCGCCAGTGGGTACTTGGGTCAAAAGCAGCTCCTTAAGTAGAGAATTTAGGCCTTTAACGAACTTATTAGCCTTCTTTATGGAGGTGTCAATCAAACTCAATCCAAACTTAGCCAATTCAGTGAACTTACTGATATATTACTTCAACGTGGAGTCTCCGTGCCTAAGTTGTATAAACTTTGCCAATTGTAAACTTACTTCAGCTCTGGGCATGAATCGCGACTCAAAGCGAGTTCTGAATTTAGCCTAAGTAATTCCTTCCTTGGAATTCTCCTTAGCCACTATAGTCCACCAATCTAAGGCCTCCCTTTTTAGATGCCATGCAGTCAACCTCCTCTTGATTCGGTCCTCCCGTCCAAGCTACATAAATATACATTCACAGCCGCTAATCCAAGCCCTTGTCTCCATGAAACTTTCAACTCCCGTACACAACCGTCCTCCCATATTCCGGAAGTCTTTACACAATTTGGGAAGTCTAGTGGGTGAGGTGCTTCTTTAGCAGGCGGGACAACGGGTGCCGCTAATGCAGCTTGTTGAGGAATGAGAACTTGCCCTACATACTTTTGGTATTGCTTGAACCATTCTGGCATCACTTGGATAGTGGGTATCTCCTAGGTAGAGGGTCTCCCAGCCTTATATGAATGATTTTCCGCCATAATAAACTATCTGTAGGTTTAAACTTTTAGTTACAACTTATTAAGATAATATTATTTGTTGAAACAAAAATTTCCTAGTGTGTTTGTGTATGTTCATTAAAGTGTGAATATATATAGTAGGTTTTTGAAAAATACTTTCAAAAATAACAAATATGCACTCTTACATATACCTATCTAAATTGATCGGGTAACCTAGCCTCTGATATCAATTGTAACAACCCATCCTCAAAACAAGCCTAATTTTCGACCCAATAAAATCCCATTGAACCTTAGATACAATCCAAAGTTGGTTGCTGGTTGGTAAAATTGATACAATGAAACAACATCATAGCTATCTATCTATGTTATCAAGAATCACATAGCGAAAAGGATAAATTATTATATCAGAAATAAGTACCTATTCCATTAATTGAAATTTTAAAAACATATCATCTTCAATATCCCAAATACAATATTCGAAAATAAGAACATGTCTGAAACTAGGTACATCAAAATATTTCAAAAACATAAATTGATAGATAACTGTCACAAATCCTCGCCTTCGCCTTCATCCTCTTAATCAGCATCGTCTCCTCTAACCCGTGTGTTGTAATGAGGAAGGGGTCAGAACAACAATGTTTGGTGAATGAAAATCTCAAGTCTTACCATAATAGTATTTGGGCAGTATCATCATTTAGATAAGTAATATGTCGTACGCATCCTAAACAATATCATACTAAGAATACCTTCAACTATAAGCTCGATAGCCCTTCCAGTCCAACTCTATAACTTACGTTCTTCCAGTCAAACTTTATAACTTACCTTCGACTGTAGACCAATGCCCATTTCCATTCCCATGCAACTAACGTCAGTATGTCCTAATAATGTGAGAGAAAGTACCCAAGCCACGTAATACCATTTTAATGGGAATTAGGCAGACTCAGGTCATTTAATACCTATATCCTATGCAGGTCTCCATCATTTAATACCTAACCTAAGGTTGACCCTTCTTTGGTAATCCCTACCTGACATCACTCGAAATCTCATCAAGCTACCTAATACTTCTTTATGGGAAGAGGCAGACCCTACAATAGCCACTTAATACCTCAACCCCAAAGCGGGCCCCTCTTGAGACTCACTACTACCACCACTAAACGATAATCTCAACCATTTAATACTTTAAGTGGGAAAGAGGTGGACCCTACAACAATCACTTAATACCCCCGACCTAGAAGCATGACCTATGCATTATTACCTGTAACCAAAATGTGACGTCTCACATTAGTCCCACTATTCGTGGGCGCTAGTAGCCAGATTAACTGGGCAGAATTAAACTATAGAATTCGAACTAACCTCACGTCCACCGTGGATACTTATCATAGGCGATGTCTCATATTAGTCTTAAAGTCACAACTACTGGTAGCCAGATTAGCTAGGTAGACTTCTGTGTGCTTTTGACTGGCCTCACATCCATATAACTTAGCATAATCCAACTCTCCTAACATACTTCCATATATACCTCACGGCACTTCACATTAAGGCCATATAAGAAAAACTCCTTATTCCACCTTTAGTCACGAATTAATTTCCATACTTATCCTTAACTTCCTTTCAATGTATTTTAATGCTAGTTACTTACTATTTATACTACGCAATTAATACGCTATTAATTACATGTTAGTAATATATTTATGCGCTAATATATTTATACACACGTAATATAAGCTAGCTAAACATTCCTAAGCGTGCGAAATTTTTTCCCTCCTATACTAATCTGTTTAAATGTCAAAACTTCCCATCTATATTAGTCTAACTCCATACAATAACTTACAAATTAGCTAATATTCTTAGCCAAACAATAGACATTAATAAAATAGAATAAAATACCAAACTTATTTTATATTAATATGGTAGAATCAACATCTGTATTTCAAGGAATGAAAATTATAATTTGAACCCTTTATATTCTATTCAATTTTTACATAAACGAACCTGAAGTGAAAAGGGGATTCATATTTTAATTATGGAAATAGGCAGTGAAAACTATGAATACGGGAATTTGTACCTTACATACCATTACCTAACTTATTTTCTTTTAGAACCCTTTATCACAACAAAAGAGAAAAGTTGAAAGTGGAATAATATATAAAATATTCAAATTGCAATAACAAAAAAAATTCAACTGTTTTAATATAAAATAATTGAGATTCCAACAAATATAAGAATTGATATTTCGTTTGGGGGAATTTTGGGGTTTTAGTTCTAGGGTTTTCATGAACAAAATTCTCGAAGGCATAAAAAAAAATCCAAAGTCTACTATACAAATAGTAAAATGTGAAAAACTAAATTTCCACTTAAAAAGAATTTGCCCGCCTTCCTTTAGATTTCTCCTTCGAACTTCTTCTTTTTGAAATATACAACAGTTGGATTGTATATAAATTAAATTCAAGGATTAGAGAAGAATGGAAGTAGAAGAACACACACACACACAGATATATATATATATATATAAACCTATTGCCTTTTTTCCTTTGTTATCCGCCTTTTGACCAGGCGAACCCGACGAATTAGTCTTCGAAGTTATCAAGGCAAGAAGCCCGGAGAGGTGGCCACGAAGCCAAAAACTCAAGTATAACCAGGATCACAACTCAAACACAAAACCTCTACAAAATGAAAAAGGCCCGAGGCATACAAGTGTGGGGTCCGTACTGACGCATATACACTCCCCTATGGTAGTCCATCTTCTGCCTATAAGCCCTATTTGATGTTAAAAGCCTATTTCAAGTGTTTTTTTGTTGATTCAATGCAACTCTCTATCGGTCTCCATGCACTCATGAATCAGCAACTTTGTTCTTCAACAACTACATAATTTTGACTAAAAAACAAGCTATTATTGATGCAAACAACTATGGAATCACGAAGTTAACCACAAGACGAGTTGAAGCAAAGAGTTCAAGATGACTAGATTGGCCATCTTAGAGATTGGTACTGACCCATACCCTTGGAGTCGTATCGACCCATCCAACCTGATGATGTGGCACAATATTCTCATGGAGAACTGGACTATAGCAAGGAGAATGACCTGGAAATATTTTGGACGAGATTTTAGGCTCTCTACCTCTATAAATAGAGGGATGGCATCATTTTTTTAGGATCTTTTGGCTCTAGTTCTATTGTGTATACTTGTAATTCTAAAAATCTAAGTGTTAGAGTTGTACCAACCCCTAAGAACTTTTGCCCTCAAGACAGAAGAAATGCAATAAAATCATTAAGTGGACTTAGGCCGGAGTTTGCCAAACCATTATAAATCTTTGTGTGTTTACTTCTTACCCGTTTTAATTTGTTTTCTTTACTTTTTGTTCTCTTCTACTTTCTATTAGGTGTTTGTGCCAATTTGGTTCAAACACCCTTGAATTTGAATTCTTAAATCTAGTCGAGGAAGAAGACTGACAGAGCTTTGCTAGCGTTCCCAAATAATTTATGAATAAAAGTGAGGAGGCTAGCCTTTTATTTATAGTGGTTAGAAGGAACCAGAATTGTCGGTTTATAATAATAAAATCCATATCGTTTGTGCCTAAGAAAAACCTAGCCACCATCACAAAATTGGTTAACCACTCACTATCAAGCGGTCAACAGGCCATAGCGAGGGGGTCGACCAGTCCCTATTTGGAAACACGAATTTATTTTGTTTGTGTTTCTTTTTATTTAATTCCTTTATAAAACTAACGTTAACATTTTCTTAAACGTTAAGTACCCCTTAATGTTAAAATTATTCATTGTCCTACTTAATTCTTTTTATGTTAATGTTATTCAAATTTTGAATTATTTTAAATTTGAAAACTTCAAACATCAATAATTTTTCTGTTTGAGCTCCAATTAAAAAACTTTATATATGAAAGTTGTTAAGAAAATCACCACGAACTCGATGGTGTAACTTTCATGGCCAAATTCCGACATTTACATAATTTCCATTTTAGCCTTATTATTAATTAGTTAATTCTTATAAATATTTACGGGTTTTACAGCCTCCTATTGATTGGTTGATCAACGTGTGTCGGCTAGAGTTAGCCTAGGCTTGAACAGCCCAGATTTTATAATTAACCTAATGGTTTTTGTGTATTCTAGTAGCTATAAATAGGGACATAACCCTCCATTGTCCTTATTTTGAAACCCTACACTAGCCAACAATAGTACGTTAAAATTTTCCTTCTCTTCTAAAATCTATCTATCTCCTACAAATTCTAAACCAAAATAAAAAATTTAAAATAAAGTCAAACTAAACAAAGGAATCAACAAATAAAGAAGAAGAGATGATTGAAGGCTGGCTTGGAAGGAAAGAAGACATAAGAGGTGAGTGGATTGATTACTAAAAGATGTTGCTTCAAAAGTAATTGAATTTATTTATATTTCTACTTGATCTGGAATTGGTTTCTTTTAATTAAAGATAATAGTTCCCGTTGAATGTTCATATCAAATAAATCAAGCTCATCTATGTATAAACAGAAGGAAAAAATGTGAATTTTTATATATAGTAAAATTTAAAGAAAGTAGACCAGATTAATTTCCTTTAAATAATATGGATCCTTATTGATAAGAATTTGGATTAAATAAATAGAGCGAAGTTGAATAATCTCATATTTACCTCGATCTGCTTTTGAGATTCAAATAAACATAAAACTTAAGTTAGAGATATATAGTGATTTTATATAAAACACTACAAATACACACATATCGTAAAGATAATAAATTGAATACATAACCAAAATTATTGATTATAAACTAAAATCTACTTAGAGCAAGTACAGAATTAAGGTTATAATAAAACGTAGGATTAGCTAGAATAATTTACGTTATAAATTTTATGTTAGTATAACAGAACTTATGACACGAGTTTAACAAAATTTACAGTATAAAATAATTTAGCTGATGGAATTGAAATCCACCGGTCGACGGCTGTTCTTAGTCGGTCGACAGCAAGCAATCGAACGCTAAGGTACAGGCGATCGATTGGTTGTTGACGTAAGGCACTGGTTGAACCTCGACCTATAGCCCAGGTTTAATATATATAACAATCGTATGAATATAGGAGATTAGTTCCCACTTTCTTGACTTTTGGACACCACGGAACTGAAGCAAAAGTGTACACGAGCAATTATGCTCAGACACTCTTTAGGATGAAGTTGTATTAGATATCAAGGTCGTTTGATAGCGATGGTGTGCTGAGCACGCAACACTAACGGGAGGTTCCTCGATGTAAGTGGACAATTTGGTCCAGTCACTATTAGTGGATACCTGGTATGACACATTGTTATGGCACTAATATGAAGCTTCCTTGGTGTAAGTGAGCTATTCGACCTAGACATTGTTGGTGGATGTCTAGCACGGTGTGCAATTACAGAACTAATGAAAGATTCCTTAGTGTACATGGGTAATTCGAACTAGACATGGATATCTGATGCAGTAGCTTAGGGCACGTTAAAATTGAGGTTGTTGACCGAGATGCCTATATAGGCTTTAACCCATCGAAGTAGTAATTTTGATGCGAGCCTGGCATTGCGAGGTCTGTTCAGTGTGTAAGAGTGATGTAGGTCATTGTTATTCGGGTAATGCCAACCTGATAGTTATAGGAAATTATTCCTTGCGACCTATACTAGGAGCAGTTCTAGAGATTATTAGTCGATTCTTGAGTATAAACCTCTACATGGTGTTTTGGATGTAGACGTAATTAAGACTATATTTCTTAAGTTAAGAAGACTAAACCAATGTAGTTAATTGACCAGCACAAAAAGGAAACTCTTGGTCATGTAGACCATAAATAAAGTTAACTGCTTTTAAGCACCATATACTAGTAATACAATTCATTTGCCAGACTTTTGTCTGACCCACCCTTTCTTCCCTTTTCCCCCACCACAAAAGGATAGGCTAGTGGGAGAATTGGTCAGACACAATACATAGAGGAAGAAGCTAGGCACTAAAGTCATATTATTTTTAGTTACTCCCTATGTACTATGTACCATATTTCATTTTCGGTTAGACTCCATGTGTTATGTTGGGAATTTTGTATGTGGACTACGTATTATTGAGACTATTATCTGGGATGTTTATTTTTAGTATTTATATTTTATTTCCTTCACTATGAGATCTAAAAGTGTAGAATGCTTTAAATTTTATTTAGTCTTTATACAACTTAATGTTTTAAACTGATTGCTCGTACTTCTTAGCACGACACGAGTTCGAAAGTCACTTTAGGCTTTGAATCAATGTGTCCAGAGGTACGGGTTGTCACGCTGCTCATTCAATGGAGGAGGCTGATTTTGAATAGGTGCAATAGGAATGATGTTCCTTTGGAAATCAACTTTTATTGAGCGCCTTGCTTCGAATGGAGTAGAGGAGGACACGCGAGCGATAGAAGAACCAACCCCAGGAGGAGTAGAAGGGTCCAACCCAACTTTAAGATAGAGAGATCATCAAGTCATCGTGAATTGGAAAGCTTGATAGTGAACGCGATCAGATATATTTTATTTCCAAAATTACTTCATTTAAAACCCGTGTAGCTGATGTGCAGAATCCAACGGATGTCGACATGTGCTGACCCAGTGGGTTCTAGACATCGACTGGGGCAGTGTGAAGTGTCAGTCTATGTAGTGTACATCCTGTGTTTGAAGCACGGTGCGTGGAAAACTCGGTGTAGAAAGCCCGTTCGTACTGGTAAACAAGCTTCGTCGCATGATGGAACTGTTTGTTGGATCTTACCCGTTATCGCACAGTGAATAATAATGAAACCGCTATCCAGAGCGATGCAGATCCTTCTTTGTAGAAACCCAAGATGGTGTTGAGATTTGAAATATTAATTGAATATCCAATGTGGATGCCGGAGTGTGTTCGATGCGACCATTCTACTGAACTATCTCATCAAAGCTTAATCATTGATTTGTGTCTGCCTAAGACATAGTGTAGCCAACCACATCACCTACATGTGAAAAATGTATTGCTAACACAAAACCAAAGCTAACTATAATAAAACCCAGAGTTTGAGTGCTAGAAACTCAAAGCAGACACCAAGCGGGGAACGACAATGAGAAACTTAGGATTTCTCGGTACTTGTCTCGAGTTTGACCCAAGTATTTCCATAGGTAGCTTCAACTTTTTTTTGCCATGTAAATTGAGGCATTTGCAAATGGTCAGCCACGAATTCAATCATCTCTTATCAACATTGAGCAGCAGCCATCGAAGAATGGTGCCAGCGATATCGACACCACCCCACACTGACCACGGTGGCAACGTAACCCGAGAACCCACCTTGTTTTGTACTTGATCTTAAAAGGCTAGAGTTGACGATCTCGGGGCTGAGTCGATGGAGTTGATGGAGAGATCTGATGAGACGATGATGGTGGCAGCTGTATAAGTGTTTGAGGTAAGGCTAGTTGATCAGATGGAAAAAAATTATGGTAGTGTTTGAAGGTATAAGGTCATTGAAGGAAAATAGTTTGGTGCTAGAAATTAAATGTAAAGAGGAAAAAAATGCTAAGTCTCGAGCTTTTATATCGATTGATTTACAAAAGAAATCACGTTGGCACCGACATGAACTGGCCTGTACCGAACTGATTCGAATTTTATTTTGTTTTATTTTTAAAAAAGGAAGAGAAGAGAAAAGGATGGAGATACCATATCTGATTAAGTCGTACCGCGATCTCTATGACGATAAGAGTCTCCACTCAATTGCAAGGAAAGGGTGGTACAGTAGCTATTTGAAGTGATGAACGGTTAACTTCGGAAAGGATACGATGCTTCAATGAGGACTGTTGGCTACCTATTGACCCTTGGACAACTAGGGCTATAATGTTTTCCTTGATCCAAAGCATGCTTTGTTCCATGAAAGCGTACTTTAAGGGCGCAAATGTTATCCATCATTTGAACTAAGCATCTTCTAAGTGAATTTGAATATCAAAGTGAAGAAAAAATGGTTTGAGGACTTGAGGGCAAGCTTCAAATGGATATAAAGAGTGGCTCTAGAAATCTCAAGTTAAAACATGAAAAGGCAAAGTGGTCGGTACTTGTGTTGTGGTCGAGGTATAGAATACTACAACAATCATGTTAGGATCCATCTCCGAAGGGAAGGTGAACGACTCTACAACTTTACAGAGAAGAACAAGTTCCATACAATAAAAATTATATTGCCACCTACATGAAGTGATTGAAAAGTTGTGAATTAAGCTTGATGGCTTGAAGATATAGATGAGAACAAAGGGAAATATGAACTCCTGCATTACTCTATGATGGCTATTGTGGTTGGTACCAACCACAATAGTAGTCGGTACCACCATGATTTTTAGGCGTGGGAACACTTATTCTTCCCTCCTACTCTCTTAGATCTAGATTATTACCTGGTCTTCTGTGATCCGGCAATTATGATGGAAAATTCTGCTATAAATAGGAGCACAATGCCAACTTTGAGAGGTTTGTAAACTCTTTTGGCCTCCATCTTCTTCATCTTATGTTCTCTACCAACCCTTGTCGCTTTGAGCCTACTTTTGTTGTTTTTTTATCTTAAAATGATTATGAAGCCTTGTACTTGTGACAAATCCAACTCTAATAAGATTAAAGTGAATGTAGGCCATAGAATTTGCTGAACCTCTGAAAAATCTCTATGTTTTTACTACTTTCTCTTGATTTACTTAAATTTATCTCATTTTCATTCGATTGGGGGTGTCGTGCCAATTTTTGACTCAATATAGCTATTTGTAATGAAATTACTTGTATGTCGTACCTGCCTATAGCTATGATATATGCAATGTTTTTATTTACTATAACTCTATACATATAAGTAAATTTCTAGAATTAAACAATGTTATTCCATTGTTTAGTTTTATTTATTATCAATCAAAACATTTTCTGGTTTCACTGAAAATAAAATTGTATTATATTGTTGTGGCTGAAATTATGCGGCTTTCCTCTCATGTTTACACGAGCACCAATATAATCCAATGTTATACATGTAGAATTCAATTATATACCGATGTTTATCTCTCAAAATCGGTGTCTAGGATGCCTATCCCCGAGCATCTATCCATGAACTCGCCTATCATTGGGCATTGGTCAAAAATAAGATGTATAGGCCTGAAGTACCCGATCTGGCCCTAGCCAATTATACTTCAACAATCTAATCATGGTACAAAGGTGTCTGTCGGTACCTATTTTCAGGTACTAAGATATCCGATTTTCAAAACACAAAATGTCTGATCATGCTACTGATCCTGTAGCACAAAGTTAGACTTAATGAATATGGTTCCTTTGCTTTAAAAATATAGCTTTATTTTATTAATTCTACGGCAAATGTCACCTTATTACACCTAATTCAAAGGAAATTAAATGCCTAATTACAAAAAAATTCAAGCGAAGTAGTGGCATATATGCTCGTTATTCCATGCCATGGAATTGGGATCTCATCGACTGTTGATAGCTTGAAAGTGCCATCTCCAAGCTTTTGTCCAATCATATTTGGTCCTTTCCAATTTGGACCAAGTGCTCCATTCTAAAAAGACCCGTTTCAAAACATGGTCACCTATCTCAAAGGTACAGTTTAAGAGATTGGTAATAAACTACCTTGCTCTCTTTGCTGGTGAGTACCTACCCTTAGATTAGTCTTTCTCGTTTTTCTTGCTCCAAGTTGAGGGATGATAGAAACAACTCCTCGTTCACCTTAGGGTTAAAATGTACCCATTTGTAAGAAGGGGTTTCCACCTCTATTCAAATTACAACCTCATTTTATTAAGCCAATGCAAATGGAGTACGTTCGCTTATGGACTTCTGGGTTGTTCGATAAGGCTATAACACTAATGATTACTTATCCACCTAGTTGTCCATAGCTCACTTCAATCACTTCTTTATAATGGATTTGATGATTTTATTCAAAGCCTCCACATGTCCATTTTATTGTGGTTGTGCTACTGTTAGAAAGCTCTTTTAAATTCTATATCGAGCATAGAAATCATAGAATTCTACACTTTTGAACTAAGTTCTGTTATCTGTTATGATCTTCTCTAGCTCTTCGAACCTATCCAAAATGTTCTTTACAACAAAGTGGATATCTTTAGCCAAAGTAATCATGGTGAGGGCCTCTACATAAGCATATTTTGTGAAGTAGTTCAATGTAATGGTTTCATATATCGCTCCTTTGTGAAACATCGGTACCTTGAAGATGTCAATTCCACAAGTCGCAAATTGTCACAGGCTAACCATCTTCATAAGCTCATTGGGTAGAGCATTCAAAATCTTCACGAACTTGTCATGTTTCCTTAAATATTTCGTTGTATCCTAATTGATAGTTGGCCAAAAATATCCATAGCAAAGAATTCTTTGCTAAAGTTTTCCTCTAGTGTAATCACCGCACTCTCCTTCGAGGACTTCTACTAAAATCTTTTTAGT
Organism: Allium fistulosum; assembly: GCA_030737815.1. Lineage (NCBI taxonomy): Eukaryota > Viridiplantae > Streptophyta > Magnoliopsida > Asparagales > Amaryllidaceae > Allium > Allium fistulosum. Next base: position 1,229,625,269 of record CM060901.1, read on the forward strand.
TTCGCCATTGTCGACATACTTTAGCAAGGCGGTAGAGAATCTTCTCCTATATAATACTCCTTCTTGCATAATGAACCAAGGCACCTTATGTAAAACCTTTCACTTTTCATTTTGTCTTTTAAGGAGAGTTTCCTTCAGCGAATAGTCTTTGATAGGAGTCATCCACGACTCCTTTTCCTCGGTCTCCATGATGCAATCAATATCCTCTCCTCAATACTTGGAGATTTCAATACCTCTACTAGCATGGTTTCTAATAGGTGTGTATCTCCAAAGCATGCCAACTGGCTGGTGAATCGGTATTCAAATTCTTTTCTATGGTTATATGCATTATCGTGTAGTGCTCTATATCGTCCAATGGCTCTAACTCCTTCGACAGTTATGGGGAAAGCTATGCACACTTAGCCCAAAATTCCTTGTTAATTTGGGAAATCACAAGTTGATAGTCACTGTAGATGTGTAGTACCTGCACTTCCAACTTCTTTACTACCTTAAGTCCTGTTATTAGTGCTTTATATTCAGCTTCATTATTTATCGCACGAAACTCAAGCTTCAATACGTAACAAATCCTCCAACCTTCTGGCGTTATCAAAACTGCTCCAATCCCAGAATCATGATCATTAGGTGCTCCATCTATGTATAGTTTCCATTGAGAAAGCACGACCAACTCCACTTCCATTTTGTCATCTCAGATGATGAATTCGGTAATAAAGTCTGTCAATTCTATACTAGGATTGCCTTCCTACGATGATAAGTGATCTCGTACTGACTCATCTCGATGTTCCACTTCAATAACTGTCCCATATTATTGGGGCGATGCAACAATGCCTTAAGGATTGATCCGTTAACACCCTATCAAATGAGCTTCAAAGTTTGGTCTTAGCTAGCACTTAGCAAGCAACAAGCATGTTTTTTTTCCAATTTTGGATATCATTTCACCGCCCTAGTGAATTACTTGTTGGTATAATAAACTGGCCATCGGGTTTTACATTTCTCACACACCAATGCTGCACACAATGTGTGAGTTAACATCTTATGTAACTGTAAAGAACTTCTCCTTTCAATGACCAATAATATTATTGGTTTTCTTATATGTTCTAGCAGACTTTGAAAAGCAGCTTCACATTCGCTCATACATTGGAAATTTTTGTTAGTCCATAGGATAGTGGTTTTGATTACAACAACTATAGAAGTGTTATAAAATATATATGTGCAGGAAATCTATATGTAGGTATCAACAAAAGAAGACTGTACAGTAAAGAAAACAAAATTGATGAAGACAAAGATCAAGAGTTCAAGATTGAAGACTCATGAGATTCAAGATATTCAAGATTTCAAGACAAATAATATAGTTAGGTTAGATATTTGTTAAAACTCCTTGAAAGCACTATCATTCTTTTTTATCCAATTTACTCGTGGAATGGAATCCACTTCGTTCTTGTTAAAGGGATGGAACCCTAGTGAGATGGAACTCACGAAATATCTAGTGGAACGGATAGTAGCCCTATTTTGTTATCCACTAATTTTGATTCAAAATGATTTCAAAATTATCTCTTGTTTTATAAAATGATTTTCAAATATTCCTTTTCAAAAGAAAAACCTTCGTTCACATTTCCAAAAATGTTTTAGCCTCAAAATCATATTTATCATTTTGTTATATTTTGATTTCAAAATTGTCCTTGATAATTTAGCCTCAAAATCTATTTTAATATTATATTTACTTTAGTTTATTTACTTTGATTTTAAATATATTTTAGTATATATACATATATACATTCATAAGTATTTCTACTTCTAAATACCTTCTACAAATACATAGAGTCCATTTGAATAAAGTTGCATATGTTTTAAATCATCATTTTCAAAGTAAAGCAAATCATCACTTTTTACTAGACCATGTCGACATCCTATTTACCTGTCATGTCGACATGCTTCCCGTTACAGCAAAGGTTGTTTTCAAAAGAAGTGTCTATTCGCTTAAACCTCTTCGAATGGACACATCCATTCATTCTCTATAAATAGAGACTGTTATGGATTTTTTCCAGTAACTACTTTCTTCATTTTCTCTCCTCTTTACTCTCTTATCTTATTTTCTAATCATCCTATCCATATTCTGCCGAAATCTTAAGTGAATCAAACCAGAATATCTCTAGTTTGATTCTCTGCCACTCTCTTCAAAGAATCTCAGTGCTTATCAGAGTTATAGATACATTTGTACTCAAAGAAACTTGTGTAGGGTTATAAAGGTGTGATCGTGTCCTTGGAAATCGATCGGGTGAACTTGTGTCCTGTGAATCAAGTGGTTCTACCCAGAGACCTGAGAATCTGGAGGGTGTACCTCGTTACCTTGGAATCGAGGGATTGTAATCTAGATTATTATTGAATAGAAAGCCGTACGAGTTGTGCGGGAGTGGATGTAGGGTAACACCGAACAAGTATAAAATTCCTGGTGTGTTCTTTCCTTTACTTGCTTTTTATTTATATTTGCATCTGTTTGTGATTCTGTGATTTGATCTGTGATTGTGTATTTGCATTAAGTTAGTTAAATCAATTTAAATCAAAGAAGTTTTAAAGAAATTCTTAAAACACTATTCACCCCCCCCCCTCTAGTGTTAAATAGCCTTAAGATCATCTTCCGCGTCCCTTTCAATTTTCATTTCACTTCTTGAGGGCATCAAAGAACGGTATGCACTTATCATGATAGGGTTAAGGGTATGCCCTAAGAGTAATTATGTAATTTGTTTCATATATGTAATTCAATCACCAGTCTTGTTCAAAATAAAAGGTGTTTTCTTTCTATTATATACTTGTTATATTATGATATAATTGATTAAGTAATTAATTTAAAGTATATAGAATAAAATGCCCTTAAAACATATTTTTTGGCAATCCAAAGGAGTAACCGAGGAAGGAAGGAAATCTCCATCCTTTACTCTTCTCTATAGGCTCACTTAAAAACATATTTATGAAATGAATTTTTCCCTTTTCTTTTCATTCTATTTGTTGCCAAATATATGATGTAGGAAGGAATGGATTTGATGAGATTTAATCAGGAACTAAATAAGGAGGTTTTAAATGAGAGAATTGAAAGATTTTGGTGTTTCCTATAAAATAAATTCTCTTTTATTCATTCAAATATTCCTCCTAAGAATTTACTTTTCTTTCTCCCTTTTCTCTACCCTCTTATGACCGAAATACCATGGCATCATGTAAGAAAAAACCTAAAAAAGTCAAATTAGATCAATATAAATGGTTGTTATTATCTGTATTGATTTTCGCAAAATCTAGACATCGGTTCAGTTGAATCTAGGAGCATTGTTCATCATTGACAAGTGCTACTTTTTGGCTACATATTACGGTGGACTTTAATTTTATGCATTCAAATATATTAATCATGTTCACATAGTTTTAACCCTTCACATGCTTCATACCAAATGTTCATATTTATTCATCTTGTAGAATAATTCAGATCCTATTTTGCTACACCTTAATTAATTAATTGTTCATCATGTTAATTTAATTTGGATCCACTTTTGTGTTATTCATCAATTAATTATACGATCTATATGTTAATATAATTTTGATCGTTCATCTCATATGATTATTTATTCATATTGTCTGTGTAATTTGATCCAGACAAGCACCATTGTCCTAGTGGTTAATTGATTCGACTTTTGTGCAAGAGGTAACAAGTTCGAAACTTGCATAGCGTGATTCGAACATATATTGACATGTGATTTATGTTATGTTGTCCCTAGTGACATGTTGTATCTAAGTACCATTTCAAACAAAAAAAATTGTCTGATCCATTTTATTGTTGTTTTGGAATCATTTTTGATTGAAACCTTTAAATTATATATATATATATATATATATTACATAGTTATAACAATTTTGATTAATTTGATTGGAAATAATTTTTGATTGAATTTTTTAATTATTTAATTTCACCTTTAAAATGAATACATGTGTTACGTCGTTGTTGTTTGAATATATTTTGTTTGGTTACATAAGTGTAAAAGTTATTTTTACTTAAGAACCCATAAGTGGACTTTTATGTAAAATCCAAAATCATTTGATTTGTTCCTATGTTGAAAGTTGGATTTGTTAACTTTAATTTTATATATGTAAATACTAGATTGGAATCTTTACAACATGTCTTGTTTTAAGTATTAAAACATAGTGTACATTTATTAATATACGAATATGTGTATATGTAGATTATTTTAGTACAAATTTTATAAAATAGACTTATGTATAAACTAAAATTCAATTATAAACCTTTCCTTATTTATATATCTATTAGTATGTATAAACATAATTTAAAAATAAACCGTGGACGACAAAGCATGTATAAAGAAGCAAAAGGGTCTATTATGGTATAAATCCCAACACCTACATACGTTCACATAATCCATGTACACTTCATATCCGTTGCATGTGCACATTACATAAATAGCGTATTTGAGACACGGAGAAAAAATAATTAACAAATAAAATAAAATAAAGATTTTATTTAAAATATTTTATATTAGATCTAAAATTCACTTTAGACTTCATAGGCCCAATAGATCCAAAATAGGAATTTTTTTTGACATCCACTTGTTTCAATCACTTTCGACTAGCCTAGTTCTTTCAATGATGTCAGAGCCATAATGGTATATGGGGTCTAAATTAGCAATGTTTAGGCTAACTTATTAAAGCTTACCCATTTAGTAGGGTGTCTACAATGGTAGCGTCGAAGGTTGGGATTGGGTAACAAGTACTTTGTCCTACCTGGCTACGGGCCTGGGCCGAAGGATGAAATAAGCCCAAAGGTTTTCCCCAATATAAAGACCCGAATTGATTTTGGGCCTTACGCTAATTTTCAAATTTTCGTTCGAAAATTTAAACTTATATTTAAAATTTAAAATTTAGGTTTAAAACATAAAATTAAAACTTTATAAAAGTTATAAAATTCATTTTAATTGGCCAAAATTATTTTGACAAACTAAATAGTTAATTTTGAAAATTTAAAATTTGATTAATTATATCAAAAAATAGTTTGTTAAATGTTAATTGATTAAAGCATATATATTGATATATGTGTATAATTATAATGTAGGTTTCAAAATATGTATTTTGATACATACATATATACATATATATATATATTGAACCTCCCCAATCGTTATCTTGATTCCTTAGTGGTACTCATCAAGTGTTTAGTCACCAGAATTCTCTAATTACTATTCTTATATTCAAGAAACATCTTCAAATCTCTTAGTCTTTCCGAATACCTAGTCTTCCTCAGCATCAAAAACTACGCTATACCATTCTGACTAAACTAAATATGTCTCTTAGCAATCCTATAGTTTCTCCAATGTATGTCCCATCAAAAGTTAACATTGGGTAACTACCTCATCTTACATTTTTTATACATAGCAATCAAACAAACATGCAAACAAATAAACAAATAAACAACCAAGTAAATAACAAAGAAAATAAATAATAATTAAAATCAGTCATAGCAAATCAGACAACCAACACGATACAAACAAGAGGAAACAATTCAAATAGGCACGGCATGAATAAATTTAATAAATCATCAAACAATACAATACAAAGAAGGAATCAAACATATCCTAACAAGAAATAAATCTACATAAATAATCTAACTAAAACGAACAAGTACAATAAAAAAGGTCATACTCCAAATATCAAAATGGATAGACCCAACACCATATCCAACCTCTTCTGTGGTAGGGAATAACTAGACATTCCTACAACTTCTAAGGGAAAGTCATACATAACGGTCATTAGGTAACATCATCATAATGGGTGTTTGGTAAACTCAAAACTCATTCTACCCCGTCATCTAAAACCCCTATTGTAACGACCCAGGGTTTGTTCGCTTTAACTAGGCAAATTTATATATAATTTATATAGTCAATAAATGGATTTTTATTAATAAATGAACACATTTTAATTAATTAATAATGATGGATAAATCATTTTCAAAATTTGTTTAACAAATTAAATAGTTCGTAGAAAAATGGAAAATGTGATCGAAGAACGTTTTCCGAAATTTCGATCTTTCGACACCGAAAAGTTGTCGGGAACGTTGTTCATCATTGTGCACTATATGCACACATATATAAGAGTTAATTAACCAAATAATAATAATAATAAACTAATAGTATATTATGTTATGTTAATTATGTTTAGCAAGTGATGTGACAAGACATGATTTTAGAATAATAACTTATATATACTAAGTACATATAATTATCTCTTATCATTTCTTAAGTACCATCATCATTATCCGTCATGGCCTAGGGGATGTGACTAGAGAGGGGAGGATGTAACATATGAGGGAGAGGAAGGTGTTGATGTGACTTGTCAAAATAATGACATGTTAAGATATTTTAAACTAAGGATAAAATGGTAATTTCTCCACTTTCATTCATCTATAAATACACACCCACACACACACACATTTTTATTTACATTCTCTCCTTCATTTTTCTAAAAAATTCCTCCCTAAAATTTCCATGGCTTCAAAAACCTTTCCAAGTATTTAAAAATCCTGACTTTTCACCTTAACTCTCTTTCGAATCTATTTTAAACTTTCCTATATTCATTTCTTCACTTTATTCTTTAAGAATCGAAGCCCACACCCACCCCCACACCACCAGGAGAGCCCCTATACCATCAGGCCAAGCCCGTTTGAAGCTCAAAACCATGGAAAAATCTTCACTCTACGAAGCTCTCGTGTTGTTTTCAAAGTCTAGTCGAAGTTCGCTTTGTATTTGCGGAGTTTCAGTGAGTGAACTACTTTATTTTGGAAAAGTTTTTTTGACTTTATTATGATTTATCATTGCGATGATAATATGTGTAAATTGAATGGTTATTATGTTGGTCAATGTTGATTTGGTGGATGTTGGTGTTTGGTGTTGAATTTGAGATTTGAATGCGGTATTGTCAAGTTAGTAAGCATGTAAACATATATTTTATATGTGTTCATTGTGGTGTTAAGAGAACGGTAATGTGGTTGTATGGATTGTGATCTAAGAACCAAAGTATGTTGTGTTGAGTCAAAGTTAACAACTTTGTGTGTTGTGACAGACATGAGATCCGATTGGAAATCAAAAACTATGTTTTCTTGTTTAAAAGTTTGGAAATTGTTTCAAAGTTTCTATTTTTGTTTCTAAGTTTGAAAAAAACTTAAAAGTTATGTTTCCAAACATGAAATAGAAAAGAATCAAGCAAGTGTTTCTCTTAAAGTATGTTTAAGCGAACTGCGCTCATAGCGATAGTCGCTATGGACGCCGTTCGATAAAATTTTCAATTTTCGTTTTAAAACATTTTCTTTTGAAAATGGTTTCGCAAAAGTTTTTTCAAACTTAATTAATATATAAAAAGAGGTTAAGTTTAGTTAAATTAATATTTCATTATTTAATAAACTAATTAAAAATAACTAGTACTTAATTGATAATTGAGTAAGTGATTAAGGGTTAAGTAACACTTAAAGAAGGTTAATGACTAATTAGTGATTAATAAAGTTTGAATTTGTGATTAATGAAGTTAAGAAGTAATTTAATGATTAATTATTATTTAATTAAGTTAATTAACTAATTAATAATTATTTAATTAAATTATTATTTAATTGATTTTTAATTTATTAAGGTTTAACAAATAATGAATTGTTGTAACCTTAACTAAGATGCATTAAGAAGTTAAATAGGACTTAACTAAGTTCATTAAAGTTTAATTACAAATTAATCTTGATTTAATTAAGATATAATTAGGGCTTAAGCCAATTAAATATACTTTAATCTTTTCAAAGCTATTTTTAAACTTAATTGGTTATGTTTTAAATCAATCTTCTTTTCAAGTTAAGTGATTTTAAATCAAAAGATCTCATCGTCTAGACCATTAAGTAGCCAAGTGAATTAAAGTAGTGATTATAAAACGTTGACACGTTTTATGGAAAGTAAGTTGACTTATGTTTAGCACAAATGCTAAATATCAGTAATGTGATAAAAACAATGAGGTTAATTTTGATAAGTGGGTCATGATAATTAAGTATATGGAGTGTATGTCCATATGTAAATCTTGCACCCGATAGTGGAGTTGTTCACTATCAAATAACTCGACCATTTTAAATTATCGAATGTTGGTTTCAGAGACCAGGATCGGATGACGAATAGTTATCCGAAAACCACTTCGCACTAACGTAAAGCATTCGAATTGGAACTATCAAAGTCATGATCAAGATTCAAGACTTTGAGTGCAAGGGCTATCTTAGCATTAACCCTAAGGGTGATTCCAAAACAGGTGTAGAGGAAGTTGTGCCTTCGGTTCGTTCATCTTCTGAATGACTTGTATAGATGAATGCTGACATTGTGCCAACATCGAGATGGCAATGTTAGCAGTCCAAGAGAGAAGTGCTATATATGAAAGGTAATGATGTAGCCTCAGGCCTCGTCAACCGGGAATGACTAAAACATGGGATATGTAGCAGGGCCATGTGGGTCGCACCCATCAGGGTATGATCATTTCCATCTAGAACGAGTCCCTACTCAGATATACTATAGTCCCAAATGGATGCTGATCCCAACCAAGGTGGTGATCATATTCAGTACTATCCAGTAAGGGATAGGCCAGTCCTATTTTGGCAGGGATCGTTCGATATGATCTCGGTAAGCTTATCTAGAGGTGTACTATGGTAGGAGGTACCCCAGTAGCCTTGTCAATGGAATCCAATCTCTAATACGTGCCTTTACGATTTTTGTTGTACACCTAAATATGTTGAAATGTGAGACACAAGCATTTCACCTATGTTCTATATTTATTTTACACCCTTAGGCAATATCATAATATCACTAGTTTTAAATGGAAATTTTTTTGGTTATCGGTAGGTAAAAACCCATCCGTATTTATGTGCGGCGTGGTCTTACAAGATACCCTTTAGTTCTCCAAGGAATTTTCAAATAAAAATATTGTTGTTTGTGTTTACTCACACCAAACTCATGTCTGACCCAGAGTTTATTTTCTTTTCACTAAACTCTTGGGTAGTCAATTTTTATGAGTAGTCAAGTGATCTAGGTTTCTCTCGAAAGCACGTTGGAGGAGCTGGAGCTGGTGGCTTCATGAATGGCTATTATTAGTATAAATTATTCCGCTGTGTATGTATGTATGGTCTATGTATTTTGTGGACAAGCAGCTGTAATTGTCCTAATTTGGAACTTGTATTATTAAACTATGATGTAATATTTTGGCTATGGCTATGTCATATACTACATTATCAATTATATGGTGTTCCCTGTGCGGTAAGATTCTGTGTTTGATTAGTCTTCTTCCGATCTTTCTCATTTCTTTAACCCATAATGACTCATCTTTCGAATTCAAGAAAGGCAGTTCGTTACATTTGGTATCAGAGCGTTAGGTTAAGCAAACCCCTAGTTATCTTTGGGTTAGGGTCAACTTCGAGAGAGCGTATTTGTAATTTTACTCGTATATATATATACATATATATATATACATACATATATATATATATACATACATATATATATACATATACATACATATATATATACATATACATACATATATATATATATATCCCTGATAGGTAGATAAGGTTTGATAGTTTGATTAGTACTCTCCTTTTTGGCATTTATCTCATCCAAGGTATTCTAAGAATTATCTTGCAATACCCAGGTAGTAAGAAATGAGCGCTAGAGGCAGACAAGGTAGTGGAACTAGCAGCACTACGACCACCAATACTCGGACTCAGACTGGAAGGGTTGGAACTATCGAAGAGCCAACATCAGGGCAGCCAAGTGTGAATTTTATGACTTTATGTCAGGATTACACAGATCTGGGAGTGAAACCGTTTAAGGTAACTAAGTCTATCGTAGAAGTTCAAGCTTGGTTGTGCACTTATGAAAAGATTTTCAAAAGTCTGGATCTATCAAATGAGTGGAAGAGATTTTTAGCATCATGACAATTGTAAGAAGGAGCCGCAGCTTGGTGGGAGTCACTCACAGCCAATGTTCCAGAAGAGGAGTTCACATGGGCTCATTTTAGGGAAGCATTTGAAGATTAGTTTCTGCCTGCAGCTGGTAAGACTCGGATGTACATAAATTACATGGACTTGAAGTAGGGAGATTCATCTGTGGTAGATTATGAGACGAAGTTCAATGAGCTATCTAGTTTTGGACCAGAATTGATCAACACCCCGCTAAAGAAAAATGAGATGTTCATTTTGAGAATGAGAGAAAATTTTCATAAGAGGATGACTGCCCATGTTAAGGGTTCACTTGTGGATTTGGTAAACATGGCACTAAGGTATGAAGTCTTGGACAAGAAGAAGCCTACTCCAACAGCAACAAATCATAATGTCGGTAGCAACAATTCAAATTAAAGGAAGTTCAACCCGATCTGGACTAAGCAGGGTAAAGGAAAAGGAAATCCAGGAAGGAATAAGGGGAATAAGTTTAAGGATACCGCTTGTTATATCTGTAAGCAGAAGGGTCATATTTCCAAATTCTGAAAAGACTCTGAAACTTCCAAGCAACTAGCAGGACCTATCACTCCAATGGTCCAGAAGATGTTATGCTTCAACTATCACCAACCTGGACATATGATAAAGGATTGCCCACTCATGAAGAAGGTGTAGTGGGCTAAAGTGTATGCAATTAAGGACGAGCCATCAATCTCGGGAGATGTGAAGGGAAAGGTCATTCTTGAAGGTACCCTATTAATTAATGGTATTTTTGTTCGAGTTTTTTTTGATACTGTTGCCTCCCACGGTTTTATCTCTTTAGATGTCATAAAGAAATTTCATTTTATCCAAAATATTGTAGAAACACCTATTTGCGTATCTAATCCTATAGGAAGTGTAACCCATTTAAACCTAGTGTGTGAAGACGTGCCAATTTTACCTTTCCCATCATTTTACTTGTGATCCATATATCTTAGATTTTAAGGGATTAGACTTCATTCTCGGTATGGACTGGTTATCAATATATGGGGCTATCTTAGACTGCAGAGAAAGAACGGTAACATTAGCAACCAAATTGGGAAATGTTTCTAAAGTACCTAGTGAATACCCTGGTATTCATATGTCTAGTTTCCTATATGCCTTGGAAGCATCTCAAGAAGGGTTAGGATCCATAGAGATTGTTAAGAACTTTCCCAATGTGTTTGAAGAAGTTAGGTATTTACCCCCACATAGGGAGATAGAATTCCACATCGATCTCGTTCCTGGTGCAAGACCCATAGTTCAACCAAAGAGAAAAATGGCTCCGATGGAAAGAGAGGAGTTAGTAAAGAAAACCCAGGACTTGTTGGGGAAGGGATTGATTAGACCTAGTCAGTTGAGCTGGGGATCAGCAGTAGTTTTCACGGCTAAGTTGGATGGATCTTTAAGATTGTGTGTGGACTATAGAGAGTTGAATTAGTTGACTATTAGAAATAAATACCCCTTGCCCCGTATCAATGACTTATTTGACCAACTTCATGGAGCTACTTATTTTCCCAAATGGATCTAGCTACCAGATTTCACTAATTAAGGGTTGCTGAGGATAGTATATCCTTAACTGCTTTCAAGGGCCCAGACTTGTTCTTTGAATGGTTGGTTATGCCTTTTGGGCTGACCAATGCACTTATATATTTCGTAGATCTTATGAATCGTGTTTTCCGAGAGGTTCTAAATAAGTTCATGCTTATATTTATCTATGACATTTTAATTTACTCCAAATCAGAAGAGGACTATAGATATCACGTGGAAGTAGTTTTAGAAACCCTAAGGAGGCATGTTTTGAAAGTAGAGTTTTCTAAATGCCATTTTTGGCAATCAGAGGTAAGATTTTTAGGGCATATTATATCGGGAGATGGTATCTCAGTAGACCCGATAAAGGTGGAAGTAGTACAGGAATGGAAGCAACCTCAGACTCCTATCGAAGTTCGCAGTTTCTTAGGATTGGCTTGTTACTATAGAAAATTCATTCAGGATTATTCTTAAATCTGCTCACATTTGACTAAGTTTACTAAGAAAGGTGAAAAGTTTGAATGGATTCCAAAATGTCAAGAAGCGTTTGGAGAGCTGAAGAAGAGACTGACTAGTGCGCCAGTTCTGGCTATCCCTAATGGAAATAGTGGTTTTACGGTGTTGATTGATGCATGTGGAGTTGGATTAGGAGCTGTTCTAATGTAGAATGGAAGAGTGATTGTGTATGCAAGCAGGCAGTAGAAGCCACATGAAAAGAACTACGCTACGCATGACTTAGAGTTATTAGCTGTGGTCTTTGCATTGAAAATATGGAGGCATTATTTGTTGGGTAAAATTCTTTCCTTTCTTCTTGATTTCTTTCTTTCTTCTTTCTTTAGATATTCTAGTAAGTAGGATTCTCTTCTTCTTCAATTAGGTAAAAAGTTCGAGCTCTACACTAATCATAAGCCCCTGAAGTATCTATTAAAACAAAAAGGCCTGAATCTCTAACATCAAAGATGGTTAGAGTTCTTGGCGGCATACGACTTGGACATTCTTTATACGTCGAGAAAAGCTAATGTAGTGGCTGACGCCTTAAGTAGGAATGCAGTTTTGTCTCCTTTGGATGTTACCCCGACTCTTCAGCTAAGGATAATGGAGAATCAAAGGAAGGATAGTACTATGGAGAAGTTAATTCGAGGAGTTAAGGAAGGTCGATGTACGAATTTTGAGATGGATCACCAAGGTGTTTTAAGGATCAAGGGAAGATTGTACGTTCTAGATATAGATGGACCGAGAAAGGAAGTGTTGTCAGAATGTCACAAATCTAGATTGAGTATTCACCCTGGACTTCAAAAGATGTATAAGGACGTGAGGAGAGTCTTTTGGTGGCCAGGAATGAAGAAGGATATCTCCACCTTTGTGAGCAGATGTGCGAGTTGCCAACAAATTAAGGGAGATCATTAGAAAACGGCTGGATTACTTCAACTCTTGGAAATCCCTAATTGGAAATGGGAGATGATATCAATGGATTTCATAGATGGTTTACCCAGAACCAGGAAAGGAAACAAAGGAGGGTGGGTCATTGTGGACAAATTAACAAAGAGTGCACATTTTATTCCGGTCAAGCCAACTAGAATGGCAGCTTCATTAGCATAAATGTATATGTTTATCTACACGAAGTTCCAATAAGCATAGTAAGTGATTGATGTCCTATCTTCATGAGACAATTCTGAGGAACTTTGCAAACAGCTTTGGGAACGGAGTTAAGTCTAAGTACTGCTTACCATCCTCAAACCGATGGCCAGACTGAAAGAGTAAATCGCATTTTGGAAGATAAGCTGAGAGCCTGTATTCTTGATTTCATAGGATCATGGGAGGATAATATTCACTTGGTTGAGTTCTCTTATAACAACAGCTATCAAGCTAGCATTGGAATGGCGCCTTATGAAGCTCTGTACGGGAGACTGTGCAAATCGCCTGTGTATTGGGTAGAATCTGGAGAATGTTTGGTGCTTGGTCCAGATATGATTCGAGAGGCAACGGAAAAAGTTGAAATGGTTAGAAGATGGATGAAGGAAGCTCAGGATCGCCAAAAAAGTTATGCTAACAAGAGAAGGAAGGATTTGGAATTCGAAGTTGGTGATGCTGTGTATGTGAAGATAACTCCCATCAAAGGAGTCATTTGATTTGGAAAAGCTGGCACCGAGATACATTGGACCATTCAAGATCATGGAAAGGATTGGACCACTCGCTTATAGAGTTGAGTTGCCCGAAAAGTTGTCAGGAGTTCACAATGTGTTCCATGTGTCCCATTTGAGGAAAAGCGTGCATGATCCATCTTCGGTGGTGGAAAAATTAGTTCAGGTTGACTTGGAAATAGAACCGAATATGATGGTAGTTAGACATCCAGTCAGTATTGTGGATCAAGATGAGAATAAATTGCTCAACAAAGTGGTGCGACTGGTTAAGATTTAGTGGAGCAATGATCGTAGAGATTGCACATGGGAAATTGTGGATCACGTAAAGGAAGCTTATCCTGGATGGATGTTAGGATAGTTGTTGTATACGTGTTATGAATGTATGGTTGTTTTGGATGCCTGTATACCTTTTGTATAAATTTTATGGTATGAATATATGATTCCTTTTGTGTTAACTCTTGTAAGTAATTTCGGGGACAAAATTCGTTTAAGGGGAGAGAATGTAATGACCCAGGGTTTGGTCGATTAACAAGGCAAATATATATAATATATATAGTTAATAAATGGATATTTATTAATAAATGAACTCATTTTAATTAATTAATAATGATGGAAAAAATCATTTTTAAAATTTGTTTACCAAATTAAATAGTTCATAGAAAAATGGAAAATGTGACCGAAGAACGTTTTCCGAAATTTTGACTTTTCGACACCAGAAAGATGTTTGGAACATTGTTCATCATTGTGCACTATATAAAAACATATATAAGAGTTAATTAACCAAACAATAATAATACACTAATAGTATATTATCTTATATTAATCATGTTTAACAAGTGATGTGAGAAGACATGGTTTTAAAATAATAACTTATATATATAAAGTACATATCATTATCTCTTTTCATTCCTTTAGTACCATCATTATTATCCATCATGGCCTAGGGGATGTTACTAGAGAGGAGGGGATGTGACATATGAGGAGGAGGAAGGTGGTGATGTGACTTGTCAAAATAATGACATGTTAGGATATTTTAAACTAAGGATAAAATGGTAATTTCCCCACTTTCTTTCATCTATAAATAGACACACCCACACACACATTTTTATTTACATTCTCTCCTTCATTTTTCTAAAAACATCCTCTCTAAAATTTCCATGGCTTCCAAAATCTTTCTAAGTATTTAAAAATCCAAACTTTTCACCTTAAATCTCTTCTGAATCTAGTTTAAACTTTCCTATATTCATTTCTTCACTTTATTCTTCAAGAAACCAAGCCCACGCTCACCCCACACCACCAGGCCAAGCCCCCACACCATCAGGCCGAGCCCATTTGAAGCTCAAAACCACGAAAAAATCTTCACTCTTCGAAGCTCGTGTGTTGTTTCCAAAGTCTAGTCGAAGTTCACTTTGTATTTGCGGAGTTTCGGTGAGTAAACTACTTCATTTTAGAAAAGTTTTTTTGACTTTATGATGATGGGTTATTGTGATAATAATATGATGTGTAAATTGAACGTTTATTCTGTTGGTCAATGTTGATTTGATGGATGTTGGTGTTTGATGTTGAGTTTGAGATTTGAATGCGGTAAGCATGTAAACATATATTTTTATATATGTTCATTGTGGTGTTAAGAGAATGGTAATGTGGTTGTATGGATTGTGATCTAAGAACCAAAGTATGTTGTGTTGAGTCAAAGTTAACAACTTTGTGTGTTGCGACGGATGTGAGACCAGATTCGAAATCAAAAACTATGTTTTCTTGTTTAAAAGTTTGGAAATTGTTTCAAAGTTTCTATCTTTGTTTCCAAGTTTCAAAAAAACTTAAAAATTATGTTTCCAAACATGAAATAGAAAAGAACCAAGCAAGTGTTTCACTTAAAGTATGTTTAAGTGAACTGTGCTCATAGCGATAGTCGCAATGGACGCAGTTCGATAAAATTTTCGATTTTCGTTTTAAAACGTTTTCTTCAAACTTAATTTGTAATATAAAAGAGATTAGGTTTAGTTAAATTAATATTTTATTATTAATAAATTGATTAAAAATAATTAGCACTTAATTGATAATTAAGTTAGTGATTAAGGGTTAAGTAACACTTAAAGAAGGTTAATGACTAATCAGTGGTTAATAAAGTTTTAATTTATGATTAATGAAGTTAAGAAGTAATTTAATGATTAATTTTTATTTAATTAAGTTAATTAGTTAATTAATAGTTAATTAATTATTATTTAATTAAGTGATTATTTAATTGACTTTTAATTAATTAGGGTTTAACCAATAATGAATTGTTTTAACCTTAACTAAGATGCATTAAGAAGTTAATTAGGACTTAACTAGGTTCATTAAGTTGTTTAAAGTTTAATTACGAATTAAACTTGATTTAATTAAGATATAATAAGGGTTTAAGCCAATTAAATATACTTTAATCTTTTTAAAACTATTGTTAAACTTAACTGGTTATGTTTTAAATCAATCTTCTTTTCAAGTTAAGTGATTTTAAATCAAAGGATTTCATCGTCTAGACCATTAAGTAGCCAAATGAATTAAAGTAGAGATTATAAAACGTTGACACGTTTTATGGAAAGTAAGTTGACTTGTGTTTAGCACAAATGCTGAATTTCAATAACGTGATAAACACAAGGAGGTTAATTTTGATAAGCGGGTCATGATAACTTAAGTATATGGAGTGTATGTCCATATGTAAATCTTGCACCCGATAGTGGAGTTGTTCACTATCAAATAACTCGACCATTTTAAATTATTGAATGTTGGTTTGAAGAGACCGGGATCGGATGACGAATTTATCCGAAAACCACTTCGAACCAACGTAAAGCGTTCGAATTGGAACTATCGAAGTCATGATCAAGATTCAAGACTTTAAGTGCTAGGGTATCTTTCCATTTACCCTGAGGGTGATTCCAAAACAGGTGTAGTGGAAGTAGTTCCTTCAGTTCGTTCATCTCCTGAATGACTTGTATGGTTGAATGCTGACATTGTGTCAACATCGGGAAGGCAATGTTAGCATTCCAAGAGAGAAGTGCTATATGTGAAAGGTAATGACGTAGCCTCAAGCCTCATCAACCGGGAATGACTAAAACAGGGGATATGCACCAAGGCCATGTGGGTCGCACCCATTAAGGTATGATCATTTCCATCTAGAATGAGTCCCTGCTCAGATATACTATTGTTGGGTGTGTTTTCACCCCTACCGAGCCAGAAGGAACCAAGCTCCTACCACCGGTCCAAACAACAGCCGAACCAAGCATATCCCCCTCGCCGAACCAAGACCTATCCCAACTACCGCCGAACCAGGGAGCTACCGAATCAGCTTCCTCCACCCACTACCGAATGAAGCCTCGCCGAACCAAATCAAAGCACTACATACCGAACCACCACTGCTCCAACCACTACCGAATGAAGCCTCGTCGAACCAAATCAAAGCACTACATACCGAACCACCACTGCTCCAACCACTACCGAATGAAGACTCGCCGAACCAGAACGTTGCCAGGCCAGATTGCTCCAGCCCAGGCCCACAGGTAGCTATATACGTCCAAGACCCCTGCCCCCAGCCTCACTCTATAAATAGAGGGGCAGGGGTACAACAATGGGAACAAGTTTTGAGAGCTCAAGCACGGAGAGAACTTTCAAACAACTTTCTTTTACTTATATCAAAGCTTTGTACTTGTAATCAAAACAAGAGAAGAGAAATAACATATAAAGTGGATGTAGGCATATTCTGGCTGAACCACTATAAATCTGCGTGTCTTTTTACAGTTTAGCCCCTGCTTTTCATATATTTGCATAAATCACCCAAATCACTAAGAACTACATAAGATCTACTAAATCATACAACTTTGAGGTGTTTGTCCATTTTTTGTGCAAACATTTTTGGTGCTTTCATTGAGAGTTAGAAGCTCGAAGCTTCAGCTTCACCCGCTTAATAAGTTTTCCTAACAGCATCGTTCGCCACTTGGAAAACATGCCTCCCAAACAGAGAAAAGATGTTAACAAAGGAAAAAACATCGCATCTAGCAGTCTCCCAGATCCAGATGTCACGAATCAAGCAAATCGTCCTCCTCCAGCAACAGTAACGAATGAAGAACAGGCTAACACAACTGCTCCCGCCGCAGAACAACCTGCAGCAATTACTAGAGCAGATCTGGACAGAGTTGTGGTTGAAGTAACTAACCGCTTCACGTCCCAGCAGGAAGCCTTGGTGGACCATCTCATGTCACGCTTGAGGGACGCTGAAGAATCCAACCGCAACACTGAATCATGGGGCGAGTCCCAGTCTGGAGGATCTCAGAGACAGCAAAGATCTTCCTTCTTCGAAGGAGCTAACGGCAGAAGTAGCCGTGGTAGGAGCCGAGACCGAGCACAGCCCGAAGTTAGGCCTGAGGAAACGTTTGGTACCGAACCCAACGGGGAAGGTACCGGGCGAAGGTCAACTGTAGCTGAGCCTGTCATGCTGCCTAACAACAGAAACACCGGTGAACGGGGCCGAGCTAGAGTTCAGCCCGAAGTTGGACCCGAGGAAGTGCTTAGATCAGAACCCAACAGGGGGAGATCAAGGCAAGGGCCAACTGTAGCTGACCCAAGCGTGCTCCCAGAAGACCAAAGGCAGCCACGGGAAAATATGAGGAATGATAGACGATACCATCCCTACAGGTCGTCTGGACGGAATCAATCCCACAGAATGGAACCAAACTCATTTCTATCCGCTCCAAGTTCTGATGAAAGGATGGCACGCTTATTCAGAGAGTATGTCCAGCGGGAGCAAAGAGATCGAGGGATAGGCGCTAGGGTAACCAGCCCTTTCGCCCGCAATATCGAAATTGCTATCACCCCCCGAGAATGGAAGATGCCAACAATGGAACCCTACAAAGGAATCTCCGATCCCGTTGTACACTTACAGAGGTACACGCAGCATATGCTCATGAGTGGAGCAACGGAGGGAGTACTGTGCAAATGCTTTCCGCTCTTCTTAGCAGATCTTGCTACCTCCTGGTTCTGTCATCTACCCCAAGGATCCATCAGCTCATGGGAAATGTTGAAAGAAAAATTTATCAGTCAGTTCCGCATTCATGTGGAGCAACCTAAGGACGCTTATTCCTTATCCAGCGTCAAACAGAAACCTGGAGAAAAGCTGCAGCAATACCTAACCAGATTCAACGCCGCAGCAGCCGCAGTTCAAGATGCCGATGAGAAGCTTATCCTAATGGCCCTCTGCAGTGGGGTGCATCCGGACACTAAATTTGCTAGAAGATTGACAAAAGAAAAACCAGCTACTTTACCTGATTTCTTCCATGAAGCCGGGAAATACATGAGGCTTGAGGATGCCGCCATTGAGGGGCAGTCAGGACAGCAAAGTAAGACGACCCATGGCAACGCCCCTGCTGTGGCGAGGGACGTTCGAAGAAATGATTCCAGAGACAATGCTGGGGGCAAGAAGGTAGAAAAGCGCCTATATCGGCCAGGACCAAGATTCGACACTTACACCCCTTTGAACGAGACCGTCGAAAATATCTTCCTTGCCACCCAAGGCGAAGTTAGATACAAACGCCCACCATACAAGAAGGAATCAGATAACGCACAGAAGTCTGGAAAATTCTGCCGCTTCCACGAATCTCACGGACATGATACCAACGAATGCCATCATCTCCGAGATCTGATTGAGGAACACATCAGAAGGAAGAAACTGGAGCGTTATGTAAAAAGTCAAGACAGGACTCCAGCTCCTGCCAATGAAAACCCAAGGCTACCCTCACCAGGGACCGACAGAGGAAACCGCAACGCTAGCAGCTCTAGTCAAGAGAAGATAGTGGTCCATACCATCTCAGGAGGTCTGCACATCGCAGACAGAAGTTGGAGAGAGATGGAAAGATATGGGAAGTCGCTTAGAGACAATAGAGACTGTGTCAATACGGTTATAGAAGAGCACCACCCAAAGCGGAAAGAAAGTGATGACATCACATTCAGTAAACGCGATCTAGAAGGAAGACAGTACCCTCACATGGATCCCATGGTTATCTCTGCCCGACTCGGTCCCGCCGAAGTTTATCGAATCCTGGTAGACACTGGAAGCTCTGTAAATATCCTGTTCAAACACGCATTCGACAAAATGAAGCTATCAATGAAGGATGTATCTCCCTGCGATAAACCACTACACGGTTTCACTGGAGATGCGAAGATGCCCCTCGGGCAGCTGGACCTCTTTGTTGAAATTGGAAGCCATCCCCGCTCCGTTGTAAGGAAACAAACGTTTGTGCTGATAGAAAACCATTCGGCCTACAACGCCTTCTTAGGAAGACCAGCCTTGTCTGACTTCCAGATTGTCCTAGCCCCATGGTGCCTGAAAATGAAATTTCCAACAGACGATGGGGTAGGGTAAGTGGAAGGAGACCAGGATATTGCACGAGACTGCTATGTAACCGAACTTCGCAACAACCACAGGAAAGATAAAGGGAAAAGTGTAGAGATCGCCCTCTGCACGAAAAGCCTTGAAGCATAGCAACTAAAGAGAGCCCCTCCTCTTCGATACACCAGCGACCCTTTCAATGAATTAGACCCTAGGGACAAAGAGGAGGAGGCCACCGCCGAGCCTGCAGAAGCTATGGAGTTTATATCTGTAGACAAGCACGACTCAAGTAGGCTACTGAAAATTGGGTCCCAGCTGAAAGCTGAATTGAAGGAACAACTCATTGATTTCCTCCGCCACAACTTGGATGTATTCGCTTGGTCACACGCTGACATGACCGGAATCTCCCCCGACATAGCATGCCACGTATTAAACATTGATCCTACCAAGACGCCTGTAAAACAAAAAAAGAGAAGTATGGGGGCAGAGCGATCAGCAGCCCTCGATGAAGAAGTAAAGAATCTACTCGCCAATGACTTCATACGAGAAGCTATTTACCCAGAATGGATCGCCAACCCGGTATTAGTAAAGAAAGCAAATGGGAAGTGGCGGACCTGCATTGACTTCTCCAACCTAAACGACGCCTGCCCAAAGGATTGCTTCCCGCTTCCCAGAATCGACCAACTTGTAGACAGCACAGCCGGGCACGAACTCCTATCTTTTATGGATGCATACTCAGGATATAACCAAATTCCTATGCATGCTCCCGACCAAGACCACACTAGTTTCATCACCGACCGGGGTTTATACTGCTACAAAGTGATGCCCTTCGGACTTAAAAATGCAGGAGCCACCTACCAGCGCCTCGTCAACAAGATGTTTGCAGGGCTAATAGGACGAACAATGGAAGTATATGTAGACGACATGCTGGTGAAATCACGGAAAGCCAAAGATCACGTAAGCCACCTAGGCGAAATGTTCCAGGTACTTCGACAGTATGGAATGAAGTTGAATCCACTAAAGTGCTCCTTCGGAGTGTCATCGGGAAAATTCTTAGGGTTCATCGTCCATGCCCGAGGGATTGAAGCAAACCCTGAACAAGTCCGAGCATTAAGGGACATCAAGATACCTTCCACCCGAAAGGAAATGCAAAGCCTAAATGGAAAAGTGGCCGCCCTAAGCCGATTCATCTCCAAAGCAACGGACAAGTGCGTCCCCTTTTTCGAAGCTCTAAAGAAAGATAAAGGAAAGTTCGAATGGACGGACGAATGCTTAACCGCTTTCCTTAACCTAATCGAACACCTCCAGAAACCACCGGTACTCTCGACCCCAAGTGAAGGCGAAGAATTATACCTATACCTTGCTGTGTCATCTCACGCCCTAAGCGCTGCCTTGGTAAGGGAAGACAACCGCACGCAACGACCAGTTTACTTCGTCAGTAAAAGGTTTACTGGGGCAGAAGTCAGATATCCTAAACTTGAAAAGTTAGCATACTGTTTACTAATCACTTCACGAAAACTACGTCACTACTTCCAATCCCATTCCATCAAAGTTCTGACCGATCAACCACTGAGGCAGGTACTCCATCGTCCTGACACTTCCGGGCGACTACTTAAATGGTGTATTGAGCTGAGTCAATATGATATCACCTATCACCCTCGCACCGCCATCAAGGGACAAGCCATGGCTGATTTCATTGCAGAGTTCACTACCAACGAGGATAAGGAGCAACTGGAAATAACAGAAGATATCAAGTGGAATCTCTTTGTGGATGGTGCATCTAACGAACAAGGCTCGGGGGCAGGTGTGGTAATAATCACTCCCAGGGGAAATAAACTGCACTATGCTATAAGGTTGGAGTTCGCTGCCACCAACAATGATGCAGAATATGAAGCAGTGATAGCTGGACTAGAAATTGCCATAGAAATCGGAGCCAATTCTTTGTGTCTTCACAGCGATTCTCAACTTATCGTCAATCAAATACTAGGAGAATTCCAAGCTCGAGAGGAACGACTCATAGCATATCTAAAGAAGACCAAGTTGCTTCTCAGCCGATTGGATCAATACTTAGTCAAACACATCCCTCGGGAAGAGAACCAAGAGGCCGACGAATTGGCAAAGCAAGCGAGTATGAGAGACATCGCCATCTTCGGGGCAGTAACCATCTCAAAGCAAACGGTCCCGAGTTTTGAGCAAGTGAATCTGATAGCCGCAGCCGAAGAAGCAACTTGGATGACTCCCATCCGAGACTACCTACAAGGTGGCACACTACCCAACGGGCGTAATGAAGTCAAGAAAATCTTGAGGAAAGCGTCCCGCTATACAATACAAGAAGACATCCTCTATCGGCGCGGTTTCTCTAACCCATTATTAAGGTGTGTCGCCGGAAGGGAAGCCAAGGAAGTCTTATCCAACATCCATCAGGGGAGCTGTGGAGATCACACCGGGGGGCAAACATTAGCAAAGAAGATACTCCGATACGGATATTTCTGGCCCACCTTAAGCAAGGACGCCTTAGATTTCGTCAAGAAGTGTGACAGATGCCAGAAATTTGCTAAGATCCCTCGGCTACCAACAACCGAGATTACTCAGATGACCAGCCCTTGGCCCTTCGCGATATGGGGAATTGACTTAATCGGCGAGCTACCAATGGGCCGAGGCGGGGCCAAATATGCTATAGTGGCAGTTGATTATTTCACCAAATGGGTGGAAGCGGAACCTCTAAATAAAGTATCTTCAGCAAAAGTTATTAACTTCTTGATCAAAAATGTCCTATGCATGTACGGAGTCCCACTCAAAATCATATCAGACAATGGACTTCAATTTGACAGCGAGGAATTCGCCAACTGGTGCCAGGAACACAGAATTCATAAAAGCTTCTCATCCGTAGCATATCCCCAGGCAAACGGACAAGTCGAAGCGGTCAACAAAATTCTGAAAACTCTAATAAAAAAGAAGCTCGAAAAGTCAAAGGGCGCTTGGGTGGATGAACTTCCTACGGCACTATGGGCCTATCGCACATCTTTCAGAACATCGACAGGGCACACTCCTTTCTCTTTGGCGTACGGATCGGAGGCTATGCTCCCAGTTGAAACTATTGTGCCTTCCCATCGTCGGATCCACTATAACCCAGAAGAGAACGAAGAACTCCTTCACATGTCTTTGGATCTAATCGAGGAGAGAAGAAACGATGCAATCCTCAAAACAGCAGCCCACAAGCAAAAAGTGGCAGCACAATACAACTCCAAAGTCAAGCATCGTACCTTGCAAGAAGGGGATCTTGTCCTCAAGCGAATCTTCCCTCGCCCCGGAGCACTAGACCCAATCTGGGATGGACCATATGTAATTCATAAAGATCTCCACAACGGAGCCTATATTTTGTCAACAGTGGATGGAGAGGTGTTCCAGAGGGCATGGAACATCCAACACCTCCGTCGATACTTTTCTTAACTTGTATTGCCCATATGAAGTGAATTAACAAAGAGAATCAGTGGACGTAGGCCTTTTCGTGCCGAACCACTTTAAAAAACCTTGTCTCTTTTTTCTTCTTTCCTTTGTATCTTGGCTGCTTGTTAACTTTATCCTTTTCTGTTGAACAAAATCCTGAGTATACAGCATTTCTATTCAAAGCACTCCACGACGCAACTTCACCTGGACAAGACCTAACAGGTACTATGCGAATCTATGCCCTCGCCAATGAGACACTTTTGCTCCAGCATCCCTCTGCTGCGGGTTAACTCATTGCTCGCGACGGCCCTTAAAGCCAACTGTAATGAGCCGATTATAAGCCACCGAGAAGGCCGACTATAGCCGAGGCAGCTCATTACGGCGTTAGGCTCGCCGGCAACTGTGAACCGACTATAAGCCCCAACATAAGGTGTGGCCAGCCAGGGGCAGTTCACAGTTGACGATCGGCACCCACGCTAGCCGGCCACAGTAAATCGGATAATACCCACGATTACGGGCCATAATGGCCCGGGTAGTTACTGTGCGCGATCTCGGCTCCGATGTGTCTTAAGTGCGGCTGTGGTAAAAAAGAATTAACTCCCCGCGGAGGCGTAAGATGGGTGACAAATGTCTCCAAGACCCACAGCTAGGGAAAGTGACTACAAAACCCGTTTGCCACGAACTTAAGCACATCGAAGGCCTTCCGTGATTGGAAGTTTTACTATTTCACGTATTTCAATTTTACTTAAAAAGCTTTTTTTTCTATCCCCTATAACAATCCCTTAAGTACATGATACAGAGTAGGAGATACTCGCCAATGGGTGTAGGGACTCACAGTGGCAGGACATTCGACTACATTCCATGCTCGGTCCTACAAGATATTCAAGACTGCCATCTACGATTAAAACATGAAAGGCGGTATTTTCTTCTTTTATGTACAAATACATGACCATAATTTGTTCACACCACACGCTAATATTGCAAGTCATAAAATTATGGTGTAGAACCAAAGTCTAACATCAAACACAATTTAATTACAAGAATATACATAGCTACATTTCTCATACGATATGTCGAAATAGCAACAAATATTCAAGAAACGACAAAATCAGCTTAAGTTAAAAAATTACACGTCAAGAATAATGTTGATTATTACAAGTAGCAAGAATTACAACTTAGAAGTTACTCTACTATCTTAAGACTAACAGATACAGCAATGCCAAGCCTACAAAAAGAATTTTCCAAGTCTAATCAGGGAGCCGGTTGCGTCGAAGTCTTGTCCTTGTTCTGTTGCCCGCCTGTCCGGTCATAAAAAGGATTCATTAGTGATAAGTAACCAAGTTAACGGAAAGGCTAGAAAGGAAGACTTACCAGCACCTGCTTCTTGACCATCCTGGTCGTCATCCTCTACCTGCACACCTGCCTCCTCAGCAGCAAGCAGCCGCATACCCTCCTTTACCGCCACTTTCTCCTCCTTGGTGAACTGGGCAGTGACCACATCCATACTGAAGACCGTTCCACCTTCTTTATCTGCATCAGCCTTAGCCTCCTCCAAAGCCCGAAGATAGATCTTGGCCATGACCCTGGGATAATCATCCATCCAAGAGAGATTGCCCTGCTTCCAAGTCCGGAAATACATGTCCTGGAGCATGTCGTCCATCATTCCCTCATTCTCCTCAAACTCCCTCATCCGGGCATCGGAAGCCGACAACCTTTCGACGGCAGCATCTCTCTCCAATCTATATCTCGAGCAATCAGCCTGAAGGGACCTCCGCATCACCTCCATCTCTTCCCTCAACTTAGCTTGAGCAAGCTCTGTAGCCTCAAGTTTCTCGGACAATTCCTCCACCTGCTCGAGATCCGCTCTCCGAACCTCATCCACCGTGGCAATAGCCATGTCAATCCGCTCTTTGCAGGCAGCTTCCATTTTCCGCAATTCGGCCCGACTGGCCTCTTCCATGGTTTTCCTTAGTCGCCCAGTAGCAGCCTCATGCTGAGAAATCTGAATAGCCTGATCCGCAAGCTGTTTGGCCTGATCCGAAACCACCAATCGAAGTCGGATATTGGCGCTCCCAATCTCCTCTCTGGCCTTAACCAGCCGAGCATGATGCCCCATCAGCTTCTTGGTCTCCTCTGCCACCCGATCAATATTAGCCTTGGCCTCGTCTCCCATAGTGACTATACGAGTAGTGAGTAGATCGAGATCTAAGGACTTGGCTTCATCAAGTACTCGTACCATGGGGTTACGGGGGAGAAGGTGTTCACCAGTGACTTCGTCAAAAGTAATATCATGAGAACTTGGATCCAGATCAGGATGACCCGCAAATGGATTACGGGCCAAGTCGGGACGGTCGATATGAATAACAGAAGGGTTTCCGGACAGGTGCGGAGAAGGTGCAAACTCGCTACCCTCCTCAGTAATGTCATGAATAGGCTGAGCCGGAGGCTGAGGACCGGGCGAAGTTTCGGATAAAGGATGACTCCTCTTCCTCTGCTGAATACCCTCTTCGATGACCCCAAGAAGAGGACGGTAGCCGACTACATCCCCGGAGCGTTGGGTTGAGGGCTTCGGCTTAGCAGAAATTTTGGAAAGTTTATATTGCTCAAGCCTGTGTCGGAGGTCTAAAGCTTTGGACGTCTTGCCTGCTCCTGATATAAAGAACAAGTGTCACAATCTTACATTACTATACGATTCGAGAAACGCGGTAAATTACAAGTTAAAAAAAAAAAGGGGAAAAGAAACACAGCTGTGATTGTACAAACCCTGGGGAGGAGTGGGATACTGCAATAAGTCCTGGATTTCATTCCAGGACGGGAGCGGGTCATAAAATATTCCTAAGTCCCTATCATTAATGAAGCATGCAGGAGTCAAGAGTTCACCTTGAGTCGTCGGAGCCACCTTGGCTGGAATGGTCGGAGAAGACTCACTTGCACCAGTCCCGACTTTGTCCGCCTTCCCGGTCTTCTCTGCCAAGGCCGGATCCTCATCCAACCCCTCAAAAGCCTGGTGGAACGCATCATCCGTCCACTCCTGAATCTCGCCCGCTTGCCCAGGAAGTAGGGCCACGATGCCATCGCCACCTTTGTCACCATCCCGACCATCTCCACCCTCGCCTCTTTCTTCCTCTATGTCTTCCTCCTCCCGGGTAAGTGGACAATTGCTGGGGGAGGGACCGTCCGATTTCTTGAGTTTCTTACCTCCGACAGCTGGAGGTTTTGCGAAAGGTTTCCTCTTGCTACTCTCTGCCGTAACACCTTCCTTGGTCTGAGCAGCCGCCCTCTCCTCCGCCGTTTCCCTCAGCTTAACTACAGACTGCTGCGGAAGGATTAAGTTATATTCCAGAAGAATCGCATTTCTAATCAAGAAGGCAGATGATCTGTATTTCCCAAGAATGGCTTCTATCTCAGCCGCCGTCTGGACCAGGCGGTCAGTCTCCACAACCGGAAAGCCACATGTCGCTAGCAAAAATGAGAAAGTATGAGAAGAAGCATCGCAACGGAATAGAAATTATAAGTAAAAGCATCAACTTACATCCAGAGGTAAAGCGCCGGATTGAGACGGAGTCGTCCCTAACAAAGAACTACTCTTTCTTGAACATGCTGAATTTAGAGTACAGGTCCAAGACCGGCTTGAAGGTCACAGCTGACTCCAAGCTAATGTATGGGGATCCTTTCTTGTAGCCTCTCAAATTATATAAGTACCGGATCTCCCGGTTGGAAGGAGGGCGCCCGTACTTCCTCTGAAAGATGACGAAAAGGCTCGCCAGTATGGCATAAGAGTTGGGCTGAAGCTGGAATGGGGCCACCTTTAGATACGTGAGGAAGCTGACTACCCAAGCGTTGAGAGGCGGGATAGCACCACACATACAATGGTACCTACTATAAGCAAAGTACCCTTCGGGAGGATTGTATGGCATGACTCCTGGGCCCGGCAACAGCATGAGGGCTCTATCGATCCCAAAGGAACGAGATATAACATCGAGCTGCTCCTCTTTGAGAGAGCTAGGAAAGCAGTCAGGCGGGGAATCCAGCAGCTCCTGGGGACCATGTCCATCCACTAATGACCTTGGGGCGGGCCCATGATGCTCCGATCCTGATTGAGCTGGGGGCACGGCCGAGGACTCTCCTTCGCCCCCGGACTTCCTTTTATCCGAACGAGTTTCCACTTTGCGAGACATTTATTTGCAAAACAAAAGATACGAAAGTATAAAACAGGCAAGTATATGATTTCTGGAATTTAATTTGTCATTCGAAGCATAAAAAATCATTCGGTACAGAAAAATTCTCAAGTCCATTCGACACGGGAAGTTTTCAAGTTCGTTCGGTGTTAGGTTCGTTCGGTATTCGAACTCCTAATGTTCATTCGGCGATCACACTCTCCCATTTTCATTCGGTAGGACTAAGACCCATTCGGTAACAAAGGTTCATTTGGCGGTTAAGAGAAATCACCTGGTTCGGCTAGCACAGCTGATTCGGCAGAAGGCAGAAATTTTGATTCGGTAAAATCAATCGGTTCGGCTATCTCAAACGGTGAGGAGACAACGGTAGCATAGCGCCCATATTTATAGGCAAGGGAAAGGCCACCGAACCAAAGCATTCGGCGCACAAGACCGAACGAGAACAACCAGGATCAAACAAAGCAAGCTATATACCAGCATATACCTCGCTTTGGGGGGCAAATGTTGGGTGTGTTTTCACCCCTACCGAGCCAGAAGGAACCAAGCTCCTACCACCGGTCCAAACAACAGCCGAACCAAGCATATCCCCCTCGCCGAACCAAGACCTATCCCAACTACCGCCGAACCAGGGAGCTACCGAATCAGCTTCCTCCACCCACTACCGAATGAAGCCTCGCCGAACCAAATCAAAGCACTACATACCGAACCACCACTGCTCCAACCACTACCGAATGAAGCCTCGCCGAACCAAATCAAAGCACTACATAC
The DNA here is from genome assembly GCA_030737815.1 of Allium fistulosum. Classification (NCBI taxonomy): domain Eukaryota; kingdom Viridiplantae; phylum Streptophyta; class Magnoliopsida; order Asparagales; family Amaryllidaceae; genus Allium; species Allium fistulosum. The sequence continues at coordinate 1,229,653,700 of CM060901.1, forward strand.
CGAACCACCACTGCTCCAACCACTACCGAATGAAGACTCGCCGAACCAGAACGTTGCCAGGCCAGATTGCTCCAGCCCAGGCCCACAGGCAGCTATATACATCCAAGACCCCTGCCCCCAGGCTCACTCTATAAATAGAGGGGCAGGGGTACAACAATGGGAACAAGTTTTGAGAGCTCAAGCACGGAGAGAACTTTCAAACAACTTTCTTTTACTTATATCAAAGCTTTGTACTTGTAATCAAAACAAGAGAAGAGAAATAACATATAAAGTGGATGTAGGCATATTCTGGCTGAACCACTATAAATCTGCGTGTCTTTTTACAGTTTAGCCCCTGCTTTTCATATATTTGCATAAATCACCCAAATCACTAAGAACTACATAAGATCTACTAAATCATACAACTTTGAGGTGTTTGTCCATTTTTTGTGCAAACAACTATAGTCCCAAATGGTTGTTGTCCCAACCAAGGGGGTGATCATATTCAGTACTATCCAGCAAGGGATAGGCCTGTACTGTGTTGGCAGGGATCGTTCGGTACGATCTCGGTACGCTAATCTAGAGGTGTACTGTGGAAGGCGGTACCCCAGCAGCCTTGTCATTGTATGTAATCCAATCTCCAATACGTGCCTTTGCGATTTTAGTTGTATACCTAAATAAGTTGAATGTGAGATGCAAGCATTTCAGCTATGTTCTATATTTATTTTAAACCCTTAGGCATTATCATAATATCACTAGTTTTAAATAGAAAGTGTTTTGGTTATCGGTAGGTAAAAATCCATCCGTGTTTATTTGCAACGTGGTCTTACGAGATACCCTTTATTTTTCAAAGGAGTTTTCAAATAAAAATATTGTTGTTTGAGTTTACTCACACCAGACCCATGTCTGACCCAGTGTTTATTTTTCTTTTCCCTAAACTCTTGGGTACTCAATTTTTATGAGTAGTCAAGTGATCCAGGTGGCTTCATGGATAGCTATTACTAGTATAAATTATTTTGTTGTGTATGTCTGTATGGTCTATGTATTTTATGGACAAGAAGTTGTAATTGTCCTAGTTTGGAACTTGTATTATTCAACTCTGTTGTAATATTTTGGCTATGACTATGTAATATACTACATTATCTATTATGTGTTGTTCCCAGCGTGGTAAGATTATGTATTTGATTAGTCTTCTTCTTATCTTTCTCTTTTCTTCAACCCATAATGACTCGTCTTTCGAATTTAAGAAATGCAGTTCATTACACCTGTTGTAAAGTCTAGTTTTATAGTTCTCCATTAAAATTTCCAAATAAAACATCTTTTTAATACAATAATTTCTTAACGAACACCTCCAAAGTTTGTTATTCAATTAAATATTTTACTTTATCAATCATTTACGTTCCAAGTCAAATCATCCTCATCTTAGTAAAATATTTTCTTTAAAGTATAGTAAAATTAGATACTATATAATATATCATTCTTAATAACCATTACAAGACATACACTATTTAGTGATGACATATTTCCTTCAATAACCGTCGCTAGCCGATGAAAATAGTCATCGCTCACATACTCATCGATGCAAGAAAAGTGATGGCCTTAACGATGGCCTCGTCGACAACTTTTTGACCGTTATCACTAACAAAGCCATCACTAGCCGAAAGACACATGTCAAGATACTACATATCATGAATTTTCCTCCGAGCCTTCGCTAGCCATCGCCGTCCTGCTAACAATAAGCCGACGCTAGACGTCGTTAGCCTGGAAGTGCCGTTTTACAAAACAGTTGTTGTTTCATCCATCGAACAACACGCACACACACACACACACATATATATATATATATTCGTTCATTGCTACACCTCATAAACAACACATACAAACCTAATTTCATAGGTACAAACATCATATAATATCATACATATCACAAAAACCCCGATTTATATCACAGAAATCCATATTTACATCAACATTCCATCAAACATCCACAACATACCTACTAACCGTTCAATCAAATATCAAACATCCACAACCATCAAACATAATCCGAGTTTACAACACCCAATCAATCGAACATCCATCAAAAAACACAGCCATACCTACTAATCATCATTTCCATCATTTCCCGACCCCTAGGAAAGAAATGTCTCGTGCTCTGCCATGTATGTCGCAATCCGCTCATCTAACAGCATAGTCAATCCTCCAATCTTCCACCAATCGTTCAATTCTGTTATCTCAGTTCTCAACCATGTTATCTTCTCCTCAGCCTGTGATTTTCTATAATCAGCCCGAGAAGTCATCGCCAATAAATTAGTTAATAGTTAGTTATAATTTATACGTAATATTAAATAAAATTTATAAATTAGTTAATAAAGTAGTTAAACTCAGTATACATTACCTCCCGATTACCATAATCGTTGCATCTATTCCTCGTTGGCCTATTGTCGCAGTATCAAAAATCCTATCCTCCTCCTCAACACTCAACTTCTCTCGGCTAATCGCCTCCAGTACTCGAGCTCGTAGCATTTAAAACTTTTCCTACGATTAGAAATAGTATACTGCCAAAATAAATTAAAGAATGTTTTCCATGATAGCTTGTGATTTGGGGTCTATCCAAGTAAATGTTATTAAGCCATCTTCATTAGTGTGCTACAAATGAAGACCTCCAAATATGTAGGGTCAGGACCTTTCTCATTCCTCTAAAGTTATATATGAATAAACAATGTTATAAGCAATTTATAGTCGCAATTTATAAATTTACCGTTTCATCGTGATATTGTTAGAAGGATTTTGACCTAGCGTTGTGTGCAACTGGATTTTTATTCCTTTTTGTTGAGTTCCACGAAGATACTTCCTGTAAATTTAACATAAAATGTATATTTACCGTCTATAACTACTTAAATATATGATTGAATAAATTAATGCAATTATAATACAAACTTTAAACAAATTATAGTAAACATATATAACTTGAAAACTTACTTTCACGGCGGGAGTTTGCTAGTACCCAAGAAAATCATCCTAAATAGTAGCACTCATCAAATCAAATTTTTTATTTTTGTATTTTATGCCTGAGAAGGTGTCTTTGTAGTTTTTCTTCATCTTCATATTCTAGTGGTTCCTATACAACCGTTAATCTTCCTCCTTTACAGCAACTGCAACCTCCATATTGAAATTAAAATGAATTATGCATAGTATATTAATTTTCAAAGATCAAATATGTCATTTTTAAATGAACTATAAATTTATACTTACCGATAAGCCGGTCCATATAGAATCTTTAATATAAGGTGGGATATCATCCCACGTCGGCCAACAACCTGACATCAAACTCATATATGCTTTCCAAGAGACGGCCAAAATATAATCAGAATACTCTAGCTCGAAACCCCTATATTAAATTTAATGTAGAAATTTAATAAATCATAAATAGTACACATGCACTAAATATTAATGATGTTGTAATAAATTTCATACTTACCCTCCAGGTTTGGGAGTCATACTCGCACGTGGGTGTAAATTAGTCAAGGCACTAGCACCCTCCCCTCGCCAGCAGTAGAGAACCCAAAGAATGAGATCTAAAATTTCTCCTATGAGACATAATATCTACTACAAACATATTATTTCATAATGAAAAAACATATCATATTATTACTAGAAAATAATAGCCATATAAAACTTCCACTAAAAATAAAAAAATGGAACAAAATTTCTTATATACATAGAATTACTAAAACAGAATAATACATAGCTCACAACATAGTCATCATCATTAATAACAGCGGAAACTCAAAATATAAATTATACAAAAAGTGATACAAATATCCATCATATATACATTACATCTTCAGTAATTAATAATCACTCTTCGTCATTTTTTGATTCTGACTCTGTCTCGTAATCTATATCATTTTCCTCTTTATCTCAAATGCTTCTATTAAAACATTTGATTTATCGTTCAAAAGCCCTAAATCAGTATGATCATTAGTTATTATTATTTCATTATTTGGTTTAAGGTCTGCTTGATAAGCTGCTTCGTCTAGAATATTATTTCATTCAAATGTAAATCTTGCCTTTGTTTTAAAACAGCCGACCAATCCACTTTATCTCTTTTTAGGGATGAATACGGAGAAAAATAAACTTGTAATGCTTGTTTGGCTAATACGAAAGGATCACACTTATAGTAATGCGAGTTATGCTTTATTTCAATAAGCTTATTTTTGTGCATGTTGATTCCAGAACTAGGAACATTGCTGAACCAATTGCATTTGAATAAAAAAAACTTTTTCTGTAGGTCGTATAAAATATGTCATTTCTAGAACCCGTGTTAAAATGCCGTAAAAATCTATTATATGTTCATCTGGATCATCACTACCTTTGACAAATACACCCCTATTATAGGTAAATTTTTCAGCATCATATTATTTAGTGTTAAATTTAAATCCATTGACGAAGAATATTAGATAAGTCTTGACATTTCTTTTTTGTCCTATCACAAGATGTTTCAATCCTTCGTCACCCATGCAATTTGTTGGATCATAAATGTAGTTCGAAAACCAATTAGCAAACTCTTTACTGAGATCGCCACGTGGATATTGTGATTCGTAAATACTACAAATACACACACACACACACATATATATATATATAATATATTACATTAAAATCTATAAGTATAATTGTAATAAATATGAATTTTGAAATTCATATATCGAGTATTATTATTTAATATTACCTGACAAATGGTGCAACTTTAGCATAATTAAGAAAAGCATATGTGTGTGCTATATGATAATCTCTATCATCTAACCATAGTTCCATACATTTTCTAGCAGGTCGGTCATGTTGTCTAGAAATAGAAAATATTGATTGAGAATAACCTTGTTCAATGGCTTCATTCTTACGAGGAACACCTATAAATGATAAGTTCACATGGTCACTGAAAAAATGAAGCTTCTTCTTCAAGATACGATTTGCAAATCGAACCTTCCACTCATGCATTTTGTCAAACTTTTTTCTTTAAACAATTCAAGTTTCGACTACAAAATTAATTTAATTTAAATAATTAATATTATGGCTATTCAGTATTACCTCTCAAATGGATACATCCATCCATATTGCGTAGGACCTCGAAGAAGTGCTTCGAATGGAAGATAAACTGGTAAATGCTCCATTACATTAAAGAATCCTGAAGAAAACATTTTCTCAAGTTTGCAGAGCAGTATAGGGATATCCTCTTTTAGTTTACATATATGCTCGATTTTTAACGTAGTCGAACAAAGCTCTATATAAAACAAACTTAATTCTATTATAACGCTCCATACTTTTACCGCAACAATTCTTTGAAAACCAAAGGTAACAAGTTTTCCATCATGACATGACAATCGTGAGTTTTCATCCAACTCAGTTTGTTGTTTTTAAAGTCAACACATCTACGAAGATTAGTTGAAATCCCATCAGGACATCTTAGTCCTTCCACCCACTTTAACACAAGTTTTAATTGCTTGTTGTCTAGCTCATAGCATGCTTTGGGGTTTTTTTTACTGTCGTTAGGCTTCATATGAAATTCGGGACGTTTACGTAATTCTACTATATCACGTCTTGAATTCAGATCGTCCTTAGATTTTCCCTTAAAATTCAAAATTGTATTAAACACATTATCAAACATGTTTTTTCGTTGTGCATCATGGCTATATTATGTCAAAGTAAAAGATCTTTCAAATAAAGTAACTTCCAAAATGCACTTTGTTTGCACCAATTATGAATTATCGATTTACTTGGAATTTCAGTCTGTACCCCAGTTTCATGTATCTTCAGATATTGCTTTACAAGATCATATATTTCCATGCTTGACCAAACCATTGGTGGTTGTCAACTCTCTACTATTAGCTATAAAATTTTTTATCTCTTCTAAAAGTATGATTAACATAGAGAAAACACCGATGAAAATCGAACCATGTAATTCTTCCATTTGGTAATGAAAATGCATATGTTTCTTCATGCAATAAGGACAAGCAGGACGACTATCCATACTCCAGCCTGAAAGCATTGCATAAGCCAGAAAATCACCAATAGTCCATAACAAAGATATGAACATACGAAAATTATTTTTTTAGAAACGTCGTATGTATCAACCCCTGCATGCCATACTGATTTCAACTCTACAATAAATGGCTGCAAATAAACATAGATTCCTTATGTAGGATCATTAGATCTAGGGACGACAATGGTGAGAAACATATATGGAGTTTTCATACACACCCACAGAGGTAAATTATAAGGTATAACAATAATAGGCCAAGACGAATATTTACTACCAAATTAAGAGAATGGTGAAAATCAATCGGCACATAAACTAAGTTTGACGTTACGGCTTTCTGCAGAAAATGCAGGATTAGTCTTATTGAAATGCTTCCATGCTTCTCTATCAAATGGGTGTGCCATCTCATATGAGATGCGGTAGCAGAAGACACATATAACCTTTAAAGTCTATGAGTGATAGATAAGTAATACATTCTCTTGTAGGGGATTTCCTTTCTTTTTTCTTGGTTTATATCATTCCTCGTTACATATTCTGCATTTCCTAAGGTTAATGTCATCTTTTCAATACAACATGCAACCTTTTATACATGTATCTATCTTTTGGTACGACAGACCGAAAGCGGACATAAGTTTTTTCACTTTATAATGACTGTCGCACATCGGATTATTAGATGGCATATGCAGCTTGTACAACTGCTATGAATCCAGCTTCTGTAAAGTTTAATTTTGATTTCATAATAATGTATTCGGCAGTTAGTGATAATTCAGTTCCACTTTTATAAGCATCCCACAACGGCCACTTAGCAGCATCCAATAAATCATAGATTCTTTTTGCTCCCAAGGTTGGTTCTTCTTCGACATTTACGTCTTCATCATCAACTTGAACAATAGGGAATATTGATCGTTTGCTTCTTCTGTCATATCTTCTATTAGATTCGCCATAACATAATCGTTATTCACTTCGTCCTTTGACACTACAGGATTACGTGCAACAAGTTCTCCATGACGATCCCACAAATAATAATCTGGCACAAAACCAACTTGACACAAATGTACTATAACCATATTTTGTTTCCAATGCTTCAAATGTTTGCATTACGATAAGGGCAACAAATTTCTTTGTCATTTCCATTATTAGATTTAGCGAATATAATAAATTCATGCTCACCATTGTAGAAATTTTTCTTCACTGAACATTTCATACCAACTCGCTTTTCAAACATCCAACCACAGTCGACAAAATAATTGAACATTTTTCCTAATTTAAAAATATATGTTAGAAATTTCGACAGCACATCACTATCATGAAGTGTATGCATAACTTTGCATCCAGGGGGTATGTTGCTGTTGTTGTATTTATAAAATAAATTAAAGCCTTTTGGGACTAAAGGCTTTAATTTGTTGTCGTCGTATCTATTAAAATAATATTTACCCCTAATTTTCAAATAAACATTATATTTATTTCTTAATTTTTACAAATCGATTTAAGTAAAAATATTTTTTTTTCAAATGCAATTTTTTACTTAGATCTACTTCCAAAAAGACATGCACATAAATTACTAATAAGTATAAATTAAATTTTAAACCATATTTTATAATTCATTCAACTATATAAATATTTAATTAACTAAATTTTATTTTTTAAACCATATTTTCTAATTCATTTAAATATTAAAAAAAATTATTTAACTAGTTTGTAAACAAAAATTTAAAGTTTGCAAAAAGGCGCACTAGTTAATTAATCACCAAAAATAACTTTATTTTATAATTACCACTACACTTATAATTAACACACACTAATTAATTAACAAAAATTATGTTTATACAACTCTCGGCAAAATGACCTGTTTTGAGCTTATTTTTTTCGGCCTTTTTTTAACAAATCCAACCATACAGATTGGATTAACATATTACAAAGTATGAGTGGTTCAGATTGATCTCGTTTGAAGGTTGTCTGACCTTCGAACGAAGGGTTTTTAGTACGAATGTCGATGAATTGGTATAAATTTAAAATTCAAGATCGACACCCTACAGTTGTTTATTTTTTAATCATCTTTTAGAAATAAGTCCGAAGTACTTTAGATCAACATAAGATGCAATAAATTTATTTTTCTATCGAATATTTTATTTTGTATAATTTTATTATACGAAATACGTGTAAAAATTCATAACTAATTACCCAACGGTTTAAAAAAAAATTTTAATTCATAAAAATGTTACACACAATCAACTTTATCGAAGTTGCTTAATGGACCGACTTAAAGTCACGTAGACGGACGTGCAAGTTAGATTTTTACTAATGATAAATGTTCGAATTACATGACCATAGATTATTAAAAATACAAATTTAACCGATCACAAGCCGTCCTTAGGTTGAATGGCTGTGCTAACATATATCTTTTATTTTTTAGGAAATAAACTAGTATTTTTAAACATTTTTTAAAGCGTAATGGTAATAAATCAATTAATTATTTGATTGGTTAATTAATTTGATGGCCAGCCATCAGAACAAGCTGACGGAGCCATCGACGGTCGTCGCTCCATCCCGACACTATTTACCGTGTGTCTTGTAGTGAATATATTTCCAAATATATTCCCAATAAAGCAGTATTCAAATCATGCATTTTCAACCAAAACTCTTTACTCAAAAAATATATATTTTTCTTTTCAAAACATCATTTATCAAAGAGTGCCCTTTTCAGTGAAAACCCTTACAACTAATATTGATTTTTGAATAAAATGTCTTCTAATATCAAATATACTCCTTTGATAAAAAAAATCACTCAAATAAATATTTATCATATTCTTTACTTAAACAGATACTTCACGAGTAAAAATACTTCCATCAAACTATTTTCAAATATTCCACTAATAATATAATTTGCCAAATAAAAATATTTCCACTATATTATCTACACATAATTAACTTTATAATAAATCTTCTTCAAATCATATAACATTCATTATAAAGTGTGTTTCAATAAAATATTCTTGTCTATAAAATAAGGGTCCTCACCAAATATTCTCTAATAAGCTACTTTTGACAAAAAACATTTTAAATTCTCTACTGTTATCAAAATAGTTTTGTCTTCCTTAAAACATCTTATTAATTAAATGTGACGCCCCACCTCTATACTCACACTAACCAAGGACATCACTGGGTAATGCTGTCAATTAGTACGAAGAATAAGGCTGTTGAGGAGCGACCAACTGTATAATTGATTTGAGCGAGAACCGATATGTAAGATAGTATGTCATGCATTTCATTTTAAGAGGAAATCCGACATATCCAATCCAAACTCAAATCTACTACACATTGGCCAAGTGGCCTTTGGAATCAATATAAAATAAGCACAACACTAAATCAGTCACAGATATTCATATCACTAAGGCAGAAACAGATACGCATATAACATATAGAAATGAACATCATAGTAGTGGTCATACAACATCCACTACAAGCCAAAAGAATAGGCACATGTACTACACAAAAGAATAAGTATACATCAAAGAGTCTCTATCTCGTATACATAAAAGACAAAAACTACTAAGCTAAAGTAGTTAGCCAAAAGTCAGAAGATAGTCCCTGCCAAGAAGTCAAGTGGGAGCACCTGAAACACCTCGGTCTGACCCGCGTATTATGTAAGAAGAAAAATAATAAACGAATCATTCTCGCTACAATTTTCATGTAAAATGAGATAGGATAAGAGATATGACAAAAATATAAGATAACAATAATACCATGTTGTGACAAGTATATATTTTATAACAATGAAAATCATACAATATCTCAAGTTTTCTCAAATATCCAAAAAGAATATCATATTCTTTAGCTTATTCATCAAACCTCAAATATTGGCAAAACATATCAATGCAAATCGTAAAAATTGGTGAAACACAAATTCCAGAAATCATCAATTAGAAATCCAGAAAACATAAAAGGGGGAGGCCTATCATAAGCGGAAGCATGAAACTCACCGACACGTGTATCATAAACGAGACGCTATCCCATGGGTCGCTAACCCATAGAGCCGGTGCAACGACGTAGTACAAAGATACACCCGAGGAACCTGAAACTCAAATAAGTTAGAACAATGACGTAGTACAAAGGTATGCCCGATGAACCGAACTCCATAAAACGGTTAAAAGACCATGGGTCGCTAGCCATAAAAATGAGACGAAGCTTTACAGAATGGGGTATAGTCCATCACGCGGACAAAGAGACATCACATATCGCTAGTCTAAATCACAATGATCATCATAAATCTATAAGTGTAAATTACACTAAGCTAGTAAATAAATGAGTTTAGCTTTATGTCCCATAACCACTAGCTTAACTTAAATATTTACAAACAGATTGTAGATTTTCACTCGAAAATTGTCATGAGATTTCAATCGAACAAGTCCAAGAATTAACCGACGAAGTAAACACAAGTGTTTCATACCACTTGTTTTGCTAAGTCGTTTAATTTGATTTCTCATACGAATGAGGTAAAGGTTTGTATATACTAATAGATTAAAAACGGTTTTAAAAACGAGCTTTGTATTAAAAGTAATGTTGAAATCATTTTTGTGAAAGAGTTTGAGTATTTACTACTAGTATAGAAACCTTTGTATTTTAAAGTGACAAATCATAGAAACGATTGTAAAAACAATCTATCACCAAAAATCCACATTCGACGACGTGAATTAAAACCATAAAAATAGATATCAAATCCATCAAATGGACATTCCCAGAAATCCAGAAAAGAATTCATCAAAGTCGATAATAAATGACAACAATCAACCAGATCAACAAAAATCGATAAAAATTGGAAATCCACTCAAAAATAAGCAAATAGGCAAAATTTAACAGAACCAGACGTTTGGTAGGTCTAACCAGACGACTGACCCTGGGTTCTGCAAAGTTATAAAAAAATTATTCTTTTTCTTTTTATTTCCTGAAGCCTCCCAGACGTCTGGTTGGGTTTAACGAGACGTCTAGTCCTGGGCTTTGGAATTTTATTATTTCGTTTATATATAATTTTTTTCTCAGAAGCCCCTACCAAACGTCTGGAATTTTCAACCGGTCATCTGGTTGCCTGAGCTGGGCAGAAATTTACCTAGGCCATTGATGGCCAAATCAATTCGGAGGCGATCGGACGAGCGATGGAGGCTAGGGATTTATGCCAAGCGACAACCCAGCCCTATAGACTCTTCGATACATCCCAAATAACGTGTACAAACATCCATAGTAGGGTATTTATAAATTTTGACTTCAAAACCAAAATTGGAAAATTCACCAAACTAATTCAAATCAAAAGCAATTAAACATGAAATAGATGTTAGGAATGCATACCTAACAACAATGAAAGCTATAAACATAGATGTTAGTTCAAGAACTCAACTTTAAATTCAAAAACAAGGAATGAGAAGCTCTAAAACAAGGAAAGATCAATTCCTCTTCACTACACCTCTAGAATCTTCAATCTATTATCAAATGCAAAGTTTTTCCTAAGCTAGGTTATAGGAAAAATCAAGAATTGAAGAGGGATTGAGATGGAGAAGATGAAGAGGATGCTTACCTAAGCTTCTCCTTGATTTTAGAACTTGAATTTGAATTTCCTAAGAAAACTAGGGCTTAGGAATTTAGTTTCCACTTCCCACCATTTTTCCTAAGGCTTGAGTGTTAGGAATTTAGAAAATGGAATGAATGAATGAAGTGGAGTGGAGTGGGAGGTATTTGGTGAAGGTTTGGGTTTTTTTATTGGATTAGTGGGCTAGAACACAACCCAAAGCCCGAATGAAAATACCAAAATCCTAATCAACTCCAAACATATCGATGTTTATACTTAAACAAGTTGTAAATGTCGTTTTGACCTCAATGAAAGTGGTATTGAGTCTGAATTTGACTGTTTACAAAAAGTCACATTTCATATTTTAATTCAACTAGCGATGCTATATTTAAATAAAACATTTAAATATATAATTGTAAAATATGCGGGTTGTTGCAGACTTCCCTCCTTAAAGAAATTGCGTCCTCGCAATACTTAAGAAGAAAATAAAGAGTGACAACCACTCTAAGGCATAACAACACAAAAGAAAATTTTGAAGTAAGAAGTTCACCTTAAGGACCACGAGAGAGTAAGTCTGGATGTGTTTGCTCGATGAATTCTCTAGATTCCCAAAAACAATCTTAGGATTTGCGGACCATTGAACTTTCACAAGCGGAACATCTTTATTATGAAGGCGTTTAACCTCCATAGAAATTATACGAATAGGATGTTGATCATAAGTCAAATTAGGTGAAACTTCAATTTCTTCAATAACACCGGGCTCAAGAATAGAATCGGAATCTCTAAGGCATTTCCGTAGTTGAGAAACGTGGAATACGTCATGAATAGCAGAAAATTAAGCCGGTAATAAAAGGCAATAAGCCATGGAACCAATGCGTTCGATGATGGGAAATGGGCCAATATATCGAGGTGCTAATTTTCCCGATCGACTGAAACACACAACACACTTTATAGGTGAAACACGAATGAATACCAAATCTCCCACAGAAAATTCTAAATTCCTTCTTCGGTTATCGGCATAGGATTTTTGTCTACTTTGAGCTTCTTTCATCCTACTACGACGAATAAGGTCAATCTTTTATGTGGCATCACGAATAAAATCTGGACCTAAAACCAGCTTCTCACCAGCTTCAAGCCAACATGAAGGAGATTGGCATGGTCTTCCGTAGAGTGCCCCGAAAGGTGCCATACCAATAATAGATTGGAAGCTACTATTATAAGAAAACTCGACAAGGGAAATATGATCTTCCCAACTTCCACCAAAATCAAGAACACATGCACGAAGAAGATCTTCAAGAGTATGATTCACACGCTCTGTTTGTCCATCGGACTTAGGATGATAAGCGGTGCTAAAATTAAGCTTCGTTCCCAAAGCTTTTTGAAGACCTTTCCAAAATCCACTAGTAAATAATAGATCATGATCGCTAACAATAGAAGTAGGAACTCCATGCAATTTAAAATTTTCTTTAGCATAAAGTTTGGCCAAAAGAGGTACTGTCCGGTTGGACCGAACTGGAAGAAAATGGGCAGATTTGGTAAGTCTATCTACAATCACCCATAAACTGTTATGACCCAAATGAGAACAGGGAAGATCGTCAATAAAGTCCATGGAAATTTGATCCCAATTCCAAACGGGAATGTCTAAAGGTTGCAATAACCCACCGGGCCATTGGTGCTCGGCCTTAACGAGTTGGGAAGTCATGCAACGCTTAATAAAGTTTGCAATATCATATTTCAATCCATCCCAATAATAAAGTCGCTTCATGTTCGCGTACGTTTTACTACTACCGGGATGAATGGTAAATTTAGAATGATGAGAATCTTCTAAAATGTCCTTACGAAGATCACTAATATTTGGCACAATAAGTCTACCAAATTTTCGAATGCCTCCACGAGCATCGATTTCAAAGTCTTTCAAACCATCTATATTTCTATCCCTACAATTTTGGCTAAGTGGAGCCAATTCGGGTTCGTGCTTTTGCGCTTCAAGGATGAAGTCTAAAATAGAAGGATGAGCCTCAAGGCTACATAAAACAAGAGATGAACATGAATCAGATTCATGATCTCGAATCTCACAAGTGGACAAAGTCTCGAGATCATTCCATTCGGATATCATCATGGAAACAACCACTTGTTTCTTACGACTAAGGGCATCAGCAACACGATTTCACTTTCTGGGAGTAAAGAATATCAAGGTCATAAAATGCAAGGAGTTCAAGCCAACGTTGTTGACGTAAATTAAGTTCCTTTTGAGAGAACAAATACTTCAAAGATTTATGATCGGTGTAGAGAACAAATTTCTCTCCCAAAAGATAACGACGCCAAATTCTAAGGGCGAAAACAGTGGTCGCGAGCTTTGAATCATGAGTGGCATATCTAGTCTCGGCAGGCTTTAATTGCCTAGAAGCATAAGCGATAACATGTTCCCTTTGCATGAGAACGACTCCCAAACCAACACGACTAACATCGGTATAAACAATCAAGTCTGGTCCCTTCGGGAAATACAAGAATAGGAGCATCGGAAAGGAGTTCTTTTATTTCTGAAAAGCAGCTTCACATTTGTTTGACCAAATGTACTTAACTCCCTTCTTTGTCAAACTAGTAAGAGGTACGGAAATTTTAGAAAAGTTTTTATGAACCGACGGTAATAGACCGCCAATCCAAGAAAGCTGCGTATTTCCGTCACACTCTCCGGTCTCTTCCAATTTTGAATCGCTCCAATCTTTGAAGGATCCACGGAAATTCCAGATTCAGAAATAATATGTCCTAAAAATTTCACATGAGATCGCCAAAAATGGCACTTAGAAAATTTTTCTTTCAAGTGATTGCTCCTAAGAGTTTCCAACACAATTCGAAGATGTTTTTCATGCTCTTCCTCGGTTTTAGAATAAACAAGAATATCATCGATAAAGATGAGTACAAATCGATCGAGGAAGTCTTTGAAAACTCAATTCATAAGGTCAACGAAATAAGCTAGAGCATTCGTTAAACCAAATGGCATAACAGGCCATTCATAAGATCCATAACGAGTACGGAACGATGTCAAAGGAATGTTGTCCTCTACAATACGAAGCTGATGAAAACGGGTTGCTAAGTCTAACTGTGAAAAGACTCTAGCACCGCAAAGTTGATCGAATAGAGTATCAATCTGAGGCAAGGGATAATTATTCTTAGTGGTAAGATCATTAAGCTTGCGGTAGTCAACGCAAAGCCTAAGTGTACCATCGGATTTCTTTACAAAGATAGATGAAGCTCCCCAAGGAGAGCAACTAGAACGAATAAACTATTTTGCTTCCAATTCGGATAATTGTTTATGCATCTCCTCATTTTCCATATTGGACATACAATAAGGAGGACGAGTGATAGGTAGAGCTCCAGGGATTAGATTAATTCTGAACTCAATTGCTCGCTTAGGTGGTAATCCTAAAACGGGCTCAAAGATGTCGGGAAATTCACAAACAAAGTGAATGAGGAAATAACATCTTCCTCATCATCATTATCGTCATCATGCGGGTTTAGAGAATATAAGGATGCTATCGAATTGGAATCTGAATCTTTAAGAACAATAGAAATCTGCTTAACAGATTGAGGATGTCAAAGATGGATAGTCCTCTCGGGACATAGGATGTGGGCTTCATAACGGTTAAGCCAATCCATTCCCAAAATCATTCCGAAACCTAAGTAACGCATAACATGCAAATGACACGGAAAGCAAAATCACATAGAATAATTTCAACTTCCTTAAAAAATAAATTGAGTGTTTCAGATCCACCAATCAGATTCGCAATTCTTAATGAAGTCATCAAGCCAATAACATTTAAAGACAAAGTATCAACAAGTTCTTTTGATATAAAAGAGTGAGATGCACCCGTATCATAAAGAATTCAAATAGGATGATCACGAAACATAATAATGCCATCAAGGATAGAATGAGAAATACCTTGACCAAGAGAAGGGTTACTAGGGGCTTGCACAACATTCAACTTTCCCTCTTTCTTACTTAGAAGTTTGGGACATGAAGATATAAGATGACCCGAACTTTTGCAATAGCGACAATAAAGGGGTTTCAGACACCTATTTGCATAATGGTCCTTAGAACCACAATTGTAGCATTCTCCACGACTAGAGGTAGGAGTCTTTGCTACCGAAGTTGCTTGCTTCCCTTTCTTGTTGAGATTAGGGCCTTTGAACTTACTATCGGGATGCCTCTTCTTGTTGTTCTTGAAGTTCTTCTTGGCACCCACAACTTCAACATCACTTTCTTTATCGGCCTCTTCAAGTCGAAGAGCGATATCTACAGGCTGATCGAAAGGAACTTCTAGTTTCAGAAGTAAATCCCTTTTGAGATTCTTATTCAACCTATAGATAAACTTCTGAATTTTCTTCAACGGGGTATTAATATACTCGACCCCAATTTTAGAGAGGGATTCAAATGATGCGACATAATCCATCATAGAAGATTCACCTTGAACCAGGTCAATATATCGTCGGGCTAAAGTTACTTTTTCATCTTCCGGCACAAACTTTAACTCGAACCTTTCCCAGAGTTGCTCCCAATTAAGGTCCGCTTCAACAATTTCCGAAATCGAAAGCTCATACCAATCTAATGCTCTCTCCTGGAGAATGTTAGAAGCCACTTGGACTTGATGTAGATCCACAAGATTCATGCGAGAAAAGATGCGACCGCATGTTCTAAGCCAAGCTTGGACTTCTATAACGCTTTGGAACCCTTGAATGAACTTCCACCCAAATTGGTATAATCACTGCACAAGCGTGCAAACCTGGATTTAGGATGAGTAGGCTCAGGAATGGGTCCGGCAGCTTGGGCATTGTGATAGCCCGATTTTTCATACCGAAAAGTCGAACCATCAAGATTAAAGAAGAAGGAGGTAGAAGAAGGAAATAGAAACAACATTAGAATCTTACCATCACAGCGGAATAATATATAATAGTTAATAACTGATCTTTACACACACAAAAATCTGTTTATACATTACATCATCAGAGTACACACAATCAATAACACACAACTGGACAGTTATATTAATTTGTCCTCACCAATAGACAATACAACTTACAACACAGCGGAATAATACATTAAGTACGTATGCTACGTCTCGCCATCCAGCTCGTCTCCTGAGCTCCACAGCAATCCATCCTGTAATCTATAATACTCGGTCTGACCCGAGCATTATAATAAAATAACACCCGAGTTAGTCTAGAAAACCAGTGTGAGAAAACACACTCAATTGGATTATTAAAGTTTTCCAAACCCTTTGAAATCAAAAGCATCTCGTAAGACCACGCCACAAATAAACATGTCGGGTTTTTACCTTACGATAGCCAAAACACTTTCTTATCAAATCCGTCCGATATTATAATAGTGTCTATCTACAAATACTTATTCAAATAGCTGAAATTGTTACATGATTAAATTCCAGCATACTAGCCACAAAGTGGGTTATACAAACAAAATCCGAAAAAGGCACGTAGGGAGAATGGATTTCCAACTAATGATTAGGCACTGGGGTACCACCTGTCACAGTACCTGGTCTAGATCAGTGTACCGAGGACCACGCCCGATCCCCTGCAACACAAAGCCGGAACTACCCCTTACTGGATAATTCCGAGTAAGATCACCCCACGGTTGGGATCAGCAACCGCACCACTAAGCCGAATATATAAAGGGACATCTAGACAGGGATGACCTCACCCTAATGGGTGCTACCCACATAGCCTTGCTGCATAACCCCTGATTTTCAGTCATTCTCGGTTGAAGAGGCTCGAGGCTAAGTGTTACCTTTTTAGAACATATCCCTTAGAATGCTCATCGTCCACCTGACGATGTTCTAGAAGCATTCATCCATACAAGTCCGTCCCGGGTTCGAACGGAACCGAAGGCACTACTCCTACTACATCCATTTTGGAATCATCCTCAGGATTAGTAGTGCCTAGCCCTTGCACTTCACTGCTCCATCTTCGACTCCAAACTTGTTTTCCCCACGGAAACGTACAAACCGTGTCGAAGTGGTTTTTGGAAAATAAATCCCGATCCCGGTCTCTTCGAAACGATCAGCACATTGGCCAATATTGATAGTCGGTTATTTAACTATCAAATAACATTCACAAACAACCATCAAACAAAAATAATTTTCCAAATTATTTATTGACCTCAAAATATCTTCACAAGATATATTTCCATTTTTCAACCCTTTTGAAAACAGTTCAAACCATCTTTCTCTCACGAAGTAAAACTTCCAAATATTTCTATGTCCACTGAAATCACCAAGTACAAACACTCTAGATTTTAAAAATATTTTAAAACACTTTATTATAAAATATACTTTAAATTAAAGACTACTTTAATACTTTATTCAAAAATTTATACTTTGAGAATATTTTAAATAAACCTACTTTATAAAACTAAATTTTCATCTCTTAAAACATAATACCAAGTCACCTTTAAATAATTACTACTAAAATAAAATTTGAAAAATACTTACTTTAAAATTTAAACATTTAAAAATAATAGATTTTCCAAAACATACCTTTAAAACAACTTTGAAACTTTAACTTATACCTAAGAATTTGCTTTGAAAACGTACTTGGCTATCCAGGGAAATATACTTCTCTCTCACATCATTAAAAATAAATCACTATTTATTTTTAACCAAATTTACTCATTCTTTAATAAATTCCCACCGTGCATTTATTCCTCCAAATATCCACTGATATATTCCTTCACTTTTATAAACCCAGTTTATAAATCCAAAGTCTCACTTCTCTTTTAAAAATCCTAGTTTAAACACTTAAATCAATTCCCAAATTGATTTCCAATTTACTTCACTTTTAAATAAAATTTCCTTACTTACTCCATCTATTTCAAAATCCATTAACTTTAAATTTCATTTCTTTATTATGATTTAAAAATCTCTTCAACTGAGAATACCAATTCAGACTTCCCAAATTCCTTTCTTATCCTTTTTAAATAAATTCAACCCTTGAATTTTTAAAATAAATTCTTTATTTCCTTAAAATAATAACGCTTGAGTTTTAAAATTCATTATTTCTCGGTTATTTCATAATCCCTTTTCCATACTCGGAATTTATTTACTAGAATTTAAAAATCACTTTTATTCTTTCCAATTCATTCTTTAATTTATTCAAATTTTTATAATTATTTTACTTAAAAATTCACTTCTTTGTTTGCTTTTCAAAAATCCAATTCTATATAATTTGGTACCGAAATATTCAAGCAAACCATAACATTCAATATTCCAATTATCAGTATAACTCATCACAGAATATCAAATATTCATAACACAGAATATTAAACAATCTAAATAATTTTGAGGAATCCAGTTGGATCCCTCCAACCTGTTTCCCTACATGCACAAATGTTAGCACAATACCAATTCCACTTCGAGGTGGAATATCGTGGTATATGGGATTAATAAAATATCATCCGCTATTATGTGGCGCATAGGGTCTCATCCGCTATATAATGCGGGAAATCAATCACTCCAATATATACTATATACTACTATATAATATATCACATCTAATCAATGCAATCATCCAACCAATTTCTTTTAAATTTAACCATTTAAATTTAAATTAAACCCAGATGAGTGAGATTAACTCACCTTGAATTTTTCCAAGTTGCTAATCGTTCCAATTTAATTCCAGCTGACTTCGAAAAATTCCAACGCTGCCGATCTTAAGATATTTTAACCCTATATAAATAAATTTCGAATTTTATTAGCATTTGACATAATTTAAACTACCATTCGCCTTCTCAGTTTAAATTTTAAATTTATTGGCTAAATAAAACATTAAATTTACTTTACTATTTAATTTTCTGGTTAATGAACTAAAATCAATATATTAAGCTAAGGGTTTAAAATTGAGTACTATTAAATTAAAAATGTTCAAAATAAATTAACCATCGCATAACAACTTATTGAATTTGTAAATACTCCATCTTAATATACTTTATACTATATATATATATATACATCGTCATACAGTCTATTTAAAATTTAACAGTAAGATTTTAAAATGTGTAAACAACCATTATATTTTTTTTTCAAAACCAAACGGTTTTAATCATCTTTCCAAAATAATCTTTTCATTAAAGACACATTATTACTCCTATTAACTTTCCAAACTTATCCATAAGTCCCAACAATATCACTTACTTAACACTTCATATTTAAATTTGAAACCAAATTTTGAATTATCAAAATTTCTCAAAAAAAAATTTTTTTTAACAAACGAACTGATTTCGTGAATGAAGAGAGATTTGGGTAGAAGCAGCTTCGAACTGGAGTGAATTGAAAGGTTGATCGAGATGTTATAACGAAGTATTGAATTTTATTTTATTTTCGTTTCCTAGATTTAGGGCCAACAACATTTTCTTTCTCTGCTTGGTTTTAAAAAGGAAAGTGTGTTGAGGAAGAAACGGGCAAAAAGTTCTGACATGAGAAAGAAAGTAGGCTGATGCGAAGGAATGTCGGCTGGTGGAGGTTGCTTGTATTGGAATATACATATAAAATTTAAATTGAATTCAAATTATCTCAATGAATGCAACTTCCAATCTCGAACTCCTAACGAGGCATGCCGCCAGGCGTTTATAATGTTATACCCCTATTCCGAACGCAATAGAAAAGGTTCCGAGTCCTAATTCGATCGTATGGAGAAGATAGCTTTTGGACCCAGTTATTATATTAAATTTTTGATATATTTTTCAACGCATTTATATATCGTACGCTCACACCACAACTCCAAACACTATTAAAATTAAAATCTGATAATAATACAATATTACGGATCTAATGGAACTAGTTTCGTCGAATTCCAAGACTGTGCCTCGGAAGGCTATTTTTAAATATCAATTTAAACGATAAAATTTCAAAACTTAACAAAACACTTCCAAATTCAAGTTTAACACTTTTACTATCTTCAGTACTATCAATATAAATTTTACAAGCCTTCAAATTATTTTTAACTGGCATAAAACTCCAGATTCAACATTTTACCCGACTTCCAATTATTAAATTCAATAAATTTAATTATCCAAAAATTGGTTATATTTGAAAGTCAAGTCAAAATTACCCCTTTGAATATTTAAAATCAATTAAATATTCCCATTTCAAATATCCCAAAATTTTGGGTCGTCACATTCCTCCCCCTTTAAAAGAATTTCATCCCCGAAATTACTAGTTAGGAAGAATGGTTTAATCCCCGTTAACTATTTTCTCAAATCCAAATAGTTTCAAACAACTTTCCACTTATTTGCAATAGTTAAACACATGAATTTAGAAGTAATACACGTTAACAATGTCCATAAGTAACTTATATGATCTTAACACTTATGCACTTGTTTTCGACCATTCCATACACTATTTGTTCTATTTAAATGGTTTACAACTCTATCGCTTTCATTCAACTCATTTTTAACTTCCAACGAGCTGTGACGACTAGCCTTTCTATCCACAGAAAAACGTATCATCGTTAAGAAAGAAATATATAGAAATAGAAAGAAAGAAGAAAGAACAACACAATTCAGAATCTCACAGCGGAAACGGAACAAAATATAATACATCACATAACTATTACATAGTCTTACATATATCAGAGTTACACAACATCATTCAAACAAGACAGTCATATATACATATCTGCCATTTCATACATCCCAAAATACAACATACATCACTAACTGACGCAACAGCGGAATTAACAAAATGATGTATCTGTGAAAGTAGCAATCGATGGAATGAAGAATACTGAATGGCCCAAATTCGTTGATCCGAAGATACCAAATTCTAGCTATCTTCGTCACGTTGATCGCGCACAATACCGTGAAAGAAGATCTGCAATTCTTCGGACGTTGATCAAGCGCACTTGATACCGTGAATTGGCTTCTACGATCGTTGATTCGAGCGCACTCGAATACCGAAAGAGGAGATAGGAGATTACACTCAACTACCAATTTGGTGAAAGCACAAAGCTAACAAAACAAAAGTTTTTATTCAAAATCAACTAAACTATTACAAATGACCCAACGCCGCTATTTATAGCTTTACAACTCGACACACACAATTCCGTACAACACTTAGGTCGGCCACGACCTAACAAACATCACCGACTTACGACCCAAAACAAGACACGCGACCTACGACTTAACTAAGGTCGGCAGCGACTTATCAACAGCACAAAGAAAAACAATACAACATATTACAACTCCATATTTACAACACATCATATAGGTCGTCCACGACTTAAACATCACGACCTAAAAATATCACGATCTAAAACCTCACGACTTAACACTTGACCGACCTAAAAAAAAGGCAGCGTCTTCCAGAAGTCCAGGTGGCATGAGCTTCAGCGAATTATAGCAAGTGGCGACCTAAAGCTTCTCGCGACCTAACTTAGGTCGTAGGTCGTTCATGCGACCTAACTTAGGTCGTAGTTCGAGACTGTCTTCAAATGAAGTATCGGAGCGACCTATCTTAGGTCGTAACTCGTTTACACGACTTAACTTAGGTTGTAACTCGGTAGGTCGTTCGAGCGCCTTTCCCTTTAGATTGTTAACTCGCGAGTCTCCACTATGTCGTTGCCGAGCTTCACTAAGTCGTTGGAGCGACTTAAAGGCCTCGTTAGGTCGTACGCGACCTAACTCTTCACCATTCTGGGTATCACTCTTCAGTAACGACTTAAAGGATTCGTTAGGTCGTACGCGACCTAACTCTTCACCATCCTGGGCTGCATCATCCTCCACTAGCCGAGAAAAATTCATCCTCGAATTTGCGCCCTCTTCTTCCACAACAAACTCATTCTCATGATACGGTATAAGATGTTTAACATTAAACACATCAAAAGTGTATACATCCTCCGGCAGCTTCAACTTGTAAGCGTTTTCATTGATCTGTTTCACGATCGTTACAGGAACAATCTTCCGCGCTTTCAATTTATTGTACGTTCCCACTGGAAAACGATCTTTCGTTAGTACAGCATATACTAAATCTCCTTCATTAAATTCAACACTTCTTCGCTTTAAATCCGCAGATCTTTTATACTTTTCATTTGCCTTTCCCAATCGTTCCTGAACGATTTTATGACATTCTGCCAATTCATTAACAAAATCAACAGCCCGTTTAACAGTCCCCTTTGGTTGTGGTACTATCGTCAAATCCAACGGAC
The DNA here is from genome assembly GCA_030737815.1 of Allium fistulosum. Classification (NCBI taxonomy): domain Eukaryota; kingdom Viridiplantae; phylum Streptophyta; class Magnoliopsida; order Asparagales; family Amaryllidaceae; genus Allium; species Allium fistulosum. The sequence continues at coordinate 1,229,676,487 of CM060901.1, forward strand.
CTTTTGGTAAACTTGAATAAACAATCTGGAATGGACTGAACCCTGTACTACGGTTTATAGCATGATTATGAGCAAACTCTGCTTGACATAATTTCATATCCCAACTCTTCAGATTATCCTTCACCAGGCACCGCAACAAATTTCCCAAAGACCTGTTAACAACTTCAGTCTGACCATCAGACTGCGGATGGTAAGCACTACTAAAATTTAGCTTTGTTCCCACCATCTTCCACAAACTTAGCCAAAAATGACTTAAAAATCTAGTATCCCGATCAGAAACAATGGATTCTGGTAAACCATGTAAGTGATACACTTCTTTAAAGAATGACTCAGCAACACGGCGGCATCAGCTGTCTTCTTACAAGCGATGAAATGTGCCATCTTCGAAAACCTGTCTACTACAACATATATCGAATCATTTCCCCTCTGAGTTCTCGGTAATCCCAAAACAAAATCCATACTGATATCAACCCATGGTCTAACCGGCACGGGTAACGGCATATACAATCCCGCATTCGTCGCTGTACCCTTGGAAACTTGGCAAATATGGCATCTCTCCACAAATTTTCCAACTTCCCGCTTCATTGACGGCCAATAATAAGATTGAGAAATCAATTGTAAAGTACGATCTCTTCCCACATGTCCTTCCTCATGCAATTCCTTTACAATCTTCATACGTAAGCTGCACTCCGATATGCATAATCGATTTCCCTTAAAAAGAAAACCATCCACCATTACAAACTCATCCGTCTTTCCCTCCTTGACTTCATCAACAAACTTCGCAAAGTAAGGATCATCGGCAAATAATTCTAGCAACACATCAAACCCTGTCAGTTCAACCTTCATTGTAGTCAACACATGATTCCTTCTGCTCAATGCATCTGTCACTCTGTTCGTAATTCTCGATTTATGCTTCACCACAAATGTAAATTGTTGTAAGTATGCAATCCACGAAGCATGCCTTGCCGCAATCTTGTCATGTCCCTGCATATGCTTCAATGCCTCATGATTAGTATATAACACAAATTCTTTATGAAACAAATAATGTCTCCAATGTTTGATAGCTTGCACGATAGCATAAAATTCCATATCATATGTACTATATCTCATCTTCGCTCCTGATAACTTTTCACTGAAATATGCAATAGGACGTCCCTTCTGACTTAACACCCCTCCAATTTCCAACCTTCGATGCATCAGTATGCAACTCAAACAACAACTGAAAATCAGGCAACACTAGGATTGGTGCTGTCGTCAAAAGTTCCTTGATTCTCTCAAAAGCAAATCCTGCTTCCTCCGACCATGAAAATTGTTTCCCCTTCATACAATCAGTAACTAGAGCCATCACGCTACTGAAGTGTGGAATAAACCTTCGGTAGAATGATGCCAAACCATGAAAGCTTCTAACTTCTGTTATCGTCCTAGGTTGTGGCCAATTTCTGATTGCTTCAACTTTATTCTGATCCACCTGTATACCTCCTCCCGATATAACATACCACAAAAATAAAACACTCTGCGTCATGAACACGCATTTCTTCGTTGCAGCATAAAATTGTTCCTATCGCAATACCATCAACACTTCTCTCAGATGTTGCAAGTGTTCTTCTGGATTCCCACTATATATCAGTGTATCATCAAAATACACCACCACAAACTTCCTAATGAATGGTCTAAAGATTTTATTCATCACCCGCATGAATGTACTAGGTGCATTCGAAAGCCCAAACGGCATAACCAGCCATTCGTGCAACCCCTCACGTGTCTTGAACGTTGTTTTGCATTCATCTCCTGGTCTGATTCGAATTTGATGATAACCGCTCTTCAAATCAATCTTCGAAAAGATAGTAGCCCCGCTCAACTGATCCAACAAATCTTCAAGCCTCGGCATCGGAAATCTGTATCTGACAGTAATCTTGTTCAGTGCCCGACTATCAGTGCACATCCTCCACGTCCCATCCTTCTTCGGTACTAACAATGCTGGCACAGCACATGGACTTAGACTTTCCTGCACACGCCCCTGTTCAAGCAATTCTTCCACTTGCCTTCTCAACTCCTCATGTTCCTTTGGACTCATTCTGTAGTATGGTCTATGTGGTAACACAGCACCTGGAACAAGATCAATTTGATGTTGAATGTTTCTCAACGATGGTAACTCCGTTGGTAGCTCCTCAGGAAATACATCGTCAAACTCTCCTAGCACTGGTTTCACTTCTTCAGGGATCTCCACCACTTCATGACTCTCACATCCAATCAACAAGAATACTTCAGGCTCCTCTTCTACCTCCTTAACAAACTCCTTTAATGATAACAAAGTTTTCAACTCTTCAATCTCCTCCAATCTGTTCTCATTCTGCTGTCGCTTTTTCAGAACTAATGTGATCTTCGTGCCTTCGAACAAGAAACTGTAACTATTCGTTCGACCATTATTCTGTACTTCACTGTAACGACCCGTAAATTTCAACTATTTTAATAGCGTAATTAATTGAAATTTTGTGAAATTTTAAACGATAAAATTTTGAAATAAAAATTTAATATTTGGAATACGTCTAGTTAAACATAGCAACTGGTAAATTTTCGTCCGAAAATATGGAAGTTTATTTCGCGCGTAAATTCACTTCAATTTAATCAGTTAAAAAGCGATGAAAATAAAATGTTTTCGAAACCTAAATATTTTACATAGAAAAATTCTAAACCATCTTCTGAGCAAGATGTCAGTTTGTAGTTTTTCAAAATTTGGACATCTATTGCTCCGTCGTTCTTATTTTCCGCAAAATAGCAGTATTCTGGTACCGATATCGATTTTTATCGGATGATCGTACCACTGAGATCTGTATACTATTTTGACCGTCTCGTTGTGCTGATCTCCGTAGTATATTCGTTTCTGTGTTTTGAAGTTCGGTACTCGATGAAATCTGTGCAACCGGTAACCGTATCGATACCCATTTTAAAACCTTTTGGTTGCTATCTGTCCTTTCATCTCCATACTTGTCCAAAACCAACGGCTATGTGCATTTAGTATTTGTGGAATTCAAGGCGTTTTTTTTTCTTCGTTCAATATTTCGTGACCTTTAGTTAACTAGTGCATTTACTTTGTTCACTGTAACGTAGTAATATTCATCTTTGAAATGAAGAAAAAAAAATCAAAACATTATTTTTCCCTGTACGTCCTCTTCCTTTCCTTCCTCCACCAAGCACGTTAGCCCACGTTTCACCAGTCTCCTCACCCTCAGGCAACCCCTCCTTTCCCTCCTTCTCCATTAACATCACGCACACTCAAAGCCTTGGTCGCCGTATCTCCGACCTTCGCTTCCCCTAGCAACCATCCCACCACCACTATGCTCGGCCATGTCTTCCCCACTTCCACGCGAGCAGCTCCGTCCTCCTTTGTCTCACCACTGCTTCTACCCTGATCTAGTCAAGCTTTATCTTACTGGCTTAAAAATAGAGGTATTATATTTTACATTAGGTTGTGTATATATATTTTACATATATATAATATGTTATATTCTCAAAGTCATGTTTTATAAAGTAGGTACTGTATGTTATGAAAGAAATGATATAGGTTTGTGTTATAATAGTAAGTATACTAGATTTGTATATAATAGTAAGTTCATGTTTTATAAGTTATAAAGTTATTCATATATTTGTATATATATAAAATTATTGTTCGGCTATAGTTTATATACGGGTTGGATTGTATAAATTTAGTTATAAAAGTTTATATGCGTTTTACACATAGGCTTCTAGGTGTAATATAATCAGTAGTATATATTTTATATTTGGTGCAGCAGTATATTTAGTAATCTACTAATGATTTGGGGCGTACTGTTTAAAATGTGTAAAAAATATATATAGTAGCTTTTATATGAGTGACGTGAGCTTTTACTGTGTATTGAAAGTGTTATATATTAAATATGTATTCTAAGTTATATTTGTTGCTGTATGTGAGTTGGTAGTATCTATATTCTAAGTTATATGCGTTTTACTGTGTTTTTACTGAGTAGTAAAAAAACGCTGATTTTAAAAATTGTTTATATATAAAAAGTGTGTACAATGAAAAATTGTTTAAAAACGCTGATTTGATTATAGTTACCGGTCGCCATTCTCTGACTTTATCTAATCATATGGTCTGTTCACTTGATTTTAGTTCGCTTGAACTTGGTGTCACTTTTTGTTTCTTTGCTATTTGATTTGTTGGAGTTATCGGTGCTGTTTCTGTTATATGAGAATTGAACTCCTATATATTCGTTCGCATATGATCATTTGACTTCATCCAATTTATTACCTCGGTCGTATGATTTGTTTTAATACTGGGGATGATTTCTGACTTTTTATTGAAATTCATAAACTTGACTCTGAAAATAATTTAGACGAGAGTTTAACTTGACAGTGTTTTTGGTGATGACTTTTAAGGCATTTGTCTTTGTTAGAAATTGGGTACCATGTTTAAACTTGCAACTTTGGTTGCTACAGTTACTTTCGAGATTTTCCTTGCTGCATATATGCTTTACGTATATGAATTTCTGGGGCGACCCATCTGATAAATGAATAATTATACTTGCTGTAATCTGAGTTTATGATTTTGATTTTTAAATATAATAATAATATATAGGTTGGTACCGATATATGTGTTTAGTTTGAATAATGAAATTGAAATACATATAAATTTAATTCAAATGTGTTTGAATTTAGGATATGTTTTATATATGTCAATAGTATACAGTTACATATATATTTTACTTATACCAATTATCTTCATCGATCCAGTTTTGATTTGATTTCGTCAACTCCTATTTATCAACTTCATTCGTCGGATCGTGTCCATCTAGCGTGCTTTGGAATCCGTAACCCACTTCATTGTCTATCTCTCTAGCCTTGAAAGGTGAGCACTCACTCACGATTAACGTTCTTTTATTTATTAAATTTGATTTCAATTGAAACGACAATTGAAATATGCTACTGTTATTTATGTTATTGCCTGTATCAGTTCACCTGTGACATCTGACACTATTATCTGTTAATTATTTATGCGATGATAATACAGTTTGGCTGATAATTGATCGATTGTTGATGTTTATATTGGACGTTAAAATTTTAATGTTAAAATGATAAATAGTATGCAATTGAAATTGATATAGGATAGTTAAATGTTAAATTTGATTAACTGACATTTGTATAATATGACCCCTTTAACTGTTAAATTTATTGACACGTAGGATTTGTTAATTACACTTTGAAACACTGAATGTATGTTGTTAAATTGATGATGTATGAAATTGTAAATAGATGACAAGTGAAAACCGTAACGTAATAATCTTTAATCTACATGAAATGATAGTGTAGATTCTAGAAATAATTATATTAATTCGTACAAATAACAATGCGAATTAATACGGTTATTTCGGGATTATTTGAATTGATTATTGGATTGTTATTGTTTGTTGTTATTGCTTGTTTATTTACTTTGACACCATCCCAGTTATCACACTGCAAGTTCCCTTTATTATGCTTTGATTTTGAATTGAATTGGAATCAGGTTGAAATGATAAATACCCAAATTGAATTTTGACCTAGGATAGAAAATTAAATAAAACCCAATTGGTCAATAATTTGATTTAAAATAAACGAAGATTTTATTTGAATAAATAATATGGTTTTGAAATGAAGTTGAAATTTGAATTTTTAACGAAAGGAAAATGTTAATATTTAATAAATCTGAAACAAAATATTAACAATGTAATTGGTGAAAGAATGTTGTTTAATTTGAGAAATGATTGAATTAAGTTTGAAATTATAATTAAGTTTGAAATTATTAAACTTTGAAATGATTAATAATTAAGTTTGAAATTATAATTAAGTTTGAAATTATTAAACTCTGAAATTATTGAATAATTAAGTTTTGAATTATTTAATATTTAAATAAGATTAAATTATTTAATGATTAAATTGAATTGGAAATTCTTAAATATGAAAATTGAACTTTTGAATAAGTGAATTTTACTTCGTAAATAATTGAAATTGAGTTCTTTATTAATTAAGTTTTGGAAAATTATTCAAGAAAGTAAATAAGTGAAACTGAATTTCTTTAACAAGAAATGAAAATGTGATTTATTAAAATTAATGTAAGACTTGAAATTTAAAGAATTTGATTTGATGAATTTAATTTAATTCAAATTGTAAGTTTTGAAATAAGGAAGTTGAACTTAAGAATTGATTTAATGAATTGGAAGTTAAAAAGGAATTGTTTTGAATGATAAATTTACTTAACGAATATTGAATGAAATCGATTAATGAATTTAAATTGATTTGAATGTTCAATCAAATTTGTTTAAATGATTTCGGGATCAAACTTATATACGAATTTAAATCAATATTTGAATTGTTTTAAATAAAGATTGAAATTGAATTATAAGATTTTGAAATGGTAATTTGGAAGTTTTGAAACGTAAAGTATGGAAACTGTTTTGATAGACAAATGAAATGTTGATTTACGAATTGAAATTGAAATTGAAATTGATTTGGTTTTGAAATAGATAAACGACCAATCGGTGTAATAATTACGGAAGTTATTAAAGAGACCGGAATTCGGTTATGGATATACTCTCTATCTAAACCGAAAGCCACTTTAATAACTATACGCGGAGTGATGATCCAGAATGAAGTGGTTGGAATGATGTACGTGATGACTGAAGAAAGAGAACGATGATGGATAGCCTTGACACTTGTGTCAAATTGGAAATGACTAAAACAGGAGCTGTGCCGGGCCAATGGAGGATTGATACCTCAAGTGGACACACTTCTTCGAACTACTTATACTTGTTGTCGATTGGTGCACCCTTGATTTTGGGAGTGTTGTTTCATGGTGTTGCGGGCGCTGCGGCGTTGCGTTCTCACCAGTCCGGATCAGGCGAACGGTAGTATCACTACCTTGGGTATTGCCTCATGTGCCTTGTCATACTTGTATTCCATTTATGCGCGACCACTACGATTTTGATTTGTACCTTTAGTATATGGATTGCCCTCTGGTGACTTCCAGTTTTGGGGAAACTACGGTCTTGTATATGCTTTTGGGAATAAAAATGTGTTAAGGGTGGAATGGGCCATGACTTAACGCTATTTTGATATCTTTATTATTACTGATAGACATTATCTACTTATCGTACATTACTACATAGTAGATAGTTTGACGGATCCTTAAAGGATGGTTATTCCAAACATCCTTTGAGTTACTTGTATTTCAATTGCTATTTCACTTGAGTTGGATTTATTAATATAAGAATGTTAATCCTGACTCGAGTGTTTTGTATTTTGCTTTACGCTTGGGTCAGACTGAGTGTACCAGTATTCGAGACTCACCTTTGAAGTTTGGAGCTTTGCTTGAAGATCCAGCCATCTATTCTGCTTTCAGTATTCGATGATTCCAGTGATGCATTCTGATTTGTATCTGATGTATCGTGTTACTCTTCCATTGTATCTGGTTTAACTCTGATGTATCGTATTACTCTTCTACTGTAAACTCTGATGTATTTTATATATTCATATAGTAGCTTCATGAACTACTATCTCTTTTATTTCCGCTGCACTTATTACTCTGTGTCTGTGATCTGTGATTATATTTTTTTATTGTATATGTTCAGTTTTGCCAAATTTAAATTAACAACGCGGTATTTTGAGCAATTCAACTCCGGCATGAGTGTCTACCTATACACTTATAATGGATGCGAATGGTCCAAAATGTATTTGTAAATTAATATTAAATGTTTTAATATATACAGTGTTGTTTGAGTTGTTGATGTGATTTGAGCTTCCGATCGATTCGTCTGATCAACGCTATCGATAGGATTTCCAAAACACTTGAACAGAGCAAACTGACACAATATTATTTTCAAATTTGGAAAATGAAATAAATTGTTTGATTATATTGTGAAAATATAAGTAAAATTTTCTGGAATTTAATAGGTTAAAAAAAAAATTGGTTGTTTGAAATGATAATATTTGACTATCATTTATTGTTCTAAATAAATTTATAAATACGGTTTATAAATTAATTTGGAATTTGAAATGAATTTAATTCAGAAATTTGAGAATTTAGTTTCCGGTGATTTCGAACTTTGATTTTTAAAATTTTTAAAATGTATATTATTGAACGTATTTTCAAATAGAAACCGTTTCAAAGAATTCAAAAAAAAAATGTTGAAATCAGTGCTCTTCTCTTTGTCGCTGGAAAATAATCTCGGTGATGGCGGCCGCATCATCGACATTCATTTTCGAGTTTCGAAGTGGAGAAACCATTCTGTAGCTTTGCTACAGTTTTGTTTGAGAAAAAAAATATATATTTTTATTTGAATTTTATAGTATATTTGGATTTACATATGTATAGGTATCTTATTTTAAAATTTAATTTGATTTGATATAAATATATTATATATATCTCTAAATGGTTTAAGTAAATCGGAAATCTAATTCTTAAATTTTGCTAAAGGATGATTTTAACTATAAATAAAACCAAAATTTGGAATAAATATTTAAACTTGAATAATTGAATTGGGAAAATTTTATTGTATATTGTTCAACTGCATTCTAATACAACTTACCTAAATCATTCAGAAGTTGAATATGTAAGATAAATTGAATTTATAAATAAAATTTGAGTGTTTATAATAAATGTTATACACTGAATTTTGATTATAAAGATGATAATAGAGTTAGATGGGATAATAAGTAAACTCAGTTAATAATGAAATAAATTTGTTTTGAAAGAATTAATAAATTGAAATTTCATCAACATATGAAAATACCTTGAATTTAAAAGAAATTAATAGATGTAAATTAATTTAAATCCAAATTTTTAGGGTTTAAATTAATTTATATGGGTTAAATATATGTGATTAGATATATTAAGTAGAATAAATTTAACAATAATTTGGAATAAAGAAGAATTTAATCTGTTGAAGAAAATATGGTTATAATAAAAGATTATTCAAATTTATGGTTTTAGAAATTGTAAATTGAAGATAATTGGATAATATGATAATGAATCTAGAAATAGTTGAGATTGATTTTAGTGAAATCAAATGGATTAAATCAATTATTGAATATCAATTAATTTAAATTTAAATTTTTATGGGTTAAATAAATTGTTATTTTTGTATTTCAAATCTGTTTTCTTTCTGGTTGTTTCTATTCTCCTACCTCGTTCCTTTTCGGGGACGAAAAGTTTTGAGTGGGGGAGAGTGTAACGACCCGTAAATTTCAACTGTTTTAATAGCGTAATTAATTGAAATTTTGTGAAATTTTAAATGATAAAATTTTGAAATAAAAATTTAATATTTGGAATACGTTTAGTTAAACATAGCAACTGGTAAATTTTCGTCCGAAAATATGGAAGTTTATTTCGCGCGTAAATTCACTTCAATTTAATCAGTTAAAAAGCGATGAAAATAAAATGTTTTCGAAACCTAAATATTTTACATAGAAAAATTCTAAACCATCTTCTGAGCAAGATGTCAGTTTGTTGTTTTTCAAAATTTGGACATCTATTGCTCCGTCGTTCTTATTTTCCGCAAAATAGCAGTATTCTGGTACCGATATCGATTTTTATCGGATGATCGTACCACTGAGATCTGTATACTGTTTTGACCGTCTCGTTGTGCTGATCTCCGTAGTATATTCGTTTCTGTGTTTTGAAGTTCGGTACCCGATGAAATCTGTGCAACCGGTAACCGTATCGATACCCATTTTAAAACCTTTTGGTTGCTATCTGTCCTTTCATCTCCATACTTGTCCAAAACCAACGGCTATGTGCATTTAGTATTTGTGGAATTCAAGGCGTTTTTTTTCTTCGTTCAATATTTCGTGACCTTTAGTTAACTAGTGCATTTACTTTGTTCACTGTAACGTAGTAATATTCATCTTTGAAATGAAGAAAAAAAAATCAAAACATTATTTTTCCCTGTACATCCTCTTCCTTTCCTTCCTCCACCAAGCACGTTAGCCCACGTTTCACCAGTCTCCTCACCCTCAGGCAACCCCTCCTTTCCCTCCTTCTCCATTAACATCACGCACACTCAAAGCCTTGGTCACCGTATCTCCGACCTTCGCTTCCCCTAGCAACCATCCCACCACCACTATGCTCGGCCATGTCTTCCCCACTTCCACGCGAGCAGCTCCGTCCTCCTTTGTCTCACCACTGCTTCTACCCTGATCTAGTCAAGCTTTATCTTACTGGCTTAAAAATAGAGGTATTATATTTTACATTAGGTTGTGTATATATATTTTACATATATATAATATGTTATATTCTCAAAGTCATGTTTTATAAAATAGGTACTGTATGTTATGAAAGAAATGATATAGGTTATATATTTATATAACAGTAAGTATACTAGATTTGTATATAACAGTAAGTTCATGTTTTATAAGTTATAAAGTTATTCATATATTTGTATATATATAAAATTATTGTTCGGCTATAGTTTATATACGGGTTGGATTGTATAAATTTAGTTATAAAAGTTTATATACGTTTTACACATAGGCTTCTAGGTGTAATATAATCAGTAGTATATATTTTATATTTGGTGCAGCAGTATATTTAGTAATCTACTAATGATTTGGGGCGTATAGTTTAAAATGTGTAAAAAATATATATAGTAGCTTTTATATGAGTGACGTGAGCTTTTACTGTGTATTGAAAGTGTTATATATTAAATATGTATTCTAAGTTATATTTGTTGCTGTATGTGAGTTGGTAGTATCTATATTCTAAGTTATATGCGTTTTACTGTGTTTTTACTGAGTAGTAAAAAAACGCTGATTTTAAAAATTGTTTATATATAAAAAGTGTGTACAATGAAAAATTGTTTAAAAACGCTGATTTGATTATAGTTACCGGTCGCCATTCTCTGACTTTATCTAATCATATGGTCTGTTCACTTGATTTTAGTTCGCTTGAACTTGGTGTCACTTTTTGTTTCTTTGCTATTTGATTTGTTGGAGTTATCGGTGTTGTTTCTGTTATATGAGAATTGAACTCCTATATATTCGTTCGCATATGATCATTTGACTTCATCCAATTTATTACCTCGGTCGTATGATTTGTTTTAATACTGGGGATGATTTCTGACTTTTTATTGAAATTCATAAACTTGACTCTGAAAATAATTTAGACGAGAGTTTAACTTGACAGTGTTTTTGGTGATGACTTTTAAGGCATTTGTCTTTGTTAGAAATTGGGTACCATGTTTAAACTTGCAACTTTGGTTGCTACAGTTACTTTCGAGATTTTCCTTGCTGCATATATGCTTTACGTATATGAATTTCTGGGGTGACCCATCTGATAAATGAATAATTATACTTGTTGTAATCTGAGTTTATGATTTTGATTTTTAAATATAATAATAATATATAGGTTGGTACCGATATATGTGTTTAGTTTGAATAATGGAATTGAAATACATATAAATTCAAATGTGTTTGAATTTAGGATATGTTTTATATATGTCAATAGTATACAGTTACATATATATTTTACTTATACCAATTATCTTCATCGATCCAGTTTTGATTTGATTTCGTCAACTCCTATTTATCCACTTCATTCGTCGGATCGTGTCCATCTAGCGTGCTTTGGAATCCGTAACCCACTTCATTGTCTATCTCTCTAGCCTTGAAAGGTGAGCACTCACTCACGATTAATGTTCTTTTATTTATTAAATTTGATTTCAATTGAAACGACAATTGAAATATGCTACTGTTATTTATGTTATTGCCTGTATCAGTTCACCTGTGACATCTGACACCATTATCTGTTAATTATTTATGCGATGATAATACAGTTTGGCTGATAATTGATCGATTGTTGATGTTTATATTGGACGTTAAATTTTTAATGTTAAAATGATAAATAGTATGCAATTGAAATTGATATAGGATAGCTAAATGTTAAATTTGATTAACTGACATTTGTATAATATGACCCCTTTAACTGTTAAATTTATTGACACGTAGGATTTGTTAATTACACTTTGAAACACTGAATGTATGTTGTTAAATTGATGATGTATGAAATTGTAAATAGATGACAAGTGAAAACCGTAACGTAATAATCTTTAATCTACATGAAATGATAGTGTAGATTCTAGAAATAATTATATTAATTCGTACAAATAACAATGCGAATTAATACGGTTATTTCGGGATTATTTGAATTGATTATTGGATTGTTATTGTTTGTTGTTATTGCTTGTTTATTTACTTTGACACCATCCCAGTTATCACACTGCAAGTTCCCTTTATTATGCTTTGATTTTGAATTGAATTGGAATCAGGTTGAAATGATAAATACCCAAATTGAATTTTGACCTAGGATAGAAAATTAAATAAAACCCGATTGGTCAATAATTTGATTTAAAATAAAACGAAGATTTTATTTGAATAAATAATATGGTTTTGAAATGAAGTTGAAATTTGAATTTTTAACGAAAGGAAAATGTTAATATTTAATAAATCTGAAACAAAATATTAACAATGTAATTGGTGAAAGAATGTTGTTTAATTTGAGAAATGATTGAATTAAGTTTGAAATTATAATTAAGTTTGAAATTATTAAACTTTGAAATGATTAATAATTAAGTTTGAAATTATAATTAAGTTTGAAATTATTAAACTCTGAAATTATTGAATAATTAAGTTTTAAATTATTTAATATTTAAATAAGATTAAATTATTTAATGATTAAATTGAATTGGAAATTCTTAAATAAGAAAATTGAACTTTTGAATAAGTGAATTTTACTTCGTAAATAATTGAAATTGAGTTCTTTATTAATTAAGTTTTGGAAAATTATTCAAGGAAGTAAATAAGTGAAATTGAATTTCTTTAACAAGAAATGAAAATGTGATTTATTGAAATTAATGTAAGACTTGAAATTTAAAGAATTTGATTTGATGAATTTAATTTAATTCAAATTGTAAGTTTTGAAATAAGGAAGTTGAACTTAAGAATTGATTTAATGAATTGGAAGTTAAAAAGGAATTGTTTTGAATGATAAATTTACTTAACGAATATTGAATGAAATCGATTAATGAATTTAAATTGATTTGAATGTTCAATCAAATTTGTTTAAATGATTTCGGGATGAAACTTATATACGAATTTGAATCAATATTTGAATTGTTTTAAATAAAGATTGAAATTGAATTATAAGATTTTGAAATGGTAATTTGGAAGTTTTGAAACGTAAAGTATGGAAACTGTTTTGATAGACAAATGAAATGTTGATTTACGAATTGAAATTGAAATTGAAATTGATTTGGTTTTGAAATAGATAAACGACCAATCGGTGTAATAATTACGGAAGTTATTAAAGAGACCGGAATTCGGTTATGGATATACTCTCTATCTAAACCGAAAGCCACTTTAATAACTATACGCGGAGTGATGATCCAGAATGAAGTGGTTGGAATGATGTACGTGATGACTGAAGAAAGAGAACGATGATGGATAGCCTTGACACTTGTGTCAAATTGGAAATGACTAAAACAGGAGCTGTGCCGGGCCAATGGAGGATTGATACCTCAAGTGGACACACTTCTTCGAACTACTTATACTTGTTGTCGATTGGTGCACCCTTGATTTTGGGAGTGTTGTTTCACGGTGTTGCGGGCGCTGCGGCGTTGCGTTCTCACCAGTCCGGATCAGGCGAACGGTAGTATCACTACCTTGGGTATTGCCTCATGTGCCTTGTCATACTTGTATTCCATTTATGCGTGACCACTACGATTTTGATTTGTACCTTTAGTATATGGATTGCCCTCTGGTGACTTCCGGTTTGGGGAAACTACGGTCTTATATATGCTTTTGGGAATAAAAATGTGTTAAGGGTGGAATGGGCCATGACTTAACGCTATTTTGATATCTTTATTATTACTGATAGACATTATCTACTTATCGTACATTACTACATAGTAGATAGTTTGACGGATCTTAAAGGATGGTTATTCCAAACATCCTTTGAGTTACTTGTATTTCAATTGCTATTTCACTTGAGTTGGATTTATTAATATAAGAATGTTAATCCTGACTCGAGTGTTTTTTATTTTTCTTTACGCTTGGGACAGACTGAGTGTACCAGTATTCGAGACTCACCTTTGAAGTTTGGAGCTTTGCTTGAAGATCCAGCCATCTATTCTGCTTTTAGTATTCGATGATTCTAGTGATGCATTCTGATTTGTATCTGATGTATCGTGTTACTCTTCCATTGTATCTGGTTTAACTCTGATGTATCGTATTACTCTTCTGCTGTAAACTCTGATGTATTTTATATATTCATATAGTAGCTTCATGAACTACTATCTCTTTTATTTCCGCTGCACTTATTACTCTGTGTCTGTGATCTGTGATTATATTTATTTACTGTATATGTTCAGTTTAGCCAAATTTAAATTAACAACGCGGTATTTTGAGCAATTCAACTCCGACATGAGTGTCTACCTATACACTTATAATGGATGCGAATGGTCCAAAATGGCGGGTCGTTACATTCACGGTCGTACTGCCACGGCCTTCCCAACAGCAAATGGCAAACATCCATGTCAACCACGTCACACCAAACCTCATCCTTGTATTTCTTTCCAATAGAAAATGGAACATGAGCTCGCCTCTCTACCTTTACTTCTCCTCCTTTCCTCAACCAAGCAAGTTTATAAGGACTAGGATGTTTCTCCGTTTTCAATTTCAACTTCCTCACAGCTTCCGTTGAAATGATATTATCACAACTCCCAGCATCAATGACAAATTTACAGACCTTTCCCAAAATAGTGCATGTTGACTGGAAAATGTTACTTCTCAACCAACTCGACTCTTCCTCCTGCTTTGGGGTTAAACAAGATCTTCGTAGCATCAGATTACATCCCTCGTCTCCCGACACTTCTTCTTCCTCCTCATCATGTTGTGACTTGAGATCTTCTTCGACATCCTCATCCTCCACTTCAACAATCATAGTTCTCTTCTTCGGTTTTGGACATTCGCTGCTCTTATGACCCACTTCCTGGCAATTATAGCATTTGAAATTGGTATTGACTTTAGGTTTAGCCACTTCATGAACAACCGGCTTACTTGATGCTTTAGGAATATTAGAACTACTACCCGCTCCTTTGTTCTGCCCCGTAAAACTTGGAAACACACCTCCCCCACGTCTTCCTTGTTTCTCCCAACCCAACGCCTTTTGATGTGCTTCGGCCACAGATTTAGGGTCGAACATGTTCACCATATCTTAGATCTGCGTTCTAAGTCCCTCAACAAACCTCGCGGTCAATTGTTTTTCTCTCTCCATGATATCATTTTGAGCAATTAATTGGTAGAACTCATCAGCATAATCAGCAACCGTCTTCGTTCCCTGCCTCAAATTCTATAATCTCTGATACATTAGTGATTGGTAATTATAGGGCAAGAACGTAGCCTTCATCAATTTCTTCATCTTTCCCCAAGCAACAATTTTTGACTTTCCCATTCGTTCTCTAGTAAGTTTCGTTTGCTGCCACCATGCCATAGCTCTCCCCCTCAACCTAGTAGCAACCAACTTCACTTTACGATCCTCCGGAACCTCCTTGAAGTCAAATATTTCCTCAACATAAGCTATCCAATCAAGAAATTCCTCGGCTTGCATACCTCCCTTGAATTCCGGTATTTCAGTCTTTATCCCAAACTCCCACTTGTGATCATATTTCGACTGATTTCTTCCTTGTCCTCGTCCTTGTCCATGAACACTACCACCATCAAACTCTTCTTCAAAATCTGATGTATAGCGATGTCGATCCTGACCACCAACATCTCTACTACCATCCCGTCTTCCACCAACATCCCTTCTATCTACATTCCTCCGATCACGATCATTCACATTCCTATCACGATTTCGATTGTCAACATTTCTATAACGATCTCGACTCACACTTCTATGATCATTATCAACACTTCTCTCCCGATTGGAATGTGGTGACACTCTACTTCCTCCATGGTTGGATTCAGGTGAAACCCTTCTCCGATTTTGATTCATCTCTAACATCATCTTCTCTAATCGACCAATCCCTTCATTAAGCTTCTCACTAAAGTTTTCGTTTATTCTTTGCTCCATCTCATCAGCTTCTTCTCTTCTATACAAAGCTTCTACGTTCTGATGGCGATGAGCTCTTCTTGGCGGCATTGTTAAATGAAACAAACTTCAATTCTTGGAATGAACAAGTATCAAATGATGCACGGCCTTCACTTACTCTCAGCTCCAACTCCAAATTTCAAACACCTTTCAAACTTAGATCCAAAATGAGATGGATCCAAAATCTTCAACTTCGTTGCAACTTAGGATGAACACGACTTGAACTCTTGAATAAAAATTGGCTCCAAGACTCGGCTTAGCTATGATTGGCTAAGTCTAGCTCTGATACCAAATGACGCAGCAGCGGAATTAACAAAATGATGATTCTGTGAAAGTAGCAATCGATGGAATGAAGAATACTGAATGGCCCAAATTCGTTGATCCGAAGATACCGAATTCTAGCTATCTTCATCACGTTGATCGCGCACAATACCGTGAAAGAAGATCTGCAATTCTTCGGACGTTGATCAAGCGCACTTGATACCGTGAATTGGCTTCTACGATCGTTGATTCGAGCGCACTCGAATGCCGAAAGAGGAGATAGGAGATTACACTCAACTACCAATTTGGTGAAAGCACAAAGCTAACAAAACAAAAGTTTTTATTCAAAATCAACTAAACTATTACAAATGACCCAACGCCGCTATTTATAGCTTTACAACTCGACACACACAATTCCGTACAACACTTAGGTCAGCCACGACCTAACAAACATCACCGACTTACGACCCAAAACAAGACACGCGACCTACGACTTAACTAAGGTCGGCAGCGACTTATCAACAGCACAAAGAAAAACAATACAACATATTACAACTCCATATTTACAACACATCATATAGGTCGTCCACGACTTAAACATCATGACCTAAAAATATCACGATCTAAAACCTCACGACTTAACACTTGACCGACCTAAAAACAAGGCAGCGTCTTCCAGAAGTCCAGATGGCATGAGCTTCAGCGAATCATAGCAAGTGGCGACCTAAAGCTTCTCGCGACCTAACTTAGGTCGTAGGTCGTTCACGCGACCTAACTTAGGTCGTAGTTCGAGACTGTCTTCAAATGAAGTATCGGAGTGACCTATCTTAGGTCGTAACTCGTTTACACGACCTAACTTAGGTCGTAACTCGGTAGGTCGTTCGAGCGCCTTTCCCTTTAGCTTGTTAACTCGCGAGTCTCCACTAGGTCGTTGCCGAGCTTCACTAAGTCATTGGAGCGAATTAAAGGCCTTGTTAGGTCGTACGCGACCTAACTCTTCACCATTCTGGGTATCACTCTTCAGTAACGACTTAAAGGATTCGTTAGGTCGTACGCGACCTAACTCTTCACCATCCTGGGCTGCATCACTAACACAACGGAACTAGATAGATATATATATACGTCTGGACTTCTGCTCCAAGCTCCTCCAGACTTCAATAATCCAAGACCTGATCACTTGGCTACTCATAAAAATTTGAGTACCCAAGAGCAACTGTGATAGCCCAATTCTTCATACCGAAAAACCGAACCATTAGAATTAAAGAAGAAGGAGGTAGAAGAAGATAATAGAAACAACATCAGAATCTTACCATCGCAGCGGAATAATATATAATAGTTAATAACTGATCTTTACACCAAAAAAAATCTGTTTATACATTACATCATCAGAGTACACACAATCAATAACACACAACTGGACAGTTATATTAATTTGTCCTCACCAACAGACAATACAACTTACAACACAGCGGAATAATACATCAAGTACGTATGCTACGCCTCGCCATCTAGCTCGTCTCCTGTGCTCCACAGCAATCCATCCTGTAATCTATAATACTCGATCTGACCCGAGCATTATAATAAATTAACACCCGAGTCAGTCTGGAAAACCAGCGTGAGAAAACACACTCAATTGGATTATTAAAGTTTTCCAAACCCTTTGAAATCAAAAGCATCTCGTAAGACCACGCCGCAAATAAACATGTCGGTTTTTTACCTTACGATAGCCAAAACACTTTCTTATCAAATCCGTCTAATATTATAATAGTGTCTATGTACAAATACTTATTCAAATAGCTGAAATTGTTACATGATTAAATTCCAGCATACTAGCAACAAAGTGGGTTATACAAACAAAATCCGAAAAAGGCACGTAGGGAGAATGGATTTCCAACTAATGACTAGGCACTGGGGTACCACCGGTCACAGTACCTGGTCTAGATCAGTGTACCGAGGACCACGCCCGATCCCCTGCAACACAAAGCCGGAACTACCCCTTACTGGATAATTCCGAGTAAGATCACCCCACGGTTGGGATCAGCAACCGCAGCACTAAGCTGAATATACAAAGGGACATCTAGACAGGGATGACCTCACCCTAATGGGTGCTACCCACATAGCCTTGCTGCATAACCCCTGATTTTCAGTCATTCTCGATTGATGAGGCTTGAGGCTAAGCGTTACCTTTTTAGAACATATCCCTTAGAATGCTCATCGTCCCCTGACGATGTTCTGGAAGCATTCATCCATACAAGTCCGTCCTAGGTTCGAACGGAACCGAAGGCACTACTCCTACTACATCCATTTTGGAATCATCCTCAAGATTAGTAGAGCCTAGCCCTTGCACTTCACTGCTCCATCTTCGACTCCAAACTTGTTTTCCCCACGGAAACGTACAAACCAGATCGAAGTGGTTTTCGGAAAAAAAATCCCGATCCTGGTCTCTTCGAAACGATCAACGCATTGGCCAATATTGATAGTCGGTTATTTAACTATCAAATAACATTCACAAACAACCATCAAACATAACTAATTTTCCAAATTATTTATTGACCTCAAAATATCTTCACAAGATATATTTCCATTTTTCAAACCTTTTGAAAACAGTTCAAACCATCTTTCTCTCATGAAGTAAAAGTTCCAAATATTTCTATGTCCACTGAAATCACCAAGTACAAACACTTTAGATTTTAAAAATATTTTAAAACACTTTATTATAAAATATACTTTAAATTAAAGACTAATTTAATACTTTATTCAAAAATTTATACTTTGAGAATATTTTAAATAAACCTACTTTATAAAACTAAATTTTCATCTTTCAAAACATAATACCAAGTCACCTTTAAATAACTACTACTAAATTAAAATTTGAAAAATACTTACTTTAAAATTTAAACATTTAAAAATAATAGATTTTCCAAAACATACCTTTAAAACAACTTTGAAACTTTAACTTATACTTAAGAATTTGCTTTGAAAACGTACTTGGCTATCCAGGGAAATATACTTCTCTCTCACATCTTTAAAAATAAATCACTATTTATTTTTAACCAAATTTACTCATTCCTTTAATAAATTCCCACCATGAATTTATTCCTCCAAATATCCACTGATATATTCCTTCACTTTTATAAACCCAGTTTATAAATCCAAAGTCTCACTTCTCTTTTAAAAATCCCGGTTTAAACACTTAAATCAATTCCCAAATTGATTTCCAATTTACTTCACTTTTAAGTAAAATTTCCTTACTTACTCCATCTATTTCAAAATCCATTAACTTTAAATTTCATTTCTTTATTATGATTTAAAAATCTCTTTAACTGAGAATACCAATTCAGACTTCCCAAATTCCTTTCTTATCCTTTTTAAATAAATTCAAACCTTGAATTTTTAAAATAAATTCTTTATTTCCTTAAAATAATAATACTTGAGTTTTAAAATTCAATATTTCTCGGTTATTTCAAAATCCCTTTTCCATACTCGGAATTTATTTACTAGAATTTAAAAATCACTTTTATTCTTTCCAATTCATTCTTTAATTTATTCAAATTCTCTATAATTATTTTACTTAAAAATTCACTTCTTTGTTTGCTTTTCAAAATCCAATTCTATATAATTTGGTACCAAAATATTCAAGCAAACCATAACATTCAATATTCCAATTATCAGTATAATTCATCACAGAATATCAAATATTCATAACACAGAATATTAAACAATCTAAATAATTTTTAGGAATCCAGTTGGAACCCTCCAACCTGTTTCCCTACATCCACAAATGTTAGCACAATACCAATTCCATTTCGAGGTGGAATATCGCGGTATATGGGATTAATAAAATATCATCCGCTATTATGCGGCGCATAGGGTCTCATCCACTATATAATGCGGGAAATCAATCACTCCAATATATACTATATACTACTATATAATATATCACATCCAATCAATGGAATCATCCAACTAATTTCTTTTAAATTTAACCATTTAAATTTAAATTAAACCCAGATGTTTGAGATTAACTCACCTTGAATTTTCCAAGTTGCTAACCGTTCCAATTTAATTCAAGCTGACTTCGAAAAATTCCAACGCTGCTAATCTTAAGATATTTTAACCTTATATAAATGAATTTCGAATTTTATTAGCATTTGACATAATTTAAACTACCATTCTCCTTCTCAGTTTAAATTTTAAATTTATTGGCTAAATAAAACATTAAATTTACTTTACTATTTAATTTTCTTGTTAATGAATTAAAATCAATATATTAAGCTAAGGGTTTAAAATTGAGTACTATTAAATTAAAAATGTTCAAAATAAATTAACCATTGCATAACAACTTATTGAATTTGTAAATACTCCATCTTAATATACTTTGTACTATATATATACATCGTCATACTGTCTATTTAAAATTTAACAGTAAGATTTTAAAATGGGTAAACAACCATTTTTTTTTTCAAAACCAAACGGTTTTAATCATCTTTCCAAAATAATCTTTTCATTAAAGACACATTATTACTCTTATTAACTTTCCAAACTTATCCATAAGTCCCAACAATATCACTTACTAAACACTTCAGATTTAAATTTGAAACCAAATTTTGAATTATCAAAATTTCTCAAAAAAATTTAACAAACGAATTGATTTCGTGAATGAAGAGAGATTTGAGGAGAAGCAGCTTCGAACTGGAGGAAATTGAAAGGTTGCTCGAGATGTTATAACGAAGTATTGAATTTTATTTTATTTTCGTTTCCTAGATTTAGGGCCAACAACATTTTCTTTCTTTGCTTGGTTTTAAAAAGGAATGTGTGTTGAGGAAGAAACGAGCAAAAAGTTCTGAAGTGAGAAAGAAAGTAGGTTGATGTGAAGGAATGTCGGCTGGTGGAGGTTGCTTGTATTGGAATATACATATAAAATTTAAATTGAATTCAAATTATCTCAATGAATGCAACTTCCAATCTCGAACTCCTAACGAGGCATGCCGCTAGGCGTTTATAATGTTATACCTTTATTCCGAACGCAATAGAAAAGGTTCCGAGTCCTAATTCGATCGTATGGAGAAGATAGCTTTTGGACCCAGTTATTATATTAAATTTTTGATATATTTTTCAACGCGTTTATATATCGTACGCTCACACCACAACTCCAAACACTATTAAAATTAAAATCCGATAATAATACAATATTATGGATCTAATGGAACTGGTTTCATCGAATTTCGAGACTGTGCCTCGGAAGGCTATTTTTAAATATCAATTTAAACGATAAAATTTCAAAACTTAACAAAACACTTCCAAATTCAAGTTTAAAACTTTTACTATCTTCAGTACTATCAATATAAATTTTACAAGCCTTCAAATTATTTTTAACTGCTTATAACTCCAGATTCAACATTTTACCCGACTTTCAATTATTAAATTCAATTAATTTAATTATCCAAAAATTGGTTATATTTGAAAGTCAAGTCAAAATTACCCCTTTGAATATTTAAAATCAATTAAATATTCCCATTTCAAATATCCCAAAATTCCGGGTTGTCACAGGCATTCTTTACAAGATCCAAAAGCTGTTGGGCAGACATGAATACGCCATCCTGAGGAGTAGCACTAGATTGACCGGCGCTAGGACGGCCAGGTCTAACCATTTCTCTTCTTTAAGAAAGAAAGAAAGAAGAGGAAAAATGTTATTCTCAGAATGAATTCAAATAAACTAGATTGATAAACAAGGCATCATAAAAGGAAATAGGATAGAACGGGTCCTAAGACTCGAATTAAATCCTAAGGCACAATTCCTAAGAGAGACTTAGGACAATGATCCTTGTCATAATATCCTATATTGTTCAGAAGTTTGGCTCTGATACCAAGCTGTGACACCCCACCTCTATAATCACACTAACAAAGGACACCACTGGGTAATGTCGTCAATTAGTACGAAGAATAAGGCTGATGAGGAGCGACCAACTGTATAATTGATTTGAGCGAGAACCGATATGTCAGATAGTATGTCATGCATTTCATTTCAAGAGGAAATCTGACATATCCAATCCAAACTCAAATCTAATACACAGTGGCATAGTGGCCTTTGGAATCAATATAAAATAAGCACAACACTAAATCAGTCATAGATATTCATATCACTAAGGGGGAAATAGATATGAATATAACATATAGAAATGAACATCATAGTAGTGGTCATAAAAGATCCACTACAAGCCAAAAGAATAGGTACATGTACCACACAAAAGAATAAGTATAAATCAAAGAGTCTCTATCTCGTATAAATGAAAGACAAAAACTACTAAGCTAAAGTAGTTAGCCAAAAGTCAGAAGATAGTCCCTGCTAAGAAGTCAGGTGGGAGCACCTGAAACACCTTGGTCTGACCCGAGTATTATTTAAGAAGAAAAATAATAAACAGATCAGTTTAGCTATAACTATCATGTAAAATGAGATAGGATACGGGATATGACAAAAATATATGATAACAATAATACCATGATGTGACAAGTATATATTTTATAACAATGAAAATCATACAATATCTAAAGTTTTCTCAAATACCCAAAAAGAATATCATATTCTTTAGCTTATTCACCAAACCTGAAATATTGATAAAACATATCAATGCAAATCACAAAAATTGGTGAAACACAAATTCCAGAAATCATCAATTAGAAATCCAGAAAACATAAAAGGGGGAGGCCTATCATAAGCGGGAGCATGAAAACTCACCGACACGTGTATCATAAACGGGATGCTATCCCATGGGTCGCTAACCCATAGAGCCGGTGCAATGACGTAGTACAAAGATACGCCCGAGGAACCTGAAACTCAAATAAGCCAGAACAAAGACGTAGTACAAAGGTACGCATGATGAACCGAACTCCATAAAATGGTTAAAAGACCATGGGTCACTAACCCAAAAAAATGAGACAAAGCTTTACAGAACGGGGTATAGTACCCCACGCGGACAAAGAGACATCACATATCGCTAGTCTAAACCATAAAATGATCATCATAGATCAATAAGTGTAAATTACACTAAGCTAGTAAATAAATGAGTTTAGCTTCATGTCCCATAACAACTAGCTTAACTTAAATATTTACCAATAGATTGTAGATTTGCACTCGAAAATTGTCACGAGATTTCAATCGAACAAGTCCAAGAATTAACCGATGAAGTAAACGCAAGCGTTTCATACCACTTGTTTTTCTAAGTCGTTTAATTGGATTTCTCATACAAATGAGGTAAAGGTTTGTATATACTAATAGATTGGAAAACGGTTTTAAAAACTAGCTTTGTATTAAAAGTAATGTTGAAATCATTTTTGTGAAAGAGTTTGAGTATTTACTACTAGTATAGAAATCTTTGTATTTTAAAGTGACAAATTATAGAAACGATTGTAAAAACAATCTATCACCAAAAGTCCACGTTCGACGACGTGAATTAAAACCATGAAAATCGATATCAAATCAATCAAATGGATATTCCCAAAAATCCAGAAAAGAAGTCATCTAAGTCAATAATAAATGACAACAACTAACCGGAACAACAAAAATCGATAAAAATTGGAAATCCACTCAAAAATAGGCAAATAGGCAAAATTTAACAGAACCAGACGTCTGGTAGATCTAACCAGACGTTTGACCCTGGGTTTTGGAAAGTTATAAAAAATTCTCCTTTTTCTTTTTATTTGCTGAAGCCTCCCAGATGTCTAGTTAGGTTTAACCAGACGTGCGGTCCTAGGCTCTGGAATTTTATTATTTCGTTTATATATAATTTTTTTCTCAGAAGCCCCTACCAGACGTTTGGAATTTTCAACCTGATGTCTGGTTGCCTGAGCTGGGCAGAAATTTTCCTAGGTTATTGATGGCCAAATCAATTCAGAGGCGATCGCACGAGCGATGGAGGCTAGGGATTTATGCCAAGCGACAACCCAACCCTATAGGCTCTTCGATACACCCCAAATAACATGTCCAAACATCCATAGTAGGATTTTCATAAATTTTGGCTTCAAAACCAAAATTGGAAAATTCACCACCAATTCAAATCAAAAGCAATTGAACATGAAATAGATGTTAGGAATGCATACCTAACAACAATGAAAGCTATAGACATAGATGTGAGTTCAAGACCTCACCTTTAAATACGAAAACAAGGAATGAGAAGCTCTAAAACAAGGAAAGATCAATTCTTCTTCACTACACCTCTAGAATCTTTAATCTATTATCAAATGCAAAGTTTTTCCTAAGTTAGGTTATAGGAAAAATCAAGAACTGAAGAGGGATTGAGATGGAGAAGATGAAGATGATGCTTACCTAAGCTTCTCCTTGATTTTAGAACTTGAATTTCCTCAGAAAACTAGGGCTTAGGAATTTAGTTTCCTCTTACCACCATTTTTCCTAAGGCTCGAGTGTTAGGAATTTAGAAAATGGAATGAATGAATGAAGAGGAGTGGAGTGGGAGGTATTTGGTAGAAGGTTTGGGTTCTTTTATTGGGTTAATGGGCTAGAACATAACCCAAAGCCCAAATGAAAATACCAAAATCCTAATCAACTTCAAACATATCGATGTTTACACTTAAACAAGTTGTAAACGTCGTTTTGAACTCAATGAAAGTGGTCTCGAGTCTGAATTCGACTGTTTAAAAAAGTCACATTTCGGACTTTAATTCAACTAGCGATTCTATATTTAAATAAAACATTTAAATATATAATTGTAAAATATGCGGGTTGTTACAATAAATACCCCTCAAACCATATAGTATATATTATAAAATATCCTCTAAAAATATTTCTTCCCAAAATATCTCTCTACAAAATATTTTTGTAAAGTATTCTAGGTAATAATAAGGTTACAAACTACCCCTTTCAAAGGATGCTCCCAAATTGAAGATAATTTTAATTATTAATATATTCCTACCAAATTAAATATTTTAAACTGAACACCCTTTCATAACAATATTTACTTATAAACTATTTATCAACAGAATTTCTCCTTTCTTAGATAAAAGTTTCCACTTCTAATAATACATTTTAATTCATAATACTATTATAGAAAATCCACTTCGAGGAAAGTTTTAAAATAATTAGAGTTTCTAAGAAAATTGTTTTTTCAAAGGCTCAATTCAACTTCCAGTATCTTATTAAACCACCTTTTTACAAAAAGTACTTTCAAATGGAATATTTTTTTACCATGTTCAGTTTTCCTCTTGGATATATCTTCAAAAAATATTTTATTTCCAAACTAAATATTTTATTCTCATCAAAATTTCAATAAATCACTTCATGCCCAGAAATAACAATTTTTCCCTTTTTAATGAAATATCTTGAAAACCAGAGGTGTATATTTATAAATTTCCAAACACAAAATTTTCACTTTAAAATAAAAAGGTTATTCCATTTTATTAAGGTCAGGTTTATACATTTTCCAAACAAATATGTTTAACCCCTCTTATAAATGTTCATCCTACTCCACTCCTACTTTATTTATCTTCCATCATCATAAATAAACATCATTCTAGGATAAGGTTACGGTGGTTAACAAACAACCAATATGCACAAAGCATTCAATTGGTAATTGAAATGCTCTCATTCTATATCTTAACCCAACCTATGGTGTAAACCATCATAACCTAACTGGTCAAACCTACCCAAGGCTCAGGTTGTCCCTAAATCTAAGCTCAGATGCCAAGTGAGATGATCTACAATTTTTAGCATCTAAAATCAATTATAAACGAGGTCAAAATACACTTATAACTAATTCTAGATATTAAAAGAGTGACCATGGGTATATAAAAACAAAAAAAATCTAAAACAATGAACATAAGAAGGGAAACCTCGTAGCGGAATTTCAACATCAACACATATATACAATCTCATATCAATAATTAAATATTACACAACTCCAGTACATCATATATTATACATTTTTCAATACATCATTTATTAACTGTAAAATTTTGATGCAAGAGATAGATCGGTCTATCATGTGGATACGACTCCTTCCGGACCCTTTGCTACCATCCTTTCTTTCACCTGCAAACTTACAAATACACATATATTTAGAATAAAGTTGAAAATGTTTCAACCATTTTTGGACTGCGCCTAACCCTATACAGTACTTCCATATGCTCAATAGCTATTGCATAGGAAAAGACTGCATACGTACCTTTTTTGAGGGATCAAGCCTACATAGTCTTGTTTTGATGCATTCCCCTACATCCAAATACTTGTTAGTACATAATAATTATAGCATCCATGCAACCAATGCAACCATCACAACTAATGCAACCATCACAACCAACGCAACCATTTGAACCATTGCAGCCTATGCAACTAATGCAAACAGTAGAAGAAAAAAATAGTCTTCCCACTCATCCATCACAACAAATCATCATATGGGTAATAACAACAATAACATACTTATCCATTCAACATCAGTAACACACAATATCAATCCCAAACATCTAATACGGAACAAAAATAGAGACACCTTGCATTATTAATTACCAACTATAATAATACATCATCAATGTAAGTATAAATCATCCGGTGTATATTAACCACTCCACAATAGTAACACAACATCAGTATCTTCAAAGTGGTACTAATCCAATCAATATTA
Organism: Allium fistulosum; assembly: GCA_030737815.1. Classification (NCBI taxonomy): domain Eukaryota; kingdom Viridiplantae; phylum Streptophyta; class Magnoliopsida; order Asparagales; family Amaryllidaceae; genus Allium; species Allium fistulosum. The sequence continues at coordinate 1,229,703,529 of CM060901.1, forward strand.
GTAACACAACACCCATCATCAAATAATCATAATTAACTACTCATTATCTAGTAGAAAAAACGATAAATATCGCGCACTCATTAAAATATGATACCGCTATATCAAATATAAGTAATAATTAATCAACAATTTATATCACATTCAACAATCATCCAAATAATATATGTGCATCCATTATCCTTTTAAGTATAAAATCATTTTATTGTTATTGTTCATTATAAAGTCGCCTTTATTTATTTATCCCAAAAACAATAATAAGTCTTCCAAAATAGTAATATACTTCAAATTCCCTTACTATACTTTTATTTCTCCAAATACTTCAAAACATCATATTTCTAATCGAAATAACAATTTACATCAAATTACTTTTCAAAGTAGTAATATTGTTATTTCACTTCAAAATGATAATAAATATATTTTAAAGCCACTGTAATAGTTCACAAACCAATAATTACTATATATCTCAAAGTAGAAATTATCCTACCCAAAAACAATTTTGGAAAACATTTATGTATTATTATTATTATCATTCAAAAGTGCCTTCTATTTTATTACTCAAACAATAATAATATCTCATACTATACATACCACAAAATCAACCCTTTTGTCATTTTCTCAAAACTTCGTAATTTTTCCGAAAACCATATTATTATTTATAAAATCTCACTTTATTAAATAATAATAAACATTTCAATTTTAGTTTGAAATATATTTTTCATTATTATTTATAAATTTCCTCTGAAATATATATATAATAACCTTATTAAATTTCTTTCATGAATTTCATTTTATTTCATTCAACCACGGTTACTTACAAACATCACACAAAAACTGTAAATAATCACATCTATCATTTATTTATTTATTTATATTTCCCATCACTATCCATTTTATCTCAAATATTTATTCCCTATTTGATTTAAATATTCATTTTAACTAAACACCCAAAAATAAAATATAGAATGATAATCATGCAATCAAGGCATAATACAAGCAAAATATCATGACAACCAAATAGTCACCACATAACACAACATATGCTTAAAACCACTCACCTAAATCCAAAGCAATCCTAGGCAATCCAATAAGCTTGAAATCCAAGAGTGAACAACGGCTCCAAGATGCCTCCAGCAGCCAATCTCTAATCGAAAGTGTTAATCTCACTAATCTCCTTTTAATGACGCATTTAGGCTAATTAAAGTAAGGGTTAGGATAACCTTTTGGCTAAGGAGATGGTTAATGGGGGATTCTCCCTACTTATGGGAAGAGTGAGGTGATGGAAGAGAATCTCATCTGCCCTAACCCCATACCAATCTCAAAATGGGCTTTGGGCCTACACATTAACCAACTATTTTCTCATTAAGCTGTCTAAAATCGAGTGGAACTTTCAACAGTCATACCTCCTTAATGATATGCCTAATTTTCTATTATAACCACTCTACGAAAAGAGAAACCATCATCCTGATCTAATAAAAGTGGTTTTAGACCACCAATTCGGTCCTATCAAAAGTTATAGGCCATACAAAATTTTCGAGGTCAAAATCGTCCTATAAAAATTCTAAGGATGGAAAATGGCTCTAGTAGTCATTTTCCATAGCTTTAGAATCATATGAACCTAAAATAAAAATAATATTAATATTTTACGATCCTTCGATACGTAAATATGGGTCTTTGCATTCTCCCCCCCTTTAGGAATTTCGCCTCTGAAATTCCATAAACAAGTCGATAGGGCCATCCTACATGCCTAACAATCACATACAAGCATATGCAACCATTACACATCAAACATACATACAAACCAACAAATGAAAAAGGAAATATCTAAGCCTATCCTAGCATGTAGGATGCTACACTATGGTATATTCCATGATATCATCGGTGAAAGTAAAAGCGATAAATAGAAAATCTCACTAGGTAAAGAGCTCTGGATAAGCCATCCTCACATTCTCCTTGGTCTTCCAATTGCAATCGTCTTCACTTTCGCTCCACCGAACCTTCATCAACTTTACCATCTTCCTCCTAAGCTACTTCATATTACATCCAATGATACAAATAGGCCTACGAGGTCTCGAAGCCTCTGGTTCAATCTCAATATCATCTAATTGATCCAGTGCGATAGTTACACCTAATTCGTGCACATACTTCCGCACGTGAGAAACATGGAAGACATTATGCACTCCCATCATTCTTTGAGGTAAGATGGCCTTATAAGCAAGGTTTGCAATCCTCAATAGTATCGAAAAAGGACAAACGAATCTCAGTGCTAGCTTCCTTTTACTACCAAATCGAATTATATTCTTTAGTGGAGAGATCTTGAGAAATACCAAATCGCTGGCAGAGAATTCTAAATCCCTACATCTCCAAATTGCATTGCGCTTCTGTTTGTCTTAGGCGGCTTTCATCCATTGCGGAATGATATCGATCTTTCCATATTTCTAATTGTATCTGGCACAAGTATCAGTTTCTTGCCTACTTCCCACCAACAAGAAGGAACGTTGCACGACCGGTCATATAACGCCTCAAATGGTGCCATACTGATGTTAGATTGATAACTATTGTTGTATGCGAATTCGACGAGATGTAAGTGATCATCCCACGAGCCTCCAAAGTGGAGTATGCAAGCCCACAAGAGATCCTCTAAGATACGATTCAGTCTCTCAGTTTGGTCGTCAATTTGTGTTACATCCTGGAAAAATGCGTACATTTTATATTTAAATATAGGGATTATTTAAATAGTGGAATGATGAATTTAATATTAATTAAATGGATTTGATTACATTATTAAACTAATTTTAATTAATAAATAATGATGGTAAACTCATTTTGTAAATTCGCTTACATAAATAAATAATTCAGTGAAAAATTGAAAATGTGACCAAATTCGTTTTTTGGATTTTCGACGTTTGATCGATCAAAAGATGTTGGAACAAGTTATACACACTAGTGTAAATTTACACATATATACCATTATCAAATGCTTTTACTAATGGAATGGTTTAGTTAAAAACAAAGTTAAAAAGACTACTTAAGTTAACAAAGTTAATTTTGACTTTTCTTTTATAATTTAAAAAGGATTAATGCACAAAATCTAAGACAATGCACATAAAATAAAAAAGAAGTGATGACATGACATTGGAAGTGGTGTGTTTCCAAATTATAGTGGAGGGTAGTAGAAAATGTTATAATTGTAATTTACCATTTTCCATTTCTATAAAACATTTTCACATTTCCACTTTTTCACTTTATTTCATTTCCTTTTCATTCTCTCTTCTTACTCTCATGTCTTCACCTTCTTCCTTCTTGCTTTCTTAACTAAAACCATATCAAACCACACTTATTTCTGCTCTAAATTATAAAATAAACCTAGAATAATATTTCAAACACCTATACCATTCCAAAGTTGCAAGTTTTGAAGCCCAAGCCATATTTTGGACCATATGCGTGAGATTCTAACGGTAGGAGGGCCTTCGCCGTGCACTTTTTATGTGGATCTAGGCTTGAGTTAGCTTGCTTTGATTGAGGTAGGAAATGTGGCATGTTGCTTTGTTGTGGTAGGGAGTTTGGCATTGGAAAAAGTGAGTTAATCTCAATTTAAATTGTTTAAAATTTGATAAAATTTGTAAAATATAAATTGTTTGTTAATAATGTTTACTTGTTTGGACTTGATTCCTACTTGAAAGCGAAAGGGATAAGAAATCATTATTTTGCAAAGGGCAAAAGCAAGAGGAAGTCGAAGTGAATTCGTGGCGAATAGATCGCTACGGCACACTTCGAAGAAACATATATAAATGTAATTTATAAGGGACTTTATAGAGAGACTCTAAGGGGTTTCTCACCATTATTAATTTACATTATATGCATGTTTGGTTGTTGTTTTAAATGTTAAAATAAGAAAAATATTGAATAGTGGAATAGTCGTCATTTCGCACTTTGAAATCGCGCTATTGCACTTTAAAATCCCATCTCTTTAAATCTTATGCTTGTGTTTGTATCATTAAATATTTAGTCATGCTTTTGCGTTTTTAAAATGTTTATGAACTAAATTTTGATGGATCGGAAAACGTTATAAAACCTAACTCCAAAGTGAGTAAAAATTAGAGAAGTTTTGGTCGTGGTTTTGCAGTTCGAAAGTCAAGTTTTAAAACAACTTTCAATTGAGTTTGGTTGACTTCAAAAGTCTCTAAATTTTTGTGAACGCATACTATACTCATTTATGTTGTTCTAAAAATGAAATATAGTATTCATACTTTGTAAAAATGTGAAGAAAATTCCATTTTGAAAAGAATCGATTTAAAAGAATTTTCCATACTCTTTTTAGCGGCTGTTTTGCGGTACTATTTCCAACTTTTATAAAAATGGTTTTTAACTTTAGTTTTCTTCCCCAATCCTTTTATTGAACATTTTAACATATATTTAAGTGTTTTAAAAGTGGTTAGGAATTTATTTAAATATTAAAAGAAGAAGTTTTTATTTTGAAAATAAGTAAAGGAAATGGTTTTGAGTTTTAATATATATTAAACTTGAGATTTTATTTTAAGCAATAATTGAAATGGATGTTTAAACTATATTTCAAGTATTTTTGAGTTCATTGAAAGAGAGAAGGAAGCATTGATTGCAACATCGTAGTTGTAATAAATGTTTTTCAAAAATGGAGAAAGAAATCTGAGGATTATAATGTTATCTTATGGTAAATGATATCGAAAAGTAAAAAGGACTTCATGGATTATAACACTTTTGTTTTAATAAATGATTTCATTAAGTTATTAAGAAAACTTATTCCTTGACTTAATAAGTGTTGTTATTCTTAAATCTTTGGAGTAGTTTGTTTTAAAGTTGATAATAAGTTGATTTATAAATTATATTTTGTAAATGAAAAGATCTTTAAAAAAGAAGGTTTTTAAGAAAAAGCTAAGTGTAATTGGTTTTTGATTTATAGTAAACAATGTTTTAATGACATGTGTTTTCTACCCTTCTATTTAATACACTTAGAAATATAATTTTCCCTTTAAAAAGAATATCTTAAAGAGTATTTTTAAAGTGTTTTACAAATATTTATGATGTGACAATCAAGCACAAGTGTGAGTCAAATGTTTTAAGAGATTTAATTTTCATATACGACCATTTTGTTATTCGCGGTTGTTGATTTATTGGCTATCGATCATGTTATCTTCTTTGTGTTCATTGATTCAAATAAATTTTGTTGCTTGTTTGGGGCATTTAAACTCTTGCTATTCTTAAAGTTAAGAATGTTATCGAGTCAATATAGGAAACAACACTGTCCTATCTTGTCCGGCTTCATTATTTTCTCCGAGGTATTGCTAGTTTGTTTTTGATAGTTGATTCATCGACTATTGATTTTGATATCCTTTGCCGAAAATGACTAAAACCAGAAAGCGAGTGGACATCAAGCTATGTGGGGTTGCTTTCATTAGGGTATCTTCACATCTACTCGGATTCGCGGTTAGATTGGCGGGGTTTGGCTTGTACATTTCCGAGAGAGTCACAGAGTAAATGACCCTCTGAAGTATATTGCATAGAGGTATACTTCCGGTAAGGGGGTGCACCCTCCTAGTCATTGTTGGAAAAAATTATTTTCCTTGTTTAATTCAAATTTTTGGATTGTTTTCTTAATTGCATCGAGAAGTGCCTGGAGCTCTTCTCGATGTTTAATTATTTCAGTCCATTCTTTTAATTTTGATTTTTTTTCCAACTTATTTCCATTCTTTCATCTATAGATGTTGTCCTTGAGAGTTAAACCCATTCTGTGTTTAGTGGCATGGTCTCACAGAATTATTATATGATCGCCATATTTCTTGAGATTTCTCATGCTAGTTTTCCAAACTAATCCGGGTGTTATTTTACTATAATGCTTGGGTCAAACCGAGCTTTTCCAGGTTGTCACTAGTGGGACATGGAAGTCATGGAGTAAAGCTAGATGTTCACCTCTCCCAGTATTTTTATTTTTCGTTGTATTTTTAGTTATACCCATCAACAATTGTAAGGTCAGGAAGATAGATGCGGTATGTTTTTAACCCTGATATACCTAATATCTTGGAGTGACAGCTTTTAATGTTTTTGTTATATTATATGTTGTCGTTCTGTTGTGAGATTCAATTTCCCTGTTCTTTTTCTTTTTACCCTAACAATCTGCCTTTTTGAAACTTGGATGTCGTCATTTGAATACCATGGATGTATTAAGTGCCAACTTTTGAGGATCGAAAAGGCGGGTAGTTACATTTGGTATCAGAGCTGAAGGTTAAGCGAGAACCTTGGCTTTGTTAGGGTATGGCTCATTAGAAATAGGGCAAGTGACACCATAGAATGAGTTGGAAGTATTATATATATGAGAGCGCATTTGTTATTGCTCTAAAAACGTTTGTGTAATTGGTTGGTTAAGTTTGAATTTTTAATTCTAGTCGAGACGTGGGATGGTGTCGATAGGGATTTCAAAACACTTAAACAAGTCAAATGGACATGGTATTGATTTTTGAAAATTGGTAAATGAAATATTTTACCTAGGATTATATATTTTATATATACAAAAGAATAACTTTCAAATTTATATAGTTATTTGTGGTGTGTGTGGTTGTTAGTGATAATATTTCTTTATTATTGTTGTTGTTTGATCTGTCATGCTCATATAGTATAAGAGCATTGACTATTGTTTTTTGATTTTTGATTTATGCTCGACCATTTTATGAGTATTTATTATTTGATAGTTATGAGTACATTAAAATGAACCTATTATGAAATAAGTTTCACAGTATGACTATAGGTGTTCGGTAATAATGTTAAGTTAAAAGTCATCTTTTAATAAAAGTTGTTTAATATAATCTAAATGGGAAGATAAGACATTTAGAGGACAAATATTTGATAAAATTTTATTATAATAAAGGAAAACTATTCTAATATAAGATGATATTAAAGGTACATTTTATATGGGTATATTGTATAAAATGATTTATATGATTTTAAAAGGGTTTTTTATAAGTAAAAAGAGTTTTTGAGAATTTAAATCCCGGAAATGCTTGAATTGATTTCAAAAATATTTTGAGAAAAGTAATAAAGGTATTACTTAGAAGTATTTATAATTATAAATATTTCAAAGATAATTGTTAAGAAAGGTACATTTTCTTCGGTTAGTTCGGGGAAACCTCTTGGTTAGTTTTGTGGTAATCTAAATAATCTTCTAGGTGACGATCAAATGTTACTTAGATGAATATTGTAGTGCACTTAGTAAATTATTCTCTTTGTCATTGAGCGATCAAAATGAGTTCGAATCCGAACAAACCTAAATCAAGTGTTAGTGAATAAATTGTTAAAGTAATTTTATATATAGAAATATATGTAGTATGATTTCAAGAAGGATTTTGAAATAAAAACTGGGTATTTAGTTCTTAAGTTTGCTTATAGGAAATTGACTTATAATAAAAGGTATTTTGATAAATGAAATTTTAAACTCTTGGATAGATAAGAGATAATTTAACTCAAGTTTTTATATGGGTTAAATTAGATAAGAAGGTTTTGATAGAATTAGTTTTATTAAAACTGTAGTTTTTGTTTTAACATCTAAGTCATATAAACTATTTGATGTTATAGGGCTGACTAATAAACATCTTTACCTTATGAATGTCTAAGGAAAGTAGACTCTAGGACTGAGTTTGTATACCAGCGTTCTACTCTTCTTAACTACTTATCGGACCGGATAGGTAAAGATTTCCAAGTAGTCCACTCGGTTTTAAGACCCACGTTTTGTTTAAGCCTTCATTTGAATTTTAAAAAAATAAAAATAAATCGACATTTTGTTATACTCTTAGGATGTACAAGAGTATTATACAAGTAAATATGAGTGGAGTAAGTTTTTAATTTAATGTTTTATAAAATTATGTCTTTATAAGATGTTTACAAACTTAAGTAAAAATTTATGAAGTAATTAATAAATAATTTTAGTATTGAATGAAATACTATAAATGAAAATGAAAGTGATTTAAAAAGAGATTGGTGTAATTAAGAAACTAATCGGATTAAGTATGTAAGTTGTATACGTAGTTTAATTATTCGCATGGTTCTTGATCTAAGTTTCGAGTACATAACTTCAAGGTGATTCACACTAGTCCGAAAAAGGATTTCTCACTTGATTCTTGACAATGAACACTTGATTCAGATTCTTGATATGATACCGAGGTATTCTATCATACTATATGGCTATGTAAGGAGAACGGAGGTTTCTAATCAAAGAACCTGATTGGAGTCCGCACTAGGAAGGACAAGTGAGCGATACTAGTTCGGAAGTAAAGTCTATGTATTCGAGCAAGTGGTTAGATTAGATATTGCATATGGATGATTTATATATATCATACGAGCTTAAATATATTTGTATGATTTATTGTATGGCTTAGGAAAGTTTGGGGAGTGACTTTCTATTTTGTTGGAGGAAGCTTAGGTATTCTTCTAAGCAATAACCAAAGGCTGATGAGCGTAATAGTACGCTTAGGAAATTATCTATATCATCGGAAGATCAAGAGAGTTGTGAACCTAAGCAAAATTCTAAATCTTGTTTGTTAGTCATTTAACGTTTTAAATACTATTAAGTGTTAGTTTATTCTTTTATGAAATTTGATTTGATTGATAATGTGATTTTATATACTATGGTATATAAAGCCTAAACTTATAAATAAAGGATTTTTAAGTTGTTGTTCATTAGGACTTAAATCCCGGTGCATTTTAAAAAGTGATTTCGAAAGAATTTGTGAAAGAAATAATATTATTAATATTTTGAAAACTTTGGTGAAGTATTATTATTTCAAGACATTTTAAAAAAATATTTGTGAAGTGATTTTTCAAATATTTGTTATGACTAATTTGGGCGATTAGGATTTTTTGATTTGGAAGACTTGCCGGGTATATTTTTTTACTCTAGTTATTGTTTTAGGAAGAACTAGAATACGATTAGATGCTCCATATTGTTTCGATTCAGAAGTTGTACCATGCTTCGGTAGGAGAAGCCCCTCCTTGTCATAATTGATTTTAGTTTTGATATATTTCTCCTTGGAGAAATTTGAAAATAAAAACCCAGGCATTTATTCTAAATTTATCTTTGGAAAAGATTGGATGTTTAATATTTTATTACAAAGAATTCTTTGTACTTTTGTTGTAACTTTTAATATGGATTTTCTATAATGAACAATATGACTAATCAGATTACCGAAATCCAAGAAAGTAATTTGATTTTTACGTAGGGATATTACACTTTCCGCTCCATGATAAATTTCGAGGAAGAAATTCTTTTAAGGAGGAGAATGTAACATACCGGAAAAATATGAACACTTTATATTAATTATAGGGAGTATTTAAATAGTTGAATGGTGAATTTAGTATTAATTAAATTGATTTAATAACATTATTAAACTCCTATTAATTAATAAATAATGATGGTAAACTTATTTTGTAAATTCATTTACATAAATAAATAGTTCAGTGAAAAATTGAAACTGTGACCAAAATTCATTTTCGGATTTTCGATGTTTCATCGATCAAAAGTTGTTGGAAAAAATTGTACACACTAGTGTACAAATGTACACATATATACCATTAACAAATACTTTTACTAATGGAATGGTTTAGTTAAAAACAAAGTTTAAAAGATTACTTAAGTTAATAAAGTTAAGTTTGACTTTTCTTTTATAATTTTAAAAGAATTAAAGCACAAAATCTAAGACAGAGCACACAAAATAAAAAAGAAGTGATGGAATGATGTTGGAAGTGGTGTGTTATCTAAATTAGAGTAGAGAGAAGTAGAAAAGATTGTAATGGTAGTTAACCATTTTTCATTTCTATAAAACATTTTCACCTTTCCACTTTTTCAATGTATTTCATTTCCTTTTCATTCTCTCTTCTTACTCTCATGTCTTCACCATCTTCCTTCTTGCTTTCTTAGCTAAAACCATATCAAACCATACACATTTCTCCTCTAAATTATGAAATAAACCTAGACTAATATTGCAAACATCTATACCATTCCAAAGTTGCAAGTTTTGAAGCCCAAGCCCCATTTTTGACCATGTACACGAGCTTCTAAGGGGAGGAGGGCCTTAGCTGTGTACTTTTTGGGTGGATCTAGGCTTGGTTTAGCTTGATTTTGTAACGACCCACCTTTTTGGATGGTTTAAATCGACGATAAACCACACACGTAAGACTCAAACCATTCAAAAGGTCAGTTTGTTACGAAGTAAATAAGAAAAAGCAAAGAAAGAAGGAAAAACAAAACACAGAATCCCACAGCAGAATGACAAAATATAATAACCAAATAAACAGTTCATGAAGCTGTTTTACAAATAACATTTGATTACACCTTTACAATACAGAATCAGAGTACATACAACAGTAATAAATAAGTAATGCAGCGTAACAGTATGATCCAGTGGAATAAATGAAATAAATAATAATAGTACTAAATCTTCGTCTTCGTCCCCCAAAAGCATTCTTCGATACACTGAAAAGCTCAGACTGACCCGAGCGAATTGAAAAGACAAAACACTCGAGTCAGAACTAAAAGATCTTATATAAGTTAAATCAACAATAAATAAATATGAGTGTAACGGCGTCAGAGATGTTTACGGGGTTTGACATCTCCTATCCAATCTCTAACGTGAGTGCAGTGACTTAAGAGATGTTCGGGATTTCCATCTCCTAAGGATCCGTTAAACTATCTACATACATAGTACAATACGCTATTATAATAGTGTCTACAGTAAAGTAAAGTATTAAAATAGCGTCAAGGAGTTACCCATATCCCCCTTAACACATTTTATATATTCACATAGTCTATACAGTACCGTAAGCTCCTCCGTTAACTGGAGGTTTACCCAGAGGGCACTCCATAGGAATGGTACAAAACAAACTCGTAGAAGGCGTGATAGGGCATGTGAACATGGCACTCGAGGCAATGCCAGGGTAGGACTCTACCATTTTGCAGAACCGTACTGGTGGTAACGCATAGCAGCTAATACCACCCACCTCGGAACACACTCCCATAATCAAAATCAAGAGGTGGCCACCAAATCATCACAAAGTCGAATATGGTATCAAAGAAATGTGCCCGATAAGAGGAATGACCACACTTGGCCTGGTATAGCTCCTGTTTTAGTCACATTTAAGCTGACTCACGGAAGTCAAGGCTACGTAAATACCTCATACATAATCGTTCGCCAAACCATCCTACTTCATTCTGGAATCTCCACTACATATACAGTTTTTAAAGTGGTTTTCAGTATTGGCAGAGAGTATGACAATATCCGATCCCGGTCTCTTTAACAACCAAACGCTTATTTCACACCGGATGATTCTTTTACATTTCCAAAACTGATTTATAATTTATATCAAAATATCATATTCTCAAAACCATATCATTTTCGAAATCATATGTACTTTCGAAATTATATCACATTTGAAATCATATCACTTTCGAATTCATATTTCCAAAAATAGATTAAATCCTCATTTAAAATCATCGTATTCCTCAAATATGTCATTTAAATATCACTACTTATGTTATAACATCATTTAATCGTATTCTACTTAAAAATCAAGGATTTACATATAGAACTTCCACTTTACAAAACCTGAAATTCAGAAAATAGTTTAGATAGTTTAAAATAGTTTACAAATATAGTTTAATATAGTTTAAAATAGATTAAAACAAATTAATATAGTTTAAAATAGATTAAAATGGATTAAAATAGTTTAAATAGATTAAAATAGATTATTATAATTTAAAATAGATTAAAATAGTTTAAAATAGATTAAAATAGATTAATATAATTTAAAATAGATTAAAATAGTTTAATATGGTTTAAAATAGATTAAATAGATTTAAAATAGATTAAAATGGGTTAAAATACTTTAAACAGATTTAAAATATATTAAAATACTTTAGAATTTTGATTTAAACCAATTTCCAATTCCAACCTTCAAACTTGGATTTTCAAAGTAATTCAATTTATATAAATCAATTTCCTTCAAAATATCATATAATCCAATTCAAGATTTAAGGGTTTTAAAATTGTTTAATTTAACCAATCCGCTGTCCGTATATAATTTTCTACCCTATGGTCAAGTGATACAGATATTTATCATTTCAATCCTAAAAAATTTAAATTTACGGGTATATATTATTTCAACCCGCAATCCTAAATTCCGAATCAATGAAAATCGCTTGGGTTTATCATTTCAACCCATAACGATTTTCTCCTATTCTATATGATCGTTCGGGTAGGTATCATTTCAACCCATAGGGATTTTATAACAATAACTAAGGGAACTTGCAGTGTTATAATAATATAAATATAACATCAAATCATCCAATATCAACAATTAAACATACATCACAATCATCACTCAAATCAACCAATAAACATCAATAGATAACTGATTATCAATAACAGGTATTAAATAGACAATTAAATTCAATATTAAATTAAATGATGTTTAAATGCAATAAAAGTTAAATTTAACTAGAATGACAATTTAAATATACAAAACATCAACCAATCAATTTCAAATCATATCATAAATTCAATTAAACTAACATAAGATAATTTAGTAGTTGTGAGTGAGTTAAAACACCCACCTTTAATTTTAGTCCATAAAAATCCAAACAGAAGCACAAAAACTCAACAGTCTCCAAATTCAACTAAATCAATTTCATGTTGTCTGAAATTTAAATATGAATCTAACAGAAGAAATCGCGCTTGAATCAAAGTTTATATGCAAAAGATATTCATGTTATAAGAAATATTATTAAAATAAAAATTAGTACGCATAAAATAAATAAATAAACAAATTTTAATACTTACCTTTTTTCTCAAGATGAGGCTTAAGGAAAAGATTGAAGAACAAATAAGATGAGGACAGGACGTGTACGAAAAATGAAAAAAAATCATGTTTCATAAAAGAAAGCTTTTGGATTTGCAAGAATAAGAGCTTTTGAATATAAGGTGTCAGGAGAAACAAAACGCAAATGAAGAAATAAGTTGTAGGTTATTTATAATTAGGAAATGAAGGTGGAGGCACTACAAGAAAGTATGTTATTAATAACGCCATTTGATAACACAATATTCCAAAGCGTTATTGTTTATTATATTTTTTACTTTATTTGTTTTCTTTTCAACGTCCGTAACGCTTGGCCCAAAACCAACCCATCCCCAAAATTTTCGTCTCCCTCCCAAAACACTTGGCCAATTCCCATCTTCCTTCGAAAACCAAAATAACCGTCAGTAAGTTTCGTCTCCCTCCTAATCTAAGTTCTACTCCATCTCCGTTCTACGATCCAGCTCGTCATCTCCGATCTCCGCTCCAGTTCCGAAGTCGACACGTCATTGCTTGGATTTCTAGGTTAGAAATTTGGTAAACCCTAGAATAAAGCTTAATTGAAAACTGTATTAATTTAGCTATTGTTTATGTTGGATGGATGGTGTTTGGACAAAGACTATGGGTTTTAGTACGGAAATATTTATTTTTTGAAGAAGTTAATACGATACAGATGCTTATTTAAACAGCTTGGTATAAATGGATATCTATTATGTGGAAAGTTTAGAATGTATTGCACCTAACAAAAGTTAACTTGTGCCGTGTGCTAAATGACTATAGCTTGCCATAGATGAAGGCTTATACATAGACTTTAGCTTAGATAAGTTCAAAGTTACAATAAATATTTTTCTCTTTTATTACAAGCATCATGATAGAACTTAGATTTCTTGACAATAGGCTTGCAATCGTGCTAGATAATTATAGATTTGCTATCAGCTGCTATTTTTGGTCTTGAATTTTTTTTTATGTTTCTCTCTTGTTAATTATGCCATGTAATAGTTGTTACACCACATCAATGATGTCTTTAAGTAAACTATTTTTCAGATTTTTTTTGCTTGCAATTTCTTCAGGGATCCCAATGATGTTATTAGTATGAATACCTTGAAGATCAGGTCTTCGTTTGAACCGATTCATCTTCTATGTTACATAAGTTGCAAGTCATATTTTGCACTACAACCCATTTACGAACTCTATCCATTGTCTTTTGTTTATTTAAAATAGAAAAATAGGTGCAATTGGATATTTTAAGGACACACACTAAATTGCAAATATATGTAAAGAGATTGATCTTCGAGTTTGTCTTCTGGACTAAAGATTCAATCAGTAATTAAAGCTAAACATGGTCAAATATTACAAACTTATACAATCACTAATAAAATTGAACATTGTCAAATACGACAAATTTTTTTGGTCCAAAAAGTCTTGAGATAATCTACCTATATAATATGATGTTTTTTGTTTGAATCTGTTTTTATTACAATTGAATTGGTCCTTTCTACCAGCCAATTAAACAACTGATTAAATTCTTATGGTTATACAGGATTAAAGCTCCAAGGTCTTTTGTTCTGGGTTGATCGGATTTATCAAAGTTTTCCGTGCTGTTAATTATGTCTTAAAGGAAAGTGACATTTGCTCAGGTGCAAAACTGCTTGTACTATTATTTTGTGGAATATAGTTGTTCTGGACTTGCATAAACATTGTTTTTGCATTTAACATCTGTTTTATACTTTATGGTTGATATTGTTGTATTGATGATTGAGAAATTTCATTCCTAGTTCTTATCTTTTTTATTACTGTTCAAAATCTAATGCATTGTTTGTGCCTAAAATTTGGAATACCAAAAAAAATTCTTGTTAAGTAATTTTTTTTCAAAAGATGATTGTTTTATGAAACCTAGCTTAAACTTTTGAAAACAACTGGGATTCTTTGTGTGTATATGCTATTATAAGAGTTCAATGTATCATACATGATGTCAATTATATTAGCAATGGAGAGTAAATGCATATGACAACATGTAAACTATATATTATAGTACATAGCACGTGTGTATTGACCCACCCACACACCTACTTGCAATTTCAGTTTTTCCTGAAATTAACATCTACTTACGCAATATAGTCTGACAAGAAATAGCATGGGAACTAAATCCTTGAGCCTGAAGTAGCTCACATCTAAAGATAACAAAAGATTATTACCTTTAGCATCGCTGAAAGGGCATTTTTTCTTTTAGAAATGTACCGCAAATTTGACTCGAAAAATCTGAGTACAGAATATGAAATATGACTACTAGCACTAGATCATGCTCTTATCTTTATTAATAGTTGTAATAGCTTTGGTGTCACACTTTTTTGGTATCAACGTGAACTACCAAAAACGCCCCTCTATATATTATTAAATCCTAATCATTTAAAAATATGATCTAATATTAAATTTCTTTTTACAAATTCAAAACGCTTCTAAAAATAGGATCTAAAATTAAACTTCCTTTAGAAATTCAAAATACTTCTTTACAAATATACAAATCTTAATATCATTTAAAAATAAAAAAAATCATTTTTTGACCGATTCAAATATGCAATTTATAAGGAAAACAATTCACGCGCGAAGCTCGTGCCATAACACTCGTGTAAACAAATCAAATTGCTTTATACTACTTGAATCAAAAGAGTACAGTATTTAATTATGTAACAAGTTGCTCAAGCACCTATATCCTCCTAATGTTTAAGCTTTTAAAAAGCATTGTACTCTAGTAATTGCAAAACTGCCCTATAACTACCTTAAAATATGAAACTACCCAATTCCAAACTTGTAAATTCATGTACAAAATGCAAAGTCTTGTTATATATTTTATATTAGCAAAGGCTGATTCGGAGTATCATCATTGCTTGCCTCAACCATTCTCTACGCTGAATTTTGATTGTTGCAGGCGAGATTTAAGTTGGATAAAGATTGGCACAAAATATTTGTTTTTCAACAAACGAGTGGTATTTGGTGGGCGTCGGAATGTAGATTAGTTCGACAATTGGTAAACGCAAAGGTCATGGAGGAAAGGCTTCAGTTAAAACCAGATAACATCAAATGTATGAATGAATGGAAGAAATTTATCAAGTCAAAAACAAGTTCTGAATTTAAGGTATTTTTTTTAAAAATAGCACTCATTATGTATTATGTTGAAGAGATAATACTACATTAAAAATGTGTATAATGTTTTAAAATCTCTTATTTTAGGCATTGAGTGAGAAGAGCAAAGCTATTAGACAGAAGCAGTTGCCACACACATGCGGTCATAAAGAAATGGCTCGACTGGCTGAAGATTTGGTAAGAAAAAGGATAGTTTTATTTACTGTAATATTTATGAACTTTTTAATTAATGAAGTGTGTTATTTGATGTTCTTTTGAATGTAGAAAAAGCAAAGTAGTGATCACTCTTCCGTCTCTAGAAGTGCAGTCTAGATCAAATCTCACACTAGGAAAATTGGTGAACTGGTGAATATGATTACTACAGATACTATAGTAAGTTCATACTTAATAAATTATGATTCTGTCTCTAGAAGTGCAGTTTGAATGTATATATATATATATATGTATATATGTATATGCATATATATATATATATGTGTGTGTAGTTATGTTAGAGTACTTAATAAATTATTTTATTTTGTTTAGTTTTGAGTATGATTGAAGTTAAATGATCAGTGATTTATTAGTAGTATCAGTCATGGTTTAGATTGGTTAATTTTATTGGGAATAATAATTGCTTTGTTGTATACATATAGTATAAATGGATTTAGTTTCATAAATGGGCAGGCAAGGTTTTAGCTTCTACTACTCTGCATAATTGGAATTTAGTTCTAGGTTATTTCTAAAAAATTCCGATGTTTCACTTGTTTATATTATTGATTCTTTCAATGAGCTGAAAATTTAGTTCTAGTTTTTCTGTATGCAGTAAAAATAACTCTTCAAAGCCCATCTCAAAGATCTCAATAATCAATGTCACTGGATGGAAGTTTTAATACAAAATGATTATGCAAATAACACAATCTAGATACCAATACATAATCCAATAATCAAAATATTATGTTGTTTAATCACCAACCCTACCAATTTTAGAAAGTTGTTCAGATTCAATTCATGCCCCACTAAAAGTTTGATCTTTCTACCCTTTGGTTTGAGCTTCCACACTGGCTCTCCGTTGCACAAAAAAGCTTGGATATTTCTTTGAACTTGCCCCAATGGCATTGCATCCCTCAAATTGTTCAGGTTTTATCCTAGTTGTTTCATACCTTAAATCGTTAGAAGTTAAATGTCAATTAATACAACGTGTGAAATGGTAGATTAATATGTCCTGCCATATATGAACAATGTGCATGTGCTGTAAAGGAAGTTTGCTATATATGAACGATGAGGCTCAGTAACAACTAATCCTATTTGCAACTGATCTTGTTAGTTTAGTTTTAGAAGTCATACTCAGTGCAAATCGAACTAGCATGCTCAGTTTCAACTGAGCCAAAAATGAGAGTCGGTTCAAAATGAGTCACTTTGCAATTTATCTTGCTAGTTTAGACTTAACTGAGAAACACTGCTAGTTTAACTAAGCATTCTAGCTTATTTTTGGTAAATATAATACACGCATCAACCAGAGGATGTGAATTGATTCGCTGAGCACCACACAACCAATTGGAATTAATCATTGTTCATAATAAAGAATAGATAATTGAAAACGAATGATGATAAGAATTATAGGGAATGCTACAAAAGACATGATAACATTGTAGTCATATGGTTTTTGCTCAATATAATGATTTACTTTAGAGTAATGAATAGTTTTCATTTGAGTGAAAATATGTTATATTAACTTCATTTCATTTTTGAATAATAAAGTGAGGAAACAAAAACATTTTTGTGCTAACTTCATATTTATGAAAACCATATTTGATTCTTTAGCAAAATAAATTTTTGAAATTTTATTTTATTTTAGTTATAACTAATTCAGTTTTCTTAATCACTTGCCTGATCATTTGGCAAAAAAATCATTTTAAAGATGGAAAGTGTTCTTGTTGAGATTATTAGTAATTATGCACCGAGAGAGCTTAATTAAGATGTAGCACTGAGTTGTTGATTAATTACACAATAAGAATACGATCTCGTTCTCATTTGTTCTTATGGGAGAATACATTTCTTATTGTGCATTTTTCAGAATATCCAATGCAGCCTTGCTGGGGTTTGCATCTTGCTTTCTGTAACTTGCTGCTTGTGCTTTCTGTGCCTTCATTTTTGCTGATAAGGTGCGTATTTTTAATGTTTTTTGATTACTCTCTACTACGCTTCTGATGTTCTGATAACATGCATTTCTGTACCTTTTCTGTACCACCCGATTATAGCTAAGTACCATTTGGTTTATGTTATTATTTGCTGCACATTTCTAAAGTAGAAGGTTTAAAAACTGTACACTAATTGCTAAATATTTCTATTATTTTAGCAGGTCTAGTTTAGTGAAATTTCATTTGCTCTATCAAACTTCCTAACTGTTTTATTTTAAGATTGGATGGTTCTAACCTTACCAGGTAAGCCAAATTTAACTTCGTTAAGTACATAGAGACGGCGTTAAATTATGTCGTGGAAAAAACATAGTGCTCATTCGGCAGTTCAAACTGCCTACTCCACGATTAATCAACTTCGGCCTTAATCTATTGAAATTTCCTCCGTCTTCTTCCCACAATTAATCTACACTTCATTTCTCTTATCATCCAATTCCTTTTCACAAAATTAATCGACCTATTTCTTTAATGTTCTGATAACATGCAGTTCATGCACTTGCTTTAATGTTTGTACACTGTAATGAAAAATATATATCACATTTCTATCTGAGCATGCACTTGTTTTAACATTTTCTGTTTCTTTGTGTTAACTTCGTAGGCTTATTTGGAAGGAAGCAAGGTCCTTAGTACGCAACTAGATCAGATCTTGCATGTTGGAACTCTGTAATGTTTGTACTCTGTAATATTTGGAAGGATTGCTTTAATGTTTCCACTCCGTAATGTTTGTACACTTATTAAATTGACATTATTTTCTGTTTCTCTATGTTAACTTGGCTGCAGGCTTATGTTTTATTCAATGGTTATGCTCTTGCTTTAATGTTTGTACACTGTAATGAAAAATATACCACATTTCTTTCTGAGCATGCTCTTGTGTTATATTTGTTGATTATAATCTTTATTCGATTATGAAGATTTAGTTTGATTGCTATTATTAAAATGTAATATATAGGCATAGCTCTTGAAAAGTGTATCTATGATTTTTATAGCGGCATATATGAGCTGTAAAAGAATTTATCAATACTATAACATGTTGATTTAATAGCGTGAAATGACCGCTATTGAATAAATATTTTATAGCGGCAAAATGGTGTTATAAAGATTTCCAATTCCGTTGAGATTTAGCTGTATTATAGCGGCTATAATGAGCTATTGAATAAATATTTTATAGCGGCAAAATGGTGTTATAAAGATTTCCAGTTCCATTGAGATTTAGCTGTATTATAGCGGCTATAATGAGCTATTGAATTAAAGTACCATAGCGGTGAATTTGCATTATAAAACTAAGCTCAACCATAGCGGCATATTTTGTGTTATAAATATTCAACAGTTTTTTATAACATGTCGATATACAGCTCTTATCAAACCGCTATGGTTGTGATTATAAAAGACACTTTTTGTTGTAGTGAGGGACAAAAATAAATGTCACATTTTATTTTGAAAGCTCCGGGCATTAATAATGCATAAGGAATGTACGTAGGAATGGAGAAGTTTGCAAACCAAAGGAAATTAAAATTTTGTATACGTTAAAATGAGGTGGTAAGAATTAAATACAACATAAAAGTTTAGGCTCGGGTATTAAATAGAAGGAGAAATGAATGGATCAAGTATTAATAATAAGGTAACTATTTTAAAATGTTCATGCAAAAATTAATAACCAAAGAAATGAAGGGACCATGTACATCGCATAACCTTTTGAAATTCAATTTTTTTTGAAACGTATCCAAATTAACTTCATTAACTCAAATAATACTCAAATTTGTACACATTTAGGTTTTTATCTACGCATAATAAAAATTTTATACTTACCTTAAAAATGAAAACGTTCAATTTGGTTTTCCCAAAATGATCTTTTATTTCCATTAAAACTCCCTTTTTGTTTAACACAAAACGTGCATTTCTTTTATTAAATCTATTAATTACAATCAACATTTTCTTTCCTTTTAATTGAAATATTTAAATTACATTAATTGCAATTACTTACAAAGTTAAATTTCAAAATAGACAACTAAAATGGATGAAAAATAGAACAATTGTTTATTTAAACACATTTATAAATTTGTTGTTTATACACAAGAGTAATAAATAACTTACTGAAATAGATTATTTTCCTAATCTTGTAATCAATCTGTAAGCTAAAACACAGTTCAAATAAACATATATTTCTTCCTTTAAAATCAATCATTATATTCTTTATTTTAATGGAATTAAACCTACATTCACAAATGAAACATTCATTTTATTTGATGTAAATGTTCTTTTCATTAAATCAAACTTTCCTTATATTTTCACAAAACATAAGCTACTTTTAATTGCACCTATTAATTTACAATTTAGTATTCTCTCTCCTATTAATTGAAAATTTTCAATTAATTAATTTCAGTTGATTAAGTTTCAAAATAGACTAAATTAATGTAATGAAAAGTAGAACAATTATTTCCTACCTAATAGTAATTTAAACATATTTATACACTATTGGATACAAACAGCAATTATACATTTCTTACTAAATAATAGTTTCTCGTCTCTACAATCAATCTTTCAGCTACCAAACATTTCAAATAAATAAACATATGTTTACTCCTTTACTAAACTTATTCATTTTTATTCTTTTATTTTGATTTACACTCCTACTATTAAATCAACCAATACCTTATGAAATTATTAACAAAGGTTTCTATCTTGTTATCCTCATTTTCTATAATTGACGCCTTTTCTTACATTAACCACAATATTTGATTACATTTAATCCCAATTAATTATATAATAATTTCAATAAATTGATTTAATTAGATTTTAATCTTTTTATTCAATCAAACATTACTCTATGGACATAGTTAACATTTGTTTACATCTTATTGCATTAATATTCTATAATTATCATCTTTTACTATATTAGTTGTAATATTTCAATTATATTGAATTTTTGTCGATTTTCACATTAATTATAATTTAAAGTCCCAATAAATTCATTTATCTTAGTTTCACTCTTTTTATTAAATAAATTATTGCCTTAAGAATATAATTGACATTTCTATACATTTTATTACCTTCACATTTTACAGTTATCATCTTAACTCATGTTAACGTAATATTTAATTACATTTAATTGCAATTGATTTCCAACTTAATTCAACATATTAAATAAATTGGTAACAAATAACACTTGTTACCTTTTCTTAATTTAATCACATTTATAAGTTTGTTATCTACACACAAATGTTATAACTACTAATGTAACGACCTGCCTTTTTGGACATTTTAAGAAGACACACACGTCAGACACATTACTCTAGGAGTGTAACGACGTCAGAGATGTTTACGGGGTTTGACATCTCCTATCCAGTGTCTAACGTGAGCGCAGTAACTTAAGAGATGTTTGGGATTACCATCTCCTAAGGATCCGTTAAACTATCCACTATGTAGTACAATACGCTAATATAACAGTGTCTATAATAAAGTAAAGTATTAAAATAGCGTTAAGGCGTTACCCATATCCCCTTTCACATATTTTTATATATTCTCATAGTCTATAGAGTAAAGTAATCCCTCCGTAAACTGGGGGCTATCAGAGGGCACTCCATAGGTATGGTACAAACCAAACTTGTAGAAGGCGCTCTAGGGCCTATGAACACGACACTCGAGGCAATGCCAGGGTAGATTTACCAATTGCAGAACCGGGTTGGTGGTAACGCATAGCAGCTACTACTGCCCACCTCGGAACACACTCCCAAATCAAAAATCAAGGGGTGGCCACCAAATCATCACAAAGTCATAATATGGTATCGAAGAAGCATATCCGATCGGAGGAATGACCTCACTTGGCCCAAGTATAGCTCTTGTTTTGGTCACATCTAAGATGACTCACAGGAGTCAGGGTCACGTTATACCTTATACAGAAATCGTTCGCCAAACCATCCTACTTCATTTCTGGAATCTCCACCACGTACATAGTTGTTAAAATGGTTTTTAGTATTGGCAGAGAGTATGACAATATCCGATCCCGGTCTCTTTCACAACCAAACGCTTATTTCACACCAGATGGTTCTTTTACATTTCAAGAAGGTCAATTCACAAAATATCATATTAGATTTCAAATCATATCTCTTTCGAAATCATATTCACTTTCGAAACTATATTCACTTTAAAACCCGTATTTACTTCCAAAATCATATTCACTTTTGAATTTATCGATGAGATAGGTTAACTAAATTCTAGTTCAAAAATCATCGTATTTACTCAAATATGTCATTTCAAAAAAGGGTATCAATTCCAAATTCCAACTTAGGTTGTATCATCATTAAGGATTTAAATATAAATACTTCAATTTTACACAATCTGAAATTTTAGAAAATAGTTTAGATAGTCATAAGTAGTTTTAATAGTTTGAAAATAATTTAAAATAGATTAAAAATAGTAAAATAGTTTAAATAGATTTAAATTTGATTTAATTAGATTTTAAATGATTTAAATAGATAAAAATAGTAAAATAGTTATATATCATTTCAAACCGCAATCTCAAATTTAATAAAAATCCATAAAATCGCTCGAGTCTATCATTTCAACCCAAAGCGATTTTTTCCTAATCTATAGATCGTTCGGGTATGCATCATTTCAACCCATAGGGAACTCGTAGTGTTATAACAATATAAAAATACAACATCAAGTCATCCAATATCAACAATCAAACATACATTACAATCATCATCCAAATCAACCAATAAACTCCAATAGATGACTAATTATCATTAACAGGTATTAAATTGACAACTAAATTCAATATTTAATTAAACGATGAATAATTGCAATAAAAGTCAATTTTAACTAAAATGACAATTTTAAACATAACAAACATCAATTAATCAATTTCTAATCACATCATAAATTAAATTTAACTAACATAGGATAATTTAGTAATTGTGAGTGGGTTAAAACACTCACCTTTGATTTCAAATCGATTTGAAATCCAAACTAGGGCTCAAAATTCAACAGTCTTAGAATTCAACCAAACCAGCTCTATAATGTCCGGAATTACGATACGATCCCAACGGAGAAAACCACGTGTGAATCCGAGTTCTTATGCAAAAGTTATTAACGTTAGAAGATTGGAAAATTTCGACTTCGGGTCTTACTTCGAGTCGCAGCCTCAATTACCCGGTGCTTACTTTGAGTTTTTTCCAAAAACACCCGAGACTTGAGTCATTTGGATCCGACCCGAAGTCGCTCCAGGGTTTTGGCTCTGGAACTGGATGCGTGCCCAGATCCGCCTTGTTTGGCATGGGACTCTCTCTGACCCCAAGTCGCTGCAGGGTTTTCGCCTCTGAAACTCGAAGTGAACCTCTTCCCGACTCGAAGTAAACCCGAAGCAATTTTTTTTAATTACGTTTTGAAATTTGGGAATTAGGTTTGATGTTCAGATGTTTGAGAAGGATGAAGGAGATGTATGTATAAAAATAATAAAATGGGAAACAACTAGGGTTTATAATAGCCTATATATAGGCAGGGTTGGATCGAAACGATGAAAGCTCAATACAATCGAATTTTTAAAGAGAAAAAATATTCATAATAATAATAAATGTTATTTTTGTAATCTTTATCTTGAGGACATTAATCATATATACTATAATTGTATGGATTCAAATTACATTCTAATTAACACTCTTAAAATTTTTAACTTTAATATAACAACTAAAATTTTGGATTGTGAATTTTACTGGAATAATTATAGATTCAAGTTTAAAAAGAATATTAGATTTTTACTAGACACTTTATTCATTATTATTAGTTGGTTTATTTGGTTTGAAAGAAATCAAAGAATTTTCAATCATAATAATTGTCATTTTAACAAATTGATTTTTACAATTTCTTCCTTTTGTTTTAATTGGATCTCTAACCCCAAATATAAATTAGCTAAAAATATCCTTTTCAAAAGGTATCTTAATAAGGTTAATCATAATATTAATTTATTTAAACACAACAATAATTTTCTTAACATTAATAAAAGTATAATTAATATTTTCTCTAATTTAGATGATGACTTCACTTCTAATCATAACTTACTTATGATTAAAGGTTCATAAGATAGATCTGTCTTTTTATTTGTTCTTATCACTGTTTTGGTATTGGCTTTTAGGTTTTTTATTTATACTATTATTGCCTAGTTAGTATTATTCAGTTTTTTTATTTCCTTCCTTATTAATACATATATATGTATATTTATTATATAAATATACATATATATGTATCTTTCTAATGTTTTCTTTAGTCTTTTTCCAATTGCAGGTATGAGGGATAGGATATCGGGTTCACTTTGCAGGTTTTCATATCTTCATATTGTCGGACACCAGTTGGTAGAGAGGAGGGTACCCCTTTCACTTGTTCAGAGGCTTCAGAGCGATTTCTTTTTCAGCAGATCCACTTCAGAGTAGATGCTTATTTACCTATTCAGTTGGTTGGAGCTTCCTCATTAGTCTGGGGCGTCATCCAGTAGTTTTTTTTGTTTTTCCTCTAGTTTTTTAGGTATTTCTAACACCTTAATATCGGGCGGTGGCCATGCCGGAGCTCGATATTGGGGTGTGATGGGTGGTGGCCTTGCCGGAAATCATCTTAGGAGTACCTGAGATTCGATATATTTGTATTTGGTTTTTTGTTACCTGCAGGCTTGTTGGCAGCTCTTTATATTAGTGATATATATATATTCGCATGTGTGCTCTCCTCTATTCGAAGAGGATCACACATTTTTCTCAAAACAATGACCCGAAAAGCCCGTTCCGTTCCCGAAACGAAAATGGGTCATCCAATATATCAAAATATAGGTTTTTGATATACTCAATGGAACAAGTTTCAAGTCCTAATTCCATTGTATACAGAAGTTAGTTTTTAAAATCACATTATTTCAAATTGATTTCAGTTAAATTGATTTCTACACGTTTCGAGTCTGTATGATCGAACGACAAGTCCGATCGCTACGAAACTTGAAATCCTACAATAATTCATCATTACGGATCCGATGAAACTGGTTTCGTTGAAATCCAAGACAGTGGCCAAAATGGCTATATTTTAGGTTAATTAAATAAATTAATATTAAATTAATTAATCACTTTTTATTTCAATATTTGATGATCAACAAATTTCATCATTTTTGATCACTTAGACGTTTATAATAACTTAAAGCAAATTTACATATCAAATTCAGTGTTTAATATTTCACCAATTAAAGTGTTCAATTTTGCTGTAATTAAATCCAATTAATTAAAATTAAATTCCAATAAATTATTTTAATTTGATTTCAGAATTTTTATTCCAACAATTATTACTCTACAGACCTAGTTATCATTGTTTATATCTTATTACACTAATATTTTACCATTATCATCTTAGTTTTCATTAACGTAGTATTTAATTACATTTAATTGCAATAAATCCATTATTATAACTTAAATTCCAATAAATTGATCAAACTTGATTCCAATTCTTTTTATTCAATCAATCGTCATATTATGAATAAAATTTACATTGGGTTACATCTTATTAAATTTATATTCTACAATTTTCAATTTAATCTACATTAACTGCACTAATTAAGTGAATTAATTGCAATTGATTTCAAATTAAATTTAACAGACTAAATAAATAGGTAACGTATAATAATTGGCACCATTAACTTTTAATCACATCTTATAAGTTATTATCCACAACAAGTGTTATAATTACTACCACAACACTAATTTTTATCAATTGCAATTAATTACATACTATTTCATAAATTTATACATATTTAAATTATCAATTACACCTTTTACAGTTACCGTCTTACTCACATTACGTAACATTTGATGACATTCAATTGCAATTGATTTAAATAAATTGGTAACAAATAACAATTGTCACCACTTCTATATTTAATCACATTTGTATGTCTGTTATCTACACACAAATGTTATAGTTATTTACACAACATTCTTTTTTTCAATTTACAATTTATTACATAATATTTAATTAATACACCATTCAAATTATCAATTTCTCTTTTAATCCAATACCAATTAATACACACATTATTACAATTAATTTACAATCTATTACCAATTATAACTCATTAACCATTTCAATTAATTGGAATTCATTTAAAGCAGTTATCAATTTCCTTAATTTAATACTATTACATTTCATTCCAAATATATTCTTATTATTAAATCCCAAATTTTTATTTCTACCAACATTAAATCACAAAACCCTATTAAATTAACTATTTTTAATAATCGAAAATTTGCGGGTCGTTACACTCTCCCCCACTCAAAACTTTTCGTCCTCGAAAAAGAAAAGAAGGGAAAAGAAGGAATTAAGAAATCAATATATCTTACTTAAAATATTAAATTTATAAACAATTAATTTACATAATTAAATAATTTAAATAAATATATCAATTTATAATAATTAAATCATTTTATATTCAAGTTTATAAAAGTTTGAAAACATTTCATAAATTTTTTCTAAGTCCAAAATTTACGGAAAATTTCGGCAGAGTCTCCTTTATACTGAGAGGTCTGGGAGAAATATTAATATAAATAATAACAATATATATCATATATTTTTTTGAGAAAAATGTGTGGTCCTCTCCAAGAGAGGAGAGCACACATGTACATATATATAATAACAATAGTAAGGAGCTACCAACAAGCCTGGCAGGTCGCAAAAGAAACCCCCATACAAAGAAAAAAACTAAAATAAACCCACCAAAACTCCTAAAAAACTAAAAACCAACCCAAAAGAGACAACACCAAACATAAACTTCGGACAAAAGCGACACCAAAAGAGTAGCAGCCAACCGAAAAATTTCCACAACTGCAAATGCCTCCTCCACAACAAAGCTGAAACATCACGATATATAACAACTACACAAACCACATACAAACTCCAAAAAATAAAAAACAACAATAGATCCCCCAAACAACAATCTTCAATCAGAAGACTAAGAAACTTTACGATTTAAACGTGGACTCCTCCTAATGCTACCAGCTGAAAATCTCTTACAATTTCTTCTCCTTAATTTGGCTTCACGAAGTAACTCTTTAGCATGGGCGGGAGAATGAGGAAATCTACCATGAGCCGCAAGAAAACAATACATGACAAACTTGAACCCCCCAGTACAATAATAGACCGCTCTATTTGATTGTAGTAAATTGGAATTCTCAATATCTTCACTCACATTTATAACAATAAAATTGCTCTCCAAACCACTTACAACTTGATCAACAGAACAATCACCTTCTGAACTGCTCACTTTTTTACAAAAAGCAGATTCAGTCGCATCTTCAACAACATTATTCAAGAGAACATTTAACTCCAATAAGGATTCCATATCACTGATGGACAATTGAGTACCAAACTTAAAGCTAAAAACATCCCAGGGAATAACTATCTGAGGCACCAACATACAGGAAGAATCAAAATAGAAGTGACCATCCCTGCACAAAAAAGAATCCTTTATCCTCAAATCTGATGCAGAGGAGACAATAAAAGAAAAAACAAAAACCCCGCTAGAATCTGAATAAAAAACAACAGCTTGCGAGCCTACAATCAATACATTGTCACTGGATATCTTCGTCTTCTGAGAACAAAATGCACATTGTGTCATACCATACTCATGTGCACATTTAAAACCGACAGACTTTTTAAAACCAACATAGCTAACCAAATTCAACTCAGAGTTATCCTTGAAAAACTTATGCAAAGAGTCAAACAATTCAACATCATCAATAGTGGTTCCATCATCCTTTTCAAATCCTGACAATTCTATCCATTCAGATGAACAAAGACCCATAGAACAAGAATGAACACAAAGAAAATCCTCTGAACCACAACCATTGACCTTACTCCCTACCTCATCACAATCTGAAAAAAGAGTCTCCGTGTCGGTTATAGGAAAACATTTACGAAAACTCACATCAACCATATTAACCTGATCATGAACCTCACCAGCCTCGACACAAAAACTGTCAGTAGGAACCACATGGCTATCAACACAAATGAAACCACACCTATCACCAAAAATCTTATCCACCTCTTCCACACAATCATCACTGACTATATGAGAATCTATCCGATCTTCAGATAACGAAAATTGATCATTACTGACCTTATGAGACTTTCTAACCACTTGAATTATATCAAAAAAACACCTATTTTTCAAAAAGCAATCATTAACTAACGAACAAAATCTATCAACCTCTGAAACATCAGAATGATAAAACTCTAGATCAACAGAAACATCTGAAACAATTATATCGACAGTAAAGCCATCTACTCTAGGAAAACAAAACTCACTGACGTATTGATCCAAAAGAAGACTGTCTTTCTGGAAATCCCACCCCGAGTCATTAGCATAAAGCTGATCAATATCAACCCATGGCGAGCCTTTACTGACATGTACAACATTGTCCTTTTCCGAAAACACTTCAGGTTGAGACCTAATCCAATCTTCATTAATCAGATATAGACCAATGTTATCCGCCGTTAAACAATCAAACTGCCAATAAATTTTGTTGAAAAGATAATCGCACTCAACATTATTACCCATAAAGCAATCGTAGAACAAGCCCCTTAATCTCAATTCAATATAAAATATCCCAAACCACGGGAAAAACAATATAATATCGCTATAAAACCATAATCCGAGAACGTACCTATTTGTCGGGCAATTAACGCTCATTTTATGAAACCAAAAGCAGTAGCTATTGCTTCCATACCTGTATTTCACTTATATAATCCAAAGAGGTTAATAATTAAGTAAAAGGCAAATATTTAAGTTGTTTCAATTAATAACAAACAAAACATCACAACATAACAGCAATTTCATACAAACAAATCATATAATCATCACATACAGTCAAAATATCAATTTTTACATCCATAGCAAAAAAAATGGTTTATTCGGGTTAAGAACTTCTAATCATATAAAATGATAAATAAACTATGAAGTAAACCATACACTCAATAGTCGTAGATTACTTTATAGATTATTTATACATCTCTATACAAAATAGAAGTATCATTTCCCAACCAATCCATAAGCCAATACAACGAAGAATCCAACACATTCTTAAGTTTACTCTACTTATCTTCTTCACATCATTTATTGTTCTTTTTTTCTTTTTTTCTTTCTTTCTTTCTTACCATGATTTTCTTTAATTCACGTTCATTACTTACAAAATTTTAATTTTCATTCATTCATTTAAGGCTTATTTCATTAATTTACATTCTTTACTTACATAAGTTATATCCATTTCAATTATTTGGATCATAAGTGAATTCATTATTGAAGTATTGTATACATTCTATTTTAGTTTACTTTACATTTACTATTTAGTTTGATTTCCTCTTTTTTTTCATCCTTTACCTTCCTTTCTCATTCATATAATGTTTATTTTTAGTAATTCACATTCGTTATTACTTACAAAAGTTCATTTCTTCTTTATTCATATAATGCCATTTCTTTCATTTTATTACCTTACATTTATTGCTTAAATAAGTTATTTTTATTCCAATTATTGAATCATACACTATTTGGTAAGTTTCTTTACAATTCAATTCACCATTTATAGATTATTTCTCTTTTTACATTCATTCTTTCATATAAAGTATTATTGAATATTAACTTCATTTCTAAATCATTTCCAATGTTCTCTGAAGTTATTATCATTCAATTTATATAGTATTCATTTAATTATAAATGGCATCAATATTAATTCAAGTTTATAATTATTTACTTACAGTATTCCTCTTTACCATTCAATCTAATTATAAATAGCTTAAATGTTAACTTAAGTTTATAATCATTTTTCTTACATTATTCACTTCTATTACATTTAATTAGTGACATTTCAACTATTAATCCTAAGTTTTTAACAATTTATAATATCAAAATTCTTATTTATAAAGGTAATTATATTAAACACTTCATTCTTCCAAGTTTTACCTGTATAATATTCTATTACATATTCTTATTTAACATTTCAACTTTTTAATATTTTGGTAAGTTATCTATATGTTTTTAAGAATGCAATTGAATATTACCCAAGTATTTTCTTATTTATTTAGTTAACAAAAATGTTCAATAGTTACCATTTCTTATTTTCATTTCCTTTTTATTTACGATTTTCAAAATTTTCAATTTCTTATTTTTATTTTAGAAGTTTCCAATTTTTAATATGGTCAAGATTTCATTTATTACAATAATTTCAATTTCTAATTTACAAATACTTAAGAACTAAACAACCGGGTTCCATTTCAATCATTTAAAATAACATATATATATATATATACTCATAACTTACATATATTTTGATATGTATATATATATATATATATATCAAGTCAAACTTCAGAAATTAAGATTAAGATTTGTTTATCAAAATGGATGTGTAGTATAACTACTACAGCAGTCTTCCCACTTCGAAACTCGAAAATGAACGTCGATGATGCGTGCACTCATCACCGAAATTATTTTCCAGCGATAAAGAGGGGAGTACAGAACTTATTTACTTCGAAATTTCTTTTTAACTTCCTTCCAAAACACAATGAAATATTTATTTCGGAAAGTACTTCCAACTAATACTAATATTATATTCCAAAATCTTTCGAAAGAAATTTTCAAAAACCCCGGAACTTAAGTTCTCAAATTTCAATTTATATTCATTTTATTTGTAAATCCTATTTTCAATCAATATTTATAAAATTTTACTACTTAACAAACAACATATTACATCCAACTATATCATTTTTAAAATTTTATTATTTTATATACAAAATATATAATAGGAAAATTATTTCATTTACCTATATTTCAAAACAGTATTATGTCGGTCTGTCCTATTCAATGTTTAGAAATCCCTATCGATGTCATAACGTCCTATGCACCAACCAGAATTTATAAATACAAAACAGAACAAATTAACACAATACAAAAACCTTTTATAACACTAACAAATACGCTCTCTCATATATACACACTCAGAGACTCATTCTAGGGTATTAGTACCCTATTTAATATGAGTTAGACCCTACAAAGCTAAGGTTATCACTAAACCTCGCTCTGATACCAACTGTAACGACCAGCCTTTTTGGACGTTTTAAGCAGACACACACGTCATACTCAAACCATTCAAAAGGGCAGATTGTTATGGGGTAAATAAGAAAGAGCAGAGGAAGAAAGAAAACAAATACAGAATCTCGCAGCGGAATGAAAAAATATAATAATCAACTAAACAGTTCATGAAGCTGTTTACAAATAACATTCATTAAACCTTTATAATACAGATCAGAGTTACATACAACAAGAATAATGATAAATAAATGCAGCGGAAAAACATGATGCAGTGGAATAAATATAATATATAATAATAGTTCAAACTCTTCGTCTTTATCCTCCAGAAAGCAGTCTTCGATAAACTAAAAAGCTCAGACTGACCCGAGCGAATTGAAAAGACAAAACACTCGAGTCAGAACTAAAAGATTTTATGTAAGTTAAATCAACAGTAAATAATTATGAGTGTAACAGCGTCAGAGATGTTTACGGGGTTTGACATCTCCTATCCAGTGTCTAACGTGAGTGTAGTAACTTAAGAGATGTTCGGGATTACCATCTCTTAAGGATCCGTTAAACTATCTACTATGTAGTGCAATACGCTATTATAATAGTGTCTACAATAAAATAAAGTATTAAAATAGCTTTAAGGTGTTACCCATATCTGTGCAGTTAAAGCGCCCTGCCGCTCCATAGCGTTTGAGGTGCGAAAAGTTGTAGCGGAGATATATCAGGGATACAGCAGGATATAGCAGACTACTTTAAAAAGAGGAATGATGAATATTCTACATTAAAAAGAGGAATAAGTATTACTCATTATTTCCCACCAAGAAAAACAAGTTATAATAAAGTAAAGATAAACAAAGTTGACACTTAAAAAGTAAGAACTAGTTATAATAACCAACAGCGTATATCATTGTTACATCAACTTTGAAGTTACCATAAAATTTAAAAGCAAGACATCAAGAAAAATGCTTATTTATAAGAAAGGGGGATATAGCGGGGCAACAAAATCGGGGATATAGCGGATTATTGCCACAATATCGGGGATAATAGCGGATCCGCTATATTAGGCCGCTTTATAGGAATATCGTTGCCCCAAAAGTCCTCTACGGGATATATCGGGGATATATCGGGGCAATATCGGGGAATTGACTACACAGACCCATATCCCCCTTAACATATTTTTATATATACCCATAGTCTATACACTACCGTAATTCCTCCATAACTGGAGGGCTATCAAATGGCACTCCATAGGTTTGGTACAAACCAAACTCGCAGAAGGCGCTCTAGGGCATGTGAACACGACACTCGAGGCAATGCCAGGGTAGATTTACCAATTGCAGAACCAGGCTGGTGGTAACGCATAGCAACTACTACCGCCTACCTCGAAACACACTCCCAAATTAAAAATCAAAGGGTGGCCACCAAATCATCACAAAATCATAATATAGTATCGAAGAAGCATGTCCGATCGGAGGAATGACCTCACTTGGCCCAGGTATAGCTCCTGTTTTAGTCACATCTAAGCTGACTCACGAGAGTCAAGGTCATGTCATACCTTATACAGAAATTGTTCGCCAAACCATCCTACTTCATTCTTGGAATCTCCACCATGTACACAGTTGTTAAAGTGGTTTTCGGTATTGGCAGAGAGTATGACAATATCTGATCCCGGTCTCTTTAACAACTAAACGCTTATTTCATACCGGATGGTTCTTTTACATTTCAAGAAGGTAAATTCACAATTTATATCAAAATATCATATTCGATTTCAAATCATATCTCTTTCGAAACTATATTCACTTTAAAACCCGTATTTATTTCCAAATCATATTCACTTTTGAATTTATCGATGAGATAGGTTAATTAAATTCTAGTTCCAAAATCATCGTATTTACTCAAATATGTCATTTCACAAAAGGGTATCAATTCCAAATTCCAACTTAGGTTGTATCATCATCAAGGATTTAAATATAAATACTTCAACTTTACAGAGTCTGAAATTTTAGAAAATAGTTTAGATAGTCATAAATAGTTTGAAAATAATTTAAAATAGATTAAAAATAGTTTTAAAATAGTAAAATAGTTTAAATAAATTTAAATTTGATTCAATTAGATTTTAAAATGATTTAAATAGATTAAATATAGATTTAATAGATTTAAATTATATTAAGTATATTTTAAATAGATTTAATAAATTTAAAATAGATTTAAATTATATTAAATAGATTAAATAAATTTAATTAGTTTAAAAATAGGTGAAATAGATTAATTGGATTAAAAGGGTTATAATAGATTAAAATAAATTAAAAATAGTTTTAGATTGATTAAAATATTTTAAATTCATTAAAATAGTTTAAATTAATTTAAATAGATTTCAAAGATATATCCAAACATTTTCAATAACTCAATTTCAATAAATTCATTTATTTGCCATTTCAACTTTGAAATTCCAATTTAAATCCTTTGAACAATTCATTAAATCAATTCCAATTTTCAGCATTAACATTTTGGATTATCGAAATAATTCAGTTTATATAAATACATCTCTATTTCAAAATGCCAGTTAACTGAATTCAAAATTTAAAGAATTAAAATCATTTAATCTAACCAATCCGGTGTTTGTATATAATTTTCTACCCTAGGGTCAAGTGATACGGATATTTATCATTTCAATCCGTAATTTAAAATTTTACAGTTATATATCATTTCAAACCGCAATCCCGAATTTAATAAAAATCCATAAAATCGCTCGAGTCTATCATTTCAACCCATAACGATTTTTTCCTAATCTATAGATCATTTGGGTATGCATCATTTCAACCCATAGGGAACTTGTAGTGTTATAACAATATAAAAATACAACATCAAGTCATCCAATATCAACAATCAAACATACATCACATTCATCATCCAAATTAACCAATAAACTCCAATAGATGACTGATTATCATTAACAGGTATTAAATTGACAACTAAATTCAATATTTAATTAAACGATGATTAATTGCAATAAAAGTCAATTTTAACTAAAATGAAAATTTTAAACATACCAAACATCAATTAATCAATTTCTAATCACATCATAAATTAAATTTAACTAACATAGGATAATTTAGTAATTGTGAGTGGGTTAAAACACTCACCTTCGATTTCAAATCGATTTCAAATCCAAACTAGGGCTCAAAATTCAACAGTCTTAGAATTTAACCAAACCAGATCTATAATGTCCGGAATTCCATGATTCCAATGGAGAAAACCGCGCGTGAATCTGAGCTCGTATGCAAAAGTTATTAACGTTAGAAGATTGGAAAATTTCGACTTCGGGTCTTACTTTGAGTCTCCGCCTCAATTACTCGGTGCTTGCTCCGAGTTTTTGCCAAAATGACCCGAGACCCGAGTCAATTGGCTCCTGACCCGAAGTCACTCCAGGGTTTTCGCTTCTGAAACTCAAAGCACGCCCAGATCCGCCTTGTTTGGCATGGAACTCTCTCTGACCCCAAGTCGCTGTAGAGTTTTCACCTCTGAAACCCGAAGTAAATCCGGAGCAATTTTTTTTTTTTGAAATTAGGTTTTGAAATTTGGGAATTAGGTTTGATGTTCAGACATCATTTGAGAAGGAGGAAGGAGATGTACGTAAAGAAAATAATAAAATGAGAAACAACTAGGGGTTATAACAGCCTATATATATGCAGGGTTGGATCGAAACGATAACAATGACCCGAAACAGAAATGGGTCATCCAATATATCAAAATATTGGTTTTCGATATTTTTAAACTCAATGGAACAAGTTTCAAGTCTTAATTCCATTGTATACAGAAGTTAGTTTTTAAAATCACCTTATTTCAAATTCATTTCAGTTAAATTGATTTCTATGCGTTTCGAGTCCGTATGATCGAACGACAAGTCTGATCGCTATGAAACTTGAAATCCTACAATAATTCACCGTTATGGATCCGATGAAACTGGTTCCATCAAAATCCGAGAGAGTGGCCAAAATGGCTATATTTCACGTTAATTAAATAAATTAATCACTTTTTAATTCAATATTTGATAATTAACAAATTTCATCATTTTTGATCACTTAGACAACAATAATAACTTAAAGAAAAGTTACATATCAATTCAGTGTTTAATATTTCACCAATTACAGTGTTTAATTTCGCTGTAATTAAATCCAATTAATTAAAATTAAATTCCAATAAATTGTTTTAATTTGATTCCAGACTTTTTATTCTAACAATTATTACTCTACAGACCTAGTTATTATTGTTTATATCTTATTACACTAATATTTTACCATTATCATCTTAGTTTTCATTAACGTAGTATTTAATTACATTTAAATGCAATAAATCCATTATTATAACTTAAATTCCAATCAATTGATCAAACTTGATTCCAATTCTTTTTATTCAATCAATCGTCATATTATGAATAAAATTTGCATTGGGTTACATCTTATTAAATTTATATTCTACAATTTACAATTTAATCTACATTAACTGCACTAATTAGGTGAATTAATTGCAATTGATTTCAAATTAAATTTAACAGACTAAATAAATAGGTAACGCATAATAATTGGCACCATTAACTTTTAATCACATCTTATAAGTTATTATCCACAACAAGTGTTATAATTACTACCACAACACTAATTTTTATCAATTGCAATTAATTACATACTATTTCATAAATTTATACATATTTAAATTATCAATTACACCTTTTACAGTTACCGTCTTACTCACATTACGTAACATTTAATGACATTCAATTGCAATTGATTTAAATAAATTGGTAACAAATAACAATTGTCACCACTTCTATATTTAATCACATTTGTATGTCTGTTATCTACACACAAATGTTATAGTTATTTACACAACATTCTTTTTTTCAATTTACAATTTATTACATACTATTTAATTAATACACCATTCAAATTATCAATTTCTCTTTTAATCCAATACCAATTAATACACACATTATTACAATTAATTTACAATCTATTACCAATTATAACTCATTAACCATTTCAATTAATTGGAATTTCATTTAAAGCAGTTATCAATTTCCTTAATTTAATACTATTACATTTCATTCCAAATATATTCTTATTATTAAATCCCAAATTTTTATTTCTACCAACATTAAATCACAAAACCCTATTAAATTAACTATTTTTAATTATCGGAAATTTGCGGGTCGTTACAACTAACACAACACAAATTTTATCCAATTTCTATTTATTACATATTATTTCATCAATTAATATAACATTTAAATTTATTTCCTTATTTTAAATTTATAACCAATTATAACTTACAATTATTACAATCACTTGAGATTACATTCAATTAGTCATCTATTACATTAATTTACATTATTAAACTTCATTCTAGTTAGTTTTCTCATTCCTACATCATAAATTTTATTTTCTTCCAACATTAAATTACAAAATCTTATTTAATTCAATATTTTATTTATCGAAAAAAAAATGCGGGTCGTTACAATCTCCTCCACTCAAAACTTTTCGTCCTCGAAAAGGGAAAAAAAGGGATTAAGGAATTAATATATCTTATTCAAAATATTAAATTTATAAACTATCAATTTACATAGTTAAATAATTTAAATAAAATATATCAATTTAAGATAATTAAATCCGTTTATATTCAAGTTACCAAAAGTTTGGAAAACATTTCACAAAAAATTTCTAAGTCCAAAATTCATAGAAAATTTCGGCAGAGTCTCCTTTGTACGGAGAGGTCTGAGAGAAATAATAATATCAATAATAACAATATATATCCTATATTTGAAAATAAAATATCCCAAACCACGGGAAAACAATATAATATTGCTATAAAACCGTAACCCGGAAATGTACCTATTTTTGGGGCAAACAACGCTTATTTATGAAACCAAAAGCAGTAGCTATTACTTCCATAAACCTGTATTTTACTTATAAAATCCAAAGAGATTAATAATTAAGTAAAAGAGAATATTTATGTTTTTTCAACTTATAACAACAAATCAACACAATATAACAATAGCACTTGCAAACAAAACCATGCAATTATCACGTGCAAATCAAAGAAATCAACCATCCATCCATAGCAACCAAAACTAATGGTTTGTTCGGGTTTAGAACCTTTAATCGTATAGAATGATAAATAAACTACTAAGTATACCATAAACTCAACAGTCTTAGATAACTTAATAGATTATTTATACATTTTAAACAATTTAAAGTATCACTTCCCAACGTCCTATAAGCCAAAACAAACAAAGAATTCAACACATATTTTAAGTTTATTCTATTAATCATTTTTTCACATCATTTATTGTTCATTTTTTTTCTTTTTCCCTTTTTTTCATACAATGATTTTTCTTTAATTCACGTTCATTACTTACAAAATTTTAATTCTCATTCATTCATATAAGGCTTATTTCATTAATTTACATTCTTTACTTACATAAGTTATATCCATTTCAATTATTTGGATCATAAATGAATTCATTATTGAAGTATTGTATACATTTTATTTCAGTTTACTTCACATTTACTATATAGTTTGATTTCCCTTTTTATATAAATATTCATTTGTGCAACAACTCATACTTATAAAAGATTTTCACCTTTCACTTTTATTTATTTCACATATAGTATCCACTTTTACTATTTACTCTAATTATAATTGGCTTCAAACATTGCATAAATTTATAATCATTTACTTACAGTATTCCTCCTTTTCATTAAATTATAACTACTAGCATTTTCAAATTAGTAACATAAGTTCATAACATTTTTATACACCTTAATTCTTCACTTATAAGCATAATTCCAATGAACACTTCATTTCCTAAGTTTACTTGTATAATATTCTATTACATATTCTTACTAAACATTTCAACTTTTAATAATTGGTAAGTTATACATTATGTCTTATAAAATGCAATTGAATGTTACACAAGTTTGTCTTATTTATTTAAGCTAACAAAATGTTCAATAGTTATATTTCTTAATTTCTCTATCCTTCGATTTACATATCACAATTTCCCATCTCATATATATTTCATTAATTATTTAGCTTCCAATTTCTTATTTTCCTCATTTCAGAAGTTTCCAGTTATTAATATAGTCAAGATTTCATTCACTGCAATCATTGAAAGCTATTAATTATCAAAAAGTTTTAAGAACTAAATCCCGAATTCATTTCAATCATTTAGAAAATTATATATACTTCTCGCTACAAATGGATTGGCTACTCATCACAAGCTTATTCAGACTATTTTTAACTTCTAGCCTACTGTGAGTCATTTACTGTTAGCACCAAAATTGGTCACTAACCTCGTTGAGAAAGATTATGTAGAGAGATAAATGATGAAAGTAAATTTAAACAAAGAACAATATGCTAAATTGAATGCAAAGACGAGAACACCAGATTTATAGTGGTTCGGCGTAACTGCCTACGTCCACTTTGAGGTTAATCTTTATTGCTTTACTTGATAATTGATTACAGATACAATCCGTGGACTAACTACTTGAATACAATTGCTAAGTAAAGAGAATGAGTCTTGAAAGCGGCAGAGTCTCCCCAGTGTTCTCGAAAAAAGGTCCATTTCACTGTGCCCCTGCCTCTCTATTTATAGACAAAGATGGGTTGGACTTCCCTGGTGGGCCTGGCAGTCGAACACTTCGGCCTAGAATGAGTGAGTTCTGTGTGCCGAACGAAATGATGCCGAACAGAAGTGATGCCGAACAGAAGTGATGCCGAACAGACTGATGCCGAACAGACTGTTGTCGAACGAAGTGATGCCGAACAGAAGTGATGCCGGACCGAAGTGATGCCGAACAGAAGTGATGCCAAATAGACTGATGCCGAATGGACTGTTGTCGAACGAAGTGATGCCGAACAGAAGTGATGCCGAACAGAAGTGATGCCGAACAGAAGTGATGCCGAACAGAAGTGATGCCAAACAGACTGTTGTCGAACGAAGTGATGCCGAACAGACTGATGCCGACCAAACTGTTGTTGAACGATCTAGGTATGCCGAACGTTTTGCTATGCCGATCACTCTATAATGTCGAACGATGTATAATGCCGAAAGACTCTCCATGCCGAACGGTATGTAAGTGCCGAGTGCCTAGTTGCCAGGTCAAATCTTCAGGTAACACTTGCCCCCCAAAGTACATCACGTGGTCAAACGTGGTGTGCTTTGAATTACCCTAGATGCCGAACGATATGCAAATACCGAACGACACAGCCGCAGCCGAGCACCCCGGATGATGAATGACATAGCCGATGCCGAGCAGACTGAATGCCAAAAAACGTCGATTTGACCGGTTCAACCGGTTATAGTCTTTTCGACTCCCCTTCTCTCTATATAAGCCGATGCTCCTTCTTCTTCTCCCTTTTACTTCTACCTCCGTTTTTCAGTATTTATGAACATTGCCTCTCAACAAACTTCAGAGAATTATCTACTTTTCCCTTCTCAAACATCATTCGTTGCCTCACTTCCTTCCCCAATCAATTGAACCCAATTAGAACCACGTTCCTTTCCCCAGAATCTCTCCGAGCTTCGACTCATTTCTTAGGTAAAAGACTTTTCCTTAAATACTTTACTCCGATTAGGAAACCTAGCATGAGATTCGAACTCACGAATCTCTGCAAAATCAAAGTCAGAAGTAATTGCGTGGAGTAGGAGGAGTTAAGGTTTAGTGGAGTTGGTCGGCATGACCGTGGTTTGACATGGCTTGCCGAACGATTCGGGTACGTTGGCTGGGAGAGATGGAGGAAAAGAAGAGAAATAATGTTAAGGGTAGAAGGCCGAGTGAATCAGATCGGCGTGGCCTGCTGCGTGTACTTGTTTCCTGGCCGAACAGAATCTAAGCCGAACAGAACTTAAGCCGAACAGAATCTCAGCCGAATAGAACTTAAGCCGATCAAAACTTAAGACGAACAAAACTTAAGCCGAATAGAATTTTGGACGAACAACACTTAAGCCGAACAGACTTTCAGCCGATCAGAACTTAGGCCGAACAGAACTTAAGCCGAACAAAATTTAAGATGAACAAAACTTAAGCCGAACAGAATTTCAGCCGATCAGAACTTAGGCCGAACAGAACTTAAGCCGAACAGAATTTAAGATGAACAAAACTTAAGCCGAACAGAATTTCAGTTGATCAGAACTTAGGCCGAACAGAACTTAAGCCGAACATAACTGAAGCCGAACAAAATTTAAGACGAACAAAACTTAAGCCGAACAGAATTTTGGACGAACAAAACTTAAGCCGAACCATCTTGGCTAATCATATAACCAACACAAGGACAAGGACCTAACCATGCTAGCATATTGAACTAATCCGGACTGATGACTTCCTAGTTTCAATAATCATAAGCCTGAACCTAAATCAATAAAACAGACTAAAGCTTTTAATACGCAGCGTCAATGTCCGAGTTCAAGATTGAAAATATTGCAATGCTGGTTTTTAGAGACGGTCAGCGATGACGGTCTTCGAAGACGACAGTTTAAAGCTCAACTTCATACCATCGATTCTGTGACTTATAATTTCTCAGTGTTTACACCTGAATGATCGCACTAGTTCACACACTGCACGGGGGGAATATTCGTATTGTTAAGTCTAACATCGATTGTTTTTTAAGTATAGTTCGAACAGTTACTTCGCTAGATTCAATCTTTATTAGCGATGTCTTGGAAATCTAGCTCCGCCACGATTTCGGATAGGCATGGGCCGTCCTCCCGATGAGAAGTCGCAGATATTTCAAACCCGTCAACTTCCCCTGCACATGACTTAGCTCCCGATGCTCTTGAGGCAGCAATTCTCTTGGACAACCCTGTCGATTCGCAAGCTTCAAAGATCACCGAAAGTACACTCCA
Organism: Allium fistulosum; assembly: GCA_030737815.1. Lineage (NCBI taxonomy): Eukaryota > Viridiplantae > Streptophyta > Magnoliopsida > Asparagales > Amaryllidaceae > Allium > Allium fistulosum. Next base: position 1,229,744,708 of record CM060901.1, read on the forward strand.
TTGGATATGCTCTGTCCACGGAATCCCCTTTGATGACGTACTCGTTCCAACGGGGCATGATCGTCCACACTTGCCCCCAGTCGGATACACAGCTTGGAATAAATTCATGTGCTGGGTTGGCAGTGTGACACCATTCAACTTGTTTCTTCGGGATGTAGTGCAATATATTGACATTGCCCCATCGCAACTGCACCCGAACGGCCATGCATTCCTCTACGGTACCTGCATCCTCTTCATGAATGTCTTCTCTAGGATCCCAACTCCGGGCGATATCCGATACATATATTGCATCAAGAAGCGGAAGGATAGCCCATCATTCATGTTTCTCGAGACGCACAATAAATGTCAACTTTTAACCGGGGCGTGGACCAAGTTCGCCTTGTATAAACAAGAATGCTTTTATGTGCGTTGTCCTCCCGGCTTTGCTAGTAGATGGGTTGAAGAAAGTAAGCCTTTTTCTTGGTCTGTTACTCATGTTTGGTCGAAGCCGTACTTTTTCTAAACTTTATCCATCTTTTCAGGTACTAGCCCACGACCTGACAGCCGCAGATATTCTGATGCCATCGAAGCCATTCGAGCCCTCCCCGCCGAAGAACGGGACATTAGAAATCTCATTTCGAATGAGTCACTCACAAGGCTCGGACTGTTGGCAGAAGGCCGTCGGATAAGCCTTCCTCAAGGCATCACCATTCCCAGGCCTGGCTCTGGTAAAGGGAAAAAACAAGCTGAGTCTTCAGCACGCAGCGCTCCTGATGCATTAGAAGAGGGGGAAATTAAGGAAACTGAAACGCCCGAAGTACAGGCGAGAACATCAGTCCGTCTCGGGGACCGGCGGTTGAAGTTCATGACATAGAAACGCCGTCTTCCCCTTCGAAGGGAGAGAAGAAACAGACGCTCAAGCCGAGGAAGAAAACTGTAGGCGGAACTTCTAAAGTTTCCCATATGCCAATGGAAAAAGAAACTTCCTCGGAGCATTTAGAAAGTTCTCTGAAGGGCCTGTCGAACCTTACCATTCCCGACGACTTACTTAACTACGGTTTCGATGATCCAGAGGCTCTCAAGCTTCATTCGCCCGCTAGAGGCAGTACGGGAGTTCAAGCCCACGTCCAGGGAGATAAAACTCCAATTAGTAAAGAAACTGGTCCGTCGGGGGGAAACACTAGGACACACATGGACATGCGCACTTCACTTCGCACTTTAATCTTACCTTCGCCTTGATCTTTTATAACTTATCCTTATTCTCATTCTATGCAGGTGATATGGGACGCTCCCATGGAATTGATCGTCTCCACGTCTCTTCCATCTTTCAACATTCCGGTCGAGATTCAGGCTCCGGTAGACGCAGTGACAGGGACGATTACGGAGATCGAGACAACCGTCCCCATGAGTCATCTTATCGAAAGAAATCATATTCCCAGTCTTCATACTCTCGCAATCTCCCTCCTCAAACTGAGCCAGACAGAGAAAAACTTTCGCAGAAAGGGTCTCAACCCGATGCTTCCCGAGATCAACATTCCGGTTCATCAAGCACACGACAATCTCGGAAACATCGGAAGAGAACAGAACTTTCAAAGCCTCCTCCCACTGTTCCTGCGGCCGACCCAACGATAGCAGAGAAGATGGTCGATCTTAAAGCTAAATTTCCCAAAATCTGCTTTGACGGTCTGAAGTTCCTCCCAGCTATTCATCACATTCCCGGGCACGTCAAGCAGAGTGCCATCACCTGCAACAACGACGTCTATGTTCAACATGACGCGTTTGTTCATCTAGTCGAAAAGGTCTCGGAAGTATCCGTTGAGCGTCAGCAAGAGATCGACCTCTTGAAGCTCGAAGCTATCTTTGATAAAGACATCATCAAAAGTCAAGATGAAGAGCTTGCTTCGTATAAGTCCAAGCTCGAGGCTGTAGAACAAAGTGCAAAAGACACCGCCGAGGCCGTCGCTCGTCTAGAGACGACCCATAAAAAGGAACTTGACGAAGCGGTCCAACGCAGTAGGGCCTTGGTTTTAGAAAAAGATTCTATTCAGAAAGAAAGGGATGCGCTCGCCCTGCAAGTCAAAGAGTTGAAAGAGCTATTCTCTAAGGAGAAAGAGGAGAAGATAGCCGCTCAAGAAGAGTCCCAACGATATTGCAACGAAATTATTGCTACACGGCTCTTAAAAGCAAAGCTCGATGATGAGCTTGCTAAGGTTGAGACGATGAAAGACGAAGCCCATGAGGAGGGCAAGAGAATAGCTTCTGAGGAGATCGACTCCCGCCTTGAAGCAGCGGCAGAGGCCGGTAGAGAAGAGCTCAAGTGTATGTTTGACCCATTGATCGCTGAATACAGCGCCCGCGTCCTCATGCATCGGTACTTGACTTTCTTAGGCGAGGGTTATCTTGAATCTCTAGTTGAGGCCTGGGAGACTTTAATAAAGATCAGGAAGGTTGAGTCGGGCATTGAGGAGGTCGATGAGGACGCTTTAGTGAAAGAGTTTCTCAGGGGGAAAGAGCCGTCGAACTTATCTGCAGCTATGGCTCTCTTTGGTAAAGGCTCTCCCCTATCAAAAGAGAAAGATGACAAAGCTGGTCCATCTGGAGCTGAGGCTGCAGCTCCTCCTTCTACTCAATCGGCCGGTCAGCCAGCACTTGACCCGTTTGGCAGCATGCCGGCTACGATCCGGAAGATCCCGGCCTCGGCATTCACGTGCTATCCCCCATCCTAGAGGGTGAAACTCCGCGCACAGCTGAAAGCCAGCAAGAAACTGGTATAAAACTCTTCTTCAAGAAGTTCAAAGATCTGTCGCTTTCTGTGAGCGATTATTGGTCCTAATGTTCATTCTTTATGTTTTTTATGCAGGCCGCTTTGATCCTGAACCGACTCCGAGGGGCGATGATGCCAAGGAGGAGGCAGGGAAAACAAGCGATGCTGCTCACGTGGGAGTAACTCCTGATCCTGACGCTCAAGTGATCGAGGCGCTAGATGATGATAAGTCTGACACTTCATCTCCCGTCGAAGGGAGTTATGAAGTCGAAATCACGGGTGCCTCAGAACACACTTCAAAGGTGAGTATGAAGGAGCGACTCGCAGAAGAGAAGAAAAAGTAGGTCGAGATCAAAGTCGAGCCTCAAATACTAGAACTTACCGACTCGCTGAACAGGCTCTGAAAGTCATTCTTCCCGGCAAATCCAAACCGCTGGATGTTCCTCCCCCCACTCCTGACTCCGTTCCTTTGGCGAGCAAGAAGTCCAAGAGGAAATGTGAGGGAGAGGAGTCATCCGAGAAAGCGAACGAAGACAAGAAAAAGAAGCCGAATAAGTAGCCACTATACTCGTTCAACGAGGTTTTGCTTAGGTCATGTAACTACTTCTACTTTTTCGTTTTCCTAGTTTATGTAGACAGATTTTTGACTCCAAGTTTTGGAGGAGTGGTTGTATAACCCCATTTTGGATAATTGAATAAAGTTTAGTTTCATTGTCATTTGAACGATTTCTTGCTTTTTAACTTTCTGTATAACTGTGGTCGAAACTCAAGTTCTTATGAGTTGCATAAATTCCCAATCCATTCTTACATTGTTCGAACATTCTTTGCAATGGTACATTTCTCATTTCACATTTTTTGGTACTTAGAATATTTTCTAATCCGCTCTTCGGGGATTTATAGTAATTCGGTCCGCATTCAGGGGACACGAAGATTCGAATCGTCGATACTCTAGCCCGCACTCCGGGGACTTAGAGTACTCCGGTCCGCACTCAGGGGACTCGGAGATTTGATTCGTTTATACTCTAGTCCGCGCTCCGGGGACTTAGAGTACTCCGGTCCGCACTCAGGGGACTCGGAGATTCAATTCGTTTATACTCTAGTCCGCGCTTTGGGGACGTAGAGTACTCTGATACGCACTTAGGGGACTTGGAGATTGAAGTCGTTTATACTCTAGTCCGCGCTCTAGGGACTTAGAATACTCCGGTCCACACTCAGGTGACTTGAAGATTCAATTCGTCTATACTCTAGTCCGCGCTCTGGGGACTTAGAGTACTCCGGTCCGCACTCAGGGGACTCGGAGGTTGAAGTCATTTATACTCTAGTCCGCGCTCCGGGGACTTAGAGTACTCCGGTCCGCACTCAGGGGACTCGGAGGTTCGAGTCGTTTATGCGAGTTCGTACATCATATGGAATGATGTAACTCCAGTAGCTCATCACCAGACTATAAGGTACAGAAACATTAATAATTCATGGAAAAGACGGCTTCAAGCCTTTATTAATGAAACAAACTAAATTGTCCGATTACACGCTAAAAAGGAAACTAAGAATCAATGGAATAAGAACATACATCAAACAATTGTTCCTAAAAAGAAAAGAAACATGCTAAACATAATAACGTCGTAAATGTTCACTGTTCCACGCTCGTGGGAGTGTCACGCCATCAACGGTCGCTAGCTTGAAAGTTCGCTCTCCAAGCTTCCATTCAACGACATATGGACCTTCCCAGTTGGGATTCATACGTGATGGTACCGGGAAAACTCGTTTCAAAACGAGATCACCCACATTAAAGATCCTTAGGCGGACTTTGTCGTTGTAATATCGCTTGACTCGGTGCCTATATGCTGCCGCCCTTAATTCAGCCTCTTCATGTTTTTCATCGATGCAGTCCAGTGATTCCAACAAGAGATCCTGATTTGTCTTAGGATCATAACACGTCACTCGATGCGATGGAACTTCAAGCTCCACGGGTATAACAGCTTCTGAGCCGTATGCCAATGTGAATGGAGTGTCGCCAGTCGCAGACTTCTGGGTAGTTCTATAAGCCCATAGCGCTGTTGGGAGTTCATCTACCCACTTGCCTCCGGCTTTTTCCAAACGCTTCTTCAATATGGACTTGATTATTTTGTTCACGGCCTCGACTTGTCCGTTAGCTTTCGGATGTGCAACGGCGGCGAACTTTTTCACAACGCCGTACTTTAAACAGAAATCTTTGAATTCCTTGCTTTCAAACTGCGTCCCGCTGTCCATAATGATGGTTCGAGGGGGGCCAAAGCGGCATATAATGTTTCGTACAATGAAATTAATGACCTTCTTGGAGGTGATTGTGGCTAAAGGCTCGGCCTCGGCCCATTTTGTGAAATAGTCGACTGCAACTATCGCGTATTTTGCACCACCTTTGGATATAGGCAAAGAACCGATTATATCGATTCCCCAGATTGCAAACGGCCAGGGACTAACTATTTGTGTGAGTTCTGTTGGTGGAGCTCTCGGGATATTCGCATATCTTTGACACTTGTCACATTTTCTTGCGTAATCTGCAGCATCCCGATTCATAGTTGGCCAATAGTATCCGTAGCGGAGGATCTTTTTTGCTAGTGTCTGCCCCCTAGTATGGTCGCCACATTCTCCTTCGTGAACTTCCTCCAAGACCCGCTTTGCCTCATCACGGGCAATGCACCGTAGTAAAGGGACCGAAACCCTCTCTGATACATTACTCCTCCCTGCATCACATATCGAGCGGCTTTGTGAATGACCTGCCGTCTTTCGCTTCTTCTTTCGGGCAAAGTCCCGTTTAGCAGGTATTGTTTGAATGGGGTCATCCACGACACCTTCTCGATTTCCGTTTCCAACGCAAGATCGACTTCCATCACATCTATGTTTGGAGTGTGTAAGGTTTCGATGGGAACTAATCCCATTTGCTGCGCATCGCCAGTGCTTGCGAATTTGGCTAACGAGTCGGCTTCCTTGTTTTGTTCACACGGGACATGCAAAATGTCATAATGTTCGAAGTTCGCCAACAGTTCCTGAACCAGAGCAAGGTATGAAGCAAGCTTTAGTCCCCTTGCTTGGTAGTCTCCTCGCACTTGGTACACCATCAGCTGCAAGTCACAAAAGATTTCAACTGATTTAACCCCGAGTTCTCCAACGAGTTTTAAGCCAACAATCAGTGCTTCATATTCTGCTTCATTATTCGTAGCCAGAAAATTGAGCTTCAAAGCGTAACAAATCGATCGATTTTCTGGAGTTACGAGAACTACTCCAGCTCCGGAGCAACGGTCGTTTGATGCCCCATCGGTGTACAATTTCCATCGAATGGGGGTAATGACACTGTGATTATCTGGCTCTTCAGATACAGTAAACTCAGCAATGAAATCTGCTAATGCTTGCCCTTGTATGGCTCTTCGTGGTAGGTAGGTAATATCGAACTGACTCAAATCGATATTCCATTTTAACATTCTTCTAAAAGTTTCTGGTCGTTGGAGTACCTGCCGTAAAGGCTGATCGGTATAGGCACTGACTGAGTGTGCTTGAAAGTATGGACGCAGCTTACGTGATGCAATCACCAAGCAATAGGCCAATTTCTCAATTTTAGGGTAATTTCTTTCTGCCCCCATTAAATGTTTACTAACGTGATACACCAGCTTTGGGACTCGGTCCTCCTTGCGGACCAAAGCCGCACTTATAGCATGCGGGGATACAACCAAGTATACGTACAGCATCTCGTGGTCTACTGGTTTCGACAACACTAGAGGACTCTCCAAATGCCTCACCAGATTTCGAAACGCTTCCTCACAGTTGGATGTCCATTCGAAATTCCTCTTCCCTTTCTTTATTATGTCGAAGAAAGGAATGCACTTGTCCGTGGCTCTGGATATAAACCGACTCAGCGCAGCCACCTTTCCATTCAAGCTTTGCACCTATTTTATAGTTCTGGGCACTCGCACATCTCGAATAGCTTGAATCTTTTCCGGGTTAGCTTCAATTCCACTAGTATTAAAAATGAATCCCAAAAACTTCCCCGACGCAACGCCGAAGGAACACTTCAGAGGGTTGATCTTCATCCCATAATACCTGAGTATATCGAACATCTAGTCTAAGTCTCGAATGTGGTCGTTTGACTGTCGTGACTTCCCGAGCATGTCATCCACATAGACTTCCATCGTTCTACCAATCTGGTCTTTGAACATTCGATTCACCAAACGCTGATAGGTCGCTCCCGCGTTTTTCAATCCGAAAGGCATTACTACATAGCAATATAGCCCAACGTCTGTGACGAAACTGGTGTGTTCCTGGTCCGGAATATGCATTGTGGTCTGATTGTATCCCAAGTACGCATCTATGAATGACAACAGCTCGTGTCTTGTAGTGGAGTCGACCAACTGATCAATCCTAGGCAATGGGACACTGTCCTTGGGGCATGCTTTGTTCAAATCGGAATAATCTACGCACGTTCTCCATTTCCCATTCGCCTTTTTTACCAGCACGGGGTTTGATACCCATTCAGGGTAGAGGGCGTTGCGGACGAACCCATTGGCTTTGAGTTTGTCCACCTCCTCTCTGAGAGCAGCGGACCTCTCCGGGTCCATCCCCATCCTCTTTTGTTTAACCGGGACGTACTTTGGGTCTATGTTCAACATATGACTCGTAATAGCGGGAGAAATCCCATACATATCAGAATGTGTCCAAGCGAAAACATCAAGATTCGCTCGGAGGAAATCACCAAGGTCTTCAGTCATTGCGGGGCTGAGTTGTGATCCAATCTTCAATACTCGCGATGGATCGTCTCGGCTGACTAAAATTTCAATTGTCAATTCAGCCGGTGCTGCTTTCTCCTCCCTGGGTTTCTCATCGTCGTCTCTCGGATCTATGTCTCTGAAGATCCGAGAATCATGCCCGAGCCAAGGCTCGGGCATTACTTGTCAATTATCGGTATTATGGATGCGGACGGTGTGAGAAATGCGGATTAAGGATCTTAAGGATAGAATTAATACTAGAGGGGGGTGAATAGTGTTTTAAGAAATCTATTAATCTTTTTGAGTTTATCTTAATTTGTTAACAATGTATGCACTAATCAGAGACAGATATGAACACAGAATCAAACACAAATGCAAATATAAAGTAAAAGCAGTAAAGGAAAGAACACACCGGATTTTATACTGGTTCGGAGTTACCCTACATCCAGTCCTGCACAACTAAGTACGGATTTCCTTTCAAATCCAATTCAACAATTACAACCCTCGGTTTCAAGGCTACGAGGTACACCCTCCAGAATAACAATCCTCTGGGTAGAGATACTTGATTTCCGGGGCAACAAGTTCACCCAATTGATTTCCAAGGCTACAATCACACCTTTTCTCGCTAATATATTACAAAGAAGTCTATAACTCTGAATAGCACTGAGAACCTTGTAGAGATAGTGATGTAGAATCAAACTAGAAGTAATTGAGTATGATTCGATGTTGATTTCGGCAGAGTAATGGTATGATTTTGTATTAAGAAATGTGGAAGAAGAAGAGGAGTGAAAACCATAAAAAAAGTGATTAAAAATTCGTTGAAACTGACCCCTATTTATAGAAGAACAACAGCCATGTCCATTCATGAAGCGATATGGCGAATAGACACTTCTTTTGAAATTTGAATTTTGAACTCAACTGTCACCATGTCGACATGGGGTACTTGGGCATGTCGACATCCCAAAGAGATTTTTGGTGTTTTGATTTTCTTTGAAAATAACCTTTATCTTATATTAAAATTATTTTAAACTTTATAAATATACTTAACTGTTAGCGCCAAAATTGGTCACTAACCCCCAAATCCAGATGAAAGCACCAAATACCAATCACAGCTCAAAGATAGAATGTATGTAGAGAGTAATAATGTGAAGAACAGTTAAAACTGAAATGAAAGCAGTAAAGAACAACAGATTTTATAGTGGTTCGGCTAACTCCGGCCTACGTCCACTCCAGAAGTTTGCTTTTTATTGCTGTAATAATCAATTACAGTTACAAAATGGCAGAGTTGCCTTCGCCTTAGAAAAGAGAAAGTAAGAGAGCAGAAAGAAGATCCCCTTTTACTGTGCCCCTGCCTCTCTATTTATAGACAAAGATGGGTTGGACTTCCCTGGTGGGCCTAGTAGCCGAGTACCTCAGCCCAAATGGTGTGGTCTCCATATGCCGAACCATAGATGCCGAACAAGGTGTGAATGCCGAATGATCTCCTCATGTCGAACGTTGGGAGGTGCGAGGTACCAAGGTACAGAGGTGCGAGGTATGGAGGTGCGAGATATGGAGGTGCGAGGTGCAATGTCGAGCGAGGTGAGGTACGCCGAACGACCCATCCAATGCCGAACGCTCCTTGATGCCGAACGATCCATCCAATGCCGAACGCTCCTTGATGCCGAACGATCCATCCAATGCCGAACGTCTCCTTGATGCCGAACGTCTCCAGATGCCGAACGTTGGTTAATGCCGAGCGCTCCATCCAATGTCGAACGTCTCCAGATGCCGAACGTTGGTTAATGCCGAGCGCTCCATCCAATGTCGAACGTCTCCAGATGCCGAACGTTGGATAATGTCGAGCGCTCCATCCAATGTCGAACGCTCCTTGATGCCGAACGATCCATCCAATGCCGAACGCTCCTTGATGCCGAACGATCCATCCAATGCCGAACGTCTCCTTGATGCCGAACGTCTCCAGATGCCGAACGTTGGTTAATGCCGAGCGCTCCATCCAATGTCGAACGTCTCCAGATGCCGAACGTTGGTTAATGCCGAGCGCTCCATCCAATGTCGAACGTCTCCAGATGCCGAACGTTGGTTAATGCCGAGCGCTCCATCCAATGTCGAACGTCTCCAGATGCCGAACAAGATTCATGCCAAACACTCCTTCTAATGCCGAGCACTCGTTCAGTGCCGAACGATCCCTCTATGTCAAACGACGATCTCTCTATGCCGAACAGCCTTCAACGCCGAACCATCCCAATGCCGAACGTCATCTGCCAAACTGCTTATCATCATTTTAAACCAAACCCATCATACTTTAGTCTCGATAGTTGTGAAGTTGTTTAAGTTAAATCCGTCTGTCCGCGGCCTTGCCAAAAGGCGGGTTAACACTTGCCCCCCAAAACATGCCTTGCTTTGAAAGGTGTGTTTTGAATAGCCTCAAGTCCAGTATCCAAAGTCCATGTTTCATCCATATCCAATAACCAATAGGGGACTTTAGGACCTCTTCGGGTCGATATCCAAATCCATAACCTCTCCGGGCTCTTGCCAAGCGCAATCCACACCTGATGACCGTGGTCCAGTGTCCCTGGACGTTGAGATAACCTCTCCGGGTTCTTGCCAAGTGCAATCCACACCTGACGACCGTGGCCCAGTGTCCCTGGGCGTTGAGCTAACCTCTCCGAGTTCTTGCCAAGCGCAATCCACACTTGACGACCGTGGCCCAGTGTCCCTGGGCGTTTAGCTAACCTCTCCGGGTTCTTGCCAAGCGCAATCCACACTTGACGACCGTGGTCCAGTGTCCCTGGACGCAATTAATGCCGTGGCTTAAGTCCTAAGCCGAATCCTGGTCGCTCCGGACCCTTGTCGAGCATAGTCCATACTCGACGACCTTTAAGCCAAAATCCAGAGAAAATCCAATCAAAATCCAATCCGAAAAACAAACATTCAAACCAGAATTCAAACCAGAAAAATGAGAAAAACAAGGAGTTCAAACCAAACTCCAAAACCAAACCAGAAAAAGCAAATGTCCAAGTCAAAGGAAAAACAGATTTCACAAACCCGGGCGTTTCGGTAAGCCATCATCTCAGAGCATGCCTGAGGGTTATCTCCGACCCCGTACATGAGTAAGTGATTTAACCGTTTGCTCGGAGTTTGTTACTTATTCCAAACCATCAAGATTAGTTGATGACCAATCGGTCACCATTCCTGGGCCTCGCGCCCTCGTCGTTCAAGGTAGGCGGAGGCTGTTCATGTTCCACCGCCGCATTCCGAGTTCCGACATACTGTCGCAACTGACCATTCCTTACATGCTCCTCGATTATATCCTTTAGATGTCGGCAGCTGTTAGTATCATGCCCGTCCAGGTCATGAAAGAGACAGTGCCTTCCTGATGCCCTTTCACGTTCTGTGGGTTCCCTCCTTGATGGCCTTCGATAGGGAAGACGATCTCGAGTATCTAAGAAAATCCGCTCCAACGTTGCGTTCAATCCTGTGTAAGTGGAGAACTTTGGTTCTCCCCAGCGCTTCCTTTTCCCTTTATCCTTGTCCCCACCTGAGCTTTCGCCGAGTAATCTTCCATCCTTAGTCATGTTTACTTCCTGTGACCTCATGTCCAAACATGCATCCTCTTGTCGAAGAAATCTTTCAGCTTCATGAAAGAATTCCCCAATATCCAACGGTGGGTCCCGTACCAACGATACTTTGAACTCCGAATTATCTCTGACTCCTGATACCGCAGCCATCAGAACCATTGATGGATCTGGCCGATCCACCGAAGCAACTGCCGCATTAAATCGAGTTAAGAATGTCCTGAGCGATTCATCTGCCCCCTGTTTGACTGATGTTAGTGTCATCACGTTCTTTGGCCTTTTTATGTGAACTCGAAATTGACTTAAGAACTTGTCCACCAGTTCTGTCCATGTTCCAATGGATCCATCCTCCAGCTGTCTGAACCACATAGCAGCAATTTCAGTCAAGTACAGGGGGAAACATCGGGCCATAACCTCCTCCGTTGCCCCCAGCACTTCCATATGCATAGTGTATCTCATCAAGTGGTCGGTGGGATCCGTCTTCCCGTTGTATACTTCCAGAGTGGGTAGTTTGAAATCGGACGGATTCCTAGCTGTCCTGATGTTCCGGGTAAACGGACTTTTGTTAACTCCCTCTGAATCCCTATTTGTCAGACCTCCGCGAATAGTCCGCCTGATAATGTCAGCCAATCTGGTGTTTCCAACTAATCCAGACTGCCCCCCAAGTCCTCGAGGAAATTCTGGCACATATTCTTCATCACGTACTCCCGGTGGCGTGCCCCCGAGTCTAGGTCCATCTAGATTGTTAATTGTTTGTTGATTGGGAGCTGCCCCCTGCTGATTCACTCCATCTGTCTGTTGGTTGAGTTCCTCTGGTCCTGCTCCATGATCTTGAGCACCTGCAGTTCCTGGTTGTCCAAATTGCCTAAGAAGAGCCTGCATCATCTCCTCTTGCCGTTTCATCATCTGCTCTTGCATAGAATTCATCATCACTTGCATCTTGTCCCGAGTTATGTAGATGGATGCATGACCCTCTCCAGCTCCAGAAGATGCCGCTTGACTTCCTTCCTGATTGCTCCTTTCCACTGCTTGCCTCTTCGTTGGTGGTCTTGCCATTGCTTTCTAAGATCCAAGTTCCTAACTCCAAAATTCCTGAGTTCAATTCTCAGTGAAAGCACCAAAGTGTTAGCGCCAAAATTGGTCACTAACCCCCAAATCCAGATGAAAGCACCAAATACCAATCACAGCTCAAAGATAGAATGTATGTAGAGAGTAATAATGTGAAGAACAGTTAAAACTGAAATGAAAGCAGTAAAGAACAACAGATTTTATAGTGGTTCGGCTAACTCCGGCCTACGTCCACTCCAGAAGTTTGCTTTTTATTGCTGTAATAATCGATTACAGTTACAAAATGGCAGAGTTGCCTTCGCCTTAGAAAAGAGAAAGTAAGAGAGCAGAAAGAAGATCCCCTTTTACTGTGCCCCTGCCTCTCTATTTATAGACAAAGATGGGTTGGACTTCCCTGGTGGGCCTAGTAGCCGAGTACCTCAGCCTAAATGGTGTGGTCTCCATATGCCGAACCATAGATGCCGAACAAGGTGTGAATGCCGAACGATCTCCTCATGTCGAACGTTGGGAGGTGCGAGGTACCAAGGTACAGAGGTGCGAGGTATGGAGGTGTGAGATATGGAGGTGCGAGGTGCAATGTCGAGCGAGGTGAGGTACGCCGAACGACCCATCCAATGCCGAACGCTCCTTGAAGCCGAACGATCCATCCAATGCCGAACGCTCCTTGATGCCGAACGATCCATCCAATGCCGAACGTCTCCTTGATGCCGAACGTCTCCAGATGCCGAACGTTGGTTAATGCCGAGCGCTCCATCCAATGTCGAACGTCTCCAGATGCCGAACGTTGGTTAATGCCGAGCGCTCCATCCAATGTCGAACGTCTCCAGATGCCGAACGTTGGTTAATGCCGAGCGCTCCATCCAATGTCGAACGCTCCTTGATGCCGAACGATCCATCCAATGCCGAACGCTCCTTGATGCCGAACGATCCATCCAATGCCGAACGTCTCCTTGATGCCGAACGTCTCCAGATGCCGAACGTTGGTTAATGCCGAGCGCTCCATCCAATGTCGAATGTCTCCAGATGCCGAACGTTGGTTAATGCCGAGCGCTCCATCCAATGTCGAACGTCTCCAGATGCCGAACAAGATTCATGTCGAACACTCCTTCTAATGCCGAGCACTCGTTCAGTGCCGAACGATCCCTCTATGTCAAACGACGATCTCTCTATGCCGAACAGCCTTCAACGCCGAACCATCCCAATGCCGAACGTCATCTGCCAAACTGCTTATCATCATTTTAAACCGAACCCATCATACTTTAGTCTCGATAGTTGTGAAGTTGTTTAAGTTAAATCCATCTGTCCGCGGCCTTGCCAAAAGGCGGGTAACTATAGTTAAAATACATAAGTAAATATAAAGACACTATATACATAATTGAACTATAATTTTATATTTAAATCTAAGTATAAATATTTAAAAGTTAAATATATTATTTGAAAAGATAGTTTAAAATCAGGAGTAATTTGACTTTGAAATTAAAGATGTTTTGAGGCTAAAATTATTTAAAATCAGGATAGAGAGTTTTGAATCTTTTAAAAGGAAAGTTTTGAAATTATTTTGAAAACAAAATAATTTTGTAAAATCATTTGAATTAAAATTAGTGGATACAAAACAATGTCCCACTAGATTTTCGTAGGTTCCATCCTACTTAGGGTTCCATCCCTTTAACGGGCTCGAAGTGGATTCCATTCCACGAATAAATTGGATATTAAGATGCCAGTGCTTTTCTACGAGTTTTAACAAATATTCCAAATAAAACAAACTTAACCTTGAAATCTTGAACTCTTGATAGTCTTGATACTCATGAGTCTTCAATCTTCGATATCTTGAATCTCTATACTTTACAGTCTTCATTCTTGATACCTGCATGGTTAGATCCTGCATATACATATATATCTAAACTTGTAATGTTAGTATTTATATTTTATAATCTATTCTTAGGTTGTTGTCATCAAAACCAACTCCTCAGGGACTAACAATCTCCCCCTTTTTGATGATGACAACCTTTGTTTATAAAATATCACTTCTATCCTAATAACTTCCCCTAAAACTAACAACTCCCCCTTAATCTATGCCTAACTATCCTATTTTATACTTCTCCCCCTTTGTCATCAACAAAAACTATATAACTCTATATAACTCCCCTTGAAACTAAGACCACATTACTTGTGATTATAATGATAGTGTTATCATACATAATCAATACTTAACTAAAATATAATCCTAAACTATTAACTATCCTAACTAAGAATTAACAACAATACTAACATATATAAGAACACGGGTTTATATATTACGAGTATGGTTGTATTTACATTTGCGATTGAAAAACAAAAAAACACAAATAACAACGGAAGGAAAGAGAAGAAACTAATGTATGTTTCCGAACATAGGAGATTTATGAATTGAACAGTTTGGATAGTGGAAACAGAAATTTCCACGTTGTTCAACAAGATTCCCATTTTTGTCGAAACACACTTCTCCAATGCATACTACTTGGTCATGATCCTCCTTGTGTGTTTCTTCCATTGGTTCTTCTTCTTCTTCGTCGCTGACCTCATGTTCTTGATTGAGTGAAGAGTGTTCATCAATCAAAATAGGGTTGGCATGGTTATCCATTAGAAATTTTTGTAAATTCCTAAGAATCTTGCCTTGCCTCTCTTGCCCTTTCGCCATATAAAGTTGAGTCACTTGAATTTCAGTCAACATCTGAAGAGTATCCTTCATAGACTCCTCCAATTTAGTTACACGCGCGAGAGTAGTGCATTGGAATGGACCAGAAGTAGGAGAAGGGAATGAGAAAGTTGATTTAGAGGAAGATGCCATTATTATATATATTTCAGAATAGAGAATGAAGAGAAAACAAAGAGAATGAGTAAGAATTCGAAATAGAGAATAATATATAACTAAAATTTTGAATTTTGGTGGGAAAAATTTAAAAAGAATAAAAACGTTATATGTCGACATGTCTTCCTAGGGGATGTTGACATGGTCCTTATATTTTAACTCTATGATTTATTTTAATATTAATTATTAATTATACTTGTTATTTTTATTTTATATTTCAGTTATAGAATAATTACCTAATTCTCTTCTTAATTTAGTAAATATAGATTCATTTAATGGTTTTGTTAAAATATCAGCAATTTGATTTTCAGAATTGATATAGTCGAGAGTAATTACTTCTCTACTTATATTATCTCTGAGAAAATGGTGTTTGATATCAATATGTTTAGTTCGAGCATGATGAGTAGGATTTTTAGATAAATTTATTGCACTTGTATTATCACAATAAATTGGCGATTTTGAGATATTTAATCCAAAATCTCTTAAGGTTTGTTGCATATATATTACTTGAGAACAAGCCAAAGCAGCAGAAATATACTCTGCTTTAGTTGTTGATAGAGAAACTGTATTTTGCTTTTTACTAAACCAGGAAACCAGAGAATGTCCCAAAAAGTGACAAGTTCCACTTGTACTTTTTCGGTCTGATTTACATCCACCATAGTCAGCATCATAGTATGATATTAAATCAAATGAATCATTTTAGGATAAAATAAGCCATAATCAAAGGTGTGTTTAATATATCTTATGATACGTTTTACAGCTTTTAAGTGAGTTTCTTTAGGATGAGATTGATATCTTGCACAAAGACATACACTATGCATGATATCAGGTCTACTAGCAGTGATATAGAGTAGTGATCCAATCATTCCTCTATATAACTTTTGATCTACATCTTTCGAGAGATCTTCTTTATTAAGGTACTCATTGGTTGCCATGGGAGTGGGTTTTCCACTCGCAGTAGTCAAATCAAATTTACTAACTAGGTCTTTAGCATATTTTTCCTGACTAATAAAAATACCATTATCTAAATGTTTTATTTGTAATCCTAGAAAGAAGTTTAATTCACCCATATGACTCATCTCAAACTCTTTTGTCATTATTTCAGAAAATTCTTTATTCATTTCGAAGTTAGTTGAACCAAAAATGATATCATCTACGTAAACTTGTACTAGTTGAATATCATTTTTATTTCTTTTAATAAAAAGAGTATTATCTATTTTACCAATTTCAAAATTTGATTGGAATAAATAAGATCTTAGTCTATCATACCAGGCTCTAGGAGCTTGTTTTAGACCATATAAAGCTTTCTTAAGTTTGTACACATGGTTTGGAAAATTTTCATCTTCAAAAATTGGTGGTTGTTCAACATATACTTCTTCTTTTACAAAACCATTTAAAAATGCACTTTTAACATCCATTTGAAATAATTTGAAATTATTATGATTTGCGAAAGCAAGTAGAATCCTAATGGCTTTTAATATTGCTACAGGAGCAAAGGTTTCGTCACAATCTATACCTTCTTCTTGACAATAACCTTGGGCGACTAATCGTGCTTTATTTCTAACGACCTCGCCTTGTTCATTCATTTTATTTTTATAGACCCATTTAGTTCCAATTATAGTTTTATCTTCAGGTCTAGGAACAAGTTCCCAAACTTCATTTCTAGTGAATTGATTTAATTCTTCTTGCATAGCCAAAATCCATGAATCATCAGTTGATGCTTCTTTAGGATTTTTGGGTTCAATAGTTGATATAAATGCTACATTACTCATTTTACTTAGTTGATTTCTAGTTGTAACAATAGATTGCATATCTCCTATTATATTTTCAATAGGATGATCTTTTAAAAGTTTAATCCTTTTATTAGGATGATTTAATTCATTATTAGTTTCAGTTGACTCTTGGTTTTGAGTAATTAAATCCTCTTCATCATTTGTAATTTCAAAATCTTTTAAATTTTCATCAAATGAAACATGCATTATTTCTTCGATGGTGTTAGATCTTAAATTTAAAACTCTATAAGCTTTACTTCTATTAGAATATCCGATAAAGATTCCTTTGTCGGATTTAAGATCAAATTTATCCTAATTATCTTTTATATTTAAAATAAAACATTTACTTCCAAAAATTCTAAAGTATGATACCTTAGGTTTCTTTCCATGAAGAAGTTCAAAAGGTGTCTTATCAGTTAAAGGTCTAATTAAAATTCCATTCAAAATATAACAGGCGGTAGCAACAGCTTCTGCCCAAAAGTGTTTTGGTAAATTACTATCTGAAAGCATAGTTCTCGCACACTCTTGTATCATTCTATTTTTACGTTCAACTACTCCGTTTTGTTGTGGAGTTCTTGGAAATGAGAAATTGTGAGTTATTCCCTTCTTATTGCAGAATTCCTCAAACTTTTCATTTTCAAATTCACCACCGTGATCACTACGAATAGTTATAATTTTTAAAGATAATTTATTTTAAATCCTTTTTGTAAAGTTCTTAAAACATTCAAAAGTATCACTTTTATATTTCAAAAATATTGTCCATGTAAATCTAGAATAATCATCTACAATTACAAAAAAATATTTTACTATGATTTATTGACTGAATTTGAGATGGGCCAAATAAATCAAGATGAAGTAACTCAAGGGGTTTTGAAGTTGAAATCATATCTTTTAATTTAAAAGAATTTTTTCTAAGCTTTCCTAATTGACATGCATCACATAAACTATCTACTTTAAAATTCATTTTAGGGAGGCCTCTTACTAGATCATGTTTTGACAGTCTAGATAAGAGTTTGAAATTCAAATGTCCAAATCTCTTATGCCAAATCCAAGGATCACTTGTATTTGCCAAAAGACATAGGTTATCATTTGAAACTTTCATACTAAGAATATAAATATTCTTTTCCTAGTTCCCTCAAATATTATGTTTGAGTTATTATCTTCAATATGACATTTATCTTTTTCAAATTTAATTTTATATCCTTTATCACATACTTGACTTATACTTAGCAGATTGTGTTTTAGATTCTTAACTAGCAAAACATTAGTAATAATAGGAGTTTCAGAGTTACCGACTTTGCCGATGCCAATCACGTATCCTTTCGAGTTGTCTCCAAAGTTAACCAGTCCTCCGTTTTTGTATATAATATTATTCAACATATCCGGATTACCAGTCATGTGTCTAGAGCATCCACTATCAAGTATCCACTTATCCCTTTTGATTTGCACGGATTTTCCATTGTGGATTGATTCCTTGATACCCATAAAGCATATTTCCTGCACATTTTAAAATTTGGGTAGACAACTAGGATTTGAATAACATTTATATGCAGACTCATGGAACAATGATGATTTAAACAACTCTAAACTAGTTTTAACAGATTTTTCAAAAATAGCCATTTTAAAACTTTTCAAAATTCAGATTATGAAACTTTTGAAAACAAGGCTCTGATACCAAATGTGAGAAATGCATATTAAGGATCTTAAGGCTAGAATTAATACTAGAGGGGGTGAATAGTATTTTAAGAAATCTGTTAATCTTTTTGAGTTTATCTTAATTTGTTAACAATGTATGCACTAATCAGACACAGATATGAACATAGAATCAAACACAGATGCAAATATAAAGTAAAAGCAGTAAAGGAAAGAACACACCGGATTTTATACTGGTTCGGAGTTACCCTACATCCAGTCCCGCACAACTAAGTATGGATTTCCTTTCAAAGCCAATTCAACAATTACAACCCTCGGTTTCAAGGCTACGAGGTACACCCTCCAGAATAACAATCCTCTGGGTAGAGATACTTGATTTCCGGGGCAACATGTTCACCCAATTGATTTCCAAGGCTACAATCACACCTTTTCTTTCTCAATTGATTTCCAAGGCTACAATCACACCTTTCATCGCTAATATATTACAAAGAAGTCTATAACTCTGAATAGCACTGAGAACCTTGTAGAGATAGTGATGTAGAATCAAACTAGAAGTAATTGAATATGATTCGATGTTGATTTCGACAGAGTAATGGTATGATTTTGTATTAAGAAATGTGGAAGAAGAAGAGGAGTGAAAACCAGAAAAAAAGTGATTAAAAATTCGTTGAAACCGACCCCTATTTATAGAAGAACAACAGCCATGTCCATTCATGAAGAGATATGGCGAATAGACACTTCTTTTGAAATTTGAATTTTGAACTCAACTGTCACCATGTCGACATGGGGTACTTGGGCATGTCGACATCCCAAAGAGATTTTTGGTGTTTTGATTTTCTTTGAAAATAACCTTTATCTTATATTAAAATTATTTTAAACTTTATAAATATACTTGTTATCCCGCCTTTTGGCAAGGCCGTGACACCAAGCACTTGACTAGAAACCATAGACAGTTCGTCTAGAAAATCAGCTATACGCAGGTTCACTATGGATATCGACGAATTTTGTTCGAGTCCAGATTGAGCTATAATTGGTAAGGCACGGTAGGCAAAGTCAAGAGAGCCAACGTTCCAAGTTTCAAGTAAATCCGAGTTCATATGCTCAAGTTATGATCGATTCAATCTAAAGGAAACGACACAGCCTTCGTATCCATCACTATGGTTGATTTCGTATCCACCAAAGGTACACTCGGTTCACATCGATCATGTTCGCATCGACCAGTTAATAGCAGCTCGTATCGATCAGGTTGGCAGTGTTCGAATCTATCGAATTCGTATCGATGGACTTCGTGTCCATCAACAGGTGTTGTGCCTCGTAACGATTGGCCAGTGTCTGCTTCGCATCCATCATAGAAGCCTTACTTCGTATCCATCGAAAAGATATAGTTCGCATCGATTGGCTTCGTATCCATTGAGAAGCTACGTGGTTCATATCCATCAAGGAAAGGCCTGTTCGTAACCATCGACCATCAGTAGTTCGTGTCCATCAATGACTGCTGTTCGAATCCATGAGTGAGGTTTTATTCGAATCCATCAAGCCAGCGAACCTGGGTGACGTGTCATCCCTCAATACAAACAAGGTGAGATTTATGGAGTCGATACGGTCAACTCGGAGTAAAGACCGGATCGAGGCGAAGTGTGCGCGCCACATCATCTCAGAAACACGTGCAACCATCGATGCGAGGGCATCGATTCAAAGCTATGGAGTCGAACCAAACAGCCACCGAAATAGTCCATTTCGTATCGACTATTTCTCGCAATCCACTGATCTAAATTCAATAAAATTTTCACAGAAGCTTGCATACACACTAAGGAACGTCTCTGCCAAATTTCAGCTCGATTGGACGTTTTCTTGATCGATTCGAATGGATTTCGAATCGATCCCAAAGTGGGCCCAGATTTCCTGAAGGCGGGCGCGTGGGCCCCCTCACGGGCCAGAAGTGGTCTCCCAAAATTTAGGCGAAATATCAGCCTCCTACACCTATAAATAGGACCCCTGGTCATTCAGAAAAGGGGATCTGGATTCTGAAGCGTCTAGACTCTGCTGGATCGAGATTTGCATCTTATTCTTACTATTGAATCCGAATTCCAAGCTATAATTCACTGTTGTTCGCTGTAATCACTTGTAATCATTGAAAGAGAATCAATAAAATCATCAAAACTTCATAGTGGACGTAGGCGATACGCCGAACCACTCTAAATTGCTTGTCTGCGTATTTACAATTCTGTTTATTGGAGTTTTTGTTAGATAATCTCTGTTTTACATTTACGTTCTTCATTTTATCTCTTCAAATAACTCCCGAAGAGTGTTGTGCCCATTTTTGGTACAAACACTTTGGTGCTTTCATTGAGAGAAAACCTAGTTTTTTCCTTCTGCTCATTGGATCTACTGCCGATACCGGATTGCAAACATCCAAGGGGGAAGATCCAGATCTGTCGTCAAGTGGTTCCTTCTATTCTATTCAGATTGCTCCAGATCTATGAGGAACTACATTCATCCATATTTTCGTATCCATGTTCTCGAATCCAGAAAATATGGTGACTTTCATATCCATGCTCTCAAATCCAGAAAATACGATCGATTTCGTATCCATCATTTCGTACCCAGAAAATATGTCAAAATTCAAATCGATCATTTCGACTCGATCTGCTTCGCATCACCCTGTTCGAATCGATCATTTCGACTCGATCTGCTTCGCATCGCGCTGTTCGTATCGATCACCTGTGCTCTGTTCGTATCGATCACCTGTGCGCTGTTCGTATCGATCACCTGTGCTCTATTCGTATCGATCACCTGTGCTCTGTTCGTATCGCTCGCCTGTGCTCTGTTCGTATCGATCGCAACTGCTCCAATTCGTATTGATACTCACACGCTGTTCGTATCGATCCATCTACGTCCAATTCGTATCGATACGAAATTTCAAAAAAAAAAATTCGGGTACGACCCAGATTTCCTAAAATTTCGGGTACGACCCCGAACCCTAGCCGCAGCGCAGGGCACCCGCATTGTCAATTCAATCACCAATTTAATGAAGGAACATTCCATCCATGCTTCTGATTGTTCCATGACTGAACAAGACATAAGAGATCACAACAACAAATGTTGAGTTGCAATCAAGGAATGCGTAAAGAAATACTACTCAACCGTACTCCCAGAGGCTGGAGAACCTAGTTAATATGCCAAGAACTGGGGTTGATTAATATATCATGCTTTTAAGGTGGAATGCAACTTCCTCCAATTGACCAGCTTTCAAACTCCTGAATTGACAACTATGGTACGATGGCTAATATGATGACTCCCCTACACTATCTACTCTACCAACTCAAAGCATAGCTGGTCACCGCTGAACCATCTTCAAATGCCCGCATCTTAATCATTCTACGTCCACATGACTAAAAGCATGGCATACAACATCAGGAAGACTTCCTTAATACCCTATATAGGTCTCCTATTTGGGTGAAAATTAGAAATAATGACCAATCTATGAGCCCATTTTAACCAACTCACCGTCCTATCAACATTGCAAACCACTCGAACGTTGGGAAATCGTGCATACGTCATTGACCAGTGTTACAAGACCCCTGGGCAATAAAATGGACCTGAGCATAATGTCGATTGGAGAATCTTTCCCAGTCAGGACCTATTCGTTGAAACCAACCTACATGCAGAACCTCCATTGAAAATTCAACATGTTAACTATGTCGGTGTACCATGGAAATACAACCCTCGACGCTACCTCACTTATCAATGAGATTTGATCTGATCTCTTTCGAATTATTTCCAATTCAATTTCATTTACGTTGCGAAATATGACCTACTTGAATTAAACTACTTACAAATGATGCAGGTAACCGAGTACTTAAGATTGGGTGCAAAACAACCTCCGCGGACCATGATCAAATCATTGAGGTACCATCGTGATGAGCATGATTCGACCACTCATCGACTACTATATGCCCCTGACTGGGGGCAAGGCATCAAAGCGGAAGAGACCGACGAGGTCAGGACTCTAGTACAAAGTGGATGCAACCGTCCATCCCCTCATCCGCCTATGCAATTTAATTAGAAGATTTAAGAAAGACTTGGAGTTATATGTCCCAAATATGCACTCTCCATCTCGTGTTTGAGGCTCGTCAAAATACTTATGCTTCTTCTGATGCCCGATAAAATCGGAATCACGCCAAGGGTGGACGCGATGTCACCATCCATGCATCCAATCCTACATTAGACATTTGGGATTATTTGAGGGAATACATGTTTAAAGGTCCGACCCTCAATTTAAAGTCATCAACGACTGACTGCCTACTCGCTAACCATCATGAGCTGTCAATTAACTCTCTTCCTTAGCTCAATTGAAAGAAAGCAAAGTATAAATTGGACGTGACTCGACTGTCTGCTCTCCAATTCTTGCACCCGACTTAAGGGAAAATACACGACTCAGAGTGGACGTAGTTCGACCATCCCTTCCTATGCTCGATCACAAAGCTTGCCAGAACACTAATCTTACTCCTTAGGCCTGGCAAAAGCGGAATCCAAATGAACATGTATGCGATCCAACCGTCCATAAACTAAATCTCATCCTTCGTTGAAGGGCATATAAGTGGAAGTTAATCGGGATTCCACCGATCACTCGCTAAGTGAAACCCCGAGCTCAGGGGCAAGCCATCACATCAAAGTCAAAAAAGGATTGACACACGACAACCCTTCATCAACTCCGTATTCCCAGAGTGCGAAGCGGAGTATAAACATTCAACTCTGAACTCCCAGAGCGCGAGTCGGAGTATAAACATTCAACTCTGAACTCCCAGAGCACGAGTCGGAGTATAAACATCCAACTCCGAACTCCCAGAGCGCGAGTCGGAGTATAAACATCCAACTCCGAGTTCCCAGAGCGCGAACCGGAGTATAAACATTCAACTCCGTATTCCCAAAGTGCGAAGCGGAGTATAAACATTCAACTCTGAACTCCCAGAGCGCGAGTCGGAGTATAAACATTCAACTCTGAACTCCCAGAGCGCGAGTCGGAGTATAAACATCCAACTCCGAACTCCCAGAGCGCGAGTCGGAGTATAAACATCCAACTCCGAGTTCCCAGAGCGCGAACCGGAGTATAAACATTCAACTCCGAACTCCCAGAGCGCGATTCGGAGTATAAACATCCAACTCCGAGTTCCCAGAGCGCGAACCGGAGTATAAATATTCAACTCCGTATTCCCAGAGTGCGAAGTGGAGTATAAACATTCAACTCTGAACTCCTAGAGCGCGAGTCGGAGTATAAACATTCAACTCTGAACTCCCAGAGCACGAGTCGGAGTATAAACATCCAACTCCAAACTCCCAGAGCGTGAGTCGGAGTATAAACATCCAACTCCGAGTTCCCAGAGCGCGAACCGGAGTATAAACATTCGACTCCGTATTCCCAAAGTGCGAAGCGGAGTATAAACATTCAACTCTGAACTCCCAGAGCACGAGTCGGAGGATAAACATTCAACTCTGAACTCCCAGAGCGCGAGTCGGAGTATAAACATCCAACTCCGAACTCCCAGAGCGCGAGTCGGAGCATAAACATCCAACTCCGAACTCCCAGAGCGCGAGTCGGAGTATAAACATCCAACTCCGAACTCCCAGAGCGCAAGTCGGAGTATAAACATCCAACTCCGAGTTCCCAGAGCGCGAACCGGAGTATAAACATTCAACTCTGAACTCCCAGAGCGCGAGTCGGAGTATAAACATTCAACTCTGAACTCCCAGAGCGCGAGTCGGAGTATAAACATCCAACTCCGTATTCCCAAAGCGCGAAGCGGAGTATAAACATTCAACTCCGTATTCCCAGAGTGCGAAGCGGAGTATAAACATTCAACTCCGTATTCCCAGAGCGCGAGTCGGAGTATAAACATTCAACTCTGAACTCCCAGAGCGCGAGTCGGAGTATAAACATTCAACTCAGAACTCCCAGAGCGCGAGTCGGAGTATAAACATCCAACTCCGAACTCCCAGAGCGCGAGTCGGAGTATAAACATCCAACTCCGAGTTCCCAGAGCGCGAACCGGAGTATAAATATTCAACTCCGTATTCCCAAAGTGCGAAGCGGAGTATAAACATTCAACTCTGAACTCCCAGAGAGCGAGTCGGAGTATAAACATTCAACTCTGAACTCCCAGAGCACGAGTCGGAGTATAAACATCCAACTCCGAACTCCCAGAGCGCGAGTCGGAGTATAAACATCCAACTCCGAGTTCCCACAGCGCGAACCGGAGTATAAACATTCAACTCCGTATTCCCAGAGTGCGAAGCGGAGTATAAACATTCAACTCTGAACTCCCAGAGCGCGAGTCGGAGTATAAACATTCAACTCCGAACTCCCAGAGCGCGAGTCGGAGTATAAACATCCAACTCTGAACTCCCAGAGCGCGAGTCGGAGTATAAACATCCAACTCCGAGTTCCCAGAGCGCGAACCGGAGTATAAACATTCAACTCTGTATTCCCAGAGCGCGAGTCAGAGTATAAACATTCAACTCCGAACTCCCAGAGCGCGAGTCGGAGTATAAACATCCAACTCCGAGTTCCCAGAGCGCGAACCGGAGTATAAACATCCAAATCCGTATTCCCAGAGTGAGAAGCGGAGTATAAACATTCAACTCCGAACTCCCAGAGCCCGAGTCGGAGTATAAACATCCAACTCCATATTCCCAGAATGGGAAGCGGAGTATAAAACATTCAACTCCGAGCTCCCAGAGCGCGAGTCGGAGTATAAACATCCAACTCCATATTCCCAGAATGGGAAGCGGAGTATAAACATTCAACTCCGAGCTCCCAGAGCGCGAGTCGGAGTATAAACATCCACTAACTCCAGATTCCCAGAGTGCGAACTGGAGTATGAACATCAACTAACTCCAGATTCCCAGAGTGCGAACTGGAGTATAAACATCCACTAACTCCAGATTCCCAGAGTGCGAACTGGAGTATAAACATCAACTAACTCCAGATTCCCAGAGTGCGAACTGGAGTATAAACGTAAACCAACTCCAGTCCTCAAAGCTTGGTTTGGAGTATGAATACCAAAAGGGATGTGATTCGACTGTCCATCTATCGGCTATGGTTCCTCATCAAGTTCTATAGTACAAAAAGCGGATGTGGTACGACCGTTTGCTTCCCAATCTTCCCCTGACATGGGGGCACATTTAATACACAAAATTGGATGCGATCCGACCATCCAGCACTAAGCGGGCGTGACACAACCGTCCATGTATCAACTCTTGTCCCCGGCATGGGACCCATAACATAAATTTATAGGGATGCACTCCAACCCTACAAGACAAAATTCCTTCCTTGATTCGACAGGGAGGCATAGATTCGAAAAACGAACCTAGTTGGATGTCCTATTCTGAATTGATATTACTACCATCCAACCGCAAATGAACGTGGCATGACCGTTCATATGCTAACTCTCGCCTGTGATCCGACGGGTTATGCATGCAGCATGGATGGATGTGACCTAACCATCCGCCAATCAATTCCTTCCTACAGTTTAGTGGGAGAAGCATCAAACTAAAGTTATTGTAATTAGACTATCCACGAACTAACTCTGCTAACCCAAGACTGGGGGCATAAGTACAAATATCCAAAAGAAGAGAAAGGTGACTCGCTACATCTCTAGCATAGCATCCTTTACAACTTAAGGAAATGACTACAAGGAGACCTTAATGCTAGCCAATCACAACGATGCCTGAAGTTCTGGGCAACCAATTATATCATACCGCTGGATCGACGGGCAATACTGATCTACACCTTTCACATCGTACCATTGAATCGACGGTCAATATCGGTCCTCTTCGACTACAAATCGATGTGACCCGAACGTACATCGAATACCTTTGACCAACTGAGCACAGATAGAAGAATAAACCACGAATGAGTGTGACTTAAACATTCGTCTTCTGTCGCCTTCCTTCGATCCGTTAGGAAGAACATGAGACCAAATGAGCATGACATAACTGCATTTGAGCTGACTTTATCCCTAGATATGACGGGAGAACGTAAATCGAAATGGACATGGTTGATCACCCAACTCTAAATGAATGCAATGCGACCATTCATTCATTGACTCTTACCATGATCTGACTAAAAGAGCAATTCAAAACAAGTGCAACCTAAACATCTGCACACTGATTCTTACCCTAGATTCGACAAGGGAAGCATCAATCCTGCATCGGATCTGATTGGACAGTTCACTCTTCAGTTTTTGCCCAAAGTACGACGACCTAAGCAGCGAAGTGAATGTCATTGACCGTCCAGAATCAAGATTATGTCCGAATGTTGGCAAGATAACAGTGTATTCCGCTAAGAAAAAAGAACTAGAACATAATACAAGATAGGCACGACTCAGCCTTCCATCGGTTAACTCGATCCCATGGTTCAATGGGATAGAATACAAAATTGAAACGGACATTATCTACCTTACCACTTATCGAGATATTCCCCAGACTTGGGGGCACGAACAAGAAGATAAGATAATATGATTCAACCATTCATCAGTCAACTCTGGTTCTTAAAGCTTGAACTATAGTATAGACACAGCTAAGACGAGACTAGACTGTCCGCGTAATGCATCCGCCAACCCGAGACTGGGGGCAAAAGAGTAATTATCCGAGAGTTGACTATGACAACTTGAACCTATGACCCATGCCTGATATTCATAACAACTCTAGGTTGCGACCGAAAGGATGCCTATAGATAGAGTCATCGGATCAATACCAGGACATATGGGCGACTGATCATCATTCTGACTTTTCCGACGAGCAATGGATCACAGGTACATTGAATGAAAAGCGCATCATTCAGGAACACGAGTAAATTCAATCTCAAAGCTGGAGCCAGCTATGTAGCAGCATACAGTACAAGGCTAAATTCTACTAATCCTCAGATTCAACATTCTTATAAGCCTGATCATTTACCATTGCAAATAATTACATGAGGTGCCTACAACCCATCACGAGTATTGTAGATCAGATCACAACTCTACGCAAGGATGAAGAAAGAGTCAACTGTTTTACTTCAGGTGAATCTTGATGTGTTCGCTTGGACTCGATCTCATATATATATATATATATATATATATATATATATATATATATATATATATATATATGGACTCTCGCCAGCCATGAATAACCCTACATTAAATGTCGACCCGAGGCATGTCTCGGTGGACAAAAACGATGCGACATGGATCCGGAGAGATCTATTGCACTTAAAGAGGAGGCGAATCTGCTCAAAACCAATGGGTTTATCCATGATGCCCTCCAACCAAAGTGAGTATCCAATCCTTTACTTATGTGAAAAACGAACAGAGAGTGGAGGACATACATCAACTACTCAGATTTGCATGGGGTATGACAAAGCACGACTTTCCACTTCCAATGATCGACCAACTGATGGACCTAACCATCAGACATGAATTACTCACATCCATGGATGCAAACTCCAGATACAATCGGATACTGAAGCATGTCCTAGACCAGGAATACAACTGTCTTGTTATTGACCTGGGCCTATAGTGCTATGCTCAAATCCCTAAATTTGAACTTGAGAATGCTTATGCTACTTACCAAAGGACGATTAGCAGATCATTCAAAAATCATATCGGTCGATCGATGAAAGTAGATGTGTTAATATGCTCGTGAGCTCACGGCTATCAAACGACCATATCGATGACTTGACAGAGGTATTCAGCGCTGTCCAAAAAATGCAGGATGAAACTCGATCCTTTAAAATGCTCTTTCACTATTACATCAGAAAGATTCTTCGTTTTCATCATCAATTCTCATCGAATCATGACTAATTTCTAGAAAATTCGGACAATTAGAGACACCCATGTACCTAGGACAACCAAGCAGCTCTGATAGATTGCTTAAGGAGACCTTCCATTTTACCCAAACCTTTGGATCGCGAAGATTTATACATCAATTGGGCCGTGTCAACACACACCATAAGCATCACAATGCTATGTGAAGATAAGCGAATCCAAAGACTAGTAAATGATGAAGGCTGGCTATTGACAAGCTCAACCCCGTTAACGTCTACATCGAACAGCCGTTGCGATAGGCCCAATAGAAACCTTAGATTTCTGAAAATTTACTCAAATAGAGTATCAAGCTAAGCCAATTTGATATCACTTATCTCCCTCAGAGAGCTCTCCATGGTCAAACATTAGCATACTTCAGATCTGAATCCACCACATCGGACGACTATCCGAAGAACAGTGGAGAATCATCCAACCGATGGAGAACGTACACCGATGGAACTTCCAATAATCAGCTTTCTAACATCGAAGTTGCGTTAATGACTCTTGAGAAACGAACGATCTTCTACGCCCTGAAACTCAACTTCCCTGTGATAAATAACGAAGCTAAGTATAAAGCCTTGGCGCTCAAACTTGCGAGAAAACTACGAGCGGAAACTTTACATGTCTTATGTGATTACTGGTTATTAGTACGCCAAGTCAGGGAAGATTATCTGATTAGGGGGTCACGTCTTGCTCCTTATCTCAATCGGGTCCAAAATCTACTAGCTGCCTTCGACTATTACACCATTACACACATCCTCGGAGAACAAAATGAAAAAGCTAAGTCACTGGCCAAGCTTGCCAGTTCTGGGGATGCACGGCGAAAAGACTTTGTCCCAGTTTAAATGATTAGTATTCCAAGCATTGACATATGAAGATCAACTAGATCTTAGAGATAGATCTAGGAGAGGAGTCACGGATGACTCCCATCGAAGATTATCCACAATCGGGGATTCTTTTTGAATAAACGAATAAGAAATGGCACATCCTCTGTGCAGCGTCACTGCATGATTGTGTCTGATCATTTGATTCCATCGATACAAAGCGTTACTTTTGTACCCATTGATCCGAGACCCAATATTCCGTGTCCACTGATGCGAAGCACACATTCCAACCCTTCACATCGATTCAGGAGAGGATCGTTACGAAGGAGCATTCAAAAACAACCATCAAACATTGTTACAATGAATTTCACGTCGGTTCAGGAGAGGATCGATACGGAATTCAATATAAGAAAAACTGACAACGACTCGTGAGCGTCAGCGATAGTCAGATTAGCATATATGCGTATATGTCGGGATAATCGTCAATATTCCAGATTTACAAGAATTGGAAGCTCATTTGATAACGATTACAATAACAAACGGCTAACCACTAGAGTACAACAATCAGTTGCAACAATACATGGTACAACAATCGACAGTCAACAGTTTACATTATCAAGAAGAATGGTCAAAGGTTACAGCTTTCATCAAAGAAACGATAGCTATTCAGAGTAAAGATTGCAGCATTACAAAGCACATCATGTTTCCACAAGGCGTACTTTGGGGGGCAAATGTTATCCCGCCTTTTGGCAAGACCGTGACACCAAGCACTTGACTAGAAACCAAATACAGTTCGTCTAGAAAATCAGCTATACGCAGGTTCACTATGGATATCGATGAATTTTGTTCGAGTCCAGATTGAGCTATAATTGGTAAGGCACGGTAGGCAAAGTCAAGAGAGCCAACGTTCCAAGTTTCAAGTAAATCCGAGTTCATATGCTCAAGTTATGATCGATTCAATCTAAAGGAAACGGCCCAGCCTTCGTATCCATCACTATGGTTGATTTCGTATCCACCAAAGGTACACTCGGTTCGCATCGATCATGTTCGCATCGACCAGTTAATAGCAGCTCGTATCGATCAGGTTGGCAGTGTTCGAATCTATCGAATTCGTATCGATGGACTTCGTGTCCATCAACAGGTGTTGTGCCTTGTAACGATTGGCCAGTGTCTGCTTCGCATCCATCATAGAAGCCTTACTTCGTATCCATCGAAAAGCTACAGTTCGCATCGATTGGCTTCGTATCCATTGAGAA
The DNA here is from genome assembly GCA_030737815.1 of Allium fistulosum. Classification (NCBI taxonomy): domain Eukaryota; kingdom Viridiplantae; phylum Streptophyta; class Magnoliopsida; order Asparagales; family Amaryllidaceae; genus Allium; species Allium fistulosum. The sequence continues at coordinate 1,229,775,028 of CM060901.1, forward strand.
GCTACGTGGTTCGTATCCATCAAGGAAAGGCCTGTTCGTAACCATCGACCATCAGTAGTTCGTGTCCATCAATGACTGCTGTTCGAATCCATGAGTGAGGTTTTATTCGAATCCATCAAGCCAGCGAACCTGGGTGACGTGTCATCCCTCAATACAAACAAGGCGAGATTTATGGAGTCGATACGGTCAACTCGGAGTAAAGACCGGATCGAGGCGAAGTGTGCGCGCCACATCATCTCAGAAACACGTGCAACCATCGATGCGAGGGCATCGATTCGAAGCTATGGAGTCGAACCAAATAGCCACCGAAATAGTCCATTTCGTATCGACTATTTCTCGCAATCCACTGATCTAAATTCAATGAAATTTTCACAGAAGCTTGCATACACACTAAGGAACGTCTCTGCCAAATTTCAGCTCGATTGGACGTTTTCTTGATCGATTCGAATGGATTTCGAATCGATCCCAAAGTGGGCCCAGATTTCCTGAAGGCGGGCGCGTGGGCCCCCTCACGGGCCAGAAGTGGTCTCCCAAAATTTAGGCGAAATATCAACCTCCTACACCTATAAATAGGACCCCTGGTCATTCAGAAAAGGGGATCTAGATTCTGAAGCGTCCAGACTCTGCTGGATCGAGATTTGCATCTTATTCTTACTATTGAATCCGAATTCCAAGCTATAATTCGCTGTTGTTCGCTGCAATCACTTGTAATCATTGAAAGAGAATCAATAAAATCATCAAAACTTCATAGTGGACGTAGGCGATACGCCGAACCACTCTAAATTGCTTGTCTGCGTATTTACAATTCTGTTTATTGGAGTTTTTGTTAGATAATCTCTGTTTTACATTTACGTTCTTCATTTTATCTCTTCAAATAACTCCCGAAGAGAGTTGTGCCCATTTTTGGTACAAACAATACTTAACTATAGTTAAAATACATAAGTAAATATAAAGACACTATATACATAATTTAACTATAATTTTATATTTAAATCTAAGTATAAATATTTAAAAGTTAAATATATTATTTGAAAAGATAGTTTAAAATCAGGAGTAATTTGACTTTGAAATTAAAGATGTTTTGAGGCTAAAATTATTTAAAATCAGGATAGAGAGTTTTGAATCTTTTAAAAGGAAAGTTTTGAAATCATTTTGAAAACAAGATAATTTTGTAAAATCATTTGAATTAAAATTAGTGGATACAAAACAATGTCCCACTAGATTTTCGTAGGTTCCATCCTACTTAGGGTTCCATCCCTTTAACGGGCTCGAAGTGGATTCCATTCCATGAATAAATTGGATATTAAGATGCCAGTGCTTTTCTACGAGTTTTAACAAATATTCCTAATAAAACAAACTTAACCTTGAAATCTTGAACTCTTGATAGTCTTGATACTCATGAGTCTTCAATCTTCGATATCTTGAATCTCTATACTGTACATTCTTCATTCTTCATACCTGCATGGTTAGATCCTGCATATACATATATATCTAAACTTGTAATGTTAGTATTTATATTTTATAATCTATTCTAAGGTTGTTGTCATCAAAAGCAACTCCTCAGGGACTAATAGACGGGATTTTCCGCAACCTTTCCTTTCTCCCTCCGATGGGCCTCTCGGAGCTCAGCCACATAACATGCATGACCAGTCGCCTGGTCGCCATGAATAACACCTACTCCTTTGTCAGTCGGAAACTTCAAAGTCAAGCACCACGGGGCTAATGCTGCCCTAAACTCAGCTAGGGCCGGTCGACCCAAGAACACATTGTACGGAGAATCCACATCCAAAACTACGAAAGATAGGATTCGCACCCTCCTACGCTCACCTTATCCCAGTTCAACTGGTAACTCAACATACCCCACTGCATCGGTCGCTGCGCCATTAAAGCCATGTATACAAGCTTTAGATGGTTTCAAATCCTTCATCTCCATCTTCATCTGGTCATAAGCCTTCTTGAAGATGATATTGATAGAACTTCCACAATCAATCAAAATTCTCTTCACATAAGCCGGCCCGATTGTCATAGATATGACCATCGGGTCGATGGTAGGAGCCTCTACTTGGTCAGCATCTCTGCTCCTGAATACTATATCGTCTGTCATCACGCGCAGCTGTTTAGCAGGGGTCCCATCCTCTACGTTGGAACAACACTCGAAGTCTGCATGCTTCAGGGAACTAGCATACCGTTCCATTTCTTGCCAGTTCTTATCCGTAGGGTGAGGTCCGCCGATGATCGTGTTTATGACTAGTCTTCCCACGGTTCGGGCAGGCTCCTCGGGATGACGCAGAGCTGGTGCATGACCTGGATTGGATGTTCCCTGTTCACCTTCCTGCGGATTCTTCACAAACTCCTATAACTTTTTCTATCTAAACAACTTTTCTATAGCGTCGTGTAGGTGTCTGCACTCTTCAGTATTGTGCCCATAAGTATCATGGAAGCGGCAGTACTTCCCAGTCCGCTTTAGCTCTTCGGTTGACTCCTTTGGGCATGGCTTTCTATATTGGAAGGTATTGCAAGTTGATAGGTAAATGTTCTCAAGGGATGCATTCAGTGGGGTGTACTCGTTGTAGGTTGGAATTCTCGGCTTCCACTTCCCCGCTTCTCTCTTCTTCCCTTGATTTCTTCCTCCGGATTCCTTAGATTGCCCGGGCTTGTTCTGGACATTGACTTGAACTTTCCCCGAGTTGTCTTCGGACTGCTTCACAGCAATATTGCTTTTTACGGACTCCTGAACAGGCCCCAGTGCCTTATCTCGCCTTATCCACCTAGCTTCCTCTCTTCTTATGAACTGATGCGCCTTTGAGTAAAAACGCTCTAGCGTAGTTGGAGGTTTTCCTGCCAACCAATCTCCAAACTCTGAATCCGGATCCACACCTCGCATCACAGCCATAAGAATTGCATGATCATTGGGATTACTGACTTCAGTAGCTGCCATATGGAATCTCTGTAAATACTCCTTCAACGACTCCTCAGAAGCTTGGATTACACTTGATAGAGACATCACGTCCTTTGGACGAGTAGTATGTATTCTGAACTGTTCTATAAATTTCTTCGCCAACTCCTCGAAACTGGATACGGACCACGGAGGAAGGTGGGTGAACCACATGGTAGCGATCCCAGATAGAGTTATTGGAAAGCACCTACACTTGGTTGCATCATTCGCTCTAGCTGAATCCATCATCCATTCGTACCTCATCACATGCTGCCTGGGATCAGACTTTCCTTCATAAGCCGGGATAGTTGGCATGCTGAACTTCCTAGGGTACTCCGCCTGTAGAACAATGTTTGTGAACGGAGTATGACTTCGGGACACTCCCCAATCGTCGTTTGATAAGCCTTAATTCTCTTACATCAATTGTCTGATCATAGGTGTCAGATCTGGGTTTGTATGGAAGGTGGAAGGTTGGAGTCTGTCCTACGAGATTGATCATGCTGATGCTTCCTCTGTTGGCGATCTACCAAACTTGCATCTTGAGGTGCGACATCGTTGGCATTTTGGTGAACTAGGCATCCAGCCTCCACCAGCACTCCAACTCCTAAGTTTCCAGTTCCTGCTTGGTCACGGTCTCCGAGGTGTAAATGGTCCCCAGCTGTTCGGACAGCTGCACCTGCCTGCGTAGTTTCAGTCTTACGGCGTCTGCGCCTGGGAGGTTCATCGGACGAAGTCGAGCTGTCGGATGAAGAATAAGGAGTTGGATTGCCCCGAGCATTCTGATGCTGTTGTTGAGTGAGTTGTGCCATGAGGTTGGCGTTAGCTTGCATCTGCTCTCCGAGTTGTCTCCTACTTTCCCTGAGTTCTCTCATCAAGTCATTGAACTCTATCCTGGTGACAACTGGCATCTGGTCCTGGGCGGTAGTCCCTGCACCTAGATTTGCTTGCTGATTTCTAGGCCCTGCTTGTTGTACGCTAGCAGTCTCGTGGGCGTCCGCATTATGAGAGGCTGATCTGGTACATGGTCTTGCCATTATAGAGTTATTGGAATGAACTCTGAGTAGAATCAACGGATGTCCTACGAATGAATCGGATCTTCTTTGGGGGATTTATTCAATCCAGTAGCTTCAAAGTAGATCCTTGAGGTCTGAGAATTCGATTCTCAGTGAAAGCACCAAAGTGTTAGCACCAAAATTGGTCACTAACCTCGTTGAGAAAGATTATGTAGAGAGATAAATGATGAAAGTAAATTTAAACAAAGAACAATATGCTAAATTGAATGCAAAGATGAGAACACCAGATTTATAGTGGTTCGGCGTAACTGCCTACGTCCACTTTGAGGTTAATCTTTATTGCCTTACTTGATAATTGATTACAGATACAATCCGTGGACCAACTACTTGAATACAATTGCTAAGTAAAGAGAATGAGTCTTGAAAGCGGCAGAGTCTCCCCAGTGTTCTCCAAAAAAGGTCCATTTCACTGTGCCCCCGCCTCTCTATTTATAGACAAAGATAGGTTGGACTTCCCTAGTAGGCCTGGCAGCCGAACACTTCGGCCTAGAACGAGTGAGTTCTGTGTGCCGAATGAAATGATGCTGAAAAGAAGTGATGCCGAACAGAAGTGATGCCGAACAGACTGATGCCGAACAGACTGTTGTCGAACGAAGTGATGCCGAACAGAAGTGATGCCAAACCGAAGTGATGCCGAACAGAAGTGATGCCGAATAGACTGATGCCGAACGGACTGTTGTCGAACAAAGTGATGCCGAACAGAAGTGATGCCGAACAGACTATTGTCGAACGAAGTGATGCCGAACAGAAGTGATGCCGAACAGACTGATGCCGACCAGACTGTTGTTGAACGATCTAGGTATGACGAACGTTTTTGCTATGTCGATCACTCTAGAATCCCGAACAATGTATAATGCCGAAAGACTCTCCATGCCGAACGGTATGTAAGTGTCGAGTGCCTAGTTGCCTGGTCAAACCTTGAGGTAACATTTACTCTATGTAGATGACTTGCTCATATGTATAAAATCCAGTAATGAATTAGCTTTAGCAATTAAAGACGTTTTCATTAACTTAGAAAAGTATACTAGTTTAAAACTGAATGAACAGAAAACCAAATGCTATTTTAACAAAACATGCAGCAGGAGAGCAGAGGTGTTGGATCTCTTAAAAGTGAAGGAAGGTAATCTGCCAGTCAAATACTTAGGGGTTCCATTATCTTCAAATAAAATCACAGACAGAGAATGTGCAGCCCTCATATCTTCAATTAGGGATAGACTGCAGGGTTGGAGCTCCAAACTGTTATCTCTTACAGGTCGTATTGAACTGGTGCACACTGTTATTTATTCTAAAGTTAACTTCCGGCTGCAAACATTTCAACTCCCTGATGCTTCTATCCAAAAAATTGAAAAGGTTTGTGCGTACTTCATTTGGAAAGGTGGTCTACATAAGATCAAATATGACAAATTATGCAAGCCCAAAGATGAAGGGGCTGTGGGTCTTAGAAGACTCAAAGATATGAGAACAGTCCACACTCTCAAACAATCTTGGAGAATTATTAATGGGAAAGGATTATAGGGCAAATGGATGAGGAGAAGATACATCAAAGGCAATTTTTGGCAAATGCCCATTGAAAACAATGCTTCAGCAAATTGGAAAGCAATTTTGAAGGCCAAAAATATATTAGCTTCTCTTTATACTCGTGAAATAGCAACTGGAAAGGAAACTGACCTATGGAGAGATCCTTGGATTCAAGGATAATCATTGATTGACATTTTGGGAATTCATACTTTTTCTGACTTTGGATGCCCGAATAATAAAGTACAAGATGTGATCACTAATAATAGGTGGAATTGTTCTTCTCTGCCAATAAAACAAGACAAAAAAGAGAACTCTGCCAATTGAACACCTATTCTTTGAATGCTTTTACTCAAACCTGGTGTGGAATTCGTGCAACAATTACTTAAATTTAACCCCCCACTCAAATAATTTTAAAGAACAAATCAGTTACCTGACTCAGAGAGGTCACGACAAAGACATTGGAAGGGGAGGAACCGCAGAATTTTTCAAAGCAAACAGAGAAACCATTTTGAAGTTAGTAAGCTAGCGATTGGAGACATGCAGTTAACTCTAAAAAGGAATAAGAATAATCCTCTTACCAGGCTGGTACAAGACGCAACTCATACTGTAGAAGAGGATCGGAACTCTCCAGTGGTAGGAATCCCAGGAAGGAGTTATCAAATTCGGCCGCCATGACTTCGAGCTGCTTGAGTGAGGACGAAGAATTGTTGTCTTATTATGGAAAGGATTCAGATGTATTTACTTTGTCTGTTCTTTGTACTGGTCCAATTGGGCTAACATTTTGGGCTGAAATGCCTTAATAAAATCTTTAACCCATTTACAAAAAAAAATCCTTTATAGATCAAATCATATTTAGGGATTCAAAATCAAGATTTATTTATCAAAAAAAATATGCAGTAAAACTACTACAATGGTCTTCCTACTTTGAAACTTGAAAATGAACGTCGATGATGCGTGCACTCATCACCGAAATTATTTTTTCCAGTGACAAAGAGGGGAGTACAGAACTTATTTCCTTTAAAAAATTTCTTTTAAAATATTTCTTTCAAATCATCTTGAAATATTTATACTAGAAAATACTTCTAAATACTACTAATATTATATTCCAAAATCTTTCGAAAGAAATTTTCAGAAATCCCGGAAATTTAGTTCTAAACTTCCAATTTATATTTACTTTATTTGTAAATCCTATTTTTCAATCAAAATTTATAAAATTTCTCTACCTAACAAACAACATATTACATCCAACTCTATGATTTATAAAATTTATTATTTTATATACAAAATATGTAATAGGCAAAATTATTTCATTTACCTATATTTCAAAACAATATTGTGTCTGTCCGTCCTATTAAGTGTTTAGAAATTCCTATCGATGCCATAGCGTCCTATGTACCGACTAGAATTTATAAATACTAAACAGAACAAATTAACACAATACAAAACCTTTTATAACACTAACAAATACGCTCTCTCATATATACACACTCAGCTACTCATTCTAGGGTATTGCTACCCTATTCTATATGAGTCAGACCCCATAAAGCTAAGGTTATCACTAAACAAAAGCTCGATACCAAATGTAACGATCAACCGACAGTGGGGTAACACCCACCATATCATACATCCGTACCTTTGTTCTACTTTTACGGCCAGCCCCTCGACTGCACCAACCCCGCGGGACTTGTAGGGTAAGAGTCATCCACTCGCTACCAAACCCAAAGGCGAGAACCCCCTATCATGCTGCACCCGCCAAGTGCATAAGCAGACACACATGTCAGACTCAAACCATTCAAATGGGCAGATTGTTATGTAGTAAATAAGAAAAATCAGAGAAAGAAAGAAAACAAAACACAGAATCTCACAGCGGAATGAAAAAATATAATAATCAAATAAACAGTTCATGAAGTTGTTTTACAAATAACATTTGATTACACCTTTACAATACAGAATCAGAGTACACACGGCAGTAATAAATAAGTAATGCAGCGGAATAGTATGATGCAGTAGAATAAATTAAATAGATAATAATAGTACTAAATCTTCGTCTTCGTCCCCCAAAAGCAGTCTTCGATACACTGAAAAGCTCAGACTGACCCGAGCGAATTGAAAAGACAAAACACTCGAGTCAAAACTAAAAGATCTTATATAAGTTAAATCAACAGTAAATAAATATGAGTGTAACGGCGTCAGAGATGTTTACGGGGTTTGACATCTCCTATCCAATGTCTAACGTGAGTGCAGTGACTTAAGAGATGTTCGGGATTTCCATCTCCTAAAGATCCGTTAAACTATCTACATACATAGTACAATACGCTATTATAATAGTGTCTAAAGTAACGTAAAGTATTAAAATAGCGTTAAGGCGTTACCCATATCCCCCTTAACACATTTTATATATTCCCATAGTCTATACAGTAACGTAAGCTCCTCCGTAAACTAGAGGTTTACCCAGAGGGCACTCCATAGGTATGGTACAAAACAAACTCGTAGAACGCGCCATAGGGCATGTGAACACGGCACTCGAGGCAATGGCAGGGTAAGACTCTACCGTTTTGCAGAACCGGGCTGGTGGTAATGCATAGCAACTACTATCGCCCACCTCAGAACACACTCCCATAATCAAAATCAAGGGGTGGCCACCAAATCATCACAAAGTCAAATATGGTATCGAAGAAATGTGCCCGATAGAAGGAATGACCTCACTTAGCCCGGTATAGCTCCTGTTTTAGTCACATCTAAGCTGACTCACGGGAGTCAGGGCTACGTAAATACCTCATACAGAATCGTTCGCCAAACCATCCTACTTCATTCTGGAATCTCCACCACGTACATAGTTGTTAAAGTGATTTTTGGTATTGGCAGAGAATATGACAATATCTGATCCCGGTCTCTTTAACAACCAAACACTTATTTCACACCGGATGGTTCTTTTACATTTCCAAAACTGATTTATAATTTATATCAAAATATCATATTCTCAAAACCATATCATTTTCGAAATCATATTTACTTTCGAAATTATATCACATTTGAAATCATATCACTTTCGAATTCATATTTCCAAAAATAGATTAAATCCTCATTTAAAATCATCGTATTCCTCAAATATGTCATTTAAATCACTACTTATGTTATATCATCATTTAATCGTATTCTACTTAAAAATCAAGGATTTAAATATAAAACTTCCACTTTACAAAACCTCAAATTCAGAAAATAGTTTAGATAGTTTAAAATAGTTTACAATATAGTTTAAGATAGTTTAAAATAGATTAAAACATATTATTATAGTTTAAAATAGACTAAAATGGATTAATATAGTTTAAATAGATTAAAATATATTAATATAATTTAAAATAGATTAAAATAGTTTAATACAGTTTAAAATAGATTAATACAATTTAAAATAGATTAAAATAGTTTAATATGGTTTAAAATAGATTAAATTGATTTAAAATAGATTAAATTATGTTAAAATACTTTAAATAGATTTAAAATATATTAAAATACTTGAGAATTTTGATTTAAACTAATTTCCAATTCCAATCTTCATACTTGGATTTTCAAAGTAATTTAATTTATATAAATCAGTTTCCTTCAAAATATCATTTAATCCAATTCAAGATTTAAGGGTTTTAAAATTGTTTAATTTAACCAATCCAGTGTTTGTATAAAATTTTCTACCCTATTGTCAAGTGATACAGATATTTATCATTTCAATCCGCAAAAATTTATATTTACGGGTATATATTAGTTCAACCCGTAATCCCAGATTCCAAATCAATAAAAATCGCTTGGGTTTATCATTTCAACCCAAAACGATTTTCTCCTATTCTATATGATCGTTCGGGTATGTATCATTTCAACCCATAGTGTAACGACCCGGATTTTTCGTTGTTCGATTTTGAATATTTAAATGGTTTTAAATATTGAATTTGAAATATAAATTGATTTTGTATATGAAAATTTGCATTTTTATTTATAAAATAGATTCAGAATTTAAATATAGCAATTTATTGGATAATTTAATTATTGAAGTTTATAATTGAATATTGGTTAAATTATTGTATCTTGAGTTTAAGCCCGATAAAAAATTATTTAAAGGCTTACAAAATTTATATTGATAATAATGAAGATAATAAATTTTTTTAAATTGAATTTAAAAAAGTGATTTGTTCAGTTTTAAAAAAATATCGTTAAATTGCCATTTTAAATAGCGATCTGAGGCACAGTCTCGAAATTCGACGAAACCAGTTCCATTGAATCCATAATAATGTTTTATTATCAGATTTCAAATTTTGTAGTGTTTGGAGTTATCGTTTGGCCGTACGGTATAGAAACGCATTAAAATTAATATCGAAATTCAATATAAGTTCGGTCCAAAAAGCTATCTTCTCCATACGATCGAATTAGGACTCGAAACCTTTTCCATTGCGTTCGGAATAGGGGCATAACATTATAAACGCCTAGTGGCACGCCTCTTTAGGAGTTCAAGATTTCAAGTTACGAAATCGAGATGGATTGAAAATTTAAATAATATATATATTTGATGGATTTGACTATTTATTCACATCGGCCCTTTATCTCACCTCAAGCCACCGTAGCTTTCCCCCTACACGCAAACATCGCGTCTTCCCTTTCATATCTTTTAGTCGAATGATCAAGCAGTAGACATAAATAAAAAAAGACGCGGCTTCATGAATAAAATCGCGATCCCTTAATTAATATTAAATTTATAGGAGGTTTAAAAATCATGAAAAAAGTTGAGATTGAAATGGTGTGCAAATTAAAAATAAAGGTGAGAATTTCTCACCCATTTGGATTACCATATTTAAATTTAAAAGTTCAAATTTTAATTATTGGATGCTTGATTGATTGATAAATTTATAATTTATCTGATGGATGACTATATATATATAGTAGTATATATATTACTATTGGGGTGATATTCCCGCACATTATAGCGAATGAGACCCTATGCGCCCCACATAATAGCGGATGACCCTATATACCGCGATATCTCCCTCGAAGTGGGATTGGTATTTTATTGTTATCTAACATCTGTGGATGCAGGGAAATAGGTTGGAGGGGTCCAACTGGATTCCTAAAAAATATTTAGTGTTATATATATATATATATATATATGATGTAAATGAATAATCTGCTGGATTATTGTGTGATGAAACTTTTTAAATGTTATAATGGCATGGAATTTAATTTTGGGTACATTAAATACCATAAATATTATTTTAAAATTTTAAGGAATTAAAATGAGATTTTTAAGTTAAAATTATATACATCAAAATTTGGGTATTTAAAAGAGTCTGATTGGAATAAGCAAAAATAGATTTTTGATCATACAAAATAATACGGGAAAAATATATTAAATAGAGATCTAAAAATAAAATTATATAAAGGGATTTTTGAGATTGGAATTTAAAAAAATGATATTCGGGAAATATAGAAAGAAGTTGAAATCGATATTAAAAATAGATTGGCAAATGGAATTTATAAGAAATTGAATGTATAAAAAAGGAATTTTATAACCGAGATTATTCTAGTGAAACTCAAAGAAGTTATAAAATTTATAAACGATGTTTAGAAATAAAGAAAAATGATATCTGGTGATAAATTGGAAAGATAAATTTACAAGAAGAATTTATAGTTGAATATGGAAATATGGTGAGAGAAAAATAGTGGATACTATTTTTGAAGTGAAAATAGTTAAGGAGACCGAAATGGAAATGATGTGATAGAAATCGAGAGGGGTTATAAATTGAAATTTGGTTATTGAGATTTAAAATATATAAATTAAGTTTTTATTTTAAAAGGGAAAATTTTGTTTATTAAACTATGTAATTTAAAGTTAGTTAGTAGTGAAATACTTCAGAAGTGAATTCTCAAATACTTAATATTTATCTTAATAAATCCTAGATTTTAAAACCTACTTTGGAAAGTGATGTTATAAAAGTGTTTCAATATTAGATAATTATTTGAACATGTTTTAAAAATAAATAATTATTATTTTTCTTTAAATACTTATTTTTATTTACATATGTATATATAAAGTTTTGAAAATGGTTTAAATGTATTTATAAACCTTCTCGAGAGTTGGAAAATGGTTATTTAGTAGATGGACTTATAAGAGAATTCTCAAAAAAACGCAAATTGGGAAAAGTAAGGAAATTTCCGAAGAAGTTAGATAAAAGTGAACTTCGAAAATGAAAATAGAATTCATAAAGAAGTACAAAGGGAATTGAGTTTATGAGCAAGTATAATTGGTTTTGAAAATATTAAGGGAATTAATTAAGGAATTTCGGGATTTATAAAATTCGTGTAAAACAAGTTGAGAAATTTACAAATAAAATTGTAAATGATTTTGAGATAGAGAAATAGGAAATAAAAGGGGTATTTTCTAAGTGTTGAATATAAAATGAATTGGGAAAAATATTCTAAGTATTAGGAAGGGTTGGAAATGTTCTGTTGTAAATATAAGAATTTGAAGCTGTTTTCAAATGTGAAGAACTGGAAGTAATATCCTACAAAGATATTTTGAAATAAAATTTGGGAAAATTTTAAATAAGGCTGATGATTGTTTATGGATGTGTGTTGATAGTTAAATAACTGAATATCAATTTTGGCCAATTTCGTTAATCGTTTCGAAGAGACCGAGATCATATTTAATTATCCAAAAACCACTTCGATTCGGTTTGAACGTTACGAATGAATTCCGTGAAGATGATGAAGTCGGTGATTCGATTTGTCCAGACCCAGGACAACTTGTATGGACGAATGCTATCAGAACATCATCATTGGAGGACGATGAGAATTTTGAGAGAAATCGTTCCTTGAATGGTAACGCTTTGCCTCGAGCCTCATCAACCGAGAATGACTAAAACAGGGGAGATGCAGGCTGCAGCAAATCTAAGTGGGTCGCACCCAAGTAGGGTATGTTATCACCTTTCTAGATGTTCTCGGAAACTCTATTTATCTTACATATGGGTATACATGAAAGAATAAGCGCTCGATGGTAAGGGTGGGAACAACCGGGGTGGTAGCATACTCGGTCCATCCAGGTTATGGGTAGGCCGATCTTGTGTAGCAAGGGATCTCGGCGTGGTCCTTGGTATATTGTTCTAGAGGTGTACTATGACGGGCGGTACCACAGTGGCCCAGTCATTCATTGGAATCCATTCTCTAATACGAGCTTACGGTTTTGTTTGTAGAGCCTAGTATGCTGGAATTTAATTAATGTAACAATATCAGCTATTCGAATAAGTATTTGTATTTAGACACTATTATAATATCACTGGATTTTCTATAAAGTGTTTTGGTTAACGTAAGGGAAAAACCCATCGTGTTTATTTGTGGCATGGTCTTACGAGATACCTTTGTTTTTTAAAGGATTTTGAAAAGTTAATAATTCAAATTGAGTGTGTTTTCTCACGCTAGTTTTCCAGACTGACTCGGGTGTTATTTTATTATAATGCTTGGGTCAGACCGAGTATTACGGATTCAGTTAAATGCTATGGAGCTCAGGAGATGAGCTGGGGGAGTTCAGATGTATATCACATACTTGGTTATTTCCGCTGTGTGAGTTATGTATATCAGGAGAAGTTATTAAACTATCCAGATTGATGTATTGATTGTTGTACTCTGATAATGTTATGTATATTAACTGTACAGTTCTTGTATTTAAAATGTGTTATTATATTATATTTTGTTCCGCTGTGATTGTGAGATTTTGTGTTGTTGGTTCTTTATTTTTTTCTTCTACCTTTTCTTCTTTGCCCTAATGAACTGGTATTTCCGGCACTCGACCGCTCGGCATTTTATACTGTGGACGTATTAATGTCAATTTTCGAGGATCGAAAATCCCAATCCGTTACACATAGGGATTTTCTAACAATAACTAAGGGAACTTGCAGTGTTATAACAATATAAATATAACATCAAATCATCCAATATCAACAATTAAACATACATCACAATCATCACCCAAATCAACCAATAAACATCAATAGATAACAGATTATCATTAACATGTATTAAATTGACAATTAAATTCAATATTAAATTAAACGATGATTAAATGCAATAAAAGTTAAATTTAACTAGAATGACAACTTAAATATACCAAACATCAAATAATCAATTCCAAATCATATCATAAATTCAATTTAACTAGCATAAGATAATCTAGTAGTTGTGAGTGAGTTAAAACACTCACCTTCGATTTTAGCCCATAAAAATCCAAACAAAAGCGCAAAAACTCAACACTCTCCAAATTCAACTAAATCAATTTCATGTTGTCCGGAATTTAAATATGAATCCAACAGAAGAAATCGCGCGTGAATCAAAGTTTATATGCAAAAGATATTCATGTTATAAGAAATATTATTAAAATAAAAATTAGTACGCATAAAATAAATAAATAAATAAACAAATTTTAATACTTACCTTTTTTCACAAGGTGAGGCTTAAGGACAAGATTGAAGAACAACTAAGATGAGGACAGGACGTGTACGAAAAATGAAAAAAAATCATGTTTCATAAAAGAAAGCTTTTGGATTTGCAAGAATAAGAGCTTTTGAATATGAGGTGTTTGGAGAAACAAAATACAAATGAAGAAATAAGATGCAGGTTATTTATAATTAGGAAATGAAGGTGGAGGGACAAAAATAAATGTCACATTTTATTTTGAAAGCTCCAGGCATTAATAATGCATAAGGAAATGTACGTAGGAATGGAGAAGTTTGCAAACCAAAGGAAATTAAAATTTTGTATACGTTAAAATGAGGTGGTAAGAATTAAATACAACCTAAAAGTCTAGGCTCGGGTATTAAATAGAAGGAGAAATGAATGGATCAAGTATTAATAATAAGGTAACTATTTTAAAACGTTAATGCAACAATTAATAACAAAAGAAATGAAGGGACCATGTACATCGCACAACCTTTTGAAATTCAATTTTTTTTGAAATGTAACCAAATTAACTTCATTAACTCAAATAATATTCAAATTTGTATGCATTTAGGATTTTATCTACGCGTAATAAAAAATTTATACTTACCTTAAAAATGAAAAAAGTTCAGTTTGGTTTACCCAAAATGGTCTTTTATTTCCATTAAATCACCGTTTTTGTTTAACACAAAACGTGTGTTTCTTTTATTAAATCTATTAATTACAATCAACATTTTCTTTCCTTTTAATTGAAATATTTGTATTACATTAATTGCAATTATTACAAAGTTAAATTTCAAAACAGACAACTAAAATGGATGAAAATAGAACAATTGTTTATTTAAACACGTTTATAATTTTTTTGTTTATACACAAGAGTAATAAATAACTTACTGAAATAGATTATTTTCCTATTCTTATAATCAATCTGTAAGCTAAATCACAGTTCAAATAAACATATATTTCTTCCTTTAAAATTAATCATTCTATTCTTTATTTTAATGAAATTAAACCTACATTCTCACAAATGAAACATTCATTTTATTTGATGTAAATGTTCTTTTCATTAAATCAAACTTTCCTTATATTTTCACAAAACATAAGCTACTTTTAATTACACCTATTAATTTACAATTTAGTATTCTCTCTCCTATTAGTTGAAAATTTTCAATTACATTAATTTCAGTTGATTAAGTTTCAAAATGGACTAAATGAATGTAATGAAAAGTAGAACAATTGTTTCCTACCTAATAGTAATTTAAACCTATTTATACACTATTGGATTGTGAAGACCCAAATTATTGAGATGAAAATAATTTTATAATAATCAGTTAATGGAAAATATTCAAAGAATAAAATAGTTTGAAAATAAATATCAAGAATGAGTGAAATAAATAAGGAAGAGGATAGTTGTTTTCAGTAAATAATAATGAGAAGAAAATAACTAAGTATGAATGAGTTTTATATTCACATATCTCATATATATATATATATATTGTATATAAATATCCAAAGGAGTATAGAGTGATAAAGTAAACTCTTATGATGATTAAAATATATGAAACCAGTTTAGTATTATATATGTATAAATAAATTTTAAAATCAAGAGAAAACAAATGGTTTGAAACATTAGCAAGGAATTAATTGATAAAAAGATATATATGTGAACATTACAGATTTGTCTTAAGAAAATAAATAATGTAGATAAGTCACATGAAAATAGTGTGTATGTGAAACATGCAAATGACATGTACACAGAAAAAGAAGAAAAGCAACTGTAATACCCGAAATGGGATCAAAAAGAAAATGGCATATTTAGCCATAAACACATATACAGAATTCTCTTATTTGTGTGGGGATAAAATGGGTTTTTCACTCCACTAAAACCCTAGCTAAACGTTTTAAAAATCAAAGGATAAGCAGCAGTTTATTTTTGAAAATAGAAAGATATTTTAGAAAATAAAAAGAAGAGCAAACTCACACTGTTTCAAGTTAGAGCATTCTCGGGGAAAGAAGAAGGAAGGTGAGTGATTAATCATCTTATGAGATTTAAGGCATTAAGACCCAAGTTAAGGGCAGCCATATTACTTTTATAAAACCATATCATGTTTTTGTTTAATTTTATTCTTTAAATAAATAAATGTTGATTATGGTTGGTGTTTTGGTTGAGTCTTTGGTTGATGTTTTGATCTGTTTTGATTGTTTTGATTAATGCTTTGAAAAGACAAACACCCTGATCACAAAAATGGATTCTGTAACTTATAATCCAGTTTTTATATGGAGATGAGTTAAATATTTTTACTGAGAAATAGGGTATTAATGAAGAATGAAGTAGGCAGTGTGAATAAGGGGATTCATGCTTATGTCAAGTTCATTTTAAAAATGATATGAACAATGCAATATTATATATATATATGTGCTGATTTGTTCAAATCACAAGTTAATATGTTTTTATGGGTTTTTCTCAAAAAAACCTTACCCTATGTTCACAGTAAAATAAATGTAATGTTTTATATGACTTCACCAGATTTATGTAAGAAATAGGAATATTTCTGGAAATAAATATATGCAAGTTTTAGAAAATATGATTGAATAAAAATGACCTTAAAATGGGATGTGGTGTTTTGCATGAATGCTTTGTATGTCTGGCTGAAATCCCTAAGTGAGTTTAATACTCTTTGATTTATGAAAGGAAGAAAAGAATATAAAGCATTTCAAGAATTAATAAAATTCTCCTGAAAGAAAATGAGAATGGTCTCTAGATTATAAAGCTAATCTAGGAGTAGTGCCTTGATCTATTCATCATTAGGTGGATGATGGGTATGTGCATGACTTGTTTAAGTCCTGTAGGCCTCTGTGTAAAGGGTTAACAGAATTGAGCCCCTTTGCAATGCACACATGGTGTTCAATGGCAAGAGTTAAGACCAAATAAATGATAAATGGGGATTGATAAATGTAGTTATGGAATTAAGGGAGTTAATCCATAGGAGTATATGTACATATAACTGAATTGTGTTGATGAATGAATGCTTGTGTGCATGTATGTTAGTAGGAGCTAATATATGTATATATATATATATACTCAGATTTTAGTATGAATTTAAATAAGCATCAAACATATGAATCTCTGCACAGTATTTAGTAACTACAAGTTATTTATAATCTATGATTTCACACACACCAGAATATATTTTCTGACCCTATTTGTTGCCTTTGCAATCTTTGGGGTGCCTCATTTTCATTGAGGCAGTTCAAAGTGTTCCTGCAGGGAAAGATGCTTGAGTAGCTTGCTTGTATGGATGTTTGAAGAACTCGCTGGTTTTAAAATTCTTTAGAGAAGTAGAAGTTTAATTGTAATAAATAATCTAGGCAAACTCTCTTATGTCTTATGTATTTCCAGGATTGATACTTGCTTTGTTTTCTTGAAAAGAACATGTAAAAAAAACTTAAGTATTATATGTGCTTGTGAGTTGTTGATTTAAGTAGCAGACTCTGGAAATAATCCAGTGGATTATAATGAAGGAGAACATGCCATATAATCTGATATGTAGATATATTCTCCTTGGCATGCTTGTTATATTTCAGTCATAAAGTTAAAGATGCTTTTGAATAAATATGTGCCAAAGTGTTAAGTAGATGGGTTGAGCATGGTCTTGGCTAACCAGTAAGGCTTGTACATGTCTTGTAATTGATACAAGTACATGCAAAAGCTTGAAGTCATAGTCTTCAGATTCCT
Source organism: Allium fistulosum (assembly GCA_030737815.1). Classification (NCBI taxonomy): domain Eukaryota; kingdom Viridiplantae; phylum Streptophyta; class Magnoliopsida; order Asparagales; family Amaryllidaceae; genus Allium; species Allium fistulosum. The sequence continues at coordinate 1,229,792,756 of CM060901.1, forward strand.
GAAGCAAACAAGACCATAGTGTAAGCTAATTTGAAATGCAACTAAATCCTATGATATGTCTAGAACAAGAGTAAGATTATGATACCATAAAACCTGAAAATCATAAGTATATAAGAATTTAGGAATTGGAATTGGTAAAATATGGAACTGACTTCAATATGAAACTGAAGTAGCAAGCCAGAAATAGGGATAGACAACATAGACTCAAACAAGAATTTAGAGTAATTTTGTTAAGTGTTTAAAAATCCAGAACATCACACTTTATATGCTTTTACCCAGAAATATGCAAAGATCTTTCTAAAATCATATTCAACACTATTTCCAATCTAAATATCAGAATCTGTATGACCTTTAAATTAGTTTACAACTCTATTACTCACATGATCATTACATGCTTTATGAACCTGGATATGTGCATTTTGCTTGACCTGAATTGCTTGTGCACGTTTGTGCATGTTTTGTGCATGTTTATGTTTGAATCCTGAATCTGGGCTAGACTAACCAGTGATCCATAGATCAAACCAAGTTTTAATATGTTTTATCATTCTAAAACAACATGTATGAATTCCTGAATCCCAAAGATCAAATACATGGGTTATAAATCTACAAATTAATCAATCTGGTTTATAGAATAATCTGGAAAATGAAGAAGAGAATAATAGATGCTAATACTTGAAAAATGTATTAGTCAATCTTGAGTCATTCCAAGATGATAATACCTGAAAATGCATTAGTCAATCTTGAGTAATTTTGAAGGTGGTAATACTTGAATCATGTATCAGTCAATCTTGAGTCAATAAAAAGATTAAAGTGTAGAAATAGCTATGTGACACAAAACCTCTCAATTATGGAAAATATTGTGTGATTAAATTTCTTTGCTACTTTAACACTCTGATAGGCAAAGAAACATTTATATATCTTCACATATATAAATGATATGACTTGATTTAAATACTATATTTTTATATTAGTAAATTCTAGATCTTGGGAAATTAATTAAAAGAAATAAAAGAGGCAAGAAAAGAAGTGATCCCTTGTTTAAAAAAATACTCAACTAAAAATGATTGAAATATAGGTGAAGAAATGTGGGTCACTTCAGTTTGTATCAGAGCTATGTTACCAAAAACATAGCAAAAAAAATAAAATCTAATTTTCTTATATGGATTAAATCCTAAGGAACAAACCACATAAAAATATTTTCAGTAGGAATAAATTACTGAAACAATTAAATCAAAAACAAGACTAACAAGCTATGTAAATTGTATAGCGAATCATGGTAGGAAGACCACCAAACTCTGGAGCAGGACCCTCTAATGCAACACCATTGGTCAATTTGCAAGATTTAGTGAGAGCATTTAGGGAAGGAGCAGTGAAAAGGGAAGAAAATCCTCATGAGGAGTTATCTAAGTGTTTCCTGGGGATTTGACCAGGCAACTAGTACTCGGCAATAAGTGCTCGGCATCAGAGAGTGTCCGACATCCAGGAGTGTTCGGCGAAGCAACTGTCATCCATGAGTACTCGGCGTAGTACTCGGCATCCATAGTATCCGGCGTCCAGGAGTGTTCGGCGAAGCAACTGTCATCCATGAGTACTCGGCATCCATAGTGTCCGGCGTCCAGGAGGGTTCGGCGAAGCAACTGTCATCCATGAGTACTCGGCGTAGTACTCGGCATCCATAGTGTCCGGCGTCCAGGAGTGTTCGGCGTAGTACACAGCAGTGTTCGGCGTCAACTGGCACTCAACATCAACCAACGCTCGGCATCGAGACTACTCGGCGTAGTACTCGGCAACAACCTATGCTCAGCGTCAACTAGTGTTCGGCATCCCGTGGTACTCGGCATCCGAAGTACTCGGCATCCGGAGTACTCGGCATCCAGAGGCACTCGGCGTCAGTAGAACTCGGCGATAGGATAACTCGGCAACTAGAGCGTTCGGCATTCAGAAGGCATTCAGTATGCACCACTACGCAAGATAACGATATCATTCGACCTACATACATTGATCGGTCAAGAGCTTCGAACAGAGATACGCTCGGCTTCACTGCAACCATCCTACACTTCCCTTACATCAGAAGCACCGTTCGGCATAGGAAGGACCGTTCGGCATGGAAGCGTTCGGCGTACCTGGTTCGGCATGCAGCGCCTGGGCTAGAGCGTTCGGCTATCAAGCCCACTTGGGTAGTCCAGCCCACTTTTGCCTATAAATAGAGGGGCAGGGTCACAGTGAAAGGGATCCTTTTTTTTGGAGAGAAAACATCGGGGAGACTCTGCCATTTTCAAGACTCATCTTCTCTACTTAACAAGTTCATTCGAGCATTTGATTCACGAATTGTATTTGTAATCAACTATAAAGAAGATCAATAAAGTTTAACTTCAAAGTGGACGTAGGCAATTACGCTGAACCACTATAAATTTGGTGTTCTTACTTTCTGTATTTAGATTAGTACTGTCTTCTCTGTTTAATTTGATTTCATCACTTATATCTCTTCACAATCTTCTTCTACGAGGTTAGTGACCAAGTTTGGTGCTAACACTTTGGTGCTTTCACTGAGAATCGAATTCTCAGACCTCAAGGATCTGCTTTGAAGCTACTGGATTGAACAAATCCCCCAAAGAAGATCCGACTTACTGATAGGACATCCGTTGATTCTACTCAGAGTTCATACCAATAACTCTACAATGGCAAGACCACGTACCAGGTCAGCTTCTCTTAATGCGGATGCCCGAGAGACTGCTAGCGTGCAACAAGCAGGACCTAGCAATCAACCAGCGATCCCGAGTGCAGGGATTGCCGCTCAAGAACAGACTCCAGTTGTCACCAGAGTAGAGTTCAATGACTTGATGAGAGAACTTAGGGAAAGCAGGAGACAACTGGGAGAACAGATGCAAGCTAATGCCAACCTGATGGCACAACTCACTCAACAGCAGCAACAGAATGCTGGGGGCAATCCAGCTGCTTATTCCTCATTTGACAGCTCTACTTCTTCTGATGAACCACCCAGGCGTAGACGCCGTAAGACTGAAGCTGCAAGGGCGGATGCTGCTGTTCGAACAGTTGGAGACCGCGACCAAGCCAGAACTGGAAGCTTCCGAACCGGAGTACAGATGGAGGATAGAGCTCCAGATCATCAAAATGCTAACAATGTTGAACCTCACGACGCACGATTGGCAGATCGCCAGAAAAGGACGCATCAGCATGGACAGGCGCGTAGAACTGACTCCAACCTCCCAGCTTCCATACAGACACCCGATCTGACAGCCATGATCAGGCAACTGATGAAAGAAAATCAGGGCTTATCAAATGACGATTGGGGAGTGTCAAGAAGTCATACTCCGTTCACGGATGTTGTGCTGCAAGCGGCGTACCCCAAGAAGTTTAGCATGCCAACCATTCCTGCATACGAAGGAAAGACTGACCCCAGACAACATGTAATGAGGTATGAATGGATGATGGATTTAGCCAGAGCAAATGATGCCACCAAGTGTAGGTGCTTTCCGATTACTCTATCTGGGATCGCTACTATGTGGTTCACCCGACTTCCTCCGCGATCCGTATAAAACTTCGAGGAGTTGGCAAAGAAGTTTATTGAGCAGTTCAGGATACACACTACACGCCCGAAGGACGTGATGTCTCTGTCAAGTGTAATCCAAAATCCCGGAGAGTCGCTGAAGGAGTACTTACAAAGATTCCACGTTGCGGCAACTGAAGTCAGTAATCCCAATGACCATGCAATTCTAATGGCTGTAATGAGAGGTGTAGATCCGGATTCTGAGTTTGGAGACTGGCTGGCAGGAAAACCTCCGGCTACGCTAGAGCGTTTCTACTGCAAGGCACACCAGTTCATAAGAAGAGAGGAAGCTAGGTGGGTACGACGAGATAAGGCACCGGGACCTGCCCAAGAGTCAATCAAAAGCAATATTGCTGTGAAGCAATCTGGAGACAATTCGGGAAAGGTCCAAGTCAATGTCCAGAGTAAGCCTGTGCAGCCCAAAGAGTCTGGAGGAAGAAGTCAAGGAAAGAGGAAAGAAGCGGGAAAGTGGAAGTCGAGAATTCCCAGCTACAGCGAGTACACTCCGCTAAACGCCCCACTTGAGAACATTTACCTATCCACCTGCAATACTTTTCAGTACAGAAAACCACGTCCAAAAGAATCAACTGAAGAACAGAAGCGGACCGGGAAATATTGTCGTTTCCATGAGACTTATGGACACAATACGGAAGAATGTAGACACTTGCACGACGCTATCGAAAAGTTGATCAGGCAGAAGAAATTGCAGGAATTTGTGAAGGATCCACAAGAAGGAGGACAGGGGATGTCCAACCCAGGTCGTGCACCAGCTCCACGTCATCCCGAGGAGCCTGCCCGGACCGTGGGTAGACTGGTCATAAATACAATCATCGGCGGGCCTCACCCCGCGGATAAGAATTGGCAAGAGATGGAGCGATATGCAAGTTCCTTGAAGCATGCAGATTTTGAGTGTTGTTCGAACATGGAGGACGGAGCCCCTGCTAAGCAGCAGCGCGTAATGACAGACAATATTGTGTTCAGGAATAGAGACGCTGATCAGGTGGAGGCTCCGACCATCGATCCCATGGTCATATCTGCAACGATCGGACCAGCATATGTAAAAAGAATCTTGATTGATTGTGGAAGTTCAGTCAACATCATTTTCAAGAAGGCCTACGATCAGATGAAGCTAGAAACAAAAGACTTGAAACCATCCAAAGCTCGTATCCACGGCTTTAACAGCGCTGCGACTGATGCAGTAGGATATGTCGAGTTACCAGTTGAACTGGGACAAGGCGAGCGTCGGAGGGTACGAATTCTACCCTTTGTAGTTTTGGATGTGGACTCTCCGTATAATGTTTTCTTGGGTCGGCCGGCCCTGGCTGAATTTAGGGCGGCATTAGCCCCGTGGTGTTTGACTTTGAAGTTTCCGACTGACAAAGGAGTAGGCATTGTTCACGGTGACCAAGCAGCTGGTCGTTCCTGTTATGTGGCCGAACTCCGAGAGGCCCACCGGAGGGAGAAGGGAAAGGTTGCGGACAACCCCGTCCGCATCCTCAATGCAGATAATTGACAAGTAGTGCCCGAGCCCTGGCTCGGGCATATTTCTCGGATCTACGGAGATATAGATCCGAGAGACGACGATGAGAAACCCAGGGAAGAGAAGGCGGCACCGACTGAATTAACAATTGACATTTCAATTAGCCATGACGACCCCTCGCGAATACTGAAGATCGGATCACAGCTTGGCCCCGCAATGACTGAAGACCTTAGCGACTTCCTCCGGGCGAATCTTGATGTTTTCGCCTAGACGCATTCTGATATGTGTGGGATTTCTCCCGCCATCACGAGTCATATGTTGAACATAGACCCGAAATACGTCCCAGTCAAGCAAAAAAGGAGAGGAATGGATCCGGAGAGATCCGCCGCTCTTGGAGAGGAGGTGGACAAACTCAAGGCGAATGGGTTCGTCCACAACGCCCTCTACCCTGAATGGGTATCCAACCCCGTGCTAGTAAAGAAGGCGAATGGCAAATGGAGGACTTGCGTAGATTATTCCGACTTGAACAAAGCATGCCCAAAGGACAGTTTCCCGTTGCCTAGGATCGATCAGTTGGTCGACTCCACCGCAGGACACGAGCTGTTGTCATTCATGGACACGTACTTAGGATACAACCAAATCCCAATGCATATTCCGGATCAAGAACACACCAGCTTCGTTACAAATGTCGGACTATATTGCTATATAGTGATGCCCTTCGGATTGAAGAATGCTGGAGCGACTTATCAACGTTTGGTGAATCGAATGTTCAAGGACCAGCTAGGCAAAACCATGGAAGTCTATGTGGATGACATGCTCGTGAAGTCACGACGGTCAAACGACCACATTCAAGACTTAGCTGAAATGTTTAACATACTCAGGTTTTATGGAATGAAGATCAACCCGCTGAAGTGTTCTTTCGGCGTTGCATCAGGGAAGTTTTTAGGATTCATCGTCAAAGCTAGGGGAATCGAAGCCAACCCAGAAAAGATCCAAGCTATTCGAGATGTACAAGTGCCCAGGACTATAAAGCAGGTACAGAGCTTGAACGGAAAAGTAGCTGCGCTGAGTCGATTTATATCCAAGGCAACTGACAAGTGCATCCCGTTCTTTGACATAATAAAGAAAGGAAAGAGAAATTTTGAATGGACGTCTAGCTGCGAGGAAGCATTCCGGAATCTGGTAAGACATCTGGAGAGCCCACCAATGCTATCTAAACCAGTTGACCATGAGATGCTGTACGTTTACTTGGCTATATCCCCTCATGCGATAAGCGCAGCTTTGGTTCGTGAGGAGGATCGAGTCCAGAAGCCGGTGTATTATGTTAGCAAGCATTTAACGGGGGCAGAGAAGAATTACCCTAAAATCGAGAAATTGGCTTATTGCTTGGTGATTGCATCACGCAAGCTGCGCCCATACTTTCAAGCGCATTCAATCGGTGTCTATACCGATCAACCCCTGAGGCAGGTACTTCAACGACCGGAAACTTCTGGAAGATTGCTAAAATGGAACATCGAGTTGAGCCAATTCGATATCGCGTACTTACCACGGAGAGCCATCCGAGGGCAAGCGTTAGCAGACTTCATCGCTGAATTTACCATACCCATCAAACCGGACGATCACGACATCATTCCCCCCATTCGATGGAAATTATACACTGACGGTGCATCAAACGACCGTTGCTCCGGCGCGGGCGTAGTTCTTATAACTCCGGAAAACCGATCAATCTGTTATGCCCTAAAGCTCGATTTCCCGGCTACGAACAACGAAGCTGAATATGAAGCACTGATCGCTGGCTTGAAGCTCATCAAAGAACTCGGGATCGAATCAGTCGAAATCTTTTGTGACTCGCAGTTGGTGGTTTACCAAGTACGAGGAGACTACCAAGCAAAAGGACGAAATCTTGCTCCGTACCTCGTTCAGGTCCAAGAACTACTATCAAATCTTGAGCGTTATGACATTTCACATATCCCGCGAGAACAGAACAAAGAAGCCGACTTGTTGGCTAAGTTCGCAAGTACCGACGATGCTCAACAAATGGGATTGTATCCCGTTGAAGTCTTGCACGCCCCGAGCGTAGACGAGATGAAAATCGATCGCGTGTTGGAAACAGAGATCGAGAAGGACTCGTGGATAACCCCATTCAAACTGTACCTGACAACCGGGGCTTTACCAGAAAAAAGAAGCGAAAGACGACAGGTCCTTCGAAAGGCTGCGCGGTACGTAATGCAGGGTGGATCCATGTACCGAAAAGGATTCTCAGTCCCATTATTACGGTGCATCGCTCATGATGAAACAAAGCGAGTCTTGAGGGAAGTTCACGAAGGGGAATGTGGCGACCATACTGGGGGGCAAACGCTAGCAAAAAAGATCCTCCGCTATGGATATTACTGGCCCACCGTAAACCGGGATGCCGCGGACTACGCAAGAAAATGTGACAAGTGTCAAAGATATGCGAAAATCCCGAGGGCTCCATCAACGGAACTCACACAAATGATCAGTCCTTGGCCATTTGCGATCTGGGGAATCAACATAATCGGCTCTTTGCCTCTATCCAAAGGTGGTGCGAAATACGCAATAGTTGCAGTTGACTATTTCACGAAATGGGCTGAGGCAGAACCTTTGGCCACTATCACCTCTAAGAAGGTCATTAACTTCGTTGTACGAAACATTATATGCCGCTTTGGCCTTCCACGCACCATCATTACAGACAACGGAACGCAATTCGAAAGTAGAGAGTTCAAAGAGTTCTGTTTAAAGTACGGCATCGAGAAAAAGTTCGCCGCCGTTGCACACCCAAAAGCTAACGGACAAGTCGAGGCCGTTAACAAAATAATCAAGTCCATACTAAAGAAGCGTCTGGAGAAGGTTGGAGGCAAGTGGGTAGATGAACTCCCGACAGCATTATGGGCGTATAGAACTACCCACAAGTCCGCGACCGGCCACACTCCGTTCGCCTTGGCATACGGCTCTGAAGCCGTTATACCCGTGGAACTTGAATTTCCATCGCACCGAGTGACATACTATGACCCCAAGACGAACCAAAACCTCTTGCTGGAATCACTGGACTGCATCGACGAAAAGCGTGAAGAAGCTGAATTAAGGGCGGCAGCGCACAGACATCGAGTCAAGCGTTACTACGACGGCAGAGTCCGCCCAAGAATCTTTGATGTGGGTGATCTCGTTCTGAAACGAGTCTTCCCAGTTCCATCACGCATGAATCCCAGCTGGGAAGGTCCATACGCCATTGAACGGAAGCTTGGAGAAGGAACATTCAAGCTAACGACCGTTGATGGCGCGACACTCCCCCGAGCATGGAACAGTGAACATCTGCGGCACTATTACATTTAGCATGTTTTCCTTTTTTGTTGTAGGCACTGTTATTTCCTGCATGTTTCCATTCAATAATGACTTAGTTTCCTTGTGAAAGTTGTAATCAAGCAATTCAGTTGATTTTCGTTAATAAAGGCTTGAAGCCCTATTTTCTATGAAGTTTCTATATCCCTTAATTGGATAATAAATTACGTTATCATTCACGACATGCAGACTCGTACAAACAATTTCAAATCTCCGAATCCCCAGAGTGCGGAGCGGAGTACTCTAAGTCCCCAGAGCGCGGATCAGAGTATAAACGATTTCCAATCTCCGAATCCCCAGAGTGCGGAGCGGAGTACTCTAAGTCCTCAGAGCGCGGACTAGAGTATAAACGATTTCAAAATCTCCGGATCCCCAGAGTGCGGAGCGGAATACTCTAAGTCCCCAGAGCGCGGACTAGAGTATAAACGATTTCAAATCTCCGAATCCCCAGAGTGCGGAGCGGAGTACTCTAAATCCCCAGAGCGCGGACTAGAGTATAAACGATTTCAAAATCTCCGAATCCCCAGAGTGCGGAGCGGTGTACTCTAAATCCCCAGAGCACGGACTAGAGTATAAACGATTTCAAAATCTCCGAATCCCCAGAGTGCGGAGCGGAGTACTCTAAATCCCCAGAGCGCGGACTAGAGTATAAACGATTTCAAAATCTCCGAATCCCCAGAGTGCGGAGCGGAGTACTCTAAGTCTCCAGAGCGCGGATTAGAGTATAAACGATTTCAAAATCTCCGAATCCCCAGAATGCGGAGCGGAGTACTCTAAGTCCCCAGAGCGCGGACTAGAGTATAAACGATTTCCAATCTCCGGATCACAAGAGTGCGGAACGGAGAACTCTAAGTCCCCAGAGCGCGGACCAGAGCCTGAACAGTCTCAAGTCTCCAAGTCCTCGGAGCACAGTGTCAGTAAACCAAATAAAGACAAGAGAATCATTCGAGCAAAAAGAAACTAAAATTTTATTCGATAAGTCCAAAATGGAGATACAAGATCACTCCTACAAAATTTAGGCCTATACAAGCTACAAGTAGTGGAAGATAAAGACAATTACAAAACTTAATCAGGAAACTTGTTGAACAAGTGCATCGATTATTTCTTCGACTTCTTCTTCTTGTCTGCCTTTGGTGTTTCCGACGACTCCTCTCCCTCACGCTTTTTCTTGGACTTTTTGCTTGCTAGAGAGACGGAGTCAGGAGTAGGAGACGGAACATCTAGCGGTTTGGACCTGCCTGGAAGAATGATTATCAAAGGTCTGTTCCGCGGGTTAGTGAGTTCCAGTACTTCAGATTCAACTTTGACTTTGACCTTTTTCTTATCCTCGTCGGCGAGACGGTCCTTCATGCTCATCTCTGAAGTATGTTCAGAGGCGCCAGTGATTTTAACTTCATCGCTTCCTTCGGCAGGAGACGAAGTATCAAGTTTGTCATCATCAAGCGCCCCGATCACTTGAGCGTCTGGATCGGGAGTTACCCCTGCGTGAGCAACGTCAATTGTTTTCCCTGCTTCCGCCTTGGCGTCATCGCTCCTCGGAGTTAGCTCGGCGTCAGAACAACCTGCATAAAAATATAAGAAATGGGCATTAGAACGAATAACCATTGCTGAAAAATGACGGGATCTCTTCGACTTCTAGAGAAAGAAGAATTTCCTACCAGGATCCGGTTGGCTATCGGTGGCGCGCGGGGTTTCACCCTCCAGGATAGGTGACAGCACATGAACGCCGAGCCCGGGATCTTCGGGATCATAACTGGCATGCTGCTCGAATGGATCAAGCGTCGACCGACCGGCCGATTGATCAGCATAAGGAGCGGCGATGTGAGGAGTAGTAGCGTTGGCCTCTGACGGGCCAGCCTCGTCGTTCTTCTCTTTCGAAGGGGAAGAGCCTTTGCCATAAAGAGCCAATGCTGCGGATAAATCCGATGGCTCATTCCCCCTCAGGAACTCCTTCACTAATGCATCCTCGTCGATCTCTTCGGAGCCTGACTCGACTTTCTTGATCTTTATCAGAGTTTCCCATGCCTCAGCCAGGGATTCGTGGTAGCCGTCGCCCAAGAATGTTAGGTCGCGGTGCATAAGGACGCGAGCTCCATACTCGGCGATCAGCGGGTCAAACATACTCTTGACCTCTTCCCTGCCGGCCTCTACGGCCGCCTCAAGGCGAGAATCAAGCTCCTCCACAGCCATTCTTTTGCCCTCCTCACGGGCCTCATTCTTCATTTTCTCGACCACGACAAGTTCGTTGTCGAGCTTTGTCTTCAGGAGTCGGGTAGCAACAATCTCATCACAATATCGCTGCGATTCTTCCTGAGCAGCTATTTTGTCTTCTTTCTCCTTGGAGAGTTGTTCTTTCAGCTCTTTGACTTGAGTAGCGAGCGCGTCCCTTTCTTTTTGGACAGAGTCTTTTTCTAGGGCAAGGGCGCCGCTGCGCTGAACTACTTCGTCAAGCTCCTTTTTGTGAGCCACCTCTAAGCGAGCAACTGCCTCAGCAGTATCTTTCGCACCTTGTTCAGTGGCTTCTAGCTTTGACTTATACGAAGCGAGCTCTTCGTCTTGGAGTTTGATGATTTTCTTATCGCTGTCAGCCTCCAGATTCAGACGGTCAATCTCGTGGTGACGCTCGACAGATACTTCCGAGATCTTCTCCACCAAGTGCACGAATGCGTCATGTTGAACATAGACGTCATTGTTGCAGGCAATGGCACTTTGCTTCACGTGCCCAGGAATGTGATGGATGGTTGGGAGGAATTTCAAACCGTCAAAACAGATTTTCGGAAACTTGGCCTTAAGGTCGACCATCTTTTCCGCAACAGTTGGGTCCACGGCAGGAATAGGAGGAGGAGGCTTAGAGAATTCCGTTCTTTTACGTTGCTCTCGAACTTGCCTCGTACTCGATGAACTGGAATGTTGTTCTCGAGCAGCATCAGACTGATAACCCTTCTGTAAAGACTTCTCTTTATCCGGCTCAGTTGGAGGAGGAAGATCGTGGGACTGGGAAGATTGATAGTGTGCTTTCTTGCGGTGAGACGACTCGCGCGGACGATTGTCCCTATCTTCATAATCACCTCGGTCCCGGCGTCTGCCTGAACCGGAATCCCGTCCGGAGTGATGGAATATAGAAGACCCCTGAAGGCGATCAAGTCCGTGTGAGCGGCCCATATCACCTGCAAAGAAGGGAGATAACAACGAGTTAAGGAGAATTCACGAATTAAAAAGACTTGAAGTATATTATGGAATGCGCATGTGCGTGTGTGTCCTAGTGTTCCCCCCGACGGACCCGTTCGTTTATCTTTGCTAATCGCAGTATTGTCTCCTTGAGCCGGGAGTTGAACTCCTACATTGCCTCTAGCGGGCGAAGAAAATTTGAGAGCTTCAGGATCATCGAACCCGTAATTAAGTATGTCTTCGGGAATAGAAAGGTTCGACAGACCTCTCAAGGAACTTTCCAGATGCTGCGAAGAAGCCTCTTTCTCAGGAGGAGTAGGCGTAACTTTTGAGGTGCCACCAACTTTCTCCTTTTGAACCGTATATTTCAACTTCTTCTTTCCCTTCGAAGGGGAGGATGATGTCTCAATATCCTGAACTTCGATTGCCGGATTCCAAGCGGGACCCACGTTCTCGCCCTGAGTTTCGGGGGCATCATCCTCTTTGCGCGAGCCTTCTTCGTGCGTGTCGGGAGCGCGACGCGACGACGGTCCGACAAGTTTTTTCCCTTTACCAGATGGGGGTTTGGGAATTGTAACACCTTCTGGAAGGCTGATCCGACGACCAGGGGCTAGCAAGCCGAACCCCGACAGCGATTCATTTGAAATGATAGTCCGGATGTCTCGATCCTCAACAGGAAGAGCTCTAATGGATTCCACAGCCTCAGAATATCCTCGGCCTTCCGGACGTAGGTTGATACCTGGAAAGATGAAATGAAGAGTTAGGAAAAGCACGACTCCAAATTAAATACGAATAACGATTCAGCAGAGAGACTTACTGCCTTCAACCCATCTCCTAGCAAAACCAGACGGGCAGCGCACATAGAACCATTCCTGTTTGTACAGGGCGAATTTGCTACATGCCCCTGTCAAGATCTGGCACTTGTGGTATGGCTCGAGAAACATAAAGGAAGGACTGTCTTTCCGTCTCTTGAACATATAAATGTATCTGATATCACCAGGGGTTGGAGGTGTGGAGAAGACAGCCATGAAAAGCAGATAAGTCCCGTACAGAAATGCATGGCCATTCAGGTGCAGCTGCGACGGAGCTATGTCTATGTACTGCAGTACATCCCGGAGAAATAAGTTGAATGGAGGCACGCTGCCCATCCAACACATAAACTTGTTGCAGGTAGTGTACCCGACTGGGGGCAGATGAGGGCGATCGTGTCTTGAAGGAACTAACACGTCGGCAAAAGGAATCCCGTGAATAGAACATATCCGTCGCAGAGCAGCTTCGTTGATCTTCGAGGCTTGAGAATCGATCGGATTGTCTAGTAAGATGGTTGCCTCCAGAGCGTCGGGCGCCAAGTTATGAGCAGGAGAAGTTGACGGGTTAGAAGCATCAGCGGCTCCTTGCCTTGCTGACGGCCCAGGCCTGTCAGATATGGTGGCAGAACTAGATTTTCTCAACATCCCGAATAAATAATGAACCTGGCTAAATGCTTGAGAAAGCTATACTTAAAAAACGTTGAACGTTAGAATTAGCAACACGATTTTTCCCCCTATGTGGTGTGTGAACTAGTGCAAGCAATTGTGTGCAGGCAATAAGAATCTAAAGGTTCTAAAGATGTAATATTTAGCTTCGAATCATCGCCTTCGAAGACCGTCATCGCTGACCGTCTCAGAAAGCTCGCCTTGAGGAGATTACAGTCCCAGATTCAGAAGACATATGATTTCTAAAGTAACTGGCTTAAGTGTAGTTAGACACTTATACTGTTCGGCATTTTTAATGTTGTTCGGCATTTGTATTGTCCGGCTAAAGACATTATCCGGTCCAAGAATTGTCCGGCAATTGCTTTGTTTGACTAAGGTAATGGTTCGACCTAAGGGTTGTTCGGCTGAAGTCAGTGTTCGGCAAGTCAGTTATATTGTTCGGCTAAAGTCATCGTTCGGCATGTCAGTTATACTGTTCGGCTAAAGTCAATGTTCGGCGTGTCAATTGTATTGTTCGGCTAAAGTCATCGTTCGGCATGTCAGTTATATTGTTCGGCTAAAGTCATCGTTCGGCATGTCAGTTGTATTGTTCGGCTAAAGTCAGTGTTCGACATGTCAGTTGTATTGTTCGGCTAAAGTCAATGTTCGGCGTATCAATTGTATTGATTGGCTAAAGTCATCGTTCGGCTAAAAGTGGTGCTCCGCCACGATTTCAACTCCACCCTACACCTTCTCCATCCACGCCGAACGACAGAGACGGATCGCCCGGCAAAGACTACGCCGTTCAACACCCCATCTACCTTTCTATCGTTCGGCACGGAGGAGCTAGCCCCAATTAGACAACTCAAAACGAGCGAACCACTCCTACTAGCCACGCGTTTACAACTAAAGGAAATACTCTGTTTCCATAAGATGAACCTAAAATGGAAGTAGTGCAATTGTTAGAGGAAGGATACCTAATTCGACGATCGAAGTTGAGAATGGATTATATAGGCTTTATATCTGATAGGACTGCAAATCTCTGAGAGTGATAATAAAGAAGACGTAAAATAAAATGGTGGAAGGGCGCCTGGTTATATAGAGGGAGGTAGGAGACGAAGAGGCTGTACCCGGTAGAACCGGTCAATACCGGAGCGTTCGGCACACGAGGTACGCTCGGCTTCAGACGTATCGTTCGACATCCCAACCTTGTTCGTCTCGCACCTCCTTCGCTAACATTCTTGAAGAGGTACCTCCGAGGTAGATTGTACCAGATTCAAAGCGCATCACGTTCGGCCACGCAATACACTTTGGGGGGCAAGTGTTTCCTGGGGATTTGACCAGGCAACTAGTACTCGACAATAAGTGCTCGGCATCAGAGAGTGTCCGGCATCCAGGAGTGTTCGGCGAAGCAACTGTCATCCATGAGTACTCGGCGTAGTACTCGGCATCCATAGTATCCGGCGTCCACGAGTGTTCGGCGAAGCAACTATCATCCATGAGTACTCGGCATCCATAGTGTCCGGCGTCCAGGAGGGTTCGGCGAAGCAACTGTCATCCATGAGTACTCGGCGTAGTACTCGGCATCCATAGTGTCCGGCGTCCAGGAGTGTTCGGCGTAGTACACAGCAGTGTTCGGCGTCAACTGGCACTCAACATCAACCAACGCTCGGCATCGAGACTACTCGGCGTAGTACTCGGCAACAACCTATGCTCAGCGTCAACTAGTGTTCGGCATCCCGTGGTACTCGGCATCCGAAGTACTCGGCATCCGGAGTACTCGGCATCCAGAGGCACTCGGCGTCAGTAGAACTCGGCGATAGGATAACTCGGCAACTAGAGCGTTCGGCATTCAGAAGGCATTCAGTATGCACCACTACGCAAGATAACGATATCATTCGACCTACATACATTGATCGGTCAAGAGCTTCGAACAGAGATACGCTCGGCTTCACTGCAACCATCCTACACTTCCCTTACATCAGAAGCACCGTTCGGCATAGGAAGGACCGTTCGGCATGGAAGCGTTCGGCGTACCTGGTTCGGCATGCAGCGCCTGGGCTAGAGCGTTCGGCTATCAAGCCCACTTGGGTAGTCCAGCCCACTTTTGCCTATAAATAGAGGGGCAGGGTCACAGTGAAAGGGATCCTTTTTTTGGAGAGAAAACACCGGGGAGACTCTGCCATTTTCAAGACTCATCTTCTCTACTTAACAACTTCATTCGAGCATTTGATTCACGAATTGTATTTGTAATCAACTATAAAGAAGATCAACAAAGCTTAACTTCAAAGTGGACGTAGGCAATTACGCTGAACCACTATAAATTTGGTGTTCTTACTTTCTGTATTTAGATTAGTACTGTCTACATTCTCAAATTTAGGAGGCAAGGATTTTGAAGGCACTGAAGGAGTCATGGGTGTGCAAACATGGCTAAGAACTTTGGAAAGGATATTTGCAGACATGCAAATCAATGACCAAAGGAAGAGGCAAATAGCTTCCAGAAGGCTCAAAGGAGCAGCACTGGATTGGTGGGAGGTAATCATCATAGGAAGACCACAAAATGAGATAACATGGGATAAGTTCAAGGATATGCTTGAGGCTAGATTTTTCCCAGCAACAGCTAAGGAAACATTGCTTGAGGAGTTCATAAGATTGAGGCAAGGATTAATGAGTGTGACTGAATACACTCAAAAGTTTGAGAGCTTGTCTAAGTATGGAACCATGCTCATAGGGAATGAGGAATCAAAGAATTCAAGATTTATTCAAGGACTTAATGCTGGTTTAAGTAGAGCAATGCTACCATACAAAGACAAAACATTTGATCAAGTCATAGATCTCACTCTTTCTTTTTGAACAACATGATAATGTAAGGGAGAAATTCAGGAACATGAGAGCTAATAACAACAACAAGAAGGGGAAAAATAGAGCACATCCTTATGACAAGAAGAATTCAGACAAGAAGGTTGAAGGAGCAACCAGTGGGGAAGTTAAGAAGAAAATTATTTGCTACAACTGTGGCAAGGAAGGACACATGAGTAATAGGTGTCAAGCAGCTAAGAAAACCCCATTCAGTTGCTATAATTGTGGGAAAGAAGGTCATATGAAAAAGAATTTCCCAGAGTTCAAGAAAGGAGCAAAGGTAGGAGCATTGGAAGGCAAAGCAAAAGCAAATGCAGTGGGAAATTCTGGACAATTGGAAGGTATACTCCTAATTAAAGATTATCCAATCTCAGTTATATATGACACTGGGGCTACACATTCCTTAATATCACAAGACATAGTGAATAAATTGGCTCTCACATGCAATTTAGTTGATAAACCTTTGTTTATTCAGAGTCCCCTAGGTAGTTCTTGCATGCTAGGAATTAAATGTTTGGGAGTATAATTAAACATAGGTGGAAATATGTTTAAATCTGATTTGTTTATGTTAAAATATCCTGGAACGGGAATTATTCTAGGAGTAGATTGGTTGAGTAAATTCAAAGCAATTTTGAACTTGGAAAATTTTACTATTTCTTTGAAAACAGAAAATGGTAAAAATATTATAGTCATGAGTGAAATAGCCAAAACAAATTGCCTTAATCAAATGTGGAGCATGACCAAAAAAGAATTAATTCTGGAAGACATAAAAGTAATAAATTAATACCCAGATGTCTTTGGAGAGGTTATAGGAGTTCCAGAAAATAGGCAAGTTGAATTTCAGATAAGATTAATCCCAGGAGCAAGTCCTATCATTAAGAAGCCTACCAGAATGGGTCCTAAAGAATTAGTGGAATTGAAACAACAATTGGAAGAATTGGAGCAGAAAGGCTTAATAAGGCCTAGTAGTTCAAACTGGGGTTCTCAAGTGGTATTTGTAAAGAAACATGATGGTACAATGAGGATGTGTATTGATTATAGGGAATTAAACAAAGTTACCATCAAGAATAAATATCCACTCCCCAGAATTGATGATTTATTTGATCAATTAAATGGAGCAAGAATCTTTTCAAGGCTAGACTTAGCCTCTGGATTCCATCAAATGAAGGTTGAGGAGGAGAGTATTAAATACACTGCATTCAACACAAGGTATGGGCTATATGAATTTTTAGTAATGCCTTTTGGATTGACAAATGCACCATCCTATTTTGTAGATTTAATGAATAGGACATTCAGGGATTTTCTAGATAAATTTGTAGTTGTTTTCATTGATGATATATTGGTGTATTCAAAATCAGAAGAGGAGCATGCAAAGCACTTGCAACTGGTTTTGTCAAGAATAAGAGCACATGATTTAAAGGCAAAATTTACTAAGTGTACATTTTGACGGAATGAAGTCAAATTTTTGGGACACATTATATCTCAACAAGGGATTTGTGTAAACCCAAACAAAGTCATGGCAGTGCAATCATGGAGTAGACCTAAATCAGTGACTGAGGTGAGGTCATTTTTAGGAATGGCAGGCTACTATAGAAGGTTTATAAAAGACTTTGCAAGGATAGCCATTCCACTAACCAAGCTAACCAGAAAAGAGCAACCATATGTGTGGACAGAAAAATGTGAACAAGCTTTTGAATCATTGAAAAAGGCATTGATGGAAGCTCCAGTCTTGCAAGTTCCAGAGGGAAATGAAGGATTAGTGGTTTATACTGATGCTAGTGGGTCTGGGTTAGGGGCAGTACTCATGCAACATGGAAGAGTCATAGCATATGCATCAAGGCAACTCAAGCCAAATGAAACCAGATATGCCACTCATGATTTAAAGCTTGCTGCCATTGTTTATGCATTGAAGCTATGGAGACACTACTTGTTAGGTACTAAATTTGAATTGTTTACAAACCATAAATCACTTAAGTATTTGTTTTCTCAAAAAGACTTGAATATGAGACAACATAGGTGGGTAGAGTTTTTAGCTGCCTATGATCTTGATATATTATATACTCCTGGAAAAGCTAACTAGGTAGCAGATGCTTTGAGTAGACATCAAGCAAGATTGGCAAGCTTAATGATGACTGAATTCAAGGATTTAACAATCCTTAATGAAGTAGAAATAAAGGAAGAAATTGGTGCATTAGACAATGTACATAGTGACATGATTGAATATGGAAAATTAAGTCTCATCTCCTTAAGATCAACCCTGGTTGATAAAATAGGAAATATGCAGAATCAAGACACTAATTTAAAAGAAAAGAAGGACATGATATCACAAGGCATGTTGATGTGCATGTAAATGTGCATATTTTTACCAACATATTTAATCTATTTAAATTAAATAAATGATCATATCGGGTATTTTAACTTGTTTAAACCAAAATTCAAATAATTCCAAATTGTCACACATTCATCTTCATCCAAGGGCAAAATAGACATTTTTGTGCATAAATTAACTTGAGAAAATTTAATTAGAAATTTCCATACTATTTTGTAGGAATTTGATTTCAATTACAAGTGGTTTGATGAAGAAGATATGCATGCACAAAAAGAACACAAAGGAATGAAGATGGAAATAATTCAAAGTGAAGATCATGGAGGACCCCACCCACTTACCTTGTTTTTCAATTAGGAGCTAAGCACATGATAAAAGGTCATTAAAGCTTCATGTACATTTAAGTGGGGAATTAGTGGATGTTAATGATTACTTGGCCACCACACTACCTCAAGGGTATTTTGGGCATTCCCCAAAAATATGAATTAGGGTTTAACACATGTATAAAATCCCTTTATGTTTCATGTAACCCCTCTCTCTCTCCCTTAGTTCCTCTTAGTTTTAGTTTTAAATCAAATAAAAGAAAGCTCTCTTCTCTTTTCCATGGCTACTTAGCCATTTTTATTTTCATGTAACTTCCATTTTTTTATGCAATGTTAATTAGTGCTCTCTTTTCTTTTAAATGCTTCTTTTCCTTTCATGTTGTAGTGTAGATCTCTCTTATTTCATGCAAGTAGATTAGTGTTTCCTTTCTTTTTTCTCTCCTTTTCCGCTTGTTTGTTTAATGTTGCTTTCTACATTTGTTGATTTGATAACAAAAATGAGAGGCTAATCCCTTCAATTTAGGGGTAATGAAGCTCTCTTGAATCATGTAGATGCAACATTATTTCTTTTATGTCTCTTTTGTGCTCAATGGAAAGTAGATGGTTGTGTGGTTTTGTGTTTAATATTGAGTTTGATAGCTTATATTGTTCAAAACAAATAGGCTATGCTTAGTCATATAAATCATTAATTACCTCTTCATCTACATATGATCATGGTAATAGAAGTGGATTTAGAATCAAAATTTGATGGTTTAGGATTCTAATTCAATAGTTAATAAACCATGCTTAAAATAGATTCTACTTTTGATTTCATACCATTTTCATTGATGTTAGTAAGTGGGTTAGAGGGTGCATTAAAGTTTGATGGTTTAAGTGTGTTAATTAATAGCACAATTAGGCCATGCTTATGATAAATGCACCAACTAAATGCACACATGACCAAAAAGAGATCATAATGTCATTATGTTGATTTATATGATCATGAGAGGGGATTTGCCTCTAAATTGCTCTTTAATCTCATCTTTTTATTCTCCTTTGTTTTAGTTTGTTTTTACTTTCTTTTAGTTAGTTAACGATCACTCGACTTTGGTTTAATTTGATTGAATAGATTTTTTTAAATCATCAATTCCCTACGGATCGACCCGTATTCGCCATGTACTACAAGTGTACGTCGTGTGCTTGTGGTTATTTTTATTTCTAAAATTCGTTCGACGGTTTTCTAAACCGATAGAATTTCCGTCGATGAACAAGTTTTTGGCGCCGTTGCCGGGGAATTTGTTTTGATTTTGATTTTCTATTCTTCGAATTATTTTCGTTTGATTTTTGCTTGTTTTAATTTTTGTGTTTGTTTATATTTAAAAAAAATTGTGTATGTTTGTGGTGTGATTTTGTTTGTGTGCTTGTTTTTTTCATTTTCTATTTGCTTAGCATCTCTATATAAAAAAAGCATACAATTTCAAAACAATTTTTTTTTATTTCTTTTCTTTTACAATATTGCATTTGCATTTTATTTTTCTTTCGCTATTGCATTTTTTTCCTCAGTTTACATTCAGAAAAAAAAACATCACCATCCACTGTTCCTCACTGCCAATCAAATTTCATTTACTCACTGTTCACCTCTGCCCACTTCAACACTTCACTGCATCCTGCCTCCATCATTCACCAACATCAAAGTTCCCAGCAAACCCACAGCCTCACCACATCCCCTACTCATCTTCATAATAGCCAAACCATCACAACCCCACAACATTGCTCAATACTATCAACCCACAACTTCACAACCTCCTCCCTGTCAATTATAGACCATCAACTCACCCTTGAAACATCTTCTTTCACTTACCCATACCATTTCAATCTGCACTTCATACAACTTTCATTTCAAACAATACAACAGTGCCTTCCTGCCCCTGTCACACACCAGAACTACAAATCCACCTCTGCCTGCACCATCCCCTCGACATCTATATACTTTCAGAACAGCAGCATCTTCCCTTTACTCTACTTATCACAACCCAGCCTGAATCGCCCCAAATCAACCTCAAATCCCAAACGAACACTATCCATCAATCGCCGAAACAAACACTGCACGAACTCACAACAGTTCTGCCTGCATACAACTTCTTTCATTAACACAATACTTCAAAACTGCTGTCACTGCCTTCATATCCCCATCTCCACAACACTGACCAACATTACACACCCCTGACCACCATCACAAACAAATATCATCACAACTGCAATTACTCATTCACCTCCTATGCTAACTTCTGCCTCAACATTCATTTGACCTGAACAACCCAACTTCAGATAACCATTATCACCATATCACTGTTACATTACACTGCAGACTGCTGCTAACAAGAAGACTTCACCATTGTGCCATCATCAGAGCAACTGCACTTCATAGCTTCCTCCAACAAACTCCACTGCCCATAGCACATAAACATCATCAGCACATCAAATTCTCAATCACATTCTCAATCACAAAAAAAACAAAAAAAAACTCACATTCACTCATCAATCCAACAGCAGACTCTGGCCAACTTCTGGTATCAGTCTTTTCATCACACATTGCCACAACCACTTCTATCACTTGAACCACCAAGCAGCTAATGAATACCACCATTACACTTCTTACTACAGTCAACAGCTCATCACTGCTGCAATCAATCACAGCACTTCATCACAGTGCAAAACATTCATCCCCAGGCCTTACCTCTAACATACATCCTCACTCTCTAACAGCAATATAAACCATCGTTCCAATCACCCCCTTTAACTGCTCACAGTCAACCCTTGTAGTTCGTCAAACTATATCCATAGCAAAAACTCAATTGCAAACAATCAAACCCAAGATAAATTCCAATTTTGAATTTTTTTAAATATATGCATGAATTAATGCAACTAAATGAATGCAAGGATTAATTACAAATGATTTATCCTAAGTTAACCCAAAATTGTATAATCACACATTGTCTTAGATAAACAAGATAGTTCTCAGCCAGGTAACGGACAGGATTTACCGGTGCACCACGAATCACCGTAGCAATGCAGCCGAAGGTTTAAGTACCTTCAGAGAAACAACCACTATAATATTTATGAATCACCGTAATATTTATAAATGTTTATTACTCTGCCGTAGCCTAGACACCAAGAAATTAAATTGTTCAAAGAAGACAACTTGTCAATATACAATTAAGAGCTATCGATGTCTAACCGTTATTATTAATCAAAATCTAAGATGAAATGCAAAACTGAAATTAAACGTGTATTAACAATGCAACTACGAATGTAATTTATTTTGTTTGTTTTTTTTTAAATTTTTGAATTTTTTTTAAACATACATATGCAAATGCAAGCAATCCACAATGCAACTAAAATAAAAACAAGAGATATATACAATGCAAGGCAAATAAAAAGAAAATTATAAATAAGCAAGCAGTTTTTTTTGGCAAGCTCAGCACGCAAGCAATTTATTTTAGCAAGCACTTCTGCTCCTTCTGCAATTCTGCTTTGGCAACTTGAAATAAAAACAAAATATATATACAGTTTTTTTTGAAAAGGAAACTTAAAAGTGCAGTTTTACTTAATTTTTTTTTAAAGATATAATCAAAGCAAAATAAATAAAAAATTAATTCACAAATTTAACTTTCAAAACAACACTCACGAGCCACAACAAACCCCGCCCAAAACGCAAACCAAGACCCACGCTTCTTTAATTTCTCACTCTATTCCAGATAATTGTAAATCAAACTTCACGTTTTTTTAGAAACCAAAAATCCAATTCTAAAAAGAAACCGAAAATCAACTTCTACGTTTTGGACATCACTCGAAATCGTTAAACTAAAATTGCACTTTGGTTCGTGATGGAGGAGATTGAGGGCAATTTTGCTTGAGGCAATTTCAGGTCAAGGCGATTGAAGATTGAGTTGCGGCTTTGGATTGAGGGTTCGAGTTGCATGATGGCAATTGATGATGCTATTTCAGGTAAAGGGAGTGGCTCGGTCGAATGGAGTATTGGTGATTGGTTGGTCTGCAATGGAGTCAATGAGGTAGCTGCAGTAGTTTTGTGGCTGAATTCAATCCTTCTTTCACAATCTCTGATTGACTGCAATGGAGTCAATGAAAAAAAATTCAATCCTTCTTTCGCAATCTCGAATTCTTTTGCAATCACTGATAAAATTAATTGCAGTCGTGGTTGTTGAAGCGTAGGGTGGAGGTGATTGAATTGGGTGTTTGCTATTTGGGGATAAGGTTGCGGCTTCGTGATTGGCAGTTGTTCAAGCGATTGGGTGGTGAAGCTTGCGTCGACTTTGGGAATTCGAGGCGAGTTTGTTGTTCTGGGTAATTCAAAACTAAAAAAAATTGTAAATATTCCCTTTCCTTTTCTTTTCAATTTTTCCTTTTCCTTTGAAATTTCAAAATTCAAAACAAAAAAAATTGTATATTCCTTTTTCTTTGAAATTTTTAAATCCTTTTTCTTTGAAATTTCAAAAATCCAAAAAAAAATTATAAAACCTTTTCAAAAACAAAAAAAATTGAAAAACCAAAAAACAAAACAAAAATCAATTTTCCTTTTGAAAAATAAATTTTATTTGTAAATATTTTTCCTAAAAAAACATTCTTGAAAATATCCGAGTTTCCCCACTTACGTGAATTTTACAATAGTTGTGAAAATCAATATAATCCATATGATTTCACTCCAAATCCGTATGGATATTTTAACAACAAGTACTGTTTAAACGATTTGAGTTTTGAACCAAATTTTTTTCAAAATGACGAACCACCCTCGAATCTCGAAAATAGCATTTCATCTCTACTTGAAATCTCTACACAACAGAATCAAAGTATAAATGATTTGTGTAATTCATATTTGTGTAATAACTCGAGTCAAGGATTTCAAAATTTGAATTCAATTCAAAATTCAAACAATTTCGATTATAACAATGCCAATTCAATTTCGAACTCCAAAATAAATTTCAAACTCAAAATGAAAATGGAAACAACTTTTCAAATGAATTTGGCAATGGGAATAATCTTAACCACGTTACGATTGAAAATCTTTGTTCTCAACAATTTCAAAGTGAAAATCCTCATGTTAATAATTATAAATTGGATTTTGTTGAGCAAATGAACAAAATTTACGATGACCACATGAATTCATTGTTTGAAACATATATGAAACAACGTGAAAAACAATATCAAATTCCAACGTGTGATGAGTCAAACAATAATCCATCTTTTACCCAAATCGACGATTTTCAAATAACAACTTTTGAAATTGAAAATAACGATCTTAACGAAGTTGTTGAAAATTTGGTGATTGACTTGGATTTTAATTCTTTTGAGGGTGAGAAACTCGATTTAAATTTCGATCTTCCTTTTCTGAAAATTTGAATACAACAACTTTGGATTTTAAACTTGAGATACGCAATGAAGTTGTTGATAATCCAACAAAGGAAGTCGAATTTAACAAACACGAGTTTTATGGACTTTTTGAAAACGAGTCGTTAAACTCTGATGGGGAAGATTTTACTCACCAATTTGATTTTGAAATCAATAATTCTGAAGAATTTTTCAATGAACAGCTTGAATTTCAATTTGGTGAAAATAAACTTGAACTTCAATCAATCGTTTTATCAACCCCAAAAATCATTGAAAATAAAACGACTTGTACAATTTTTAATAAAACGACATTCGTTTTTCCAAATCCAATTCAACTTTGAAATCTTGTATGGTTTGGTTTTCTGAGCTTAAGCCGTGTCTTGTATACTTAACGAGGCAAATGAATCGGTTTTTGGAAGACCGTTTCATTTACTTTTTGACGATATACTTTCTGATCTCATGTAAATACCGTTAATTTTCATTTGAATAAATGTCATGTTTTTATTTTTCTTCTTCCACTTGGGTTGACTGTGGGGACACAGTCAAAATCAAGTGTGGGGGGAGACTCACCATCATTTTTTTTAAGCATTTTAATTTATTTTTAAAGAAACACTATAAGATAAATATATGGTTTTGGTTTATTAAATTGAAATTTTTGAAAATTTATTCATCTTAACAAAAATAAAAATGAAGTTTGATTACAAATAATAATGGTTTAACTAGTATATAGGAATATTCATACATGATAATTATGAAATATATCCTAATTGAAAATCTTTGTTTTAAAAAAGTGGTTGATTTAAAGTAAAGGATATAACATTTTTTTGTCTTCTAAGTTAAGTGGTGTTAAGATGATTTTGCAAAAACTCTCTCTTTCTATAAAAAAAATCTGAAAAAGAAAAAAAAACATTTGTATATATGTAAATATTTTCTATTAACACCTACGGTCGATAGGTATGCATACGTGTGTGTACATTCGCCATGCTCTGTACCTTTCTCATGTAAGCCTGAAAGGCAGTGCATGATCGGTATATCTGAGCTAGGAGTATATATATAAAAATTCTTTTTAATAACGCCTACAGTCAATAGGTGTTCACACTCGTGTGTTCACTCGCCACGCTCTGTATTCCCCTCACATCAGTCCGCAAGGCAGTGCATGGGTAATATATCTGGCCTCAGTTTATCTGAGTTAGGCATATGTAAATATTGTTAATATCAATAAAATTTTCAAAAGAAAAAAATGGAGAGAGTAAGCAAATGAAATCCAAGCACTATTTTAACTTATTTTATTTGACTTGTTATTGAAAAGAAATGAAAATACCACTTTGATAAACTTTGATAATCAACTAAGGATCCATGTCAAATTACACTGTGTTATGAACCAAAACAACGAGTTAAACTATTGTCTATTTGTTATGATAACTTGATTTTTGTTGGAAATTTTGACGAGTAAATGACTTAAATTTTCAAGATAATGACCAAAACCTATATTTAACTTAGTTGTGTCAATTTAAAAATAGATCCTTCATTGTGAATATTTTCAATAATTCACATTCATCTCTTTGTAAATCTTGCATTTTGTAAATATTTTCATCCTGCATTTGGATTTTGTGGGTAGTATCCGCTGAAAACCCTCACGAGACAACACTCGTCCTACTAGGGACACCCAGAGGTTTAACGGCTTGTTGCATACGCTCAATGCAATCGTGCTCCTTACGAAAATGGATTTATCTTAGTTTTTCCTTTATTCGAGGATGAATAAAAAGATAAGTGTAGGGGTATTTGATGTGCACGTAAATGTGCATATTTTTACCACCATATTTAATCTATTTAAATTAAATAAATGATCATATCGGGTATTTTAACTTGTTTAAACCAAAATTCAAATTATTTTCAAATTGTCATATATTCATCTTCATATAGGGGTAAAATGGTCATTTTTATGCATTTATTAAATTGTGAAAATTTACTTGGAATTTTCTATGTTGTTTTGTAGGAAATTTGGTGAATTTCACAAGTGGCTTCATGATAATATAAGCATGCACAAGAGTGAAGAGAACAAATGAAGATGGAAATAATTCAAAGTGAAGATAATGGAGGACCCCACCTACCCACCTACCTTAATGTACAAATTAAAGGCTAATGCACATGCTTATGGAATTAATGGCTTCATGTACACTTAAATGATGATTAGTAGAAACTAATGATTACTTGGCATCCACACTTTCTCAAGGGTATTTTGGGCATTCCCCAAAAATATGAATTAGGGTTTCGTACATGTATAAAGACCCCTTATGTTTCATGTAACCCTCCCTTCCCTTAGTCTCTCTTTAGTTTAGTTTAGGCTCACAAATAAACAAGCTCTTCTCTTTCACTTTTCATGGCTACTTAGCCATTTCTTTTATGTAATATTTTTTTTATGCAATTTAATACATGTTCCTTTTCTTTTCTTGTTTATTTTCTTTCATGTTGTGGTGTAGATTTACATTCATGCAAAGTAGATTAGTTTTAATTCTTGTTCATTAGCTTCTCTTTTCAATTAGCTTTCACTTTCTTTTCTTTTTTGCTTTTATGTTGCTAGCTACATTTGTTCATATGATAACAAATATGAGAGGCTAAACCCCTTCAATTTAGGGGTAATGAAGCTCTCTAATCATGTAGCTTCAACTTAATTTGATGTTTATGCTCTCTTTTTGTGCTTAATGAGAATGATTGAAGTGGTTTAATTATGTTGTTTAGCTTTGAATTTTATAGTCTATATTATTCATAACAAATAGGCTATGCTTAAACAATCACTAACACAAATGCCTCTTCATCAAAATATGATTATGGCAAAGAAGTGAATGTTGAAATTAAAATTTGATGGCTTATATTTCTAATTAATAGTTAACAGGCCATGCTTAAAATAGATGTTGCTTTCAACTTTGTTGTCATATTTCATGAGTGTTAAATGTGTATTAGTGGTTGTGTTATAGTTTGATGGTTTATATTGTGCTAATTAATTACACAAATATACCATACTTATGATAAGCACATCAACTAATTACATTAATGATAAGAAAAGAGAGAGAGATCATAACTTCATTTTGTTGATTTATGTGATCTAGAGAGTGAAATTATCTCTAAATTGTCATTTTATTATCATAGTTTTCATTCACGTTTGTAGTTGTTAGTTTGTTTCATCATTTTCTAGCTTAAATATTCTTCAACTTTGGTTTAATTTGATTGAATAGATTTTTAAAATCATCAATTCCCTGCGGATCGACCCGTACTCGCCACGTACTTCAATAATACGCCGTGCGCTTGCGGTTATATTTTTAATTTAATTTCATTCAACGGTTTTCTAAACTGATAGATATTCCATCGACGAACACATGTCAGTGGAAAATTATGAAGTTGATGATAGAGGCTACTTAAGAAAGAAAGGGAAACTATGCATACCCAATGTAGAAGAACTGAAGCAAGAGGTTATAAATGAGCATCACAAGACAAAGTACACTATACATCCAGGTTGTACAAAAATGTACCATGATCTTAAAAGATACTATTGGTGGCCAGGAATGAAAGGGGCAGTGGCAAGATATGTGGCAAAGTGTTTAACATGTCAACAAGTCAAGGAAGATTATCAAAGACCTTCAGGCCTACTACAACCTCTGGAAGTGCCTACCTGGAAATGGGAAAGCATTTCAATGGATTTTGTGGATGGTTTGCCAAGAACAAGAAGAGGCAATGATAGTATTTGGGTTGTGGTTGATAGACTCACAAAAACAGCTCACTTCATTCCAGTGAATTCAAATAGAAATGCTCACAAAGTAGCTCAATTATTTGTGAAGGAGATAGTGAGATTACATGCAATCCCCAAGACTATCATTAGTGATAGAGATACCTTGTTTACCTCAAGGTTCAGGGGTAGCTTTCAAGAGGCTATGGGGATAGAATTAATGTAACAACCCGAGATTTCACAGTATTATTATTATCGTCATGTGACGATTTAATTGGGTTGCTGGTTGTTTTTGGCGTTTAACCAAGCGAAATTCTTTTCAAATCGGATTAAAATTCTTTTGAATTTGTAAATATTGAAGCGGGCTTTAAAGAAAAATTGTTTTGGCCCACTCGTTGTTGCCGTGACGTTTATCGGTACCTTTCCCCTTTTATTCGTTCACTCGAGAAAACCCATACCCTTCTCACGTTTAAACCCATACTCCCCCCCACGTTTCTTCTGCCATCCCCTTACCCCTTTCTTCTGCTAAAACACGTCGCACCCCCTTCCCTCTTCAGATCGAACAAACGAAAGAAAAAAAGAAAAAAAATGGCGGCTTTGATCTCGTCTCATTCGATCTGAAAAATTAGGGCTTTGGCTCTTTGATTCTTTGTCGCTTTGAATTGGGGCTTCGATCGTTTGCTGGTCGTCCTGGCTTGACGTCTTCCTTTAGTCTGGAATTGAAGCTACGGCTTTGTCCGAGATATTGATGTTGCTTGGCTTCGTTCTTCGTTATCGTTCGCCTCCGATCTGTAAACTAGGGATTCGTCTCCATCTCCCTTTCGCTCGCAGCCTCTTCAAACAAAGGTGAGTGACCCCCCTCACTCACATCTAATTCTTCCAAGTGTTTTACTTCGACTGTTTGTTTCATATATGTTGATACTGCTTCTCGAACTGACTTTGAGCTGTCGTTTGAGTGAATTATTCCCTCATATCTAGTTTTAATTCCTGTTTTGTTCGATTCGAGTTTGCTACTCATGACTTTTGTTGCTGGATTTCATGGCTATCACGGATGGATTTTCATTGTTGACTTCGGCCTTTATTTTGATCGTGAAATTGTTATCCACAATTTGTTGGAATTCGACTGTGCATTTTGTTCCAGTCATATTGTTGTAGGTTTTAACTTGCACTACCTGTTGCACATCATTAGTTTGAAACTGTTACATGTTTATATTGCTGGTTGCATTTGCTCCTGGTAATGTTCACTGTTATACTTCACTGGTCTTTGTATTTGTTCATTCTGACCATCTGACTTTGGCTTTGTTAAAACTGTTAACTTGTAATTGTGCTTCCTATATAGGTGTATACATATGTATATATTTATGTGGAGATTGCATTGTTGTTTCTCAGCTTTTACAAGTATGGTTTAATTCTTTGTTTAAAGTGTAGCTTTGGTTTTTGAGTATTGTATACTCTTGCAGTCGTGTACGTGCATTTACTGATGCATGTTACGTCTAGTCTAGATGTGAGGCCGCTTAGTCCATTTTCCCTGACCTTGTATTTGTTTAGACTGCACACTTTGCTTATGAAATTTGGATACCTCTTTGAGGTCGAGATTGCTGTACCATTTCCATCCTACTGCTGCACCTTGCATTCACACTGGTTGACACTTGAATGCATCCACTGTCCTTTGTTTGTACATTTCGTGATCTTCATTTCAATCCGGTTGCACTTCGAATATGGCAGTCTCCATTGAGTCTGTTGTATTTCTTTACTTGTTTTCCAATTGCACATGACATGTCGAACCAGTCGAGTTGTTGTATTGTATTTAGTCTTCCCTAGTATGGAGTCTGGCACTTTGGTGTACAGCTTCATTCGTGATTGCATTGAGGCTCACTATACTCGTATTTTGTCGTTGCTAGTTGCTGTGCACGTTTGTATTTCCCTTTTTGGTCCAGTTGATTGAGTCTGGTATCCAGTTGTACACTAATTTGTAGTCTAGTATTTTTTCCAATTACTGTTTCAATGTACAGTTGAATTTTGAGTTCCATTCTTGATTTCGTGGTATTAGCTTAAACTGCAGTAGGTTCTCTCGAATTGAACTATCCCTCGTTTTCGTTGGCACTGCTGCACTTATGTGTACCTGCTGCTTGTTTAGTTGATTTTGTTTGATAGCATGTCTGCACATGCTTGAAGGCATTTGAGTCTGGTACATCTGCATATGTCTGTGCCATTTGATTTATAAGTTCGTATATACGTGCATATATACATATATATGTGTGTATGCATATATTAGTGGGTTTGTTTTCTGGTTCTGGTCATCTCGTCTTCGATCCTGTGATTTCCTGGCCTTGTCTTGATCACTGTTTATCTAAGGCATTGACTTTCTGTTTCTGGTCATTTGCGACCTGTAGCATACTTATAGCTGTTGTTCTTAACTTCGAATTCCACTGCTACACGATGAACTTGTATTCATCTTGACTTGTTTGATTCTGACCCATGTTGCTGTGCAATGAGTTGAACTGCTGACCTGTAGCCTTTGTAGTGCTTGTTGATTCATTTTGTGTCCATCACTTGCTTTCCTGTTCATAGTGGTGTTTACACTTCTACATGGTGTATATATATTTGTTTCTTGCCCACTCGAGTCTGAGTTGAAGGTGCAGTTTCAAACTGCTGTGTTGCCACT
Organism: Allium fistulosum; assembly: GCA_030737815.1. NCBI lineage: Eukaryota > Viridiplantae > Streptophyta > Magnoliopsida > Asparagales > Amaryllidaceae > Allium > Allium fistulosum. The sequence goes on from CM060901.1 coordinate 1,229,823,062, forward strand.
GCAGTTGCCTCTTGATGGCCTTGTTTCTCCATTTAGTCTTGCTGCAGTTGCTAGTTTGAGTTTTGTTGCCTCTTGCACATGCACTTTGATATTGGTCGAACTTGTTTCACTTGCTGCCACTGTCTTCTTTGTAGTTGCAGTCTGCCCTTGTCTTTACAACTGTTTGCCATCGCAGTTTCATCGTGGTGGTTGCTGTGTATTCGTTTCTGTCTGCAGTTGCATGTGTTTTGCAGTTTTTCCCCTGTTGGGAATTGTTTCTGAATTCACTTGAGTTGAATCCGGCACTTCGGGGTTTGACCTGGTGATCACCTGTGACTTCCACTGAGCTTTTGCGTATCTCTTGCAATGGTGGCGAGGCGGTGCACGTGTGCATGCACTGCAGCCACCCAAACTCGACAGTTTGAATTGATATTTCTTTGCGTCGTGATGCATTGATCTTTTATGCTGTATTGGCGAGGCCGTACACGCATGCGTGTACGGCAGCCAATCGAACTCTGATGGTTTTAAAGTGACAATTTCAATTGTTTTAAATTGATTTAGTCGATTTGATAAATTGTTTATTTATCTCGGTTGATGATTTAAATCTGCTGATTTATTGTTTAACACTGTTTAGTGTTATATATTTCCGTTATCCGATTTCTTTGTTAAAAGAGTCGGATAAACGAGAATTATTGTGACTGTCGTCTATTTAAATTCTTATTGCCTCTATGCACTCATAAACTGGTTTGAATTAGACTGACCTGGGTATTATTTTCTTTTGAATGTAATACTCGGGTCAGACCCGAGTTATTTCAGGTTGTAGATTCTCTTCTTTGAGTTGCTGTTCGGGATTTGAAGACTTTTCACATCTTCTGAAGTTGTCAGTGTCATTTTATAGTAGTCGGGTCATTGTATAGAACGATATGTATTCATGTATATTAGCCGATAATGTACTTGTATATATAACTTCTAGAATCGACAGTTGTAGTTGTATCATATGTATCGTGTCAACTATATTGTAACTGACATCGGTTATATATATATATATATGAGATTTTTGTAAATCTGTGTTCCGCAATTCTATTATCTGTGTTATTGTTATATCTAATGTCCTAAACTAGTATGAACTATCGTAGTTTGTTTTATACTGATAATTTGATATGTCGATGGGAGTAAATAAATAATAGATGAAAAACAAAAAGTATATACCACTCCTATCGAGATAACCAATATTAGTGTAAGGCCAATTACGGATGGTCGCTCCTATCCAGCCTTATTCTTCGTAATAATAGACGGTATTTCTTTTAATACTCTTTGTTATTATGAGCATAGAGGTGGGGCGTTACAATTAAGCTTGAGCATAGCTTACCACCCACAAAAAGATGGGCAAACTGAGATTGTTAACAAGATTTTATAGGATTTTCTTAGAGCATGTATACTTGATTTTGGAGGCAACTGGGAAGATCATCTCTATTTAGCTGAATTTGCTTATAACAATAGCTATCAGTCCACTATAGGTATGGCTCCATTTGAGGATTTGTATGGGAAGCCTTGTGTATCTCCTGCATGCTGGATGGAGGCAGGTGAAAGAGTGGTGCTTGGACCAGAACATGTGAAAGAGACCTCTGCAAGGATTGAACTTGTAAGGCAGAGAATGAGAGCAGCATAAGAGAGACAAAAGGCCTATGCAGATAAAGGGAGAAGGCCAGTGGAATTTGAAGTGGGAAATTATGTATTTCTCAAAGTTTCACCAATGAGAAAAATATTGAGGTTTGGCAAGGCAGGAAAATTGTCACCAAGATATATAGGGCCATATGAAATTATTCAAAGAGTAGGAACTTTGGCTTATAAGTTGAAATTGCCAGAGGAATTGAGTAATATACATGATGTATTTCATGTATCTTAATTAAGAAAATGGGTGCATGATAAGGAGACCATTCTGGAATCTCCTACACAAGTTGTAATTCAAGAAAATCTGGTTTATAAGAAGGAACCAGTGGGTATTGTGGCTAGAGAAGAAAATAAATTAAGAAATTAAATAATTAAATTGGTTAAAATCCAGTGGAGTTTAGATGAGAATGATTGTACATGGGAGACTGAAGATAGGATGAAGGATAAATATCCTAATCTATTTTCTGCTTAAAGGTATGCCTAAAATTATGATAAACTTAAACATTACTTATGTTTGATTGGTTTTGAATGCATGAGTTTCTAAAATTTCTGAAATGAAATTATGCTTTGTATACATTTGGATGGAAATTTATGAGAAAAATAATTGTGGGACACAATTCCTTTTAGGAGGAGAGTATGTGAAGACCCAAATTATTGAGATGAAAATAATTTTATAAAAATCAGGTAATGGAAAATATTCAAAGAATAAAATAGTTTGAAAATAAATATCAAGAATTAGTGAAATAAATAAGTAAGAGGATAGTTGTTTTCAGTAAATAATAATGAGAAGAAAATAACTAAGTATGAATGAGTTTTATATTCACATATTTCATATATATATTGTATATAAGTAGCCAGAGGAGTATAGAGTGATAAAATAAACTCTTATGATGATTAAAATATATGAAACCAGTTTAGTATTATATATGTATAAATACATTTTAAAATCAAGAGAAAACAAATGGTTTGAAACATTAGCAAGGAAATAATTGATAAAAAGATATATATGTGAACATTACAGATTTGTCTTAAGAAAATAAATAATGTAGATAAGTCACATGAAAATAGTGTGTATGTGAAACATGCAAATGACATGTACACAGAAAAAGAAGAAAAGCAACTGTAATACCCGAAATGGGATCAAAAAGAAAATGGCATATTTAGCCATAAACACATATACAGAATTCTCTTATTTGTGTGGGGATAAAATGGGTTTTTCACTCCACTAAAACCCTAGCTAAACGTTTTAAAAATCAAAGGATAAGCAGCAGTTTATTTTTGAAAATAGAAAGATATTTTAGAAAATAAAAAGAAGAGCAAACTCACACTGTTTCAAGTTAGAGCATTCTCGGGGAAAGAAGAAGGAAGGTGAGTGATTAATCATCTTATGAGATTTAAGGCATTAAGACCCAAGTTAAGGGCAGCCATATTACTTTTATAAAACCATATCATGTTTTTGTTTAATTTTATTCTTTAAAAAAATAAATGTTGATTATGGTTGGTGTTTTGGTTGAGTCTTTGGTTGATGTTTTGATCTGTTTTGATTGTTTTGATTAATGCTTTGAAAAGACAAACACCCTGATCACAGAAATGGATTCTGTAACTTATAATCCAGTTTTTATATGGAGATGAGTTAAATATTTTTACTGAGAAATAGGGTATTAATGAAGAATGAAATAGGCAGTGTGAATAAGGGGATTCATGCTTATGTCAAGTTCATTTTAAAAATGATATAAACAATGCAATATTATATATATATATATATATGTTCTGATTTGTTCAAATCACAAGTTAATATGTTTTTATGGGTTTTTCTCAAAAAAACCTTACCCTATGTTCACAGTAAAATAAATGTAATGTTTTATATGACTTCACCAGATTTATGTAAGAAATAGGAATATTTCTGGAAATAAATATATGCAAGTTTTAGAAAATATGATTGAATAAAAATGACCTTAAAATGGGATGTGGTGTTTTGCATGAATGCTTTGTATGTCTGGCTGAAATCACTAAGTGAGTTTAATACTCTTTGATTTATGAAAGGAAGAAAAGAATACAGAGCATTTCAAGAATTAATAAAATTCTCCTGAAAGAAAATGAGAATGGTCTCTAGATTATAAAGCTAATCTAGGAGTAGTGCCCTGATCTATTCATCATTAGGTGGATGATGGGTATGTGCATGACTTGTTTAAGTCCTGTAGGCCTCTGTGTAAAGGGTTAACAGAATTGAGCCCCTTTGCAATGCACACATGGTGTTCAATGGCAAGAGTTAAGACCAAATAAATGATAAATGGGGATTGATAAATGTAGCTATGGAATTAAGGGAGTTAATCCATAGGAGTATATGTACATATAACTAAATTGTGTTGATGAATGAATGCTTGTGTGCATGCATGTTAGTAAGAGCTAATATATGTATATATATATATACTTAGATTTTAGTATGAATTTAAATAAGCATCAAACATATGAATCTCTGCACAGTATTTAGTAATTACAAGTTATTTATAATCTATGATTTCACACACACCAAAATATATTTTCTGACCCTATTTGTTGCCTTTGCAATCTTTGGGGTGCCTCATTTTCATTGAGGCAGTTCAAAGTGTTGCTGTAGGAAAAGTTGCTTGAGTAGCTTGCTTGTATGGATGTTTGAAGAAATCGCTGGTTTTAAAATGCTTTGGAGAAGTAGAAGTTTAATTGTAATAAATAATCTAGGCAAACTCTCTTATGTCTTGTGTATTTCCAGGATTGATACTTGCTTTGTTTTCTTGAAAAGAACATGTAAAAAAAACTTAAGTATTATATGTGCTTGTGAGTTGTTGATTTAAGTAGCAAACTCTGGAAATAATCCAGTGGATTATAATGAAGGAGAACATGCCATATAATCTGATATGTGGATATATTCTCCTTGGCATGCTTGTTATATTTCAGTCATAAAGTTAAAGTTGCTTTTGAATAAATATGTGCCAAAGTGTTAAGTAGATGGGTTGAACATGGTCTTGGCTAACCAGTAAGGCTTGTACATGTCTTGTAATTGATACAAGTACATGGAAAAGCTTGAAGTCACAGTCTTCAGATTCCTGAAGCAAACAAGACCATAGTGTAAGCTAATTTGAAATGCAACTAAATCCTATGATATGTCTAGAACAAGAGTAGGATTATGATACCATAAAACCTGAAAATCATAAGTATATAAGAATTTACGAATTGGAATTGGTAAAATATGGAACTGACTTCAATATGAAACTGAAGTAGCAAGCCAGAAATAGGGATAGACAACATAGACTCAAACAAGAATTTAGAGTAATTTTGTTAAGTGTTTAAAAATCCAGAACATCACACTTTATATGCTTTTAGCCAGAAATATGCAAAGATCTTTCTAAAATCATATTCAACACTATTTCCAATCTAAATATCAGAATCTGTATGACCTTTAAATTAGTTTACAACTCTATTACTCACATGATCATTACATGCTTTATGAACCTGGATATGTGCATTTTGCTTGACCTGAATTGCTTGTGCACGTTTGTGCATGTTTTGTGCATGTTTATGTTTGAATCCTGAATCTGGGCTAGACTAACCAGTGATCCATAGATCAAACCAAGTTTTAATATGTTTTATCATTCTAAAACAACATGTATGAATTCCTGAATCCCAAAGATCAAATACATGGGTTATAAATCTACAAATTAATCAATCTGGTTTATAGAATAATCTGGAAAATGAAGAAGAGAATAATAGATGCTAATACTTGAAAAATGTATTAGTCAATCTTGAGTCATTCCAAGATGATAATACCTGAAAGTGCATTAGTCAATCTTGAGTAATTTTGAAGGTGGTAATACTTGAATCATGTATCAGTCAATCTTGAGTCAATAAAAAGATTAAAGTGTAGAAATAGCTATGTGACACAAAACCTCTCAATTATGGAAAATATTGTGTGATTAAATTTCTTTGCTACTTTAACACTCTGATAGGCAAAGAAACATTTATATATCTTCACATTTATATATGATATGACTTGATTTAAATACTGATATTTTTATATTAGTAAATTCTGGATCTTGGGAAATTAATTAAAAGAAATAAAAGAGGCAAGAAAAGAAGTGATCCCTGTTTAAAAAAAACTCAACTAAAAATGATTAAAATATAGGCGAAGAAAAGTGGGTCACTTCATGGATACAAACAGTAATTATACATTTCTTACTAAATAATAGTTTCTCGGCTCTACAATCAATCTTTGCTACCAAACATTTCAAATAAATAAACATATGTTTACTCCTTTACTAAACTTATTCCTCTTATTCTATTATTTTGATTTACACTCCTACTATTAAATCAACCAATACCTTATGAAATTATTAACATAGGTTTCTATCTTGTTATCAACATTTTCTATAATCGCACCTTTTCTTACATTAACCACAATATTTAATTATATTTAATTATATTTAATTCCAATTAATTATATTCTAATTTTAATAAATTGATTTAATTAGATTTCAATCTTTTTATTCAATCAAACATTACTCTATGAACATAGGTAACATTTGTTTACGTCTTATTGCATTAATATTCTACAATTATCATCTTTTACTATATTAGTTGCAATATTTCAATTATATTGAATTTTTGTCGATTTTCACATTAATTATAATTTAAAGTGCCAATAAATTCATTTATCTTGGTTTCACTCTTTTTATTAAATTAATTATTTCCTTAAGAATATAATTGACATTTTGTACATTTTATTACCTTCACCTTTTACAGTTATCATCTTAACTCATATTAACGTAATATTTAATTACATATAATTGCAATTGATTTCTAACTTAATTCAACATATTAAATAAATTGGTAACAAATTACACTTGTTACCTTTTCTTAATTTAATCACATTTATAAGTTTATTATCTACACACAAATGTTATAACTACTAACACAACCCAAATTTTATCCAATTTCAATTTATCACATATTATTTCATCAATAATATAACATTTAAATTAATTTCCTTGTTTTAAATTTATAACCAATTATAACTTACAATTATTACAATTACTTGAGATTACATTCAAATAGTCATCTATTACATTAATTTACCTTATTAAACTTCATTTTAGTTAGTTTTCTCATTCCTACATCATAAATTTTATTTTCTTCCAACATTAAATTACAAAATCTTATTTAATTCAATATTTTAATTATCGGAAAAAAATGCGGGTCGTTACAGATTTGATCGAGGGTATGAAGTGTGGCATGATGCTTTGTTGTGGAAGGAAGTTTAGCTTTGGAAAAAGTGAGTTAATCTCACTTTAAATAGTTTAAAAATTGACAAAATGTATAAAATATTAATTGTTGATTTTATTGTTTATACTTGTGTATATTTGCTTGTTTGAATTTAATTTCCACTTGAAAGCGGAAGGCATTAGTAATCATTGTTTTGCAGAATACAAAAGCAAGAGAAAGTTGAAGTGCGTTCGTAATGAATAGGTCGCTATGGAACACTTCAAAGAAATATACATATATGTGATTTACAAAGGACTTTGTAGAGAGGCCCTAAGGAGTTTCACATCTTTATTAATTTACTTTTATATGCATATTTGATTGTCATTTGAAATGTTAAAGTTGCAAAAATATTAAATAGTGGAATAGTCATGCTTCCACACTTTGAAATCGCGCTATTTCACTTTGAAATACCATATCTTTAAATCTAGTGTTTGTGTTTACGTGATTAAATATTTGCTTGTACTTTTGCATTTAGAAAATGTTGTTCGAAATAAGTTTTGATGGATCGAAAAAGTTTATAACACTTTAAGTCCAAAATGATTAATAATTAGAAAAGTTTTGGTCATGGTATTGCAATTTGAAAGTAAAGTCTTAAAGCAGATTCCAATTAAGTTTCGTTGACTTCAAAAATCTCTAAATTTTTGCGAATGCATACTAGACTCATCGTATGCTGTTCTAAAAATAAAATATAGTACTCATGTAACAACCCGCATTTTTATATAATTAAAAATAAATTTAATTGATAACTACGAAAACAGTGAAAAATGAATTTTTGCTAATGTTGGAATTTGACCATGAAACTTATACCATTGTGTTCGTGGCAATTTTCTGATCAACATCCATATACAAAGTTTTCTGAATGGACTTCAAAGGGAGAAGTTATAGTCGATTGAAGTTTTAGCATCAGAAACAATTACCTATGCAGACATGAAAATTTTATCAATTATAAACATTTGCAATTAATTCATAGGATATTTATAAAAGTAGTAACAAATTTATTACGTTTGTAATGAATGTAAATTATTAAGAGAATTAGATGTAAGAGGAAAAAATAAGGGGAATAATTAACATTGCAAACACAATCAGCTAAAAAGTGTAATTGATTAGTACGTGAATTAATATTGGAGATTAATATATAACATGTGTGTATATATATCAGATCCCTCAATTCAAAGAGGTTTACATATAAATGTAACAAATAAATGTTCAAATTCAAATCTGGATAAAAACAATATATGCATATTAAATATATATGTTAATTGAATGGTGGAATTAATTGACATGCCAATTAATGAAACATTACAATGTGTAAAATATTAATTAAGGAAATTAACTAATAGAGGTGGCATGTTAATCTATTAATGGGGCTATTAATTAGGATTGTAACGTAATCAGTAGAAAATGTCAATTAATAAGGAAAAGAAATAATAGTTGACCTAGATTTGAATGTATACATATAGGTAGTATATTGCTGCACATAAAAATTAATTGAAGGATCAATTAAGTAGAGGATTAATTAGATAATCGATGGGCTGCATCTATTTAAGAGAGAACATAATGTAATTCGTTCCATCAGCCGTCACTTTCTTCAACCCTCTCTTACAATAAACAATGGCTTCTTTCTTCATTCTTTTCTCCTGTTTCTCACAAATCTTCACCAAATAAATCCAAATAAAATATATGTGAACAAAATAGGAATTACAACAAATTAAAGGAGAGAAGTTGTAGAACGGCGTAGTAATTTTAGAAGATAGAGATTTAAAGCTAAGTACAACAGGTGAGTGAATTTAATTATATATCGTTTTATTATCATTAGATTCCCGTTAAATAATTTTTTTCAGTAATTAATTCTGTTAATTAGTTATGCTGAGACTGTAAATTGTATAAGAAAGCTTATATTTAATTAATATTAGGCTTGATAGTTAGAGAAAGGCATAAACCTAAAAGTAAGAAATTTACAGTTATTTACATCTATTTTAAAAGTTGAAATTTAGCCTGTAAATGTTAGCTTATTTTTATTCCTTTTTACGGAAATAAATTAGATAAAGAGAAAAATTCGCAAATACGGACTAAAATAGAAAGAACACTAGATTTACAGAAATTAGATGCAAAATAAGAAAAGCTGAAATAAAAAGAGAAAAATAGAAATTTGCAGTAAATTATGCTAAAACGGTGATAACTAAATAAAAAGGGAAAAATCTAATAACTTGATTTGGAAGTAAGTGATAGATTAATTGGTTGGTTTAGAAAAGAGAATACATTTCTATAGTTTAATATTTAAAAGATAACGATAAACGTAATTGCAAGAATAAAAGAAAGAAAAAGGGAATTAGTGTAAAATAAAGAAACTACTGTATTTTACACTATCCAAAAAGTAAAGCAATAATAAAAGAGATTTCTTGCAGTTATAGATTATTATTTATAGCATTATTTGGTATTAAAATATGGAAAAGGATTTTTAGCACGGTTTTTGTAACCAACCAAATAGAATAGAACTACTTCCTAGAATATAAGAAGTTAAAGTGAAGAATTAAAGGAATTAAAGAAGACATCAAGTTAATTATTAGACAAGGCTAGAAGCTCTGCATTTACTACGTAGATAATAGAATAAAAGTAAAGCAACTATTACGATAAGTAAATTTGTGACAATCAGAAGTAGTCCCAAGCCAAGATTGTCATATAACATTAAAGAATTAAAGAGAATTCAATATCATAATAAAAGAAGACAGACTATAACAGAAATGAGACACTTGTAATTATATTTATAATATATAGATTATAAAAGAGAATAAAAGAGACAATTACAAGTAAAATTATAACATAGGTTATAATTAAGTATAAAGAACAGAAAAGGCTTATTCTAAAACTTAAATGAAGTTAACAAGCAAATAGAGCAGAAATAATAGAAGAGGCTTATTTTAATAAACTTAGATCTTGGATTAAGTTAATAAGCAAGATAATAGAAGTGGTCCATACCAACAGCATTATCTTTCAGTTAAGAACTGATGGTCTTACAATAGTTAGGTGAGGCTGGGATAAGATTTTGCTAATTAGGATAAATAAGTAGCCAACAGAATAAGAAAAGTAAACTAAACGGAAAATAAAAGATTAAACTTAGGGTCTAATAAAAGAGTAAGATGCGTTTGGAGCAGCCCAAAGTATGAAGAGCCTAACGAAGCAGTTCATCACAAATTTCAATACGGAAGAAGCACGTCCAACTTAGTTATTTTGGGCTAGAAGGAAGTACGAGACTTCAACGGGACGTGAGGGTACTCTAGGATGGCCCTCTGGGGTAGTCATAGCGAATCAGTCCTCCAGAGGCAGGTCTGTAGGTGTTCCATCAAAAGAGTATGCCTTGACTACTTTTTGCATGGCAGGACCATTGTAGGCAGTCAAAAGGGGTTGATGTTTGGAGTAGGATATTCGTATGTCCCTGTACTTGCAAGTAAGTTTTAGTGGGCATGACCCAAAAGGATAGTCATATGCGGATATTGGGCCAGCATCAAAACCAAGAAGTTAGTTCGGGAAAGACTATTGTTAAAACAACAGTCCAATGAACCTTTCACTATTGAGGCATTGGATGAGGGGCGCCGCCAATTAGGTGTTTAGATTGTTTGCAGTATGGCACAACCACTTAGCTCTTTATTGGTCTTTCAATTAGTTGAGGGGTGGCTGCGTGGGGCCATAGCCACGATAAGAAAAGAGACAGACCAAATAGAATATTTGTATTGTAGGCCTAACAAGGCAGTCCTTTATAGAAATAGAAAATCCCCGACTGAGTTCCGTACAAGGTAGACCTTGTTAAGCGGGATTCAGGGAGTATACCGAACGATTACGTATAGTCCTCAAGGTACGCACTGGGTGGTACATTGTGGATGTCCGAGCATTAGTATAGACTAATGCAGATGCAGTTTTATGTTTTCATAGTAGACGACGGAACATCTGTATTGTAGGCCTTATGAGGCAGTCCTTTATATATGTAGTCATAGATTGCTATAGGAGCAAGACGATGGAGTCCTTTGTGAGGAGGATACGGAAGATACTATGGGTAGTACCTAGGATCGATGCGGGCATTGGGCATATAGTTACATATATATATATATATATCAGTTATTAGGTTTTAATCTACTAGGGAGTAGATGGGCACGATTCACGCACAGAGGCGAGAGTATTATAAACCCAATGAACCTAATATAACAGTAAATGGAAATAAAACGGTATATGTAGAATTAAGCTTAGAAGTGTATAATTTATCCATTCACTAGAACTTTAGTTCTGACCCCCTCCTCATAACATCATACAGGTTTGGTAGATGGCAGAGACCTTCCAACTTTGAGACACTTTTTTGGAAAGTGTTATTATATTGGTGAGTATTAACTTACTATTATATTTTAGTCAATTCCGCTATGAGGTATTTGTTGAGCTCTGATATATTTTTCTTTGCCTATTTCTAGGAAACCAGATACCCAGCTCGGGGTTCAGTGGGCTTGGATTTTAGCATTTTTGCGAAAAATCCGGACCCACTAGAATTCGGGTTATTACATTTGGTATCAGAGCCTAGGTTTAGGATTCCTAAGCAGATAGGGAGTGAACGTATATGTATTTTTGAATAAAATATAAATATATTATGTATTAAAATTCAAAAAGTCCCCAATTATAGATTTTAACATATGGAAAGTTTTTAGATAGTTTGCTAGTTGGGTTTGGGTTGACCCAAGTATGTTGAACCCTATGTTAATTACCGATTTACAACATACATATAAGCCATGTTTTGAAAGAAGGTTAGTATCCATATATTATAGGAAGTAGCGAAGTTACCTAGGGAGAGTAGGGAGAGTCTTTTATTTTGGAAGGTATAAGCAGTTTTGGTAAGAAGAAAATCCACTTTATGTCTAACCCAATAAAATGAAACTTTTGAATTGAAAAGTTTGAAAATATAATTGTTAATATATTTGAGGAAGTAAATATTGGACTTTTGGAAAAAAAAAGTGGTATGAAATTTAAATTGGTTTTTATATGATGTAAATTTTGTTAAAAGTAAAATTCTTTTTGAAGAATTATAGAGCGTGTATAGCTCGCTAGTTTCCTTGTAGGTGAACAAAGATATTAAGATATAAAAACCTAGAGTGTGTTAAGTAGCGAAAACGTAGTTTGCAACATTTATTGTTGTAATAGATATTTTCGGTAACAATAAACAAAGCATAGACTATGACACTATTGTTATAGTAGGTGAATCCCAAAGAAAATGTTTTTACATAGCATATGTGATTTATTAATATTTATTTTAATTGAATCCATATATTAGTATTTTTAGGTTGTCGTAACGGTGTTTTACGCAACATCTTTTTTGACCCAAATGAGTTTTGGAGATAATTTCTAAAGTGGTTTGTATGTACACTTATTATTTAAATAAGTATATGAAAATATTTTCTAGTTATGTAAATATTAAAGCAGTTTTGAAAATGAGTTCTTTTGAAAAATAATGTACGTTAAATTAATAAACTTAGTAGGAAGTAACTTATGTAAGTGAATATAGAGTAAACATACTTTAATCTATTGGAATGAAATAAATAATGAAATAATTTTCTATGAATCATAAATAAAGACGTTTGGTGCAAGTTATAAAGAATACGTGAAAGAGATGTACAAGGTATGGAAAGCACCATATTTTGTATAGCCTATTTCGATACAATATAAAATAAATTCCTTATAATTTCACATAAACATGAAATCCTCCTTTAAAGGATTCGTAGAAGGTTTTAGCATTAGCGGTTTCTCATTAGAGAAAGTAATTCCAATACATTAAGGTATAAAACCATTAAGTGTAGTAAGTTAGAAACTCCTTCAAGGTTAAGTAATTGGAAGAGTAGAAAAAGCTCAACAGATTTTTGATAAAATAATTGTTCTTATCTACCTCAGTTTTAGTAAATTTAAAAATCTATGAAAAGAAGATATTTTGAAAACATGTGAGGACACTTTTTTTAAGTCAAGAAAAAAGAAAAATGTTTTAAGATAAAGCAAGGCATGTTTTAAAGAAAAATGGTATGGTGGAAAAATAAATAAGTTTTTGAAAATAAAAAATTTTAAGTAACCGAGTACCTTTGAATTTAACAGAAAACTTCAAAATAACACTTTCAAAGGCAAGAATATTGGGATTTGATGTTTCAGAAATTTAGGAGTTTTAATTTTTGAAGAAAAATGATAAATACCAAACCAAACCAGACTTTTAAATATAGAGTAGATAAGAATCATTTCCTAGGTGTAACGGGAAAAGTATAAGGCTATAACAATAATTACTCCTAGTAGTAATAATGAAAGTTCCCGTAAGGTGTAAAGGACACTAGTGAAAACCTAGAAATGTTTCTTCATGTGTGTAGACTATGGAAGAATAGTGAAATGATACTAGTAAGATGATAAGACACACGTGGTTGGGATAGGTAGACCATAGTTAGGGAAAAATAAATGCTAAAGAGAGAATTTCCCCATGCTTAGTTGCCTTTTTAGATAGAGACTGCATAGATTGAAACCCTTATCCATTGCAGTAAATGAGACCGTGTTATTCCTTTTTGAGCCTGGAATAGAAGAGATGGATAGATCTTATTTTTCATGAGTTACACAGCGTAAGTTGGTAACAAGTAATGGGCGGTAGGAGGATCATATGAGTTACTTGGATTCCTAGAGTAGGACCTTTCTGTGTCACAGTGGACATGGTCCTAGACCTCCTAGCCCAATATGATAGCTGTGTTTAGTTGCTATATTAAAAGAGAGTAAAAGCAGATAAAAGGTAATTAAAAGACAATAGTAGATCTAAAGAAAGCAACAAAAACATTAATAAATAAATAAGAATTGCAAAAGAAAATACATCTTTCCCATAAAATAAGCTTGGGAAAAAGTTTGAAAAGAAAAATCTTTCTTATGTAAACCGTGCATGGGAAAGAAAATAGAGATTTATAGGATAACGGCATAAGTTCCAAGTACGGAGAGAGAGGTACGCAAAAGTAAAACGGAGAAATGTGAAGTTTTTCCGTTTTATACCTTCTTTCTGACAAAAAAAATCGAGTTTGAAAAATTAGATTTTTTTGAAATTCGAATATTAAAAGTTGTTTGGTAGGATTTGGATGAAAAATTCGTTGAACTACACCCCTATTCAGTAGGAGTGTGGGAAAAATTGGATGAAAAATGTTTTGAGTTTTCAAAAAATTGCATTCGTATAGAAATTGCAAGTATATTTAGGATGTGCGCATCATATTTTAAAATAAATTTTTAAAGAAGAAAAGCATTCATATAGGAGGTTTCGCTTAGAAATTCATGTACATGCATATATTTTGTATTGAATAACACTTTTGCACAAGAACACGGATGGTTGCAAAATTGGATGTACACAAAATGGATGTGATTAGTGCAAGGAATTACATAATTTTACTCTTGTCGAATTTCAGGGATGAAATTTCCTAAAGGGTGGGAGAATGTAACACCCCTCATTTTTATAAAATTAAAAATAAATTTAATTGATAACTATAAAAACAGTGAAAAATGAATTTTTTTGCTAATGTTGTAATTTGACCATGAAACTTATACCATTGTGTTCATGGCAATTTTCTGATCAACTTCCATATATAATGTTTTCTGAATGGACTTCAAACGGAGAAGTTATAGCCGTTTGAAGTTTTAGCATCAGAAACAATTACATATGCAAACATGGAAATTTTATCAATTATAAACATTTGCAATTAATTCATAGGATATTTATAAAAGTAGTAACAAATTTATTATGTTTGTAATGAATGTAAATTATTAAGAGAATTAGATGTAAGAGGAAAAAATAAGGGGAATAATTAACATTGTAAACAGAATGAGCTAAAAAGTGCAATTGATTAATATGTGAATTAATATTGGAGATTAATATATAACGTGTATGTCTATATATATATATATATATATATCAGATCCCGCAATTTAAAGAGGTTTATATATAAATGTAACAAATAAATGTTCAAATTCAAATCTGGATATAAAAAAAATGCATATTAAATATATATGTTAATTGAATGGTGGAATTAATTGACATGTCAATTAATGAAACATTACAATGTGTAAAATATTAATTAAGGAAATTAACTAATAGAGGTGGCATGTTAATCTATTAATGGGGTTATTAATTAGGATTGTAATGTGATCAGTAGAAAATGTCAATTAAAAAGGAAAAGAAATAATAGTTGACCTAGATTTGAATGTGTACATATAGGCAGTATATTGTTGCACATAAAAATTAATTGAAGGATCAATTAAGTAGAGGATTAATTAGATAATTGGTTGGCTGCATCTATTTAAGTGAGAACGTAATGTAATTTGTTCCATCTACCGTCACTTTCTTCAACCCTCTCTTACAGTAAACAATGGCTTCTTTCTTCATTCTTTTCTTCTATTTCTCACAAATCGTCACCAAATAAATCCAAATAAAATATATGTGAACAAAATAGAGGAATTGCAACAAATTAAAGAGAGAAGATGTAGAACGGCATAGTAATTTTAGAAGATAGAGATTTAAAGCTAAGGACTGCAGGTGAAGGATTTAATTATATATCTTTTTATTATCGTTAGATTCCCGTTAAATAATTTTATTCAGTATTTATTTCAATAATTAATTCTATTAATTAGTTATGCTGAGACTGTAAATTGTATAAGAAAGCTTATATATAATTAATATTAGGCTTGACAGTTAGAGAAAGGCATAATCCTAAAAGTAAGAAATTTACATCTATTTTAAAAGTTGAAATTTAGTCTATAAATGTTAACTTATTTTTATTCCTTTTTACGCAAATAAATAAGTTAAAGAGAAAAATTCGCAAATATGGACTAAAATAGAAAGAACACTAGATTTACAAAAATTAGATGTAAAATAAGAAAAGCTGAAATAAAAAGAGAAAAATAGAAATTTGCAGTAAATTATGCTAAAACGGGGAAAAATAAATAAAAAGAGAAAATCTAATAACTTGATTTGGAAGTAAGTGATAGATTAATTGGTTGGTTTATAAAAGAGAATACATTTCTATAGTTTAATATTTAAAAGATAACGTTAAACGTAATTGCAAGAATAAAAGAAAGAAAAATGAATTAGTGTAAAATAGAGAAACTACTGTATTTTACACTATCCAAAAAGTGAAGAAACAATAAATGAGATATCTTGCAGTTACGAATTATTGTTTATAGCATTATTCGGTATTAAAATATGGAAATGAATTTTTAGCACAGTTTTTGTAACCAACCAAATAGAATAGAACTACTTCCTAGAATATAAGAAGTTAAAGTGAAGAATTAAAGGAATTAAAGAAGGAATCAAGTTAATTATTAGACAAGACTAGAAGCTCTGCATTTACTGCGCAGATAATAGAATAAAAGTAAAGCAATTATTACGATAAGTAAATTTATGACAATCGGAAGTAGTCCCAAGCCAAGATTGTCATATAACATAAGAGAATTAAAGAGAATTCAATATCATAATAAAAGAAGACAGACTATAATAGAAAAGAGACACTTGTAATTATATTTATAATATATAGATTATAAAAGAGAATAAAAGAGACAATTACAAGTAAAATTATAACATAGGTTATAATTAAGTATAAAGAACAGAAAAGGCTTATTTTAAAACTTAAATGAAGTTAACAAGCAAATAAAGCAGAAATAATAGAAGAGGCTTATTTTAATAAACTTAGATCTTGGATTAAGTTAATAAGCAAGATAATAGAAGTGGTCCATACCAACAGCATTCTCTTTCAGTCAAGAACTGATGGTCTCACAATAGTTAGGTGAGGCTTGGATAAGATTTTGCTAATTAGGGTAAATAAGTAGCCAACAGAAAAAGAAGAGTAAAATAAACGCAAAATAAAAGATTAAACTTAGGGTCTAATAAAAGAGTAAGATGCGTTTGGAGCAGCCCAAAGTATGAAGAGCCTAACGAAGCAGTTCATCACAAATTTCAGTACGGAAGAAGCACGTCCAACTTAGTTATTTTAGGCTAGAAGGAAGTACGAGACTTTAATGGGACGTGAGGGTACTCTAGGATGGCCCTCTGGGGTAGGCATAGCGAAGGAGTCCTCCAGAGGCAGGTATGTAGGTGTTCCATCAAAAGAGTATGCCTTGACTGCTTTTTGCATGGCAGGACCATTGTAGGCAGTCAAAAGGGGTTGATGTTTGGAGTAGGATATTCGTATGTCCCCGTACTTGCAAGTAAGTTTTAGTGGGCATGACCCAAAAGGATAGTCGCATGTGAATATTGGGCCAGCATCAAAACCAAGAAGCGAGTTCGGGTAAGACTATTGTTAAACCAACAGTCCAATGAATCTTTCACTATCGAGGCATTGGATGAAGGGCGCCGCTAATTGGGTGTTTAGATTGTTTGCAGTATGGCACAACCACTTAGCTCTTTAGTGGGCCTTCGATTAGTTGAGGGGTGGCTGCGTGGGGCCATAGCCACGATAAGAAAAGAGACAGACCAAATAGAATATTTGTATTGTAGGCCTAACAAGGCAGTCCTTTACAGAAATAGAAAATCCCCGACTGAGTTCCGTACAAGGTAGACCTTGTTAAGCGGGATTCAGGGAGTAGTCCGAACAATTACGTATAGTCCTCAAGGTACGCACTGGGCGGTACATTGTGGATGTCCAAGCATTAGTATAGACTAATGCAGATGCAGTTTTATGTTTTCATAGTAGACGACGGAACATCTGTATTGTAGGCCTTACGAGGCAGTCCTTTATAGATGTAGTCATAGATTGTTATAGGAGCAAGACGATGGAGTCCTTTGCGAGGAGGATACGGAAGATACTATGGGTAGTACCTAGGATCGATGCGGTCATTGGGCATATAGTTACATATATATATATATATCAGTTATTAGGTTTTAATCTACTAGGGAGTAGATGGGCACGATTCACGCACAGAGGCGAGAGTATTATAAACCCAATGAACCTAATATAACAGTAAATGGAAATAAAACGGAGTATGTAGAATTAAGCTTAGAAGTGTATAATTTGTCCATTCACTAGAACTTTAGTTCTAACCCCCTCCTCATAACATCATAGAGGTTGGGTAGATGGCAGAGACCTTCCAACTTTGAGACACTTATTTGGAAAGTGTTATTATATTGGTGAGTATTAACTTACTATTATATTTTAGTCAATTCCGCTATAAGATATTTGTTGAGCTCTGATATATTTGTCTTTTCCTATTTCTAGGATACCAGATACCCAGCTCGGGCTTCAGTGGGCTTGGATTTTAGCATTTTTGCGAAAAATCCGGACCCACTAGAATTCAGGTTGTTACATTTGGTATCAGAGCCTAGGTTTAGGATTCCTAATTAGATAGGGAGTGAACGTATATGTATTTTTGAATAAAATATAAATATATTATGTATTAAAATTCAAAAAGTCCCCAATTATAGATTTTAACATATGGAAAGTTTTTAGATAGTTTGCTAGTTGGGTTTGGGATGACCCAAGTATGTTGAACCCTATGTTAATTACCGATTTATATCATACATATAAGCCATGTTTTGAGAGAAGTTTAGTATCCATATATTATAGGAAGTAGGGAAGTTACCTAGGGAGAGTAGGGAGAGTCTTTTATTTTGGAAGGAATAAGCGGTTTTGGTAAGAAGAAAATCCACTTTATGTCTAACCCAATAAAATGAAACTTTTGAATTGAAAAGTTTCAA
The DNA here is from genome assembly GCA_030737815.1 of Allium fistulosum. Classification (NCBI taxonomy): domain Eukaryota; kingdom Viridiplantae; phylum Streptophyta; class Magnoliopsida; order Asparagales; family Amaryllidaceae; genus Allium; species Allium fistulosum. The sequence continues at coordinate 1,229,841,723 of CM060901.1, forward strand.
AATATAATTGTTAATATATTTGAGGAAGTAAATATTGGGCTTTTGGAAAAACATAAGTGGTATGAAATTTAAATTGGTTTTTATATGATGTAAATTTTGTTAAAAGTAAAATTCTTTTTGAACAATTATAGAGCGTGTATAGCTCGCTAATTTCCTTGTAGGTGAACAAAGATTTTAAAATATAAAAACCTAGAGTGTGTTAAGTATCGAAGACGTAGGTTGCAACATTTATTGTTGTAATAGATATTTTTGGTAAAAATAAAGAAAGCATAGACTATGACACTATTGTTATAGTAGGTGAATCCCAAAGAAAATGTTTTTACATAGCATATGTGATTTATTAATATTTATTTTAATTGAATCCATATATTAGTATTTTGAGGTTGTCGTAACGGTGTTTTACGCAACATCTGTTTTGACCCAACTGAGTTTTGGAGATAATTTCCAAAGTGGTTTGTATGTACACTTATTATTTAAATAAGTATATGAAAATATTTTCTAATTATGTAAATATTAAAGCAGTTTTGAAAATGAGTTCTTTTGAAAAAGAATGTACGTTAAATCCAGATACCAAATACCCAACTCTGGCTTCACTGGGCTTGGATTTAACATTTTTGCGAAAAATCCAGACCCACTAGAATTTGGGTTGTTACAACTCATACTGTAACTACTTACCTTTTTTATTCCCAAATGTCAACACTAATCCATTCATAGTATTCATGTGCCGAACACTCAAGTGCTGGAGAGACGGATTGTTAGGGTGAAATAAAAGAAAAGGATATAGAACAAGGAAGAAGGAATACAATATTAGAATCTCACAACGAAATGGTCATATATAATATCAAAAGACAGTATAAATTGTCATTCTAAGATACAGAGTTTTTTAGAGTTACAGTAATCAGTCTAGACAGTTATAACAACTTATCCTCACAAATGCTGATATACACACAAAAAGTAATGCAACGAAAATAAATACTACGGTTGGTAGAACTCCAACTCTTCTCCACAAGCTCCAAAGCATCGATGGCTAAATCTGGATACATACACGACGCTAACCTGAGCATTATAAAAAAATAACACCTAGATCAGTATGGTAAACTAGCGTGATAAACTCAAGTAACATGAGTGACATAACAGTAACCATTGAGACCATACAGATTCTCGTAACGACTTTCCCCTCCAAGAAACCAACCATTCGTTAAGTGTAATATATAGTGATATGATAGATAATGTCTAAGGTGTAGCACATAAATCATATCAAAAAGTTGTTGTGTAAACGCCACAATAATAATACGTGTATAATCAATACCGCTAAGGCACGTTCGCATAGTGGATTTTCCATAGAGATCTCCTCGGATCTAGTCGAATTCGAGCTCCTGCAGAAGGATCAGAGATATCCTTCCAAGCAACATACATCTAATGGGAATGTACTATAGGAAATACATAACTGGCCCATGACTAGATAATCGTGGTTCCAAATGCATCGCTCTTGCTGCATGTCCATAAGTGATACCAGATGGAATTGCCTAAACCCTTGGAATTTCTAAAATGTTATGTCCCTTTGGCTATGCATCCCATCTCTGGTTTTACTCATTTCCAATGCCGAGGCTACGTTTGGCATCTCTCACTCGAGTCTTCATCACTCGAACAGAACACGAACCCCCAATTCCCACATCTCGAACAGATCATGAATTACTACATGGATTTGAGCATCTCGAACCTCCACATAGGTTCCCCGTATAAGTCCTCCAACAAATGCTAACATTGTGCTTTCTTTTAGAGTACTCCTCAAGATAGAGAGTCCCGCATGATAACATCATTTAAAATGTTAGCACTGACCTCTCCCTTAGACTTTAACCTCAGGATTGACAGTTCAACTCTATAACATTCCACTTCACAACCGCTTTCAAAACATAGAACTCGTATACTAGTTCTGAAGTGGTATTCGATAAGTTAAATACGTACTGATCCCGGTCTCTATAAAACTAATTCGAGTAATTTCAGGCTAACTCAATTCCGCTTCTTTCAAAAGCAAGCGAAAGCTAGAGACGTTTCATACCAATACTCCTCCCCGGGGGTTCTTATTAGTATAAAATCATGAAGCCTTTCGATATCTTCTTAAGTCATATTTTAGTCAAATTCTATAGTCAACTAATCGTCTATCTGGTACAAGGTAGATGTTTGAAAATGGAAGCCAAATTTAGGTTACTTTCCATAAACAAATAAACACACAAAACACTATCATCTTCCAAAACACAATCAAGCCACATAAAGTATGATTAAGTTACTTAAGTAACTCACGATCCCTTCCATTTAATTAATCCTTCTTATTAATTAAATTTGCTTTATTAGTTAACTTTATTTACCTAATAAAGTTCTACTTTTTCTATCTTTTTCGAAAGGTTCTATTACTTATTATTTCCTTCAAAATATCCATTTCAAAGATCTAAGTAATTTCACAAATCCATTCAAAAGTTTTAAGATGAATGTTACTTAAACATTGTCACTACAAATCCGAAACCATTTCGCTTTTTCTTATCTTTAAATCATTATTTTAAAGATCTATTTACATTCCTATGTGTAATCAAAATGGTTTAAAGACGAATGTGATTAACACATTGTCACAACAAACTCAAACCATTTCCCAACTTGTTGTTATCTTTACAAACATTTGTTTTAAAGATCCAAGTTCATATTTAGTCAAGTTTAGTATTTGTGTGAAAACCCGCATTTTGGACAGTTTAAGTCGACAATAAACCACACATATCTGAATCAAATAGTCTAAAAGACAGATAATCGATGGGGTTACTAAAGAAAATAAGAAGAAGAAAAAAACAATAATCAAAATCTCATAATGGAACGACAAAATATAATAATCATATAAATAGTTCGTGAAGCTGTTTTATAATATAAGTTTAACTTTCATTTTACAACATAACCAGAGTACAATAAACAAACATACCAAATAATGCAGTGGAATAATACTAATAAATACGATTACCAATCTCCATCTTCATCTTGAAGGAATAATTTCTTTAAACACTGAAATGCTTAGTCTGACCTGAGCACAATGAAAAAAAATACACTCGAGTCAGAACTAAAAATTCTTATGTAGTTAAATCAATATCAAGCAAAATATGAGTGCAAATAACTTAAGAGACGTTAAGAGATTTTCAATCTCAGAAGGATCCGTTAAACTATCTACACATAGTAAGATATGCTATATATGTAGTGTCTATCAGTAAAGTAAATATTTTTCTTAGCATTAAGGCTTTACATTAATCCACCTTAACACATATTTAAGCATTGTCCTACAGTTTGCCTTAGTAGCACAAGCAATAACATCAGTACCCAGGGAGGCATCGTGATAGGACAACACTAAAATAAAATCATAGTGGCTCGTATAAAGATAATTGTATGACAAGGCACGTAAGGCAATGCCCAAGGTAGGATTCTACGAGTTTACCCTTTCTGGCTGGTCGTAACACAATACTGCAATGACTGCCGACCTAGCCCATCACCCCCAAAATCAAATCAAGGTGCATTGATCAAGTCAAAAATCAAAATGGTAATACGAAGTGGTAATGGCCCTTAAAGGTAGCTAACCCCTTGGCCAGACATAAGCTCCTATTTTTGTCATTTCAAATTGACACAAATGTCGGAGTCATCCATCATCATTCTCTTTCTTCATTCCAATAAACACATCCAATTCAACCTCAACATTCTGGATAACATCCACCGCGTATACGGTTATTAAAGTGGTTTCGATACTGGCAGAGAGTATGCCAAAATCCGGCCCCAGTCTCTTTAACAACCAAACGTCATTTTACACCCTGGTTCTTTTATATTTCAAGAACGAGTCATACTTCATATCAAAATATCAGATTCACTTCAAAATCATTTCGAACTCAAAATTAGGTTATACTTTCATATCAAAAATTCGTATTTAAATCAATGATTTAAATCTAAATAGTTCCTAATTTTTAAACAGTTTGAATATTGAAAATAGTTTTGAACAATTAAAATAGTTTGAATATTGAAAATAGTTTGAATAATTAGAATAGTTTTGAGGATTGAAAATAGTTTGGAATATAAAAATAGCTCGAATTTAATTAGTTTGAATATTAAAAATAGTTTGACTTAAGAATGGTTTTGAATATTGAAAATAGTTTTGATATTGAAAATAGTTTTGAGTATTGAAAACAGTTTATATATTAAAATAATTTGAATATTAAAATAGTTAATATATTAAAATAGTTTGCATATTAAAATAATTTATATCTAAATTGGTTTTGAATTAAAACTGTTTCTTCTTTTCCTCAAGCAATTTGAACTCAGGTCCTAATTTTAAATCAAAACAAATTCTATTTTCACCTTTCAATTCAATCGACTTCAAATCCCAAAATTCGAAATACCAATTTAAACCACTTTAACTAAAAATAAATTCAAAGTTAAAATTTCAATATTTAAACCCTCAAAACAATTCATTTCAGATAAATTTACATTATGTTTCAAATTCAACTTTAAGATTTAAAGTTAATAACTTCATATTAAATTCTTTAACACGATTCCATTTAAAAAGTTTCCAATCCAAAATTTCAAAGTTCAAATTTGAAAATAATTCAATTAATATAAATCAAATTTAGAAAATTCAAATTCATGATTTTAAAACCATTTAATTTAACCAAATCTGATGTCCATATATAATCTTCTATCCTATGACCAAGTGATTAGTTATTTCAGTTTTAGTTACATGGATGGATATATATCATTTCAACCCATATTCAGATGACATAAGTATATATCATTTCAACATATTTCCTAGTTCATTTCAAATATACCAAATTATAATTTATATGATATCAATAATATATAGGGTGATAACTAGGGATATGTCAAAATAAATAAACAACCATACATCCAACATATTAATCAATGGGCATCCAATTGCAATTAACATCTAAATCAACCAATATATCACAGCAGTTACTAGTTATCAAATGTCGAGTGTTTAACTAGCAATTCAATTTCAATATCAATTTAAAGGTCAATTCAATTTATTTTCAATTTCATATTAAAAATCAATTCAATTTTCATGTCAATTCAAATTCAATATCAATTCAAATGTCAAATTGAATTTCCGAACTACAATCAATGTAATTAATAACTTCATGATTTTGATTCAACTAACATAAAAAATTAGTATTGTGTGAGTGGGTTTAATCACTCACCTTTGATTTTAGCCATTAAAATCCAAACAGAAGCCCAAAATCTCAACAGTCTCCAAATTCAACCAAACCAGTTTCGTATTGTCTAGAATTTCAATACGAGTCCAACGGAAGAAACCACGCGTGAATAAGAGTTCGTATGCAAAAGTTATTCATGTTAGAAGGATTTAAAATTTAAAATTTAATTAAAATAAATCAAGGGCAAACCCGTAAATTCACTTTATCTTCCCCAAACCCTAACGCTTTAACACGAACCTAAAATCCACCATCAGCCACCACCTTCAAGTCCCAAACGCCACCGCCTCCTTCTCCATCGTCAAGATCAGACATCCCCACGGGCCTCGCCTCAGCATGTTGCCTTTCCTGACCCCATTTGCGACGCTCCACCTTCGCCAGAAACGGCCACGACCGCCACCCCCTTAATCTCCAATTTTGGAGAACTCATGCCGATCTAAGGCGATCGCCCATCGTGGATTGACTCCACTTACCCTCCTCTAAGATACAATGCCTTCTGATCGTCCCAGTCGACATCAACCGTTGATTTGAAAACCCTAGAACGAACTGTCGAGAAATGATCACCGATTTTCGGTCAAATCCGGCCTCGATTGCAAAAACTAATTTCAAACGCTAACTCCATTCATTGAGAGCTTCGCGACGATATATTATATGATAGGATTTGAGCAGTTTGAATTTTGAATTTGAAATTGAAAATTAGGGTTTTAGGATATTCACCATTAAAAGGAAAAAAAATTGATTAGGAAGAAACTACTTAATAATAGAACAGAAAGATATGGAGGCTATTAGGGTTTCACTAACAATTTATTTATAGACAAGAAAAAGGTTGATTTGGGCCAAAGCGGTTACAAGACCAGAAAACTCAATTTCATCCCTAAACGAAATTATATCATCCTATGTATAAAATATACGTTTTCGATATTTCTAAACCCAATGGAACTATCAAAATCCCAGAACACAATTTTTCTTATATTTTCCTTTATTCCATCAAATTAACTATTTTAATTAACTATTAAAAAATTATAATTAATGTGACACATTTCGTGTTATTACATTGGCTATTTTAAGACGAATGAACAAGATTGTTTCAAAATTTACATTTTTCTTTTTTCATACAATTATACTTAATTACAAAATGAAAACATTCATTTTATTTTCCAAAACATTCTTTTAATTTGATTAAAAATATTCTTTTAATTAAATCAAATTTCCTCGTATGTTTCTTTTTTATTATTCTCGAAACGTTCTTTTATTTACATTAAATGCTTATTCATTAATTTCAATTCATATGTGGAAACATTCTTATAGTTCAAAATAATCAACTTATACAATATTAAATTTATATTTCCCAAAATAATGTACATTTCAAATGAAAATGTTCTCACCTTAAATTTATTAATTGCAATTCATTTCTCTTTCCTTCTTCAATTGAAAGATTTTGATAAATAATTTCCAAGTAATTTAAATCTTACACTTCCAAATAGACCCTAATTAATGGAAAAAAATAAATAAATACATAAATAATTGTAATCCTTATTATAGTCATTTAACGTATTTATGGAATTATTGTATACAAACAAAAAGTTATTAATTTCTAATTAAATAATTGATTTTTTATTCTTGTAATCAATCTTTCTGCTACCAAACATTTCAAATAAATAAACATATGATTTCTTCTTTAATAAAGAAATATTTATTATTCTTTCTTAACATTTATTATTCCAATCAATTAGAAATTTACATTCAGACAGTCATTTATTTCATTCAAACCAATGTCACTAAAACACACTAACATATGTTATCATCATTTTCTTATTATAATAAGTTATTTAAGTCATAATTTGCATTCTAATAAAATCCACATTAATGATCCATAAATTTTCATTTCTGACCATTTTTATTTCAAAATTTCTTATTCAATTTAATTTTTTTAATTGTCAAAAAATATGAGTCGTTGCAATCTCTCCCACTCAAAAGTTTCCGTCCCCAAAAAGGAACGAAGGAAAGAATCTAACATTTGATATATATATATATATATATACCAAAATAATCAACTTAAAAATAATTAAACTTTATTACTTAGTTTTACAATGAATTTGGGAGTCATCAAAACTCTTTTCCTTTATAAAATAATTTAATATTTACTTGATATCTTGAATGGTTTATTATATGTTTCTCACTTTCGAAACCTAAAAATGAACGCCGATGATGTTGCAATCATCACCAGAATTATTTTCAAGCGACTAGAGTGAGCTTCAATAAGATTGATAGTCCGCTGAGGGGTGTTCCACCTATCCTTGTTCTTACAGAATTATATTCATACATTGATCAGCTGTATGTCAAAAATTCCTAAATACTTGGTAGTTCAGTTTTAACACCAAGTAAAATACTTAAAAACCTTCCTTTCAAAATATATATTCAAAATTTTTCCAACATCTCATATAATAACTTTTCAAATCATTTCTTCCATACATATAAATTTATATGGAAAAAATTTATATTCATTCTTTTTTTATAATATCTTCCAAATTTTATACTTGAAGAAAACTAATATAAATCTCATTTATGTTAAAATCAATAATCTTCCAAATTTGAATACTTCACTAAATTCATTTGTAAAATTTCATTACTTTACGTAAAGTAAATTTCATTTATAAATACCATTTAAATATTCACCATAACCATCCTTATAAATATATGTAAATATTTGAAAATAATTATTAACATCATTACTATATTTAGAAAGATGGCTATTTAAGTTATTGAATCCACTGTTTGAAATTTTGGGCATAAATTCTTTTAAGAGAGTGAATGAACATAACGACTCATAGTTTACCACAAACAACAAACCTTCACTTAACATTATTTTATAAATTCTACCTTTATACAATCATTTTTTTATACAAATATTTCCTATTATAAAATACCAAATTATTTTATTTCAATTTCCAACCATTTATTCAATAGAATCAATTTACATTCTCATATGGAAATATACAAAGTAATGTCAACAAAATATAGGTTTATAGGGTTTCCTTAACATATATTAAAGCTTACTTAGGTTAAACTTTAATTTCATTCATAAATTTACACTTTTAAATTTTAATTTAAAGTTCACACTTTTTACTTTTAGAGTTTTACCCTTTCTAAAAAAAATTCATCTCAATTTTTTCTTTTAAGTTTACCATTTAAATCTTAACGTCCATTATAAAATATTTAAGTTGTCATTATAAATTAACGTTCAAATCAACATTCTTATTAAATAATATCCCATTCAACATCCTCAATCAATTAATATTCAATTCCGTATTATCCTTAATTATCATTAATGTAATCAATATCTAAATTATTATCATTAATTATCATTTGCTACCATTTATTTAAAAATCATTCAAAGCTATTTAAAATTACCAGTACTTAAGTTCAAATAAGTAATACTTAACATTTTATTTTCATTTGTATTTACAATAATGTTTCATAAACTGTACTAATATAGATTGCATTTATAAAATGTATTTAAATTCCACAAATGAATCTCTAGATATATTTCTTAATTTCATCTATCATTTCTTAGAACTGTAATAAACCTCCTTTATTATAATCTTCAATACACAAGTTATACAACAAAATATTTACATCTTTGTTTAAAATATATTCTTCCTTTATATAAAGTTCCTTTATTTATATATATTTCATTTTATAAATCATATTTATATAATTTTCCTATATATAATACCATCAATTTCATAAACAAATACTCTACCAATCCTTTATGAAAACAATTCCATAAGTACATATACAAAATATTTCATTTAGAATCAGTTGCTAATAAAAGACAAGTGTTATAAACAATTGTTATTAAAACATTGTTATTTCTTAATTTCTTATTTATTTATTCTAAATTATTTTTATACTAATTTTAACTTCCAAATCTTTTCATTAGAGACATAAGCATATTCACAAATTATTAAGCAAATATTATTTATTTAAAGATCTATTTAAAAGGAATTAAAACAATTGTGTATAAAACATATGTCCAAATAAAACCTTTCTTCGTTTATTTTATTTTATTTATATTCTATGTTTCAAATATGAATTTGAAAATATTCCAAATCAAACATATGTATTTCCATAAATTGTTTTATTATAACAAGTTTCACAAATTTGAAATATGAAGAGTTTTAATATAAATACTATTGAAGGCATTTACTACAAATAACTCTTTAAATGTGATCTTATAATTTATACCGTTTTATATTTCAAATTTGCAAAATAAACTAATATATGGTCCAAATATCTTTCCCGGTGGAAAATTTCTTTCAAGAGGTTTTAAAATAATATTTTACAATAATGATATTAGAAAAAATGTTATCATCTTTTATCCATCATTTAAGAATTCAATTAAAGATCATACTTATAAACTATATTTATATAAGTCACTTTCTTATATACAATCATTACACTAATGTTTCTCTTAAGAAATTATGTATAAATCATTTCCTAACAAACAAACACACCAAAATAATATACTGTATCAATTTATGAAAAATTATTCTTTTATATACAAAATATAATGCTATGTAAAATTATTTCATTTTCCTATTTTCAAAACAATATTGTGTCCATTTGTCTTTTTTTAAGTTTTTAGAAATCCTTATCGATACCATGGCGTCCCATGTTTCGACCAAAATTTATAAATTTCTCAACAGACAAATTAATGCAATATAAAATATTTTTATAACACTAAAAAGTAAGAACTCTCATATATATACTCTCAACTCATAATAGGGCATTCCATTACCCTAACTCTTAATGCGTTTAACCCCTAACAGGCTAAGGTATCTCTAAACCAAAGCTCTGATACCAATTGTGACAACCCGAATTTTGGCCAGTTTAAGTCGACAATAAACCACACATATCTGAATCAAAAAAGTCCAAAGACAGATAATCAATGGGGTTAATAAAGAAAATAAGAAGAAGAAAAAAAAACAAAATCTCACAGCAGAATGACGAAATATAATAATAAGATAAATAGTTCATGAAATTGTTTTACCATATAAATTTAACTTTCATTTTACAACATTATTAGACTACAATAAACAAACATACCAAATAATGTAGCGGAATAATACTAATAAATATGATCATCAATCTCCATCTTCATCTTCAAGGAATAAGGTCTTTAAAAACTGAAATGCGCAGGCTGACGCGAGCATAATGAAAAACAATAAACTCGAGTCAGAACTAAAAATTCTTATGAAGTTAAATCAATATCAAGTAAAATATGAGTGCAAATAACTTAAGAGATGTTATGGGATTTTCCATCTTAGCAGGATCTGTTAAACTGTCTATATATAGTAAGATACGTTGTATATGTAGTGTCTATTAGTAAAGTAAATATTTTTCTTAACGTTAAGGCTTTACATTAATCCACATTAACATATTTTTAAGCATTGTCCTACAGTTTGCCTCAGTAGCACAACCAGTAACGTCGGTAGCCAGGGAGGTGACATGATAGGACAACACTAAAACAAAATCGTAGTGGCTCGTATAAGGATAATCGTATGACAAGGCATGTGAGGCAATGCTCAAGGTAGGAGTCTACTAGTTTAACCTTTCTGGCTGGTCAAAGAACATCGCTGCAACGACTGCTGACCGAGTCCATCACCCCCAAAATCAAATCAAAGTGCACCGATCAAGTCAAAAATCAATATAGTAGTACGAAGAGGTGATGGCCCCTAAAGGTAGCTAACCCCGTAGCCAAATATAGGCTCCTGTTTTACTCATTTCAAATTGACACAAGTGTTAAGGTCATTCACCATCATTCTCTTTCTTCATTCCAATAAACGCTGCCAATACAACCTCTACATTCGAGATAACATCTACCACGTATATGGTTATTAAAGAGGTTTTGGTATTGGCAAAGAGTACGAAAATATTCAACCCGGGTCTCTTTAACAACCAAACGTCATTTTACACCATGGTTGGTTCTTTTATACTTCAAGCATGAAACATATTTCATATAAAAGTATCAGATTCACTTCAAAATCATTTCGAACTCAAAAATAGGTTATACTTTCATATCAAAACATTCGTATTTAAATCTAAATAGTTCCCAATTTTAAAACAGTTTGAATATTGAGAATAGTTTTGAATAATTAAAATAGTTTGTGTATTGAAAATAGTTTGAATAACTAGAATAGTTTTGAAGATTGAAAATAGTTTTGAATATAAAAATAGTTTGAATTTAATTAGTTTGAATATTAAAAATAGTTTGAATATTTAAGAATGGTTTTGAATATTTAAAATAGTTTTAATATTGAAAATAGTTTTGAGTATTGAAAATAGTTTATATATTAAAATAATTTAAGTATTAAAATAGTTTATATATTAAAATAGTTTGAATATTAAAATAAATTATATTTAAAATTGTTTTGAATTAAATGTTTCTTCATTTCCTTAAGCAATTTGAACTCAGGTCCAAATATCAAATCAAAGCAAATTCAATTTTCACCTTTCAATTCAATCGACTTCAAATCCCAAAATATGAAATAACAATTTAAACCACTTTAATTAAAAATAAATTCAAAGTTAAAATTTCAAAATTTAAATCCTTAAAATAATTCTTTTCAGATAAATTTACATTATGTTTCAAATTCAACTTTAAGATTTATGGTTAATAACTTCACGCTAAATTCATTAACGCAATTCCATTGAAACAGTTTCCAATCCAAAATTTCAAAGTTCGAATTTGGAAATAATTCAATTAATATAAATCCAATTTTATTTTATATAAAAAATATCATTTAAACCAATTCAAATTTAATATTTTAAAACCATTTAATTTAACCAAATCTAGTGTCCGTATATAATTTTCTGCCTTATGACCAAGTGGTCAGTTATTTCAATTTTAATTACGTGGATGGATATATATATTATTTCAACCCATATTTAAATGACATAGGTATATATCACTTCAACTCCTAGTTCATTTCAAATAATCCAAATAACAATTTATATGATGTCAATAATATATAAGGTGATAACCAGGGATATGTCAAAATAAATAAAGCACCACATAACCAACATATCAATCAGTAGGCATCCAATTGCAATCAACATACAAATCAACCAATATATCACAATAGTTACTAGTTATCAAATATCGGGTGTTTAACTAGCAATTCAATTTCAATATCAATTTAATGGTTGTTTGCGCCAAAAATGGTCACAAACCCCAAATATCGTGAAAGCACCAGTGTGTGAACACGAATCAACAGTATATAATCACAAATCACATATCTGAGAAATGTAGAGGATAAAAATTGAAGAATAATAAACTTAAAATGGAAAAAAGTAGACAGAGACGCAAGATTTATAGTGGTTCGGCGATCTCGCCTACATCCACTCTGAAGTAGATGGCTTTATTGATGTTCGTATGCTGATTACAATTGATTACGATGGATTGCAGTGAGTTATAACTCTGAAACTCGAGTTCAACAGCAGTGAAATTCGTTTGGTGCAGCAGCAATGGAGTTTAGAACTGGATCCGGTAGAGTCTCGGCGTTGGAGAATTCAAAGAAGAACCAGCCCCTTTTCTGCATGCCCTGGGGCTCTATTTATAGGTGTAGGAGGCTGATATTTCGCCCAGATCTCGGGAGACCCACTCTGGCACGTGACTAGGCCCGCGCGCCCAAGCCCGCGAAGTTTCGGTCCGGTCCGTGATCAATACGAACGGATTTCGTATCGATCAAGATTGCGTCCGATGGAGTCGAAATTTGGCGTGGACATTCTTCAGCATGTACGTAAGCTTCTGTGAAAATTTGGTAGCATTTGGACTTGTGGATTAGGATATATGATCGATACAAATTTGAGCTTTCGGTTTGCTGTCTTGTTCGACTCGATACGTTCATATCGATCTCGTCGACTCGACCAAAAGCGTGCGCGCACAAGATGATGTGGCACGAAATTCCTGGGTCAATCCACTTTTTGCGCTGAGTTGGCAGAGTTCTATTCGCATCCAACGTCTGGGTCCAGTTCGTATTGACCATTTATTCGCATCCATCTGCTTCGGTCCTTGTTCGAATCGATTGTCGATTCGTCGTAGCCCTCGTTCGTATCGATAGTTATAGGTGTACTTCGTATCGATCGTTGCCATCGACACGAAGCGAACTCGCTTGAGCATGATGGATACGAACAAGGACACGAACGCTATTGACTCGAACAACCACGCCGGATGGATACGAACTAAGCCTTGGTGATCGATTCGAGCTGAGCCAATCCTTCATCGATACGAAGTAGTGCGATCGCGATGGATACGAACTAAATCGGTACGATGCCGCCGCTTCTGGATCGATGCGAATAGTCCGGTTCTGGATGGAGTCGAACATGATCGATTCGAACAAGGCTCTATGACCGAGTCGAACAGGATCGATTCGAATAAGGCTTTATGACCGAGTCGAACAGGATCGATTCGAATAAGGCTCTATGACCGAGTCGAACAGGATCGATTCATACAACATATCTTCCTTAACTTGTATCGATCATATCTCGATCATACAAACTCTGATTGATCTGAAATTTGAAACGCCATCTTTCATTGCTTCGCTCGTCGTGTCTTGTCGATTGCAGCTTGATCCGGTCTTGGACAAAATTCATCGATATCCATGGTGAACCTGTGCGTACTCGATATTCGGAATGAACGATCCTTGGTTTCCAGTTAATCTTTTGGTATCACGGCCTTGCTAAAAGGAGGGATAACACTTGCCCCCCAAAACATGCCTTGCGGTAGGAAAGAGCGTTTTGTAATGCCATACACTGGATGTTCATATCCTGTCGATGACCTGCAAAGAAATTGGTAGTCTTATCTGACCACGAATGACGATCGTTCGGGATCGTATGTCATTCGAGGTAGTACGTGACTGTTCAGGGTCGGGTGCCGTTCGAGGCGAATTGTGACCGTTCGCGGTCGGGTGCCGTTCGAGGCGAATTGTGACCGTTCGCGGTCGGGTGCCGTTCGAGGCAAATTGTGACCGTTAGCGATCGGGTGCCGTTCGAGGCGAATTGTGACCGTTCGCGGTCGGGTGCCATTCGCGGTGAATTGTGAACCCGGGGAGGGACTTAGTATCATCAATGTCAGATTTTGCGTTCGAGTGAATTTCTGAATTGTTTGTGGTGGCGGTTTTTCGCCATCTCAGAGCATGCCTGAGGACCGTTCGCGATCCCTTACATGTGTAAGTGACTTAGCCGTTATGGCATCACAAATGGCATACTTTTATTCAAAATGAGTTTTTCAACAGAACTGGTCAACAAAATCAAATTCAAACATTAGAAATGGAAAATAAAAGTAAAACAGGGACGTCAAAGTGCAAACACCTACACCGTTGCGATTAGTAGTCGTATCAGAGCATGCCTGAGGATCGTTCGCGGTCCTGTACATGTGTAAATGACTTAATCGCGTTGGTGTGGAGTTTGCTACTTATTCGTCATTATACCAATCAATTGTTGACAAGCTGACGCCTTGATCCTGAGTCGTCCCCAGTAGGTGCAGTTGGTGGTCGCTCCCGTTCCACCGTTGTTGTTCCCCTTCTTACATACTGCGATAGCAGACCATTCTGGATTTGTCCCTTAACCTCATCCTTCAAGTGTCGGCAATCATTCGTGCTATGACCATTCAGCTCGTGGAATAAGCAGTACTTGTCTGACCTTCTCTCATTGTTGGTCGGATCCCTTCTCATTGGTCTTCGATAGGGAATCTGCCCCTAGTATCCTGGTAGATTCACTCCAAAGTCTCATTCAAATCCGTATAAGAGGTGAATCTTGGTTACTTTCGTGGTCACATTGGTCCATCACTATTATCCTCAGCTTTTCGTTTCCCTTTACCAGTCTCTGAATCAGTTCTAGGAGGATTTTCACCCTTGACTGCATAGACCTCGGTTCCTTCTCCTTCCTCTCTTTCAGCATTTGCATCCTCTAATCGTAAAAACCCTTCAGCCTCGTGATAAAATTCTCCTAGATCCATAGGGGGATCCCTTGTTAACGAATTCTTGAACTCTGTGCCATCAGCTATGCCAGATACAGCTGCCATCAAAACCATGGATGGATCGGGTCGGTCCACCGATGCTGCCGTTGCATTGAATCGCATCAGAAAGTTCCTCAAAGACTCCCCGGTTCTTTGCTTCAGTGCTGCCAAACTCATCACATTCTTAGGTCTTGAAATGTGAACCCTAAACTGCCTCATGAACCTTTCAGTCAAGTCGGTCCATGTTCCAATGGAGCCACTCTCCAATTGTATGAACCACAATGCTGCTATGTCTGTCAAATACAACGGGAAGCACCTGGCCATGATTTCCTTTGATGCCCCCAGTACTTCCATATGCCTCATGTATTTCGTCAGATGAACGGCAGGATCCGTCCTCCCATTATACATGTCCAATGTAGGTAACTTGAATTCTGGTGGATTCCTGGCTTGCCTAATCGTATGAACAAAGGGACTCCTATTCACATCCTCTAGATCTCTATTCGCTAGTCCGCCTCTCATGGCTCGTTTGACCATCTCCGCCAATCTGTCACTGTCTCCAAGTTGTAGTCATTGTCTGTTGCTTCTGATTTGCCCCCCGAGTTCATGAGGGATTCCTGGAGCCTGCTCTCCTGAACGAGCATTCGCTTCTCTATCAACACCGCACTGCGCAGCTCCAACTGGCACTACGCCTGGGATTGGGTCAACATGCTATGGGTAAGTTCCCCCTAGTTCTGGGGCTGTGCCAGATGGTCCTGCTCCATTTTGAACTCTGGTTGCTTCGTACTCCCGATTCCTGTCTCCAGCGTCTCCTATAGTTGCGTTCCACTGATTCTGTACTCTGGCTTGTCCAACTTGTCGAAGTAGATTCTGCATCACCACCTCTTGTCTCTTAAACATCGTTTCCATCTCGTCCCTAGTGATGAAGATCGATGTCTGATTCGCTCCTGAGGAAGCCTCCTGACTTCCTTCATGCTGACTTCTCTCCACCCTTTGTCTTCTATTTGATTGCCTTGTCATAGCTTTTCAGATCTAAATTCTTTAAGCCTTCAAATTCAATTTCCAAATGATAGAATCCTTGAGTTCAATTCTCAGTGAAAGCACCAAAGTGTTTGCGCCAAAAATGGTCACAAACCCCAAATATCATGAAAGCACCAGTGTGTGAACACGAATCAACAGTATATAATCACAGATCACGGATCTGAGTAATGTAGAGGATAAAAAATGAAGAATAATAAACTTAAAACGGAAAAAAGTAGACAGAGATGCAAGATTTATAGTGGTTCGACGATCTCGCCTACATCCACTCTGAAGTTGATGGCTTTATTGATGTTCGTATGCTGATTACAATTGATTACAATGGATTGCAGTGATTTATAGCTCTGAAACTCGTGTTCAACAGCAGTGAAATTCGTTTGGTGCAGCAGCAATGGAGTTTAGAACTGGATCCGGCAGAGTCTCATCGTTGGAGAATTCAAAGAAGAACCAGCCCCTTTTCTGCATGCCCTAGGGCTCTATTTATAGGTGTAGGAGGCTGATATTTCCCCCAGATCTCGAGAAACCCCCTCTGGCATGTAACTAGGCCCGTGCACCCAAGCACGCGAAGTTTCGGTCCGGTCCGTGATCGATACGAACGGATTTCGTATCGATCAAGATTGCGTCCGATGGAGTCGAAATTTGGCGTGGACATTCTTCAGCATGTACGTAAGCTTTTGTGAAAATTTGGTAGCATTTGGACTTGTGGATTAGGAGATATGATCGATACAAATTTGAGCTTTCGGTTTGCTGTCTTGTTCGACTCGATATGTTCGTATCGATCTCGTCGACTCGATCTAAAGCGTGCGCGCGCAAGATGATGTGGCACGAAATTCTTGGGTCAATCCACTTTTTGCGCTGAGTTGGCAAAGTTCTATTCGCATCCAACGTCTAGGTCTAGTTCATATTGACCATTCATTCACATCCATCTGCTTCAGTCCTTGTTCGAATCGATTGTCGATTCTCGTATCCCTCGTTCGTATCGATAGTTATTGGTGTACTTCGTATCGATCGCTGCCATCGACACGAACCGAACTCGCTTGAGCATGATGGATACGAACAAGGACACGTACGCTTTTGACTCGAACAACCACGAACCGGATGGATACAAACTAAGCCTTGGTGATCGATTCGAACTGAGCCAACCCCTGATCGATACGAAGTAGTGCGATCGCGATGGATACGAACTAAATCGGTAAGATGCCGCCGCTTCTGGATCGATGCGAAGAGTCCGGTTCTGGATGGAATCGAACAGGATTGATTCGAATAAGGCTCTATGACTGAGTCGAACAGGATCGATTCGAATAAGGCTCTATGATCGAGTCGAACATGATCGATTCGAATAAGGCTCTATGACCGAGTCGAACATGATCGATTCGTACAACATATATTCCTTAACTTGTATCGATCATATCTCGGTCATACGAACTCCGATTGATCTGAAATTTGAAATGTCATCTTTCATTGCTTCGCTAGTCGAGTCTTGTCGATTGCAGCTTGATCCGGACTTGGACAAAATTCATCGATATCCATGGTGAACCTGTGTGTCTCGATATTCAGAATGAACGATCCTTGGTTTCCAGTTAATCTTTTGGTGTCACGGCCTTGCTAAAAGGCGGGATAACAATGGTCAATTTAATTTATTGTCAATTTCATATTAAAAATCAATTCAAGTTTGGTGTCAATTCAAATTCAATATCAATTCAAATGTTAAATTAAATTTTCGAACAACAATCAATACAATTAATCACTTCTTGATTTCGATTCAACTAACATCAGAAAATTTTAGTATTGCGTGAGTGAGTTTAATGACTCACCTTTGATTTTAGCCATTAAAATCCAAACAAAAGCCCAAAATCTTGATAGTCTCCAAATTCAACCAAACCAATTTCTTATTGTCCAGAATTTCGATACGAGTCCAACGAGAGAAACCGCGTATGAATTGGAGTTCATATGCAAAAGATATTCACGTTAGAAGGATTTAAATTTTAAAATTTAATTAAAATAAATCAAGGGCAAACTCGTAAAATAACTTTACCTTCCCCAAACCCTAACACTTCAGTACAAACCCGAAATCCACCATCAGCCACCACCTTCAAGTCCCAAACGCTGCCGCCTCCTTCGCCTCGTTCAGATCATACATCACCACGTGCCTCGCCTCGGCCTACCGCCTTCCCCGTCCCTATTTGCGACGCTCCACCTTCACCAGAAACGGCCACGACCGCCGCCCCCTTAACCTTCAATTCTAGCAAACTCTTGCCGATATAAGGCGATCGGCCACCATGGATCGACTCCAGTTGCCCACCTCTACGATGCAGTGCCTTCTGATCATCCCATGGTCGACGTCCAATCATTGATTAGAAAACCCTAGAACGAACGTTCTAGAAAAGATCACCAATTTTTGGTCAGACCGAGCCTCGATTGCAAAACTAATTTCAAACGCTAACTCCATTTGTCAAGAGCTTCGCGATGATATATTATATGACAAGGTTTGAGCAGTTTGAATTTTGAACTTAATTTGGAATTGAAAATTAGGATTTTAGGATATTCGCCATTAAAAAGAAACAGTTTGATTAGGAAGAAACTACAGAAGAATAGAACAAAAAGATATGGAGGCTGCTAGGGTTTCAATAACAATTTATTTATAGACAAGAGAAAGGTTGATTAGAGCCAAAGCGGTTACAAGACCCGAAAACTTGTTTTCATCCCCGAACGAAATTGTATCATCCTATATATCAAAATATATATTTTCGACATTTCTAAACCCAATGGAACTATCAAAAATCCCAAAACACAATTCTGCTTATATTTTCCTTTTTTCCATCAAATTAACTATTTAAAAATTATAATTAATGTGACACACTTTCGGGTATTACACTAGCTATTTTAAGACGGATGAACAAGATTGTTTCAAAATTTACATTTTTATTTTTTCATACAATTGTACTTAATTACAAAATGAAAACATTCATTTGTTTTATTTTCCAAAACATTCTTTTAATTTTATTAAAGATATTCTTTTAATTAAATCAAATTTCCTCATATGTTTCTTTTTTATTATTCTCAAAACGTTCTTTTATTTACATTAAATGCTTATCCATTAATTTCAATTCATAAATGGAAACATTCTTATAGTTCAAAATAATCAACTTATACAATATTAAATTCATTCTTATATTTCCCAAAATAATGAACATTTCAAATGAAAAAATTCCGACCTTAAATTTATTAATTGCAATTCATTTATCTTTCTTTCTTCAATTGAAAGATTTCAATAAATAAATTTCCAAGTAATTTAATCTTACACTTCCAAACAGACCCTAATTAATGGAAACAAGTAAATAAATTCATAAATAGTTGTAATCCTTATTTATAGTCTATGGAAATATTGTATACAAACAAAAAGTTATTAATTTCTTATTAAATAATTGATTTCTTATTCCTGTCAGCAACCAAGCATTTCAAATAAATAAACATATGATTTCTTCTTTAATAAAAAAAGATTTATTATTCTTTATTAACATTTATTATTCCAATCAATTAGAAATTTACATTCAGGCAATCATTTATTTCATTCAAACCAATGTCACTAAAATACACACTAACATATGTTATCATCATTTTCTTATTGTAATAAGTTATTTAAGTCATAATTTGCATTCGAATAAAATCCACATTAATGATCCATAAATTTTCATTTCAAACTATTTTTATTTCAAAATTTCTTATTCAATTTAATATTTTTAATTGTCAAAAAATACGAGTCATTACCATTTGATAGGTTAAATATCAAGTTCTAAGACGATTGTTTATAAAAATCATGATTCGTATGCTTAACTCGTTTATGACATTCTCAACTTAACCATTCCTCGTTCATGAGTGAAGCCAAGTATGTTTGGGCACTGGTTGCTTCAAGCCTTTCCTAGACACTTCAGTCTTGAATCTTACAAATAGATAACTCTACTTTGTCAGCTTTTAGTGTTAAGTATAGTACTAATGATTTTCATAAAAAATAAGAAATCAACTCGATTAACACGTTTTAGACATTTTCCACTTACATATTCCTTGGTTAAGATGGAAACCCTTAGATTGGAGCTCTATTGCTCCATCCCAACTCGATATCAATCTTAACTCTCACAAATAGATAAGATTGCTTCATCGGCTTATTAGTGTTAAGCTTACTTAATTACTTTCCTAATAAGTAATTAAACAATTTAACCATTTGGCTATTAAGAAATTACTAACCCCTTTCTAAACCTTTTATAAAATAGGATATTTATATAAGATATGTTCCAAGATATTTATATAAGATATTTTCCAAGATATTTATATAATCTATTTTCCACTAAAATTACTTATAATAGGTTTTAAAACATTCATATAAAATATCACTTAAAAATAATCATCTTGTAATTTACTTGAAAACATAGAAAACCGTGTTTTCCAACAAAACACTCTTTTTATATAAATTCATACATAATCCTTAATAATTCATATAAATCTCAAAATACTTTTAGAATAATTTAACAAGAGCTAAGAAATACTTTTAATAAGAATGAAACAAAGCGCTTAAACTTATAGTCGATTTTGAAGCATTTGAAGTCCAAAAATCAAGGTTAAACGGGGCATTTTTGCACTAGTGATGTTTTGACCGTTTTGGGGATGTTACTTAACTTTTTACTATTAAATCTTTTAATAGAAACAAACATACATATATATAATATAAATATAGCGAGAAATCCCTATGGATCTCTATACAAAGTTCTATAACAGTTGCCAAAAACAAGGCAATTCCGAGCTGCATCTATAGCGACTATCGCTATAAGTGCACTTCTAAATCCGAGTTATATTCCAACCTATGTTCAACTACAACCTATATGCTTTGTTCCAAGGTCTTGCCATATGTTTATACAAGTCCATTTCAAATTCGTTCGAGTTCATATAAATGGATCACATATGTTACTTACTTTTAAAGTAAGAATTCAAACCAATGTTTTAACATAAGTTAACAACAATTCAAACAAAATTAACACAATCAAATACAACATATATGTGTTATATTTTCATTCAAAGTGAGGTTTTAACTCACCTTTAACTCCACAAACAATCAAGATCCATGAACTAAAGCCTAACCACACCTTGCAACTACCTTTCCTCCTCCTCCTTGCCTTCACCTTGCTTTCTAGCCTCTAAACCCCATGTATAGCTCACGGCCATCCCTTCCATGAGGACCATGGATCCACTTCTTTATGTTTTGGCTTGGTGAAAGGGTTTCTAATATTATCAAAGCCTTATGGCAAAGTTTGAAGTGATTTGAAGTTGATTTGCAACTATTTCTTTTTAGAACATATGAGAGGAAGAGATGAAGAGGCCATTATTTTAAAACTAAAGCTTTGTATATATTTGTGATTTATTCCTATGGGTGCTGTGATGCCCCACCCCGAGACCCACATTAACAAAGAGTATTACTGGATAATATTGTCTGCTAATGCAGAGAATAGGGCTGGATAGAAGCGACCATCTATAGCCTTGTCTTAAATATCTATTGAATACGTCGACAATGCCATTTTTTTTTCGATCGACATATCCAATAAATATTTAATACGAAGCCATAGGTGGCTATAGGATCTATCAGAACAAAATACAACAACTCAAATGCAAAACACATCACAGAACAGTAGATAATCCCATATATACACACATATACAGATACATCACAGAGTATACAAAATGATACATCACGTATGTGGTATGACGACCACAAAACAAACATGAGTCAAAAGAATATACATTTCAGAGTAGCGAACCAAAAATGTAACGACCCAGAATTTTGAACAAATTAAATTGAGAATATTTAATTAATTTTAAATATTTGAACGATGATTTAATTTGAATCCCCGATCTAACTTTGAAAATTTGCGATTAAACTTTAAAAATTTAATCTGTTGAATGTTGAATAAAAATTTAAATCTTCAATTTAAAGTTGAAGAAAAATATTTTGAAAGCTTTTAAAATTCGTATTTATAATACTGAAGATAATTAAAAAAACTTCAGAATCGAATTTAAAATAAATGTGATCAGTTTGAAATTTATATCGTTCAACTGATATTTGAAAATAGCCGTCCGAGGCACAGTCTCGGAATTCGACGAAACTAGTTCCATTGGGTCCGTAATATCGAATTATTATCGGATTTCCAATTTCGTATTTTTCAGAGTCGTTATGTGTGCATACGATAGATAAACGTCTTGAAATTTAAACGAATTTGATTTAAATTTAAAATTTAAAATCTGGTCACATCAGCTACTTTCCCCCTTTAATCACGCCTTAAAACATGCCCCGTTGTTTCAGCCGAGCATCACAAAGAAAATCGTGCTAAGCATATTCGTTCGTTTTTAAATATCTCGTTCTTCCCTCTTTCAATCAGTTCGAAGAAATAAAAAAAAACGAAGAAAATAAAAATGGCCGCGTTTGAGAATCCTCGTTCAAAATAAAAGTAATGGCCGTAGCCCCCATCCTCTGTTCAAAAATCACGAATCCCCTAACATCCTTCCATCTTTTCAAACCCAATTCGAAGAAAAAAAAGAGGCGTACGAGTTCAATTCGACTTGAGGCTGTCTTCCCCTCTCGATTCGTCGGCAAGAAGTAGGGCAAGTGCTCGTGTGTACACACACGAGAGGATGGCCGAGGTCGCGTAGTCAGACGGCGCTCGCGCACGCGAGGAGTATTCGCGCTGTTATCGAGGGCAGCATTGGTGGAAGCTCGTTGATTCTCGAGCGCGTGGAGATTGAGCATCGGCACTGATGTGGGCGAAGCATTCTAGGGTTCATCGCGACTGAATGGTTTCGCGAGTGATTTGAGTGGAGCTCGTACTCGAGCTCGGCAAGAACGGAGCGGCGAGATTCGCGATAGGCGATGTGGATATCAGGCAGTTGAATGGATGGTGGCGATGTCGCTGTGTTGTCGACTAGCAAGTAAGGTAAAGTTTTTTTTTTACAGTTTTTAAAACTTTTAATTAGCCCTAATTTAGTTTAAAATCTGGGATTTTATGTGAAGTCAAATGAAAACAGATTTTTCAATATATATATAAGTATAAAAGTTTTAGTTGCTTTAAATAATGATGTTAGTGGATAGATAATTAAATTTACTTATTAAATTTATTTTAGTCATTTAAGGATATTTTTAAAATGGAAATTTTATAAGTTAAACTAAATAGTAGATTTTTAAACAATAAATTATAATGGATAAATTATTTGGTTAACCTATATAATTATTTTAGGTAACTAGAAGTTAATTAAACTATTAAATGATAATTGGTAATTCGAATTATTCGAAATTTGATAAATTGTATAATTGTTTATACAAGGTCCAAAATTTGGAGAAAACAATCTGGAATAAAAATGGATGGCAAATTAAAAGCTAAGGTGAGATTTTTCTCACTCAAAATATGTTTGGTATTACAGTTATTGATTTGACTGATTGATTGTTGGTTGGATGTGATATTAGATATAGTAGGATATATCTATATATATATAGCAATATATACATATTGGCATATGTATATATTGGATTGATTGATTTCCCGCCTCGTATAGCGGATGAGACCCTATTGCGCCGTTAGTAAGCGGATTATTTTTATAAACCCATATACCACGATATTCCACCTCGAAGTGGAATTGGTATTGTGCTAACGTCTTTGGATGCAGGGAAATAGGTTGGAGGGATCCAATTGGATTCCTCACCAGTATTTATTTATTTACCGATATATTGATATATATTCTGTTATCATATGATGATATATGATGTTTGATGTTGTGATGGACTAATTGGTGCGTTGCATCATTGGATTCAAACTTTTGAAGTTTAAAAATAACGATTTTTACTTTAAAAAGGATTTTGAAGTGATTTTTTTGGAAAGTATACGATTTATTAAATTTTTGAATTTATTTATCTTAATTAAATAAATGTTATAAATTTAAAGTTTTGGAAATTATAAATGTTTGTGAAATATAACCAAAAGATGATTTTTGAAATAAACTGTTAAGTAATTTATAAAATAGTTTAAATTTGGATTTTCGAATTATTAAAAACGATGTATATATAAGATGTACAAAATTGATATTTATCAATTAAAATTATTGGAATTTAAAACGAGTTTTTATAAGTGTTAGATAGAAAATCTATAGAATTATAAATTGTGAAAATATGAAGTTTATAGATTTATAAAGTATGAAGTTATAAAATGAATGAAATTGTATAATAAAAGATTTATAAGAAATTCACTTAGAAATTGGATTTTTTTCCTTTAAATGGAATATTTATCGAATTGATTTATAAAAGAGATTTATAAATCAAAGTTGCTATAAAAGAGAAATAGAATTTATAAACGTGTTTATAAATTCGTAATCGATTGAATTTGATAAATTAAATATAGAAGATTTTTAAAGAAGATATATTCGAAATTTTGGATAGCAAATTTTTACTGAAATATAAATGTGTAGAGATGATTGAAATTTGGTTAAGTGAATTATATTCACGATTTTGGACAGTGAATATATTATTAAATAAAATGGATTTATTTTTGAAGAAGTGATATTAAAAATGAAGTAAAACATTTTAAAGATGTTTAAAATGTATTATGAATCGAAAGCATAGATTTCCACAGTTCTTGTTGAAATAGACGTTTTCGAGAAATAAGGAAATGGTAGACTATAACACTGTTGTTATAGTAAATGATTTCCGAAAGGAAATATTTTTATCTGGTATTGGGATTTATATATCTATCTTAATTCTGAATCCCTATACTAGTGATTTTGAGTCGTCGTAACAATGTTTTACGCAACATTCGTTTTGACTCAAATAAATATTGTCATAGTAAATGATTTCCTTAAAGGATGAATTTATACTTAATTTGATTTAAGTATATCGAATATTTTCAAATGTTGAAAAAAATGACTTGTGAAATACTTATTATTATTAAATAAGTATGGAAATGCATTTTCAAAATGAAATGAAACGTTTTGAGATTTATCTTCTTAAAGATAAATTGAAAACGAATATTGAAATCGATTTGAAAATCGAATATTAGTAGATATTCGAAAAATGTAAATTCAATATGGAATTTATAAGAGAAATGATAATTCGTTTTAAAAAAAAATATTGATTTATTTTTGAAGTGTGGTAATTTTATATCTAGTAAAGATATTTTGGAAGATAAAATAATTTGGAAAATTATTTGGAATCTGATGATGTTGCGCATCTTTATTGATAGTTAAATAATCGGTTATCAATAATTACCTTGAATGGTATTTGTTGTGAATTGGATGAATTTGAATGCCACACTTATTTTTGAAAAATCGCTCACTATTCGGGTTAGCCGCGAAAGGACCATGGGGTCGTATAACCCATTCCGAATATGTGATACGTCGTTATGAATTGCATTCGAAGACCGGTGTTGAAGACCGGATATTTTTGAAAACGGAAGGATTACCGTCGAGTTACTCTACATCGGCTGATCTCCGATTTAGAGGTTTTATCACCCTTAGTGACGGGAAGTCCGGACGTGATTAGAAAATTATCCGGATTTGCAAGGGCTTCGTGAGAAGTGCCTTCGGTTCTGTTCGATCCCGGAACAGACTTATATGGATTGTGTGTCTGACGTTACAATTTGAGATATAAAGCTGATTTCTTTCAAATACATTTCTGTTGGTGGCGGAGAATTTATTCTCTTAGCTTAACACCCTTCTCTGAGACGTACGAGCTCATAGGTTATGTAGTTGAAATTTATCAACGATATACTCCCAATTTGGTAACGTGGCATACTAAGTGTTGCTGTGAAATGATCAGTGTTTGATCATTTGTGATATGATCATTTGTTTGATCTTATATCTTTGTGATCATAGGTTGATCATTTGTTTGACCCGAAGCATGGCTTTTTGAGAAGCGTAGCTTTGTGGATGAGACTTCGTCGAGCCTCACACCCCGGAAATGGTCGAAACAGGAAGGATGCGGCAAGGTTCTAGGGAGTAGCGCCCCTTAGTGTATGTCATTCCTTCTGGATAGAGGTGGTATCATGGTATGGAGCCCAGATACTTAACCTATGTGGTTGCTGCATTATTATTTTGATGTGGTTTGTTGGAAATCGGGGATCCTCGGGAAGATCGGTTACGATCGGGGGATGGCATACGCGTGTCAGTAGTTACCTATTTTTGCAGAGGTAACCCGGCCTTGTGTTGGCAGAGATCTAACCGTAACGTTAGGTTCTCGGGTCGTCTATTCCAGGGACGTACCCATCGTGGTATAGTAAGTTCCTTAGCCTGACCATTTGTTGGAAATCCAAAGAAACAATACGTGACTTGTACGGTTTTAGTTGTAGAACCTATCATTCACTTATGGTGGCGCCCCACTGTTTGGATGGTAGCTATAGTAGGCATAGTTCGAAATGTCTATGCTGGCTAAGATTTATATTATACTTTCGAAATGTTTTCTACACTATGAACTAATAATAATATCAAAAAGAATTTGATTTTGCGTAGTAAGCATCTTTGACTATCATAAGAAGAAATCTCCTCCAATTCTGCGTTTGCATTGTGTGTGTGGTGGGAGGTCTAATGGTAGTTTCATTTTCCAAAAGCATTGCAAATTTGTTTTATTTTCTTTGTGAAAAATAACTGTTTTACGATCTCACACCAGTCACCATGACTGACTCGGAGTTTATTATTCCCTTCTAAACTCTGGGTGCCCACCAATTTCCACACGGGCAGCCTAGAGTTATGTTATCAGGATATTCTGGAGCTTTGGAAGCAAGCTGGATGGCGAGACGTAGTATTTGTATCTGATATTATTTATTCCGCTGTGTATTCTGTATGAGGACAAGTTTTATAAAACTGTCCATTGTTGTATATTGACTCTGATGATTGATGTATGTATAAACTGATATAGCTCTTTGTTTTAAAAGACTAGTGTTTATTTATTATATATTGTTCCGCTGCGATGTGTAAGATTCTGATATTGTTTTCTGTCTCTATTTTCTTCTTCTCTTCTTCTTTGTTCTTCTCTTCTTCTTCTACTCTTTTCTTCTTCTTCTACTCTTTTCTTCTTCTTCTACCTTTTTCTTCTTTTTAAAACCATAACTTTTCGGGTTTCCGGCATTCGATGGCTCGGCAGTCGATAAAGGGAGTATCGATGTCGAATTTTCGAAAGTCGAAAATTTGGGATGTTACAAAAAAGGACCACACAAAATGCTATAACAAAAAGAGCTAGCAGAATAGTCTGTGCAGAAGCAGAATAGGCTAAGTCCAAATGTACCTAACCTGAAACACCTCGGTCTGACCCGAGTATAAAATACACATGTTAGTATAGCTAAAAAAATCAGTTAACAAGGATAAGCGATAATATGAGCATAAGGATAACGTGATAATATTCTCGAGCGAGAAGGGACAACTAAAGTGTATGATTACATCAAGTGATAATATGGTATCATTACACAAACATATAATCTCAAAAGAGATAAAATAACCCATAAAACTCTAAAAGTAGCGAGCCTCGTATCATCGGCATTCATAAAACATCCAATATGGTTTAGAGGAAAACTTAAACCCACAATCTGGGCAAACCCAAAACGTGCATAAAGAGATCTCATCTCAAACACGCCATAAGGCAAATATATCTCTAAAGAGGGGAATAAAATCTCAAGTAAACACGAAAAGGCAAATCTCATATAACGCCGGTGTAGGCAATTCAAATCTCAAAAATAAAACTTCCAAGAGTTCAAATTCTCAAAAGATAATCGCCACAAATATATATCGAATGGTTCAAAGGACCAATTCCAAAAAGGGACGATACACTAGGAAAAATAGTCAAAGAAACCATCTCAAAAGTGTTTGCACGTGCACGTGGCCGAAGCCTTGCCAAGTACTGTTATCTCAAATAGGTACCTCGCCCGAAGGAAAAACGTCACAATGACAAATACGCCGCAATGGCAAATACGCCGCAATGGCAATACGCCGCAATGGAAAACGCCTCGAAGCCAAATACGCCACAATAGCAAACGCCGCAATGGCAATAACCCGAAGGTCTAGTACTAGCACGTCGCAATGGCAAATATGTCATAAACTCTCGAATAGGAACCTGAATAGTGTTAACGTGCGTCCCATACCACACTTTCACACTAAATGGTTTACTAATCGCCAGTAAATTTCACACTCAAAGCAGTAAAAAGTTTACCTCATCTCATCGGTAAACTCGACCCAAAGGTCAAAACGATCAAACAAACAAGTCAGGAATTAACCGATAAGATAAACGCACGTGTCCCATACCACGTGTTTTACCAAACCGTTTAATTCTCCTTCTCATTCGCTCGAATAGTGCAAAAATGTGTATTTTATATATAAAATAATTTATTTGAGAAAACAAGCTTTTAAAACCATTTTTCGAAATCAATTTTGAAGACGATATTTGAAAATTCCTTTATTATAGAGAATAAATAGATTTTGTAGCTTAAAATAATTTAAAAATATTACATAATAATTATTTTAAATGCCAATTTATTATAAAAATTATTTTGAAATTGTTTGGAAAAATCTGTGCTCGAAATCAAAGAAATCACTCAAAACTGTCATTCAAATTCAATTCAAATTTGAATTTCAAATTCAATTCAAATTTGAATTTCAAATTCATCAGAAGTTGGCTAGCCTATTGATAGGCATCATAGCCCTCAAAACATTTCAGAAATATCACAAAACATGAAGTAAAAGTCAAAAATCGGACGGAAAATGAACATAAAACACTTGGGCGAAATAATACCCAGGTCTGAAATCTTCTCTGGGTTCAAATTTCGGACATAAAACAGGTGGTCGAACGACCTTTGATTGAAATAAATATTGGTGTGAATAAATTAGAAAACTTCATCTTTCAAACAAAAAAAGAATCAATGAATTCCAAAAGAAAATGAAAACGTTACGCTGTCTCAAACCTGGACTCAGACCATGTTTGTAACAGTTCAACAAGAATATGCCCAGGCCTAAAAATCCATTTTGGTTTCAACTTCCAGGCATAAAGCAGAGTACAAACTGCATCAGATTCTGCTAAATATTTTTACACATATAGTAGAAGACTTTATCTTTCAAACAAAAAAGAATCATGTAATTTGGATAAAGTATGAGGAAGTTATGATGTCTCAAATTTGAACCCAGGCAGTGTTTTCACTGTAAAAATCTTGGCAAAAACATGCTCCGAGTCAAAGTTCGACAGCATATTTCTATAAGCTATATAGGTCTAAATCACTTGAAATTTAGTAGAGTATAGTAAAAAACTTTATCTTTCAAACAAAAAAAGAATCACACTATTTGGATAAATTATGAGGAAGTTATGATGTCTCAAACATGGACTCAGGCCATGTTTGCAGCAACTCAGAAAACACAATTTCTACAGGCAGAAAAACTGTTTTGTTGATTTTGCAGAAACGGTTTGAACATTCAAATGACAATATTTTTTGACCAAATTTTTCAGAAACAAAGCTCAACATGCAAGCTAGCAAATGCAAGAAATCCGGCAGCATTTCGTTGCCGGAATCAAAAGTTATAGTCTTCCAAAGTAGCAGTATGAAACTGATTTTGAACAGAAAAACAACAGCAAAAATATACAAACATAGCTAATCTTTTTACGGTTTCTTGCAATTTTGAGCTTGGTTTAGCTAGGATTTGTGAGTATTACAACTTACTTGGCTGTATGGAGGCAAATACCCGGATTTTGGCGGATTTTGGTTGCAAGTTGGAAGCTTTATGCTTGATTATAAGCTTGTAGAGCCTGTATAACAAGAGAACAATGCATGCAAAGGAGAGTTTTACTATAATTAGAAAATCACTTTCACAAATCAGAAACTTTGATGAAATTGTGATGTTTGGAGTTAGATTACCTGAGATTTATTCTGTAGATTGAAAAAGATAGCAATTTGATGAATTTAGTTGAAGAAATTTGCTTGGATTTTAATTTGATGGAGATGGATTTACTGTTTTTTTTTCAAGAGAGGAAGAAGAAGAGAAGTAAGAAAAGAGAAACGTACAGCTATCTTTTTTTTCTCACTTTCTTAAGCCAGGCTAAAAGATAATGGGCTAATGGACCCAAAAATAAAAATAAATTAGCATGGCCTAAGAAATTAATCGACACAAAATAATATATGTGCATATATCACATATATACAAACAAAAATGCATTTTTCTCTCAAGTTAAAGAAAAATTTGAAAAATTGTATACATATAAAATAAAACATTTTCTATCATATAAAAAGATAAATTTATATTTTTTAAACATTTTTATTATTAAATTCTTTTATTTCACAAAAACGCACTATTTTCGCAATAAAATGCAAAAGTCTATATTTTTAACTTTTAAAATTTAATAAAAATACGTTTCTCACTTAGAAAAATATTTCAAGCCATTTCCAAACTTAATTTATAGCCAAAAATATATTTTAAAACCAATTTCCACCTTTATATTTAAATAAAACACCTTAAAAATCAAATACTTCTTTTAAAAACTATTAAAAGAAGCGATTAGGCAATAATTAATAAAATTATTGCATTTTCTCTAAAATAAAGTCATTTTCTTTATTTAAAGCCCATATTCCATTTATTATCACTCCAAATCAAATAAAATTGGGTTCTAAGCTTTATTTACACAATTTAATTCCAATTTTATTGTTTATTCCAAATAAACAATGTAATTTCTCCAATTTTATTTTAATTTACAATATTAAATTATAATTACCATTATAATTTAGTATTGATAGGTAACCTCCAAACCAAGGTTGTTACAGGTGCACCCCTCCTTATATAGGCTTAGGAATGTGATGGAAAAAGACAAAAAACCCATCAAAACCCTAACATCATTAATTACACACATCACTTCCTCTTTATGCCAAAGTTGCTTAAAGGTTAAGGACTTCCCTTATTTGCCCAATTTCCTTTTTTGGTCATTATTCTTTCCGCACCTAACTAGATAAGCTTAGGAAGCTTCATAAGGGTTTTGTGGAAAATATTTTTATTTCATTTTATTAATTTCCAAAGCAAATAAGTTAATGTAAAAAAATCTAAACAACTTCTGACAGTTAAAAAGTTGTAAATCGATAAAATGATTTATGGCCACATTATCGATATTTTTTCAAAGTATTTATTTTTATAAATATTTTTCCAAAACAAGTTTACCATCATTACTTCTGATTTAAAAGGGGGTTAAAAAGATCATTAAATCATTTTAATAAAATTTAATCCAAGATTCAAATATTTAAATAATTCGGACATTTAAATACGAAGTGTTTGAAATTCTGGATTGACATACTTTGGAAAAATGTGAAGAAAATTCCATTTTGAAAAGAACTTATTTAAAGGAATATTCCATACGCTTTTTAGCGGCAGTTTTGCAACACTATTTCCAACTTTTATAAAATGGTTTTAAACTTAATTTTTCTTCTTCAATCCTTTTAGCGAACTTTTCTAACATATATTTAAGCATTTTAAAGGTGGTTTGGAATTTATTTAAATATTTATAAAAGAAGTTTTATTTTGAAAATAAGAAAAGGAAATGGTTTTGATTTTTAATATATATTAAACTTGAGATTTTATTTCAAAGTAATATTTGAAATGGATGTTTAAACTATATTTTAAGTATTTTTGAGTTGATTATATGAGAAAAGGAAGTACGAACTACAACACTGTTGTGGTAATAAATGTTTTTCGAAAATGGAGAAAGAAGTCATGGATTATAATATTTTGTTATAGTAAATGATTTCAGAAAGTAGAAATGACTTTGATGGATTATAACATTTTTGTTATAATAAATGATTTCATTAAGTTATTAAGAAAACTTGTTACTTGAGTTAATAAGTGTTGTTATTCTTAAACCTTTGAAGGATTTTTGGTTTAAAGTGGATAATAAGTTGATTTATAAATGATATTTTATAAATTAGATCTTTAAAATGGAAGGTTTTAAAGAATAAGCTAAGTGTAATTGGTTTTGGATTTATAGTAAACAATGTTTTAATGACATTTGTATTTTATCCTTCTTTTTAATACACTTACAAATATAATTTTCTCTTTAAAAAGAATATTCTAAAGTATGTTTTTAAAGTGTTTTACAAATATTTATGATGCGACAATCAAGCCCAAGTGTGAGTCAAATGTTTTAAATGATTTAATTTTCATATACGACCAATAGTTGATTTATTGACTGTCGATCCTGCTATCTTCTTTTTGTTCATCGATTCAAGATGATTTTGTTGCTCGTTTGGGTTATTTAAAATCTTGATATTCTTAAAGTTAATAATTCTATCGAGTTAAGATAGGAAGCTACACTGCGCTATCTTGTCCGGCTTCATTGTTTTCCCCAGGTTAGCACTATTTTGTTTCCAATAGTTGATTCATCTACTATCGATTTTGATATCCTTCACTGGAAATGACTAAAACAAGAAAGCAAGTGGACATCAAGCTATGTGGGGTTTCTCCCATTATGGTACATTCATGTCTACTCTAGATTGGATTCAGTTGTGTGCATGCGGAGATGTGAAATACTCAGATTCTCGGTAAGGTTGGCGTGGTCCCACTTGTACATTTCCGAGAAGCATTGAGGAGATGACCCTCTCAAGTATATTGTCTAGAGGTATATTTTCAATGAGGGGGCGCACCCTTCTAGTCATTGTTGAAAATATTCCTTTTCCTTATTTGATTCAAATCTTTGAATCATTTTCTTAATTGCATCAAGAAGTCCTTGGAGCTCTTCTCGATGTTTCTATCCATACTTTCAAGTCTGATTTTGTTCCGATTTGTTTCCATTCTTTCATTTATGGATGTTCTTGTAAGGTAAAACTCGTTTCGTGTTTAGTAGCATGCTTTCAGTGGATTATTATATGATCACCATATTTCTTAAGTTTACTCGTGCTGGTTTTTCAGACTGATCTGGGTGTTATATCTTTATAATGCTCGGGTCAGACCGAGTTTTTCTAGGTTTTCATTGGTGGGACATGGAGCTCAGGGAGTAGAGCTAGTTGTCCACCCGTCGTAGTATTTTTATTTTCCACTGTATTATTATATATACTCATCAACAATTGTAAGGTCGGAAAGCTATAACTGTTTAGGCTGATGAGGTTTGTTTTTAACACTGATATACCTTGTATCTTGGAGTGATGGCTTTTACTGTCTTTGTTATATTATATGTTGTCATTCGACTGTGAGTTTCTATTTCCCTATTCTTTTTATTTTTACCCTAACAATCTGTCTTTTCAGCACTTGGATGCTTGGAACTTGAATACCGTGAATGTATCAAGTGTCGACTTTTGAGGGTCAAAAAGACAGGTTGTTATAGTTTGAGGGTGATAAGTCGTACTTAAATGTAGCTCTGTCCCCAATGCCTCATGTAAGCTCTTCCAAAACCCACTAGTGAACAAATGGTCTCGGTCACTTATAATGCTCTTTAGCACACAATGGAATCGTATTATCCATTTCACATATAATTCAACCACTTTGGCTGCCGTTCTACCTGACTTGACGGGTATAAATCTAGAGCTCTTGGTTAATCGATCGACTATGACCCAAATGATCTTGCTCAAGTCTTCGACTAAACCTCAATGAAATCCATCGATGCTTATTCCCACTTTTACTTGGGAACTTCTAGTGGTTGCATCAAACCACTAGGATTCTTCTGCTCTGCCTTAACTAACTGTCAGTTCATGCACGTTGAGATGAAAGTCCAACGTCTTTCTTCATTCCTTCCTAATAGAACGTCCACCTCATATCACGGTACATTTTATTGCCGTAGGGATGTATAGTCAATCTAGAATGATGGTACTCTCATAGCACCTCATACCCTAACCCATTGACATCAGGAACAAATAATCTCTCATCCTTACGGAACCAACCGTCTCGGTCGAGTCTGTACTATCTCATCTCTTCAGACTCTATTCCAACTTCAATCTTGAAATGATCTCAACTAATCTGGAATCACGCCTCTGACTGGTACTGATCCTCTTAATCAGACAAGGTCTGATAGTCAAGCTCGCCAATATCCGGCCCTAACTTGCATCTCGGTCGGAAATCATAACCAGCAAAATACTCCAACTGTGACCACTCTAGGAACATAGCTCCCTAGCTGGCATGTCTCATACTTAAGGCATCCACAACTGCATTACCTTTAACCGACGTATATGCAATGTTAAAGTCAAAAGAGACTAGGAACTCTAACCATGGCTACTGACAAAGCTTAAGATCCTTCTACAAAATAAGGTGCTTCAATGATTTATGGTCAGTGAACAACTCGAACCTCTCTCCTAAAAGATAGTCCTTCCAAATATTCAACGCATACACAACCGCTGCTAGCTCTAAATCATGGGTCTGGTACTTCTTCTCATATGGCTTCAGTAGTCGATTAGCATATGCAGTTACTTTGCCCCTATGCATTAATACTCCTCCAATTTGGTATCACAAGCCTTAATATATACCGCGATCTCTTCATTACCACTTGTAATGGTCAATACTAGTGCACTCATCAACTTTTCCTTCAGACTCACGAATGCCTGCTCACATCTCGCATCCCAATAGTTTGATTCTCTTTCATCAAGTGAGTTAATGCTATGGCTACTCTGGAGAAGTCCTGGATGAATCACCTATAATATCTAGCTAACCCAAGCAACTTCTCACATCCGTAGCATTTTTGGATCTAATCCAATCTTGAACTGCCGCAACTTTTGCAGGATCCATGGCAATGCCCTGTTCAGAAACAACATGACTCAAAAATCTCAATTCCCTCCTCCAGAAGTGACACTTCGAAAGCTTTTCTTTCAGTCGGTACTCTCCCAAAACTTCAAGCACGATCTTCAAATATGTCTTATTCCCTATCCGTGAGTAGACGAGAATATCATCGATGAACACAAGCGCAAATTTATTTAGCTAACCCTTGAAAACACGGTTCATGAGATAAAAAAAGTATGTCGGCGCATTGGTTAGCCCGAGTGGCATAACCAACCACTCATAGAAACTAGACAGCGTACGAAATGCTGTAACCGACACACTGTCCTTCGCTAGTCTTAGTTGATGAAATATCATCGTAATATCCAACTGAGGAAATACTCTACCACCATGAAGCTGGTCAAGCAAGTCATCAATATGTGGGAGTGGACACTTGTTCTTCTTCATCACTCATGGTACTCAACGCACAATCTAAGATAGCCATCCGCCTTCGTGGTAAACACTACAGATGCTCCCTGCTCAGAATTACTCCTACGAATGAACCCTTGTCACAATAGGTCATTCACTTGCACCTAGAGCTCCCGCTGCTCTCTAGGTTCTATCCTCCTCAACGGCATCACTATAGGTCTGGCATCTTTAACTAAACAATATGGAACTCGATCTCTTTGGATGGCAGAAGTCTGGTCATCTCCTCAAATACATCTGGATACTCTCTAGTAATAGGCACTGATGACAGTCATATAGGATTTGGAGCGAATATAGAAAACTGACCATCGCGTCATCATCCAGTAGGCACCCTAACACTACCGTCCGCCCATAATCTACTCCTACATTCACCAACGACTTCTCACAATCCACAATCACTCTGTATCTATGTAGCCAGTCCATTTTCAGAATAATATCAAATCCGACGAAACCCAAAACAGTGCAATCACAATCAAAAGAGCATCTATGACTCGATAAGGCCAAACCATGACAAATAATACACAGGCTAGTGGAGCCTCCAACTTTGTTTGTCACAATCCAAGGTCGGTTAACAATTTTGGGTCTTAATCCCAACCTATCTACTATGTCAATAGTAACGAAGGAATGTGAACTGAGGTATCAAATAAAAATCATACATGAACATCATAAATGGAAAGCATACATTGAATAACGATGCCTTTCCCCTTCTCTACCGCCAATGGAGCATTCGACGAAGGCGGAATAGCACTGATAGCATATGCTTTCACCATTTGCTTCTACTTTGATGGCTTTGGGTAGTCCTTCTGAATATGCCCAAGTTTATTGCAGTTGCATCATTTCTTTCCATTGGCTTGGCAGTCCTCAATATAGTGGCCCATGTCATCACAGTTGTAACAAATGAGTGAGGTCTTACTCTTCTTTTGGCACCTTCGTTCTGAAACTGCTTCCTCTTATTGTTCCACTTCTTCCTACCTCCCTCTCTCGATTACGGCTTTGGCTGTTCTTAGGGAACAATAGTCCTCGACTTCGGATAAAGGCTCTCATGCCTCAAGGCCTTTTCGACTGACATCTCGAAAGTCTCATCAATGTGGCCCACGAGCTTCTCTCCCAAGTAATCATCCAAGCCGATGATGTATTTCTCATTCTTCATTAATGGAGTGTCTATGAAAAACATCACATACTTCGGCAGAACGTTGAACTCAGCAATATACTCGGAGACAGTCATATCTCCTTACTTCAAATCCATAAACTTACAAAACAAGACTAAATTCTGAGCTGCTTGTATAAACTTCTCTTTGAATTTGGCTTTGAACTAGTCCTATGTGAACTTGTCTTCGGGAGTAGCGACCTTCACAGCATTCCACCAGTTCATAGCTCATCCCTAAATCTGTTAGGAAGTCAATTGCCTCTTCAGACCATCATTCAAATCTAAGTCATTGAAGATCCTCTCATAGGTGTTAACCCAATCTTGCACTTCCATTGCGGACTCTGTTCTTTAGAACAGTTTGCAACTATGACTAGCAAAGTCTTTATTTAGCTTAGCAAAATCGGCTCTGTGGGCTTACACTGGAGCACCACTATCAATAGAAACATTCGAAGTGGCCACTTGAGCATTCTACAGCAAGTTCTGCATCATGTTATTAAAAATTGTCTACGGATTGGGATTAGCAGCTCTTAAGTTTGCCCCTTCTTTGACTTCAGAAATGGAGTTCCTAGTGGCATTCCTTATTTGATGACTCATCCTTAAATTATTAATAGAGACGACCAGTCTCTTTATAAGGAAACCTACTTAAGTAGTACTCGTGTGTGTAGTGCGACTTACTATAGTTTTGGAAACCAAAATATATAACAAGTACGTATTCTCGTATATACACACTCGATCTAGTCTAGGGTGAGAACACCTATCATATCTCCATTGGATCATGGTATCCCTTAGGTTAAACAACGCAACCTAAGCTTTGATACCAAATGTGACGATCGTCCTACACCACCAGCACCTAATTTACCAATATAGTGCACTCTAGCGATGCTCGGTCGATGCTGGACAACCGTCAAGGGTTAAAGTAAATAAAACAATACAGAACCTGTTGTATATCTCACAGCGCATCAAATAAAATATAATAATAAGCATCTTAGATATAAAATAGGCGAGACGGTAAATAACTGAATGAATTACAAAACCAGAGTGCACAGGTCCATATAGTATACAACAAAGGAAACAGAGTTATAAATCAAATAATAACTCATAAATAACGGTCTCGAAGTAATAAAGGTACTAGCAAGTTCCATAGTGTTGTGCAGCAGAATAGCAAATCAATAAATGTAGTAATACAAGAGTATAGCCTCCTACTCTCCACCTATCCAGCTCCACATGCTCACTTGACCTAATATCCCTAATCTACTCATTTAAGAAGAGAAATAAGAAGCAAAGCATAAAACCCAGGTTCTGACAACGGTCTGGTGTGAGCAGTAGTAAATCTCTAAATAGTAATATACCACTAAAATAGGTCAAATGGTGTGAAGGATCATACCCGACCTATCTCTACATCCATGGAGTTAAGACTTATACAAAATATACACTACTCTACATCATAGTCATCATGGGTGTGCCATACTTCAAATTACGAAAGTGTGCCCACATATATATATATATATATATATATATCAATAATAAAGGCATCAGGTGACATCCCGAGGGTGATAAGAAATCAAACAAACATAGCATCCATCATCCATCCTCATATCCACTCACTTAGTGCACTGAATATAAAATCACTCACCTACCCATCACGGTTAAAGACTAGACCATTGTCACGATAGCCTCCATCCTTGTTCCTCGGTACTCAAATTCATCCCACTCAGTTGGCCAAGAAATAGACTAACTATCATGTCAGTTCGGAGTAAACAAACGTCATATCTAGAATAAGGAGCCATCACGCTCCAGGAACCATCACACCCCCAGTATACACACACCTCACGAGTACCCTACGAACCCTCGAGTTTCAACTATCCCTTTACACATGTCATCTATAGCAGATTACATCTTGGAACTGATCTCATGACTCCCATTACGAAGTCACCGCAGTTGGGACGATTCTCTACAATCATTATCAACCGCAGAAGACCATCATACGTCCCATAGGCATCATCCAACCGTTCCCTCAATACGCCTCATAATCCTCTACTCTACATCTCCAAATATATCTATACATCGTTGAAGCCATCACTTCACATCATGGAACCATCATCGTCCTTTCATGAGTCATAGTCGTCAAAATCGTCGAAAAGTCGCTAAAGAACTCAACTTAGAATTTGCCAAGGTTCTATCCCAAAGTAGCGCCCGAGAATTCCTAGGTTTGGCCCCAAGCAAACCTTTGCATGAAGTCATGCCCGAGTAATTTTAGAAAATGCCCAAAGCATGCTCCGCGTTGATTAGATTTTATGGTTTGGCATGGATCCATGAGCATGGATCGGTACCGATCCAGAACTTAGCTCATTTTTCTCCTGCCTTCACCGATTTGAGAATGCTCCAGTCAAGCTCGAAGTTTCTGCCTTGCTGGCCCAACCGATTTGAGAAGGCTAATTAAAGTAAGGGTTATGGTAACTTTTTGGCTAATGAGATGGTTAATGAGAGATTCTCTCTATTTTTAGGAAGAGTGAAGTGATGGAAGAGAGTCCCATAATCCCCAACCCTATGCTAATCCCGAAATAGGCTTTGGACCTACCCACTAACCTATTAATTACTAATTAAGCTGTCTAAAATACAGTGGAACTTCAAACAGCCATATCTCTCTAATGATACATCCAACTTCCTATTTAACCACTTTACGTAAAGAGAAACCATCATCTCGATCTAATGAAAGTGGTTTCAGTCCCCAATTCGGCTCCTGTTAAAAATTATAGACCATATGAGATTTTTAGAATTAAAAATGTTCGATAAAAATTCTAAATATGGAAAATGAACTAGTAGTCATTTTCCAAAGCTATAGAATCATACGACCCTAAAATAAAAATAATATTAATTTTTACGATCCTCCAATATGTAAAATATGAGTCGTTATATCCTCATTCATCAGCCCACCAATTCCGCCCTCACCTCTTTCGACTCATTTCATGGGTCTATGGCTTTGTAGTCTTTGCTAGTGGACCCGAGCTGAGGCTCGGGCGGTAACTTCTATGCATCCACACTTTTGATGGAGAGAGGCTTCCTTGCATCTTTTTCTTTCTCCTTTTGGCATTCCTATCTAAGCTTAGTGAATACTATCGACCTACACTCTGGTCTCCTTGGATTGCCGCCACTCCTTTTTGCAAGGGAGTATCATCATCAAGCACCACAGAGCTAGTGCAATCCTAAATTCAGCAAGGGTTGGCTGGCCCAAGAAGATGTTGTAGGCAGAGAATGCATCCACAACAACTAAATTTTGAAGCTGTATCACCTTTCGGATATCGTCTCCAAGTTGAATAGGCCACTTGATGCATCCAATCAAAGTTGTCACTTCGTTGAAAAATTCCTTGAATGTGAGCTTTACAAGATAGTATATAATTTTCATTGAGCTACACCTAGTTAAACGTTCACTTAAATAGTACATTCACTGAGCTATCGCTATCTATTAGCACGCTGCGAATTGTAGCAAGCCCAAGCATGGCCATTATCACAATCGGGTCAAGCGTCAGTGCCTTGACTAATCTGCATCCCTGTTGTAAAAGAAGATATCACCGTCGATCCTCCACTATTGTCTGGTGGAAGCCTCATCCACTACCACATCACACATCTCATGCGATTCTTTTCTCAGAGAATTATCGTATGTCTCCCCCGCATTCC
Organism: Allium fistulosum; assembly: GCA_030737815.1. NCBI lineage: Eukaryota > Viridiplantae > Streptophyta > Magnoliopsida > Asparagales > Amaryllidaceae > Allium > Allium fistulosum. The sequence continues at coordinate 1,229,882,038 of CM060901.1, forward strand.
AACTCTTTTCTACGGGATGCATACCTCCAAAAATAGTATTAATTACCAAACATGTGTTTGGTGGTCTTGGTCCTTCTTTGCTGGCCCTAACTACATTGCCTTGGCGGTTGCCTATGAGACTGATTATTTCCTTGCCCGCCCTCCTACGGGTTTATAACATATTATTGGAGTCATTTCTTCCTTATTAACTCCTCTATCGCATCTCGAAGATACCGGCACTCATTTTTGTTGTGTTTGTGTGTTTCATGGAAATGATAGAACTTTCCAAAGTGCTTATCCTCTTCAATTGTCTCCTTTGGGGAAGGCTTTTTATACTTTTTAGTACCTTGCATCATAAGTTATATATTCTCAATGGAGTTGGTACACTTAATGTACTTCCCATCATAGTTGAATCTGAAACACTTCTTTGGTTCACGCTTTTTTCCCCAGTGTTGTGTTCTTCTACTTGTTTCCCGTACCAGCATTATTGCTATCATCGTCACAATCTTGCTTGACAACCACATTACTATGAGCGATGCTACTTGGTCCAGCCTGATCGCTAATGCTCGATACTTCGTCTGATTCTACCTCTTCCAAGTGTAGAAATTGATTCGCCTTACAATAAAAATCCTATAAAGTAGAAGGCTTCTTCATTCTTAGCCATTTACCATAATCAGTTTGACTATGGATACTCACCAAAGCCATTAGCACTCTATCATCTCTCAGGTTCTTCACCTCCGTCGTGACAGCTCCGAACCTTTTTAGAAAAAAATTTAAGGCCTCTTTGCACCTTTGATGCAAGTTAGCCAATGAAATTGCCTCTTCGGCCGCACTGAATGTACTTTAAACTGCTCCATAAACTTCTTGTAACGACCCGTTATTTTGCACCATTCGCATCCGCACATGTCGGACTTGAATAATTCAAAATACCGAATTGTTAATTTAAATTTGGCAAAACTTAACATATACAGTAAATAAATAATCACATATCACAAACACAGAGTAATAAATGCAGCGGAAGCAAAAGATAGTAGTTCATGAAGCTACTATATACATATCAGAGTTAAATAAGGTACAATAGATGTCTCGAATACAATAGTCAAATACAAGAATAGATTACACCACTGGAATCAACTGAATATCTGAAACTGGATAGATAGCTAGATCTCCAAGCGTAGCTCCAACTCCAAAGGTGAGTCTCGAATACTGGTACACTCAGTCTGACCCGAGCGTAAAGCAAAACACAAAACACACGAGTCAGGATTAACATTCTTATATCAATAAATACAACTCAAGTGAAATAGCAATTGAAATACAAGTAACTCAAAGGATGTTTGGAATAACCATCCTTTAAGGATCCGTTAAACTATCTACTATGTAGTAGTGTACGATAAGTAGATAATGCCTATCAGTAATATAAAGTATCAGAATAGTGTTAAGGCGTTACCATTATCCCCCTTAACATATTTTATATAAGCGTTATAGTCTATACAGCACTGTAAACTCCACCGTAAACTAGTGGGATATCAGGGAGAACTCCATAGGTATAACACAAAACAAATCGTAGTGGTCGCGTATATAGGGATACAAGTATGACAAGGCACATGAGGCAATACCCAAGGTAGTGAAACTACCGTTTGCCTGATCCGGACTGGTGAGAACGCATCGCCGCAGCGATCGCAACACCGCGAAACAACACTCCCAAAATCAAGGGTGCACCAATCGACAACAAGTAATGAGTAGTTTTCGAAGAAGTGTGTTCGCTCGAGGTAGCTGACCCCATTTGGCCCGGCACGGCTCCTGTTTTAGTCATTTCCAATTTGACACAAGTGTCAAGGCTATCCATTATCGTTCTCTTTCTTCAGTCATCACGTACATCATTCCAACCACTTCATTCTGGATCATACTCCGCGTATAGTTATTAAAGTGGTATTCGGTTTAGACCGTGAGTATGTCCCAAACCGATTCTGGTCTCTTTAATAACTTTCGTAATTATTACACCGATTGGTCGTTTATTTATTTCAAAACCAAATCAATTTCAATCAGAGTTTGTAAACCAACATTTCATTTGCCTTTCTACATCAATTTCCAAAATTTACGTTTCAAAATTTCCAAATTCTCATTTCAAAACTTATAATACAACTTCAATTTCTATTTAAACAATTCAAATACTGATTCAAGTTCGTAGATAAGTTTCATTCCGAAATCATTAATTTAATTTAACATTCAAATCAATTTAACTTCATTGATCGATTTCATTAAATTTTCGTTAAGTTAATCTATCATTCAAGCAAATTCTATTTAATTTCCAATTCATTAAATCAATTACTTAAGTTCAACTTCATTATATCAATACTTACAGATTAAATTAATTAGATTCGTCAAATCAAATTCTTCAATTACAAGTCTTACATTAATTTCAGTAAATCACATTTTATTTCTTATTAGAGAAATTCAATTTCACTTATAAATTTACTTAGTTACAATTTCAAAATTCAATAAAGAAACTTAATTTCACTTATTAAAAAGTTCAATTTCAATTATCCAAGAATTCAATTTTATTTAATTGTTAAATAATTCAATCTCATTAAATTATTAAATAATTTCAAAACTTAACTATTAACTAATTTCAAAACTTAATTATTAAATAATTTCAAACTTAAAACAACATTCTTTCATCAACTACTATGTTAATATTTTGATTCAGATTATTAAATATTAACATTTTCCTTCCATAAAGTTCAAATTTCAACTTCATTTCAAAACCTTATTATTTATCCAAATAAAATCTTTATTTTATTTTTAAATCAAATTATTGACCAATCGGTTTTTATTTAATTCTCTATCCTAGGTCAAAGTTTATTTGGGTATTTATCATTTCAACCCGATTCCAATTCAATTCAAAAATCAAAGCATAGCAAAGGGAACTTGCAGTGTGATAACTAGGATGGTGTCAAAGTAAATAAACAAGCAATAACAACAATCAATAACCATCCAATAATCAATTCAAATAATCCCAAAATAATCGTATTAATTCACATTGTTGTTTGTGCAAATTAATATAATTATTTCCAGAATCTACACTATCATTTCATGTAGATTAAAGATTATTACACTAATTATTCTATGTAATTCTACACTTGACATCAATTATTCAATTTCATACTTCATCAATTAATACAACATAAATTCAAATGGTTCAAGGGTAATTAACTATTTTTCTATGTGTCAATTGATTTAAACATTTAAAGGGGTCATATTATACAAACTTGTCTAATTAAATTCAACTTATATATCAGTTTCAAGTCGCTAACAATTCTACGTCAAATTCAATTTCATATTTTTATCACTTCCTACATTAACAATTTTAACGTCCAATACCAATATCAAACAATCAATCGTCTATCAACCAAACTTGATTATCATCATATAAGTAACAGATCAGGGTGTCAGATGTCACATGTGAACTGATACAGGTAATACAGTGTAAATAACTAACAACAGCATATTTCAATTGTCGTTTCAATTGAAATCAAATTTAATAAATAAAAGAACATTAATCGTGAGTGATTGCTCACCTTTCGAGGTTAGAGATGGTTTGACGATCAAATTGAGTTACAAAATCCAGGCATGAATTGCAAAGCAAAGCACAATGGACACGAGTTCGACGGAATAGAACTGATAAATAGAAATGGATGAAATCAAATGAGAACTAGATCGATACAGATAATTGGTACAAGAGAACTGATATATAACTATATATAAAAAAATCATATTTAAATTCAAACATATATTAAATTTATATATATGTATTTCAAAATCCATTGTTTCATAAAAAATATATACACACATAAAAAAAATTAAACACATATATATACATTATGCTTTTGAAATGAATACATGTAAATGCAAAATAATTACACTTTAAAAACAGATATACGGAATCATTTCCCAACTAATATCCTAATGCAAGCACTGTACGGCTGCCTATTTATATCCACCTTACATCAAAAACAGGACATAAACATGTTATAAGTATCACATTATTACCATATATAGAAACCAATATTATTATAAACTCATATACATCTACTAAGAACCGAACATACTTGCTTGCAAATCAAATCCCAAAACATTTCATATCTCCTATTTACCAACCACTGTCCTTATTACCGTCAGCCCATTAAAGCAATGCGTGTTCAAACTTATATATACGTAATAGTAACGTATTACAAACCTATGTAAAAGCTTATACTGACAACTTTATAATATAATATGTGATACTTCTCTGCCACATGATGTACACAAGAACTAACCGTAGATAAAATCATAACACTCAAATACAAAATCCTGGGGTACGCATAAAACTAGAATCGATAGCTATAATTTATACAAACTTATAAACACATACATAAAATATTTATATATAAATATATATTATTTTCTGAAATCAATTTAAAACATGCATTTATTTTTAAATTTATATTTAATCCCATATTTATGAGCCCATCATAAAATATACCTTTATATATATATATATTAACTAATATATAACTGTTTCATATAACTATACGGTAATGATATATATACCTTCCCGGTAGCAAAAATACACTAGCAACTATATGGTAACAAAAGTGACAGATGCAACTTATAAAACTGTTTCCTGGAGATTTGACCAGGCAACTAGTGCTCGGCATACTACGAGAACTCGGCACATGTAGTACTCGGCATCCAGTGGAACTCGGCAACAGGAGTACTCGGCATCAAGTAGTACTCGGCATCTAGTAGCATTCGGCATCCAGGAGTACTCGGTGTCTAGAAGCACTCGGCATCCAGAAGCACCTGACATCTAGGAGTACTCGGCGTAGCACTCGGCATCCAGGAGTACTCGGCATTAGAAGGCGTTCGGCGTATATGACTACTCGACATGGCAGTATCGTTCGGCCAAAGGGATTGTTCGGCCAGAAAGCATCGTTCGACCAGAAGGCACGTTAGGCCAAGGAGGATCGTTCGGCCAAAGGGATCGTTCGGCCAGAATGCATCGTTCGGCCAGAGAGCATCGTTCGGCCAGAAGGCACGTTAGGCCAAGGAGGATCGTTCGGCCAAAGGGATCGTTCGGCCAGAATGCATCGTTCGGCCAGAGAGCATTGTTCGGTCAAGCGCTTCGTTCGGACAGAGGCACGTTCGGCTTCGACTAACAACCATTCCACACTTCCCACACATCAAACATACCGTTCGGCATAGAAAGGGTTGTTCGGCATCATTGTGTTCGGCTTACTTGGTTCGGCATACAGCGACCACTATACTTGGGCTAGAGTGTTCGGCTACCGAGCCCACCTGGGAAGTCCAGCCCATCTTTGCCTAGAAATAGAGGGGCAGGGTCACAGTGAAGAGGGACCTTTTTGGGAGAATACTGGGGAGACTCTGCCATTTTTCAGATTCATCTTCTTTACTTAACAACTTCATTCAAGCATTTGATCTACGAATTGTATTTGTAATCAATCATTAAGAAGATCAATAAAGTTTAACCTCAAAGTGGACGTAGGCAATTACGCTGAACCACTATAAATTTGGTGTTCTTACTTTCTGCATTTAAATTAGCATTGTCTTCTCTGTTTAATTTACCTTCATCACTTATTTCTCTACATAATCTTTCTCTACGAGGTTAGTGACCAATTTTGGTGTTAACAAAAACTTTAATTTATAATAAACTATAACCAAACTTGTAAATAGACCAAATATAAGTAACAATATAATAAACTTTTATAAGAACAAGTATTCAAACTGAACTTTTTATAAAAATGTACACTTCATACACTAAGTATAAAACTAAACCAAATAAACCGAAAATTATATTTTATAACTAAGAGACATATGCACCCTAACACATTAAAATTGTAACAATATATAAGAACACGTACCACTGTGTATATATGTTATATGTGACTCAAACAATGTAGAGAAGAAGGTGGACAGGCTTCGGCGCTGCCATGGTCGGGAGGAATGAGATGGCAATCGGTTGATGGTGATCTGGGCACGAGCGGCAGTGCTCTGAGGCCGAACTGGGTGGGAAAGAAAGGAGCGGAGGGAAGAGCGGATCGGCTTTGGGCGCGGCGATGTGGAAGGTGTGTTTGGTCAGAGACGTGTGGCCTGGGCAGTGAAGAGGGCGCGTGAGGAAGGAAAGGAGGCAGGGTCACGTGGACGGCGGTGAAAGGCAAGGTGGCTGCAGATGACGTGGTCGATGGGTTCGCCATGGCTTTGGGTAGTTGGGTCAAAGGCGGTGATGGGTTTTGGAGTCCAGGGTTTGCGGATCTATTGGAAAGATGAGTGCAGGCGATCGAAGGGCTGTGGTAGCGGTTCGTGGAAGGTCTCGGCCTAGCCTTGCGGCATGGCTTCGGTGGCACAGGTCAGGGCAAAGTTGAGGAGGTGGGAATGGTCTTAGTTGATGGAGCGAAGCTGAGAGAGAGGGAGAGGAAGGTGGGAAGTTGGAACAGTCGGAGGTGGCAGAGGGGATGAGGTTGTCGATGGCCGATGAAGTGGAGAAAGAAATGGTGGCTGGTGAAGTTAGCATGGTCGGGTGTTGTTGGTCTTCATGGGGAAGGGTTGGAGGCCGAATGGGAGAGAATGGACAATGAATGAAAGTGGGATGATACGTTTGTTTACTTAAATTTTATAAATTTCATTAATAAATTTTCTCTTTGAACTACGAAAAGCCACTCACATTTCCAAGTCACACCTACCAACTACTAACCCCCTTATGAATGCACAGCAATTAAATACATTTCCATTTTTTTTAATGGATATGGGCTGAAAATAGTTCAACTGGTCTGTCCGGAACGGTTAAATTAACGCGACGTTTTACATCGGACTCCGATTTACACAAATGAATATACTGTTTTGATCAGCGCGACGAGACACTCGGAACGGTATACAGATATTAGTGGTACGATTGAATTATAAAATTCGAATTTTCTACTAGCGGAAAATGCAGGAAAAACGCAGAAAAATAAGATCGACGGAGCTAAAGAAGTCTGAATTTGAAAAACAAAAAATGTCGTCTTGCTCAGAAGATGATTTAGAATTTTTCTATATAAAATATTTAGGTTTCAAAAACATTTTATTTTCATCAATTCCTAACTGATTAGATTGAAATAAAATTACACACGAAATAAACTTCCATATTTCGGATGAAAATTTACCGGTTGCTATGTTTAACTAGACGCATTTCAAATATTAAATTTTTATTTAAAAATTTTATCATTTAAAATTTCACAAAATTTCAACTAATTACGTTATTAAAACAGTTAAAATTTACGGGTCGTCGGCCGCACTGAATGTCTCTTTGCACCTTTGATGCAAGTTAGCCAACGAAATTGCCTCTTCGGCCACACTGAATGTACTTTAAACTGCTCCATAAACTTCTCTACTGGTTCATTAAATAATGATATGGATCCGAGTTCAAGGAGGTAGAACCACATCATGGTCGATCCCTCTAAGAAGAGGGGAAACACCTATATCTTACTGCATCCTCGGCACAATCAGTAACCATGCATCATTCATACTTTATTAGATGCTGCATGGGTTAGTCAATCAATTGTAACTCTGTATCGTCGGAATGACAAATTTCTTTTAATATAAAGCAGCTCTAATATTTGTAGTGAATGGGCTTCGACTTGCCATGTACCCACATCCATTATCTTGTTGTTGCTAGTTCTCTTGCAACAAGCTCTTTATAGTCTTAGCGATCAATTTGCCATTGCCAACTCTTCGCTCTAAGTACCATCATGTGTGTCACCGTGTGTTCGAGCTGGAAAACGATCACGATCGGCTCGATGAAGCCAAGGATTCCTTATCTCTGAGGAGTACATTCGCTAAGTTCTTCGGCGATTTCAGCATGGAGTGTGTCCTTTTCTAGAGTTTCCAGCTATATATTCTTCTACTACGCCATCTTGAGTGTAACGACCCGGGTTTTACGTATCGGAGGATCGTAAAATATTCTTATTTTATTCATGTGAGGTTGTATGACTCTAAAATTTTGGAAAGTGACTCTTAGGGATATTTTCCACATCTATGATTTTATTTCGAATTTCTATGTGACCATTTTGACCCTAAAAATATTGTTTGGACTATAACTTTCGAAAGGAGCTGAATTAAGGTCTCAAACCACTTCCGTTGCTTGAATGGTTCCTATTCTGTAGAGTAGTCATAATATAAAAACAGACTTATCATTTGAAAGCTATAGCCATTCTAAGTTTTGGCCATCCTTTGCCAGTTTTAGTGGGTAATTAAGTGAGCCCATAATTAGGTCCACTAACCCAGTTTGAAATTTGTGCTAAGTGGGGCTGTAGGAACCGATATATGTTATTTCCACCTTCCCCAAAATAGTTATAAACCTCAATTGACCCTAATTTCATCAAAAATCACATCTTTTCATTACTAATCTTAGTCAAATCATTGATTGGAAGAGTGATTAGTATATAGAAGCTTGAGATTATCATTTTTTATGATTTGAATCCTTCTGCTTTGCATGTGTGAATGGATGTTAACTTATGTTAATTCATGTTTGCATGTTGTGCTTTGAGGTTGTTTACAACTGTTTTAGATACATAGGAAATTGGTTGGCAAATTGGATGAATCGAAGGCAAAGATGGTCGAAATTGGATGAAATTTAGAGGGCAGGCTTTGGACCATATGAGGAGTCTGGAGTTCAAGTCGCATCGAAAAAGACTCTAAGTAAACAAGTCGACGCTGACTTATTCATGTCGATACCGAGTTGTTCGTATTGGTCAAATAACTCAACGATTGTGGGTGATCTCTAGAGCGTGGTTAGTAGAGGTGGTCCATGGCAAGATATAGAAGTTTGGTTAAGTGTTGGAGGTTCTACCGTCTTGTTTTTAAAATTTGAAGATGAAGGCTCTGGCATGGGACCGAGTTTTTTTAATGGATAGGTCGGGGTCTAAAGCACATGGGGATGGAAGCACTATAAGTAGGGAAGAAGACATAACCAAAATTTGTTAAGTGAATAAGTCGATACAAACTTATTTATGTCAGTGTCGAGTTATTTCTATTGATGGGATGGGAGTGAAACTTCCTGAAGGGGAAGCAGAGGCTCTATAGATCGTGTTGAAGGTGTTTGTTTGTTCGCTTGAGGTTTGATAGCGACATAGTGGCATGATGATAGTTTTGGGACTTTGATGACAACTCGATTATAAAAGGAGTTAGGTTCTGATGATGGCGACTCAATGTTGAATGGAGTCATGAGAATGGTTATCTACAAAAAGGCGGGTTCTAAGAAAGGTAACCTGCAGATAGGACGGTTGAATGGTTCTATCATGGAATGGAGAAATGTAGAATGATTCCTTGAGGATAATGGAAATTGATGGGGCAAGGAAAAGGCTCGGATACACGTGCTAAGGGATCGTTGATAATAGGAGTGTTTTGTGATGTACTCAAAGCAAGGTTATTGTAAGAACACTCAAGGGTACGTTGAAAGGCTACCCCATATCCCTTGAATGGATCCGTGTACCCTGGACCAATTGAATGGGCCTAGTATCATCTTTGGGCTTGTTATCCCGCCATTTGGCAAGGCCGTGATACCAGGGACTTAATTGGAAGCCTAGTATCATCTACTCATCGAAAACAAGCGTGCACTCCTGCATTCCGTCAGTCGATGCCGTGGCCGTTGTGGTGGTTGCTTCAGTTATTGTGGCCTCCTGCATGTGATGTGATTTTTGAGTGGCAGGAGGCACGATCGGTGCAGCATCAATCACTAGACACAAAACAAAAGAAGAACTGTTAGTATTTAGTTCAGATGGCGACTCCGACTTTAGATAAGCATGTAGAATGTTCGGTATACCTTCCTCAATTTGGCTTGTAGATGGCTAAACAGCCTCAGAAACTTGTTCTCTGGCTGGAGATAGCTGCGGCTGATCCGGATTATAGGCAGGAATGGGCTGGGGATCAACCACATGTGCGGATTCAGGTTGGGTTGGCGTAGGAACTTCAGCGCTCACCTCGTGATGCTCAACACCTAAACCTTTTCCGACCTCCAAGTGTTGGGTGCCGAGCCTTTCTTTTTCATGCAGAATCATCGACCCATGGAGAATCTTTCTTTCATCCTCATTGAGCATGCGATTCTCAAGCTCAAACTCATCGATTGACTCACCCAGATGCACCACCTTCTCCTCCTCAACCAATCGGCCCCAAGCGTTATATAAGTGAGTCGGATAGTTGTTGAGCCAGGCTAGATTTCTGTGCCTCTAAACATTGGCGTTATAAACAATGAGGAGATCTTCAATATCAGCCTCTAGCCTAGACTCACCCATTTGAACTTTCTCCTCGACCTCAGTCTCCACCACTCGGACCTTAGCCATAGCCGCATCCCATTCACCCCGAAGCACAACAGCCTGTTCAAATGCTTCTTGGGCCGCTCTATTTACATCATCTTTTTCTTTGATGATTTCGGAGAATTTAGCTTTAAGCTCAGCAAGTTCTTTCAGAGCAGCGTCCCGTTAAGCGGTGACAGTGGTGTTGCGATGGCCCATCTGCTCCACCAAGGCATAGTGTGTCTGCCTCATCTTCTCCATGGCCGAATTCGCCTCATCGTCCTTTTTGGTGGCCTCTATCTCTGATTTCCGAGAGGACTCGGCTTTGTTATTGAGCACTTGGATGATGCGGTCCTTCTGGACGAGATCAAACTCTAACTTTTCGATTAGTTTAGCCTGCTCGAAGGCCATCTTCGACGCTTTCTCTACAGCCTTCGCCCACTCTTTGTACTGGGAGTAAAAGTCATGAATGTAATCATGCATCGTGATCTCCGCCTCTGATGGAATTCTCTTTAAGTGAGCGGGGGAAATATAGCCATCGAAGCATATGTTTGGGAAATCTTTCTTTAACTGAGAAATTTTAATAGCCCCTTCCCCAGTGGGCTCAGTGCTAACCTGCTCAATAATGACTGAAGGCTCAACCTCAGTTCTATGGCACTGTGACTCAGACTGAGAAACATGCAAAGATTGTTTATGACGAGGGGACTCTACTTGCTCTCTCCCTTGACCCGAAGGTTGTGTAGGGAGTCTAGGAGGAGGAGAGCGGGATCGGGATCAATGTCTGTGCTCCCTATCCCTATCTCTCTCCTTACGTTCTTGATTAGAGTACCCGCAATCGCGGTCTCTATCTTCATCTCTCCTACGAGACTCATAATATGAAGAAGATCAGCGAGCTGAACGAAGACTTCCTAACATCGACCCTCGTCCGGACATTGTACCTGTAAAAAGAAAGAGAAACAGACTAAGTGATTTATTGAATTGAACAACTTATGATTGAAAATCGTGTAGTGTCGTGAAGTGTGTATGTATGTGCAACCCCCCGACCAACCGGAAATGTCGCCCACACTTATAGGAAGCGACTCGCTTAGGTTAAGAGCACTATCGAGCTCCTCCAATCCGGTGTCGTATTGAAGTGACATGTAATCCGGAATCGGAATATCGACAAGCCCTTCAAAAGGACTCTTTGTTGGCGAGGAAGGAGCTTCTAAAATTCTAATGCTAGGAACCGGCAAGGAAACCACAACTAATTTCCACCTCGAAGACTTGGGACGTTTGTAAGCAGCGGCCTTGCCTTTTCTTCTTCCTTTTGTTGCTTGAAATCCGGCCGAAGACCCAGCAGCAAGTTCATCGTCCGTGGGCATTCTCTCTTCATCACCCCCTTCAGTTATTACGACCCCGAGTGTTTTGCGTTTCAACTGCTTCTTCGGGGCTGCTCTCAGTATCCCTTCAAGCCTTATGCTTTGATTCCGCTCAATCAGTCCGACGATTCTCAAATTTCTGTCGGTTAGAACCGAATCAATGTCCCTCATTTCACTTGGAACTTCTTGAAGGACTCTAACTATTTCTTTGAAGTATCCACCTTCAGGTCATGAAATTGCGGCTATAAGAAAAGAAGATATTAGTTTTACATCAACTACTGTTATCTTGATAACCCTTGGAGAAGACTGCAGCACTTACGTCGGACTAACCATCGGTTAGCATATCCTGGGGGGCATCGGACGTAGAACCATTCTGTTTTAAAGTAACTCAGCCTTGTCCAAGATCCAGTTACTACTTGACAATTCCTGACCGCCTCCAGGAATGTAAAAGATGGACTATCTCCCCTACTCTTGAAGTTAAAGAGATATCTAATCTCTGTTGGAGCCGGTGGCCGAAAGAGATGCTCCATGAATACAATAAATAGACTGTTCAACGTAGCATATCCGTTGGGGTGTAGTTGTGATGGAGCGATTCCGAGGAAAGACAACACTTCCCTAATATATTGATTGAACGGAGGAAGTGTTCCTTCTATGCACGCATGACGATTGAAGGTAGTAAACCCCTCTAGGGGAGCATGTGGTCTATCGTTTGGTCCTGGTAATAGTACATCGTCCAATGACAAACCATACCTTAGGCATATTCGTCCCAACGTGTCTTCGGAGACATTGGACGGTATAGAATCTTGAGGATTATAAATGAGCGTAGCATCAGGTAGTTCGTCCGGAGCAGGGTCTATAACTTCGGCCGCGATGGCTGGAACCTCTAAGACAAAAGGAGATGGATCATGAAACTCTTGCTGTTGTGAACTTGTGGATTCCATAGCTAATCAACTTATTAAAAAACATCATTAGACAATAAAAACCCGTGTGTACCCCGGTGTAAAGTGCGTGAATATGTAGTGCAGTGTAGTGCTATATAATACTTAGAAGATCCTACAGAATTTGGGAAAATATCTAAACAACAAGACTTTGAAATTTAATCGGAGTGACCGTCATCTCTGACCGTCATGACCATGCCATCCAGACTTCAGCGAACGATCCAAGTTAAAGTTCGTCAGATTTGTCAAGTTACAGTTCCATCGACAAGCTTCGAAAGGCGGTCAAGTATGCAGTTAAACAGTTAAGTTCAGATATGCAAGGCAGGAGCTCGTCGGAATTAAATGTTTGAGTGTTCAAAGATTTTAAATCCATCAAAATTCAGACTTGGATCGTTCCACAAAAAGCCTTAATTTCATATCGATCGGGATTCATTAACTTCATATCGATCAGTTTGCATTGGATTTCGTATCGATCTGGATTCGTTAACTTCGCATCGATCGGTTTGCATTGGATTTCGTATCGATCTGGAATCGTTAGCTTCGTATTGATCCATGTCCAAAAACTTCGTACCAATCACCTACCATGGATTTCGTACCCATCTAACAACTCAGTTTCGTATCGATCAAGAAGATTCGTATTAATTCGAAATGATCGTTACGAAATTTGGGAACCCTCTATCGATGCGAAATCAGAGGATGTAGATCGATGCGAAACCTCACGTTATAACCGATACGAAATTATACATATTCTTCTCTAATCCATCGATACGAAGCGAAGGCTGAACCACCATCTACCAAATTTTTCACAACCCTCCAAGCACCTTCTTGTCCAATCAAACACGGAAGCCTCCCAGGCCTTCCACAACCTCGCGTTTGACCATCTCCTCTTCCCTAAACTCGGCCATGAATGCAAACGGAAAGGCGCGAGAATTAAAGTCTCATCGTTTTACATCGATTTTGTTCAATGAATTACCTAATTTTAGCGGTTGGTTTGAAGGATTGGAGTCTGGTTCGATTCGAAAGCTAAGGCAGTTTTAATTTCCATCAACTCGAAGCGATATAAAGACAAGGCAGAAAAGTGAACAAGTAAAAATCTTTCTAAGTACAAAATTATGTATTTATATGGGTGCAAAACCGAGGGAAGGAAACGATTCGTCTCCCAGTTAAAATGACCGGTTAAGATGGTCCTCAATGTCATCGATACGAAAACTCTGTTCATATCCATTCAAACATATCAGTCCTAAGCACAACTACTCGTATCTGTTTGCCATCGATCCAGAATGCCTTCGTTCGTATCCATCGACGACCCATCGATACGAAGCATACACAAAGGGCTGCTTGAACTTGTATAGAACCATCAATGATTCCATCGATACAAAAGGATGATTTCATATCCATCCCCTTGAAGACTACAAGATCTCGTATCGACCTCCCATTATCGATAGGAAGCGTTTCAAAAAAATAACTATTTCGTATCGATAGTCATCGATACAAAGAATGCATTCCAACTTCTAAAATCGATCTAGGAGAGGATCGATACGAAGAGATACACGAACATAACCATCAAGCGTTGTTACAACTCGAATTTCACATTGATTCAGGAGAGGATCGATGCGAAAGTCGATACAAAAAAAACTGAAAACCTGACAATGACTCGTGAACGTACGAATGTTAACGGGAGTCAGGTTAACATACATTCATGAATAATGAACTAACATACAATCTTTAAAATTCGTAGGAATTGAATACTTGTATGGTGACAATTACAACAACAAACAAAAAATTACTATCATACATCGATCAATTACAATAGTACACAGTACAACAGTGGGAAGTCTACAGTTCATAATTTATGTCTCTATGGATCAATCAAAGATTACAACTTCCAACGCGAAGATGATAACTGTTTAACAAGTTAGATTGAACTGTTCAGAGTGAAGATTGCGGCTTTTCAAAGCACGTCGTTTTCTCCCATGACGTACTTTGGAGGGCAAATATTATCCCGCCTTTTGGCAAGGTCGTGATACCAGGGACTTAACCGGAAGCCAAGGACAGTCCGTCCCAAAGATCGGTTATATGTAGGCTCGCTATGGATATAAACGAATTTTTTCCGAGTCTGGATCAGGTTACAACTAATATGACATGTCAAGTGAAGCTATGAAAGCCAACGTTCCAAATTTCAAGTCAATCCGGGTTCGTATGCTCAAGATATGATCAATGCAAATCAAGAGGACACATTATTCGCATCCATCAGAACGCATCATTTCGTATCCATCAGTTGAAGGGCCTTGTTCGAATCCATCAAACATTTGTAGTTCGTATCCATTAGGTACCCTTGGTTCGTATCCATCAAGTAGTCATTACTTCGTATCCATCGTGAAACCACTGTTCGTATCCATCAAGCCAAGCAAAGTCGCCATCTATTCGTATCCATAACCTCATCATCTGTTCGGGTCCATCAAATCTTCATTTGTTCGTATCCATCAAGTTGGAGCAACTTCCATCGATATGAACAAGGCCACACAATCAAGACGAGCTGAGCAACTTGGATCGATACGAACAAAAACCACTTCGCTCGATACGAACAGAGCCACTTCCATCGATAAGAACAGAGTTACTTCCATCGATACGAATTAAACCACATCCATCTATACGAACAAGGCAACGGCTATCGATACGAACAAGGCAAAAATCTTGGAAATACTTGGTCGATTCGGCATGAAATGTGGATCGATCCTGGAAACTAGTGCCACGCAAACATTCAGACACGTGCTTGGATCGATACGAATTCGTCGATACGAAGTGCATCGATTCGAACTGAACAGCGTGTCGAAATCTCTAATTTTTGTCGATCATAACTCGCAATCCACAAGTCCAAATGCTACGAAATTTTCACAGGAGCTTAGGTACAACTCAAAGAACGTCCATGCCAAATTTCGACTCGATTGGACCAAATCTTGATCGATACGAAATTCGTTCGTATCGATCACGGATCGAGTGCAATCACATGGGATCGATCATGTGGGTCCAACCACGTGAGAGAAGAGGTCTCCCGAGATCTGAGCGAGATATTTGCAGCCTATGCCTATAAATAGCAGCTCTGGACCTATAGAAAAAGGATCTTTTGGCTCTTTGACGTCAAAACTCTGCCGAAAGCATTTTTCCACTACAAGGCTGCTGTTGTACTCGAATTTCATCACTGTAATTCGTTGTAATCCACTGTAATCAGTTGTAATCATCAAGAAAACATCAATAAAATCATCAATTTCATAGTGGACGTAGGCAGCACGCCGAACCACTCTAAATCTCTGTGTTTCCGCATATTTTCTTATTTGTTTTTGGAGTGTTTGTTAGATAATCCTCATTTTCCATTTAATTTCTTCATTTTTATCTCTTCAAACCCTTCTGAAGAGTGTTGTGCCCAATTTTGGTACAAACAGGGCTAAAGAAAGTACATTGAAAATAGTATTTCCATTAGTCCCTAGTAGTAGAAAGGTCATATGAGTTATCATACATCTAGAGCACATTGAGTGATAGTGAGGATTGTTTGATGGACACTATGGTTGTTGATTGTTCTTCCACATTCTATCACTCTAAAGATGTCATTGGAGATAGGTATTGGAGATAAGGATACCTGGACACCCGTCATCACACTTGGTTTGTAGTGTACCCTTATTGCATTTGTAAAGTAGCATATTATGTTGTTATATGCTAACTCTTTGGTTGTAGAGATAGGTCAGGTGTGATTTGTATACCCTTTGTTCATTACTATATCGACTTGTATAGTATTTTGAGACTCATTTACTGCTCACACTAAACCATTGTCTTACTCGAGGTTTTATGCCTTTCTTCTTATTATCTCGTGTACTCTTAAATGAGTAGACTAGAGAGCAGGTCAAGATGCGACGTAGTAGCTATGCACAGTACGATTTGGATGGAGCTATCTCATTTTATATATGGATTTATGTGCTTATTCCATGGTGCAACACCATGGAGCCTTGGCAGTGCTTGCTTATTATTATGAGATAGTTATTTGAGTTTATTTCTGTTGTATAAACTCTATTACTCGTTGTATAACTCTGTGATATGTACTATGATATTTGGATCAAATAGTTATTATTGTAAATCTTGTTTTATATATGTGTTGTATATTAAATTTTATTCCATGTGTTGTGAGATGTATGACATGTTCTATGATGTTTAGTTTCATTTAAAACCTTGAAGATCATCCTACATCGGTCGGGCACCTCAGCAATGCATTATCTTATGTATATTGAGTGTCGATGGTGTAGGGCGGTCGTCACAATTGGTATCGAAGCTTAGGTTACACGATTAATCTGAGTTGATACCGTGGTCCAGTAGAGATAGGAAAGGGGTTTTCACCCTATACTGGATCGAGAGTATATATACACATGAGAGAGTGCTTACTTGTTATATATATTGATTTTCAAAATTATATTGCAGTATATATAGTATATAAGTTACATGCACACAAGAGTACCATTGACATGGTTTTTTTGAGAGACTAATCATTTTTGTTACAGATCAAGAATAGAGCCTGCTAAAAAGAAAAAATATGAGGAACTCCATCTGTAGAGTTGAGGAAGGAGTGGGATCGAAGGCTACTAACCTTGACTTGTAAGTTATGTTCAATGCGATGATGGCTAACATGCTTCAAAATAACCAAGTGGCCGCTCCAAATGTTGTTATTGGCGGCGGTGCTCGGATGCGGGCACTGAGAGTTGACTTTTCCAAACTATGCAATTATTATTCCACCTTGGAAGGCAAACCAATCCTTGGAACAAAGTCGGCTATCGGAGAACATGATTGGTTGGACACCAACAAGTGTATCTTTAGTGATATGGAAGTAGATGATGCAATGAAGAGGAAGCTGGCCTCTAGACTTCTTCAAGGGTGGGCCATGAACTGGTGGAATGCTATTACTATTGCTACACGTAAGGATTAGTTTATTTGGGATCTGTTCAAGACCATGTTTGAGGAGAAGTTCATTCCAACTACTCATAAGCTGTTACTATTCAAGAAATTTGCCGATTTGAAGCAAGGAGATATGTCCATCTTCGAATATGTTGTTGAGTTCGACGCTTTGTCAAAATACAGGATGTCTTTCATCGATGCTCTATTAAGGAAGAACGATAAATTCATTATGGAGTTGGGCGACTATCTGAAGGAGAAGTTGGTTAGTCATATCGATGAGCTAATCGAGAGACTTATCGAGAAAGCTCTTCGCTAGGAGAGTTAATACACCAAGTCCAAATCAGCTATTGTTGCTAAGGAAGAGCCAAAATCACAACAGAGCGGTGAAGGCAAGAAGAAGCGAAATGGAAAGAGGAAGCGGTTTCAGGGAAAGAATGCTTAGAAGAAGGCTAAAAGGGATTCTATTTGTTATGGTAGTAGAGACCAGGGTCACCTGATCAGGGATTGCAAATTTGATGAGAAGAAGAAGTGTTATAACTGTGGCAAGCCCGGGCATATACTGAAGAATTGTCCGGAACCACCACAGTAGAAAAAGGTTGTAAAGGCATATGATTTGGATGCTGTTCCGACTTTGTCGAGTGCTCCCACGGTGAAAGAGAAGGGGAAGAGCACCGTTATTTAAGGTATGATTTCTATTGACAATGTTCCCAAACATGTTTTATTCGATAACAAGGCTTCATATTCCTTTATATATAGTGATTTGGTAGATAGAATGGGATTGAAACCCAAAATAGTTGACCAACCCTTAATCGTGATGAACCCTGTTGGGGCTCCACTAGCCTATGCATGGTTTACCGCGGTTTGACCTTATCGAGTCATGGATGCTCTTTTGTTTGTTATTGCTTTGTTTTGAATTTTGTTGAGTTTGGTATTATCTTGGGAATGGACTAGCTAAGGAAGTATACGGTAGTAATGGATTGCGAGAGGCTGTATGTGTCGATTGGGGCTATGGAGGGATAAATGGTAGTGATTATTTTCTTGTTGAAGGATGGGGTTATGGTTAGCTTTCTATATTCATTTGAGACTCCACATAATGGATTATCATCTATGCCTATCAATAGAGAGTATGCAGATGTGTTTGAGGAGGTGATTAGATTACTTCCGCATAGAGAGATTGAGTTCCATATAGACGTGATGAAGGATGCCAGACCAATAGTTATGCCTTTGAGGCGTATGGCAACCAGAAAGCAGAAGGAGTTGGAGGTGCAAGTGGATGACCTATTGAAGAAGGGGTTCATTTATATGAGCATATTTGAGTGGGGTGCACCTATAGTATTCGCCACTAAGGTGGATGGTTCTCTGAAGTTATGTGTGGATTACCGTAAGCAGAATAAGGTGATGATGAAGAACAAGTATCCATTTCCACATATTGATGACTTGTTCGACCAGCTCTATGGTGCGAAGGTGTACTCTGATATTTGAGACAGTTATTTGAGTTTATTTCTATTATACTAACTTTATTACTCATTATATAACTATGTGAATCTGTACTCTAATATTTGGATCACTTGGTTAATACTGTCTCTCTTGTTTTATATTTGTGATGTACATCATATTTTATTCCATGTGCTGTGAGATATACGACAGGTTTTGTGATGTTTTGTTTCATTTTAAAAACCTTGATGATCATCCTACATCGGCCGAGAACGTTAGCAGCACATTATCTTACATATATTGAGTGCAGCTGGTGTGGGGCGGTCGTCACACCGAGGATCAACTTCTTTTCTAGTACCATCGGCATCATCATCTTGCAAATCATCTTCACAGTCACTCATATTCAATTATTCCCATAATTGTTCGGTATCGACCCTTCTAGGTCGATTGACACCAATTGATTATTGAGTTAAGGCAGTTATTCCAGTTTTTCGCTCTTTCTCTATGATGCTCCAGCACCCCCCTTCTTTCCTAGCGATGTTTGTAGGATCCTCTTTGCAGCAAGGTTTGCGCCAACAGACTGAATTGTTTCTTCATTTCCACCATGATGGACATCTGCCTTTGCATCATTTCTTATTCATATCAGCCATCAAGCAATCCAACTCATCCTACGTAAAAACTTCTAGTTGATTTGAACTTCCTTCTTGGTTTACATACCACCTTCTTGCTGAGGTCATTCTGGTTCTTTAGTAAATATTCCTAATTTAGTAACCGCCTTTCTAAGAGCCATTCCCTTCAGATCTAGTTTTAGATTTTCTTCAAGTCCTAGTAGCAACCACATATATGATCTTGTTCTTCTATTTCTCAATGAAAGCACCAAAAAATGTTTGCATATGAAATGGAAAAACATCACCAATTTGAAAATAAATGAACTAAATGTTAAAAATCAAAAGCGAAAGAAAGAAAACAAACAATTTTATAGTGGCTTGGCCAAATCAAGTACCTATGTCCGTTTTATAATTTATTTATGGTAAATTATTTGATTATAATCAAATTACAATTTAATTTCAGGAAACGGTTGGTTTCCAATTTGATAGAGACTCCTTGCAAAATTAGCTCGAAAAGTTGTTATTTAGGCGTTGCAAGATGCCTATTTATAGATGAAGTTCCACACCAAAATTACCGAATCAACTGTTAAATATCTCAAACACATAGATTCGAGTTTCCAGCATGAAAAACTGGTCAACTTTGTATGTTTGTCAATAATTGGATCGACCGGTAGCGATCAATACCGATCGACTTGGTTGACCAAATCTTGTTGTCTTTCAAAAATTCTTAAGCTATATTTATTACTCGTTAAACTTATCCTGTTTAACTATACATAAAACTATGTTGTGATGCTCTGACTGTAATTAAATGGCTTTCCCCTTGTGTTTACATGATCACCAATGTAACTTAGCGATGTACCGACAAAAGTTCAATTACACACTGACACCTATCTCTTAGTGTCAGTGTCAGTGGTGCTTATCTTCAGGCGTCTACCTCTGACCTCGCCTATCTCTAGGCATAAGTCAAAGACAAGATGTTTAGGGCAAGTTATGATCTTATCTAACCCCGCTCCGATTATACTTTAAAGAACCAATCATGGTTAAAGGAGTCTATCAGCATCTATGTCCAATTACTTAAAAAATCTTATTTCCAAAACTCATGATATTTGTCTCTGCTACTAATCCCGAAGCATGGAGTCAAACTTAATGAGTACAGTTCCATTGATTCAAAAAGCTAACTTTATTCCAATAATCCAAAAGCAAATTCTGATTTATTACATCCAATCCAATCCAAAAGAATGCCCAAATGAAAATAAATCCTTAAAATGCAAGAAATCAAATGAAATAACGATGCAATTCCACATTTGCGGAATTAGTCCATTAACTGTCGTTGGTCTGAAAATGATATCTCCAAGCTTCTAACTTAACAAGTAGGGTCCTTTATAATTTGAACCGAGTGCACCCGTACTCAAAAAGAACAATTTCAAAATGAGATCGTCAATCTCAAAAGTATGGTCTCGGACCTTAGCTTTGAACTGCCTTGCTAGTTAGTGAGTAGCTACTCTTAGAATCGCCTCTTCTCAATTTTCCTTCACCAGGTCAAGGGACAATAGTAATAGCTCCTAGTTCATCTTGGGGCCATAATGCATTTATTGGTAGGAAGGGACTTCAGCTTCAATGGGTACATTAGCTTCAGGTCTATAAGCCAAAGCGAATGAAGTATGTCCGATTGTGGATTTTTGGTTTGCCTTACAAGTCAACAATGCCAGTGGTAAATCATTCACCCAATTACTGTTAGCTTATTTCAATCATTTCATGATGATGGACTTGATAATCTTATTCATCGTTATAAGCTATCCATTCATCAATGAATGTGCTACCACCGAGAAGCTCTTCTTATTCCAATATCAAGCATGAAATTTGTAAAACTCTACACTTACGAATTGAGTTCGATTATCTATTATAACCTTTAGTAAAACACTAAATCTACATAAAATTTCTTTGAATATGAAATTGATTATTTTCGCCGAAGTGAACGTGGTAAGGGGATCCACCTCGATCCATTTGTGAAGTAATCTACCATTTCAATTGCATACTTTGTTCCTCCTCGGGCCATTGGTAACATTCTAAATGTTTCAACTCCCCAAATCGCAAATGGCCACAGGCTAACGATTTACATAAGCTTATTGGATGAGACTCAAGGTGCCTTTGCAAATCTCAAACACTTGACACATTTCTTTGAACATTCACTTGCAACTCTGTGTACCGCTAGCCAAAAATATTCATAGCAAAGTACATTCTTTACTAGGATTTACCTCCAGTGTGATCTCTATGGCTTCCTTCATGAAAATCTTTAATGATTTTCTTTGCTGCATCCTTGTCGACACACCGTAATAGGGTAGTTCATAATCTTCTTCGAACTAAGACTTTGTCTTGTATAATGTAGCGAGGTACTTTACATAAGAGCTTATACTTTTCATTTCAACATTTTAGAAGAGTTCCCTTTAAAAAAAAGTCATCCATAACTCCTTCTCTTCGACCTATGAGATATGGTCAATGTCCATTTCATCGATGATTGGAGTCTTCAACACCTTTAATAAAACGATCCCTAATAGCCGTGCATCTTCAAAGCTGCCAGTTTGTCAATTTAATCTGCATATGCATTTTTCCTCTCTTGGGATATTCATTATCGTGTAGTTCTTAATATCATTCAATAGTTCCAATTCCTTTGATAGGTAAGGGGAAAGTCATATGCCCTTAACCTAAAATTCCTTCTTTACTTGGCAATCACCAATTGAGAGTCACTAAAGATATGTAGTGTCCACACTTTCAACTCCTTTGTTATCTTCAGTCCTGCAATTAATGCTTTGTACTCTACTTCATTATTATAGCATAGAACTCAAGTTTTAGCAAACAATAGTTCTTTCATCCTTCCAGAATCACCAAGGCTACACCCGCTCTAGAATCGTCCTCATTGAATGCTCTGTCCATATATAACTTTCAGTCCAAAAGTTCGACCATCTACTCTTCCATCTCATCATCTCGGATAGTAAATTCAATAATGAAATCCGCTAATTTCTATCGAATTACATTTCTGGGATGATATTTAATATCATATTTACTCATCTCATATTAAACTTCAATAGTCATCCTAAGATCTTAGGGCGATGCAATATTCTCCTAAGAGATTGATCCATTAACACACTTATCGAATGAGCCAAGAAATACAACCTTGACTTTCTCAATTCCATCAATAAATAGTAGGCTACCTTTTCCAACTTCAGATATAGCTTTCTATGCCTATGAACCATATACTGATATAGTATACCAACCTTACCTCACGTACCAATGTCGCATTCAATGCATGAGTCGACATCTCCAAATAGATGTATAGATCTTCTCCTTCCAAAGGCTTTGATAGGATTTGCGGTTTACAGAGATGTTCGAATAGATTCTAAATGGTAGCATCACACTTATCCGTCCATCAGAACTTTCACTTTCCTTCTTGAGGGCATTAAAAAATGATATACGCATATTGGTTGCTGCCGAGATGAACCTACACAAAGCGGCAACCTTGCCATTCAAGCACTGCATTTTCCTCCTAGTCCATATGGCTGTAACATGTGTCAATACTTCAATTTGCTTTGGGTTAGCTTCAATGCCTCTCGAGTTCACGATGAACCCAAGAAACTTTCCCGATGTGACTTTGGAAAACTCTTTAGTAACATATGAGCTTAATTTTAGGTGCAATTTGGGCTACTTGTTCTTATTAAAATTTTAAACATGTTTATATTTAACTATACATCACACTTTAGTATATAACATTGTAAATTTTACATTATATACATACATTTGTACATACATATATAGTATATATGTATATGCATATAAGATATTTACAAACTAGTAGTGTGAAATATTTCATATTTGAATTGAACAAATTATAATATACATATAATACACACGTGCCCGCGCGCGTATATTAAAATGCTACATTGAATTATTAATAAACGGAGTTGTATGATATACTAGTTCAAATGAGATTCAAAAGAGTAATATAATTATCTCCAATATATATATTATTTTAAATAAATTTCATTAAAATCAGCAATGAAATTATTTTTGTTATCCCGCATTTGAACCAAGTGATATTTCGATGAATCTAGACTAAGGGGTGATGAAGAAATGGTTCTAGAGGCTTGGTAAATATCAAGATTGAAAAATTCAAGAGAAATGACTATGTGCGGGAAAGATCATAGGGGTCGGCTATAATAAGAGTTGCTTACCGGTTCATTGATTGGGAAGATAGAGCTGGGATGGGGTGTTAGTTCAACCAGTGGCAGACCGATCAGAGCAAGAAGCATCACTATAATAAGAGGATAAATACATTTCTTTTTTTGTATAATAGAAAGTAGAAGCAAATGCAGATACTGATTTAGTGGAAAGAGAAGGGAAGAACGATTATCCTTAGAAACATTGGCAAGCAACGAGAGGCTGTATATTAATAGGATCGATCCATTATTCTTGGCCGAGGTGGTGCATAGTTCACGAACATACAAACTGAAGTTGCTTACTTGTGAAAGTTAGGTAGCAAAGCTATGTATAAAAAGGAGTGGGTGTAGATACCAAGTCTAGTATATTAATAGTATGAAAGGTAAACCCACCTAATGAAGATCAGAACATTGCATGAAGACAGAAGAAAACGACAAGTTCAATGCAAAGGAATGGATTGATAACAATCCATATAAATCGGTATCGAACCATATGGTTTCTCTCATGCATCCCATTGATCAAATCCAAAGTCATGTTCTAAGTTGTTGAGAGTGCAAGAAAATTCAACAGAATGGATCAGTACCAATCCATTACGATTGGTACTGAACCATAGTGAGTGGGAGAGTTCGTGTGTTCTGACCAATTCTTCATGCTAAAACTTCATTTTTGAAAGGATGGTTGGTTTCTCATATAAATACCAAGCTGGTAGAACTCTTGAGTGATCTTTTGGAATTTCTACTGATTTTTGGACAAGGAAGTTGTGATCCCATTTTTTGACCAGGTAATATTCGAACGAACCCGACGAGTTAAACTTCGAAGTTATCAAGGCAAGACGCCCGAAGAGATGACCACGAAGCTCAAAAATCAAAGTACAACCAAGGTCGCAATTTAAATATCAACTCTCCACCAAAATAAGAAGGCTCGATACCTACAAGTACGGGGTCGGTATTGACCTATCTCTAGGGGTTGGTATCGACTCACATAAACTCCCTCGTGGGAGCCAATCTTCTGCCTAGGGGTCTAACTTAGTGTCAATAACTCATTTCCAATGTTGTTTTGCTGGCTCGATGCAATTTTCTATCAATCTCCACGAACTCTTGAATCTGCAACTCTATTCTTCTAGCACTCCATCATTTGGACTTCAAAACAAGTTGATATTGGTACAAACAACTATGGAATCATGAAATTAACCACAAGATGGTCCGTAGAGAAGAGTTGAGGCAGATGATTTGGCAATTTTAGGGGTCGTTATCGACTCCTATCCATGGACTCATACCACCCATAGCTGGTTGATGAAGTGGCACCTACTTTCTTGGAGGAATTGGTCTAAAGCTTGAGTAACAACTTGGAGGTATTTTGTGTGAGATATTTGGCTCCTTAACTCTATAAATTGGAAGGTAGGACTCATTTTTCAGGATCTTTTGGCTCTAACTATCTCTACTTCATATTCTTGTAATTCTAAAAATATAGGTATTAGTGTTGTACCGACCCCTACGAACTTCTGCCCCTAAGTCGAAAGTTAAGCAATAAAACCATTAAGTGGACGTAGGCCAGAGTTTGCCGAACCACTATAAAACTATGAGTGTTCATTTCTTACTTGTTTTAATTTGTTTTCTTCACTTTTTATTCTCTTTTAATTTCTATTGGGTGTTTGTGCCTTTTTTGGTTCAAACAGAAGCTCTGTCAAATTCATGCCTAACCGGTTTGAATCTTCAAGTCGTTATAATTCAATTGTAGTTGCTATATAAATCAGTAACAATGTTGATAGTGGATGCAAGCTTAAGATTCTAGCTGAACCACTTTGGAAATTGTTTTACTCCTCTTTGATCTATGAATTCTTCACTTTTAACTTTCATTTTTGATTGAATTGGCGTGTTTTCCCATATTTTATGCAAACATGTTTAATAATTCTCATACTCCAATAAATGTTATTTGAGATAATAATGATATATCTTGAAACTCAAATCAAAATCAAACATTAAATATGATTTCATATTAAACTTTACATAATAACATTATAAAAGTCCTAGTGGATGATGTAATAGAAAAGGATATTTTTGAAATCTCAAGTTCATGGAACTCCAAAGAGAGAAAATGATATTCAAGAAAGAAGCAGTCGTTATGGCTATGTTAAGCTACGATCTTTCTGAGCTAGCACCGGATAAATATAAGGAAATATAAAGACGAACAAAGGATATGTTTGCATCAGTCGGAACATCCAGCTTTTAGGATAACTTTATTCTAATTCATCATTTATTATAATGTTTTGTATTTCATGGTTTTTATATTTTTATCTTAATGGTAACTTTATTATAAATTGTTTGCAACTAAATTGGTCACAAGCACCTAAGAATAGATTTAAGTAGAGAAGTAAATGAAGAAAATAAAATTAAAATAGAGGAATAGAGTAAATTAATAAGCAAATCAAAGTTATAATCAAGAACACGAGGATTTATGGTGGTTCGGCATCGTATGCCTACATCCACTTTGAAGATTCTCTTTATTGATTCACTATTAATTTGATTGTAGAAGCAAACAACAAGAAGTAAGGAATAAACTTGATTACAATAAAGGACTATGTAACCAGCAACCTAAAGATCCTTAGAATTACCCCCTAGGCCAGTATTTATAAGTGAAGGCGACCACCAATCCTTCCAAAACTTCGGCTATAGGACCTTCTTATCCACATGGGCCCACCATAGGGGTCGCTAGGCCCAAATCCTAATGAAGAGGGATAGGCAGCTGTCCCTCCATTGGTCGATTCTTGAGTAGCAATCCCTGTGGTGGCTTCTTCATATTTAGACATGTTGGCTCTTCAAATATCATGTTGATTGGACAAGTGGAACTTGTGCTTTTACTTGATCTTTGGTTCAGATCCACTTGGAGGTTATCTCTGTCAAACCCTTCTCAATGGATCATGCTGATCCCTCATGGTTGACCATATACTTCGTATGTCGATCCCTATTGTATGCTATAGTAATCCATCTGCTTATCCAATCATGTCGATCCATGCATACTTATTCATGCATATCCCTTGAATTCCATTATGTAATGTCAATCCCTTTTATTCCACTAAGTTATGCCGATCAACCTTATTCCACAAAGCTATGCTGATCCACCTAATTCCACAAAGCTAAGCCGATCCCTCATATTCCACAGAACTATGCCGATCCATCCTATTCCACAATGCTAATCCGATCCCTCCTATTCCACAAAGCTATGCTGATCCACCTTATTGCATAAAGCTAAGTTGATCCCTCCTATTCCACAAAGCTATGTCGATCCCTCCTATTCCATAATGATATGCTGATCCCTTCTATTCCACAATGTTAGGCCGATCCCTTGAGTTCCAACCTAACTCCTATATTCCTAGAACCCTGCATCGTCTATCTACCAACTTCGTTCAATCCTGGCTTCATATAACCATTTGAGCTCTACTTCCGGGTTCTACAGCCGTTTCTCTGTGGTCATCCTTCTCGATAACAGTTGAATCTATCTTGCGCAGTCAATCCAATATAGCCGGGTCAGGATACCGGGTAACATAAATTAATGAATTTTCTTATTTGAACTTATTCTTTGTATTATCAATTAGTTGTAAATTAGGGAAATTGTCTTATTTCACTAATAATTTGTATTGTTAAATCATTAACAATTTAAATAGTCCACTTATGTCCTATAATATTGTCCTTCGCTGAATGAGGACAACTAGACTTTGTCAATTAGTACTAGTACTCTAGATCTTGTCAATTAATTATACAATAACCATAAAGTTAACAAATGATAGAGTACTCTTAACTCATCTCATTAAATTATAAAAGGATATCTTGAACCTAACATTTACAACAAGAGAAAAATTTAAGTACTAAAAAAATGTCCGATGCTCCTTAGTTAGCAACTGACTTGCTTGTTCTAGTGAAATTACATAAAGCCCGATTGCATGCATGACATGGGCTTGTGTCAAGGTATGTATACTAGTAACGAAGGCTATTATAACTTAGTGAATGAAGTTTATAACAACCACCCATATTGTAGAGTTAGATGCACGACCACGGACACTGAAACTACATATTGTTATTATATTACAACTTGCGATAGATATTGCAAAATAATTTAGGAAGTTAAGGATGAAAAGTTGTTTGTCGATAACTATATAACTTTCAACTCCTGTTAAGGATGAAAATATTACATTGATTTCATCAGTCATGAGGCCTTTGAACTTCAATATAGTGTACTTAAATCTATTTTACTACATAATATTAGTGTAATGCATAACTCATATTATTTTCTTAACCATGTGCTAGTTTGATGGCATCTTTGCGTTTTTGGTGTTTTTAATGAATGTATTTTCTTCTGGTAAGAATATTGTGTTTTACCACTTGTTTTGAAATATATATGCTATAATCTCTAATTATTTTATTTAATGAAAATCAATTATTTATATGATGCAAAAATAGAGGAACATTAACATTCAATACCTTCAACAATTAAATGACTAGTTAATAAAACATTGCAACAACATCTAAGTCCTATAACAACGAACATGATTATTTTGATTCCTGAATTCATGAAGTTAAGTACAATATATGCTGATTTCTTCGTCTAATTCCAAAGCTTAATCTATAGCTCACGACTGCAATAGTTCATCTATCCATAGTTTAAACGTACATTAATCAGGGTACGGTAGGCAATGGAAGTACCATGATCCAACATCATTACCATTTATTACAATGGCTATCGATGGTTTGTACCCACATTTTCATATAATATATGGAGATTGTGCCTCATTGAAATCCTCCACTCGACTTTTTGAGGTTCTAGTCATTGTGGTTCATGTTTAAGAGATCTTCCTGTCATTGTTATAATTCAATTTCCAATTTTTACATCCATTTCTGAAGCTCTCATTGTTAAGACCCTTGTAATGTCTCCCTTCCATTTCAATGTATAGAGAAGTTGAGGTTCTTGGTGGAGATGGATTAGGATATGATGTTCCAGATAATGGTCAGCATAATTGTAAGATTTTTGAAGAGAAATAGGCATTTGAAGAGCTAACTTTTAAATTGGAACATAAAAAAACCTTGAATATTCCATGATATTTATAAAGTTAGATGTTGTCATAAGCATAAAATTTAATTTTCAGAGGTAAAGCAAAAAGAATATTGATGAACCAACCCATATAACTACGGTATACTATGTGCCCATATTATCAAGTCATATTTTTTTAGTGTTTTGTTACATCAAACTTTGAAATCAAAGTGTGGTCACATCTGTCTCTAAACGAGGTTGCGGTCACATCCAAATTCGGTAGGTAGTATTGCGTTGTTAGTTCAATGGACACAGTGTGTGGTGACATCTCCGTCATAGTGTCATGTTGACCATACATATTCATATAATTTATATACTTTTACTAACCTTCAATAAACTTCCTTTAATAAAAACATACTTATAATCAAGTTTATAAATAAGCTTTTGGTTAAGGTGGAATTATCGCTATATAAATCGTTAAATAAGTAGGATTTGATAGAGTTAAGGGTGTATACTTGGTGCAACTGTATAATTTAATTATACTTATTTCTTATAGGAAATCTAGTTTGAAATAAAGTAAATTTTTGGTTTTAGTTTCTATTGTATATGTTGTTATCTTGGAATATAATTAATGTTTAATATACATTAAATATATACAAGTAGGAAATTATTACGGAAAGTGTTTAATTGATTGTAGTTATGAATATGTTGGTAACTGTAGGTATTGAATCGTATAAAATAAACACTTATCTTGAAAATGTTACTAGTCAATATGTAATGAAAATGGGATCTATTGAGACTAGTGTACATAATACTCTTCGAATGATGGACGGTGATTTACTCATGACCGTTAGAAGCACCAAGGAGTTATGTATGTGTAGTTTTTTAGAACAATAAAATAATGATTCATCAAGATTCTACATTAGGTTAAAACTCAAATAGAACATGACAATATGAAATAGTGGTTTACCTTGAGAATACTGTGAATCTTAAGTGTCTAATCTATACTTTGATTATTGTCAATTACACGGCAATATTGATTATGTTACAGCTTTAATTAGGTATAAGTTGAATGACTTGAAGTGAAAATTGGTCAATGGAAGATTCGTCTCCTTTGAATAGAAGGTATTATCACCGTCGTTGGTAATCACATTAAGTCAACATCTATGGCCATAGCAAATTGGTTAATCGATAATTGTAATTAGATTGAACCATGGACTTTAATATTGGACTTTGCAATTAAATACGGATATTATTAGAATTTTAACCATTGACCGAGATCTGGATATCTAAGTGATATAGTGATGACAAAGAGAAGATGTGCATAATATATTTATGCTTGTGATTTTGCTTTAAAAGAAAAGAAATTCGATTCCACCTAAATAATCTATAAGCAAATGAACTCGTATCCACTATTGTGCTTTAGCAAAGTTTGTACTAGCTTAATGTTTAAGTTTTTTAAATATTAGCAAGGGATGAGTTCACACTTGGGAATCACACGATTGCAACACTCACTTTTCAAACTGAAATAATTTATTTAAATAATTTCTAAAATTTATAAATTATTATTATGGAGAAATCACTATAATGGTTGTATCAATTAATTTACTATTATTATTGATTATCATTAGAGGTCATAAAACTTATTAACAAAATATACCCTTGCTATGTATTTATTTAATTTATTAGGCCAATATTATAAATTGAATATAATAAATAATATATATTATTTTGTTAGCCGAAATTTTAGTTTTTTAAGTAAGGATGGACAAAATATATACGTGGTTGAATTAATTAAATGGGTTTGGTTATTAAGTGAGATAAGATGCCACTTATAATGGGTCATACCATGACTAGTTGATCAAGATAGGATATTTTGCATAACCCATTAGTGCTATAAATATACCAAAATGCTTATTCAACAAACACAAAAATTCATTCTCTCTCCATAAAAGTAAATTATATCATAATGGTGGACTTTGCAACTCCACTATTGAGTTAGAGAATAGTTCTGTCAACGGCAAAACCAACATTTCAAGTGTATTCGACCGACAATATCATAGATGAAAACATTTCAAATTATTTTACTAAAATCAATTTATAAAATTATTTGTGGATCAATCTACTTTGATAAAATATATTAAAAAATGTAGTTTTTATGTTAAACTAAAATGAGGTTCCCTCTCATAGCACTTCTCATCATTATTCACCAAATCAACGACGTGGTCATGATGGAAAATTTGTGTTAGGAAAATTCTCGATGTGTAAATCATCAGTCTAGGGTTTTAGATCCAATTGAGTGATAATGGAAGATAGGGCATCGCATAGTGGTCACAAAGGTGGTGGCATTGTCGTCTTCAGAGGTCTAAGGTTGGCTAGAAAATTCGACGAGCATATTCATTCCGACCGTTAGGGTTTCTGAAAATTATCAAAACTCTATTTTGTTTTAAAAAGTATATATAATTAGTATTATTTCATTATTTCCATAAAAACCCTTATATCTAACAACCTTCTTAACATCTACTTATGATAACCTTTTCACATACAAATTGTGGCATTGGGTTGATATTAAAATTTTGGACAGATCAATATTAGTTAACTACATATCATACACATATATATGACATTGTTATTTAAATGTTGATATATATATATATATATATATATGTGTATTTGTTATTTGGAAATGCAAATATTTACACTTTAATCCAAATTAATATATTATTCATTTGATTCGAATATTTGATATTTGATTATATATGAATTATAATTATTTAAATTTTATCATCAATTTAATAAACATAGAATTTATACTTTCAACTTGAATTTATCTTAAAATTAGTTAATTGGTTATTATCGTTCAGGTATTAATTATATATATATATATATATATATATATAATATTATACATACAAGCATATACATACATGTATCATTGTATATATATAATTAATTTGTTATTGAATTTACTTTAAAATGAATATTATTTAATTGACAATGAATTATCTTGTCAAACATTTAGAACAAATAAAACATTGTAAATCATAACAATAATAATATAATGATAATATAAGTTAAAATTCAAATCAGAACCATCCAATAAAACGTTAAATATGATTTAATGTTATTGACATTATTCATGATAACACAATAAAAAATATAGTACATAATGAGTTAAAAAGGAATTTTTTAATAATTTGCTCCTTTTACCCTACTATTCGTTGCACCTGATCCAATAATGATATTAGAGCCCTCATTGTGTTGTTATAAATACCATATAAAATTGGAATTTAAAATTAGTTTAAATTTACATTTAATTTATATAAAGATTATGAACAACTCTAAAAAATATTTCTAAAAATTTATTTATAAAACTTATAAATATATTAATTTATAATTATGTTAAATTAAAATTAAAATTTACCAAAAAAAACATCTTAGATCTAATAATGGCGACAGTTTATCTCTCTCCGTTGACTTCCTCCGTGGCCTTTCGCCTCATCGCCCCTCCTCCCCTTGACGCTTCGCCTCTCCCCCTTGCTTCCCCTCCGACTCGCCTTGCTCTCTTCTCCCTATGCTTGTTTCTTCGCTGACATGTCCTTCCTCAACCAGATCTGGGCGTATATTTAACTCGCTTCCTTCTGCTATGCCGCACTTAGTTAACGAATCTGACTTCCTACCTCTGATTACGTCCAAGCCTTGTTCGCCAACTGCCTCGGACTCTGATGGTTCTCTTATTAACGTCCCGATTGCCAAAACTTTCTCCGCCCTTCAAGCATTGTCTGGTGGTTTGCAACTAGCACCTAACTCCGATACGATCAGAAATGTTTTAGGAACTAGTATTGGTTGTGTTAATACCAACGTTCACCTTTTGCCTATAACCAGTATGTCTCTTCCGACTCAGGGTAGTTCTCCCCTTCCTGATGTTGATGTCAATAGTTGTCAGCCTATTGGTGTTGGATTGTTGTATAATGGTAATAACTCTGTTGTTGAGGCCTGTGATGATGGTGTGTAGTCTGTTCGAACCAATTGTGTTCCACAGGCAGTAAATTCTATTATTGGTTTTTGCACTACAGATGTTTGTAGTAATGCCGAGGTGCATACTGAAATGAATTATAGAAATATTGGTTTTGGTACATCCGCTGGCTCACTTCTCGGTGGTGATCTACCGGTTAGTGCTGTGCTTAATCAGCGTCCTTTTGTTCCTGCCTCTTCTTGCACTAAACATTGGTCGTCCCTTTTCACCTCTCTGCCATGTAATGAGGGAGAATACGAACCAATTGATTTTAAAATTGTGGTTGAAAATGGAGTAATGATTCCTCCTCCTATTGTGATGCAAGCTGGCTTGGACTATTGGTCGGAATATTTGGTTTGTTTCCTTTTGGATCCTAATCGCCACCTTCATGATGTGACTAATGTTTGTCGTAGGGCCTGGAAGCTTCGTGGTAACTTGCATGTAATGTTGGTTGACTCCATGTATTTTCTTATGTTTTCATCCGCCGAGGATCGGCGTCTTGTCCTTGAGGCCGAGCCTTCCTTTTTTGATGGAAAACCTTTTATTGTTCCTCCTTGGACTCCAACAGGAGCTAGTGCTCGTTAACAGGTTCTTTCTATTCCTATATGGGTTTTCTTTTCACATATTCCTTCTACTTTACAGTCGTTGCTTGGTTTGAATTGGCTAGCTTGTAACATAGGCAAACTGAAAGGTTTTGATGCTAACACAATAGCACGTGAAAAACTGGTATATGATAAGGCTCTGATTGAAATTACCCCAGATAAGCCCTCCCATCCACTATTCTTGTTCAGCTTGCTATTGGGCATGTTGTGGATGTCTGTGTTCGTTACGGATGGGTTCAGGACATTTGTACTTCTTGTCACTCCTTTGGCCACCTTGCCGCCGCTTGCAAGCATTCTACCGACTCCGTTGCGACTCCCAAAATTCCTCTTCCACGCCCCCCGCTTAGGAAATGGGTTCCTAAAGTTTCGTCCTCTGCCTCTTAGTTACCTGGCCCAGATCCTCCTCCTATCTCTGATGCTAGGTCTGCTCTTCTATCATATCCCATGGTTCCATCGGTAGTTTCAGATTTTCCTATAGCTGCTCCCAATCCTGTGCCTCCAAAACCGACTGTGGTTTGGTTTGAGTCTGAGAGGTGTTGGATTGATCTTAAATCTGATATGAGATATAACCCTATGGACGATTCTTTTTTTTGATTTCTTTCCGATGATCATCTGGACTTCAGATGCCTTCATTATTGTGCCTTTGGTGACTCATTAGTTCTCGCTATGAATGGTCAAATGGGGAATCATAATGCTGTCATGTTATCTGACGCTACCTGGACCGGTTGTTTATTTACACTTCTGCTTCTGTGGATTATGACCCCTGTCTTGCTGTGCTTTTTCGCCCCTTTGCTCTAATTATTGGGAATGTCCGGTGGGATCTGCCCAATTATTACCGGACGATAACGCTTCTTCCTCTTCTGAGGAGACCTAGTCGCTAGGTTATTTATAGTAGCCGTGGCATCTCTATCACAATCCTGTTCTGTATTTCCTTATTATTAGTAGTTAAGGTGTTTTTACATTACTCTTGTACTATAATGTTTTATTACGTTCGTAATAAAAAGTGGACGGTCCACTATAAAACCGGTCGGCCTTGCCCAAAAAAAAAATTTACAAGGGTTGTGAATAAAATTTAAAATTGTTCTAAATTTGTATTTATAAGGTTATAAATAATTCTTTGAAGGTTATTTAAATTTAAATTTATGAGAATTATAAATAAATAAATTCGAAATTTTCTAAATTTAAAAATATAAAAGTTAAAAATAAATAAATTAAAAATAATTTTAAATTGTAAAATGTGTTATAAATGTTATAGTCCGCCAAAGGTTACAATAAAGTTGTAATATTAAGTAATTGCTAATTAATAATATATATATATATGTATATAAGATTTATATTATATTATAAATGTTATAATTACATAAGAGAATCTTATATAATATATATAAGTAAACTAGAAGTATGATGTTAATAGTTAAAAATTAAGTAAAACAAATTGTAGTAATAATAAATAAACAAATATTTATATAATTGTTTTAATATAAATTCATAATAACAAATGAATTCGTTGGGTATTTTGAGTAGTTACTATTCCTTATAGAAGATAATACTCATTGTTTTTATTTTGTGATTATGGACCTGAAATATAGTTGTTCACTATCATTTAAATATAATTAGGGCACTATACATACTTATGGTTGTCGAGCACCCCTAAGGCCCCAACCCATAAAATATTTATAGTGATGGGTTAGGAATGCCTAATTTATTTTGTGATTTGTTGAGAACCCATAATGTCAAAAGATGATTAGGAGTACATAATATACGGTTAGGAGTTATATACGAGATATAACTACTAAATGTTATTTACCATTTTTGGGGACTACAATTTGTTGAGCCTCATCAAGGTTGTATAACACAATAACTGGATCCTAGAGGAATTTAAGAAATCCCTACATCTCATATAAGGTTTTTAAGAGATGTAAAATCTAGTGGGAGGCCTATTAGAAAAATATAATAGTTCATTCTCATAAGTTTAAGAGCATATGTAATATTAAAATAATCTACTTTAATAAATTTGCATCAATGATATTATTAATAAAAAAAATTATTGATTAGTATATACTAAATGAACCTGATAATGAAATGTAATTATTTACTTAGCAATAAATTAATCTTTTGACATGTCACTTCAATGCACATGCAAGAGTTGAGTAATACAACCATTAAAACTTTCTAGTCTTGGTCACTTAAGTGTGAATTTTCCCTAAGGCAAGTATTATTTTCTATGAGCTTTAAACTCTAAAACAATACAAGAGTATTGATCTTTGATCCACACTCCATCACATACCAATATTGTAAGGTGAAAAGTCATGCTCTATAATATATAGAATTTCGATGAAATTGTTCTATTCAAAATGAGAAAATAAACCTAAGTGCATTATTATGTATTCAATAAGACCGAGTATAATGAGGATCTTGTTGTGTTAGAAACAACACTAGACCAAGGACTATAGACAGACCTAAAAATTTGATCATTGAAATGCTGGTTTTTTTTCTATTTACCTAATGCAACTCATTCGATATCCTTAACATTTTGCGGACGACTGGATGCATTTTTTTAAAGAAATATAATATCCTTTTATAAAGTGTTTCTCTTTTGAAAGGTTTGACCATTTAAAAAAGTAAGTGAAAGTTTTAGAGTGGATATAACATATGCACAATTAGGATGAAGAGAGTGTGAACGGTCACTTCTACTTCATGAATAGACATTGAAAATGCAATTGTACAAAATATTTCTATACATTTAATAAGGAACAAGAAATAGGTTATCTATTCCAAATATATTTTTCTTATAGAAAATTATTCTCTATAAGATCTACTTCTTTGAGTTTGAGATATTTTATTCAAAGCTCTCGATAGTAAATTAGTTATAATAGAAGAAATAAATAGATTATGATAAGTGATTGAATAGAGCTTCTATTTTAAATGTTATATTGTAATAGTGAAAATGGTAGGAGCGTACCATATGACAATTACTAAAAAACATATCAAGTTTTGATAAATTACTTTCATGTATAAAAAATATATTTTTTACAACCCAGAAACCAGTTAAGTAAACTAGGGGATGCCTGAACTGAACCCCTGGTTAGAGTCTAAAAATTATTATATACCAAATATTTATGGCACTATTGTATACCAAATATTATTCATGAATTATTAATTAGTTTCGATTTTGAACTAAAGTAGACGCAATTTTTTTGATATGAATATTATAAATATTTGTTATAAAATATTTTTTTTATTTATCAATGATAGTATTTATTTTCATAGCAATACTGACATGTTAGTTATACAAAAAATACAAAAGCATCTAAAATATGTAATAATTAATTTTAGTAACATGGACTGCGCTATATTTTTTTGATAAATTATTCTTTAGTCGTATAAGTATGAATTATTTGGTACTAGTGAGTTGTATCTGAAATTATTAATGGGAATGCACTCGTGCGGTGGAATTGACAAAAGAGTTAATGAACACTTCGAATTAATACATATAGATGTATGAAGTCCAAGGTCTAATGATATACAAAACGAATCCACTTGCTTCATTAAATTCACCGATGGATTTTCTTAGATATGAACATGTGCATTTGATACACAAGTTAGATATCTATAATTAGTTCACAGAATATAAAATGGGAGTAGAAAATAATAACATGCAAAAGAACTATAGCAAATCAATTTGATTGAATAGGTGAGGATCTTGGGTAAGGGTTCCCAAAGTACCTAAAATAAAATTTGATTTACTCTCAAAGTCACTCCTACCTATGCTACATAATAATGTATTGATAAGGAGTAAGCTGGCTTTATTGGACAAAGTAAGATTAATAATAAGTGAATTGAGTCACCGCATTTTTAAGGATATATACTTAAAAGTAACACATTTCTTGAATTTGGTTTCATCTATAGGTGAGATTATGATTCCATATAAGATATGAATTAGGGGAAAAACCATCTTAAAAGGTTTATATATATGGTTGTCTGATCTACATTATAAATGTAAGTTTCATTAACTTACTACTATTATTTATGTAAGTCTGTAGGCAGTTCACAAAATAGTTTGAATGACTTTTCCATCATGATGAGAAACAAATTGTTGTTTCAAGACATACTACCTTCTTGTTGAAGGAAATTCTTTTTGGAGAAATTAGTTGTAGTGCGACAGGCTTGGATACGATCCATGAATCATACATAGGGACTGGATATGTAGATGATATAAATTTAACAAAGCCCAAAAAGGACAAAACTCATTAGAATCTCCTATAGAAAATCTCACACATTGAAGAAAAACTGTGAATTCTTATCAATGTTGAGAATATGGATTGTTTATAATAAAAATATCTCCAGTTGCCGACTAGCCACAAAGAGTATGAACTCTAACATTTGGCATGACACTTTAAATCCAAAATGGATTTCATGTGCATTGACAATTACCCAAAACGATTTGATCCATCGACCAAAAGTCAACCTTTAGGAGGATGATCAATGCAGTTGGGAAAGTTTAAAGCTAGGTTGGGGGGAAATAATCTTAAAATCAATAAAGCAATTTCGCTTGTCACCATGCATAAGTGCAATCTGATTCTACTTGCAAACTACTACATAATATGATAAGGGTTTTGGCACATTGATGTTGAAATAGAATTTCTAAATAATGATTTAGAGGAGACCGTTTGCACATCATAGCCAAAAGGTCTCGAAATCAGTGGGAGAGATAACAATGTTTGGGGATTTTTAAGATAAGACCTTAAACAAACGTATTTTAATAAACATCTGGAGGTTGAGCAATTATTTTGACAAAGAAATCAAATAGTTTGGTTTCACTTAAAATGCTAATGAAGTGTGGTTCTGTAAAGAAGAAAATAAAAGGTAGTAAGATCTTTACAATACTATAAGTAAACAACATGCTACTGATTGATAATGATGTACCTGTTTTAAAATCTGTTAAATCATGGTTGCTTAATTCTTGATGAAAGATTCAAAAGAGGCGTCCTATATACTCGATATAAGAGGATGTTGAAATTGTCGTAATCATTATACTTAGACACCATATTAAAGTGTTTAATGTGCAACATATGAGATAGATTTCTTATGTATCAATAATAAGAATCATTATATATGTTATGTTATGACTAGGATAAAATCTATTTCGATACTTTATATAGTGAGCAAATATCAGATCTGAGAAAATCACTAAAGTTAAGAGTATTCTTGAGTTTATTGAAATATTAGAGAATTGTATATGGAAAAAACAAACTCCTTATGATGGTGTATTTCAATTCGAACTTCATAAGGGACGTAGAATGTAGTAAGTCGATCTTAAATTCATGTTTGCCACAATAAAGGGCTTTAAGTTGGAAATGTCCAAACGAGAGGTTATGACAGATTCAACTATAAAGGCTAAGTACATCACGTTGAATAGTGCTGCAATGAAAGTGGTATATGTGTCCAAATTTATAAGAAAGCTAGGGATGTTTCCCACCATTGAGAATTCAATAATGTATTATGGTATTAATGATGCATTATAGATTGCAATAGGATCCAAAACTTGATAATAGGACCAGATATGTTCTCCGTAATTAACACTTGATAGAAGAGTTTATCAATTACAGAGAAGTAAAATCGAAAGTAGATACGAAATAATAATATTACAAATCCAATTACCAAAGTCCTTTCTCATTTTTTTCTAGGAAAACTAATCTAGAGTATGATTATGACTCACTATAATTGTCCTAAGTGCAAGCGGGAGATTAGAAGAGTTAAGAGTGGTGCCTAACGGAAAGCATGTATTTTGATTATTATACTTAAATCTTATAGAAAATCATGTTTGAAATAAAGTAAGCTATTGGTTTTATTTTCTATTGTATATATTGGGAAATAATTTATATTTTAAATACACTGAATATATACTAGGAAAAAATCCTTATGGAAAGTATTTAGTCGATTGTAGTTACGAACATGTTCGTAACCATATAGGTATTCAATCATATAAATAATTACTTTTCCTTAAATGTTC
Organism: Allium fistulosum; assembly: GCA_030737815.1. Classification (NCBI taxonomy): domain Eukaryota; kingdom Viridiplantae; phylum Streptophyta; class Magnoliopsida; order Asparagales; family Amaryllidaceae; genus Allium; species Allium fistulosum. The sequence continues at coordinate 1,229,921,479 of CM060901.1, forward strand.
ATATTCAAAATGTACCAAGAATGGGATATCGATATATTTATTGAGAATACATAATGCTCTCTATATGATTGGTGGTTAATTACTCATGATCGTTGGGGCACATGGGATTATGTTTGTGCAGTTGTTTGAAACAATTATAGGAAGGCTCACCAATAGTATTCTATAAGTTAAAGTCAAATAGAAGATCTCACATGACGATGTGCAGAAGTCTTTTGATTTGATAATATTGTGGGTCTTAAGTGTCTAAGATATACATTGGTTATGGTAAATCACACGACAACCCGATAAGTTGAATCACTTAAAGTGAAACACTGTTCAAGATAGGATTCATCTCCTTCAAATAGAAAGTTAGTATCATTGTAATTGGCAGTCAAAGTCATTGGCCAAAGAAAATTAGTTAATCAATAATTATTGTCAAGCTGAACCAAGGACTTTAAAGTTGGACGTTGCAATTAAATATGGATATTATTAAAATTTTGGCCGTTGACCAAGCTCTTGATATCTAAATGATAGAGTGATGAAGAAGAGAAAACATGAAGAATATATTGTTGCTTAAGGATGTCACGCTTCAATAGATAAAAAATTGGAATTCAGCTAGGTAATATGTAAGCAGCTGAACTTAAGCCCACTATCATGCTTCAACAAAGTCTGTACAGTCTTTGATATCGAAACTGTTTATATATTACTAAGGGTTGAGTTCCCTCCAAGGAGTCACACTACACCAACTCCTAGTTTAAATAATTTACCAAAATAATTTTTAAAATTTACAAATATTATTATAGAGAAATTAATATGATGACTATATTAATTAATGTATTATTATTTTTAATTACTATTAGAGGGTGTGGGCTTCTTACTAGCACAAATGACATTCACTATGATGGCTCGCGACGGTAGCTATAGGATGTCGATCACTGGTCTTGGAGTTCAATTCCAGGAATTTGGTGGCCAATTAAGAGATAATGGAAGATAGGGCATCACATGGTTGTCACAATGATAGTGGTGTTGTCATCTCCACAAATCTGAGGTTGGACAGAAAACTCACCAAGCAAATTCACTTCGATGGCTAAGGTTTTTGAAAATTATCAAAACTCCCTTTTTTTAAAGGTATGTATAATTAGTATTACTTCATTAGTCACATAAAAACCCTTGTATCTTACGACCTTCATAATTTTAATATACGATAATTATTTCACGTACAGCTATTAAAATTCTGGACACACTAATATCAGTTAGCTATATACCATAAACATAAATATGACATTGTTATTTAGATGTTGATATATATATATAATAAATTTTCAATTTTATATTTATAAATTTACAATATTAACAAAATAAATATATTAATATATTATTCATTTGGTTTAAATATCTAATATTTGAGTTAAGACGAATTACAATCATTTAAACTTATAACATCGATTTAGTAAACATTTAATTCAAAATTACTATTTGAATCTATCTATAGTGGTCCTAGCTGTATCTTGCCATTATCAACTTGACACATGGTGTATAGTAGACAAGTTAGTGATCCACATCATATCTCTAGAAGTCATTAAATGAGTACAGTTATCATTCAGCAAAGTTATGAAAATAAGCACACTTGTTCTAGTTTTCCTATCTTTCGACTATTTGCAAAAGTGCCAACTACCGTAATGTATAGCATATGCTTGTTAAATGGCAAAATTTGGACTCTTATATGATGTCACTTAGATCTCTATGCCTATAAATATCCAACTTCATAAATAATAACTTATGATACTAAGACATCTTTTATTATGAAAAATCACAACCAAGAAAACAAAAGATATTTGTAGATCTAGTTAGAGCTAAAAGGGAAGAATGATGTGATGATTTTCATGGAGGATGCCAAAAGCGATGAGAGTTAAGGCTATGAGAATGATAAGTCGTTCAACAGATAATGGACAAGAGTGAATTCCCCTTTGATTTTATGTGAATGTGGATTAGAAGCTAGGTATCCTGTCATTAATGTTGGTAGAGACATCGATCGACATTATGTATGATTCTTATTGTACTAAAATGGATGTGGATTTTTGGAGTGGATCGATGAACATTTTTCGGAGTGAGCCATCGATTATACAATAGATTTATAGTAACAATTTAAAATGTTTTGAAACCCAACTTCAATTTGAGATCAAGTTTCACATGAAATAGATCCTCATACGAAAATGATGCTTGACTCAAGTAATTAGTGATCTTGGGATGTGGTACATCAACATATCTATCATATCCGGTGGTAGTAGGCACAATTATGGTCCATCTGCATCCTCCAACTAGAATCTTATATAATGGAACAACATATCTCTGCATAGCGTGAGATAAGACCTTTATAACTAGAGACGCAATACTGATCAAATGGCGGATGGCCCAACTGAATCTACAACGCCCCTGTGAGTAAAATCTATAGATGGTGCTGAGCTATATAGTCACCTCCAACAGTCAAGATAATTCACGTTGGGAATAGTGAATGAAGTAACCAAATTCCCACCAATCGTGCACTCCTACCATCCATAAGGATGCTTGAGAGTAAATCTGCAATAACCTGCATATTTAACGATAGTTAATTTAAATATTAAGTCATTATTGAATTAGAAGTCTAAAATGTGAATTTTCGCATACGGTTGAGTTAGGACTTGAGACCACTTCCATTGAGTCCGGATCGATGTTGCAAATCTAAATGAGTATAAGCATCAATATATTTCGACCGATAGATTTTTAGCTTGCAGCTTGCGTTCGATTCGTAAATCGATCCAAAAAGGTAGCTTTCGTATACGATGAAATTAGGTCCTGAAACCTTTTCCATTGAGTCCGGAATGGCATCCAGAATTTGAATGAGTATAAGGTTCGATATGTTTGGAGCCGGTGATTTTTGGAGATGAATAGTGATTACATGAAAGGAGATGAATTGGGCTTAGGCCCATGGGCTTGGCTATAAGTTAGCTTACCCTTCATAATTCCATTTCATTCTCCTTTTTTCACGTTCACTCTTCTTCCTCTTCTCCTAATCCTCCATTAATTACCTTTTAATCTCCTAGCCCTAACCCCTCAAACTAAATGTCGTAAATTCAAATAAAAATCACCATAAATTTTCACTTCCTGTTATCTACAAAACCCATCAAGGGATTAGCATGAATCGTATTATTGATGGAGATTTTGAAATTAAAGAAAGCTAAATATGGGGTTTTAGTCATTCGAGCTTAGCTTGGGTTTAATTAAGGTGAGTGGGATGATTCTCATATTTAATTTAAGTGTTTTACTTCATTAATTGGTTTATGAATGATTATGAAGTAATATAGAATGATTTGGAGATTTTTATGATATGGATTAGGCTTATGTTCATGTAGTAATCATGATTACATTTTCTAATTAAGTATTTGAACCCTTAATCACCATGTTTGGAAAAGTTAGCAACCTTACAAGTTGATTTTGGGTTAATTGAAAGATTATATACGTTGTTGTGATGAATTAGAGACTAATCACGTGATATATTTAAGTGCATGCTATTAGTTAGTAAGAATAAAACTAAATTAAGAGGTTTTATAAAATGTTTGTGAGCCAGTTAAGAGTGTTTTGGGCTCTAAACTTACGTATGAAGTGATTAGAGGCCCAATGAGCCTTAATTAGTGTTTATAAAATGATTTTATGATTTTATAAATGAAGTGTATATTTTACAAAATAGATATAAGATTTTATAAAAGATAAATACGATGAATACTTCATTTTAAGTGAAGTGATTAAGTATTTTAAAGGCTATAAAGTGATTTATAATTTAGTATGATATTCTTTAAAATGGTATGAGATTTCCAAAAAATGTTTGAACTGATATTTTACTTTTATTGAAAAGATTACTAAGTAAAAGTAACATTTAATCTACTAATGGTTGATTGGCTCACTTGAATGTACGTGTGTGCATTCGTGCACGAGCGGGTATATGTATACGTACATTTGGAGCTAAGCGACAATTAAAAACCAATATTGTATTTAGTTATGATTGTTGTGCGTTAGGTTGTTTTTATACATTTGAAATTGTTTGATTATATAGAAATATAATTGATTACAAGTCCATTGCGGGCATTTCACGTAGCCATAGCGACTATCGTGTATGCTAAGTTGCCTGAGAGTATACCGAGCCAAGCAATTGTCCCGGTGAAGTCCATAATATGATTTGTGTTGAGGTGTGTTTTTGTGCATACGTGTGTGCAAAGAGTGCACAAATGAGTGTATCAACACATGTATAAGATATGCACAAGGCGAGGAGGCCCGGTATGTCGTTTTGGCGTGTTAGAGGAAGCCAGGTCGTTATAATTGCCCGTTGAACTCTACTCGTGCAAAGAGTGGATTTTGGTATCGAAACCAGTTTTCGTATACTTAAGATGCCACTTCCAAAAGGTCGATGAATGAACACCTGGTACGAGTCCGATGGGATGGAGGCAGGCTCTAGTTAGTAGCAAGGCGACTCATTGAGCGAAGCGTTGGAGGAAACGACATGCAAAACAACATTCGTTCATGGAATCTACACCCTGTCCAGGCTCACTGCTTGGAAAAAGTCAGTTCAGTTGATTGACCTGGTCCATTCAGTTGACTGGTTGAGAGGAAAAAGACCATCTTAGCCCTAGTTTAATCGACTGAATGGCCCTCAGTCGGCTGACCTACTTTGTGTTGTGCAAACTTCAAAACGCGATAACTTTTGCATACTAAGTTGAATTGAGGTGAGGTTTAGACCATTGTTTTCCATTTTTTGAGGGCTAAAACCTATGAAATTTTGGTGGGTTTTAGAGTATTCCAATCTTGGGGCTTATGTGGGATCCACCCCGGCACGTATTCCAAAACCATATATTTTAAGGTAGACCAGGAGTGTATATCTGAGGTGTATTATGACATTGAGGTCATGTGTTCCATTTGGAATGCGATTTGGGTTAGTATGAAATTTTGTTAAAGTTTTCCGGTGGGTTTTTAGGCTGTGGCGACTGTAGCTATGCGTGGCGATTACATATGTTATATACGGAGTGAGTCCATACTCTAAGGTTTTGACCTTAGAGTATTATATGATTTGTTGGTGTTGACTTGTTGGGACACACCAAGGGTATGGACTTATGTGACCTACCCAAGGGTATGGACTTGTATGATCTACCCAGGTATCAACCTTGTTGTGGTGTACCTAGAGTGTTGTTGATGGCCATTATACACTCAACAAGGACTTAGAGGGACCATGAATATATTGTTGTGATCGCTTGGATGTTTTTGGGTCCTACATTCGTAATCACACGAACGTTTGGTATTAACAGCAGTGACAATATGCATTGTAGCATACCTATTTGGTCTTAGCAGTAGTGACCACACACATTGTAGCGTACATATTTGGTCTTAGCAGTACTGACTTGTTGTGGCGTACCTATTCGGCCTTACCAGTAGTGACCGTACACGTTGAGGCATATCGTATCGATCTTAACTGTGGTGATCATTATTTTCGGATCATAGTTTGATCATCGTATATTTATACTATATTATTAGTAGTTTTGGCCTAGTGTAGTGCAATATAAGATATTGTGCTAACTTATTATTATAGGAGAAGAACAGGTTATGGTATGATCCTCTTCTTTAGAGATGGATTTACTATACTTGTTAATAGACAGTCTGGATTACCCCGGAGACACGTTTGTGGCGAGGGACAGCTGTGATTTAGTAGCTCGTATTTATTTGTATATAGTTTTAATATACAACATTTTGAGAAAGTTCCCCTCATACTAGACTTTATGTCTGAACCCGTATTTTTGTGTTCGTCTGCTTATGTCATGAAAACTCTTGAGTACTTGATTGAGTAGTTCGGGAGTCAGGTGCTTTTGGGGATAAGCTAGCCGAGTGCACAATTGGAGAATTTTGGAGGCGTGGCATCGATGTTTTGAGACACATATACTATTAATTCATTTGTACATGATAGAACTGTTATTTACATACAAGACTGCTGCATTATATATTTATCCATAACTCCATGTTTATTTTGGAGTTGATGTATGCTGACTATTCTGTACTGATATTTATTTGTACGTTACTTCCGCTAGTGCGTTCTCTTATATATTGTTATTCTATTATGTTCATGTATATTCAGTATATTATATGTTGTCATTCCGTTCTGAGATCTTATCGATGTCTTGGGCACATGCATGATAAGGCTTCCATCGATATAAGTCTAGAAACATTCTCATAAGTGAGATTGTTTATCGGCAATTTGGAGTAGGGAGGTTTTGGCTAGGTATGATGTAGTGTTTTTGTTGCTGCTAAACAGACCTTTGATTCGAAATTTGTTCATGCGTCGCTTTAAATTCTTACTTCATTTCTGAGATCGAGAAGAGCATGTAGCTTGAGCATTCCATCCATCTTAAACATGACAATTTGTCAGTGAAGGAGTGTTGACTGGTTCAACCTTTTGTTTTTAGGGTTTTGAGTTGGTCTATACACTGTCGTTATGTGCAAAGAGATTTGCCTTGGGTCTTAAGAGTTGGTTGGGGGTCCATTGCTTAGCCTTATCCCAGTCAGTGTCCACTTCTGAATATCTTGTTGGGATGGTTCTCCTTCGTGAGAATCCCCATGAGATACCATTTAGGTACTAAAAGAGGACAGCGACCAAAACTCTGATCGAGGCATAACGACCATGATACGAGGAAGATTGAGCTTGTTTGAAAAATAAAAGTTGGCCTTGTATGTCATTTCTATGGCATATGAGAGGCGTTTCACTATGAAATTTCATCCAGCTAGAGTGAAGCATAACTGCTTCATTTGTGATCAACTTGGCCATATAAAGAAGGACTGTCCTGCATTTTCGAAGGGTTGTAGGTGATGATAACTTGTGTCTCTCGGGCATTATCGGGTCCTAGCGGGCTTACGGTTTAAGAAAATTAGAAAGAGCTTATGTCATGAGGTATGCTCTATTTTTAGGAGCTCACTTTTGTTCCATCATACACTTGAGCAGTATATTTTATCTGTTGCTAGTTAGTCGATAGATAATTACTCGATAGATAAGCTAAACTGAACACATTTCATAGTAGGTAAATCCTTTTGTAGAGATAAACGTCGAATGTGTCACCTTAGTTGCAAAGCTAAGGAGAAACGACCAAAGTATCACCATTCAAACTTGATACATGAGCTTTCAAGTTGAGTGGGTTCGGTCGATGAAGTGTGACTTGGATTTATATCTAGGTAGAGTTCAGTGGATGCCCAGTAATGAGCAGAGGCTAAGCGGATGACTTATAAGTGTTTCTCTAGAATAGTTTGGATTATTATTGTTTTCCTTTGTGTTGGTAAACCTCAGGTGATGGGTATTCCCATGTGTCGATAAGGACATTTTTTGAAGATTTTCCCAGTGGCATACTGTTATCCCACCTTTTGGCAAGGCCGTGACACCAAGGACTTGACTGGGTACCAAAGACAATTCGACTCGAAGATCGGCTATAACCAAGTCCACTATGGATACTAGAAAATTTGGTCCAAGTCTGGATCGAGCTACAATTAACATGGTAAGACAAGCAAAGCCACGAAAGCTAACATTCCAAATTTCGGGTCAATCGGAGTTCATATGCTCAAGTTATCGATCGATCAAAATCAAGAGAGAAGGCCTCAGTTCTTATCCATCAAAAACCACCCCTCTTCGTATCCATCAAGCCCATTCCCCTTCGTATCCATCAATAGTTATCATTTCGTATCAGTTCCGTTTCTACACGCTACGTATTGATCCTCCCATCCACACATTTTGTATCGATCAGTCGATGTTCGATACGAACAGCACATGACAGATCGATACGATCGAATATCATCACTTTCCATCGATACGAAGCGGCCCACAATTATCGATACGAAGCCAATGGCAAATATCGATACAAAGCGGCCTCTAAAGCATCGATACGAAAAGAGTTGCCCAAGACCGATAAGAAGAAGGCGTGGTTAACTAAGAGAAGAGGTCACTCGGCATGAAAAGTGGATCTCCCCTAAGTCATCGTTGCACGTCATCCCCACACAACCGATCGATATGAAATGGACATCGATACGAAAGACTATCAATATGAAACGATCTATACGCACGTTCCAGCCAACTACAAATCCAACCTTGGATCGATCATAACTCAGAATCTACAAGTCCAAATGCTACCAAATTTTCACAAAAACTTACTTACCACCTGGAGAATACCTCTGATTGATCGTAGCCCAAAAGGAGTATGTCTTGATCGGTACGAAGTACACATGGATCGATCCCAAATGACCTTGGAACGATCTGGCGGGCCCACCCACGTGTGAGAAGGGGTATTCCGGGATCTAAGCCAGATATTTCCAGACTACACCTATAAATAGCACTCTAATGCCAACAGAAAAGGTACTTTTGGACTCTACTACGCCGTTACTCTGCCGCAACTCCATTGTAACTTGAGTCCTCGAGTGTTGTACTGTTATAATCAGTTATCAATCAGTAATAAAACAAAAAAATTCAAAGTGGACGTACGCTACAGTGCCAAACCACTATAATTTCTTACGTCTTTTCATTTCTACAAGCTTTTATTGGTGTGATTGTTAGATTAGCCTCATTTTCCATTTAATTTCTTCACTTTAATCTCTTTAATCGCATCCGAAGAGTGTTGTGCCCAATTTTGGTACAAACACTTTGGTGCTTTCATTGAGAGGAAACCCCATTTTTCTCTGATTCATTTGATCTGATGCCGTTGTTGGATTGCTAAAATCTAAGGAGGAGATCCAGATCTGTCATCCAGTAGTTGCTTCTATTCTATCCAGAATTCACCAGATCTAGGAAAGTGCTACGTCACTCAACATGGTTACTACCAGAACTGCTTCAACTACTGCAGATCTAGAAGGAAGGGATAGGAAAAATCCCATGCAGCTAGCCACAGCAGGCCAGGCCTCAGCCAGAGCTCCAGATCCATAAGTTCCTATTACTAGGGAGGAGTTCCAGATCTTAATGCAAGAGCTAACTCAGAGCCGCTAGCAGCTAACTCAGTAGATCCGTGCCAATACAGAGCTAGTGAACTAGCTAAATGAGCAAAGACGAAGAAGATCTAGGAGAGATCGTACTTCTTACTCATCAACTGAAAGCTCGGCTTCTTCTGATTTCAACCATAGATCTACACGCCCACGGTTAGATGGAAACTATGCACAAGCCTTCGGGCAGCAGCGTGTTGTGAATCTCGGACAAACTGAGCCTGGTCCTTCCACAGGACACCAAGCTGGATTCTTCTCCCGAGGAGGGGCACTTACTTATCATGCTATGGATGACCATGTAGCTGCTGCCGCTATAAACTTAGAAGCAGAGATTCGAAACCATGCAGATCCGACCCTTCGTCAACACATCCATGCTCATGAACCTTACATTCCTGAAGATCGGGAGCCAAGGAGGCAAGGAACGGACCATCGACGGCGCCCGGACCGTCCCCGCAGCATGGAACCCAACCATGCCTTTGCCCCGAACATCCAGACGCTTGACATTCCAACCATGATCCACCAAATGATCCGAGAAATTCAAGGTCTTACCAATGACGATTGGGGAATCTCCCAAAGTCATACTCCATTTACTGATGACATCCTTTATGTTGAGCTACCTCGTCGATTCAGGATGCCTACCTTGCCCGTGTATGAAGGAAGTTCAGATCCTAACCAGCACATCTTGAAGTATGAATGGCTCATGAACGTTGTTTAAGCTGACAACGTAGTTAAGTGCAGAAGCTTTCCTATTTCCTTAGGGGGCATCACAACCATTTGGTTCACTCGTCTACCATCCAGATCCATTTCATGCTTTGATCAGTTGGCTACAAAGTTTATTGAGCAATTCCGCATGCACTTTATGAGACCGAAGGATTTTAACACCTTGTCCAGTGTCACTCAAGCTCCAGGAGATACTCTTAGACGTTATCTAGAAAGGTTTCATGCTGCTTGTGTTGAGGTCAGCAACCCCAGTGGTAATTCAATTCTGATGGCATTGACTAAAGGGATCGATACCGATTCCGAGTTTAGCAATTGGTTGGCTGGGAAACCTCCCGCTTCGTTGGATCATTTCTATGCTAAGGCGGCCCAGTTTTTAAGGAGAGAATATGCTAGACGATCTAGGAAGGAAGACGATGTGGGGCCCAGTGTTGAAGGCATTCAGAGTAATATTGCTGTGAAACCGACCGATGAGAGTTCCGGCAAAGTACAATTGAATATACAGAACAAGCAATGTCAACAGAAGGGTAACAGAGGTCAGGCAAAGGAGAGAGCCCCAATCTCGGACCGAGACACAGAACTCCCATGTTCGACCAATATACTCCCCTAAACACATCGTTGGAAAATGTTTATCTACATACTTGTAATACCGGGCACTATAAGAAGCCTGCTCCGAAACTGTCATCGGAGAAACAAACTCAGACAGGGAAATTCTATAGGTTCCACGATTGTTACGGCCATAATACTAATGAGTGTCGTCATTTACAAGACATCATTGAGAAGTTGATTAGAGAAAGGAAGTTGGAACAATTTGTGCAGGCCCCGCAAGATGGAGGTGCGAGCCCATCTAACCCGAATCAAGATCAAGGCCAGGTTAGGCCCGAAGAACCTGCATGTACTGGCGGGAGGTTGGTTATAAACATAGTGAGTGGTAGTCCTCATCCAGCTGATCGGAGCTGGAAGGAAATGGAATCATATGCCGGTTCGATTAGGCATGTGGACTTTGAATACTAGAGTAATGTTGATGATGGGGCCCCCGCAAAACAACAGAGGACGATGACAGACGACATCGTTTTCAAGAATCGTGATGCTTACAGAGTCAAGGCCCCCGCTATTGATCCGTTGGTCAACTCAGCCCAGATAGGTCCTGCTTGGATGAAGAGGATCTTAGTCGACGGCGGAAGTTCTGTCAGTATACTTTTCAAGCGCGCTTATGACCGAATGAGAATGAAGGAAAAAGATCTAAAACCGTGTCAGTCCTGAATTCATGGTTTTAATGGAAGCGCAACTATACCAGCAAGAATGGTGGAGCTGCCAGTTGAGCTGGGTATTGGAGATCGCCGGAGAGTGCAGATGTTGCAGTTTGTGGTGTTAGACATTCATTCCCCCTATAATGCTTTCTTAGGCCGACCGGCCCTTGCGGAATTCAAGGCAGCGATTGCCCCATGATGTTTAACTCTGAAGTTCCCCGTTGATAATGGGGTCGGGGTAGTGCACGGTGATCAGGCAGTTGGACGCGCCTGTTATGTTACGGAGTTGCGGGATGCGCAATGGAAGGAGAAAGGGAAGGGTGTAGAAAAATCTCTCTGCATCCATTTTTTAGAAAATTGACAACTAACGCCTGAGCGTAGGCTTAGGCGCCACAGCCAGTTCCTTAAGGACCTTGATCCCAGTACCTTGAAAGTTGGAGATCTTATACTTAAGAGAATTTATCTGGTCCCTTCACACATGAAACCGGCATGGGAAGGACCGTATGTCATCGAGCGGAGACTTGGAGACGACACATTCAAATCATCAACCATTGACGGTCTTACTTTACCAAGAGCATGGAACAGCGAGAGTCTACGTCGCTATTACACATGACTGGCTTTTATTCATTTTAGTCTACTTTTCCTTTGAAATTTGTTTATGCATTTTCTGAATTTGAACTTGTAATAAGGCAACTGACTCTGCCATACTTTCTTATTCCAGCAATAAAATGGACTCATCAAGCCAGAGTGGCGATCCTTGACATGCATCGTATGACCCTCACGATGTACGAAGAGCTAAGTTCCATCCCACGGTGGGACTTATTCAAATAGGGAGTGATCGTGATCCGACCGGTCACTCTCTAAGTGAAACCCCAAGCTCGGAGGCAAGCAACGATGAAATCAAGAAGGATTGAAACACGACGATCCTCTAACAAACTCTAGCTCCCAGAGTGAGAGCTGAAGTACAAAACTCCAAGATCAGGGCTCGAGGAGGATGGATCCGTCCATCTACGACTTCTCCCTCATTCATTCCAAGCTCGAACAGGATGGACCCGTTCATCTAAGACTTCGCTTACCAACTTAGGGTGGATGTGATCCGATCATCCACTACCCTGATCAGCTCCTCGTTCTCGGAGTGCGAACGAGATCCTAATACCCAAACAGATGTGACTGACCATCTGTCAACTAACTCCAGATTCCCAGAGTGGGAACTAGAATACAAATTCAAATGGGCGTGACTAACTACCCATCAACTAACTCTGATCCCGAGAGCGCGGACTGGAGTATAAACACCAAATGGGTGTGACTGACCACCCATCAACTAACTCTGGTCCCGAGAGCATGGACTGGAGTATAAACACCAAATGGGTGTGACTGACCACCCATCAACTAACTCTGGTCCCGAGAGCGTGGACTGGAGTATAAACACCAAATGGGTGTGACTAACCACCCATCAACTAACTCTGGTCCCGAGAGCGCGGACTGGAGTATAAACACTAAATGAGTGTGACTGACCACCCATCAACCAACTCTAGATTCCGGTAGTAAGAACTGGAGTATAAACATAATCAGGTGTAACTGACCACCCACCAGCTAACTCCGATCCCGAGAGTGTGGACCGGAGTATAAAGCTTATATGGGCGTGACTGATCACCCGCAAAAAAACTTATGTCCCTGAAGTGTAGACACAATCCTAAGCACTAACTGGGTGTAACTGACCGCCCATCAACTGACTCTGGCCCCAAGAGAGCGGACCAGAGTATAAGCATCAAACGGGTGTGACTGACCACTTGTACATCAACTCATGTTCACGGAGCACGGATATGATTACAAGTATTAAACGGGTGTGACCGACCGCCCGTAAAATAACTTATGTCCCCAGTGTGTGGATATGGTTCTAAACGTCGAACGGGAGTGACCGACCGCCCGTAAATTATCCTATGTTCCCGGAGAGTCGATATGGTTCTAAATAACAAGCAGGCGCAACCGACCGCCATCATGCAAGTTCAATACCCAGAGTGCGGATGCAAGTACCAGCTGATGAACAAGTGTGATTGACCACTCCAATTCATTTCACTTTAACTTTGTTGCGACTTAGTTAAATAAAAATGAGCAAAGGCGAAAAACGATTGCCGACCAATTACTTCATTTTATCCCTAAGACTAGGGGCATAACTCAAGTACCAGCCACTGACCGAGACAATGCAACGTTAAGATTCAACTCGACGTTTGGTTATGACCCGAAGCCACAACTTCGGGACTTAACGACCGGATTCAAGTTCGACTCAGAGACCGAAGTATCACAAGTACATTGAATGGAAGTACGAATGCTGAAATACTTAAGTAAGCAAACGTAGAGTTATGCTGGAAAAAACAAAATGAAGTTTTATTTCCAATCTTCTTTGAAAAAAGATAAGTACAAAAAACTTATTCAAAAAATCCTTATAAGCAGGGGCCGAACCCGCATCTATACACGGCATACAAAAACAAAAGGATGTCCTATTCCATCTATCTACCAAAAAGAGGAAACAAAAGAGCAAGTCTACGCCTTTGACTTTATCTTCTTCTTCTTCGGCGTAGACCCGCTTGTACTACAACTCGAATGTCTCTTCGTTCCCTTACCTCCCCGGTCTGTGCTAGCTGGTTTGTCTTCAACCGGGGGGATTACAGTTATCACCTCCTTAGAGCTCACATGAACCGGAGCATCTTTTGTATGCGGGGCTGGAGGGATGCTGGCACTTTCTACAGTGGTGGAAGGAGTCGCACCGGTTTCGATAACAGTGCCACTAGGAGAAATGACAAATATCAGGATTGGGCCAGGACCAGCCATGCCACCAACTCTACGACCTAGCTTCGCCTGCTTAATCTCGGCTTTAATCTCCGCCATTATCTCCTCAGCCCGATCTGCACGAATCCCCATCGACATGCTACTAGTCGGGCCTGAGGAGCTCGTTAAAACCACATCTTCGTCAATGACGAATGGCATTTCAATGATCGGGTCGCTTTGATGGTCGAGGAGTGCTTCCATCATTTGTTCATCAAAAACACAACTGCTTTTGTGCATCTTCCCAGCCGATGCGGCGACCGTTGTAGCTTCCGCCATTAGTGCCTCTTGCTCATAATGCATTTCTTGAGTTGCAGGAGGATCAAGTGATGCAGCATCTATAACTGAATAAAGATAGGAGAAAATATTAGTGACATGTTCTGACAGTGTTCCTACATTTGGATGAATGGAAGAAGTGTTCATAATACCTTCCACATGTTGACTCACATGCTGAGTCGATGTCCCTTTAGAGCCGCATTCATGTACTAGAGATAGGCGCAGTTGGTCTGGGTCGTATCCCGAAATGGCTGGAGGATCAATAGAAGGAGCAGGTTTAGATAGAGAGACTGGGAGTACTTCAGAACCTGCTTCGTGGTGCTCGACTCCAAATCCTTCTCCAACGTCCGGGTACTTAGCGGCTAGTTTTTCCTTTTCAAGGGTGACAATGGTATCATGAAGAACCTTATCCTCATCTCCAACTAGTATCTGATTTTCCAGTTTGAATTCATCAATAGTTGAAGTGTTGTTTGCCATTTTCTCATCTTCGACCAAGCGACTCCAAGCCTTATATGGATGAAAGGGGTAATCTTCGAGCTAGTTGAGATTGCAATTCCTTAAAATGTTGGCGTTATATAGGACCATAAGATCTTTGAATTCATCCTCCATCCTCGCCTCCATCGCTTTAACTTTGCTCTCAATTCTGGCTTCCGCTTCCAGAGCTTTCAAGTTTGCCGCATCCCTTTCGTCTTTAAGAAACACCGTCTGCTCGCATGCCTCCTAGGCAGCTTTATAGCATCATATTTCTCCTTAATGACCTCGACGAACTTCACCTTTAACTCATTTAGCTCCTTTAGCATAACATCTCTTTCGGCCATAACAGTGGTATTCTAGTGGCCCATCTCCTCAACCAAGGCAAAATGCATCTGTCGCATTTTTTCCATAGACAGATTTGCCTCGTCGGATTTATTTTGGGCCTCCATTTCCGACTTCCTTGAAGACTTGGACTCGTTGTTAAGTACTTCGATTATACGGTTCTTCTGAGCGAGGTCAGTCTCCAATTTCTCGAATGTTTTTGCCTACTCAAATGCCACCGCTGAAGCTTTCTCTTTAGTTTTCGCCCACTTCCGGTACTGGTTGTAGACATCATGCATGTAATTATGTATCGTCGTTTCCGCATCACTGGGAATTCATTTCAAGTTTGGGGGAAATGGAAGCCATCGAAGCAGATGTTCAGGAAGTCTATCTTTAACTTGGCTATTCTGATGGCTCCCTCCCCCGTGGGCTCCATAGCAGTCGAAGCGGTGACAATGGGAGCTTCTGCCTTAGGCCTACGGCGTTGATCGCCGGACGTTGAAGTGTGAGGAGGCACTACTTGGCGCACAGACTCAGAAGGTTGCTTGCTTGAGCCTAATGGTTTTGAGGGACTTCTAGGTGGTAGAGATCGCGACTGGGAACGGCGCCTACTGTGATGTTGCCTCTCCCTCTCCCACTCCCTTTCATAATGCTCCCGTTCTTGGCTGGAGCGACCGCGGTCATGATCTCTTTCAGACTCATGTCTATGGGATTCGGAATAAGAGCTAGAAGAGTGGCGTGTAGAACGAAGACTACCGAGCATAGATCCTTTCCTCACCATCGTATCTGTAAAATGAAAGGAGAAACATGATTAGTTATCTCTAAAGATTGAGAAACATGTGATTAAAAGTTGTATGGTGCCGCGAAGTGTGTGCATGCATGTGCAAAACCCCCCAACCAACCGGTTGCGGTAGCCGTGCTTGTAGGAGTTGGCTCCCCTATATCTGAAGCACTTTGAAGTCCCTCTAATCCAAGGTCTTGATATGAAGACAAGTCGTTTGGAATGCGGATGTCCGCCAATCCTTTCAAAGAACTATCCATTCATGGAGGAGAAGTCTAAGGACTTATAGCAGTTGTTACGGGCGGGGATATCACAATAGTCTTAGGTCTCGTGGATTTGTAGGAAATAGTCTTGCCTTTTCTTTTTCAACTTTAAAGATCGAAGACTCTGCAAGAGCTGCTGGCTCATCTCCAGCTGGCACACTCTCGTCATCTCCATGTTCAGTAATTACAACTCTGAGAGCTCTTCTTCCATCTTGCCTCACCAGAACCATTCTGGGAACTCCTACAAGCTTGATGCTTTGACTTCTATCTATCAGCCCTACGGAAATCAAGTTTTCATCCGTGAGGACTACATCAATTTCTCTAAGCTCGGCTGGCACTGATTGGAGGATTCTCACTATCTCGTCAAATAGAGCTCCTTCGAGCTGCGAAATCGAAGCTGCAAAAGTAACCAGGTATTATATTTGGCATCAACTTATAGTATCCAGTTAATCGATAAAAAGGTGGGAGCACTTATGTCTAACTAACCACCGTTTGGCGAATACGGGTGGACACCGAACAAAAAACCATTCGATTTTGAAGTAGCTTAGTTTTCTCCAGTCACCTGCCACTACTTGGCAATTTCTAACTACTTCCAGAAAGGTAAATGAAGGGTTGTCCCCATGACTTTTCACGTTGAATAGAAATCTGATTTCCTCGACAGTCGAGGGTTGAAAAAGGTGCTCCATGAAGATAATGTATAAACTGTTGAGAAAAGTGTATCCGTTTGGATGCAGTTGAGATGGCACAATTCTCAAGAAGAGCGACACTTCCTGGATAAACTGATTGAAAGGGGGCAACATTCCGGCAACGCACATGAACCTATTGCAAGCAGTATACCCTTCTGGGGTATTTTGGGCTCTGTCTTCCGTGCTCGGTACCGAAACATCTTCTAAGGATAGCCCGTGCCTGAGATAGATTCTGTCGAGCATATCTTCGAAAAATTTGGAATAGACAGAATCCTATGGGTTCATAATAAAAGCTGCAACCGGCATCTCGTCCGTAGCGGGACTTACTACTTCAGCAGCAATCTCTGGCATCTCTATAATTGGAAGTGGAGGACTTTGGATATCCTGCGACTCGGAGCTTTCGGGATCCATAGCTATTGAACTCAGTAAAAACTATTGTTAGATGGCAAGAAACCCATGTTCCCCCCGTGATTGTGAAGTTAGTGATCATGTTGTATAGTGCAGTACTACATAATACTTTAAATTTCTTCAAGTTCGATGGATGTTAAAATGACAAGACTTCGAGATTCAACCGGAGTGACCGTCATCGCTGACCGTCACAACCGTGCCATCCTGACTTCGAATAATGATCCGTGTTAGAATTCAATAAGTTTGTCAAGTTACAGTTCCATCGGCGAGCTTCGAAGGGAAGTCAAATATGCAGTTTAACAGTTAAGTCCAAATATGCATGGATGAAGCTCGTCGGAGTCAAACGTTCGAGTACGCAAAAGTCTTACATCCATCAAAGTTTAGACTTTGATCGATCGAAAAATCCCGATTCGTATCGATCGAAGAAATTACATTTCGTATCGATCGCAAGTAACACAGTTCGTATCGATCAAAAAATCAGTCTTCGCATCGATCATCGACTATGGTTTCGTATCGATCACCACCTAAGTCTTCGTATCGATCGTTCCGGATCGATACGAACTTCCACCATCCTCAATCGATATGAAACTACCCCTTCCATCCATCATTTCTAGATCGATACGTACTTCCATTGTTTCCAGATCGATACGAGCTTTCAAGTTCTGGATCGATACGAGCCACTTCCCCATATTCCAGTGTTTCCTTCGTATCCATCAACCCTTCTTCTTCCCCAAGTTGCTTAAACGCCATCACTCTTTCCTCAACCTTGCTTCGCCCCAACTCCGGCTTCAACATCGCCGGAATTGGCCACGACATTGGACAAATTGGCTTTAAAACTCGAGTCTCATCATTTTAGAGTGGATTTGATCGGTTAATTACCTAGTTTAGACAATCGGTTTGGAAGATTAGTGGGTTGTTCGATTTGAAGATGAAGGCAGATTTCTTTTTTCTCGTGTTCTAATCGATATGAAGGCAAGAAGAAAGCAAGGGCAAATGTGAAATTTTTCTAAGTACGAATGGTATTTATATGGGTTCGAAGCCATAAAAAACGTTTCACCTCCTAGTGGCCAAAGCCGGTAGAAGCGGTCTCAAACGTCATCGATACGAAGAACCATCTTCATATCCATCCACCCATATCGATCTGGAGTGTAGCTGTTCGTATCCATTAGCTATCGGTCTTCAAGCCCATCGATACGAAATGCCACTACAAGGTTATGTATCGATCACTCAGTTCCATCAATACGAAACGATAGTTTCGTATCCATCCATTTGAAGACTACAAGAGCTCATATCCATCAATACGAATCATTTCCAAAGACTATCTACTTCGTATCGATAGCCATCGATACGAAACATGTATCCCAACTTCTCAAATCGATCCAGGAGAGGATCGATACGAAGAAAGGACTTAAAACGCCCATCGAGCGTTGTTACGACTCGAATTTCACGTCGATCCAGGAAAGGATCGATACGAAGAAAGGACTTAAAACAACCATCGTGCGTTGTTACGACTCGAATTTACGTCGATCAAGGAGAGGATCGATACGAAACTCGATCCAAACAAAAACTAAAGAACTTGACAACGACCCATGAATGTACAAACGTGAACATGAGTCGGGTGGACATATGTGCATGTATGATGGACTAACATTCAATTTTCAAAATTAACAGGGATTGAACACTCACCTAATAACAATCAAAATAGTAAACAACAAATCGCTAGCATTCAACACTTAGTTACAACAAAACACTGCATCATTGGCAGTCAATAATTCAACATTTATATTACTGAAGATCAATCGAAGGTTACATCACTTGACAATGGCAACGACTATTCAACGAATCAGATAGAACTTTTTCGGAATGAAGATTGCAGCTTTTCAAAGCACATCATGTTCAAACAAGATGTACTTTGGGGGGCAAATGTTATCCCGCCATTTGGAAAGGCCATGACACCAAGGACTTGACTGGGAACCAAAGACAATTCGACTCGAAGATCGGCTATACACATGTCCACTATAGATACTGGAAAATTTAGTCCGAGTCCAGATCGAGCTACAATTAACATGATACGACAAGTAAAGCCACGAAAGCCAACATTCCAAATTTTGGGTCAATCGGAGTTCATATGCACAAGTTATGGGTCGATCAAAATCAAGAGAGAAGGGCTCAGTTCGTATCCATCAAAAACCACCCCTCTTCGTATCCATCAAGCCCATTCCCCTTTGTATCCATCAATAGTTATCGTTACGTATCAATTTCATTTCTACACGTTTTGTATCGATCCTCCCATCCACACATTTCGTATCGATCATCCAATGATCAATACGAAGAGCACATGGAAGATCGATACGAATATCGTCACTTTCCATCGATACGAAGCGGCCCACAATTATCGATACGAAGCCAACGACAAATATCGATACGAAGCGGCCTCAAAAGCATCGATACGAAAAGGGTTTCCCAAGACCGATACGAAGAAGGCGTGATTAACTAAGAGAAGCGATCACTCGGCATGAAAGGTGGATCTCCCCTAAGTCATCGCTGCACTTCATCCCTACACAACTGATCGATACGAAAAGGACATCGGTAGAAAGACTATCGATACGAACTGATCGATAAGCACGTTCCAGCCAACTACAAATCCTACCTTGGAACGATCGTAACTTAGAATCTACAAATCCAAATGCTACCAAATTTTCACAGGAGCTTACTTAAAACCTGGAGAATGCCTCTGATCGATCGCAGCCTAAAAGGAGTAAGTCTTGATCGATACAAAGTACACATGGATTGATCAGGGATCGATCCCAAATGACCTCGGAACGATCTGGCGGACCCACCCACGTATGAGAAGGGGTATTCCGGGATCTAAGCCAGATATTTCCAAACTACACCTATAAATAGCACTCCAATGCCAACAGAAAATGGACTTTTGGACTCTGCTACGTCGTTACTCTGTCGCAACTCCATTGTAACTTGAGTCCTCGAGTGTTGTACTGTTATAATCAGTTATCAATCAGCAATAAAATAGAGAAACATTCAAAGTGGACGTAGGCTACAACGTTGAACCACTATAATTTCTTATGTCTTTTCATTTCTGCAAGCTTTTATTGGTGTGGTTGTTAGATTAGCCTCGTTTTCCATTTAATTTCTTCAGTTTAATCTCTTCAATCGCATTCGAAGAGTGTTGTGCCTAATTTTGGTACAAACACATACCAATTCTTAGCCGGTAGTTTGAGATAGATTTTCTAGGTGATCGCACCAATTATTGTAGGGTTTTTCACTTGATTCTAATAGATGAGCACTTGAGTCGGATTATTTGGATGATTGAGAGATTTTCAAAGCACGACCTTAGTCGCGTAAGAAAATTTCTGTAGTCGGATCAAGGAACTGGATCAGAGTGTGCATGGATAGAGTCAGGTGGCCAACCTTAATTTAACAAAGAAATCTTGCAAGCAAACGAAGGGTTGGAATAGGTATCGTGTCATTTGAAACGATCTTTAGAAATTATAAAATCTTAATGCAGTACAATTATTATTGCATAAGATATTTCAAGGAAGGATTTCTCAACTAGTTTTGTGCCAATTCGAATAATCTCCTAAGTGATGAGATGATACTTGCCTAGGCGAGCATCGTAGAGCACTTAGTATATTATCCTTATTAACCTTGTGCGGTCGAGGTGAGTTTGAACACGAGCAGACCCAGGCAACTGTAAATCTTCATTTAATGATGATTTAATTAGTATAATTTTCTCTTTTAGAGAATGAGTTTTGTTCAGAAGAAAAGGAAAGTTGAGGCATTAATTGCTGGATTTATTCAAGAGTTTAGAGATCGATGATCCTGCATATCGTATGGGTTTTACTCTTTGTAGCCGAGATGTGTATCGTTCCTGTGTCATATTCACAAAAGGAGTTGCACCACTTAGCGTTTATTCCTTTTGAATGTCGAAAGGACTGATTGGAGTTTATGGTTCAACATGCAGGTTTGACTCTTGATGGTTACTGAGCATGTTAGTGTGGAATTTTTTAAATATTTCATTATTTATATTCTTGTTGCTTGTTGTTGTTTGTGCTTATTATTGTTTTTTGTTGTTGTTGTTTGACTTTGATGTCGGCTGATTTTTATTTGGCTGATTTTGTTGCTTGCATGTTTGATAGTTTGAATGCTAGTTATCATTCTAATCATTATCGGCTATTATTTGTTGGGTTCTTTCTGCTTATAGTCATTGATTTATTAGGGGTTAAATATATGAGATAATTAATTGCATGTCATTTAATTGGCAATGATGAATTTTTACCTTCGGAGGTTTAATCTGGGGTACGTATAGTTATTTAAATTATATCGGTCTTATCTTAGTGACCATACATTGTATTAGTCTTATATTAGTGACCATGTATAGGATTGGTGTTATATTAGTGATCATCTAGATCATTGGCATTATATTAGTGGTCATGCCTATTATTGGATTGAGATATATGTCTGAGTGCATTAGTGTACTGGCCCTATTTATTTGGAATTGTTGGATTGCGATAAGATCCATAGTTGACTCCACCCATCAGTAATGATGGATATCGACTTGTATTCCTTAGTTATCTAGAATATATTGCATATCATCCTTGCCCACTATAGGGTGAGATGGGATCTATACGAGTCCACTCCTATTTGATGTGACTCGGAGTTAGTGACATATTTTGAGACTGGCTCACTTGAGCTTACTCTCTAATTGATTATCATGTATGACTATAGTAGTACTGGTCACTACACTAAGGTTATACATGTTTGAATTTTTTGTTAGTGCATAATCCTCTTGGTATAGTACCATTAGGTACTTGAGAGTTTATATATAGCTATTCAAATGCTTATTTGCTTAGATTGGTGTTTAAATAGTGAGAAGCTTTCTTAAAAGAGGTATGGATTTTTCAGGAATGTGGGATGATGTGGGTAATCACATACTACCTTGTGTATGATTTATTCCAATTTGGAAGTTTCGAGATTCTGATAGCATAAGGGATGATACTGTTGGAATTTTCCGAAACCGAGATTCGGGATGTTTGGTCAGTCCGTTTACTTTTTCGCATTCATGTGAATTTTGAGGAAAAAATCCTTCTAAGGAGAGGAGAATGTAACAACTCCCATATTTAATGATAATATATTCAAATAGTTAATTTAAATAATAAGTTGTTGCTGAATTGGAAGTCTAAAATTTGACTTTTCGCATACATTCGAATTAGGACTTGAGACCACTTCCATTGAGTCTGGATTGATGTTGCGAATCTAAATAAGTATAAGCATCAATATATTTCGACCAATGGATTTTTAATTAGTAGCCCACGTTCAATTCGTAAATCAATCCTAAAAGGTAGCTTTTGTACACGATGGAATTAGGTCCCGAAACCATTTCCATTGAGTCCGAAATGGCAAACAGAATTTTAATGCGTATAAGGTTTGATATGTTTGGAGCCAGTGATTTTTGGAGATGAATAGTGATTACATGAAAGGAGATGAAGTGGGCTTGGCTATAAGTTAGCTTACCCTTTATAATTCCATTTCATTCTCCTTCTTTCACGTTAATTCATCTTCCTCTTCTCCTAATCCTCCATTAATCACCTCTTAATCACCTTTTAATCCCTTATCCCTAAACCCCTTAAATAAATTTCCTAAATTCAAATAAAAATCACCATAAATCTTCTCTTCCTATTCTCTACAACACTCATCAAGGGATTGGCGAGAATCGGATTATGGATGGAGATTTTGAATTAAAAAAAGCTAAATTTGGGCTTTTGGTGATTAGAGCTTAGCTTGGGTTTACTTAAGGTGAGTGGGATGATTCTCCTATTTAATTTAAGTGTTTTACTTCATTAATTTGTTTATGAATGATTATGAAGTAATATAGAATGATTTGGAGATTTCTATGATATGGATTAGGCTTATGTTCATGTAGTAATCATAATTACTAATAATTATTTGAACACATAATCACCATGTTTGGAAAAGTTAGCAACCTTAAAAGTTGATTTTAGGTTAATTGAAAGATTATATGTGTTGTTTTGATGAATTAGAAACCAATCACATGATATATTTAAGTGCATGTTATTAGTTAGTAAGAATAAAACTAATTTAAAAGGTTTTATAAAATGTTAGTAAGCCAATTAAGAGTATTTTGGGCTCTAAACTTATGTATGAAGCGATTAGAGGCCCAATGAGCCTTTATTAGTATTTATAAAATGAGTTTATGATTTTATAAATGAAGTGTACAATTTTTAAAATAGATATGAGATTTTATAAAAGAGAAATATGATGAATACTTGATTTTAAGTGAAGTAATTAAGTATTTTAAAGGCTATAAAGTGATTTAATAGTTAGTATGGTATTCTATAAAATAGTATGAGATTTCCAAAAATGGTTTGAAGTGATATTTTATTTATATCTAAAAGATTAATAAGTAAAAGTAATATTTGATCTCGTAATGTTTGATTGGCTTACTTGAATGTACGTGTGTGTATACATGCATGAGCGGGTATATGTATACGTACATTTGGAGCTAAGCAACAATTAAAAACCAATATTGTATTGTAGTTACGATTGTTGAGCATTTGGTTGTTTTTATACGTTTGAAATTGTTTGATTATATAGAAATATAATTGATTGCAAGTCTGTTGCGGGCATTTCACGTAGCTATAGCGACTATCGTGTGCGCTAAGTTGCGTGAGAGTATACCGAGTCAAGTAATCATCCCAATGAAGTCCATAATGTGATTTGTGTTGAGATGTGTGTTTGTGCATATTTATGTGCAAATGAGTGTATCGACACATGTATAAGTTATGCACAAGGCGAGGTGGCCGGGTATTTCATTTTGGAGGGTTAGAGGAAGCCGGGTCGCTATAATTTCCCGTGAACTCTACTCATGCAAAGAATGGATTTTGATATCGAAACCGGTTTTTATATACTTAAGAAGCCACTTACAAAGTAATCAACAAATGAACCCCAGTAGATGTCCGATGGGATGGAGGCAGGCTCTAGTAGCAAGGCGACTCATCGGGCGAAATGTCGAAGGAAACGGCGCGCGAATTGGCATTCGTTTGGGGAATCTACTCACTGCCCATGCTCACTGCCTGGAAACTGTCAGTTCAGTCGATTGACCTGGTCCATTCAGTTGATTGATCGAGAGGAAAAAGTCTACCTCAATCCTGGTTCAGTTGACTGAATGGACTTTAAGTCGGCTGACCTACTTTGTGTTGTGCAAATTTCAAAACACGGTAGCTTTCGCATACGAAATCGGATTGAGGTGAGGTTTGGACCATTGTTCAACATTTTTCGAGCTATAACTTGTGAAATTTTGATGGGTTTTGGAGTACTTAGATTTTGGGGTCCACGTGGGACTTACCCTGGCACGTATTCCAAAACCGTAGATTTTAAGGTAGACCGAGAGGGTATATCTGAGGAGTACTATGACATTGAGGTCATGCGTTCCATCTGGAATGCGATTTGGATTAGTATGGGTTTTATTAGAGTTTTACGGTGGGATTTTAGGTCGTGGCGACTGTAGTTGTGCGTGGCTATTCCATACAGTTGTATATGGAGGAAGTTCGGACTATAAGGTTTCGACCTTAGAGTAATATACGATTTGTCGATGTTGACTTGTTGTGACACACCAAGGATATAGACTTATGTAACCTACCGAAGGGTATGGACTTATGTGACCTATGTAGGTATCGACCTTGTTGTGGCATACCAAAGTGTTGTTGATGGCCATTACACACTCGATACAGTCTTTGAGGGACCGTGAATAGCTATATTTTGTTATGATTGCTTGGACGTTTTTGGGTCCTACATTCATAATCTTACGAACATTTGGTCTTAGCAGCAGTGACCATATGCATTGTGGTGTACTTGTTTGGTCTTAGTAGTAGTGACCATACGCATTGTAGCGTACATATTTCGCCTTAGCAGTAGTGACATGTTATGGCATACCTATTCGGTCTTACCACTAGTGACCGTACGCGTTAAGGCGTATCATGTCGATCTTAACAGTAGTGATCGTTGTTTTTGGATCACGGTTGATCATGGCGAATTTGGATTATATTATTAACAGTTTTGGGCTAGTGTAGTGCAATAGAAGATATTATGCTAACTTGTTGTTACAGGAGAAGAGCATATTATAGTATGATCCCCTACCTTTGAGATGGATTTACAATACTTGTTAGGCAGTCTAGATTACCCCTGAGCCACGTTTGTGGAGAGGGCCTGTTGTGATTCAGTAATTCCTAGTTATTTGTATATAGTTTTAATATACAGTATTTTTATATAGTTCCCCTCACACCAGACTTTATGTCTGACCCGAGCTTTTTTCTTTGTCTGCTTATGTCATGACAACTCTCGGGTACTTGATTGTGTAGTTTGGAAGTTAGGAGCTTTTAAGGATATGCTAGCTGAGTGTGCAGCTGGAGCATTTTAGAGGCATGGCATCAATGCTTTGAGATATATATACTTGTTATTTCATTTGTACATGATGAATCTATTATTTATATACGAGACTTTTGCATCAGATATTTATTCAGAATTCTCGTGTTTATTCTGGACTTGATGTATTCTGACTATTCTGTACTGATATTTATTTGTCAAATGCTTTCGCTAGTGTAATCTCTTATATATCGTCACTCTATTATGTTCATGTGTATTCAGTATGTTATATATTGTCATTTCGTCATGAGATCTTGTTGATGTCTTGGTTTAGTGCTTTGTTCTAATTTTACCCCAACGATCTGTCTTTTGTGGTATTCGAAAGTCGTGCGATGATGTAAGGCACATACTTTTGGGTATTCTGAAGGGCGGATTGTTACAATCCTCAAGAATGGTGTGTTAGGATGAGGATCATTAGGGACAATGTCAATCCCATAAAGTTAATAGCAACAATGCTCACCATGATACCATATACAGCCGACATTGATTGTGGAGCAAGCCAGGTCTTCCAGAAAGGAATCCATCATTAGAATTGGAAGGGTATGTCAAAAAGAGAGATCCATCGTAAGGTTTCCAAATGACATGGTCAGGTTTATGTCGTAACTCTATCCGGTTGTGTGCAATAGTAAAAACATGGCTAGCTTCTCCTCCATGCACTGTCAATCTATTTTGTGGGGTCTATGTACAGATACTAGGATTGAATAATGCTAATTGGGTCTTATAGTGGGGTATGTTAGGTTATGGCATCAAATTTAAAGAGTTTTGTCAAAGGTATCGTATTGAGAAGAGGTTTGCGGTGGTCGCTCACCCTCTGGCAAATGGACATGTCGAAAGTTTAAACAAGATTATCAAATCTATTCTGAAAAAGCATTTGGAGAAGGCTAGAGGCAAGTGGGAGGATGAGCTTCCCACGCACTCTGGGCCGACAGAACCACTCACAAGTCCACGACCGACCATACTCCATTTGCTCTTGCTTACGGAGCTGAAGCAGTTATTCCAGTAGAACTCGAAGTCCCTTCCAATCAGAGACTTACTATGATCCCAAAACAAACCAAAATATCTTATGGGAGTCATTGGACTTTATTGATGAGAAGCACGAGGAAGCCGATTTGAGAGCAACTGCACATCAACATCGAATCGCCCGATACTATAACGCAAAAGTCCGATCGAGAACCTTTGAAGTTGGCGACCTTGTCGTGAAATGGGTTTTCCCGGTCCCGTCGGACATGAACCCGACATGGGAAGGACCATACGTCATTGAACAAAGGCTTGGAGAAGGGACTTTCAAGCTAGCGACTGTTGATGGCGCAACACTTCCAAGAGCATGGAATAGCGAGTATGGTGCTATTTTACCTAGACTATTTCTTTTATATTTCAGTACTAGTTACTTTTGACATTTGCTTTGGTGTTTGACCTTTTTAATGTGTAATAATACGAGTTGTTCTGCTCCTTTTCATATGATGAATAAAATCTTGAAGCTTCCTTTGCATAAGCTACTGTTATTTCATTTTATGTTGAGTGTGCGTTGGAACTAATTGATGTCAATATCTATGATGTGTGAACAGATTCACGAAGTTTACAGTCGATCAACCATACCAATCCCCGATGGGATCGAACGAGGTGAGCTTTGTAAGTTTGTTCGGATGGCAATTCCCGTAGACGAATCGAAAAGCAAAGCTCGCAATAAGGAACAAAGGTTGCCGACGATGAGAGAATGACAACTCTACGTCCCTGACTGCAGACTACTGTACTTTAAGTCCCCAATTGTGGACTAGAGTATAAACCATTCAAGCGGGAACATGACTGCCCATGATGAAATTTCTATGTCCCTGATTGTGGACTAGAAAATCCCAAGTCCCGACCACAGACTAAAATATTCTAAGTCTCCGAGTGCGGAATAGAAAACTCTAAGTCCCTGACTGCGGACCAGAGTATAAACCATTCGGGCAAAAACACGACTGCCCATGAGGAAATTTCTAAGTCCCTGACTACGGACTAGAAAATTCCAAGTTCCCGACTGCAGACTGAAAAATTCTAAGTCCCCAACTACGGACTAGACAACTCTTAGTCCTTGATTGCGGACCCGAGTATAAACCATTCGGGCGAAAACATGACTGCCTACGACAACTTCAGACAAGAAAATCCCAAGTCCCCGACTGCGAACTAAAAATTTTAAGTCCTTGAATACGGACTAGAAAACTCTAAGTCCCTGACTGCGGACCAGAGTATAAACCACTCGGCGGAAACACGACTACCCACGACAAAAATTCTAAGTCCCCGACCGCGGACTAGAAAACTTTAAGTCCCCCACTGCGTACTGGAGGATAAATCATTCAACAGAGGAACGACTACCATAGGCGAAAATGCAACTGCCCGCGCTAAAAACTCTGAGTCTCCGGAACATGGATTAGAGTATGGGCGATTGGAATATATCTGACCACCTGCGAAAAATTCTAAGTCCTTAGATCGTAGGCTAACTCAAAAACCCAATGGGTGGATGGACGGATTTCGACTGTTCTCTATCCCACGAATACCAATCTCAAATCGACGAAGAAGACTCGAACTGTTAGCGGCAAAACATAATCGTTCATTCTAGTTCCGGCTTGGCATTGCTTAAGATTTAAGACGGCATCTACAGGGAGGCTTTGAGATGGAGGTAGTGAATCATTAACGAAACTTGTGAAAATTATTACAAGTACATGAAATGGGAAGTAATTACTCTACTATTGAAGTAATAATTAACATGATGATTAATCAAAAAACAAAAAAAATTATTAACTATCTCAAAAATTCGTTGCAAATTATTCAAAAGTTTGGGATCCATGCCCGTACACCTACTACTAAGAAAAGAAACACGCGTCTAACTTATCCAAACTATGTACAGTGACACAAAACACTAACTATTTTTGCGCTTCTTCTCCTTCTTCGTTTTTTCAGGAATTGAATCAGTCGAGCGTCTTTTCCGGGACCCTTTGTTGCCCTTGGTAGAGATGCTTGAAGAAGAAGGAGGAATTTCAACAGGAATTGTCCCGCCAGGTGGAATGACCTACAAAGGTGCAGGAATAGGATCTTCGGCTATGACCTCAACGGGCTCCGTTTTAACTTTGTGCTTCGATCTCTCTTCCTCTTCAATCTGCTCCTTCATACTGCTTTTGGCATGTGCTTCAAGGCGCCCGTGATCACTACATCGTCCCATTCCTCGCCAAGGGACGGGTCCTTAGGCTTATCCTCCTCGAGTGCATCGATGACTCGAGCGTTGGGTCCCGGAATATCTGCAGCAGCCGAAGCCTCGGTCACTTTCTCTTGTTGCTCCATGGTGACATTGCTCCTAGGTGTTTTCTCTGGATTGGGATGACCTGCAAAAGTTAGTTAAAGCACAGGCATTAGTCAATGACCGTTATGTGCTAAAAACAACACGTGGTTGAATTCAAGGGAATTTATGCTATACCAGCATCTGGTTGGCTCTCGGTGCTCATTGGAGTGCTCCCTTCGAGAATGGGAGATAGCATTTGTGGACCGATGCCAGGTCTGACCGGATCGTAGTCGATATATTGCATTGTAGGATGAGAAGACGATGTTCCGACCATCTGAGTAGGAGAAGGACCCTTGAGATCACTTCCAGAGGATCCAACGATGTCCTCTCCTTCTTTGTTAGGCATAGGAGCCTTAGAGAACTGAAGCTTCGCGGTGGCCAAGTCGGATGGCTCATTTCCTCATAGCACTTCTTGTGCGAGTGCCTCTTCATTAAGCTCTGCCACTCCCAGCACTTCCCTCTTGATTTTGGTGATAACCTCCCAGGCTTTGGCGAGTGATCCAAGATAGCCATCGCCTAGAAAAGTCAAGTCACGATGGAGAAGAACTTTGGCATTATATTCGACGACGAGCGAGTCAAACAAGTTCAAGATTTCTTCTCTACCGGACTCGGCGGCGGCTTCCACTTAGGAGTTGGCTTCTTCCAGCACTTCTTTTCTGCCCTCTTCGCGGGCTATTTCTTTCAAGGCCTCGATTTGGGGAAGTTGTTCGTCAAGTTTTGTTTTTAAGTTTCTTGCCTCAACGATCTCCTCGCAGTATCTCTACGATTCTTCCTATGCCTCGATTTTCTCCTCCCGCTCTTTGAACAATAATTTTTCTAGCTCCTCAACACGGCGAGCTAAGACATCTTTCTCCTTTTGTAAGGAGTCCTTCTCTAAGGCTAGAGTGCCACTGCGATGGAGCGCTGCATCCAGTGTCAAGTCTCCAAACGACTTACAACCTCCACCGTTTCTTTCGCATTCTTCTCTGCCACGACAATTTGGGCTTTATATTCAAGCATCTCAACATCTTGATGTTTGATGATGTCTTTATTGTGAATAGCCTCCATCTTGAGGCGATCAATTTCATGCTGGCGCTCAATGGAAACTTCGGAGACTTTCTCGGCTAAGTGAATGATCGCTTCATGCTGGACATACACGTCATTCATACATGCTAATGAGCTCTCTTTGGCACTTCCAGGAATGACATGTATGGAGGGGAGGAACTTGAGTCCATCAAAGCAGATTTTTGGAAAAGTAGCTTTGAGTTTAGCAAACATTTCCGCGGTGCTAAGATCATGAGCGGAAACCGGTGGAAGCGGATCAGAAGTAGCAAGCGGATGCTTGCCGGAATGGTGCTCACTTGATTGCCTTGAACTGGAAGATCCGAAAAGTTAGTCGTGAGGCACAACAACTTGAGGGCCCCAGCGTGAAGACTTATCTCTCCGATGAGCAGGAAGGTGTGATTGATTGTCATGGCGAGGAGCATGTGGTTGAGACTTCCGTCTGGATGAGGAAGATGACTCTCAAGTATAGTAGTCTTTGTCTCGCCCATCATCTTTGTCTCTGCATCTTCCAGAATCGAAATCTCGACCCGAGCGATAATAAGTGGAGATGCCCCGGAGATGGTCAAAAGCGTGAGAGGGTGACATTGCACCTGTAGAAGAACAAATAGGAGCATATTAGAAGTTGTAACATGATAAATTAATCACAGGTGTATGGTAGAGTGCGAGTGTCTGTGTGTGTCTTAGTGTTTCCCCCCTACGGACCAGTAACATTGGCTTTACTCATTGGAGTTGCCTCCTCTTTGTTGGAAGGTTCCATGCATTTGCCGCTTCTCGCGAGAGAGTTGAGCCCTTCGACGTCAATGTTAGAAAAGTTGTAATTTAATATATCATCCTGGATAGGAATTTCAGAGAGTCCCTTCAGCGAACTTTCCATTTGCTGGGAAGACGATTCCTTTTCGATTGGGGTTATGATGGATTCCGAATTTGCCCCGACCTTGCTCTTCCGCAACTTGTACACCAACCTTTTTCTACTCTTCGGGGGAGTTTGCATTTGGCTGGTCTGTGGCGTTTCGACTACCGGTGCTTTCCCAGGGCCTACACCTTCGCCTCTCATCCCAACATCTTGAGATTCTCTTATCTCTCCCTCTTCAATGTCTTCCCAGGTTCCCTCGATTGGAGACAACACGGGGTCTCTTGCTTCTACCCTTCTTTCAACAACAATTTTTGGAACCACTTTGCTGCCGGGAAGCCCAATTTTGGGACCATCTTCCAATAGCCCAAATAATGAGAGCAGCTCATCAATGACAAGGAGTTTGATATCCCGATCCTTAACGAGAGTGGCATGAATTGCCGCAATGGCCCTGGAATATTCGACTCCTTCAGGTCGAGGACGGATACCTGAAAAAACTGGAGATGTTAGTATGATTAAGAAAGAAGTTGCGACTTGAATCTTTGAACTAAAGACGAAGACAAGAGTAGCACTCATGTCCTTCCAACCATCTCCTCGCAAAGCCAGGAGGACACCGTACATAGAACCATTCGTGTTTAAATAGAGAAATCTTGTTCCATGCGCCTGTTAAGACTTGGCAGTTGGATGAGGGTTCAGGGAAGACATATGAAGGACTCCAAGTCTGTCTTTTGAAATTGTAGATGTATCTGATATCTTCAGGAGTTGGTGGACGGAATAGGACATTCATGAAGAGAAGAAAAGTGCCATGGATAAAGGCATAACTATTAGGGTATAGTTGAGTAGGAGCTATCCTCAAGTATCTCAACATTTCCCAAACGAAGGAGTTCAAGGGTGGCACACATCCGGCCCAACACATGAACTTGTTGCAAGCAGTATATCCGGTTGGGGGCAAGTAAGGTCTGTCTTGCCTCAATGGAACTAGAACGTCTTCGAAAGGAATTCCATGGATGGAACATAATCGATGAAGAGTGGCTTCGCCGATTCTGGATGCTTGTGAGTCAACCGGATTGTTTAGGATGATATCACCCTCAAGGACATCGGGAGCTGGGTCAATAACTTCTGTAGGAAAGACTGGAATGTTGGAAAAGAGATTTTATTGTGGGTCAGATGCCCCTACTTGTTCTATTTGATTACTCGGAGCAGGTTTATTGGATAAGGTGGCGGAGCTTGATATTGTGGCCGATTCAGAAGACATTATGGTTGAGCGCTCCGTATAACTTAAGATCTATGTTAGCTATACTCAGTAGACAATCGATATTCGAAATAAAAACCTATTCCCCCCATGTTGTATGTGAGTAGTGCAGTGCAATGTGAAACAAACATAAATAGTTTGAAATCAGAGAAGCAAAAGTAAAATGTCGAAACTTGGGGATTTCGTCCAGGGAGACCGTCATCACTGACCGTCTCACTTGACGAGAAAGTTGATCGGCAAACAAAGCTTTAGGATTGGATGCTGACATTCTGAATTATGTAGTCCGTTGTTCAAGTTTGTTCAGTTTTTTTTTCTTAGTTCATGTTGCGCAGTCCAAAAGTTTGTATGTCGGTCCAAGTATGCAAGTCGCGTTGTTTTAGGCCATTTTATGTTCGAGAAAGGCAGTATGTAGTTAAAAGTTTGAATCACTTAAGTTAAACTGGTTTCTATAGTCAACACCGATCTTTATGTTATATGTTGATCCCTATGCCCCAGCCATATAACCGATCCATACACTTCAACTCATATAGGGACACCGATCCCTTCCTTTTGGCTCATCACCGACCCCTATGTTTGAACAACAGAAACGTGTATGTGAATGTGCATGGAAGAAACTCAAGGATTCGACCTTTTGAGATTAACTGAAATGGCAGTTTAGCTTGGAGTGATCAAGTTTGAAGTCGAATCAGAAGAAAGCTAGTAAATCTCACATGACCAAATATGCACATACTAATGGAATACGACATCGAACTTGTATCATCGAAGAATAATAAAGGAACAGCGATCAACAGAAAGTTGGATAGACTTATTCCCGAGAGCCTGGGTTTTTCGAATTCAAAGCACATCATGTTACTCACAAGACGTACTTTGGGAGCAAGTGTTACCTAGTGCCTTGACCTGGCTACATATGGCTAATTACGAAGGCCAGGCTCGACTAATGATGAGAAGGATAATCATGAGACATCAGCCACATGACCAAAATATAATGTCCGGGCAGTTGTATCCAGTCCAGGGTGAATAGAGTTAATAGATTGACAACGCAGGATGTTGTAACTATGGAGTTTAGCTTGGTTGGAATAGGGATCAGCATGGACATTGGTCGAATTGGATGAGATGACAGAGGGATCGGTATACACTTAATTTGGTGGGAGGTCGGCATAGTTATTTGGCAAGATAGTTGGTTTGGGAGAGAATTTAGAGGGATCAGCATGACTCATGAAGAAAAAGGGTTCGGTATGGTGCGCTTGTGAGAGTGGGATCGGCATGATGCCCTGGTGGTACATGGATCAGCATATTACATTCAAGAGACATGGATCAGCATAATGTATTTGGAGTGGAGAATGCATCGGCATGGTATCCTCAAAGGACACGGATCGGCATACTATATTCAAGAGATATGGATCAACATAATGTATTTGGAGTGGAGAATGGATCGGCATAGTGTCCTCGAAGGATAAGGATCGGCACGATACGCTAAGTGTAGTATGGATCGGTAGGGCATGGCTAGTGGAGTATGGGTTGGCATATATAAAGGGCATCAGGAGGGATCGGCATTGCCTAGACAAAGTCAAGATTCAAGATGAAATATTGCAATAACTTAAGCTCCACAAGTCCAAGCACTATGATATTTGAAGCACCATCATTGTAGACCATAAGAGAGCTACTATAGGGATCACTAGCCCAAACTCGACTTATGGAGGGATCAGTACTGATCCCCATCCATTGAGAGTTGAGCCCAGCCTTTCCTATGGTGGGTCCATATGGTGGAGGAGGTCCTGTTGCCGAAGTTTGAGTCAGATAGAAGGTCGCGTTCATCTATAAATACAAGCACAGGGGGCTATTTTGAGGACTCTTACGATGTTAGTTAAACTCTGCCATTATTGTAACCGACTTCCTCGATTATTTTTTGATCTCTTGTTATTTCTTCCTGTTTGTAATTGTAATCAAGTGAATTGAGAAGCAATATAGAGTATATTCAAAGTGGTCGTAGGAAATCAATGCCGAACCACTATAAATCTTGTTGTTTTTGTTTTCTGCTGTGTTTTCTTTGATATTTAGTTATTCTCCTCTGTTTTCATTTAATTTCTTTATTTATTCCACTACTTAACTATTGTTGGGTGTTTGCGACCAATTTGGGTACAAACACATCCCATCAATCATATCCTAAAGATGCGGGAGAAAGTACCTTAGTCACTTAAGACCTTTTTAATGGGAAATAGGTAGACTCTTCCTATTTAATACCTAGGCCCTAGATAGATCCCCATCATTTAATACATAGACCAAAGGAAAACCCCTCTCTAGTACTTCCTAGCTGACATCGTAAGAAATCCCATAAGGACAGTTAATACTTCTTAAATAGGGAAGAGGCGGATCCTCAAATAGTCATTAATACCTCAACGTCGAAGCGGGCCCCCTCTAGATATTTCCACTACCGCACCTAAAAGATAATCCCAACCATTTAATACTTCTTGAATAGAAGGAGGCAGGTTCTACAATAGCCATTTAATACCTCCAACTCCGAAGCAGGCCCATCCTGGGTTATGCATTCTATAACCCATAACCTAAATCGTAATGTCTCACATTAGTCTGACTAATCGTAGGTGCTGGTGGCCAGATTAGCTAGGCAGGCTTACCTTAAAGAATTGGGACTAACCTCGCATCCACCATAGGTACTTATTATAGACGTTGTCTGGCATCAGTTCCAAAGTCACATTGTTGGTAGCCAGATTGGTTGGGCAGACTTCTACGTACTTTTAGCTAACCTCGCATCCCAATAACTTAGTCATATTTCCGTTCTCCTACCTTATGAGATTATACTAATATATATGTATAATATATAAATATAAATATAATCCCTCACCGCATTTACACATTATGGTCATATAAGGAAAACTCTTTATTTCACCTTTTATTTATGGATTAATTTCAATAATTGTTCTTAACTTCCTTTTTATATGGTTTGTTGTTATTTGTTAACTGGTTTATTTTATATGTTACAACTCATACGTTATTACTATATCTATACCTAGCGTCAATTTTTATCTTACTAGTTTTTATTAAATATCCCTAGGCGTGCATAAAAAAATTTGTCCTAAGATTTTTTCTTCCTATTCGGGTTGTTAATATAATTAAATGTCACAATTTCCATATCCATACAAATTCCTAGTCCAATACTACAGTTTACACAATAGCTAATATCATAACATAAATTAGCTAAACAAAATAGGCTTGCATACACACACACACATATATGTATGTATGTATGTATGTATGTATGTATTCAGAAATGGAATCAAAACATCCAACTTGTTTTCCAACATAGTATAATTAACGCCTCTATTTCAAGAGACCAAAACTTTACAATTTAAATCTTTTATATTCTATTCGACTTTTAAATGGACAAGGTTGAAATTTAAAAGGATTCATATTTATTTTCATTGCGGAAGTAGGTGGTGCAAACTACGAATGGAATAAAAATCCATGCTTTACACCCCCTTTCCTAATTCATTCTAGAATCCTTCGTATCATCACAAACACAAATTGGGATGTGAAAGTTAAATAGACCACAAATTATTCATATTGCAATTAATAACGGATTAATTTCTACAAAATTAACATTGAACAAAAAAGATTCCAGCCAATTCCAGAATTAACATTTTTCGTTTGCGAACAAAATTCTCCAAGGCATAAAACAAATCTAAATATTAACTACACAAAATACTATAAAGAGAAAAACTAAGATTTTCACTCATCGATAGCTTTCCCCGAATTCCTTTGGATTTGATGACACCCCTTCACTTATTACCTTCGCCAGTTATCTTTTTTTAATTGTACAATTCATTTGTATATAGATTAGATTCATAATGCAGATATTATGAGAGAATAGAGATAGAGAAATATACATATATCTAAAATTCATTACATTTTCCCTTTAGTCTGATTATTTTCTTCCCTAAAGCTTAAATCTTTTGTTTTTGAATCTAGAAAGTTTAATAGAGAGGAAGGAAACTGGCAGAATTTTATTAGCATAATTATTTTTCTTGTGAATAAAATTGAGGGATTAGCCTCTTATTTATAGTGGTTAGAAACACCTGTGGACCATAGGATCAAAGTCGGTTTAAAATATTGAAATTTGGACCGTTTAGGTCTTGCAAAACCTTAACCACCTCAACTCAACCGATCGACTTGTCCTCTCTAGGCGGGCGACTTCTAGTGGTCGACCGGCCCGAAGAAGGTGGTAGACCAACCTTCGCTTCACGACACCAATTTATTACCTAACCTTAACTTTAAACGTTACATTATTTATTTCCTTTGTTACTCGAGTCGTTAATGTTTTACTTAAATGTTAAGTTTACTGCTGAACATTTTAATATTTATTACCATTTTTAATTTATAAATTCAAATCTATTTAAATTATTTTTGTTTTGGAATTTTCAAACGTTGATAACTTCTTTGTTTGAACTCTGATTGTGATCTTTAAATATGAATGTTGCTCAGAAAATCATCACGAACACAATGGTTTAACTTTTATAGCCAAATTTTGACGTTTGTTAAATTTCCATTTCTAGCATCATTATTAATTAATTTCTTATAAATTTTACGGGGTGTTACATTCTCCCTCCATAAAAGAATTTCGACCCCAAAATACCTAAGGGTAAGATAGCGTAATGCGCACATTACGACCATGTTGTACAATCATGTTATGCATATAAACATCTACTCATCTAAAAATGTAATGTGATTATGTATGCAACGTATTATAGATGAACTCTACCCTAGCCTAAATGCAATATCATGACATATAGGCATGTATGCAGACATCCTAAATATGCATAAGATTCTATATGAGTGCCAAAACAACTATAAAAAATGTGGCAACCATCCCCTACCATCCAATCTAGTTACCACGATGCAACCAAAACCAATACAATATTAAATTTTGGAGTGACAAAATTTACAAGGGAAAAGCTCAGGATGAGAAGCATTCATCTTCTCTTCTATCTCCCATGTGCTTTCCATTAGGTTATCTCTCCATTGCACTCGAGCTAGCCTAATTTTATTGTTACGAAACTTTCTAACTCCATGCCCCATTGAATGTACGATTGCACGGGGTGCTATCGGCTCTCTAAATCTGCTAACTGATCATGCTCTACTATAGTGGTGGTATCGTGCAAACATTTCCTCAAATATGATGCATGGAAAATATCATGGACGCCCACTAACTTAGCCGGAAGCTCTATTCGATATGCAAGTTTCCCCACCCTCTCCAAAATCGGGAAAGGCCCAATAAATCTCAGTGCCAACTTCCCCAATGTTCCATATCTCATAACCTTCCTAAAAGGCTAAACCTTAATAAATATCATGTCTCTAACTGAAAATTCTGACTGTTTCGACTTCTGTCAGTCTTGGGCCACCTTCATTCCCTGCCTAATCACCTTAAACTTTTCTGTGGTCTCACGGATCAAATCTGATCCAAGTAGAATTTTGTTGGTAGTTTCCCACCAATAGTTGAGTGACTTACACGACCTCCTGTATAAGGCTTTGAAGGGTGCCTACTAATCATTGCTTGGTAACCATTATTGTATATGAATTCTACTAAAGGTAAATGCTACTCCCAATGTCCTCCAAAATCCATAATGTAAACTCTCAATAAATCCTCCAAAATCTTGTTCATCCTTTCTGTCTATCCGTCGGTCTTTGGGTAGTAAGCGGTGCTAAGATTTAACATCGTTCATAAAGCTGAGTGCAACCTCCTTCAAAATTTACTAGTGAATAAAGGGTCTCTATCACTAATAATGTTGACCAAATCTCTATGCAATCATACCCCTTCTTTGATATAAATTTGCGCTAGAGATGTTGTCGTCCTATTACTCCTTACAAAAATAAAGTGGGAACTTCTAGTGAGTCTTTCCACTACAACCCAGGTAGCTTCATTGTCTCTTTGACTTCTATGCAATCCATCTATATAGTCCATCGATATGTGCTCCTATTTCCAAGTTGGTACCTTTAATGGCAAGAACAGACCTTCGGGCTTCCCTTGTTTTGAATTTATCCTTTGTCACACCAAACATTTAGTGACATATTCAACTACTCGCCGGTAGAAAATATGCTTTATGTTCCTATACATTTTATCTCCTTCGGGGTAATAGTCATACTAGAATAGTGGCCCTAAGCCAAAACTTCCTCAAGAACATCTTCCACTACTGGAATATATACCTATCCATTTATCCTCAACCATCCTCTTTCTTCGATTGAAAACTACGGACGTAGGGGAAATGCTCTCCCTTACCCCCAAAATGTCGAAATAGCCGCATCCCTCTTCTATTCATGAGTGATGCGGTCCGTCAATGATGGCCTTACTTCTGTAGTTGCTATTTAACCTGGGGTGAATTCTGATGGCAGTTGAATATTGAAATTCAAGAGGAACTCCAACTGCCTTCACTTATATATATCACCTAGAGCATGCCTTCGGCTAAGGGTGTCGGCAATAGCATTCCCTTTCTTGCGAGTATGCCGAATTTCAAAGTCATATGATGTCATAAACTTCATCCACCACTGCTGCCTAAGATTCAAATCTTTTCGAGCAAACGGGTATTTAAGGGACTTATGATCAATAAATAGCTCAAACCTTTCCCCTAAAAGATAATGCCTCCACATTTTCAAGACGAATACGATAGTCGCTAACTTAGTCATGAGTGGGATACCTTTTCTCATGGTCCTTTAACTGCCTACTTGCATAGGCTATCACATTTCCTTCCTACATAAGAATAGCTCCTAACCCTGTACCGCATGCATTGGTATGAATAATGAAAGGCTTCGACCCGTCCGAAATAGTTAGTATTGGTGCACTCGTTAACAGCTCCTTTAACTTCTCAAAGGATTCTGTGCATTTCTCATCCCATAAAAAGACCAAGTTTTTCTTTGTTAGTTGAGTCAATGATGCTGCTATCTTTGCAAAGTCCTTGATGAATTTCCTGTAGTACCCAGCCAAACTGAGAAAATTTGTAACTTTAGTAGCGTTCCTCAGAATCTTCCATGAATAATAGCTACTTTATAGGGTCCACAGCTAACCTTTTCTCGAAGATAATGCGACCAAAGAACCTTACCTCTTTCCTCCAAAAATGACACTTTTATAATTTAGCATTAAGTTGATGTTCTCTCACGGTCTCTAGTACCTCCCTTAAGTGATCTTCATACCCACCTTCACTTTTAGTGAATACTAGAATATCATCTACAAACACTACTATGAACTTATTCAGTTGCCTCCTAAAGACTCTATTCATCAAATCTACAAAATATGTAGGGGCATTTTTCAGTCCAAAAGGCTTCACTTCCCATTCATATAGTCTATCCAAAGTGGTAAAACAGTCTTTTCCTTGCGATCTTCGACTACTATTAATTGGTGGAACTAGTGGCCAAGTCTAGTTGGGGAAAAGACCTGAACTCTTACAAGCTAGTCAAACAAGTTGTCTATTATAGGTGAAGGATACTTGTTCTTCTTAGTCAGCATGTTGAGTGCTCGGTAATCGATGCATAGCTTTAATGAGCCGTCTGCCTTAGTGTCAAAGACAACCGACGCTCAGCACTCTGAAGTGCTATGATGAATAACGTCTACTTTAATAGCTCCAAAATCTACTTATCCATCTCTCGCCTTTTTCAGGTGCTATATGCCTCAATAGCACCACAACAGGTCTAGCGTCCTTCTACAAGTCAATCCTAAACTCGATCCCCCTTCGTGGTGGGAGACCGAAGACTTCTTTAAAAACATCTGGAAAATCGCGAAATATGGGAATAGATGAGAGCTCATCTTATGATAGGCTAAGAGAATACAAATAGCTTAACTCGACTAAGCTTTGGGGCATACAACGAACATCTAACATGAATGTATAATATAGAAATATACATAATATATATCATTCGCATTTACGCGTTAAGGCCATATAAGGGAAACTCCTTATTTCCCGTTTTAGTTGTGGATTAATTTCTATAATTGTCCTAACTTCCTTTTTATATGGTTTGTTGTTATTTGTTAACCTATTTATTTTTTATGTTACAACTCATACGTTATTATTATATTAATATTTAGCGTTAACTTTTAGCCGACTAGTTTTCATTATATATTCCTAGGCGTGCGTAAAAAAATTTCTATACTAAGATTTTCACTTCCTATTTGGGTTATTAATAATAATTAAATGTCACAATTTTCATATCCATACAAGTCCCTAGTCTAATACCATAGTTTACGCAATAGCTAATAACATAATTTAAATTGGCTAAACAAAACTGACTTGCAAATATATATATATATATATATATATATATATATATATATATATATATATATATATATAATTTTATGTACCAAAGCTTGCAGTTTCATTGTGGTCGAGGGTTGAATGCGGTCCCTCACTTGATATAAGTGTATGAAGCCTGATGCCACATAAATTTTCATATCATATTGTATTTTGATTTATTTGTTAGTATAATTTATTTCATTGATATAAACTTGCTTTATAGTGTCAACCTCATTGAAACTAGCAATGACTTATACTGAGTATTATGGTTTGGATGAACGTAACTAAGGAATGTTTTTATTTTCCCTTATAAGAGATAGATTTAGAGTTTTCTTCCTCTTTAAATGTTGTATCAATGTTTCAATCGTTGACAACCTTAGTCACTTGCATGTGATTTAATAAGGTTAATACTAGTACAGCTAATATTATTTTAGTAGAGAACATTTTCACATTCAGTTTTCTAAGTTAGTTCTTTCTTTATTTTCAATATGATTATAAAGTTTGCTGAAATATTTTCACCTTTGATAATTTCTATGGAACCTATAAAAATAACTGATCATTTCGGTTATATTACTATAATGTTTTGAATATACCTCAGAGTAAGACGTACTGGAGGATAATCCTAAATACACACTCGATATTAAATAACTTAGAGTTCAATTTCATAGAATATATCCTTTTAATTGTTCAAGCTATTTGTTAATTTTTGTATAGGAAGTTTTTGAATTAGTTATTTTTGAAAGATCAATAGACTAAATATTCCACAATGTACTTATATATATATATAAAGCCTTGCTTTGGAAATTATTTCAGTTAATTAATATTGTTGATTTCCTTATAATGAAAAAAAAGTTGTTGGCATCAAAATAAAGTAATTTTATTAAGTGAATAAATTTTAACCATTATCGTTTCATCAAATCCTTCTACATATACATTTTTCAAAAAAATCACAAATAGGTTAGCGTTCAACAGTTAGGAACTAAGGGCATGCCTGATTTGAAAAAGATTTTGGTGTTTTGAATTTTCAATATGTATTCTAAAGGGATAAGTTAAAAGAAGAGGGAAAATGATACTCATTACAACAAAGGGGATAAGATAGAGAATAGTTTTTGATATTTCTCAATTGACAAAATAAAAATTCATTTTTGATTTTATCTGTTAAATCATATTTAAATTGACTGTTTTCCGCCACCTTCCCTTCTATCGTACATTTTGAAACACAAGTTGCACAAACACAAAACTCATTTTTAAACCAAACAGACTTTAATAGTCACATCCAATTTTTAATTTTCTTCTCTTATATTATTCGCTAAGGGATTTGAAAAAAATAAGACAATCGGGATACCGGATTAAAGGCCTTATAATTTAGATGATTTGATATTAAAATAATGCTCTAGATGTGGTGGATATGAGTTTTTAGGCTACATTTTGAATGACTTGAGCTTTAAAAAACAAATGTATATGTGTATTGGATGACCTGTCTAACTTCCAAAGATAAACACATGGCTAACTCTTACCCTTTTAACTTAAATTTTCTTAATATACATTATAAAAGCTTCAAAATAAATTTTGATTAAAGGATCACCATATGATTATTTAATCAGTGCTTTTTTTCAAAATAAATTATAAAAACTTCAAAATAAATTCTATCATTAGAGAAAATTCATTGAAAAAATTCGGTGATTTCAAAAATTCAATTATTGAAATTTATTATATTGTTGAGACATA
The DNA here is from genome assembly GCA_030737815.1 of Allium fistulosum. Lineage (NCBI taxonomy): Eukaryota > Viridiplantae > Streptophyta > Magnoliopsida > Asparagales > Amaryllidaceae > Allium > Allium fistulosum. The sequence continues at coordinate 1,229,963,422 of CM060901.1, forward strand.
ATAAATTTCAATCATTGAATTTTTTTTTCCTTGATTTCAACCTCATAAGTAAACATATGGAGATCCATTGACTACATTGTATTCCATTTTGCATTAAAAAAGTTGCTCTATACACACAAACACATGCATGTACACATATACCATTTATATCGTTCTGTTATTCATTATACACTTTTTATAATAATTTTAACAATGCAAATAACTTTTTATCAAATATATTACCATTACGTGTAGAATTTAAACAAACGAATAATATATTTGTCTCAAAATTATACAACAAATGGTTGATTCCCCACTATTTTGTGATTGTACTGGTTATAGATATTTTCTATAAGGCATTGGCATGAGTTTATATTTATAAATATGTTTTTTCCATATTCGAATTTTCTTCCTCTTATGCACAGAACTTGCTTTAATATTCTACTACTTTAACTCCTAGGTTTATGTGCTAAGCAATTTGTATAAATGCATGTATAAAGATTCAAATATACAAACATAGATGTGCAAATATTTATATATATATATATATATATGTATATATGTATATGTATATATATATGTGTATATATATATATGTGTATGTATGTATGTATGTTTGTATGTTTGTATGTATGTTTGTATGTATGTATGTATGTGTATGTGTGTATATATATATATGCAACGATCCGAAAATTTAATGATGTTAATACTAAATTAACTAAAACAGATTTTTATTTAAAAGGTGAACTTGGTATCATGTTTATAACCATTGCGAAGATTTTTCTGAGCGGGTCAGATTGCTATATAATTTTGATGGATTTGGAGTTTCTCTTTAGAAGATATTGACTTTATAAGGATAAAAGATTTGCACTTAGAACCAATATTTTTCAGTGTTCTAAATTTAAAAACATAAGTATGTTTTGTGTAGTTGGTTAAGTGAGCCAACTTCACTTGGAAAGGGGTTCAATTCTGGCAGCAACACATTTTTGAAATTTTATAGAAAACTAACAAAAGGATGCATATATGAGAGAGTGATAGGAAAGAAAATGTATAGTAAAAATATATGGTCAAAATACACATATATCTATATAAGGAAAAAAATATGTATGTATGTATGTGCTCCTAATCGCTAAACATACATATATAATTGGTTGTAAATTAATTTCATATACTATGGGAAATTCATTAAGTAGACTAGCAATTAATTGCACATTAATTGGCGTATATCCTAATTTTTGGATTTGTATATATGATTTTTTTATGCATTGATTTGATGTGTTGTGGGATACAAGCAAATACGGTTTCAGACATCAAATTCATGATTTTAAGGTTGAGGTAGGCGCTACTCTTCATTTACTTGCGGTTGATTTAGATAAATCTTCTTTTAAGGTGAGTAGTTATATACTTCTAAAAGGTGATTTTATTTCAATTTATATTGTTGGATGATTATATTATTTGTGGATATTGACATGTTTAATTTTTAAAATTATTGGATTAAATTGTACATTAGTCTAATATTACATTATCATGACATGTTATTTCCATATTATTTTATGTTATTGGTTTGTGTGAAATGTTGAATATTTTAGTGTTTTTGGATGTATATCATCAATTGTGATTTTCTAACAAATTCACAAGTGATAATTATTGGATAATTAAATTTGAAACATTTTCAAGCATAATTATGGTAAAATATTTTATGTTTACTTTAAATGCAATTTTAAAAAAATGGTATGTTTAAATAAGTAACGTTGAAATATTTTTTAGTCAATTTAATGAGTCATTACTGTAATAAATTATTTCCAAAGTTAATAGCCATGTTTTAAAGATAAATTATTTATTAAAAAATTAAAGAGATTAGTATGTTTAAATAAATGATGAGGAAATGTACTACTATTAATTATGTGGTTTTTATTATTTTTAAGACAAATTATATATACGGAATTTAAAGGATTTTAAGATGTGCTAATGTCTCTTGATGAAAATAAGAATAAAATAACTTTCAAATATATGTGGTAAAATATTAATGTTTTTGTTATTCTTATTATTACTATTTTGAGGTTGGTAATAAAATGGTGTTAAGAAGAGTTTAACCTTAGATGTTTGAATAAACAGTGGTTGTTTTTAGGAAAAGCTTTATTACATATAGGGGAGGATAATAATAATAATAATAAATGAATTTTGAGATTTAATGTAAAATATATACAATTTCGGGTTAAAGAATAATAAAGCGATGAACAATAATAAGGTAATTTGAAATATTATAATTGTTTTGGTGTGCAATGATAATATCATTATTTTGAAAGTAATTGGATGTAAAGTGTTTTTTTAGATTGAATAATGATGTCTTGAGGTATTTAAAGTAATATTTTGGAAAATTAAGGATTTTTACGTTTCGGGAAACTGTTATTGCTTTAGTGTCAAATAAATAAATGCTTTTATAATAAACAATAAAAAATGGTTTGATACAGGAAAGAAAGATAATGTTCATAATTATAATGTTTTAGATGGATGTGGTATGCAATAAATTATTCATTTGCATTATTATATGTTTTTTTACAATGATGGAATCGCATTATGATGTGGATGCGATATTTTACCATTTTTACTACCAGACGATGGGTGTTGATTATGGTTAATTTATGACTGATGTTGGTTGTGTTAATAATACCGTGTCGGTTAGTACACATTTGATGATTGATGTTGTGTTATTGTTATGAGGTGGTTAGTACACATTTGTTGATTTATACTTACAATAGCAATGTGTTACTATAATTGATGATTAGCATGTATATAATTATAATTATATTTTTGTTATTCTTATATTTATTGATTGGAGTTTGTATTGAATGTTGTTGATGTTTAATTGCTAAGTGTGTTATTATTATTATTGCCCCAAAATGATGATTTGTTGTGATGGATGAATATTGTTGTCTGCTTGTAGTGTTTAGGTAACACCCAGTAAAATTAACAGTTAATAAATAATTATTATGGCTCAATAACGGTATTTAAACAAATGATGAAATTTGGTCTCAAAAAATGCACTATTGTGTTTGCAGCGATTTTCTGAGCAACTTTCACAATTGAAGTTTTGCGATCGGAGTTTAAACGAAGAAATAATTAGCGTTTGAAGTATTCGAAAAAAAATATTTAAAGAGGATACAAGGAAATAAATATTATTAATGACATGGGCCCCATCAGTCGCCAGCGGTCGACCGCCTATTGTGGAGCGGTCGACCTATAAGGAAGGTGGTGGCGAGGGTCAAACCTTGGCTGAACGACCCAAATTTAATTATTTTAAATCTAATGGATATAATTGGTTCAAGCGTCTATAAATACAGATCAAGCCCCTCACTTTTCTTCTCATATTTTCATATCAAAGAAGTGAAGCTCTTCTTTTTCTTCCCTCCCCTCTATTTCTATTAATTACAAGATATTATATTATATGTATATATATAAAATTGGAGAAGGGCAGGAAAATACAGTGAAGAAGAGAAGGAGCGAATCAATACTGCGGAAAAAGGTAAATTTCACAATTATAAATCTATATTCCCCTTAACCCTAAATCTTTTCTCAGATCTATAATTCTTATAGTATGTATATATCTTGTTATACATATTTTAGATTGGAAAGGAAAATGAGTCAATTAAAGGGATGAATTCAGATTTGGAAGATTTGGAAAGTTAGAAAGGTGGGTGAGAAATTATATAATTTATATATAACATTGAAATGTATATTGTTGAGTTTTATTTAATTATTATGCCTATGCAAGATCTATGGAGTTGAAGGCTTACGAAGAACGTATTCAATTGAAATCTTGCATACATATTTTATAACTTAGATAATTAGAGTAGGAATGATATTTACACCATAATCTAGAAATTTGGAATACAATCCCAAATTTGTTAAAGTAAAATGTTGAATTGCAAAGTTTATTCCAGATTTATGATAATTGAGTTGTAAATTGTTAGTATAAATTAAGATTACCCTAATTGACTTGGAATGTGAATTTCAAAGTTTTAATTTATTGGGAGCGTTTCGGGTGTAGTTTAGTTGTATATATTTCGTTGTAAATTTCATAAATTATCTAATTTCACAACTATGTATAAAAAGTGCATCATTTGAAATATAAAGGACTACACCAAAAAGGAAAGAGATCTGTAAAGTACGGAGGTTCTTCTTCATTGTTTGCACTATCTATTTCAATAGAAGAAAGAGATAATTCCTTGTAATTTTAAACGGGGCAAAAGTCTCATTTTTGGGTAATTTATGGAAAGTTATAACGGTAGTCCTTTTCAGGAAGGATAGCCCTAATATATTAAAATATGGAAATAAATGTTCCTTGCAGAATGTAAATATAAGTATATTCCGGAATTCTAAAGCGTAGGAATTAATGAGTTAGAATAGGAATACATACACACACGTATGTATAACTGTGCATACTAATTAAAAATATAAATATATATAGTGTAATGTACGACAATATTCGTATTGGTTATAATTGCGACGACTAGCTATTAATAGCGTAGTAAATTATAGAACTAGGAGGTTCGGGTAAAAAAAGAGATAGTAACTCTAAAATTAGTTAAGTAATAATTGTGCAATTAATAGAGAGTTACAAGAATTAAATGGGGACATAAATACGGTTAGTGGGACTGATTAAGGAGTTTAATATGGCATTTATGAGGAAATGAAATAGGCATCGAAGGTCAAATTAGAACGAATAAATAAATGTTATTAGTGATTATCCAATTAGAATAATAATGACCCTTTATTGCGGATAATTGACATTTATAAGACGTAAGAGGGTAATGGAGAATATATGTAATAAACATATAAGATAGGAATTAAATACTATGAGCTAGTATAATTTTCATAGTAAGAAATTATATAGCCTTATTAATACTTTTAGGACAAGCATGAATTAGTGGGCCTAGCGCAATATTTAGGTTTAGGATGATTGGTTTAGTTTAGTAAGGGTTGGGATGCGAGGTCCGTAGAGCTACACAATAGAAGTCTTCCCTTTACTTAGAGACCACCAGTAGTTGTGTATACTTACATCTAATGTGGGACATCTCCAACCATAGGATCCGTAGCGAAGGGATATACGTTTTCATATAGATAGAGAAAAATATACAAAGGGGTCGCCTCGGATTTGAAGTAATAAATGACTCAGCACCTTTAGGGATGTCAATGGGTTTGATTCTTACCCCCTTAAAAGAATATCTTCCCCGAAATTACTAAGGTAGGAAAAATGCTCCAAACCATTAACTTTTTAAAACCAATTAGTTGAAATAGATTACCAAATTCTTTTTAGCCTTTAACTTCCCAAAATCAATTTGTTGAAACTTTGTTATCACCTTTCTGAAGCTTTTCATTCGTTCACAGTTACTAATTAATATCCATCCATTCAATCATTCTAGGTTATAACTCAAAATCAAATTTTAGTTATCAAAAATTTTCTTAAAATTCTCAAAAGATTTCTAACACCTTAAATTTACAGAAAATTTCGCCAGCGTCTCTTTTGGGCGGTTCGATCGGAAAAATTTACAATATATATATATATAATCACAAATATATATCTTATCTACAAGGATGAGCCATCTTGTAGGGAAAAATACAAAAAAACAGTATGTAATCCGATATGTGTACCTTTTGTTAGCATTAGCAAGCATATACGATCAACATATAATGCAAAAGCGAGCTCCAAATGCGAAGCATACGCCATCCGCACCGATTAATCACTCAACAACAATGAGAGCAGGTATATAGAAAGTAATATCAATATATAGCATAGACTATACAATACCTATATGAAAATGTAGCAAATGTAACCAGAGAAACCATCAAACAAATATTACCCATTCAATTAATTCATAACCATATCAATTTACATTTTCCAATGTCAACACTTAATTTATTAAAGCCCGTACGATGTACATATATCATCCATACGCACTATCAAATCTGATCGCTCGCTAGATCACATAATTTCACTTCCGAACTAGTATTGTTCACACGACCACTACAGTGTGGACTCAGATCCGGCTTTTTGATTAGAAACCGCTATTCTCCTTGCATAGCCATATACTATGTTAGAGAATCCCATAAATAATCAAAAATTCATATCCACTGTTCACCGTCGGGAATCGAGTGAAAAATCCTAACTCGAACCGATGTAAATAATCTCGAAATCATGTACTCGAATCAGGATCAAACAGTTATGCGAATAAAATAATATACGTACAACTTACGTATTTATTTCAATCGGTTTCTCATTATTCAGATTCTTTTATTTACATTCATTTATTCATAATCATAATTCACATTGCTTATTCACGTTCATTTATTACTTAATATATTTCTTTAAATACTAATGTCACTTAAGAACCACTCTACCAAAAAATTTCCTAAGTTTATTATAAACATTTTATACAACACATCCCATGTTTATTTTCACTTTACAACTTAAGTTCATATTCAATTCTATCAAACGACATTCCTAAACCATATTCAATTTATTTACAACTTAAGTTTAATTTCATTTTGTAACTCAAGTTCATATCCATTTCACTAATTCATCACAAATCAAATTCAGTTTTATGTAACTCATTTCATTAATTCAGTTTTGAGTCAAATTTCTTTCCAAAATTCATTTTATTTAGCTTAACTTAAGTTAAATTTTATTTCATAGTTAAATTTACAAAATTTCTTTTCCTAACATTTATATTTAATAAATTTAAAAATTTGTTTTAATTTATTATTCCTCAATTTATAGGTTACAAAACTGATTTCTTATAATTTCAGCAAAATACTTATTTTCTCATCTTTTCATAAAACACTTAAATGAAAATTTCCAGAGTTTAAATACCCTGTTCTTATTTCAAATTATTTTGAAACAATACTATAATTAATTCCTTTATATTTCAAATCATACTTTTGAATTTTAAATCAAAACAAGTTTTACCAAAACAAAACTCCAATTGTAGCAATCCATCACTTTAGAAACTCGAAAATGAACGTTGATGTTGCTACATTCATGTCCCGAATTATTTTCCAACGACTAAAGCGAGTTTGGTGCTTCTATTTCTGTAACGACCCGATATTTTCAACAATTCGCATCCATTATAAGTGTATAGGTAGACACTCATGCCGGAGTTGAATTGCTCAAAATACCGCGTTGCAATTAAAATTTGGCAAATCTCAGAATATACAGTAAATAAATATAATCACAGATCACAAACATAGAGTAAAATAATGCAGCGGAAGTAAAAGAAATAGTAGTTCATGAAGCTACTATCTAAATATGTCAGAGTTACATAAGATACAACATAAGAAATAGAATACAACAAAAGTCTCAATAAAATAACCAAGTACAAGCTAAGTAGAACAACGGAACTGAAATAGATAGGACAAGACAAGCAGATAATCTCCAGCGATTCAAATCTCCAAGCGAGTGGAAATCCAAATCTGTGAATAACTCAGGCTGACCCGAGCGTAAAGCAAAACACAAAACACTCGAGTCAGGACAATATATACTTATATAATGTAAACCAACTCAAGCGAACTGTAATAAGGGTACAAGTAACTTAGAAGATGCTTGGGACCGCCCATCCTCTAAGGATCCGTTAAACTATCTACTATGTAGTAATATACGCTATATAATAATGTCTAATATAAAATAAACATACTTTTAAATAGCATTAAGGCTTTACATTTTCCACCTTAACACGTAATAGTCCCAGTAGTCTATCCAGTATTAGCATACTCCCAAAATGGGGGCTACCCTCGATACTCCACAGGCTACGGGAGAAATCACAAATCGTAGTAAAGCTCGATATGGTAGGTGACACGGCACAACTAGGCAATGCCAGGGTAGATATACCAATTACGCACACGGACTGATGGAGCGCATAATAGCCACTACCGTCCACCTCGAACAACACTCCCAAATCGGAGGATGGCCATCTAATCAATCACAAGTAAGAGTATAATATAAAAGAAATGTGTCCGAGAAGAGGTGCTACCTCACTGGTCCGAGATCACTCCTGTTTTAGCCACCTTATGCCAACTCACGGGAGTTGGGTCCACGTAACATACCTTAAGAACATCGCCACCATCCTACTTCATTCTGGAATCTCCACCGCGTACACGGTTGTCAAAGTGGTTTTCGGTATCGACAGAGAGTATGTCCATATCCGATCCCGGTCTCTTTGCCAACCAATCGTTATTATAACCCGTGGTTATAACTTTTAAAAACAATACTTTACTTCAAAATAAAATATCATTTCAAACCATATCTTTATCAAAATAAAGATTAAATCAATTCCAAACCATTTCCATATATTTAAATTTTCATATCATTTCAAAACTTCATTTCAAATCATTTTAATATAATAAAATATCATATCCTTACAAAACTTCATTTCCAATCATTTTAATAAAATAAAATATCATATCAGTTCAAATCCAAATATTCAACTTTAAATACCTTTTAAATTCAGAGATATCGTTCATTTACTACCATTTCAAATCACCTTTAAATAGTTTATATTCCAATCAAAATAATTCATTTAAACCTTTTAAAAGTGTAATTATTATATTTTCAAATCAAGTATTCAATTTCCAAAGTTTCAAACCATTATGAGTTCGTTTACTAGGTCAAAAACCCTAATTATTAAAATTTCAGCATTTCACAGCATTTGAAAACAACTGCTATAAGTTATATTTGAAAACATTTTTAATTCAGCAAAGACAGCACTTAAAACTGCTGTTAAAACATAGTTTTAGTTGAATTATAGTTCAAAACAGAAAAGACAGCATTTCAGAAGTGCTGCGGTAGTTCAGATTTCAAAACAAGTGTTAAATTTGATTTCAACATAGACAGCAGACCATTATAGCATTTCCAGAGAATGCTATAATAGGCCTGAGTTCAATATTAGCCTATAAGCTCAACTACAGCAACTACAGCATTCCAGAAATGTTGTAATAGCTCTTTTTACACAATTTTAGTTCAAAACAGAATCTATAGCATTTCTGAATGCTATTAAAAGTTAATTTCAGGTGTTAGTGTATTTCCAGCAATTAAATAACTTTAATTTAAAACACATAAACATTTTAAAAATCATATTTTAACATTTAAAATGTTCATTTACATATCATTTAACATATATCTTTTCACAATAAATTTCTTATAATCAAATCCAATTTTCAACAATTTACTTAATAAATTTTAGTGTAAAAGTGTCCAATTCTTCACATTTCAACAAATAAACTTAACACTTCAAATTTAAATTACCATTTCACAATTTAACTAAATTTCCAATTTTATTTAATTAACTTAAACCTTTAATTAAAACCAAATTTCACATTTCCTAGTCAAGTTATATTTTAAAAGATCACTTTTAAACATTCATTTATTTAACCACTTAAATTCATAGAAAAATCAATAATACTTTAATAAATCACTTAAATTCAAATTTAATCAAATTATCATATTTACCATTTCCAAATAAAATTTAATATCCATTTTATTTATATAACTTAAATATCATTTTTAACCAAAATTCCAAATTTCCAACTTAAGTTATATTTCAAAAATCTAGTTAAACCATTCATTAATTACATTTTTAACACATAGAAAAATCATAATTTCTTTAATTCAAAATATTTCAAAATCTGTTTAAATCAAATTTCATAAATTTATATTTTTAAAACACTTAAAAATATTCAAAACACTTTATAAAATAACCACGGGCCTGTATATAGTTTTCTAGCCTAGGTCAAGTGATACAGATATGTATCATTTCAATCCGCAGTTTAAAAAGAAAAATCCGGGTTCTATCATTTCAAACCCGCAATCCCAAGTTAAAATAAATTAAATAAAAACCATTCAGGCCTATCATTTCAGCCCATATCGATTTTTCCCTATTCTAAAGTCCGTTTGGGTATGTATCATTTCAACCCATAGTGATTCTAGTCTACAGGGAACTTGCAATGGTGATAACTGATATAAATAACAGAATAACATTAAATAACAGTAACATATGATATAACTGGTGTATAAACATCATATGATCATAACATAGTCAAGTATAACATGATAATATATTTCTACAGATTCGCAGGGTGTCAATTTACTAGTTATATAGGTACATATTGTCTGGTGAGAATAACTCACTTGTTTAAACTGGAGATGACGACCAAACACACAACACAGAATCTTTGAAGGCACGACAACATGAATATGATTTGAGAGTGGAGAGCCAAATATAATTGCCTTGTATACATATAAACAAAACAAGACAATGTATACATAAATATGTAACACAAAACAATATCGAAATGACTTGAAATAAAAAGCAACAAAGGGCAAAGTGATTCGACCTTTCTTTAACCATTCAAGAGCTTGACCAAGGGGATCATTTGCTCAGCCATAGCTGGACATAATCTCATTTTATGGCATCAAAATAGCATGGTAACAAGGAGATGATGATGGTAGGAGTTACATATGAATAAGACAAAGGGTCAAGGCAAAATAAGTGGAGTTTTGGTGCATTTTTGGCTCATCCAAAGGCAAGTGGGGTTCGGCCCTTGCATGGTACAGGTCTGGACAATGGAGGGTGATGGTGAAACAGCAGCCAAAGGTCGTGTAGCAAGTGGTGGTGGTGGCTAAGGGGGTGGCCAAAGCAAGATATGGAGGGTAGGTGATGATATGTGTGGTCTAGGCAATGTTTTGTGGAGTTTTGTGGTGATGGCTTCAAGTGGAAGGTCATGGCCTATCTTGGTCAGAGGGAAGGGAGTGTTTGCTATAGTAGATGGAGGAGGTGATGATCGGGATGAAGGTGGTAGAGGCTAGGCCAAGCAAACATGTGAAGAGATCAAGCAAAATCATTGAAAGAAAAGAGGAAAAGTGAAGAGAAGAAGTAGAGAATGGAAGCCATTGGCAAATTTTCCTTAGCCGTGAGTTTTAGGAGATGAGAACTGAAATTTTGAGAAGTTTTTCATGTGAATAGATGAGAAAAAAAAGTGGCGGCTACACTAGGGTTTTAGATGGCTAGGGCAAAATTTGAGGAGTTAAAGAAAATGAAGGGTTTGGACAAAAAAGGGCTTAAGTTTCAAAGTGTTTTACAACCTTTCATATTTCTTTTCTTTTTAATCTTTATATAAACAAAATATTCAGAAAAATACTTTACAAACCGAAATCAATTATAAATATGAGAAAACAAATAATAAATTTTTGGAAAAATATAAAAAGAATGAAGAAAATTACTTAAAAATACCAAACAGTGTTCAAAAATTATAAATAAATCACTGTCAGTCTTGAAAAACTATACACTTCATTATAAAAATATTATGAAGTGAAAATTTGAATTAAAATAATTTATTTATCATTTTCAAAATAAAATAGATAATTAAATTGGAGAAAATAGAAAAAGGATTAAAGAAAATGTTTAAAATTTACAAACAGGGCATGGAAATTTGCAAGAAAAATACTACTAACTCTGGAAAAATTCCTACCTTACTTTAAAAAATATTTAAAAGCCAAAATATATATTATATAACATAAATATACAAATTAGAATAAAATATATCAAATAAAAATGTCATTTATATAATTTTAAAATAAAGAATATTGCTGAATAACCCAATATACACACAATATTGAAAACAGTATAACTTTTGCAATTTAATTCCGTTTTCAACGAAACGAAAAGCAGTATTCAAGTTATTAAATCTATTTTTATAATAAAAGAAAAAATATATAATTTCAAACTATTTAAAATTTAAACTTAAAAGTCAAAGTTTGACTATTGACCAAAATTCACATTTTCTGGAAATATTAAATTTAGTCATATTTGGAATTCTAATCCACATCAAAGTCAAAGTTTATATTTAAAATAACAAAATTTATTCTTTTTCATAAATAAAGCTTTTGAATCTGGAAAAAATCAATTTAAGAATATTTGTAAAATACAGGGTTGTTACACTCTCCCCCATTCAAAACTTTTCGTCCCCGAAAAGGAACGAGGTACGGGAAAGCACAGAAAAAGATAGAATGAAATAGAATTAAGACAAGATGATAAGAAGATTGGAATTACACCTGATAACTATTGTTATAGGTAAGTTTGACAAGATGGAGGTGATCAAATCAAGAATATAAGCACGAAAAAGATCCTCTAGAGTCTGATTCTCCCTTTTCACTTGACCGACGGTCTATGAATGGAAAAACAGTGTTCAGATCCAGATGAGTAACAAAGATTATCAAAGATTTCAGAAAGATTTCTAAATGGACTGGTATAAGCAATAGCCTTCCCATTCTGTAACAAGATAAGAGAAATAAGGACAACCAAAAGGTAGTTTGAAAAACAAAATAAGATAATAAATTTGAAACCATAATGCTTTGAAATCATAATAATTTAGGGATGTTTATCATTTGGAAATCACACTACTAAAATCATAACACTTTGGAAATGTTATTCTTTAAAAAAAACATAACACTTAGAAAATCAAAACTCCTTTTTAAAAATAAATCTTCATTTAAACCATTTTAATTCAAGGTCAAATAATATTCATTTTAAAGTTGTAACATTTCTAAGTTCATTCAATTATAAAAATTTCCAAAACATTGTCTTTACAAAATAGCGGCACTTATAAAATGCTACAGTAGATATATTAGTATTTCAAATCGGTTTTATTCCAGAAATATTCATTTGGATATATTTTAACTTAAGACTTATTAAAACATACTTTTATGAATGGAATATCCAAATAAACTATACTTCATTTATTAAGTCAAAAGTTCATTATTTTACTTAGCTCTTCATTTAACAAATAACCTAACACTTTATTTAAGATGCTCATTTCATAAATAGATATTCCTTCAATAAGTTACACTTAAAATTCCATTTGAAAACCAAATTCTCAATTATCAAGTTTTAGTGATGTTAAAATACATTTTAACTATTTAAATCATAATTATTCATTTTTCAAGACATATCTATTTCATAAATAAAACATTTATATAGCAAATATAACACTCAAATTTCTTTACACATTTATTTATTTAGACATCAATTAAACTATGAATTCAAGTTAAATAAACTTTATTACCAAAAGTCCAATTCAAATGTATTTTATTTTATCTCTAAAGATACATTATTTATTATACAACATATTCATTTCAGGAAATAACCATTATTAAAATTCCTAGGTTTGACTTAAGGTTCCATATTAAATCAAATTTGATTATTAAGTTATTTAAATAAAATCTCTTTAAATTCCTTTTCACTATTTACCTCTGTTAATCTTTTATAACTAAAATTTAAGTGTATAAAATTTATTATAACCACTCAAATTTTATTTATAAAATCCTTTTAATATTGTATATTATCCAATTACATTGTTAACTTCTAAAAAAATTTAAGGTAAGTTATATTTGAATGCAATTGTATTATACAAATAAAACTTTCCAATTCAATTATCTCAAGTTTGAATCACTTATTCAAAAATTTAAAATTTTCTTTTTATAACTGAAATTATTCTTTAAGATGAAATTTAAGAATTAATTTTCCGGTTTCCTTCAAACCAGTTAGAGATAATGTCAAGACCCAAAAGTCGACCTTCGAAAATCGGCACCCGTACTTCACTTGTACTCAAAATGCCGTAGATTCAAATGCCGAAGCTGGTTCTCGGGAGCTTATAACAACAGTTAAGTAAATGACATAGCGGAATAAAAGAATAATATATTGATATACAATATCTGATACAACAGAGTGATACAATGAATATCAATATACAGCAGAGATATGATACAACAAATAGCAGCGGAATAGAAAACGATAACACCAGCAGCGGAATAGAATGTCTCCAATAGAATGCTCCAAGATAAACAACGTCAGTCCATGAACTCCAAGAACTGAACTAGCTCCAGATAATCTACTAAATCTGAATATCTGAAAAACCCAACTCTAGACTGCCCGTGTGGAAAATGGTGGGCACCCAGAGTTTAGGAAAGAAACAATAAACTCCGGATCAGTCATGGGACTGGTGTGAGCAACAAAAACAGTTTATCTTTAAAAACAAATAGCAGAGATTTTTAAAGTCAATTCGCAATGCTTTTGGAAAATGAAACTACCATAAGACCTCCCACCACACACACAATGCAAACGCAGAATTGGAGGAGATTTCTTCTTATGATAGTCAAAGATGCTTACTACGTAAAATCAAATCATTTTTGATATTATTATTAGTGCATAGTGTAGAAACATTTCGAAAGTAGAATATAAATCTTAGCCAGCATAGGCATTCCGCACTTATGCCTACTATAGCTACCATGTTCAATAGCAGGTTACCGCCACATTCCATGGCAGGTAATACAACTAAAACCGTACAAGTCACGTATTGTTTCTTTGGATTTCCAACAAATGGTCAGGCTAAGGAACTTCCTATCCACGATAGGTACGTCCCTGGAATAGACGACCCGAGAACCTAACCGGATCTCTGCCAACACAAGGCCGGGTTACCTCTGCAAAAATAGGTAACTACTGACACGCGTATGCCATCCCCCGATCGTCACCGATCTTCCCGAGGATCCCCGATTTCCAACAACCACAAAGTAATAAATTTGCAGCAACCACAGAGGTTAAGTATCTGGGCTCCATACCATGATACCACCTTTATCCAGAAGGAATGACACACACTAAGGGGCGCTACTCCCTAGAACCTTGCTGCATCTTTCCTGTTTTGACCATTTCCAGGGTGTGAGGCTCGACGAAGTCTCGTCCACAAAGCTACGCTTTCTACAAAGCCATGCTTCGGGTCAAACAAATGATCAACCTATGATCACAAAGATATAAGATCAAACAAATGATCATATCACAAATGATCAAACACTGATCATCACACAGCAACACTCAGCATGCCACATTACCAAATTGGGATATATCGCTGATAAATTTCAACTACATAACCTCTGAGCTCGTACGTCTCAGAGAAGGGTGTTAAGCTAAGAGAATAAATTCTTTGCCACCAAACAGAAATGTATTTGAAAGAAATCGGCTTTATATCTCAAAGTGTAATGTCAGACATGTATCCATACAAGTCTGTTCCGGGTTCGAACAGAACCGAAGGCACTTCTCACGAAGCCCTTGCAATTCCGGATAACTTTCAATCACGTCCGGACTTCCCGTCACAAAAGAGTGATATAAATCTCTATACCGGCGCGACTCAGTGCAGAGACATTCGACAGGTTGTCCTTTCATTTTCGAAAAATATCCAGTCTTCAACACCGGTCTTCAAATGCTATCCATATACGACGTATCACTATTCGGAATGGGTTATATGACACAATTGTCTTTTCCCGGCTAACCCGAATAGTTATCGAAATATTTAAAAACATATGGATATTGGGATTTCAATTAAGTCACAACTTAAACCCAAATTTCCTTTTCAAATGGTTTAACAAATTACCATTTTAATCTTTTTAAACAAAAAGATTCATTTTAACAACCTTCAATGGTTTAAAACAATTTCCACACTTTAATCTTTTGAAACAAAAGATTCATTCATAGATTTTTCAAATCAATTTCCATTTCAATTCAACTCGTTAAATCTTTAAATCAAAGATTTAACTAATAGCTTTCAAAACAATTTCATTTCGAATGGTTTAAACAAAACATCACTTTTAAATCTGTTAAAAAATAAAAAGATTTAATTCATAGCTTTCAAAAAGAATTTATTCATAACTTGGAAAACCATTTTTCAATTCATTCTTGAAATTCCTTTAATTAAACTGGAATTTCATTTCTTATATGAAAGCTTTTATCATTTGAAAACAACAGTTTTCAATTTGAAAATCTGATTCATTCATACGAGTTGAAATCCTTAGTTTTAAATTCAAATTCCCAAATTAATACTTTAAAATGGTTTAATTCATACAAACACATTTATATCATCTTTTATCCCTAGTTTCCAAATCATAGATTTAATTTCAAACTTGAATTCAAATTTAAATCTAATTATTTAAATTTTCAAAAACTCGGTTAAGTTATTCAAAATAACTTTTATCTTTGAAATTCCATTTCAAAAGCTTTTTACTTTAAACCCCAAATTTCCAATTTCAAAATCAATTGAAATTAAAATTTCAATTTCAAAAACATTATCTTTAAATTATCTGTGACTTAACCGATTTACACGTGAAATCCATATTTGTGTGTGCAAAAGTGTAGTCCAGGGGTTCAACACAATAGTGCAACATCAATCATCACATAACAAAATACAGGATATAGTTGATAAGCGATATAAACTATACGCTTATCGTTCATTCACAGATCACAGATATATATCACAGGTAAGTAAACTACAGATCACAACATAAATCAGGGTGTATCACAAAGCATTATATATCAGGGATATCAAACAATTTAACGTTCAATAGAATCTAAACATTCACAAGTGAATTTATTAATCAACTGATTACTTTAAATCAGATGTATCAATTTATTAAACCGGGTTAATTATCGTAATTTAATTCCAAATTATTTGAAATAAATTCCTTTTCAAATTTATTAGTTAACCCTTAATTATTAACTGATCAATTTTAAATCAATGAATCAATGAATCTTTAATTATTGAATTAATTTTAATTAATCACCGTTATTAATTGATCCTTTGATTTTTAACAATCAATTCATTCAAATTTCCAATCATTATTCAATAAATTACATTAAGTAATCATCTATTAATTACTTCATTAATTTAGCTTTTATCATTTTATAAACTAACTTTTTAAACATCTTAAATTACACATTTAAAAACACTTTGCCATGAAGAGTATTTTAAATCAAAACCCTTTAAATTCAAATATTTAAATTTATTAAAAGTATTTAAATTTAAAACTTTTCTTTTATTTCAAAAATCTGGATTTAATACTTAAATTAAACCTCAGTTTTACATCAATTACAAATTTAAACTTAATAAATTTAAAAACTGTAAAATTTCCACTGTTTAATACTGGAACATGACTGACCCGAGACCATTTCCACTTTGCTTCGAGAAAACATTGAAATTACCCAAGCTAAAACTAAATCTACCCGAGTATGGTACTCGAGTTAAAACTGGTACTGTTGATTCTGTGCTAAACTACCCTACCCGAGTTCACTAAATTTTGCTTCGAGAAAAACTGCAAATCCCCCGAACCAAACGACGAGATTACTCGAGAAATTCTCGAGTTCATTTCACCTGTCAACCCAGACAAACACCACCAGATCTCGACTGTGCACGTGCACCGAGGGTCCGGCCACGTCCGGTCATCTACGACCACCTCCACCTCTCGACGATCATCTCGACATCCCCTCTCCGGCCTCCGATCATCCATTCAGGCATACGAACGAAATCGAGTTCCTGTCATGAAACTGGAGCAAAACCATAGCCTGGAAACCTCGCCGCGTTCCCACCTCCGATCACCAGTGACCATCGCACTCCGCCCTTAGCCTCGTCTACCTTCCCCGAATCCAACCCTGGAAGCTCGAATCACTCGATCGCTTCATGGCTTCGAACGAGACAAAAATCTCGAGCCACTCAATTTAGGTCACCAGACTTTAAACACTCCTCGCCGCCACCACGACGAACTTCCGACCGTTCCACTATTATTTCTTGAATCCCTGGTCATCCCTCTTCCTCTCGACCAACACCAGACATCTCCGGTCAACCGCATCAACCATGGCAACTCAAAACGTTCAAAACAATGAAACTACAACTGCTCTTCACCCCTAGCCTTAAAAATTGTAAATCTTGTCTTAAAAATCCTATTTTAGTATGTAGTTTCTCCTGATACAATTGAATTCTTAAAACAAAAATTTTGTTTTTTACACATATTTAAAGTTGTACAGGCTTTCTTTAGTTACCAGAGGAAATGATAGGTTGTTTTAGCTTTACATATTTTTAACACTTAAATTACAACCAACAAACAACTTTTATTTACATCCTAAGTTAAATCAGTTGTTAGATCAAGTGATGGAGGTTGATTTTCCTATCTACAAAAACATGATCACAGGTACAGGGTATCACAGAAACAGATTTCACCCAGACTTGGCACAACATACATATATACAAGATATATATACCATCACAGAGGAAAACATACTTTATCTAAACTTAGGTTATATTTAAAAAAAAAATATGTTACTCACAGTTTTATGGAGAAGAAGAACAGAGACTTGTTTTTGAAATCTGTTTTGAACTTGAAAAAAACTGGAAACATGTTTCCACTTTGATACTTCCTGCCCATCACTTGGCTTCACTGTTTTGTTTAGTTGCTTGATACTTGTTGAAGCTTGTTTAAGTTTTTAAATGGAAGTTGTATTGCAGTTTCTACTTTGCTCGAATTGGAAATGAAAAGTGATAAGAGAAAGTTGTTTACAGAGCTGAAGAATGAAACAGGGTATTATATCTATTTGTACAATGCAAGATGATATTTGCATTTGTTTGTACAACCATACAGGGATATTTTCTTCCCATGGTGGCTGCATTACTTTGTTTCGGCTGAGAAGATATAGCATTAATTGCTAGAGTCCTTTATGTTTCATATTATATTTTTACATTGTGTACTTTATGTTCCTAGATGTGTTATATTTTCACATCTTGCCTGCATATATACATGTACTATATGTTCATACATATCTTTTGTTTCATTTCGGCTGAAGATAATTGTTTTGGGTTGAGTTGCCTAGTTGTACTTAGTTTATTTGCACATTCCTATATTTATCTTGTTCCTTGTTTTGCAAGCTTCACTATATATTGTTTGTTTTATTACTTGGTATTTATTTTGTATTGATTTACTAAGATAAATATATTTATCATATATATCTTTTTATAACTCAAATCATTATTAACCTTGTAAATCCAAATTACTTATATTTTTAAACCATTTATTTACAATTTAAAATTCAAGTCAAATATATATCTATATATTTATTATTTTCAAATTCACTCGTATATGCCCAAATACATATATACACATATATATAATATTTTTTTAATTTGAAATGATTTATATAGAATATATTAGAATCCGGGGAAACTCGCATCTCTTCAATCCATTTATCGTTTTATTTCACAAATATTAATTCAAAAATTAATTTAATTATCGATTTAAAATAGATTAAAATTCGAGGTCGTTACAGATAAATAAATATATGTACATAATATGTCAAATCAATTTAAATCATATATCTATATATATTATAAATCAAATCATATTTAGAAATTCAAATAAATCAAATCTTTCAAAACAAAGCTGTAGTAAGACTACAGAACGGTCTCTTCAGTTCAAAACTCGAAAATGAACGTCGATGATGCTGCAGTCATCACCGAAATTATTTTCCAGCGACAAAGAGAAGAGCACTTAATTTTTAAACTTTAAAATCCTTTAGAGACAAATTTTTATTCAAAAATACTTTAAATAATATCCTTTTAAAAATTTTAAACACAAGGTTTGAAATCCATTGGAAATTAAATTCTTTAAATTTCTTGTTTTAAATTCATTTCAGTTCCTAAATAAATTTATAAACAACTATTTATAAATTCATTTGTAGAACAATAAATGATAAATCAAGTATTATCATTTCAAATTATCAATTTAAATCAATTTATTAAGTTCCATAAAATTATATATCCAAATTTATTTCATTAACCAAATTTTAAAATAATATTGTGTCAGTTTGTTCTGTCAAAGTGTTTTAGAAATCCTATCGATAGCGTTGATCAGACGAATCGATCGGAAACCCAAATCAACATCAACAACTCAAACAACATAATATAAAACAAAACATTAATTTACAAGTACAATTCAAAATGTTTGGAAGATAGATTGGAACAAAAGACAAGATGATTAAACAGAGTAGAGAGATGGGTAAGCTTAGATAAATCGCGGACAACCTTAACCGGGTCAACCGTGACTTAATGGATAAGATCAAATGTGGATTTTCTGGGGTAAATCTACCTTCGATCTCAAGAGATAGTGTTTGGAATAATAAAAGATGTTAGCATCTAATCAAGGATAAATATAAATCTCTGGTGAATCGATGCTGATTATAAAGGATTTTCACCCTTTTACAAGAAAATTAGAATATTGGCGAGACCGCCAATTCACTATAAAGATATTGGAAGTGGAGTCATGGGATACTCCAGAATCAAAAGATGATGAATAGTGAGGGACACGAATGAATTTCGGAACCGCAGGGAACATTCCAAAATTCAAAGGAAATCGAATCAAAAGGAAGAGATTCAAACTCGAACGAAAGTGATTCTGTAAATAAATTTACCATACATTCTAAGTTTTGCCTCAAAGCCAAAGCTCTGATACCAACTGTAACGACCCGATATTTTCAACCATTCGCATCCATTATAAGTGTATAGGTAGACACTCATGCCAGAGTTGAATTGCTCAAAATACCACGTTGTAATTAAAATTTGGCAAATCTCAGAATATACAGTAAATAAATATAATCACAGATCACAGACACAGAGTAAAATAATGCAGCGGAAGTAAAAGAAATAGTAGTTCATGAAGCTACTATCTAAATATGTTAGAGTTACATAAGATACAACAGAAGAAATAGAATACAACAAAAGTCTCAATAAAATAACCAAGTACAAGCTGAGTAGAACAACGGAACTGAAATAGATAGGACAAGACAAGCAGATAATCTCCAGCGATTCAAATCTCCAAGCGAGTGGAAATCCAAATCTGTGAATAACTCAGGCTGACCCGAGCGTAAAGAAAAACACAAAACACTCGAGTCATGACAATATATACTTATATAATGTAAACCAACTCAAGCGAACTGTAATAAGGGTACAAGTAACTTAGAAGATGCTTGGGACCGCCCATCCTCTAAGGATCCGTTAAACTATCTACTATGTAGTAATATACGCTATATAATAATGTCTAATATAAAATAAACATACCTTTAAATAGCATTAAGGCTTTACATTTTCCACCTTAACACGTAATAGTCCCAGTAGTCTATCCAGTATTAGCATACTCCCAAAATGGGGGCTACCCTCGATACTCCACAGGCTATGGGAGAAATCACAAATCGTAGTAAAGCTCAATATGGTAGGTGACACGGCACAACTAGGCAATGCCAGGGTAGATATACCAATTACGCACACGGACTGATGGAGCGCATAGCAGCCACTACCGTCCTCCTCGAACAACACTCCCAAATCGGAGGATGGCCATCTAATCAATCACAAGTAAGAGTAATATCGAAGAAATGTGTCCGAGAAGAGGTGCTACCTCACTGGTCCGAGATCGCTCCTGTTTTAGCCACCTTATGCCAACTCACAGGAGTTGGGTCCACGTAACATACCTTAAGAACGTCGCCACCATCCTACTTCATTCTGGAATCTCCACCGCGTACACGATTGTCAAAGTGGTTTTCGGT
Organism: Allium fistulosum; assembly: GCA_030737815.1. Classification (NCBI taxonomy): domain Eukaryota; kingdom Viridiplantae; phylum Streptophyta; class Magnoliopsida; order Asparagales; family Amaryllidaceae; genus Allium; species Allium fistulosum. Next base: position 1,229,984,853 of record CM060901.1, read on the forward strand.
ATCGACAGAGAGTATGTCCATATCTGATCCCGGTCTCTTTGCCAACCAATCGTTATTATAACCTGTGGTTATAACTTTTAAAAACAATACTTTACTTCAAAATAAAATATCATTTCAAACCATATCTTTATCAAATAAAGATTAAATCAATTCCAAACCATTTCCATATATTTAAATTTTCATATCATTTCAAAACTTCATTTCAAATCATTTTAATATAATAAAATATCATATCCTTACAAAACTTCATTTCCAATCATTTTAATAAAATAAAATATCCTATCAGTTCAAATCCAAATATTCAACTTTAAATACCTTTTAAATTCAAAGATATCGTTCATTTACTACCATTTCAAATCACCTTTAAATAGTTTATATTCCAATCAAAATAATTCATTTAAACCTTTTAAAAGTGTAATTATTATATTTTCAAATCAAGTATTCAATTTCCAAAGTTTCAAACCATTCTGAGTTCGTTTACTAGGTCAAAAACCCTAATTATTAAAATTTCAGCATTTCACAGCATTTAAAAACAACTGCTATAAGTTACATTTGAAAACATTTTTAATTCAGCACAGACAGCACTTAAAACTGCTGTTAAAACTCAGTTTTAGTTGAATTATAGTTCAAAACAGAAAAGACAGCATTTCAGAAGTGCTGCGGTAGTTCAGATTTCAAAACAAGGGTTAAATTTGATTTCAACATAGACTGCAGACCATTATAGCATTTCCAGAGAATGCTATAATAGGCCTGAGTTCAATATTAGCCTATAAGTTCAACTACAGCAACTACAGCATTCCAGAAATGCTGTAATAGCTCTTTTTACACAATTTAGTTCAAAACAGATTCTATAGCATTTCTGAATGTTATTAAAAGTTAATTTCAGGTGTTAGTGTATTTCCAGCAATTAAATAACTTTAATTTAAAACACATAAACATTTTAAAAATCATATTTTAACATTTAAAATGTTCATTTACATATCATTTAACATATATCTTTTCACAATAAATTTCTTACAATCAAATCCAATTTCCAACAATTTACTTAATAAATTTTAGTGTAAAAGTGTCCAATTCTTCACATTTCAACAAATAAACTTAACACTTCAAATTTAAATTACCATTTCACAATTTAACTAAATTTCCAATTTTATTTAATTAACTTAAACCTTTAATTAAAACCAAATTTCACATTTCCTAGTCAAGTTATATTTTAAAAGATCACTTTTAAACATTCATTTATTTAACCACTTAAATTCATAGAAAAATCAATAATACTTTAATAAATCACTTAAATTCAAATTTAACCAAATTATCATATTTACCATTTCCAAATAAAATTTAATATCCATTTTATTTATATAACTTAAATATCATTTTTAACCAAAATTCCAAATTTCCAACTTAAGTTATATTTCAAAAATCTAGTTAAACCATTTATTAATTACATTTTTAACACATAGAAAAATCATAATTTCTTTAATTCAAAATATTTCAAAATTTGTTTAAATCAAATTTCATAAATTTATATTTTTAAAACACTTAAAAATATTCAAAACACTTTATAAAATAACCACGGGCCTGTATATAGTTTTCTAGCCTAGGTCAAGTGATACGGATATGTATCATTTCAATCCGCAGTTTAAAAAGAAAAATTCGGGTTCTATCATTTCAAACCCGCAATCCAAAGTTAAAATAAATTAAATAAAAACCATTCAGGCCTATCATTTCAGCCCATAACGATTTTTCCCTATTCTAAAGTCTATTTGGGTATGTATCATTTCAACCCATAGTGATTCTAGTCTACAGGGAACTTGCAAGAACTTGCAATGGTGATAACTGATATAAATAACAGAATAACATTAAATAACAGTAACATATGATATAACAGGTGTATAAACATCATATGATCATAACATAGTCAAGTATAACATGATAATATATTTCTACAGATTCGTAGGGTGTCAATTTACTAGTTATATAGGTACATATTGTCTGGTGAGAATAACTCACTTGTTTAAGCTGGAGATGACGACCAAACACACAACGCAGAATCTTTGAAGGCACGACAACATGAATATGATTTGAGAGTGGAGAGCCAAATATAATTGCCTTGTATACATATAAACAAAACAAGACAATGTATACATAAATATGTAACACAAAACAATATCGAAATGACTTGAAATAAAAAGCAACAAAGGGCAAAGTGATTCGACCTTTCTTTAACCATTCAAGAGCTTGACCAAGGGGATCTTTTGCTCAGCCATAGCTGGACATAATCTCAGTTTATGGCATCAAAATAGCATGGTAACAAGGAGATGATGATGGTAGGAGTTACATATGAATAAGACAAAGGGTCAAGGCAAAATAAGTGGAGTTTTGGTGCATTTTTGGCTCATCCAAAGGCAAGTGGGGCTCGACCCTTGCATGGTACAGGTCTGGACAGTGGAGGGTGATGGTGCAACTGCAGCCAAAGGTCGTGTAGCAAGTGGTGGTGGTGGCTAAGGGGGTGGCCAAAGCAAGATATGGAGGGTAGGTGATGATATGTGTGGTCTAGGCAATGTTTTGTGGAGTTTTGTGGTGATGGCTTCAAGTGGAAGGTCATGGCCTGTCTTGGTCAGAGGGAAGGGAGTGTTGGCTATAGTAGATGGAGGAGGTGATGATGGGGATGAAGGTGGTAGAGGCTAGGCCAAGCAAACATGTGAAGAGATCAAGCAAAATCATTGAAAGAAAAGAGGAAAAGTGAAGAGAAGAAGTAGAGAATGGAAGCCATTGGCAAATTTTCCTTAGCCGTGAGTTTTAGGAGATGAGAACTGAAATTTTGAGAAGTTTTTCACGTGAATAGATGAGAAAAAAAAGTGGCGGCTACACTAGGGTTTTAGATGGCTAGGGAAAAATTTGAGGAGTTAAAGAAAATGAAGGGTTTGGACAAAAAAGGGCTTAAGTTTCAAAGTGTTTTACAACCTTTCATATTTCTTTTCTTTTTAATCTTTATATAAACAAAATATTCAGAAAAATACTATACAAACGGAAATCAATTATAAATATGAGAAAACAAATAATAAATTTTTGGAAAAATATAAAAAGAATGAAGAAAATTACTTAAAAATACCAAACAGTGTTCAAAAATTACAAATAAATCACTGTCAGTCTTGAAAAACTATACACTTCATTATAAAAATATTTTGAAGTGAAAATTTGAATTAAAATAATTTATTTATCATTTTCAAAATAAAATAGATAATTAAATTGGAGAAAATAGAAAAAGGATTAAAGAAAATGTTTAAAATTTACAAACAAGGCATGGAAATTTGCAAGAAAAATACTACTAACTCTGGAAAAATTCCTACCTTACTTTAAAAAATATTTAAAAGCCAAAATATATATTATATAACATAAATATACAAATTAGAATAAAATATATCAAATAAAAATGTCATTTATATAATTTTAAAATAAAGAATATTGCTGAATAACCCAATATACACACAATATTGAAAACAGTATAACTTTTGCAATTTAATTCCGTTTTCAACGAAACGAAAAGCAGTATTCAAGTTATTAAATCTATTTTTATAATAAAAGAAAAAATATATAATTTCAAACTATTTAAAATTTAAACTTAAAAGTCAAAGTTTGACTATTGACCAAAATTCACATTTTCTGGAAATATTAAATTTAGTCATATTTGGAATTCTAATCCACATCAAAGTCAAAGTTTATATTTAAAATAACAAAATTTATTCTTTTTCATAAATAAAGCTTTTTAATCTGGAAAAAATCAATTTAAGAATATTGGTAAAATACAGGGTTGTTACACTCTCCCCCATTCAAAACTTTTCGTCCCCGAAAAGGAACGAGGTACGGGAAAGCACAGAAAAAGATAGAATGAAATAGAATTAAGACAAGATGATAAGAAGATTGGAATTACACCTGATAACTATTGTTATAGGTAAGTTTGACAAGATGGAGGTGATCAAATCAAGAATATAAGCACGAAAAAGATCCTCTAGAGTCTGAATCTCCCTTTTCACTTGACCGACGGTCTATGAATGGAAAAACAGTGTTCAGATCCAGATGAGTAACAAAGATTATCAAAGATTTCAGAAAGATTTCTAAATGGACTGGTATAAGCAATAGCCTTCCCATTCTGTAACAAGATAAGAGAAATAAGGACAACCAAAAGGTAGTTTGAAAAACAAAATAAGATAATAAATTTGAAACCATAATGCTTTGAAATCATAATAATTTAGGGATGTTTATCATTTGGAAATCACACTACTAAAATCATAACACTTTGGAAATGTTATTCTTTAAAAAAAACATAACACTTAGAAAATCAAAACTCCTTTTTAAAAAAAAATCTTCATTTAAACCATTTTAATTCAAGGTCAAATAATATTCATTTTAAAGTTGTAACATTTCTAAGTTCATTCAATTATAAAAATTTCCAAAACATTGTCTTTACAAAATAGCGGCACTTACAAAATGCTACAGTAGATATATTAGTATTTCAAATCGGTTTTATTCCAGAAATATTCATTTGGATATCTTTTAACTTAAGACTTATTAAAACATACTTTTATGAATGGAATATCCAAATAAACTATACTTCATTTATTAAGTCAAAAGTTCATTATTTTACTTAGCTCTTCATTTAACAAATAACCTAACACTTTATTTAAGATGCCCATTTCATAAATAGATATTCCTTCAATAAGTTACACTTAAAATTCCATTTGAAAACCAAATTCTCAATTATCAAGTTTTAGTGATGTTAAAATACATTTTAACTATTTAAATCATAATTATTCATTTTTCAAGACATATCTATTTCATAAATAAAACATTTATATAGCAAATATAACACTCAAATTTCTTTACACATTTATTCATTTAGACATCAATTAAACTATGAATTCGAGTTAAATAAACTTTATTACCAAAAGTCCAATTCAAATGTATTTTATTTTATCTCTAAAGATACATTATTTATTATACAACATATTCATTTCAGGAAATAACCATTATTAAAATTCCTAGGTTTGACTTAAGGTTCCATATTAAATCAAATTTGATTATTAAGTTATTTAAATAAAATCTCTTTAAATTCCTTTTTCACTATTTACCTCTGTTAATCTTTTATAACTAAAATTTAAGTGTATAAAATTTATTATAACCACTCAAATTTTATTTATAAAGTCCTTTTTATATTGTATATTATCCAATTACATTGTTAACTTCTAAAAAAATTTAAGGTAAGTTATATTTGAATGCAATTGTATTATACAAATAAAACTTTCCAATTCAATTATCTCAAGTTTGAATCATTTATTCAAAAATTTAAAATTTTCTTTTTATAACTGAAATTATTCATTAAGATGAAATTTAAGAATTAATTTTCCGGTTTCCTTCAAACCAGTTAGAGATAACTAAATATATGTACATAATATGTCAAGTCAATTTAAATCATATATCTATATATATTACAAATCAAATCATATTTAGAAATTCAAATAAATCAAATCTTTCAAAACAAAGCTGTAGTAAGACTACAGAACGGTCTCTTCAGTTCAAAACTCGAAAATGAACGTCGATGATGCTGCAGTCATCACCGAAATTATTTTCCAGCGACAAAGAGAAGAGCACTTAATTTTAAACTTTAAAATCCTTTAGAGACAAATTTTTATTCAAAAATACTTTAAATAATATCCTTTTAAAAATTTTAAACACAAGGTTTGAAATCCATTGGAAATTAAATTCTTTAAATTTCTTGTTTTAAATTCATTTCAGTTCCCAAATAAATTTATAAACAACTATTTATAAATTCATTTGTAGAACAATAAATGATAAATCAAGTATTATCATTTTGAATTATCAATTTAAATCAATTTATTAAGTTCCATAAAATTATATATCCAAATTTATTTCATTAACCAAATTTTAAAATAATATTGTGTCAGTTTGTTCTGTCAAAGTGTTTTAGAAATCCTATCGATAGCGTTGATCAGACGAATCGATCGGAAACCCAAATCAACATCAACAACTCAAACAACATAATATAAAACAAAACATTAATTTACAAGTACAATTCAAAATGTTTCGAAGATAGATTGGAACAAAAGACAAGATGATTAAACAGAGTAGAGAGATGGGTAAGCTTAGATAAATCGCGGACAACCTTAACCGGGTCAACCGTGACTTAATGGATAAGATCAAATGTGGATTTTCTGGGGTAAATCTACCTTCGGTCTCAAGAGATAGTGTTTGGAATAATAAAAGATATTAGCATCTAACCAAGGATAAATATAAATCTCTGGTGAATCGATGCTGATTATAAAGGATTTTCACCCTTTTACAAGAAAATTAGAATATTGGCGAGACCGCCAATTCACTATAAAGATATTGGAAGTGGAGTCATGGGATACTCCAGAATCAAAAGATGATGAATAGTGAGGGACACGAATGAATTTCGGAACCGTAGGGAACATTCCAAAATTCAAAGGAAATCGAATCAAAAGGAAGAGATTCAAACTCGAACGAAAGTGATTCTGTAAATAAATTTACCATACATTCTAAGTTTTGCCTCAAAGCCAAAGCTTTGATACCAACTGTAACGACCCGATATTTTCAACCATTCGCATCCATTATAAGTGTATAGGTAGACACTCATGCCGGAGTTGAATTGCTCAAAATACCGCGTTGTAATTAAAATTTGGCAAATTTCAGAATATACAGTAAATAAATATAATCACAGATCACAGACATAGAGTAAAATAATGCAGCGGAAGTAAAAGAAATAGTAGTTCATGAAGCTACTATCTAAATATGTCAGAGTTACATAAGATACAACAGAAGAAATAGAATACAACAAAAGTCTCAATAAAATAACCAAGTACAAGCTGAGTAGAACAACGGAACTGAAATAGATAGGACAAGACAAGCAGATAATCTCCAGCGATTCAAATCTCCAAGCGAGTGGAAATCCAAATCTGTGAATAACTCAGGCTGACCCGAGCGTAAAGAAAAACACAAAACACTCGAGTCAGGACAATATATACTTATATAATGTAAACCAACTCAAGCGAACTGTAATAAGGGTACAAGTAACTTAGAAGATGCTTGGGACCGCCCATCCTCTAAGGATCCCTTAAACTATCTACTATGTAGTAATATACGCTATATAATAATGTCTAATATAAAATAAACATACTTTTAAATAGCATTAAGGCTTTACATTTTCCACCTTAACACGTAATAGTCCCAGTAGTCTATCCAGTATTAGCATACTCCCAAAATGGGGGCTACCCTCGATACTCCACAGGCTATGGGAGAAATCACAAATCGTAGTAAAGCTCAATATGGTAGGTGACACGGCACAACTAGACAATGCCAGGGTAGATATACCAATTACGCACACGGACTGATGGAGCGCATAGCAGCCACTACCGTCCACCTCGAACAACACTCCCAAATCGGAGGATGGCCATCTAATCAATCACAAGTAAGAGTATAATATCGAAGAAATGTGTCCGAGAAGAGGTGCTACCTCACTGGTCCGAGATCGCTCCTGTTTTAGCCACCTTATGCCAACTCACAGGAGTTGGGTCCACGTAACATACCTTAAGAACGTCGCCACCATTCTACTTCATTCTGGAATCTCCACCGCGTACACGGTTGTCAAAGTGGTTTTCGGTATCGACAGAGAGTATGTCCATATCCGATCCCGGTCTCTTTGCCAACCAATCGTTATTATAACCCGTGGTTATAACTTTTAAAAACAATACTTTACTTCAAAATAAAATATCATTTCAAACCATATCTTTATCAAATAAAGATTAAATCAATTCCAAACCATTTCCATATATTTAAATTTTCATATCATTTCAAAACTTCATTTCAAATCATTTTAATATAATAAAATATCATATCCTTACAAAACTTCATTTCCAATCATTTTAATAAAATAAAATATCCTATCAGTTCAAATCCAAATATTCAACTTTAAATACCTTTTAAATTCAAAGATATCGTTCATTTACTACCATTTCAAATCACCTTTAAATAGTTTATATTCCAATCAAAATAATTCATTTAAACCTTTTAAAAGTGTAATTATTATATTTTCAAATCAAGTATTCAATTTCCAAAGTTTCAAACCATTCTGAGTTCGTTTACTAGGTCAAAAACCCTAATTATTAAAATTTCAGCATTTCACAGCATTTAAAAACAACTGCTATAAGTTATATTTGAAAACATTTTTAATTCAGCAAAGACAGCACTTAAAACTGCTGTTAAAACTCAGTTTTAGTTGAATTATAGTTCAAAACAGAAAAGACAGCATTTCAGAAGTGCTGCGGTAGTTTAGATTTCAAAACAAGGGTTAAATTTGATTTCAACATAGACTGCAGACCATTATAGCATTTTCAGAGAATGCTATAATAGGCCTGAGTTCAATATTAGCCTATAAGTTCAACTACAGCATTCCAGAAATGCTGTAATAGCTCTTTTTACACAATTTAGTTCAAAACAGATTCTATAGCATTTCTGAATGCTATTAAAAGTTAATTTCAGGTGTTAGTGTATTTCCAGCAATTAAATAACTTTAATTTAAAACACATAAACATTTTAAAAATCATATTTTAACATTTAAAATGTTCATTTACATATCATTTAACATATATCTTTTCACAATAAATTTCTTACAATCAAATCCAATTTCCAACAATTTACTTAATAAATTTTAGTGTAAAAGTGTCCAATTCTTCACATTTCAACAAATAAACTTAACACTTCAAATTTAAATTAACATTTCACAATTTAACTAAATTTCCAATTTTATTTAATTAACTTAAACCTTTAATTAAAACCAAATTTCACATTTCCTGGTCAAGTTATATTTTAAAAGATCACTTTTAAACATTCATTTATTTAACCACTTAAATTCATAGAAAAATCAATAATACTTTAATAAATCACTTAAATTCAAATTTAACCAAATTATCATATTTACCATTTCCAAATAAAATTTAATATCCATTTTATTTATATAACTTAAATATCATTTTTAACCAAAATTACAAATTTCCAACTTAAGTTATATTTCAAAAATCTAGTTAAACCATTCATTAATTACATTTTTAACACATAGAAAAATCATAATTTCTTTAATTCAAAATATTTCAAAATCTGTTTAAATCAAATTTCATAAATTTATATTTTTAAAACACTTAAAAATATTCAAAACACTTTATAAAATAACCATGGGCCTGTATATAGTTTTCTAGCCTAGGTCAAGTGATACGGATATGTATCATTTCAATCCGCAGTTTAAAAAGAAAAATCCGGGTTCTATCATTTCAAACCCGCAATCCAAAGTTAAAATAAATTAAATAAAAACCATTCAGGCCTATCATTTCAGCCCATAACGATTTTTCCCTATTCTAAAGTCTGTTTGGGTATGTATCATTTCAACCCATAGTGATTCTAGTCTACAGGGAACTTGCAATGGTGATAACTGATATAAATAACAGAATAACATTAAATAACAGTAACATATGATATAACAGGTGTATAAACATCATATGATCATAACATAGTCAAGTATAACATGATAATATATTTCTACAGATTCGTAGGGTGTCAATTTACTAGTTATATAGGTACATATTGTCTGGTGAGAATAACTCACTTGTTTAAGCTGGAGATGACGACCAAACACACAACGCAGAATCTTTGAAGGCACGACAACATGAATATGATTTGAGAGTGGAGAGCCAAATATAATTGCCTTGTATACATATAAACAAAACAAGATAATGTATACATAAATATGTAACACAAAACAATATCGAAATGACTTGAAATAAAAAGCAACAAAGGGCAAAGTGATTCGACCTTTCTTTAACCATTCAAGAGCTTGACCAAGGGGATCTTTTGCTCAGCCATAGCTGGACATAATCTCAGTTTATGGCATCAAAATAGCATGGTAACAAGGAGATGATGATGGTAGGAGTTACATATGAATAAGACAAAGGGTCAAGGCAAAATAAGTGGAGTTTTGGTGCATTTTTGGCTCATCCCAAGGCAAGTGGGGCTCGGCCCTTGCATGGTACAGGTCTGGACAGTGGATGGTGATGGTGCAACTGCAGCCAAAGGTCGTGTAGCAAGTGGTGGTGGAGGCTAAGGGGGTGGCCAAAGCAAGATATGGAGGGTAGGTGATGATATGTGTGGTCTAGGCAATGTTTTGTGGAGTTTTGTGGTGATGGCTTCAAGTGGAAGGTCATGGCCTGTCTTGGTCAGAGGGAAGGGAGTGTTTGCTGTAGTAGATGGAGGAGGTGATGATGGGGATGAAGGTGGTAGAGGCTAGGCCAAGCAAACATGTGAAGAGATCAAGCAAAATCATTGAAAGAAAAGAGGAAAAGTGAAGAGAAGAAGTAGAGAATGGAAGCCATTGGCAAATTTTCCTTAGCCGTGAGTTTTAGGAGATGAGAACTGAAATTTTGAGAAGTTTTTCACGTGAATAGATGAGAAAAAAAAGTGGCGGCTACACTAGGGTTTTAGATGGCTAGGGCAAAATTTGAGGAGTTAAAGAAAATGAAGGGTTTGGACAAAAAAGGGCTTAAGTTTCAAAGTGTTTTACAACCTTTCATATTTCTTTTCTTTTTAATCTTTATATAAACAAAATATTCAGAAAAATACTTTACAAACCGAAATCAATTATAAATATGAGAAAACAAATAATAAATTTTTGGAAAAATATAAAAAGAATGAAGAAAATTACTTAAAAATACCAAACAGTGTTCAAAAATTATAAATAAATCATTGTCAGTCTTGAAAAACTATACACTTCATTATAAAAATATTATGAAGTGAAAATTTGAATTAAAATAATTTATTTATCATTTTCGAAATAAAATAGATAATTAAATTGGAGAAAATAGAAAAAGGATTAAAGAAAATGTTTAAAATTTACAAACAGGGCATGGAAATTTGCAAGAAAAATACTACTAACTCTGGAAAAATTCCTACCTTACTTTAAAAAATATTTAAAAGCCAAAATATATATTATATAACATAAATATACAAATTATAATAAAATATATCAAATAAAAATGTCATTTATATAATTTTAAAATAAAGAATATTGCTGAATAACCCAATATACACACAATATTGAAAACAGTATAACTTTTGCAATTTAAATCCGTTTTCAACGAAACGAAAAGCAGTATTCAAGTTATTAAATCTATTTTTATAATAAACGAAAAAATTTATAATTTCAAACTTTTTAAAATTTAAACTTAAAAGTCAAAGTTCGACTATTGACCAAAATTCACATTTTCTGGAAATATTAAATTTAGTCATATTTGGAATTCTAATCCACATCAAATTCAAAGTTTATATTTAAAATAACAAAATTTATTCTTTTTCATAAATAAAGCTTTTGAATCTGGAAAAAATCAATTTAAGAATATTTGTAAAATACAGGGTTGTTACAATTTCTTTAAATTCTTTTAAAAATATTTCTAGACAAAATACTTTCTAAATAATATCAGTATTAATTCTTCAAAAGTTTTGAAAAACAAAAAAAATTTCCAAAATTAAAAGGATTTAAATTCTCAAATTCTTAGCTTTAAATCCTTTTTATTTAAAAACCACATTTACAAACCATATTTATATAATTTCACTTTCTTATATAATATCATTCCACTTTGGTTATATAAAACCACTTTCTAAATTGTTTTTCTTTGTTTTCATTATAATAACAACCTTTATTAGAACACAAACAACAAACAACAAATGATAATAATAAAATATTATCATTCATTAACAACCAAACACACCATATATACTATAATAATTTATGAAAAAATTTGCTTTATATATGTAAAATATAGTCAAGGTAAAATTATTTCATTTACCCAATTTCAAAACAACATTATGTCAAATTGCACTATTCAAGTGTTTAGAGATCCCTATCAATAATGTTAATTACTCATATTGACCAGAATCCATAAGCCACTCAACAGATCAACCAACACAATATAAAACATTTTTATATCACTAACAAATACGGCTCATACATATATACACCCAAACCCATTCTACGGCGCTATTGACCTTATCTCTAGTAGGTAGTCTGCACCAAAGCCAAGGTTCTCGCTTAACCTTCAGCTCTAATACCACGTGTAATGAACCAGAATTTTCAACACTCGAAAATCGACACTAATATGTCCACTGTATTTTGTGCCGAGCATTCAAGTGCCGAAAACACCGATCGTTAAGGGTAAGAAGAAGATAGGAGATAGAAGATAGAAGAAACAAAACAATCATAGAATCTCACAATCGCAACAGAACAACATATAATATAATATCAATGATCTTTACAAAAGATAAACTATCATATACATACATCCATCAAAGTACAATAACAAATCACAATCATCAGCCTAGACAGTTACAGCAACATGTCCTCACAAATGCTGATAATTACAAAAACAATGCAGTAGAAAAATAACCAAATACGGGAATACGTCATGAAAACCTCCAGCTCGTCTCCTGAGCTCCAATGCATCCAAAGCAATTTGTAAATATGCTCGGTCTGACCCGAGCATTATAATAAAATAACACTCGAGTCGGTCTGTTAAACCAGCATGAGAAAACACACCCAGTTGGATTTTCAAAGTTATCAAACTCTTTCAAAATAAAGTATCTCGTAAGACCACGCCGCACATAAACATGGACGGGTTTTTACCTTGTGATAACTAAAACATTTTCTATAGAAGATCCAGTGATATTATAATAATGTCTATGGTCAAAGTAAAATATGAATATAGATGAAATGCTTGCATCTCACGTTCCAGCATAGTTGGTCATAACTAAATCCGTAAAGTTTGTATTGGGAAATGGATTCCATACTATGATAAGGTAAGGAACTACATTTCGACGGTACATCTCTAGATAAAATGTACCGGGGTCTGACAAGAACATCTTGTACTCCTGCCACATAGAACTAGCCTACCACTTGACTAGTAGTACCAAATATGATCACCCCTTTCGTTAATGGGCCCCAAAGCATACATAAGTAGATAATAATCGATCTAGATTTTGGGATGACCATACCCTTATGAGAGCGACCTACATGGCCCTACTGCATGCCCGATTTTTGTCATTTTCCGATTGATGAGGCTTGAGGCTACATTTTACCTTTATATAACTCTTCCCACTTGGAATGCTGACACTACCCTTCAGGCAACAATCCAACGCCAACATTCATCCATACAAGTTATTCACAACATGGACAAACCGAATGCACTACTTCTACTACATCCATTTTGGAACCACCCTCGGGATTAGTAGCAAGCAGCCCTTGCAGTTAAAGAGCTCCATCTTCAATTCCATCATCTTCAAGATGTCTTCACTTCGAAATGATTGAGTTGTATCGAAGTGGTTTTCGAATAACATATATGATCCCAGTCACTTCGAAACAACTTCCGATAAATTCTAGTAAACTCAACCCCGATTCTTTAGGAAACAATGGTGGACAAATTCTCTTATCATTTGTCCTAATAGAACGAAAATGAGTTTATACATACAGTATAGCACCTCGGACAGTAACTGTACCATATAATTCATGTGTTTCCCCTAGATATTTCCAAAGTTATGATTTTTAGTCCATATTTGATAGTCAGTTACTTAACTATCATATAACAAATAATTCAACCATAAATGATTTAATTTCCTAAGGGAAATAACACCGGTTAAGCACAATGCAACTCTGGCCTCTTAATTTAATCTTTCATTAATATAAACCACATTTTAAAAAAAAATCATAGGAAATATTTTTATTTCAAATCGCACTTGAATTTGGGTTAACATAATCATTTATAGCAGAGAAAATAATAACCCAAATGTTATTTCTTCTATGTTAAGTAGGAAAAGAAAGAACTCCATTTTAAATAACTCTTTTATAATTTTTCCTTTTATAAATATGAGCTGAGAATTCACTTATGCAATTCTTTCCACAAATATTATTTATAAATTCTTTTATAAATGTCCAAGACAAAGTTTCAATCTAATTTTGTAGATTTTCGAATTTGTTTAACGAACTCCTTTATAAAAATCCTCTGTATTATTTATGAATTGTTTTACAAACCTTCTTTATAAAATACCATTTTATAATAAATTTTCCAACTCCTTTGTTTCTCTTTTATAAAACTCCAAACTTCATTTACAAAATTCCTTTTATAAATTTACCAAATAACTTTGCTAAAGCTCTTTTGAAAACAAAACTTCAAACTTATCAAAATGATAATGATTTTCCTTTTATAAGATATTACTTATAAAACCATTCTTTTATTTTAATAAAACACTTTTCTAAATCTACATCATTTTAAACGAACCATGTCTAAATAATATTTTATATATTACCACATTCTTTAAACCCACAAAACTTCCCTTTTTGAAAATAAAGATCTTTTAAATTTTCTTTTTTAAAAAATAAATAAATACTTATATAATAATAATTTCTATAAAGAAATACTTTAAAAAATAATCATTAAAACATATATTAGATATATGTATATAAATAGAAAGATTAGAAAGGATAAAATAAAGAATTTTTTTTAAAATGGAAAGGAAAGTTTGAAAACACTTTTAAAATTAAAATATTATAAATATTCTAAAATAGTCAAACTTAAAATCATTCCAGAACGAAAATCATTATCAAACTAAATTCACAATTTATAGTATTTCAGAAATACTATATCTAAGCCCATAGTCACTATAAAACTTAAAAACGCTATTACTATTCAATTTAACTAAAAAAGGTTCAATTTTCACATATGTCGATGTTACATCCAATTAGCAAAAACGGTCAAATTCAACATCTAACAATTCATTTAACAGAAATATAACTGAACATAAAACAATAGGAATATACTGGCAGTTAAAAATTATTATAGTGAGGAATCCGGATTTCTCAACAATTTTGACAGTATTTCAATTAATAAAAAGGGAATATTTAACCAATCGGCTAATAATTTTCATCCAAACATAAACAGTAAAATTCAACTACTATAAAACATTACCGATAAATTAGAAAGGTGAGTTATACTCACCAAAATTTTAGTTGTCGTCGAAGTATTCTAGTTTGTAACTTCGATTTTAGTCTAAATTTCAACGGTCTCCAATTTTGTCCAAACCAGTTCCATCGCGAAGCTTTCATCGTTATACGTGCAACACAAAAATCTGTGCCTCGATTGGACTTCGTATGAATTAGTTATTGCAATAATAAGATTGCGATTTAAATAATATAATTTATTAACTAATTACAAACTATATATGCTAATTACCCTTGATTATGACTTAATCCTTCTCCTTCAAAAAAAATGCCGCCCATTCCCAGACTTCGTTATCACCATGGTCGATCCTTCCTATCACCACCACGCATGCTACCAACGACGAAACCCACCGCCGTCTTCGCCAAATGCTCCCTCATCACTTGAGCTTCCACCTCCACCCCATGACAACACGGTCAAACCACTCTACCCAATCTTGACGTCCCCTCCTACAACCGTCCGTACACCACATTGCGGATACCAAAATGATCCTGCACCTCACCGGAATTCTTATCTAGATGCCACTTGTCCTCACAAACCCGAATCTATCACCCAAAACATCAATCAACGTCTAAATAAGTCGAGAACCCAAACCCTACCTAGCCTAAGCACCACAACCTCACTATCGAGCTTCATGAATTGAAGATGCACCTTACAACACCCACATCATTTCGAAGCTTAGGCCAAAACAAGATCAAAGATCGGATTTTTATATTTTTTATATTTTTATTTTTAAATTAAAGAGGAAGATAGTTTTCTTGCTTGGACATGTCAGGTACGACAATAAAAGAAAGGAAAAGAGATGGCAGAATATGTTTGGGGAGTAGTGTTGACCTATATTATAATTGGAAATTTCCGGCGTTTCGCTACACCGCATTCCATTCGTGCACAAACCCCAAATTGACAAAACAAAAGTACAGTCTCGTTTAGAACTACGACGTGACCCGAAAATAATAATAATATACACTGTTATTGCATTTTGAAAAATCACAAAACACTGCAATTTGCCAATAAATCGTCAAACAAATACTTCAGTTTTTCCCAAATTAAAAATTATGGAAAAATCCAATAAATTAAATTAAAAATACGTCAATAAAAATCAAGTCGTAATAATAATAATTTATTTTCTAATGATTTATTTTAACTATTTATTACTGCAAATAAATTACATTTAAATTCACCATTATTATTTATTAAATCAAAATGAGCTAATTAAGTCCATTCAATAAATTGAATTTATATTCAAATTTAAAATTCAGTTATTTGAACCACTATTCAATTTTAAATTCATAATTCAAATAGTTCAATTACTCTTTGTGTCTGAATTATAGTTATTTACATTAATTTAAATCATCAAATTTGGAAATTTGAGCTATTTAACTTCTTAAACTAATATTTTAATATTTAAATCAATTAAATATTTCAAAATCAAATGGCTAAAATTCTGAGTCGATACAATAGGTGAGCTGGCTTCGATCTTTCAAGAATAAGTCCTCCTGGACACAGAGAACATGGGTGTAAACGTTTGGATGTAGAGAACATGGGTGTAAACGTGGTAGAGAGATTTTTGACGACCTACATCTATAAATAGAGGAGGAAGGCATTGTTTGAAGGAACTTTTTGCTCTTCTATCAAATTTCTGCATCATCACTATATTCTCAGGGATAACCCACTATTCCGTAAGAACTATTTTGTAAAAACATGATAGAAATAGAATAACAAAGTTTAAGTGGAAGTAGGCCGAAGTGTTTGCCAAATCACTATAAAAATTATGTGTTCTTCTTTCTATCTCTTGCATTTTCTTGAGATTTTCATATTTATTATTTCATTGGGTGTTTTTGCCAACTCTTGGCATAAACATTTTGGTGCTTTCACTGAGAAAACTCAGATTTGTCAACTTGAAACGTGAAAAAAAGAAGACGACAAGACTATCAACTAGGAGCACTACTATTGGAGAGAGCCAACAAAGACATGGGTGCAGCCAAAAGTTGTCCTTAGGATCTAACCCCTCTTCCATCTACATAACTAGACATGATATTGAAACGATGATGACCGAAATGCAGGACAGAATGATACTCCATCAAGAAGAGATGATGGAGGGATTCTTTAGGAGAATGGAACAACTAGAAACGGTCGGAGTTACTGCAAACCAGAACCAGAAGCTAGAACAAATGCACTCAGGAACGGAATGGAGCAAAATGGAGCAACCTCTAAAGAGACGCTACAACTTGGTACCAATCCCCGAGAACTAGGGGCATGATGAATTTGAAATTGAGCAGAGATAGGACATGCCTGGAAAATGGTTTTGAATAATAGAACGCGAATCAGAATACAAATGTGCAACCACCAAAGGAATACATACTAGAGTTTCCCCATAGGAACTACGGGCAGAATGAAAATTTGGAACTGAGACTTCACTTAGATGACAATGATAAAATTGTTGAGAAAGTTAGACAAGTAATGAGAGGTGGACCGCCGGACCAGAGTCTAATCGATATGACAGAGTCCATTATATGACCATAGTCCATTCAATCCTAACATCTGGTACGTAAGAAATCCACTCGATTTCAAGTTGTCGATGCTAGAAATGTAAAATGGAAAAACAAATCCAACGGTTCATCTAATGAGATACATCTGACATACAGAGGTGTTGGGTGCATCTGAAGAGGTAGGGGATGGTGTTTCTCATTGTATTTCATAGATTTAGTGGCATTGTGGTTCAGAGGCTGGAAAATGGTCTATCAACACATGGATCGAGTTAGCGAATACATTCATAAGGTTGTTTAGAATGCATATTTCATGATCAAAGAATGTGATGACGCTATCGAGCGTGAAGCAAAGGGCTGGAGAGACCTTAAGGAGTTATATAACTAGGTTTACTGCGGCAGCCGCTGTAGTTCATAGGCCGGATACATCAGTGGTCCTGATGGCGGCAGTTTCAAGAGTTGCTAGTAAAGTATATTTTATGATTGCTTTGGAAAGGGATCCATCGGCGTATCTTTTGGAATTCTACAATGAGGTTCAGAGATTCTTGCATCAGGAGGACGTTGAAACTGAAAAGACGTAGATTAACGCTGTGGATGATGAACGATCATCTGGGGCAGGATTTGGAAAGGATAAAGGAAGCGAAAGGCGGATGATAGCTTCGAAGAACCAAAGCAGCATAGAAGGGAACCAAAATTATCTTCTCACGTAGAATTAAACAAAATCCCAAAGAGGATTTACCTTGATACCAGGAGATGAGTCCCATATCGAAAACTGATGAAAAGAGAACCTATCGATCATGAAAGAAAATCGGTAAAATATTGCATATTCCATGAATTGGACGGGCATGAAATAATAGATTATAGACACCTTTGTGACCTGATTAGGGAATAGATTAGGAACAACCAGCTCAGAAATACGTGAGAAGCCAAGTTGTAGTGATATAGCGGGAGTAGCCACCGTCTACAGTGATTGGGAGCGGCCTTAGAACTGGGCCGAAAATAGTTATCCCATGATCGGGATGGCATAGAGTTAGGTTCAATTACCATACTTTACCTGTGTTTTCAATAAATGGTGCTACATTACAGTCAAGCCACTTACTCGTATATGGGACTTATCGGTCTCAAGCCATGCTCTAAGTTTGCTATTAGGCTGTAATGCTCAGATGGATATTGTGATGTTTGTTGGACGTTAGAATTTGAATCCTATAAGTGAATGCCTGACTTTGAAAATCACTTGAACGTGATAACTAATATTGATTTCGAACACCAATGGAAGTTGGTTGCCCTTTGGTATTGATTTATGAACAAACTAAACGCGGTTTTATCGACCGGAGAGATAGGGCAACAAACCGTAGGGTACAAGTCCCCTTGCTGGAGAGCGAGCGAATTGGGTTTGTATTAGATAGTGATTCCCCTCATGAAGAGTGAGTGGCTTAGACTCATTCGATCATTGGGTTCCCTTGTCGGAGAGCGAGTAGATTGGGCTCAGCATGAACTAACAACCCAAATAGGTCATGGATTTAACCGATGACCTGGAGATGTCGAGGATTCAACTAACGATCTAAAGTGGTCAAGGATTCAACTAATGTTATAGAGAGGTTAATGATTCAATTAACGATCCGGAGAGGTCAAGGATTAAAGCGACGATTCAGAGGGATCAAAAATTGAATTGGTCATCGATTACACAACCAGGAGGGATTGGAAACCAACCTAGATATTGATAATGCGAAACGGAGAGATCGAAACTAATTTTTGGACCTGAATGCCACTTGATTTTGAGATGACCTGATAGCGATTATCATATTATATCATTGCTTTAATTCAGTTGGGTGCTCTTATAATGGGATTCTAGGTGTTATAAATAACATTCCAACCGATGGCAATGAACTTTCAAGATTTGATTACCTGACATGTAATTTATATGTCATAACTTAGATGCAACATCCCCTATTTTAAGGCCCGAGGATAACCGCTACAGTTGCTGCAATCATCTATAGTATTAACTTCCGGTGACAAAATACGGTAATGTTAATGGTATCCATAACATCAAAAGCACATGAATATGAAATAAAATCAACATAGATTTCAAAACATCTTTTTTGATTACAATTCAATCAATATTTCATATTCCATTACATAATCCCAAAACGATTCCCATGTTTTGATCAAATATAACTCTTACAAAATAGGCCAAGAGCGACATATGAAGATGCCCCCATGGATGATCAAAGTACTAGATAGATAGACATATCAGTCATAAATACATCATAGCAGAAATACTACTAAATAACTCCTACATAGCTAGCTTTGCCTCCTGCACGTCTTCGGAAGCTTATTCGTCCAACCTAATAAACCTGAAAAGTCCTTATCACTCAGTCTACTCAAATTAAATTTTGAGCACCCGAGCGTTTAAGCGGAAAACATAAACTTCGAGTTAGATAAAAAGCCTGGTGTGGATAATTTTGTTACATCTCGGTTTACTGATATTAAGTGAGACCATGCAGCTTAGCAGTATGGATTTTCCCTCGCTGATATCTTAAAAGCATAT
This sequence comes from Allium fistulosum, assembly GCA_030737815.1. NCBI lineage: Eukaryota > Viridiplantae > Streptophyta > Magnoliopsida > Asparagales > Amaryllidaceae > Allium > Allium fistulosum. Next base: position 1,230,005,012 of record CM060901.1, read on the forward strand.
CTTTTGTAAATCAAAATCCTGCAATCAAACTGATTATAACAACAATAGGAATAACATATATGCATATAAATCAGGTAACCAATGGACATCTGTCTGAACATTATAGTTTTATCTAGCTGACTATTAACCACCGGCTGACCCGGGCCTACCACATATAATAAATTTTCTAACTTCTGTTAGATAAAATACTGGACGGTCTGTCCTTAACTTACTTCTCCTAGGGTCAACTGATCCTAATAGTTTTGCGGGCTCACTAATAACCTATCGCTACTCTGGGTATTCCTTTCTATGTGTAATATCATTTAGTCTTACCTATAACAATGACTCACACACTGGAATTTTGGACTTATATTAGTTAGGGGCTACTAGCTAAAGTATAGGGCGCGACTCCACACCAGTCCCATTTGGTTTTATGATATCTGAGTCATATACTTACGGCTAACCACCCTATTCAATTTCCCTTGAAAACATTTCTTCCAAATTGATTTAGTCTTTTTAAATCATACTTAACAAGGAAAATATACTCTTTACTTTACTCAAATATTTATGCCATGATATATGCTTTATACAAAACAATGTTGATGAAAACCTAAAATCAATAGGGTTATCTATCCATTCGAAACAAGTTAAATACTTTAACCTTGAAAACATTAGGCTGAAAGGCCAATACCTTCCTTTCGAATGCATTGGAAATAGATCTTTCGAAATCATTACTTAAAATCTTAGACATCCTCTTTCGAAACCATTAAACATGTCTTTTGAAATGCTTGGAAACATCCTTACGAAACACTTAAAAACATATCTTTCAAAAGCATTGGGCTTAAGTGAAAAATTATGGAAGCATAGTTTTGAAACCAATTAAAATTACTTTTTTCGAAACCATAGTTTGAAAACAAAATAAACTACAAGGTAAAAAGGGGACACATTCGATAGCTGTCCTTTTGAAAGACCTAGGATGATGGCAACATGCTTCTGCATGTATACTTATGTCTTAAGCAAAGTGGTCTTAACCATGTTGGAAGGTATAGGTGCGGCACCTTCCCTTTCGCATGGATTGGTTAAAAGGAAAGTGGCTTAATGTTTGCGGAAGGGTATTGGTTCGAAACCTACCTTCCACACTCATTGATCTAAGGTAAAAGTATTGGTGCGGTAGCTAGGGTATCGAGGGGGTTCAAAGCAACAACCCTTTCGAGATACTCTTTTAAACAATGGTAGGATTAAAGGTTTGGAAGCTTTGAATGACTACTTCGCCCCTTTCGAATGCATGCTTTCGACACCATCTTACCTTCCCACCTATCTCCAACACACTGTATACCAATGAATTGATACCATGTGCTTGGTTTCGAATGGATGCAGAAGGTCTACAAGTGGAAGTATGGTGATGGAAGCCAGCATATGGAAGTGGCAAAAAGGTAGATTATTGCAAAATTGATTTTTTTACTTTATAGAGTAACACATTTTCACCTAACTTTCACTATTTGTCAACACATGATTGACTGACAATTGCTTTACCAATTTCTTTATGAAATTTACGGCCATAAGTTGGAGATTTAAATATTAAACAATTTTACACTTTAACCCATTTTAATTAGGTAAATAAGTCTTTCTCCTTAATAAAACGTTTTAAACATTTAAATCCTCTAACTTAAATAATTTACTAACCATAGTAAAACACTTAGGAAAATTTCCTAAAAATTACAGTAATTCACATTAAATATGTTTTCTAACAAATATAAATTTCAGACCCGAAAAAATTATTTAATTGCCTTAAATAACTAAAACCCAAAATTAGCTATTTTCTCTCATAGAAAATTCATAATAAATCCATAATTACTTATAAAATTATGAAACTTGCAAGATACTTTTAAAATAATATTTTTGACCATATATCAAAAATGCAACTCATTTAGAAGTCATATGATAGGTATTCTAATCAAAACATATCATAAAATTCTTATTAAATCTCTATAAGTCATCAACTTAAAGCATGTAATCATTTAATCACTATAACATGGCATACACTTGCAAATAAATGAATTTATCCTTCAACATTGAAATCGTTATCAAAACATGAGATGGTAGATATTATTCACCTTGGCTTTGTGTTAAGAAGGTTGAGATTTGCCCTTAGATTGATTTCTTCAAGCTTTCTACTTGAATCCTAGCTTATCTTCCCTTTAAATCTTCTTAATGGTGGTCGGCCTAAGCTTAGTTTTGTTTTTGTTTAGTTTGTGAATATAGAATGAGTGAGGAAGTGGAGAGAATGGAAGGGTTTAAGGTATAGGAATAAAGGCTATTCCCATTTTACCCTCATCATATTCCTCCTCCTTAATTATGTTTTAGTTCTCCTTTTGTTAACACATTCATTAAGGCACAACTCCTCCTTAATTTATAAATCTCAATCCCTTAACTTTCTACATTATTTTATTCAAATTACACAATTAAATGTTTAAATAATGTTAACTTAAATTAGGGTCATTACATTAGATCTCGGATGAACATTGGATAGAACTAATTTTGATATGTGATTGCTAACTCCCAAACTAACACAAGATGATTTTGCTTTATCGCATACGTTATGATAATTCCAAAGGAACACGGAATAATTATTCTTTGTGACTAACACTCGAGTAAGGACTCAAGTCCTTGGTATAATGACCTGGAACGATCTTTGATTTTACAAGTGAATCTGAAGGAAATTGAGATTCATCGTGGTTTGATCAGTTGATAACTAAAAAATTCAACCACTAGTGAATAATCGATTTCATTATTTGTTCTTGACCAAAGCATACCTTTCATTCAAAAGGCATACTTTGGAGGGCAAATGTTATCCAACCTTGAGAGCAAGCTATATTAGGATGAATCAGATCGATAAAACAGTAAAATTACCAAGCAGACATCTAGAGTGATAATTGCCAAACCCATATATCATACAAGATTGGGAGATGGAGCCATCGACTCAAGAAACCACACACTACAAGTTCTAAGACAAAAAATGCAAGGATCAAGTAAAGTCATGGTTTTGCACCGAACCATAGTTAGGGTTTGATACCAATCTCTAAACTCTCCTCTAATCTTTCGTTTACCTTATGCTACATCAAGATGGAGCAATTACAACCTTAACCATGTGATGTTGGGTGGATCGCAAGCCCATATCAACTCGAACAATTGATGCATAAGTCGAGTGCTTTTGTTTGACTTTCGAACCAGGGAATTTACCCAAGTGCAAGCTGATATCGATACATCCAAGTTTTATAGATGGAGATGCATGTCAACTAAGAAACTTTCAAGGATCAAAAGAAGGTCTCGCAACCATAATTAGGGTTGGATACCGAACCATAATTAGGGTTCGGTACCGATCCCTAAACATAGGTGAGCTAGCCACGATCTTTCGAGAACAACTCCTCTTGAACATAGAGAACATTGGTGCAAACGTGGTAGAGAGATTTTCGACGACCTATAGCTATAAATAAAGGAGTAGATGCATTGTTTAAAGGATATTTTTGCTCTTCTAACTAATTATTGCATCCCCACTATATTCTCAAGGATCGTCACCGATCCATAAGAACAACTTGGTAAAAACTCGATGGAAATTGAATAACAAAGTTTAAGTTGATATAGGCCGAAATATATGCCGAACCACTATAAAAATTGTGTGTTCTTCTTTTCTATTTCTTGTATTTTCTTGAAGTTTCCATATTTATTATTTCATTGGGTGTTTATGTCAACTTTTGGCGTAATCACTCTTAATAAGAAGAGGATAAGAATACAGGGAAAAGAAGGAAAGTCCAAGAGAAAGGGCGAATAAAAGTCCATTTCTGAGTTCGACCCCATGTGAAGGAATTTGACAAAAATATTTTGTAAGTTTCTTAAAATGTTTGAATGGCTGTTCAAAGGATTTGTTTTAGTAGAAGGACCCTACCATTGAAAAGTCATTGTTATGAAAAAGCAAGAAAATTTGGAAGTTTTAAAAGTAAATTTATAGATTTCCAATGAAGTTTAAAAATTGGTTGGGTCAAAAAGTTTTGATTTAAAGTTTTTTGACAAAGGGGGTTTTTTTTATAAATGGAAAAGAAAGCGTAGGTTTGGCTCAATTATTTTTCCTATTTTTGTGAATTTTGAAAGTTCCTTTTTAAATTTCTTTCTAAGGGGTGGATAAATGGAAATAGTACTTGATTTTAATAGAGTAAAGAGAATATAAGGGTAAGAACATCTGATAATGAAGATAGGAGGAATATTCACATATAAGGAAAATATGGAGAAAACAGCTAAAATAGATTTATACATATCTATTTTCATGTTATTAAAGAAAATCCCAATAACAAAAGCAGTTGGTGAACGCACTGCAATGAGCCGATGGGGAAAACAATAAAAGAGGAAAAGAGCTATGTAAGGAGAAACCACTTGAAGGCAATTTAAGTAGGAGAAATTTTAATAGTAGTAGTATTAGGAAATTTGAATAGAAACAGCGATAGGAATTTATATCAAATAAGATTAGTAACTTAGTTAGAAATAATATATGCGAAAAACAATAGGACATGATAGGAGAAATGGGTAGTTTCCATAAATATGTGTAGTAATTGTGCATATCTTTTAACAGTCCCCCTCATGTGCTATTAGAATCTCTGTTATGGTTAAAAGTGGAAATAGCATGTATAGTAGAAAAATAATAGGATGGAATTTTTCCATGTCTACTCCAGTTTCCATTATTTAAATTTATAAAAAGTGTTATTGAAAAATGGTTTTGTATAACTGAATTTTTGAATGCAAACATGAAAAATGTTTTGAGTTTAAAATCCCTACTTTTAAAGAGGTAAATCTCGGTTGTAGAAAGTTTTTGGAACAGAAAAGATGGTTAGAATGGAAATTTTTTTCCTGGCTCCTTTTGGAAACGATTTCTAAGTTTATGTATTCAAAGATAAAACTTTTGGATTAAGTACTTCATGACTATGAAGTTTTATTTTTGTAAAGAGGTGAGAAAAACCAAATCAATTTTTGATATGGAATAGATAAGGATGACGGCCTAGGTAAGGCGAGGTAAAGGTCATGGCTATGAGTAAAATAGCTAAGATGCTTGTAGGGTAGCAATAAGAAATCCTTGTTGAATATACGAAATATTGTTATTAACCTAGGAATGTTTGATTAGACATGTGTGAAAGCCATAAGAAGAATCCTCAAAGAAATGGGGAATGGTATCAAAGTGCACTTTTGTGAGTCCTAGGGTATACTCGCATGAAAGATCAAGGATAAAGAAGGTTAGATCCAAAAGTTTGAGCATACTATCAAGAGAGTTTTATTGAAAGAAGAAAGTAGTATGATTGGAGAAGAGAGTAATGACATGGCAAAAACACATAGAGGGTGTTGGTAGACTCAAGGTTAAAGAAGGCAAGATATGTGGTAGGAAAGGTATTCAACCGAGCCAATTCTTCCATGAATTATTTTAAATGTGCATAGTTTGTATTTCTTATCCGCTACAGTGTGGGAATGCATAGTTTATAATTGGGTGTAATGATTGAAGTAATGTACAGATCTTATTTATTGGGAGTCCAGGAGGTGAGTTAGGGCATGTAGGTTATAGTCAAATGACATACTAGAAATGTCCATGTAAATTGAGTAAAAAGTGATTGGACCACAACATCATTATACCAATGATGTTGAAAGGTAGTTTCCAGCAATTGTTTCTTTTAGGTTATTTGGGTTGTCATAGCTAGTTATCTCTCTTTGGTTATTGAAAAAGCGTGCGATATGATATGAGATATGCTTTTATTTTATTACAATGTTGATTTTTTAGGTAAGCTTTGACTGCTATATATATTAGAAAACAATGTAAATAAGGAAATTAACTAATGATAAATGTAATTAAAGATGGAAGCTTACAGAATGAATTAGGAAATTAGATTAGCAGCTAGAAATAAAGAATGCTCGAATCCTAATAACTTTTGAATTTTGGAAAAAATAAATTATAACAAGCAAAGGATAAGGAAAGGTTGTGCGAAATCATGAGTCATTATCCCTATGCCTCAAAAGCTAAAGTTATAAATATTCTTGTGTGTTGTTTGTTGTTTTGAATTAAAAGGAAAGGTTTCCCAAATCTAAGATTAACCGCACAATGCTAGGGTCAATCATATGCATTAACTCATCGACCGAGTCCCGATTACGTTAAAATGTGGCTTGATTTATTTTTAAGGATGGAGTGACAAATTTTTTGAAAACATTGTGTTCGAATGCTTTTGAAATTTTTTGTTTAAATGCTTTTGAGAAGTTGGGTTCAAATGCTTTTGGAAAATTTTGTTCAAGTGCTTTCGAGAAAAAAGGTGTTTAGATGCTTTTGGGAATTCGATTTTTCAAACTATTTTACAAGTTTGATTGAAAGAGGGAAAAGATTTTTGATGGAAAATGAAAATTTCCAATTTCTAGTGCCATATGCTCAACGTAAGGAGGGTTGATGTGTTAGTGAATATGAATTTTACTATTTGACAAAGGTGACAATTTACAAAACATAAGGAATAACAAGGGAAAATGCTATTTTAGCTTTGGAATTTCTATTTCCATATCTTGTTGATAGGGAACAAAACTTACGTTTAGAATAATTCCATTTTAACATCCAAAACTAAACCTTCTTGTGTAAATTATACTTAGAAAAGTTGGAAAAGTTTTGAAGGCAAAAGAAAAGGTTCCATGGTAAAATGGAATAGGTACCCATAAGAAGGATGGACACGTAAAGTTCTCCATCTAAATTCATTTTCCGACATAAGAGAGTAGGTTTAGGAAAACTGGATTTTCAAAACTTTCAATGCTAAAATTTTTTTGTTAGGTATTGGATGGTAGAAATTGGATGTAAAATTGGTTGAACAATACTTCTACTCTAGGAGTGTGGAAATTGTTGTGTAAAAAATGATTTTGATTTTTTAAAACTTGCATATGTATGGAACTGCCGGTATATATAGGTTGTTTGCATCATATTTTTAAAATGTTTTATAAAGAATGCATTCATATAGGAGGCGCCGATTTAGAATTATTTAGCATACATATCATATATGTTGTGATACACTATGCATTTGTACACGTTTGGCTGCAAAACTGGTTGTACATTAACTGGTTGGATAGTTTAAAATGATTGTACGCTATGTTACATGATTCCACCATTGAGAAATTTCAGGGACGAAATTCTTATGGGGGGAGAATGTAACACCCCGTAAAATTATCAGCTATTACTAAATAATTATTAAGGCTCAAAAATGGAATTTGAGCATTGGAATTTGGCCATGAAAGTTGCACTATTATGTTCGTGGCAATTTTCGGAGCAACTTTTATATTTGGAGTTTTGCAATCGGAGTTCAAATGAAGAAGTTATTAGCATTAGAAATCTTCGAAATAAAAGTAATTAAAAAAGAAACAAAAGGAATAAATAATATTAATGGCATAGGCCCACCCCTCGACCCTCTCCTTGGGCTGGTCAACCGCTAGTGGTCAACCGCCTATAGGGGAACAGTCGACCGGTAGGGAAGATGGTGGCTCGGGTTGAACCTTGACTAAATTGTCTGAATTTAATTATTTTAAATCAAACGAATTCGATTGACTCGAGGGCTTATAAATACAAGCATAGCCCCTCACTTTTCTTCTCATATTTTCGGATCAAAGCAGCGAAGCCCTTCAGTTTTACCTTCTTTACGATTTCTATTACATATAAGATATTTTGTTATATGTGTATATATATAATCAGAGAAGGGTAGAAAATAAAAGAGAGGAAGAGAAGGAGCGAATCGATACTGTAGAAAAAGGTAAATTTCATAATTATAAATATATATTCCACTTAACTCAAAATCTCTTTATAGATCTGCAATTCTAATAGTATGTATATATCATGTTATACATACTTTTGGATTGGAAAGAAAAAGGAGTCAATTAAAGGGATGGATTTAGATTTGGAAGATTGGGAAAGCTAGAAAGGTGAGTGGAAAATTATATGACTTACTAGTGCGAATCCGTGCTTCGCACACGGATGTTGAAAAAATATTGTTGTTGCATAGGTCATATCCAAATGTATAATAAATTTAATACGGTGGTAATGAAAAAACATTGTTGAACGATAATGTTACATCATGAATAACAATTTGGTTGGATAAAGAATACATAGATATATTTGGTTATGATAATCATAATTAAAATAGAACAAAACAATTACAGTGAATATGTTAAAGTTCACAGACTATTTAGAGGATAATGTGTTAAAAATTTATCCGCTAATGCATAGATATATTCAATGTGGCATATAACGCCAATGTTGTTGCTTTTGCAATTACACAGCTGCTTCAATGTGCATAGATATAGTTGAAGTATTCACTGTGAACTGCAGACACAAAGACACAGTGCAGTTCGATTCAATTAAATAAGAGTAACAAAAAATTTTTGCAATAGGGAGAAATATAGTAATAGGATGAAATTTGTAAACAGTCAGGAAAAGTATTTGTCAACAGCTGAAAAAAGGGAGCAAAAGAAAAAAGCAACAGATGTAGTACAGGGGAAAAGTAGTAAAACAGAATATTCAATTGAAATAGAAATGATGATGCAATAACAAAATAACATGGGTTCCAATATAAATTACTATTGTTCACCGAATCTGATCTATGTCGATGCAGGGTACAAAACACGGCATACAGCTGGTCGCAGTAACCAATTTTTGAAAATATCCAAAACATACAGAAGAGAACAATTGTGAGAAGTCCATTCATTTTTTAGCCTCAGAAATAACTGCTAGCAACGCGTGTATGATATTGGCTTGAGCGCAAATAGGTGATGTTTTCTTGGCCTTAATAGATGCATTACATCAGTCAATTATTTTAACCATTGAAGGTATTTGTACCTGCAGCCAAAAAAGGCAAAAATGTCATTGATGCAGTATTATTACTAAATTCTCTCACTGCTCGTCTGACCTATTAACTATATCTAATAATCAAACTATGACTACATAATCATCTATACAAAGATACATTCATCAATTGTTTTCTAGAAGTTTTCCGACGGTGGTGGTGCAAGTGATTTTAGAATTTACTGCAAAAAATAAAAAATAAACTCTTTTAGGTGGTTATCAACATTATTCTCACTACAACATATGTTTTGACCCAGCACTTAAACTGTGCATCTACCTTAAGCCCGAATACAACAACTTATATGCTTATTGTTTTATTGATCATCGTAATTGTAAACGAAATTGAGTAAACTTAGCCAAATTATGTCATCAAACCTAGAAGCAATGTATTAGACGCTGAGCTGCATGGTTGAATCAAGCATTAATTATGTGAAGTCATTATTTAATCATCTCAAGCTATCAAAAATCAAAATTCATTTTTCAATTATATTTTCATAATGCGGTTAAATAACTATCGTTAACATCAAACAAAATTATTACTACAGCTAAATTAGTATTGCATCACACAAATGCAGTTAAAATATTCAAAAACAATAATTGCTTAATTCCAAAAATACTGCAAAATAATAACCGTTTTTGCTTAATGCATTTAAATTTTACCTACAGTAAGCTCGGATAAATCATCGAGTACAACCAAAATTATTACTGCATCACATAAATATAGCCGAAATATTCAATTTCTACCATGCATAATTCAAAATTGTCATTAAATTATAACTCCATTTTATTAATGTAGTTAAATTTTAATTGTATTAAGATTGAATAAATTCCTGAAATGTAGCAAATTTATTACTTCATCACATAAATGTGGTTAAAAATCTTCAAATATAGTTAAATTTACCCAAAACTTGCTGGTAAATTATAATTGCATTTTCTTAATTTCATTAATTTATAACTGTTTTAAAATTGAATAAAATTATCAAATATAGTCAAAATCATCAATAGTAAATGCAATAAAAAACTGCTAACATAGTTAAATTAATTCAAAAAATGCCTATAAATTATTACACCATTTTTTGATGCGGTTAAATTATAACTACACTAAGTTTGAATACTATCAAACACAATCAAGATTATTACTTTATTACATAATGTAGTTACAATATTCAAAGGCAACCATAATTGTATAATTCAAAAAAAATATTCCTTTCAAATATGTTAAAAGATAATAAATACATTATAATAATCTAGGTAAAACTACTATGTAATGTTTATGATCATCATAATAATGCTGTTACAGAAACGTGGTACACAGCGGTGACACAAAATAATTGTGCAATTAAAGCTACTATATAAAATTATGATTTTAAAAAATTTGTTTTTAGCTATCAACAATGGATATCATTGGAAAGCAAATTAAATTTGAGATTTAATAGTGAAAACGATTCTTAAATCCAATCAATGTAGAAAAAGTTATCACATTTTAAAGTTTGGAATATAAAGAAATTAAAAATACGACTGTTCAGTTGTCAAATTTCAAGGGGGGCTGTGTGAGCTTGAAATTCAACTCACTAATAATAATATAGTATAGATTTATAACATTGAAATTTATATCATTGAATCTTATTTAAGTATTATGCCTATGCAAGATCTATGCAGTTGTAGACTTAGAAAGAACATATTCGATTGAAATCTCGCTTACATATTCAGTATGTTAGGTAATTAGAATACGAATGATATTTACTCCATAACCTGAAAGTTTGGAAATCAATATCAATTTTTTTAAAGTAGAATGTTGATATGATTGCAAGATTTATGCCAAATCTATCGTAATTGGGTTGTAAATTGTTAGTATAGATTTAGATTGCCCTAATTGGACTTGGGATGTGAATTTCCTGTTTTAGTTTATTGGGAGTATTTTGGGTACAGTTTAGTTGTATTTATTCCATGTAATTTCCATAAATTATCTAACTTCACAACTACGTATAAAAAGTGTGTCGTTGAAATGATAAGGAATACACCAAAAAGGACAGAGATGTGTAAAGTATGGAGGTTCTCCTCCGTAGTTTCCTCTGTCTATTTCAATAAAAGAAAAAGATAATTCCTTGTAATGTCAAACGAAGAAAAAGTCTCATGTTTGTGTAATTTATGAAAAGTTATAATGGTAATCCTTTTTGGGAAGGATAGCTCTAATATATTAAAATGCGGAAATAAATGTTCCTTACAAATTGTACATATAAGTATGTTCTGGAATTCCTAAGCGTAGGAATTAATGAGTTAGAAATAGAAATATATATACACACGCATGTATAATTGTGCCTACCGTTATAAATATAAATATATATAGCATAATATATGATGATATACTTATTAGCTATAATTAGGATGATTAGTTATTAATAGCGTAGTAAATTATAGGACAAGGAGGTGTAGATGGAAAAGATATAGTAACTCAAAAATTAGGAAGACAATAAATGTGCAGTTAATACGGGGTCATAAAAATTAAATAAGGATATAAATACGTTTAATGGGACAGATTAAGTAGTTTAATATGGCATTTATGGGGAAATGAAATAGGCATAGAAGGTTGAATTAGAACAAATAGATAAATTTCATTAGTGTTTGTCCAATTAGAAAAATAATGACCCTTTATAACGAACAATTGACGTTTATGGGACGTAAGAAGGAAATAGAGAATATATGTAATAAATGTATAAGATAGGAATTAAGTACTAGGAGGTAGTATAATTTTCATAGTAGGAAATTGTATAGACTTAATAATACGTTTAGGACGAGCACGAATTAGTGGGCCTAGCCCCATATTTAGGTCTAGGATGATTGGTTTAGTTTAGTAAGGGTTGGGATGTGAGATTAGTAAAGTTAAACAATAGAAGTTTGTCCTTCACTTAGAGGCTACCAGCAGTTGTGTATGCTTACTACTATGTAGGGCATCTACAACCATAGGACCCATGGGGAAGGGATATACGTTTGCGTATAGTTAGGGGAAAATATACTAAGGGTTCGCCCGGAATTGAAGTATTAAATGACTCGGTGCCTTTACGGATGTCTAGGGGTTTATTTCGAGGTTGAGGTATCAAATGGCCGTTGATTCTACCTCCTCCAAATTTAAGTAGTCTTAAATAACCTACGACGATATCTAATAGTGAAATGAGGTCTATTTCAATTCTAACAAGAGGTATTAAGTAACAAGAATGGGCATTTTCCTTAACATACATTCGGTTAGTCTAAACGAGATTTCGACTGTGGGAGGCCGACGGGCTATGTCAGTGTTGTTGTTGTTGTATCAGTACTTAGAAGTAGGGCTGGCATATAGGCTATGACCACCAGTAGTCTCGAGCGGTTGTTAGCAAAGACTTGGGTTATGCCATAACGGATTTCATTTCTTACTACTTTAGAATCCGTATGGGATACATAAAGACCTTATTATTTAGCTATTCGTTTGTTTGTCGGAGGTGGGTTAGTTAACCCTTAGATAAGTCTTTAAGATGTGTTAGTGTTAAGCCGCCTTTTGGCAAGGTAGTGGACAGGCAGATTTAACTCAAACGACTGCCCGGTTATCGAGGCTGGAATATGATGGTTTGGTTCATATGATGGATAAACGATCAATCACGGATGATAAGCATGATTATGAAGCTGGGATTTGGCATAGTCGGTGGACAAAAGTCGCAGAATACTCGAAATATGAGTTTCGAGAAAAATTGAGGTGATTCAAGATGGTTGAAGTTTACTTTGAGTCGTTTGAGGGTTTACTTTGGGTTTTCATGCAGCCTGCTTCGGGTCATTTGAACGGCTGCTTTGGGTCACTCGGGTCGGGATCTTTCTGGGATCGGTAAGATCATTGCTTCGGGTCGGCAAGACCATGACTTTGGGTCGGCACGTGTGTTTCTCCGAGTCGGTATGGATCATCAGGTCGGTAAGAATTTTGGAGATGGGGTCGGCATTGGAGAAAATGGATGGGATTGGCATGATTGGGGTGCTTTCGGTCGGCTCATATGTTTCTCTGGGTCATCATGTTTTTGGGATCGGCAAAATGCATGGGGACAGCTGCTTCGGGTCATTGAGCTCCCAACTTCGGGTCAGTGGAGTACAAGCTTCGGGTTGGCTAAATGAAATCAGGTCGGCGCTATGATATAGGATCGGCAGAATGCATCGGGTCGGCTACTTCAGGTCATGGAGCTCTCAACTTCGGGTCGGTGGAGTGTAAATTTCGGGTCGACTAAAAAGAAGCAGGTCAGCGTAAGCTATGGGGTCGGTGTTTATATTGCTTCAAGTTCTGGCATGAACTACTTCGAGTCAAGCGTAGGGTTGCTTCGGGTCATCACCTAGGAAAACTCAGGTCGGCGTATATACAACTTGGGGTCGGCAGTGATGATGGATTTGGGTCCAGCTATAGTTTTGGTGGGCTCGTATCACTCAGGAAGCCAGGTAACCCAGATTTAGCCTATAAATACAGCAGGTGTGGCTTCAGAAAAGGGATCTTCTTCACTTTGTTTCCCTTCATCTTCTTCTTTAAGGCTACTCTGCTATTATTGTTTAAAAACTCCGAATTGCAACTGTAATTGATTCTGATATCAATAAAAAGGAAAATTTTGGAGTGGACGTAGGCCAGAGTCAGACGAACCACTATAAATCCTGTGTTATTACTGCTTTCTTTTTAATTTTTACTGCTCTTTAATTTATACTCTCTACATACACTCGATCTGTTATCTGTGATTGTTAGTTGGTGCTTTCATCGACGATTGGTTGTTAGTGACCAATTTTGGCGCTAACAGTTAGTAACACGGTAATTAAATTATAAAGCCGTATCTAGGGATCATCGGTCTATATAGCTAGAACCAATTGACTAACAATTAAGTTATGGAGGGCCCACTTCGGCGTTGAGATATTAAAAGGCTGATGGGTATGCCTCCTCTTTATATAAGAAGTATTAAGTGGCCAGGGTTTTCTTTTGGTTAGTACAACGTTTAAATATATATGTATAGGCATATATATATAGTTACACCCTGGAGAAGGTTAGACATATCATGTGCGTAGATAGAATTATGCGGAATAGTCATGATTAATGGACATAACACTTAAATAGAAATCTATCGGCATAAATTAGTGTTATGGATAAAGTATGTAATTTTCTAGCCACTGGAACGTTGTTTTGATCCCCTCCTCATTCAACCCACATGATAGATTTAGAGGGCCCGACTACAGATGCAAGACTGGAAATGCAGATGGTGAAGTCTTCTCATTCATTCTCGGTGCTGGCAAGGCAATCATATATTAAAGGAATATTATTGATTCCAAAGTAGTAGCCTTGGTCAGGATATATGTTCTATTATATTTTTTTTTCCTACGGTAAGTTTATGTATATAGCTCTCTGATATACTTATGTCATTATAGGTTACCAAAAATAATGGTCCATATCCTAATGAACTTTGATTTTGATTTGGTTGAAATTCAGACCCATTAAGGTGCGGGTTGTTACGGTTTGCATTAATTGCATTGGCTATGATAGTTGCAAAGGTTGCGTGGATGTTATGGTTTTTATGTACTAACAAGTATTTTAATGCAGGTGAAGAGTGGTAAATAGAACAACATGGCTTGATCCCTCAAATGGAGTACGTAGGCAGTCTTTTCTATGCAACAATCGCTGGTTCCCTTGAGGTCAGGGTGTATAGAAATTAGCGTAGCCTCAGAAATAGTTGACACATTTTCTACTTTATTCTATGTATATGTGTAAGTTTGTTGGTAAAAGCAAAGAAGGGAGAAAAGGGTTTGGAAGGAATCATATCCCCATGATAGATCAGTATGTCTCTTGCATTAAAATTTTACAATTGCCGCTTTTAATAATTGATGTATTGAAAAACGGATAATATCTGATGTACTGAATTTATGTAATATTTAACTATTGATAGGAGATTATATATATGTTGATATTTAAATTTCGCTATGAATTTTTCTTTTTTATTGATTGTCGTATAAAATTTAATTTTATATACCCACAGTCCACTATCTTTAACATTTGAAATTAATTGTAAGCATATTTGTTGGCGTTTATAATTGATTTTAGATGTTAAGAACAATGGGTTGTCACACTTGATATTAGAGCTTAGGCTTAGCAATTCCCTAAGGCTTGGGTAAGTTTAAACCAATTATGGTAGTTTGTTTCATATCTTAGATTGGGTTAGAATATAAATAGAAGAGCGTTTGACTGATAATTGTATACTTTGCATGTAGGGGTTTGTCTGTTTAACAGTGTTACCTCACCCTAAAGTGATGCTTATTTACATTGACCTTTGTATGGAGGATAAATAAAGTAGGAGTGGGGTATGATGAACACTTACAAGAGAGGTTAAGTATTGGTTATAACCCAAGTGATACACACCCGATGTAAAATTAATTGAAACCTGAACATAATAAGAGAAACCACTTTCATTTTTAAAGAGAATAATATATGTTTGATAAATTTGCAAAGTATACATTTCTGATTTTAAAGGAAAAATGTTTATTTTTGAGCACAAAGTGGTGTGTTGACAATTTTGATGGGTATAAAGTATATAATTTGAGAATTTCATTTTACTTTATGAAGATATTTTCGAAAGGAAAAGGGAGCATAATAAAAATATTTTTTGAGCATATATTTATGAAAGGATATTTTGGTTTAAAATATTTTATTTTGATAGAATTGTTTTAGTGAGAATCCTTATTAAAAAAGGTTATTTGTTGAAAACATTCTTTACAATGAATCATTATATAATTTGGAGAAGATTTTTTTAAACATACTTTACATGAAGGTTATTTTCATAAAAAGATTTTTTAATTTAAAAGGAATTATTTTCTCAAAATAAGTATTTGAAAATTATATGGTTGAAATATTTTTAATTAAAAATTATATTATTGGTGGAAATATTTCAAATTGGTTTAATAGTGGTTTTTTTTGAAAATTATCATTTTGGAGTATAGAATGCGATAAAATATTTATTTTAGCACAGAAAAGTTTTATCAAAAGACTGTATTAAATTTTAGAAAACTTTTATTTGGAAATTGATTTTGGCTGTTAAGATTTTCACTTAATGGGTACTCTTTTGAAAAATGATGTTTGAAAAGAAAAGCATTTTGAGTAAAGAGTTTCGGGATGAAAAAGGACCTGAACTCAAAAATTTTTTATTAAGGACATGTTTGGAGATATATTATTAACAAATGATATATTATAAAGTATCTCGTTTTACAATAGTTTAAAGAAAATATTTTACTAAGATGATGATGATTTGATTTGAAAAGAAAACGATTGAAAAAGTAAAATATTAAATGAATAGCTAGCATTGAAAACGTAAAATATTAATTGAATAATGAACATTGGAGGTGTTTGTTAAAATGGTATAGTGTTAAAAAGTTGTTCTATTTGGAAATTTTATTCGAGAGGTATAAAGACTTTGTAACATGGAGTGTAAGATGATGAGGTATAATGAGTGTTGAGTCTACCTAACACCCATTATGACATTGTTACCTTATGATGTTATATGTGACTTTCCCTTAGGAGTTATGGAAATGTCTAGTTATTCTCTTCCACAGAGAGGGGTAGGATGTGGTGTATGTAATATCCATTTCAATGTTTGGAGTATGACTCTTTTTATTGTATTTATTCCTTTTGGTTGAATTGTATGCACTAGTTTATTTCTTGTTAGGTTATGTTTGATTCCTTGTTTGTATTGCACCGATTGACTGTTTATTTAATTGGTTCATGTCATTCTTGTTTAAATTATTTCATCTTCTTTGTGTTGTGTTGATTTCCTAATTTGCTGCAACTGGTTTTAATTATTGTTTGATTACTTGTTTGCTTATTTTTTGTTTACTTGCTTGTTTATTTAATTGTTATGTATGATAAATGTATAATGAGATGGTTCTCCAATGTTAACTTTTATGGAATGTACATTGGAGAAACTATTGGATTGATAAGGGACAGATTTAGTTTAGTCATAGTGGGATAACATAGTTTTCTAAGTTGAGGAAGATTGGATATTCGAAATGACTAAGAATTTAAAGATGTTCCTTGAAGAAGAGAATAGTATTAGAGAATTTTGGCGACTAAAGACTTGAAACCACTAAGGAATCAAAATGGCGATTGGGGCGGTTCAGTATTTGTCAAAATATGCATTTCGAAACCTACATTTTTCAAACGATTACATGCTTCCATAATTATGTTTAACAAACAGTTTTCTTTTTAAATTTTTTACAAAATGATGTTTTCTCAAAAAAAATTGAAATTGGCCTAAAGTGCTGAAAATATTTTGGGAAATTGTTTATAAAATGGTAGTGATATTTGAGGAGGAAAATGCATTTTTTTCAAACATAGATGGAAGCTTTGGCTTGAAAATGACAATGTTTTTCTTTAAAGATATATTGGAACACCCTTAGCTAGTGGATCCCTCTTTGGTATTTTGGGTCGTTATCCTTGTCATTAATGATGAAATTACTATAAAAGGATTATGGAATTAGATTTTCCGATGTGGTATAAAGATTTAAAGAGATTTAATATTGACGTGATGCCTCAATGATGGAGTTGTGATGATGATCCATAAGGACAAGTTCTTTGACGGGAACTTGCAAAGTGGAGCTAGGACGCGCTCTACTACGGATATGAAGTATGCCAAGGGAACATTAATACTCAAAGGTTTCAATGTATGCTCGTAAAGTAGGGGTATGTGAGAATGTTCACCTAGGTAAGACAGGCCTTGGATCTTTAGATGGGTGATTTATGTTACCTTGGACTGCCAAATGGGTAGTCTAGTTCCTAGCCCTCTAAGTGGCATGGATGCAAGCAATGAAACCGAATGATGATGAGTACTGTTATATCCTAAAGCATAATACTCTAATGATGCTGAATGTTCATTGACCTTATGATGGTGGTCATTAGGAAGAGACCTTATGATGTGGGACTGAGTATTAAGAATTAATCCAACTGCAGTATGAGTAGATGTCCGTATTATTTTGAGAATTCAACCATGACTACACTCATTATTTTGAGGATTCATCCATGACTAGGAACATGTTATTTTGACGATGTGATCATAAGTGGGTGCACAAGATATTTTGTATGGTGTGAAAATGAAATGGTATACCAATTATTTTTAAGGTGAGACTATGAGGATGCACATCGACTGTTTTGAGGATACACATATTATGATAGAGGAGTAACCAACATAGGAATTAACAAACATATGTTTTTGCTTGATAGGTTAGTGTGGTGATGATACCATTCTATTTTGAGTATGTGTTTTTCAATGGGCTATGCTAGTTATTGATTTATGTTTATTCGTTTATCTATACAGGCATGTTATGACTAGCTAATGTTTTGTTGTGGATGGTTAAATTATTGAAATACATGATATGAATTAATGCGATTGAGATTGTTTCACCTTTTGTTGATGGGGTGTTAATTTTTACATGTTATAGTTTAGAGTTCTTTACTGAGGAAGTATATGTGTTACTGTGATATGTGAGTGTAGAAATTTAGATTCGGATGGATTTGATTATATCATGGTTAATGTTATATGGTCATTACATGCTACTTTATAAATAGTTAACTTGTGGTTGGTGTATTTCTCTATATTTTGTGATTATATAATGATAACTTACTAATTTGGTTGAAGGTTGTATTTGGGGAATTGCGAGGGTGCAATTCTTTTAAGTGGGGAAGAATGCAACAACTCAAAGATTTGATGATGTTAATATCAAATTAATTAAATTAGATTTTTAACTAAAAGGCTGTGTTTATAACCATCGTGAATGTCTTTCCAAGCGGATCATTTTGGTATATAATTTTAATGTATTTGGAGTTACTGTTTAGAAGATATTGACTTTATAAGTCTAAATGATTTGCACCTATGACCAATAATTTTCAATGTTCTATATCTAAAAACAAAAGTATGTTTAGTATAGTTGCTTAAGAGAGCAAACGTCACATGGAAAGATCATATGTTCAATCCTAATATACATATATTTATATGAGAGAAAAAATATGTATGTATGTGCTCCTATATATATATATATATATATATATAGACACACGTGTGCGCGCATATGTGTAGTAAATCCAATGTAAAGGAATATAAATTTGGTAACTAAGCGCTAATTTAAATTGTATAAAATTATGCATGTATAGATATACGTATATTCAATGCGATAAATTGATTCCATATATTCTAATTGTTGAACATATATATATAATTGATCGTATATTAATTTCATGTATTATGGAAAATTAATGGAGTGGACTAGCAATTAATTTCACATTAATTGACATATATCCTACCTTTTGGATATTTATATATAATTTCTTTATGCATTGATTTCATGTGTTATGGGAAACTAGGAAATACAATTCTAGACATCAAATTCTGTATTTGTAGTTTCCACTTATAGGGCTAATATGTATGTATATATTCATTGTAAAATTATAAATATATGGTTATATTCTCTATATCTTGATTATGGAATTTTATTCAAAAATTGAAATTCGAATATTATTATTTTTTATACTAAATATGCATTATGGGAAATTAAATCTTTGGGGTATCAATTAATTTTACATTGGTTTGCATTGCTGGAAGTTACTCTATTTATTCTATAGTTTTTGAGAATAAAAAGGAAAGATTCAAAATAAAAACAAAAACATATCCCCTTCCCCCCTCCTTCCTCTACCTTCCTCCTTATGTTACTATCATTATAAATATCTACTAATCCCAAAACAAAGGGGGGAGGAATAATGAAGTTGTAGAAAAAGAAAACGAGGAGAGTGAAAATAGTATTAATAATGAAATGAATCTCAAAGGAATAAAGAAGATAACTAGTGAAAGGCAAAAGTAAGGAAATCCTTAGAGAATTCAATAATAAATTCATGACAAATCTATACAAGATATGGAAGGGATTTTGGTTAAGACTGAGGAAGATGCTACACTTCATTTATTTGCAGTTGATTTAGGTAAATCTTCTTTTAAGGTGGGTAGCTTTATACCTCTAGAATGTGATTTTTTTAATTTATATTGTTGGATTATTATATTATTTATTATTTTTGGATATTGGCATGTTTGATATTTATAGTGATTGAATTAAATTGTATATTAGACTAATTATTACATTATTCTGACCTGTTATTTCCGTATTATTTTATGTCATTGGTTTGTGGTGAAATGTTGAATATTTTAGTGTTTTGGATGTATATTATCAATTGTGATTTTCTAACAAATTCGCAAGTGATAATTCTTTGATAATTAACCCCCAAAAAAATCAAGAAAATAGGTATAAGGACAAATTTTAAAGAAAAAAATTAGGCTAAATGACAGCAAGTGTTATTTAGGCTAAAGGACAATGCTAAGTTTTTATAGTGTAAAATTGAATATAATGCCTAAAAATAAAACTAACATCTGTCCTTCAGCCTGATATTTTTTCAAAGTTTGTCCTTCAGCTTAAATTAAAACTAACATTTGTCATTCAGCCTAAAAATAAAACTTGATGTATTTCAGCCTAATCTTTTTTCAAAGTTTGTCATTTCCCTAATTGCCCAAAAAATGATATGTTTAAATAAATAATGGTGAAACATATTTAAACGAGTCATCATAGTAATAAATTGTCTCAAAAGTTAACAAATGTGTTTTAAACATAAACTATTTATTAAAAAAATTAAAAGGAACTAATATATTTAAAATATATAATTAGGATATATACAAAATTTAATTATGTGGTTTTCAATATTTTTTTAAGACAAATTACATATATGGCATTTAAAGGATTTTAAGGTGTGCTAATGTCTCTAAATGAAAATAAGAATAACCTAAGTTTCAAATATATGTGGTAAAATATTATTGTTTTTGTTATTATTATTACTATTTTGAGGTTAGTAATAAAGCAGTTTAAAGAAGAGTTTAACCTTAGATGTTTGAATAAATAGTAGTTTTTTTTAGGAAAAGACTTATTACACATGGATGAGGATAATAATAGTAAATGGATTTTGAGATTTTATGTAAAATATATTCGTTTTTGGGTTAAAGAATAATAAAGCAATGAACAATAATAAGATGATTTGAAATATTATTATCGTTTTGGTGTGTAGTAATAATATCATTGTTTTGAAAGTAATTGGACATAATTTTTTTTTCTAAATTGAATAATGATGACTTGAGGTATTTAAAGTAATATTTTGGAAAATTAAGGATTTTTAAAGTATATTATCTTTTTGGGAAATTGTTATTATTTTAGGGTCAAATGAAATAAATGCTTTCATAATAAACAATTAAAAAAGGTTTGATACTTAAGAGAAAGACGATGGTCATAAATATAAGGGGAAAATAAACTTCGAGTCAGACATAAAGCCTGGTGTGAATAATACTATTACATCTCGATTTACTAATATTAAATGAGACCACGCTGCTTAGTGGAACGGGTTTCCCCTCACTAATTTTCCTTTAAAAGCATATTTTTTGCAAATCAAAATCCTGCAATCAAACTGATTATTACAACAATAGCAAATACATATATGCATAAAAATTAGGAAATTAATGGACTATCTGTCCACACTATAGTTTTATCTGGCTAACTATTAACCATTGGCTGACTTGGGCCTATTGGACATAATCAATTATCTAACTTCTATTAGACACACTACTGGGCTATCTGCCTTTAACTATCTTCTTCTAGGGTCAACTGATCCTAATGGTTTTGCAGGCTCACCAATAACCTATCTTTACTTTATATATTCCCTTCTATGTGTAACATTATTTTAGTTCCATCTGTGACAAAGCCCTACACACGGGAATTTTGGACTTATATTAGCTAGGGGCTATTAGCTAAATTATAGGGCGCGACCCTATACCAGTCCCATCTGGTCTTCTAAAATCTGAATCATAAATTTAGGGTTATCTACCCTTTTCAAATTTCATTTCCTGTTATATACTTAGGGTTAACTACCCTATTCAAATTTCATTTCCTGTTATATACTTAGGGTTAACTACCTTATTCAAATTTCATTTCCTTTTAAACAATCTTTGTAAATGATTTACCCCTGGAATCATAACTGTATAAGACAAGGAAATCATACTCTTTTCTTTACTCAAAATACTTATGCCATGCTATATGCTTTACACAAAACAATGTTGATGAAATCTAACCAATGTGATTATCTATCCCTTCAAAATAAATTAAAACCTTTTTTAACTTAGAAACCTTTAGGCTATTAGGCCAAAACAATACCTTCGAAACCTTTGTTTAAAACTTAAACAATCTCTTTCGAATTCATTGAAAGTACCCCTTTCAAAATAAGTTAACTACTTTAACCTTGAAATACTAGGCCAAAAGTCCCAAAACATACCTTTCGAATGTATTGAAAATATGCCTTTTGAAATCATTACTTCACCCTTAGACATCCTCTTCGAAACCATTAAGCTTGTCTTTCGAAACCATTGGAAACCTTCTTTTTGAAACACTTAAAACAAACCTTCTGGTATGCTAAAATGTACCTTTCCAAAACATTGGAATCCTTCACTTAAAACATACCTTTTGAAAGTATTAGGTCCAAGTAAAAGTTTAAGGAAACATTGATTCGAAACCAATTAAAATCATTCCTTTCGAGACTTTTGGGTTTGACATATAGTATAACTATAGGGCCATAAAGACCGAAGGCAAAAGCATTGCTTTCGAATGCATTAATCCCAAGTAAAAGAAAGAGGATAGTTTCGAAACCCACTCTTTAGAAACCAATGCCTCTAAAACCATTTTTAAAGCGGCTGTATGACCCTTTCGAAAGCATGGAGAATGCGGCTTCAAAATTAAAAAGGTGAAAGCACCCCTTTTGAATACATTGTCTTAAGGATATAACTATTTCGAAAGGTAAGAATGCGGCAGTTAGGTTTCGAATGGGTTCCAAAAGCGACAACCCTTTCGAAAGCTCCTTTTTAAAACAAAACAAGCGGCAACTCATTCGAAAGCTTCTTGTTAAAATAAAGGCAAGCGGCAATTCTTTAGAAACATTGATTGATTCGAAAGCCATTTTAAAGTGGCTTCTACCCCTTCGAAATCAAGGTTTCGACACTGTTCCTTCCACCTTTCTCCAATCCACTACGTATCAATAGCTTGACACCATGTGTATTATTTTCGAAAGGGTTCATAAGCGGAGGTATGGTGACGAAAGCTAACGATTGGAAGTGGCGAAGTGGTAAATTATGTCAAAAATTCTTTTGTTCCTTACAAAGTAACTTCTTTTCAACTAACTTACCTTATTCGTCAAAATGTAATTGGTTGCCATTTCTTTATCAAAATCATTTTCTAAAAGTGTTGTCTAATTTCAGAATTATCAATTAAAACATTTTAACAAATAAGTCCTTCCCCATGGTTAAAACATATAAAACATTTAAACCCCTCAACTTAAATAATTTTATAACCATAATAAAATACTTAGGAAAATTCCCCAAAAATCACAATAACTTTTAATATGTTTTCTAACATATTTAAATTTCAGACCCAAAATCGTTATATAATTACTTTAAATGATTTAAACTCAATGTTAACTATTTTCTTTCATAGAAAATTCATAATAATTCCACAACAACTTAGTAAATTATGAAACTTGAAACCCACTTCTAAAATAATGTCTTTGACCATATGTCAAAAACGCAAATCATTTGGATGTCATTTAATAGGTTTTACAATCTAAACTTATCATAAAATCTATATTAAACATCAAAAATCATCAACAAGAATATATATCCATTTAAACAAACATAACATGGCATATTATTAGCAAAATTGTTCAGATCCAATCTTGAAACCGAAATCATTAACAAAAGTGAGATGTAATTCAAATTATTCACCTTAGCTTGGTGTTAAGAAGGTTGAGATTTGTTCTTTTATTGAACTGCTTAAACTTCCTACTTGAATCCTAGCTTTCTTCTTTTTATTCTTCTTAATTGTGGTCGGCCAAGCTCTTGGGGTTTTAGTTAGGTTTATGATTGTTGAAATGAATGAGAAATGAAGGATAGAAGGGTTTAGAGTATAAGAACAAAGACTATTCCTATTTTTCCCTTATCATATTCCACCTACTTACTCATCATCAATTCTCTTTTGCTTATGTATTCATTAAGGCATGGCTCCTTTATAAATTTACAAATCTCAATCCCTTAACCATCTATATTATTTCATTTAATTTATCTAATTAAATGTCCTAAATAATGTTAGTCAAAATTATGGTCATTACATAGTATGCGATAAATTATTCATTTGCATTATTATATGTTTGTTTTACAATGATGGAATCGCATTAGGATATGGACGTGATATTTTCCAATTTTTACTACTAGACGGATGGGTAGTTGATTATGGTTAATTATAACGCCCCTAATTCTAATCAGTATTATTCAGGAGATTTAATTAGATAAATTAAATAGAATAATGTAGAAACTAGTGTGATAAGGGAAATTGAGATTTGAAAACTAATTAAGGTCGTGCATTAACTAAATGAGTCTATAAGAATGGTTTATAAGTTAAATACTTAAGAGAATAAGGTAAGGGTATGGAAATAGGTGTATACCAAAACCCCTAATCCCCTTACCTCATTCTCATTCGCATTTTCATAAACCAAAAACATAAACAAAAGGAAAAATAAGGCCGGCCATAACCCTAGGTAAAGGAGCTCAAAAATCAATTATAGGCTAAGATTCAAGCTAGGAAAATTAAAGTGAAGAACAAATCTCAAGTTCCTTATCCAAACAAGGTGAATAATGATCTAAACCATCTCCTATAAATCATCTTGAATGTTTTAAATTTGAGTTGAGGTTTAAAATGTATGATTCGATGATTGATGATATGTTTTGATCTAAATGCCATGTTATAATTTTAAACAAAGATTTTGTGGAATAATCTAGTTTGGTTTTAATATTAAAATCATACAAAATGATTTCCAAATGCCATGATTTTTTATATGTTATGTAAAACATTATTTTGGAATTGGGTTTAAATTATCATAATATTCCAAACTGTGGATAATTTATTATAAATTTTCTATGAGAGAAAATAGTGAATTTTGGGTTTAAATCATTAAGGCAATTAAATAATGTTTTCGGGTCTAAAATTTATATATGTTAGAAAACATATTTAATGAGAATTATTGTGATTTTTGGGGATTTTTCCTAAGTGTATTACTATGGATAATAAATTATTTGAGTTAGAGGACTTAAATGTTTTAAATGTTTTATAAAGGAGAAAGGGCTTAAGTGTTAAGTTATTTTAAAATCCAACTTTGATTTTGGCAGCAAATTCTAAAAAAGGAAAGTGACAAAACTAAACCAATAAGATTGAGACAAGTATTGATGGTAGGTGAAAAGTATTTTCTTTAATAAGCAAAAATGCAGTTTTTATCCAAATTTCTTCTTCGCCACTTAACCTTGCTGGCTTTCAACTCCATACACACCCGCCTCTAAGCCTTTTGCATCCATTTGAAGCTAATATACATGGTATCAAGCTAGTGGTATGAACTGTATTGGACCTATGCGAAAGGTAGAAAAGGTGTCCAAAGTATGCATGCGTAAGGGGTGAAGTTGTATTTCCATGTTTCGAATCTATAAACCTACCTTTGATTTAATCTCTTCGAAAGGGTTGCTGCTATTGAACCCCTTTGATACCCTAGCTGCAGCATTAAAACCTTTAGCCTTAGTAAGAAGCTGTTTTTATGACCCTTTGTATCAACGAGTTCGGAGGGTAGGGTTTTGAATCGATACCCTTCCGCAATCATTGAAGCCGCTTTTCTTTTAACTTATATATGTGAAGGGGTGGGTGCCGCTCTCATATCTTTCAACATGGTTGAAGCCACTTATTTAAACCTAAGTACACGTGCGGAAGCTTGTTGCCTTCACCATAGGTCTTTCGGAAGGGTGGCTTTTGAAAGTGTCCCCTTTTATACTTTGAAGTTTGTTTTGTTTTCAATCAATGGTTTCGAAAGTGATACTTTTAATTGGTTTCGAAGCTATGCTTTCATAACCATTTACTTAAATTAAATGTTTTTGAAAGGTATGTTTTAAGTATTTTGAAAGGCTTGTTTTAAGTGTTTCGAAAGGCATGTTTCCAAGTGTTCGAAAGATATATTTTATGATCTCAAAAGAGAATGTATAAGGTTTCAAGTAATGATATAATGGATATAGCCGAAAGCCTTAGGTTTTGAATTAAAGAACCCTAACTTATTTTTCGTATACACATGGCAATACAAAAGAGTTTCGAAATGCATTTAACCGTGAAGTTCCAGAGGAAGCTTCCCTTGCTAAAAATTATGGGTTAAAGGTATTAACTAAATTTCATTTGAAAATGATTACAAGGAATTAAACTATGGATGTTTATGTAGTTGTGTTATTTGATTAGTTACCATCTATGCTTGTGTAATCATATTCGCTTCATTATTAACCCATTACTACATTTTGGGATGTTAAGGGCAGAATAACAGGCCAGGTTGACCTAGTAGTGAATATACATTGAATTAACTCCTATGTAAGTAGAATTGCATCCAGGAGGTCAGATAAACCAAAATATAGGATGCCCAAGACTGATCAAATGATTATTGGTTTAGACAGGTTCTTAGTGAGCCTATGAAAACTATGTTATGGAATTGTTATTGGTATGGGCCAATAGGTTCCTAGTGATCCATGAAAACTATGTCTGGAATAAGTTATTGAAAGAGATCGATAGGTTCATAGTGATCCAATGAAAACTGTGATTGGATAATGTTATTGATAGAGATCAATAGGTTCATAGTCAGCCTATGAAAACTATGACATGAGAGATGTTATTGGAGAATCCAATTGGTTCATAGCGACCCCAAGAAAACTATGGTTGGATGATGTTATTGGTAGACGCAAATAGGATCTTAGTGATCCCGTAAAAACAATGAAACCGGACAGATAGTCCGTAAGTTTGGAACTAGTTATTAGTTAGCCCATGAAAACTAATAGGTTAATAGTGACCCTAAAAACTATAACATGTGACAGATAGTCATGTGGATGGGGATGGGAAACCCAGAGCATATTGCATATTTTCATATCATCATGATACATTTTATCATGTTATGTCTTAACCATTGTGGATGCAGGTGCACAGTATATGGTTATTATAAATTGGGTTAAGATACTAGTGAGGGGAAAACTCGTTCCGCTAAGCGGCGTTATCTCACTATATATCTATATCGTATGAGATGGTAGGTTATTATTCACACCAGACTTTTTGTCTGACTCGAAGTTTATGTTTTCCCCTTAAACTCTCAGGTGCTCAATTGATTTTGAGTAGTTTGAGAATTAAGGTTTTCGGGTTCTCCTTTAGACGAATAAGCTTCCAGAGACGTGTAGGAGGCAAACTAGCTATTAGGAGTTCTTTCTGCTTGATTGGCTGTGTAATTGGATGTAAATGTAAAAGTTGTTTGATTGCCTATATTTAGACTTCGATCAACCAAGGGGGCATCTTCATATGTCACTCTTGGCATATTTCGTAATAACTATATTTCTTTGAACGTGGTTTATGAATTGAGATTATGTAATGAATCTAAAATGCTATTTGTTGTGAAATGAGAATATTTGTTTTAAATTAGGTTTAAATTTTATCATATTCATGTGTTTCTAGTATATCAATGTATCTAACATTACTGCATTTGGTCATCGAGAATTAATAACTAAAGATGACTGCAGCATCCATAGTAGTTAATTTAGGCGTCCAAATGGGAGATGTTACAAGTTCGTAACAGAGCATAGGTTTATGTAAGTTTAAATTAAACTTAAACCTAAAATATTTTCAAAACATAACTCAATGAATTCGAAAATGAGACCAGTAACATACTTGCATTTGTTATATGTATGTGTATATATATATAAGTATGTACTCCCCTCTCTCTTAGACCGTTTTTCTGTATCTTACTAAGGCTCGTATGGAGATATACGAGAAAGGAAGATATGGAGGCAGGAAATGGAAGAGGAAATCTAGGTGGAAAAAGCAACACAACTAATGGAAATGCTCGACCCAATACCAAGAGGAATCCGGGTCGACGGGCAAATGATAATCCAAACGCAAATGCCAATGTAGGTGTTGGAACCCCGCCAGTAGATATGGGGATACCGTATTGGTTCTTCGTCAATCTGATGCAAGCTGGAGCAGCTGCAGAAGTAGCTAGGGGAAATGCTGTGAATGCTGGAGGAACAAATCCAATGGCCCTAGTTAGCAATAACTATGTCAAGCTGAGTAGGGATTATACCAGTTTTGGTGGGAAGCCGTTTTTGGGAACAGAGGATGCCATTGAAGTAGAAAACAGGTTATTGCACTATGAAGGGATTTTCGCTGACCTGGGATTAGATGATGAGCAGAAGAGAAGACTTACTTCTAGACAGTTGCAGGGAGCGACACTTTATTGGTGGAATGGTTTTACCCTGGGAGTTTCTGAGGAAGAGTTGACTTGGGCAGAATTTCAAAGGAGATTCGACGAGTGGTTTTTTTTTGAAGTTGCCAAGTTAATATTACTTAGGAAGTTCATGGACTTAGTGCAAGGTGAGATGTCGGTAATTGAGTATGCTATGAAATTTTATGAGCTGTCCAGATATGGATATGCCATGATTGGCACTGTCATCAAGAGAAATGAAAATTTTATTCGAGAACTGAAGCTAGAAATTGTTAGGGCAACCATGTCACACCTCCAGGACCCAAGCAATGTTGTAGTGGAGATGGCCATCAGGAACGAAGAGAAGCTCTCTACGTTTAGTAAGGAGAAGTCAGTAGAGGTTCAAGATCGCCAGGGGAAGAAGAGGAAGTTCTTTAAGAAGAATGGAGCTTAGAAAGGAGGAGCTGCCAAGAAAGGGAAGGCCGATGTAGTTTTCTACAAGTGCGATAAGAAAGGACATTTTGCTCTTGAATGTCGAACTGGAAAAGGGAAGAAGGTTGCAGATAAGAAAGGAGAGAAGTGCTTCAACTGTGACCAGATTGTACACAAGAAGAATCAATATCCAGAACCAATCATAGCGGACAAGGGAAAGTTTTTTTCCTTGGAACCATCATCTTCTAGACCAACAGCTGTTGAGAAGGGAATGACTGTGGTGGAAGGTACGCTTTTGATTCATAGTTTATCGGTTAGGGTACTATTTGATACCGGTGCATCGCATTCTTTTATATCTCAGTGTTTGGTAGATAAGTTATGTTTAGAACCCTCACACCTTAAGGGTTGCGAATCTAATAGGAGGGTATACAACTCTGGGGATGAGATGTGACAGGTTAGAACTTGAATTGTTAGGTCATAAGTTAGCATGTAGTTTGCATGTTTTTGATTCCGTAGGCTTTGGGATCATTTTGGGTATGGATTGGTTAGATAGATATGATGCTAGGATATTTTGCCAAGGTAGGGAAATATCGCTAAGACACCTTAATAGTCTTAACCGAATTATATACTCGGTAGAGAAGTCAGACTCAAGTACTTGTGCTTTGCTGAATGCAATGGCAGTAGAAGAAGAGTTAAAACAGGTTTTGGTAGCAAGAGAGTTTGTAGATGTTTTTGAGCCAGTCATAGGACTACCACCCAAGCTAGCCATTGAGTTTCAAATAGACCGTGTGCCAGAAGCAAAACCTGTAACTAAATCATCTAGAAGGATGACAGCTACTGAGATGAAGGAATTGAAGGTGCAGCTAGTGGATTTAGAAGGAAAGAATTTCATTAGACCAAGAAGTTCGCCTTGGGGAGCGGCTGCGGAGTTCGTGATGAAACCAGATGGGTCGTTAAGGATGTGTATCGACTATCGTAAGTTGAACAAGAAGACGATCAAGAATATGTATCCTTTACTGAGAATCGATGATTTATTTGATCAGTTGAGTGGAGCCAGAGTATTTTC
This sequence comes from Allium fistulosum, assembly GCA_030737815.1. Taxonomy (NCBI): domain Eukaryota; kingdom Viridiplantae; phylum Streptophyta; class Magnoliopsida; order Asparagales; family Amaryllidaceae; genus Allium; species Allium fistulosum. Next base: position 1,230,034,781 of record CM060901.1, read on the forward strand.
TCAATTGGATTTGGCAATAGGTTTCCATCAACTATGAGTGGCAGAAGGCAGTATTCCATTGACGGCGTTTCAGACTAGGTATGGTTCGTACAAGTGGTTAGTGATGTCATTCGGGTTAACGACTACGCCAGCTTTCTTCGTGGATTTGATGAACCTGGTTTTCCGAGAGCACTTGGATAGGTTCGTATTAGTATTCATAGATGTCATATTAATATACTCTAAGGATGAAAGAGAGCATGAAGTTCATCTTAGAGTGGTGCTTGAGACGTTGAGGCAGCATTAACTGAAAGCGAAGTTTTCAAAGTTTCATTTTTGGAAAAGAGAAGTTAAGTTTCTTGGTCACGTGGTTTCAGATAAGGGTTTGTCAGTTGATCCAGATAAGATCAAAGATGTTAACAAGCTGAAGAGACCAAAGACGATGACTGAGATCAGAAGTTTTCTTGGACTTGATGGTTATTACCATAGATTCATTAATGATTTCTCGCGGATAGCAACGCCTTTGACTAAGCTAACTAGGAAGGACGTAAAGTTTATTTGGTCTGAAATGTGAGGAAGCATTCCTTAAGTTAAAGCACTTGTTGACCAACGCGCCTATGTTAATAGTTCCAAACGGGAATCAAGGATTAGTAGTGTATACCGATGCATGTGGAACCTGATTAAGGGCTATGTTGATGCAAAAGGGTAAGGTCATTGCCTACGCTTCTCGACAGCTTAGATCGCATGAAGTGAGATATCCTACTCATGATCTAGAGTTGGCTATGGTGATCTTCGCATTGAAAGTATGGAGACATTATCTCATAGGGGAGAGATTTGAGTTATACACAGATCATAAGTCCTTAATGTACTTATTCTCTTAGAAGGAGTTGAATATGAGACGGTAGAGGTGGCTAGAGTTTTTAGCAGCATACGATTTTGGTATAGAGTAAACACCTGGAAAAGGAAATAAAGTAGCAGATGCTCTTAGCAGAAAACATCAGAATGTGGTGTTAGCTATGTTAGCAGAGTGGAAGGACCTGGGGGCTTTGACTACTTTTAGTGTGCAGTTAAGATCGACGTCTAGATTTAGTCAGAGCACTGCCATGTTATCCTGCTTGGAAGTCCGAACAGTTCTGATCGAAAGGATTGGTTCTAAGCAGAAAGAGGATCTGTGATTATCCGAGAAGATTAGAAGGCTTGAGGTTGGATTGGAGATTGATGATCTAAAAATTTTTAGTCTTGACCAGAGGGGATGGTTGAGAAAGAAGGGTGTGTGTACCAGATGTAGAAAACATAAAGAAGAAGGTCGTTAGAGAATGTCATCGATCAAAATTTACGACTCATCATGGGGGGACCAAGATGTATCAGGATATGAAGACGAGTTTCTACTGGAAAGGTATGAAGAAGGATGTTGGCTTGTAGGTAAAGCAGTGTGTAAACTTTCAACAAGTGAAGGCCGAACATTAGAAGCCAAGTGGCTTGCTTCAACCTTTGGAAATACCAATTTGGAAATAGGATTCGATGTCCATAGATTTTATAGACGGGTTGCCAAGGTCTAAGCGAGGAAATGAAATTATATGGGTCATAGTGGACAGGTTGACCAAAAGTGCCCATTTCATTCCAGTTAAGTCAACCAGGACCGCACCTGTTTTGGCTAAATTGTCTATGAAAAACATAGTTAGACTACATGGTATTCCTGGTAGTATAGTCAGTGATAGAGATACATTGTTTACTAGCGAGTTTTGGAAGAGTCTACAGGATGTGTTAGGTACCAAGCTCAAGATGAGTACTACTTATCACCCATAGACAGATGGCAGACAGAGAGAGTCGACAAAGTACTTTAGGATTTGTTAAGAGCTTGTATGCTAGATTTTGGTGGGTCATAGGAAGACCACCTACACTTAGTTGAGTTTTCCTATAATAACAGTTATTAGACTAGTTTAGGAATGGCGTCTTTCGAAGCTTTGTATGGAAGGCCACGCAAGTCACCAGCATGTTGGTTGGAAACTGGAGACGGATTAGTCTTAGGTCCATATCTGGTAAGAGAAGCAACAGAGAAGATTGAGTTGATCCAAGGTAGGATGAAGGAAGCTCGGTTTAGACAAAAGAGTTACGCATATAAGAGGCGTAAGGATCTAGAGTTCTCTATTGGAGATAGAGTTTACATTAAAGTATCACCGACGAAGTGTGTGGTACGATTTGGAAAGTCAGGGAAATTGGCACCGAGATATGTTGGACCGTTCCCAGTTATAGAAAGGATTGGAATGATCGCATACAGAGTAGAGTTGCCGAGCATTTTGGCATGTGTCCATAATGTGTTTCATGTGTCTCATCTTCGTAAGTATGTGCATGATTCAGAGACTACTATCCCTCCGACTACATTGCAAGACTTTATAGTAGAACCGGATTTGAAAATGTAGGTAACCATTTCAGGTTGTAGTGATAGATGAGAAGAGGTTAAGAAACAAGACAGTCAAGTTGGTGAAAGTTCGGTGGAGCGACAATGAGAAGAACTGTACTTGGGAGATAAAATACAAAATTGGAGATACTTATCCTGATCTATTATATGAGTGTGTTCTATATCTGCTATATATATAGGTTGTTTGCTAGTTAGGTAGGTTAGTATGGTAGTTAAGAGATGTTACAGATGATAGCTATGCTTAGTATTTAGTCCTTGTTGAATTTCAAGCATGAAATTCTTTAAGGAGGGGTGTAACACCCCTAATTTTAATTAGCATTATTCAGAAGATTTAATTAGATAAATTAAATATAATAATGTAGAGACTTGAGTGATAAGGGAAATTGAGATTTGAAAACTAATTAAGGTCGTGCCTTAACTAAATGAATCTATAAGAATGGTTTATAAGTTAAATACTTAAGAGAATAAGGTAAGGGTAATATGGGAATAGTCGTATACCATAACCCCTAAACCCCTTACCTCATTCACATTTTCTTAATTTTAAACATAAACAAAAAGTAAAAACAAGGTCGGCCATAACCCTAGGTAAAGAGGAGCTCAAAAATTAATTGGAGGCCAAGATTCAAGCTAGGAAGATTAAAGTGAAGAACAAATCTCAGGTTCCTTATCCAAACAAGGTGAACAATGATCTAAACCATCTCATATAAATCATCTTGAATGTTTTAAATTTTGGGTTGAGGTTTAAACCGTATGATTGGATGATTGATGATATGTTTTGATTTATCCCATGTTATAATTTTAAACAAGGATTTTGTGGAATAATCTAGTTCGGTTTTAGGGCTAAAATCGTGCAAAATGATTTCAAAATGCCATGATTTTTGAATATGTTATGCAAAACATTATTTTGGAAATGGATTTAAATTTTCATAATATTCCAAGTCGTGGATAATTTATTATAAATTTTCTATTAGAGAAAATAGTGAATTTTGGGTTTAAACCATTTAAGGCAATTAAATAATGTTTTCGGGTCTGAAATTTATATATGTTAGAAAACATATTTAATGAGAATTATTGTGATTTTTGAGGATTTTTCCTAAGTGTATTACTATGAATAATAAATTATTTGAGTTATAGGACTTAAATGTTTTATTAAGGAGAAAGAGCTTAAGAGTTAAGATATTTCAAAATCCAACTATAATTTCAGTAGCAAATTCTGAAAAAGGAAAGTGATAAAGTTTTCTAAACTAATAAGATTGAGACAAATATTGATGGTAGGTGAAAAGTATTTTCTTTAATAAGCGAAAATGCAGTTTTTAACCAAATTTCATCTTCGCCACTTAACCCTGCTGGCTTTCAACTTCATACACACCCGCCTCTAACCCTTACGCATCCAATCGAAGCCAATATACATGGTATCAAGCTAGTGGTACGAAGTATATTGGACCTATGTGAAAGGTAGTAAAGGTGTTCAAAGTATGCATGTGTAAGGGGTAAAGTTGTATTTCTAGGTTTTGAATCTATAAACCTACCTTTGACTTAATGTCTTCGAAAGGGTTGCTGCTTTTGAACCCCTTCGATACCTTGGCTGCAGCATTAAAACCCTATGCCTCAGTAAGAAGCCGCTTTTATAATTCTTTGTATCAATGAGTTCGGAGGGTAGGGTTTCGAATCGATATCCTTCCGCAACCATTAAAGCCGCTTTCCTTTTAACTTATACATGTAAAAGAGTGGGTGCCACTTCCATACCTTTTGACATGGTTGAAGCCGCTTATTTAAACCCAAGTACACATGCAGAAGCATGTTGCCGTCACCATAGGTCTTTCGGAAGGGTAGCTTTCGAAAGTGTCCCCTTTTATACTTTGAATTTTATTTTGTTTTCAATCAATGTTTCGAAAGTGATACTTTTAATTGGTTTTGAAGCTATGCTTTCATAACTTTTTACTTGAACCCAATGCTTTCGAAAGGTATGTTTTAAGTGTTTCGGAAGGCATGCTTTAAGTGCTTGAAAGGCATGTTTTTAAGTGTTTCGAAAGGGATGTTTCCAAGTGTTCGAAAGATATATTTTATGGTTTCGAAAGAGGATATATAAGGTTTTAAGTAATGATACAAAGGATATAGTCGAAAGCCTTAATTTTTGAATTAAAGAACCCTAACTCAATTTTCGTAAACACATGGCAATACAAAAGAGTTTCGAAATGGCATTTAACCTTGAAGTTTTAGAGGAAGCTTTCCTTGCTAAAAATTATGGGTTAAGGGTATGAACCAAATTTCATTTGAAAATGATTACAAGGAATTAAACCATGGATGTTTATGTAGTTGTGTTATTTGATCAGTTATCATGTATGCTTGTGTAATCATATTTGCTTCATTATTAACCCATAACTGTATTTTAGGATGTTAAGGGCAGAATAACAAGCTAGGTTGACCCAGTAGTGAATATACATCGAATTAACTCCTATGTGAGTATAATTACGTCCAGGAGGTCAGACAGACCAGAATATAGGAAGCCCAAGACTGATCAAAAGATTGTTGGTTTAGACAGGTTCTTAGTAAGCCCATGAAAACTATGTTATGGAAATTTTTATTGGCAGGGGCCAATATGTTCCTAGTGATCCCATGAAAACTATGTCCGGAATAAATTATTGAAAGAGACCAATAGGTCCACAGTTATCCCATGAAAACTATGATTGGATAATGTTATTGATAGAGATCAATAGGTTCATAGTAAGTCCATAAAAACTGTGACATGAGAGATGTTATTGGAGAATCCAATAGGTTCATAGTGACCCCTTAAAAACTATGGTTGGATGATGTTATTGGTAGACACCAATAGGTTTTTAGTGATCCCATAAAACCTATGAAACCGAACAGATAGTCTGTAAGCTTAGAACTGGTTATTAGTTAGCTCATGAAAACTAATAGGTTAATAATGACCCTAGAAACTATAACATGAGACAGATAGTCAGGTGGATGGGTATGGGAAATCCAGAGCATATTGCACGTTTGCATATCATCATGATACATTTTATTATGTTATGTCTTAGCCATTATGGATGCAGGTGCACAATATATGGTTATTATAAATTGGGTTAAGATACTAGTGAGGGCAAAACCTATTCCACTATGCGCATGGTCTCACTACATATCTATATCGTACGAGATGGTAGGTTATTATTCACACCAGACTTTTTGTTTGACTCAAAGTTTATGTTTTCCCCTTAAACTCTTAGGTGCTTAATTGATTGAGTAATTTGGGAGTTAAGTTTTTCACGTTCTCGATGAATAAGCTTCCGAAGACGTGGAGAAGGCAAACTAGCTATTAGGAGTTCTTACTATTTGATTCGCTGTGTAATTGGATGTAAAGGGCAAAGTTGTTTGATTGCCTAAATTTGGACTTCGATCAACCATAGGGGCATCTTCATATGTCGCTCTTGGCGTATTTTGTAATAACTATATTTCTCTGAATGTGGTTTACGAATTAGGATTATGTAATGAATCTGAAATGGTATTTGTAATGAAATGCAAAAATTAATTTTAAATTAGGTTTAAAGTTTTTCATATTCATGTGTTTCTGGTATATCAATGTATCTAAAATTACCGCATTTGGTCACCGAGAATAATAACTATGGATGACTGCATCATCCATAGCAGTTAGTTTTGGGCCTCCAAATGGGGGATGTTAAATTAATCGATGATTGATGTTGTGTTACTAATATTGAGTTGGTTAGTACATATTTGATGACTGATGTTGTGTTACTATTATGAAGTGGTTAGTCACATTTGGTGATTTATACTTACGTTAGTGATGTGTTACTATAATTGACGATTAGTATATGTGTAAGTAAAATTATATTGTTTTTATTATCATATTTAATGATTGTGGCTGACATTAAATGTTGTTGATGTTTAACTGCTGAGTGTGTTATTATTATTGTTGCCCTAAAATGTTGATTTGTTGTAATGGATGAATATTGTTTACTACTTGTAATGTTTGCATTGGATGTGATGGTTGCATTGGCTTTGATGGTTGCAAAGGCTGAATGGATGTTATGGCTTTCATGTATTAACAAGTGTTTTGATGTAGGAGAAGAGCAGGAAATAGAATTATATGGGCTTGGTCCCCCAAAAAGGGTACGTTGGCAGTTATTTTCTATGCAACAACCATCGGTTTCCTTGAGGTTGGGATGTATAGAAATTGGGATAGCCTAAAAAATAGTTGACACCTTTTCCCCTTAATTCTATGTATATGTGTAGTTTTTAGGTGAAAGAAAAGATGGGAGCAAAGGGTTTGGAAAGAATCATATCCACAAGATAGATCGGTATATCTCTTGCATCAAAATTTTACAGTTGTTGTTTTTTTTTAAATTGATGTATTGAAAAATGGATAATATCCGATGTACTGGATTTATGTAATATTTAATTATTGATATGAGATAGTATATATATGATGGTATTTAAATATCGCTGTGAGGTTTACTTTTTTATACAATACGTCAAAAAATTAATTTTACATACGTACAATCCACTATCTTTAAATTTTGAATTAAAGCGTATTTGTTGGCATTTATAATTGATTTTAGATGTTAAATATAGTGGGTCATCACTATATAAACATATATACACACACACGTATACGTACCTACGTACGTGTGTACACATTCATATATACATACATATATACCTATATATATATATGTTTGTGTGTGCGTGCGTGCGCAGATGTTAAATTCTAATATACACGATACACTAAGTAGTCGACTGGTCAAATATGGTCAATCAGTTAGTTCAAACTAAGAAACACGGAACTAAAACAAAAAAATGTTGCAAACGTGCATGGTTTAGTCAGCTGAATATGGTAGTCGGTCAAATGACTATAGATAACCTGGGCACTTATTACAAGGTTGTCAGTTTTGGGTTCGAACTCGTAACCTTTGGTCTCGTGGTCCGAACAATCAACCAACTGCTCTAACCCTATTGGCACTAAATCTTCCATTGATTTAATAATAACAATATTAATTAATTTCACAAGAGATCAAGTATTTGAATATTATATATATAGCGATAACTTGGGTATAAAATAAAACCCAAAATAATGCGATACAATAGATCTTGACTATTGGATCTCATTTTGTTGAATTTAAGGTCAAAATCAAGGGTCAATACAATAGTTGGGATCTATTATGTCATAATCGTATCATCGTGTCCTAATAGAATTTTTTGTAAATATATATGTACACATGTATGTATGTATGTATGTATGTATGTATGTATGTATGTATATGTATATACATATGTATATATAAACATAGTGATATTCAGTATAGTGTTGGTGTAAAAAACAAAAAGACAATTGATCTCTAAAAGAAAAGCGTTCACTTGCATTAAATGAAATTTAATGCATAAAGAACATTTATTTATAAACTAAAATAACCTTACTTTATGTTAAATTATCATAAATTAAGTGATATTTTATACACACATAGATATATATATATATATATAATTTATTCATGATAACATAATAGGTCTAAGATATTTATATAAAAGGAATTATTTGAGATTCATCATTTTATCTACCACGAGCATCGCTTGAACCCAAAAATGTATAGAGGATAATGAGTTAACTTGCTTATAGCCAAAGCTAATGCACAAGCCTTCACCAGCACCCTAAGCTCAAGCCTTGCCTCCATGTGCCTTATTGTTATCCACATATTTTCTAAAGGATAAAAGTAGAAGAAGCCATGTCGCATATGATCACTAACATGTACATTCGATGTTGCTTCTCTTTGATGTCGCCCCTATCCCATACCGCCACTCTTCATTATCGCTTCCCAAAGCATTGCCACACATTACTAAAGTCGATGTCAATATCGCTTCGGATTAGTATCACTGTTAATCGATGTCACCGCATGGAATCAATGTTGCATTTCCCTAAAAAGCGACGAGGTCGAGTGTGGTCAAAATTGTAAGCTATCGGTCGACATCACCTATGTCGCATCTCATTGATGCAAAGCCCCTTTATTGCCATCGCCTACTTATGAATATAGAGTGAGTAGCCCAGCTCATTGACATCGCTCCTTAGTGATACCACACGACATTGATGCCGCTTGAAATCGATGACGTTATATAGAGATGCCGTGATTTATTGATACTTCCATAAGGCAACGCCGCTCAACCTCAGAACTACTCTATATCAACGATGCCCTTCATCGATGCTAAATGTTAATACCACTTCTAGCTGATGCCACCAATAACCAATCAAGAGCAGTTTAATGCATAGGATCATTGAGGTCGAAGACCATTGCTGCTAAGGCGGCATCGACGTTCTATTATTATCACCCTCAAACAAAGACCAGTGCATAAAAACAATGAGATTGCTGAAGCTATTGCTAAACCGTGTCGAAGTCATGTGTTATACCATGCACCCGCTCTTATAAATACGGACCTAGGGGTTATAGAGAGGCGGCGATCATTTTTCTTCTCTCCCTTCTAAAATCAAAGCATTGTAACCCTAAATCAAACTGTGGAAAATTTTCAATTAATTATAAATCTAATAATTCTATTGTAAGGAATATAGACAATGTCGAATATAGTTTATTGGACTATGAACGATGATAAGCATAGCCTATTTTGGCTATGGATAACATCGAAAATAACTTAATTTGCCTATTAACTTGACTATGCACCTTGAACATTATTGATATGGACATGCATATAATAAAACTCCATAGTCCCAAAGCTCAACGTGATTATTTACAAAGAGCTTTAGACTAAACAAGAAATTGTATGCATAATTACTATTTTGACTATCACATATGAACATTGGACTTCGAATATAATGACCAATCACCTAGCCTATTAACACACTTAATGGACTATTGCATGAATTTGCTACTTGTCTTCTCTATTCTTTGAATATATGGCATGAGACTTTGAGTATTTTATTCCAAAAGGTAATGTGGATTCTTGAATGTATATTCTTAGTGATCTTGAGGACTCTCGAATGTTTCATTCCAAGTGACCTTAAGGGATCTCCAATATCATATTCCAAGAAAATAGCCGGACTTTCGAGTATTTTACATTAAAAGATCAGTGGCATTATAAATCCGACTTTTAATGACTTAACCTTGCATCTAACCTCAAATGATAAACTTGTTCTTGATGGCACTCTTTGGTCATTGCCAACTAAGTCGTGCTTAGTTGTGATGTCATCAAGGGTTAGTTTATCATAATTAGGAACATGGTTGTTATGCCAATTTTTTGGTTTAACATTTTAGCACTAGAAGGAGGGCTTGAACCTCCATCTCTATTTAATTCTTAAGATAATGAAACAAATTGTTGTTTCAGGGGAAAATGAGATTAAGACGGCTTAATGCCTCAAATGAAGAAGTCATACAAACGACAACATTGGAAGAGAATGTAGTTACGAACTTTAACTTGGGAAATGCAAAGTCAGGACAGCCATCGAAACCGGCACAACCTACCAACAATGAAGCTACCATTAAAGACCTAGAACAATAGGTACAATGATGAAAGAACTTTTGAAAGGACTTCTTGCTTAAAAATCTTCCAAAACCACCAAGCTCATAGGAGGAGATGAGGTACAGTCTCCAAGAAGGGGCTTAGATTTCTCTTTGATTAGCAACAAAAAAAATACAAGCTCATTATAATGCCACAGAAAAGGAAAACCCACCAACAAGCTGAAGTAACCAAGCTTTCTCCAAGGTCATTAGCTGATTACAAAGGTAATGCAGATTACTAATGGAGATTAGAAGAGAAATCGTAGGAGCAATCTAGAAGTTCAACCTCCAGGGGATACAAACCCATTAAAAGCAATTATCATAGTGACGAAGCATACCTAAGAGACATGGCTGAGAAAATTGCAAAGGATATACTTAATCTTAAAGGAAAAGAAACTCTCGATGATAGGTTCAACAATAACCACTGAGAAGCTCCCTTCACAGAAGAAACATGTCCACCAGGATCTTGTCTCACGTTAAAATTCCATCCTTGAGATACAATGGAACCACTAACCTAAATGATCACTTGATGGCCTATGAAAGTCAAATGATCTATACAATGCTTCTGGAGCTATGCGTTGTAGGCTTTTTCCTACTACTTTCGAAGGTGTCGCGGCCAAGTGGTACAGGCAATACCGTTAGAAAATCGTCTATTCCTGGAAGCAATTCTCTTATGAATTCTCAGCGCAATTCTGTATTTGTAAAGACCTTATTATTGACTACACTGTACTAGCTAATATCAAGCAAAGACCGGGGGATCTATTTGGTGATTACCTGAGGAGATTCAATACAGAGGCACTAAAGGAAAAAGGGACGACCGATAAGGATAAGTTTGTGGTAGTACACTCAAGATTGATTGAGTAAACTCCATTCTGGAAGGATCTTTATATACACGGATGTATCGATTTACAAGATTTCCACTTCCATGCTGACAAATTAATTCTTATGGATGAAACATTTCATGCTAAAAAGAAAGCTCAAACCAAAAAGGAGTCCGAAAATATAGGATATAACCACAACAATAAGAAACCAAGTGGGAGGAAGTCCCTGACACTAATCACATTGCTTGGATAAACTGTTATGTTAAATATATGCTACAACAAAGGAAAACAATGATTTTTCAGTCTTGTACAAAGCTAAGACTAATCCTGAACTAAGAAGAGGGGAAGACTATTGTGCTTATCATTAGTTTAATGGGAATAAAACTGATGAGAGTCATGTTTTAGCGGGTATAATTCAATGCATGATCCGCTCCAAACGCTTAAAGGAGTTTGTTAAAGATAGCAAAAAAGTGGCCCGTTTTGAAGATCCCCACCAAAGACTCCAAAACAACACTGCTAACTTAGTGGAAAGTGATGATCAACCAGGATTCATACCACTCCTCAATAAAATCAATGTGATCCATGGAGGATCGGATCTAGCTGGGAGTAGCAAAGGAGTTAGTGTGGTGACCCTCACTCTAAAACACATAGATTTTTTTTCTCTATATTTGAATATTTAGATAATTCCCAATTATATTTTTTCCCAAGACCCTGGATTACCAATATATTCATATCAGTTCATAAAACACTTTAAGACAATTATATATTTGATGATATACAATTGTTTTTTTTATCAGAGGGAATTTAAATCAAACAGAAATCAAAATACCATACAAGTTATTGACATAGCCATTTATTTCTTTTCTAAGTTTTATTCTACTATATGAAGTAGATCTTTAACACCTAGAATACTTACATGTGTGATATGGACATGCACAGTGCATCTTTCTACTTCTTTTCTTGGTTTTCTAGACTTCCTACCTAAATAAACCTATTAGCATTTAATTGTTCTTGTGACAGTTATTAAGCTCATGCATGAAATCATTTTAAGATCCTACTTGCAGTTATGAACATTAAGAGTTGATTTCCTAATCACCATTTCAAATTAAACAATTGAAGTTAGATTGCATTTTTAAGTTTAACATGGTGCAGACTTAAATGCTTGGTGTTTTACTGGAAATGCTTGGTGTTATTTAAGGGTTGCTTGGTGTTTTCTTTGTTTTGTCCCGGAAGCACTTACACTTCATTAATTGAAATGAAGTGGTTCCAGGCTCCAAGAGTTTGACCCATAGACATCTAGGCCGGCCATAGTCCCTTATTTACCACTTTCAGACCCATGTTTCTCAAATAAACTCCTTCAAAAGCTTCTCCTAACACCAGCATATTTCTTCCTTATGTATATTCCTGAGAATTTATCCATTTATGCTAACAACCAAAAACACAAAATGCTTCCAGGTTTGTTTCTTTTATAATCTTTTTTTTATCTTGAAATCAGGTACATTAATGCAATGTTATAGACTCATCAGAATATATGCACAAATCAGTATCAATTATCTGCCATGCATACATTTATTCCACTTGAATATTTCTTATCCAAATCTTGTTAACTCCATCATTTTTTTTCAAAAATTATATAATAAGCTCAGGCAATAAAACCAGAGATCATCACATACACATTTTATATTTATGTGTTATGTCCATCCCCTTGTTTTCTCCAAATCAGATAATCATAAAATCAATAGGTAATCAAACTCCATCAAAAATCATTTAAAATAAGTTTTACTTAAGTACAAGTTTTAATCCAAATACTCAAAAAAACTCCCTACAATTAACTCCAACTACCACATGTGATCTGACTATTAACATCATTACAAGCATCTGCAAATTTAAAACAAGTCTCTTTTATTTATACTACCAGCTAATGCCTTCTTCACTCATCAAGCCAACTTCAATTTCCTACAAGCAATTCATTTAGCTGCCCCAAAGAATTTTTGAGACACCCAGATGATTGCAAGGGCAACCAAAAGGGTCAGTTTATACTGGTATGAACATTAATCAAAATTTTATACACATATTCATACTTCCATTTCTAGATAAATAAACTCAGATTTTATTCTCCCAATCTCACCCAGCAATTAATCAGAACATCACATTAATCCTGATTAATTTAACTCCCTGTCTAGATATTCATAACCCAAATTTATAAATCCCATTCTTTATTTATTTTATGGTCTACATCTCCTTGTCAAATGAACACTATGTATGCATTGTGAAGGAAACTCCCAGGTTACTTAATTTATTCCAACACACAAAGGCCTCAGGGTGCAGTTGCACCATGCATATACTTGCTCCCACCTGAAGCAAGCAGATCATTGACTAACTCCCAAGAGACCAATTTAGTTTCTCTTTCATTCATTCATATTTCAAAAAGATATAACTGCTTGTATACTTTCTGGTTCAACCCCATGATTTTTATTTATTAGCCTTATTACAGGAAATACAACATTCCTTTGGTCTTCCTAAAAATAATTTGAGCATCATGATCCTGCTATATTATTGTGAATAAATGGATAAGGGTTTTATTAAGGAAGTCCCTCAAAAAAAAACCCAGAAATTCTCTTCTGACTTGTGATATGAATATTGAGCTTCATGCTTCATTATCTAAGAAATAGACATAAGCTAGATCACTGTCTTGCTGCCTATTCCCTAAATAATGTAGATCCATACTTCATAATAATAAAGCAGAACAAAAGTGCCCAAACCATTTTGTCTTTGAAAAACCCACATATAAATTTAAAAACTCCAAACAATAAAGCACAACCAAACAAGAATACACAACCAAACATCCATCTCACCCATAATAAATCATTTCAAGGATCTTTTTCTTTTAAATGAATCATAACATTATAGGCTGCCTACCAGAGGACTTAGTGCCATAGCATAAAAAAAGGATTAATGCTCACCTAGTGTTTTTCTTTTACTGTCTTAATCCCTTGAACAGCAAATCCTCCAAAGTCTCAAGCTAATGTTTCTCCTAGTTTACTTTATTTTTGTTTTGATCCCGAGAGAATGATGGATATGGTTATGTGCAGTTATTTATAAAATCATTCTAGGTTTTAAGAAAATGGGTAATTCCCCTGATACCCTTAGATGTTCATGTACATATCACATTCCTGTGTGGTCCTAAATTGGAAATGCACACGTTAGGTTACTTTAATTGGTTATTTCGGGAATCAAACATTTTAAACACTGCATGCTATTTTCATGTCTCCATTTTATTCATGCCATATGCATGTGATCCTTTATTCATTCTTTTTTTTTAAGTTTAAAGAATTTGTAAACTTCTTGTGTTTTCTCTCTAGCTATTATCTCCATTTAATCAGGTACACTATCATACATAATCATGTGATGTAAGAAATCTGTCTCACTATATTGTTTGCTGGGAATGATTATAAGATATAGAAATTCTTATTTGATCCTGCATTTGTTTTTATTCTGACTTTAATTGAAAACAACAACTCCTCATACACATTTATGTGGTATAAATCACATATATCATGCTAATTACTTCTAGCATAAATACATAAGTCATTTGGTCCTTATAAAACTCTATTTTATTTTATTTTTAGATAAAACAGGAAACTCCTCATATATTAAATATATGTATTTATGTAATTCTTTAGGCATGAAACTATATTTATTTTAAATCCTAATTTTTAATCACCTTAACCCCTTGCATTTTTGTCCAGCAGAACTCCCATGCATATTTAATTTATTAACAAGCTTTTCCATTTTAATATGTCATTTAATATATATATATATATATATATATTTCTCTACTTTTTTTTCTTCAGAAATTCTCAAAGTAAATATAACTTTCATTTTTAGGGTCATTACATACCCTCCCCCTTAAAGGAATTATGTCCCCATAATTTCACCTAATTTCTCCAATTAAAAGCACTAATCTATAGCCTGTTTTAACTCCATAACCCCATACTCACATTTTATGAAAGCAAACAATATATAAGAATATTTAGAAAAATCGTCATAAGCTGCTTAAACATACCTCTCCATTAGTAAACAAATTGGGGTATTTAGCCCTCATTTTATCTTCAACCTCCCATGTACAATCATTAGTGTCCAAGCTCCATTGAACTTTTACCAGTTTGATCACCTTGTTCCTCAACTTTTTCTCTTCCTTGGCAACTATCCCTACTGGTTCATTTGTATAAACCAAATTCTTTTGGACTTGAATTTGAGTAGGTGACTCCAGAATTGCCCCTTCATCATGCACCCATTTTCTCAATTGAGAAACATGAAACACTGGATGCACACCACTCAACTCCTCAGGTAACTTAAGTCTGTAGGCCATGGCACCGATTCTTTGCATAATTTCATATGGTCCTACAAATCTTGGTGATAGCTTACCAGATTTCCCAAACCTGAACACCTTCTTCATTGGTGATACCTTAAGAAAAACATGCTCTCCTACTTCAAACTCCATTGGCTTTCTCTTTCTATATGCATAAGACTTTTGTCTTGATTGTGCTGCCTTCATTCTATGCCTAACTAATTCAATCATGTTGGAAGTTTCTTTAACATGATCTGTCCCCAATATTACACCCTCTCCTGCTTCCAACCAACAAGTAGGAGACATGCAGGGTCTCCCATACAAGGCTTCAAAGGGAGCCATTCCTATTGTTGATTGATAGCTATTGTTGTAAGTGAATTCTGCCAGGTGGATATGATCCTCCCAATTACCCCCAAAATCAAGCACACATGCTCTAAGTAAATCTTCCAATATTTTATTCACTATCTCTGTTTGCCCATCACTTTGAGGATGGTAGGCAGTGCTTAAACAAAGTTGTGTTCCCATTGCTTCTTGGAAGCTCTCCCAAAATCTTGAGGTGAACAAAGTGTCTCTATCACTTACAATAGTCTTGGGTATACCATGTAGCCTCACCACTTCCTTAATAAATAATTGTGCAAGCCTAGATGCATTTCTATCTGACCCGACAGGGACAAAGTGAGCTGATTTGGTTAGTCTATCAACAATTACCCATATACTATCATTGCCTTTCTTAGTTCTAGGCAAACCATCCACAAAATCCATGGAAATACTTTCCCATTTCCACTGAGGTACCTCCAAAGATTGCAACATGCCAGAGGGCTTTTGGTAGTCTGCTTTAATTTGTTGACATGTGAAACACTTTGCCACATATCTTGCCACTGCTTGCTTCATTCCTGGCCACCAGTAGCTTCTTTTTAAATCATGATACATTTTAGTACCACCAGGGTGTATGGTGTACTTGGTCTTGTGATGCTCATTCATGATTTCTTCCTTCAACTCTGCAATGTCTGGTACACAAAGCTTATCATTTTTCCTCAAATAAACCTGGGAATCTATTTTAAAATTCTCTGACTCAATGTTATTTAATAACATTTCTTTCTTCTCCTTTAGACTTTGATCTTGATCTTGCATGCCACCAATTTTCTCCACCAGATTAGACTTCGCTGTGATTATTCCCAGTGTACCATACTCCACCATATCATCATGTTTTCTAAAATTCTTCTCATTCTTGCTATATATATCTGCCTCCCTAAGCATTACAAGGTTTTTAAATTCATCAATCATTAGACTTGCTAACCTAACTTGATGCCTACTCAAGGCATCTGCCACCCTATTGGCTTTTCCAGGGGTGTACAAAATATCTAAATCATATGCAGCTAGAAACTCCAACCACCTTGCTTGCCTCATATTTAAATCTTTTTGAGAAAATAAATATTTCAATGCTTGATGATCTGTGAATAATTCAAATTTTGCTCCAAGCAAATAATGCCTCCAAAGTTTTAATGCAAACACTATTACAGCTAATTCTAGATCATGAGTTGCATATTTGGTTTCATTGGGTTTAAGCTGTCTTGATGCATATGCCACCACCTTGCCATGTTGCATAAGCACTGCACCTAACCCAGACCCACTAGCATCAGTATATACAACCATTCCTTCATTTTCTTCTGGGATTTGTAGGACAGGAGCTTCCACTAGTGCTTGTTTCAACTTCTCAAAAGCTTGTTCACACTGCTCAGTCCACACATATGGTTAGTTCTTCTTTGTTAGCTTGGTCATTGGTGCGGCTATTCTTGAAAAATCCTTGATGAACCCCCTATAGTACCCTGCCAAACCTAAGAATGACCTCAACTCAGTCACTGTTTTGGGTCTACTCCATGATTGAACTGCAATGACCTTGCTTGGATCCACACTCACCCCTTGCTGTGACACTATGTGTCCTAAGAATTTCACTTCATGTTGCCAAAATGTACACTTTGAATACTTGGCTTTTAATTCATGTTCTCTAAGCCTAGATAATACTAAATGTAGGTGCATGGCATGATCAGTTTCTTCAAGTTGCCCAACATTCCCAGTGTTGCTTGCTGCTAAAGCTCCTACCCTTGATGTTCCCCTATTGGTCTCTGGGCAATCCTTCTTGAGATGACCCATCTTTCCACAATTATAGCAGCCTCCTCTAGGTATTTTAGGGTCAGGGCATTGGTTACTATAATGTCCAGCTTTTCCATAATTAAAACAATGAGTGAATTTCTTGCTTTCTGGTGCTATTGCTCCTTCCCCTTTCTTAACTCCTTTACTTGCATTTCTCTTGTCATAAGGTTGCACTTTGTTCTGACCACCCTTCTTCTTATTGAGCTTCATATTCCTGAATTTCTCCCTTGCGGTGTCATGTTGCTCAAATGAGAGAGTTAGATCAATTACTTGATCAAAGGTTTTGTCCTTGTATGGCAACATTGCCCTTGACAGACTAGGGTTCAAGCCTTGAATGTACCTTGCATTCTTTGCTTCTGCATTCCCTATTAACACCATTCCATACTTGGATAATGCTTCAAACTTCTGAGTGTATTCATTTACACTCATGCCTCCTTGCCTTAACCTAATAAAGTCTTCAAGCAGTGTGGCCATAGCAGATGCTAGGACAAATCTGGCCTCAAGCATGTCCTTGAAATTATTCCAAGTGATGGTATCCTCTTGTCTTCCTGCTGTCACAACCTTCCACCAATCCAGTGCAACCCCCTTCAATTTCCTTGAAGCTATCTGTCTCTTCCTTTGGTCATTGATTTGCATATCTGTGAAGACCCTCTCCATAGTTCTTATCCAAGTTTGGACACCTATAGCTCCTTCAGTGCCTTCAAAATCCTTTCCTCCCAAAGTAGTACATGTCTTAAGCAGTTTGGAGAGTTCCTCATGAGGATTGTCTTGCCTTGGTGCCATTCCATCCCTTAAAGCTCTCACAAAATCCTCCATGCTCATCACAGGTGGCTCACGTGATGATCCTGCACCTGTGTGATGCCTTGGTCCTACCATAATGCTATAAATGTGATTTTTATGTTAGTTTAATTTACCCCCATCATTCTTGGTGTCTTTACTTTGTTCATTTTTTATTCCTGTGCACACTGTGCATGTATCAAATGCACTCACATATATTTTTTTAACATAAAACAAAAGCATTCAACACCAATAATTCAAACAATGCATTCAAACATCCATATGCATACAACAACATTTACTATGTTATTTAAAACATAGCTCTGATACCAACTGTGGTGACCCTCACTCTAAAACACATAGACTTTTTTCTATATTTGAATATTTAGATAATTCCCAATTATATTTTTTTACCAAGACCCTGGATTACCAATATATTAATATCAGTTCATAAAACACTTTAAGACAATTATATATTTGATGATATACAATTGTTTTTTTTATCAGAGGGAATTTAAATCAAACAGAAATCAAAATACCATACAAGTTATTGACATAGCCATTAATTTCTTTTCTAAGTTTTATTCTACTATATGAAGTAGATCTTTAACACCTAGAATACTTACATGTGTGATATGGACATGCATAGTGCATCTTTCTACTTCTTTTCTTGGTTTTCTAGACTTCCTGCGTAAATAAACCTATTAGCATTTAATTGTTCTTGTGACAGTTATTAAGCTCATGCATGAAATCATTTTAAGATTCTACTTGCAGTTATGAACATTAAGAGTTGATTTCCTAATCACCATTTCAAATTAAACAGTTGAATTTAGATTGCATTTTTAAGTTTAACATGGTGTAGACTTAAATGCTTGGTGTTTTACTTGAAATGCTTGGTGTTATTTAAGGGATGCTTGGTGTTTTCTTTGTTTTGTCCCGGAAGCACTTACACTTCATTAATTGAAATGAAGTGGTTCCAGGCTCCAAGAGTTTGACCCATAGCCATCTAGGCCGGCCATAGTCCCTTATTTACCACTTTCAGACCCATGTTTCTCAAATAAACTCCTTCAAAAGCTTCTCCTAACACCAGCATATTTCTTCCTTATGTATATTCCTGAGAATTCATCCATTTATGCTAACAACCAAAAACACAAAATGCTTCCAGGTTTGTTTCTTTTATAATCTTTTTTTTATCTTGAAATCAGGTACATTAATGCAATGTTATAGACTCATCAGAATATATGCACAAATCAGTATCAATTATCTGCCATGCATACATTTATTCCACTTGAATATTTCTTATCCAAATCTTGTCAACTCCATCATTTTTTTTCAAAAATTATATAATAAGCTCAGGCAATAAAACCAGAGATCATCACATACACATTTTATATTTATGTGTTATGTCCATCCCCTTGTTTTCTCCAAATCAGATAATCATAAAATCAATAGGTAATCAAACTCCATCAAAAATCATTTAAAATAAGTTTTACTTAAGTACAAGTTTTAATCCAAATACTCAAAAAAACTCCCTACAATTAACTCCAACTACCACATGTGATCTGACTATTAACATCATTACAAGCATCTGCAAATTTAAAACAAGTCTCGTTTATTAATACTACCAGCTAATGCCTTCTTCACTCATCAAGCCAACTTCAATTTCCTGCAAGCAATTCATTTAGCTGCCCCAAAGAATTTTTGAGACACCCAGATGATTGCAAGGGCAACCAAAAGGGTCAGTTTATACTGGTATGAACATTAATCAAAATTTTATACACATATTCATACTTCCATTTCTAGATAAATAAACTCAGATTTTATTCTCCCAATCTCACCCAGCAATTAATCAGAACATCACATTAATCCTGATTAATTTAACTCCCTGTCTAGATATTCATAACCCAAATTTATAAATCCCATTCCTTATTTATTTTATGGTCTACATCTCCTTGTCAAATGAACACTATGTATGCATTGTGAAGGAAACTCCCAGGTTACTTAATTTATTCCAACACACAAAGGCCTTAGGGTGCAGTTGCACCATGCATATACTTGCTCCCACCTGAAGCAAGCAGATCATTGACTAACTCCCAAGAGACCAAATTAGTTTCTCTTTCATTCATTCATATTTCAGAAAGATATAACAGCTTGTATACTTTCTGGTTCAACCCCATGATTTTTATTTATTATCCTTATTACAGGAAATACAACATTCCTTTGGACTTCCTAAAAATAATTTAAGCATCATGATCCTGCTATATTATTGTGAATAAATGGATAAGGGTTTTATTAAGGAAGTCCCTCAAAAAAAACCCAGAAATTCTCTTCTGACTTGTGATATGAATATTGAGCTTCATGCTTCATTATTTAAGAAATATACATAAGCTAGATCACTGTCTTGCTGCCTATTCCCTAAATAATGTAGATCCATACTTCATAATAATAAAGCAGAACAAAAGTGCCCAAACCATTTTGTCTTTGAAAAACCCACATATAGATTTAAAAACTCCAAACAATAAAGCACAACCAAACAAGAATACACAACCAAACATCCATCTCACCCATAATAAATCATTTCAAGGATCTTTTTCTTTTAAATGAATCATAACATTATAGGCTGCCTACCAGAGGACTTAGTGCCATAGCATAAAAAAAGGATTAATGCTCACCTAGTGTTTTTCTTTTACTGTCTTAATCCCTTGAACAGCAAATCCTCCAAAGTCTCAAGCTAATGTTTCTCCTAGTTTACTTTATTTTTGTTTTGATCCCGAGAGAATGATGGATATGGTTATGTGCAGTTATTTATAAAATCATTCTAGGTTTTAAGAAAATGGGTAATTCCCCTGATACCCTTAGATGTTCATGTACATATCACATTCCTGTGTGGTCCTAAATTGGAAATGCACACGTTAGGTTACTTTAATTGGTTATTTCGGGAATCAAACATTTTAAACACTGCATGCTATTTTCATGTCTCCATTTTATTCATGCCATATGCATGTGATCCTTTATTCATTCTTTTTTTTTAAGTTTAAAGAATTTGTAAACTTCTTGTGTTTTCTCTCTAGCTATTATCTCCATTTAATCAGGTACACTATCATACATAATCATGTGATGTAAGAAATCTGTCTCACTATATTGTTTGCTGGGAATGATTATAAGATATAGAAATTCTTATTTGATCCTGCATTTGTTTTTATTCTGACTTTAATTGAAAACAACAACTCCTCATACACATTTATGTGGTATAAATCACATATATCATGCTAATTACTTCTAGCATAAATACATAAGTCATTTGGTCCTTATAAAACTCTTTTATTTTAATTTTAGATAAAACAGGAAACTCCTCATATATTAAATATATGTATTTATGTAATTCTTTAGGCATGAAACTATATTTATTTTAAATCCCAATTTTTAATCACCTTAACCCCTTGCATTTTTGTCCAGCAGAACTCCCATGCATATTTAATTTATTAACAAGCTTTTCCATTTTAATATGTCATTTAATATATATATATATATATATATATATATATATTTCTCTACTTTTTTTTCTTCAGAAATTCTCAAAGTAAATATAACTTTCATTTTTAGGGTCATTACAGTTAGGGACAGCTATGTTCGAGAAGCAAAGGAGGGGATTTTCTCAATTCATGAAGAACCACTGCTTAAGAATCCCACATACCAAATTCAGATGCACAATCTAACTATCACTCTATAAGAGTTAAAAGGAGGAGTTCGTCATCCAGACAATGATCCACTCATGATTACTGTCTGAATTGGACTCTCTGTGGTTTCCAAAATTTTGGTGGATACGGAAAGTGCAGTCAATGTGATCTTTAAACATGATTTTGATTAAATGGGAATTCTGAAGGAGAAGCTAGAGTCGAGCTTTGATCCCATTTTTGGGTCCAACAACAAAGGATCAACTCACATTGGGTAGATAAAGCTTTTGATGCAGATGGGGAATTCCGCCAAATTTTTGAACGTTCGAGACTCTCTTTGTCATCATGGATCAACCATCCTATTACAATGCCTTCTTTAGGAGGCCAGCTTTGGACGAATTTAATGCTTTTGTTTCGCTAAAATACTTGATGGTGAAGTTCCCAACCAAGAATGGCTGGAGAACAATAAAAGAAGAAAAATTTAGCTCTCATGAAATGTATTTTTCCACTCTTAAAAAATATAAATGAGACAATATTTCTGGCTATGACTTGAAGAAAAATGAGTTAGCTGAAAATGATACTAATAAGCCTTTGGATGAGGGTCCTTCAAACCAATCATCCAAAGCACAAACGAAACCTAACAAGAAAACTAAGCATATATTAAAGAAGTTTGATTTCTTTGAAAAGAAAAGGAAGAGAAAGGAAACTAACCTGGTAAAGGATGAAATAGAAGGTGAAGAAATAATCACTAAATTAGATTGTAGAGGCGAGCAAGTACGAATGAAACCCACAGAAGATCTCAAAAAGATATGCTTGAATCCAATCGATCCAGCAAAGATAGTCAAAGTTGGAAAGGATTTGGAAAGCAAACTTAAAGCAGAACTAATTCAGTACCTACAGTCTAGCAAAGACGTATTCGCATGGACTCATTCAGATATGGTTGGGATAAATCCAGCTATCATGTGTCATGCTCTGAATATCGATTCCAGCATAACGCCTATCTGATATAAATAGAGGCAATTTGATAAAGTCCGGTCCCATGATTTAAAAGAGGAGGTCAAAAAATTGCTTGAGAATGGGTTCATCGAAGAGATACTTTATCCAAAGTGGTTGGCCAATCCAGTGCTGGTCAAGTTGTCCAACAGCAAGTGGAGAATGTGTGTTGACAATACTGATCTAAACAAGGCATGCCTAAAAGTCTGGTGCCCGCTTTTGAGAATAGATCAGTTGGTTGATGCAACTAGCGGGCACAAGCTTTTATCTTTCATGGATGCCTATTCCGGCTGCAATCAAATTCCCATGTTCAAGCCAAACAAGGAGAATATGTAATGCCCCTGAATTTTAATTAACATTATTCGGGATATTTAATTGGATAAATTAAATAGAATAATGTGAATAATTAGGGAGATAAGATTAATAAATCCAATGGTCGTGTCTTAATGTTGAATAAAAATAAGACTTAACTAAATTTAGAAGGAGGAATTTCCTAAGGAGTAAACTTGAAAATGGAGCTACATTTCTTTGTATATATCTCTTCCTCCACCTTAATAAATTTCCACTATCTCATTCTTAACTCCCACATATTTCGGTCAGCCATTAAAAAGCGCCAGGAAGAGTTTAAATTGAAGAATAAGCTAAGGAATTAAAAACTAGGAAAGTATCTCATTCTCCAATCAACTAATCAAGGTGAATAATCATGTTTATCATCTCGTTTTTCTATGTTTGGATCGGTTATGGGTTATACCCGATTCATGTTTATGATTTTGGTTAGGATATAACCACTTAAACCTTTTTTAGGATAAGACATAGGTGTTTTAAAATGTTAATGGGGTAATTAACACGTTTTCTTTCGGTTTTGGTTAAATTCCGAGTTGTTTTGATCTTTATATGCTTTGAAATTATATTATGTTGAAGTATATGATTTATCTGATTTTTGGGAATTTTTCCTTAGTTATTTACTAAGGTAATTAAATTATTTAAGACCAAGGGCTAAACTAAAAATTTGCTTTCGAAACTATTTAAATTCAGATGGAAATTGCTTTTGGAAATATTTGAGGAAGAAGTACAGTGTTTTGAGAAAAAGGTTGACTTTTTTATACTTTTTACTACTTGGAAGTACATGAGAAGGTTCCTCAGCCAATCAAAATTAGGCAAACAAGATAAAAACATCACTTTAGTGGGCCCAGTTCTGTCTTTGACTCCAACAGGCCCGCTTTTACCCTTTTGACGAAGTCGAAAGGTACCTTTCGTCTAAAACGGAAGGTAAATAGTTACCTTCCGCCCAAGTCAAAAGGTAGGCACGGGGCCGAAGGGAAGAAAAGGGCGAAGGGATGGGGTGGCTGCTTCTTTTGCTTTCGGATAGAAATAAAAAAATTGTTTTCGAATAAGTTGAAGGGGGATCCTTCGACTCTACCATTTAATAAAAAACTAAAATTTTATATTCAAGAAGGGTGTCGAAAGGGATCTTCGAAAGCTTAAACCTTCAAGAGTATTGTTTTAAATGTTTTTCGAAAAGGTGTTTTAAAACCTTTTGGCAAGCCGAAGGGTTAACCTTCCGACATGGTCGGAAGTATGCTTTCGAAGGGTTGGTTCCAACACCAACACTTCATTATTTTTGGATGATTTCGAAAGGTTTTGATTTCGAAAGGTTTGGTTTCGAAAGGTTTGACTTCGAAAGGTTTATTTTGAAGGGCTTTGAAGGGGCTATCTTTAATGATTTCGAAAGGTTTTAATTTCGAAAAGTTTATTTCAAAGGTTTAATTTCGAAAGGTTTTAATTTCGAAAGGTTTTGATTTTGAAAGGTCTTGAGTTTCAATGATTTTGGAAGGTTTTGAAGGGGTTACCTTCAATGATTGTGAAAGGTATGATTTTGTAATGCTTTCAAAAGGAAGGTTTCAGAAAGGGCTAACTTCGGAGGGTTATTTGCTTTCGAATGGGACTTCATTCAAAGGGTTTTGAAGGGCTGTTTTTAGCCATTCTCCTTAAGTAAAATTTTGCTAATTTGAAGGGGTTACTTCGAAGGGTTATAGCGTAAAATACTTATTTTGTTTGAACATGTAAGGGGGAGCCTTATATAAATTTGATGTTATGAAATCTTGGGGACACCGGGGTGGGATTACTGATTTTGATACATAGTTTGGGGGTTAGAAACAGAAATATGCTTTCGAAATTATACATTGGGGCTATCAATGTGTTTTTATTTAATTTAACCTAATTGGGGCTACCAATGGGAATAGGTTAAACAGGTGGAATACCTAGGGAAAAATATATAATCATGGGGATCATGACTTTTTATAAATAATCATGAGGATCATGATATTTTTGTTGGCCAAGTGATGAGTTCTTGGTTAACCTAGGAAAACCATGGAATGTGCGTTGGATAGCCCATATCGAATTTCTAAAGTAAAGAATGTTTTGCCAGAGATGGTTAGTGTAGCATCGATTTCACCCTAGAGGGGGGTGAATAGGGTGATACTATTAATTATAAAAATTATTGCGGAAGTTTATATAAAATAATTGCAGCACTGATCACAGCATAATAATAGCAGCACAGATAATGGCAGAATATAAAAAGCAGAAAATAGAACACACAGATTTACCCAGCTTCGGCAAAACCCTGCCTATGTGCTGCCCCCAAGGTTTCTACTAGAAATTAAGTAGTCAGACACTTACAAACGTAAACTCGCGACACCCGCTACCGACTAACCTAACTCTACGCTCAATACCCTGCCACAACTCAGCCACTGAGTTGCGAATTCTCGAACTACACCACCGTAGTTCATCCCCTAGTCACACGACTAGAAAATACAAGAGAAATACAAAATTTAAAAGCAATTTAAAAATAATTAAAAATTTAAAACCCTGATTAACAAAACCCTTTATTAAAATAAAACAAGGCCGGCCTTTTTATTTCTTTGCTCTACTTTGCTCTGTAAAAATGGCAGCCTCGTTCCTTTATTCGCTTGTTCCTCTTTGCTGAAATTAGGGCTTTGGAGAATTTGAAGCTGCCGACTTTAGTTGATCAAGCAAATGATATTTTCGCGTTGCTCAGTTGATCGATTGGTCATTGCTTAGCACACGGCACCTTCTCGAGTTCACTTGAATTTGTACGTGATTTTCCCTTTTTGCTTTTCTGGTTGATTTGCTTTGAACTCAATTAATGATTCGAGTTATTGATATAAAGTTTGCTCTGTTGTTGTTTGAACTCGAATGGTTAATTTAGGCTGATGATGATTGGGTTTTATAGGATTCGAATTCCTATATTTTCGTTCGTATAAATTCATTTGAATTCGTCAATAATTTTGCTCGGCCATTCGATGTTGCTTGGATGCTGTTGATGTTTACTAACTTGTTCAAAATCGTATATTGTTGCTTGATTAACACGGATTCGATTTTGAACTGTTTGAACTTCCTTGATCACCAAGGTTTTGATTCTGATTTGAAACTGCTGCTTGTTGACTTCGGCCAGTTGATACTGCTATGTGAATTTCTGGCTTGACTCTAACTTGTTCATTGTCACTTGCTTATTTTTCTTTGTGCTTGTTTACTCCGGTTATGGTGATAATATATTTTGGTTTTTGCCTCGACTTGGTTTTTGACATCACCTGGCTTCGGTCATTTAATACTGTGATAATATTTGAATTTGGCACTAACTTGTTCAATTTGAAATTTCTGATGCAATTTACAACCTGATGCTTAAACATGTTCTTGTTTCACTGGGTTGGACTGCACTGATTTTCTGGTCTTTAGCCGAGTTGTCATGTTGCCTGACCTTGATTTAATCTTGAAACTCTGACATACTCATTCTATATGCATTCTGTCGAATTTTGGTTTCACTTGTTGTTCACTGGTCTTCGAGACAGTTCATGTAGTGTCTGCTCTTGATTACTTATAGATGGTCTGCTTCATCGACTTGTATTTGGTTGTATGCATATTTGTACATGTCTCTGGTATCACTGTTTCATTCAAGTTTGTGCATTCTTCTCTGGCTTGATGTCTTGGCTTATTTTTCCTGTATCTGGTCTGGTGGCATTCATTTTAGTATATGCAGTCTTTGTTTTGGTTGCAATGGTCTCTCTCGACTGCTCATTGTTGTAGCATGTTGTTGCTTACTTGTCATTGTAGTTTTTGTTCATTGAGCTAGCCGTTAGAAACAGTGCTCATACACACATGTATATATATACATATATATGTATATATATATATATATACATATATATGTATGTATGTATGTATGTATGTGTATGATTCATGTGCCTTTTGAGTGTTTCATATTTGACTGTGCACTGAATCTATGTTGAGTTGAGCCACTTGGTTGAACATGTACACTTAGTTGGTTCATTGGTGTTTGATCATTCATGTTGTTCATGTTGTCTGGATTAGTGCAGTTTCATTGTGGCTTTACTTTGAACCTCATGCTTCATTGTTGTTTCAATTTGGTCTGGTTGGACTGTCTAGCCTCTGTTTTCATGTGTACGACTTGAACTTTGGTCGAGGCTTGATTTATGTGTCTTGACCATTTCATTTGAATTTGCACCTGTGTTGAATCCAGCTTAAAGCTCGGGTTTGACCTTGTGCTGATATCGTGACTTTATTTGTATTTCACTTGAGTTGAACCCGACTCTTGATTGGGTTTGACCTTGTGCTCGCCTGTCCCCGCATTTTTATCAAGTGTATATCGGTGTGCACGGCCTTGTGGCATGTACAGTGATACACTATGCACGTCACAAGCTGTTCGTATATATTTTCAAAATTACATTTTATTTTACACTGCAAAAATATTTTATTTCCAATTTTACTGTGTCAGTATATATATTTGCAGATAGCTCAGATGTTGGATTCAATCTGGAATGGAGTTGAAGATAAATACGAGTGAATGAGTGCTATGTAGTGAGGTGCTAATGTAAATGATAAATTATGATGTAATCGAATTTGTATTGTAATTGAAATTTGTATATATATATATATAGTGAGAGCTCAAATTTGTACTATTCAAAATTGTAATAAAATATTTGTTTGAATAAAATATCCGTTTGAATTTAAATTTTGTGTTATTTATTTTATTCAGCAAATATTTATTAATTATGTGAAAAATAAAATAGTACATTAACAAATACATTTAAATGAATATATATATATATATATATATATATATATATATGTTTATTATCATCAAACAAAAATCATATACTTGCATATTCTACAATCTCCCGCTTTTGATGATAACAAACATATATTTAAGATTTTGAATTTATTAAATGTATTTGGTCATTCAATTTGCTCCCTCTATTTGAATGCTCCCTCTCTACACAAAGCTCCCCCTTCATATATGCATGAAAATAAATAAAAATATGCAAATGAGCCCAGATGCAAATAGAAAATACAAAATATAATATTTGACCTTTATTTATCAAAATCTTAACTTTTCTCTCCCCCTTTTGTTATCAGCAAAAGAGTAATAGTGTTAGAAAAATAGAGACAAAGCGATAAACATTAACACAACATTAAAACTGAATCGAATATAAATATTAAATTTCAATAAAAATCAAACAAAAATCATAAATACTCTTTTTGACACATATTCCACTTTAGAATGATAGGGATGATGTCATCATATAAAACCATATAGTTGTGTCTATTTGTGTTATATTTATATCAGAAATTTGAATATCTACTAACCATGCATAACCGTTAGGACTTTTAAATGAGATTAGTAGTATTCCAAATTTTTAAAAAAATGAATTCAAGTATCTTCTAACCACGCATAACCGTGAGGACATTTAAATGGGATTAGAATCAACTTGTCTATTTAATCAATCAATTTTGATATGCGTTCCATACATGCATAACTGTGAGGACTTTTAAATGAGCATGGAATCACATAATCAAAAATTCCAAGTAATTCACCCATGCATAACCGTGAGGACTTTTAAATGAGAGTGAATACTTTGGATGTTTTTATTTCTTAAAAATATAATCAATTGAAAAATGAATGATTTCCCATTTAAAATACCACATATTGACATACTATATTGAATTTTGATGAGTGATGGTCGATAGAAATAGAAATGGTCATGGAATTTTTACCAAACAAAAAGTTTTCATAACTCTTGTTTAAATTTCTAAAGAAATTTACTGATTATACTGTCTCAAGTTATAATATATGATTAATATCAACACTCATCACTTTTTCAATCACTATTTATCTTTTTGATAAATAGTAGGGAGTCGGATTAGTTAATGCAGTCATTTAAAATCAAATCCAAAAGTAATTATAAAATCAAATTTTCAAAAATGACTAATCTGAAACAAGGTCATCAAAAATGATTTTCTAGAAGGGGTTTTTATAAAAATGTCTGCTATTTGAAAATTATTTCAAGTGAAAAATATGCGGATATTTTCTTTGAAAAACGATGCAATTACTGAATGTCTCAACATAAGTCACGTTCCACTAGGAATTTTTCTATCAACTAGATTACCAGTGTAATTTGCATCTGAATTTCCCTTTGACTCAAGATTATCATTAATTGAATGTTATAGATCAAACCGTGAAGTGTGCAACAAAATATCTCAAAATCATTTTTAACGACTTTTAACTGAAGTTCTCTTGAATTTGAATTGAAGACGTGTAAATAAACAAATAGTGAACATAGTGTCAGATCCCGAAGCAATAAGATAAGCACATATATCCACGTGTATTATGAGTAATCAGCAATCAATAAAACGTCATCATTAGTCCAAGCAATTCTATATGAAATAGTTCAAAGATGATTGGTCAACATTTTGAATAAGTTAGAATCAAAATCATCATTCATCACTTTATAACATAACTGGCTGATTTAAATTAGATTATGGTGCAGATTATCACTTTTAATAAATCATTCAAGATAAATATATTGATACCTATTTTACCTTTCCAATAATTTTTCATTGTATGCCCATTGTGATTCTGCCACCTTTGTACTAGGCTAAGGAACTTTGATTTGACGCCCGTTGTGTTTCTGGAACAGCCAGAATCCAGATAACACTGTTGTTGTTCCTTAACCTGCCACCACACCTATACAAGAAAAGATTTTTGTGACCTATTTGTTATTATAGGTCCATGGTTGTTAGTGTCAAATAATTTTGAAGAATATGTTTGTGGAGAACCAAAACAATTTATATATGTTCCTTTTGGCACCCAGATTTGTTTGACTTTGAGGGATTTTATATTCTTGGCTTTTGGAACTCAAATTGGTATGGTTTTCACATGTTTGGGTATCACACTTTTCCCTTTAACAATGTTATTAGTTGTTTGTTCATATTTTGACACTTTTGCAAATCCAAATGCATTCCTTTTATTCTCGAAGAGTTGGTTTTCTAAGAGTATATTAAATGATTTATCTCTAGTGAAAAATTTCTGAGTAACCAACTCAAGTTTATTAACTTTGGATTTTAAAAGTTTATTTTCATTTATTAGCTTCGAACAACAACTAATGGTACTATCTCCCTTTTCAAAACTATTCATTTTTAATTGAATATTTTCATTTTGAAGCTCTCTAATTTTATTCTTAATTTCAAGCATCTCGGCTTCAAAGAGTTAGAGTTTTTTTAATTCAATTTTTTCAAAATCCTTGATTTTTTCAATCTCCTTTTCAAACTCGTGATTTAATTTAATAATTTCAGGTTTGCTTAAAATCACGTTTTCTTTTTCAAGGGTTTTGAAATTTTCGTTGATCTCATTTAATTTCTTCTCAAAATCGTACTTTTAGAACTTTCTGACTTCTTAAAGCTATCCAAATCTTTTTGCAAAATTTTGTTTTTACAAATCAACTCAGCTTTGTTTTTGTCTTGAATTAAAATTTTGTTTTCTAACTTTTGAAAGTTTTCATGAAGACGGGCAAATTCTTTTTCATGATTGAAACACCTTTTGCAATTAGAACTTTTATTTTTCTTAATATTTTTAAGCTCATTTTCCAAATCATTATTTTTCTGATGAAGTTTAGCTTGTTCCCTTTCCAACTTATTATTTTTCAACTCAAGAGCTTTATTATTTTCAATTACTTTTTGGCACAAGAGAACTAAATCATCGATTGGAAAATCACTTATCTCATCGGCTATTGAATCTTCATCACTGCTGCATTTTGCCAGTCCTGTCAAGCATGTTTCTGAGTTGATTATGAGGGACCTCCCACGGTTGTTAACTTGTGCACCATATATTGCATCAAAAGTATTCCAGATTTATTGTGCATTTTCACAATGAGAGACAAAGTTAAAATTATCTTGATTAATATGAGAATATAATATATGCATAGTAAGAGCATTGATCGAAGTATTTTTCTCATCTATTCTATCACACCCATTTTCAATAATATCCCAACATTTAACATTAACAGATTTTAAATAAAATTCCATTTTTAATTTCCAATTCAAAAAATCCGTTCCATCAAAAACAGGAGGAATAATATTGGACCGACCCTCAGCAAAAGTATTATTAAAAGAAGCCATTTTAAAAATTCAAATTTGTAAAGCAAAAATTGGTCGTTGAAAAATCAAATTTTTAAAACAAAAATGACTTTTGTTCCTAACTCTGATACCACTTATAGGATCGATTTCACCCTAGAGGGGGGGTGAATAGGGTGATACTAGTAATTATAAAAATTATTGCGGAAGTTTATATAAAATAATTGCAGCACTGATCACAGCAGAATAATAGCAGCACAGATAATGGCAGAATATAAAAAGCAGAAAATAGAACACACAGATTTACCCAGCTTCGGCAAAACCCTGCCTACGTGTTGCCCTCAAGGTTTCTACTAGAAATTAAGTAGTCAGACGCTTACACATGTAAACTCGTGACACCCGCTACCGACTAACCTAACTCTATGCTCAAAACCCTGCCACAACTCAACCACTGAGTTGCGAATTCTCGAACTACACCACCGTAGTTCGTCCCCTAGTCACACGACTAGAAAATACAAGAGAAATACAAAATTAAAAAGCAATTTAAAAACAATTAAAAATTTAAAACCCTAATTAACTAAAGCCTTTATTAAAATAAAACAAGGTCGGCCCTTTTATTTCTTTGCTCTACTTTGCTCTTTAAAAATGGCGGCCTCGTTCCTTTATTCGCTCGTTCTTCTTTGCTGAAATTAGGGCTTTGGAGAATTTGAAGCTGTCGACTTTAGTTGATCAATCAAATGATATTTTCGTGTTGCTCTATTGATCGATTGTTCGTTGCTTAGCACACGGCACCTTCTCGAGTTCACTTGAATTTGTACGTGATTTTCCCTTTTTGCTTTTCTGGTTGATTCGCTTTGAACTCGATTAATGATTCGAGTTATTGATATAAAGTTTGCTCTATTGTTGTTTGAACTCGAATGGTTATTTAGGCCGATGATGATTGCGTTTTATAGGATTCGAATTCCTATATTTTCGTTCGTATAAATTCATTTGAATTCATCAATAATTTTGCACTGCCATTCGATGTTGCTTGGATGCTGTTGATGTTTACTAACTTGTTCAAAATCGTATATATATGTTTATTATCATCAAACAAAAATCATATACTCGCATATTCAACAGTTAGCCTCGGGATTTGGCACCCAAGGGTTCATAGTCATCCTAGGAAAACTATGGAGTGTGCGGTGGATAGCCCTCACCATCTTTTATAAAACAATGTACGATGGATAATCTGCATTTATTTTATAGGGATTTGGGATGGATAGTCCTATTAAATTATGATAGATAGTCATTTTAAAAGATTTTAGAGGGAAACTCTAATAAACTAATTTTAGATGGGACATCTAATAAATTGCTTTTAGGTGGGATACCAAAATAATGGGTGGATGGGATATCCAATATATATATGAATTATGGCTTTATTTTGTATTATGTTAAGACTAATCATTTTGGATAGAGGGGCATAGTAAATAATTTGCATGTTTTATTTGGATACTAGTGAGGGGAAAACTCATTCCGCTAAGCGGCATGGTCTCACCAGATATCTATTTATGATAAGAAATAATGGGGGATTATTCATACCAGACTTATTGTTTGATTCGAAGTTTGTGTTTCTCCACAAACTCTCGGGTACTCAAAATTAATTTGAGTAGTCTGAGAGTGGGAGACTTTCAGGTTTTGGACGAATAAGCTTCCGGAGACGTGAAGGAGGCAGTATTAGCTATATAGGAGCTATTTTGTGCATTTCGCTATGATGTACTAAGAACTGTAAAGTTCATATTTATTAGTTCTCTGATCATCATAAGGGGACATCTTCATATGTCGCTCTTATCGTATTTTGTACATGTATATGTGATCTGAGCATGTTAACGTCTGGGATTATGTAATTAAATCTTAAATTGAAATTCATAAGAAATGAGATATTCTGTTTTGTTGAAATTTAAAAAATTTCATATTATTGTGTTTCTGTGTTGCCAATAGTTTCAAGATTCCAATTTCGATCACTCGAAAATAACACCTATGGATGACTGCAGCATCCGTAGCAGTTAGTTTTGAGCCTCCGGAAGCGGGATGTCACAAGTTGATATCAGAGCATGGTTTATGTACTTAAAAGGAATTTAAACCTTAAAATATTTTTAAAGCATAATCTAATGAATCTAAAATATGGTTGGGCTTGTGTAAGCGTTATAGTATTGTATGTGTACTTTTCTATAAATACATGAGTATGTATTCCCCACTCTATTAGACCGCTCTATTGTATCTTACCAAGATTGGATTTCAGGTAGTAGGGAAGTAAGATATGGAGGCAAGAAACGGAAGAGTGAATCAAGGTGGAAGATGCACCAAAACACGTGGAAATGTTCGACCCAATACTAGGAGCAACCAGGGTCGACAGGCAAATGCAAACCCAGATGAAAATGCCAATTTTGGTGTTGAGATTCCACCGGTTGATATGGGGATGATGTATCAGTTCTATGTGAATATGATGCAAGCTGGAGTAGCTGTGGGAGTGGCTGTAGGGAATGCTGGAGGAGCTAATCCGTTGGCCCCAGTTGGCAATAATTATGCCAAGCTGAGCAAGGGTTACGCTAGTCTAGGAGGGAAGCATTTTTTGGGAACCGAGGATGTGGTAGAAGTGGAGAACTGGCTATTACATTGTGAAAGGATATTTGTAGATCTCTGCTTGACGGATATGCGGAAGAGGAGACTTTCTTCAAGGCAATTGTAGGGAGCAGCATTGTTTTGGTGGAACAGAGTTACTGTGGGAGAGCCAGAGGAAGATCTGACTTGGGCTGACTTTCGAAGGAGGTTCAAAGAAAGATTTCTATCAGAGGTTGCCAAGTCAGCATTGCTCAGGAAATTTGCAGATTTAGTCCAGGGGGATAGATCAGTGATTGAGTATGCTACAGAGTTTGATGAGCTATCCCGTTATGGATATGCTACAGTGGATACCGTTATTCGAGGGAATGATAAGTTTATCAGGGGGTTGAATCCTGAGATTGCCAGAGCAACCGTGCCAAACTTCCGGGATCCGTGTCATATTATTGTTGAGATGGCTATTCGGAATGAAGAGATGCTTTCTATTTTTGGAAAGGGGAAACCAGATGAGGCGAGAGCTTGAATACCGCTTGTAAATAATCCAAGAAACATGACAGGGATAGGAACTACTGAAGGTACTAAAGAAACAAGAACAACAACTACTAATTCATCCGCCAATATATTTCCGAAAAGTCGAAAACTCAGAGATAAAGGTT
Source organism: Allium fistulosum (assembly GCA_030737815.1). Classification (NCBI taxonomy): domain Eukaryota; kingdom Viridiplantae; phylum Streptophyta; class Magnoliopsida; order Asparagales; family Amaryllidaceae; genus Allium; species Allium fistulosum. The sequence goes on from CM060901.1 coordinate 1,230,069,165, forward strand.
TTGTGAAATCTTCTAGGATGTTAATTGGTAAAAGGATTGGAGTTGGTTGAATGTATTTTCCAAAATAAGCCAATCCTTTTTTGGTAAGACCCGCATAAAAATATGCCACGGACGTGAGTAAAGCTAAAGCAACAGTAGTATTTATATCATTCGTGGGGGCAGCCAACTCTTCATGAGGTAACTGTATGATTTTCCAAGGTAAAAGAGCTCCAGACCAATTAGAAACAAAAATAAATAAGAACATGGTTCCAATAAAGGGAACCCAAGGCCCATATTCTTCTCCAATCTGAGTTTTACTCAAGTCTCGAATAAATTCAAGAACATATTCAAAGAAATTCTGCCCGTCGGTAGGAATAGTTTATGGATTCCGAAAATATAGAAAAAGGGAGTCTGTGCACCGATATCTGGGTAGATTCGATACCAGAGCCTGCTATTAGATCTTATATAAGAGTATATTTTATACCATTTA